>OX038889.1:8818251-11391626 GCA_943789525.1 Agriphila geniculea
CCATAGCGAACACGGAAAAAAATCTGATAACGTGTATAACACAGCTACTTTCCGAGAAATAAGCCTTTGATTCAATATGCCATACAATTGGTACATTCGAGTAGAAAAGTTTTGAATTGCTTTTTATTTTAGCATTTTAAGTATCCGATCCGGTGCCCGAAACCAGTTTTTACTATACAGGGTGTTTGGTCTTATAAAGCCGAATATGGTAGATAGGGACCATTATAGGGATATTTTGTTTATTAATTTTTGTATGAAACAGCTGATTTTTTTTCGCGATTACAGAGTTGGTCCTAATTCACGTTTTCTTAATTGGATGTTGCCATTGCCAGCGAAGTGAAGTAGCCCAAAAATCGCGCAAAAATTTGTGAAGTTGCCCAATTTGAGACTTTATTACTTAAAAAAAACTACTCGCAATTTTGGTCGTGAGGTAGCCCAAACAGCATCAGACGTGCGTGACTTATGTATGACATTTAATTAACAGCTTCACAGCTTACTAAGTTAACGCTTCATTCATACTTTTCCGCTTGACTAGCCAGCTGTAGCCCGCTTTCAAGCATGCCTGCCGCTTTCATCACAAATGCATTTTTATTTTTATTTTTTTTTTTTTACTTTTCATGTTTGTTGGTGTTTGGTAGCCTTATAAAGCCGGATATTGTAGATATAGAGACCATCCAACTGAACAACTTTTACTATGGGACCAACTCTGTAATCGCGAAAAAAAATCAGCTGTTTCATACAAAAATTAACAAAATATCCCTATAATGGTTCCTATCTACCATATTCGGCTTTATAAGGCTATTACCAAACACCCTGTATAGTAAAAACTGGTTTTGGGCACCGGATCGGATACTTAAAATGCTAAAATAAAAAGCAATTCAAAACTTTTCTACTCGAATGTACCAATTGTATGGCATATTGAATCAAAGGCTTATTTCTCGGAAAGTAGCTGTGTTATACACGTTATCAGATTTTTTTCCGTGTTCGCTATGGTGGTACTAAATATTGGCATACTCAGTTTGGTACAGGTGCCCTGGATCATGCTGCACTGGGTGTGGCGCTGCCAGAACGATGCCTGATGTATGAACCAAATCTAAACCTATGATTTCTCTGGAACGGCTAATGCTGCGATGGTGGTTTATTTTTTTCCCTCTATAGGAAGATAAGGGAATGCGCGAATGTTATTTAATACATCGATTAAAGGCGTTAGAGCGAAAAACAATTTTTTTGAGGTTATAATTTCTCGATGCCTATAAAATCCTTAATCCACGATGAAATGTAGAAATTCTTTTTTTTCCGTGCCTTATGACGAAGGTATTAAATATATACCCACACCGTTTCCAGGAAAAAAATCAAATTGCTGAGATTCAGCCGTGGCGCTGCCAGAACGACGTCGTTCTGGCAGCGCCACAAATGACCCACAATTACTCCTGAATCTGTTGACATTCACGGGTGGATGTTAGCTTGTGTGAAATTGAAAAAAAAGCCAAAAATCTGTGTGTAATCAGATTTATTCTAGCTTTTGTAATTAATGAGATGTAGCCGTGGCGCTGCCAGGACGACGTCGTTCTGGCAGCGCCACAAAAAAACCTCGTATATCTTCGGATCCAGTGGAGGGAAAAAATCAAACCTATTTTTTCCCGACTGGCAAAAAATCGGCCTACATGGTGAATTTTTTTCACGCAAATCGGAGACCGTGGCGCTGCCAGAACGATGGACACCTAAAGCAAAAAGGCTGCTCATATTTTTATGAAATTGTCTGCTCGAAATTTTATTAAAATGCATTCAAGTTTATTCATTTATTTAATAACTTCGTGGAATTATTTTATTTCTATCTTTTTTATTGCTAAACTTTTTGTAAGTTGTCATTTTTTACCAATAGATAAATAATTAATGAATGATCTGTTTCACTATCTTTCAGAAGATCTTTTAACTCAATACACACTCTATAACTGAAAATTAAAAAGTCCAATCGATATACATACCGGCCCGTGCACTTGCATAATATGTTTCTTCAAGCTATGCAGGTACATATAAGTCTTCACGCATATACCGCATCTATACTTCTTATGTACTTGCGCTGCGTTTTCTTCTTGTACAGTAGAATCCTGACTTTGGGCCTGACTATCACTTTGTTCTATAGGTGGAGTTTCAACGACTTCGTTTGCTTTAGAATTGTCATTCATTTGCGTTTCTGAGCTGTTCTCAGAGCTGGCTGACGATTCTATTTCGTTTTTGGCTTCGTGCGTTTTCATGTGTTTTTTGAGAGAGTTTGATTCCATGAAACCTGGGGAATTTATTAGATTTACCTACATATTTGTTTTAGGGACTAGTTTTTAAATTGTGTATGATGTATATGTCGCAGCCAACTAGCTTAATCAGTCGTTCAATTAACGGCCTAGCGTTTTGATTGAAAGGCGCCGTTTAATCAGCGGCCTAAATTATATCTAGCTATCTAATTAGATGGTTTGTAGTGTAGTGCGCTTGCACCTTCGGCCTTATCGTCAATTAACATCAGGGGCCGTACCGGCTAACGAATCGATTATCGAAAAGTCTGCTGGGTTTCAAATTAAAACAGATAAATCGAGCCCCAATTGGGCGAAAATGGCGAACCCCATTTCATGATGTCACACGAACATCGTTATCTTCCAAATTACGTCAACAGAAAGTACAAGACGAAATTCTTTACTTAGATTTTTCAGTTCTAAGTTGAAACCGATTCAGATTTTTCGATAATCGATTCGTTAGCCGGTACGGCCCCAGGTGAGATAAAGGCCAAGCACTATCCCGTTGTGTATATAAAAAAAATGGTTAGACAAATGACTTGATTCAATGACGTTTGATAACTTGCTTAGCCAAAACATTGAAAAATAGTTCCGTTCTCTGTCACCTAGAGCGCTGTAAGCGGAGCTGCTAATATGGCATCGACTAGCTGTGATAGTTTTGGTGTTACCCATGATTTAACGAGATTAAGACTAGGCCGTTAATTGAGTGGCAGATTAAATCATTTGTTTGCGACATATACACTGATGTAATGAGTTCAATAATTTTGTAATTTTGATCTAAAACTTGTGTTAATTTTGTTCTTTCAGTAGGTATATTACGATTAATACGATTGGTAAATATTTTAATTGAGACTTTCAATAAAAATACATCTTCACTTACATTTCTGGCAGACGTTACATTGGTACTTCCTCTCTCCCGTATGGTACCTCCTATGAACAGCCAAGTAGGACGCCGAACTGAACCGCTGCGAGCAAAGTTCGCACGCGAACAGTTTCTCCCCAGTGTGTTTGGTAGAATGCACGCGTAGCTCTGTTCGGGAAGTGCAACCTTTGAAGCACACGGGACAGATGAACCTGTGAAGATAATAGATGAAAAGGCTTTGTTATACATTTGTTAATTAAATCTTTGATCACAATAGTTCTTTTTACATTAATATTTTTGATAAAAAGTACTGGCCCCAATATGCAACCTTGAGGTATGCCATAAATAATTTGTGTTAGAACTGTTTTAGTCCGAAAATATCTCTATTAATATAGCCAATTTGGTGATGTATCACAGGTATCGAATGACGACGACGATCGAGTGGCACCGGTTTTCAAGGTGTCACTCTCCGAGGTCCCGGGTTCGCTCCCCGGCTGGGTCACTTTAGAAAACAAAGTTCTGAGCCAATGCTCAGATCGTTTGTAGTTCCATCCCGCTATGTCTGATTTCCATGACACAAGTGCTTTAGCTTACTTTGGAATCAGAGAAACGTTTGTGATGTTATGTAATATTTATTTATTTATTTATCAACAGCACGAGACAAACATCGTGACATTTTTTTGACGGAGTGGGAATAAGTTCACGCATGTACTCTTGCGAGCGACCAATAGCGCGCGCCCCTCTCCCGCCGCCTGCGTACCTCACCGCTACGCATACCCAAAATACGCGTTCTGTGCAATCCCCACCCGATTTCAAGATTTTTGCCTTGTACTGTACTAATGCTTCTGACAGAGTAGAGCACCTAAGTCCCTGTGTTTCAGTTACCTCTTGTTTCCAGTGTGTGTGACGAGGTGGTTGTTCCTCGCTGAGGAGGTGGTGAAGCGCGCGTTGCACACCTTGCAGCTGTAGGGCTTCTCTCCGGTGTGCGTGCGCCGGTGGTAGATCAGGGCCGACTGCTGCGCGAACTTGCGGTCGCATGATGAGCACTCGAAAGGACGCTCGCCTATAGAAGGTATGAGCAGGGGGATATAACTCCACGCTTAGGCCAGGCCGCATATAAGCAAAATCTAACTCTCGAGTTTTGATGGTGATCTCTGATTGGTCAAGAAACTCAGTAGTTAGGTTTTGCGCGCAAACTCTAACTCCCCAGTTTCGCGCTAGTTCGATAGTGATCTCTGATTGGTCAAAAAACTCAGTAGTTAGGTTTTGCCCGCAAACTCTACCTACTGAGTTCCCATCCACCAATGAGCGGGCTTCAAAATTCAGTTGTCAACTGTCTGAACACGACTGTGGTAGCGTATTTTTTCTTCTACTCTTCCAAGTGTTTACGAATATAATCCAGTAAACCCAGATCTGTACGCAAAAGTTCATTTTTCTGCTAAACTAAATAGTTCGGAGGACTGTGGTGTGTAGATACAAACTTATAGATATTCATCTCTAATTGGACAGACAAAAAAAATATTTTATACAAAACTTGATCAGGTGCTTGCAGTGTTCGCACATTTGTATGACAAAACTTTTTTTTCTGTTTTCGGAAAAGTTGTAAAACAAAATGTTGTTATTTATGATGTTAGTTATCTAATCTTTCGAGGTTGTCGTCAACAATTTTTTATTTAACAGGTCGGCGAACAATAAACTTCCTTTACAAACATAATACCAAAATTATTTGCAATTTTAACATAATTAACTCTTGTGATGTTATTCGAATTATGACAGTAGGTCTTTGTAGAGGGTTCTATTTAATAAAAAATCCAATACCTTTACAAACCAAATAAAAATTAACGCGATTTACAGTTTTGTCTGAAGAAAATGTAGTTGGCATTTATCTTGAATTGAGTAGGTAAGTATTTTGGATTTAAAGTTCATAAATTACGGAGTTCTACGGTAACAGATATAATAAAAATACGTTTTTACCTACCCACAAGCCACAATTAAGAATCGTTATTTGATATTACTCCACTTTTATGGCTTTCTGCTTTCCAACGGACAAATATTCTTAACCGTTTTCAAAAAGGGAGAGGTTTTCATTTTGGTTGTATGTTTGTTACCGGAAGTAGAACTGGGTCATTTTTATGAACCGATTTGGAAAACTTTTTTGCATTGGATTCGGAATAGTTGTCGTGTCGTGTGGTCCTATTTAATTTCATATTTTTTGACGTTTATTTGTAATAATAAAATAATTATTTATTCTAATCTTACAAGATTTTGCGAATTTATATTCGCAAACTGGATTATTCCAGTTTTATATTTATATATAATCTTACCAGTTTTATATTTATTTATATATAAATTCGCAAAATCTTGTAAGATTAGAAGTCATTTAAAAAAATAAAACATTCTACAATAAACTGGATTATTCCAGTTTTATATTTATATATAAAACTGGAATAATCCAGTTTGCGAATATAAATTCGCAAAATCTTGTAAGATTAGAAGTCATTTAAAAAAATAAAACATTCTACAATAAAACACCACAGCCGACACGGGGCCGGGACGGGGATGAGACGAGGCCGACACGGGGCCGTGACGGGGACGAGACGATGCCGACACGGGGCCGGGACGGGGACGAGACGAGGCCGACACGGGGCCGGGACGAGGACGAGACGAGGCCGACACGGGGCCGTGACGGGGCCGGGACGAGGCCGACACGGGGCCGTGACGGGGCCGGGACGGGGAGACAAGGGGCCGGGACGGGGACGAGACGAGGCCGAGACGGGGAGACAAGGGGCCGGGACGGGGACGAGACGAGGCCGACACGGGGCCGGGACGGGGACGAGACGAGGCCGACACGGGGCCGTGACGGGGACGAGACGATGCCGACACGGGGCCGGGACGGGGACGAGACGAGGCCGACACGGGGACGAGACGGGGACGAGACGGGGCCGTGACGGGGACGAGACGATGCTGACACGGGGACGAGACGAGGCCGGGACGGGGACGAGACGGGGCCGTGACGGGGACGAGACGATGCTGACACGGGGCCGGGACGGGGACGAGACGGGGCCGTGACGGGGACGAGACGATGCCGACACGGGGCCGGGACGGGGACGAGACGATGCCGACACGGGACCGGGACGGGGACGAGACGAGGCCGACACGGGGCCGGGACGAGGCCACACGGGGCCGGGACGGGGACGAGACGAGGCCGACACGGGGCCGTGACGGGGACGAGACGATGCCGACACGGGGACGAGACGAGGCCGACACGGGGCCGTGACGGGGACGAGACGATGCCGACACGGGGCCGGGACGGGGACGAGACGATGCCGACACGGGGCCGGGACGGGGACGAGACGAGGCCGACACGGGGACGAGACGAGGCCGACACGGGGCCGTGACGGGGACGAGACGATGCCGACACGGGGCCGGGACGGGGACGAGACGATGCCGACACGGGGCCGACACGGGACCCGGACGGGGACGAGACGGGGACGACACGGGGACGAGACGAGGCCGACACGGGGCCGTGACGGGGACGAGACGATGCCGGGACGGGGACGAGAAGAGGCCGACACGGGGTCGGCCCCGTGAAATCCCCCCCCCCCCCTCTCGTCCCCTGACGAGACGGCCGGGACGGGGACGAGACGATGCCGACACGGGGCAAAGTCATCTAAAAATAGTGAAAGTGACTTCTTTTTTTTTGCAAAAATAACCACTTAATCTGTTGTAATTGTAACTTAGCCTAAACTTATTTTTTTCGAGTAAGTTATAGTAGTTATAAATTACTGTTGTAGGCAACATAACTAAATTATCTTAATGTTCAAACATTTGTACTCACAGTTTTGTTGCAATAGCGTTCACAGATGTTAAATAAATTGTGAAAAATGTTAAAATAGAAAATGCAACTTGTTAAAAATTCTCCATACAAAACGTAAATTTCTTGCCTATGCAAGGAATATTTAGTTTAGCAGAAAAAAAAGCTTTTGCGTTCAGATCTGGGTATACTGGATTATATTCGCAAAAACTTGGAAGATTAGAAATCATTTTTAAAAAATAAAATATTTTACCACAGTTGTGTTCAAAGACAATTGACAACTGAATTTTGAAGCGCACTCAGTAGTTAGAGTTTGCGGGCAAAACCTAATTACTGAGTTTGTTGACCAATCAGAGATCACTATCGAACTAGCGCGAAACTGGGGAGTTAGAGTTTGCGCACAAAACCTAACTACTGAGTTTCTTGACCAATCAGAGATCACCATCAAAACTCGAGAGTTAGATTTTGCTTATATGCGGCCAGGCCTCCTTCACTCGCTCAAGGTCGCGCGATAAGCACCTACCGCTAGCCGTGCCTACGAGGGCACAAGTGAGCAGAGGGCTGCCACACGCCCGCCTGTGCAGTCGCGCGGCATCTTTATGCCTGCGTAGGAATTGTCTCTTTATAATAGTAACAATGTCGAATCGCCCCATTACTATGCCGTGTACGGATGTCAAAATCAAAAAACTAATAAACAATTGTCGTTTTCACATTATGATATATGCTACACAGTTTATTTAAAGGAAGACGACCCTAACGTTGCGTCGTCAGAAAAGGTAAGAGCACGCGATAGAAAGAGAGGCAACTACAATTAGCGCTGCGCGACCTGAATTGTACTTTATTGTGTTGGAGCAAAAGTCGCTATTTATTTAAATGACTGCGGAATGCTGCTTCTGTACTTGTACTATTAGTTATTCTGTGCTTAGGCCGCCTACGCACCGACAGGTGCCTAGATTAGTGCTTAGATATGTAACCAAGTAAAACGAACGTTCACGAATGTTCCCAACCGACCGCACTGCGGGCTAGGTGCCTCGATACATCAAAGCGACTACCTAGAATGTATCGTAGGCGCGAGACAACCAAAGCCTATGAGACCAAGGCGACTATCCTAGCGACTCACTTTCCAGTGCGGTCACCCTATATCCTAGCAAGTAACCTGAATATATCTAGCCACCTGTGGGTGCGTTTGCAGCATTATACTTTAAATTAGCCTACTGCTCGCGGCTGACTTAGTCGAGTCTATCAGTCTTTAACCGGTCGACCTAACATGGCGACCACGTTAACATTTTGCCGACGCTTTTCTTGCCTTAAAACTATTTCTGCTGTCCCGCTCACACCACCGCATTTACCGCTCTGATGTAAGCGACAGATATCACAAGACGAATATCGAATACCTAGGCTGGCAGAATAGTATTTGCTGAGCGATAGAACTACAATGTTCGTTGTACGTACAAAGAAACTTAAAATTTTTGAGCATGTTTAAAGTATGGAAATGACCAAAACCATCTAAATATTTATCTTTATGTTACCTATTTAAATGTATTTATAAGGTGTTAATCCAATTAAAGAGTCTGACCTGTATGAACCCTCATATGAGCATTGAGCTTGGAGATCTCGTAGAATCCCTTGTTGCACACGTTGCACACGTGGTTCCTGATGCCGCGGTGCTTCTTCATGTGCTGACACAGCGTCGAGTGGCGACGGAACGTCTTGTTGCACTCAGAACATTTGAGCGGCTTCTCTCCGGTGTGGAGGCGGAAGTGGACCTTCAATAAAGTGCGCAAATTAATTTGTGAAAAAAGTAGATGTTTAAAAGTTATATGAAATTGAGTTGAGGAATTCAACTGTTTTTAGTAAACTTTTCGCTGTTATTGTTTAGAGCCTAGCTTGTAGGATGTGACTGACTGTGCCGATTTTGAGACAACATAGTGTGCAGATAACTGATTGTGCCTTAGAGCTCTTAATGAATGCTCTAAGGATTGTGCCGTTTTTCAAACAAGTAGATAAACCTCCTTAAGTAGATAACTTTATTTAAGAACATGACAATGAGTTGACAATAATGTTTTATCTATGAGTTGACATAATGGTCAACCATTATGTCAAATTATGTCAAATCAAAATCATTGATGATTGAATTGGTCATTGATGAACTCATGAATTATGTGTAATTTTTCTAATATTTTTTGCTTATTAGTTTGATTCAACTTGAAAATATGGGATTCGATTACTACGGCATCTTAGGTGTGAAGCGCTCTTGCAGTCAATACGAAATAAAGAAAGCCTACCGCCGCCTCGCTTTAAAATATAACCCCGAGAAACACGACAATGATGAGAACATGAAAAAGATTTTCGCACTAATCGGTGAAGCTTACGAGGTGCTAGTTGACCATAAAAGGAGAGCAGTTTATGACCAATACGGTGAAGAAGGTTTAAAGAAAGGTGTTCCAGGACCAACGAATTATATACAGCCTTATTCGTACCACGGAGAACCTCTGAGGACCTTCCACGAATACTTCGGAACTACTAATCCTTACGCAGACTTGCTTGACTATTATGAAAACCCACCACCTATGTTTGATTCTCCTCTCGGAAAAGGTTACAAAGAGAAGGATGCAACTATTTTGCGTCCCCTCGCTCTATCACTCGAAGAAGTTTACACAGGTGGGTTAAAGAAGATGAAAATACAGCGACTGGTGTTTACTGATGAGACTTGCTCCGAGCTAAAGTTGCGAGAGAAGGTGTTATCTATACCGATAAGGCCAGGTATATATCCTAACACAGAAGTAAGATTCAAAGAAGAAGGTGACCAAGGACCGACGAGGATTCCTGCTGACGTCATTTTTATCACTGAAGACCGTCCTCACGATACCTACGTTAGATCTGGTTTGAGTGACCTGCTTACTGTTCAAAATGTCACTTTAGAGCAAGCTCTGTGCGGTTTAACAATCACTTTGAAGACTCTGGACGACAGAGTACTGAGAGTTAAAATAAGTGACGTCATAACACCAACATACGAGAAAATTATAGAAGACGAAGGCTTACCAGTACCCGCATGCCCTACTAAGGCGAAGGGAAACCTCATCATAAGATTCCAGATTGAATTCCCAGAATATCTGTCTAAAAGATCGAAGAAAGTATTTGCAGAAGCGTTTAAGACAAAGGGAGAAGAGGAAGAGAAGTTCGAGAAGCTAAAATGCGGGATGCTGTCGACGCCATCAATTTTAGATTAACTGTACGGCATAATTAATAATTAAATTCGATATAATTCATTTAACATGTTTTTTTTTTTCTTTTGATGCCTATTACGTGTTTGTCTGTTTGTGTGTGACATTTGTGTTCTTGCTACTTATTCGTTAGAATGTTGTTTAGAAACTTCTTAGTCATATTACCTATTTCTGTTTCTAAATTGATTGTATGTTTGGTCGTAAATATCGTTCTTCTTCTGGAAAAGCTGATAAGTTTTCACCCGTTCTTTTTGTCAGCTAAAAGACTTTTTGTCAGCAAGAAGACGGAAGAGAAGAGATTTGACACAGTTCTTGTTTCTTAAACCCAAAACCGAAACACGATTATGACGTTAACAATAGCAGACTTGGGCTCCTGTATGGGTGGAAGGGAAAAAACTGGACTGTATAAAAGTACTTCGTAGGCCGTCCGCTGCGCTAAGCGGAATCCCGGCGCGGGGCGACATAGATTAGAGCTTACTCAGGCACTGCAAGCATCTGTCCGTCAGAAAACCAGCAATCTACACTCGCGAGCGAAAGTATGGAATCACAGGCCTATTTTCATACAAACGAGTTAACTTTGAAGCTTTGGTTCTCCGCCCAGGATTAACCGGGATGTAATCTGATGATGGCCATTCAAAGAGTGAATGGAGGAGGCTCAGATCGCGGAAGAAACCTAACGGAATAGACGAGTCGCTGAGGGTTGAATAAAAAAATAACAAAAACAAGCTAAAACAATCAAAAGTTTGGCAAATGTAACACTTTAAAACTCCATACGGTCTCTAGCGTAAACGACTCTTCTGTGGCCCTACCATGAGTTGTTGCAAACTGTTTACGTTACCGTAAACTATCGTTTTCTCTCTTTCACTCGTATTGACTGTGAGCAATATATCCGATAGTTTACTGTAACGTAAACAGTTTGCATCAACTCATGGTAGGGCCACAGATCCGTTGGGTTTCTTCAGCGATCTGAGCCTCCTCCATTTACTTTTTGAATGGCCATCATCAGATCACACCCCGTTTAATCCTAGGCGGAGAACCAAAGCTTTAAAGTTACCACGTTTGTATGAAAATAGACCAATGATTCCATACTTTTGCTCGAGTGTATATTCCCGCGCCGTGTACCCGCGGCGGCGGTATCCTGCTTAACGCAGCGGACGCACTTAATACTTTTGTCATTAAGTATATTTTTTTGTTTCATTTCAATGTTGGTTACCTTCAAGTCAGTGGGGTTGTAGAAGCTTTTGCTGCACAGCGAGCACGTGTGCGGTCGCTCGCCGCGATGGCGCGCCATGTGAGACCGCAGCGCGTATCCGCTGAAGAAGCGCTTTTCGCACACTGTGCACTGGTGCGTTTTCTGTTCGAAGTGTGTTTGTCTGTGCCTGTTCGAACAAAATGTAATTTGAAAAATACTACGCTGTATTTCGGACCGAATGTGATTGAGGCCCACTTCTGCTCCATCTATCCCCCCTAGCATCACCACCGAAACGCAATATGATACTTATAGCGATCGATAAAACGCTGTATCACGAGATGTATATCATGTTTCGGTGGTCATGCTCGGGAGAATTAGGGCAGGAGCCCCGCACCCTGATTATCTAAAAAGAAACTATTTAGCGACCGGTTTCATTCCACATACATTGGTACTTTTCTTTGGTATGCTTTTTTTTAAATCCAAAAAGAAGTGGCAATGGATCACTATCATCTGTGAACTGCAACCGGTCGCTAGATGGTTTCTAATTAGATAATCAGCCCGCCGGTTTTGGCCACTACCTCGGTTTTGGCCATAAGGCATAGAAAACGAAGTTGCTTCATAGTATGTGGTAAAAAATCCTTTGTCTATGATCCGTTCTGACAAGTTACAGTTGTGACGTCTTAATATTATGCTTCAAGACAATTTTTTGTGAGGTTAGTAAGTTTTATCGAAAAATTTCTGATACTTGCTTAAGGAAAACCTTAAAAGACACTATTAAAGAAATAAATAAATATCTCAGTTTTTTTTTACTTTTTGTTTTGGATTTGATTGAATCCTACTAACAAAATGTCTAGCAACATGGTTTTGAGATTGTTTTGTTACTCGTTAAATTCTTAGAGTTGGAAAAGGGGGTGGCCACAACTAATACACTAATTTTTACTTTGCTTGGGTCTTGGCCATGCTTGTGGCCAGAACTGACACCCATACAACATCAGTGTTGGCCACTTTGTTTTTATTTTGTGTTTGTTGCTTGACAATATACTAACTGGTTTGACATTATAAGTTTTTATTTCTTTTGTACTTAAATTGGGTAAAAAGGCTTCAAAAATTAATAAAAAAAGCAAAATTGATAAGGCCAAGAGGAAGCTTTTTCCTTATTTGCTTTCCAAAATATTGGGAATTTGTTAACTATTAATTACCTACTTACCTAACTAAATATTAACTTCTTTATAATTATTTGTTTTATTTTCTTAAAAAAACTGGAATATTGCCTTACTAATTTAATGGCCACAACTGGTGCAATGGTATGGCCAGAACTGGGGGAAAAGTGGCCAGAACTGGTGAAATCATATCTTTTATATTTAAAACCATAAAAAAATATACACTACCTTAATCAAACATCGCATAAAAACTTTAAAAGATAAACGTATGCCCTTCACTTTGGTTATTTTAAACCGTCTCATTACACATTCTTGTAATAGGTAGTAGCGAATTTTTGAACATAGAAATTCTCTTAAAGTGGCCAAAACCGGGGCTGCTGCCCTATATAAGTATTATATAAGTTATCTATGCTCGGGAGCCCCAAACAGGAAAATAAGTCAAGTTATTTCCGAATCCACTTAGAATAGTGCAAGAACATTTTTTATCGATAGGACCGTTTATTCCCATTTGCCCTCTTCGAGCTTTGCCACTGGGGTGGTGGTCACTGGTGGTTGGCACTAATAAATGGCGTTTTCCTCCCCAGTGGTCAATGGCACCTATTTATTCCCATCTACCACCTTCAAGCTTGACATCGGGTAGGTGGCGTTTACCACACCAGTGAGTAAACGCCACCTATTAGTGCCAACCACCACCCCGGTGGCAAAGCTCAAAAGGGGCAGATGGGAATAAACGAATTTAGAAACCCTCCATGTTGTAGCTTAGTTGCCAAGTTGCCTCTTATTTGTGACTAGCTTCCGCCCGCGACTTCGTCCGCGTGGATATTAGAGAAAATCCTTAGGGAATCTTCAACCAGGATCCGACCAGCCGTTTTTACGCGATTAGGCGGTTTCCCAGTCCCCACCAAGCGCGCTGCCTCGCGAGGAAGACGTTTGCCGCATGTGGTGGGCCTCGCACGAGGCTGCTTTGGGCTGTGCGTTGATAGATCACTATGTCAGTCAGTCACCTTTGAGTTTTATATATATAGATGGGTAAATAAACAAACATTTTTAATAGGACAACTACATTTGGACGATTAAACCACCACATGATTGACGATTAAAAAAGAGTCAATCTATTTATTTTGGTTATTTCAATTGTCTCTTACTGATACCTGTAAAGCAGTGTCTTGGTGGCGAATGTGCGCTGGCAGACGGAGCAGGTCGGCTGCTTGGGGGGACGCTGCTCGTGCGTGCGCATGTGCATCTTGAGCATGCCTGGACCCTGACAAAGTGACATACATTTTGGCTCAGGGTTGGCACATCTTTCCAGTGCACATGATAAAGAAATATCTTAAAAGCTACGAACAAATTAAAAGTATCTCGTATGTATATGAGGCACATAGGCGGTTTCTTGCAGTTGGCTAACTGAATTAACAGTTAGTGTCGGTCAATACCTGCCCCCCTACAATGACTGCCAAAAGAAATATCGAAGCTATGTTGTGATTGAGGTGGCGCTATATGCGATTTAAGGCTCTGTCTCTATCACATCACTTTGATGTTGCTATAAGAGCTTAGAGTACGGCCTCTGGAGTGCTTGAACATATGGCAGAGGTTGCAGACTTGCCTCCCCCGGACGAGGTCGCTTAGGCTGCGAACGCACCGACAGGTGCCTAGATTAGTGCCTAGATATATCCAGGATCCTTGCTAGGCTACACGGTGACCGCACTGGAAGGTGAGTCGCTAGGATAGTCGCCTTGGTCTCATAGCCTTTGGTTGTAAGCCTCGTGCCTACATTCTAGGCAGTCGCCTGGATGTATCGAGGCGCCTAGCGCGTAGTGCGACCGGTTGCTAATATTCGTGAACGTTCGTTTTACTTGGTATATCTGGGCACTTGAACTCCTTATGGCAGAGGTTGTAGATGTGCCTCCTAGTGGAGATGGACAAGGTCGCTTAAAACTTAAATTATTTGAAGGAAAGATATCTTCGTGATAAACTATTACCTTGAAAGTCTTCTCGCATATCGGACACATGCATGGGCGGTTTCTTGCAGTTGGCTTTTATCCAGTTAGTATGTTACCTCATGTGTTGTTTGACCCACCTGAAGTGCTTGAACTCCTTATGGCAGAGGTTGCAGATGTGCCTCCCAGTGGAGATGGACAAGGTCGCTTAAAACTGAAATCATTTGAAGGAAAGATATCTTCGTGATAAAAAAAATACCTTAAAAGTCCTCTCGCATATCGGACACATGGGCGGTTTCTTGCAGTTGGCTTTAATCCAGTTAGTATGTGACCTCATGTGTTGTTTTAGCCATCTGGAGTGCTTGAACTCCTTATGGCAGAGGTTGCAAACATGTCTTCCGGGGGAGACCGATGAAGTCGCTTGGAACACCACCATTTGGAGGTAGCTCTCTTCGTCAGAGTTGAGGGCATCGTCTTCTTTGATTTCGGTGGGCTGTTGGTTTACCTGGCGGTGATTAAACGATTTATATTTCTCTTAAACATATTTACACTATACTCTTTGCTGTACTACTGATACTACAATAAGCAATCTAAACCATTTTACAGACATAACACTAAAAACAAGAAAGGGGTAGTATTCGATCGGGTAACAAAAAAATCTCATTTTGGGTTTCAAAAATACTGAATATAGCGTACTGAAATACTAAGTGGGCGACGGACACAGGGCGACTACAGATATTGAAAATGGCTGACTTTAAAATACAAATTGAGTAACTAGTTCTTCAGAACGGGCGATCAAATTACTATTTGGGCGACAACCTTAGGGCACACAAAACATTTAAGATTTGGCATATATTTACTATGTGTGTGTGACTATTATCTTAATCGAGATGACAAAAAACAAACAAACAAACGAGAAAGCAATCTAATAAAAAGGTGTTCAAAAATAAATACCATGTTGGACAGCTTAAATCAGTTATACAACATTTAACAAAAAGGGGGTATCAACCCGAAAGGAGGTCAATGTACTCGTGAATCTGAACACCGTCCAGCAGAAAAAAAATTGAAAACGAAAAAAAATTTTGGGTCTCTCCATATAAAATTTGAATTTGCCGCCAACATTTTGTATGGAGAGTTCAAAAAATTTTATTTTATTTGAATTTTTTTTCTGCTGAAATGTATTCAATTTCACGAGTACATTGACCTCCTTTCGGGTTGATACCCCCTTTCTGTTACACGTTGTATAGTTACCTACTTGGTATAATAGTTGTCCACTCAGTATTCTTGTCAGTCACCCATTTAGATTTTTTACTGCCAACTTAAATTATTTATCACCGAGCCCACATGTAATCGCCCGTTTTAAGTATTTTTCTAATCCACTGTTTGTCGCCCGTTTAGTTATTTTATCGCCCAAAAAATAAACTGCTGCCCGGTTTAGTATTTAAGTATCCCATTAACAGTCGCCTTTAATTATTTCCAGTCACCCAATTAATTAATTCCCATAAGAAAGTAATACAAATTGATTTCTGTGAAACACTTTTGGGAGTTTGTCACCGCAACTATCGCGCTTGGTCAATAAATTGCAATGAAAGCCCTTATTTGAAAGGATAAATAAGTGTGACACGACACAAAGCGATCAGCTACTTTTGATGCCCTAAATTATTTATTTTTATTATTATGCCCTAATATTCTACGCCTAAATAAAACTAAACTTACAACAAATATTTTTTCGATGTCAAACGAATCTTTCTGCTGTTCTTGGACGGGCGCCGGCGCCTGAGTCGGTTCGCTGAAGAAGTTGTCGATGATGTGGCCGGGGTTGGTCGCCAGCGGCAGCTCCATGTACTGCATGTACGGCTCCGAGCAGTTCTGCAGGGCCAGCAACTCCTTCTGTGGGGAGTAAAGCCCGTTGTTTTTCCTTCCTGTGGGCCTTCATCCCACCTGATGTTAAATGACGATAAGGCCGAAGGTGGAAGCGCACTACACCGGGAATCTTCATTACTGAGGAACTTGCTATCTTACCTCTAACTGCCGGAATACAACAATTTTTAAATTGTTGTTATGGCGTCAGACTTAGGTAAGATGGTGGTAGCTAACCAGGCGGACTTGAAATAAGCCCTACCACCAACCAAACCGTGTACAGATTGTACCACCCTGGGAATCGAACCCCGGATCCCTGTTCCCTGCGTCTTATACTGGTGGGCGAACCACTAGACCACAGAGGCGGTTAATGTGATCGACGGGCGAGTCTAAACTCGCGGTAAAGATTACCGCGGCTCTCGTGGCTCATCGTTCGTGGTATATTTGGCACGGGCATAGGTATTCAATCGGTGTTCGGTTGTATACTGTTGGGCCATGTGTAAAAAGTATAATGGTGGTAAATCACCGAAAATTGCGCGCAATGCCGACGTGTCGCAGCCCTCGCGGTAACCACTGCGAGCTGTCTCTATGTCAGCCTCACAGCTTGCAGATGCGCGCAACGCGAAGTAACGTCCTGCAAGCAGCGTGGGCAGAGGAGCGTTTACCGCGCTTCCCGCGTACCCCCCCACAATAGACCTGTCACAGTTCCTGTCGCGACCGCTGAGACAACCACTATTCCTTTACTATGGCTGTGCTCAGGCCTTCCCAGGGATCTCTACGACAATAGGTCCTGCGCTGCCTTTGACCCAAACCCAAACTAGATTGAGATAGATGGCATCATTTGTATTATAATATTATATTGCAGTAAGTAATCGCTGCCCACTGTTGAATTATAGTAATATTGATTCCGTGTCGCTGCCACCCACCTTTGCTTTGACCTTGTGGTAAGACCTCGGTAAATACCTACAGTAGCCGGCAAACATCTTGAAATCGGTTGGGGATTGCGCAGAACGCGTATTTGGGTATGCGTAGTGTAGTGATGAGGTACGGGGGCGGCGGGACAGAGGCGCGCGCTATTGGTCGCTCGCACATGCGCGAACTTATCCCCACCCCACTCCATCGAAAGAGCATCAAGATGTTTGCCGGAATCTGTACCCACCTAAAATGTGTAGTTACCTCCTCTCTCTCCCGCTTAAGAGCTTCCTCCGCCATGCGCTTGACCTGGTCCCGCAGTGTGGCGTCATTGCGCTCCACCAGCTCTTTGAAGGCGTGGCAACGGGATATCTGGTGCACGCATTGCAGGCACAACTGGGAAGGCAGCCCGTCGCCAACCGATACCTGTTAAAATGACAAGAAATTATTTGAAAGGATGAAAATTGAAAAGGGACAGAAAAATGTTACCGTTCTCTAGATTTAGGTAATCGAAAATATCAAAATGTATAAAACAATCAATCTTTTTTTTGCGATTTCAGATTTGGTCCCATAGAAAAGTTGTTCAGTTACATAAATCTAGAGAAGGGTAACTTTTATATCGGGTCATTCTGAACTTACCATCAAGGATGTGTCCAGTCCATGAAACTAAACAACTTTCTCTAAGAGACGTGTGTCGAATTTCGCCACAAAATTTTGTCATCCCATACTAAATTGATCACGTGATCTCTTTGATTTGTATGGATAGTCGGTTTTTTAAGATATTTGGCCATGTGTTCCTTATAGAAAGTTGTTCAGTTTCATGGACTGAACACATCCTCAAAATTTGGATGGTGAACACAAAATGACCCTATACAGGGTGGATTTTTAAAACGGTACATTAAGGGCAGGTACCTTAACCGTTACAGTTACAGGAAAACGTTACTAGGAGACCATCCCTAACTTTTTAAGATATTCTGAACTGCATTCACAGATTTTGGAAAAAAAATACCTTAGCAAAAAAAATGCTAAAATACCAAAAAAATTTTTTTATACCAATCGATCCTATTTCGTGTGGGGATCAAAAGACTCTATGGGATCATTAAAGGTATGAGTACTAGAAACGACAGAAATCGCCAAAAACTTTTCCCATACATTTTGTACGGAAAAACGGTGCCTAGTACTGTACCTACGTGATTTAATAAAAACCGGTCAAGAGCGAGTTTGACTCGCGCACCGAGGGTTTCCGTACCATCATAATAAATACACTGCAGAGTAGAATAATAAAATTATTATTGCAGTATTAGGTCAGCGCCATCTCTTGACTGATAGTGGAACAATTTTTTTTTCTTAGGTCTGCGCCATCTCTTGACCGATAGTGGAACTAATTTATTTTTTCTTGGGTCAGCATCATCTGTTGACTGGTAGTGGAACTAAAGAACTTTTTGATTGTTTTTTGAATTTCTAAAAAAGTGTGTTATATTGAGACATCGCTTTATTTTTCCTATAATCTTTACATAAACTATTATCACATAGAATTATTTCAGATTTTTCTCTTTGCAAACTTCGGAGATAAGGGAGGGAACAGTATTTTTTTTTACATTTTTCATCATAAGTCGAAAACTATGCATGCAAAAGGAAAAAAATATATGTGCAAACAGCGTTATTTCGTATGATACTCCACATGCCCTAGCCGCCCCACTTCAAATTTTTAAGACCCCTTTTCAGTCCCTGTTGTAAAAAAATATGTATTTTTTTTTATTTCTTTTTTATTTGCAAAATAGTTGGGCAAACGTCATCTTAAACTATTCCAAATTTCAAGTTGATACAATTAGTAGTTCTCGAGATATCCAGCTGTGACAGACAGACAGACTGAGTCACATCAGACCATAAGGGTTCCTTTTTAGCAAATAAGATAATAAGAACTAAATAAATAAACAAGAAAGCGATCTAATTAAAGAGCGAAAAAAACGTATTCAGAAACTTTTATATTTTTATATTACCTACCTATATTTTAATTAATACTAATTTTATTATTCTGTAACTAATTTTATTTGGTCTGTGGGCTTCAAAGATTTATTGGTGGGCCGCCGGCCGTGGATTTCAATTAGTTTGTTTATCAATGATTTTTAAAGTTCTTGATTTCATACATGACTTCAACTACAAGGGATAACAATATAAATCTTGTAACCATCTCAGTCATTCACTTAACGCACACGCTGCTATCACATTCACACTTATGAAGATCGCATACGGTAGAGAGAGATAGCGGCACATTTCTCGATTTTGAGAATACGCATTGCCACAAAATTGCGTCGAGGAATGTCAAAAACCGATGAAATCTGAACAAAGATAACGCGACACGACAGCTGCTGCTATCGACACGCGTCCTATGTTTCTCCCAAAGGAGCGAGCGAGACGACAATATATTTCCAAAATATCTTCGATATCAGCTCACCTGCACTTTTGATATGCCCATTAACATAGTTGCTGTTAGTTGTTCGAACAAAGGTCTCATGTCCTTTTTTATTTGCAAGCACGCCCGACATATTCGATCGAATTTTAAAGGTTGAGTTTTATTCACAGCAGCCATATTGAAGCTGTCTTGTTCGCTTTGTCCTTGTTTATGTCACTTTAAATTCCACTCACATTATTCACATAAATTCACATCGTATTTATTAGTTAATACGCAAGTTTTAGAAATAAAAAGATATCATTATTAAACATTGAAATATCAATATCATTTTATGATTGAAATGAAATACACCTTTTCCACTGTTCACTTGCGAAACGAAACAAAGAATGTGACGAAATGGGTGGGATATGGAATGCGAAGCGCAGAGCGAGTGAGTAGGATGCTCCACTACGATGAACGTCGCAAGTGGGAAAGAGATAGATAACAGTTGAAAGTGTTCAATAACCAAGATGAACGCCACAAATGAAAGAGTTGGCATGATTTCGTCAATGCGAAGCGAAATTAAATAAATGATCATACGAAAATACGATAGGTTTAAGTTTAAACCCAGGTTTAACTAAATGAATATAAAAACTATTGCGCAAAACTTTTAGAAACAATGTTAGTGAAGCTAGTTTGGGAGAATTTATTAAATTCGGCCGAATTAGTACCTACTATAATAGCCTAATAATCATTAAATATACTTTTAAATGCCTTTAATTTATTAACCTTTTTATTAAAGATACTCAGATCAACAAATTGCATTATTTAAATTGCACAAAGTTACCTAGGTACTTATTTAATATTTTTCTTTGTCGTTTTACAATGTTTTGGATAGTTATAATAATAATATAATACCTATCATAGGGTCTAATTAAAAATAAAGTAGGTACTTTACCTATTAAAAACGGACCAAAAAACGTTATTTTATAACTCCATCATACAGAAGTTTTAAAACGAAAATCGTGGGGCGCAGTTTGTAGGCTTTTTGCATGCGATGTGCCAAGGATGTGCCTCCATGTGTCCCACGTTTTTCGTTAAGGTGGTTGTACTAGCAAAACGTGGTTTTTAGTAGGTTTTCATTCTCTATCTCCTCTTTATTTAATGAATATTAAAACAAAGTAAATATACCATAAGAATATTCAACATTTTGCCTATCGATTCCACGATTAACATTTGTTATAAATATTTTACATAATGCCAAAAATATCATAAATAAAATCGACTAACACTTTTGTTTCTGTGCATCTCCTCCGTAACTACGAGTCCTATGGAAATCTCGTTACCACCAATCGATAGAGGAGAAAAAATACTATAAATTCCACGAAAGACATTTTCGAAATGACCATTTATGGGATTTTCGCGACAATTTTTCAAAAATTCATTTACATTTTTGACAGAGGGTGCCCTCGAGGGGAGCGGGCGGCAGACCGCCACCGGCGCTCGGACTGGGAACACGTATCGCTCATGCTCCCACTGACAGCTACACAGTTCTCTATGTCTCGCTCGTTTGTTTTAGCCTTGCTTTAGCACTGTCAGAATGTTACAATTGACAACATTTCATTTTGAGAAAGTACTAAAATTAGAAAACCATTTCGAGATTTTCGTGTTCTAAGCTCATATATTTTTTTTCAGAATTTTTAGATCGGTATTTTTAACGTTAATTAAAAAAATCTAAAATCTAGTCCATATAGGGAGTTTGAGTTGAGTCTCTTTGCCTTCCATTTAAAAAAAAAACAGTTGTGCCAGCGTAGAGTAAATTACCCTAGATTTAGGGTAAAAAATATCCGGCACTAAGAGACATGACACATCGCCCGTTCGAGTAATTTTAAATCCCGAAATTGAAATTACAGCATACCCATTACCCGATTAGTATAATTAAATACAAGAAAAATATTTCTTTCCACTACCTATTTCTTTCTTTATAAATCAACAAACAATTCTTCCATGTACATGTAAGGTGGGGGCGGAGAGTGTCCTTTCTGTACGGTAGTACTTATTAATTATTATTTATTTATATTATATATTATATCTATTCGGTGATCTAGGGTAAATTAAGACCCAGCCTAGGGTAGTGTGAAAATCTGATCTGGCAACACTGAAAAAATCAATTGTCATAAATGTCATAATAATAACTGAATGTCTTTCGAGTGTATTTCTATGTTCAGTAAAATTTAGATATTTCTAAAGTATTCTTGTAAGAAAATCAAAAGACAGTCGTAGCATCGTTTGTGATACTTAAGCGTTGCCTGTGACATTATGTTTTGTGTGATTGAGGGCTGGAAATCACACACAGGAACATAAGAAAATAATCAATAGATATTATCATTTAATAGGTGAGTTCATATTGTTTTCATTTTTTTATGTTATGTAAATAGCCTGAAACTATTAAAATATACTCATAATTTGTGCAAATAGTCGTTTGCGTCCAGTTCATTGTCGATTTTTGCAAATATCAGATCTGTTTATTACAGGGGGCCTACTCAAGTGGCAAACGTTTCTAAGCGTTTCTCTTTCTACAATATTCTACGCTTCAGCGTTAGCGTTAATAATTTGGCACTCAACCGGCACGATCTTCGGACGCTACGCTAGTTCACAGATTAGGAATTAGTTACCATAGAGTAATAAGATAAATAAAGGGTTGCGTTCAGTGCACTGACATGAAAAAAAATTTTTTTATTTAACGTTCAGTGGCTTAGAGTGCGGTTGTTTGGTTGTTTTTTAACTCTCTAAGGTTAGGTTAGGTTAGTTATTTTGTTTTAAATTACTTTATAACCAGTTGAAGTCTTTTGGCAAACTTGAAGTTGAAGACTTTGTTGTGAAAGTTGATGGTTATGACTTATGATACAGAGATGTCGCTACTTTTTTCGACCGTTTGCGTTGTTCTAAGTTTGCCCCTCCTGTATTATACTGTGTGATCTGTGGTTAACTTTACGCTCGCGCGGTCGCGCCGCAAATGGTACTCAACCGGCTGTTTTTACCTATAGAATTAGAATAGATAGCCAGCGAATCTACAGTATCGCAGCGAACGCTGACACCTTGTAGAAAGAGAAAAAATTCGTACGCTAGAACACACACGTGTTTCATTTTCAAATTTTGCAAAGGGTGTTTTAATATGCTTAGTGGTTGTGCCTGCGATTCCTGCCAAAAAACGAACGGAGAAGAGAAATAATAATTAGTGATCTGTGTGGAGAAGCACTGAAGCGGGCCACTTACAACTGGAGGCGTGGGGCCTCGGAATTAAAACTCCTAATCATCAGTAAGTACTTAGAATTTATTGTGCTGAAAACGGAATAGAAAATATTAGGTACCTAATTGATTAATTGAGAAGAAGGCACTTTGAAGAGTAGGTATCCTTCTTTACAAAAGCCAGAAGGCATTGGCGTATCTAGAGATAATTTCCAGTGCTCGGCCCCGTAGTTCTGGGGCAAAGCCTAGGTTGCTAGAGCCACGTTGGAGTTTTGAAAGGCAATAGAAAAGCATTACCTATATTTAATTTAGATATTTTTCTGGGGTGGGCACCAGACTGTTCTGGGGTTGGCACGGCCTACCCGCCCCTCTTCCTGCCAATGCCTGAATGAAACATTTGGATATAAGATTTAAATTATTTTATTGTTTCAGCTTGAGATTATTTCTTCTTAAAATTTCCTTGAAAATGGAATTGATTGAACTATATAAGAAGATGAAGAAAAAGTCTAAGGACAATTATAGTGATTAAGTACCTATTTCTGAAACTGAGGCAAACTAAATGGGATGTGTAATGAGTGAGCCAGGCTTTGTATAGTTAAAATAATGTATTTTATCACAAATAGAACACTGAGAAAGTAATGACACAATGAATGGCAAACAAAATAGTGTAAAAAACATAAGAAAAATATGTCATACATAGTCAACTATGTTGTATACTACACATGTATGTAAAGAAACAACAATTATTCAAAAATAAAACTAAAAACTTTAATGCATGTACTTATCAAAAAAGAGGTCAGCTTGGCATTAATTCCAATAAACTGGCCGAGCGATGGTAAGTGGTTAACACTTTTAAATATAAACTTGACATTATATATAACATATAGTTATCTTCACCACCATCACCGTTTAAGCCATGGTATGTCCACTGCTGAACATAATTAGTCCATGACATAAACCACAGCCAATGATTTCCATTGTTTGACTATAGTCTGACACACTAAAATCCAGTGTGTCGGCTTGGCAGGTCTGATCTAAGTAGTGGTCCCCCAACACTATACTAAAATAATACGTAATAATAATAATTGTTTCAATATCGGGTCATTTGAACTTACCATCCAAATTTTAAGGATGTGTCCAGTCCATGAAACTAAACAACTTTCTCTAGAAACATGTGTCAAATTTCGCCAGAAAATTTTGGTCATCCCATACTAAATTGATCACGTAATCTCTTTGATATGTATGGAAAGTAGATTTTTATTTTACATATTTGACCATGTGTTCCTTAGGGAAAGTTTTTCAGTTTCATGGACTGAACACATCCTCAAAATATGGATGGTAAGTTCAAAATGACCCTGTATAATGTTAACTTAAATAAATAAATACCTACTTTTTTACAGGTGACACTTAGAAGAAGGCCTGTTTGTAAGATATACTAGTTACAATAAGCCAAACAAGACTGATTCAACTACCGATACAAGATGGTGTCAACAATCAGGGGCTTCGGTACTTCGTCTGCATGAAAAGTTTTTTTTTGCTATCCTTTGTGAACTTTTTTCGGGATGAAAGGACCCTTTGTCCTTCTGTGTACCCATGAAAACGTGTATGTAAAATTTCATGATGATCGGTTCAGTAGTTAAGACGTGAAGGTGTAACAAACAAACAGACTTTCTCATTTATTATATTTTAAGGATGCTGCTTTGTTATTTTTGTTTTACTTTAAAGTTTAAAAGATAAATGTGTTCTTTGATTTAAATTTAAAGTTGTTTTATTCTAACACCCAATAACTACCCTATTATTTTGATAATGCAAAACAACAACTTGTTGAAAATTTTTGTTTTGTTTGGTAGGTAGTACACAAAATGAAAGGTTAACATATTAGGTAGTCAATATTTTATTTTATAATTAAATCTAAACCAATACAATTAGGTAATATGCATTCAAAGCACTAAGTACACTACAGCCAACACTTTCCATCATGCTCCTTTATATTATTACAGTACCTAAAGCTTCATAGTCTTGCTTGTCGCTTGGAGCAAAATATACATTACTATGGTTGTCTTCAGTACTTCGGTACTTCCTGCATCTTTTCTTGCCAATATAAGAGGTACTAGTTTATTATATTCTGCAATGTCATTAAACCTATATTGAATTGTATGTATCTGAAAGTACAATAAGATTGGGTTAATAACAGTTTAGGTAAATAATAGACTATTCAAAATCATTTATTTATTTAATCTTTATTGCAAGTAATACAAACAAATGGCGGACTTAATGCCATTAGGTATTCTCTCCCAGTCAACCAGTAATTGTGTAAGAGAATACAACTGTGCCGGCAATAAACAAACTATGATCAAAACAGTTAATAAATAATATACATAACTATAATACACTTACATACCATACTTATACAATATATTAATATATATGTCGCAGGCGTATTGTATATTTAGCCGTATTACATAGCAACTAGCTGTTTTAGAAAACGGCGCCGTATTGTAATACGGCGAGTCAACGATACGCCAGATTGACAATGTGATACGTTGTTCAATACGGCGGAGCACGTTTAGCCGTTTTGTATCAAAGTACTATTGTAGAGTGACCACACTAATAAAATGAAACAGTGCTTAATTGAAAATAAATTTTATTTTAATAATTATGAAAAAAGCTAGGTTTAAGTAACTTCTAAAGCACTTAGTAAGTAGTAGGAAACATGTGTTCTTTTTATTAGTTTTCAAGGAATGTATGGGTTATTCCCAAAGCTCCATGAATGTATGGGTAAGTACTACTTTTATCAAATAAGTAGGTAGGTGTAACGGTTTGGTTCTTGATTGTAAAATTGTAATATTTTAGACTTACTAGAACACTTAGCAATTTTTTTGGTTTAAATAATTTTATATCCTTTTAAAAGGTAACTTTTTTGTACATGTTCTTTGGGCACTGCCTAAGAAGTACGGTCTTCTGAAATATGTTTCATTAATCTTCACTGACTACACTCATTACGTTGTATTTTTTACACCAATAATTTTTTATCAAATAAGTAGGTAGGTGTAACGGTTTGGTTCTTGATTGTAAAATTGTAATATTTTAGACTTACTAGAACACTTAGCAATTTTTTTGGTTTAAATAATTTTATATCCTTTTAAAAGGTAACTTTTTTGAACATGTTCTTTGGGCACTGCCTAAGAAGTACGGTGTTCTGAAATATGTTTCTTTAATCTTCACTGACTACACTCATTACGTTGTATTTTTTACACCAATAATATTCCGTAGGATTCCGCACAACGCCAGAAACCATTGCCACCTTAGCAGTTTTAATCTCGTACTTTGATCCACGGCTTTTTCACACTTCTGCATTGAGCTGCCTAGAAACTATTTAACTGCACATTAAAAATTGTCCTTAAGACAATTATCTGTACACATTTGGCACGTTTTCTTCATTTAATTCAGTAATATTCTTACTTATTTTCGATGCAATATTTGCACTTGACGCCATTTTTATTGTTATGGTAGGCAGCGCTGCGAGTGTTGATAATTATTACTAAAAACTTACGGAAAAGCGGCTTATGGACCGCCCAATTACATTACGGCTAGCCGTATTGAAAATAGCAAAGCACTCTATTCAATGCGGCGTACTTTTGATCAGCCGTTTTGAATCTGGCGTATCTTTAATCCGCCGCATTACAATACGGCGCCGTTTTCTAAAACAGCTAGTTGCTATGTAATACGGCTAAATATACAATACGCCTGCGACATATACATAAATATAAACTACCTATATACATAATAAAATATATAGAAGAATAACAAAGGTCAGATATGAAGGGGCTAATGTTAAGAACTGAGATAATGTTCACATGCCAATCTCTTAAATACAAACTTGCTGGGGGCCATTGCGGTATTTTGATCTTATTATTATGTAGTGTACCTCAATGTTTAAATAAAACCACTAAGTATTTAGTATTATTTACCTACTTGATCACTTGTAAAACAATTGTAAACATCTCTAGTCTCTGCCTTTCGTTTGTTCAACATTTCTTGCCAATCATATTCCGCAATGCCATACTTATTTTTATAGGTATTGTATCTGAAATAATAAAGGTAAGTGATTTATTAAGTTCATAAGATAAGTCATAATTATTGAAAACCATTGCGGTGTTTTGATGTTATAAGTAGGTAGTTACTTACATAGTAAATGTGATTCAACTCAATGTTTTAAACCACTATGTAGGTACGTATTACCTACGTATTAATATTATTTAAAAGGCACATGGGCACTGAGCAAGCGTTTATTATAAAGAAAATTGGTTTGTTTTATTTCGTTAACTAGAAAGAAAGTCGCTGAACGATAGACAAAAACAAAACAAAACGTAGTGATATTTTTTATTACATTTGTTGCATTCCAATAGACTAATCGCTGAGTCACCGATCACCGTAGAGTGTTCACTATTTTAACCATGGAAAGTAATGAGATCTTTTAAAATGACAAAAAAAACCGGCCAAGTGCGAGTCGGACTCGCGCACGAGGAACCCTTCGTTCGTACCAAACAATGGCAAAAAAAAAATACGTTTGTTGTATAGGAGCCCCCCTTAAATATTAATTTTATTCTGGTTTTAGTATTTGTTGTTATAGCGGTGATAAAAATACATCATATGTGAAAATTTCAACCGTCTACCTGTTGTCGTTATTGATATCGAGCAAAAAACGGCAAAAAAATCACGTTTGTTGTATGGGAGCCCCCCTTAAATATTTATTTTATTCTGGTTTTAGTATTTGTTGTTATAGCGGCAATAGAAATACATCATCTGTAATTTCAACTTTCTAGCTATCATGGTTCATGAGATACAGCCTGGTGACAGACAGACGACGACGACGGCTTCACGCGTGGTAAATACTGTGATCCATTAGTATTTAAGCAGGGGTCTATTTCATAAAAGGATAAAAAAGGTCAGTAATTTACTATAGTAGTAGTTAATTGGGGTAGAATTATATTTTATAGCGGCAATAGAATATTAATTAAATAATAAAATAATTAAATAGGCTGATTATCTAATTAGAAACCACCTAGCGACCGGTTTCAGTTCACAGATGAATGTGATTTATGTGATACATTGCTACTTTTCTTTGGTGGTTATTTTTATACCCCAAAAAGAAGTAGCAATGTATCACATTCATCTGTCAAATGAGACCGGTCGCTAGGCGGTATCTAGTTAGTTAATCAGCCTGCCGGACACTCCATACAATCATCGCGTTGTAACTGCTTACATATTACACAGACGCTCAATACTCAGATCAGATGACGTTTTTGTACACGCGCAACTGTGAGTGTGCTTGAAGTCTAGATACAAAATAGAGAGTATAGAGAGTAGAGAAAATAGAGAGAGTACAGAAGTTAAGCTCCCGCGTGTCTTTTAAAGGCTCCAGCACACCGGATGCGTAAGCGTATGCGTAAGCGTCCACGTAGACGTACCATGACGTTGTAATGTCTGAAACTTTATGAGACATGGCACACCGCTTGCGTAACGTACGCGTGCACGTAGACCGATGCGTAAACCTATGCATTGCAGCTCTCATGAGACAACCAGGCTGCGTACTTACTCAGAGCGGAACGCATCGATGACGTTGTACTCAATGGCATTCCATTAGCGTATAGTTGGCAGCCTCACCATGAAATTAGAAGGTTTTGACTAGGTCAAAAAATTGTTAATAAATAGTGAACTATAGCATATAAATAGTGATACTATGGTTCAAAAGATATTTGAGTATCTTGGTGAGGCTGCTAACTTGACGTCAAGCTGGCAGACACTTTAAGAAATACAGTTTGTATCAATGTGATTTATATGCCAAAAAA
Source organism: Agriphila geniculea (assembly GCA_943789525.1). NCBI lineage: Eukaryota > Metazoa > Arthropoda > Insecta > Lepidoptera > Crambidae > Agriphila > Agriphila geniculea. Next base: position 8,846,991 of record OX038889.1, read on the forward strand.
TTGTTAGAAAATAGTGAATCGTATACGGAAAATTTCAATAATATTGCTTCAATACAAGCCGAGATATTACGGTCTCAAAGTGGGCTGCTAACTTGACGTTTCTGGCGATGTCGATTCCAGGGAAACGGGTAAAAGATTACATAATATACCAATCTAGTGTCCGATTTAGGAATTCAATTTAGAGTTGCCACCCGTATTTTTTGATATAATTATTATATCAAAAAATTTATAGTGAAATAGTGATTTAGCTTATTATACGGTTGGCAGCTCTAATTTGGATTCCTAAATCGGACACTAGATTGGTATATTATGTAATCGCGGCTTAATATTTTTGAAACCTAAATTCGACATGGCGGTACCGGAATACTATGGCGATCGATGATTCAGCGATTAGTCTGTTGGATTGCACCCAATGTCGCGTCGACCTGACATTTTGCGACGAAACCATAGATTGCATAGAGCGAAGCAATTGAATAGAACAAGCGTTCTCGAAGATTTTAGCCACTTGGGTGCGAAATTACTTTCGATAACGACGCAGCGCAGACTTTTGTAGAAAGAATGAAAAGTTTGTCATTTGATTTGACTTGATTTTGGATTTTAAAGATTATTTCGAGGAATAAGAAATTAGCTAGGGTTTAAAATATTATTATTTCAATGTGATGTTTGTTAAATAGTACAAATTCTGCCACTTGAGTCGCATTTTGTATGACGGCTATCGTAAAACCATAGGTGACATTCTAAGAGAAAAGGTACCTTATGGCCTGGCAATAAGGTATCTTTTCCCGTGGAATATCAGAGATTTGTTTGATCGAATAGAAACATTGGACAGTTGGGTACCAATTCACAATTCGTTACGCTTGATCACGTGACATTTCGTTAGCTTATGTCAATCCCATACATTGTCATTCTATTCTACTAGCGTTATTGTTAGTAGAATGGCCACTTGAGTAGGCCCCCAGGTCTTTGAAGTGTGTTTTTTCGCATAGTGATGTGCATTTCTATATCGATATGTTTTATTGTACTTTCTTAGATACTTTATATTTGATGGGAACAAAAAGTAGAAAACCATCACATGTCTCGGCTAGCCTGGCACATCTTTCTTTTAAATAAATGATAATCAAGTTATTTAATTCAATTTAACTCAAATCAGTCTCAACTTAATGTTCTGTATGTAGATACTTATTACTACAAGCTCAATTTCTTTGTTTTAGGAGCCGATATCCAACACACCACAAAAATGTAATGAGCCTGCGTGATGTCGACATGAAGCAATGATTACTAGTTTGCAGCGACAACTAAAAAGACTTAAAAAAGCCTTCAAATAATAAACACTTACATTTTTTTACCTGTTCTTTTATTTCCTTGTCTTTGTCTGCATGGACATTCGAGAAAGTTCTTACGGGATTCGTTCGGGATACCAGCCCCCTACTCAAATGGCCAACTTTCTATTCGTTTGAACGCTACGCTTACTTTTAAAGCTTAAATATGAGCAATAGATGATTATATCACATGTCGCAAACTTATGTAAATCACAAACTTCGATGTATTGTATGGAATTGTCAAGCTTACCGCACGTAATTTTATAGTTTACTGCTTATTTTAAAGTTTTAATAGTAAGCGTAGCGTTCAAACGAATAGAATGTTGGCCATTTGAGTAGGGGGGCAGTTACCAAAGGTCGTACTCTGAGCTCTTATAGCAACCTCAAAGTGATGTTGTTTTGTTATAGAGACAGAGCTATACATCGCGTATAGCGCACTTCTCAATCACAACATCGCTTCGATATTACTTTTGACAGTCTTTGTATGGGGGCTTTTAGTTGAAACTGTTTTTAGAAAGCGACATTGAGAGAAAAATGACCCACCTCTTCTTAGAAAATTACTCCTACCCCTTAAGGTACTACAAGTATGGTATATTTAATATAGCTTAACAACTATAGTAAATTATTGTAGTACCTTATACAACTATAGTATAGTTGTTATTATGTTTGTTATTTATTATGAAACATGAAACAAAAATACCATTATTATCGATATAAAATACTAGCGTGCCTACATCTCTATGGACATCACAATTCGCATCAAAGACAGTTTTTTTTTTAATTTGACGTTTTAAGAGGCAAGGCAAAGGCATCGCTTATATTTTACCTATATCTTGTACTTACGTCCTTTTAGAATAAACCGTTTTTTATCAATTAATATCTCAGTAATGTATGAAAATAAATGGAAAAGAAAAAATACGTGTTGCCTAAAAAACGATAAATTTTCATTATATCTATAAAAAACATGTACCTAAAAATTTTGAAATGTTGTCAATTATGTTTCGAACTGAAGGATATTACAAAAAAGCGCCGCGATAAGCGTACGATATTCGTCCAATACCGTGGCACTATTACCTCACCAATAAGGTTCAATATCAAGTAAATTGAACGACGAATTTCGTCCGACTATCGGTTTCTTTTTTGTTTTGTAATAGGCCTTCTGATGCATTATTTTGCCATAGATATAAAAATTACGCGTAAGGACGGTTAGTAAAAAATAGGTACCTACCTATTTGAATACTATATATTATGAGTCTTCAAATCAAACATTTGTAGGTAATAAATCACACGACTGTGAGTTAATTTATTCCACTATAACTTTTTAAATACCTGAACTGAACAGATTTGGATGCATGCAGGTAGGGTAAAGGTAAAAATGTTTATACCATCCTGCCCCCCTAGCATGACCAGTGACCACTGAAACACCATAATAATATCGATTTATTACTTTTAAGGACAAGGGTTTTGACAATCAATTGTCGATAAAACGCATCACGCGATCTATAGGCTGTCCCAATACTTTACCTTATCCAGGAATCGAACCCACCAAATATATTTTTACGATACCAATCGATAGGGTTTCTCATCAGACCCCCTAGTCAAAGTAATACATATTTGCAAATCGTTATCGCTTCGCTTTTGAAACTGTATGGGATTGACATAGGGTACGTTCAGATGACAAGCGCTCAACGTGTGTTAATTTTTTTCAGATTCGATAATTCGGTATTAACAGCTTCCGTTTCCATTTCGGACGATTTTTGGATGAACTGAGCGTACCCTAAAATACGTCTCTCTGCGTCAAAAGCGCGCGCTCATCTGAATTCTAACGGGTAACGTAGAAAACCAATGATCTCAAAGCGCGCATTGACGCGCGCTGACAACAGTCGAGCGCTAGCGCAGCGTTCAACGTGCACTTTATCAAAACTCGCGGTAAGCGCTTGTCATGTGAACTTGCTCGTAAGGTTTCGTTAACAATCGAATTTTAAAATCATATGTAAACGTAAGTAAGTAATCGAATTTAAGAATCAAACGAAAAATGTATGGATTATAGTTTTCATTCATACATTTTTCGGAGCGAAGTGATGGCGAAAATTTTAATGTGACATTTGGCTACAGGCTCTGGATTATTAGCACGTTTTTAGGGTTCCGTAGCCTAAAGGCAAAAAACGGAACCCTTATAGATTCGTCATGTCTATCTGTGAGCACTCTCTAATTGACCGAGCGAGCACGAAGTGGGAGCGAAGCGTCTCTGCCTCAGCTTGGACAAAAATTCTTTCGTATGTCCGGCTGTCTGTTCCAGCCTACAGGTCGCATTTCTCAACCGATTCTTGTGAAATTTTGTAAGCAGGTTTGAAAATTATATAGAATTTTTATGTCGAGCCATTTTTTTGGATTTTTAAAAAATGGCGGAGATATGTTAAAAAAACAGATTTCAGTCCGTTTTCCAGCTCTGCCTGTTTTCCTCTACAGGTCGCATTTCTCAACCGATTCTCGTGAAATTTTGTGAGCACGTTTGAAAATAATATATTTTTTTTGTCATGCCAGTTTTTTGAATTTTTTTTAAATGACGGAGAAATGTTAAAAATCATATTTCAGTCCGGATTTCCGGCGCTGTCTGTTCTCCTCTACAGGTCGCATTTCTCAACGGATCCCGGTGAAATTTTGTGAGCAGATTTGATAAATATACAAGGTGTAACAAAAAGGGGTATCAACCCGAAAGGAGGTCAATGTACTCGTGAATCTGAACACCTTCCAACAGAAAAAAAAAATAAAAAAAAAAATTTTTGGACTCTCCATAGAAAATTTGAATTTTTTGTATGGAGAGTTCAAAATTTTTTTTTATTTGAATTTTTTTTTTCTGTTGTAAGATGTTCAGTTTTACGAGTACGTTGACCTCCTTTCGGGTTGATACCCCCTTTCTGTTACACGTTGTATAGTTTTTTTTGTCGTGGCAGTTTTTCTAAATTTAATAAAATGACGGAGATATGTAAAAAAACATATTTAAGTCCAGCTTTCCGGCTGTTTGATCTCCTTTACAGGTCGCATTTCTCAACCGATTCTGGTGAAATTTTGTGAGTAGGTTCGATAATTACATATAACTGTTTAGTCAAGCCAATTTTTCCAAATTTATAAAAAAAATATTCTCCCGTTTTGAATAATTATCAAAATTAGAAGCACCATCTAGCAGCGAATACTCACGTACCTACACTGTGTGTTTTGAAAACTTCATGACGACATTTTATTTTATTTTATCGCGAGGTCTACAGCTCACGGAGCTACTAGTTTTTATTTTATTACTATTTAGACGCAGTGATGCTAAACGCACACCAACCTAAAAAGTTGGCCTGTTTTGTTTAGTACCTACTTACGTCAAAAGCGTTTTCATATTACTGTTGTTTATCCAACTTCATAATTTATAAAAAATATTTTATATTATTGAAATCTTATTCTATTGAAATCTTTTAAACGGTCGTGATTTCAGCAAAATGTAGTTGTCAACAAAATTAGTAAATCATTTTAGTAAAATTTCTGTTGTCTGAATAAATGAATTTAGATAATCAAAATACTTCCTTTCCGAAAAAAACGATCTTGTAAAATTATTTGGAAAAGGAACTAACATCATCATTTCAATTTCCGCGCGACGCGATCACTATAAAAAAACATTTAAAATAAACTCAAAAAATTCAAAATTCAAAAATCATTTATTCAGTCTAGTCTGTTACAAGCACTAGTGAATATCATAGAAGCTACGCCATCGGTTCGCAAACCCTAAGCGGGAGACCTTGTAACGAGAAGAACCGATAAGAAACTCGTCAAGGGCTGCTTTTTTCTCCCTGTATATTTCATACAGAGTCGTCAACATTGAAAAATGACCTCCATATTTAAAATGAGGTCATTTTCCATCACAATAATTAACAAAAGTTTACACGCAATAGGTAGGTTGAAGTTAATTATTACCTACTATATAATGGATAGGTAATTGTGAGAGTAAATAACTTTCAACTAGTTGAGAAATCCCTTTGTCTGCTACTCCGAAGTAGGAAATATTTACCAAAAACACTTGATACAAGATATAAAAAATAATAAAGAAGAAACGCAATTCTTACAATTCAATATGCGTTAAGATAGGTACTCAGAAGCAGACCCATTCCTACTGGCAGCACCCGTTCTCGAGCATGACGCATGAACCAGGCATTGTTTCGCTCACCCATATTTGAGGGAACGTAACGACCCGCCTCACACGACACCAGCGCAGAAATGTTTAAAGTGAGCATGACATAAGACGTACCTAGACTACCTAGTTACGAGTATAAGTAGGTACTATGGAAAATGTAAAAAAATCGGTTGACACTCCGGGAGTGCCGGCAGAAGTGAAAACTTGAATATTAACGTTGTGCATTTTTGATATTTTGAAATTAGCGGCAAAGGATTAAAATTATTTCTTTCCTGTTACTATACAGTCACACAATTCAATCAGTTTGTAATTAGAGAAAAATTCTAAAGATTTCGCGCCAGTGGCCTTTTTAATTTCTACATGCACGCATTCCACGATTTAAACTTATAGTCATAGAGTATAAATAAGTCTATGATTTCACCGAAGAGATCGCTGCTATTAGTTCCATTTTCAAAATTAGCGCGTTGCTGGTGACACAAGTGCTTACGTCTTAAAATGACGCGCCGCCGTTTTCAACGCGCCCCGTAGAAAGAGATTACACTTGAAAGTAGGGGATACTTCCGCCGCCAGCTGTCTACTCTCCATCCGTCACATCCGTCTTACGCATTTTCTATCAGCCACGTGATTCTTACTGACGTGAGTTAAGCATTTTTTCCCCATTACAAAAAGCGTACAATGCCGCTAAAGAAGTTTTCACTTAAAAGAAAACTGTAAAATAACTAAAACTTGAAACAAACTTGACTTCATACATAATTTAATTTTAATATAAATTGCGGCTGATTGATTGAACATTGCTGATTTCCTGTTTTTTTATAAAACACTTTTTTCAATTTACCTACATAAAATTAAAATTAAATATTTTAACAATGCCATGCTGCCATGTCTCCAACTTTCTATGGTCCGTGAATTTTGGCCAAGCCAAGGAGGTTTATATAGGGAGTGAGTACTCTACAAATTTTTTTACTTATCGTTCAAAAGAAATTCAACTTTATTGCATTTGACATAGTGTTGAAATTCTATCGACGACATTGACTGAAGGCACTACTGTAAGAATGAGACAACACCAGGTGGAGGTCAGTGTCTCGTTCGCACAATTGCCATTACTAAACAATAATACCACGATAGTAGGACAAAAAATATGTACGTTACTAATCAAGTAGTGTATCAAAATTAAGGATTCGGAGTGGGAAGTCGAATATATACTATTTAAATATTAATTTAGAATGACACATAATAATTGTTATATAAAACAGAACTTACTCTTTTGATTTAATTAGATATCTACAATAATGCTAATCAGCTATCATCGGTGAGGTGGTAATAAATAGAAGTGTCAATCCTGGCAACTCCGATTTTGTCCTTGGCACCGAATTTCAATTTAAGAATTTCAATCTATATGAAATGTTAAGCATGTTCCAGACGGATTAAATCACGCCTCCCAACAGAGGTGACCTTGCTTGATTTAATCCATCTAGACGGCAGATTTAATCCAAATTTCTCCAACCAATCCAAATGACCTTCAACGTCCTTGGTGGAAGGGCGCGAGTTCCAACACAGGCACGGTAATGATATTTATCAGTACTCCAACTTCATATACTGCCCGGCATTTATATTGGCAAGATAAAAACGAGACAAAAGATGTGCAGCGCCACAAATTTTAGTGTTTGTGGCTATTGCGCATCTTTTGTCTCATCTTTCTCTTGCCAATTTATATGCCAGCATCTGTACAAATAGTCGAAAAGCGAGTCGTACGTACCTACGCGCCTCGGCCCTCGAGTTCAGTCTGCACTCGGTAGACAAACAGTCGCGAATGCGCCGCAGTGATGAACGAAAGATGTACGTAGGTCAGGTACTATTGAGGTAATAAATATAATAGAAAAAATACTATAAAATATCGACTCAGCCGTCGCAGTTCAGACGGGCTCAAATGGCTCGGCTGCTACGGGTTACGGGTGAGTCGATTTTTTCTAGTATTTTTAGGGTTCCGTAGCCTAAATGGCAAAAAACGGAACCCTTATAGATTCGTCATGTCTGTCTGTCTGTCTGTCCGTCTGTCTATCCGTCCGTATGTCACAGCCATTTTATTCCAAACGTATTCAAATTACACAATTGAAACTTGGTTGGTAGATGTATTCTGTTAACCGCTCAACGATTTTAACACAAAAATAACAAAAATAAAGATTAAGGGGGGGCTCTCCATACCTGGAACTGAAACTGCGAACGTGGGGGGTGTCAATAGATAGGTCTTTAAAATTGACATTGAGGTTTTTAAGACAATTTTTTCTCAAAGTCTACCGTTTGAAAGATATACTCCGCCAAAGTGGTAAAATGTTTATCCTCCCCCCCCCCTTTAACTTTTGAAATAAGAAAGTGAAAAATCTAAAAAACATATATGTATATGTAACATGTAGATAACATATATTATATAACATATATGTAACATGTAGATCTTAATAATTACTTTCAATGAAAATTGGTTTGAACGAGATATAGTAATTAGTTTTCGAGATATAGCACATTTTCCATAACCGCAAATATTACTTTGTCATTCATACCAACACTGTGAAAAACAAAGTTATTTTTGCAGACAAAAAATGATAATGGTATTAAATATGGTGTGGTATAAGGTATCTACGGAACCGTACGGCGCGTTGCCCAAAACGCACTTGGCCGGGTTTTTTCTATTATATTTATTACCTTAATATAGAAATAACATTCTGAATGCCAAAAGTCTAAAAATTCAATAGGTACTATTGATTGAAATACAAGTTCTTACTATTGCAAAGTGCAGATTGTGCTGTTTTTATTATAAATATAATTAACTAATAATCCAGAGATAACATTTTTAAATACCTGGAAAGTCCGAAAACTAAGATTAAGTATACTTAAAATATTATATAATACGTAGGTATTGTACTAAGGATTATTAAATAACTTGTTTCTCCCATCAATAATGTATTTTTTTTATTTTTATTTTACCATTAGTTTTGTTAATCTAGTTATATTATTGCCTTGAAATTAATTGATTGAACCAGCGCGGGTTTATTTAGGTAATTATTTCAAGGACAGGGCCGAGTTACAGTACTGATAGATATCATTACCGTGGAATGGGAAAGAGTGTCGGCGCTAGGGTTGCCAACATGTCTAAGGCGAAATATAGTACTTTTCAAATAAGGCCAAAAAAAATTAGTACACTTTAAAATAATATAGTATTTTATGGAAAAGGCTAAAATTAGGCAAATATATTATTATATTTTACTTTTTTAATTTTTATAAAAACTATATTTTTTGAACTTTTTGCATTTTTGAACAATGTTTTGGTCAAAATCATAAACCATAAATAAAACAATCATGAATCAAAATAAAAGTCTCTTATTATTTTCTACAATCAATATTAATTAAATATAAGTAAATTAAAAACTCATTTTTAACTTACTTACGATTGTATCAGTATTACTGATTAAGTTAAGACATGAAAGAAATTCGTCCATAGTTAAGATTAAGATATATTTCGACCATGGATTAAGATTTAATTAAGTTGTCAATTTTATATTGACAAGTTTGGAATGCAATAAGACAGATAGATACGTTCAGAATTCAGATACAATACACTATGCACATAGTATTTGTTATATGGTGTGACTGACTATACACTACACGCTATCGAATCAGTCAAAATGCACGATCACAAATAAAAAAAAAAGAAACATTTGTTTCTTAGCGATCGATGTTGAAAATATAGTATTTTTGCGTGCTATATATTTCTTCAACAGTATATAGCACGCAGACCCGAAACATAGTATAATACTACATATTATTATAGTATGGTTGGCAGCCCTAGTCAAATTATTTTCTTGTCAAAATAGTACCGAAAACCGAGTCTCATTGAAATCGGCCCAAAAACAAAAAAGTTGGCCGCCATCTTGGATTTTTAAAATTTTCAACATTGCGTTGTTATTTTCTTGTCAAAATAGTTCCAAAAACCGAGTTTCATCGAAATCGGCCTAAAAACAAAGTAGCTGGCTGCCATCTTGAATATTTTAATTTTTCCAATATTGTGTTATTATTTTCTTGTCAAAACCGAGTTTCATTAAAATCAGCCCACAAATAAAAGAGTTGGCCGCCATCTTGGTTTTTTTATATTTTTAACATTTTGTCGTCGTAAATCTCTTGCACCCATTTTATTAACTTCACAAGTAAAGAAATTGGTGCAAGTATTTTAGCCCTTATTGACATATTTACCAAAATAACAGTTTTTAATGAAACAGCAAAGTAAATGAACAAGTATAATTTTGGGAAAAAGCAATCGAATTTCAAACGTCAATAAAGTCGAAAATCGTTTGCATCTTTTTTTTAACTACAGATCACTAAACAATGCTTTCCTACTTTTACTTGTTTTTCCAACATTCATTTGTTTTTCGGAAGTTCACGCACATTATATTTTTATTAAAAATTGGAATATAATTTAAAGTTGCGTAATTATTTACACTTGAACTTGAAATGAAAAAACTAGATTTTTTAGGTATTGGTTGAATTACTATATTTAGAAAATAAAAATAAAAAGTTACTTAATAAAAACGTGTTAAATAACTTGTTCTTAAAAAATATTTTTTTAATAAATAATTATTTTCTGTTTTCTAGTTAACGAGCTAAACTAAAAATATACCACCGCCTATCAGAATACTCGTCAAGACCATTCAAACGAGTCCAAACTCGATGGGGTTGAAAGGTTTTATTGCAGAGTTCCTGTGGCCTTCTTCCGGCTCCATCATCAGACTCTTGGATACTATTACCCAACAGAGCACTCGTCAAAACGATTCAAACTTGCCCAAACTCGATGGGGTTGCATGATTTCAATATTGAGTTCCTATGGCATGGCCTCCAGACTTCATCATCCGACCCTGAACCTCGTCTCCCGTCAGAGTATTTGTCAAGACAATTCTAACAAGCCCAAACACGATGGGGTTGTATAGTTTCATTCATCATAGAGTTCCTGTGGCGTTCTTCCAGCTCCATCATCAGATCAGCTCAATGACACTGTAATATTGCATTTCCTTCCATTTCTGACCTGTGTTCAAAGTTTCAAGTCTCTAGCACATCGGGAATTTAGTATAGAATCGTTTACAAAATTTGTGCTCAAACAAACGAGCAAGCAACTTAATAAAAACGCGGGAAAAAGTGTTAATTATAAATAAAGAACTACCTAGGTATTTAAGTTTATATTAAACAGTTTAAAGTATTATGTATGTCTCCGGCCAACCGTACGGTTTGGTCACCCTAATAAAGAAAAAGACACATACATCTACTTGACCTCTCTGTCGGCTCGTTTTGGGGCGAAGCGCTCAATCCGGTTTATAGTACTAAATTCATGGGCCAAGCATTGTGTAGGTTACACATTGGTTTTCAAAAATTTTAATAGATGTCGGTATTAAATTACATCTTAGTTTTTCAAATTTTTAATAGATGTCGCTAATAAATGACTCGCGAAGTAATGTAGAGGGTGGCAGGGTGAGGGGAGTCAAATCCTTAGCTGTCATTTCACCAAAGGCGGCTCTTGGTGAAATGACAATGGCTAAACTAAGATGTAATTTATTACCGACATCTATTAAAATTTTTGAAAACCAATGTGTATCCTACACAATGCTTGGCCAAAATTCACGGACCATAGAAAGTTGGAGACACGGCAGCATGGCATTGTTAAAATATTAAATTTTAATTTTATGTAGGTAAATTGAAAAAAGTGTTTTATAAAAAACAAGAAATCAGCAATGTTAAATCAATCAGCCGCAATTTATATTAAAGTTAAATTATGTATGAAGTTGTTTGTTTCATGTTTTAGTTATTTTACTGTTTTTTTTGAAGTGAAAACTTCTTTAGCGGCGTTGTACGCTTTTTGTAATGGGGAAAAATGCTAAACTCGCGTCAGTAAGTATCACGTGACTGATAGAAAATGCGTAAGACGGATGTGACGGATGGAGAGTAGACAGCTGGCGGCGGAAGTATCCCCTACTTTCAAGTGTAATCTCTTTCTCCGGGGCGCGTTGAAAATGGCGGTGCGTCATTTTAAGACGTAAACACTAGTGTCACCAGCAACGCGATAGTTTTGAAAATGGAACTAATAGCAGCGATCTCTTCGGTGAAATCATAGACTTATTTATACTCTGTGACTATAAGTTTAAATCGTAGAATGCGTGCATGTAGAAATTAAAATGTCACTGGCGCGAAATCTTTAGAATTTTTCTCTAATTACAAACTGATTGAATTGTGTGAGTGTATAGTAACAGGAAAGAAATAATTTTAATCCTTTGCCGCTAATTTCAAAATATCAAAAATGCACAACCTTAATGTTAGGTAAGTAGCTAGTTAGGCTGTGGTTTTCAATATATGTTTATGCTATGACATGAAGTATATTAGCTTATGGTTTGGTTGTCATGTAAAGTCATTATAGTAAAATGTCTCTTGGTTTGCATACCAACTCGTATTATTTATATCGTAAGGTCGCTGCGCTGCAAAGTGTAAAATACATTACTTTCAGTAAGTTGTATAAAAATTTTTTCATCGTCAAAGATTTGGTCATATCATATTACGTAGTCAACGTATAGTCGTGTTTTGTCCAAACACAAAATGGCAGACCCAACAAAACAAAAACCTGATAATCAAATTCCACAGCGTGTCAAGAATGTTTTCAGGACTGGTATTGAACAGCTTTCATTTGACGGTAATTTATCGCAAAATTGGAAAAGATGGATACAGGCATTCAAAATATATATTTTAGCAAGTGACCTTTCAAATGAAACAAATGAAAGAAAAGTCGCACTTCTCCTACATCACATGGGTCCCAATGCCCTGGAGATATTTACAGCGTTCGGTTTAGATTTAAGTACGATTGAATACGAAAAACTCATTCAAAGATTTGAACAGCATTTCAGCCCGAAGCAAAATATCACGTACGAATCTTTCAAATTTTTTACAAGGAGACAGGGGGCAAATGAACCACTGGATGATTTCGTCACAGATTTGAAAAACAAAAGCAAGGACTGTGATTTTGGTGAACTGAATGATCGTTTGGTCAAAGACATATTTATATGCAATATGAATGAGAAATATCACTTTATTCGTGAAAAACTTTTGCTTGAAGAAAATTTGACTCTGGAAAAAGCAGTTTCTATAGCGAAAACTCTACTGCAAACGCAAAATCAAGCTGAAGAACTCAAAGTGCAGAAAGTTTCATACATGTCACGGCACATATCCAAGTCAAGGTCAAGGTCTATTCAAAGTCAAAATCAGTCGTCGAGGTCTCATTCTCAGTCACGTCAGTATCAGTCTTCCAGCCAGTCAGGTCAAAGATCATCAGAAAAGTGTACTCGCTGTGGTCAAGTTCATCGGTTCAAGTGTCCAGCTGCAAATGCTCGTTGTCGAAAATGTTCAAAAATAGGTCATTATGAGTCAGTATGTAGATCGAAAACAAGAAGTGTGAACTGTATGGAGATACAACAGTCACAACAGTCAGGTAATGAGGATATTTTTATTTCTCATTTGAGTGAAGGTCAAGGTAGTAACTCAGATTGGACCATAAATATGGAAATAAACAGCAAAAATGTAGAATGTATCCTGGATACAGGTAGTGATGCTAATGTAATGTCTATTAGTACTTACAAGTCTTTAAATTTAACAAATATGTTACCATGTACAGCTCGAATTACTTCGTATAGTGGAAACTGTGTCAGAGTCGTAGGTAAGCAAGAAATTGTATGTCATTATAGTAACAAAGGTCAAAATGTCGCAAAAACTAATAATTGCTGATGTAGAGTCTCCTACTGTTATAGGGAAAAACACATGTTTTAAACTGGGTCTTGTCAAACGTGTGTTTAACATCGAAAAATGTTTCTCTATTAATTTACAGGAACTGATTAATAAACAATACGACACAGTATTCCGTGGCTTGGGTTGTCTTCCAGGAAAGCAACATCTTGAGATCAACCCTGACGTTCAACCAAAGATTGACCCTCCTCGTAAAGTACCCTTCACATTACATGATCGTCTGAAAGAGGAACTAGGCAGGATGGAAAGCATGGAAGTAATAGTTAAAGTTACAGAACCAACAAAATGGGTGAGTTCTCTTCTTACTATTGTAAAGAAAACAGGTGATCTAAGAGTTTGTATGGATCCAAGAAATTTAAATGAGGCTTTATTACGATCTCATTATCCAATACCCAACAATAATTTTATTCGATCAAAGCTTAATGGCGCAGAATATTTCTCTAAACTTGATGCTCGCAGTGGCTTCTGGATGTGTCAGCTTGATGAAGAAAGTTCTTATTTATGCACCTTCAATACTCCGTTCGGGAGGTACAGGTTTAAAAGGCTACCTTTCGGCATTAATTGTGCTCCTGAAATCTTTCACCGTGTCATGACAGAAACCTTCGGAGACCTGCCAGGAGTGATTGTCTATGCTGATGATATTCTGGTCTATGGGTCCACGGAGCACGAGCACAATGAAAATTTAGAACGAGTTTTACAGAAAGCTCTTGAAGTCAATGTCAAGTTAAACAAAAGTAAGTGTATTTTTTGTACTAAACAAGTCACATATGTCATGTCTATTCAAAGAAAGGTGTATCGCCTGATCCTGAGAAGTTGCGTGCAATCAAAGAGATGCCGTCACCGTCTTGTCTCAAAGATTTGCAGAGATTTTTAGGTATGCTGAACTATCTTGAAAGGTTTATAAAAGATTTAGCTACAGTAACTGAGCCTCTACGCCAACTTCTAAAAAAATCAAGTGATTGGCAATGGAATGAAAGTCATGAATCAGTATTTAGTCATTTAAAAGAGCTTATTTGCAAAGCACCAGTCTTAGCACACTATGATGTCAATAAGTCAGTTGTCTTGTCAGTTGATGCTAGTCAGTCAGCAGTCGGAGCTGTCATAATGCAAGATCAGCATCCAGTTTGTTACGCATCAAAAACATTAAGTGAAACTCAGCAACGCATGGCTCAAATTGAAAAGGAGTTATATGCAATAGTCTTTGGATGTATTAAATTTCACCAATATATTTATGGGAAAGTTGTAAGTGTGGAGACTGATCACCGTCCTTTAGTCACATTATTTAAAAAACCTTTGGCTGAAGTTCCAACACGTCTGCAGAGAATGATGTTAAAAATTCAGGCATATGATCTAAAGGTTCAATATATTAAAGGCTCGAAAATGTACATAGCGGATACTTTATCCCGTGCTGCATTATTAGACGTAGTTGAAGATGAACTTGATGAAGATATTTTGGTTCATGTTAACTTCATTAGGAGTAATCTGCCTATTTCAGAGGAACGCAGTAAATGGCTTGCGGAGGCAACGCTGGAGGATCCAGCCATGCAATTACTAAAGAAATATCATAAAGAGGGATGGCCAGATAATCGTTCTAAGGTGAATCCGTTGGTACTTCCCTACTGGAACCATCGTCATGAAATTCATACTATTGATGAATTTGTACTCAAATCCTCAAGTCTGATTATTCCTAAAAAATTAAGACCTGATATTTTGAAAATAATACATAGTGGTCACCAAGGAATTGAAAAGTCAAAGAATTTTGCAAGAGGAGTTGTTTTTTGGCCTTTGATGTCACAAGATATAAAAAATGTAGTTGAAAGTTGTCCTACATGCATGTCATACAGAAGTTCAAACGCACCTGAACCAATGTTACCACATGGTCTAACAAATTTTCCCTGGGAAAAATTAGGTATAGATTTTTTATCATATAAAAATCAAACTATTCTTGTGGTTGAAGATTATTATTCGAACTTTATAGAAATGTTGAATGTTTCAACAACAAGCGCAAAAGCTGTCATAAATGTTTTAAAATCAATTTTCAGTCGTCATGGAATACCTGTGGAGGTTGTAAGTGATAATGGTCCTCCTTTTAATTCAAGTGAATTTAGACAATTTATGACAGAATGGGGTATACAACATACTACTTCGAGTCCATACGTACCAAGATCGAATGGATTAGCTGAATCGGCCGTAAAGATAGTTAAACGAATTCTCACAAAATGTGAAGCTTCTGGAGATGATCCATATTTGGCAATGTTACAATACAGAACGTCTCCAAGAGGGAATTTACCATCTCCCGCACAGTTATTAATGTCAAGAAGTCTTCGTACTCAAATGCCTACAGTTGTCAAAAATTTAAAACCTCATATCGAAAGTCATAGGATCTACACTAGAAATCAAACACAAAATAAAATTAAACAAAAATTTTATTTTGATCAACACACAGAGGAATTACCGGAGTTGAAGGAAGGAGACCGCGTATGGTTTAAGAAGTCGCCAGAAGGATTATGGAGGCCAGGTATTATTAAAAGGAAGTGTAAGGAACCAAGAAGTTATTTAATTGATTCTGATGGTTCTACATATAGACGTAATCGTCAACACATCATCAAATCAGCGCTTGCCATGCCGTTTTCTAGTTCATCGGAACAAGAAAAGAAGTTTACAGTTTCAGAAACAGAGAGACAAATAGTTTCAGAAAGAAATGAAGGTATGGAGCGAGAAGAGGGTTATAGAACTAGAAGTGGAAGGTTGGTCAAGCCACCAGTCAGGTTTATAAATAACTAATTTATTATTGTTAATATACGTAAATTAGACTTAGTTTAAAAAAAAAAAGGAAGATGTTAGGTAAGTAGCTAGTTAGGCGGTGGTTTTCAATATATGTTTATGCTATGACATGAAGTATATTAGCTTATGGTTTGGTTGTCATGTAAAGTCATTATAATAAAATGTCTCTTGATTTGCATACCAACTCGTATTATTTAACAGTTAATATTCAAGTTTTCCCTTCTGCCGGCACTCCCGGAGTGCCAACCGATTTTTTTACATTTTGCATAGTACTTATACTCGTAACTAAGTACGTCTTATGTCATGCTCACTTTAAACATTTCTGCGGTGGTGTCGTGTGAGGCGGGTCGTAAAGCCCACCGGTAACGATCAATTGCGATTGTCAATTTTTCCGCAATTGACGCCCATTGACGGAAAAATTGATCGTTTACGCGTGCAATTGAAGCGATTGTCAATTGCTCCAACAATGGCATTGACGGAAAAATTGACAATCGCAATTGATCGTTACCGGTGGGCTTTACGTTCCCTCAAATATGGTTGAGCGAAACGATGGCTGGTTCATGCGTCATGCTCGTGAACGGGTGCTGCCAGTGGGAATGGGTCTGCTTCTGAGTACCGATCTTAACGCATATTGAATTGTAAGAATTGCGTTTCTTCTTTATTATTTTTTATATCTTGTTTCAAGTGTTTTTTGGTAAATATTGCCTACTTAGCAGACAAAGTGATTTCTTAACTAGTTGAAAGTTATTTACCCTCACAATTACCTATCCATTATATAGTAGGTAGGTAATTAACTTCAACCTACCTATTGCGTGTAAACTTTTGTTAATTATTGTGTAAATGACCTCACTTTAAATGTGGAGGTCATTTTTCAATGTTGACGACTCTGTATGAAATATACAGGGAAGAGAAGCAGCCTTTGACGAGTTTTTTGCCGGTTCTTCTCGTTACAAGGTCTCCCGCTTAGGGTTTGCGAACCGATGGCGTAGCTTCTATGACATTCACAAGTGCTTGTAACAGCCTACACAGAATAAATTATTTTTGAATTTTAAATTTTTTGAATTTATTTCAAAGGTTTTTTTATAGTGATCGCGTCGCGCGCAGACTATTGTATGGCATCATTGAAATGATGATGTTAGTTCCTTTTCCAAATAATTTTACAAGATCGTTTTCAGCCTACACTAAATAAATGATTTTTGAATTTTGAATTTATTTCAAAGGTTTTTTTATAGTGATCGCGTCGCGCGCAGACTATTGTATGGCATCATTGAAATGATGATGTTAGTTCCTTTTCCAAATAATTTTACAAGATCGTTTTTTTCGGAAAGGAAGTATTTTGATTATCTACTTGCTACATTTTTCGTGTTTTTTCAATTCAATTCAAATGCATTTATTCAGACAACAGAGATTTTACTGAAATGATTTACTAATTATGTTGATAACTTCATTTTGTTTATTGATGGTGTAATATATTGGTATTTGTTGGTAAAATACGCAATAATAAACATTATCACCAGAGGAGATTAATATTTCTGGTAAGTGTAGGTACTTTATAATCTAACCACTACGAAAAAAATATCATAGAATCTAAAACTATCACAGAAGTTTGAGGCCTGAAATCACGACCGTTTAAAAGATTTCAATAATATAAAATATTTTTTTATATTTTATGAAGTTGGATAAACAACAGTAATATGAAAACGCTTTTGACGTAAGTAGGTACTAAACAAAACAGGCCAACTTTTCTAGGTTGGTGTGCGTTCACTGCGTCTAAATAGTAATAAAATAAAAATTAGAGAGTGCCCTCCCCCCCGGCTTTTGTGTCCGCCAATTTACAATTTACCATCATTTCAAATTGATTAGGCCTCATACAAAACCGGCCAAGTGCGTGTCGGGCCACACGCAGTAGGGCTCTGTAGTTACCATATTCCATGCCTTATTTAATACCGTTATTTTTCATCTGCAAAAATAACTTTGTTTTTCATAGAGTTTGTATAAATGACAAAGTAATATTTGCGGTTTTGGAAAATATGTTATATCTCATTCAAACCAATTTTAGTTGAAAGTGTTTATTAAGATCTACAGCAAGTTAACTTTGAGAAAAATAGTCTTAGAAACCTCAATGTCATTTTTAAAGACCTATCTATAGACAGTAGACACCCCGCACTCATGGATATGATGAAAAAAAAATTTTCAGTTTCAGTTCCATGTGTGGGGATAATAATCTTAATAAAAAAAATATAAATCCTTTTATCTTTTATTTTTGTGTAAACATCGTAATGCGGTTCACAGAATACATGTACCTACACTACCAAGTTTTAACTGTGTAATCCTAATAGTTTCGGAATAAAGTGGCTGTGACATACGGACGGACGGACAGACAGACAGACATGACGAATCTATAAGGGTTCCGTTTTTTGCCTTTAGGCTACGGAACCCTAAAAACGTGCTAATAATCCAGAGCCTGTAGCCAAATGTCACATTAAAATTTTCGCTATCACTTCGCTCCGAAAAATGTATGAATTAAGACTATAATCCATAAATTTTTCGTTTGATTCTTAAATTCGATTATGTACTTACTTACAATCAAAATCCAATATAAATTCCTTCTGTTTAAAAACTGGTGATCAAACTTTTGAATCTGACAATGAGGTCGCTAAAGTTTTTGAAGATTTCTTTGCTAGAATACCTGTAGAAACTACCAGTACTCTTAGTGCTTGTCCCAACATCGCTGTCTCCCTTCTGGAGTCTAGTGTTGATAAGTGCTATGAAAGTTTTTCCTTTAAATATATAAATAGTGCAGATATCATTAAAGCTTTTAAAACAATTAATGTTAAAAAAACAGAAGATCTTTGGGGCATGTCAACAAGCATTATTAAATCAATAATTGATATACTAGCCCCTTACTTGGCTTTTATTTTTAACAAATGTATTGACGAAGGGGTCTTTCCTGATCTAATGAAAAATAGTAAATTGATTCCTCTTTTTAAATCTGGGGATAAAAGTGACCCAGCTAACTTTAGGCCAATATCTATACTACCAGCACTTAGTAAAATATTTGAAAAAATTATATATTCCCAATTATTAGATTACTTCACATACAATAATATACTTCATAAAAATCAGTTTGGATTTTCCAAGGGTAAAAGTACTACTGATGCTGGAATTGCACTTCTCAAACATATTCTTGACGCTTGGGAAGAAAAGCAAGATGTAATTGGCATTTTCTGTGACCTTTCTAAGGCATTCGATTGCGTTGATCACCAAACACTATTAAAGAAGCTAGAACATTATGGTGTCTCTGATAAATCAGTTAGCCTAATGAAATCGTATTTGTTAAATAGAACTCAGAAAGTAGTGATAAATAAAACTGAATCTACTGGAGCCCCCATCAATATGGGTGTGCCGCAGGGATCAATATTGGGCCCATTGCTGTTTCTAATTTATATAAATGACCTTCCCAACTACGCAAATAATTTATGTGAGACAGTACTATTTGCGGATGATACTTCTTTAGTTTTCAAAGTAAACAGAGGTAGTAACTGTTCGGACGAAGTAAATAGTGCCCTCTCTAAAGTTTCATACTGGTTTAATAGTAATAATTTAGCACTTAACCCCAAAAAAACTAAATGTGTAAAATTTTCATTGCCTAATGTTGAGCAGACAGAATTAAATATTAATTTGAATGACGATGAAGTCGAGTTTATTGAAAGTACAAAATTTCTAGGTATCACACTAGATTCTCGACTGCAATGGGATCCACATATCGAAGCCTTGTCAAGTAGACTTAGTTCAGCGGCATTCGCTGTTAAGAAAATAAGGCTTTTAACTGATATTGAAACGGCAAGGTTAGTATATTTTAGTTATTTTCATAGTGTAATGTCTTATGGACTGCTATTGTGGGGCTCAGCTGCCAGTATTGAAGATATTTTTGTACTCCAAAAAAGAGCTGTTCGCGGCATATACAATCTTCGGCGGAGAGATACCTTGAGAGAACTGTTTAAAGAAATAAATATTTTAACTTTGGCAGGCCAATACATATATGAAAATTTAGTTTATGTAAGAAAACACTATGATTCATTTGCTAAGAACAGCAATAATCACCAGTTTAATACAAGAAATAAAGATAAACTTGCCGTTCCAAGATTTAGGCTTGCAAAAACTAGAGGTTCATTTAGGGGGAAAGGCATAGCCTTTATTAATAAAGTTCCACAACAAGTAATTGATCTTCCTTTGCATGAATTTAAAAACCATGTTAAAAAAACGCTCATGGGTAAAGGTTATTATAAAGTAGACGATTATCTTAAAGATCAAAATGCGTGGAAATGATGTAACACATAACTACTGTAAGTACTATGTTGCCAATGATAGTAATATAATAAGTCTATGTTTGTTGCCAATAATCCTGTCACCCTGTTGTAATTATCTGGTAACGATATATTTAAGTTTGTAAATATCGTTACTTATTGCTATTAAAGCTGATAAGTTTCTTGCGCCCGTTCTTCTTGTCAGTTAAAAAAGTCTTGAACGGGTGGTAGGAAAATATAGACGATTCAAAAGTACTTAATAATTAAGTTTATTTGAATAAAGCTAATTTTGACTTTTGACTTTTGACTTAACATAAATGATTTTAAAATTCGATTGTTAACGAAATGGAAACGGAAGCTGTTAATACCGAATTATCGAATCTGAAAAAAATTAACGCGCGTTCAGCGCTTGTCATCTGAACGTACCCTATAAGTATAAACATGACCTATGCATACCAAGAATAAATAACCATTTATACCATAAGAGTGCCTTCAGCACTGGCATTAAAATATTTAATCATTTACCTGCAGATATTAAGGCTCTGGATTTACCAAAAATTAAATACGCACTTAAAAAATGGCTCATCAATAATGTATTTTATACTTTAAATGAGTACTACGCATCTAAACACTAATATTATTTTGTATTGTATAGCTTTATGTATTTGTTTTAGTTTATAAGAAAAATATTGCATGCCCGTTATGGGTATACTGTTGTTACCTACTATTCTGCAATGTAACCTGCAAAAAATTGTACACAGTTAAAAAAGCAATAAATATATTGAATTGAATTGAATTATGTCAATCCCATACAGTTTCAAAAGCGAAGCGATAACGATTTGCAAATATTACTTTGACTAGGGGGCCTGATGAGAAACCCTATCGATTGGTATCGTAAAAATATATTTGGTGGGTTCGATTCCTGGATAAGGCAAAGTATTGGGACAGCCTATAGATCGCGTGATGCGTTTTATCTACACTTGACTGTCAAAACCCTTGTCCTTAAAAGTAATAAATCGATATTATTATGGCGTTTCAGTGGTCACTGGTCGTGCTAGGGGGGCAGGATGGTATAAATATTCTTACCTATACCCTACCTGCATGCATCCAAATCTGTTCAGTTCAGGCATTTAAAAAGTTATAGTGGAATAAATTAACTCACAGTCGTGTGATTTATTACCTACAAATGTTTGATTTGAAGACTCATATATAGTATGCAAAATTTATAGGTAGGTATTTTATACTAACCTTCCTTACGCGTAATTTTTATATCTATGGCAAAATAATGCATCAGAGGGCCTATTACAAAACAAAAAAGAAACCGATAGTCGGACGAAATTCGTCGTTCAATTTACTTGATATTGAACCTTATTGGTGAGGTAATAGTGCCACGGTGTTGGACGAATATCGTACGCTTATCACGATGCTTTTTTGTAATAGTCCTTCAGTTCGAAATGAATTTTCAAAACATAATTGTAACATTCTGACAGTGCTAAAGCAAGGCTAAAAACAAATGAGCGAGACATAGAGAACTGTGTAGCTGTCAGTGGGAGCATGAGCGATACGTGTTCCCCGTCCGAGCGCCGGTGGCGGTCTGCCCTGCCGCCCGCTCCCCTCGACTCGAGGGCACCCTCTGTCAAAAATGTATTTGAATTTTTGAAAAATTGTCGCTAAAATCCCATAAATGGTCTTTTCGAAAATGTCTTTCGTGGAATTTGTAGCATTTTTTCCCCTCTATCGATTGGTGGTAACGAGATTTCCATAGGACTCGTAGTTACGGAGGAGATGCACAGAAACAAAAGTGTTAGACGATTTTATATAAGATATTTTTGGCATTATGTAAAATATTTATAACAAATGTTAATCGTGGAATCGATAGGCAAAATGTTGAAGATTCTTATGGTATATTTACTTTGTTTTAATATTCATTAAATAAAAAGGAGATAGAAAATGAAAACCTACTAATAACCACGTTTTGCTAGTACAACCACCTTAACATCTTTAGGTAGGTACGGGAAAAATCACATCCATCACGTCCATAATGGACGTCAGTGGGCAAAATCCTTAAAAATATTATAAATTCGAAAGTAAGTTTGTTACGCCTACTTACCTTCGCGTTCCTACACCGATCATCACGAAGAGGTCCCGGGTTCGATTCCCGGGGAGGGTACAATTTGTATTCGCTTTGGTTGGTGGTATACGGCTTATTTTAAGTCTGCCTGGTGCCATAACAACAACTTAAAAAAAAATCGTTTGTTCTGGCAGTAGAGGTAAGATAGCCGGGCAGTTCTCAAAAAACTTGCAGATCCAGTTTTTTGGGTTGTCCACAGCATACATTTTTTTTTTTTTTAGGAAATTTGGGCTACAATTACCGTAAAATAACTGTTTTAGATTATTCTTTAAGGTCTTAACCACCCCATCTATATTTTTAAAGTAAGTATTATTGTTGCCATCAATTTATAAAATCCACTTAAAAATTGACAAATTTTTCTCCCCATACTGTCCAAAAAAATTTTCACCGTGTTTCAATAAGGTTAATTTAATATTTTACTTCTACTACCTTAAGGGTGATGGTTTTAATGTACAATTCCATTAAAGAACTATCATAAAACATAATAATATTCGGAAAACAAGCGTTTTTTCATATATTAATTGAATTTTAAAGTCTGTCCACGGAAAAACGCTCATCCTGACATCATCCACTTAGTTACGTTAATAATTCGTACTAGATGAAGTTTTTGCTTGATTTCGGGTATTTTTTATGGAAATTGCAACATTTTGATCATCAGTGGTCTCGAACCTACCGATTTTTCGGTATTTCTACCGATATGGAGCCTCTCCTACCGAAATACCGAAATGTAAAGATATTTTCACGATTTCTGAGAAGTTCAGAGAATATAAGGAAATTCTCCAGATTTTTTTACCAAATCGAATTAGCACCCCGTTTAGATTCGTTTGTTTACAGGGGAATCCTTTACGGCAACGGCTACACGCGCAGTAAATACTATGATCCTTCGCCATAAAGTAAATTTTAACCATGGAAAGTAATTTGTATGGAATGTTAAATATTTTACTTTCCATGGTTAAAATTTACTCTATAGCGCTGGACCATAGTATTTACTGAGCGTGTAGCCGTTGCCTACGACTCTGCAAAGCGATAATTTAGA
Source organism: Agriphila geniculea (assembly GCA_943789525.1). Lineage (NCBI taxonomy): Eukaryota > Metazoa > Arthropoda > Insecta > Lepidoptera > Crambidae > Agriphila > Agriphila geniculea. The sequence goes on from OX038889.1 coordinate 8,870,563, forward strand.
CTTTATTTTTCATGTGTTTTCGACTTGTACTTTTACAAGTTAGTACACTTTTCTTCATTTAGTAACATTAACTTACTTGAATTTGATATTGTTTGAAATCTGTAATGGTCAACTTGCGGACTTTACTGTCGAATTTACTGTACTGTATGATTTCTTTTATTCGCCGTGTGTCAGTTGGAATAAAAAGGAATTAGATTTTCATACAAAATCATGAGAAATTTATCATTACCCAATTTGGAACTTAGCTCGTTTGTATGGAAAACCATATTGTAGCCTTTATTTTATTTTAGTAGCAGATATAATGTTTTTTTTACAATATACCGATTTTGGGTATGAATCTACCGAATTTTATTGGCAAATCTACCGATTTCGCATTTTGACGTTCGAGACCACTGTTGATCATGATCATAGACATCGTGACGTATGGACAGTATTTTAAATACCAACTGTCGTAGGTCCCACGAAACGAGCGGCACTTGGGTAAGTTTAGATTTGTCACTGTTTTTTGTCAATATAGTTATGCTAATTTACGTAAAATTTGAAAAGTTGTGGTTTCTGCGATCACTGTAATGTAGACCTGCATGTCTGTGGTTTAAAATCCCATCAAAAATATCTAGGGTTTTAAGATAATAATAAAAATATTTCGATTTACTTGCGTCGAGACCCCATTGCGTTACATCAGGATCGTTATGATTTGAGCTGTAACGTATAGCCTGACAAGAAAGGTAACTAGCCTGACAGCATATAGTTGAAGGCACATTGAGTGGTACTAATTGTTTTTAATAATGAAAAATTCAGTAATGTTGTTTTAATTAACATTTTTTTATTATTGAAAATGACATCAGATATATACGCAAATAGTAATATTTTTTTGGCCGGCACTTTTTATTTTGAACCAAAATATATGAAACCTGGGTGATGTTTTTTCAGTTATTTAACTACATATGTAAGGAGCTCGGTGGCGCAGTGGTTTAGCGCCTGGCCCAGCGATTGCGTAAGTTAAGCAACGTTCGCAAGGGTCGGTCATGGGATGGGTGACCAAAAATTTACTATCGCAAACTCCTCCGTGCTTCCGAAGGCACGTTAAACCGTTGGTCCCGGCTGCATATAAGCAAAATCTAACTCTCGAGTTTTGATGGTGATCTCTGATTGGTCAAGAAACTCAGTAGTTAGGTTTTGCTCGCAAACTCTAACTCCCCAGTTTCGCGCTAGTTCGATAGTGATCTCTGATTGGTCAGAAAACTCAGTAGTTAGGTTTTGCCCGCAAACTCTAACTACTGAGTTCGCATCCACCGATGAGCGCGCTTCAAAATTCAGTTGTCAACTGTATTGGAACACGACTGTGGTAGCGTATTTTATGTTTTAAAAATGACTTCTAATCTTCCAAGTTTTTGCGAATATAATCCAGTAAACCCAGATCTGAACGCAAAAGTTCCTTTTTCTGCTAAAATAAATAGTTCGGAGGACTGTGGTGTGTGGATACAAGAATATGGAACCCTCACTTTGACAAAATGGATTGTTAAGAAAACCAGTGTAGCGTCGCAACGAATCGTGTGCAAGTAAGTACTTAAAGTCCATTTATTCTTACTTGTCCTATTTGGTAAACAATCTTCACCACAGTTTTTGTAAAACTGATCTCACTCAACTCTATTCTATTCATTATACCTACTTGGCACCTAAGTTTAAAAGACTTAGGTACCTACTTAAGTAAGTTTGTACTATTGATGTCAAAAACTTTTTACGCAGGTAACGTAGGTACTGGTCGTATTTGGTAGGTAGACCTACCTACCGACCAGTAGGTCAATACTAAGGATAAACTGACTAAGTTCAGTATATACACAATAGGTACTTAAGTATAGGTATTTGAATAATACTTGATCTGATGATCCCTCAAGTGTGGGATTGCACCTAACTAAACGATGGGCACTTAATATGAAAAATAACCTACAACGGGCAGAAATAAGTTTTATGTAAACTGATAGATATTATTCTCTAATTAGACAGACAAAAATCGATTTCATTCAAAACTCGATCAGGTGTTAACAGTGTTCGTACATTTGAATAGTAAAACTTTTTCTGTTTTCGGAAAAGTTGTAAAAGAAAATGTTGTTGTTTATGATGTTAGTTATCTAATCCTGTGAGGTTGTTAGTATTTCACCAAAAACTTAACTTCAAAAATTTTTAATTTAAGAGGTCGGCGAACAATAAACTTCCCTTACAAACAATATTTGCAATTTTAACATACTTAACTCTTGCGATGTTATTCGAATTATGACAATAGGTCTTTGTCGAGGGTTCTATTAAATAAAAAATCCAAAACCTATAGCAAACTAAATAAAAATTAATGCGATTTACAATTTTGTCTGAAAAAATGTAGTTGGCATTCATTTTGAATTGGGTAGGTAAAAATTTTGGATATAAAGTTCATAAATTACGGAGTTTTACGGTAACAGATATAATAAAAATACGTTTTTACCTACCCACAAGCCACAATTAAGAATTGTTACTTGATATTACTCCACTTTTATGACGTTTCTGCTAATTACCGTAAGTACAACTCCGTCTTTTTTATGAACCGATTTGGAAAACTTTTTTGCATTGGATTCGGATAGTTGTCGTGTGGTCCTATAGATATTATTTTCATATTTTTTGACGTTTATTTGTAACAATAAATAAATAAATTTAGCATCCATTTCGGTAAAAATATCTATACAGCGTCAAATTAGGGGGTCCAATTGTGAAAAATGTTAAAATAGAAAAAGCAACTTGTTAAAAATTCTCCATACAAAACGTCAATTTCAAAGGTAAAGAATATTTAGTTTAGCAGAAAAAAACTTTTGCGTTCAGATCTGAAAGATCTTGAAAGATTAGAAAGCCATTTTTTAAAAATAAAATATTCTACCACAGTCGTGTTCAAAGACAATTAATTGATAACTGAATTTTGAAGCGCGCTCATGCGGTGGTGGATGCGAACTCAGTAGTTAGAGTTTGCGGGCAAAACCTAACTACTGAGTTTTTTGACCAATCAGAGATCGCTATCGAACTAGCGCGAAACTGGGGAGTTAGAGTTTGCGAGCAAAACCTAACTACTGAGTTTCTTGACCCATCAGAGATCACCATAAAAAATTAAAAACTCGAGAGTTAGATTTTGCTTATATGCGTCCCGGCTGCATTGCAGTCGTTAATACCCACCAATCCGCATTGAGCCTGCGTGGTGGGTTATAGCCCGTCCTTCTTATCCACCCATAAGGAAGGCCTGTGCCCCAGCAGTGGGGACATCAAAAAAAATGGCTGATAGACAACTATGTAAACATTTCAGTTTTGTTGGATTTGAATCTATTTTTTTTTTGTAATGTTTGTTTTATGATAATAAGCTCATAGTCTGAAAGTTTGATTCCATGTTAAGTATGCTTACAGTCAGTTGCAAGAACGATCTTTAAAGTTAATGCTTCATTAAATGTATCGCCATCTTTTTCTTCTTTTAAAAGAAGTAAAGGACGGCGATACCTTTAATGACGCATTAACTTTAAAGAACGTTCTTGCAACTGACTGTTAGTGTGTCCTAAATCTTGGCTTGTCAGTCTCGTTACTAATACGTCAGGGTGAGTTACTGTCCATTATTTATTTCACAGAAAAAAGTTAATACATAGACGATTACTGAGCTAAAGTAATAAGATTTAATATATTTAGGTACATATTTTTAAGCGCTATAACTTGGTTGTGATTACATAATGTTGAACTAAGAATAAGATAAAAAAAAGTTAAAGTTAGACTAAAATTTATTACCATCGTAACGAAACGTATTTCTATGGTGATTTATTTATTATTTGTATGAGAAAGTGAGGTTTTTTTTGTATTTAATTTGTTTAATATTTTAATATATTTTTAATTAAACCAAATTTAGCACTTTAATGTGTGTATATTATTTATTACAATAAGAAACTCTTCGTAACGACCTGACCTGGGGCCGTACCGGCTAACGAATCGATTATCGAAAAGTCTGCTGGGTTTCAAATTAAAACAGATAAATCGAGCCCCAATTGGGCGAAAATGGCGAACCCCAATTCATGATGTCACACGAACATCGTTATCTTCCAAATTACGTCAACAGAAAGTAAAGCGCATTCACTTAGATAGTGTCGCCCTTTTATCGCGCCGCCTTTGCACGTGCCGCTTCTTGTCAAAGGATGCCGCCGCATAAACAAAGGATACCGCGTGCGGCGTACACCCGCAAGTCAATTTGGATTTTGGCAGTTTACATCGAAGCGCCGCCGTAGTGAAAGCTTGTATTTGTTGACTCTACTACATATACTGAAAATATTTTTTTATCCTTGGAAGGACAGTTAAGTGCCTCAAGCAAGATTAAACTTTAAGTGAACCAACAAAAAAATACGGGTGTTTTGTAAAACATGTAAACAACTTATAATCAATGTCCATCGGCATTGCGTTGAAATCAGTATGTCTGCACCTATCACAGATACTTCAAAAATAGTGGGGATACCAAGAATCCGACGCTAGCGGAATAATATTAAAAATAGGCCCATTAACACCAAAAAAACCGGACAAGTGCGAGTCGGGCTCGCCCACCGAGGGTTCCGTACAGACCTACATCTATACATAAAATAAAGCTATAGAAAAGTTGTGTCGGTACGAAGGAAATATTTTGAAAAAAAGTGGTTGGTAGTTATTAGTTTTTTATATGAAAACTGTTCTACGGAGAGTTCAAGCTTTATCCCAGGTTCTACCTACCGGAATTATGTGAAAAATTGCTTAGTTTATAAGTTGGACTCCAAGCTACCAAACTGTAACAAAATACCATCAAAATCCGTTCAGCAGACTGCTATATATAGATAACCATTTGAAATCCTTTGTCGCCACGTAGAAAATAACCCTTCCAGGGATTACGACAAAGAATTGACCACGGGCGAAGTTTGAAATGGAATAGTACATTACTGCAGCGGCACTCAAGACAGGCATTGAAGAACATACGTTAGTCCATCAATGCCTAGTTGCGGCCAAGGCTTGTGTAGTACTTTTAAACTTTTAACTTTTTAGTTTTAAAAGTTTTTAGCTTTTTATTTTAATTTTAAAATACTTACAGTAATTGAAAAAAGAAAATGGAAAGTGGAATGTGCACATAAAGGCCTTTCATTTGATACACATATTGAAAAAAAAAATCCGGTTTTTTTCATTTATTTCCAGTTTTTCATTTTTTTTTCCAGTTTTTTGGAAAGTGCTCATCAAGGCCTTTCATTTGATACCCATATTGAAAAAAAATATTTTTTTCTGGTTTTTTTTTCAGTTTTTTTGGAATGTGCTCATCAAGGCCTTTCATTTGATACCCATATTGCAAAAAAAAATTACCTTTCTTTTTTAAATTTTTTTTTAGTTTTTTGGAATATGCTCCTTGATGAGCATATTCCAAAAAACTTTTCAAAAAACTTTCATTTGATAACCATAGGTGTTGAAAAAAAAAAATTTTTTGGTTTTTAATTTTTTTTATGTTTTTGGAATGCGCTCATCAAGGCCTTTCATTTGATACCCATATTGCACCAAAACAGTTTTTTTCGTTTTTTTTTTCAATTTTTTGGAATGTGCTCATCAAGGCCTTTCACGTGATACCAGTATAACGAATATTAAAAAAAAAAATTTTTGGAATGTGCTCGATGCTGTGATTATACTTGGTGCCAAATGCTCCAAGCAACATTGGAATGCGATGCACCCGCATTTTAATGTAAACTGAAACAATCTACCACTGAACTATTCAACACTTGACACTGGCAAAAATTACTTCCAAGAAGAATGTAGATTGCCAAAACAAAAATAAGAAGAAGAAGACCCCCTGTCATACAGCGTGACACACCGCCATGTTGCGAAATTATTTAGAGCCAAATTTATTACTTTTTAATTTTATTTTTAAAAGTAATTAACTATAACAATATTTGAAAGGATTTGAATAATTAATAATAATAAATATTGATATTTTTAAATGAATTAGTGGCGCGATTAATCCAAAAGTAATTAGAAGTTAAACTATGACCGCGCAATGCCGCGCATACCGTTGTTTCACCAAGATGATTAATAATTACGTATTTTAATGACCATATTTTATTATGATTTAATTACAAATATACAGTTTTCAGATTTATTCCTGTAAGTGTAGTATAAGACGCTATTACCTACCAAATTTCATAGTTCTAGGTCAACGGGAAGTACCCTATGAATTTTGATTCCTTTGAGAGTATCGAAAATGCGTTTTTTGCGCCCTAAACGGCAGTATCTTTTTTTCACGTTAATTTAGAAGTTTGATTTTTTTACAGCTTCAAGGGCCCGTAGACCTTAGTATATGGTTTCAATTTCAATTCGATACCTCCACGCGTTTCCGAGATAAAGGGTCTTGACAGACAGACGGACGGACAGACAGACAGACGGACAACAAAGTGATCCTATAAGGGTTCCGTTTTTTCCTTTTGAGGTACGGAACCCTAAAAACGTAAAAACGGAAGAATCCCACTATCGAAAACGGACGACTTTGAATGTGATGTAGTACCTACGTCCGAACAGTATACAGATTTTATGCTAATAAAAAACTTCCGACACTAGACACGATTCTGGAAAATTTACAAGCTAATAATACGGACTTTCCGTATTAACGTACGACTCTGCGAAATGTCAATACATTTCTAAAACTTGGATTTAAGTATAAAACACCTAATAAGCTAAAACTATTGTTAGAATCATCGCTATTTTTTACCGTTATCTGTAACGTTATTTGTATAACGTGTCTCTGAACACAAGTGCTTGCGGGTGTACCGACACTATCTAAATGAATGGACTATACAAGACGAAATTCCTTACTTAGATTTTTGAGTTCTAAGTTGAAACCGATTCAGATTTTTCGATAATCGATTCGTTAGCCGGTACGGCCCCTGACCTATAAATTGTCTCTGATGATACAAAAACATGAATTTACTTAATAAAACTATAAAATAAGTGTGAACCTTTATGTAGACATTACAATTAAATATATTTTACACCTACTTAAGTAGAAAAAGCAGTCATATCTCATCATTTTTAGGGTTCCGTACCCAAAGGGTAAAAACGGGACCCTATTACTAAGACTCCGCTGTCCGTCTGTCTGTCTGTCTGTCTGTCTGTCACCAGGCTGTATCTCATGAACCGTGATAGCTAGAAAGTTGAAATTTTCACAAATGATGTATTTTTATTGCCGCTATAACAACAAATACTAAAAACAGAATAAAATTAATATTTAAGGGGGGCTCCCATCCAACAAACGTAATTTTTTTGCCGTTTTTTGGTACGAAACCCTGCGTGCGCGAGTCCGACTCGCACTTGGCCGGTTTTTTTATTATTGCTTCTTTTTGAAAGTATCTGCAAGTTTTTTGAGAACTGCCAAGCACTATCCCGTTGTGCGTAAAAAAGTGTCATCTGATTGATAGTATGTTCTATGGTAAACTGTTTTGTTCGGCATTCACTTCTAAACATTGCCCGTTTTCACCACCGTTTTATTCTCCTTTATATCCGAATAATGGCGCCCGTCTTCGCATCATAACTCATGAAGAAAAGACTTAAGACAAAATAATATTTTGCCGCCCCCTGCCCCCAAAAAGTGCCGCCTGGGGCGGGTCCCCCTTCCCCCCCCACTACGCTACGCCACTGGGCTCGAACCAAGAGACACGAATTTGTTTGTGTTCGGCATGGTTTGGCTCACGTGGTTCATGAAAGGTGGTTTGATTTGATGAACAACAACTTTTTTGTTAAAAGTCCGATGACAAATTATTTCTTTGCATTAGGGGTGAATTAAAAAACAAAATGTCTTATGTCGCCAAGCCAACTGTCAATGTCAGTCAGTCAAGAAAAGAATGTCAAAAATAAAATAGGTCGAAGACGAATGTGAAAAGAAAATAAATATTTATTTTGATGTAAACATTACTTTTATCCACATTAAAATTGATAAAAACGAACGATGACTACCATGGGCGGGCCATCCTGGGAAGGTTGGTATAGTTGTAATATCTATTGCTTTCCGTAAATACCGGCTCAACTTATGACGTTGCATTATTATATTTTCCACAATATCCATTCTTTTGCATCAGACTTTTATTTGTCCAAATAAGGTATATTAGATATTATTCCCATTTAAAATGTATAAGAACTTGTTGAAGTGGAATGTGGTAGTGTTTTAGTCTTTGTAGATCTCGTAAGCAATACCTACTTATGCACCCACCACACACAATGTGCTTATCTATCACCTCGGAATATAATAGTACAAGTTTATCACTTCGAATATTATTCGAAATTCGAAAATTCGAAAAAGTGGAAGGCCAAGGGTAGAAATCTGACTGAACATAATTTCATATGGTATATCAGCCTGACTAATATTATAAATGTGAATGTTTGTTTGTTTTGCCTTTACGTCTCTTAACTATTGAACCGATTATCATGAAATTTTGCATACACGTTGTCAGGTGTACAGAAAAAGACATAGAGTACCTTTCATCCAGAAAAAAAGTGTTATTCCCGAGGAATAGCAAAAAACTTTCCACCCAGACGAAGTGGCGGGCAGCCGCTAGTATAATATTATCATAAACCATAATTTTATTACAGAGATGCGAAAGCAGGCTCGCACGTTGGAGAATGACATAGATATGAAGCTGGTAGCATTCAGTAAGCTGGGCATGAGCTCGGCACCATCGGGACTGAGCTCAGAAAGTATGCCTTTAATCAATAGTGAAGATATGTTCGACACAATGTCTATGGAGTTGCAGCAATTGTTGAATAAGGTAGAATAGAATAGAATTTATTTATTTGTTACAAATATGGATTTTTTTTCTAATAGTATAAAAAAGATTCACATATTTGACCCATAACTAGAGATCGGATAATCGGATGCAAATTTACTAATAATCATTTGTTATACATAACATATTATGGGAGCGGTTTCTTAAAATGTGTATATTCCCAAAAGGTTTAATAGACCTCATTACATACAACATAAAAAGATTGTGATCAACTTTTTAAAAAATTAAAGAAAAATAGAGAAAAGCAACTAAATATGTTTGTAAGAGGCCAACTGGAATTTGTGTCAATTTGGGTTTATTTATTATCTCAGGGAAGTATACACTAAAATTAGTTAATCTTGGAATCCTTGGATTTTTCAAAAGCCTTGGATTTTTTGGATAAAAAAGTGCTTTCCATTATACCAAACATGTGAACTTAAGGTAAATATACAGGGTCACTGGAAATATGACGTATTCCTGCTAAGGGGTTATAGATGAGGTCAAAACAAATATTTTTTGTAATATAACTTTTTCTCAAAAAATTAATAGTTTTTGAGTTAATTGAAATTAAGTATTTTTTTACCAAAAGTACGTTTTCAGACACAAAAATTTAAAATAAAAGATAACTATTCATTCGATTCCGGTTTTTTCATTATTTTGGGATAGAAAACAATCTAAGTGTTGATAATGAATAAAAAAAAATAGAAAATGTACAGGTGTTTATAAAAAATCAATCCATAAATGCATTTATTTTTTATTTTTTATCTGATTTTTTAGAAATAGCATCAAATATCTTTAAAAAAATCCTAGTAACTAAGCGTGCATAATATTTTAAAAACATCACCATCTATTCAGCTTTCAGTTGAGGTATAAAATTTAATAATAACTTAAATACAAAATGAGAAATTAAGACTTAACTAAATGGCAGTCCCATTTTATGTAGCAAAAATTTCCTACTTCAAGCGCTTCGGAGCTGGCCGTATTATCCTACTTATATCATAAATGTGAAAGTTTGCTTGTTTGGATGATTGTTAATCAATCACATTCATCATCAAAAACGACTGAACGTATTTGGATGAAATTTGGCACACAGACAGTTTATAAACAGGATTTAAACATAGGAGGATACTATTATTTTGGTTAAACTTTCCCTAGGGATTTTCGCGAATGTAATTGCGGACAAAGTCGCTAGTTTGCCATAAATGATCGTGCTTACTAAAAATACTTTCGTCCGAGTGAGTTTGAAACAGAATTATTTACCGCCGATGAGTCAAAATTGTATACAGACAGCATCAAAAATAACCATGCATATCAGCCATTTTTAATGACCCGCTGCTGAGGAACAGGCCTTCCTTTCCTTTTGGGATAAAGCAGACGGGCCATAACCCACCACGTGGGCCCAATGCGGATTGGTCGGTGTTAACTCAATGTACCTTACATTGAGCCCTTGGTTCTGGCTGCATTTATAGTCGTTAACACTGACCAACCCACATTGGATCCACGTGGTGGGTATGGCCCGTCCACTTTATCCATCCACAAGCCAAAAGGTAGGCCAGTTCCCCAGCAGCGGGGCATTAAAAATAGCTGATATGCATGGTTATTTGTGACACAAATTTTGACTCATCGGCGGAAAATAATCCTGTCTCAAACTCACTCGGACGAAAGTATTTTTAGTAAGTACGACCATTTATGGCAAACTAGTTTCCGCCCGTGACTGCATTCGCATTTACATTCGAGAAAATCCCTAGGGAACCCTTAACCAAGATAATAGTATCCTCATATGTTTTAATCCGGCTTATAAACTATCTGTGTGCCAAATTTCATCCAAATCCGTTCAGCCGTTTTGCGTGATTGATTAACAATCATACAAACAAGCAAATTTTCACATTTATGGAATAAGTAGGATAATACGGCCACCTCCGAAGCGCTCGAAGTATGAAATTTTTGCAACATGATATGGGACTGCAATTCACTTAAGTCTTAATTTCTCATTTTTTATCTAAGTTATTATTAAGTTTTATACCTCAACTGAAAGCTGAATAGATGGTGATGTTTTTAAAATAATATGCACGCTTAGTTACAAGGATTTTTTTAAAGATATTTGATATTATTTCTAAAAAATCTGAAAAAAAAAATAAAAATAAATGCATTTAAGGATTGATTTTTTTATAAACACCTGTATTTTATGAAAAATTTTTTATTCATTATCAACACTTAGATTGTTTTCTATCCCCAAATAATAAAAAAACCGGAATCGAATGAGTAGTTATCTTTTATTTTTAATTTTTGTGTCTGAAAACGTACTTTTGGTAAAAATGTACTTAATTTCAATTAACTCAAAAACTATAAATTTTTTGAGAAAAAGTTATTTTACAAAAAATATTTGTTTTGACCTCATCTATAACCCCTTAGCAGGAATACGTCATATTTCCAGTGACCCTGTATATATATAAATATCCAATCTCTACCCATAACACATGCATGCAAATGATGGAGTTACACAAAAAAATACAATACCTACTAATCTTGGTAGGGCATGATAATTTAACATTAAAAACAATTGACTCTCCTGGACAACACACAATTCAAGCTGATCTTTTTAGGTTAAAGTAGGGTTACAATACCTGGCTAGTAGGCTGTGGTAGAATATTACAGTACTTCCCAGAGACTGCCCCAATATCGGCAGGCAGATCACACTGTGTTTTTAGTGGGTATGCCTCCGGGCACCTACTGGGCTCCAATGTCCAGTGGGTGCATGGAAGAGAGCCATATGCATGCATTCCCCAGCGAGAAAAATGGACATGCCCAGTGCTTTAGATTTCTGTTTGGACATTGCCAGATTTTGTAATTATTTGTCTGGTTTTATTATTTATAAGGAAAACATAATTCATTTCAGTTATTAAATAATAAAAAAACTAGCCTAGTAACTGAATATTATACTGATGATTTTGATTGAAAAAGCTATCTACCCTTTTATCAGCTGACATTTAGACAACTTGTAATTTATGCTTTTGATTTCTTTATTAATTATTGAAAATAACTTTCTTTACAGTTTTGTTTTTTTACTTTACTGTATATGACAATATGTTATACAGGATGTTTGGTAATAGCCTCATAAAGCCGAACATCATAGATAGGGACCATCAAATTGAACAACTTTTACTATGGGACCAACTCTGAAATTGTGAAAAAAAAAAACAGCTGTTTCATACATTTTGATATTATCGTTATTAATTTTTGTATGAAACAGCGGATTTTTTTTCGTGTTTTCATAGTTGGTGCCATAGTAAAAGTTGTTAAGTTTGATGCTCCCTTTCTACCATATTCAGCTTTATAAAGAGATTACAAAACATCTAAAAAACTGTACTAAAATAAGATCACAATTTCAGCTTTCTGCAATAAATGACAAAATGGCAGATATAGCACCAGGAGGCACAGCTACTATGCACACCATCAAAAGACATAGAGAAATACTTATGGTGAGTATTTTCCTGAGGGAAAATAATGTATGTAACTTAAGGGAAAGGTGCATTCAACAATGAAACAATGTATTAATAATTCATAGTCATTGTTATGGAACAATCTTGAAAGGTTAAATAAAATCAGGAACTTACCCCTTTATTGGCATTTTAGGTCGAAAACCTAGTGTCATATCATAAAGGTTAAAATGGAACCAAATTATGTATCAATACATATACAGGAAATTAAAGAAACACCTCTTAAATAAAAATAAAAACATGTTTACTGCGTTATTTTATCATGAAAATAAACACATTATTTTCATACTGTTATTTAATAGCAATAAATAAAAACGGTTTAGTCTACAAATGCCAACTTAGTTTAAAACGCCAGATTATACAAATGTCCAATTCTACAAATGCCTACTTCTACAAATGCCCACTTCTACAAATGTTAAATTCTACAAATGCCAACTTCTACAAATACCAACATTTAGTTGTAATATTTTCAATCACTTTTTGATACATCTTTTTGTGTTTACATAGTGTATTTTCAATCTATTTTGGAATTTGGATATTTATTTTTGTTTTTTTCTTTCCTTCGTAATAAAAACGTCTCCAAAATACCAGGATCACATAAATATGGAGAAGGTAAATAAAAAAATAAATATAAAAAAATATGGAAACGAAAAAATTTTTATAAATCAAAAAGTGATTCAAAATATAACAACTAAACGTTGGCATTTGTAGAATTTGGCATTTCATAAGTTGGCATTTGTCGACTAAACAAAAAGAAAGCACATCAACACAAGTTATTAAAATTTTCAAAATCAGGATTACCAACAAGAATTCTCGAAGACATCGGCGCGAGTGAGCGCGCGCCGTGAACGTGAGGAGCTGCTGCGCGGGAGCAGCCCCACGCCCGCCGCGGGGCTCAACCGTCGCGACCAGTACGCCAAGGAGGCCAACCACTTGCACAGGTACTCTATACGCGAGGAGCCGCTGCGCGGGAGCAGCCCACGCCCGCCGCGGGGCTCAACCGTCGCGACCAGTACGCCAAGGAGGCCAACCACTTGCACAGGTACTCTATACGCGAGGAGCTGCTGCGCGGGAGCAGCCCCACGCGCGCCGCGGGGCTCAACCGCCGCGACCAGTACGCCAAGGAGGCCAACCACTTGCACAGGTATTCTATACGCGAGGAGCTGCTGCGCGGGAGCAGCCCCACGCCCGCCGCGGGGCTCAACCGCCCCGACCGGTACGCCAAGGAGGCCAACCACTTGCACAGGTACTCTATACGCGAGGAGCTGCTGCGCGGGAGCAGCCCCACGCCCGCCGCGGGGCTCAACCGCCGCGACCAGTACGCCAAGGAGGCCAACCACTTGCACAGGTATTCTATACGCGAGGAGCTGCTGCGCGGGAGCAGCCCCACGCCCGCCGCGGGGCTCAACCGCCCCGACCGGTACGCCAAGGAGGCCAACCACTTGCACAGGTACTCTATACGCGAGGAGCTGCTGCGCGGGAGCAGCCCCACGCCCGCCGCGGGGCTCAACCGCCGCGACCAGTACGCCAAGGAGGCCAACCACTTGCACAGGTATTCTATACGCGAGGAGCTGCTGCGCGGGAGCAGCCCCACGCCCGCCGCGGGGCTCAACCGCCCCGACCGGTACGCCAAGGAGGCCAACCACTTGCACAGGTACTCTATACGCGAGGAGCTGCTGCGCGGGAGCAGCCCCACGCCCGCCGCGGGGCTCAGCCGCCGCGACCAGTACGCCAAGGAGGCCAACCACTTGCACAGGTATGGCTCAACCTAAGCACAGACTTACGGCCGGTTTCTGAATAGAGAAATTGAAGTAACATTTTGAGTAGTGCTCAACTTCAATTTGGATGGCAACGCAAAGCTAATCGCAGATGGCGCCAGCGGTGATCCGGCCGCTATCAATACTTTTGATTGGTTAAAATACGACAGAAATGGAAATGAAATGGTGCCATTAGTTCCTCAGTTTGCATCCCCATTTCTCAATTCAAAAACCGGCTGTTAGGATAAATAAAGTACTTCTACCCAGTGTTTCTTTCAGGTACTAATTCGGGGGGGCAGTGCCCCCCCGGAGCAGTCTTGGTGCCCCCCCGGAGAAAAATGTGTTGTGTGTAGGTAGACGGGCTAACTAGTGTAGTGATCGATGGACGAGCTCCCCTGAACCTCTTAATTGCCCCCCCGGAGAATTTTGTCTGAAAGAAACACTGCTTCTACCTCGTGCCAAACTTCTCACTCCGTCTGAACACGAGGCGATCCATAATTTCTCGCAAAAATACACTGCGCATGCGCGACGCTACTTCAGAGAGAGGTACTCCTAACTCTCTCTGAAGTAGCGTCGTAAGTCGTGAAGTAGCATAACTCGTGCTACTGCACGAGTTATGCTACTTCACCTATATTGGACCACCCTCCACGTAAATGTGGAACGCCCCGCATTCTTTTTTTTAATGGAATGACAACATTTTAGAACATAAGTGAGAAAATTATGTTCCAGTTCTCACATCCTGGTAGACGAGCAGATAAATATAGCGATGGAGGCGCGCGAGCACCTCACATCGCAGCGGCAGACGTTCAAACGCATACAGACTAGATTCAATGACATCACAAATAGGTATGATCCATAAATATTTTTTTTCCTTTATACTTCCTTTACAATTAACGCGACATACGGAAGATTATTAGAAAGTTATTGATAAAAAAATACTAGAGTCAAAGCTTGTGTCTTACCTTTTTTACTTGGTCTGTAAATGATTCAATCAAAAGATCTTGTGGATTTTTTGTCTACGCATAGCAAATTCACGATGTTATGCGCGCGCACAACCACGCCTAACTTTCATCGATCCGATTCATACTTTCTTTGCATTTGTAAGACAGACTTTAAGATATCGTCCTAATAGAGCACGACTACGCGATTATCGCAAGTTCGCGCGAATTTTAGTTCTCACTTATCATTGTTTTGAGTCATATGTCGAACGAAAATCAGTAGAAACGAGTGCTCGACTGGAGTCGAGCGATTCAAAAATAGGGACCCAGGGCCCAGATGTCGAATAGGTGTCCAATGGCGTCGCGCGACTAAGATGTTTAAATCTATGCGTGCGAGTAAGCGATGGTTACTCGCGCGATGATCGCGTAGTCGCGTTATATTTTGACGACCCCATTATTATTTGAAATCCGTTGAGGCGCATTTGATCCACTTCTCATTTGAAAAAACGTCTTCTTCGCATTTGATCCATTTCGCGGAACGTCCATTTCTCATTTGGTTCATTTCGCAGAACGTCCATTTCGCATTTGGTCAATTTCGCAGAACATTCATTTCGCATTTGGTCCACTTTCTAAATCTAAAATGTCCTCCTTTGCGAGCACAAAACGTTTATCTAATTGCTCAAATGTTTATTTTCAATAACTTTTTGTTTTTCATAAATATGGAGAAGGTTATATACCAAAGTAGGAAAGAGAAAAGAAAAACAAAAAATATAATAGTTAACATCCGCCATATTTATGTGTTCCTGGTACTTTTGTAACGTAAAAAGAAGAAAAAATATATAAAAAGTGAAAATATAGAAGTTAACAACATTCTCCATAAACGATATAGGAGTATATTTTTGTTACATAAACAAAAACAAAATTATTTACCTTCTCCCATATTTATGTGAAAGTTGAGTAAATGCGAAATGGACCAAATGCGAAATGAACGTTCTGCGAAATGGACGTTCCGCGAAATGGACCAAATGAGAAATGGACCAAGTGAACCAAATGAGAAGTGGGCCAAATGCGCCTAAACGATTGAAATCTATTGTTTTTTATTACGCCGACAGAAAATCGCAGACTAGTGGGGTCTGTTGGGCGTAGTTAGCTTTATACTTTTCTGTAATCAGAGTCAAAGAATAAACAACCTTACTACATTACAAATAAAGTTGATTACAAAATGTCCGAACAGATTCCCGCTACTAAACAGCCTGATGTACCGCATAAACGCGCGCAAGCGGCGCGACTCCCTCATCGTGGGTGTCGTGGTAGCAGTCTGCACGTTTCTACTGCTCCTCTACGCGTTCCACTAAGGCGGTTGTGTTGTGATATGTCAGTACCCTTACCACGAAATCTATCAAGAATTCGTATCAAGTACATGTAAAGAAAATGTACTTATTGAAAATTTAGTTCCCTTTACGGTAGGTGGCGCTGTACAAATTCCAATACAAAAATGTGAATTCGATAGTAGTGTTTCAACAACAGATTGTGATTAATTATCTTTATCTCTAAACACGGAAGCAAATATAACAAAACAAACCACTTATAATTTAAGTAATTTCAGAAGAAGGTTAGGAAGCATAAACAAAAACAGTTAGTTTTTCTTCTTTTGGTTAGGTACCACGGGCAACACCGTCGCTTAACCACTGCTAAGGTTAAAATCGCTTGCACGCCGCGCCCGCTGTCACATACGTTTAGTTCGTGCAGGGGCGATACGCGCGCACACGAATTTTGTTGCAAACTGGTTAGCGACGCTGTTGCCCGTAGTACAAAGATTTATTGCTAAACGAGAAAAACAATGATATTTTTGCAAGTTTATAATAGGAATTTATGAAAATCATTTGGAGGTTGTTTGTTTATGGGGTTGGCAACGCAAAGCTAATTGAAGATGTCGCTGCGTACGCTTGTTCCTAAGACAGTAGACGTTCAGAAAAAAATGTATGGGAAAATAGATATTTATTTTGTGGATTTTTTTTACCGAAAAAGACTCATTGACCCAAAATGGATATGAAAGACTATTCTACAATGCAAATGCTGGAATTTAAAGAAAAATTAAGACGTTTTTATTCTTATAGAATTTATATTTTTTTTCCATATCCAGATTTTTCGGAAATAAAATAAGTATAAAGCCTATTACACAGAATTTAATCATTTTAAAGCTCAAGAAAACGATTTTTTAAATAAAAGTCCTTTGTTTTCATAGTCTCGTGGAACAAGCGTACGCAGCGCCATTTTGACAGTTGCCTTCCCCATTGCTAGGAATTTGAATTTCTGTTTTGTTTGTTGTCAAGTGATCCGATATTTTCCTAATTTTGAAATCAGCGTCCGGAATCCGATTTGGGAGTTTGTTAACTCAAACTAAAACATTGAAACACACGCCAAGAGTTTATAGAATTAATGTTAAAACTAAAAAGCTTCTATATTGCTTGTATTGTATTCCAATCCAACTTTGCCAAGTGACAAAAGTTGGAATTGTATTTAATATGTTACGAAACTTGACAACAACATGGCATTCCGTTGTCGATATTGTAATGGCTGAACCATGGTTTTAGTATTGGGGCGGGTAATTTAGTTTAAATACTATTTCTTGACCATATTGGCAGTATAGTGTCTCACATCGGCGAATTAGAAAGACAGTTAGGGGCCATCCATAAATTAAGTCACACGAATTTCATGATTTTTGACCCCCTCCCCCGTCCTTGTCACAGCAGGCCACATTTGTGAGACCCCCTCCTCCCTAGTGTGACGTCACATTTTTACAATTTTACATCTAGAAATAATAATCGAATTAAAACAGCGGCTCCGAAATATGTTTTATTTCAATTTTAATGATTTTGAAATGTGACGTCACGAAATTTAGTACCCCTCCCACCCCCTTGTCACACAATGTCACACCACACTTCGTCGACCCCCTCCCTCCCCCTTAACGTGTGACGCAATTTATGGATAAAATTGTCTTTTTTTATCGATATGTTTGTAAAGACTAAAAACTTCCAGAAAATAAAATAAAATTAACTCAACTTTTTTTCTCTGAGAAATGTGCCAGTATCAATCAATACTAAAAAAATCTTTAGTGTGTACATGATCCGTAGTATTTGTTGTATGGTCTGTGGTACATACATATCCACTTGCCAGCCCCCTGATTAAGTAACTCTTTTGAAATCGATTGAAATCATTTTGACAGTTTCATTTATTATAGACAAAGTGCTACTGCTATATAGCTCTGTTACTTGTTGTATAATCAGGGGGCTTATTGTCTAATTTTAAAAATCTATCGCAATCGCTTTCGTTTGACAGATCGATGTGACACATTGCTGCATTTCTTTGGTAAGTTTTTATTTGTGCCAAAAATAAACTTCAATGGATTACATCCTGAAAGCGATTGCGATAGATTTTGAAGTTAGACAATAGAAAGGCTGGCTCTGTTAGCAACTGAATCTTACCTATCATTAATTTCAATCCATTTCAAATAAACTTTAGCTCGCTGATTTTCGATTGAAACCGCAGTTACATTGCTGCTTGAAGTAAAATAGTTGTCATATTGGTTCTTACTAAAGTAGCAATAACTGCGATTTCTGTCAGAGTTGATTGCAACAAAGTTACAAAATCAGGGGGCACGGGGCTGTTATAATTTTGTGAGGTGATGCATTTTTAAAGAAGTGAGACACTTCAGACTGAATTAATAAGCGATGGGTGAGTAATATGCTAAAAAGTGTTTCGGGAAATGCTATTACTAAAGTGGCCGTTTTAGCAGTGAAAGATGTTTCCTCTCACTGATGTAAAAACAAATGTTTTTTTATTTGGATTCAATTTCAATACTTATTCAACCACAGCCAACAAGTTAGCGGAACCTAGTTTGTTAAAAATAGCATAATAAACTTATATATTTATTAATGCACTTTGTATTAATTTGTTTGTCATTAACTGGGAGCTTGCGAGTAAATATAGTTCTCTACTACACTAGCCCTTCAGGCTGTGTAGATGGTACCAGAGTTCGGCCGCGTAACCATAAATCAACCAAAAACTCGAACTGCAGCGGGACCGGCCCGTTGATTACATAAGTCTGTTGCTAACAATTCTCGATTGAAATCGATTGAAAGCGCAGTTACATTGCTGCTTTAAGTAAGATAGTTGTTACATTGGTTCTTAACTAAAGCAGCAATCTAACTGCGATTTCTGTCAGAGTTGATTGCAACAAAGTTAGATAATTACCCCTCTGACCCCGAATTACGTAAGGCTGTTGCTAACAATTCTCGATTGAAATCGCAGTTGCATTGCTGCTTTTAGTAAGATTACTAAAAGCAGCAATGCAACTGCGATTTCAATCGAGAATTGTTAGCAACAGCCTTACGTAATCAACTAGCTGGTGCGTAAGCCTGATTTATATTAAATACCCAAGCTTATCTTTTCCACTACCCCTGTCTGAATGCTTATCTATAATTTCATATCAAAGAGAATGTAAAAATAACTAGCGTTATAAGAGACGGGAGTGTCATACAAAAAGCGTGAGTATGAAACGGAAGCGAATTCAACGAAAACAAACAAAAGAGAAACGTTAAACGGCATTGGCGGTAAAACGGTCAAAGATGAAGAATACTCTTTGATGGGGCGAAGTATAATACGCCTAAATTCGAATGTTGTCAATTATCTACTGCTTTGTGGATTGTCAACGTTCTTTCAAACTTAGACGGGTTAAAAATTAGCTTCCGTTTCATAGATCGTTTTTTACTGAGAGAGTTGCGCCAGGCTGTTTCATATGTTGAAACATTACACATACTATGTATGATTTGTAAAGCAAAACTGTTTCATGGTCTTTTAAATAATAATGTTGCAATAATTTTTAGACAAGAAAAAAAGAGGTAGGTAGGTATATTATATAAGATTTCCTCTTGTGATAGCGACTACGACTGCGTGTATGTATGTAAAAATGTAATTCTATTATGTAATGTAAATACTACTAACTTTAACCACACCAAAATAAAAGAAATATTTATTTATGCATTTGTTTAATTAGAAATCTCAAACGAAGTACATTTTGCCCTACAATATCAATATGATTCGCTCTACGTAAATAGTGAAATATATAATGGAAAATATTCCATGAGATTAGATTACACGTACACACGATAGCACATTAGTTAAACATTAAAATTGCGAAAAGAACTTTTATTACAAGTACGAGGCAAACATCTTGAAATCGGGTGGGGATTGCGCAGAACGCGTATTTTGGGTATGCGTAGCGGTGAGGGGCGCGGGCGGCGGGAGAGGGGCGCGCGCTATTGGTCGCTCGCAAGTGCACATGCGCGAGCTTATCTCCACTCAGTCTAAAGAGCGTCAATATGTTTGCCGGAATCTGTACGTAGGGCGTAAAGACGGTCTCAAGGTCAATATGTTACGTCTGATATTCCATCGTCTGTACAATAAGTACCTTCACCACAGCTTCACATCAGCTGTTTAAAGTAAATATTTAGTAATACTTCTAAGACTATTTGAAACCATCCCACCCACCCCATACACAGCTAGGGTGGTAAACGCCACCTATTAGTGCCAACCACCACCCCCATGGCACCCTCGAAGGTGGTAGATGGGAATAAATAGGTGCCATCGACCACCGGGGTGGTGAACGCCACCTATTAGTGCCAACGATCACCCCCATGGCACCCTCGAAGGTGACAGATGGGAATAAATAGGTGCCATCGACCATGTCCCTTCATAGAGTAGATGTCTAACGGCTAGAGAGAACCGGAGTCCGAAAGGACTAGTGCAGGTCGGAGAAGTGGCGATTGATACAACGGTCCCACTTACCCCGATCAATGCGTGGTAGGAACACCCCGGGGTTTTTAGTGGCTGCACCACATAACTACTCCCGAGTTCCCGTAGGGGGTGGTATGCGAAGGCATTTTCCCGGGGGAAAAAAAAAAGTGCCATCGACCACCAGGGTGGTGAACGCGACCTATTATGTGAAATTATGTCTAGATAGAGTATTGAGCTTTTGACGTACTAAACAAAACAGGCCAACTTTTTTAGGTTGGTGTGCATTTTTAGCATCATCGCGTCCAAAGAGTATAGTAATAAAAACTATTATATTAGGAGGTCATAACAAATTTGGTTACGATCGCGTAAGTGGCTGACTCTGGGTTCACAGGATGCACTCTCTGATGGTAAATATGTCAGTTTGTTTGCGAGAAGTGGTAGCGTTCTTTTTATATGCAGGGTGAAAAATGTGTTATCGTTACCTAAAAAAAAAACCGGTCTAGAGCGAGTCGGACTCGCGCACCGAGGGTTCCGTACAATCATAAATATATTTGGATATGTTGCTTTAGTACAGTCTTTAAAAAAGTAGGATAAACGGCAGACAGGTGGAAGGGCGAACAGGCGGACAGTTAATTTACAAATCTTAACCACAGCTGCTTATGGTGACTGAAAAACACATTGCAAACTGTTTATATTACTATATAGGAACTTATTCTTCGTTTATTCGTACGGCAAATAGTAGGTAATTATTATTAGAACCAGCCACCAATTTATTATTGTAGTATTAGGTTGCGCCATCTCTTGACCGATAGTGGAACTATTTTTTTCTTAGGTCAGCATTCTTAGGACAGCGCCATCTGTCGACTGGTAGTGAAACTAAAGAATTTTTGTTTTTTTAATTTCTAAAAAAGTGTGTTATATTGAGACATCGTTTTATTTTTCCTGTAATCTTTACATAAACTACTATCACATAGAATTATTTCAGATTTTTCTCTTTGCAAACTTCAGAGATAAGGGGGCGAACGGTATTTTTTTACATTTTTCATCATAAGTCGAAAACTATGCGGCCTAAGAAAAAAGAAAAAATGTTTTAAAATGTGCAAACAGCGCTCTTTCATATGATACCCCACATGCCCTAGTCACCTCACTTCAAATTTTTAAGACCCCTTTTCAATCCCTGTTGTAAAAAAAAAAAGATTTTTTTTTATTTCTTTCTTATTTGCAAAATAGTTGGGCAAATGTCATCTTAAACTATTCCAAATTTCAAGTTGATACCATTAGTAGTTCTCGAGATATCCAGCTGTGACAGACAGACAGACTGAGTCACACCATAAGGGTTCCTTTTTTACCATTTTGGTACGGAACCCTAAAAACGATAAGGTAAATGGCTGACAATAGTACAGCAAGTAAGTACTAGTTGTACTCACGTGAACTGTGTAAGGACTGACCAAAATTCGGTTGCGTTTCGTAGGTATAAGCGATTAACTTTTTGTTTGTTTGTAATGTATAAACTCAAAAAGTACTGATCCGATTTTGAAAATTATTGCACCCATAGAAAGCTACATTATCAGCAAGTACCTAACATGGGCTATAATTTATTTTCAAAAAAAATTATAGCCTTTTTTCAGCCTGCAAATAAAAAGAACGCAACCACTTCACGCAAACAGACTGACATATTTAGCATCAGAGAGTGCCTCTCCATCCTGTAAACCCAGAGTCAGCCACTTACGCGATCGTTACCAAATTTGTTATGGCCTCCTAATCTATATGGCCCGGTCACACTACTTACAATGTGTGCGTCTTTTGGTCACCCAACTGTTGGGTGATATTTTTTCAAAGCATTCGTAGCTTCGACTGTCTATCTAGACATATAAATAAATCAAAGAATAAAGCATTTTATTATATTTACTTATATAAAATATAATTTCACGAGATACTATTGTCTCCAAATTCTTAATTAAACTTATATTACCTACATCATAAATACCTCTATTCCCAGTTGTGGCCACTGGCTTTGTCACCACTAAGAATGATGGGGAAAATAATCATGACTGTCACCAGTGGTGACGTCGTGACACATAGTTTCCCAGTCGTAGCTGCTGGCTTTGTCACCACTGGTTACAGTCGGGATTATATTTCCCCATTCCAGGCCCGCCGCAAGCGGGCGTGCAATGCGTGCACCGCACGCGGGCGGCACGTCCAGGGGGGGTGGAAAATCGAGCGAGATTAATATACTAGAATAGAGAACTATAATATACTAGAGTATTATTTAGTATTGTATAGATCACAATATTCTAGTCATTGTCGTAATACCCACCCCACTTAATTTTAACTCTTCCTTGCTTAGATTTGTAAAAATTTTCTTACAAGATGCCTATATCTTTGTTCCCACTTGTGAGGACGCGACAAACCGCAGCACGCTAGCCGCATACGGCTCTTTGGCTTCCTCTATGCGGCTCTCTAAAGAGTGACTCATGTACTTAATAATGTAGGTATTTTCGGAATCTATGCAAGCTTGCCTACTACCGCTTCGCATCGAATGGCAGACAGAGAGGATAGGAGTACTTTTATCTATTCTGTGTCTAGACTGGATTATAAGAACTTAGACCGAAATCCGCCCGGATTTCATTACAAACCGGATTTTTTCATCCGCTTGGACAAAATTATTGCACCATCATTGATTGTAATGATTTAGTTCAAACATCATCGCCGCACGGCTTGGAGCGCGCGGTGCGCATCGCACGCCGCGATTAGACTTCTACACAAGAAGTGAGTAGGTGCAAAAGCATCTTTAAAAAAATCGCCCACTTGTAGATTTTTACAAAAACTAAGTGCGGAGCAGAGTTAAATTGTCGCATAGCTCGGAGCGCGGAGACTAAACTTCTACACAACACCGGGAGTATCTTTCAAGAAACTATAAAAGCTAAGCGCGGGGAAAAGTTAAATGGCTCTTAAAAGAAATCTTTACTTTCTGTTTCTGATAAGCTCAGAGTCGTAATTACTGGCTACAATCCTCAACTTATGACGAAACAGAAGCTATTTTTGAGATAGTATGGTAATGGGTACTTGCTTTCTTAGTTATCCTTTATACAACTTTATTTAAAATAATTCCTTTTTGTTTATTTTATATAATATTTATTATATTTTAAATATCCCACACACTCACTTACTTACACTCTACTCACCATGAGAGGTTCATTCTACACTAGTTTTAGTTTTATTTCACTGTTTGATTTTATGTAACAATCACCTAGCTAAACCTTCTGTTTGGCGTTATTGTATAGAGAAAGAGCACTGCACCTGAGATACAGGTTTCCTAGTTTGTGTGTGCAGATGTTTTTAAATCTAAATTGTACAATTGTAAAGGTTTAATTTTAATTGTTTTCAAAAGTTTTGTTTTTGTAATTTTGTGTCAATATTTTTTTTATTATTATTATTATAGGGGGGCGGCATAATCGGTATTGCACGCGGGCGCTCATACAGCTAGCGGCGGGCTTGCCCCATTCATCCTTAGCGGTGACAAAGCCAGTGGTCACAATCACAACTGGGAATAGAGGAAAATATAGAGCACATTTTAAAAGTAAAACAAAATGGATGCAATTTAATTCTTCGCTTGCAATGCAATTTATAGATAAAAGCTTCAATAAATTAATGTAAAGGAAATGAACCTTATTGCTAGTCACTAAAAGACCAACTGGAAAAGCTTGATAGGCCTATACTAAATAACAAGATATAACATAATAACACTTTATAAAATTAAAATTACTTCATTAATGAGATCCGATAAGTTCGTAGTCTGTTTTGTACAAGATAGAAAGACACATGATATTATTAAGATCTTTAGGACCCTTGCAGACCACTTTTTTTCCAGCGCGCTGTTGACGCGCGTTTCCATGAAATCCAACGCAAATGGGACACGTTGCTAACGCACATTGTAAATTTTGTACACAAAAACGACGGTACGGCACGCGCCGTCGTCGTCGACGTGCAGCTAATGGGCCCTCCACACAGGCGGCCGAAGGCCCATAACGCGCGCCGCGACGTAAAAAGACGTAGGTAGTCTGTCTGTCTTGGCCCTTATGTACAAAGTGTAAACCTGACGATTAGTTAATTTATTTACTTTGTAATTTTAAAGTTACAAGAAATTGTTGTTAATAGATTGATGTGGCGCTAAAAGCAACCCCTAGTGCGTTCCTTTAGCGGAAAAAGCAATCGCAAACTGTGGTATATATGTTACGGCTAATACCCGAAGTGCGGCTAAACCTAGGTTTAGCCGGCTAAAACTAGGTGTAGTCAATAGCTGTTGGCTAAAACTAGGTGAACCGATCTGCTTTACTCCTGTACGTCCCGAATATAGGTTAGAAATTTAAGGCGAGCGCGAAGCGCAGCGTAGCGTGAGCCTTAAATTGCGAGGTTATTTTATTTAACAGACACAGAAATAACTTTCTTTATACCCCATGCTACACCTAGTTTTAGCCGGCTACACCTAGGTTTAGCCGCACTTCGGGTATTAGCCGTAACATATATACCATAGTTTGCGATTGCTTTTTCCGCTAAAGGAACGCACTAACTTTCTTTATACCCCATGCTACACCTAGTGTTAGCCGGCTACACCTAGTATTAGCCGCGAGCAAATCGGCTACACCTAGTTTTAGCCAACAGCTATCGGCTACACCTAGTTTTAGCCGGCTAAAACTAGGTTTAGCCGCACTTCGGGTATTAGCCGTATTATATACACGGTCAAATGTAGGAACAATATTGTAGCGCATTTAATTTTGCTTTTTATGACACCCCACACAAGCTTATCAGTTAAGCTTATGCTAGTAGAATATAAAAAAATAGGTATATCAAATACTTCAGTTCTCACTAAAATTTGAAATTTTGGATTGGAACAGAAAAGCTATATTATTGGTCAAATACAAAATTTCGTATCGAGCTGAAAATATAACTTACCCATACATTTTTATGAACAAGTTTATGCTTCATAAGATGTTCTTAACTTATATCACTATACCAAAAGTATTCAATGTACTTTTTCCCTATGTACTTTCAATGTCACTCTTTGTGAAAAGCTTCTGTCACACTGGTTACATTTGTATGGCTTCTCTCCTGTATGGGTCCTTATATGTTTCTCTAGATCACCTTTTGTGGAAAATTTCTTGCCGCAGGACTCCATGGTACAGATAATAGACTTTTTATGAAGGCGATGGTGTAAGTACAGTTTTTTCCAACGGTCATATGTTTTGAAACAAATCTGCAAAAGATTTACAAAATAACTCATGAATAAAAGTGTATAGTAGAAGTTGAACAAAATAATCTCATTATTTAAATGTTTTTTTACCTATAAACGTAGGATACAATAGTAATATCAAAAGGCGAAATGATGGGAGTTGCACTCAATAAGCAATAATGTTCCAACCCACAACGGTTATCAAGCTGGCATATCGAGACTACAGAGATTTTTTAGATGGCGATGGATTACATAAAATCCTTTTAAAAATACAGGAAGATTACGGTCTGGCAAAACAGAGTAGAAAATAATCTACATTCTCTGTAATTTGTTTTTATTTGACAACACTTGACGTTGAAGTTATTTTGTTATTACTATCTCGTTAACTGACATTAAACTTTTTTCCCATTTGCGCTAATAGAGTCATGATTAGTATTAGCTTTTCTCTTTCGAATTTCTCGATTTTGGTCCGATTTTTTTTAATTTCCTTTTTTTAGTCTCTTGTCTGTATTATCGGACCATTCGTCTAACGGAGTTTGTGAATCTGAAGGAACAAAATCTATATCATCAACATATTTACTTGTGCTCACTGATGTTATTATTTTCTTGCTCAATATTTCTTTCTTCAGTAACGTCATTTTCTTAAGTATTTGGAATGTTTCTTTCTATAAGACCAATGTCTTTTAAATCCTTGCTCGTAGTGTCTGTGTTAACTACTGTTATTGTTTCTTATTCAGGTACATTAAAATCTTTCATAAAACTTTGTCTAAATCTTGAAAAACTTACAGGGTTACTGCTGTTCTCTTTATATCTGTTGTATAAAATGGGAAGATTTTTTGGAACTAAATAAGTCGAAGAATTGCTATTTCTGCCGCAACGTGATGTATATTTTGGTAAACTATCTATGAAATCGTATATTTCTGCTAATTGAGCTAAACTAATTCTGTTTTTGCCTCCTCTGTTATCACGAATGGATTCATTATTTCGGCTTTTAGTAAGAGCACTGTCAATTCTTGATGGGCTAATACACAAAGTGTTTAAAAATGTTTTTTTACATACCTCTATATTCTGCAAATAGTATTTTCTAGAGTACTTTCGTCTAGAAGAATTAACTGAATAGGATCTCTTGTTCATTTCTTTAACATATTCCTGTAATAAAGCACAACGCGCCTCATAAGATCCTGCTTTCCAGAATTTATCAAATTCATCTTTTCGCTCATCTGCACTCAATTTCACTGTACATTTTTTAGGACAGTGACAATGAAAGTCATTCCCTTTGAACGTCTTGCATTTAACTTTTTTTCCATTTGCACTAATATAATCTTGATTAGTATTAGCTTTTCTCTTTCGAATTTCTCGATTTTGGTCTGAAAATTTTCTTTTACGTCCTTTTATTGGTCTCTCGTCAATGTTATCGGACCTTTCGTCTAACAGAGGTTGTAAATTTAAAGCAACAAAATCTATATCGTCAACACTTCGATCATGAATGATCGAAGCTTCAACATGTTTGCTTGTGCTAACTGGTGTTATTTCCTTTTGCTCAATACTTCTTTCTTTAGTGACATAATTTTCTTCGGTATTTAGAATATTTATTTCTATAAGACCAATGTCTTTTAAATTCATGCTCGTATTTTCTGTGCTAACTGTTATTGTTTCTTCTTCAAGTACATTGAAATCTTTCATAAAACTTCGTCTGAATCTTGAAAAACTTACCGGACTATTGCTGTTGACTTTATATTTTTTGTATAAAGTGGGGAGATTTTTTGGAGCTAAATAAGTCGAAGAATTGCTATCTCTGCCGCAACGTAGTGTGTAATTTGGTAAACTATCTATGAAATCGTATATTTCTGCTAATTGAGCTGAAGTTATTCTGTTATTACCTCCTGAATTGACTCCTCTTTTATCACGAGTAGATTCTTTGTTTCGGCTTTTAGTAAGAGCAATACCAATTCTTGATGAGCTAATACACAAAGTGTTTAAAAATGTTTTTTTACATATCTCTATATTCTGTAAATAGTATTTTCTGGAGAACTTTCGTCTAGTAGAATTAACAGAATAGGCCCTCTTCTTGTTCATTTCTTTAACATATCTCTGTAATAAAGCACAACGCGCCTCATAAGATCCTGCTTTCCAGAATTTATCAAATTCATCTTTCCGATCATCTGCACTTAATTTCTCTGTACATTTTTTAGGACAGTGACAATGAAAGTCATTCCCTTTGAACGTCTTGCATTTAACTTTTTTCCCATTTTCATTAATATAATCTTGATTAGTATTAGCTTTTCTCTTTCGAATTTCCCGATTTTGGTCTGGGAATTTTCTTTTACGTCCTTTCATTGGACTCTTGTCAATGTTATCAGACCTTTCGTCTAACAGAGGTTGTAAATCTAAGGGAACAAAATCTGTGTCTTCAACACTTCGATCATGAATGATCGAAGCTTCAATATGTTTGCTTGTGCTAACTGGTGTTATTTCTTTTTGCTCAATACTTCTTTCTTTAGTGACATAATTTTCTTCGGTATTTGGAATATTTATTTCTATAAGACCAATGTCTTCTAAATTCGTGCTCGTTTTTTCTGTGCTAACTGTTATTGTTTCTTCTTCAAGTACATTGAAATCTTTCATAAAACTTCGTCTGAATCTTGAAAAACTTACCGGACTATTGCTGTTGACTTTATATTTTTTGTATAAAGTGGGAAGATTTTTTGGAACTAAATAAGCCGAAGAATTGCTATCCCTGCCGCATCGTAGTGTGTACTTTGGTAAACTTTTTATGAAATCGTATATTTCTGCTAATTGAGCTGAAGTTATTCTGTTATTACCTCCTGAATTGACTCCTCTTTTATCACGAGTAGATTCTTTGTTTCGGATTTTAGTAAGAGCAATACCAATTCTTGATGAGCTAATACACAAAGTGTTTAAAAATGTTTTTTTACATATCTCTATATTCTGTAAATAGTATTTTCTGGAGAACTTTCGTCTAGTAGAATTAACAGAATAGGCCCTCTTCTTGTTCATTTCTTTAACATATCTCTGTAATAAAGCACAACGCGCTTCATAAGATCCTGCTTTCCAGAATTTATCAAATTCATCTTTCCGATCATCTGCACTTAATTTCTCAGTACATTTTTTAGGACAATGGCAATTAAAGTCATTCCCTTTGAATGTCTTGCATTTTACTTTTTTTCCATTTTCACTAATATAATCTTGATTAGTATTAGCTTTTCTCTTTCGAATTTCTCGATTTTGGTCTGCAAATTTTCTTTTACGTCCTTTTATTGGAATCTTCTCAATGTTATCGGACTTTTCGTCTAACAGAGGTTGTAAATCTAAAGGAATAAAAGCTATATTTTTAACATGTTTGCTTGTGCTAACTGCTGTAATTTCTTTTTGCTCAATACTTATTTTTTTAGTGATATCATTTTCTTCGGTATTTGGAATATTCCTTTCTTCTTTTTCTTCTAAATCTTTACTTGTATTTTCTGTGCTAACTTCTGTTATTATTTCTGGTTCAGATACATTTTGCTCAATAACTAAATGTATGGATTCTTCACTATAAATCACTTGTTCGTTAACCGTGGCATCAATTGTAGTATCTGACCCAAGTGGGTCTTTTAACTCAAAAGTATCATTTGAAATTGATTGTGGAACGAAAATCAAGTCTTCATCAACTGCAGAAATTTTATTGAAAGAATCATCTAGATCTGTTGTTTTAATGTTGTAAGGTGAATTCATGTCTTGCTTAATATTGCAATTCTTTAAACAAGCATTGATTACATCTCTTGCTTGTTTGTGACGGCTTACAGACATCTGAAATTGAAGTTTTCTAAATTTCTACTTAAGGTTCAATTTGAGGTACGCAACAGAGACAGGCGACCGCGACAGTGTCGTTTGTCGCTTCACCGAAACAGACAGTGCTGAATGCTGTCTTAGACGCCGCCGCGCCCCGTCGCGGTCGCGCGTCGCTATCTCGCGCCTCAAATGTTTTTCATACGATTGTATTCTTGATTGATACGGTTAAGCTAAGGACGAGCTCTGGTCGTACACCGGCACGACCGGAGCTGGACTCGAAGCTCGATTGTCTCTTTTCCTATAGATGAAATGAACGGGACTGCTGTCTCTAGCATGGCCATAGTGCGGTCACCTTTTCAAGGATCTCCAGTCTAGTTTCGGTCCGGCTCCGGTCGAGTGCGGTACCTTACTTCACGTTTAACGTTTTAAAAAAATAGATGGTTAGCGAAAACTTACATCAATACCAAACCGTTTTTCTTTCGAAAGCGAAGCGATATCAAAGATTTGCAAATGCACATGTATATGTAGGTACTTTGTCTAGAGGGGCTGTAAAGAAACCTAAACATTTTTCCAATTTTGTGGGTAGAAACATTATTGCTTATCAGCGTCCAATTATGAGCCTAAGAACTTACCGGACATTCATAAAGAACTGTGTCGTCGTCTAATCGAATTTTCTTACACGAATGCACATCGTCCGTAAGTTCTTCTTGTGTTTTTGTATCTACTGGATTTTTTGTAGGAGAAGTCTATAACACAAAAATAACTTACGTAAAAATTAAATGATCATTTTATTGTACAGCCGCCGCCGCCGCCGCGAAGAGTGGTCGGCGCTGTGCCACCTTTTAGACCAAAACTGCTTGCGCTAATGGACTAGCTGTGCGCATGTCACTCAGAGACATCAATTTATACAACAAAATTTCTACAGGCAAAACTAAAATGTTTTGCCTGTAGCACTGTCGCGGTCATGCGTGGTGCTATTGCATAATCCCGCGCTGTCTTGCTTTTAGGCAGTGGCACAGAATAAATAAACGCAGTGGCTACTAAAAGACTAATTGGCATAACGTGCGTGTGGACGAGGCAAATGCTTTGAACAGTTTTCTATTGCAAAAATTCATGCATAAAGTGTCAGAGTGGTAACTTCTGAATTTGTAGATTATTTATTACTCATTTGCAAGTTGGAATATTTACTCAACTGAGTTGTTTTGATGTCTGTAAATGAAATCTGATTATTATGCCTAAAATAAAATCTGTTTATTCAATAAATAAGAATGTTTATAGATAATTGATTGAAGCAACTCCATCAAACTGTGCATGTTGAGTTCTCGATACGTCGTGTCAAAAGTCGAATCTGTACTTTAGGTATTTTATATAAATTAAAATTTACCTCTGTAGATGATGGTTCAAATTCGAACAAGTCCTTTCTAACTGATATGTTTCTTGACGGGCCCTGAAAGTTAGTTTGTTCACATAAGACTTTCACAGGTTCCACATAGTACCTATATTCTAGTTAAATAAAAAATGGAACATCATTTCATAGTATAAAGCAAAGTCGCTTCCTACGCAACGGATTTTGATGCGGTTTTTTTAATAGATAGAGTGATCCAAGAAGAAGGTTTATAATACTAGGTGTCGAATTCCACACTACACCGAAGTGAAGCGAGGGCGTGTCGCTAGTAATTTCTATGCCAAACAAGTGATATAAGGTATAAGGAACTTATCCGGAACCTATGAAACTGACCTATAACAATATTATGCAGTATCATCATATCAGCTCCACGACTAGGGTTGCCAGATCGGAAGTCCAAAATATCTGGAGAAAATTTGGAAATGTCGGGATTTTGCGGTTGTTGTCGGGAGAAATAAATATAGTATAGTAAGAAAACAGCCGCGCAGCGCGATTTTTAGTTAGTTTCATCCACTAATCTTGTAATGTCTGGTTTCATACGCAAAAATTATGGTTTTCTAGAGAACTTTCAGAAAAGCTGTTTTTCCGGGAGATTTTTAGATTTCTCGGGAGTCGGGAGATCACTTGAAATTCCGGGAGAATCCAGGCGAAACCCGACCATCTGGCAACTCACCCACTGTTGGGTCTGAAAATCTGTCTGGAATCTTATACATAGCATAATGGTACAACTATTTTGGTTTACACATAAATATGTATATGCTCATAGAAAACCTATTAGGTAGGTAATAAATTGATGTGCTTTATTAAATAAATAAATATGGGTTTGACATAAGACCAAGTTTTCGCTAACCATACCTAATAAAGATAGTGTTTTATATGTAAAACACATTTTAATATCATTATTCCTTAAAATTTTACGTTCACTAGTGTAATTCTAATTTCCATAACACAAGTGTATGGCTACTTTACTTGGAATTGGAGAAATGTTACAATAAAATGCAATGTTTATAAGTATACAAAGAATTAAAACCTGTTTTACCATTATAATTTCATTTCTATTCTCATTATTGGTTGTTTCGTTGGTATCTTGTTCACTGCATTGGGTTAGCTGTAATATAACACAGTAAAAAGGTAAGGTTATATTTTAAAGCATGATACCATACTCATTTATTTTTATTAATAAAGGGATGTACAGTATGTATGAGGCAAACATCTTGACACTTTTTCGACAGAGTGGGGATCAGTTCACACATGTGGACTTGCGAGTGAGCAATAGTGCGCGCCCCTCTCCTGCCGCCCACATACCTCACTGCTATGAAAACCCAAAATAGGCGTTCCACGCAATCCCCAACCGGTTTCAAAATATTTGCCTCGTACTGTAGTAATGTATGTTTCTTATTTAATTATTAGGTACAGATAATACAAAGCAAGTCATGAACAGAAGCTAAATAAAATTGCTGAAACACTTGAATGATATTTTTATCATCAATATATAAATTTCTATGGTCAAAATAATTTATGAAAGTCATCTTGTGAGCAGTACGAGGCAAATATCTTGAACGCGTATTTTGGGCATGCGTAGCGGTGAGGGGCGCGGGCGGCGGGAGAGGGGCGCGCGCTATTGGTCGCACACAATAGCACATGTGCAAACTTATCCCCACTCTGTCTAAAAAATTTCAAGATATATATATGCCTCATACCGTATGCCTAATACTTATTGCTAGGCCAAAAATTTTTCGATTTGTTAAAGTAGGCATCATGTAAAAAGAGCGCTGATAAGTGCCTCAAAGGTGAGAAAAATGTATCTTAAGTTTTTGGAAAACTGTATAGATTCCTCCATCATTTGCTTGTTGTTCAGCACCCTTTTTACGTGACACGACTTTTGTTTGTGTAGGTAGGTAGGAATCTTAAACTTATAAAATACTTACAGTCTCAGTTGCATCTACTCCATCAACAACAAAAAGTGACCTCAAATGAGTGTTATTTCTTGAAGCTTGCTCTCTTAGCTGTTTTGCATTCTGAACAACTTCTAAACATTTATTACAAATTTTTTGAGGAAGACCATCTTTAGGTTGTATCTGAAACATGTAGAAAATTAATTTCAATACAAACAAACTAGATAAATTAATAGTTATAACAATAATAATACATACTTTGAGTCCAGTGCATAAAAAAATATTTTCAGCCAATTCTGTGGACTCACTACCAAAAATGCTTATTTCACCGGTTTGTTCGAGGCAAAGTCTACATTTTTCATATAGAAAAAGAAATGTTTCCATATTTTATTTGTAAAAATACAAAGAAATATGTAATGAAAAATGTAAATGTTAAATCCTGCCTTTCTATTGTCTAATTTAAAAATCTATCGCAATCGCTTTCAGGATGTAACACATTGAAGCTTCTTCTTGGCATAAATAAAAACTTACCAAAGAAATGCAGTAATGTGATACTTCCATCTGTCAAACGAAAGCGATTGCGATAGATTTTTTGAATTAGACAATTAGCCCCCTGAAATCCTAAGCTGTCACTGTCACTCAGACAGACGTCACTGTTATCATGTCACTGTCAGGCTGCGGTCCGCATAGCAATAATTTCGATTATGACGTTTACAACGCTCACCCGCGGTCCATATTCGATATCGCGCTTAAATTGACAAAATCGACAAATGACAGTTGGCGAATGCGAACCGCTCGTAAGCGCGCTAACGTGTTATTCTAACCTCAAATACAAGATGGAATGATTGCTAGATACTATTTTTG
The DNA here is from genome assembly GCA_943789525.1 of Agriphila geniculea. Taxonomy (NCBI): domain Eukaryota; kingdom Metazoa; phylum Arthropoda; class Insecta; order Lepidoptera; family Crambidae; genus Agriphila; species Agriphila geniculea. Next base: position 8,904,538 of record OX038889.1, read on the forward strand.
CTCTCTAAAGCGATGATAATGATGAAGAACGTTTGATTATTGAGTAGTGTGCACCCAACATCTTTTTTTTCCAACTTTTTACATCAACCACCTTTTTGGATAGGTAAGCTCCAAATTAATATTAACAAAATATTAACCAATATAATGCTCTATCCTTTTGTTGTGAAGTGAGGAAAAGATTCTTCTATAACGAAGTCTCTCATTTTTTGATTTTTTGACGAAATAAAATTCTGACAGGACGTTCACAGTGATTACGCTCCGAAGCATGGTCACTGTAAGCCCAAGATGGCGCTGGTAATGATGTCATGAGTGACGTCACGCTAGATATTGTAAACGTGCTAACGTGCATGCGGACCGGCTGTTATCGGATAATATCGATATTATCGCTATGCGGATCGCAGCCAATGTCATTAAGACATTAGGTGCATTCCAGCAATCTAATCGCTGAGTCATCGATCGCCATAGAGTACAATTTAACCATGGAAAGCACAGAGGTGCTAACAAACCCAAGGAGGTTTATATAGGGAGTGAGTACTATTCAAAAATTCTCAGTATTCGTTTAAAAGCATGGAAATAGTACTATAAACCGGATTGAGCGCTTCGCCCCAAAACGAGCCGACAGAGAAGTCAAGTAGATGTATGTGTCCTTTTCTTCATTAGGGTGACCAAAGCGTATGGTTGGCCGGAGACATACATAATACTTTAAACTGTTTAATATAAACTTAAATACCTAGGTAGTTCGTTATTTATAATTAACACTTTTTACCGCGTTTTTTTTAGGTTGCTTGCTCTTTTGTTTGTTTGAGCACAAATTTTGCAAACGATTTTATACTAAATTCCCGATGAGCTAGAGACTTGAAACTTTGAACACAGGTCAGAAATGGAAGGAAATGCAATATTACAGTGTCATTGAGGTGATCTGATAATGGAGCCGGAAGAACGCCACAGGAACTCTATGATGAATGAACTATACAACCCCATCGTGTTTGGGCTTATTAGAATTGTCTTGACAAAGTACTCTGACGGGAGACGAGGTTCAGGGTCGGATGATGAAGTCTGGATTCCATGCCATAGGTACTCAATATTGAAATCATGCAACCCCATCGAGTTTGGGCTCGTTTGAATCGTCTTGACGAGTGCTCTGTTGGGTAATAGTATCCAAGAATCTGATGATGGAGCCGGAAGAAGGCCACAGGAACTCTGCAATAAAACCTTTCAACCCCATCGAGTTTGGACTCGTTTGAATGGTCTTGACGAGTACTCTGATAGGCAGTGGTATATTTTTAGTTTAGCCCGTTAACTAAAAAAGAAAATTAATATTTATTTAAAAAAAAATATTTTTTAAGAACAAATTATTTATCACGTTTTTATTAAGTTGCTTTTTTGTTTTTATTTTTTAAATTTGGTAATTCAACCAATGTTGTGTCGTTTAAATGTAATTGTACTCCGTCAATAATGCTAGTTCGAATAAAACAGGCAAAGTGTGAGCACGTATTTCATTTTCAAAACCATCAAAAATAGTGAACCTTATTTGCCATAACATAATGGTCAAAATCGAACCGGATAAAGTGGCCTGCACCTGTGGACAGCTAGTAGTACGCGAACAATAGAGGACCGCATTCCAGAGATAAGCTTGCAATCCATTCAGATTTGGACACACTGAGAGCACGGAATAAAAATAATTAATAAATTTATATTTTTTTTTGGAGACAAACACAAACAACTTTTACAATGTCAATGACTTATGAAGAAGTATTGAACTTATTGGAAGAAAAGGCCTCAGTATTACAGAAGACTCAAGTGAATCTTAAAAAGTGTCCTAAGCAACGTCTTACTAAAGGATATATTGAAATGAGACTTAAATCTATTGAAGAAGATTGGCAAACTTTTAAGTCATATCATCAAGCACTCGTGAAATGTACGCCTAAAGAGAAACGTGCCGAATTATCATATTTTGTGAATGATGACTTCTTTATCATGGAAGATTTATATCTATATATGACGGGAGATTTAAAAGATATGTTGATGACATTTAACAGCGCAAGAGAATCAACTAGTTCCTCAAATCATTCAATAGAACAAGCTACTTTGTCGTCTATCAAGCTGCCTAATATACATCTTCCAACATTTTGCGGTCAATATGAAGAATGGCCATCATACAACGATCTCTTTACTTCACTCGTGCATCACAATACGACGTTGACAAAGGTACAAAAATTGCACTATTTGAAATCGAGTGTCACTGGAGAAGCAGAAGCCTTACTCAGACATATCCAGGTTACTGACAACAACTACGATCAGGCTTGGGATATTCTCAAGCAAAGATATGGAAGCAAACGATTAATAGTAAATTCTCTATTGAAAAGATTATTTGGCCAAAGAAAGATTATAGCGCCAACAGCAAATCAGATAAGAAGCCTATTAGATACGACAACAGAATGCCTGAATAGCTTCAACAACTTACAAGTTGCATCAGATTCATGGGATCCAATGATCATTTACATTGTCATTCAGAAACTCGATGTTGATACACATAAAGCTTGGGAAGACTTTGTTTACAGCCCTGATTCTGACAAATTACCTACGTGGATACAACTGAAGAATTTTTTGGGGGCTAGGTTTCGCACGCTCGAGTTAATTGCTCCGCCATCTGCAACAAGAGACAACAGAACAAGAGAACCAAATAGAGAAAAATCATCATTCCATATTTCTGCTTCGCCCACATCTATGAAAACCTGTAATTTATGTAATGAAGGCCACACACTTTGCCACTGCAAGGAATTCACAAAATTAAATCCTATGGAAAGAAGCGAGTTTGTACGAGAGAAGAATTTGTGCTACAATTGTCTGACATCTGGCCATTCTGTCAAGAGATGTCGACTACGAGTGTCCTGTAAGATATGCAATAGACGCCACCACTCGTTGCTGCACCAGTTGAAACCTACAAATCAATCAGACAATTTACAAACTCATCACAGTCAAGTTACCGAAGGAATTGAAGAAGACCCTAATGAACTTACCCAACCAGATGTCGCAATATCTTCAAATATGGTTACGAAGAAGTCCACAGCATTGCTCGCTACAGCATTGATACCCGTGAAAGATAGAAAAGGACAGACAACGATATTGCGCGCATTAATTGATCAGGGGTCCCAAGCAAGTTTTATAAGTGAACGAGCGGCACAATCATTAAAAGTCAAGAGAACCTTAGCACGAGGAACCATCACTGGAGTTGGATCGACACAAACAGAAGTCAATCAAGTTATGCAATTACAACTTCTGTCCAGATATGATAACAAGTTCCAACTTACCGTGAATACATATGTAATGCCCACTCGTCTAACAACCAAGTTGCCAGCCATGTCACTCGTAAACCTATCACACACCTGGCCACAATTGAATAAGCTTTTCTTGGCAGATCCAAGTTTCAATCAACCAGGAAGAGTAGACTTACTGCTCGGTGTAGAAGTGTATGCTCACATATTGAAGAATAATCTTATCAGAGGTCCTGCAGAATCATTATGTGCTCAAGAAACAAGTTTTGGATGGATTCTCTTTGGTGAAGCACAGAGCTGCACTTCAGATGAACCAATAATGGTTATACATCACCAAGTAGTATTTGATGATTTATTATACAAACTATGGGAAATAGACAATGATGATAAAAACAAACTCACAAAGGAAGAAGAGACATGTCAAAAACTATATGAAACTACTGTTGAGCGAAATGTTGAAAGTAGATATATTGTGAAGTTACCATTAAAGCATGAACCACCTAGAAGCACAGAAGGGAACACAAGAGAGATTGCAATGAAGAGACTACAACAATTAGAAAAACGATTAGAAAGGAATAACAATTTAAGAAGAGATTACAACAAAGCTTTAAATGAATACATTACGTGGAAGAAGTACCTGAAAACGAAAGAGAAAATCCATCGGTTTACCTGCCACACCACGCTGTGCTTAAAGAAACAAGTGAGACTACCAAAACCAGAGTGGTATTCAATGCCTCTTCACCACACCAATAATGTTTCCTTGAATGATGACTTATTGGTTGGACCTCAACTTCAAGAAGATCTAAGATCTCTACTCATAAGATGGCGGCTAGGTAAAGTTGCCTTTATAGCTGATGTCCAGAAAATTTATTTACAAGTTTTAGTGACTAAACAAGACGCTGACTACCAACGGATCTTATGGCGCGATGATCCAAAGTTACCGATTAAGGATTATCGACTGCTCAGACTCACTTTTGGAACAGCTTCTGCACCCTACTTAGCAGTGAGAACCCTTCAACAGGTGGCAGAAGACGAAGGCAAAGCACATCCAGAAGCAGCTGAAACAATCAAAACCAATTTTTTCATGGATGATTTGATGGCTTCACAAGATACTGAAACAAAGGCAATAGAAACAGCTAAAAACATATCAGAAATTCTAGAAAAAGGTGGATTTTGTCTTAAAAAGTGGTCGTCAAATAGTACCAAGTTCAGAGAAGAATTCAGCCCTAAGAACACAAACACCAACGTAAGGATTAATATGATTGCGGGAGGAAGAGTCAGAACATTAGGTTTATCCTGGAACTTAGATGAGGATAAATTGCAATATTTTACCACCTTACCATCGCCACCTAAAAATGTCACTAAGAGAAATATCTTAGCCAAGATACAACACGTATTCGATCCACTTGGCTGGATGACACCCGCAATACTCCCAGCAAAACATATCTTTCAAAAGTTGAAGTTGAAAGGAGTTACCTGGGATGAAGCACTCGAACCTAAAATCAAAGAAGAATGGTTAGAGATAATAAATAATATAATAAATTTTCACAAAATTAAAGGCCCAGATTGGTTGAAGCACGATGAAATACAGATGCACGAAGTCGAAGACACGCTGACAAACCTGGAAGAAAAAAAAATCATTAAAGTAAATGTAAATTTAAATATAGAAGAAGAACAAATAAATGAAACTACGTTACTTACCCAATTTGACGAATTTGAGACGTTAACAGAATTAATCAAAACCATAACTTACAGCAAAAGATTCTTGAATTTCAAAAAGAATGTTGACACAGCAAAGAACTGCACTATTACACCGGAAGAACTTAATAAAGCCTTGGAAGATTGTGTGAGAATAGTACAAGCTAAGGAGTTCAGAAAGAAGATAGAGGATCTGAAAACTAAAAAACATATTGGAAGTAGTAGCAAGATCAAAGGTTTGACACCATACTTAGATGACGATTATATCCTCAGGGTGGGCGGTCGTTTACGACATGCCAATATACCACACAACAGTAAACACCCCGGTGCTGATCAAATGTGTCGCGTATACAGTCTAAAATGTCACGGTAAAATAATAAAACGACCAGTGAGTAAACTGTGTGAACTTCCTATTAATGATAATTAATATTATTATTAATGTAGGTATTCATAAATTTCATAATTTACTATGTTATTTTGTATTAAAATTTATCTCATAGTTTAAGTTATTAAACTTGTTAATAGATAAATATTTTAAGTTCACGAGTTCCGCTGAGTGTGTCACCAACTTATGTTCACTTCGATATTTTTTGCATGTTGTTTACTTTAAATGTTGACTCATACGATGTCATTCGATGCGTTGTAAATGAATTGAGGGTGATCGAATGACAATAATATTGTAGCATGTTTTACGATTGTAAAATTTAATATTTTTGCGAATGTTTAATGATTTTCGTACAACAATTTGTTTTAAAATCTTTGTGTTGAATAGGTACGTTACTAATACCTATTTGCATTGTGAAACATGTGTTAAATTAGTGAATCAGAAGTTTAGTGTTGCCAATGTACCTACTTAGGCCTACCTGTAAGTATAATTATGTTAATTTAAAAACTGCGTTTTTGGTGGGCGGTATGTTGTGTCGTTTAAATGTAATTGTACTCCGTCAATAATGCTAGTTCGAATAAAACAGGCAAAGTGTGAGCACGTATTTCATTTTCAAAACCATCAAAAATAGTGAACCTTATTTGCCATAACAACCAATTAAAATCTAGTTTATTCAATTCAATTTAATTTCAAGTGTAAATAATCACGCAACTTTAAAGTTTATTCCAATTTTTAATAAAAATGCAATGTGCGTGAACTTCGGAAAAACAAATAAATGTTGGAAAACAAGTAAAAGTAGGAAAACATTATCTAGTGATCTGTAGTTAAAAAAAGAAGCAAACGATTTTCGACTTTATTGACGTTTGAAATTCGATTGCTTTTTCCCATAATTATACTTGTACATTTACTTTGCTGTTTCATTAAAAACTGTTATTTTGGTAAAGATGTCAATAAGGTTTAAAATACTTGCACCAATTTCTTTACTTGTGAAGTTAACAAAATGGGTGCAAGAGAGTTACGACGACACAATGTTTAAAATATAAAAAGAACCAAAATGGCGGCCAACTATATTGTTAGTGGGCTGATTTTATGAAACTCGATTTTGTATGATCGTCACCTCGTATGTGCCTTACTCCTTCTGGCTTGTGAGCTATAAAAACCTTCAGTGACGGATAAACAATTTCTTATTTTGGTATTCAGAACAAACGTGACGCAAGGGTTTATGAATGATTGACGTCTGAACATGGCACAGACGAGATGACGCTGAAGGTTATGTATGCGGGAAATAACAAAAACTAGCAAACGAAAGTAAATTTTTACTTCCTAGATGCTCAGTGACGCAAAAATAAATAAGATTTAACACTCGAACATCATACAAAACAGAACAGATCTCATAAAATTGTTGTTTAAACAAGGCACATACAGAACCGTCTGTACCAGTTTTCATTTGTCAAAATATCGACAACTAAACCGTTTGGAGCCAAATGAAGCAGTCTAGCAGCGTCACGTTTGATAAGTGACAGTATATAACACTTCAAATCCGTTCGCGGAACGACACATCAATAGAAAAAGCGAAAACAATATTTCGACCCGTCACACTGTCTGGCCCATACTTAAAACTGTCACGTTACGTGAATTTTGCCTCACGCATGTTGTAAAGCAATTAATATTAAAAAGAATTTCCGTCACTGAGGATCTATTTTTATCTGAAACCAATCACTGCAGTACTTACGATGCAATTCGAGGTTAAAATTTGTATGAGATTTTTAAGATAGGGTGACAACAATGTACGTACGTTGATGGACAGAAAGGCTAATAATATAATGAAATTGTCCTGTTAGCACTATTATCTATTTTGTGCTGTTAGTTAGTTTTACCACGGACTTTGCATTCTAGCGACTTTAGTTACCTAGATATTGATGAGATTGATTAAAAAAATACATCGTTTTTACACGATTTTTTATATTGGATATAATTTTGTATAGATATATCGGATGAAAATATTTTATTGGCTAAAAATATGAAGAGCTTGGTGGCGCAGTGCTTTAGCGCCTGGCCCAGCGATTGCGGAGGTTAAGCAACGTTCGCAAGGGTCGGTCATGGGATGGGTGACCAAAAATTTATTATCTCGAGCTCCTCCGTGCTTCGGAAGGCACGTTAAGCCGTTGGTCCCGGCTGCATTTGCAGTCGTTAACACCCACCAATCCGCATTGGGCCCGCGTGGTGGGTTATGGCCCGTCCTCTTTATCCACCCATAAGGAAGGCCTGTGCCCCAGCAGTGGGGACATTAAAATGGCTGATGGACAAAAATATAGATATATCGAATTAAACATATTGATATATCGATATTTTTGCAGCAAGCTTAAACATCGTTGCCAGATAGAACATACAAAAAAATCGGCCAAGTGCGTGTCGGGCCACGCGCCGTAGGGTTCCGTAGTTACCTTATACCAGACCATATTTAATACCATAATTTTCGTCTGCAAAAATAACTTTGTTTTTCACAGTGTTGGTATGAATGACAAAGTTATATTTGCGGTTTTGAAAAATGTACTATATCTCAAAAACTAATGACTATATCTCGCTCATCCTAATTTTCGTTGAAAACTTTTATTAAAATCCACAGCATAATTTTTTTTTTATTTTTCACTATCTTATTTCAAAAGTTAAAGGGGGGGACGGACACACATTTTACCACTTTGGCGGTGTATATCTTTCAAACGGTTGACTTTGAGAAAAAAATGACTTAAGAATCTCAATGTCATTTTTAAAGACCTATCTACAGACACCCCACACGTATTGGTTTGAAGAAAAAATTTTTTTTCAGTTTTAGTTCCATGTATGGGGAGCCCCTCCTAAAATATTTTTTTTTTGTGTTAAACTCGTTAAGCGGTTAACAGAATACATCTAAATACTAGACGTGTGCGCCGATCGGCGTGGCGCACGCCGCCGGTCATTTTAGCCACGCCGCCGCCGCCGAATTTTTAATCGGCGTCATCGGCGTCAAAATTGAAGTGTAACATGTGTAAGAAACAAGTACAAAAGCATGCATTTATTATGCATTGCATTGCATCAATACATTATATCTCATAAAGATTTATTTTTTCCTCTCTTTATTGCATTAGTGATTGTTGCCATAGAGGTTTTTTGTTATTGTGATTTTATAATAGTATTTAGTCATCATTATCACATCAGCCGCACGACACCCATTGCTGGGTATAGACCTCCGAATCTTTACGACGATTGGTCCTGCGCTGCCCGCATCAAGCGGCTTCCCGCGACCTTCATCAGATCGTCTCGGTCGGTCCACCTTGTCGGGGGCCTACCCAAGGAGCATCTCATCTGGTGTGCGGTTGACAATCCAACCTTTCCGCTCCAACCGCCATTGGTTCTTCTCGCTAATGTGTCCCGCCCACTGCCACTTCAGCTTAGCAATTCTCCGAGCGATGTCGGTTACTTAAGTTCTCCAACGCATCTCTTCATTTCTGGTTCGTCATCGTCACGCAGGGAAATGCCGACTATGGCTCTCTTCGTTGCACACTGGGTGAGAGCCTTCTTATGAGACTCACACACAGTTGGCGACCACGTTTTATTGCGGTAAGTCAACACTGGCAACACACACTCGCACCCTAAAAGGTAAAACCGGTTATCTGCACTTTTTTGCAAAAATGCGTTTTTTACACCAATCGACAGGAAATTTCAAGCTGCGTCTACAGGTAGAACCCGTTTTCTCGAATTCCGCTTAGTTTAGGTTACAGAATTTTATTTCAAAAATATATACAGGTAAAATTAACTAATGTTATGTTAATGTTTCTTTTTTTTTACTTTCGAGTAAAACCCAGTAACGCGTTTTAATTAGTTTTTTTGTTTTTGTTAAAATTAATTAAAAATGTTCATAATCACTACAACTAAAACATAGTAACATAGTTTTAGCATTCTAAAATTTCATGGATTTAATGAGCTATTAAATGTACTTTCTCTCAGGTAAAACCAATTAAATGTCTCCCCTTGTCAAACTAGTCCTAACTGCCCATATTTCGAAGCGTCATATCTTGAGAACTATTAATTATAAAAGAATAATTTAAAAACCATGTTGTAGCTTATTTAGTCTAGTTATTTCTTCTTGAAGACACCTTTGCTGTAAAATCATAGCTTTAGAATTTATCTAAAAAAACTGAAAAAATGCCGAAATTAGTTCGAATAAAATTTTACTTTTCTATGGAACAGCTGATTTTTTTTCGCTATTTCGTAGTTGGCTCTGTAGTAAAAGTTATAAAATATACTTCACGCAATTATTTTAGTCAAAACACACTGAAAAGTGTAAAGATTAGCAGATAACAGGTTTTCACATTGATATTTCGATATTTTATACCGGTAAAACCAACTATAAATATTTCAATAAAAATTGTTTATTCTGTTTCTGTAGTATTTACAGGTTTCAAAATTTTATAAAAGATAGCTATTGTTTAGAACGTCTTGCAAAATATTTCTAACAGCGATACGGATATTACTTTAGGAAATACAGCTGCTTATTTTTATTTTTTTTATTCAGGTAAAACCAATTAAATGTCTCCCCTTGACAAAAATATTTACATTTTTTTATACTTTCCGAGCAAAAAGGAGGTCGCTAATCGCTCATACATTTCAGCCCATTTTATGTACCTGAGGTACATGTATACCAAAATGTAGGGAAAAATTCGAGGATTCCGAATATGATGTTATTTTAGCTCAATCTTTACTTAAAACTTAGAAATAAATCATTAAAAGTGTGAACTACTTGTAACACATTCAAATTATAATATGGCAATACTGGATATTCACTTTCAGCTTAATAACGAGCATGTTCATTTATATTAGTTCTGAGTAATTCAATTAAAAATAAAGTATTCTCCTTATTCTACTCCATCACTAAGACAATTACACAAATCCATCCAAACACAAATCACACAATGGCACACGAACGCAGGCGAGACGTCTGCATCTAGTGAGCGCCAACACAAAATGAGTTACTTCCCCTCCCCGCAGGCGAGAGCGGGGGATGTTTTCCGTTCGTCTCGGCAAACATGTTTTGAGTTTTTGCAAAACAAAACTCATAGGCCACGCCCCAAACATGTTGAGAAAACATTGTTTTGATGTTTGAAAACACAAAAACACGGCGCAGGAGACCCGGCCTAATGAAATCAATTTCAACTGACAACAACAGCTGTCAACTTGACAGTTTCTTCAAGTATCAAGGAGCTGAATGTTATGATATAATCTGTGTAATAGGTTCTTATATCGAGAGCATTTTTCATTTTTTTTCTCGTCTCGAAATCACTAGAAAAAAATATTACAGGTCTATTACTCAGGGTATTATAAGGTATTTTTTCCCGCAGAGTGTACCTCGGTACATCATTTGGGCCATTTTTGGTGACATCCTTTACAGTTTTTATCATTTAGATCTTCAGACATATAGTTTGTCCTTCATAATAGTATCTACAACCAGAAAGATCATTTAATTTTAATGCCTAAATCTAACCTCGAACTTTCAAATTGCGATACTGTAAAGTTGGTTTTTTGCAGATAACCGGTTTTACCTTTTAGGGTACGCACTGTTCATAGACTTTTGTCTTGAGCCACAGGTAAGTTGGACGCGAAGTTTTGTCGAAGCTTCCCAAATGTTGCCCATCCGACCTGGATTCGACGAGAGATCTCTTTTTCGAAGTTGAAATTATATCTAACTGGACTGTCTGTCCTTGGTAAACGTAATGGTCAGCAACTTCGAGTGTACTGTTCCCAAGAGCTGAAGTGGGTACAACATGGGCACTTGACATGATTTTCGTCTTATTCATCTTCATTTTAAGACCCACTTCTTGGAAAACTCTACGGATATCTTCGAGCATTGTGTTCAAGTCTTCCATGGTCTCAGCCATAAGAATTATATCATCGGCAAAACGAAGGTGTGTTATGTACTGGCCATTAATGTTGATACCGAGTCCTTTCCAGTCCAAGAGCTTAAAGATGTCCTCCATCGCAGTTGTGAACAGTTTCGGAGATATAACGTCTCCCTGTCCCACACCTCGCTAAAGTTGGATGGGATCTGTGCTCTGATTCTGTACTCGGGCCGACATGGTGGCATTTTCTTATAAGTGCATCAACACCTCGATATACCTAGTCCACTTGGTGCACCTCTGAAGACTACAGCACTGCCCGGGTCTTAATCGAATCAAAGACTTTCTCATAGTCCACGAACGCCAAGCAAAGTGGCAGATTATACTCCTCGGTCTTTTGTATAACCTGTAGCAGCGTATGGATGTGGTCTATGTTGCCAAAGCCTTTTCGAAACGCGGCCTGTTCAGGAGGTTGGAAGTCGTCGAACTTGCGAGCGCGACTATTTGTAGCATTCGTATTCTTCAAGAGGGTCTTGTCACCGTTTTTAAAGAACAGAATCACCTCACTTATGTTCCATGTCTTCGGCGTTCTGCCCTCGACGATGACGCAATTGAAAGGCTCCTGGAGGTCTTCCATGCTACTTATTTTGACCATCCACGCTGATTACGCCGATGACGCCGCCGCCGCCGACAATTTAGACGCCAGACGCCGCCGCCGGTCAAATGACCATCGGCGCACACGTCTACTAAATACCAAGTTTCAACTATGTTATCTTAGAAATTAAAGGTCTTGATGAGATCTTCATTTTAGATGACAACTGTCAAATTTAAGTTTGACAAATTTAAATTTGACATCTGTCACCTAAAATAAATATCTGACCTAGACCTGAATTTTGTAATTGAATTGACAAAAGAGGTCAGCATCCCTTCAGTGACAGCCCTTACACTTTTAGTCGTTGCGCCAACTATCTATCTAGATTCTAGACGAACGTCGCGCGGCGGCTTTTTCGCCAATACAACAGGTGATGGCTGAATGTATAAACTAAATACTCTATCTATAATGTAACAATAACTAAAACTCTTTCTAAGTTATTCAGAGATGTTTCACAAAACTGGGGTGCAAGACAGTTCTAACAAAACCTGGTTTAATGTTTGTAAACCAATCACAATGCACCTTTTAATCCTTAAACGGTGGGACTAAACGTTAAACTGTCACTCTGAATAAGATTTGCGCTAAAATGGCGTTAGTCCGCTGTTTAACGCCATGTTAACTTTGGCCCTAGTATAACGAACGCACACTGAATAAGCCAGTATAGGTTGTGGTACTAGTCTGTTTTTAACAAATTAATAATTTTAGTTTAAAAATTATGTGGCTATTTCATCTTAATTGATTTGTCTAGCACCTGCAAAGGTGTTGCTTTCAAATGTTGAAGTAATTCACTTCACATTGATGAGATGGCGCTGGCCTACAGCGGAGACGTGGAAAACTATTAGAAAATTTCGTCAATCCTGCTAGCGACTCGGTAGCATAATTGGTTAGTGCATTGGGCCGGAATCCTAAGGGTGCGGGTTCGAGTCCCGTCTGAGCTGCTATAGGTAAGTCGATTTTTTCTAATATTTTTCAATTGTATTAATAATCTTAAAATTAATAATTATTGTACATATTGTGATTAAACTGTGATATCTTTATGACAATCTTATTGTTAACAAATTATTTTTTTTAGGTTTATTTGTACACTAGCTGATGCCCGCGACTTCGTATGCGTGGATTGAAATAAAAATAAAAATGACTCCGGCGTATTCATATATTCCGCATCATGTGTTCCAGATCTTCAATTTGTATACCTCAACAAAAAATGCTCATCAGGTTGAACAACTTTAGCTAAGGTGTTATTTTTATATTTCTTATAGTTTACCTGAACCATTATGGTTCTGCATCAGGTGTTCCAGATCTTCAATTTTTATACATCAACAGAAAATGCTCATCAAGCTGAACAGCTTTTGTCGAGTTATCATTTTTATATTCCTTATAGTTTAGTTGGACCCTTAGGATTCCGCATCTGCATCAGTCAGGTGTTCAATTTTCCAAAATAAATTATTCCCTAAACCAGCGATTCCCGAATTCTTTTGGCTACGGAACCCTTTTTGGTTCACTGTTTTTAGGCGGAACCCTATCTCAAGTAAGAATAAGTAAACTAACTGTAGCTTTTTACTGTCGTAGAGGGCCAAGTTGAAGACGGTTTCCCTGAGGTTTAGCCAGTGGTGAGGATAATACCAGTTTGTGGTGCGCATCCCGACAGCGAGGCTTTTCATAAAGGAGCACTTCTGGCCGCAGGGTATGGTATACAGGCGCTTCAGAGGAACTCTGCCTTGTGCCACCGATTCGACAAACAAAGTGTCAAATTGATAAATTTTTTATCAACATATTTTTAAGTTATGTACTAACAACATTGTTTTATAAATTATATATCTTTAGTTTTAAGGTATATATCTATGGGCCATCGTTTCCTGAATATAAATAACTAAATAAAAAAAATAAAAGTAAAATCACACCAAACTCAGGCTTTTTGGCTTGGTGTTTGCATCTTGTAAGTATCATGATGATGATGTCCTCTTATCCCTACATACTCGTAGGGCTCTCAGAAGGGACCTCCACTTCTTCCGGTCTTGTGCGGCCACCTCAAGATCTGTCCAGCCTTGACTGATTGAAGCAGATTTTTTTCAACTGAGCGCCTCCAGGTGGTACGAGGGCAGCCGGGTTTTCTCCTGCCATGCGCTTGCCACTTTAGACCCTGTTTCGGGATGTGGTTGTCAGGCCTCCGTAACACATGACCAATCCAACGCCACTTCCTTAAAAGAACCACCTTGTCGATCGGCATCTGCGGGGCTACCGGCTAAAAACAATGAAGTTAATGTTAACTGTAATTTGACAGATGTATGTGATACATTGCTGCTTCGTTTTGGGACAAATAAAAACCTACCAAAGAAAAGCAGCAATGTATTACATCCATCTGTCAAATTACAGTTAAAATGAACTTCATTGTTTTTAGCCGGTAGCCCCGCTGGTCAGTTAACTCCCACAGCCTTGCATTGGAGATGGTTCGTGGCCACCAGATTCCCAGTATCCGCCTAAGACATTTGTTGACCAATACCTGTAGCCTAGCGGTGACTTCATTTTTTAACAAGCCAGGTATCGCATCCATAAAGAAGAAGATTTGACGTTGGAGTTACATATTTTTATTTTCGTGCGGCGTGTTTATTATTGAGGACGTCCACACAGGGTCCGTACCGGCTAACGCATCGAACTTCGATAAGTCTGCACGGCTTCAAATTAAAACAGATAAATCAAGCCTCAATCAGGACAAAATGGTGAACCCCAATTCATGATGCCACAAGAACATCGATATCTTCTAAATAACTTCGGCAAATAGTACAATACGAAATTCCTTATTTCGATTTTTCTGTTTTAAGTTGAAGCTCGGCAGACTTATCGAAGTTTGATGAGTTAGCTGGTACGGTCCCTAGTTTAAGCTGCACGTAGGCGGCTCGGGCCTTGTTTATGCGAGCTTCTACATCTGCATCCGATTCTGCGCCTCCCAGGCGGTCCATCACGTTTCCGAAATACCTGAAACGCTCTACTTGTTCGACGGCCTCGCTATTAACGTGTATGGGCGTTAAATCTGAGGTGTTTAGGCGCATGCCTTTTGTTTTCTTGCGGTTTATGCGCAGGCCCTCTTTAGCAGCAGCGTGAGCGAGGTCGTCGGTCTTGGACTGAAGATGATCTCGTGATGTTGCTAGTAAACACAGGTCATCCGCGAAATCGATATCCTTAAGGGTATTCCCATCAACCCAAGGTAATCCTCGCTTTGCCTCGTCAGTTACTCGGCGCATCACGTCATCCAAGACTATTACCACAGTTTAACTCCATACAGTTGTTAAACGCCTTTGATGTTGGACGACGCCGCCGCGTACCGCAATCAGCCGCAGATGTGCAAGGGTTGTCAAAATAGAAAATAAATGTGATTAATAAGTAATTGTTTATTAACAACACACATACACACGAATTTTCGCATTTATAATAGTAGGTAGGTATTAGTAGAAAATAGGATTAGTGATTAGTAGAACAAGGATATAAATAATCTAACATTACGCGATCAGTGTTCAAGTGCCTATAGCCCGTGCGCAAAGCGTAGGTATGTAGGTAAGTCGGTAAGTACCTATATCAAATAAACTTAAAAAGTGGTACCCAGCTTGCTTTTAAGTACTTTAACAGAACGGCCGCGGTGTCATTAACTAATTAATAGTGTTCGAGTATTTAGTAGCACAGAAAATAAATTAGTAGGTACCTATCTTGGACAAATCAAGGTACCTATGTAGGTAGGTACCACCAGTGTAATACCTAAAGCTCTGGTTCACACAAGGTCGTAGGTACCCAACTATTTTGTGATCATAGCAACACGCGCGATATGCTTATGTACCTAGTTCCTAAATACCTTCCAAATATATAATCATTATTTATTTCACAAATCTACTTGAAGTTATTCTTTAGCTACAATTAAATTTTACTATAAAACTGCACAGCACACCACAGGTATTATTATACAAAATAAGTACCTACCTAATAGCACGAGATGATGATTGGTTAAGTAGGTAAGTAATACGAAATTACTTATAGGAATAAATAAACTTACCTTGCATCACGGGGAAATCTATGAAATTTTAAGTCCTTGTTGTATGTCGCCGTCGAGGCACATCCGTATACGGAACAAGTGTGCACCATTATAACTAGTGGCTCCGTGAGCTGTAGACCTCGCGTTAAAAAGTAGCTCAAATTGTATGTTGTTTAAAAATAATCTAAAAGATGTCGCCGCCCCTTTTTCCCCAGACACCACGAGCTTTTCAAAGCACATAGTAGGTATGTACGTGCTGTTTGGTATATTATTTGGTAGGTATATTCACTGCTAGATGGCGCTTCTAATTTTAATAATTTTTCGATATAAGTGATTTTTAGTAAATTTCGAAAAAATGGATAGTTTAAAAAATTATACAATTTTCAAACCTGCTTACAAAATTTCACGAGAATCGGTGGAGAAATGCGACCTGTAGAAGAAAACAGACAGAACTGGAAAGCCCGACTGAAATATGTATTTTTAACATTTCTCCGTCATTTTTAAAAATTTCAAAAAACTGGCGTGACAAAAAAATCTATATTATTTTCAAACCTGCTCACAAAATTTCACGAGAATCGGTTAAGAAATGCGACCTGTAGAGGAGAACAGACAGCGCCGGGAATCCGGACTGAAATACGATTTTTTTACATTATCTCCGCCATTTAAAGAAAAAATTAAAACTGGCTTAACAAAAAAAATTTATACAATTTTCAAACCTGCTTACAAAATTTCACGAGAATCGGTGGAGAAATGCGACCTGTAGAAGAAAACAGACAGAACTGGAAAGCCCGACTGAAATATGTATTTTTAACATTTCTCCGTCATTTTTAAAAATTTCAAAAAACTGGCTTGACAAAAAAATTCTATATTATTTTCAAACCTGCTCACAAAATTTCACGAGAATCGGTTGAGAAATGCGACCTGTAGAGGAGAACAGACAGCGCCGGAAATCCGGACTGAAATTGGTTTTTTTAACATATCTCCGCTATTTTAAAAAAATTCAAAAAACTGGTTAGACAAAAAAAAATTCTACATCATTTTTAAACCTGCTTACAAAATTTTACTAGAATCGGTTGAAAAATGCGACCTGTAGAGGAAAACAGGCAGAGCTGGAAAACGGACTGAAATCTGTTTTTTAACATATCTCCACCATTTTGAAAAATTTCAAAAAACTGGCTCAACAAAAAAATTCTGTATAATTTTCGAACCTGCTTACAAAATTTCACAAGAATCGGTTGAGAAATGCGACCTGTAGGCTGGAACAGACAGCCGGACATACGGAAGAATTTTTGCCCAAGCTGAAGCAGAGACGCTTCGCTCGCACTTCGTGCTCGCTCGGTCAGTTATGTACTATAGTAAAATTGTACCAAATAAACGATAGCGACATAAAAGTTTTTTAAAATGGTCGCTCGCAATGCGTGATTTATTCGGTCGCGTCACTCGCGCCGGCCTTCCGCGTTCGAGTGCCCAAACTCGGCGAGTTTGGGTACTCCGAGCCGCGCCGCCCGACCCCCTCGAGACCCCCTCCGTTGCTCTGCGCAAGTACATTCATTTTTCAACTGTATGGAGTTAAACTGTGCTGTTACGAACAACAACGGTGATAGTAGGCATTCTTATTTTACTCCGGCAGTCACTGGTATCGGCTCTAAAAGTTGCCCGTTGTGCATTACTCGGCAAGAGGAACCCAAATAAAGGCATCTAATTACTTTCGGACCTTGTCTGGTATACCTCTTCAAGTATGCGCCATATACTGGACCACTTTACCCTATCAAACGCTTTTTCGAAGTCAATGAACAAAGTGTTGCTGCATTTCGTTATATTGCTCCAAAATCATACGCAAAACGTTGATTTAACGGGTGCAATCGCCGCCCTTGTTAACCGGTTCAACAAAATTTTGCACAGAACCTTTGAGCAAACAGGCAGCAAGTTGATCCCTCGCCAATTGGAACACTGAGTCAAGTCTCCTTTCTTCGGTAGCTTAATGATGTTGCCTTCTTTCCAGCTTTCGGGTGCCTGTTCTGTTTCCCAAATAAATGTCATCAGCGGCAGCAGCAAATCAGCTGTGGCATCGGCATTGGCCTTAAGCGCATCAATAGGAATGCCATCGTTGCCTGGTGCTTTGCTGCTCTTTAGGCTTTTTATGGCGGCACAGATTTCAGCCTTATCTGGAGAATCGACCTTAACCTTGTATGCTCTAAGACTCTAACATCCAGAACTTCACAAGCTATCTCCGCATCATTGTGATCCAGATCATCCTCCTCGCCAACTACCGTAAGGAAAACCTCTGCGAAATGCTCGTGCCATCTACGCAGTTGATCATTCTGCGCACTAAAGCCGGCCATATACGCTAGGTTATGCATGATGGTTATGCCTGTAAGGTCAAAACCGTCATTCATAACCGAGCGTGTGTGGGATAAAACTGCATGCCTGTCATGCATGCCTGTCATGCAAGCCGCTCGGTTATGCCTGTGGTCAAAACCGTCATGCATGCCTGTCATGCAAGCCGCTCGGTTATGCCTGTGGTCAAAACCGTCATGCATACCCTAGCGTTATGCATGACGGTTTTGCATGAAGGTTTTGCATGATGGTTTTAAAGCCCTAAATATTGAAGATGGTTAATTTTACTGAAAGAAGACTTCATTTTGTTTATAAAAATATATGGAACTGCATTCAATGATTTTTAGAAAATCGCCTGCCTTAACCAGGAATCGAACCCACCAAAAACGAAAACATTTTTGTATTTATTTTTACAACACCAATCGAAAGGGTTACTTATAAGGATTACTTTTTCTTAAGTGACACTGCACCTTAAACAAATGGAAGGCCATGAAATTTAACATTTAAAATTTGATAATTACGGATTGCATCAATTCGTATCGAATTAGTCAATCAATTAAAAAAAAAACTTTGAATGCAGTTCCATATATTTTTATAAACAAAATGAAGTCTTCTTTCAGTAAAATTTACTACCTTCAATATTTAAGGTACTTTCCCTTCGTGTGGCAAAGTTTTGGGACACCCTGTATATTTAATAATATGCTTATTTCATCTAAATGAATTAATTCTGCTAGAAGTCATTCATCCCAAAAATATAAGTGAAGAAATCTGAGGGACAGGGCAAATACCGGGGGTGGGGCTACAGTTCTTTTTAAGGTTCCGTAGCCTAAATGGCATAAAACGGAACCATTATAGATTCGTCGTGTCTGTCTGTCTGTCTGTCTGTCTGTCCGTACGTCACAGCTACTTTATTCCGAAAGTATTAAGACTACACAGTTGAAACTTGGTAGGTAGATGTATTCTGTTAACCGCTTAACGAATTTAATACAAAAATAAGAAAAATAAAAGATTAAGGGGGGGCTCCCCATACATGGAACTGAAACTGAAAAAAATTTTTTTCTTCAAACCAACACGTGTTGGGTGTCTATAGATAGGTCTTTAAAAATGAAATTGAGGTTTCTAAGACAACTTTTTCTCAAAGTCAACCGTTTGAAAGATATTCACCGCCAAAGTGGTAAAATGTGTGTCCCCCCCCTTTAACTTTTGAAATAAGAGAGTGAAAAATATAAAAAAATATATGCTATAGATCTTAATAAAAACTTTCAACCAAAATTAGTTTGAACGAGATATAGTAATTAGTTTTTGAGATATAGCACATTTTCCAAAACCGCAAATATAACTTTGTCATTCATACCAACACTGTGAAAAACAAAGTTATTTTTACAGACGAAAAATGATAGGTGGTATTAAATATGGTATGGTATAAGGTAACTACGGAACCCTATGGCGCGTGGCCCGACACGCACTTGGCCGGTTTTTTAATTGCTCCAATGCCAACAACACCACACACGCTAGGTTATGCATGACGGTTTTGACCACAGGCATAACCGAGCGGCGTGCATGAGCGGCTTGCATGAAGGTTTTGCAGCTCGGTTAAAACTGTCATGCGTAACCTTACGTGTGTGCTCTCTATTGAACTCGGCTTTGCATGAAGGTTTTGCAGCTCGGTTAAAACCGTCATGCATAACCTAGCGTATATGGCCTGCTTAAGAAGCTTCCCATCTTTGTCTGCTACCGGTCTTATAGTTAGAGGTTTCTTGTAAGTCTAATTTGACTTTAAAAGAAAAACTTTTTAAGATATTAATATTTATTTAGTTAGAACAAAAAGATATAAATTTACTTAACTCTTAAATTTTTCGGAACCCCTGAGAGCCTCTTATGGAACCCCATGGTTCCACTAAACAATATTCGGGAACCGCTGCCCTAAACTATGCCCAGGCTTAACAGCTATATAACAAAAAAAGTTTCATTCGAATCCGTACAGTATTTCCAGAGATAGCGTGTTCAAACTGACAAACAAACAGATACACTTTTTTTTAATTCTTACTCTATTACTATGTCTCCATCGCCCCAAAAAATTTTTTCAAATATATTCAATGTACAGACACTTTTTAGGGTTCCGTACCAAAATGGTAAAAAAGGAACCCTTATGGTGTGACTCAGTCTGTCTGTCTGTCTTTCACAGCTATATCACTACAAATTTGGAACAGTTTAAAATGACATTTGCCCAACTATTTTGCAAATAAGAAAGAAATAAAAAATAAATATCTATTTTACAACGGGGACTGAAAAGGGGATCTCAAAAATTTGAAGTGAGGTGACTAGGGCATGTGGGGTATCATATGAAAGAGCGCCGTTTGCACGTTTTTAATCATTTTTTTAGGCCGCATAGTTTTCGACTTATGATGAAAAAAGTAAAAAAATTACCGTTCCCCCCTTATCTCCAAAGTTTGCAAAGAGAAAAATATGAAATAATTCTATGTAATAGCAGTTTATATAAAGATTACAGGAAAAATAAAACGATTTCTCAATATAGTATACTTTTTTGAAATTATCAAATTTCTAAAAAGTTAACATTAGTTCCACTATAGGTCAAGAGATGGCGCTGACCTAAAACTGCAATAATAATTTTATTATTCTACTCTGCTGTGTATTTATTATGATAGTACGGAACCCTCGGTGCGCGAGTCCGACTCGCTCTTGACCGGTTTTTTTTACAGTTTTATTAGTTATATGTATGGATAAAAGAATTAACCTGTGATGTTTAACACTATAACATTTTAGAATAACTAGTAAGTAGAATTACTTATATTAGTATAGTATTATATTATTATCTATGGTACTAGTCTGTTTTTCAACAAGTCATTAATATGTACATTAATGTGATTGAACTGTGAATACTGTGATATTTGATATTATTATTGTTATCAAAATAACTTTTTAGTGTCACACCTTAAGCGTTAATAAATCACAACTTGTTGAATTGATTTCCTGAAGTTTTATTTGATTAAAAAATATTAAAAACATTATTGCCCTGCCAAAAACGAACTAAAAAGTTAATTAAAAAAACAAGTGTCATTGCAATCAGGGGACCGTTTTGTGAAACAATTTTTAATCAAAGAGGACCCCCGACTGCAATGACACTTGTTATTTAGTTAACTTTTTAGTTCGTTTTTGGCAGGGCAGTCGTATTTTTAATATTTTTTAAATTTATTTAATTTATTTTACACATTTTAGGGACAAATGATATAGTTTTGGAATGTGCGCCTTTCATTTGATGCCCATATTGTAATAAATGAAGAAAAAATTTTTTTTTCTCATTTAAAAGTGGCGTCGTACAGTCGCCATATTGACTTTAAAAAAATATAGCCAGTGTCACTCGGAATGATGTAAGGATTCTAACGATACCCCATACATCTAAATCCGTTAAGCCATTTAGAAGTTATGGTGGAATAAAGAAACTCACATACCTATAAACATACATGAACCCTGAACACATAAACACTCCTTTTTTGAGCAGTCGTGTAAAAACCTAAAAGTAATGTGCTACGATACGCTACAAACAACCTCAGTAAACTTCAATACGATGTCCGCAAAAATAATACTTCATGGTCACCCTAGTTTATTTACATACAAATTTTAACCTCGAATTGCATCGTAAATACTGCAGTGATTGGTTTCAGATAAAGCTAGATCCTCAGTGACGGAAATTCTTTTTAATATTAATTGCATTCCAATATGCGTGAGGCAAAATTCACGTAACGTGACAGTTTTAAGTATGGGCCAGACAGTGTGACGGGTCGAAATATTGTTTTCGCTTTTTCTATTGATGTGTCGTTCCGCGAACGGATTTGAAGTGTTATATACTGTCACTTATCAAACGTGACGCTGCTAGACTGCTTCATTTGGCTCCAAACGGTTTAGTTGTCGATATTTTGACAAATGAAAACTGGTACAGACGGTTCTGTATGTGCCTTGTTTAAACAACAATTTTAGGAGATCTGTTCTGTTTTGTATGATGTTCGAGTGTTAAATCTTATTTATTTTTGCGTCACTGAGCATCTAGGAAGTAAAATTTGACTTTCGTTTGCTAGTTTTTGTTATTTCCATCATACATAACCTTCAGCGTCATCTCGTCTGTGCCATGTTCAGACGTCAATCATTCATAAACCCTTGCGTCACGTTTGTTCTGAATACCAAAATAAGAAATTGTTTATCCGTCACTGAAGGTTTTTATAGCTCACAAGCCAGAAGGAGTAAGGCACATACGAGGTGACGATCATGATTTTGTTACTATTTTGATAAAAATATGTCGGAGCGTGGGCACCGTACTGCTCAAGATTATTGGATCCCCTAGCGCCATCTATTGAGTGTAGTTGTAACTATCAAGTCGGAAACGTCAAGTGGCTCACTTGGGTAAGGTCGATACAGCGAGTGTGTGATCTGTGCAGCAAGCGATGTCTTTGTCAATGACACAGTTTGACAGTTTGACGTGTGACAGTTGACAGATTTGATGTTTGTCAGTTTGACAGTTGACAGTCTTGACGTTTCCGGAGGCGGGAAAATGTGAAGAGCGCGATCTCTGGATGGTCTGTGGGACATTCTGTTACCGACAGCCGTAGTGAACGGTCGTTGATTTGAATTCGCCTCACTGTGTCGAACTTGCCGCGTTTACCGACTAGAATCCGTGTGAATCTGTTCGATCATGCTTTATTTTCTGCTAACTTGATGTTGATTGTAAGAATAGAGGTTGTGCATTGTAAAGAGACAATTATTTCATGCTCGGCGAGGAATAATCTTATGTCGTATTTTTTGGTATTTATTGCATTATTTTATTTATTGTTTTAATCTGCCTAGCTACCTTGTGACAATGTATAAATTGTATGGATCTACCTATTTTTTAACACGTTTTTATTAGGTTTCTTTCTCGTTTGTGTGTTCGTTCGTTTGTTTCTCCACAAAGTTTGCGAACGATTTTATAGGTACTAGCTTTTTTCTCTCTTAAATATTGGCATCCATATGTTAAAAAATAAGGTGTCATTTGAAAAACAGCGTCAAGCTCGCCTGTCGGGCTTGGCATAATGCTGAATTGGCTACCTATTTGGTTGCAGCCGTGAGACGTACATAGTATAGTGGTACAAATAATCAATGTTTATAAATTACTGTGTTTTATTCTTAGTTTATTGTGTAGTTTGTTATTGTAGTAGCTTATGTCTCATGTCTTAAAGCTGAATAAAAATTTTCATTCATTCATTCATTCATTCATTCATTCATTCATTCATCCTGACGACACCCAGCTCCCCCCCTAACTCCGTCAAATATAACAAAGAAATGTTAAAAATATAAAAAAATATGGCAGCCAACTTTTTTATTTGTGGGCTGATTTGAATGAAACTCGGTTTTTGGTACTAATTTGACAAGAAAATAATAACACAATATGTATTGAAAAAATTAAAAAATCCAAGATGGCAGCCAACTTGTTTGTTTTTGGGCCGATTTCGATAAAACTTGGTTTTTGGTAATATTTTGACAAGAAAATAACAACGCAATTTTTAAAATACTAAAAATATAAGATGGCGGCCAACTTTTTCGTTTTTTGGGCCGATTTCGATGAAATTCGGTTTTTGGTACTAATTAGACAAGAAAATAACAACTCAATGTAAACTGATAGAAAAATCAAAATTTTTGGGTTGATTTTGATGTGACTCGGTTGAAAAAACAAATAAATAATTGGCTGCCATCTTAGATTTTTTTTATGATATTCCGTTGCTGTTTTCTTGTCAAAATAATACCAAAACCCGAGTTTCATCAAAATCAGCCCACAAGCAAAACAGTTGGCCGCCATCTTGGATTTTTTGTATTTATAAAATTGCATTGTTATTAAGTTTCATTGAAATCGGCCCAAGAACAAAAAAGTTGGCCACCATCTTGAATTTTGTAAGTTTTCAACATTGCGTTGTTATTTTCTTGTCAAAATCGTACCAAAAACCGAGTTTCATCAAAATCGGACCAAAAACAAAAAAGTTGGCCGCCATCTTAAATTTTTAGTTTTTTAAAAATTGCGTTGTTATTTTCTTGTCAAAATAGTTCCAAAAATCAAGTTTCATCGAAATCGGCCCAAAAATAAAAAGTTGGACGCCATCTTGGATTTTTTAAATTTTCAACATTGCGTTGTTATTTTCTTGTCAAAATCGTACCAAAAACCAAGTTTCATCGAAATCGGCCCAAAATAAAAAAGTTGACCGCCATCTTGAATTTTTTAAATTTTCAACATTGCGTTGTTATTTTCTTGTCAAAATCGTACCAAAAACCGAGTTTCATCAAAATCGGCCCAAAAACAAAAAAGTTGGCCGCCATCTTGGATTTTTAGTTTTTTAAAAATTGCGTTGTTATTTTCTTGTCAAAATTGTTCCAAAAACTGAGTTTCATCGAAATCGGCCCAAAAACAAAAAAGTTGGTCGCCATCTTGGATTTTTAAAATTTTTAACATTGTGTTGTTATTTTCTTGTCAAAATGGTACCAAAAACCAAGTTTCATCGAAATCGGCCCAAAAACAAAAAAGTTGACCACCATCTTGGATTTTTTAAATTTTCAACATTGTGTTGTTATTTTCTTGTCAAAATCGTACCAAAAACCGAGTTTCATCAAAATCGGCCCAAAAACAAAAAAGTTGGCCGCCATCTTGGATTTTAAGTTTTTTAAAAATTGCGTTGTTATTTTCTTGTCAAAATAGTTCCAAAAACCAAGTTTCATCGAAATCGGCCCAAAAACAAAAAAGTTAGCCGCCATCTTGGATTTTTAGTTTTTTAAAAATTGCATTGATATTTTCTTGTCAAAATAGTTCCAAAAATCAAGTTTCATCGAAATCGGCCCAAAAATAAAAAGTTGGACGCCATCTTGGATTTTTTAAATTTTCAACATTGCGTTGTTATTTTCTTGTCAAAATCGTACCAAAAACCAAGTTTCATCGAAATCGGCCCAAAATAAAAAAGTTGACCGCCATCTTGAATTTTTTAAATTTTCAACATTGCGTTGTTATTTTCTTGTCAAAATCGTACCAAAAACCGAGTTTCATCAAAATCGGCCCAAAAACAAAAAAGTTGGCCGCCATCTTGGATTTTTAGTTTTTTAAAAATTGCGTTGTTATTTTCTTGTCAAAATTGTTCCAAAAACTGAGTTTCATCGAAATCGGCCCAAAAACAAAAAAGTTGGTCGCCATCTTGGATTTTTAAAATTTTTAACATTGTGTTGTTATTTTCTTGTCAAAATGGTACCAAAAACCAAGTTTCATCGAAATCGGCCCAAAAACAAAAAAGTTGACCACCATCTTGGATTTTTTAAATTTTCAACATTGTGTTGTTATTTTCTTGTCAAAATCGTACCAAAAACCGAGTTTCATCAAAATCGGCCCAAAAACAAAAAAGTTGGCCGCCATCTTGGATTTTAAGTTTTTTAAAAATTGCGTTGTTATTTTCTTGTCAAAATAGTTCCAAAAACCAAGTTTCATCGAAATCGGCCCAAAAACAAAAAAGTTAGCCGCCATCTTGGATTTTTAGTTTTTTAAAAATTGCATTGATATTTTCTTGTCAAAATAGTTCCGAAAACCAAGTTTCATCGAAATCGGCCCAAAAACAAAAAAGTTGGCCGCCATCTTGGAGTTTTAGTTTCTTAAAAATTGCATTGTTATTTTCTTGTCAAAATAGTTCCAAAAACCGAGTTTCATCGAAATCGGCCCTAAAACAAAAAAGTTGGCCGCCATCTTGGATTTTTTAAATTTTCAACATTGCGTTGTTATTTTCATGTTGAAATAGTACCAAAAACCGAGTTTCATCGAAATAGGCGCACAAACATGAATTTGATTATTATTATTAATTTTACCGTCTCGCCTGCGACCTCTAGCCATTTCAATAGAACAATTTCGTTTTGGAAATCTGAAATGGTGCAGTATTTATGGTCACACTAGTTTTGTAAAGTAACATTTCCTATAGATTGAAATTCTTAAATTGAAATTCGGCGCCAAGGTCAAAATCGGAGTTACCAAGATTGACACTTCTATTTATTACCACCTCACCGATGATAGCTGATTAGCATTATTTTAGATATCTAATTAAATCAAAAGAGTAAGTTCTGTTTTATATTACAATTATTATGTGTCATTCTAAATTAATATTTAAATAGTAGTAATGGCAATTGTGCGAACGAGACACCGACCTCCACCTGGTGTTGTCTCATTCACACAGTAGTGCCTTCAGTCAATGTCGTCGATAGAATTTCAACTCTATGGCAAATGCAATAAAGTTGAATTTTTTTTAAACGATAAGTGAAAATTTTTGTAGAGTACTCACTCCCTATTATTAACCTCCTTGTTTAAAAGAAATTCAACTTTATTGCCTTTGTCATAGAGTTGAAATTCTATCGATGACATTGACTGAAGACTCTACTGTGTGAATGAAACAACACTAGGTGGAGGCAAGGAGGTTTATAATAGGGAGTGAGTACTCTACAAAAATTTTCACCTATCGTTTAAAAGAAATTCAACTTTATTGCATTGGTCATAGAGTTGAAATTCTATCGACGACATTGACTGAAGGCACTACTGTGTGAATGAGACAACACCAGGTGGAGGTCGGTGTCTCGTTCGCACAATTGCCATTACTAAACAATAATACCACGATAGTAGGACTAAAAATATGTACGTTACCAATCAAGTAGTGTATCAAAATTAAGGATTCGGAGTGGGAAGTCGAATATATTCTATTTAAATATTAATTTTAGAATGACACATAATAATTGTAATATAAAACAGAACTTTTTTGATTTAATTAGATATCTACAATAATGCTAATCAGCAATCATCGGTGAGGTGGTAATAAATAGAAGTGTCAATCCTGGCAACTCCGATTTTGACCTTGAATTTCAATTTAAGAATTTCAATCTATAGGAAATGTTACTTTACAAAACTAGTGTGACCATAAATACTTCACCATTTCAGATTTCCAGAAAAACGAAATTGTTCTATTGAAATGGCTAGAGGTCGCAGGCGAGACGGTAAAATTAATAATAATAATCAAATTCATGTTTGTGCGCCTATTTCGATGAAACTCGGTTTCTGGTACTATTTCAACATGAAAATAACAACGCAAGTCGCAATGTTGAAAATTTTAAAAATCCAAGATGGCGGCCTACTTTTTTGTTTTTGGGCCGATTTCGATGAAACTCGGTTTTTGGAACTATTTTGACAAAAAAATAACAACGCCATTTTTAAAAAACTAAAAATCCAAGATGGCGGCCATCTTTTTTGTTTTTGGGCCGATTTCGATGAAACTCGGTTTTCGTTACTATTTTGACAAGAAAATAACAACGCAATGTTGAAAATAAAAAATCCAAGATGGCGGCCAACTTTTTTGTTTTTGGGCCGATTTCGATGAAACTCGGTTTTTGGAACTATTTTGACAAGAAAATAACAACGCAATTTAAAAAAAACTAAAAATCCAAGATGGCGGCCAACTTTTTTGTTTTTGGGCCGATTTTGATGAAACTCGGTTTTTGGACCTATTTTGACAAGAAAATAACAACGCAATTTTTAAAAAACTAAAAATCCAAGATGGCGGCCAACTTTTTTATTTATAGGCCGATTTCGATGAAACTTGGTTTTTGGAACTATATTGAGAAGAAAACAACAACGCAATTTTTAAAAAACTAAAAATCCAAGATGGCGGCCAACTTTTTTATTTATGGGCCGATTTCGATGAAACTTGGTTTTTGGAACTATTTTGAAAAGAAAATAACAACGCAATTTTAAAAAAACTGAAAATCCAAGATGGCGGCCAACTTTCTTGTTTTTGGGCTGATTTCGATGAAACTCGGTTTTCGGTACTATTTTGAAAAGAAAATAACAACGCAATTTTTAAAAAACTGAAAATCCAAGATGGCGGCCAACTTTTTTGTTTTTGGGCTGATTTCGATGAAACTCGGTTTTCGGTACTATTTTGACAAGAAAATAACAACGCAATTTTTAAAAAACTGAAAATCCAAGATGGCGGCCAACTTTTTTGTTTTAGGGCCGATTTTGATGAAACTCGGTTTTCGGTACTATTTTGACAAGAAAATAACAACGCAATTTTTAAAAAACTGAAAATCCAAGATGGCGGCCAACTTTTTTGTTTTAGGGTCGATTTTGATGAAACTCTGTTTTTGGTACGATTTTGACAAGAAAATAACAACGCAATGTTGAAAACTTACAAAATTCAAGATGGTGGCCAACTTTTTTGTTCTTGGGCCGATTTCAAAAACAAATTAGCAGCCATTTTGATCTTTTTTTATTTTTCCATCAGTTTACATTGAGTTGTTTTTTCTTGTCAAAATAGTACCAAAAACCGAGTTTCATCGAAATCGGCCCAAAAAACCAAAAAGTTGGCCGCCGCTTAAGATTTTAAGTATTTTAAAAAATTGCGTTGTTATTATTTTGTCAAAATATTACCAAAAACCGAGTTTCATCGGAATCGGCCCAAAAACAAAAAAGTTGGCTGCCATCTTGGATTTTTAATTTTTTCAATATTGTGTTATTGTTTTCTTGTCAAATTAGTCCTAAAACCGAGTTTCATTAAAATCAGCCCCAATCACAAATAAAAGAGTTGGCTGCCATATTTGTTTATATTTTTAACATTTCGTTGTTATTTTTTATCAAAATAGTAACAAAATCGAGTTTCATCAAAATCGGCCCACGAACTATATAGTTGGCCGCCATCTTGGTTTCTTTTTATATTTTTAACATTGTGTCGTCGTAAATCTCATGCACCCATTTTATTAACTTCACAAGTAAAGAAATTGGTGCAAGAATTTTAGACCTTATTGACATATTTACCAAAATAACAGTTTTTAATGAAACAGCAAAGTAAATGAACAAGTATAATTATGGGAAAAAGCAACCGAATTTCAAAGGTCAAT
This sequence comes from Agriphila geniculea, assembly GCA_943789525.1. Lineage (NCBI taxonomy): Eukaryota > Metazoa > Arthropoda > Insecta > Lepidoptera > Crambidae > Agriphila > Agriphila geniculea. The sequence continues at coordinate 8,933,720 of OX038889.1, forward strand.
AAAGTGGAAAATCGTTTGCATCTTATTTTGACTACAGATCACTAGACAATGTTTTCCTACTTTTACTTGTTTTTCCAACATTCATTTGTTTTTCCGAAGTTCACGCACATTGTATTTTTATAAAAAAATGGAATAAACTTTAAAGTTGCGTAATTATTTACACTTGAACTTAAATTGAATTGAATAAACTAGATTTTGTATTGGTTGAACTACCATATTTAAAAAATAAAAACAAAAAAGTAATTTAATAAAAACGTGATAAATAAATTGTTCCAATTTTTTTTTTAATAAATAATTATTTTCTGTTTTTAGTTAACCAGCTAAATTAAAAATATACCACCGCCTATGAGAGTACTCGTCAAGACCATTCAAACGAGCCCAAACTCGATGGGGTTGAAAGGTTTTATTACAAAGTTCCTGTGGCCTTCTTCCGGCTTCCTTCATCAGACTCTTGGATACTATTCAGTCGCGATCTTCGCCTCGTTGCGAGTGCTTGCTTCTACGCATTGCTCCGCGTGTAACCAGTGAACTAGACCTCTGCCGTATCGTGTTTTGTGGGTGCCTCCAGTGTCTACCGTCGCTGGTCGGTGCCGCGTTTGCCGTCCAGTTAACTTGACCCCCGGCTTATGGGAATTAACTCTGGTTACCGGTGTCTCGCACGACTGGTTTTGTAGCGTATAGATCGATCTAACAAGAAATCTTTTAAGTCAGGTGTTACCAACTCAACGGGTCGTACTACCACCGACGCTATGGATCACATTTCACCAACGTCATCTTGTGGTCGCTGTCACGAGGCTGTCAACGATCACACTCCGTGTTGCTCGTCATGTTCGAAGTACTTCCACTTTGCGTGTAGCGGTATAACTGAACAAGGATATCGCAAACTGGGTGATCGCAGATCTTCGTGGAAGTGTAGCAACTGTAAATTAGCCAACAAGCCGTCAACCCTCTCAGCGTGTGGTCCTGGTGCTGTATCGCCTGTTCCTAAGAGCCCGTTAACTTTAGAGCATATAATGCAGGAACTGAACAAAATTCAGGCGACCATTTCACCCCTAGTCACTCTCGCTAGTGATATTCAAACTATAAGAGAAGATGTCAGTGAGCTGAAGGCAGCCACGAAGACTTACAGTAACCAAATTAATAAATTGGAAGAACGGATACTTGAAGTAGACAAACTTAAGGAGAACATTGTCTCGCTTAATCAGCGGGTGGGATTGTTAGAAGAGGAACTTATCGCGAAAGATCAGTGGTTGAGGGCGAACAATATTGAGATAAAAGGAGTGCCTCAAAAAGCTAATGAGAATCTTTTTGATATTGTTAGTAGAATCGGAGCCAAAATAACTTACCCTGTTGCCAAATCATGTATCAACTTTGTGACACGTATTCCATCAAGGGACAAGGGCGTCACCGCCAAGGCCATCGTTGTTTCTTTTGTGAACAAATATACTAAAGAGGACTTTGTAGCTGCGGCCCGTCTGAATAAATCACTTTCGCCATCTGATATTGGTCTTCAGGGATCTCACCGGATATTCGTCAACGACCATTTGACTGGTCACATGAAGCAACTACTTTCTAAAGCTAAGTCGCTAGCAAGTGCGAATAATTTTCAGTTTGTTTGGGTCAAGCATGCCAAGATCTTTGTTCGGAAGGACACTACTTCCCCGTTGTTTACAATAACAAAAGAAAAGGATCTCGCAAAAATCAGCGGAAACGCATCCCAAACTTGATTGGTTATATTTTTTCTTTATGTGTCTTTTGGCTAGTGTTTAAATTTACTGTTAAGGCAACTTATCAGGATAATTTTACATTTAAGTGGAATGTTAGCATTTACATTGTACTTTTTCCTTTGAGCTTTGCTAAACACTTCCAAATGTATAATAATTCTGTTATGATTCTCTGCGTCGGCGTAGCGGGCCGCGGGTTGGACCTCCCTGCCTGTTTACCGATAATTTTTGCGTGTAGTTTATTGTTGTTACCCGCTTCTTTTTGTTCGATTATTGTACTGGAATCCGAAATAAGATACTTGTGGTGCTTTGTTAATTCCTACATTTATTGTGTTCGTTTTTTATACATTTTAATATCAGTGATAGCTGTTGGCTCGTGGTTGGTGGTGCATTTTAATTTCAATTTGGATAAGTTACGTTCAAATGAACTTATATTAATTGTGGTAAGTTCCGTTTATTTTCACGTACTAGTTTCTGGATTTTATACTATTTGCTTATTTAGTTGTTGTCATTGCATTATAAATGGCTAACCTAAACATTTATTATCAGAACGTTCGGGGGCTGAGAACGAAAACTGATATATTTTTGCGTAAATTGTTGTTACATGACTACGATTTAATAACTTTAACCGAGACTTGGCTTCTGGATGGGATATCCGACAGTGAATTATTTGACGACCGTTATGTAGTCTGGCGACGTGACAGGGATTATTCTAGAACGGGGCAGACTCGGGGCGGTGGGGTATTAATCGCTGCTCGTCGCGGTCTTCTGGTTACTTGTAAGCCTCAGTGGCAGTCTAGTGCAGAGGATTTATGGTTAACTATCTCATTCAACGACTCTTCTAGTAGACGAAGGTTAAAACTTCAGCTACATTTATGTACCATCTATTTATGTGACGAAAATAGAGGTAATTCTCAAAATACGCAGTTGTATAATTTTATGGACAAACTTACTTTAATTAGAAATGAAAGCCCATTGGATAAATTTCTCATAATCGGTGACTTTAATATGAGTTCCATTGTATGGGAACCCACTAATAAGGGATTACAGGCTGCTGTACTACCCGGCGACGCATGCTCTGATTTTATCAATACCTTAAATTTGTGTTCTTTTGACCAATTTAATTATATTCACAACAACCTAGGCAGAATATTGGATCTAGTCATTTCGAACGACTTTGTGTCAGTGTCTGGTAGCTTTGATCCCCTTGTTCCGGAAGACCCCCACCACAAAGCACTTGATATTTCCGTTAATTTTATTGAACTTAATCCGCTGAAGGTTCCTAAACGTAGCATACGTATGTTTAATCGAGCTGATTATACGTCAATACGGTCTAAACTGTCTGAAATTGATTGGGACCAACAGCTTTGCTGTGGTACTGTTGATGCTGCGGTTGACGCTTTCTATGACATTATCAATCGTTTAATTAATGAATTAGTACCAACTAAACGGACTATGCCTAACATATTTCCACCATGGTATAATTCAGCGCTATTAAAAATATTAAAAGAAAAATTAAAATTTCATCGTAAGTTCAAGGTGTACGGTAACAAGCAAGACGAACTCTCATTCAAAGAACTTCGCGACAGAGCTAATAAGGTTGAAAATGAGTGCTATCATAATTACATCTCTCGTATCGAAGACTCCATATTAGATAATCCGAGGGCGTTGTGGTCATATAACAAAAATCGGCGTAGTTCATCATCGTACCCTGCGTGTATGTCTTATCAAGGCCAACCGTGTTATGACGGCGCTGCTATTTGTGAACTTTTTGCTAGATATTTCCGGTCTACCTTCCTGGATAGTGATGACCCTGTCTCTGATTCAATGCATAATAATCATGAGCATGGAGTAGCTGGTGGCTGCGACATTGGTTCTATAGAAGTCGAATCCGATGTTGTCCTTAAACTTCTAAAATCCCTGGACGTCAGCAAGTCCGCTGGACCAGACGATCTACCTGCCCTGTTTTTGGTAAACTGTGCTGATGAATTATGCTATCCCGTCTCTATTATTTTCAAAAGATCCCTTAATGAGGGTATTATGCCTGCCAGATGGAAAGCAGCTTATATAACGCCAATACATAAAAAAGGTCCTAAGGATTGTGTTGAAAATTTCAGACCGATCTCTAAACTGTGTCAACTTGCCAAAGTACTCGAAAGGTTAGTGTACGACCAGGTTTACAACAGTTTAAAGTTAAGCTTTAGCCCTCAGCAACACGGATTTTTGAAAAATCGTTCCACAGTGACTAACCTTGCCGTGTTCACTGACTACTTGACGGATCAAATGGATTTGGGCAACCAAGTTGACACGGTTTACACTGATTACGCTAAGGCGTTTGATCGTCTTGATCATAAAATGTTATTATTAAAGCTTATGAAGGTAGGCATTAGGGGGAACCTATTCAGATGGTTTTCATCGTACATTGATAAAAGGTCTCAGGCGGTGGTGCTTAGTGGATATACATCTTCGTGGTCACTCATACCCTCTGGGGTTCCTCAAGGCTCCCTGCTTGGTCCTTTGCTTTTTATTATTTTTATTCATGATATAGGTCAGTGTTTTGATCACTCTAATTATCTCTTATTTGCAGACGACATGAAAATTTTTAAAATTGTTAATAATAATGATGATGCAGTTCAGCTTCAGGATGATCTCCGAAGGTTAGACTCATATTGTTACTTAAATAAACTAGATTTGAACGTATCTAAATGTTTTTCTATAAGTTTTACCCGTAAAATCAATCCCTTTAATAGTAGTTACAGTATCAAAAATGAAAAATTATCCATTTGTCAGGAAGCTAAAGACCTGGGAGTCATCCTTGATTCTAAGCTGCTATTTGATAAACATATTGTCAATACTATCAATAAGGCATCTCGTTCGCTAGGGTTTATTATGCGTCTGTCTAAGCCTTTTAAACGCATGAAAACCATCAAAATTCTTTATTGTGCTTATGTCCGCAGCCATCTCGAGTATGCCAGCCAGATTTGGAACCCCTGTTACGTAACATACATAAATAATATAGAGAAGATCCAGAAAAAATTTACTCGGTTCCTAAATTTCAAATTCAAAATTCCTAAGACATCTTATGAAGACCGTTGTACTAAATTTCACTTGTTACCACTTTCTGTTAGACGTAATATTGCAGATGTCACACTTCTACTTAAGTTGATTAGAGGTTCAGTGGATTGTCCGGAACTACTTCATAAGATTCGTTTTAAAATACCTACAAGAACACCCCGCAATGATTTATATAGACCATTTAGTATTCCTTCTATGCACACCAACTACAGGCATAACAGTTTCCTTATTAGAGCTTGTTCCGCCATTAATAACGCCGACGCCAATATTGATTTATTTTTCAACAGCATTAAGACTGTTATTAAGTTACTGTTTAAAATTTAGTTTAATATTACTATACTGTTACGCACCTGACCCTTTTGGGCTACAATTACTTTATGATCAATTTCTTTTGAATTCTACATGTGGTAGCTTGTCAATAGCTTTTAGTTATACATATTTGTTATTATCTGTATGTATATAAGCTGTTAGCTGTCCAAAAACGATAAATAAATAAATAAATAAAATTACCCAACAGAGCACTCGTCAAGACGATTCAAACGAGCCCAAACTCGATGGGGTTGCATGATTTCAATATTGAGTTCCTATGGCATGGCCTCCAGACTTCATCATCCAACCCTGAACCTCGTCTCCCGTCAGAGTACTTGTCAAGACAATTCTAACAAGCCCAAACATGATGGGGTTGTATAGTTTCTTTCATCATAGAGTTCCTGTGGCGTTCTTCCGGCTCCATCATCAGATCAGCTTAATTTTTTTTTTATATATATTTTTTTTATATTTGACAACATCACATACATTGCTCCAATCCCAAAGTAAGTAGCTATAGCACTTGTGTTATGGAAATCAGAAACAACGGTGGTATGACACACACCCAGACCTGAGACAATATTGAAAAGTTCATTTTCTACATTGACCCAGCCGGGGATCGAACCCGGGACCTCAAGAGATGGTGACACCTTGAAAACCGGCGTGCGAACCACTCGACCACGGAGGTCATCAAAGACTTAATGACATTGACATTGACTTAATGACATTGACAATGACATTGTAATATTGCATTTTCTTCCATTTCTGACCTGTGTTCAAAGTTTCAAGTCTCTAGCTCATCGGGAATTCAGTATAAAATCGTTTGCAAAATTTGTGCTCAAACAAACAAAAGAGCAAGCAACCTAATAAAAACGCGGTAAAAAGTGTTAATTATAAATAAAGAACTATGTACCTAGGTATTTAAGTTTATATTAAACAGTTTAATTAAAGTATTATGTATGTCTCCGGCCAACCATACGGTTTGGTCACCCTAATGAAGAAAAGGACACATACAATCTACTTGACCTCTCTGTCGGCTCGTTTTGGGGCGAAGCGCTCATTCCGGTTTATAGTACTATTTCCATGGGTGGAGGTCGGTGTCTCATTCGCACAATTGCCATTACTAAACAATAATACCACGATGGTAGGAAAAAAAAATGTACGTTACCAATCACGTAGTGTATCAAAGTTAAGGATTCGGAGTGGATTATTGAAAATATACTACTTAAATATTAATTTAGAATAACACATAGTAATTGTAAAATAAAACTGAACTTACTCTTTTGATTTAATTAGATTTCTACAATAATGCTAATCAGCATTATTATAGTTGTATAAATTCAAGTGTCAATCCTAGCAACTCCGATCCGATTTTGACTTTGGCGCCGAATTTCAATTTTAGAATTTCAATACTCAGGAAATATTCCTTTATAAAACTAGGGTGACCTTATGGTCACCCTAGTTTTATAAATATTTTTATTATTTATAATATATATTATTTATAATATATATAGTCTAGGGAAATCTGAAATGGTGTAGTATTTATATACTACACCATTTCAGATTTCCCAAAAACGAAATTGTTCTATCAATTGAAATAACTGGAAGTCGCAGGCGAGGGGTAAAGTTAATATTAATAATGAAATTCATGTTTATGCGCCGATTTCGATGAAACTCGGTTCATGGTACTATTTCGACAAGAAAATAATAACGCAGTGTTGAAAATATTAAAAATTCCAAGATGGCAGCCAACTTTTAAGTTTGTAGGCTGATTTTGATAAAATTCGGTTTTTGGTACTATTTTGACAATAAAATTACAAAGTAATTTTTAAAGTATATAAAATTCAAAATGGTGGCCAACTTTTTTGTTTATGGGCCGTTTTCGATGAAACTCGGTTTTTGGCACTATTTTGATAAGAAAATAACAACGCATTTTTAAAATATTAAAAAATGCAAGATGGCGGCCAACTTTTTTCTTTATGGGCCGATTTTGATGAAACTCGGTTTTTGGCACTATTTTGATAAGAAAATGACAACGCAATTTTTTAAATATTAAAAAAGTCTAAGATGGTTGCCAACTTTTTTGTTTGTCGGGGCCGATTTCGATGAAACTCGGGTTTTGGTACTATTTTGACAAGAAAACAGCAACACAATGTTAAAAGTATTAAAAATCCAAGGTGGCGGCCAAATCCTTACCTTTTTTTTTCAACCTAGTAATATCAAAATCAACCCAAAAACAAAATAGCAGCTATTTTGACCTTTTGACATTGTTTACGTTGCATATTACCATTTTTACCATATTTATAAATCAAAACAAAAAAAAACTTAGTAAAAACGCGATAAATAACTTGTTTGTTTATAAAAAATATTTTTTTAAATAAATAATTAGTTTCTGCTTTTTAGTTAACGAGCTAAACTGAAAATATACCACCTCCTATCAGAGCTCTCGTCAAGAGGAATCAAACGAGCTCAAACTCAATGAGGTTGCATGGTTTTATTACAGAATTCCAGTGGCCTTCTTTCGGCTTCATCATCAGACCCTGGAAACTATTTCCTATCAGAGTATTCGTCAAGACCATTCAAACAAGCCCAATTTCGATGGGGTTGCATGATTTTATTACAAAGTTCCAATGGCCTTCTTCCAGCTCCTTCATCAGCCCCTTGGATATTATTCCCCAACAGAGTACTTGCCAAGACGATTCTAACGAACCCAAACACGATGGGGTTGTATGGTTTCATCATAGTGTTCCTGTGGCGTTCTTCCGGTTCCATCATCAGATCAGCTCAATGATACCATAATATTACATTACCTTCTAGTTCTGTGTTCAAAGTTTCAAGTCTCTAGTTCATCGGGAAGTTAGTATAAAATCGTTTGCAAAATTTGTGCTCAAACAAACAAACGAAAACACAAACAAACGAGCAAGCAACCTTATAAAAACGTGGCAAAAGTATTAGTTGTAGATATAGAAGTACCTAAGTACCTAAGTTTATATTAAACAGTTTAAAGTAATAAGTACCTATGTCTCCGACCAACCATACAGTTTGGTCACCCTAATGAAGAAAGAGATACAATTATCTACTTGACCTCTCTGTCGGCTCGTTTTGGGGCGAAGAGCTCAATCTGGTTCATACCGAAGGGATGTGCTACATCTATGATCAAACCTCACTACAGCACAGAATAACTAATAGTACAAGTATATAACTTGAAATCGGGTGGGGATTGCGCGAAACGCGTATTTTGGGTATGCGTAGCGGTGAGGGGCGCGGGCGACGGCAGAGGGGCGCACGCTATTGGTCGCTCATAAGAGCACATGCGCGAACTTATCCCCACTCCGTCGAAAAATTTTCAAGATACGTGCCTAGTACTATACCACACGCCACAAAAAAGTGTAGCGATCGTTCGCACCGAGCGATGTATGAGCGATTTTTTTACCGCCTTGTTTCGACGGTGTTCACACGAGCGTTTTTTTAACGCCCAGTGTGGCCAGATTAGGTGATTTATCGCAAATTAACCCTTAATTAGGATGTAAGAAGAACAAAAAGAAAAACTAAATTCAACAAAATTTAAAAATTGTGACGCTATTTGAAGAATTAAGACAACACCTATCCTGAGATTCCTGAGAAGTTAGTTTACGTTACGAATTCAGAATGTACATACCATAATTTATTATGTTGCTGTGTGGTGTGGCCCATGTAGTAGGGTAGGTATGAACGTCTATACAAAAAAAATATTGGGAGTTACAAGGCGTGATAAAGTTTGGCCGCATGTTGGAAACTGATCTGTAGGCTGTTCTTAACTAATATTGAGCTGGGCCAAACTATCCTTACATACAATTCCAAACGGCGGCGGGTTGAAGTAGCGTTCCGCCCGGCTTCATTCTAAAAATTATAACTGTCCCGGTTTAGCTAAGAGGTCAAGTGTGGTATCAATTTTGGATAAATCAATAACGTAGAATTCATTTCTAGTATAAAAAAAATGCAATTTATGCAACAGTTTCTGAAAAATTGCTCAATAACCAAAATATTCAACTACATATTTTTACTTCTAGTCACCGTAAACATTAAACTGTTGCATTAATTTCCAAACAAAAAATACTTTATTAATGCCTATTTAATGAAGATTTGAAATAATACAACTTTGAAGTACCTTTACAAACCATAAATAGCGGAAAAAATATTTAAACGTCGCGTGCCGAGAGCCTAGAGTTTACTTTCGAAATGAATTACCATCTTTGACTAGCCATGTCTCTGCAATCAATGGACCTAGACTACTCGGGTTAGGTTCAAATTGTAGCAAATGCTGTTAGCTTTACAGAAGTATAGAACAAATTAACCCGAAGAGTTATGAATCTCCATATAAATTAATCATGGGCGTTACAAGTCCTGATAAAATTTGGCCACATGATGAAAACAGTTCTGTAGACTGTACATAACTAGTGTTGAGCAGGGCCAAACTGTCCTTACAAAAGAATCCAAATGGCGGCTACTTTTGATAATTTTTTTGACGAACAAATTATTATTTTTAAGATAACTCAAAAATAATAAGTGCTCTACAAAAACTTTATATGGCAATTATGTTACAAATAAATTTATCTATTACTTTGCTTCTCGTAAAATTTTGGATAAATCGAATAGTTCATGAGATAAAATGATTTATAATATGGCGTTTCTTTTTTATCGTTTCAAAAACAAAGCCAACTTAAAGTCTGGTTAGACTGAATTTGACTCTATCTTTGATTAGTTAGTGATTAGATTAGCTAGGTGTGTATTGTAACGTAAAATATGTTGGTTTTTGTTAAAATTTTGATTAAGTCGATTTTTGACCAAATCTTAATTATGTTTATTTTTGTCTATTTTCAATTGTTGATTATAGAGCCGATTTTTGTAAGATTTATATATTTTTATTTTTAATCTTCAATCCCGAAATAGTCCCGGGATCCCGGGATTGGCTAAGTGTAATCCCGAAATCCCGGGATCAGAAATAAGGACCGGGATCGAATTCCCTACTCCCGCCCTACTACCGCCCTGCCGCCAATCAAGAAAAAATCATTACAATGAAATAAATATGTTTAATAAAATTTTGATAACTATTTTGCAATCAAGATTACCCAAAAGTGGCCATTTTAGGGCGATAACTACACAAACACATTTGCTTAAAACGGGAAAAAACGCATAGAAAAACAGTTTAATAGAGATTAACCAATGCACAAAAAAGTATGTATTCGCAAAGAGTATTCGCATAGAGAATAATCATAATAATCAAGTAGGCAAGTTTTGGGGATGATCCACGGAAATTATTAAATTTTTATGTCATATTTAGCGGCATTTTGGGCAGGACATAGAGGAAAGTAAAAAAAAATAGCATTTTAGGCTTATAAACTTTAAATTATTTATCGTCCCAAACTTACACCTAGTCAAATATAAAATATGCCAACCTGACCTACGAACTGAATATACATTTGGTAAGTTATCGGTAATACATACCTACTTAATAAAGGAAATTGGTACCTATAGGGTCAACTCACCATCTTGTAAAAATAGGGTATTCTTGATCCTCAAAGTCGTTTGAAGTAGATAGGTATAAATAAACTTAATGTTTTTGTTTTGTTGTATGTCTGACTGGTGTAGGTCAAAGGGTTTTTACCTCAGAAAAGGTTATTTCTGGTTGTTTGGATCCGGGAAAAACCTGTTCCACGGCAAAGATTTCGGTACCATGCCCCAATTTTAGAACATAAGCTTTTCTGAGTAGCAAAAAAAACACAAAACTTACACCCAACGAAAATACGTCCGACGAGGCGCAAACCACTGACCCTCTTATCAATAGGCGAGTAAGTAATGATTTGAGTAAAACTTGCGATTTTCAAATGCTTATAATATTATATTCACGTGCAACTAAAGTGTGTATAATATTCCCAAGTAACACAGATAGCTGTATAACTACTCACTTTTAGACTTATTTAAAACTCTGTGCTTATTAAGACTCTTCTAAGAGTACACTGGTGACCCTACAGCTGCATAATAGCAGTCAGTGATATTTAAACAGCTTAGGCTAATTAAGAGCTGCATTAAGGCTTATTTAGACCGACAAAACCACCATTAATACGCTAAGAGTGCTATAAAGGTATATTTTCTCGACTCTATTCAGCTTCTAACATATTCTAAAGCCTAAACCCTAGTAAGGACTGTTTAGTGGATAAAATTTCGCCAAATGCTGTATAAGAAGGTATTTGTGAACTCCTATTACACTAACTTATTAAAGAGGCACGTGTGAACTATTATGAAGTGAATAGCTGTATAATGGATGATATGTGGCGCATATTTCAACTTATAGCTGAATATGTCTACCGCTAATCAGCCTTTATACTGCCATTGATAGTATCTGCATAGCGGCTGTTTATACATTCACTAGATGCCTCGCAGCTGCTTAGAGACTCATTAGTGTATCGAATTAACGGCTTCTACTTTATAATGGTTCACATAAGTACCTTAAAACAGATGTTATCTGAATAAAAGAACATATGTGGTACTGTAATCAGTCAATGTAATTAGTAACATAATCCACCATTTTTGTATAACCTATAAAAATTCTGATTGATTTTTCAAACTTTTCAATGTATTGTGCAAGAAATAGGAATGTAATGTATCAGTTTTAACTTCGAAATATCTTAGTAATAACTTTTTATCTTATAATTCTTTTCAAAGCACTACATTTTTTTTGTCAAGATTACATCACAGCATATTTATATCACAAAACTAATTCGAAACAGAATATTTTCGTGGCGCACTAAAATTTTGTTAGTCAATATATATGTATAATGTCAGTAAAATTACGTTCCCAGTCGTTTTCCCTTTATAATACATCAAACAGAGTATGAATATGAATATTATCCACCAATGTATCGTTAACTCTAATTCATTCACGTAACATAAAGTGTTCCCGTTTACACTTCAAATATTAGTTTACTTAATTTTACACAGGCCGTAAACAGCCTTGCGCGGTTCAAAATATGTATTAAAGCGTACATGTGACATATTTTCTGAATAAAGAGTAACTTGTGATCTCTTAGTCAGTCGAATTTCAGCGCATAGTACTGTCGTCACCCTTTATAACACTCTTAAATTTCTGCTACACAGCCTGATACCCTTTATTACACTGTTAAGTTGCTGCTACACAGCTCTTAAGCAGCTATGTGAACTTAAGGCTGAATAATTTGTGCCCATTTAAGAGGTGTAAGAGCTGTATAAGGTCGTATACAGCCTTTATGCAGGTTCCTTATTCAGCTTTAGGCGTGATGGAAATCCGTTATTCGGCTGTTAAGCAGCTTTCGTGTGTTACTTGGGTTGTGAATATAATATTACCCCATCAAGGTCCGGAAAATGAGAAACCATAGATTTTCTATTGTAGTCCGGACTACATTCCTTTTAATTCTTCAGGCCGCGCGGGCATTGAAGAATTAAAAGCATTTAAAAATTGCAAGTTTTAATCAAGTCTTTATTTTACTTACTTACGCTACTCGTCTATAGATACGAGGGTATCGAAATATATTAGAGCCTTAAATTGGAGCAAGGAGAAAAAGGATATTTTTAAAGTCTATCTTATCTTTTGCCCTGAAAATGAATATCGAAGTGAGTATTGCTGAGGAACAGACAAAGGCCTACCAGAGTGGATAAGGAGGACGGGCATTAACCCACCCCACGGGCCAATGTGGTTGGTGTGTGTTAACAACTGCAAATGCAGCCGGAACCAATAACGTGCCTTCCAAAGCACGGAGGACCACGAGGTAATACATTTTTGGTCACCCATCCTATGACCGACTCTTTCGAGGGTTGCACAACTGCAGAAATCGAATGGCGGCACTAACCCACTCCATCGAGCTCCCCCAGTTAGCACAAACATAAACTAGATAGTTGAAAAAATCATCGAGTAATCTTGCGATTAAATTTTTTCTACGACCGACGTCGCAACGTTGCCTGGAAACTCGCAACGCATACACGCCAAGAATCGATTACGGAACTAAAGACACAATAATAAGAATTCACAATAAATAAATTACTTAGGTACTTATCTAGGTACCTACCTACTTTAATAATTATTACAAGGCATCGTACAGATGTACGGCTGAATAAAATATAACTTTGAGCAAGTTAACTCGTTATTATTATCACATTTCTACAATCGATATAGTTAGGTAGTTAAAAGTTAAATTTGTTCGGTTTCAGAAAATAAGATTTTGAAACAGGATTAAACATAAAACAAAACATTTTATTTTAGAAAAGGCTTCATTTACTCTATCTAGGATAACAATATAGGTAAGTAAGTAAAAATAGTGTGTGTGAATTTTGTTCTTAACTTTATATTTAAAAAATCATACTTTCTGAAACCGCGCAATTTAACTTTTATGATAGGAAAATTATTGAAAACTAGCGGCCGCCCGCGACTTCGTCTGCGTGGAAAGATTTTTGCTATCCTTCGGGAACAATACATTTTTTCGGGATGAAAGGTACCCTATGTCCTTCTCTATACCCCTTACAACGTGTATGCAAAATTTCATGATGATCGGTTCAGTAGTTAGGTCGTGAAGGCGTAACAAACAAACAAACGGACTTTCGCATTTATAATATTAGTAAGGATAGTAGCATTATTAATTTAAAAAATACCTAATTATAATATTAAATAAAAAGCAAACAAAATGGAAGAAAAATAACACACAATATGTTCTGCCTGTAGATGTAAATAGTTTGTTATTTATATTTCGTGATAGGTTATCTATTTAATAACACGTCTACACTACGACACTTTGAACGCAAAGAAAGAACTCTTTATCGTTTTGACATAGGTACCTATACCTAGGTACCTAATCGAATAACAAAGCCTTTGTTTCAAGGTACATAGAACGTGGTAAAACCATGTGAACCTATAAACAGTGCTTTAATAGTAGTTTTTTTCCTAACTAGGTAATTAAACCAATGGACAGAGAATTCAGTCTTAAAACAAGTTTGAAAATTGAAAAATTCACACCAATAGCAAACAAAGATTTAGTCATCGCCATGCCACTTGTATTTTGAACTTTAGTTTCAGTACCTAGGTATAAGTACTTATCTAGTAATAATAGATAAACACATTCAAGGCCTTGATAAACCGTTATCTTTTTAATTTAACACCATTTCAATTATTCAGCCAAGGGAAAATCCGGTGGGAACTGTGGGAAGCATAATTTGCAAAGCTCTTTTTACAAATCGAATAAAGTAAATATAAGTAGCATTTTGATTTAGTTATTAACTAGTGGCCGCTCGCGATTTCGTCCACGTGGACCCTGCCTTTCTATTGTCTAACTTCAAAATCTATCGCAATCGCTTTCAGGATGTAATCCATTGAAGTTTCTTTTTGGCAGAAATAAAAACTTACCAATGAAATGCAGCAATGTGTCACATCCATCTGTCAAACGAAAGCGATTGCGATAGATTTTTTGAATTAGACAATTAGGTTACCTTTGACTTGACCAGGATAAAGTAAAAAGTATCCAATGTTTTTATCCAGGTTATAAACTATATGTGTGCCAAATTTCATCCAAATTCAGAAGAGGTAACAAACACGCACACATTAATTTTAACATAAGTATTCGCAATATTAATTTAACATCATAGTTTTAAACAACATTGTAAATACAAAAATCATAAATTTTATCATAAATATTTAAAAGCACTTTGATAAAGCAATATATCAATTGCATTAGTATAGTTTGCCGCGATTTCGTAGTATTTCAGTAGTATGCTACGAGCTGGCTACGAGGACGCTCGTGCTACGGCGCAGTTTCTCGTAATTTTCGTAGCGTGTCGCCCGCACTTGCTACGCTCTCGGCGCTCTAATCAAAAAGTCGTGAAATGAACTTTCTTTTTACTGATACCATAAAATTTTGTTTTGTGTGGTTTTGAAAACGATGGTGTATTTAATTTGAAAACATTGAATAAAAATAAACAAGCAGTATTTTGAATATAATTCGAGAACAGTGAATTTTATTTGAAATAATTATGTTTGTGAAGTTTGTATTTGATACGGTAAGAAAATACGCTTTTTTTGTAAAACCATGTTAATATTTAAAAAAAAACTTGATTGTCATAAAAAGTATCAGAAAATTAAAGGTGAGAAGAGCTTTTCTCGAATTCCATTGAAAAGAGGCTTTTTAACTTAACAAAAAATTTTTTTGAAAATTATTTACCTAACTACTTCCGTTTTAGTTATTAAAATCTATTCGTTTTTTACAGGTTAGTTAGATAATATTTTCCTGTCAACTTCATAACCATTTCTCGTGCAATTGTGCCTAAAAAGTTTTAATAAAAAACGAAACTAAAATTGAAATGAACTGTATTTTTTATCGTAGATAATGTAATCTTATTGATAGATCACAAAGATTTAATTATAATTTGGGACTATTCTGGGAAAGTAGGTACCTAAAAGTAAGCTTTAGCATTTTACTAAGTTATAATAAGAAATAATACGAATAGAAACTAATTAATTACTGTTTTGCGTGTCCGTATGCTATAAATGTATAAAAATAAATCATGTTTTCGAAATGACGCGATCAATCACTCTTTCTTATTTTTTTATTTTATTTTGATCCGATTGTTCTTTATTTATATTTTTTATTTCGTCAGATTGGTCTTATTTATTCGAAATAGGTACTTAGTCATGAAATTGCTAATTTTTTGCACACAATATTTTAAGCTTATAACTTGTTTAATTTAAAATGTGTCGTTGCATTAAGTGATCATAAAGAGGGACTTCTGTGATAATGAGTTCATTATTTTGGTCAAAAATAAGTGAATTCAAGAGATAGGTAGGTACCTACATGACGATGATTTCGTGGAAAAAACTGACTGAAAATGTGATTCATCTAAACTTCCAAAGAAAAAAAAAGCTAGAAATACCTATTTCTTATTTAGACATAGTATTGTTTCGTGGTAACCGAGCATAATAACAGACGATGATTGTATGGTTTCGTGCCACTATACGGTTTCTGGTACAATCCAATTAAGCAAGTATCGGAGAGACAATTTATTAAATTGCTACAACCTACTTTTCCGGTACAAATACAGGTAGGTCAAATTAACTAGACATTTTCTATACTATAGGCTGCTGCTTTTAGCTTACCCATACGTTAACTTAAAAAGCCAGTAGGTATTTAAATTATTCTAAAACAATAAGAATTATATTATAATATTATTTAAGTATAATTTATTCTTCAATCTCTACAAATTAACTTCAATATAGGTACCTACCTGCCGTTATTTATGAGCCCAATATTAAATTAAATATTTGCTGCTGTTTAATGCGTGATCAAGTCACGTATTTATTTGATGTAATAAAAGTCCAAACAACCTTCACAAATAAAGACATAAAATCGGCTAAAGCTTTGTCCAGACTGGTCCATTTTAACGTATCAGATCACCGTATCTTTAATCGTTGGTTTGGTTGCGTTGAAGTAATATGAACGCACGCCCAACTAAACTAGCGATGTATGGTAAAGATACGGTGATCTGATACGCCAAAATGATACTAGTCTGGACAAAGCTTTACTGCTTCTACTTGGTATACCTCTCTCATTATACCTATACCTACTACCATTATATTATAATGTAACCATATTTTTGCAAATGAATAAATTGATTGATTGATTGATTATAGTAGAATAAGCTCTCATTATAAAGTGCATACTTATTATTATCGATATCGAATTTTTAAGTATATCTTAAAATGAAGTAAGTTTATATATCGTCCCTATTCTAATCGATTATGTACAGTTAAAAGTTTCAATATTTAATAATTGGTCAAGATATTGAGGTTTGTTTATATCACAAAAATTTACTGATTTCTGGATTTAGAACTCATTAGGGAACGTACCCATACTACGTGATCCATTTTTTACAAGTTTTGACCCCCCTCCCCCCCTTTGGTGACCACCCGTAGTATATGACAAGACCCCCCCCCCCCCCCCCCTCCGCCCTGGTTTTCACGTAGTATTTCATAGATAATGGTTTTACCTCATTTTTAACAGAAATATAAAAGAAATTTGCTCAATTTTGTCTTTTTATTAGTAAGGCGCTTGCCACGGAATACCAAGTGTGTGTGTGTACTATAATTTTACATACAATCACAAGTGAAAAAAATGTATCAAGAAGGAAAAAAATTTTCGCTGCGTGCCATATTTGAATACAGCTTGAAAAAAAGAACCAACTTCCATTGAGAATATTGACTACGTGACAAAACATAGCCCCCCCCCCCCCCCCGTGACCAAGCGTGGTATTTTAAAGACCCCCCTCCCCCCCCCTTAAAGGGTCACGTAGTATGGGTACGCTCCCTTATTAAAATTACACGCGCGTGATCTAAAGCGACTTTTGTTTTCCTACGTAAATAATGAAAATAATGAATTTACGCACGCGTCTTGTTATTTAATTGTGAGTTTGCCGATTAATACAGATTTTTTCCGCAATTTTCCAACTATTAACTTTTACTTTTAACTACAAGTTCATATTCAGAAATGTGGTCTGATTTCCCCATTAAATTTTTACATATACCTACTTAAAAATTAACAGTGTACTTATATAAAAATGTTTTTCGACCTATGTTCCATTGAGAAAGTTGTACAGTTTTAGCAACACTACCAACCTGGTTCATATATGTAATCAGATCATTTGGTTCCACCTCATAGGGAGTAGGCAACAATATTTCCATCTGCTTCAGCTTTGAGTGTTGTCAAATCCTTCAATCCTTTGCATTATTTTGTTTTGTGGTTTTAGGTAGCGTAGCAAAGGTATCATCACTAAAATGTGCGTTTTCTTCGGCAGACGTTGCAATGAGCGACAGGGGCGCTCGTCGCGGCGCGGGCGCACCATTTTACGCGCCGCCGCGCCGCAAGACCTCGGCCGAGATCATTAGCGAAGCACGCGCAGCTTTGTATGGAGGTACGTCATAGTAAATTAGTATTATAACTAGGTTCGAAGCGCTCATGGCGGAACTTGACAAACTGATCGTACTCGATCACGTTTATTAAGCAACGCTCGGTCAGGGGCCGTACCGGCTAACGCATCGTACTTCGATAAGTCTGCCGAGCTTCAACTTAAAACAGATAAATCGAAATAAGGAATCTCGTATTATACTATTTGCCGAAGTTATTTAGAAGATATCGATGTTCTTGTGACATCATGAATTGGGGTTCTCCATTTTGGCCTGATGAGGCTCGATTTATCTGTTTTAATTTGAAGCCGGGCCGACTTATCGAAATTCGATGCGTTCGCCGGTACGGCCCCAGGTCAGTTGTGGGATGGGTGACCGTTAAAGTGGTATTATTAATGAGCGCTTCCGTGCTTCGGAGGGCACGTTAAACAATCGGTCCCGGCCGGTGTCATCTGATAACAGTCGTTAAGCCAAGTTAGAGGCCTTACAGGCGGCTTGATAAACTCTAAAACACCAGAGGTGGCCACTAATCCTCACTCGATAAGAAAGAAAAAGAAGTAACTATTACTAAAGTCTGTTCATCCTTACTTGTCTTATTTAGTAAACAGTTTTTGACAGTTGTCATACGTCTTTTAAACTTAAATCGTTATTTAAAAATATGTTAGTAAGTTTATGAAATTATTGTTAATTTATTAACAATTTATTTAGTAATCTATGTGTGAAAAACCATTTGTTTTATTTTATAAATGATTATTTCAATAAAGAGTTGGGTGAAGATTGTTTACCATATAAGACAAGTAAGGATGGACAGACTTTAGGTACATATTTGTGTCACTAAATGCCCAACAGTACCGAGCAGATTTCATTATTTTTTTCTTCATATGTGTGAGTTGGCCCTTCTTCCGATCGATCGTCGTCGCGACACCAGGGGCCGTACCGGCTAACGAATCGATTATCGAAAAATCTGAATCGGTTTCAACTTAGAACTGAAAAATCAAAGTAAGGAATTTCGTCTTGTACTTTCTGTTGACGTAATTTGGAAGATAACGATGTTCGTGTGACATCATGAAATGGGATTCGCCATTTTCGCCCAATTGGGGCTCGATTTATCTGTTTTAATTTGAAACCCGGCAGACTTTTCGAAGCTCGATTCGTTAGCCGGTACGGCCCCAGAGAGATAAGATTTACGGTAGTTGTTTTTACCTACCATTATTTTTACTTAATCTGCATCCATCGCCATAGAGTAAATTTTAACCATGGAAAGTAATTTTAACAGAATGTTCAATATTTTACTTTCCATAGTTAATACCACGCGTGTAGCCGGCGCCTTACGATATAGCGATTTATCACGTTTTAACTGAAAAAGACAATGGAATTTGACAGTTGAATGTCGATAAAACGCTATATCACGCGATATACAACGCGTTACAAAAACCCAAGCTGAATATGGTGGATAAGGTACAATGCATACCTACCACAGAACAAAGAAAAATTTCTTACAACCCCGGAAAATTATGATTACCCCTAAAACTGTCACATTTTTGGAAAAAGTTTTCTATTTTTTCATTATAATTATAAGCTGCTTAGTTAACCCTAGATTTGCTGTATATCGTATTTCGGTGCTAGGGGGCCTGCATGATCACCACATTAATTCTATTATCGAACTTTTGTACCTACAACAACACCGTGCAAAGTTTTTCAAAGAGATCCATTAATAAATCGTAATGATTAGCGGTTAAGACATTGTTTCTTTGTAGGCTGGTGGTGTGGTTGATGTAACGCCTATATTTAGCAAAAAACCTTATCGTGTCCGTGTCGTGTACCGTCAATTGACGCGATTCAGCCCGCACCACATTCGCCATATACCTACATCCAATAAAGCAAAATTGCCCTCGGTCACGCGATAACTTGATGCAGAATTTCTCGATTTTCTTTTCACAAAAATGTAACTTGAAATAGTAGTCGTATTTGCTGAAATAATAAGTTCAAACAATTTCAAAGTTGCTTCTTGCTTGTCAATCAGTAAACTAAGGCTGGTATTATAGAATCAAACTCAGACTCAAATCTCTGCTTGAGTACAGTTAGAAAGGGATGGCGTTATATACGATGAATAGCACCATCCCTTTGTAACTGTACTCAAGCAGCAAGCAGTGCTTGAGTCTCGTTCTGTAATACGAGCCTTAGATGTTCTCAAAGTTTTCGATCGTTTAATATACTAATTTGTTTAATATTTTGGTTTGCAAAAGATTGAAAGGTTACGCCTTAGAGATAGTTATCTACATCACAGGGTAAACCATCGAAATTATTCTTTTCGATGGGATAAACAAAAATCTTCAGGTTGCATGTCATGCTCGCGCTTGTGTTACACTGTACTCCAACTACAAACAGTTTTCAGCTTTTCATAACATTAAACTGTGACATTACTATTAATAATTTATTAATTTAATGAATTAATCCTACTTTTCGGAATAATAACTCTACCTACCTATTTATTAGCCGGATAGAACACGAACTGAATTTAGTTTTATTTTAATCTAAGTTATTTTTTTGGTTGAATGGGGTTGGCAACGCAAAGCTAATTGTAGATTTCGCTGCATACGCTTGTTCCCAAGAGAGATAAAAATGTATGGGAAAATAGGTATTTATTTTGTGGTATTTTTACCGAAAAAGACCCAAACTGGATATAAAAGACTACTCTACAATGCCGGAATTTAAAGTCAAATTAAAACGTTTAATTTATTTATCAATTTTTTCTATATCCAGATTTTTCGGAAATTTTCCAACATTTTTAAAGCCTATTACACAGAATTTAATCATTTTAAAGCTATAAAAACATTTTTTTATGTAAAAAGTCCTTTGTTTTCATAGCTCTCGTGTAACAAGCGTACGCAGCGCCATTTTGACAGTTGCCTTCCCCATTGTTAGTCGATTAAATTTTTTACAGTTTTTTTATTGCAAATCACTTTTAACCACAACTTATTTCTTGAAAAATCTGCTTAATTAAGCGGTAGGTCTCTAAATTAATTTCTTTTAAATTAACCGATACCAAGTATTATTTTTCGACTTCAGAGTTCTGTTCTGCCTCTGCCAAGAGTTCTGTTCTGTTCTGACTCAAATTGCCAACATTCTATGCGTTTGAACGCTACGCTTACTATTAAAACTTTAAAATAAGCAGTTAAACTATAAAATTATGTGCTTTAAGCTTGTCAATACCAACTGTGTTTTACATAAGTCTGCGACTTGTGATTTAATCGTCTATCGCTCATATCACTGATAATACCGGGTGTAACAAGACCTTCAACGAAGCCGATGTCTACGTATTCCTCCCATCATCAGGATCATTTTTGTCTTTTAGTCTATACCTGGGAAACCAAATAGCTACGAAGTTATTGAAGGTCAAAGTCAATTTTTTTTTTAAATCTTATTTTATTCGTTATTTCATACTTTTTGTCTAATGAAACATTTTCAAAATTGTAAGTATTTCGTAACAAACAATGCTTCAAAACGTCGTCACTCGATCTATCTCATGAGCACGCACATAAACGCTGCCTTTCAACTCGGCCGCACGCAGCTGTGTAGCGTTCACGCACAGGCGCGGTCTGTTGTACGCGTTACATTGTGTGGTAAAAGTATGCAATGCTTTTTTAACACCAAAAATCAAAATCGTTTCCCAGCAATAATTTTGAACAGAAATGGTCCTGATGATGGGCAGAATACGTAGACCTCGGCTTCGTTGAAGGTCTTTTACACCCGGTATAATACTATACCTACTAGTCTTATATTTCAGCTCTAAAAGTAAGCGTAGCGTTCAAACGTATAGAATGTTGGCCATTAATATGAGTAGAGGGGGGTTGATCTGACTGACCTAATATTGCCCTTATTAGGGCTTCATTCCATACTTTTTACATTTAGGGGAACGAACTGACACGAAACCTTTGTTCTTCATTCTTTTGTGTTTTATTATTTTATTCCATTAATGTCGGCTATATCAAAATGAACTCGACTGTATTTTTCAATGTTTTGCTTACAATTTGCATAATCTTTATACTTACCTAGGTATTTGAATATTGGCTGAAAAAACAGAACGTTAAGGCTCCGTTACGCGAAATCATTTGTCTCTGTCTTTTTCTTTACGTGTAAAGAGTATGGAAAATAACCTCACTTCAACACTTTTTCGATGTTTTTCATTGTTTTTTCATCATTATATTTAGCACAATTCTCTTTCTTGAAAAAAAGTTATTGGAGCAACTGCACAGTACGTTAAAGTGTATTTTGATGTAGAATTCAATACGTTTACGCTATCATTTACGCCAAAAATATGGCCCGCGACAAGCGCTTTTGATGGTATTCAGATTTTTTTTTACAATTATCTGTGAGGTTTATACGCAATTTAATGTTTGTAGCAACTAGGTAAACTCTTTAGCTTGTCGTATGATTTTTTGGTGGCTACAAGTTTACGTTTTCTATATAAAGATATGGCCCGCGCAAACCATATTTTCCTATTACCGCCCCTTAAGGTTTTATTCAATGTGTTTGATTATCATGTACCTACCTACCTATCTAGGTAGTTAGTTATAGATATTTACTTACCTACTTTATTTATGGAAAATTGTTGGAAAGTTTGATATCACAGGATTTTACTGGACAGCATAAATAGGTGACAATGTTTTAAAAAAAACTTTTCCGTCTTTATCCAAAGTCTGATGACATTTAAAGGTAAATTAATGGTTTCTTAGGAAAACTAAAATGAAATAGATTTAGTTACCTTTCTGATTTAATATTAATACATTAATCTGAAATCTTCGTGGGTCAGGTCATGTAAATGAGGGTTCGTTGGTCGGATATTTCTCAAGGTGGTTGAACTTAAGGTACTGGATGGCGGGTCAACATGGTTGCCAGGGTGAAACGTCGCAACATACACACTACCTTAGTTACGTGATTTCCTGTAATTAGGCAATGTGAAAGCCCGTTATTAAGTTCAGAAAGTTTAGGGTATTAAAGATTGAAGCTATTTAAATCTTGACCAATAAAATTACTTAAGTCTAAATTTACCATTGAATTGACGATTGATATTGATTTTTTATTAACCTACATGCATACAGTGTAGTTAAATTATTTTGCGTTTAAAAGCTCATTTTAAGTACTTACCTAAGTATTTCATTCACTCGGTTTGGTTGGAAATAAGTGCTGGCCCCGGAAATAGGTGGACAATTTACAGAGTGACGAAATCCTTCTAGTTAGTTTGCAATTAGTCCAATAAAACTAGCTTTATCTGGACATAATTAATAAACTCGTTGTTTTTATTAGTTTATCGGATATTGATATTGAGTGTCAAATATTAATTAGATATGTGATGTAAGAAATCCGGGGTGGTAACCGTTTCATATAAAAATCATGAGATTTCGTTCATTACCTACCTAGCTTTTTCCTAAAAGCAAAATAGTTAACTGTTAACTGTTAGTATAATTGTATGGTGCATTAAAATGCTATCACCTAATAGCAAAATTAAACTGAATCCAAATTCGCATGTTCGTTTTTTAGGGTTCCGTACCAAAATGGTAAAAAAGGAACCCTTATGGTGTGACTCAGTCTGTCTGTCTGTCTGTCTGTTTGTCTGTCTGTCTGTCTGTCTGTCTGTCTGTCTGTCTGTCTGTCTGTCACAGCTGGATATCTCGAGAACGAGTATCAACTTGAAATTTGGAATAGTTTAAGTTGACATTTGCCCAACTATTTTGCAAATAAGAAATAAATCAAAAAATAAATATCTTTTTTACAACAGGGACTGAAAAGGGGTCTTAAAAATTTGAAGTGGCATGTGGGGTATCATATGAAAGAGCGCCGTTTGCACGTTTTGAATCATTTTTTATTTTTGTTTTAGGCCGCATAGTTTTCGACTTATGATGAAAAATGTAAAAAAAATGACCGTTCCCCCCCCTCCCTTATCTCCGAAGTTTGCAAAGAGAAAAATCTGAAATAATTCTATTGATAGCAGTTTATATAAAGATTACAGGAAAAATAAAACGATGTCTCAATATAGCATACTTTTTTAGAAATTATCAAATTTCTAAATAAGTTAACTTCAGTTCCACTATTGGTCAAGAGATGGCGCTGACCTAAAACTGCAATACTAATTTTATTATGCTACTCTGCAGTGTGGTTTGATGGTGCAATTATGATGGTACGGAACCCTCGGTGCGCGAGTCCGACTCGCTCTTGACCGGTTTTTTTCACAGTATTTATCTGATCTCAATATCTAGATAAGCCAATATGGTAACTATGATGCTTGTATCTTATTAAGCTATGATACGTCTTTTTAGACATTTTAGACAAAAATTAAAGATTTATTTTTTACGTTTTAATAATAATGTATTTCTCAGTAGTTAATTTTTTTTTTTAGTTTTATGCGAAGTTTCTAAATGTTTAATTCCTTTTATTTTAACTATAACTAACATTAATTTATGACATAGAAAAAGAAAATTTCAGTTATCTTATTATGTCCCGATAAAGCTAGTTTTATTGGACTAAATACCATCATTATTAACAGATCCGGACACCTGGTAGATTTTCAGTAGTGGGGGTTGGAGTAGTTGAGCAACAAAGGGGCTGAAAAGCGATTGAAGGTATACAATTTACAGAGCTCTGGATTTGGTGTGGTATAATAGCAGGCCAATCATGTATCTAAATAGAATACAACTTTGCCAGGCATTTTGACTGGTGGAAAAGTAGCGCCAGGCGGCATCAAACGTGCGCGAAAAAGTGGTAAATTGTATACCTTCAATCGCTTTTTCAGCCTCTTCGTTGCTCAACCACTCCCATCTCCACCACTGAAAATAATGATAGTACCTATGGCACACTAACAAGAGGGACTTCGTCGCTCTGTAAATTGTCCACCTATTTCCGGGGCTAGCTCTTAGTCCACCAGGGTGGCAATCTTCGATTTTAATTACTGCATTGCATATCATTTCGTATAAAGGCCTGGGCACACCGGCTGCGTAGACACGCGCGTGGTCACGCGCGAGTAGTTACGCACGTAACCTCCTGACACACCGGGTAACGCATACGTGCTGAGCACGCAACGCAACCTGTCCCTTGCGTAGGTACCCAGCCGCTGCGGCAGCCATGTTTACGACTCTAGTGCGCGATGTCAGACGAAGATTGAGTAAATGGCAATTTTACCGCATTAATTCAATTAGTTTTTCTTTAATATCGTTATTCATTATTTAAAAACAAAATAAAACACCACTTACTACCGGTAGTACCGGTACTATTTGTAAACAAATACAACTGAATAGTCACGCGCGTGGTCACGCGCGTAGTGACGCGCAGCAAAGATACGTGCGTGTTCGAATTTGTAAGGTGTGACGTCCAATAGGGAATGCCATTGAGTACAACGTCATCAATGCGTTCCGCTCTGCGTAGGTACGCAGCCTGTTTGTCTTATGGGAGCTGCAATGCGTAGAGTTACGCATCGGTCTACGTGCACGCGTACGTTACGAAAGCGGTGTGCCATGTCTCTAAATTATCTTATTTTTACTTATTATTTTCTTATTTTCCCAACTTTGGTATGGTAATCAATCATTGACTCATACAACTAAGAAAAGTGGTTTGACTTGTGAACGTGTTGTCCCCAGAAATGAGCAACAGCAGCGGCAGCGGGTCGGGCGGCGCGCTGCGTCCGCTGCGCACGCGCCGGCCGTTCACGCCGCGCGAGCCGCAGCGTACGCTGTTCACGGAGCGCGCGCGCAACACGGACCCTAGGCCGCCCAGCGCTTTCGAGTTAGTATTTAAACTCTATGACGACCTGAGTGGTGCTCTGGTCAACATGCCGCCTACCACGTAAGAGGTCCCGGGTTCGATTACAAGCCGGGCAGAAATTGAAATGATGAATTTTAATTTCTGTGACGGGTCTGGGTGCTACTTAAGTATATATTTAAAAAATAAATAAATTAAAAAAATATTAAAAACACGACTGCCCTGCCAAAAACGAACTAAAAAGTTAAACAACAATTGTCATTGCAGTCGGGGGACCTTATTATGGAACATTTTTGATGAAAAAGGTCCCCCGACTGCAATGACACTTGTTGTTTAACTTTTTAGTTCGTTTTTGGCAGGGCAGTTGTGTTTTTAATATTTTTTTAATTTATTTATTTTTATATCACACATTTTATTGACATATTATATAGTTTTGGAATGTGCTCATCAAGGCCTTTCATTTGATGTCCATATTGTAATAATAGAAGAAGAAAAAATTTTTTTCACATTTGAAAATGGCGTCGTACAGTCACCATATTGTCTTTTTATAAAAAAAATATAGCCAGTGTCACTCGGGATGCTGAAAGGATTCTAACGATACCCCATCAGTTCAGGCATTTAGAAGTTATGGTGGAATAAAGAAACTCACATACCCACAAACATACATGAACCCTGAACACATATACATTCTTTTTGCTTTGGGCAGTCGTGTAAAAAGTATAAAAGTAGTTTAACAGTTGTCTAGCACCCATAATACAAGCTTTGCATAATATATTCTGTGGTTTTGCTTAGTTTGGGGCTAGATGTCGCTGTGTAAAATTTTCCAAGCATTTATTTATTTATAAATTTTTTCCTTCGGGAGTGTTTTTTGCTGTGATTTTGTGACATTGACCTGCATATATTTACACTGGACAGGCTTATGTCAAACTGTTTTTGTGCCTATTTGATTTCCGCTATTTTGGCGCTGTAGGACGTAGCGTGAGCATAGCGTGCGTACATGGTACTAAAGTTTGAAGTCTGGAGAGACCATCACGTCAACCATTTTCATATTGTACGTCAAAATTAGTTCTTTAGACGCACGCTAGTGGCGTTTCAAATAGGCACAAAAACTTAGCTGTCAAATCATACAGACAGCCAGTCCAGTTAAATAAAAAAAAAATTTTTCATGTCAGTGTTTTGTGAGCAATAAAGATATCAGTGCGGGGCACAGGCCAGGCCTTTCTTATGGTTGGACAGACTCTATCCCCAAACTCCCCTTAGTTTAAAGTATGAAATTGCCGATTTGTCCTTTGTACTAAAACTATTTTTTTTTTCTAAAATGTAACATATTTATTTAATCAAAATATTTACCCTCATCCTTACTAATATTATAAATGCGAAAGTCCGTTTGTTTGTTTGTTATTACGCCTTCACGTCTTAACTACTGAACCGATCATCATGAAATTTTGCATACACGTTGTCAGGGGTGCAGAGAAGGACAGGGTACCTTTTATCCCGAAAAAAAGTATTATTCCCGAGGGATAACAAAAAACTTTCCACGCAGACGAAGTCGCGGGCGGCAGCTAGTTATCTATAGGTACATTGTTGCCATCTAATCGGAAGTTCATTTATGCCTTTGCGATAGAACTCTGGGGATCCAGATTCGACCAACCGTGTGAAAGCATTTTGTACTGCCTCTTGGGAAAACAATTTTTTTTTTCACGTAGAAGATTGTCTAAATCACCAAAAAAATGGTAGTCCGTTTTAGCAAGGTCTGGCGAGTACGGAGGACGACGTATGGTTTCTAACTGCAGCTCCTGTAGAGTTATTAGGGGTTTAAGAATAAAAATTGCCGTTTTATATGGGAAATTTTGAAAAAAATGCATTTTCCATACTAACATTTCTTAATTTACTTAAAAAACAACCATGAACGCTAATGTTTTAAAACTTTTATGTGCAAATGTTTAGATACTCAGCTAACTAATGATACATGTGTTAAGTGAAAAAAATAAGTAACGGCTAAGTTACAACTAATTAAGTGGTCATTTCTGCTAACGAAAAAAGGAGTCACTTTTAAGAAGCTTTTTTTACGTTTAGGAAAAAAACCGGCCAAGTGCGTGTCGGGCCACGCGCAGTAGGGTTCCGTAGGCACATTATACCATACCATATTTTAATACCACTATCATTTTTCGTCTCAAAAAATAACTTTGTTTTTCACAGTGTTTGTATGAATGACAAAGTTATATTTGCGGTTTTGGAAAATGTGCTATATCTCAAAAACTAATTACTGTATCTCGTTCAAACCAATTTTCGTTGAAAGTGTTTATTAATATCTATAGTTTATATTTTTTTTAGATTTTTCACCCTCTTACTTTAAAAGTTAAAGGGGGGGGGGGGGGACACACATTTTACCACTTTGGCGGCATATATCTTTCAAACGGTTGACTTTGAAAAAAAAATAGTCTTAGAAACCTCAATGTCATTTTTAAAGACCTATCTATAAACACCCCACAAGTATTGGTTTGATGAAAATAATTATTTTCAGTTTCAGTTCCATGTATGGGGAGCCCCCCCTTAATCTTTCATTTTTTTTAATTTTGTGTAAAAATCGTAAAGCGGTTCACAGAATACACCTACCTACCAAGTTTCAACTATGTAGTCCTAATACTTTTGGAATAAAGTGGCTGTGACATACGGACGGACAGACAGACAGACAGACAGACAGACAGACAGACAGACAGACATGACGAATCTATAAGGGTTCCGTTTTTTGCCATTTTGGCTACGGAACCCTAAAAATCTGAATATTTTTATTGCTGATAGTGGGCCGTTATAATCAAAATTCGAAATAATAACAAGTAACCGAAGCATCATTAACATCATAGAAGGTATTGTAGGGTTATTCTTCTAAAGAACACTTATAATAAAATAAGAACACATAAATACCTTTAACATCCTTTATTTCCACAGGACTTGGACACTGTCGTACACTTTACACGGTAGTTTCACTTTTTAAGTTATTGCGCCGACGGTTGAAACAAGAAGAATCCGAATCTACCGTAGTTCTCTGCTTAAATAGCTCCAGTGTTGCCAATAATCAATTATTGCCAGTAAAATGAATAACGCATAATCGGAAAATACCGTTAACGTTATCGTTAGAAATAGCAAAAACGCTAAAAACTAGTGTTATAAACAGCAAAACCTAACAATATGAGAGTCTGTGTGTGAAAAAAATCGGTAATTTCATACTTTAAACCCTATTATATTCTTATTATACATAGTAACACCCAGACCAGAATCGTCACAGAAATTAAAATTTCTTCATCATTTCAATTTCTGCCCGGTCGGGAATCGAACCCGGGACCTCTTGCGTGGTTCACCGGCATATTGCCCACTGCACCATTCAGGTCGTCATTTATTTTAAGAGGACACAACAAAACAAAACATTGCACTAAAGTACCTACGAAAAAACTAAACAAATTAAAAAAAAAATTAAAAATTATTTATTTGTGTCTAAAAATTTTAACAAAATCAGATAAAACGTTAATAACCACATTAGTCATAGACTGTGTCGCAGCTATTAGCGCCCGCCTCGAACTTAAAGAAATGTAACAGTTAAACACAAAATAAAGGAGGTCGCCAATCGCTCATACATTTTAGCCCATTTTATGTACCTGAGGTACATGTATACCACAATGTAGGGAAAAATACGAGGATTCCGAAAATAAAGTTATTTTAGTTCAATCTTTACTCAAAACTTAGAAATATATCATTAAATGTGTGAACTACCTACTTGTAACACAATTAAATTATATGGCAATACTGGATATTCACTATAAAGAACTGTCAAACAAAACGTCATGAGAGACGTCATTCCGACTTCCGAGTTTAATAAAATCAACTTCAACTGAAAATGACAAATATCAACTTGACAGTTTATTCAAGTATCAAAGAGCTGAATGTTATGATATAATCTGTGTAATACGTTCTATATCGAGTGCATTTTTTATATTTTTTTCTCACCTGTTAATAACCAGAAAAAAAATATTATTGGTATATTACTCAGGGTATTATAGGGTATTTTTTTCCGCAGAGTGTACCTCGGTACATCATTTGGGCCATTTTTGGTGACATCCTTTACTGAATCTAAAAGGTTACTATTATGTGAAACAAACATTCTTATAGAATGCAAATGAAAATTAGTGTGAGTGCATGTGAGTGCGTGTGTGTGTGTGTGTGTGTGTATGTGTATGTGTGTGTGTGTGTGTGTGTGTGTGTGTGTGTGTGTGTGTGTGTGTGTGTGTGTGTGTGTGTGTGTGTGTGTGTGTGTGTGTGTTGAATGTCATTCGGAGTTGTTTACAAGAGACTCGATATCTTCATATTTTAGGCTAAAAAGCCACTCATACAAAACGTTCTTACACTCGCGTTGAGATAAGCTGTATATATGCAATTTATAGTTAATTTTATTATATATGATTGGGCTAAGGTATAAATAATGTCGACCCGCCAGCTTAGTAGAACAACTCTCGACTGTAAAGATTCTATTAGACATTCTAGTATTTAAAGCCAACTCACGATCAAAGGTACAAAACTTGTGTTTACGTAGAATAATATGTAAAACGAAAAGCTTACGCACAGAAAGAACCTTCCATAGCTCATAAAGCTGTACAGTTGGATACCAGATGGGTTTGAATGCCATTACTTTCAGCACCGCTCGCTGAGCCCGTTCCAGGACGATGAGATTGGTTTTTGTCGTGGAGCCCCATACAGTGATACAATAACTCAGTATTGATTGAGCTAAAGTTATGTAGGCCATCTTCAAGGTGCTTTCATCAGCACTACCTCGCAGTTTACGAAAGACAAAAATCAGTTTCCTGATACGAGAAGATACTGACTGGACATGCTCGTGCCACGACATAACACTGTCAACAACAACACCCAAATATTTCACGTGGTTTAAACGTTGGATCTTAAAACAGTTGCAAATAGTACATTAGTACATTGGGGATTGGCAATAGTGGGACAGGAAGTTTCATGCGCAGATATATTAAATGTGCTGTCAGGTTGGGAATTAAGTCTAGGAGCGAATGTCACAAAGCAAGTCTTCGTGAGGTTAAGAAGGAGGTGATTATTTGAGAGCCAATCAATGACTGTTCTTAAAGCATGTTCAGCATGTGCACGAGCCTCCTCCCAATCCTGCCCATGGACAAGAAGCGCTGTGTCGTCAGCGTATGTCAGAATTTTACAATTGGGTAGTGACAATTGACACAGTCCATTGATAAAAATAAGAAATAGTGTTGGCCCGAGCACACTACCCTGGGGAACCCCCGAAGTGACAGGTCTCTCGTCACTTATAATACCATTAATTGTAACACTTTGACTTCTGCCGCAGAGGTAACTTTTAAACAAATTGAGCGCCAAGCCGCGGATCCCCAAGTGTTCAAGTTTGTGTAGTAGGATTGGAACGGAAACAGTGTCAAAAGCCTTCGCAATGTCCAAAAACAGGCACAAGGACTTTACTTTTTTGTTGAGGTTTTTAACTATAGACCCAGTTAGTTCGAGAACAGCGTCCTCTGTTGATTTTCCTACTCTAAAGCCAAATTGGTTTGCAGAAATAATTTGTTTGGTATCAAGAAAGCTAATCAATCTTTTGTTTATTAATTTTTCCAAAATTTTTGAGAAGATAGAAAGTACAGAAATGGGCCTATAGTTTGAGACACTGTTCCGGTCACCATTCTTAAAAATAGGGTGTACAACTGCTTTTTTAAAAACACTTGGAAATACTCCGGTTGTAAGACAGAGATTGAAAACATGGTTCAATACAGGAAGCATGACAGTCCTAGTGGCCTTTAAAAGAGATGTAGGAATACCATCCCATCCAACAGCACTATTTAATTTGAGACCCATAATTATCGAATCTATTTCCGATTCATCAGTTGCGAATAAACCCATAGAATCCTGGGAGGATATCTCAAAACTACAATCAGGCTGATATGAGGAAAGGTTAGCAGCTGGCCCATCACCAACACTGATAAAAAAAACTTATTCACGGCATCAACCGAACTTTGCGGATCACCAGCTAAGGATAAGAGAGCATCGGAGGTGTTCTTTTGTTTTAAGTTAGTAATTGTTCTAATTACTTTCCAGGTTCCCCTAACACTGTTTTTATTTTTGTCGAACTGTGAGCGATCATACTCACGTCTAATTCTTTTCAATAAATTGTTGCAGAAATTTTTATAGCGTTTGTATGACACAGCAATAATATCGTTGGTAGGATCCTGCCTAGACTTGCGAAATAGCTTGTCTCTGTGTCGGATACAGCGAAGTAAGCCTGGCGTAATCCACGGCTTGATGATACGTTTTCTAGATGGAATAATAACTAGATGAGAGTTGCTTTTAACTGTATTCGATACTATATCGACCAACGATTTAGCTGCATACTCAGCATCGGATTCCTGTAAAACCGATGAGAAATTTGTATTTTCAATGTCCATAATACAGGCTGCAATATCAAGACGGTTTATTATGCGATTACAGTTTTTATTATTGACGTCACAATTGTATCCAACGTAAAACACTACTGGTGCGTGGTCAGTAAAAAGGGAATCAAGTACCAAAGTGACAGCCGTTCTATCAGTTTTTAGTATGACATGGTCTAAGCAATTATGGTTACGTGTGGGTAAGTAATGACCAGGCAACATAGCGTGAGACGCCAGCATATTAAGGTATTTGTCGGCATCACCATCATTATTTTCGGGAGTGATATGTATATTTATATCCCCAATCAATGCCACTGTTTTATAGGACTGAAGTGAAGGTAAAAAACGGTCAAGGGAGTCTAGAAATGTATTTATGTTTGTGTAAGATGGTGAGCGATAGACGGCAATAATGGCAATTTCTTTAGATACTTTTATGACCAGGCAGTTTGACTCGTCCAATTGATGCTTCTCAACAGATGCGTTAATGCTGTTTTTCAGATACACAACAACCCCATCGTTTTGGTTGGTAAAATTGGAATGATGTGAACAATAACCAGGTATTTTCGGTATAATCGAACATTTACTCAACCAACATTCAGACAGGATTACAATATCAACTTCAAAAGAGAACCTACCCAAGAGAATGAAAACACAACGTTGAGTAAGTGTTATAGTTGACAACCTACTTGCTGTCAAATCTGGGTTCAGCTCAGAAGCAGCAAGCCTGCTGCACTGGTACTATCGCGGCCTTTCGCTAAGCTATTCCACATCACGAGCCCCGTCTCGCCACCACTAGCATGTAAATTGTTTAACCTTCTTTAGCCTGAAGCACCTGAGCCTCTCTGAAAGCACCGAAGAGATGACGACGGCCATGCTGGGCGCGCGCATGGCCAGCCTCGACGAGGAGAACCTCAACAGCATCCTCCTCATGGAACCACAGAATAATACCAAGAAGAAGACTATTGTGAGAATGTTTTTGATTAAAGCTAACAGTAGAATAATAGGGACCTAAGTACTAGAGAGAAAGAAAGACAAGGAAATGGGTCGGTATTATAAACCCCACTCTGCCTCTAAAAAGCAATAAATAATATTGAAATCACTAGATACGCATTATCATTGTAATAAAACACGTCCATTGAAGTCGGGTGGGGCTGTTAGAATAAAAAAAACCGGTCAAGAGCGAGTCGGACTCGCGCACCGAGGGTTCCGTACCATCATAATTGCACCATTAAACCACACTGCAGAGTAGAATAATAAAATTACTATTGCAGTTTTAGGTCAGCTCCATCTCTTGACCGATAGTGGAACTAATGTTAACATTTTTAGAAATTTGATAATTTCAAAAAAAGTGTGCAATATTGAGACATCGTTTTATTTTTCCTGTAATCTTTATACAAACTGCTATCACATAGAATTATTTCAGATTTTTCTCTTTGCAAACTTCGGAGATAAGGGGGGGGGGGGGGACGGTATTTTTTTTACATTTTTCATCATAAGTCGAAAACTATGTGGTCTAGAAAAAAAAAATGATTAAAAACGTGCAAACGGCGCTCTTTCATATGATACCCCACATGCCCTAGTAGCCCCACTTCAAATTTTTAAGACCCCTTTTCAGGCCCTGTTGTAAAAAAGATATTTAATTTTTTATTTATTTCTTATTTGCAAAATAGTTGGGCAAATGTCATCTTAAACTATTCCAAATTTCAAGTTGATACCATTAGTAGTTCTCGAGATATCCAGCTGTGACAGACAGACAGACAGACAGACTGAGTCACACCATAAGGGTTCCTTTTTTACCATTTTGGTACGGAACCCTAAAAACCGGCCAAGTGCGAGTCTGACTCGCGCACGTAGGGTTCCGTACCAAAATCCGGAAAAAAATATGTTTGTTGTATGGGAGCCCCCCTTAAATATTCATTTTATTCTGTTTTTAGTATTTGTTGTTATAACGGCAACAAAAATACATCATCTGTGAAAATTTCAACTGTCTGCCTGTTGTCGTTATTAATAACGAGCAAAAAACGGCAAAAAAAATCACGTTTGTTGTATGGGAGCCCCCCTTAAATATTAATTTTATATTGTTATTAGTATTTGTTGTTATAGCGGCAAAAGAAATACATCATCTATGAAAATTTCAACTTTCTAGCTATCACGGTTCATGAGATACAGCCTGGTGACAGACAGACAGACAGACAGACGGACAGCGAAGTCTTAGTAATAGGGTCCCGTTTTTACCCTTTGGGTACGGAACCCTAAAAAAGATGTCCTCCAGCCCCACCCGACTTCAATGGACGTGTTTTATTACAATGATAATGCGTATCTAGTGATTTCAAAATTATTTATTGCTTTTTGAGGCATAGTGGGGTTTTGAAGTCGGTTTTTTTGTTTTTTAAAGCAATTTTTCTTTTTTTCTATAGTGTAGGTAAGTACCTTCTGTATTAAATATAATTTATCTAGGTAGATAGAAAAATCGGTTAAGCCAAACGTGAGATAATCGCGGACAAACATACTTAAATAATCCAAGTGAAACTCAGAAACTTTTTTTTTAAGTCGGTTAAAATACTAAAACCTTCTCCTAAGTGTAACAAATACTTTTCTGAAAACCGCATCAAAATCTGTTCAGTCAAACGCGAGATAATCGCGGACAAAAATACATACATACATACATACACTGAGAACAAGTCGTGTTACAAATCAAACCTCTTTTCTCAACCACTATAATTTATGGTTTACCTTTTTATTAGAAATAAGTTAGCTTTTGTTTTCACGTTGTCACTTAACTGTCTTTGTATAAAATTGAAGAAAATCAGTACAAGAATTATTAGTTAAAATATCTTTTATTCACTTTCCACGTAAGTAAACCCTCACCACCATAGCTACTAGCCCACGCATCGCTTACAATTTGGTCCTTCTCCCACAAAACGAACCAGTATTTTTTCATATTTTTTTGTCTTTCAAAATTCAAAATTTCCGTTGTATTTTACATTTGCCGTGACGTTTCCACATGCCCATCACGAGAAGCCACGCGAAAAAGGTTTCGATGGCGGAAACACGAGCAACTTCAGATTCTGGAGCAGCTTGCTCCACGGGCAAGCATGTTGGTGGGAGTGTTATAAGTGAACGAAGCAGTGCCAAATCGAGTGCTACAGTTCAAGCGCGCAAGCTAGCCGCGGAGGCGCAGCTACGCCGCCGACAATTTCAACGAGAAAAAGAACAACTGCTGCGAGAAAAAGAAATTGAGGAAATAGAGCTGCGTGCCCAGCTTGCTGCGATTGAGGCCGAGTCAAGCGGCTCGCTTGGCTCACATGGAAGTCATCTAGCTTCTCAAAGGACAAAGAAGTGGGTAACTAATGCCGAAACCGAACAGGTACAATTTTCTTTACCTACTCAATCTAAGAAAAGCACCGAACAGGTACAATTTGCTCTACCTACTCAATCTAACAAAAACGACGGACAGGCGCAGCCTACTCAATCTAACAAAAACGACGGACAGGCGCAGCCTACTCAATCTAACAAAAACGCCGAAGTAGTACCGTTGCCTATCGCTACCCAGCCTAGCAAAAACGCTGACCTTTCCGTAGCAGATATGTCCACATTGATACATGCGGTAGCAGAAACAGCCGCTACCACAAAAGTACTGGCGGAAAGTCAGGCATTTAAAAAACATCATCATGTAGAATTACCGATATTCACGGGCAACCCGTTGCACTGGCTCTCTTTTAAGAAAACGTTTGACAGCACTAAAAATATTTTTTCTCCGCTAGAAAACATCACCCGGCTCCAGCACGCACTGCGCGGTCCTGCGCGCGATGCTGTTGCGTCTCAGCTGCTGTTGGCCAGCACACCGGAAGACATCTTACTGCAGCTGGAGTACCAGTTTGCGCGGCCTGAAGTGATTGTTTTCCACGAAGTGGCAGCCCTGAAGAAGCTACCTAACCTGACAGCGGACTTAAAGGGTTTGCCTTCGTTCACTAGCGCTGTACAAAATAGTGTAGCGTCAATACGGCTTCTTAATCAGGTCGAGTATCTTTATTCTCCAGAGCTGTTTTACTGCGTAATAAATAAATTGAATCACACACTTCGGATGAGATGGACAGATTACGCCTTTGACTTCTGTGAAAACCAACCTAAGTTGGAACTATTAAAAAGTTTTTAATAAAAACAAAACCTCCTTCAAAAATCTTGAAAATAATCTAACAAAAAACAGCTTCAAAAATAAATAAATGGCTCTAAAAAGCAAGAAATAAAATATTGAAATCTGCATAATAACTAACTCGAAAGTTTGTATGCATATCTTATATTAAACAACGCCTTTTGAAGTCGGGTGGGGGGTGGGGGGGACGAAGGATATTTTTTATCTAAACTAATATATCTAAACTTTAATCATGGGTTTAAACCCCACCCGACTTCATAAGACGTTGTTTAATATAAGATATGCATACAAACTTTCGAGTTAGTTATTATGCAGATTTCAATATTTTATTTCTTGCTTTTTAGAGCCATTTATTTATTTTTGAAGCTGTTTTTTGTTAGATTATTTTCAAGATTTTTGAAGGAGGTTTTGTTTTTATTAAAAACTTTTTTATTTTAAACTTTTTTGTGGTAAGTATATTTGGTGATGATATTATCTAAGTTACAATAGCCTTATGTCAACGGCTCATCACTTTTTACATAGTACTGCTTTTCCCGACGCAGGGGCGTTTATTGTTGAGGAGTTCTCCTGGTACTTCACTATCAGCTCCACTTCACCATATGAATTATGATGAGCATAAATATCCTAGCAACCATATTAAAGTAATCGTATCGTACCAGTGAACTACTTAGTATTGAATATTTCCGATGATCATCTATGCTGGTCTTCATCATCAGTTCCACTTCACCTCCCTCGTTCCCTCGATTTCTCCAGGATCCCATCATCAGATCCTGATTTCATGACAATGGGACCAACTTGGAAGTATATACTTTCAAACGAAAAAAGAATTTTTCAAATCGGTCCAGCCGTCTTCGAGTAATCGAGTAACATACATAAAAAAAAAAAAAAAAAAAAAAAAAAGATTCCGACGAACTGAGAACCTCCTCCTTTTTTTGAAGTCGGTTAAAAAAACTTCTTGGTTAGGGAACTAGAACGTCACGTGAAGTTTGGTATGTCTCCTGAGTCCATACAATTTTCTCAAAATCCTAAATTTCCATTACTTAAGCCTGCTTATCGACCTGAGATTTCTACACATGTTTTAAATAGCGTAAAACCAAAAACTGTTTGTATTTACTGTGATAAACCACACAGCATAAAAGACTGTTCTGATTTCAAACTTCTTACAGCCGTAGATAGATGGAGTTGGATTCGCAATAAGAAAGTTTGTTACAGATGTCTCAAATCAAATACACATACTTGGAACACTTGTAGGGTTAAACCATGTGGCATTGACGGTTGTACTCGAAGACATCACGCACTACTTCATAACGACTCGTCAACGGCGCAACAGGGAGCTTCACACCACTGCGTTGAAGAGGTCGTAGGGTTGTCTACCGACCAACCGAACTTGTGCCCAGAACAACACACACCAACTACCTTATTGAAAATAGTGCCCGTCACTATCAGTGGTCCCGCAGGGTGTCTTGACACTTTCGCCTTGCTGGATGACGGTAGTACGGCCACATTGATTGACACCAAAACGGCTAACAAAATTGGGGCGACAGGTCCCTCCGATTACATTAAAATTAATGCGGTAGGTGGCATGAACACTCATGTAAGCGTTTCTTACGTAAGCTTTGAAATTAAGGGTAAGTACACATCGGAAGTTTTCAAAATCAAAAACGCAAGAACTATTGATAAGCTATCCTTTCATACACAAAGTATTCAACGTCAAAACATTGAAAAATATGAACACCTCTCAGACTTAGTTGACCTGCTTACGTACACTAATGCCGTGCCGACAGTCCTTATAGGCGCTGAAGACTGGCACATATCAATAACGCGTGAAGTCCGTAAAGGGCTCCGCACGCAACCCGTTGCTTGTCTCACAGCATTAGGATGGACACTTTACGGTTCTGTAGGAAACAGAACTAGACGCACTGCGTTCGTTAACCACACAAGTTTTACCAACAACGAACACAGTACGTCTGATATTTCTTTAGAGCATCTTATAAAGGAGCATTACAGACTAGAAGCTATTGGCATTTCTAAGCAAACGCCCTTAAGCGGAGACGATCGGCGCGCAGTTGAGATTCTTGATTTTACGACTGAAAGGTTGCCATCGGGACGGTTTTCAGTAGGGTTACCTTGGCGTCAGGGTATCACGTCTGTACCCGATAGCTACTTTCAGGCTGAGTCGCGCCTTAAGAGCTTAGAAAGACGCATGGCGAAAGACAGTGGTTTTGCGGAGTCCTACCACAATTATGTGGCAGACGTGATCAAGAAGGGCTACGCGGAAGAGTGTGCTGTGGACACGTACCACACGAAGCACATCTCTACGAGTCCTTTAAACACCGAGGCCGCTGCTCCACGCTGGTATTTGCCACATTTTGGAGTATACCATCCTCAAAAGAAGAAGCTTCGTGTGGTACATGACGCAGCCGCAAAAACACTGGGAGTTAGTCTGAACTCGCTACTTCTTCCTGGGCCTGATCTCCTGCAGTCTCTTGTTGGGATACTTTATAGGTTTAGGGAAGGTCGTTACGCTATGACAGCGGACATCAAGGAGATGTTCCCGCAGGTACGAATAAGAGAACAGGATAGAGATGCCCTTCGTTTTCTTTGGAGATCGAACCCAAAAGAAGTCGTTAGGGAGTACAGAATGACTTCAGTTATTTTCGGTGCTTGC
This sequence comes from Agriphila geniculea, assembly GCA_943789525.1. Classification (NCBI taxonomy): domain Eukaryota; kingdom Metazoa; phylum Arthropoda; class Insecta; order Lepidoptera; family Crambidae; genus Agriphila; species Agriphila geniculea. The sequence goes on from OX038889.1 coordinate 8,972,808, forward strand.
TCCAGTCCTTTTATTGCGCTTTATATTAAGAACAAGAATGCTGATGAGTTAGCGCACATATACCCTGCAGCTGCTGATGCAGTTGTCCATGATCACTATATGGACGATTGCATAAGCAGTCACGATGACATTGACAGGGCAGCTCAATTAGCTTCTGACATTGTCACCGTACACAAGGCAGCGTGCTTCGAGATGCGTGGTTGGATAGCGAATGATGAACGTGTTCTTGCGATGGTGCCTCCCGAGTTGCGTGCAGTCACTACATCGTAAGTCCCCCTAGGCAACCAGGCATCTCCAAGTAACACCATACGCGCTTTAGGAGTGATTTGGAATCCAAAAGAAGACTATTTAGGCTTTAGGTCAGGTCTTAATGAAAAACTCCTGCAACCAAGTACCACGCTAACAAAACGCGAAGCCCTGTCACAACTTATGCGTGTGTATGATCCGTTAGGACTCTTAGCTCCAGTTGTTATTAAAGGACGTATAATGTTTCAAAGGCTCTGGCGTAGCAACATTGGATGGGACGATAAACTTCCCGTTTCTGAAGCCAAGGCCTGGAGAGACTGGTTTTCAGAACTAAGTCTCATAACAAGCATGCGAATTCCACGTTGTTATTTGAGCAACAATATTTTAGAACGTGAACTTCACATGTTTGCTGATGCGAGCGAGCTGGTATATGCCTGTGTAGCCTATTGGCGATTTATTCTACCAGACGGCAGCTACAGGCTCGCTTTAATCGGCAGCAAATCGCGAGTCACTCCACTAAAACCTGTATCCGTGCCCCGTCTAGAACTTCAAGCAGCTCTGATGGCTTCTCGGTTAGCTACAACTATCTCGGAAAGCCATCGAAACAAACCGGTGCGGGTGATTTACTGGACTGACTCACGGACGGCTCTATGCTGGATACGGTCTGACGCTCGTACTTTCCGTCCATTTGTAGCACATCGTGTCGGTGAAATCACGGAAAATACGTGCGCCACTAATTGGCGATGGGTTCCATCAGAACACAACGTCGCCGATGATGCAACAAGGGTTCACCCATTGGACTCGGGTTCGAGATGGTTTACGGGTCCATCCTTTTTGCTTGAGCCAGAAACTATGTGGCCAGTTGAACCATCAACGACCGTCGCACCACTCCTCACGGAACTCAAAACAGCGAACCTGTGTGAAGTGGTGGGACTGACAAGCACGAGTGAGCCTTTGCCAGAAGCCATAACGGCGAATTCAGACCGTTTTAGCGACTGGACTCGCCTCATAAGGGCAACTGCTCGAGTTCACCAAGCCGCGACATTCTTCAAAAGGCTATTAGGACCTCATGCTCAAAATTCCAAATCTCGACGCAACAATTTTTCTACTTCATCAAACACCTCATCAGTTTGTAATCCATCGTCACCTAATTGTGGGGTAGGGTCGCGACGATCTACGTCCCTGTCCAATTTTCCCGCTCTCACAGCAGAACATGTCAGATCAGCTGAAGAACATGTTTTAAGACGGTGCCAGTTGGAATCCTTTCACCAGGAAATAAAATGTATCTTGAGTTCTCAGATGCTGCAGAAGAACAGTTGCCTGTTGAAACTATCTCCAGTATTGGACGCAGATAACATTTTAAGGCTCTCTGGTCGCATCCGAACGGCATATAACGGGACGGCTTTTGTGGGCGCGAGCAAGGAGTTAAAGACATTTTTTGGAGCAGACGTTCAAGATTTTGCTGCAACCCGTCAAGTCGTGTGGAAATTCATACCACCTGCAGCACCATCGTTTGGAGGATGTTGGGAGCGGCTAGTGCGGTCAACAAAAACAGCTTTACGCGCTACCCTCCATCAAAAGGCACCCAAGGATGAAACTTTATTAACATTACTCTTGGAAGCTGAGGCAGTTGTTAACTCGAGACCTCTATCCCACGTAAGCGTCGATGCGGCAGATGAGGAGACTCTCACCCCATTTCACTTTCTGATTGGGCAATCGTCCTCAATGACAGTCCCTGCCCCTGCGTTGACAGATGCGGTCCTGGTGGGAAGGGCAGAATGGCGTAAAGCGACACGCTTGGCAGACCTTTTTTGGGCTCGCTGGATTAAAGAAGTTTTGCCATTGTTACACACTAGGCCACCGGTATCCAACCCACAAAAGAGCATCGGCGTTGGTGACGTAGTCATAATTGCAGACGGCAACCTGCCGAGAGGAGTGTGGCCGAAGGGCAGAATAACCAGTGTTCACCCAGGCAGGGATGGCGTGGTCAGGGTCGTAGACGTTGCTACTAGGGGTGGCATATTACGCCGACCGGCAAAAAATATTGTAAAGATTTAATTTTTCTTGCTTTTACTGTAGCTGTTGTTTTATTTTAGTTTTGGTTTGATTTGCTCTTTTTTTGTTGTATTTTCATACAAGGGGGAGAACTGTTACAAATCAAACCTCTTTTCTCAACCACTATAATTTATGGTTTACCTTTTTATTAGAAATAAGTTAGCTTTTGTTTTCACGTTGTCACTTAACTGTCTTTGTATAAAATTGAAGAAAATCAGTACAAGAATTATTAGTTAAAATATCTTTTATTCACTTTCCACGTAAGTAAACCCTCACCACCATAGCTACTAGCCCACGCATCGCTTACAAGTCGGTTAAATAATAAAAAAAAAACTGGCCCTTTGAACGTGCTATAAACTTTGAATTGTGAGCCAAAGAGTTCTTTTTTTAGAAACCATACCTCTGCAATGAGGGTTTCAGGATTTGAAAGTGATGAAATTTTTGCCTTGTGATCAGACGAAGAATCCGAAGTTGGTGCAGGACCGCTCCGGAGACGGCTGGGGCGGTTTCGCTAGGCTGCCTCACTTGAGCGGGCGCAGCAAGCCGCTGCACCGGCGGAACACCACGGGACATGGTAGCGACGGTAAGTATCCAGACTCTCACAAGGATAAGAAAAATACGTACTAAATTATTATGAAATGTAAAAATTCTAAAAACCTTGTGAGAAGTGAATAAATTTCTTTTATTATTATTTTATTATTTATTATTATTATTATTCCCTCCCACCTAGCTGCCAGCCAATTAATTTATTTTTTACTTACTGACTGTTGGAAAATCACGACATTACTAATTGCTGATTATGTTATGTAGTAGTATATGTTAGGCTCAAAGACTCGTTGAGTAAAAAACCGCTCACAACGCGTTGAGGTCACTACCAAAAATCCACATCGCGAAATTCGTGTTATGGTCTACGTCATCGTCTTATAAAAAAGGCCATAACACGTTGTGGTAATAACAGAAAGACCAAAAAGCAAAATTCGCGTCATAGTCATTATATCAAACGACGACAACGCGTTGTGGCAATGAAGTTTTCTTCATTGCCACTACGCGTTGTCGTCGCCTCGGGTCATTGGCTTTTTGCCAATGACGCGTTCTGAGCACTATAGTTATTCTAGTTGGTGCAACCATAACACGATGGACGGTAACCAGTTATGTTATGATACTTTACCATTCTGTATTGAAATTGAACGATCCTTTATTTTTTTAGAAATGAAAGCCGAATCGGATCTAAGACAAGCAATATCAGTGACACGCCCTTTTTGTAGAACTGACGGAGATTTTGCACTAGGCGATCTTGTCTTTGACAGTAACCTCAGTAAATGTAAGGAATACCTACATAATTTTAATTAAAAATCCATTACCTAAATTAAGTTTTAGGTACTTAATCTCTTTTTTCTAAGTTCATAACTCCATCTCTCATAATATTGCGTGATAGAAAAAAAACAAATTATACATTTAATAGCCTTTTTTGTGTGAAGACTTACTTTGCCGCTTTTGAAATTGGATATCTATGAGCCCTTTTGATTTCAGCTCTCAGCCCCGATACAAACTTAAAAAAGAAAAGTTTTGCGCTGAACAAATCGATGTCATACGATTCTGGATACAAGAACGATCTGTCAGGAGATTTGGCAGTCAAACATTTGGCAGTGCAGTTACCGAACACTTCTTTTAGAGATTTTGATAGGTATGAAAATCATTCCCTACTAAAGTATTTTGGGCTACCTATTCCAATATATTTTTGATAACCACGAAGTAAAGCATTGAGGATTTGCTATTAGAACTTTCATTCTTCAAATTTCTCTAGCACGAGCATCCTAGAAGTGGCAGAGGTATTATCAGAGCGCACTCTACCACTTGAGAGGACCTTACTTGCGCTTGAAGCTCTGCAGGGCCTTCTAGAGAAGTCGACTCCAGCCAGCAGCTTAAGGGAACTAGTTCTAAGGTCACTATACTCCCACATCGATACGGATGACGAACGAGTACTTGTTGCGATCGCTCGAGCTATGCTCACGGTGAGATCATTTCATTCCCTTTTATGATTTTATCTTTGTTAATTATGTACACTACCTTCGTCAAATAGTTTTAACTAAGCCTATATTATAGGTCCTATAACAATTAAACAAGGAACAGATGTTTGCAGCATATTTATCATTAAGTATATCTCTCATTCTTATTTTTTCAGATGAGGGTTACAGGAACGCATTTAGAGTCAGCTTGTAAACTTGTCTTCAAAATAGCGAGAAATGACAAAAATGATAATTTCTTCAAAAACACCAACTTACTTGGTAAGTCTACTGTTATAGCAAGAAAAATTAAGTCTCGGTTCTCTAGAAAGAGAGCGGTTGCTGTAGACTCTTACTTCGCTTGTGACTTTACCAGCATTCACTCATTAATTGGTTACCATTACCTACGTACCATACCAGCAGCGCCCCTACTCAAATGGCCAACATTCTATTGATCGCTACGCTTACTATTACCGCTTTAAAATAAGCAGTAAACTATGAAATTACGTTTCATACAATACATCAAAGTCTATGATTTACATAAGTTTGCGACATGAATCGTCTATTGTTCAAATTAAGCGTAGCGTTCATACGTATAATATTGGCTATTTGAGTAGAGGGCTGATCTCCTCTCCAAGACTCTGTAGCTCGTCATTTCGTCTTAAATCGGCACGTCCGTCCGCTGATTAAACTACACCATGTGTAGACTTGTTGGTGGAAGGCTGCGGACGAGCGGACCCGCTAGCGGAGGGCGAGTGTTGCGTGTACGGGGCGGGCGCGCTCCGGTTCTTGGCGCTGGAGCCCAGCCTGTGTGCCCTCGCGCACGAGGCGGGCGCCCTGCATCTCGCCGCGTTACATCTCAAGATTGTCAACAATGCCGTGAGTGTTTGTGCTGTTTTAAATGCGATTTTTATTTTCGTTAAACTATCAGACATATTGATACGAGCAAAGGTGTAAATGGTCAGCGAAATTGGAGCAGGATCATGGGGGGAGCGCTCACGCACGGCTATAATAAACCCCTTAACTTTTGGTATAGGTATTTATCTTTACTCTATGCCCTTAACTTAGCATCTTTTCTTGGCCTGTATTTATAAACCACTCTCAACGTTGAGAACTATCTTGAGAGCATACCCGAGATGTGGTTCCTGTAAGAAGACCATTTCAAGTACGATACATCAAGATAGCTCGTAACGTTGAGAGCGGTTTATAAATACGGGCCTAAGACTTTAATATACCTTCCTACTACGCAGAAGGCAGAAAACCCCCGCGCCGTGTCAGATCAGACGACGCACGCGTTGTACCAGCTGACTGGCGCCCTTCGAAACCTCGCCAGTGCTGAGAAAGAGGCTCATAGTTTCGTGGCCAGCGGAGCTCTGAGCGAGCTGGTCGTTGCGCTGACGCATCATACCGACAGAGATGTGCTTACTAATGTAGCACGGTGTCTAAGGTAAGAATAATGATTTAACTATAGTAGTATCTCGCACGTACGTCTATCGCCACTCTCTTTACCCCTACCACGTCTTTCATCACCCAAGCCACAGCATTGCGCTCTTGCGGTCAAACTAAGTATAGTTTGTGTGTTTGTGTAACAAATGTGTATGTGTGTTTGTGTACATATGTGTACCCAGGCTTAGGTGCAGGGAGACCACAAGCTGGGTCGAAGATTTGGCATTAATTTGGTTACCAGCAGGGATTGAAATACCGTTAAAAAAATAACGATACAAAAAAATACGTTAAAAATACCGTTAAAACACTTTATTTACCGGTAAAAATAACGTTAAAAATATTGTACCGGTAAAATTACCGTTAAATATAGCGTTAAATTTTAGTACCGGTAAAATTATCGGTAACAAATTAACGTTATAAATTGGAATAACGGTTATTTTAAAGTAACGGTAACAAAAAGTAAGAAATAACGTGGAAATTAATGTTATTTACTGAAATAACGTTAATTTCGTTAAAATTAACGTTTTAATTATTTATTGACATAACGTTAATGTTAAAATTTACGGTAAAAAAAAAAGTAAGAAATAACGTTACGTTTAGAAATAACGTTATCATTCCCTGGTTCTCTCTTTAGGCAATTTCAATTTCAAGTTTTTTATAGGTACTTCTTTTTAATCTATCATAGTTGAAGACGCTGTAATGTAAGCTTTATGCCACGCTACATAATAAAGCCCCATCTTCTATTTCCATTGCAGCGTGCTATCAGCAGAAGAGACGTGTTGCGCGTGGCTGTGCGCGTCTTCAATGAGCTCGCACGCGTTATTGCGCGCGCTCGCTGCATGCGCGGCCAGAGCCCCGCTAGCGGTGCGACTGGCGTACACACTGGGGAATATGGCCGCGGCTGACGAGCAAGCCAGGATCAATGTAAGTAAGAAATCGAAACACTATCGAATAACATTGCTGAATTTATTATGCCTGCTTAACTGAGCAAATCAGAGGGTCTACTCAAATGGCCATTCTACTAAAATTAACGCTAGTAGAATAGAATAACAATGTATGGGAATTACATAAGCTAACGCTGAGCTCCTAGCTACTTTTATAATAAGAACCATGTTTTCAGATATATAATGAAGAAGGTGGAGTAGATGTCTTGCTGACGATACTGGAACTGTACACGAAAAGGAGTGACGAAATAAATTCCAACAGTGACCCCGATTTACATTTAATTGGTGAGAATGTTACTCTTTTGTATTTAGGAATCTTTATTGTAATAAGAAATACCTGATGATGGGAGTTCATCATTTTTAGCTTAGAAGAGGAAAGTTCCTTTTCTAAGCAGCTGTTTGCCTGTTCATTCAATTGTCTCTTTTGGGTACTAAAGTTATTATTGTATTAATTTCCAGGTACTGATTTAGGCGGTTCGGATGGTTCCAACGAAGATGTGCTGATAAAGGTGACTTAATTTATAGTACAACCATGTACAACTATAGAACTATTTACAGAATGAATTTTCACAAACATTGAATTCATTGTTAGCAAACTACCTAGCCTTGAATGTCTTTTATTCAAAGGTGTAATGGTGTAATTTCCGTATACAGACCCAATTGTGTTACAATTCAAGGACATGTCACAAATCACAGACCCAATTGTATTCAAGGACACCATTCTCATGAAACTTTTCTTCTATAAATAATATTAAAGTGCTAAATTTAGTAATCGCAATTCTAGTGTAAGGTATAGTTAATTAGATAAGATGCTATTGCTCCAAATCCCAAAAGAACTAGTAAGTCTATATGCCCACGAACCCCACCACCGTCGTTTTATCGGTCTTCTGGTGTATGAATGACGTAATCTGCTTCATTTTCGCTAAATGGAAATTGACGGTCGTGGGAGGACAGCCTAATGCTGTGTTTAGGCGCTTAATTTTGCTCGCAAACCAGCACCCAAATGACCAAAAATTTTAATGTATGCAGACAGTGCGAGTGGTAGCTAACCTGTGCCTGTGCGAGCGCGCCGGGCGCGGGCTGGCGCGCGCGCACGCTGAGCGTGCCATACAATCCCTCCTGGCCTGCTTGCAGCTCGCCGCCGAACAAACTGTGAGTTACTGTTGACAACCGACCGGCAAACACCTTTTTTTTATAGTAGGGGGAATGCGTTTATGCATCCCGAAGGTACGTGGGACTCGCCAAGCCCTACCCACTAAACCCCCTACTGCTTCCCGCACCACCTAACACGCAAGACCAACGGGACCGTGATATCACGCACCGTGTGGACCGGCAAACACCTGCAAAAACCTTATCAAACGAAAATAAGCTATTATTGATTTTGTTTTGAAAAAGGTCGTGTTTGTGTGGTAGGTCTCCCTTCTCTCCACACAGAGATGCTCGACGTTTTAACATTGATTGGAGCAATTTCCGTTGTGGATATGGCATGAGCAACTAAAACTACGTTTTTCCCGTATTCAAGTATATTGTCAATTGCTTTCAGCATTACATTTGTTTTATAAAAAGATATCACAGAAATTTTGAATTTGGAAGATAGACCAAAGGGAAATCCAAAGAGGTTGTAACGTTGCTGGTCGATAACAATTTCAAACTTTCAGATATAATAATTTCAGCTCGTCATTCTCCTTTCTAAATTAAAATAGGCTCAAGAATCAGAAGCAGCGGATCAATCCAGCTTCGTAGAGCGGCGCGAGGAGCTGGCAATGGCGGCGCTGGCCACGCTCAACAACATCACCTTCTACCGAGAACCACCAGATCCGCCCGACCCTTTGCATCGGCTCCTCGAACAGCTTTGTAAAGGTAAGGTTTACAGTAATAGCGATGTTTGATTAACTGATGATCATTTATATGGTTAAGAAGAGTAAATGTCTAACTAATCTGTGGTGGGGTGCTATCTCAGTGTCTATAGACACTATTAATGCTGAATTTACGCGACCGAATATCGGTGGCAACACTTTTATTATGAATAAAAAAATTTCGGCAGATGTGTTGCTAGCCATTCACAAATCATTGCAGGCGTAACTAGACAGCAGGCTGATTATCTGAATAGAAACTATTTCGCGACCGGTTTCATTAGACATACATTGCTACTTTTCTTTGGTATCTTTTTTTAACCCCAAAAAGAAGTAGCAATGTATCACATTCATCTGTCAAATGAGATCGGTCGCTAGGTGGTTTCTAATTAGGTAATCAGCCCGCCGAACTTCGGTCGCGTAACTTTGGCATAGTGTGTCTAGAGTCTAGACACTTAAAGAGTTCTCAACGTAATCTCTGAAGGCAGCATTAATATTGCTGCAAAAACAAGTGTAGGTAATCGAACCAAAAAAATATTTTATAAAAATGATTTGCTCCTAGCTGGCCCAACTTGGGCGTCTACTGCAGGGTGATCTCCGGCATCTGACGAGGAGAAGCCACTAAGTTGGCGTGCAGCTGCTTACTATTTAAAACTACACTGGTTACTCTTGTAACATTATAGTCTCCACTAGAACCAGACGACCCCATAACTATTCCCAAACTACCAAACAATTCAACCGATTAAGTATGATGTAAGCAAGCATTTTTTTATTGTGAGCATGAGCACGTACTGTGTTTAATAATGTGGTCGTTGCAGCGACATGCCGGCAGCTGCAGGGCGCGGGCCCGGCGGCGTGCGAGGCGGTGCGCGCGCTCGGCAACCTGTCGCGGGGCGCTAGCTACGCGCAACTGATCGTGCTGGAAGGCGCGCTCGATGCACTCGTACCCTTTTTGGAACACGGTACTACAGTTTAGATAATAAACGAGTTACGTACGTGCAGCTGATCTTTCTACCTCCTGCTTCAACTGTTTTTATTATTGGTCCAGATGAACGGGGTAGGTCTGTACTATCTCAAAAAGAGAGATTTTTCAGGAGAGCAATTTTAAAATAAAGCTTAGGGCCTAAGCGCACGAAAAGGATGGAGATACTACCATGTCTTCCGCGCCATTTGTCTTCCCCGATTGTTTTAAGATCTCGTTCGTTAGAAAGATTAGACTGGAGTAAAAATACTAAATAATATACTAGAAAAAATACGACTCGCACCAGATCAATAATCAAACGAGAATCGAACCCGCGACCTTTGGATATCCGGTCCAATGCTCTGACCGCTGAGCAACCGAGTCACTAGTGACATCGTCGAATTCCCTCTAGTATATTCTACTCTTACGCTGCAAGCCAACGTTATTTCACCAATTTGAGGAATTATCTTGACATTCGATTGAAATATCTTTTCAGATGCGAGTCGTATCTGGGGCTCTATTTTTGAATCGCTCGAATCCATCGGTCGAAGGTAGTCGAGCGCTCGTTTCTACTGATTTTCGTTCGACATCTCATTGTTTTGAGTCATATGTCGAACGAAAATCAGTAGAAACGAGCGCTCGACTACCTTCGACCGATTCAATAATAGGGTCCCTGTTCTAGTATATTATTTAGTATTGTTTAAAAATAGCATTGTGAATCCAAAAATCTCAAATTTAAAGTAAATAGTTGAAATTATTGAGTTGATACGCCCAAATCAACGTGCTATGTTACACAGACGACGCTAGCGTGCGTTGCGCGGCAGCAGGAGTGCTCGTCAACGTGTGCGGCGCGGGCGGTGCGTGCGGCGCGGCGGCCAGCCTCGCGGGGCGGGCGCTGGCCACCGCAGCTCGTGAGGGCGACGCGCCCGCGGCCGCGCTGCTGGCGCGCGCGCTCTGGAACGCGCACGCGCACGCGCCGCTGCCACCCGCCGCCGCGCATCACGCAGCTTCTGCCCTCGCAGCCTTCATAGGTAAGTGGTATTTCACCAAGCTCTGCCCTACCTCATATCACGTTCCATTAAGCAGATTGAAATCTGTCAAGTTTGTAGAATTGCGATGAATATACACGACCCTCAACGAAGCTGTACATTGTGTGAATGCTTTTTAACATCAAAAATGAAAATTGTTTCCCAGCAATAATTTTAATTAGTTAATGGTCCTGATGATGGGCGGAATGCGTGTAATTTGGTTTCGTTGCATGAGGGTCTTTTTAAACCCTTTATATTAGGCTCAAAGTCCGAAATCGCTAATTGAGCAAAAAAACCGTTCACAACTCGTCGTGGTCACTGCCAAAAAGCCACAACGTGAAATTCATGTTATGGCTCTTATAAAAACGCCCATGACGCGTTGTGGTAATCACAGAAAAAAAAAGTTAAATTCGCGTCATGATCATCATACCAAACGACCACAACTTGTTGTGGAAATGAAGAATAGCCATGACGCGTTCTGAGCACTAGTGCAAACATAATGCGACAGACAGGTATTGTAGTTTCCACTAACTAATATTTTGTATTCAACAATTCGTAGCCAATTGCCATAAGAAAACTTAAATTCTACAATTTACTTTTGGAAAAAGATTTTTCAAATTATTACTTTAGTTTAAAAAAACAACTTACAACAAATGACGAGTCATTGGAAACTACAATTTACTTTAATAAGTTTTTTAAACTGTTTTTTTTCCATATCAACATTAAGGTTCCGAATTGTTGAACACAAAATATTAGTACAGCTTAATATTAGTCATTGGAGACTACAAATTACTTGTCTGTCGAGTTATAGTTGCACTAAGTAGTGCTCAGAACGCATCATGGCTTTTCTTTACTGCCACAACGCATTGTGGTCGTTTTATATGATGACTACAACGCGAATTTCGCTTTCTGGTCTTTCTGTGATTACTAAAACACGCCATGGGCGGTTTATAAGAGCCACAACACAAATTTCGCGTTGTGGCTTTTTGGCAATGACCACGACGCGTAGTGAGCGGTTTTTCGTTGACAGTTTACGTAGAAACCACTTTGAAATCTTCAAAAACGAATCATAATATATTTATATAGCGTTTTATCGAAACTCAACTGTCAAAATCCATTGTCTTTTGACAGTTAAACGTGATAAATCGCTATATCATTTTGCGTTTCGATATACCTACCTTACTATTCTTATGACAATATAGGTACATCAGTCTGTGATTTACATAAGTTTGCGGCATGTGATTTAATCGTCTGTTGCTCATATTTAAACTGTAATAGTAAGCGTAGCGTTCAAACGTATAGAATTTTATGCCTTTTCCAATTATGGGTGTGTGTGTGATCCAAGCAATGATTTGGATCCAAGTCCTTAATTAAATAAAACTAGGTAGGTCCGTAATGTAAATATTATGCAATGTAGAGCTTTTATTTTTACAATGAAGTCTCAGGTTAAATGAAAAATATTTAATCTTGAACCGAGAAAACACCATGAATTATTATTACTTACACCTAAGTAGGTACCTAGTTTATAAATAGCAGATTTTTTACTTTGCTAAATATAACACTGTCTGAGACTAAAAATAAAAATTCCTTTAAACTGTAGAGTGTAGATTAACCTATCAGTAAACGCCGATTTTATTTTCATTTCTGAAAAGTAATTCATTTTTATCACTTAACACTTATAAATCATCTGTTAGATTAAAAAGATTTACATTATGCGTGGGTGCGCTTGTTCTCAAAATGAGTTTGAAAGTAAGTTATTATTTTGATCAAGCACATAACTGACTCCGTGGCGCAACGGTAGCGCGTCTGACTCCAGATCAGAAGGTTGCGTGTTCAAATCACGTCGGGGTCAAATGAATATTTTTAATTTTTTTCATAAAAAAGTTAAAAATATCAATTTTTCTTTAGTCAGTGTAATGTATCTACCTACCTATCAATTAAAGTGAATAATAATTATAACATCGCAGCTATATCAATAACGGGGTAGCTCAATTTGTCAGAGCATTCACCCGGATTGGGAAAGGTCGTGGGTTCGATTTTCATCTTTAAGAGAAGAGTTGTTTTTTTCTAGTAATGATTCTAATAATGGCATATTTAAATGCAAAAATGTAATAGTATGATACAGTTTAGGTACTTTGATTTCAGATGACGAGTCTGTGTTTGCGGCGTGCGAGGCTTTACGGATGGGTGACCGCCGCGCAAGTGACCCGGCTCTCTTCAAACACCATGTAATTTATTCTAATACTTACTATAATAAAATAATATTTAAGGGGTTAAATTTTTAGCTGCAGTTTTCGGAATACAACGTGTTACAAAATAACCCCTGATGCCGAATATGGTAGATAGGGACCATCAAACTGAACAACTTATACTATAGGACCTACGCTGAAATCGCGAAAAAACAGCTGTTTCATACATTTTGATATTTTCGTGAATATTTTTTGTACGAATCAGCTGATTTTTTTTTTCGTGATTTCATAGTTGGCCCATAGTAAAAGTTGTTCAGTTTGATGGCCTCTATCTACTATTTTCGACATTAGGGATTATTTTGTAACACGCTAAAATTTTATTCATTTGGTTCCCGCTGTGGGGTGGTTCCACTGATGATTACAAGCAACTTTTACTATGGCGCCATTTCTGATATCGCGAAAAAAGTCAGCTGTTCCATACAAAAGCGCAATAGCCTGCCTACTTGACCTTAATGTATGGAACAGCAGATTTTTTTTCCTGATTTCAGAGTTGGCCCCATAGTAAAAGTTGCTTGTAATCATCAGACCCCGGATTTGCGGTAGCACGAATAAAACGACGTTTAATAGTGCGTGGACAACTTGATTATCTATTTGTGTAATTTATCGATATAAAAAATTATAATTATGTAACGTGATATATAGACTTAGTGTCGGAAATAGTATAAATTACCTACCTACATTAAGAAAAGTGAAAATCGTGAAATGTATAAATAATAAAATTCACTGCAGTTTTTTTTTGATGCAAAGATAGCAAAGTCGTGAAGTAGAATTTCAAATTTTTAAGAAATACATCCTCCTTGGTAAAATACAAAAAATAAATACAGACGCGATCAACGAAGTTCCACTACAAAAATATTTTCAAAACATCGATATATAAAAACATTTACGATAATCTGGTAATCACTAGCAAGTTTGTATTCCTGCCACCGCAAATCCGGCCTTTAGAAATCATGACTGGAACCACCCCACTGCGGGAACCAAATGATTAAGAAAATAAATAAATTTAAAAAATATTAAAAACACGACTGCCCTGCCAAAAACGAACTTAAAAGTTAAATAACAAGTGACTTTGCAGTTGCAGTCAGGGGACCGTTTTGTGGAACAATTTTTAATTAAAGAGGTCCCCCGACTTCAAAGACACTTGTTATGTAACTTTTTAGTTCGTTTTTGGCAGGGCAGTCGTATTTTTAATATTTTTTAAATTTTTTTATTTTTATTTCACACATTTTAGTGACAAATTATATAGTTTTGAAACGTGCTCATTAAGGCCTTTCGTTTGATGCCCATATTGTAATAATTAAAGAAAAAAAATTTTTTTTTTACCTTTGAAAATGGCATCATCTAGTAACTTTTTTCAAAAAAAAAAGTTGGTGTTACTTGAAATGATGTAAGGATTCTAACGATACCCTATTCACCCAAATCCGTTGAGCCATTTAGAAGTTATGGTGCAATAAAGAAACTCACATACCCACAAACACATGAACCCTGAACACATATACACTCCTTTTTGGGCAGTCGTGTAAAAATTCACGCTGTATAAGCTTACATAAAACGTTATTATGTAATGTTTTTACCTGTTTATTAATATAGAAAAACGTTCTCCAATACCATTCTCAGGTGCATTTCGACGCCCACAATAATAACTACTCAGAAGACAAGAAAGAAAAGTCCTTCGTAAAAGCGCACAGCATAGACCGAGAGCTGAACGTGGAACATTCCGACGAAGAAGGGGACAGGACAGGCCACTCGGGGGAGGACCTGGGCTTCGAGGAAGGGGAGGGGGAGGAGGAGTGCGACTGCGGGCCGTGCAGGAGATTGGCGGCCTGGGAGGAACTGGTGGGAGTCGCTATACCTTTGCTGGAGAAACTCAGGCCGGCGAGAGCTGATGCTTCTGTGGGTACAGACTAAAAATAAGCTGCCCAAGGAACTAACTTTCTTCTATGCGGAGTAACGCTGAGAGCAAACAGGAAAAGAAACAATGCACGCTGAAATTTTAATCATTTGATTCCCGTAGTGGGATGGTTCCACTTATGATTACAAGCAACTTTTACAATGAGGCTAACTCTGATATGGCGAAAAAAAATCAGCTGTTCCAAACACAAGCGCAATACCTACTTGACCTTAATCACTTAATGTATGAAACAGCTGATTTTTAGCGGAATCGAGGCCCAGAGTTGGTCCCATCCCATAGTAAAAGTTGCTTGTAATCATGAGTGCAACCACCCCACTGCGGGAACCAAATGATAAAAATTTCACAATGTATACGTTGAACGAAAAAAAATGTAAATTGGTTTTATTTTGACCTTGTAATAACTTTGTTTTACGATTAAGGCAGAAGAAGCTATGACCCGAATTTCAAATAACTTTCTTGTAAGAAAGATTATAAACCATTGTTACCGATGTATTCTATTCTGTGGTTTTGCGTAAGACTTGCCTACTAATAAAAAAATAAATTTACCTTTGAGTTTCTTAATTTTATGATAAACTTACCTAGATACCTAGATTTGTACTGGATGGAATGGAATATCAAAGTATTTATTATATTATGTACGTACCTAATCTTAATGTAATTAAATAATGATGATAGAATCAGTTTTTATTTATTATTTTATACCTAGGTACTTAGATGATTATTTATTGCTATGCAGAATTTGAATGGTTGGTGCAAATTAGCATGTTTTAAAAAATTATAAGGCAGTGCCTATAGGCACTTAACCTAACGCCGATTTTATTTAAAAAAACTCATTTAAACTTAAAGGTGCTTTAAACTGCCTTATAAATTTTAGAATAAAAAAATTGAGGTTGTAGCTATATTACCGAATAACTAATAGTACAAGTGCTATATCTACTAATTAAGTAAAAGGTATTTGTTTAGATTTTTGTACATAAATATTACTTTTAAATTATGAAAATACGTATACGTTTCGGTAGCTTTACGACATCAATGTCTATCTATAGAAAAAAATGTTTGTGATAATAAATACTTTAGCCGAACAATTTTTTTGTTTTTTTAATTTACCTTAGCTTGTAAGTACAAAAAAATAAAAAGACGGTGACAAACACCGACCTAATGTCCTAGGTTTTGAGGTAACTTACCTAAAAAAACACACATTTCGTATTAAAATAAGCTTTAGTAATTTTTTATGAGACGTATTAAAATTAAAAGTTCACACAATGTATATTTTTTTACTTGGTTGTTACCAGGGGCGGATCCAGGATTTAACTTTGGGGGGGGCCCTCGGAGCCTCGGGTTACCTTACATAGATATCTATGTAAGAGATATACAGGGTCACTGGAAATATGACGTATTCCTGTTAAGGGGTTATAGATGAGGTCAAAACAAATATTTTTTGTCATATAACTTTTTCTCAAAAAATAACTAGTTTTTGAGTTAATTGAAATTAAGTATTTTTTTACCAAAAGTACGTTTTCAGACACAAAAATTTAAAATAAACGATAACTACTCATTCCACTCCGGATTTTTTATTATTTTGGGATAGAAAGGAATCTGAGTGTTGATAATGAATAAATTATAACTTAAATGCATTTTTTATTTTTATTTTTCAGATTTTATAGAAATAGCTTCAAATATCTTTAAAATAATCCTAGTAACTAAGCGTGCATAATATTTTAAAAACATCACCATCTATTCAGCTTTCAGATGAGGTATAAAACTTAATAATAGCTTAAATAAAAAATGAGAAATTAAGACTTAACTAAATAGCAGTCCCATTTCATGTAGCAAAAATTTCCTGCTTCAAGCGCTTTGGAGGTGGCCGTATTATCCTACTTATTCCATAAATGTGAAAGTTTTCTTGTTTGGATGATTGTTAATCAATCACGCAAAACGGCTGAACGGATTTGGATGAAATTTGGCACATAGATAGTTTATAAGCCGGATTAAAACATAGGAGGATACTATTATCTTGGTTAAAGGTTCCCTAGGGATTTTCTCAAATGTAAATGCGAATAAAGTCGCGAGCGGAAGCTAGTTTGCTATAAATGATCGTGCTTACTAAAAATACTTTCGTCCGAGTGAGTTTGAAACGGGATTATTTTCCGCCGATGAGTCAAAATTTTATACAGACAGCATCAAAAATAACCATGCATATCAGTCATTTTCAATGCCCCGCTGCTGGGGAACTGGCCTTAAGTCTTAATTTCTCATTTTTAGGGTTCCGTAGCCTAAATGGCAAAAAACGGAACCCTTATAGATTCGTCATGTCTGTCTGTCTGTCTGTCTGTCTGTCTGTCCGTATGTCACAGCCACTTTATTCCGAAAGTATTAAGACTACACAGTTGAAACTTGGTAGGTAGATGTATTCTGTTAACCGCTTACTGAATTTAATACAAAAATTAGAAAAATAAAAGATTAAGGGGGGGCTCCTCATACATGGAACTGAAACTGAAAAAATTTTTTTTCTTCGAACCAACACGTGTTGTGTGTCTATAGATAGGTCTTTAAAAATGACATTGAGGTTTCTAAGACAACTTTTTCTCAAAGTTAACCGTTTCAAAGATATACATCGCCAAAGTGGTAAAATGTGTGTCCCCCCCCCCTTTAACTTTTGAAATAAGAGAGTGAAAAATCTAAAAAAAAAATAATTGCTGTAGATCTTAATAAACACTTTCAACCAAAATTGGTTTGAATGAGATATAGTAATTAGTTTTTGAGATATAGCACATTTTCCAAAACCGCAAATATTACTTTGTCATTCATACCAACACTGTGAAAAACAAAGTTATTTTTGCATACGAAAAATGATAGGTGGTATTAAATATGGTATGGTATAAGGTAACTACGGAACCCTATGGCGCGTGGCACGACACGCACTTGGCCGGTTTTTTATTTAAGCTATTATTAAGTTTTATACCTCATCTGAAAGCTGAATAGATGGTGATGTTTTTAAAATATTATGCACGCTTAGTTACTAGGATTTTTTTAAAGATATTTGAAGCTATTTCTAAAAAATCTAAAAAAATAAAAAAAAAAGGGCATTTAAGGATTGAATTTTTTATAAACACCTTTATTTTATGAAATTTTTTTTATTCATTATCAACACTCAGATTCTTTTCTATCCCAAAATAATAAAAAATCCAGAGTGGAATGAGTAGTTATCTTTTATTTTAAATTTTTGTGTCTGAAAACGTACTTTTGGTAAAAAAATACTTAATTTCAATTAACTCGAAAACTATTTATTTTTTGAGAAAAAGTTATATGACAAAAAATATTTGTTTTGACCTCATCTATAACCCCTTAACAGGAATACGTCATATTTCCAGTGACCCTGTATATCTATGTGATGCCTTGGGATGCACAAAGCGCCTGATTTTTTAGAAAAATGCTTGTTTATAGGAAATAAAACGGCCGCGCAGTGCGATTTTTAGTCAGTTTTATCCACTAGTCTTGTACTCTTGCCTGTCTATAGTAAAAAAAATGGCCGCGCAGCTCAATTTTTAGACAGTTTCATTCACTAATCTTATCTGTCTTTAGTAAAAAAAACGGCCGCGCAGTGCCATTTTTAGTTAGTTTCATCCGTTATACTTGTACTCTTGACTGTCCGTAGTAAAAAAAAAGCAGCCGCGCAGCGCGATTTTTAGTCTGTTTTATCCACTAATTTTGTCTGTTTATCTATAGTAAAAGATACAGCTGCGCAGCTCCACTTTTAGTCAGTATCATCCACCAATCTTGTCTGTCTTTAGTAAAAACGGCCGCGCAGCACCATTTTTAGTCAGTTACAACTGTTATACTTGTACTCTTGCTTGTATATACTAAAAAAAAGCGGCCGCGCAGCGCGATTTTTAGTCAGTTTCATCCACTAATCTTGGCTGTATTTAGTAAAAAAAACGGTCGTGCAGGGCAATTTTAGTCAGTTTCATCCATTAATCTTGTACTTTTGGCTGTCTTTAGTAAAAAATACAGCCGCGCAGCGCGATTTTTAGTTAGTTTCATCAATTAATCTTGTCTGTTTACATACAGTAAAAAACGGAGCCCGCGCTGCGCCATTTTTATCCACTAATCTTGCAATATGTGGTTTCATCCGGGCAGACGGGTAGCTTGCGCAGCAAGGTTTGCGTGATTGGAGCATGTACGCAAGATTTCACAGCGAGACTCACTAGACAAAAATGCCTGTCTCTGCTTTGCTCCAGCCGCAAGCCTTGAAACCATAAAATGTTTGCCAAATGCGCCAAATGTCTGTCAGATGGTAACCCTACCCGAGCCACGTTTTATGATTTAAAAAAATAAAGATAGAGGCACTGACACTACCTACATAAAACAATAAGACTTTAAAAAAAAATTAATGCAAGTTCAATGTTATCCGCAAAGGTAATCGGCTTCGTGGGGGGGGGGGGGCATGGCCCCCTTGGCCCCCCCCCCCTGGATCCGCCAATGGTTGTTACTTATGTAGTAATTTATTACCTTTCAACTACCTTTTTTACATTTATTACCTTTTTTTTTATATCTGTAGGACTTCTTTACGAATCCGGATTTTTTTTATTTGATAAGGCCTTCTAAAATAATAAGTTGAAATGAAAAAAAATGTAGGTACTAAGTAAATCCATGAATTAGGAGACTGACTAACTACTACGGTACTACTGATTTGCTTAATGGGAACATGCACAAAGTGCTTAGGTATAAAAAATGATTATTATTTACGTAAGTAAATTGTTTTTTCCTACCAAATACCATAATCAGGTAGCAAAGAGTAAAATAACTAACAGTTTATAAAGATCCGTTGTTCCGTTCGCGAGCGGTGTTTAGAGGCGGGCGGAAGCGGCCGCGCCGCTGCCGATGGTTTGGCAACTCGAGTGGCGCAAGCGCACGCGTCCTGCGGACCTTCGCCACTGTCACCACGCCTCCTGGTACAGGCTGTTTGATTTATTGCTAACAGAACAATATAACTCAGTCTAATTATTAAAGACAGAAGAACGAACTCTGTGACGCAGTGGTACAGTATAGTACGAGGCATATATCTTGAAATCGGGTGGGGATTGCGCGGAACGCGAATTTTGGGCATGCGTAGCGGTGAGGGGCGCGGGCGGCGGGAGAGGGACGCGGGCTATTGGTCGCTCACAAGTGCACATGCGGAAACTTATCCCCACTACGTCGAAAAAATTTCAAGATACATGCCTAGTACTGTATAGCGCCTGGCCCAGCGATTGCTCAGGTTAAACAACTTTCGCAAGGGTCGGTCATGGGATGGGTGATCAACAATCAATTATCTCGAGCTCCTCCGTGCTTCGGAAGGCACGTTATGCCGTTGATCTCGGCTGCATTTGCAGTCGTTAACACCCACCAATCCGCATTGGGCCCGCGTAGTGGATTATGGCCTGTCGGTTATGGATGGGTGGATAAGGTGGTTTCCTTATCCACCCATCAGGAAGGCCTGTGCCCCAGCAGTGGGGAATTAAAATGGCTGATGGTCAAATTAAAGAAAGGGATTGAAAAATGCACCTACACGCTCACTTATTTTCCTTATTTTCCTCACTTCCACACACAAAAGCCGCATGACGCCACTTTTCTTAAAATTACCATATCCATAACCGGTGTTTTCTATAAAGAGTTTGAGTTAAAATATTTGAACGTGCCTCCTGCTAAATATTTAATGCTGCTAATAATTAATCCCGTGTCCATTCTGCGGTCTCTGAAAAGTTTCCCGACGGAAAACTTCGATGATAAAAGTACCTATAATGCCTTATGCCATAAAACTTAGTGACGTGAAGTTTACAATAATTTCAATAAGTAATAGTGTTTTTTACACAAAAGCAAATATTTAGATTCCCAAACAACTTGGTTTTTCCGTTTCAAGTTTGTTTGTCAATAAGTTTACGTGGTTAACGTACGTTATAAAAACTTTCCAAAATGTAAAAGCTTCTACCGTTTACTTCTACCGTTTTTCTTTTATTTTTATGTAGGTAGGTAGTTGGCGCAATTTAGCAAAATTAAATGACATACGTAGCAAATGACAGTGTTAGTAACTGGACTAATTTGCTAGTTTTTGGCTCAAATTAAATCGGTTAGTTTAAACATTGATTGTTTGTTAATACTTGGTACGGGCTCTTCATAAAGTTGACATCGGAAGATGGTCTAAACTTAACCATTCACGAATCGTGCTGTGTGAAACGGCATCATCCTATACGCGGTGACGGAACCAAAGTTTTGTTATAAGATAGCACACGAGGCGCCGGACACCAATCATCGCCAGAGGTCAGATGTGGACACATCTAGTCAGGTATGTGGAAAAATAACACTGACATAAAATTAGTATTTAACAACTCAAACTAAGTAATATCATCTAACGGTACCTACTTATACGGCAATGTTCAAAACAAAGACTTCTAACAAAAACGTGAAGACTAATCAAATCGGTGTTTTCGACGCCATTTTGTCGAGTTGTGGCTATTTTAATTATTTGCAAATTGATTAATAGTGGATATTGTGTCTTAGCATTGGTATAATTTTGTGTTACAAAAAGTGTCTACGCAAATAATTAGAATCATTGAAACCTCTGCAGAACTTACCGAGTAAACTGACTATACAATACCCGCAATACCTACCCGCATTCTAATTGCAAACTGAAACAATGGGATTTCAAGTGTTGAAACTGGAAAAAGTAAGACTATTCCTAAAAGAGGAGTTAGGTAATTGCCAAAACAAAAATAAGAAGAAGAAGAATCAAATCGAATCAAATCTCAAACTATATATGTAGACTAGCTCTCA
The DNA here is from genome assembly GCA_943789525.1 of Agriphila geniculea. Taxonomy (NCBI): domain Eukaryota; kingdom Metazoa; phylum Arthropoda; class Insecta; order Lepidoptera; family Crambidae; genus Agriphila; species Agriphila geniculea. The sequence continues at coordinate 8,994,315 of OX038889.1, forward strand.
AATACTACCAACTGATTTCTGTATAGACCTGCCTAAGAAGAAATCTACTTACTTACCTACCTAATATAGGTCACTCATTAGCTCATTACATTTAAAAAATCCCATGCCACATTGATTAATATTTCTAAAATTACCAGTTATTATAAGTAATAAAGTACCTGCTCCAATTCAATTGAAAAATTAATTAATTATTTAGATTACCCTACTTAACTAATTATTAATACATAGTTCCCGATAAAAAGCGACAGTGAACCTTATTTAACCGCATTCCATTTCAGAACCTGATCAGCAAAATTGACTTTATAGACCAGTGCAGTTAGCTTGAGACCATTAACTAAGAAGATGGCGAGTAGAAGACACCTGGCTGTGACCTTAGCACTGTGTCTCCTGGGACAGGCGTTTGCCCTGCCTGCTGGCGGCGTCAGACGGAAGAGAGATGACTTTGATAACGAGTTGGGAGACTCCACGGAAACGTCTTCGGATGATCTGGTAAGTCTGAATTTTCATAAAAACTCTAGTTAAAATGTAAAAAAAAACTAAAAAAAACTCGTTTTTAAAAATGTCTAAAAAATCTAAAATAATTTCACCTATAAAGATATAACCCTAAAGCTTTAAAACTTTAAAACGATGAAATACAAACGTTTCATGTAGCATTTATGAAAAAAAAATTGTCGATTTTGATTACCGTGATTACCCTCGTCGGTCGATAGTAACAAGTATATTAACTTTATGATAGGAACTACCTACTTATAATTTATTACGTGACAGAAATCAGATCAAATAATTATTGTAATACCATAGTATGCAAGTAGTACCTAGTCACATAAGTACTTATACCTTATAGTATGCAAATACTAGTCACATAAGTATTTTAAACTCAAATAATAATATACATTTGTGTGGACACAATAATAAGTTTTTAATAAAAACAAAACCTCCTTCAAAAATCTTTAAAAAATCTAACAAAAAAACAGCTTCAAAAATAAATTAATGGCTCTAAAAAGCAAGAAATAAAATATTGAAATCTGCATAATAACTAACTCGAAAGTTTGTATGCATATTTTATATTAAACAACGCCTTTTGAAGTCGGGTGGGGGGGGGGAAAGAAGGATATTTTTTATCTAAACTAATATATCTAAACTTTAATCATGGGTTTAAACCCCACCCGACTTCATAAGACGTTGTTTAATATAAGATATGCATACAAACTTTCGAGTTAGTTATTATCATACCCCGTTATCGCGGGTGCACGAACGATACACAGACTAAAAAAAACAGAAGCGAAAGACCTTTAGGTTCACCTATTTACCTACTACCTACGTTTTTGCTACTCAAAATACAACTGCATATTATAAAATTTTAGATTATAACAACGCGATGTTGAAAACATGTAAAAATTCAAGACGGCGGCCAACATTTTTGTTTGTTCGCCAATTTCGATGAAACTCGGTTTTTGGTACTATTTTGACAAGAAAACAACAACGCAATGTTGAAAATATTAAAAAATCCAAGATGGCGGCCAACTTTTTTGTTTGTGGGCCGATTTCAATGAAACTCGGTTTTTGGTACTATTTTGACAAGAGAATAGCAAAGCAAAGGTAAAAATATAAATTCTTATATTTCATCGAAATCGGCCCACAAACAAGGAAGTTGGCCGCCTACTTGGAGTTTTCATATTTTTAACATTGTGTTGCTGTATTTTTGTCAAAATAGTACAATGAACCGAGTTTCTTCGAAATCGTCCCACAAACAAAAAAGTTGGCCGCCATCTTGGGTTTTTGTCATTTTTAACATTGCGTCGCTGTTTTCTTGTCAAAATAAAACCAAAAACCGAGTTTCATCGAAATCGGCTACCAAACAATAAAGTTGGTCGCCATCTTTGATTTTTTATATTTTTAACATTGCGTTGCTGTTTTCTTGTCAAAATAGTGCCCCTAACCGAATTTAATCGAAGTCGGCCCAAAAACAAAAAAGTTGGCCGCCATCTTGATTTTTTTACGATATTAACCTGGTTTCCGAACCATGCGTGTGACTGTGGCAATCAAGTAAGTTCGTGAAACTACGAGCGAGTGCGACAACATCGGCAGGCAGCGTATAAAGAAAGCCGTTTGAAAAAACTTTTATTTAAAAATATGCCACCCCTAATTCATTATTTTAATACCAATATGTACCCGGGGGTCGTAAAAGACCACCTTCCAAATTTTAAATTTGTGACAACCCTTCCGTATTTGCATAAAGCCGTCACTTGAATTAGAATTTCAGATAAATATGTATTACAGATATATTCTCTTAGAGGTTGAGTGGGATTAGGCAGAATTATCAAAATAATCAAAAATGGACCTTCTTTCGTACTTTGTCTTTGGCTTCAATCATTCGTGCACCCGCGATAACGGGGTATGGTTATTATGCAGATTTCAATATTTTATTTCTTGCTTTTTAGAGCCATTAATTTATTTTTGAAGCTGTTTTTTTGTTAGATTTTTTAAAGATTTTTGAAGGAGGTTTTGTTTTTATTAAAAACTTTTTTTATTTTAAACTTTTTTGTGGTAAGTATATTTGGTAATGATATTATCTAAGTTACAATAGCCTTATGTCAACGGTTCATCACCTTTTACATAGTACTGCTTTTCCCGAAGCAGGGGCGTTTATTGTTGAGGAGTTCTCCTGGTATTTCACTATCAGCTCCACTTCACCATATGAATTATGATAAGCATAAATAGCCTAGCAACCATATTAAAGTAATCGTATCGTACCAGTGAACTACTTAGTATTGAATAGTTCCGATGATCATCTATGCTGGTCTTCATAATCAGTTCCACTTCACCGAAATAGTATTTTTCGAAAGCAAATGCACAATTTACTTAAGAAAATACTAAAATCGCTATAGATGTGCATATAATTTTTGAAGAGTTTCCTCGATTTGTCCAGGATCCCATCATCAGATCCTGATTTCATGACAATGGGACCAACTTGAAAGTATATACTTTCAAACAAAAAAGATTTTTTCAAATCGGTCCAGCCGTCTTCGAGTAATCGAGTAACATACATAAAAAAAAAAAAAAAAGATCCCGACGAACTGAGAACCTCCTCCTTTTTTTGAAGTCGGTTAAAAATGAAAATGTTATTTTACAATAATAGGTACTGGATTTGATTTCTGTACTTACTTCTACATTTGGCCGTTAATTTTGATAGTTTCTGTTCCGAGCTTGTTAAACAAAATATGTTAAAATGCTAATTTTAAATATTTTCTTAATTTATTTGTCGCATTATTTTTCTAGTCACTAGTCTATGTAAAATTTTCTTCTCTTGTTTGTTAACCTTCTGTGTTAAGCATCTGAAGACGTAATGCACAAATAAATTGCACGCAACTACTCACTTGGCCATTTTGAATGTTTAATTACGTTGCTATTTACCGAGAAACTTTCAAAACCAGTTTCAATTGAGCAATAGAAGGAATGTGGAATAAAGTTTTCCTCAGACCTTAAACTGTCCAGTTTTTAGACGTTGGCACGTCAAACGTTTACTTAGTTATCCTAATTATTGTTGGTAAAGACAAGTCTTGGAACGATTGTAGAATAAAATGTTAGGAGCTTTTCTATTTTCAATTCAGACCATTGGTCCATGATTCAGACTAACGTGGATTGGAAATTAATATAACCTAATTTATGATTAACTAATATTATGATTTATAAAAAAGTTTTTTTTTTATAGAAAAACCTTTAAAAAAAGCGTTTTTCTTTTTTTAATATTTTTATTTTTAATTCTGGGCCCTATTTTTGAATCACTCGACTGGCGTCGAGCGCTCGTTTCTACTGATTTTCGTTCGACATCTCATTTATTTGAGTCGTATGTCGAACGAAAATCAGTAGAAAAGAGCGCTCGAAAGCGGTCGAGCGATTCAAAAGTAGGTCCCCTGGTAAGTATGTATGCGTGGAATATTTTAATTTTAACATTATATATTTTCAAAAGACCCATAACTCAATTACCAAATTCACGCCGTTTGTTTTTAAGGAGTGTGCCTCCGTAATCCAAGTCTATTCCAGAACGTCGCAGAGGTACGTATCAGAATGTCTTAAATTAGAATGTCTATAAACTTGAAATGGCAAATTTCTAAATGTCAAAAATTTGAATGTCTAACGATTAAAATGTCGAAAGTTCAAAATGTCAAAAACGAAATTGTCAAACGATCAGATAGTCCTAAATAAAAAGTTCAAATGTCAAAACTTAAAATGTCTAATAGTCCAAATACATATAATGACGTATAGAATTTACTTATGCCTTTCATTCATTTAGGTACCTACCTAATTCATTAGGTTAAATAATTGCGTATTAAAGTCAGTGCCTCCGCCGCACATCACCATAGCCGCGCCGCTCCCTGATTCGGTAGCCAGTGCCAGTCACTGATTTAGTAGGTGGCGAACAAAATCCACCAACTGAGTATAAAATAGATTTTTTTCTGGGTTCATGTCAACCTAATATACTCGTCACTACGCTCCTCGCACCTATCTCGTGACCTACAGTCTACGGTTTCTAAGTCCCAGTAGACTAGTTTAGACTTATTTCCGGCAGCTAAATTTGCTATAAAGCATTTCAGGCGAAGCCCAAAGACACCTCCACAGACTCAATTAACCTCAAAGAAGGCGATTCGTTTTAAGATCCAACCCAATTCAAATAAATCATTGTGAACTTCCATTGATATTTTAACTCGTCAAGTATTTGATACGTTTGATACTTTGAATTTTGCTATTTTGAAGTTGTAAATAATGATTTTCGACATTTTAAATTTTAATTTTTGACATTTTGAACTTTGCCATTTTAAGTTTAGACATTCTGACTTTAGACATTCTGATGCGTACCCCGTCGCAGACCATGCTCGGTTTGTCTTGAATTGTCATAAAACATACCTATCCTATTTGAGTTTGAGGATTTCCTTTGGATATCTTCGATGTCCAAGGTCCAATGTCAATGAAATTAAAAGAATTCTATCCTAAAGGTATCCCTTTTCCAACAAAAAAATCATGTAATTCGGTTCATAAATAACAAAATCGTGCAAAATCATAGTATTTTCAGGATTATTTGAAAACTACTGAACCGATTTAAAAAAAAAATGGGACCATCTCGCAAGTAAACTCAATCAAACAAAAAAGAATCATCAAAATCGGTCTATAAATGTCAAAGATACGCGCGATCAACGATAAAAAAATATACAATCAAATTGAGAACCGCTTCCTTTTTTTGAAGTCGGTTAAAAACCTCCAAATTAATAATAATACCAATTGATCTGTCGGAAAACCTTACACGGAGTGTAAATCATACAGTTGCCAAGTCATGGGAGACCTTGTATCGAGAAGACCTAGCAAGAAACTCGTCATATTGTTTTCTCGCTGTCTTATTTGTTGTTATCTGGCTTGGCTTCACAGAAACCCGATTTTACTACGACAACGACTACCGAGGACCCATTTGAAGATGACGACGACTTCAGCGAGCCGATGCAGTCCTCGCCCACCAGCGGGAGCAACCTGTTCAGCCTGATCCGGCTCGCTGGAGCCCTGTTCCCAAGCTCGTCATCCACTAACGTAAGTGTTGTTTGCTTTTGTAAGGTTCCACCGGGTGCGCGCGTAGGGACACGCGCGTCATCAGGATGGTCGAGTGTAAGGTTCGGCTTGGCGGCACGACTGATGGAGGATTCTAGATCGGACAGTAGAGGCGAACGGTCGCAAGACCAATAAGTTTTCAGTTAAAAGCGAACAGACTGTACATGTTCGTAATAAGTTTTGAGTTGGATTTTCGGATTTTCCAAAAGCGAACAGACTGTACATGTTCGTAATAAGTTTGGATTTTCGGATTTCCCAAATAGCGAACAGACTATACAATGTTCGTTATAAGTTTTGATATGGATTTTCCAAAAGCGAATAGACTGTACATGTTCGCAATAAGTTTTGATTTGGATTTTCCAAAAGCGAACAGACTGTACATGTTCGTTATAAGTTTTGATTTCGATATCCACGATTAGTTTTGTAAATGTGATTATCTCCAAAAATAAGTTTGAAAGCCAATAAGTTTGGTGTTGTAATTATTATTCTTTTAATATACGCAGTTGAGATACAAATAGTTTGTGATTTATTTCCGAGGCCTCTTACAACTCAAACTTATTACGAACATGTACAGTCTGTTCGCTTTTAACTGAAAACTTATTGGTCTTGCGACCGTTCGCCTCTACTGTCCGATCTAGAATCCTCCATCAGTCGTGCCGCCAAGCCGAACCTTACACTTTGCTCATTGGATTCAACTGCCGACTCCACATATTGGCCACAATATTGTAAATTCACCGTACGTTGCCGGTTTTGTAACAAATGCTTCAAAGAGGTTCTTTCAAAAGCATCAATGAATGATAAATTGACCAATATTGTAGCCACCGCGCGGGGGTGTGAGTGTGCAAAATTAATTTGGTTTGTTGTTGTGTGGTTAGGTGAAGAGTGCCTGCAGAAAGAATTATATTAATGGTATGTACATACTTACCATAAAGGACATGTCCCATCGCGCCTATGTCATTTGCCTCACCATTTTCAAAAACCGGCCAAGTGCGAGTCGGACTCGCGCACGAAGGGTTCCGTACCAAAAACGGCAAAAAATACGTTTGTTGTATGGGAGCCCCCCTTAAATATTAATTTAATTCTGTTTTTAGTATTTGTTGTTATAGCGGCAATAAAAATACATCATCTGTGAAAATTTCAACTGTCTACCTGTTGTCGTTTTTAATATCGAGCAAAAAACGGCAAAAATATCACGTTTGTTGTATGGGAGCCCCCCCTTAAATATTAATTTTATTCTGTTTTTAGTATTTGTTGTTATAGCGGCAACAAAAATACATCATCTGTGAAAATTTCAACTTTCTAACTATCACGGTTCATGAGCCTGGTGACAGACAGACAGACCGACAGACAGACAGACGGACAGCGGAGTCTTAGTAATAGGGTCCCGTGTTTACCCTTTGGGTACGGAACCCTAAAAATGAAAGTCTATCGTGCGTCTTAATCAAAGTAGTATGTCAGAGTAGGTATTTTATTCTAGAATCAGATTAATAATTATTTTCTGCATTAAAAAGTGGGATTTTTAAGTTAAAACGCTTTTAAATCACAATTTTTTATCATGATAGTACTATTAACTTACATTTTTTTCACAAAATAATGTTTTTGTAATTGTTTTTCTAAATATAAAACAATTCTTTACTAATACTATACCTAAATAAAATGTAATAAGCATTTTTTAATTATAAAAGTAATTAAATAAAATGAAACTGGGGCAACGCTGGGACATCTCCGGCGTCGTCGGTGTCAGTCAACTTGGTCTTACTAACAGTTTTGTATCACCCTTGTAAAACGAGAAACTATTTCGGACAAAAAACACTGTAACCTCGCCAGTCGTTTTTGATAAGGCTTTAAATAGTCAAAAATAAATCACAAAAGATAGAAATATGATATTTTGGCGGTTAATTAAATTGATCTTTTTATCTTCATCATAGCTTATGAGATGTTACGAATATTCGCATTAGCATTCGCATTGCGAATGGTTTGCCTCGTTTTAAACATTCGCATCGACATTCGCATTCGCATCAATCAAAACGAATTTTATGCGAATGCGAATGTGTGCATAACTTCATCAATTTGATCAATTAAAAGCGTATATTTCACGTGGGTAGTTGGTGAATTGTGATTGCTTGTTGATATGCTCACTTTGTTGCTTGGTTTGTTGATTATTTTGTTTTAGTTACCAGTCTGCTGTAATTCCTCTTTTGGTAAACAAATAATTCATTGTGTTTTAAAGTATTTTGTGATAATTAGACAGTTTTTCCTTATGGTACCGGTAAAGAAAAGTGATATATGGATTTTATTTTAAAATTTTATTGAACTTCGACTATGACATTAATATTAAAGTGCACATGTGCATTAAAAAGCATGCAAGTTTTTACAAATTTAATTCACTAATGGATGTCATAAATTATATGTATATTATAGATGATCAAACGAACTTCCAAGTGAAGTTCGATCACTATTATATGAAGACACTTCATTCGAAGATATAAGCACACATGTAGTACTTTTATCCTACAGGCAACACTACGCACATTTTTAGAGAAGGTACTTCGATTTTATTTTGTTTTCTAACTACCTTACCGAGCCTACACAGTTGATGCGGGTCGGTCGAATTTCATTTTTTAGAGGAGGAGCTTACAAAATTTCTGCTGGGCTTGGGAAGGGGGGGAACTTATATCTTCGAATGAAGTGTCTTCATATAATAGTGATCGAACTTCACTTGGAAGTTCGTTTGATCATCTATTATATTTCATTCACTTCATTCTTCAGATATAAGCACACATGTAGATGTTTAGAGCAAGAAATTTTGTAGCAGAGATCAAGATTATAGAATAGTGATTTTATTTCAAGAAATTTAAATGAAATGCCTTTAATGATTCCTTACATTGTTTTTATTTCATAATCAAACAGGTCATATAACAATCAAACATGTTAAATTATAGAAACTGCAAGTTTTAATCGTCTTATTTCACCTTTTCATATCTTATTATATACTTAATTCTTAAATTAACCTAGGGGATTACATCAAATAATTACTTAGAATAAGTGATCAATTAGGCTTATTTTTAAGGCATACTGAGCTTGCGAATTGACTTTGGTTTATTATTGGACGGTTATAAAATGCTGCAAATGTTTGCGAGTTTTCCGTCCAACCTGCTGTTTTCCGTATAAGGTCGAGTGAAACACCCTGCGAGCGCGCCGTGGAGGTAGCGGCATGACGCGTGCTGTGCGCGCTGAAAGTCGCCACGTCCACGCCGCTTTCTGCCAACACCTGTTTAATCCATCGGCTGATGGTTTGCGCGGTAGCTGCCTTGTGTGGGGGTTTCGTAGATAACAGCAAATTTTGTGATGTATTAGGCCTGATATCTTTTGTTATTGCTAAATAGTCTTTTAATACGGAAGCAGGACAAATGTTTCTATTTTGTTTAAAATATGGTAAAAACAAGACAGGTTGGTCTCGTCCTGTACCAGAAGTTTTAATAATATCATCAATACTTATTTGTATGCCGTTTTTATCTATTTTAATATTACAAATTTTTATAAGGCTCAAAGTTTGCACTCTATGAGCGGTACATAATGCGAGTAACATTGCAAACTTTTTGGTTATTTTAATTAATGTCAGCTCTTTATTAGGAATCCAATTTGAAATATGATCCAAAACTATTTGTGGATCCCAAGTAAACGAGTATTTAGGCATAGACGGCCTTAACTTGAAAACACCTTTTAACAAACGTCTTATCTGTTCTTCGGAACCAAGATCATTTCCAAAAAGTAAACTTAGGGCCGATCGGTGGTTATTTAAGGTTCCGTATGCGGCACCCTTATGAAACTGCTCGGTTAAAAATATCAGAACTGAGGGTATGGAACTAACATATGGGTCTGTATTAACATTGTTGCAAAAGTGCCACCATAATTTGTATGTAACACTGTATTGGGACAAAGTATTTTTCGCTAAAGAGGCCATCATCAAGTCTAAGGAGGTGTGCGGGACCCCGCGCCTACAGAATGCGATCCGGAGAGCGTCGCTACTCCCAGGGTAAGGTGAGACAGATGCTGTTCCCTGAAAGGAGAAGTAAATACGTTCTTATTGGCGTCTAGAAATAATATGTCTGACGTAATCAAAGTTTTCAGCAGTGGGAACCATGGCTGCGATGGCCAATAGGGAAAAACTAAAATACCGTCAGCTTTCTCATTTGTTATTTTTTGCAGACATTTTAATATTAACGAAAAAGGTGGGAATCCATAAAAGAATGAGTTCCATGGCACTGTAAAGGCATCTATAGTGAGAGCATCCGGGTCTGGTTTCCACGAAATGAACTTACGACATTTAGCGTTAGTGCGAGATGCGAACAAATCTATATCAGGAGTACCAAATTTGTTAACTATCATTTCGAACGCGTCATCACCCAAGGACCATTCAATATCAGGGTTAACTTTCCTGGATTCTTCATCTGCTTCCTTGTTATCTTTTGTATTGATATAGGAAGCCAACAACCAAATATTTCGGATCTCACACCACTGCCAAATGTCGCGCGTCAAATTGTTTAAATGAGGGTATTGTATACCACCCATGCGGTTTACATAACTTAAAGCAGTTGTGTTATTAACGCGTAAAAGAATTGTACAGTTCGAGTGATTTTTTGCGAAACATTTAAGTGCAAAAAATACTGCTTTTAATTCTAAATAATTAATATGATGTTTCATTTCGTTTACGGTCCATTTTCCGTTTACCCGTTTACCACTGCAATAGGCACCCCATCCAGACCTTGATGCGTCACTGAATATTTCCATATCATATGTTAAAGGTATAATCGGATTAAACGAGGTTAAAGCGTTTGTAGCCCACCATTGTAGATCAGGTAAAATTTCAGCAGAAGGCCTAAATTTTGCGTCATAGTTATGTAATTTTTTTAACACAAGGAATTTTTGACGTTCTAAGCGCTTGGTGTACAACCAACCGTATCTTACGGCTGCTGCGGTTAAAGTACCAATAAAGTGTGCAAACTCCCTTATTGTACACAGAGGTAGGCGTGCATACTTCTTAACAAGGAACGTAATCTTCTTACGTTTCTCGTCGGGTAAAGACATGGTCATTTCGATAGAATTATATATAAAACCTAGGAATTTACATTCCCTATTAGGTACCAATACACTTTTTTCAAAGTTTATGATAAATCCAAGGCACTCTAATAATTTTATGGTTTCTTTGACATTTAATAAGCAATCTTCATATGTAGAACCAAAGCACAAAATGTCATCCAAGTAAATTACAGATATAAAACCGCGACTCCTAAGGTAAGACATTATTTCTTTCATAATTTTGGTGAAAGTTCTGGGTGCGGAAGACAAGCCATAGGGCATTGCATTAAATTCATACAAAATTTGACCGCACTCGTCATTCTCAAATTGAAACCTTAATAGTTTTCTTTGCGAGTAATGAATTGGAATTAACAGGTAAGCTTCTTTTAGATCTAGGGTAGCCATAAAACAATTTTGTTTGATAATTTTGGATACTGTCCTAAAATCCTCCATTTTAAAATGATTTTTTACAACGAACTTATTAAACGGTTTCAAATTGAGTATGAATCTCTTACTACCGTTAGATTTTGGGGTCAAAAATATAGAAGAAATAAATTGGTCTTTATGAGGTTTACATTCTGAGATTGCTCCTAAACTTAAAAGATCTTGAATGGCTAACTTCATATCTTGTTTTTCACTTAATGAAAAATTATTAAAAGGTATTCTCTTTTGAGTAACCTTTCGTGAAAGCTGAATGGTATAACCATTACGAATCCATTCTAATATATGTTTATTTTTAGTAATAGCCTGCCAACAATTATAAAAGTGCTGCAGTCTGCCAGCATGTACCTGAGTTATTGTTTGGTCGCACGAGGGCGGCCCCTTGGAGTTGCATTGCGCGCGGGAGTCGTGAACGGAGGCCGGCGGTAGAATGGCGCTGGCGCTGGCATCGTCGCTGCTGCAAAGCCCGTCGCTGTCCGCCCCCCCCTGCTCGACGACGCGTAGCGAGGAGGGCCCATCCAGTTTCCCTGGTACTGGGGTCTGGATGTAGATGGAGTGGGTTTTGTTGTAGCTGGCTTGAAGGATGCAGTTGGTTTCTTTATTTGATGTCCTTGTTTCTCAATGGCCTTGGAGGCCTTAATCTTTTCGGGTAAATTATTTCCGAAAAGGGTATCGTCCCTTTCTTGATTTTGAATAAGTGTTAAAAACGACTTTTCCAGACGTGGTGTAATAAGCTTGGTTCGAACTTGAGTCTCAACGAAATGTAAATCCGTTAGAATTCTGCATCCGTCTGTTAGCGCCTTAATAGCTTGTATTTTGTCATCTCCTAAGAGTAGTAAGGTAAGAGCTTTACTTATAGCTGCGATGCCCTGGCCAAGTTGATCTTGTTTCATCAATATGTTCTTGTCTCGATTTCGAATGATATCTACGATAGCCGCTGAAATCTCAGGGTTTAAAGTCGGTGCTTTGAGAAGGCTGCAATTTTCCGGAATTAAATATTCCTTGAGAAGTTTTTCTTTAACTTCCTTCGCTAATCCTTTTTTCAAAATGGGAAGCCATCGCTGAGCAAGCGACTGATGAATTTTTTCTCCAAAGCCAGGTTGATCGTCAACAGCATCTCCTAGAGCGAGAAGGAGGTCCGGATCTAGTTCTGGAACGTCCGCCGGCTTATCAGAGGCAAGCACCTCGGTCGGTTGCTGTTGCTCTTCGGCATGCTCCTGGGAGTTTTCGCCGGTTATTGTATCGGTGATATTCACCACTTCATTTCGTGACATTCCAACATCTACGAACAATTAAAAAAAATTAGCTTGTGTTTTTGCATAAAATCCTTTAATAGTTACCTATTATTTAAGTACCTACATCACGTTAGACGTTAGTCTAACTTATGGATGTCTAATCTATACAAAGATCTTTTTTTTTTCTTTTTCTTTTTTTTTTTTTTTTTTTCATTCAAATAATCTAGCTACTATCAGTAAAGAACAAGTGATTAAGTAAACTACGAACAAATTACTTATTTTCAAATTTTTTATATAACATATTTTTATGTTACCTCGCGATGAAATGTTTTCAACTTATGAGGCATAAAAACACCACGCTTTGCCTTCGTGATAATGTGAGGCAAGCTTATTGGGTAATAAATTAAGCAAATTCATTGTCATAAATTCAGGACATATATTTTAACTGTGATGTACGTATATGATTTTATCATAAATTCTTTCACATCGTTTGTCGTAATTGTTTACGACAAACTTATCATCTTGTAGTTTTACGTTTTGAGCACTGCACTTTCACTTTATTATAAACTGCCATTATTGTGCTTACCTTGATTTTCTTTGGAGTCCGACGAAGAAGAAGATGAATACACAAACACACGGCGTCTATTTTTATAATCATTTTGTAATTTTCTGAATTTGCTTTTATAATAGTCTATTCTATCAGCTTTACGCTTAGGCATAATAAACTTAAATAGGTTTGAAAGTTAAAAATAGAAACTATTTTCTTGAATTGAAATATTGGAGTGTGTGCAAGTTGCCACGCACGATAAAAGAATGAAATTCGACCGACCCGCATCAACTGTGTAGGCTCGGTAAGGTAGTTAGAAAACAAAATAAAATCGAAGTACCTTCTCTAAAAATGTGCGTAGTGTTGCCTGTAGGATAAAAGTACTACATGTGTGCTTATATCTGAAGAATGAAGTGAATGAAATATAATTATTGTTATTATTTTGTAAATGTTTTTCCCGTTGTAGTAATAAAAATGATTGATTTATTAATTTATACGGTTTTTGTAATACTTGATGTCTTAACATTCGCATTCGCACATTCGCAACCTAAATATTCGCATTCGCATTCGCGAATGTGTAAAATTTGACATTCGTAACATCTCTTATGACTTCATTATGGCCATTTCGTTATATCAAAAATGCACGAACTTTTGATCATAATAGTGTTGTCTTTAAAATTGTTTTAGTTCACGTTTATTTTAAGCCCACCGGTAACGATCAATTGCGATTGTCAATTTTTCCGCAATTGACGCCCATTGACGGAAAAATTGATCGTTTACGCGTGCAATTGAAGCGATTGTCAATTGCTCCAACAATGGCATTGACGGAAAAATTGACAATCGCAATTGATCGTTACTGACGGGCTTAACTCTTTTAAATTAGTTCTGGAGTGGTTTTGTTTTAACACAAGAATTACTGCACCATCTCGTTATGTTTTGAAGCACTTACGCACTGAAGGTAAGATTTTTCCTTTAATTGCACTTGCACTGTTGCTAACTATTGATTAGTAAAACAAAAAATATATCATTGACAACAACTTTCAATGTTTCCAGCCATTCCTTCAAAATATGATAAGAGAGATACTAGCGTACAATCAAGGGTACTTCTTGCAGCGCCGACAAGATACAAGCGACAATCTAATCGAAATAGATTATGTTAAAGGGTTGAAACCACCAGCGCCACCTTTCCAAAGACAGGAGTCTAATGAGGACGAAAGTTCAGAAAGTGATGAAGATTCTAGTAGCGATGATGATGATGACAAAGGAGGTGAAGAAAGTGTTGAAGTACAAAAAAACGGTAATGATGATCAAGGTTCTGATAACGCCTCCAATGCCTCCGATGATGACTTCGATGAGCCTCCTGAAGGAGACGGCCAGGGTGGTGGAGTTCTTGGAATTTTGGCTGGATTAAGCGGTGGAGTAGGTATTTCTTTTAATTAAGATAAATATAATGAAAATGAACGAATGTATTTGTGAATGAATGTAAATATGTAACAACTAACCTTTTAAATTACAGGAAGATGGACAATCCGATTTAGGTGACCTCTTGGCGACTATTAGTGGTATAGTAGTAAATCTTAGTGTGAGTAAATAAGAAGATTCCATTTTTGTAGTGTTAGATAATATTATAAATAAAAGAAAAGTTGATGTAACATTTTGCTTTTAGGGTGACGGAGTAGATCTAAATGCTCTCATAGCATCGGGCTTAGGACTATTCGTCGGATTACTGGTAAGCAAACATGCATATTTAAGATCTACGAGTATACACTGTCATCATTTTTAATAGTTTTAATTACTTAGGGGGTTTTCAACCAATGAAATTAAACATTTTTGCCAAAGAGACGGGTCGAAATACGTATATTTTTTTTACTTTTCCATACTAATACAATTTTTAGTTGTCTAGTTAGTATGTGAGGACCATCATGGATGTAGCACTTTCCTGACGAACAAAATATTTTTGTTGTTTTTCGGTCATGTTTCATTGGTAAATGTTTAGTAGATAATTGGTCAGTGCATTGGACCGGAATCCCAAGGGTGCGGGTTGGAATTCCGTCTGAGCTGCTACGTGTGAGCCGTTTTTTTCTAGTATTTTTTCTAATATAATAATTATCTTAAAATAAAAATTGCATTGTGAATGCCTAAAATCTAAAAATTCAATGTTTAGTTTCATCGGTAGAACACTCCCTAAGTTAATTAAAATGACTACGAAATAACTATGTATGTAGATACTATGCACCGTTTCTGTAGACAGAAAATTAACTAAATATTTATTTCTGTAGTCGGAAGGGAACGAAAATCCTGGAGCTGTGATCGCAAGTTATCTGTTGACGTCCTTAGATTCTATCACAGGGGGTGGAGCTGTAAGTACTTTGTTAAAATTCATTTCAGAGTCGGTCACTGGGCAATCGGCATACAATAAATCCTGTTTCTTTCTGTTATAGCAAAACAATGGAGCTTTCTTTGGCAACTTGGTATCAAAATTAGTTAAAGGAACAAGTGCGGTATGTACAAAATGGTGTTATATATTACAAAAGATTTTTAAACACCTGTTTAACTTAGACACTGGTTAAATGTGATGATGCACTTTTTTGACAATATTGTTTGTAAGAGACACAGCATCACCGATTTAAAACAGTGTCTAGGTTAAACAGGTGTATAAATAAAAATCTTTTGTAATAACACTGCAATTATTTAACATTTTATGATTCCATTACCATTAAATATTGTTAAAGTTATTCTTTACAAATACATGACAGCATAAGTATTTTTTTAGGCTGGAGATCCAGAAGGTGAGTCTGATGAAAACGGGGGTAACAAAATGAAAATGGCTGACTCAGCTGGGTTCTTCGTAAGTTTGCTGATGTCGCTGCTTGGAGACATGTCCAAGGGCAGTTCTGGAGGCAGTTCCCAGTCCTGGCGAAGACATGAGCAGCTAGAACGAGTGCTGAGGACGGAATTGAAGAACTGGCGCTAATGATACCACAGAAATAGATAATTACCTAATACTTAGTTTCGAATAACAGTGATAATATGTTTTTGTTAAATTTTGTACATAAAAATATAGATTTTACAAAAAAAACACAATGTGAAAATTATTTCTGTTTTGAATATTGAAACTAATACCAATAACCTTACTCGCAGGTCGCAGGTATGGTTCGTTTGTTAAACTTTTATTTGATGTGAATTTTCGCAAAATCACTACGACACCTTTTCCACGGTGATGGTTTTTCATACATTCTACACAATCATTATTCAACTACCTACATAATTATTTTTCATAATAATACCTACCTTAGCAATGATATTATAATTTAATTTGTTTTTTAAATATCATTGTACCTAATAAGGTTTTCTTTACTATGTGCTTTTGAATGTAAACGTAACCAATTGAATTTTAATAGGTAGGTGTGGCCATCTTGTTGCTTGCTGCTTTGCTTATATGTAACATTACTTTTTTTTATTTTCTTCAAGCTATGTTACTTCTACGGCTTCCACCCACATAACACCTTTATCAGAGAGATTAAAATATTTTTTGTGTGACACTGGTACGCAACATAAGCATTAAGCACCTTAGTAGATAATAATACACTACTAGAACTTAGATCACACCACACTAGGCACTTATTTATACAAGGTGTATTTTTAACCACTCTCCAAATTTTAAGAATGTTTTCAGTCCATGAAACTGAACAATTTTCTCCGTGACACATATTATTATGTTCAAATACGCCACAAAATTTTGGTCACCTATACTAAACTGATCACGTGATCTCTTTGATTTGTATGAAAAGTCATTTTTTTACATTTTTATTTGACCCTAGTTTCTTAGAGAAAGTTGTTCAGTTTCATAGACTGAACACATCCTTAAAATTTGGAGAGTGGTCAAAAAACCCCTTGTATAAATTTAGAACTTATGTTGAGATCTAGAATCAGTATTTTTGCTGTACTATCCCCGTCAATTGGTAATGCGCCTGGCGGCCATGATTTTAACCTCAAAAACGAATAACAATTGTAATAATTCAATAATTAATATATTAGATTACCGATTAGAATTTTCTTGTTTCATTACATTTCTAGTTGCGGATCACGTCAACGTGGATGTTAATGTGACAAGGTTCCAGCGCATTACCAATTGACGGGGATAATAGGCTGTAGAGTCGCATCACGTTCCATTTTTAAATTTTCAATACAAATGATCAAAACAACTCTGCGCCAGCCGTAATGAGGGCGAACTTTGAAAATTCCTATTAAATTATTAAATAGATATACGTATATACAAAACACGCAATACTTTAGACAAATACCTCATTATTCCTAAGAAAAAATAAAAATTACTTTAGATTCTGTAAATACCAGTGAAAAACATGTCAAAGTGTACCAATTTAAGCACTTTTTAATATTTTATTGCTCTGTGATTAAAAGCATTTTTTTTTTATTTTCTCTCTATAGGGAACTACTTGGCAATACAAACAATAAGTGAAAAAAATAAATATGAGTCGTATTCTTATTTGTTACAGCTGAAACGTTTTCGAAATATACCTCTGACAAGCGAATTTGAAATTCCACTTGAACAAATTGTCTTCGTTTTAAAATACCTGACAATTTATTATGTTTTTCTCTCTATACTGCACTAATTTAAGAACTTTGCTTCCTAAAACTAAAGTTTACACATCAATAATAATGCTTTCATTCTTTAGATAACTTCATTGGAAAAACACTAACTTCGTTGAAATGCAAATATACAGCCTTATGTTCATTGGTAAAAGGACCCATTATTCGATCTGACGGTACTTTAACAGCATTTTTCTCTCTACAGCAGGATCGAGCGACATCAGACCAACAACAGCCGCCGTCATCACCTCTTTGGACCTTCAAGATGGACGTCCTCAGAGCTGTCCTGCAGCTCGGAGCCAGCATCCTCGGGTCGGCCTCGGCTGGATCCATAAACACTATTACTACGTAACTTGACAATTTGGGAGAAGCAATATAGACTGTAAATATAACTCGGGTTGGCCTCGGCTGGATCCATAATCGGCTGGATACTACGTAACTTGACAATTTATGAGAAGTAAAATAGACTGTAAATACAACTCGGGTCGGCCTCGGCTGGATCCATAAACATCACTACGTAACTTGACAATTTAGAAGAAGCAATATAGACTGTAAATATAACTCGGGTCGGCCTCGGCTGGATCCATAAACAATATCACTACGTAGCTTGTCAATTTAGAAGAAGTAATATAGACTGTAAATATAACTCAGGTCGTCCTCGGCTGGATCCTAAAACACTATCAGTACGTAACTTGACAATGAGCTGTTTTCTGAGAGCAGAGAATTTTACCATAATTTTATGTCCTTCAAGTATTTTTTAAATATTATTTCCCACTAATGGTCATACTGGTCACAGAAAAGTTCTTCGTAACACGCCAACGGACAACCAACGCACAACGTAACAAACCACATACTCAACAAACAAAGTAAATACATTTCATAGTTTTCATAAAAAGCTACCTACTTAGTTCAACGACATCTTGTTCTTTTTTATGTACCTACTACTTTTTTTTTTCTTAAACTGCCTTTTGAAAACCGCTCATTTAGGAGAAGTAATATAGACTGTAAATATAACTCGGGTTGGCTTCGGCTGGACAGGCGCGGTCGCAGCCTGAAATTTTGGAGGGGGTCACTATACACACAATAATACAATTGTTTTTTTTATTTTGTAAATTTACAGAAGCAGTGCCGGTTTAAGCACTACCAGCGCCCTGGGCGATATTTCTACGGGGCGCGATTTTTTAGTCAGTTTCACCTACTAATCTTGTAATCTTGCTTGTTTATGGTTAAAAAAATGGCCGCGCAGCGCGATTTTTAGTCAGTTTCTACCAGTAATCTTATAAACTGGCTTGTCTAGAGCAAAAAAAAAAATGCCGCGCAGCGCAGTTTTTAGTCAGTTTTATCTGCTAATCTTCTAATTTTGATTATTACAGTAAAAAACCGCCACGCTGCGCGATTTTTAGTCAGTTTCATCTACTAATCTTGTAATCTTGCTTGTTTATATTAAAGAAAAACGGCCGCGCAGCGCGATTTTTAGTCAGTTTCAACTATTAATCTTGTAACCTTGCTTGTTTATTGTAAGAAATGGCCGCGCAGCGCAGTTTTTAGTCAGTTTCATCTGCTAATCTTGTAATCTCGCTTGTTTTTAGAAAAAAAATAGCCGTGCAGCACGATTTTTAGTCAGTTTCATCGACTAATCCTGCTTGTTTATACAAAAAAATGGCCGCGCAGTGCGATTTTTAGTCAGTTTCATTCGTCGCTTCGTCGCTCATAACCAGGCAACAATACGATTGATAGTCGACCGGTGCAGCGGTGGTCGGGCGTTTTCGGCGCCCCACACACGAGGGCGCTCAGTGCAGTCGCACCGCTTGCATATAGAAGATTTTTCTTTTTGACGTGTACGATTTTGGGGGGGGTCATGTCCCCCGTGACCCCCCCCTTCGGACCGCGCCTGCGGCTGGATCCATAAACGCTATCACTAGATACGTAATTTGACAATTAAGGAGAAGTAATATAGACTGTAAATATAATTCAGTGCCATAGGAAAAGCTTTACAAATAAATTACACTTTAGACAGATTTTTGGTTTTTCTTTGCCCGACTCTCCCATGTTATGAATTAGAACAGTCGTGTTTACACCAAGGTATTAATTTTATACACACGAGTATGGGACACGCTGCGAATAGGACCATTTGCGTCTGCGTGACCGGTACAAAAGGTGCTATAAAATAAAAATTGCCTTGTACTTCTCTTAGCACTAAATATAACGTTACCTACTTGTTGCGACTCTACCTACCACAACCATTTTGGGGAAATGGGTGAAATGGTCCCGACCAGGGGCCGTACCGGCTAACGCATCGATTAATTATCGAAAAGTCTGCCGGGTTTCAAATTAAAACAGATAAATCTAGCCCCAATTGAGCCAAAATGGCGAACCCCAATTCATGATATCACACGAACATCGATATCGTCCAAATTACGTCAACAGAAAGTACAAAACGAAATTCCTTACTTTTATTTTTCTGTTTTAAGTTGAAACTCGGCAGACTTTTCGATAATCGATTCGTTAGCCGGTACGGCCCCAGGGTGAATGATCACCCGTCTGGCTTCTCTGGCGTCCCCCCTTCTAAATAATAAATAATAATACCACAACCATAGACCACAGATTTTATATAATTTCTGGAAAAACTAGTCCCTTGTCACTAAGTTTTCTTTATTTAATTTTATTTACTCATTCTTTTCCTCTTACACATTTATTAATCAACTAGCGGCCCGCCCCGGCTTCGCACGGGTGCAGTGCAATGTAGTTACTAATGTAAAACTGTGCTAATGTGGTGTCAGTGTGAAGTTATTTGAATATACTACAGGATATCTACATATATACGACGTACGCAAGGGGTGTTAAAATATAATTGAAGTGTGTGTGTGTCTGTCTGAGGACTCTGAGGCAACCTAGCTCCCAAACTTAAAGATCGATTTTATTGCGATTTTTATGTATAGTTTAAGAGAAGCGTACAGACGGCGGGAAGCGACTTTGTTTTATACTATGTTTAGCTTTTGCCCGTGGCTCCGCCCGCGTGGGAGTCGGTAATCGTTGTAAGTCTTCCCTTGGAAACCAATGATCGGCATGAAAAGAAGCCTGTGTTAAGTATTCCAGACTAAAATCTATCCATGTGCCAAATTTCGTCTAAATCCGTTCACCCGTTCAGACGTGATTGAGTAACAAAATGAACAACATCCAAACATCAAAACTTTCACATTCTTACAATTTTGTGATATATAGGTAATAGCTGCACCCCGCGGTTTTACCTGCGCAATCTGTTGATTCTGTAACTAAACGCGCATCTCACTACACTTCACTTCGCGTGAATTAGTTATTATAAATAAGCTAACTTATGAGCAATTTTACCGATTACAAAAATTTTAGGTAGCTATCTAAAATATTTTGTGATGAAAAAAAAATCTTATCATTATCTTATTTATGATTTAAAGTTCCCGTCCCGTGCAGTGAAGTGAGATTCGAAGTGGGGTTCGAGTTTGGTTACAGAACCGAGACGCCGTACTGTTCACGATTTTGTATTAGGTAGGTAGGTAGGTACTTAATAAAATTTCTTAGCAGTAATATAACAAAATAAGTATAATAATATTATGTAACATTTAATACTCATACTTAATAGTTTGGTAGGTATCTTCTTTTTAAATAAAAATGTATGTATATTTATTATTTTGTTTCCTATGCACTCCTAAACCATTCACATCCGATTATGATGAAACTTTGGTACGCTTATAATCTTCTTATAATAAAATATTTGTTGAATTTCTGCTTATGACTGAAAAGGTTCCCGGCTAAAATAACGTGACATTGCAAATTATGTCGGGTGCAACTAATGTTGTGCATTATTATCCGACTCTCAATTTCAACACTTTACACCACATTCCTTGTCACGTTAGATATCTGATATTTGCCAGATTTTTCCACATTTTATAAGTAGACTACTATTTCGTAGTGAAATCAGGATAAAATCTTATACAACATGAAATGTCAGCTCGTGCGTGACATAATTACAGTCTCAGGGGAGATGACAACCCGACAACTGACATTTATTTTTCTTAATCATTCAAATGCACTAAGAAGTTTTGATTCCGATATCGAAATCAATCACCCTAAAAATAGCTTTCTACCCTTTTTCAACCCTGTTAGGGGATACATTTCAAAAAAATGCGAAACACGTGTTCAATTAATTTTGTGATAAAATGTCTATGCCAAATTTCAAGTCAATCGGGCCAAGGAATCGCATTCTCCCATACAAACTTTGCCACCCTGTTTCACCCCCTTAGGGATTGAATTTCGCAAAATCCCGTCTTAGTGAGCACCTTCACCCTAAAAGGAACCCCCATGCTAAATTTGAGACTTCTAGCACTTGTAGTTTCTGAGATTTCGTGATGAGTCAGTGAGTGATTTTCCCTTTTATATATATAGATACATCGTTATATTAATTCGATCATTCAGTCATTCATTTATTGAAATATCTTGTAAAATAAACCTGACTGTTAAAAAACCGGCCAAGTGCGAGTCGGACTCGTCCACCGAAGGTTCCGTACTTGTTGGTAGGTACTTTAATAAAGACAATATATTTTTTATGATTTAATTACAAATGTATAAGTAGGTACAAGGAAAAATCTGAATAGTATAAATAAATATAGAATTCAGATTTTTCCCTGTAGGTACTTGTGGTATAAGACGATATTACTTGCCAAATTTTATATTTCTAGGTCAACGGGAAGTATCCTCTGAATTTTGATCTCTTGAGAATGTAGAAATACCTACCTACCTATGCGTTTTATTGCGACGGCCTTATCTTTTTTAACGTAAACTTATAAGTTTGGTTTTTTCACAGCTTCAAGGGACCGTGGACCTGAGTAGGTACCTATATGGTTTTAATTTGAACTCGATATTTCCACGCGTTCCTGAGATAAAGGGTCTTGACTTGACAGACAGACAGACGGACTACAAAGTGATCCTATTGGGAGGGTGCAAAGGTATAATAATCGATCGCAGCGCTCATGGTGGCAAAAAGTAGAAATAAAGAAGGCTCTGTAATCTGCTTGAAAACGATATTTAATTTATTACTAGCGATACAGGAATAATAATATATGTTTATTATCACTTAGTAAAATTATTAAAGTAGCTTTATCCACTTATTTTACAAAATCTACAACTAAAAAGAAGTAAACAAACCCTGATATAACCAAAATAAAACACTCTTTTTGAATAGATCTTACTTGCCATATTTAATTTAAATGACCAAAAATGATTTCACAACACTTTGTCCACCCAAATCATAGTAATTTTGAAATTTACATTAATAACATAATTTGTATAGTATTTTTTAACATTTTGTCACAATGCCGCCATTACATATCGAAACGTCAAAACGGTCAGGTCAGAGCCAACAAAGTTGCAACACGCTAGGTGGCGCTAAAAGCGTGCACGGAGCCAATAAGGGTTACATTTTTTTCTTTTTGAGGTACAGAACTCTAAAAATCGGCTATTTGCTCACATCAACTGGCGACAGGCATAAATTACATTTTTTTTCAAATACAAACAGGTTGGCTGTATAAAATGAGTTTATTTTTTTACATTATCTACTTTTCTGTATGAAATATACCTACCTAGTCATTTTTTAAACAATAGATAAACAAGTAATAGGTAATCAAATAAATACAAAGCAATTGGGTTCAAAAACCATTAAGTAGACACTCACATTGATTTTTCCTTTATTTCACAGTCTCTTTTCACCCACTGGTTGAATTGTTATCTCGCTAATCTGTAAATAAATAATAAAGAAAGACTTGCATATTTCTATCTGACTCTTTATCACACACTTTGTCTAGGTAAGGTACCTACCCTAACCACCTATCTATGCATTATTAGTATTGTAACTTTCCTTCGCACAATAGGGAACATGCATCAAATTTTTTTGTATCAAAATCAAATGTAATATTAAAACTTTTCTCTTGCGTTTTTTTCTCGTGATATAGTTACCTACTCGAAGTTAGCACGCAGCAGCACCCGCCGAAAACGCTCTATACAAAACGGTCATGATTTGTGACGTCACCTGTTATAGTACGAATCACGAAAGATGACCAGAAATGGCGCTCATCTTCGCAACATAACTGAATAAAAAAACACTTAAGACAAAATTATATTTTATATTAGTACATATAATATAATATAATATTAAATAATATTTAATCTTTCGTGATTCGAGTATACGACGATTCAGGCGACCGGCGCGCTTTTTATTATATGGAGTTAGCCAAGAATTTTCAATTACTTATATCACTAAATTTTGCGTTTAAGTACATAAGTGCCATACAAAATATTATTTCTTATTTGATATTCTATCTGACTGTTAAGTACATTATATCCGAAAATGAAAAAAAAATACGTTATTTTCCCTGATTTCATCGTGTGATAAAACTAAAATAGGTAATACATTATTTTTCTCATCCATTATATTTTTATACGTGTCCGCAGCGATCAAGCTCAAATTTATCAAAATTGGTGACTTATGCATATTCCCTATTAATTACCTAGGTATGTACCTACATATAAAATGTTTAACTTATTTTGCATTTTTGAAAGATTAAACTACCTAACTGAAAATAATACGATAAAATAAAACAATAATTGAGCGACAGAAAGAATATTTAAATAATACCTATACAGTGGTTCATTTATGAACTTACATTGACGGTAGGTGGCACGGAGAGCGCATACAAAGCTGCGTCGGCGACGTCGCTTGCCTTCAGAATGGACTTGTTTTGCACTCCTCTGGTCATATTAGTGGCTACCAGCCCTGGCGATATATTCTGTGGACACAATAAGGATCATACAGAGTCATACAACACATCACTGTATCTATCGTCAGATGTATCCCGCTTGGTGGCGCTACTGCTGCTCTGTAGCATAGTAGTCTGTAGTGCAATTTTGTATTGGAAATTTGTACAACGCCATCTATCGCCGAATAGCGAAATTAAAATTTTCATAGATAATTCTCTATCGAGTAATTTTACGCGCGTTTTTTTTCTCGATAGTTGTTCGTACTACGGGTACTGGAGACCTTTGTACAGGCATTTGCCCCTGATTATCCCACTTGTTTCAAATTATGTATAAAAACGGTTGATACTAATAAATAATTGGGCAGTAATGGAAGTTTAAAGAACAAGTGAACAAATTAAAGATTGTAGAAAACCAACATGTGTTAGAAGAAAAAAATTCATTTAGGTACGTTTTTTCGCTTCCAACATCCAAAATTTGATAGCAAACACATTGCA
The DNA here is from genome assembly GCA_943789525.1 of Agriphila geniculea. NCBI lineage: Eukaryota > Metazoa > Arthropoda > Insecta > Lepidoptera > Crambidae > Agriphila > Agriphila geniculea. The sequence continues at coordinate 9,019,103 of OX038889.1, forward strand.
AAGAATAAAATGATAGGATCTACACTAGCGCCAAGTTATCGGTAGTGCGCCGACTGGTGGACGATTTGTGAATCAGCCAAATTATCCTGCCATTTGAACAAAATAAGATACCTTTCAAAAAGTTTTTGAACATTATGTTTTTTAGACCCTGAAAACCAATGATCATTGCCGAAAACCAATAATTTAAAGTTTTAACTAAGTATTGTGAATAGCAAAAGAGATAATAAAATTTAAAGCTTAAAGCTTCGTACAGACTGAGGCGAATTCCGCGCGAAATTCGCGAGTGCGACCACGTAACTCAAAGCGATAGCCATAGCCATTGTCAAAGAAATTGCTATGGCAATGGCTATGGCTATGGCTATTGCTTTGAGTTACGCGATCAAAATCTGTCAAAATGAGCGACGCGCGCGATTCGCTCGCCTCAGTCTGTACGAAGCTTTAGACTAAAAATACAGGACGTTACAAAACAACCCTTAATGCCGAATATGGTAGATAGGGACCATCAAACTGAACAACTTTTAATAAACCAAATCATAAATCGCCAGAAAAAAAACCGCTGTCTCATACATTTTGATATTTTCGTTAATATTTTTTGTATGAAACAGCTAAAAAAATTTGGCTATTTCAGTGTTGGTCCCAATAAAAGTGGTTTAATTTAATGGTAAGAGTGGGTAGGTACCCACTTAGGTTGGCGAACCTCCGCGCTCCGCGAACCTGCACAAAAAAAATGATTATTCTGTGCAGCAACAGTGCGCCATAGTGGCCATAGAGTGTACGTGTACAAACACGTATGCGAAGGGACTAAGGCCGGCCACACACAGACGGAATCACGCAACGGAATTCCGTACGTACGTGATTCCGAACGCAGCAGCTGCATACAAAATCTATGGGCTGCCACACACAAGCGTGTTTTTTCCGTACGGAATCTTCATACATTGTCGAAATTACGTTCGGAATTCCGTTACGTGATTACGTCTGTGTGTGGCCGGCCTAATTGTCTAATTTAAAAATCTATCGCAAATCGCAATCGCTTTCATTTGACAGATGGATGTGACACATTGCTGCATTTCTTTGGTAAGTTTTTATTAATGCCAAAAAGAAGCATGGGTAAGGCCGACTAACTTTGCCGATTTCGTATGATAGACAATGTCCGCAAGTTTAAATAAATAAATAAAAAAAAATGGTAACGATTTTTTATGAACTAATTATTGACATAATTAAGTCACATTTTCACTCTAAAAATAAAAATAAATAAAGTTAGTAGAATGTATTTACTCAGTTAAATAAATATATTTTTTAAAACACTGCGTTCTGGTTCAATACAAAATTTGAGTGTCTCCATGAGGCCTTGCATCGGATATTGTTGATTCATTTGAATTCTAAGTCAAAAATACACAAAGTATTGTGTTTTCGTAATAGTGTAACGTATAAATATAGGAAAAGTATTATGATTTAGTAATTTTAATTATATTTTATAATTAATTCACTGCAAATAAAATGTGTCTCCATATATTTTGCGTCCGTTACATTTTTCATCCGTTACCGTTTTCGGCAGATTTCACTTTAAAAACTGGCAATATTTACTTTTTTTTAAGAAGCGCCAACACTGCTCTGGTTGACATTTATGTTATCAGCTTTATTCCACCATTATGTTTGAAGAAAAGTGTTGAACGACTTTGTGTTCGCAGCGTGTCAAACTAATATTTTCGTCAAAAAAGCTGTTTTTCGTTAAAATAAGTGAATGTTCCATTAAAATTTTCTTTAAAAAGTGTGGCTAATGTTTCATTACAGAGGATTTGTGCAAGAAATTAGGTAAAATACAAAAGAATTAAAAGTTAGGTTAGATTAAACATGTAGCATGGGCGCCCGTTACCGTCTGTAACTCGAATCCGTTACCATCCATAACCTAAAGCTTAGTTTATATCAAGGTTTTCTAATTTAATTCAGAAAATATAAAAATGACATTAATATTGCACCTCGCCGCTACAATACTCTTATAAACGTGAAATAAAAAAAAATCGGTAAATTAACTTTCTTTGAATAGTTATGATGTTATAGAATATAGGTATATACGTTTTTATTTTATATATAAATAAATTTTTGATTTTATACTATAAGATGCAGCACTATTTTTGTTAATTTAAATGTTTAAAAGACTATTTAAAGCGATAATAAAAAAAATGGTTGATATTTTTATTTTGCAATTTTGTTTGATCTTTTATTTAAGTATGTGAACTAGACTTTACAATTTTGTCGCGTAACCGTCCGTTACCGACCGTAACCGTCCGTAACCGCGTTAGCGGCAAAATTTCTCGGCCTTACCCATCAATGTTTTACATACTGAAAGCGATTGCGATAGATTTTGAAACTAGACAATAGAAAGGCTGGTTCGCACACGTACACACTATAGACAAAGTGAAAATAAAATGTTAGCTAAGGCGCAATGTTCCAGGTTCGCGGAGGTTCGCGAACCTAAGTGTGTACCCACTCTACTTACAGACCATCAAACTGAACAACTACCTATCTTCCAGATCCGGCATTGCGGGTTGTTCTGTAACACCCTGATAAAATGCAATGTAAATGTAACGCACAGTGATCCTAATGCAGCTGTTAAGGTGCGCCAGCTCGTTGAGGAGGGATGAACTGAAGGCGGTGACGGCGTGCTTGCTGGGCGCGTTCAGATTGGACTGCGGCCAGGACGGGATGTAGTGACCGGAGAGGCTGCGACGAAGGACGCACAGATAATTTTCACAATACACGCTGAAATTTTAATCATTTGGTTCCCGCCGTGTGGTGGTTCCACTCATGATTACAAGCAACTTTTACTATGGGGCCAACTCTACTGCTCGCAAAAAAAAAATCAGCTGTTCCATACAAAAGTGTAGTACCTATTCGACCTTAATGTATGGAACAGCTGATTTTTTTTGCGAGCAGGAGAGTTAGCCCCATACTAAAAGTTGCTTGCAATCATGAGTGGAACCACCACACGGCGGGAACCAAATGATTATTTCAGCGTGTATATACAACGTGTTACAACAAAATAACCCCTAATGCCGAATATGGTAGAGGGACCATCAAACTGAACAACTTTTACTATGGGACCAACTCTGAACTCTGGATGGAAAAGTATTAACAAAAGTTAATACTTTTTATAATTTCTATTCACAATAAATGACATAATCGGTAACAAACGTACCAATTACCTATCACTGTAAAATTTCAATATTTCTAGCGCATTTTCTTGCAATTTAAAATGAAGCGCACTATAATGGGTGTAACAAGACACTCAACCAAACCGAAGTACACGCATTCCACTCATCATCAGGGTCATATTTTTTTTTTTGTCTTTTAGACTACACCTGGTTTCCCAGGTATAGTCTAAATAGCTACGAAGTTATTGAAGATCAAAGTCAATTTTTTTTTTCAAAATATTATGAAATCTTGTTTTATTCGTTATTTCCTAATTGTTGTCTACAGAAACATTATAAAAAAAAATATGTAGGTATTTCGTAACAAACAATGGCTTCAAAACGTCATCACTCTCAATGTATTTCATGAGCACGCACCAAGGAAATTGTAAGTACCTACTTTTGTACGAAGTACTTACAATTTCCTTGGCACGCACACAAAGTTGCCTTTCAACTCGGCGCTACTTACTTTGTGGCCACACGCAGTAGCATTCACTCGCAGGCGCGGTCTTTTGTACGCGTTACATTGCGTGGTAATGTACGCAATGCTTTTTTAACACCAAAAATTAAAATCGTTTCCCAGCAATAATTTTGAACAGAAATGGTCCTGATGATGGGCAGAATACGTAGACCTCGGCTTCGTTGAGTGTCTTGTTACACCCAGTAGATATACTTACCTACTTATATTGATTATGTGGCCGTGAAACGAGTGTTTTTTCATTGACGCAACTGCACGGCGAGTGCACATTATCACCGTTTTGACGTTGATATCCAAAATTGATAACAGCTGTTCATCACTTATCTGACTATCAGCTAAATCTAAACAAAAGAATCACAATCAGAAATAAATTATTTATGCAAATGTAGGTAGCAGATGAATTTAACAATCATCATCATCAGCCTATTATCGTCCACTGCTGGACATAGGATTCTCCAAGTGCACGCCACCGAGCACGATCCGCGGCTACTCTCATCCAGTTTTTGCCAGCCACCTTGCGAAGATCGTCGCTCCACCTTGTCTGAGGGCGTCCCACACGACGTTTGCCGATACGCCGTCTCCACTCAAGAACTCGTCTGCCCCAGTGGCGATCGGTTCTACGGCTGATATGGCCGGCCTACTGCCACTTCAGCTTGCTAATCCGGAATTTAACAAATAAAAGAAAAACCTCTGTTTTCACGACGCACCAGTAATGTTTCCTATAACAAACACGCCAGCATTGTTCACGAGCACGTGGACAGGGCCGAAGCTCTCATCGATCCACTTGAACGCTGCAGACACCTGCTCCAGCTGCGAAAGGTCGCACTGCAGCGGATGAATAGAACCGCGCCCTTGCACGTGGCGTTTAAGTTCCTGCATTAAAACCGACTTCAAAAAACCTACCTCTAAAAAGCAAGAAATAATATTCGTAATAATAAAAAACACGTCTATTGAAGTCGGGTGGGGCTGGAGTACTAATTCCTTTTTTTTTTAATTCTTAAAGCCCCACCCGACTTCAATAGACGTGTTTTTTATTATTACGAATATTATTTCTTGCTTTTTAGAGGTAGGTTTTTTGAAGTCGGTTTTTTGTTTTTTTAAACAATTTTTTATTTTTTTATTTTTAGTGTAGGTACCTTTTGTAGAAAAATCGGCTCAGCCAAACGTGAGTTAATCGCGGAGAAACATACATACATGCGGGTCAAACTACGAACCTCCTTTTTTTAGTCGGTTAAAGAACTACACTTAAGATATCCCTTTTCAAACAAAAAAACGATTATCTTATTCAGTTCATAAACAAAGAAGTTATACGACTGATCATCGAGGTAGTTCACACAAAAATCATACTATTTTCGTGCTTTTTTCAAGATTACTTGAAAAGTACTGAACCGATTTCAAAATTTTAAAAAATGGGACCAACTTGGAAGTTTACCTAATCTAATAACGTTTGAATCATTTCAATCGGTTCAGCCGTCTTCGAGTAATCGGTGTACATACAAAAATCAAAAAAAAAAAAAAAAAAAAAAAAAAAAAAACGGGTCGAATTGAGTACCTCCCTCCTTTTGAAGTCGGTAAAAACATGTCTGTTCATTAGACGTGTTACTACTTTAGAGAGAAATCAAAACATGGAATATTATGTTGTTTAATTTCTTTAATTTATTTGCTGCTTGTAATTTTGTTTCGCCGTCTTATTTATTAAATTGAACTAACGCTCTTACTTTTATACCTATTATTCTTATTAGTAGTAATGAAGGTTACCATCCGTCCTGATTTGTCCGGATATGTCCAGACTTATAGACATTTGTACGGACTTTGTCCGGCTTTGAAATTTGTCCGGCTTTTTAGAATGGGCGGTGTAATACTAGTTATAAAACATACATAGCTGTAATGTTCGAAAGAGATGTCCCAAAATGTATGGAGTCTGTGCCACGTCCATGTTACAGATATCAGAAAATAGGTAAAGACACAATAAACAATTTCTAATCATCCAATTTCTCTAAAATCTCTTTGTTTTTTGGAAACAACATTTTATCGTGTACTTTTAAAATATAAGCACACAACAAAAAACATATGGCGGAAGTTATCATTTTTAGTCAGTTCTTTTTGAAAAAAATGTCTGGTCTTTTATTTAAATATACGGCTTTTTGTCAGGACTTTCAAAACTCGTAACACTTAGTAGGTAGCTACCTAGTGGCAATTTATGGTCCCAGAACTAGTTTTGGTCACAAAACTTCTAACGGAAGCACAAATAAATTAGACATACTGTAAGAAGATCGTATTACGAAATAGCATGGTGACAAAAATAATACTGCGATAAGACATGGCAGAGGCACCCTGTACTGCGCTAAAGGACCTAGCTAGTTGGCAATAAGATTCTGAGCGTGCCTGATTCTGTTGCAAAATCGTTTAGGTACAGTATATCACCTCGATGAGTTGTGGTCTCCTCGCCAAGCCTACAACGCGCATGCCAGCGTTCGCCAGGCTGACTGCAATCGCTGCTCCGATGCCGGCGCTCGCTCCGGTCACCACGGCCGTCTTGCCTTCCCACCGGTCCATTTATTTTATTCTAATCTAATAAAAGGATTTACCTAGTTAGGTAGGTATCGCAGAGGACTATAAACACGAACTTCTTTTTAGGGTTCCGTACCCAAAGGGTAAAAACGGGACCCTATTACTAAGACTCCGCTGTCCATCTGTCTGTCTGTCTGTCTGTCACCAGGCTGTATCTCATGAACCGTGATAGCTAGAAAGTTGAAATTTTCACAGATGATGTATTTCTGTTGCCGCTATAACAACAAATACTAAAAACCGAATAAAATTTATATTTGAGGGGGGCTCCCATACAACAAAAGTATTTATTTGACGTTTTTTGGTAAACAGATACGGTAGATAGGTGATTTAAAGAAAGGTCTAACTTACCAGTTACCAATATTACTGAATTAATCCAACGGCGATATCTTTTCCACAGCATGCACTTAGTTTTTTTGTTGTGTTGTTGACTTCACCATAAGCGCCGATATAGGTATTACTGGTTGATCGACCTAGGCCCGACTTAATAAACGTGACTATTGTAAATTACCATGACAATTTGGTATCCATTGTGTCAGCCAATTAGAAACTAGGAAATATACTTATCAATTATTAGTTAGTAAAAATAGGTATGAAAATAGGTAAAATTCAGCCTATGCCGCAATGTAAACTATACTTATTGTCATTGTAATTATTTTTGACTAGCGGCCGCCCGCGGTTTCACCCGCGTGGTTTCCGTTCCCGTGGGAATATCGTGTTAAAAAGTATTCTATGTTTTAATCCAGGCTATCTTCTATCTGTGTGCCAAATTTCAACCAAATCCGTTCAGTAGTTTTTGCGTGATTGAGGAACAAACATCCAAACCCACATACTTTCGCATTTATAATATTAAGTAGGATTTCCCGGTTTCCGAATGAGCTCTGTACGTACATGCATGTATGTGTAGGTAAATTAAATGATAATGCAATACTGTTATGACATTTATTTTATTTTATTTATCTTTTATTGGGAAACAAACAGCCTTATACATTACAAAGTAATAACTTAATTTATGCAAACTCATTTGCCAAAAAAGTTTCCACGTCTAATAATTTACATTGGATTCGTTAAGTAAGTATTAAATAGTTACTACTTTTAAGATTTGCACTATTAATTAACAAATAATGAGTACAAGAATTAATTACTACATGTATAAGATTACACTAAATAATATTTAAAATTTAAGATTTCAATTTTGAAAATGTAAGGTTGAAAGAAAATATCAATGCGACCATACTTCTTATTATAGTTATGTAAAGTTCTTGGAATAAATCGATTTTTTGCATACTTTGTACGACAACAAGGTACAGAGAACGTATCACAAGAACGCAGTGACACGGAGCTGATCTGATGATGGAGCCGGAAGGTGGCCATGGGTACACACACCATCAGCCATTTTAATGTCCCCACTGCTGAGGCACAGGCCTTCCTTATGATAAGGATAAGGAGGAAGGGCCGTTACCCACCACGCGGGCATAATGAGGATAAGTGGGTGTTAACGACTGCAAATGCACCCGGGACCAACGGCTTAACGTGCCTTCCGAAGCACGAAGAAGTTCGAGATAATAAATTTTTGGTCACCCATCCCATGACCGACCCTTGCGAAAATTGCTTCGCAGGCGCTAAACCACTACGCCATCGAGAGCTCCTCGGGCCGAGGCCTGGGGCCGTACCGGCTAACGAATCGAGCTTCGGTAAGTTTGCCGAGTTTCAAATTAAAACAGATAAATCGAAGTAAGGAATTACTTATTGTACTATTTGTTGAAGTTATTTGGAAGATAATTATATCTTAATATACGGGTTCGCCATTTTGGCCCAATTAGGCTCGATTTATCTGCTTTAATTAATTTGAAACCCGACAGACTTTTCGAAGTTCGATGCGTTAGCCGGTACGGCCCCTGATCGATACCCGATCAAGCCCATCGGTCATGGGTACTTTTGTAATAAAACGACGCAACCCCATCGAGTTTGAGCTCGTTAAGTTCGTCTTGACTTAGCCTTAGACTTAGCCCAGATTTGATAGAATTGCGTCGTATTATTGCAGAATTGCTATGGCCACCTTCTGGCTCCGTCTCCAATTCTCCGTCATCAGACTGTGTCTTCGATCATTGATCGAAGGACCCTGTAATTAGATTAAACGACTACTTATACAAGGTCATTTTGTATCCACTATCCAAATTTTGAGGATGTGTTCAGTCCATGAAACTGAACAAGAACACATGGTCAAATATGTAAAAAAAACATCGACTTTCCATAGAAATCAAAGAGATCACGTGATCAATTTAGTATGGGATGACCAAAATTTTTTGGCGAAATTTGACAAATGTTTCTTAGAGAAAGTTGTTTAGTTTCATGAACTGGATACATCCTTAAAATTTGGATGGTAAGTTCAAAATGACACGATATATTACGGTAAAGAAAATTGTTTAAAAAAACAAAAAACCGACTTCAAAAAACCTGCCTCTAAAAAGCAAGAAATAATATTCGTAATAATAAAACACGTCTATTGAAGTCGGGTGGGGCTGGAGTACAAATCCCTTTTTAGGGTTCCGTAGCCAAAATGGCAAAAAACGGAACCCTTATAGATTCGTCATGTCTGTCTGTCTGTCTGTCTGTCTGTCTGTCTGTCTGTCTGTCTGTCTGTCTGTCTGTCTGTCTGTCTGTCTGTCTGTCTGTCTGTCCGTCCGTATGTCACAGCCACTTTATTCCAAAAGTATTAGGACTACATAGTTGAAACTTAGTAGGCAGGTGTATTCTGTGAACCGCTTTACGATTTTTATACAAAAATAAAAAAAATAAAAGATTAAAGGGGGGCTCCCCATACATGGAACTGAAACTGAAAATATTTTTTTTCATCAAACCAATACTTGTGGGGTGTCTATAGATAGGTCTTTAAAAATGACGTTGAGGTTTCTAAGACTATTTTTTTTTAAAGTCAACCGTTTGAAAAATATATGCCGCCAAAGTGGTAAAATGTGTGTCCCCCCCCCTTTAACTTTTAAAGTAAGAGGGTGAAAAATCTAAAAAAAATATAAACTATAGATCTTAATAAACACTTTCAACGAAAATTGTTTTGAACGAGATACAGTAATTAGTTTTCGAGATATAGTACATTTTCCAAAACCGCAAATATAACTTTGTCATTCATACAAACACTGTGAAAAACAAAGTTATTTTTTCAGACGAAAAATGATAGCGGTATTAAAATATGGTATGGTATAATGTACCTACGGAACCCTACTGCGCGTGGCCCGACACGCACTTGGCCGGTTTTTTTTATTCTAAAAGCCCCACCCGACTTCAATAGACGTGTTTTATTATTACGAATATTATTTCTTGCTTTTTAGAGGTAGGTTTTTTGAAGTCGGTTTTTTGTTTTTTTAAACAATTTTTTATTTTTTTATTTTTAGTGTAGGTACCTTTTGTGTTAGGTAGTGTAGGTATATTATTTAGGTAGAAATTAAAATCGGCTCAGCCAAACGTGAGTTAATCGCGGAGAAACATACATACATGCGGGTCAAACTGAGAACCTCCTTTTTTAAGTCGGTTAAAGAACTACACTTAAGATATCCCTTTTCAAACAAAAACATAATTATCTTATTCACTTCATAAACAAAGAAGTTATACGACTGATCATCGAGGTAGTTCACACAAAATCATACTATTTTCGTGCTTTTTTCAAGATTACTTGAAAAGTACTGAACCGATTTCAAAATTTAAAAAAATGGGACCAACTTGGGAGTTTACCTAATGTAATAACGTTTGAATCATTTCAATCAGTCCAGCCGTCTTCGAACCGGTGTACATACAAAAAAAAAAAAAAAAAAAAAAAAAAAAAAAAAAACGGGTCGAATTGAGTACCTCCCTCCTTTTGAAGTCGGTAAAAACAGCATCAACTCATGGTAGAAGCTACTGGTGCGAGTCGAATGGGATTTTTTCTAGTATATTATTTAGTACCTATTGTATAAAAAAATAGCATTGTGAATGCAAAAATCTCAAAATTAAAAAGACTATATACGTAGTACGTACCCAACCCACAATACGTAATCTTCAATCATGATTACATTTAAGATTAAAGAAATCAATCAAGAAAGTAATCTATTTAGTGATTAATGACTATTAGTAATGTAATCGTTATCTTTAATTACAGGTAAGTATTAAGTAAGTACATACCTACATTTTCAGTTCATTATTTGCCGGAGAAAATGCATTTACGCATCCCCCCCCGCAGGTGAACAGGGGTTCGAAATGTGGGACTCTCCAGGAGGCGACCGCAACATTCAGCGTTGCGGCTTCCTCCTTGACCGCCTCCCGTGATCCCACCCAGCCAAAAGGCTCGGCGGGATCCCGGGAGGGGGGAACACCCACTAAAAACTCCGGCACTTGCCCTCTCGCCGCCGGTTGGCCCTGAGGGACCCTTGTAGGAATCTGCCTCATTAGACCCGGCGGGCGGCCCGGTTGTCCGGGCCTCTTCGCGGTTGGGAGATGGCCGGGCAAGTTTAGCCATCTCCCTAGACGGTTGGGACCGTGCAAGGCAGGCGATGGGTCACCCCCCACCGCCCGCTTGGCCCCGTTTAGGGGGCAATGAGATGCGCGTAGCGACGCCTCCTTACCCCCGTCCGCCTGCGGCGGAGAAGAGCCGCATGAGCATCCTCTTCGCGGACTCTCTCCGCCATCTCCTTCTGGAGGATGATATCCTCACAAAAGGAGACTACCGCCTGCCATGCTCTCTCACTGCTCAGCATCGCAAGGATGACGCTGGGCAGCGAGAGATCCCATCCCACCACCCCCACGAGATCCCGACGCTGCTCTGACCACGCAGAACACGCCTCTAGCGTGTGTTGCGCAGTGTCCAGCACAGCGTCACACCCGTGGCACTTTGGAGACTCCTCCCTCTGTATCCGGCACAGGTACTTACCAAAGCATCCGTGCCCGGTAAGCACCTGTGTCAGCCTATACGTTAAAGACCCGTGGGCCCTCTCCTTCCATTCTTTAATGACAGGGCGGATGGCCTCCACCGTCCTATGACCTGCTATTGGGGTCTCAAGTTGGTGCCCCCATTCCTCCAAACATCTCTGTTCCGCGACACGCCGGCCAGTCTGCCACTCTTCTGGGGCAAGGCGATCTCCCCTTGCCCTTTCCTCTTTACGCTGCCAATACACCTCCGATAGAACCTGGGCTTCTAGTTCCCATGGAGGCGTACCGGCAAGCGCGCATGCCGCGGACTGACCTCGAGGGGTCTTTTCTACTGATTTTCGTTCGACATCTCATTGTTTTGAGTCGTATATGTATATGCGATTCAAAAATAGGGCCCCTTAGGCACGATCTAAGGGTCCCCCCAGACTTACCGGTTTCATTTCTTGCTTTGCTGTTCTACTTGCTGTTTAGACCGCCGGCCAACCAGGGTCATTTTCAATCTATCGCATATTTGGACCAGACCAAATTGACAAGATAGCCATTAGCTTGGCGTTATCAAATATCATCGTCTGGGTTGCGAAGTAAGAAGCTTCTGGGAGATATGCCACCCTGACCATGGTCTCCGATTGCTAAAAATAAATCGATCGCATATTTATATGGGCCGGGGAATCAAACCAGGAACTTTTTTTAAAACGTATATTGCAAGAAACTTTTAACTTTTACAAAAATGAGCAGAGCGCACGCGACGCGTTGTCGTTTCAGCGGATCCACCATTCGTCCCCTTCCTCGCTCGCACGTCTTCCTTCTCATTCACTCGCACTCGGATACATCATGCTTACAAATCATTCAACCTTTCATACGTTCCGATATTTCATTCCCACATTCGGCCATCCTGCAGCTATGTCTGTCCCCAGACATTCATCCTCTTATCATTCCACGCTAACAGATCATCACAAAACTTATCATAACAACCTCAACATCATGAAACTTAAATGAACTTATTAGTAAACAAAATACAGTTTATAAACTGTTCGGTTTAAACGTTAGGTTTTACATTTTAAATACTTTTTAAATATCATCAACTTAGGTTTACAATATTAATCTTATCTTAATTACTTACACATTTTCTGAATCATTTTAGACAATTTTATTTTTACTTCGAACAACCAAACTGGTAAATATGTTGAAAAACAATCTTATAGATTAAAATAGTAGTAACACAATAACAAATTACTATTTTAAAATACAATATTAGGGCTTCCACATACACTTACATCCATCATCGTTCATACACAAAAAAAACAATAACTCACTTACCAAAGTACAAAATTTCTATGACACACCACATACTAGATAGGCCAGGGCTTCATATAGTCAGAGGAGGTTGTGGTCTTGTTTGGTCCCTCAGCCTGCGGGTCTGCCTTCTCCACGTCAAATCTATTGTTTCTCTTGACCTTTGTAACTCTGTATGGCCCCAAAAACTTAGGTTTGATCTTCATACCAGTTCCAAACTGTGTGCGCTTTATAGCAACTATCTCTCCTTCTGAATACTGCCTGCTCTCTTTTCTTTTCTTATTGTAATTCTTCATATTTTCATTTTGAACTTTTTGTATTTGTATTTTTGCATTTTCCCTTAGCTCTTCTCTATAGTGAACAAAGTCATCTCGCTCTTCTTGTAATAATAACTCATAGAGTTCACAGTCTGATTTTCTTATCATCTTTGTTCCCATCAGTAGTTCAAACGGTGACGTATTTATACTTCTCTGGTGCGTGCTATTCAAAGCTCTTTGCAATTTATTGACGTGTTTGTACCATTGTGTGGGCTGTTCTATAGATAACTTGGTCAAAACTGAAATGATGGTTCTGTGAACCCGTTCCACCTGCCCATTTCCTCTAGGTACTCCCGTTGTAATCTTAATATGCTGTATACCTTCGTTTTCACAGTACTGAGCAAAATCTTTACTTGTAAATGCTGTCCCTCGATCTGATATTATTCTTCTTGGGTTTCCAAACGTTTGTTGGTGAATTTCCAGCTTATTAAGGACTTCTTGGGTTCCCGTGGACTTCGTAGGAAAAATCCAAACAAATTTCGTGAATCCATCGACTATGGTTAGGATATGGTTGTATTTCTTACTTGTCTCCGTCATTGCTCCGATGTGGTCAATGTGAAGTGTGTGGAAAGGCACATCCTCTTTTTCTATTGGATTCAAAAACCCTTCCTGCTTCCCTTCTTTCCTTGATGCCAAAAGGCAAGGGATACACGTAGAAATACAATCTTCTATCTTCTTCTCTAACTTTTCTATATAGTAATCTTTACAAATTAATTCCATGGTCTTCTTTTTAGAAAAATGCCCGTTTTCATGAGCTCTTCTGATTATGCTTATTTCAATTTGTTGTGGTACAACTAAGCGTCGCTCTACACCTTTACAAAGCAAACCATTTTGCAAGTAGAAATCTTTGTACGGCTTTTGATCTTTAAGTATGTCAATGATCGCTTTGAGACCATCGTCAGTTTCTTGGGCTCTTCTTAATTCTTGATGGATATCGGTAGATATTGCTGCTACATACGGGTTTCGACTCAATGCGTCTGCATGTCTCATCCTCGACCCCTTTCTGTGTTCTACTTTGAAGTCGTAGTCTTGTAAGAACAAAATCCATCTAGAAACCTTTGGCGATAGTGCCATTTCTTTTTTATTAATGGTCATCTCAAAAGCTTTACAATCAGTTACTATCTTGAAGTGTCTTCCAAAGATATAGTGTCTAAATTTCTTTATTCCTTCTATTACAGCCAATACTTCTAGTTCATAACTTACATATTTGCTTTCAGCATCAGTAGTTCGTCGACTCATGTAATGTACTGGGTGCAGCTCACCATTACAATCTTTTTGCATCAAGATAGCAGCGTACGCAACACTCGAAGCGTCTGTGTGCAGTTCAGTTTCAGCATTACATTCATAAATCTTTAACACTGGCTTACTTGACAATTTCTCTTTTAATATTGTAAATACTTTTCTATGTTCTTCGTTAAACTCAAATTTCTTATCTTTTCGTAACATATCGGTGAGTGGAGACGCAATCATAGCGTAATCTTCTATAAACTTTCTGAAATATGAACATAATCCGAGGAAACTGTGTAGTTGCTTCACATTCTTAGGCTCAGGGAATTTCATGACAGCATCGGTCTTCCCTGGCGATGGCATCACTACACCGTCCTGTATAACATTTCCCAAATATTCAACTTTTCTCACCAATAGTTGTGATTTCTTCCAATTAATCTGTAGTCCATATTCTGATGAAATTTGTAAAACTTCTTGTAATCTTTCTAATGCTTCTGGCTCGTTCTGTGCTGGAATTAGCAAGTCGTCAATGAATATCAGAACATGACCTTTTGTTATCAAATCCCTAAAGATTATCGAGATAAATCGTGTGAAAACCTTTGGACATGTGGCTAAGCCAAAAGGAGCCCTTAAAAATTCATACTGCCCCTTCATAGTGACAAATGAAGTATACTTTATAGACTCTTCGCTTACTAACAAGTGAAAGAAACCATTCTTTAAATCTAGCGCTGAAAATACCCTAGCGTTAGCTAACCTGTCAATGTGGTCGTCTATGAGAGGTAAGGGGTACTCGTCTCTCAACATTTTCTTGTTTATCTGTCTGTAATCAACACATATTCGTAAAGAACCATCTTTCTTGCGAACAAGCACTAAAGGACTAGCATATTCTGAGTAGCTTACCCTTATTATTCCATCTTCCAACCATTGCTGTATTTGAGTATCAACTTCTTCTTGTTCCTTATACGAGATGCGTCGTGGACGTTGAGCAACAGGGATGTCATCTTTCATCGTAATCTTCAGCTGAATCGGAGCTTCCTTCGTTTGGCAAGGCTGGTAATCCTCAACCAAATTGACCACCTCCTGTCTGATGCCCTTGTCTGCCACATAACCTACGCAATCAGAAACACACGTAAAAACACAACAATCACTCATCCAATCATTCGGTTTCATCCATACCGTTCCGTCTTTCATAATCGTTGTTACATTTTGTAAGAAATCGTGCCCTAATATTATTTTATATGGTATACAATCGTTAGGTACAACATAGAAAGATACACTATCGTAATTTTGTCCATCTATTTGCACAGCCGTCGTAAATTGTCCACACGTACTCACTTTCGATGATCCAAGTCCAGACAATGTCAGTTTATTGTTTTTGTTACACTCCGGCGCACCTATCGCGTTAAAACAGTCAATCGTTATCAAGTTAACGTCGCTGCCCGTGTCGATCAAGGCGTAGATCGAGTTTTCTTTTCCTATTTTCAACAATTTCACCGGTTTTCTTTCTACGATCGGTTTGTTTACATCGCTGTCAGCAACAATTTCCGTCTTGTATATGTCAGCTTCGCCATGACAGTGCATTTCCGCCGCCATGTTGCCGCCACAGCCAATCGGAGAGCTTGTGTCGCTGTCATCAGTGCTGCCAACTTCACGATGTTCACGCGCCGCTACCACCGCGCCACCTTCCGTCGTCGTGACAAAACTTTGCCTCCTCGTCTTCTCGTCGGCAAACGTCGTTTGGTTTCGTGTCTTCGCCGGGCATTGCATAGAAATATGGCCGAACTCGTTGCAATGAAAGCATTTTCGGCCATTTTGTCGATTTGGACAATCTTCGGATGCATGGCTTTTTTCACCGCAATTGTAGCACCGTTTCACACCGTAGCTTGTACTTGCCGTCGGGAAGCGCTCGCGCTGCTGATTCTGTGCAGGATTCGGCTTGCTATGACTTCGGTTATTGTATGCGTACCGTGGTTCCCGCGCTTCGCTTGCACACATTTTCTCTTTGACGGTTTCGTACACTTTGAGCTTATCTTTCAAATCATTGTAGGTACTCACGCCGTATAACATGACTTTATTGATTTCTTTGTCTTGAATACCGTCTACTATATACTTTATAGCGACATAATCAGGCATTTTACCCCTTCTTCCGAGCTCCTTCATCACTAACATATAATCAAGGCATGACTCACTTTTTAATTTTTTTCTCTTGCACATAAGCTCATGGATTGCTTTTATATCAACGGTGTCGGGGAATTCTCTGCTTATCGCCGCTTTTAAGTCTTCCCAAGTCTTGTAAATTTTCTCGGAGCGCAGCCACAGGGCCGCTGTGCCGGTCAGGGATCGACGGGCGATTAATAATTTTTGCGTTTCGTTCCACTCGAAAATCTCAGAATTATCTTCAATATCCTGGACCCACCTTGAAACAGGATACGTGCTGTCTTGAGCGCTAAACTTCATCACCAAATCTTCCGTGAGGTGCAGCATACCACCACCGCGTGTTCGTCGTAATCGTCGTAAATCTGGTGTTTGCTCGTTCGTTTGGGATCTTTCGCCATCGTAGGCTTGAGATGATGAAGCTGGCGACCCGAAATACCGCTAACAGATGCCGTTTCGTGAAATTCTTTTCGTGCCGACGCGCCCCGCCACGTGCCGCCGTACCGTACCTGTCGTTTGGCTCGTCTCGTCTGCGTACCTCCTGATCCCGGAACCGTGCCCCCAAAACTTATGGGCCGGGGAATCAAACCAGGAACTTTTTTTAAAACGTATATTGCAAGAAACTTTTAACTTTTACAAAAATGAGCAGAGCGCACGCGACGCGTTGTCGTTTCAGCGGATCCACCATTCGTCCCCTTCCTCGCTCGCACGTCTTCCTTCTCATTCACTCGCACTCGGATACATCATGCTTACAAATCATTCAACCTTTCATACGTTCCGATATTTCATTCCCACATTTATATAAATTGTGAACAGGGTTGTGGGTGTCATCATTACCTATCTGAACAATTTTTTTGTGTTTTCATAACGATCGTTTAAGGAACAAAACTCACAAGAACATTCTTATATGTGAAATGTACTTAGATTGAAAATATGCGATAGATTGAAAATGAGCCCTTGGCCGGCGGTCCATTGCCGAACAGCAAAGCAAAGAACGGAAACCGGTAGGTCTGGGGGGACCCTAAGGGTCCCCCCAGACCTCAAAATACTATTATACAAATCAAATAAATACAAAATACTAGATCTCAAAATACTAAGATGATCTTCAGCATCCCATTTGTTAGTAATTTCTTCCAAATTAATTTTCTGCATGGCTCTCTGGGTGGATGAGGCTAGGTACCGTAGTTTCCGTGGGAGTGGGGGTGGTTGTAATAGTAAGCGTCCTCTTCAAAATGTCAGACCTCGTTGTCTCGTAAAGTTCTTTAGTTTTTTCGTAAATGTTTTCGTTGAAGTAATCAAAGTTCTTGTCCTCTAAGGTTAAAAGTTGGCGGTGACGTTTGTCGAAATCATCCCACAGGCTGGTCAGGAAAACTAAACGTTTAGTAAGATATTCTTGAGTTTTCCTGGCCGTATTGTCCTTTTTACAGTTCACACATAGTTGCTTGATGCTTTCGAATACTTCAGCTTGAAGTTATCGCTCCGCAGCCATGATGAAAGTTGCGTTAGTTCCTTGTTATCGCTTCAGGTGCAGTTATGTACTAATCCACAGGCTTCCAAGACTAGCAGCTCAGCGTAGTTGACGGCGGAGTGATGCAGTATCCTGGAGTGGTCGCTAGTTCGGTACGCAGAATTCTCTCTCTCCTCACACGATATGTGCGCTCTCGTCTCAATTCACCTGGTGAGTCCCGCTGGTGGGAGGCCAGGCAAACCGATTCGCTACCGTGCAAAGATAAAGAAAAATCAAACGTACCTTGTGTTTGTCGAAGGACCAAAAACTGTAGGAGGTCCGCTTAGTTGACCACGGACTTCTTACAGGATGATGTTAAAAGTTGTAGTTGTCAAGTTAGTTGCTGGCTTGAAGTTAAGTTGTTTCAGATGTGATAAGATAAAGGAAAGAAATACGTCACTTTACACTTTTATTACGTTAAAGTTAGTTAGTTGCTAGTTAAGTTGTAGTTTAAAGTAAGATGGGTCTTATCTCGACCGTAGCCGATAATAATCTCATAAAGTTAAATAATTACATCAAAAAGGTAAATTTAATGTGCTGACGCGCGACCTAAATTAGACGTACCGATGCTCACTCGGTCAGTAAGGTCGGTCGAAAAAATGTCGGTGGAAAAACCGTACATATGTGTAATACAATCTGGCTTTTGTAACTACAATAGGGTTCCCTGCCCTATATTGAGTTCTGGGACCCTATTTTTAAATCGCTCGACTGACCTCGAGGGGTCTTTTCTACTGATTTTCGTTCGACATCTCATTGTTTTGAGTCGTATATGTATATGCGATTCAAAAATAGGGCCCCTTAGGCACGATCTAAGGGTCCCCCCAGACCTACCGGTTTCGTTTCTTTGCTTTGCTGTTCTACTTGCTGTTTAGACCGCCGGCCAACCAGGGTCATTTTCAATTTATCGCATATTTGGACCAGACCAAATTGGCAAGATAGCCATTAGCTTGGCGTTATCAAATATCATCGTCTGGGTTGCGAAGTAAGAAGCTTCTGGGAGATATGCCACCCTGACCATGGTCTCCGATTGCTAAAAATAAATCGATCGCATATTTATATAGATTGTGAACAGGGTTGTGGGTGTCATCATTACCTATTTGAACTATTTTTTTGTGTTTTCATAACGATCGTTTAAGGAACAAAGCTCACAAGAACATTCTTATATGTGAAATGTACTTAGATTGAAAATATGCGATAGATTGAAAATGAGCCCTTGGCCGGCGGTCCATTGCCGAACAGCAAAGCAAAGAACGGAAACCGGTAGGTCTGGGGGGACCCTAAGGGTCCCCCAGACCTACCGGTTTCGTTTCTTTGCTTTGCTTTCTACTTGCTGTTTAGACCGCCGGCAAACCAGGGTCATTTTCAATCTATCGCATATTTGGACCAGACCAAATTGGCAAGATAGCCATTGGGTTGCGAAGTAGGAAGCTTCTGGGAGATATGCCACCCTGAACATGGTCTGCGATTGCTAAAAATAAATCGATCGCATATTTATATAAATTATGAACAGGGTTGTGGGTATCATCATTACCTATCTGTTTTCATAACAATCGTTTAAGGAACAAAGCTCACAAAAACATTATTATATGTGAAATGTACTTAGATTGAAAATATGCGATAGATTGAAAATGAGCCTCTTGGCCGGCGGTCCATTGCCAAACAGCAAAGCAAAGAACGGAAACCGGTAGGTCTGGGGGGACCCTTAGTCGTGTTTTGTGTGATTTTATTAATTACTAGCGGCCGCCCGCGGTTTCACCCGCGTGGTTCCTGTTCCCGTGGGAATATCGGAATAAAAAGTATTCTATGTTTTAATCTAGGCTATCTACTATCTGTGTGCCAAATTTCAACCAAATCCGTTCAGTAGTTTTTGTGTGATTGAGGAACAAACATCTAAACATCCAAACCCACAAACTTTCACATTTATAATATTAGTAGGATTTACTTTTGTAAGTTTATTCTATTTCATGTATTTGGAACATATTATATGTATTTAAGTTCGTAACTGCGTTAAGACTTATGATTTGCGATTAACTAAATTTAATATTTTTTAAATTCATGTTTTTCATTTCATATTGCAACAATTTTGACATTTAATTATCTCGTTAAAACGAATTACGGTTATAGTAAGGCAGTGGTTAGGCACCTTCAAATGATAATAAATAGATACCTAGGTTTAAGAAGAAATAAAAAACCTTTCTAAAAATAAATAAGTTTATTTTTTAACACAAACCATCTTTTCTGTAGATTAACATATAGGTACTTAGTTTAAAAAATAGTACATTTCCAAACAATAAACAAACTATGTTTAAGTTATAAAAATGTGTTGATAATACCCTTTCTCACGTTGATTTTTCGTTTTTCTCACAATCTCTTTTCACGCACCGGTTGGATTGTTATCTCACTAATCTGTAAAAGAATTATAAAAATACATTAAAAAACCTGAAAAAAACTGAATGTTTTGTGTTGTACATTACTATTGTTCCTTCAAAAGAACGAAGGAAATATTTATCCAATCGTACGTCCATATTACTTGTACAGTACTGGCAAAAAAGTGTAGAAATTAATGGGAAAGCCATTTTCTTTGTTATTACTGTTAGTGTTAATGTTTGGCAACACTAAACTATACCTACTTCCGTATGGAAAACCCTTGCTAGATAGTAAACATAATAAAAATTAAGTTCCATTTCTATACAAATTGTGCCAAGCTGTAATAAAATTGTGAAAAAAATATAAAATGGGGTTCTTTAGGGCTTATTAGGTAGGGTTAGGGGTTATTGTAAGAAATTTCTGTCAGAAAAATTCTGACGGTCGCCGGAAGGCACTCGGTGCAAACATTTTGTATTACACCCCGCACACTGTTAGTACTTAATGCTATTCTGTGACACTGTTAGAAAATTTGAATTCTAACAGTGTGCGGGGTCTAATACAAAATGATACAAAATGTATCCACAGAGTGCCTTCAATACGCGGCCACCCATTGGGCCCTTAATAGTTATTTTTATCTCACACATCTGTGTGTGAGAGAAAATAACAATTAAGGGCCCATCAAACATTTTAAATCACAGAAGTTATGAGGTTGTCTGGAACCTCATAACTTCTGTAATTTAAAATGTTTATCAGTTGCTAAATATTACATCAAATTATGACTATAGCCGTCAACTATCAGCATAAATAGCAGCAGAAAATATATTATTATACTGTGAAGTATCAATCAGTCTATTTATGAACTTACATTGACGGTAGGTGGTACGGAGAGCGCATACAAAGCTGCGTCGGCGACGTCGCTTGCCTTCAGGATGGGCACGTTTTGCATGCCTCTGGCCATATCAGTATCTACCAGCCCTGGCGATATGTTCTGTAGATACAATAAGGAACTACCATTACGGAAAAACCTGGTAGATACACGTGTATAATCACAATAAATTAAGAAAATGCCAAATAGTAAAGCAACGATTATTAAAAACAAAAAATCGAATGAGTACTATCGAAATTTAACTAAGTCATTAAATAATTAAATAAAAATAAAAAAAAATCTTCAATGATTAATTCAATTTATACAGGTTTCTATACTTTCTATCAGGTATATAGTTAACTAGCGGCCCGCCCCAGCTTCGCACGGGTGCAATGTAGTTACTAAATGTATAACTGTGCTAATGTGGTGTCAGTGTAAAGTTATTAGATTATACTACAGGATACATATACCTAGGAGGACGACATATACCTATACGACGTACGCAAGGGGTGTTATAATATAATTGACGTGTGTGTGTGTGTGTGTGTCTGTCTGAGGCAACCAACCTAGCTCCCAAACTTATGGATCGATTTTAATGAGGTTTTTATGCATAGTTTAAGAGAAGCGTATAGACGGCGGGAAGCGACTTTGTTTTATACTATGTATAGCTTTTGCCCGTGGCTCCGCCCGCGTGGCAGTCGATAATTGTTGTAAGTCTTCCCTTGGAAACCAATGATCGGGATGAAAAGAAGCCTGTGTTAAGTATTCCAGACTTAATCTATATCTGTGCCAAATTTCTCCTAAATCCGTTCACCCGTTCAGACGTGATTGAGTATGATATGATTGAGTAGGTACCTAACAGAACAACATCCAAACATCAAAACTTTCACATTTATACAATTTTGTGATTATATAGGTAATAGCTGCACCCCGCGGTTTTACCCGCGCAGTCTGTCGATTCTGTAACCAAACTCGCATCTCACTTCACTTCGCGTGAATTTGTTATTAGACATTTGTTTACTAAATGAGCTATTTTACTGATTGCAAAAAATTTAGGTAGCCTGCGTAGCTATCTAAAATCTTTTGTGATAAAAAAAAATTCTTATCATTATCTTATTTATGATTCAAAATTCCCGTGCAGTGAAGTGAGATTCGAAGTGGGGTTCGAGTTTGGTTACAGAATCGACGCCCTGTTAACGATTCTGTATTAGTTAGGTAGGTACTTAATAAAATTTATAGCGGTAATTTAACAAAATAAGTATAATAATATTATGTTACATTTAATACTTACCTTAGGGCTGGTTTACATTATCTTAGTCTTTAGTAGAGTGTTTTAGGAGAGTAGAAGTTCATTACGTGGTGTGTTTGACGTTCTTTTAAAATCGACGAACATGCCAAGCAATGTATTTCTACTCGCTACTCGACTCGGTCGTCTACTTGCCTAATGTAAACCAGGCCTTATAGTTAAAAATTCAAATATCTTTGCATAATAGTTATCTTCTTTATAAATAAAAATCGATGTATGTGTATTTGTTTCCTTTGCACTCCTAAACCATTCATCCACATCCGATTATGATGAAACTTTGGTGAATGTTTGGTGAATTGTTCTGCTTACTACTGAAAAGGTTTCTGGCTAAAAAAAAACGTGACAGTGCAACGCATGCCGGGCAAAGATTTATGCCGGGTGCAACTAATGTTGTGCATTATTATCAGGCTCTCCATCGAAACACTTCTCTAAATACCACATTCCTTGTCACGTTATCTGATATTTGCCAGAGGTTGCCGTTTTATTTGACTAATATTTTGTAAAGTAGATAAAATCTTATACAACATTATAAGAATCAAAGCTTGTTTTGAAAATCGGGAAAATTAGAGATTAAACGTCAGCCCGTGCAGTGACAACGGACATTTATTTTTCTTAATCATTCAAATGCACTAAGAAGTTTTGATTCCGATATCGAAGTCAACCACCCTAAAAATAGCTTTCTACCCCTTTTCAACCCTGTTAAGGGATACATTTCAAAAAAATACGAAACACGTATTCAATCAATTTTGTAAAAGAATGTCTATGCCAAATTTCAAGTCAATCGGGCCAAGGAATCGCGTTCTCCCATACAAACTTTGCCACCCTGTTTCACCCACTTAGGGATTGAATTTCGCAAAATCCCGTCTTAGTGAGCACCTACACCCTAAAAGGGACCCCCATGCAAAATTTGAGACTCCTAGCACTTGTAGTTTCTGAGATTTCGTGATGAGTCAGTGAGTGATTTACGCTTTTATATATATAGATTTCATGATCAGGTAATTATTTATCGACAACAAACTAGACCCAGTTGGTTTTCACTTTTCGCTATCGAAAACTATTGTTTCTATCTTTTACTCGCATTGAACAAAACTGTGCATTGTTTATGATCCGATAGTGAAAACCGGCCAAGTGTGAGTCGGACTCGCGCACGAAGGGTTCCGTACCAAAAACGGCAAAAAATTACGTTTGTTGTGTGGGAGCCCCCCTTAAATATTAATTTTATTGTTTTTAGTATTTGTTGTTATAGCGGTAATATAAATACATCATCTGTGAAAATTTTAACTGTCTACCTGTTGTCGATATTATTATCGAGCAAAAAACGGCAAAAAAATCACGTTTGTTGTATGGGAGCCCCCCTTAAATATTAATTTTATTCTATTTTTAGTATTTGTTGTTATAGCGGCAACAAAAATACATCACCTGTGAAAATTTCAACTTTCTAGCTATCATGGTTCATGAGATACAGCCTGGTGACAGACAGACAGACAGACGGACAGCGGAGTCTTAGTAATAGGGTCCCGTTTTTACCCTTTAGGTACGGAACCCTAAAAATGAAAATATAAACTCGCACTAGGCCCTCGATAACTAAAATATTACGTTCACCTTCTTTTATACTACATATTATACTAAAGTTAATATTATATAACGTGTTACCATGAATTTAGTACATCCCTTCGGTATAAACACGAGTAGGGTTGCCAACCCTACTATATAATATAGTACCTATCCTACTATATTGACGGCTCGCATACTATATTTTTTGAAAAAATATATAGTAGGCAAAACTACTATATTTTTTCAAGTGAAAAAATTAAATAAAAGCAGCATATAAAAATTACTTATACTTATGCACATAAGTAATTGCATAGTAATTTTTGTGTTTAAATACTTGTGTTTATGATTATTAAATAAATTATGAAAATGTTAGTATGAAAAATCTTCCATACAAAACGATAACCTACTATATTTTTTGGACTTTTTCGCCATCTACTATATTTTTACACGTAATAATCTTGAAACTACTATATTTGATGCAAAAAAAGTTGGCAACCCTGTACACGAGGCGCGATTTCATAGTTGGTCGCATAGTGAAAGTTGTTCAGTTTGATGGTCCCTATATACCATATTCGGCATTATGGGTTATTTTTTAACGCGTTGTACCATGGGCAACAGCGTCGCTTAACCACTGCTAAGGTTAAAATCGCTTGCACGCCGCGCCCGCTGTCACATACGTTTAGTTCGTGCAGGGGCGATACGAACGCGCACACGAATTTTGTTGCAAACTGGTTAAGCGACGCTGTTGCCCATAGTACCTACTTATATTATAAAATTTTGGACGAAAAATATGAAATGTGGAACGCACAGTGATTCTAATGCCGCTGTTAAGGTTCGCCAGCTCATTGAGGAGGGCGGAAGTAAAGGCGGAGACGGCGTACTTGCTGGGCGCGTACACGTTGAATTGCGGCGAGAACGGGATGTAGTGGCCGGCGACGCTGCAAGTATTTAAAATTGTCCATTATTTTCCTTTCTGAATGACTATTACAATACAAGCCTCGGCATATAACTTTAGCGATGCCATTTTGTGCGCAGAAGTAATTTTTGGGGTCTCATTAGCGGGAAACGTGGTGCGGGGCTACTGCAAACATGCGCAGTAATCCTCTCCAATTTCTCTCATCGCTAAACTATAACCAAGCTTTTATTGTATGTTCCTAATTTAGTAAGTATCATTTTATTAGTTAAAAAGTTTAATGGTGCGGGCACATTTGTCTGACGGCACGCTTTAACACGTGTCAACACGCCGTCAGCACGCCGGCTGTAGTGAGCTTCCACCTTCGCCTTATCGTCACTTAGGGTCCCCCCAGACCTACCGGTTTCCGTTCTTTGCTTTGCTGTTCGGCAATGGACCGCCGGCCAAGAGGCTCATTTTCAATCTATCGCATATTTTCAATCTAACTACATTTCACATATAAGAATGTTCTTGTGAGCTTTGTTCCTTAAACGATCGTAATGAAAACACAAAAAAAATAGTTCAAATAGGTAATGATGACACCCACAACCCTGTTCAGAATTTATATAAATATGCGATCGATTTATTTTTAGCAATCGGAGACCATGTTCAGGGTGGCATATCTCCCAGAAGCTTCCTACTTCGCAACCCAGACGATGGTATTTGATAACACCAAGCTAATGGCTATCTTGCCAATTTGGTCTGGTCCAAATATGCGATAGATTGAAAATGACCCTGGTTGGCCGGCGGTCTAAACAGCAAGTAGAACAGCAAAGCAAAGAAACGATACCGGTAGGTCTGGGGGGACCCTTAACATCAGGTTATAACTATCCCGTTGTATATAAAATAAAACCGGTCAAGAGCGAGTCGGACTCGCGCACCGAGGGTTCCGTACCATCATATGCACCATTAAAGCACACTGCAGAGTAGAATTAAAATAAAATTAGTATTGCAGTTTTAGGTCAGCGCCATCTCTTGAACGATAGTGGAACTAATGTTTACTTTTTAGAAATTTGATAATTTCTAAAAAAGTGTGCTATATTGAGACATCGTTTTATTTTTCCTGAAATCTTTATATAAACTGCTATCACATAGAATTATTTCAGATTTTTCTCTTTGCAAACTTCGGAGATAAGGGGGGAACGGTATTTTTTTACATTTTTCATTATAAATCGAAAACTATGCGGTCTAAAACATAAAGAAAAAAATATTGAAAACGTGCAAACGGCGCTCTTTCATATGATACCCCACATGCCCTAGTAGCCCCATTTCAAATTTTTAAGCCCTTTTCAGTCCTTGTTGTAAAAAAGATATTTATTTTTCTATTTATTTCTTATTTGCAAAATAGTTGGGCAAATGTCATCTCAAACTATTCTAAATTTCAAGTTGATACCATTAGCAGTTTTCGAGATATCCAGCTGTTACCATTTCGGTACGGAACCCTAAAAAGCTCAAGCAGTAAAATTGTGTCAATAAAATTTCAATTGCTAGATCATCCACTGAAATCCATAAAAAAATTGGATGTAATCATTATTTCACTGACTTTTTCATCAGCAACCGTTTTCACTTGACAAAATATGTTCTGAAGCTCAAATAGCGGAATACTTACCTACTTATATTGATGATATGGCCCTCAAACGAGTGTTTTTTCATGGACGCAACTGCACGGCGAGTGCACATCATCAACGCTTTGACGTTGATGTCCAGCACAGATAGTAGCTGGTCATCACTTATCTGAGCATCGGCTAAATCTGAATAAAACAAACAAATCTGTTTCTTAATATCACCGTGTCGCATACTATTATGGGACTTTAGTGTTGAGGAAAGTTATTTTTTAACTAAGTCAAGACTAGTATGTCCAAAATTGGGACTTTCGTCGATTCATACTAGGGTCATCCCGCGGTATGAATCGCACAAGGACGCTTTTTGGATTCGCTGTTTCAAACCATGGTATGAAAATAAAATCAATGTTACCAAAAAAATTCAAAGTAAATGCTGGCAATATTACATTAAATAAAACCGGTCAAGAGCGAGTCGGACTCGCGCACCGAGGGTTCCGTACAATCATAAATATATTTGGATATGTTACCACATGTTACTTTAGTACAGTCTTTAAAAAAGTAGGATAAACGGCAGACAGGTGGAAGGGCGAACAGGCGGACAGTTAATTTACAAATCTTAACCACAGCTGCTTATGGTGACTGAAAAACGTTTCAGCCACTCCACATTGCAAACTGTTTATATTACTAAGAAGGAACTTATTTTTCGTTTATTTGTACGGCAAATTAATTATATTAGAACCAGCCATAGAGGAAATAATCACTACGTTTTAGAACCAGCCACCAATTATTATTGTAGTATTAGGTTGCGCCATCTCTTGACCGATAGTGGAACTATTTTTTTTCTTAGGTCAGCATTCTTAGGACAGCGCCATCTGTTAACTGGTAGTGAAACTAAAGAATTTTTGTTTGTTTTTCAATTTATAAAAAAGTGTGTTATATTGAGACATCGTTTTATTTTTCCTGTAATCTTTACATAAACTACTATCACATAGAATTATTTCGGATTTTTCTCTTTGCAAACTTCGGAGATAAGGGGGGGAACGGTATTTTTTTACATTTTTCATCATAAGTCGAAAACTTATGTGGCCTAAGAAAAAAGAAAAAAATGTTTTAAAATGTGCAAACAGCGCTCTTTCATATGATTCACCTCACTTCAAATTTTTAAGACCCCTTTTTAGTCCCTGTTGTAAAAAAAATATATATTTTTTTTATTTCTTTCTTATTTGCAAAATAGTTGGGCAAATGTCATCTTATGCCGGGTTTACACACTCGGCGAGACCTCTCGCCGAGACGTCTCGCCGAGGCTCTCGCACGAGAGGCCCATCACGAGACCGACCGTGTAGTCAGTTACGGCTGTGCATTCTGAGAGGGAGGACGGCGTATGAGGTAGAGCTTGCTTCGGCTGTAGCGGTGTGTGCAGTTATTTATTATGCATATTTAAACGCATATCATACGCAAATAAATAAAAAAGAGTATAAACGTAGATGATGGATGGTATCCAATATCCATACATAGAAATAGAACAAGTTATTTTTCTGCTTTGTAAAAAAAATACCGAGAATAGAAAACGGGACGTAGGTAATTATACGTTTAACGTGCGAAGTGATTTCCACTGAATTCAGCTCAGATTATTGTAAAATAGATTTCATAAAATACATTTTTGTAAGATTTTCTTAGACACAAACTCAAACACGAAACTGTTGCTTTTTGACAAACAATTAAACACCTATTGATTAAAAAATATATCCATTGTTGCTCCCTTAATGAAGAGAGCGCGCGAATGTGTAAACGAACGCTTGGCGTTCCTCGCGAGACCCTTTGACTCGTGCACGAAAAACCGACACCGGAGCCGAGAGCGGACGAGGCGAGGCGAGACACCCGAGGCGAGGCGAGAGCTACCATTTACACACTCGGCCTCGGCATGTCTCGTGGTGTCTCGCCGAGTGTGTAATCGCGGCAAATATTCCAAATTTCAAGTTGATACCATTAGTAGTTCTCGAGATATCCAGCTGTGACAGACAGACTGAGTCACACCATAAGGGTTCCTTTTTTACCATTTTGGTACGGAACTAGAGGTTCATTTATGGGGAAAGGCATAGCCTTTATTAATTAAGTTCCACAACAAGTGATTGATCTTCCTTTGCATGAATTTAAAAACCATGTTAAAAAAACGCTCATGGGTAAAGGTTATTGTAAAGTAGACGATTATTTTAAAGATCAAAATGCGTGGAAATGATGTAACACATAACTTGCTACTATAGGTACTTTGTTGAAGTAATATAACAATAAGTCTATGTTGTTGCCAATAATCCTGTCACCCTGTTGTAATTATTTGGTAACGATATATTAAAGTTTGTAAATATCGTTACTTATGGCTGTTACAGCTGATAAGTTTCTTGCGCCCGTTCTTCTTGTCAGCTAAAAAAGTCTGGAACGGGTGGTAGGAAAATATAGACGATTCAAAAGTACTTAATAATTAAGTTTATTTGAATAAAGCTTATTTGACTTGACTTTGACCATTTTGGTACGGAACCCTAAAAAGGGTTGCTTGGTATGAAACAGCGAATCCAAAAAGCGTCCTTGTGCGAATTCATACTGTGGGATGAAACACTTATGGTATGAATCGACGAAAAACCCGTAATATTAATCTAACGGTTCTTATTGGTATCAGTGCTTCAGAATTTTCAGATCTCAATTATATAGACCAGATCTCATAGAATGGGTAACCAGCTAATTATTCAAGCAAGGCCAACTTTAAGGACCGTCGGCCGATTTTTAATGTCCCCACTGTTGGGGTGCAGTCCTTCTTTATGAGTGGATAAGGACAAGGAGGATGAGCCATAAACCCACCACGCGGGCCCAATGCGCATTGGTAGGTGTTAACGACTGTAAATGCACCCGGGACCAAGGGCTTAACGTGCCTTCCGAAGCACGGAGGAGCTCGTCTGTCACCCATCCCATGACCGACCCTTGCGAAAGTTGCTTAACCTCCGCAATCGCTGGGCAGGCGCTAAACCACTGCGCCACCGAGCTCCTCAAATCTTTTACTGGGTTTTTAATAGCACATTCACTGCCTTAGAAAAAAAGAGATGCATTGCTGTTGCCCAAATATTTTTATTGTTTGTATAGATTATATAACTTATTCTTTGGATATACTGATAATAAATTTAGTGATATAGATAAAAAATGATTGAAAAACCTTCATCCACGGTGCCGTGTAGTGGGCACACCGAGTAGTGTGTGGCCAAATACACGGCGCCGTGAATAGCAGAGTTGTCTGTCACATTAAAAGTTTAGATTGTACACTAGTAATGACTGATTCTGTCTTTTTTTTAAGGATAGTAGAAATGAGGCCGGCCCCACACAGACGGAATCACGTTACGGAATTCCGTACATACGTGATTCCGAACGCAGCAACTGCATACAAAATCTATGGGCCTGCCACACAAATGCGGGATTTTTCCGTACGGAATCTTCATACATTGTCGAAATTCCGTTCGGAATTCCGAATCGGGATTCCGTCTGTGTGTGGCCGGACTAATAAGTCTCAGTATTTTTACAAATATCAAAAATTTATTAAAATGCTTCCCACGCCTCCACGGCGCCCCGTGTAATGGGCAGTGCATGTCATTCATACTCATTTTTGCACTAATAATTTTTATTTTGAATTATTAAACACTGGGCCAATCCGCATTGGGCCCGCGTGGTGGTTTATGGCCCATCCTCCTTTTCCATCCATAAGGAAGGCATGTGCCCCAGCAGTGGGGAAATTAAAAATGGCTGAAGGCGAAAGGATATGAAGGTCACCCACCACTCACCAGTAGGATTGCTAACCCTACCATTGTACCAGTAATATAGTACCTATCCTACTATATTGCGGGCTCTCCTACTATATTTTTTCGAGTGAAAAGGTATAGATGATCGAAGAGTGAAAACAATAAACAAAAGCAGCAAATAAAATAATTTTAGTGTTTAAACTCTTGTGTTTATAGTTGTTAAATAAATTATAAAAATGTTAGCAAGAATGAAAAATACAACTTCTTTAAAATTCTCCATACAACACGGCAACCTACTATATTTTTTGGACTTTTTCGCCATCTACTATATGTTTACACATAATAATCTTGAAAATACTATATTTGATGCAAAAAAAGTTAGTAACCCTACCCACCAGTAATGTTTCCAGCTACAAACACGCCGGCGTTGTTGACGAGCACGTGGACGGGGCCGAGGCTCTCTTCGACCCATCCGAACGCTGCGGACACCTCCTCCAGCTGCGAGACGTCGCACTTCCGCGAGTGGATAGAGCCTCGCCCTTGCACTTGCGATTTCAGTTCCTGCATTAAAAAACCTCTTTCAAAAACATTAAAAACCTCCTTCAAAAAACCTGAAACAAAAACAGCTTCAAAATTAAATACCTC
The DNA here is from genome assembly GCA_943789525.1 of Agriphila geniculea. Classification (NCBI taxonomy): domain Eukaryota; kingdom Metazoa; phylum Arthropoda; class Insecta; order Lepidoptera; family Crambidae; genus Agriphila; species Agriphila geniculea. Next base: position 9,049,779 of record OX038889.1, read on the forward strand.
TAAAAAGCGAGAAATAATATTCAAATCATTAGTTACGCATAACATTATTAATAAAACACGTCTACTGAAGTCGGGTGGGGCTGGAAGACAAGTATTTTTTATTATATTTCTGAAAGCCCCACCCGACTTCATTAGACGTGTTTTATTAATAATGTTATGCGTAACTAATGATTTGAATATTATTTCTCGCTTTTTAGAGGTATTTAATTTTGAAGCTGTTTTTGTTTCAGGTTTTTTGAAGGAGGTTTTTCTTTTTTGTTAAAAAAGTTTTTATTTTCAACTTTTTAGTGGCAGGTATGTAAACATGTAAATATTTTTTAACTTTATAAAATATTTTCAATGGTAAAATGCCCACAACTCAAATTCCCAATTTACGCTGTTTGTTTTTGAGGAGTTCCATTGTGTCTTCGTAGTCCAAGTCTAGTCCAGAACCTTGCATTGCAGACCATGGTTTGGTTTGTTTTGGATTGTCATAAACCAGCAAAATCCAAATCACTTTACATATACTATTTGAATTTGAGGAGTTCCTTTGTGTATCTTCGAAGTTCAAAGTCCAATACCGATGAAATTAAAATGTGACCATTCTTGAAGTATACCCTTTCAAACAAAAAAAGAATCATCTAAATCGGTACATAAACAAAAATGTTATGTTCGAAAATCCGGAAAAACACGTGTGATGGCAAGCTAAATAATTGACATTTTTCAGGATTATGAAAAAGCTACCAGCCAGATCTCTGTAATTTTTTTTATGGGACCACACACGAACTATGTTCTTTTAGATAAAAAAAGAATTGTATAAATCGGTTAACAACTGACGAAGTTATGGTAAAACATACATAAAAAAAAAATAAAAAAAAAAAATACCGTCGACTTGAGAACCTCCTCCTTTTTTTGAAGTCGGTTAAAAATGACAAAAACAGCTTTAAAATAAATGGCCCCAAAGAGCTAGAAATATTTTTTTTAAGCACAACAGGACAGTGCTTGTAAATTTTTGCGGTTAATTTTTGTCTTGCACATGTGTTACAAGTGCCTTTTTCTATTTAGGCATTCATATAGTACCTCGATGAGTTGTGGTCTCCTCGCCAAGCCTACAACGCGCATGCCAGCGTTTGCCAGGCTGACTGCAATCGCTGCTCCGATGCCGGCGCTCGCTCCGGTCACCACGGCCGTCTTGCCTTCCCACCGGTCCATTATTTCATTCAAATCTGAAAAATATATTTATAGATTTCGCAAATAGACGACCAAACATTTTCACGTAGGTACACCTTTATTTCTTTTGTTCTGCCAGAAGTCGTTCATTGGTGTCATTAAAGCATAATATTCATGTAGGTCTCTCTTTAATTAGTTATCCTAGTGTAAACACTACGATAACACGCTGGATTTATAAATTCAATCATTCAGTAGTTCTCTTAATAATTAATTTTGCTTTATTGTTATTCATTACAGTATTTTAACACGTTTGTATTAGGTTGCTTTCTCGTTTGTTCGTGTGTTCGTGGCAGTTCGTGCGTTTCTTCGCAAAGTTTGTGAACGATTTTGTACTAGCTTCCCGATGAGCAAGAAACTTGAAACTTTTAACATAGGTCAGGATTGGAAGGCAATGCAATATTATGGTGTCATTGAGCTGATCTGATGATGGATCCTGAAGAAGGCCACAGGATCTCTATGATGAAACCATACAACCCCATCGTGTTTGGGCTTGTTACAATCGTCTTGACGAGTACTCTAATGAGAGACGAGATCTAGGGTCTGATGATGAAGCTGAAAGGCCATGCCATAGGAACTCAATATTGAAACCGTGCTACCCCATCAAATTTGAGCTTGTTTGAATCATCTTGACGAGTTCTTTGTTGGGAAATAGTTTCCAGGGTCTGATGATGGAGCCGGAAGAAGGACACAGGAACTCTTTAATAAAACCACGCCACCCCATCGAGATTGGTATAGATGTGAAGGCGGTTGTTATCTTAGTCAGCCAGCCGCTGACCAGCCGCTTTTTTCGCTGACTACGGTGATCACCCATAAACCGCGGCTGGCTACAGTTGAAACATGTCTATGTTTTATTAAAGCCGTTTTATGTCCTAAGTGATTATTTTTGTCTATCTACATACTACATACTTACTACAAACGTTACAGTAACCAGTAAACAGTTTTGTGGTGCAGAGAAATTGACGAGAACACCAGAATTTCCAGTTTGATGTTCTACAAATTCATCGCCCACGAATTCATCATGACAGAGTAGGTATTTAATTTACCGTAAAACGGGGCTATTTGGGAACCGCAGGGCTATTTGAAAAAGAATAAAACTTTGAACGCAGCCGAAATATTTTTTAATTTCGTGAACGCAGCCGTAATTTGCTGTCGCCATTTTGCCACGGCGCTAGTGTCGATTTAAAATATCCAATCAGAAGAGTTTATTTAACAATTGTCAAAGGAAAAAACGAATGTTTGTGTGAAGTCTTGAATCTCAGTGTCAAAACTTCGGGTGAAAACTTTTGGACGTACAAGTGATGTTCAAAATACAATCGTTCTGGTAATTGTATCGTGTTTTACTTTGTTTTCTCCCGATTCAGAATGTATAATCATCGTCTGCTTTGCTCATTCTGTATTTGTTATATTTCGTTAAATGTCGAGGGGGGCTATTTGAAATAGAAAAAGGGGTTTCTTGGTAATCTCAAATAGCCCCATTACCAAATAACCCCGTTAATATATTAAGTTAAGATTTTCCTGACTTTAACTTTTTAATTACAGATTAATATACCTATACATAGTAAAACCATGGTTCGCAATTATAAAAGAACATACCAAAATGTCCGGCATGGAAAATATTTTAAACCGTATGGGTCATACAGCGAAGAATCCCTTAAAAAAGCAGTAAATGCAGTTCAAAATAAACAATGCTCTTTAAAACAAGCTTCAGAACAGTATGGAGTACCAATATCTACTATATCTAGAAAATGTAGAGGTCTGAACAACTTGCAACCTAAACCTGGGCACCCCACCTTGTTCTCCAAAACTGAGGAAAATGCATTCTTAAAACATATATTAGAAGTTTCAGAGTGGGGGTTCCCTTTTGATTTGCTGGACTTAAGAGTTTTGGCTCAAAGATACTTGTCCAAAATTGGTAGGAATATTCCATCACTTAATAATAATATGCCTGGGAAAGATTGGGCCATAAATTTTATGATGAGACATAAAAAACAAGCATCATTTCGCCTTACTAACAATATATCTTCTGCAAGAGCTGAAATCACCAAAGAAATAATAGAAAAGTTTTTTGACAATTTCGAGGCACTTTGCAGTGGTATCTCCCCAGATAAAATCATCAACTATGATGAGACTAATTTAACGGATGACCCAGGATCAAAAAAAATCATCTGCAAAAGAGGGAAAAAATATCCCGAAAGAATAATGGACTCAACAAAAAGCGCTATTAGCATAATGTTTGCTGGTGCAGCTGATGGTACATTGCTTAATCCCTATGTTGTTTATAAGGCAGAACATTTGTGGGATACCTGGATAACAGGAGGTCCTCTTGGTACTCATTACAATAGATCTCGCAGTGGATGGTTCGACTCTGTATGTTTTGAGGATTGGTTTACAACAGTAATCGTTCCATACGTCAAGAAAAAGGAGGGTGTCAAGATCTTGGTAGGCGACAATCTATCCTCTCATTTTTCCCCCAGAGTTCTAGAATTATGCAATACATACAGTATTAAGTTTGTGTGCCTACCAGCAAAATCTACACATATTATGCAGCCACTAGATGTGGCTTTTTATGCCCCATTAAAGCACTATTGGCGCCTTATATTGACTGAGTGGAAGCAGAAAGAATCACGACGTATCAAAACATTGTCAAAAGAATGTTTTCCTACATTATTTTCACGTTTATACCAAAAATTAATAATCAATGAATCAGGAACGCAAAACATAAAAAGTGGCTTTGATAAATGCGGACTATATCCATTAAACAGGTATCGACCTATTGAAAGACTCCCTAAAAAATCAGTAAATACAGAAGACTGTGAGAAAAACATTTCTTCTGCTATTATTGATATGCTCACTGAGTTACGTATTCCATCGCATGCTCAAAGCCAGAGAAAAAGGAAAAAGCGAGTGAATGTGTCACCTGGAAAAAGCATCTGTGTTGAGGACTATCAGATAAAAGAAGACAGCAGCTCCAAGAAACAGAAAGGCAAAGGAAAGAAAAGTTCAGCAAAAGAAAATAATGAAAATGTTGAGAACACAACATTATTAAGTAAATCTTCCGAAGAAAACATTTTACCATTAGAACCACAACCTTCTACATCAGGATTGCATGATAAAAAAAAGACTAACCAACCTACACTTTCAAGGAAACGACAGAGAAGCTCATCGAGTAGTTCAAACAGCAGTATAGAAATGAGCTGCCATAGCGATTCTGACTTTATCAATTGTTCAAGGGAGTCTTCTGACTCGGATCACACATTAGAATTAGAGACTTCTGACGATGAACCTGAAATAGTCGATGCATCTTTAGCAATAAATGATGACGTTTTGCTGAGGTATCATGCAGACAACGCCGTTAACTATTACATAGGTCGAATAGATAAAATAGAGGAAAACTGTATTACAGTTCATTGTTTTCAAACGCAGCATACAAAATGTGGGTTAAGATTTATCAAGAGAAAGAGCGCAAAAGTGTGTAAGGTCCAGAAGGAAATGATTTTAAAAACGGTCCAACTTATAGAAACACAAGAAAATACTTTTATCCTTCTGGACAATTCTGAAAATGTTTATTTTTTAAATAGGTAGAGTATTTGATACGCTATAATTCAGGCCTACCTACGTATTAATTTAAGTCTGATTTTAATAAGTTTCGATTTTTGTTACAATTTCATTCCAAAGAGTTTGTTTATTTCTTAATGATTGATATTTTTAATTTTATAATGTTAGGAAAAAGTCTAATTTATCGAATTGTATAGAGTATTCAATGTGATCTTTTAAATAAGCTGAAGAAAATTTGTTTATTTTATAATTTTGAATTTATTCTTACTAACGATGCCAAAAATAAATGACAACTATCAAAATAGATTTGGATTTTTATTCAAATAACTGAATAGTTACGATCTGTTTTGCATTTTCTTACTTAAAATACATTTCTTTTTAATACCAAATATCGCCAATGGTTTCTTAAATGGTAAATTGGGTAAAATTTACACTTTCCCAAACATCAGTACCTTTGGGTTTTAATTAGCCCCACTTCAAGGGTTATTTGGTAATGCACATATGTTTTTAAAAATATTCAAAAATTTAATCCCTGTAACAATATTTTATATAAGATTATATATGTCAATGTCATGCCTTTAGGAAACAAATATTATTTCTACATTATATACTTAATTTTTTTAACTATCACAATTAATTGTAGTTATTTTTTCCAATTAGCCCCGTTTTACGGTACTAAAAATACCTATTTGCATTTAACGACTCGTATATTATAACAATTTCGACTCAGGAATTGTAAAAGTTGTAAGACCTTTTGGTATTGAGTCGGATAAGCAACCGGTTGTCAGCCGCTGTCTATACGATATTATCGGCTGCTTTAGATAACTATCCGATAACAACCGCTGTTTTACAACTATAGATTGGACTCGTTTAAATCGTCTTGACGAGTGCGAGTGCGAGAGTAGGAGATGGTATATTTTTTTTAGTCTTAGCTCAGAAAATAATAATTTAATGAAAAAAAAACCTTTTTTAAAAACACGTTTTTAAAACGGACTAAATGACTAAATTATTACAAAAAAAAATCGGACCAAAAACATTAAAAAGGCGCAGTAAAAACAAACTAAAAAGTAAAAAAAAATGTTTCTGTAAATATTTATAACCCTAATTAGTTTGTTTTTACTACTCCGTTGTAATGTTTTTAGTCCGATTTTTTTTTGTAATAATTTGGTCCGTTTTAAAAACGTGTTTTTAAAAAAGAAAATTATTTCAGTAAATTTTATTCATTTACCTATTCCTTAGAGCATACTGCTCTAAGACCTATTCATTCAATGAATATAAGGTTCTTGGTATGACCATGGAAATAGTACTATAAACCGGAATGAGCGCTTCGCCCCAAAACGAGCCGACAGAGAGGTCAAGTAGATGTATGTGTCCTTTTCTTCATTAGGGTGACCAAACCGTATGGTTGGCCGGAGACATACATAATACTTTAAACTGTTTAATATAAACTTAAATACCTAGGTAGTTCTTTATTTATAATTAACACTTTTTACCGCGTTTTTATTAGGTTGCTTGCTCTTTTGTTTGTTTGAGCACAAATTTTGCAAACGATTTTATACTGAATTCCCGATGAGCTAGAGACTTGAAACTTTGAACACAGGTCAGAAATGGAAGGAAATGCAATATTACAATGTCATTAAGCTGATCTGATGATGGAGCCGGAAGAACGCCACAGAAACTCTATGATGAATGAAACTATACAACCCCATCGTGTTTGGGCTTGTTAGAATTGTCTTGACAAGTACTCTGACGGGAGACGAGGTTCAGGGTTGGATGATGAAGTCTGGAGGCCATGCCATAGGAACTCAATATTGAAATCATGCAACCCCATCGAGTTTGGGCTCGTTTGAATCGTCTTGACGAGTGCTCTGTCGGGTAATAGTATCCAAGAGTCTGATGAAGGAAGCCGGAAGAAGGCCACAGGAACTTTGTAATAAAACCTTTCAACCCCATCGAGTTTGGACTCGTTTGAATGGTCTTGACGAGTATTCTGATAGGCAGTGGTATATTTTTAATTTAGCTCGTTAACTAAAAAACAGAAAATAATTATTTATTAAAAAAAATTTGGAACAATTTATTTATCACGTTTTTATTAAATTGCTTTTTGTTTTTATTTTTTGAAATATGGTAGTTCAACCAATACAAAATCTAGTTTATTCAATTCAATTTAAGCTCAAGTGTAAATAATTACGCAACTTTAAAGTTTATTCCATTTTTTTATAAAAATACAATGTGCGTGAACTTCGGAAAAACAAATGAATGTTGGAAAAACAAGTAAAAGTAGGAAAACATTGTCTAGTGATCTGTAGTCAAAAAAAGATGCAAACGATTTTCCATGTTATTGACCTTTGAAATTCGGTTGCTTTTTCCCATAATTATACTTGTTCATTTACTTTGCTGTTTCATTAAAAACTGTTATTTTGGTAAATATGTCAATAAGGTCTAAAATTCTTGCACCAATTTCTTTACTTGTGAAGTTAATAAAATGGGTGCATGAGATTTACGACGACATAATGTTAAAAATATAACAAGAAACCAAGATGGCGGCCAACTATATTGTTCGTGGGCCGATTTTGATGAAACTCGATTTTGTTACTATTTTGATAAAAAATAACAACGAAATGTTAAAAATATAAACAAATATGGCAGCCAACTCTTTTATTTGTGATTGGGGCTGATTTTAAAGAAACTCGGTTTTAGGACTAATTTGACAAGAAAACAATAACACAATATTGAAAAAATTAAAAATCCAAGATGGCAGCCAACTTTTTTGTTTTTGGGCCGATTTCGATGAAACTCGGTTTTTGGTAATATTTTGACAAAATAATAACAACGCAATTTTTTAAAATACTTAAAATCTTAGGCGGCGGCCAACTTTTTTGTTTTTTGGGCCGATTTCGATGTAACTCGGTTTTTGGTACTATTTTGACAAGAAAAAACCACTCAATATAAACTGATGGAAAAATAAAAAAAAGATCAAAATGGCTGCTAATTTGTTTTTGAAATCGTCCCAAGAACAAAAAAGTTGGCCACCATCTTGAATTTTGTAAGTTTTCAACATTGCGTTGTTATTTTCTTGTCAAAATCGTACCAAAAACAGAGTTTCATCAAAATCGACCCTAAAACAAAAAAGTTGGCCGCCATCTTGGATTTTCAGTTTTTTAAAAATTGCGTTGTTATTTTCTTGTCAAAATAGTACCGAAAACCGAGTTTCATCGAAATCGGCCCAAAAACAAAAAAGTTGGCCGCCATCTTGGATTTTTAGTTTTTTAAAAATTGCGTTGTTATTTTCTTCTCAAAATAGTTCCAAAAACCAAGTTTCATCGAAATCGGCCCATAAATAAAAAAGTTGGCCGCCATCTTGAATTTTTAGTTTTTTAAAAATTGCGTTGTTATTTTCTTGTCAAAATAGTTCCAAAAACCGAGTTTCATCAAAATCGGCCCAAAAACAAAAAAGTTGGCCGCCATCTTGGATTTTTAGTTTTTTTAAAATTGCGTTGTTATTTTCTTGTCAAAATAGTTCCAAAAACCAAGTTTCATCGAAATCGGCCCAAAAACAAAAAAGTTGGCCGCCATCTTGGATTTTTTATTTTCAACATTGCGTTGTTATTTTCTTGTCAAAATAGTACCGAAAACCGAGTTTCATCGAAATCGGCCCAAAAACAAAAAAGTTGGCCGCCATCTTGGATTTTTAGTTTTTTAAAAATTGCGTTGTTATTTTCTTGTCAAAATAGTTCCAAAAACCGAGTTTCATCGAAATCGGCCCAAAAACAAAAAAGTAGGCCGCCATCTTGGATTTTTAGTTTTTTTAAAAATTGCGTTGTTATTTTCTTGTCAAAATAGTTCCAAAAACCGAGTTTCATCGAAATCGGCCCAAAAACAAAAAAGTAGGCCGCCATCTTGGATTTTTAAAATTTTCAACATTGCGTTGTTATTTTCATGTTGAAATAGTACCAGAAACCGAGTTTCATTGAAATAGGCGCACAAACATGAATTTGATTATTATTATTAATTTTACCGTCTCGCCTGCGACCTCTAGCCATTTCAATAGAACAATTTCGTTTTTCTGGAAATCTGAAATAGTGAAGTATTTATGGTCACACTAGTTTTGTAAAGTAACATTTCCTATAGATTGAAATTCTTAAATTGAAATTCAAGGTCAAAATCGGAGTTGCTAGGATTGACACTTCTATTTATTACCACCTCACCGATGATTGCTGATTAGCATTATTGTAGATATCTAATTAAATCAAAAAAGTTCTGTTTTATATTACAATTATTATGTGTCATTCTAAAATTAATATTTAAATAGTATATATTCGACTTCCCACTCCGAATCTTTAATTTTGATACACTACTTGATTGGTAACGTACATATTTTTAGTCCTACTATCGTGGTATTATTGTTTAGTAATGGCAATTGTGCGAACGAGACACCGACCTCCACCTGGTGTTGTCTCTTTCACACAGTAGTGCCTTCAGTCAATGTCGTCGATAGAATTTCAACTCTATGTGCAATGCAATAAAGTTGAATTTCTTTTAAACGATAGGTGAAAATTTTTGTAGAGTACTCACTCCTTATTATAAACCTCCTTGGGTATGACTCATGCATTCCTTCTTTTCATCATTCACTCAAACATCTGGCTTTTAATTTATTCATATGTCAAGTATTAAAATAAGTAAGTAAAACGATAAGCAACATTACTACTTTTACAACTTTTTAGGGTTCCGTAGCCTAAATAGCAAAAAACGGAACCCTTATAGATTCGTCATGTCTGTCTGTCTGTCTGTCTGTCTGTCCGTATGTCACAGCCACTTTATTCCGAAAGTATTAAGACTACACAGTTGAAACTTGGTAGGTAGATGTATTCTGTTAACCGCTTAACGAATTTAAAACAAAAATAAGAAAAATAAAAGATTAAGGGGGGGCTCCCCATACATGGAACTGAAACTGAAAAAATTTTTTTTCTTCAAACCAACACGTGTTTGGTGTCTATAGATAGGTCTTTAGAAGTGACATTAAGGTTCTTAAGACAACTTTTTCTCAAAGTCAACCGTTTGAAAGATATTCACCGCCAAAGTGGTAAAATGTGTGTCCCCCCCCCCCCCCTTTAACTTTTGAAATAAGAGAGTGAAAAAATCTAAAAAAAATATATGCTGTAGATCTTAATAAACACGTTCAACCAAAATTGGTTTGAAAGAGATATAGTATTTAGTTTTTGAGGTATAGCACATTTCCCAAAACCGCAAATATAACTTTGTCATTCATACCAACACTGTAAAAAACAAAGTTATTTTTACAGACGAAAAATTATAGGTGGTATTAAATATGGTATGGTATAAGGTAACTACGGAACCCTATGGCGCGTGGCCCGACACGCACTTGGCCGGTTTTAAAAAATATTGTTTACAGAACAAAGCTACCTATATTAATATAATACCAGCCCACCGATTACGTATCTCTGTTGCTAACAATTCTCGATTGAAATCGATTGAAATCACAGTTGCATTGCTGCTTTAAGCACAGAATACATAATAGTCTTTAAGTAAGATAGTTGTCACATTGGTTCTTACTAAAGCAGCAATGTCACTGCGATTTCTGTCAAAGTTGATTGCAACAAAGTTAGACAATCAGCCTACAAATAGCAGGGACCTTATACCGAGGGACCGGGAGATAATGATTCTCCAGTTGTTGTTAGAGAATTAGGTACCTATATAGGGTCCTTCTTAAAGAGTGCACGAAATTTTAAGGGGTCAATGTACTCTTGCATACAAACAACTTTTACTATGGGACCAACATTGAAATCGCGAAGAATAAATCAGCTGTTCCATACATTTTGATCTATTCAATATAAAATTTTCTATGGAACAGCTGTTTTTTTTTTTGCGATTTCAATGTTGGTCCCATAGTAAAAGTTGTTTGTATGCATGAGTACATTGACCCCTTAAAATTATGTGCACTATTTAAGAAAGACCTTATATATTATTATCTTATGTATCAGCTTAATATTATAACATATCATATCTAATCGCATAGAGACTAGTATCGGCCGTACGGCCTTTATCTTATTTCTTATTTGGATACGTGCACAAAATAAGTACTATGTTCAACAAAATTCGTGTGCGCGCGTATCGCCCCTGCACGAACTAAACGTATGGTTGTGACGGCGCGGCGTGCAAGCGATTTTAACCTTGCGACGCTGTTTCCCATGGTACGTGCTTAGCCGGCACAACAGGGTTCGAATTATCAAGATAATTACGCTTCTTGATAATTATCTTGATAATTAGCCGATAATTATCTTGATAATTATCCGATAATTATCACCAGTTAAGAAATTAATTTGTTTTAATTTGTTTCATAACAAATGCATTATAATTTGGGTACTTTAGTAACTCTAACAAAAACCAGAAAGAAATAAATTTTATCATTTTAATTTACCTATCATCTTACGCAAATTAACATTATTAAAGGTAGATTGAGTAAAAATCAGTGTCTGTCAGATTCGACATTATAAAGAAATACATTAAATTGGATTGACCAAAGAAGCCAAAGGAATATCTTCATCAGATGATGATTATATTTCCATTGGCATTGTTGCTGCAGCTGCAGTAGAAATTATTTGTTCTTCTAAGAGCCAACTAAGATCTTGCTTCTTGGTTTTATTTTCTTGGTTGTAATATTTAAACATAAATACCAGCTTTGGAGCCTTTTCATTGCCCAATCTGGTTTTTAAGCTTTGACTTCACTAGCCCGCAATAAAGTTCGCATTCACAAGTGCAACTTTTTGTTATTATCAATCGATAATTATTCTCCATTCATTATTATCATGATAATTATCCTTTCGAACCCTGCCAGATAGGCGTAGCCAGACCAGTTTTTCGGAAGGGGATTAAGGCCAGTTTTTTTAAGGGGTCGGTCGGTACGGTATGTTAAATAATCTCTTACAGAAAAAAAAAATATTAAGTATTTCTTCATTTCGGGGGGAAGGGGTTCGAACCCCAAAATCCCCCCTCCTCGCTACACCCATGCTCTAACCTACTCGTGATAATGGTAAACAATAGGTAGGTACCTACTCGTATGTAAGTAATTTGAGGAAATTATAGAATTTTGTAGGTATTGTAATATCTTAAATATTTAAATCATTATAGGTCCAATAAACTTACCAATGATTAAAATCCAATAGCAATAACTTTTCCACAAAATGCACTCACTTCTTGAACTGACACAAACAAACTGAGCCGACCACAGTTAATTTCACAGTTAACTTCACATCGAGCGGCGATATTAATACTGTTGGCTCGACCCGGTTTCATTACTCTTCTAGCGGGCGGCTGCCCGACCCGACACTTCGTTCTGTGGTTTTTGTTCCAGTGCCCTGACAAGTAACTTTACAAGAAAATTTATACAAGTTCATGTAAATTATGTCTTTTTTACACGTCTGCCCAAAAAGGAGTGTTTTACACGACTGCCCAAAAAAAGGAGTGTATGTGTTCAGGGTTCATGTATGTTTGTGGGTATGTGAGTTCTTTATTCCACCATAACTGCTAAATGGCTTAACAAAATAAGTTCCTACTTGCAGTGGCGAGGGGTGAAATTATGGCGAATACCTTCGCCATAATTTCACCCCGCCGCCGCTCTACAAAAATGTTATGATCTGCATAGTAGATCGGTGGGGTGGGATTTCTAAAAGGTAAGCCGATGAAAATCGGCTTGTATGGACCCTTCACCACTACTACTTAGTAATATAAACAGTTTGCAATGTGGAGTGGCTGAAACGTTTTTCAACCATAAGCAGCTGTGGTTAAGATTTGTAAATTAATTGTCCACCTGTTCGCCCTTCCACCTGTCTGCCGTTTATCCTACTGTTTGAAAGACTGTACTAAAGTAACATATCCAAATATATTAATGATTGTACGGAACCCTCGGTGCGCGAGTCCGACTCGCTCTTGACCGGTTTTTAACATTGAAAATGTTTTTTTTTGAGGCATCTGTATAGGCCCGATTTTCAGCCAAAGTGCGAAATCACCCTGGTGTCGTAGATATTAGAGCTATGTAAATGATTGAGATATCAAATGACGAGTCTAATCAAGGGCTGTAAGCTGAAAAAAACATTTTTGAAAAATGTCAAAATCTTTTTTTTGATAATCGCAAAAATTTGAAAAATGCGATCGATTTTCGCCCGGTTTCGGCGAGCAAAAAGTCATATCTCGTAAACGAAACGCGATATCGGGTCGATTTTAAAAACACCTCGAGATATGATTTTGGTCTACTTTAAAAAAAATGTTTGAGGTAAATAACATAAAAGGATAATTCTGTAGCTTAACCTTTATGGAGTGAAGTTTGCGCGGAGCGTATGAGACAAATGTTTGTTTATAGTTATATTTTGAGTTGGAAATGTAATAAAATGTTATTTTCTAATTATAAAAAAATCGGGTAGGTACCTAATGAAAGTATTTTTAAAAGCAAAACAAAAATATATTTTTAATTTATTATTAATTATGTAAAATTCTTAAATCAAGTAAAATTAGATTAAATGAGATTATGTTTGTATAAAATTTTGTTAATGTGATTTTTTAATAATTATTTCTTTATGACTTTTTAATGGTTAGGTAGCTGATTAGGAAGCTGCAAAAAATCTTCGTGTCCGATTTACCTCAGTGTCTCAAGACGAAAGTCTATGACCAGTGTGTGTTGCCAGTGATGACTTACGGCAGTGAAACGTGTTCGCTAACTATGGGTCTTATAAGGAGGCTCAAGGTCACCCAGCGTGCAATGGAGAGAGCCATGCTCGGCGTTTCCCAGCGTGATCGCATCAGAAATGAGGAGATCCGCAGGCGAACTAAAGTAACTGACATCGCTCGAAGGATTGCTCAGCTAAAGTGGCAGTGGGCTGGACACATAGCGAGAAGAACCGATGGCCGTTGGGGCGGAAAGGTTCTTGAATGGCGACCGCGCACCGGACGACGCTCCGTGGGTAGGCCCCCGACAAGGTGGACCGACGATCTGGTGAAGGTTGCCAAAAGCCACTGGATGTGGTCAAATCTAACGTAAAACAACTAAGTTAAATAAACACCATTAGTATTACCCATACGAAGAACAAGATATCATTTATTTATTAACCCTATTTTGGTTTATAACGCGTTTCTATGCTTATGCAAAAGGCCGGGCTTTGTCTTGCAGTTGCACGTGAGCATCGAAAAAAACTATTTCGGCGCATCTGTTTCTATTGTTTTGGCTATATTTCCTGACCATTGCCTGCACCGTGGGATTTCATGATACCCGGCAGTTTTTTGTATAGGCGTTTTTTGTATTATTCGTTTATAAACGAATCTTGAGCGAGAGTTGAATAGAAGAGAGTTTGTAGTTTGAGCCTCCATACTAAGGAGTAGATACAGAAAAACATATTTTGCACTAATTGGTTAGAATTTTAAAGATAAATTACACTCAAAACGTGTAAAAAAGGAAATAAATAGGTACCTATGTTAATGTTAAGGATGTTGCTGTATATTCGTGGGTTGCTGTTATTTCAATTTCGAGATTTAAAATTACTCGATCGGGCATGTCTCATGTTTTTCTTAGTACGCTACGATTCCAAATGAATTTTTACAACGGTCTCTAAATGAGAATGTGATAATGCCTAGATAAACATAGTTTGTTATCGCACATATTCAAATGATGATGAAGTCAACGCGAGACTGCATTTGATTTTGATTAGAATTTTTTATTAGGTATTTTTTTGTAGAAATTCTAAGATGTTTTAGTTATAGTACTTACATAGGTTTACATTTAATAATAATAAATTTTTTTTACGAATATATTTTGTTTTAGGTAATTAATTAAATTCATTTTCAATGTACCAGAAGGTCATGAAAGGCACGAGATCTGTGATATTTTTTTTATAAAGGCAAGACATATCGAAATGGATGGATTTCTGGATGAAACCCTATGTCCTTTTCTGCACCCCTGACACCGTGTATGCTAAATTTCATGATGGTCGGTTACGACGTGAAAGCGTTACAACCAAACACAGTTTCGCATTTATAATACTTATTAGTTAGTAAGGATGTACATAGTTAGGAAGTATGGAAGGTCTATACACACCAAACTGATCTCGAGCTCCTCGTCACAGGCAGGTGGTACCATGGACCAAGGATGGCGGTACATTATTTACATAATCATCGTATCAACAAGGCCCACTGAGAGGGCCTTGAGGCGGTCAGTGCCTTCTTTGCGAAAGGTAAACAAACACGATCGTTCAACGCTCTTAAGGCTGGTTTACATTATCTTAGTCTTTAGTAGAGTGCTTTAGGAGAGTGCTTTAGTGGAAACATGTAAACGGTCGTCTTATGACTAAAGAGAGCAACGTTCTAGTAGCCTTTCTACTCGCTTTCCAGTAGCACCCCCTGCGCGCCCGCTCACCCCCCGCGCGATATTTTACTCGCACTCGCACTGGAAGTATGTAAATCGACATTTTAGTAGCGTCTTTAGTAGAGTGCATCTTAGAATAATAAGGAGTGCATTTGCCGGTGAACGCGTGGAGTGTAATTGAATTAAATAATAGGTATTAGGTATGCCGAAAATGACACTCTACTGGAAGCGTGTAAACGGTCACTGGAAAGGCACCAAAACTACTAAAGCACTCGCATTCGAATCTACTCGCACGCTACTAAGCACTCTACTAAATACTAAGATAATGTAAACCAGCCTTTAGTCATCTTAGTGCCTACTACACTAGCGAGCACAAATATGGAATCACAGGCATATTTTTATACAAACGAGGTAACTTTGAAGCCTTGGTTCTCCGCCAGGGAATCACCTAGCTGTGATCTGATGATGGCCATCCAGGGAGTGAATGGAGGAGATTCAGATCGCTATACACACCCAACTGATTTGATCAGTATTCTAAGAGTTGCAAGCATCAGAGTTCTCAGTTTCAGGATTTCCATCATTTTAATGCAATTTTCATGGTTTTTTTTTTTAATATCCAAATAGCTCTTAGAATGCTGATCAGATCAGTTGGGTGTGTATAGTGATCAGGATCTCCTCCATTCACTCCCTAGATGGCCATCATCAGATCACAGCTAGGTCAATCCCTGGCGGAGAACCAAAGCTTCAAAGTGACCTCGTTTGTATGAAAATAGGCCTGTGATTCCATATTTTTGCTCGCGAGTGTATAGGAGCTCAAATCGAAAACAATATTTTATGTTATCGTGAGTCACGATAACATAAAATATTGTTTTACCTGTGACGAGGAGCTAGAGATCAGTTGGGTGTGTATAGGCGATCTGGATCTCCTCCATTCACTCCCTGGCTAGCCATCATCAGGCACAGCTCGGTCAATCCTTTGTGGAGAACCAAGGCTTCAAAGTTATCTGAAAATCGACTGCAGCGGCGTCCTTAATTAAGTGGCCACCCACCACTATAATTTGTCTGGCTGGGCTCAGATGACACATAATGCTTTAAACGTGGTTATACTTTATACAGGTATTTACCCAGTAGTGTACCTTAAATTACCCACTAACTTAAATAATAGTATATTATGAGACAAGTTAGCTTAGGTTGCTCATTACACACGAGGCTGTGGGTTGCAGCTCGACCCGCAGGCGAGGGCGTATCTCAGCCGAGTGTGCAATGAGCAAGAGCTCACGAGTTTCATACAACGTTTTTCAACACATTTGCGAGGAAAAAACAAAGTAATTTACCATACAGCAACAAATACGACAAAAAACAAAATATGACAATGGGGAATGTTCGAAAAAAATGAAAATTGCTGAATATTTTTTTATAGGTAGGAATAAGCTCCCTTAGTTGTAGAAAAAAGGTTCAGAATTTTCGGTTGCGTGAAATTTTTTTAATAAATTAAACTATCTTCGACTTCACAAATGTACGAAAGTAACAGCAGAATGGCAAGTGTTTAAAAAAAAGTTTGTAAATTTTGTGTTGAAACTTTTTTTTTAATACCATGTTGTGGTTGTGACAGGTGGTGGCAAAGGTATAATCTCCATTCTGCTGTTACTTTCGTATATTTGTGAAGTCGAAGAGACTTTATTTTTTATTTTTATTTTTACGCAACGAAAAATTCTGAAACTTTTTTCTATTACTAAGGGAGCTTATTCCTACCTATAAAAAAATATTCAGCCAAATAGATTTTTTTCGGACATTCTCCATTATGGGAAAAGGCGCGTAGGGTTTTTTTGTTTTTTCACACGCCCAATGCAAGAATATTTTGCGATCAGAGGGATGAGCATACAGCCTACTTCAAAATTAAAATTTTAAGTTATAAAATGCAATATTTTAATATTTTATAACAAAATATTGTGAATTATGAAGTGTCCATCGTTCTGGCAGCGCCACGGTCTCCGATTTGCGTGAAAAAAATTCACCATGTAGGCCGATTTTTTGCCAGTCGGGAAAAAATAGGTTTGATTTTTTCCCTCCACTGGATCCGAAGATATACGAGGTTTTTTGTGGCGCTGCCAGAACGACGTCGTCCTGGCAGCGCCACGGCTATATCTCATTAATTACAAAAGCTAGAATAAATCTAATTACACACAGATTTTTGGCTTTTTTTTCCAATTCACACAAGCTAACATCCACCCGTGAAGGTTAACAGATTCAGGAGTAATCGTGGGTCATTCGTGGCGCTGCCAGAACGACGTCGTTCTGGCAGCGCCACGGCTGAATCTCAGCAATTAGATTTTTTTCCTGGAAACGGTGTGGGTATATATTTAATACCTTCGTCATAAGGCACGGAAAAAAATGAATTTCTACATTTCATCGTGGTTTAAGGATTTTATAGGCATCGAGAAATTATAACCTCAGAAAAATTTTTTTTCGCTCTAACGCCTTTAATTGATGTATTAATTAACATTCGCGCATTCCCTTATCTTCCTATAAAGGGAAAAAAATAAACCACCATCGCAGCATTCGCCGTTCCAGAGAAATCATAAGTTTAGATTTGGTTCATACATTAGGCATCGTTCTGGCAGCGCCACACCCAGTGCAGCATGATCTAGGGTACCTGTCGCCAAACTGAGTATGCCAATATTTAGTACCACCATAGCGAACACGGAAAAAAATCTGATAACGTGTATAACATAGCTACTTCCGAGAAATAAGCCTTTGATTCAATATGCCATACAATTGGTATATTCGAGTAGAAAAGTTTTAAATTGCTTTTTATTTTAGCATTTTAAGTATCCGATCTGGTGCCCAAAACCAGTTTTTACTATACAGGGTGTTTGGTAATAGCTTTATAAAGCCGAATATGGTAGATAGGGACCATTATAGGGATATTTTGTTTATTAATTTTTGTATGAAACAGCTGATTTTTTTCGCGATTTCAGAGTTAGTTCCATAGTAAAAGTTGTTCAGTTTGATGGTCTCTATATCTACAATATCCGGCTTTATAAGGTAACGCTACCAAACACCAACAAACATGAAAAGTAAAAAATAAAAATGAAAGCGGGCTACAGCTGGCTAGTCAAGCGGGAAAGTGTGAATGAGGCGTTAACTTAGTAAGCTGTGAAGCTGTCAATTAAATGTCATACATAAGTCACGCACGTCTGATGCTGTTTGGCCTACCTCACGAGCCAAATTGCAACTAGTTTTTCGTATTTTGCTATAGTCTCAAATTGGGCGACTTCACAAATTTTTGCGCGATTTTTGGGCTACTTCACCAAACACCCTGTATAGTAAAAACTGGTTTTGGGCACCAGATTGGATACTTAAAATGCTAAAATAAAAAGCAATTTAAAACTTTTCTACTCGAATATACCAATAGTATGGCATATTGAATCAAAGGCTTATTTCTCGGAAAGTAGCTATGTTATACACGTTATCAGATTTTTTTCCGTGTTCGCTATGGTGGTACTAAATATTGGCATACTCAGTTTGGCGACAGGTACCCTGGATCATGCTGCACTGGGTGTGGCGCTGCCAGAACGATGCCTAATGTATGAACCAAATCTAAACCTATGATTTCTCTGGAACGGCGAATGCTGCGATGGTGGTTTATTTTTTTCCCTTTATAGGAAGATAAGGGAATGCGCGAATGTTAATTAATACATCAATTAAAGGCGTTAGAGCGAAAAAAAAATTTTTTGAGGTTATAATTTCTCGATGCCTATAAAATCCTTAAACCACGATGAAATGTAGAAATTCATTTTTTTCCGTGCCTTATGACTAAGGTATTAAATATATACCCACACCGTTTCCAGGAAAAAAATCAAATTGCTGAGATTCAGCCGTGGCGCTGCCAGAACGACGTCGTTCTGGCAGCGCCACGAATGACCCACGATTACTCCTGAATCTGTTGACCTTCACGGGTGGATGTTAGCTTGTGTGAAATGGAAAAAAAAGCCAAAAATCTGTGTGAAATTAGATTTATTCTAGCTTTTATAATTAATGTGATATAGCCGTGGCGCTGCCAGGACGACGTCGTTCTGGCAGCGCCACAAAAAACCTCGTATATCTTCGGATCCAGTGGAGGGAAAAAATCAAACCTATTTTTTCCTGACTGGCAAAAAATCGGCCTACATGGTGAATTTTTTTCACGCAAATCGGAGACCGTGGCGCTGCCAGAACGATGGACACAATTATGAATAATTTGATAATAATAAATATTTGTTTGACTTAATACACATTTATTTATTTCAAAAATGAATATGAATTTTCAGCGGCATAAAACCTCTTTGTTGTTACTAAAAAAAATAACTGTATTACCCGGTTAAATTGAGAATGCTCTGTTTACTCGCATAGAACTTGCAGTAAGGTACTAATTTAACTCTGTAGGGATAATTCTATAACAACCTATAACTAAACCTACTTAAGTACTAAAGGATTGCTTACAGCCATGAAAATAGTACTATAAACCGGAATGAGCGCTTCGCCCCAAAACGAGCCGACAGAGAGGTCAAGTAGATGTATGTGTCCTTTTCTTCATTAGGGTGACCAAACCGTATGGTTGGCCGGAGACATACATAAAACTTTAAACTGTTTAATATAAACTTAAATACCTAGGTAGTTCTTTATTTATAATTAACACTTTTTACCGCGTTTTTATTAGGTTGCTTGCTCTTTTGTTTGTTTGAGCACAAATTTTGCAAACGATTTTATACTGAATTCCCGATGAGCTAGAGACTTGAAACTTTGAACACAGGTCAGAAATGGAAGGAAATGCAATATTACAATGTCATTGAGCTGATCTGATGATGGAGCCGGAAGAACGCCACAGGAACTCTATGATGAATGAAACTATACAACCCCATCGTGTTTGGGCTTGTTAGAATTGTCTTGACAAGTACTCTGACGGGAGACGAGGTTCAGGGTTGGATGATGAAGTCTGGAGGTCATGCCATAGGAACTCAATATTGAAATCATGCAACGCCATCGAGTTTGGGCTCGTTTGAATCGTCTTGACGAGTGCTCTGTTGGGTAATAGTATCCAAGAGTCTGATAAAGGAAGCCGGAAGAAGGCCACAGGAACTTTGTAATAAAACCTTTCAACCCCATCGAGTTTGGACTCGTTTGAATGGTCTTGACGAGTACTCTGATAGGCGGTGGTATATTTTTAATTTAGCTCGTTAACTAAAAAACAGAAAATAATTATTTATTAAAAAAAAATTTGGAACAATTTATTTATCACGTTTTTATTAAATTGCTTTATTGTTTTTATTTTTTAAATATGGTAAATCAACCAATACAAAATCTAGTTTATTCAATTCAATTTAAGTTCAAGTGTAAATAATTACGCAACTTTAAAGTTTATTCAATTTTTAGGGTTCCGTAGCCTAAATGGCAAAAAACGGAACCCTTATAGATTCGTCATGTCTGTCTGTCTGTCTGTCCGTATGTCACAGCCACTTTATTCCGAAAGTATTAAGACTACACAGTTAAAACTTGGTAGGTAGATGTAATCTGTTAACCGCTTAACGAATTTGATAAAAAAATAAGAAAAATAAAAGATTAAGGGGGGGCTCCCCATACATGGAACTGAAACTGAAAAAAATTTTTTTCTTCAAACCAACACGTGTTGGGTGTTTATAGATAGGTCTTTAAAAATGACATTAAGGTTTCTAAGACAACTTTTTCTCAAAGTCAACCGTTTGAAAGATATTTACCGCCAAAGTGGTAAAATGTGTGTCCCCCCCCTTTAACTTTTGAAATAAGATAGTGAAAAATCTAAAAAAAATATATGCTGTAGACCTTAATAAACACTTTCAACCAAAATCGGTTTGAACGAGATATAGTTATTAGTTTTTGAGATATAGCACATTTTCTAAAACCGCAAATATAACTTTGTCATTCATACCAACACTGTGAAAAACAAAGTTATTTTTACAGACGAAAAATTATAGGTTGTATTAAATATGGTATGGTATAAGGTAACTACGGAACCCTATGGCGCGTGGCCCGACACGCACTTGGCTGGTTTTTTTATAAAAATACAATGTGCGTGAACTTCGGAAAAACAAATGAATGTTGGAAAAACAAGTAAAAGTAGGAAAACATTGTCTAGTGATCTGTAGTCAAAAAAAGATGCAAACGATTTTCCACTTTATTGACCTTTGAAATTCGGTTGCTTTTTCCCATAATTATACTTGTTCATTTACTTTACTGTTTCATTAAAAACTGTTATTTTGGTAAATATGTCAATAAGGTCTAAAATTCTTGCACCAATTTCTTTACTCGTGAAGTTAATAAAATGGGTGCATGAGATTTACGACGACACAATGTTAAAAATATAAAAAGAAACCAAGATGGCGGCCAACTATATTGTTCGTGGGCCGATTTTGATGAAACTCGATTTTGTTACTATTTTGATAAAAAATAACAACGAAATGTTAAAAATATAAACAAATATGGCAGCCAACTCTTTTATTTGTGATTGGGGCTGATTTTAATGAAACTCGGTTTTAGGACTAACTTGACAAGAAAATAATAACACAATATTGAAAAAATTAAAAATCCAAGATGGCAGCCAACTTTCTTGTTTTTGGGCCGATTTCGATGAAACTCGGTTTTTGGTAATATTTTGACAAAATAATAACAACGCAATTTTTTAAAATACTAAAAATCTTAGGCAGTGGCCAACTTTTTTGTTTTTTGGGCCGATTTCGATGAAACTCGGTTTTTGGTACTATTTTGACAAGAAAAAACAACTCAATGTAAACTGATGGAAAAATAAAAAAAGATCAAAATGGCTGCTTATTTGTTTTTGAAATCGGCCCAAGAACAAAAAAGTTGGCCACCATCTTGAATTTTGTAAGTTTTCAACATTGCGTTGTTATTTTCTAGTCAAAATCGTACCAAAAACCGAGTTTCATCAAAATCGGCCCTAAAACAAAAAAGTTGGCCGCCATCTTGGATTTTCAGTTTTTTAAAAATTGCGTTGTTATTTTCTTGTCAAAATAGTACCGAAAACCGAGTTTCATCGAAATCGGCCCAAAAACAAAAAAGTTGGCCGCCATCTTGGATTTTCAGTTTTTTAAAAATTGCGTTGTTATTTTCTTCTCAAAATAGTTCCAAAAACCAAGTTTCATCGAAATCGGCCCATAAATAAAATAAGTTGGCCGCCATCTTGGATTTTTAGTTTTTTAAAAATTGCGTTGTTATTTTCTTCTCAAAATAGTTCCAAAAACCAAGTTTCATCGAAATCGGCCCATAAATAAAAAAGTTGGCCGCCATCTTGGATTTTTAGTTTTTTAAAAATTGCGTTGTTATTTTCTTGTCAAAATAGTTCCAAAAACCGAGTTTCATCAAAATCGGCCCAAAAACAAAAAAGTTGGACGCCATCTTGGATTTTTAGTTTTTTTTAAATTGCGTTGTTATTTTCTTGTCAAAATAGTTCCAAAAACCGAGTTTCATCGAAATCGGCCCAAAAACAAAAAAGTTGGCCGCCATCTTGGATTTTTTAATTTTCAACATTGCGTTGTTATTTTCTTGTCAAAATAGTACCGAAAACCGAGTTTCATCGAAATCGGCCCAAAAACAAAAAAGTTGGCCGCCATCTTGGATTTTTAGTTTTTTAAAAATTGCTTTGTTATTTTCTTGTCAAAATAGTTCCAAAAACCGAGTTTCATCGAAATCGGCCCAAAAACAAAAAAGTTGGCCGCCATCTTGGATTTTTTAAATTTTCAACATTGCGTTGTTATTTTCATGTTGAAATAGTACCAGAAACCGAGTTTCATCGAAATAGGCGCACAAACATGAATTTGATTATTATTATTAATTTTACCGTCTCGCCTGCGACCTCTAGCCATTTCAATAGAACAATTTAGTTTTTCTGGAAATCTGAAATGGTGAAGTATTTATGGTCACACTAGTTTTGTAAAGTAACATTTCCTATAGATTGAAATTCTTAAATTGAAATTCAAGGTCAAAATCGGAGTTGCCAGGATTGACACTTCTATTTATTACCACCTCACCGATGATTGCTGATTAGCATTATTGTAGATATCTAATTAAATCAAAAAAGTTCTGTTTTATATTACAATTATTATGTGTCATTCTAAAATTAATATTTAATTAGTATATATTCGACTTCCCACTTCGAATCCTTAATTTTGATACACTACTTGATTGGTAACGTACATATTTTTAGTCCTACTATCGTGGTATTATTGTTTAGTAATGGCAATTGTGCGAACGAGACACCGACCTCCACCTGGTGTTGTCTCATTCACACAGTAGTGCCTTCAGTCAATGTCGTCGATAGAATTTCAACTCTATGAGCAATGCAATAAAGTTGAATTTCTTTTAAACGATTGGTGAAAATTTTTGCAGAGTACTCACTCCCTATTATAAACCTCCTTGCTTACAGCTAGTATATAAAAGAAAATAACAACTTAAAACTAGATGGTAGAGGGCTCTCGGATCGGCCGGCGCGGCGGCGATCGCGCACGGCTCAGCGGAGGGACGCCGCCCCGCGCGCAGATAAAACAGGCGCGCGCGGCGGCGCACGCACATTTCAGTTGCCAGCGGTCACCGGAGCGAGTGTAGTCCAATCAATGAGCATATTTGTTGTATGGAGACTTCCGAAAAATTCTCCCGTCTATAAAATTTGGCATGTGATTAAGTTAGGTAACACAGATTACAGATGAACAATAAGCCAATAAAAATTGTTACGAGAAGTTAGGTATTTTTACCTAAACATGAAAATAGCTTATATCTCTCTGTGAATATTTCCTCGGGCTAAAATACTTTCTGTATACGTATTTGTGTATTAGTTAGAATAAGTATGTAAAAGAATCCAATATTTTTTCGATTTCGGAGATACTCCAAATTTTAATTTTAATATTTTTCAATATATCTTTTCTTGATAAAAATATCTGCTGATTATTATTTTTTAATATGTTTTTATACCCTTAATATATAGATTTGTTCAGTAGGCCAACAAATTTTCTTCTTTAATCATATTTATACATAAATGTATGAAAATGGACCGACTATTTTTCACATTACCTCTTAAGATCAAAAAATAAAAAAATATGATTAAAGAAGAAAATTAATTGACTTACTGAACAAAGCTATATATTTAAGGATATTAAAACATATTAAAAATAATAATCAGCAGATATTTTTATCAAGAAAATATATATTGAAAAATATTAAAATTTTAATTTGGAGTATCTCCGAAATCGAAAAAATATTGGATTCTTTTACATACTTATTCTAACTAATACACAAGTACGTATACAGAAAGTATTTTAGCCCGAGGAAATATTCACAGAGAGATATAAGCGATTTTCATGTTTAGGTAAAAATACCTAACTTCTCGTAACAAAATTTATTGGATTATCGTTCATCTGTAATCTGTATTACCTAACTTCATCACATGCCAAATTTCATAGACGGAAGAATTATTCGGGTTGCATAAGCCCCGTTGATTGGACTAGTGGACGTGTCGACGCGCGCGAAGCGTGGCGCGTCGTGTGGACGAAATCTTTATGAAATGTATTGCAGCTTGCGGCTGTAGCTACAATATATTATTGCACGCGTTTGTTATAGCCCTAAAAGCGATGTATTAGGGCTCACTTTACAAGCATGTTGAAAAGATATTAAATCCATAGCCAATTATAGTTTAGTGAAATAAAAGACACACTAGTTTTAAAATTGTATAATTTATTAAGATAATGTATGTTAATAGAAAAATCTTCGACATACGACACTTAACAAGGCTAGACATATCGAAATGGTCGACTATACAACACGCGGCATATTATAATATATCCTTAATACATATCATACTTATATACGTTCGATACTCTGACATTCATAGGAACATTTGCACCTGCCTAAACTAACGCTACACTAAGACCAAACATGTGCAGATATCAGGGAGCGAAGTATAAATATGTACAAAAAAAAAGATAATGTGAAAAAGAAATATATGTAGCTTACTTCCGCAAAAAATATATGCAGGGTGCACCGCCCACCTGCCCACAAAATAAAATCAACATGCACACCACAAAATATCAGTGCACAATACCTGCATTTAGCCAGACAGCAACTGCACTCCTTACACCTTCACCAATTTAGAACACGTGCTAATGTGTTGCTGTCTTGCTAAATGCAGATATTGTGCACTGATATATTTTGTGGTGTGCATGTGTATTTTTGTGGGCGGGCGGGCGGTGCACCCTGCATATATTTTTTTGCGGAAATAAGCTACATACAAGGTCATTTTGTATTCACCATCCAAATTTTGAGGATGTGTTCAGTCCATGAAACTGTGTTTCGCTAAGGAACACATGGCCAAATATGTAAAATAAAAATCGACTTTCCATACAAATCTCTTTGATCACGTGATCAATTTAGTATGGGATGACCAAAATTTTGTAGCGAAATTCGACACATGTTTCTTAGATAAAGTTGTTTAGTTTCATGGACTGGACTCATCCTTGAAATTTGGATGGTAAGTTCAGAATGACCCGATATATTTCTTTTTTTCACAATAGTTTGGGACTTCCGCCAAGTGACGCCTAGTTCAATCAAAAAAAATGATAAGGTTACGACTTACTAGTAACAAGCAAATTATCCAGTTTTTTTACAAATATTATACAAAATCACAAAAATTATTCCGATTCCAATGTGTTATGGGAATCAAAGACAACGGCGGCACTACTAAAATCCAGACCTGAGATCGAACCAGAGACCTCAAGAGATGGCTACACCTTGAAAACCAGTGTGCGAACCACTCGACCACGGAGGTAGTCAGTCACCATCATTGACACCTGTAGTACACCTCCGCCGCGAGAATTTACCAGCGAAACCGCAGTAGGTTCCGCAATTACTTGTTAATTGTACGACAAGCGAAACAGATGCGAAACAGCCTGGGAATCGAGTCTGCTAATGTTAACGTCAAAATTGTGTTTCTATGGTGTTTCAATGGTAATGCTGTTTGACACAGTTCTTGTTTCTAAAACCCAAAATCGAGACACAATGTGCGTCCTTTTAGGGTTTAAGAAACACAATGTGCTCCGGTTTTGGCCTTAAGAAACAAGAACTGTGTCAAAAAGCATTACCATTCAAACACCATTAAAACACGATTTTGACGTTAACATTAGCAGACTTGACCCCCCTGTTCTAACGCATACATTTAACTATCTGCCGCAGTTACTAAGGAATGGTATCGTTGTTCTCTCTCTCTACAACGAAATACTTAATTATGTACTGTTATATTATTATAGCTGTTGCTATGATAAATCACTTTGGATAACTATTTTCATCGTTTTTGCATCACCTCCCTGACATCTCCATGCGAATGAAATACATCTACAATGGCGAATTCAAAAACGTTTCATTCTTATCTATTAATCGTAATTGACTTAAACTGAGATGTTCATTTAATTTTGTTTTATTAATTTATATCTGTGTGCAGATATTGTAGCGGCGCGACCATACCGCTACATAAGCAATCGACGAATGGCGAAGAAATGCAGGATCAGCGAAAAGTACAATATAATATTGTACTTTTGTGAACATTACGCAGACGTGACGTCACACTACATCAAGCTAACATCAAGGCAAAAATGTATGAAGACCTGACTCACGATATCGAAGTTTTCTACGCGTTTCGCATAAACACAAAATTCCAACATCGAACAGATTACGCGGTCCCCAAGCCCCAAGCACAGTGGAAGTATTTCTCTTTTCGCTGAATATATGGTACCCTGCCTCTACAGATACTTGCAAAATGTAATCAATGCGAATTGCGAATACAAGTGGCTCTAATTGCCAGCATCTTCCCTGTTGCTAGTGGACGTTGGATGTTTTTGTAATAATAGAGTCCATCCATAAGCTTTATTACTAAGCTCATTAAGGTTATTTCGTCTGCATAAAAGACGTGCAGAAAGATTAACTTTATTATGTAAGTTCTAAATAATAAAGATCACGCGGATCGGACAAAAAGTCCGTCGTCTACTTGGCTCCATGATTCCATACAAACGGGCTGCATCCAAACTACAATTTTGCAGCTGACGTGCAGACAAATTACTTGCATTTACGAAAATGACGGCGGTTAAACATCCTCCTTATAAGGAACGTATAACCGCCTTATCGCCTAGTCGTCTTTTAGGACGACACATACAATCACTCCACCAAGCTGACCCTCACCCCAACCCCTCTAGCATGACCGACGAACGAAACACGATATATCGGGTCATTCTGAACTTACCATCCAAATTTCAAGGATTCTCTAAGAAACATGTGTCGAATTTCACCACATAACGTTGGTCATCCCATACTAAATTGATCACGTGATCTCTTTGATCTGTATGGATAGGCGATTTTTTTTACATATTTGACCATGTGTTCCTTAGAGAAAGTTGTTCATTTTTTTTAAATTTGAGATTTTTGCATTTACAATGCTATTTTTAAACAATACTAAATAATGTACTAGAAAAAATACGACTCGCACCAGATCAATACTCAGACGGGAATCGAACCCGCGACCTTTGGATATCCGGTCCAATGCTCTGACCGCTGAGCTACCGAGTCACTAGTGACATCGTCGAATTTTTCCTAGTATATCCTAAACTCTTACGCTGTAAGCCAGCGTTATTTCACCAATGTGAGGAATTACCTCGACATTCAATTGAAATATCTTTCCAGATATTTTAACAATTGATTAAGATGAAATAGCTATATAATTTTTAAATTTGAGATTTTTGCATTTACAATGCTATTTTTAAACAATACTAAATAATATACTAGAAAAAATACGACTCGCACCAGATCAATACTCAGACGGGAATCGAACCCGCGACCTTTGGATATCCGGTCCAATGCTCTGACCGCTGAGCTACCGAGTCACTAGTGACATCGTCGAATTTTTCCTAGTATATCCTAAACTCTTACGCTGTAAGCCAGCGTTATTTCACCAATGTGAGGAATTACCTCGACATTCAATTGAAATATCTTTCCAGATATTTTAACAATTGATTAAGATGAAATAGCTATATAATTTTTAAATTTGAGATTTTTGCATTTACAATGCTATTTTTAAACAATACTAAATAATATACTAGAAAAAATACGACTCGCACCAGATCAATACTCAGACGGGAATCGAACCCGCGACCTTTGGATATCCGGTCCAATGCTCTGACCGCTGAGCTACCGAGTCACTAGTGACATCGTCGAATTTTTCCTAGTATATCCTAAACTCTTACGCTGTAAGCCAGCGTTATTTCACCAATGTGAGGAATTACCTCGACATTCAATTGAAATATCTTTCCAGATATTTTAACAATTGATTAAGATGAAATAGCTATATAATTTTTAAATTTGAGATTTTTGCATTTACAATGCTATTTTTAAACAATACTAAATAATTCCTAGTATATTATTTAGTATTGTTTAAAAATAGTATTGTAAATGCAAAAATCTCAAATTTAAAAATTATATAGCTATTTCATCTTAATCAATTGTTAAAATATCTGGAAAGATATTTCAATTGAATGTCGAGGTAATTCCTCACATTGGTGAAATAACGCTGGCTTACAGCGTAAGAGTTTAGGATATACTAGGAAAAATTCGACGATGTCACTAGTGACTCGGTAGCTCAGCGGTCAGAGCATTGGACCGGATATCCAAAGGTCGCGGGTTCGATTCCCGTCTGAGTATTGATCTGGTGCGAGTCGTATTTTTTCTAGTATATTATTTAGTATTGAAAGTTGTTCAGTTTCATGAACTGAACACATCCTCAAAATTGGATGGTAAATACAAAATGACCCTGTATATCGCTTGATATAGCGTTTCATCGACTCAAAATCCATTGTCTTTTTAACCGACTTAAAAAAAGGTGGAGGTTCTCAAGTCGACGGTATTTTTTTACAGTTAAACGTAATAAATCGCTATATCATATCGCGTTTCGGTGGTCATGCTAGGGTGGCCTTTGTAGGCTCATACCTACCCACTAAACAATGTAGGCATTGCACTCTCAATGGCTTCTGAGCGAAAGCTCTCGCTTTGCCCAATGAACATAATGTATAGTCTTGTATTCGCCATTGTAAATGTGTGCAATATCGTCAAACCTACACTAGCATGGCATACCATGTCCAATTAATAACTGACAAAATATACTATGTATATTTTTACACACAATGAACTATGTTGCTCCATTCGAAAATACTGTTTGTTTTCATCTCAACATCCAATCATAAAGAGTTAATAACATGTAATAAACATTTTTCTTAAATACCGAAATTATGAACTACGCGAATATCATGAAAATGTTATTTTACATAATTATTGTAGTTTTTAGATCCGCTTTTGCAACATCTAGTTTTAGTTCTCATTTTTTAATGTGTTGCAACTTCGTTTTAATGTAAACACAAAAACAACGATACTACTGATACTACTGTTTTAATGGAAGCTCATATACAGGGTGTAACAGGAAGCCCGCATTAGTATTAACTTTTAAATCCTCTCCAATCCCCACTACTTTCAATGACCTATTGTGCCACAGAGTAAACAAAAATTTCTGTAAGGACCATAGAAAAAGCTCCATAGAGCGTTCCAATACAAAAATGTTCGGAAACTCGCACCCCAAATACCCCATGTGTCAGTTCGCACCCCAGCGGGCGCCGCGCCGCCCGGTGCACCCCTGTACAAAGGCTAAGCGTGTTACCCCGGTCACTCACATGCGCGCAAAGGTTCGTACATTGTACGAACCTTTGCACGCATGTGAGTGGCTGTCAGAAATTCATTCGCAAAGTCAGCAACTTCGCGAATAGGTTCGCATATGAGTGTGCGAACCCATTTGCATACCTCCTACACTTGTTCACGAATGTTTATTTTTACTTTCGATTTTGTGAACAATGAACGTTGGAAATGATTTTAATAGAGCTGTTGGACTGTTTTATGTGTGCTCATATGCTTACTATTTTCAATATAGAAAATAAAGGCTAAATAAAGGTCGCCACAACTACGAAAAATACGCGTAACCACAGATTAGTAATGGTCGTACGAATGCTTTCGTCTGTGGCACGCATGTGTGGGAGCTAAGCGAAGGTACGGGGTTCGCGCGCTTTGATGTGCGTCAAAAAACCGACACAGCTTGGAAAGGTACGAATGTCTCGAAAACTTCGCGAAGTCATTCGCGAAAGTCATCCTACACATATGGGTTCGCGTATTCGCGCGCATGTGAGTGCGTCGGGGTTAGGGCCAATACTAATTTGTCGGCGCAGCATCGGTAGAGTGCGTTTCATCGGTTATTTACCTATGGCGTTATGTTGGTACCCCGTAAATTTATTATTATTGCGATGGAATAAGGTTCAAAATTAAATAAATTTCCGGGGTACCAACATAACGCCAAAGGTAATAACCGATGAAACGCACTCTACGACATCAATATGATCGGTATACACGATACCGAACACATACCGAAAGCCTACTGGACGCCTATATTTAAACAGAGCATTACCCATTTGTCGGCGCAACACCAGCTCGGTGGGGTAGTTAGTTCCCATTTTGTTCTATAGAACATTTAGTATGTAGCTTTATCAAATTGTTCTGTAGAACAAGATAACAGGACTCTTTGATTATTATATTATCGAACTGGCTACTTGACGTTCACATCGTGACAAACATTACATGGAACTGTAATGTTTGTCACGCTTTGGAAAAAACTATTTCCAATTATATTAATGAGTAAATTAGGGTGGAAACGCAAGTATGCGTATGCGTAAAAAATCGGTTGGCACTCCGGGAGTGCCGGCAGAAGTGAAAACTTGATTATTAACGTTGTGCATTTTTGATATTTTCAAATTAGCGGCAAAGGATTAAAATTATTTCTTTCCTATTACTATACAGTCACACAATTCAATCAGTTTGTAATTAGAGGAAAAATAATATTTCGCGCCAGTGGCCTTTTTAATTTCTACATGCAAGCATTCTACGATTTAAACTTATAGTCACAGAGTATAAATAAGTCTATGATTTCACCGAAGAGATCGCTGCTATTAGTTCCATTTTCAAAATTAGCGCGTTGCTGGTGACACAAGTGTTTACGTCTTAAAATGACGCGCCGCCATTTTCAACGCACCCCGAAAAGAGGGGGATACTTCTGCCGCCAGCTGTCTACTCTCCATCCGTCACAACCGTCTAACGCATTTTCGATCAGCCACGTGATTCTTACTGGCGCGAGTTTAGCATTTTTTCCCCATTACAAAAAGCGTACAACGCCGCTAAAGAAGTTTTCACTTCAAAAATAGGGCAGAACAATCTTATTTTGTTCCGGTGACGTCAGTTCTATAGAACAAATGGGAACTACCCGCTCGGTGCGGTACAGATTCGGCACAGAATTGTACCGCGCGCGCGCCGACAAACGAGTAAAGGGCCTTTAGTGTACCCACGCTTTACGTTTGTTCTAAGCTATTATTCTGGTTGTTTATAATTTCTGTGATTATGCTAGCTATACTGGCCATGCATATACTTTCTGTTACACCTGTATACTTTTACATTTAACTACCTATTAAAATTTAATGATATTTTCATTCCTTTTACAGAGGGAAGACAATAAATTATAAATTTAATTTCTGAATACAAAAAACATTGTTTAAAATATCCTAAATATTGAGGGGTGTAAAACATTTATTCAAGACATATTATTTTGGAGCTTTCTATATATTTTATTAGAATTTAATATTCTGTAAATAAAAATGTTTGTATATTGCAAACTCTCTTCCATCTTAAGCCATTATAATTATTTTAAGAAAATTGCACTTACTAATATCACTTAAACGACACTATGTCCTTAAATATTAACTTTGCGTAAATAAAAAGGTGCAGATTATAAAATTGTATCTCGCTAACGCATTCAGAACTTCACGAATTTATTGTTATATTGCTATTTCTAAGAAATCTTAATGTGCAAGCATTATAATGTATTAACAGTATAAAAAGCAACACTAACTACATAAAAGAAAAAATACACAAAATATATTACAGAAAGTATTAATCTTATTATTTTGGAGATCAATAATTAATTTTCTTACGTTTATTTTTAATCTGGTACCTCTGCATGAGCTACGAAATTCGTTATCATGATAAGTACTTACATCATTCTCAAATATAAGCCATAGAACATGAGAAATGAAATAAATTAGTATAAAAATACGCAGTAATTGGTTGAAGAAAACTGTGTTATAAAAAATGAAGACTAAACAGTAAAAGTTCTTAAAACAAATTATACACCCTGAAATTATAGTCATTTTCCCACAGAGGGGTAGTTCTACTCTTGATTAAAGCAACTTTTACTATTGGAGTAAGAGCTAGCCCCGGAAATAGGTATACAATTTACAGAGCGACAAAACCCCTTTTATTAGTGTGCTATACTGTCATTATTAACAGATCCGGGCATCTCGCAGATTTTCAGTGGTGGGGGTGGGAGTGGTTGGGCAAAGGGGCTGAAAACCGATTGAATATAATTTACAGAGCTCTGGATTTGGTGTGGTATAATAGCAAGCTAATCATGGATCTAAATCAAATATAACATTGCCAGGCATTTTGGCTGGTGGGAAAGTAGTGCCAGGCGGCATCAAAGGTGCGCGAAAAACCCTTTGTTGCCCAACCACTCCCACCCCCACCACTGAAAATCTGCGAGGTGCCCGGATCTGTTAATAATGACAGTATAGCACACTAACAAAAGGGGTTTCGTCGCTCTGTAAATTGTATACCTATTTCCGGGGATAGCTCTTAATCCATATGGGACCAACTCTGATATCGCGAAAAAAATCAGCTGTTCCATACAAAAGCGCAATACCTACTCGACCTTAATGTATCCTGGAACAGCAGATTTTTTTTCGCGATATCAGAGTTGGTCCCATAGTAAAAGTTGCTTGTAATCATGAGTAGAACCACTCTACTGCGGGAACCAAATGATTATAATTACGCTGTATATCCAAATAAAAAATCTTTAAAATCTAAAAAACAATCTTTTGCCGTTGACTGAATACTGAATTAGTATTATTGCGGTACAATAATACACATTTTAAAAGCCTTTACGCCGCCGTAGCCCATCTCATACAAACTTTTGTTATACTAGCTTTATTACAAGCAAAAAAATTACAATTTCTCAACATCATTTAATCAAATCTCTTTAGACTTAATTATTTTAAATTTATATAGTCTTGCTCCACCAACTTTTTAGATTGATCCAAAAAAACCTATTTACTCTGATTAGAGGACGCGCTTGAGTGAATACAGTGGTGGACTTAAAACACCAATCCATTTTCATACAAACAAATAACAGTAACTTTGAAGATGGATCTTCGACAGGGATTGATTGAACTGTAATCTGATGATAGCCATCGAGGGAGTGAATTGAAGAGATCCAGATCGCTATACACACACACAACTGATCTGATCAGCATTCTAAGTACTGTAAGGATAAGGGTTTCCATACAGATTTAATGAGATTTTCGCGGTTTTTTAAAACATAACAAATCATCTTGTTTGCGAAACCTTACAATGGTGCATAGACTCCTACACGGATTACTTACAAAGCTATTTAGTCACTGTTTGTTTTCCTATAAACTTAAATAAAATTAAAATAAAATCTGATCATATCAGTAGGGTGTGTAT
This sequence comes from Agriphila geniculea, assembly GCA_943789525.1. NCBI lineage: Eukaryota > Metazoa > Arthropoda > Insecta > Lepidoptera > Crambidae > Agriphila > Agriphila geniculea. The sequence continues at coordinate 9,083,635 of OX038889.1, forward strand.
AGTGGATGTCTTTCATTCACTCCCTGGATGGCCATCATCAGATCACAGCTCGATGAAACCCTGACAGAGAACCAAGGCTTTAAAGTTACCTCGTTTGTATGAAAATGGACTGGTGTTTCTAATTATCTGTCCAATTTTGTATTTCTTTCTGGTCCTACTATAACATAATAAATTAATAGGTCCAATGAAACCTAAATTATTTCAACACGGTATACTAAAAATGTGTAATTTAGGCAAAAGGTACTCCCTCACCGGGAGCATTCAAGTGTACTGTAACATTATAGATTCGTACCGGGAGCATTCACGTGTACTGTAACATTATAGATTCGTCTTTGAGCATTACATTACAATAATACCTCCCTGACTGACGAGCATTCGCGAGCTTCACTGATGTATGCCCGTTTTGTATCATTACAAGGTGCGCATTGTAATGCTCGGTTCTCCTCCTTCACAGATGTAATGCTCAAATCTGTAACGTTACATTACTCGTGAATGCTCCCGGTGAGGGAGCACCTATACACAATATTTTCAATATTAATTTAGTTACAATGTTTAGCAAGTGTGATCTAACGACTCACTGGAACATGCTCTGCACTTTCAACTGCACTCTCAATTTAGGTATGTATTGTGGTTGTTCTTCTTTTATTATTTTTATCTGTAATGAAATTGCGCATTTAAATTAAAACTAAGATACTGTTATCATTGGAAAAGGGAATATATACGCTGAAATTTTAATCTTCTGGTTCTCGCAGTGGGGTGGTTCCACTCATGATTAGTCCAATAAAACTAGCTTTATCGGGACATAATAAGATAACAGAAATTTTCTTTTTCTATGTCATAAATTAGTGTTAGTTATAGTTAAAATAAAAGGAATTAAACATTTAGAAACTTTGCATAAAACTAAAAAATGTTTAACTACTGAGAAATACATTATTATTAAAACGTAAAAAATAAATGTACAATTTTTGTTTAAAATGTCTAAAAAGACGCATCATAGCTTAATAAGATACAAGCATCATAGTTACCATTTTGGCTAAAAAAACGAACATGCGAATTTGGATTCAGTTTAATTTTGCTATTAGGTGATAGCATTTTAATGCACCATAAAATTATACTAACAAGGTTTTTGGCTAACTATTTTGCTTTTAGGAAAAAGCTAGGTAATGTACGAAATCTCATGATTTTTATATGAAACGGTTACCACCCCGGATTTCTTATATCTCATATCTAATGAATATTTGACACTTAATATCAATATCCGATAAACTAATAATACCAACGAGTTTATTAATTATGTCCAGATAAAGCCAGTTTTATTGGACTAGATTGCGAGCAACTTTTACTATTGGGCCAACTCTGATATCACGAAAAAAATATCAGCTGTTCCATACAAAAGCGCAAAACCTACTTGACCTTAATGTATGGAACAGCTGATTTGTTTTCGTGGTATCAGAGTTGGCAGTTGGCCTCATAGTAAAACTTGCTTGTAATCATTAGTAGAATCGTCCCCACTGCGAGAACCAAATAATTATAATTTCACGATGTATTAAGTTTACTTACGTCGTGGTATTCAGTGTTAGCTAACGGGTCTTCTTCCTTTGAAATCTGTGAAAAAAAATACAGTACAGTTAGACAACTACAATATTTCTCTTTATGTCTGTCAAATATATTCATAGAAGTAGTGACTGTGAGAGGCAATACATTGTTTTATTTTGATTTTGTTAATGTAGGGTGAATATGGGGAGCCTTAGTTCACTTTACAGAGGTAGGCGGACGGCGGTGGCGCTGTACAAATGTCAATAGAAAAATCTGACAATCGTGCTCGATATGAATTCGATTGTCATTTGATACATTTTTCGTACTAGATGAAACCAGATTTTGAAAAAATGAAGGTCTAGAAGCAAATCATATTACCAGCCTGGCGCAACTCTCTCAGTAAAAAACGATCTATGAAACGGAAGCGAATTTTTAACCCGTCTAAGTTTGAAAGAACGTTGACAATCCACAAAGCAGTAGATAATTGACAACATTCGAATTTAGGCGTATTATACTTCGCCCCATCAAAGAGTATTCTTCATCTTTGACCGTTTTACCGCCAATGCCGTTTAACGTTTCTCTTTTGTTTGTTTTCGTTGAATTCGCTTCCGTTTCATACTCACGCTTTTTGTATGACACTCCCGTCTCTTATAACGCTAGTTATTTTTACATTCTCTTTGCATATTACTTTTTGATAACCGATGTTTTCTTATTAATTCGACCCCGCTGAATCCAAAAATGCGCGATGCCACTTTTTCTATACGGGCAATATTATGACAAGCATTATTTGGTCTCCATATAATGCAAGCAAAATCAAGAAGTGATCGTACAAAACTGAAATATCATAGTTTAAGGGTATGTGATTGCTTAAAAGATTTTGAAACCCTTAGAATAAAACCTAATTGTCGGAATGCTTTGCTAACATTATAATCAATGTGTAAATTAAAAGATAAACCAGAGTCCATTATAATACCTAAGTCACGAATTGATGTGACTCGGCCAAATGATACGTTGTTAATTTCATAATCAAAGTTAATAGGATTCTTTGTGCGTGTGTACGAGATTACGGAGCATTTGTCCAAATTAAGAAACAGTTGATTGGATGAACAATATTCCGTTAAACGCTCTAGATCTGATTGTAGCAATCTTCATTCCCTTGCACTATCTTAAAAAACTTTGCGTCATCGGCATATAACAGTAGGCTGATTGTCTAACTTTGTTGCAATCAACTTTGACAGAAATCGCAGTGACATTGCTGCTTTAGTAAGAACAAATGTGACAACTATCTTACTTAAAGCAGCAATGCAACTGCGATTTCAATCGATTTCAATCGAGAATTGTTAGCAACAGCCTTACGTAATTCGGGGTCAGTTTTAACAGTTTTATTTCAAGAAGTTAATATACATTAAATTTTCTAAACATCAATGCTAAATTTATATCGATACAATAAGTAGTTTTTGAAATACAGTTTTCAACATTGTAGTACTGGCCCATGATTTATTGATTTGTATAAAATTTTCCTAACAACTATTTTTGTTAGACTCAGCTCCGCCATACAGACTATTGGTATGTAGTTGTTTGGTACGTTTTCCTGAATAGAAGTGTAGCACTGACCTTGGGCGGGCGGCCGCGGCGGGGCGGGCGCGCGGCGGCGGGCGCGGCCAGCACGCGCAGCTGGTGCGCGCGCAACAGGTGGTCCGTGTGCGCGCGCGCGCTGCTTAAAACCACGCCGCAACCGCTGAACACGCAACGCAGCGAACCTTCCTCTTCTACGTAATAGAACGATTAAATAAGAGTTGATTTTTTAGGTATAGTGCTAAGCACGAAAGATGACCACAAATGGCGCCCATCTTCGCATCATAACTCATGAAGAAAAGACTAAAGACAAAATAATATTTCATTTTAATATACAAAATATACAGGGTCACTGGAAATGTGACGTATTCCTGCTAAGGGGTTATAGATGAGGTCAAAACAAATATTTTTTTGTTATATAACTTTTTCTCGAAAAGTAAATAGTTTTTGATTTAATTGAAATTAAGTATATTTTTTTTACCAAAAGTACGTTTTCAGACACAAAAATTTAAAATAAAAGATAACTACACATTCGATTCTGGTTTTTTTATTATTTTGGGATAGAAAACATTCTAAGTGTTGACAATAAAAAAAAATCAAAAGCACTTATAAAAAATTCAATCCTTAAACGCATTTGTTTTTTTTTTATTTTTCCAGATTTTTTTGAAATAGCAGCAAATATCTATAAAAAAATCCAAGTAACTAAGCGTGCAAAATATTTAAAAAACGTCACCATCTATTTATCTTTCAGTTGAGGTATAAAAATTGATAACTTAAATAAAAAAAAATTGAGAAATTAAGACTTAACTAATAGTAATCCCATTTCATGTGGAAAAAAAATCCTACTCCGAGCGCTTCGGAGGTGGCCGTATTATCCTACTTATATCATAAATGTGAAAGTTTGCTTATTTGGATGTTTAATAATAAATCACGCAAAACGGCTGAACGGATTTGGATGAAATTTGGCACACAGATAATTTATAAACCGGATTAAAACAAAGGAGGATACTTTATCTTGGTTAAAGGTTCCCTAGGAATTTTCTCGAATGTCAACACGGATAAAGACGCGGGCGGAAGTTAGTCTGCCATAAATGGTAGTGCTTACTAAAAATACTTTCGTCCGAGTGAGTTTGAGACAGGATTATTTTCCGCCGATGAGTCAAAATTTTATACAGACGGCATCACAAATAACTATGCATATCAGCCATTTCTAATGCCCCCGCTGCTGAGGAACAGGCCTTCCTTGTGACTTGTGGATGGATAAAGCGGACGGGCCATAACCCACCACGTGGGCCCAATGCGGATTGGTCGGTGTTAAAAACAATTAATGTCATTGTGGTGTCATTTAAAAAACAATTAACTATGTATTGAAAATTGAAATGAAATGGCTTCTATTTATTTATTGAGTACACACAATTTTTTTACAAATATTAATAAACGGAAGTGTAGTACACGGGCACAACTATTTCATATTGCTTCCAGCCATTAAGTCGGTCTATTCCCATTTTATTAGCTAGTGAAGTGATAAATGTTATTAGGTACCTTGATCGTGCGCGTCGCTGGGGCGGTGCTGCGCCCGGTGCGCGCGCAGCAGGCGCTCCGTGGTGAAGGCGGCCTCGCACTCGCCGCACGCGAACCGGGCGCTCGCCGCGCGCGCCTCGCCGTGCACTTCGCGCCTGACATACAATATGATTCATTTCACTATACCAAGAGGTCAAGTCTGCTAATGTTTTCGTCAAAATCGTAGTTCAATGGTATTCTAATGGTAATGCTTTTTGACACAGTTCTTGTTTCTTAAACCCAAAATCAAGACACAATATGTTTCCGTTTTGGGTTTAAGAAACACAATGTGTTTCAATTTTTGGTTTAAGAAACAAGAACTGTGTCAAAAAGCATTAACATTCAAACACCATTGAACTAAGATTTTAACGAAAACATTAGCAGACTTGACCCCCAGAACTCTGTCACTCCGTACGCAAGTATGAAGCGCTCGGCGTCCTCTGAGAGGACAGATTTCATACGTCAGAAAAGATAAGACTTACGCGATAAAGAGAGGCAACTAGTGAATGTTTTGTAGCGAAGGGAGCGCTTGCGACCTGAATTGAACTTTATTATGTCGAAGCAAGAGTCGCAATTTATTTAAACGATTTTGAGGAGTGCAACTTCTGTACGCTAGTATTATTATCTATTCTGTGACCATACGCGCTGAAATTTTAATCATTTGGTTCCCGCAGTGAGTGGTTCCACTCATGATTACAAGCAACTTTTACTATGGGGCCAACTCTGAAATCGCGATAAAAAATCAACTGTTCCATACAAAAACACAATACTTACTCGACCTTAATGTATGGAACAGCAGATTTTTTTTCGTGATATCAGAGTTGGCCCCATAGTAAAAGTTGCTTGTAATCATGAGTGGCCATAGTAAAAGTCGCTTGTAGTCATGAGTGGAACCAACCCATTGCGGGAACCAAATGATTTAAATTTCACGATGTATTATCACGACCGACCACCGAAACACGATATTTTATCGACACTCTACTGTTCTTTGGACTTTTATTAAAATTTAAATGAAAATTATCGAGCTGAACCTAAGACTTTTTTTTTATTACAGTTTTGGTTTTATTTGATTGAGAATTAACACGATCGGGCCCGATCGACCTACGGTGCTATAGTCCGTGCCAGATATACTTGCATAAACGGTCATTGCCCTCTATGTACCAAGAATTCTTGAAATTTAGCGATAAATATCGTTCTTCATACTAAACTGTCGCTAACATTACATCGTTCACGTTTCATAATATACTGGGTATTACAACATAAAATTACGAATCAGTAGGACATCTGCAATAAAAATTAATCATCATAAATTTTTTTATTCATCATTTAAAATATATGTTATTATTGTTAATAATAATAAAGCGAAATACCTTCTAATAAGTTAAAAACTAAATTAATTAACACACTAAATAATATCCCAACGCAAAAAGGAACATACTGCCGTTGTATTTTCCTGTATCGAATGACCGCTGACGTCACGACCAACTAAAATAAAGCACAAATAATTTTAAGAATTATTTGTGCAGAAGAGGGCAATGACCGTTTATGCACGTTTATCTGGCACGGACTATAACTACATGAAGTTTTAACATAAACAAATTTTACTTTTCAGAATGTAGCTGTCAAAAGGGACTACGTATTTTATTAGATTATAGTATAGTCTAGTCTAGCCTGTCTTCTCTAAATAAAGTTTTCAATATTAATTTGGGATAGCTCACCTGTGATTGTACATGTGGTTTCGCTGACTAAACTGCTCCCCGCAAACAGTACAGTCGTAGGAACTTTCCACTGGCCGCCCGTTCAGGTGGCGCTTACGATGTTGGTTCAGATTCGTCACCTGACAGAGACATTAAAAAATACATGGTACAGTAAGAGGCATATATATTGAAATTTTTTCGACGTAGTGGGGATAAGTTCGCGCATGTGCTCTTGTGAGCGACCAATAGCGCGCGCCCCTCTCCCGCCGCCCGCGCCCCTCACCGCTACGCATGTCCAAAATACGCGTTCCGCGCAATCCCCACCCGATTTCAAGATATATGCCTCGTACTGTATCAATCTATCTCACGATAAACTTTTCAGCACGATGACCAATCACTGTGTCGAACTTTAGTATTCTTTTGAACCAACTAATCCAGTTCAGCGTCTCTACCGCGCAACTTACATTATGGCTGGTTTACATTATCTTAGTCTTTAGTAGAGTGCTTTAGGAGAGTGGTTTAGTAGAAACATGTAAACGGTCGTCTTATGACTAAAGAGAGTAAAGGCTGGTTTACATTATCTTAGTATTTAGTAGAGTGCTTAGTAGCGTGCGAGTAGATTCGAATGCGAGTGCTTTAGTAGTTTTGGTGCCTTTCCAGTGACCGTTTACACGCTTCCAGTAGAGTGTCATTTTCGCCATACGTAATACCTATTATTTAATTCAATTACACGTCACGCGTTCACCGGCAAATGCACTCTACTAAAGAGGCTACTAAAATGTCGATTTACATGCTTCCAGTGCGAGTGCGAGTAAAACATCGCGCGGGGGGTGAGCGGGCGCGCAGGGGGTGCTACTGGAAAGCGAGTAGAAAGGCTACTAGAACTTTACTCTCTTTAGTCATAAGACGACCGTTTACATGTTTCCACTAAAGCACTCGCCTAAAGCACTCTACTAAAGACTAAGATAATGTAAACCAGCCTTTACTATCGCAATCGCTTCCATTTGAAAGATGGATGTGAAACATTGCTCTGTCTTTTTGACATAAAAAAACTTGCCAAACAAAAGTAGCAATGTGTCACATCCATCTATCAGTCAAATGAATGTGATTGCGATAGAAATGTAGGTACACTTATTTAAAGAACATACAAGTATTTTTAAATTTGAGATTTTAGCACTTACAATGCTATTTTTATATAAAAGTATTAAATATACTAGAAAAAATCGACTTGCCAACAAATGCGTAACGCACGACAAAACGGCTATGAAGACTTTCTTGACTGTTATCATTTTGACTATACCAATTTCAACTGTATGTTAAAGTAACTAAAGTCGACTTTTAATGGGGAAGGCAACTGTCAAAATGGCGCTGCGTACGCTTGTTCCACGAGAACTATGAAAACAAAGGACTTTTACTTAAAAGATCGTTTTTTTAGCTTTAAAATGATTAAATTATGTGTTAAAATGATTAAAAATGTTGGCACTTACAAATTTCCGAAAAATCTGGAGATAGAAAAATTTATAAAATCTGTGAGAATAAAAACGTCTTAATTTGGCTTTCAATTGGCTTTGGTTAAAAAATAAAAGGTATATTTTTTATATTTTTTTACTACAGATTAGGCCAATTTAAGAAACTAATTTGAATATTTTAACATTTGGTCCCGTATTTATTTTTTTATAAATATATTTGTCGAGCGGATATGGTCAACCGGAATGACGTCATTAGTGGCATGAAAGTTTAAGAAGAAAACCTTTGCCATCTACTTATAGAAAAAGAAAGGCCAAGTGTCATTAACTGTCATAATGACTTTATGGTTGTTTGTAAACAAATAAGTTATAGTTAATATTTCTTCTATTTTATTCATTTAATCCAGTTGTGACGGTTCTAGCCTACCTTCTTAATTTGCCGCAATAATTTTTGAGGTGGTAAAATTATAATAAAAATGCTTACCAGTGGAAACTCTGCTGAAAAACTTTGTAAAAACTGACACGCCCAATCTACCCAAATTGCGAAATGTATTGTATGTATTATGTCTATTTTGGATGTAGGCATGGATGACACATGGATGAAATTGTAACGATTGCTTGTGGACTGATAAATTTGCAGGATAACATAATAAACATTGTGAAAATATGTGCATACTTTATTTCTATTTACAAACATTTAATAGTAGGGATGTGGAAAAAATTACGAGATAAGTTCATCGATATTTTTCGGGCGATATTAAATACTCTGATATATCGATAGATGTTTTTACAATAATTTTTCCAAAACATTTTTTTGGTAATTACGTATGGATTCTAATAGTCGACACTATTTTGTCACTGAAGCATTTTGATATTTTCCAACTTTGAGTCTTAAAAATCATCGTAAAATTCGTCAAATCGAGCCAAAATTTCGCGTAGGGGTTTATTTTGCTTTTTTTTATGTTTTACAATACCTTAAAATTAGAATCCATTACTTAGTCATCGTCCCATTTCATCCCATTTTTTTCTGAGAAATATTACCTATATCGATATTTTTTCACTTCCACCTTCCACCATCCCTAATGCCAAGTTCATTGTCAAAATTGTCTTTGCACTTTTTTCTTTTTTTTATTATGGCTGGGAGATCTGTATGTGATGACGTCATATGAAGGTCATTTGAAAGTTAAAGCTTTTTATTGAATATTATAAATATCTTTAAAAATATAGACTTATTTTTAAATTTAATTAGTAGACACTGTACCGAAAGCTTATTCCTCGAAATGGTTTTGAGATTTCCAGTCATGTTCAAAAAGTTACCAAAGCCAATTTGCATTGTAGAATTGTCTTATATATCCATTTTGGGTCAATGCTTAGAGCATCGCGGAAGGGAGCAGCCTTAGCGATTATTACTCTATTCAATTTTTTCTGGGGGGAAAGTGCACACAAGTGCAGTTCCGCATACTCACATACAAAAACAACACTGTAAAGACGACACCAACACATAAAAAATAAAACAAAACAGCAAAAATTTGTGTACGGATGAGTCACACATCAAAATATGACACGTTTTTGACATAAAGGGCTGGGCTCAATTGTCGTTGCAGCAATATCGATACGGAAAAAGGAATAAAGGTAACAAACTCAAACATTTTACATGGGGTGAATAACAACAAAGAGCCCAACAAGCAAAAACCTTTCTGAAAAAGTTAATACGGACTCAAGAACACTCAGTCTTATTGTCAAGTCTCATATACGTATTAAGAGCATTTTATGACGTTTTTCTATTATAAATGATCTTATTCCATTCATTTTTATACAAGGTGTTACAAAAATACCCCTAATCCCGAAAGGTAAAAAAATGAATCTATCAATACTAAACATGCGATTAAATTGACAATAGACTGTGATCCGCGGCAACTTTACTCGAGAATGTAGCTATGGTGCGGTGTGCACAGATTTTAACAAATTAAAATACATCCTTATGTACCGCAAGCGCTCTGAAGGTGTTCACTTCTGTTGTACAAAGCTAAATTAATCGCATTGCACCTACAGATATTTTAATACCATAAAAACTATTAACGAATTTTACTCTAAACGGAACAACTAAGACTACTGACATTTTTTTACTGTACATTAGCGCGCGTCGCGGCGGCTTCGTTTGATGCTTTGTGTGATGCCGATATTTGTCCGCGGTCATGACCGCGGACGTGTCCGCGGACACGACCGCAGTCAAACACGATTTCAAAGATTAAACAACAACAGATAGGACTTCTGGAACCTGCTTGAAATTATCTATCAAAGCAAGAACTCTCTAGGTAAAATTAGTAATTTACTTAACTTATCCATGGTAGGTATTTAAATACAGATGACGCTTACGTGTCTTTTCGAATTGGTGTGCAGAGATTAATTTTACATTTTTGAAATAAATATTAATTCAGTAACTATTTAATTTAGAAATTACGTCACTGTTATGTCTGAGGTATTTATGTTATTTTAAATACGCTTATGTCATAACTAGCTTAGTTAGGTCACTGTAATGTAAACGTAGGTACAAATATCTACAGATGTGACCAGTCTGAAAAACGAATAGTCTTTGATTTAGAAGCCAATGACCGGAACTGACCGGAACAGCTGATTGGGAATCTTTCAAATTCTTGTCGATATTTTTGCAAAACTTCGACATCGTTTTTCTCTGTAAATATTATAGCCAAAAAATAAAGAACAGCGCCCATCATTTCTATTTCATTAATACTCATTGGCATTTCAGGGATTAGGGGCACTTTTGTAACAGGTTGTATAATAATATAAGATGTATCAAAAAGATTATTTATTCTGTGAGAGAACCAATTAATTTATGCTGTGATTTTATTTTACTCTTTGACGCAGAATGTAACAGTGCAAAACTGCAAAGACCAAATTGAGTCTGTCAGAAGTTAAAAAGAATTAATAAATATTTAAGAATTTTTAGGTATATCACATTTATGAGAATGCCTGGAGCAGGACCAGGCCATATCCTTTATCGACAAACATTGTGATACGGTAACATCACTAAGTTGCTCATCGGCGAGAACTCGGATTTATCTAGCGACAGATCTGAAATTTGTACGGAGGAGCCATGGACGAGCAGACCCGATGTCACTGAATAAATTTGACAACTAATCAAGAATAAAATATACGAATTTAATGTTTAAATGTAAACAAATAGCAATAATACGACAAAAAATTACTTTCATGTGAAATGTAACACCGACTTTTTGTAAACTTTGATGTTCCAAACCTCTTTTAACAGTAAAAAACTCATCAATTCGGCATTTTAAACACTGCAGCGTTCACATGCGCGACTGGACTCGGTCTAGAAAGAAATCCGGGCGCAACTGGTTTTATCAACTGCATATGCCCATTTGGGCTTGTACTTCGGCAGAGGGGAAAGCTTCGTATGGCTTCTCTTTCTGGGACAGAAGCGCGTCTTACTCTAAGGGTCAATGGGTCTTTTTCGGTAAAAAATACCACAAAATAAATACCTACTTTCTCATACATTTTGTTCTGAACGTCTACTGTCTTAGGAACAAGCGTACGCAGCGACATCTACAATTAGCTTTGCGTTGCCAACCCCATTGATAACGAATTAGTCTGCCGCCACTCAGATGGTCTGGTCCGTGCCTATCCATAACATTGTGTGAAGTCAAAGTGTCTTATTCAAATAAACTTAATAATTAAGTACTTTTTACCGACTTCAAAAGGAGGGAGGTACTCAATTCGACCCGTTTTTTTTTTGTTTTTTGTATGTACACCGATTACTCGAAGACGGCTGAACCGATTGAAATGATTCAAACGTTATTACATTAGGTGAACTTCCAAGTTGGTCCCATTTTTTAAAATTTTGAAATCGGTTCAGCACTTTTCAAGTAATCTTGAAAAAAAGCACGAAAATAGTATGATTTTGTGTGAACTACCTCGATGATCAGTCGTATAACTTCTTTGTTTATGAACTGAATAAGATAATATTTTTTTTGTTGGAAAAGGGATATCTTAAGTGTAGTTCTTTTACCGACTTGAAAAAAGGAGGTTCTCAGTTTGACCCGCATGTATGTATGTTTCTCCGCGATTAACTCACGTTTGGCTGAGCCGATTTTTCTACCCAAATTATATACCTACACTACTTACCTAATACAAAAGGTACCTACACTAAAAACTAAAAAAATATAAAATTGTTTAAAAAAACAAAAAACCGACTTCAAAAACCTACCTCTAAAAAGCAAGAAATAATATTCGTAATAATAAAAACACGTCTATTGAAGTCGGGTGTGGCTTTTAGAATAAAAAGGAATTTGTATTCCAGCCCCACCCGACTTCAATAGACGTGTTTTTATTATTACGAATATTATTTCTTGCTTTTTAGAGGTAGGTTTTCTGAAGTCGGTTTTTTGTTTTTTGAATCGTCTATATTTTCCTAACACCCGTTCCAGACTGTTTTAGGAGTGAGATACGTAATACTTATTGTCTTATAGCATGAAAGTTTTATTTATTCTTATGCTTATAGACTCCATTTCCTTTTGTTTATTAATAAAATACATATAATAAAAAAATCTGTGTCAAATACCTGAGCATAAGCCTTATTGCATCCTGGCTCCGGACATACATAGGGTCTTTCACCTGTGTGAAGCCGCACATGATTGTTCAAATTCGTCACCTAATAAAGGAAAAATATACCCTTAATATTGTACCATTTATACAGGGTCACTGGAAATATGACGTATTCCTGCTAAATGGTTATAGATGAGGTCAAAACAAATATTTTTTGTTATATTACTTTTTCTCAAAAAGTTCATAGTTTTTGAGTAAATTGAAATTAAGTAATTTTTTACCAAAAGTTTTTGGTAAAAAACTTTTGGTAAATATTTTAAAAACATCACCATCTCTTTTATTTTAAATTTTTGTTTTTGAAAACATACTTTTGGTAAAAAATTACTTAATTTCAATTTACTCAAAAACTATGAACTTTTTGAGAAAAAGTAATATAACAAAAAATATTTGTTTTGACCTCATCTATAAGTCTGGTCAAAAATATTACGTCATTTGATACAGGTATGAGGCAAACATCTTGACATTGACACTCTTTCAACAGAGCGGGGATAAGTTCGCCCCATAGACATAGAAAATTTTTCGCTACGCTCAAGTAGACGGACAATGGTGCGAGTGAGAAACCCATTAACAGTTTTTAAATGGTAAATTATACATACTTAAGTACTAATTTAACAATATTTCCAGGTTTCCTGTTAATCCAGTGATTAAGTTAGTACTGGATAAATATCATAAATAGAATAGGCTGGGAGCCTCAAAGGAGACTTTGAGAAATTATTTAAATAAAATTGTTAAAAATCTTGTTTTTGTTTTATTTATTAGAGCAATAATATATTATGGTTATCGACAATCTAAAATGGACTTCAGAGCATCTCTAAAGTTCACGCACACGTTTACAAATTTTCACACACTGGCTCATGTCACTTTTGGTGTCGCAGCGAAGCGAACTCTGTACGTCTATTCCAGTGGAATATTAAGTTTATGGTTTGCCCATGCTTGTGAGCGACTAATAGCGCGCACCCCTCTCCCGCAGCCCGCATACCTCACCGTTACGCATACCCAAAATACGCATTCGGCGCCATCCCCACCCGATTTCAAGATGTTTGCCTCGTACTGTACTGTAGGTTTTCTTAACTTTTTTTTACTTCTATGTAATTTGTATATACCTGAGTAAAAGCTTTCCCACATTCTGTGCATTTAAATGGTCTTTCATTGGTGTGAATCCGGAGATGTGCTCTCAAGTTATTTGATTGAGAAAATGCTAAAACAATTAATTTTAATAGTTAGAAAAACACAACTTTAAACAAGTAGGTATTACATGGGTGAATCAACTTTTTAATGTAAGGAAAAAATCGACTCATGTGTAAATTTTCATAAATAAAAAATAAAAGTAGATAACTCTTTTGTAAAAAATCTCTATTTTCCTATATTTAGATTCATAGCCAATAAAACAAACTTAGTTTTGTACAAAAATAATCAATAGTTTAAAGAAAGACATGGGTGTTCCAAAGGACAATGTTGTCCCCAGCTTTTATATGAATGAAAAATAGGAGTTGTCTCCTGGGTCACCTGTTTTTCTTTAAAATCGCGTTAAAATTTTCATGTCTTTTAAGTTTTCTTATAAGATAATTAGCTTAGAGTATTTGCAACTACAGATTAACTTCATATAAAAATGGTTCAGGTAGTTACACACATCAACTTTGTCTAGGGATACAGGTGCTATTTTCATACAAACAAGGTAACTTTGAAGCCTTGGTATCCTGCCAGGAATGTACTATGCTGTGATCTGATGACGGCTATCCAGGGAGTGAATGGAGGAGATTCAGATCGCTATACACACCCGACTGATCTGACCAGCATTCTAAAAACGTAAAGGACATGTTTAAAAAAACCGCGAAAATAGCATGAAAATGTATGGAAATCCTCAAACTGAGAACTCTGACCCATTAATCTTTAAAAATGCTGATCAGATCAGTTGGGTGTGTATAGCGATCTGAATTTACTCCGTTTACTCCCTGGATAGCCATCATCAGATCACAGCACAGTACATCCCTGGCAGAAAACCAAGGCTTCAAAGTTACCTCGTTTGTATGAAAATAACACCAGGTATCCCTAGACAAAGTTGATGTGTATATTTTAAGATGCCACAAAACAACAACTTGATTTACCCACATAAAGGCAATCCGTACCTTTATTGCAGTATGTGCAAACAAACCGCCTCTCCGCTCGGTGGTTGCGCAAATGGTTCTGCAACTGCATCGACTTCTGAAACGTCTTGTGGCATATGCCACAATACAGAGATTTGTCACCACTTTCCTACAATCAGGAATATTTATTTAGCATTCCTTTTGTTATAGAAGGCCAATGTAATTTATTTACATAAGACACAAGGAACTAATTATGCATTTGAAAACTAAACTGAAAATGGTGGTTTTTTCCGACAAAATCAAAATGGTGTCTAGTTTGTATGATTTTTATTCAAAGGGATACTTAACTTAGTTTCACAGGTTTATACAAGTTCAAGTTAACTTTGATAATTTTATAAGTAATTCTGGATTTTAACAGAAGATATTGCTATCTGGAACTAGTAATAATGGTCCTTATTATATAACATTTATTTCTTTTGTCTTTAACATTCAAATGTTAAAATGTTGTATTAATAATAAAAGAATAATATGTTGTGTGCCGGGACAAACTGGATGAGAACGGCATGAGAGAGGGAGAAGTGGAAGAGTTTCGAGGAGGCTTTTGCCGGAGGGTTTACAGGGGATCGCCAAAATACTTAGATATTATTAAAATTAGCTATAAAATTTAACTGTATAAAGACTATTTAAATAAAATAATAGTGTAACATTATGAATACCTCATCAGTGTTGTTTGGGGGTCCTTCCAAAGGGTCGGAGGGCTCTGACTCGGTGTCTCCTATGGTCACCTCCGGGACAAGGGGCTGGCATTTGAAACAGGCATAGACACCAGCTTTCCCTGTCTCAAACAGTTGCTGAAATCAAACAGAAAACATTATTGGAAATAAAATTTAACCCAATTTTCATATGTAATACCTTCATACAAATTCAGTATCATTTTTAATTAAACTAGAATTATCAAAGTGCTATCCGGATCCTGTGTGAAACAAGCCCTAAAGTTATATCAAGTAAGTTACATTAAAATTAACCAGAATGTGTGAATGGGCCCTTACTATACAAATTAGACAGACAATCTTTCATGATCATGATTTATCTGAAATTATATTCATTTAACAATTCTAAAATACTTTCACTTATTTATCATGACTTTTATTGTGGTTAGGTGTTTCAGACCCACATTAAATCTAATTTCTTGGATAGAATTAAGTCTTGATTACTAGTTTCATTAAAAATAAAGTACATAGTAGTTATGCTATGATAGGAATATAGATAGTTCCTATATCAATATTGTTCAAGGTTCGCTATTCAGGTACACGGTGGTCACTGTGCAGAAAAAAACAAAGTTACTCGTTTTTTACAGGGCGCTTTGCAGAGCCAGACAAAAAAAACACAGACAGTCCGCCAGGCAACAAAAAAACGCGGGCAGGTTTCTGATGATTATTTTTATTTTTGATGCAGTGACTACGATTTTTACAGTTACATGTATCAAGTTTCACGTTAACTATTAAAAATCAACGTAAATACATACAATTATCTTCCGCAGGCATAATTTCTACATCGATTTTATGAAAACAAAAAATAACATTCAAAAAGAAAACACAAGTGAACTCTGTAATAGAATAGAAACACTTACAACAGCTGGTTCACGACAAAGCCTGCATTTGTCCATGATAAATAAACCCAAAATTGTAGTTCTTTCCCAAACTGCACATAAAAATCGACGAAAATAATAATTTTGAAGAATTCTTCAAAAAAGACAGACAGGCGATGCAAGACACGCGCGGGGGGAGTTGGGCGGGGCGGGTGGAAGCCAGCCACAGACATCGTAGGAGTTGCCATAAAAAACCATAGAGACATCTCGTACGTTTCCCCTTTGTTGCATTTTGTGTCGGCGGGCGGGGCGGCGTTTTCCGCTCGAGATAAGAAATATCACGCGGTAAAAATATTTCCGTGCGAACACACAGCCGAGAAGTCATATGTTGAGTCAGAAAAATCGCGCTATAAAACGTCGGAAAAGCGATGATCGTCATCTCGTATATGTGCCTTACACCCGATTGCACTAAACTTAAGGATCGCCTAAGTCTGTTCCTAACTACAACACGACCAAATTAAAACGGTGTCAAACTTAGCGGTCATGTAGCTGTCATTCGCCTACTTAACTTGGTCGAGTTGTAGTTAAGAAAAGACTTAGGCGATTCTTAAGTTTAGTGCAATTGGGTGTTACTCCTTCTGGCTTGTGAGCTATAAAATCCTTCAGTGACGGATAAACAATTTCTTATTTTGGTATTCAGAACAAACGTAACGCAAGCGTTTATGAATGATTGACGTCTGAACATGGCACTCACGAGATGACACTGAAGATTATGGATGCTGGAAAATAACAAAAACTAGCTAACGAAAGTCCAGTTTTACTCCCTAGATGCTCAGTGACGCAAAAATAAATAAGATTTAACACTTGAACATCATACAAAACAGAACAGATCTCATAAAATCGAAGTTCAAACGTGGCACACACGGAACCGTGTGTGCCAGTTTTCATTCGTCAAAATATCGACAACCAATCCGTTCGGAGCCAAATGAAGCAGTCTAGCAGCGTTACGTTTGATAAGTGACAGCATATAACACTTCAAATCAGTTCGCGTAACAAAACATCAATAGAAAAAGCAAATTAATATTTCGACCCATCAGACTGTGTGGCCCACAATTAATACTGTCACGTTACGTGAATTTTGCGTTACTTAAGTTGTAAAGCAGTTAATAGTAATAAGAATTTCCGGTACTAAGGATCTAGCATTATTTGGAACCAATCACTGCAGTACTTACGATGTAATTTGAGGTTAAAATTAGTATGTAAATAAGCTAGGGTGGCCATAAAGTATATTTTTTGCGGACATCGTATTGAAGTTTACTGAGACTGTATGACTGTGCGTATCGTAGCACATTAGTTTTAGGACTTTTAACTCTAAATTGGTTCCTACGCGATTGCGATATGTAATCGCGGTTTTAGAACAGCTAACAAGAACGTACACCAAAGATAAGGCAATGATACATTCGAAGCAATTTTGAGCACAGTGCCTAAAATGCAACATGCCATCGCTGGCACAATGCGCCTAATACGGTCATTTGACTAAGAAGCAGATTGCCTAAAATTAAAGATGCCACTACTGCAATAATACCTAAAACGATAATTGACTAAGAAGCAAACTGCCAACAATGTTGGTCAGCCACTTTCAATTTGTAATCTTTAAATTAAAATGCTTATTTTATTTTTAAAATAAATAAAATATATTCCTTAAAAATAAAAATAAAAATACCTATAAACTCACCTAAAAACAAAATGACAATGCCATTAAAATTTACTTCCATGTGATGCTTATAATTTGCCATTTAATTTGATGTATAAGTACGTTTAAGTAATTCCAATGGAGTTGTTGTTTGTTCGTTCAACATAATAAGTTCCTATACAATACTAAATAATATACAAAAAAAAAATACGACTCGCACCAGATCAGTTCTCGGATATTTACTCTTAAGCTATGTTTACATTACGCCAGCAGCTCAGCCCAGCAAACATTCCAGTAGAAGTACATTACGTGGTGTGTTTGACGTTCTTTTAAAATCGACGAATATGCCAGGCAATGTACTTCTACTCGCTACTTGACTCGGTCGTCTACTTAGCGTAATGTAAACATAGCCTTAGGTTCGTTGAAAAAATACCGATATATCGATATTTTTAATTCGATATATCCATATTTTTAGCCGATAAAATATTTTCATTCGATATATCAATGCAAAATTATATCTAATATCGAAAATCGTGTCAAAATGGCATATTTTTTTAAATTAAACATGCATTACATAAATATCTAGGTAACTAAAGTCACTAGAATGCAAAGCCGTAAAACAACGATCTAGTCCGTGGTAAAGCTAACCAACAGGACGATTATAGCCTTTCTGTCCATCAATGTACGTACATTGTTGTCACCCTATTTTAAAAATCTCATGCAAATTTTAACATTGATTATATTGTAACTACTACAGGGATTGGTTCCAAATAAAGCTAGATCCTTAGTACCGGAAATTCTTATTAATATTAACTGCTTTACAACTTAAGTAACGCAAAATTCACGTAACGTGACAGTATTAATTGTGGGCCACACAGTCTGATGGGTCGAAATATTGTTTTTGCTTTTTCTATTGATGTGTTGTTACGCGAATTGATTTGAAGTGTTATATGCTGTCACTTATCAAACGTAACGCTGCTAGACTGCTTCATTTGCCTCCAATCGGTTTAGTTGACGATATTTTGACAAATGAAAACTGGTACACACGGTTCCGTGTGTGCCACGTTTAAACAACGATTTTATGAGATCTGTTCTGTTCTGTATGATGTTCGAGTGTTAAATCTTATTTATTTTTGCGTCACTGAGCATCTAAGAAGTAAAACTGGACTTTCTTTAGCTAGTTTTTGTTATTTCCAGCATCCATAATCTTCAGTGTCATCTCGTGAGTGCCATGTTCAGACGTCAATCATTCATAAACTCTTGCGTTACGTTTGTTCTGAATACCAAAATAAGAAATTGTTTATCCGTCACTGAAGGATTTTATAGCTCACAAGCCAGAAGGAGTAAGGCACATACGAGATGACGATCATGAAAAGCGCTCGTACGGACGAGCGCTAATTTGTTTTTATTGTTCAATATTTTACTTTCCGTGGTTAATGTACTCTATGGCGATCGATGACTCAGCGATTAGTCTGCTGAAATGCACCCATTGACTTTGACAATTCTGACATTTCTCGTGTTTTGCTTGCAGTTTGCTCGCTCGTATTTTGCTCGTGTAATTTCAGGGACTTGTTTTTCTGAAATTAGAAATTGCGTTGTAATATTACAAATCTTTCTATATTCGGTTACATATTTATTTCATATTTAAAATGTGTATATAAACATTAGTCGATGTTTTTAATGTCAAAGTATAAATTAGTTCTTGCTGTTTTGTGAACTAGTGTTGATAAAAGATAAAAATGTCTGAAAAGCCAGTAGCAGCGAGTGGTAGCAACCAGCCTATCGTAAAGATCGGTCATTACACTCTTGGTGCTACACTTGGTGTGGGTACTTTCGGCAAAGTGAAGATAGGGGAGCACCAGTTGACAAAACACAAGGTGGCTGTGAAGATATTAAACAGACAGAAGATCAAATCCCTCGATGTCGTGGGGAAGATCAGGAGGGAAATACAGAATCTAAAGCTTTTTAGACACCCACATATAATCAAACTTTACCAGGTACTAAACCAATAAAGTTGACCTTGGCATACATATAGGGTTACCATATCTCAGGATTTGTCCTGAGATCTCAGGATTTTTGAACTCTTCTCAGGATTGCGGGCGGATCTTGCAAATCTCAGGAATACTCAGAATTTTTAGAATTTCCAATAAAATACAGTGCATTTTAAAGATCTTTTGAACAAAAAGTTAAACTAAAAATAATATTTATAACTTTGGTAATAAATTGCACAAAATATCGACAAAGAACTGATCAAGTAGGTACTAATAGAAGGGATAAATAAGCTCCTCACGCCACCTCTCATTCTCAAACTGCTACAAATCTCAGGATTTTTAAAGGGAAATCGGACCTTTTCTCCGGACTTTTATTTTTCCATCTGGTAACCCTACATACATATTGATGTAGATAAATGCTATGCAAAGTTCTTTGGTGCATCAAAAATGTCCTTGCTCATTAAAATCTTGTTATATGCCCATACACTTTAGTATTGACTCATTTTCCACTTTCAGGTGATATCCACACCAACAGACATATTCATGATCATGGAATATGTCTCCGGCGGTGAGCTATTTGACTATATTGTGAAGCGTGGCAAGCTGCAGGAGCATGAGGCTAGACGGTTCTTCCAGCAGATCATATCAGGGGTAGACTACTGCCACCGGCACATGATAGTGCACAGAGATCTAAAACCAGAGAACCTTTTACTGGACCATAACATGCATGTGAAGATAGCCGACTTCGGTCTATCTAACATGATGATGGATGGAGAGTTTTTGAGAACTTCGTGTGGGTCACCAAATTATGCAGCACCAGAGGTAGATTTCATTTTCTTATTAAGATTCTCAGTACACAGTAAATAGTTTATTTAAATTATGACTAAGATGTGACATAATATGTATAATAGAAAATTACAGAGTATTTTTTTTTATCTAGGTCATATCAGGAAAACTGTATGCTGGCCCAGAAGTGGATGTCTGGTCCTGTGGAGTAATCCTCTATGCATTACTCTGTGGAACCTTACCGTTTGACGATGAGCATGTTCCTACACTATTTAGGAAAATCAAATCGGGAATATTTCCTATACCAGAGTATTTGAATAAAAGTGTGGTTAGCTTGCTGTGCACTATGCTGCAAGTGGATCCGATGAAGAGAGCCAGCATCGAAGACGTGAAGAAACACGAGTGGTTCCAGAAGGATCTGCCTGGTTACCTGTTCCCATCGCCCGTAGAACAGGTACATGTAGGTTCAGTTTCAGTTAAAATTTTTTATTCATGTTTTTTACTAACTGTATAACCTCCAAATACTGAAACAAAATTAACAATATTGAAAAAAGAAACAGAAATCTTCTTCAGTCCATTAAAGTATGTCTTTGACTTTGCTATCTTTGCATCAAGAAAAACTGCTGTGCATTTTATTATTTCTACATTTCAAGATATTTACTCATTCGGTTCATAATGCCTTGCAGAAAAAATTTCAATTTTAGAAATTTGTGGTTTCCGATAGTGTTAAGTCTATATATCACTTTACTTAGTTATAATTATATTTTTTATCAATACATTACACAAATATATAATTAAGCTATCCACACACTATTAGATGTCATTTTATTTGTGCTACCGCAAGTCCAGTCTCTGATTATAAATTAGAATTTTAAAGAGTTCCTCGAAAAAAGACATGTTTCAGTATTAGGCCCACTGTTGTTGTTATGTCCTGTGTTGTATCCTGTGTTATGTCTTGAGATTGTTTCTTCTTGCACTGCACTAATTTTAAATTGACCAAATATTTCAACAAAACCTTGGTTGCTTTGCTTAATTTATTTGGAATGCTCTTTCTTACCTCTTATTTTTATGAAATGTAGCTCTCTACATTCCTATCTAGCATCTACAGATATTTTGGACTACATTCTTAATATAAGAACAAATACTTTATAATTATTAACTATTGTTGTATTACCTCTTATAATAGAAAATAACAGCAACTCTGCTATACATCTGTCGGTCTAGTCTAGGGTTTAGTATTATCAAAGTATGGCTAAGCTAGTAGTCAACGTCTATAAAAACAATGAAGTCCTCTTGCAAGTTTTATGGGAAAATTCGTAAGAGTTGTTACTTATGACTCTTGCTCGTCGTAACTTTTAAAAAAAGTATCACTTTCTTAGAGCCATAGCGCACTTACGGCCTGGCCGCAAGGTGCGCGACCAAATACGCGGCCAAAACCGTTGCTTCAAACTCATTGGCAGATGCGGCCTGGTGTGGCCGCTGGCCGCTGGTCGCAGGTGCGCGCGCTCTATGGCGATTTCATACTAATATACCGATCTCGCTGGCTGCCGCGACCTGGCCGCTGCGGCCAGGCCGCAAGTGCGCTATTGCTCTCAGTGTGCCTCTTTTCTCTTTGCAAATGACTAAAATGCTCATAAGTTTTACATACCCACAGGACAGCAGCGTGATTGACACGGAGGCGATCTCCGAGGTTTGCGAAAAGTTTGGCGTGAAAGAGCACGAAGTACACAACGCACTACTGAGCGGCGACCCGCACGACCAGCTAGCTATCGCGTACCACCTGATCATAGACAACAAGAGGATCGCTGACGAGGCTGCCAAGGCTGAAATCAAGGACTTCTATGTTGCCAGTAAGAAGACTAGCTACTTTTCTTTTATGTCTTTAGAATTAAATTGTCCATGAAGCTAGCTAAACTGGTTGTTAAGGCTCCGTTACGCGAAATCATTTGTCTCTGTCTTTTTTTTTACGTGTAAAGAGTATGGAAAATAACCTCACTTCTGCACTTTTTCGATGTTTTTCGTTGTTTTTTCATCATTATCTTTAGCACAATTATCTTTCTTGAAAAAAAGTTATTGGAGCAACAGCACAGTACGTTAAAGTGTATTTTGATGTAGAATTCAATACGTTTACGCTATTATTTACGCCAAAAATATGGCCCGCGCCAAGCGCTTTTCATGATATTCTGATTTTTTTTACAATCATCTGTGAGGTTTATACGCAATTTAATGTTTGTAGCTACTAGGTAAACTCTTTAGCTTGTCGTATGATTTTTTTGGTGGCTATAAGTTTACTATATAAAGATATGGCCCGCGCAAACCATGTTTTCCTATTACCGCCCCTTAAGGTAGAAAAATATTATATTTCACATACCTATATTGCTCCAATCAAATCATTTTTTTTTCATTGAATTTTGGTTGCTTGGTGATACAGATTAGTTCGAACCGGGTTTGATTCCTGTTAGTTTCCGAGTCATGTATGTTATTTATTTCTATCTGTTAGTTTATTCACCATAGAATACACAGAATATAATAATAGTACTAAACGTACAGAAGTCCATCTCCGCAAGAACAATCAAATAATAAGCTACTCTCGCTGCACGGCAATAAAGTACAATTTCAAATTACACAGCGCTGGGTGCTTATTATGATAAGCACCTCTATTTCTGACACGTACCTCTGTCTCAACCGAACCGACACATGACATCCCTCGTGATCTGGCTCGGCTGAGTAAGCCGCGAGGAGGAGGCTAAAATCAAAGTCAAAGTACAAAATGGCTTTATTCAAATAAACTTTTTAATTAAGCACTTTTAAATTATTTTCCTACCACCTGTTTCAGACTTTTTTAACTGACAAGAAGAATGGGCGCAAGAAACTTATCAGCTTTAACTGAAATAAGTTACGATATTCACAACTTTAAATATGTATATCGTTACCAAATATAGTACAACATGATTATTGACAACAAAGTACTTAAGTATACTTACTAGAAAGTTATGTGTTATATTCATTTCCACGCATTTCGATCATTCATATTGTTGGATTTCGTATTAATTATAATATTATTTTTAGTGGAAAATGAATGATTTGCAAAGCGCTTGTCATCCTGTCAATCTCCCATCCCTTTCCTATACGCATTTGAACTATTGCCGTCCTTTTCGCCGTTGCAACGATGTGTATTTGTGCACCAGTTTTTTATAATCAATCTACGAGAACATTCTTCTATCTCTGCTACGATCGTCAGGACGCAAAAGACCAAATTTCGTGTGTGCATTTTTTATTATTAATACCTGTCGATAATAACTAATTCGAATAAGTGAATCGAGTGCTATATAAGGACGCCTACGCATTAGCCAGCCCCGCTATCGGCTGGCCTGTTGGACAAGCTACCTTCAGGAGTGACGGTGAAAGACTTTCTCCAGAAACAGGTGCGTGTTCCTTTCCTACTTCCCTTAATTTCAATGCCCGTTTTTCTTCGTCCTAATATTTACAAGCGCTTTGCAACTTCACACTCGAAATCTATAGTTAATCCCGCATAATTTAAATCCTATTACAGTCCACTAAATTTTATATCAAAACCAGCCAACCCTTGTGCCTAGGGTATTTTTCGCAATTTCTTTTAATATATATTTTCCGCCCCAAATTTTGGAGTAGGCACCACCTCATATAATATTCAACTTTATAATAAACTTTACCCCATGAGCGCCTTTTAATATGGTTTTAAATTCATGCAAAAAAAGATCAATATAAAAGTAAAATATAATAAAAATAAACATAAAAGTTTACTGAGGAGTGAGCCCCCCACTGGTACAGGCTGTTTGTTGGTGTGGGACAAAATGATTTCTATGTCTTGTCTGGGATATTTGTATCTTTTTGTTGTACACAGGTAACTCTCCACCGGCCACGAGCGAGAGTTCCCGTCCGCACCCGGAGCGCATCGCGCCGCTGCGGGACAAAGTGTCGCCCGCCGCCGCGCAACCGCTTGAGACTAGCAAATCCCGCGGGACTCCTGTCAAGAGGTACGTCACAACTAGCGTTGCCAACCGTCCCGTATTTTTGGTATAAATTTCAATGTCCCGCCGGGATAGCCCATGTCCCGTATTTTACGAAAATCTACGGACCGGCCACCGGCCAGCCTTTAATTAATGCTATAACGATTTTTGATTTTTTAGATTTTAGGCATTTCAATACTATTTTTCTATTAAGATAAATATTTGAATAGAAAAAATACTACAAAAAATCGACTCACCCGCAGCATGTCTGAGCTGCTGCGGGTGAGTCGATTTTTTCTAGTATTTTTTCTATTAAAATATTTATCTGCTACAACGATGTTCAATTACGATTTTGATTGTTTTTAATAACATGTCAAAACACAAAAAAATTTTTTGCGCAGTATACAGATTTTATACAGTTTATATATATATATATATATATATATTTATCCCGCAAACAAATGGCCGTCCCCTGAAGGCGAAAGTGCATTTAAACTGGCGTCCACCTGCTTTTGGCGTCCGCATACCGGACGCCACTTTATTAGCCGGTGGCACTTAGGTCCTATTGGTCCTAGCTAGCCGTAGTACAAATATCGACGGAAGTCAAAAGTCGTTTAAAATGGCTGCAATAAAATATTGAAAAGTTCCCGAAGAAATCTCAGCGCAGGTGAGGCGCTGCTGCAGCGCGTATATCTCACACTGTATATCGAGAGAAATTTCTGACCACGAGTTCGCGTATTTGGCGTCCACCATTGCGACGTTGCCAGCTTTCTCATGATATCAGTGACAATAGCTCAAATAATATCTACCGCAATTAAAACAATATATGTCGTCTTCGGTCACGTACGCGTTGCATAATATTCGGCGCCCGATTTAAGTTTTGTTTATATTTAATACTAGCGACCCGCCCTCGCTTCGCTTCGGTTTCTTTCTTTTTTTGACAAAAGCTATCTTCCAACAACACCAAAAAAAAAAGAAATACCTTACAGTAGTCACCCATTCGCTCCAAAAGTCTGTTTCAGTCCCGTTCGAGTCCCGTCTCATCATCGGCGTAAGAAACGCACTTGAATTTATTTCCGCACGCCTTATTTTTTGCAATATCTCATAAGATATTCATTTAAAAGGTATGGTGTAAGAGGATAAAATAATGTGCATACAACGGTTAAAATAAACTATACGTTAGTTACCTTTTAAAGTTGATAAGGATTAAAATACTGTATTCTTCTAAATATTTTTCCAAATTACTGCACACCATGTGACCATTTTTTTAGAAGATATAATGGGTATAATAATAAATAGGTAATAATGGTAATAAGTAAATGGATATAATTCATAAAAGATAGATATATGTCATCGCACACTTTTTTGTAGTCCTATAAAAGAGGAACAATTCCATCTAAAATTATTTTGTAATAGATAAAATGGTTTATGTAGAGTTTTCGATGCAAGCTCTCAGTCGGCTTAATTTTTGGCGACATCTTCAACATTAATGGCCATATTATGCCAATTTACATAAAACCCCAACTTATTACACACTTAACCTACCTCAAGAATCACTCATTTCTTGAAAAGTGCAAGAAAATCCGTTCAGTAATTTTTGAGTTTATCGCAAACAGACATACAAATTACAAATAAACTCACGTGCAGTTATTGAACATTGGATTTTAGAAAACATAGGATACTTTTGTCCCCAAAATCATCTCCTAAAGGGGTAAATAGCATGGTAGAAGTTTGTATAGAAAATATATCCGCTTAACCGATTTAAATGAAATTTGGTATGAGGATAGTCTGAAATAGGATAGTTTTTATCCACGAAATCATCCTCCAAGGGGGTAAAAAGGGGTGAAAGTTTGTATAACCACTATGCCGACTGTGATGATTTATTCAGTATTGGTATCGGTATTGATATTTGTTATTTGGTATCAACAAACCGACGTAAAGCTTTGTACTTTGTACGGACGCCCAATTGCCATTTACGGACGCCCAATAGCTGTATACGGACGCCCAGTAGCCATATACGGACGCCCAATAGCCATATACGGACGCCCAACACCCAACAGCTGTATACAGACGCCCAATAGCCATATACGGACGCCCAATAGCTGAATACGGCAGACGCGGTCCGAGGGGGGGGGGGGTCACAAGGGACATGACTGTCCCAAAATCGTACATGTCACATAGAAAAAGCATCTAAAAATTTACAAAAAAGCAATTACATTATTATTAGTGACCCCCCAGAATTTCAGGCTGCGACCGCGCCTATACGGACGCCCAATAGCCATATACGGACGCCCAATAGCTGTATACGGACGCCCAATAGCCATATACGGACGCCCAATAGCTGAATACGGACGCCCAATAGCCATATACGGACGCCCAATAGCTGTATACGGACGCCCAATAGCCATATACGGACGCCCAATAGCTGTATACGGACGCCCAGTAGCCATATACGGACGCCCAATAGCTGTATACGGACGCTCAATTGCCATACACGGACGCCCAATAGCTGTAAACGGTCGTCTTAACATATAAACGATTTAAATCAAGTGATTTTTTGAATAAAAATCACTGATTAAATCAAATTGCTTTTATTCTTTCATATTTGCGTAAAAAAATTAAATTATTAATTTTATATCGTGGATGAACACATACAAATGAATGTTAACGGTAACTTTGTTTTAAATTTACTACATAATATTTACAGTTTTTTTCCTAAAAATCTGCTAAATCATCCGTCCTTATATCTTCCATAAGATATTTTCAACTATTTTATTGGTCTTTACTAGTGTTTTTCCGAATTAAAGTGTCAAATAAGTAAAACAAACGTGTATTGTAGTTTCACGCACTATTTTAGGTCGATTTTAAAGGTTCAAACAAAAAATCGAAAATATTGGATTTTTCCGTTTTTATTGCAAAAAATCAGTGATTATTTTTTTCGTAAAAATCATATTCTTTCCAACCCTGGGCTTAGCCTTTTCATTGAACGTCGCTGTTTCATCAGCGGCTTTAAATGACATATGGGGCATCCGTATATGTATAGACCTTACAAATATTGGAACAAATTAAATGTTGAAACTGTGTACTACAGACAAGCGATAGAAAAAGAAAGAGATAATAAACCTAAAGCTGGCAACGTCGCACTCTCAAATACCGTCCATCCTGTAAGGACGTTAAATAATCGATGCCATAGGTAAATTACGATCAATATATCTAGGATGCCTATAATGTATCACCATGGTTAGGGGTTCAAAAATGTTCGGGCATGACTACAAGACGAATATCGCTAAAAATAAAATTATCGGAAAATGACGTATCCCACGGAGCTGGAAATCAAAAAACTAAGCAATATTCATTAAGACATGTTAAAAAAAGTAAGGGGAACTGGGGGACGTCGTAATGATGCACGACGTGCATGACGCCAAAAAGAATGTAGGATGTAAATATATATATATATATATATATATATATATATATATATATATATATATATATATTTACATCCTACATTCGCTTACTCATGATATCAGTGACAATAGCTCAAATAATATCTACCGCAATTAAAACAATATATGTCGTCTTCGGTCCCGTACGCGTTGCATAATATTCGGCGCCCGATTTAAGTTTTGTTTATATTTAATACTAGCGACCCGCCCTCGCTTCGCTTCGGTTTCTTTCTTTTTTTGACAAAAGCTATCTTCCAACAACACCAAAAAAAAAAGAAATACCTTACAGTCGTCACCCATTCGCTCCAAAAGTCTGTTTCAGTCCCGTTCGAGTCCCGTCTCATCATCGGCGAGAAACGCACTTGAATTTATTTCCGCACGCCTTATTTTTTGCAATATCTCATAAGATATTCATTTAAAAGGTATGGTGTAAGAGGATAAAATAATGTGCATACAACGGTTAAAATAAACTATACGTTAGTTACCTTTTAAAGTTGATAAGGATTAAAATACTGTATTCTTCTAAATATTTTTCCAAATTACTGCATAGCATGTGACCATTTTTTTAGAAGATATAATGGGTATAATAATAAATAGGTAATAATGGTAATAAGTAAATGGATATAATTCATAAAAGATAGATATATGTCATCGCAGACTTTTTTGTAGTCCTATAAAAGAGGAACAATTCCATCTAAAATTATTTTGTAATAGATAAAATGGTTTATGTAGCGTTTTCGATGCAAGCTCTCAGTCGGCTTAATTTTTGGCGACATCTTCAACATTAATGGCCTTATTTTGCCAATTTACATAAAACCCCAACTTATTACACACTTAACCTACCTCAAGAATCACTCATTTCTTGAAAAGTGCAAGAAAATGCGTTCAGTAATTTTTGAGTTTATCGCAAACAGACATACAAATTACAAATAAACTCACGTGCAGTCATTGAACATTGGATTTTAGAAAACATAGGATACTTTTGTCCCCAAAATCATCTCCTAAAGGGGTAAATAGCATGGTAGAAGTTTGTATAGAAAATATATCCGCTTAACCGATTTAAATGAAATTTGGTATGAGGATAGTCTGAAATAGGATAGTTTTTATCCACGAAATCATCCTCCAAGGGGGTAAAAAGGGGTGAAAGTTTGTATAACCACTATGCCGACTGTGATGATATATTCAGTATTGGTATCGGTATTGATATTTGTTATTTGGTATCAACAAACCGACGTAAAGCTTTGTACTTTGTACGGACGCCCAATTGCCATTTACGGACGCCCAATAGCTGTATACGGACGCCCAGTAGCCATATACGGACGCCCAATAGCCATATACGGACGCCCAATAGCCATATACGGACGCCCAACACCCAACAGCTGTATACGGACGCCCAATAGCTGAATACGGCAGCCGCGGTCCGAGGGGAGAAGAAGAGAAACCCCCCAGAATTTCAGGCTGCGACCGCGCCTATACGGACGCCCAATAGCCATATACGGACGCCCAATAGCTGTATACGGACGTCAAATAGCCATATACGGACGCCCAATAGCTGTATACGGACGCCAAATAGCCATATACGGACGCCCAATAGCTGTATACGGACGCCAAATAGCCATATACGGACGCGCAATAGCTGTATACGGACTCCAAATAGCCATATACGGACGCCCAATAGCTGTATACGGACGCCAAATAGCCATATACGGACGCCCAATAGCTGTATACGGACGCTCAATTGCCATACACGGACGCCCAATAGCTGTAAACGGTCGTCTTAACATATAAACGATTTAAATCAAGTGATTTTTTGAATAAAAATCACTGATTAAATCAAATTGCTTTTATTCTTTCATATTTGCGTAAAAAAATTAAATTATTAATTTTATATCGTGGATGAACACATAAAAATGAATGTTAACGGTAACTTTGTTTTAAATTTACTACATAATATTTACAGTTTTTTTCCTAAAAATCTGCTAAATCATCCGTCCTTATGTCTTCCATAAGATATTTTCAACTATTTTATTGGTCTTTACTAGTGTTTTTCCGAATTAAAGTGTCAAATAAGTAAAACAAACGTGTATTGTAGTTTCACGCACTATTTTAGGTCGATTTTAAAGGTTCAAACAAAAAATCGAAAATATTGGATTTTTCCGTTTTTATTGCAAAAAATCAGTGATTATTTTTTTCGTAAAAATCATATTTTTTCCAACCCTGGGCTTAGCCTTTTCATTGAACGTCGCTGTTTCATCAGCGGCTTTAAATGACATATGGGGCATCCGTATATGTATAGACCTTACGAATATTGGAACAAATTAAATGTTGAAACTGTGTACTACAGACAAGCGATAGAAAAAGAAAGAGATAATAAACCTAAAGCTGGCAACGTCGCACTCTTAAATACCGTCCATCCTGTGAGGACGTTAAATAATCGATGCCATAGGTAAATTACGCTCAATATATCTAGGATACCTATAATGTATCACCATGGTTAGGGGTTCAAAAATGTTCGGGCATGACTACAAGACGAATATCGCTAAAAATAAAATTATCGGAAAATGACGTATCCCACGGACCTGGAAATCAAAAAACTAAGCAATATTCATTAAGACATGTTACAAAAAGTAAGGGGAACTGGGGGACGTCGTAATGATGCACGACGTGCATGACGCCAAAAAGAATGTAGGATGTAAATATATATATATATTTTGAAGTATAGTTTTAAGTCTAAATTTAAGTAAAAAAGCAATAACAGTTATTTGTCCCTAGTGATAAAGAGAAATCCCGTAATTTTTAAGTGATCGTTTGTCCCTTTACGTCGAAATAAAAAGTTGGCTTCCCTAACTCAATTGCAGGCGTAGAGTGCGTTACAAATTAGGCATGGTAGCACACCGCCTTCCCGAAACAATACCAGCGAAACCCCAGTAATTTCGCTATGACTTATCCGTTGTACGACAAGCGAAACAGCCTGTTCTAAAGCATAGATTTAACTATGATGTTGTCTCTTTCACGCGCGATTTCTGACCGGTTTGGACCGTTGGCATGCCTCCGCCGCGAAAATAACGAAGCAAAACCGCTACGTAGATGACAATGGAGTCGATCGATAAGTTAAAACCAGGTTAAAACTATGCGCTAGAACATGCTGTTTCGCATTTGTTTAGCTTGTCGTACAACTGACAAGTCATGGCGGAACAGGCACATGTGTTACAGCTCGCGCAACATAACTTGAACCTGCGCGTCGTACGAATTTTAGGCGCAACTGGGTAGGGGGTATGAAGCGCGGGCGGCTGCTCCCCGCGTAACCATGGTGACGGAGGTGTCGCGCGCTGCGCGCCCGCACACCACCCGCGAGCGTCTTCAAGGACAGTCGAGTGCTAAGTTTAATGTGTGGTTTTTCAAACGTTAAAATGCCGCCGCAAAGTCGTTTGAGCAATACAGTTCTAAAGCGACAAACGACACAAATGGCTTATAACGTTTATTGTTTTATCAAAAAGAATTATAGTGGATTAAATGAAGGCCAGATTCAAATTAAAACAGCTAAAGTTACAAAAACCTCTATTTCGACCGTCAAAAAAATTATTTTCTTTATTTCATTCCACTAACTTTCATTTCAACAACAACTTCTTATTACCTATGTGATTGATAAAACATTTATGTATGTAACAAAAACAAAAAATATATTTGCTTTTTAAAAATTTTGTGAGCGTCTGTACCTGCGCAGATCGGCGCCATCTTGGGTCAAGTTATGTTGCGCGAGCTGTACAGGCGTTATAGTTTCTTATTGATCGAAATTCCGTAAAGTAAAATATTGCTTATGTCATGGGAGTAAAGCTCAAGAGAGATAGCATAAGAAAATTGTTGTTCCACAATATTAGACTTTATTCCTTTATGTCAAGAAATATTTTCATTTTCCCTCAAAGAAGGAACTATAATGGGAAACGGATCTAATATGGTATGACAAACCAGGTAATCAATAATAGCTGTGCTGCGATTGAAGATTTAATTCTGCTAATATCTGATCAGCTAAACAAAAAGTTTGTAGGAGGAGATGTACAGTACGAGGCATATATCTTGAAATCGGGTGGGGATTGCGCCGAACGCGTATTTTGGGTATGCGTAGCGGTGAGGGGCGCGGGCGGCGGGAGAGGGGCGCGCGCTATTGGTCGCTCACAAGAGCACGTGCGCGAACTTATCCCCACTACGTCGAAAAAATTTCAAGATACATGCCTCGTACTGTACCTAGCAGTGTCATCGGCCGACGATGGTCGTGATGTTTCACCTCTCATAAAATTCCAGAGCCAAATGGCATTTGGGCATCCGGTCGCAGAGCAAGCCCAACGACATAATGCTGGAAGTGTTCCGCGCGATGAAGGCGCTGGACTACGAGTGGAAGGTCATCAACCCCTACCACGTCAGGTAACTACTACCACAGAATAGATAATAGTACTAGCGTATAGAAATTGTACTCTGAAAAATCATTTAAATAAATCTTGCTCCGACACAATAAAATGCAATTCAGGGTACTTATTGTCTAATTTCAAAATATAGCAATCGCTTTCATTTGACAGATAGATGTGACACATTGCTTCATTTCTTTGGTAAGTTTTTATTTGTGTCAAAAAGAAGTATCAATGTGTCACATCCTAAAAGCGATTGCAATAGATTTTGAAATTAGATAATCGGTAGTCAGGTCGCACAGCGCTCCCTTCCCTACATTATATTCACCTAGGAGCTGCCTCTCTTTCTATCGCGTAGCTCTTATCTTTGTTTTTGATGCCATTTTATTGTGGGTGAATTCGTCGAGCCACCTTTTTAAACAACTATTATAAAAGCTGTTGGAAACTTATTTAGAGCTTGTCGATGCTTCGAAAAGTATGCCATTAGTCTCAGTTGATTAGGTAGTAGAAAAAAAATCTCGTGCAAACATACTCTCGAGTACGATAGCCATTGTAGGAAGCAAAAGGTCGTTCATTATCACACGAGGTTCGAAAGGGGGAGGGGTCCGGTAGAAATCACGAAATATCACTTGGGGTTAAAAAAGTTGCTAAAAAAAGACAAGTCAACTGAAAAGATGGAAACAAGATTAAATATTAAAGGCAACATTATAACATGCAGTCGAAGGCATGCATAAAGAAAGTGACATTATGAATGATTTGAGTTATATGCCTCCGACTGCATGTTATAATGTTGCCTTTAATATTTAATCTTGTTTCCATCTTTTCAGTTGACTTGTCTTTTTAGGCAGGCGGGTTTTTAATTTTTTTATTTATTTATTTTTAGTTATTATTTATATGATATACCTTTTTGAAATCCTTATAATAAGCCCTTTAATTTGACACCCATAAATCAGTATTCTAAAAAAAAAATTTTTTTCCGCTACGTATAATAGCACCGTACAGCCGCCATGTTGATTTTTTTATAACGCCACCTTCTTAAGAACACTTGGGCTGACGAGACAAATCTAACGATATGTTAATCATGGAAATCTGTTCAGCCGTTTGAAAGATATGAGGTAATAAAGAATATTACATACAAACTTACAAGATACGCGCGAAAAACATAACCCTCTTGCAGTCGGGTAAAAAACAATACAGTGTGTCTAATCTACTTCAACCTCCTTTCACTTTATCGAGGAACACACGGAAGGCATTTTGAGAATGAAGCAAATCGCGAATAAGGCAATATGCGACTGCAAGGCATTTTGCGAATAGCTCCTTTTGCTACTAAGCCGATTAATGGACGACTCCCCCAATAATTTTTAACTAAATGCCCACAGAGTGCGAACTTTAAACAAGATGACAGAAAAATACGTGAAGATGTCACTCCAGCTGTACCAAGTAGACTACAAATCGTACTTGCTCGACTTCAAGTCGTTGTCGGGCGAGAAGGAGGAGTCGGACGAAGAGGCGGCCTCCCCCCTGGCCCCGCCGCCCCCGCCCGCGCCGCCCGCGCAGCCCCACGGACACCACACCATGGAGTTCTTCGAAATGTGCGCCGCGCTTATCATACAACTTGCGCGGTAGACAGATGCCGCTACTGTCGGTGAGTTGTTACCACCCAAGGTCTGGCGTTCCGGCCCCCTGGGGGTCAAGTCTGCTGATGTTATCGTCAAAATCGTGTTTCGATGGTGTTTGAATGGTTATGCTTTTTGACACAGTTCTTGTTTGTTAAACCCAAAATCGAGACACAATGTGTTTCCGTTTTGGGTTTAAGAAACAAAAACTGGGTCTTACGCCCGATTGCACTAAACTTAATAAGTCTTTTCCTAACTACAACACGACCAAATTTAAACGGTGTCATACTTAGCCGTCATGTAGCTGTCATTCGCCTAGTTATCTTGGTCGAGTTGTAGAAAAGAAAAGACTTATGCGATTCTTAAGTTTAGTGCTTTTGCACCTTAAAGCATTAAAGTGTCTTTATTCAAATAAAATTAATAATTAAGCACTTTTGAATCGTCTATATTTTCTTTTCAGACTTTTTTAACTGACAAAAAGAACGGGCGTAAGAAACTTATCAGCTTTAACAGCAGAAATAAGTAACGATAATTACAATTTCAATATATCGTTAGTATCGTTACCAAATACACAACATGATTATTTGCAAAAAAGTTACTTATACTAGCAAATAGGCTATTTGAATAATTTTGGAAAACCATTTTAAATTATTCCTTATTACGTAATAAGCGCACCATATTGATATTTCAGGAAAAATCAATGTATTTCATTAAAAAAACAGTGTTAAAGTTTAAAATTTTAAAACCGCGCCAAAAACGCTATGGCGCTGGACACGTGACTTGTTGACGTCACTAGCCTGTAAACATTGTAATACCCTTAGCCATTTGACATCCATCAATCGCGGATCCTTAGTCTATGGTCGTGTCAAACGCCTAAAGCCATATTTATTTACAGGCAAGTGACGTCATCAGTCAACTTAGAGCGTTTTCGCCACAGAAAAAAAAACAAAAATTATTGCATTTTTCTAGGTGAAATTAATCAATTAATAGACTTAATTCAGTCTATATAATAGTTAAACATGTTTTTTTGCGCCAATATCTGTTAGGATGACCACAATTTGTAGTATATTTTCAATGTTGTCAAATACCCTATTATGTGTTACATCATTTCCAGGCATTTTAATCTTTCGGATAATCGTCTACTTTATATGTTTATACTTTGTGTTAATGGTGTTCCATTAACACACTATTTTGACGTTAACATTAGCAGACTTGACACCCAAATTACGTAACTCTGGTGCTAACAATTCTCGATTAAAACCGCAGTTACATTGCTGCTTTATGTAAGAAAGTTGTCACATTGTTTCTTACTAAAGCAGCAATTTAACTGTGATTTCTGTCAGAGTTGATTACAACAAAGTTACAAAATCAGAAGACGGGAGTTACACAGGCTTACGTCACTATCCAGTTGCGCGACTTTATAGTAACAAGCAAAGAATGAAGGATTTTTTCTGTCACACTCATTACAAAATTATTTTAGTGCATTTTAATAGGCTATTTGACTAATTTTGGAAAACCATTTTAAATTATTCCTTATTACGTAATAAGCGCACCACATTGATATTTCAGGAAAAAATCAATGTATTTTATTTAAAAAAACAGTGTTAAAGTTTAAAATTTTAAAACCGCGCCAAAAACTCTATGGCGCTGGACACGTGACTTGTTGACGTCACTAGCCTGTAAACATTGTAATATCCTTTGCCATTTGACAGCCATCAATCGCAGATCCTTAGTCTATGGTCGTGTCAAACGCCTGAAGCCATATTTATTTACAGGCAATCATCTTAGAGCATTTTCGCCATAGAAAAAAATTCAAAAATTATTGCATTTTTCTAGGTGAAATTAATCAATTAATAGACTTAATTTAGTCTATATAATAGTTAAATATGTTTTTTCACGCCAATATCTGTTAAGATGACCACAATTTGTAGTATATTTTCAATGTTGTCAAATACCCTATTGTTATTTGTTTCTCTTATCAAACGAAAGTAGCGGAGATGACGTAAGCCTATGTTACCCACGTGACTTCCTCTGTCTCGGAATGCTATACCTGCTCAGTATATTATTGTACCATGTTACCACCCAATAGTATTAAAGCTTTCTTGTTACTTGTTAATTATGGAAGATACCGCTTTGCCTTACTAATTCTTGACGATTATATCTATAAGTGTACCTCGCGCGGTGATTTAAGAGCGCTCGGTAATTGGAAAGTCCATATCAGCCATTTTAGTGTCCCCACTATTGGGGCACAGGCCTTCCTTATGAGTGGGTAAGGAAGATGGGCCATCATAACCTACGACGCAGGCCCAAAGCGGATTGGTGGGTGTTAACGACTGCAACTGCAGCCAGGTGTTAACAGCTTAACGTGCCTTCCGAAGCACGGAGGAACTCGAGATAATAAATTTTGATCACCCATCCCATGACCGACCCTTGAGAAAGTTGCTTAATCTGCACAATCGTGACACTGAGCTTTCCGAGGAGAGGGTATGCGCTTAGTAGTATTTTTAATAACAAAGTCTACATTTGCCGAGCGCTCATAATCCATCGCACGAGGTGTAAAAGTAAATATTTGAAATAAAACACTTTTTTATTTTGATGTATGGTATGCATATGTCGTAAGATATACGTACAAATCTTATCATTACAAAAATCCTAGTATGATTGCAAAAACCGGATAATTAGAATCTGAGACAGGTTTTGCAATCATCCGAGTACTTAACGTTTAGGATTTTTACTAAAGTCCACGGTATCATAAGCAAATCGCGAAAAACCATCACTTTGCATGCGCTGATTGGCTGATTCGCTGACGTCAACGTTATAGACTGACGGATACTCTGACCGGCTAAACGCTACCTAGTCCTAAAAGAAGATTCATGTTCCGACCAATTCAACTGAAGATGATATAATCGGCTCTTAGAATATCCAATCAGCATTCATAAATCCTAAAAACTGTTCGGCGATTGCGAAAATCTATCTTAGACTCCAATAATCTGGTCCTTTTCAACGACCTAGGATTTTTGCAAAGATCCGATTTTTGCGATTATTCTACGACACAAAATAATTGAGGACAATAAATATGAACAGGAGTCAGAAACATTTCTTAACACCAACCATTTTTGCACTTTTAAATAATAATAATAATATACCTAATACCTATTTGCTACTGCTTAACAAAAAAGATATAGTTAGAAAAACTTCGACGTGGGCGGTAATATCTGCGATGACGTCTGCGAACCAGTCTCGACTAATATTTTCTGCAAACACTTAAAACACGAATAAGTACTATTAAGCCCGATTCAAACATATCAGTGAAGTCACAGTTCCGGCCGCCACCTTGATAATTACTATTATACAGCCTTATCATTGACCTCTATATTATTACACTGGACTGGCTGCTGTCAAACTGCTCTTGTGCCTATTTGATTTCCGCCATTTTGGCGCTGCAGGACGTAGCGTGAGCATAGCGTGAGGGACATGGTACTAAAGCCTGAAGTCTGGAGAGACCATCACGGCAACCATTTTCATTGTACACGTCAAAATTAGTTCTTTAGACTCACGCTAGTGGCGTTTCAAATAGGCACAAGAACTTTGCTGTCAAATCATACAGACAGCCAGTCCAGTTAATAAGAAAAAAAATTTTTCATGTCAGTGGTCTTTATGAACACGCATTCACTGACACAGGGCACTGTCTCGTCACTGACACTGACAGCGGGTCTACCGGCTAAAAATAATGAAGTTAATGTTAACTGTGATTTGAAAGATGGATGTGATGCATTGGTGCATTGCTACTTTTCTTTGGTAAGTTTTTATTTGTGCCAAAACGAAGAAGCAATGTATCACATAAATCTATCAAATTACAGTTAACATTATAACATTAACTTCATTGTTTTAGCCTGTAGACCCGCAGGTGTGGACGCGTTCATAGAGAATGTATGAAAGAATAATTATCACTGTGGCGGAACTGTGTCGGACGGAACTGTGACTTCATTGATATGTGTGAATCAGGCTTTATTGTTAATAAACTTTGGTGTGGCTCCCGTAAGTGTTTTATTTCTATTTATAGCAAGCGATGCGAAAATCTTAGAAGTAAATAAGTAAATATTTGACAAATCGGTATTTGATGTAAAGACAATTGTTTTTTAAAATATATTTACATAATAAAATTCTTTGAGGGTATGTCTTAAATACAGTGCAATAGCAATAAATAAACATAGGTTTCAAAATGTTAGCGTTGATCAATACAGATGTATGTTTGTTCATGCAACATGTATTGTAATTGATACTTGTGTTATAATAAAATTACTAGATCAACTTTATTCATTCAGGCATTGTAACTCAAATGAACAATGGGGAATGTCCGAAAAAATCAAATTGGCTGAATATTTTTTTATAGATAGAAATAAGCTCCCATATTAATAGAAAAAAAATCAGAATTTTCGGTTGCGTGAAAAAATTAAAAAAAAATTAAATTCTCTTCGACTTCACAAATGTAGGAAAGTAACAGCAGAATAGAAATTATACCTTTGCCAATACCTGCCACTATGACAACAAGAATTAAAAACAAAAAGTTTTGATATTAGGTGTTGATTTTTTTTATTAATACCATTTCGTAGTTGTGGCAGGTGATGGCAAAAGTATAATCTCCATTCTGCCGTTTCTTTCCTATATTTGTGAAGACAAAGAGACTTTATTTTTTTATATTTTTTCACGCAACCGAAAATTCTGATATTTTTTTCTATTACTAAGAGAGCTTATTCCTACCTATAAAAAAATATTCAGCCAATTTGATTTTTTTCGGACATTCCTCATTACAAGATATTTGTTTGTCCATATGAAGGATAATATGTTTTGAATTAAATTGTTATCAAAATTGTGAGCGAAAAAAAGGTGGTAGTCCCTTCAGAAAAGGGAATTATCTCTCGAGGCCCCAAGTTAGATTGCTTCAAAAGAGAGATGTTATTGTGGCATTGTATAAAATATAAAACTTAATTTAATGTTATTTATAATAGATAATAGGTACACAAAGGATTAACTTCAAAACATTTGTTTTATTGCAAGGCACAGTCGATACAAGATCAAATAATATTTACAATCCTACCTTTATGATATCGATGGAGTAATACTTAATTTATTATTAAATCTTAATTTGTGCAAGAGGGATTGATTTGTATCTAACGTAAAGTAATGAGGTCCGCTTTTCTTGGAATTATAAATCTGCTAGCTACTGAGTGCCTACTAAATAAGTTGCCGCACTCAGTTGTAACTGGAGCTACAGTACTAGGCACGTATCTTGAAATTTTTTCGACGGAGTGGGGATAAGTTCGCGCATGTGCTCTTGCGAGCGACCAATAGCGCGCGCCCCTCCCGCCGCCCGCGCCCCTCACCGCTACGCATGCCCAAAATACGCGTTTCGCGCAATCCCCACTCGATTTCAAGTTATATGCCTCATACTGTATTTACTCATTATAAAAAGAATTAATCAGACTGATTACCTAATGATATATGATCTTGTTTGTATATGAATAAATAATTTAGAAGCAAAGTACCAAAAAAGTGAGAATGTACAAAGGTGTATAGTATAATGGATTACTACATATTTACTAGTTTATGATCATATATTATTAGGCAAATTGTACTTGACTGTTCTTTTTATTAAATTCTGCAAGAAAGTGTAGTAAATATTGACTTTATTAGTCACAAAAGCCATATAAAATATGTGCTTAATACTTCGATCAAGAATACCCTAGATGTCCGGTCAGTCTCAAAAATGGCACCTCCAATAGCGTCCCAATTACAAACTGGGCGCTTATTTTGCACAAAGTAAGTGATAAAAGATGTGATTTTGTACAAAATTAGTGAAATCAAATGTGAGTTTGTACAAAACGAGGTGATTATGTATAAAATAATCTCCAAGTTTGTAAGTGGGACGCTATTTCGAGGCCTGCCTCGAAGCCCTGGCTTTTAAGGCAATTAAAGCCCTGGCTTTATAACGTTACCAATTAACAGTAAAAATAACGTTACGTAACGTTATTTTCAAAATGATACCTTGATAACGTTATTTTTTTAACGATACCTAGTAACATAACATTAATCTAACATTATATTAAGGTTATGTTACTACTTAGATATCGTTAAAAAAT
Source organism: Agriphila geniculea (assembly GCA_943789525.1). Classification (NCBI taxonomy): domain Eukaryota; kingdom Metazoa; phylum Arthropoda; class Insecta; order Lepidoptera; family Crambidae; genus Agriphila; species Agriphila geniculea. Next base: position 9,123,846 of record OX038889.1, read on the forward strand.
AACGTTATTTTTAATGGTAATTTTATAAGTTTTGCGTATTGTAGGTAGGTACCTCTACTACCTAGTACCTACCGCAGAGACTATCACGTCACGGCGGCGTCAACGTCAATTACACATTGCTTTTAAATATTTTTATACAGTAGGTAACATAATAACGTTATCAAGGAACGAAAAATTAAAGATACATTCTGTTTTACCGTTATTAATTTCCAGTTTAAACGTAAGTTACTAATTTTTAACGGTATTTGAAGCCATGTTTCGAGTTGCCATTTTTGCGTACTGTTTTAGTTCGTGAAACGTTATCTAGGATATTCCTGATCGAAGGCTTAGTAATAAATAGCTTCATCCTAATATAGTTGAAGGCATGTGTTACTAAAGAATGCGATTCTTCCAGTATTTATTTATGAAAAATTGCGAGTTATTAAACGAACGATATTTTCGTAATCGACAGCAAACAAAAGTGCCTTTTATGATGTATAATAATCTCGAATCTGTGAAGATATCTTGGCAAGATATAAATATTGTATTATAATATGCTGTCATATTACGTGCACTATTGGATCTACATCATGTATAAAAAAAACAGGAACAGGTGATAGTGTTGCTTAGGGTTGCCAACCCTACTATATAATATAGTATCGTACTATATTGAGGGCTCGCCTACTATATTTTTTTGAAAAAATATATAGTAGGCAAAACCATAAAATAGAGAGACTAACAGAAGTTTAGCTTCGTACTACGGGCGCTCGAGCATCGCACACACACAAAGACAGCTCTCGCCGCTGCGTCATGTACTCAAACTGTTTTGAGAGTGGTTTGAGATTGCAGTTATACAGTGTCGGTGAGAGATGTCTATGTGTGCGTTGATCGAGCGCGCAAGTGCTAAAGCTCAACTACTGTACTCTATATTGTGGCAAAACTACTATATTTTTTCAAATTAAAAAATTAAACAAAAACAAAAACAAAAAAAAAATATACTTATGCACATAAATAATTGCATAGTAATTTTTGTGTTTAATTAAATACTTGTCTTTATGGTTGTTGAATAAATTATGAAAATGTTAGTCCTCCATACAAAACGATAACCTACTATATTTTTTGGACTTTTTCGCCATCTACTATATTTTTACACTAAATAATCTTGAAACCACTATATTTGATACAAAAAAGTTGGCAACCCTAGTGTTGCTGAAACTGAACAACATTCTCCATGGAACATAGGTCGAAAAACGAAAAAAAAATTTCATACTTCCATACAAAATGTACCTGTCAGTGTCAGCTGACGGACTTACTATGGAAAGGCGAAAAAAAATCGTTTTTCGACCTATGTTCCTTGGAGAATGTTGTTCAATTTCAGTAACACTATCATCGTCTATCACCTGATTCAGGATCTGACAGGGTTTTTGATACATGATGTATAAAGTACGCAAATGCTTTGTTTTGTAGTTGGAAATAGTGGGGTTATTTTAAACTTAAGTAGACGAATTATCGGCTTCGTATTATGTAGTGTAAGTAGATACATACCTGCCACCGATAACCTTCTAAATTAATACTTCGATTTAAAATTACCTGGATTAAATTTTTGGCCAAATATAAACTAAAATTAATAGATTGGGTCTTTTAGAGGGTTATCGGGTGGTACTAATAATAATCTTGTACAGTTGTTTTATGTATAGTGCAATTCCAAATTACTTCCATGAACTTTGATCATTAAAATCTCTATGAAGATCAAATATTTAGTGTTTCATTGTGATCGCCTTTCTAATGCTTTTAGCGCAACATTAGTTCTTATTAAAAAATAATCAGGATTTCTAGAAATAAAATACATACTTTTAACAGAATACTGTAATTTATTACAGATCTAATTATATTTTATTTAACAAATGACTAAGTAATTTACATGTCTAAAATGGGTTTTATGAATTGTCCAGCTATATCTATCAACATACTAGTAATAAATAAAGCTTAAAACACACGTATATTGCTTTCCTTATATTACAATTTGCTAATGAATATCACAAAGAGAAGTAATGAGACCGTTGTGTATTTTCAATTTTAGATTTTAAACAAGAAACTAAAGTCTATTTTTGAAAAGTTTTACATACATTTGTTGGATGACTTGGGCAGAATATTCAAACTATTAATATCATAATTTCATGTCATCATCATCATCTTTATTTGGTGAATATCTAAAAGCATTTACATAGCATCAATTTCTTTTAATATCTCCGTCTCAGGATCTTCGCAAACCAGTTATTCTCACAGCTCACCTCTTTACGAGAATGCCAGTGAACGCTGTCGTATTCGATGGCAAACGAAGTCGTTTAGCGCTAAATTTTAGTGATTTACACGATGGTTCGAAAGGAACCTAATTTTAGTTCGACATTGGTTGGCCAAACATAAAAAAATTACTCATTCCAGGGTCAAAATTCAAAGCAGGTATCTTCTAAAATAGAGGATGAATATTCAAGATGTGTTCTTTAGCTTCTCAGTACAGCGAATATATTTTCTTGCTATCGGAACATGTTCTTTTCAGCATTTTTTGGCATTCGATTTCAATGAATGCTCTATTTACTATCTTCAACTACTGTCAAGAACACTCACTCCTGAAGATGAATAATGTATTTCACCAAATAGGTAGCATTAAATTCTCCAATGGATACAAATCTCATAGCAGAGCTCAGCGCTTAGATTGTCATAGTTGTTTTAGCTCACAAAGTGGAAAGTGCCACAACTATAATTATAGATTTATTTGAGCTATTGGTCGTAGGTCCCAATCTTAGCAGGTAACTAGGTTTAGTTGCGTAGAACTAAAAAAAATTGTTTCAATTGCATAATTTTCAACATATTTCGTTTGGTGCCGAGTTCACTTTTATTCAAATAAGTAGGCATCGGTTATAGAAAGAGACGGGTGTCGTGTCCGGTGCGCGGTGGATGGTGGGTGCGAGCGGGACGGAGTCAGGAGGCGGGCGCGGGCGCGACGGGCCCGCCCTCGTCCGGTTTGCTCTCGAGGGAGAACGGCGGGATGCGACAGTCGAATGTGTAGCCGTCTTCGCGCTCCATGCGGAACGTACCCCTGGGGATGAAAAAGACATTCAAATACAATGTTTACAATAAAACGGGTCTCGATGCGACCCCGTTTAGTTTTGGTTTGTGCCCTTGTCGGAGTCGTCCTTTCGGTGATTTTATAATTTGATTCTGTTGGTTGTCGTCTAAAGCAATGGCGAAGACAGAGTCGTAGCTGCGAGGGCGGTGATCGCCACCGAGCTTGACACGCACGGGCAAGGACGCAGTTATACTGGATCGAGCGGATCAGCTCCGTTCGCGTATAGCGAAAGTCCAAGTGGCCATGATGGCGCTTACGGGGGCTAGTGTGGAACCCCGGTAAAAACACGGTATCACAAAGTTATTTGAACTGTTTGATATTTTCTTTAGAACCCCTTTTGGGTCAATGACAAGATAACTTTTGGTAGGCTGGTAAAATTAGTCATTCATAGGGTGTGCTACGAGTTAATAGTCTCCAGCGCGTCGGCACACAATGTGCACGTGTATTTTAGTGTGTATGGTAGTCACCACATGTGCCCGCTGGGCGCCTGCAGGCTGACGTGGCTGCTGTACTGGAAGGCGGGCGAGTGGCGCGCCAGCACGGGCTCCTGGCCCACCACGCCGCGCCCGCGCACCGTTTCCAGCGTACCGCTCAGCGAGAATATGCGCCAGTGCCTCTCCCGCAGCTGTACCGCTTGAGGACCTAAGTTCTCCAGCCGGATGCAGTACCGCCACTGAGCAACGACCGACAAAAAAAAACATTTTTTTAATGATTCTATCAATCCTTACAAAATGTGAAAGCCAGTTTGATTGTTTGTTTGTTACGCTTTCACGTCTCAACCGATCATCATGAAATTTTGCATTCACATTGTCAGGGGTACAGAGTACATAGGGTACTTTTCATCCAGAAACTAAGCACTGTTCCCAAGGGATACAAAAATAACTGTCCACGCAGACGAAATCGCGGGCGGCCGCTAGTTAGTCATAAATATGGGGTCTTTAAAAACGGGCTTAGCGGCATAAACGCTTCTACGCATTAGGCAATTTAGTCGCGCGGCTTAGAATCGACAACTAGGGACCATATTCAACGAGAACGTATCTACCGCTCTGCTACGTCGCCTATGTAAGCACTCTAATGCTACAATCACACATTCTTTGCTTGCCACGCCACACACGCAAGTCACTCGACAAAACGATTCTATTGCACGAATGACGAGGCGAACAGCGACTTTACTGTACTGTACACATGCGAGCTCGTTATTTGCCTCGCTCGCCTCGCCACTCGCTAAACTACATCTTATCATCAGAACAACCCATAATAATTCAATGTAAGACCTGTAGGAAAAGTCTACTATAAGTTTCACGCCACAAAACCTTTTTTTTCGCTTAAAACATAGTTTGCTCAAGGAGAATTTGATTTGAAGAGTTTGATTGCCGCGACCGTACATTTTGCCACCGGTCAGCTAGTCATTCCTAAATTCAACAAGAGAACGTCTTATCTCACCCAATAGACGGCAGAGTTCTGCGACTCCCGGCTGCCCATATAGAAGGGGATCACGGTGACCCGCACGCCCTCGGTGGTCTCGCGGTGCACGTCGCTCAGCTCCAGCCACGGGTGGTTCTTCTTCTGCCACGCGCGCAATGTCTCTTGCGCTATGAACGGTGGGTCTGTAATCGCAGTCGCAGAAACCTCAATTCGTGAGCTATTACAAATTCGTATTTCCATTTGTTCTCGTTTTTCTAATTGGAACATTATTTGTTTTTTTTCGAAGACATAAAAAATATTCAAAGAGAACAGGGGATCACAAAATAAACAGATTTCTTTAGCGTGACAATAGTGAACAGAGCCTTATCAAAATAACATCCTCTGGAAATAAGCGTCTATGGAACTTATTTTTGTTTAAGACAAGAGGAACCCAACCTGACTGACAGATAACAGATGAACATGACATATTGATCAGAAAGTAGGAACTTTCTGATCAATCTATAATCAAATCTCTCCTCTCTGTCCCCTTCAGCTATCCGACATTCTCAGTATACTTGTCATTGCCAAACCCCTGTATTAAACCCTCGTCTCGTGATTCAACCAGATCTGCACGACCGTGGTGTTGGCACTGCATAAAGCGTGTATCAGACCTGCTTCAGACAATCTAGGCCACTGCCCAAAAAATAATCATTACTACCACACTATAATCACCTTTATCAGGGTTGTGCATCAAAAATTTGTCAAACAACTCGTGCTGCAGTGGCACTCGTTCCACTGACGTGTATGGTAAGATGTCATCGTGTGCCACGTAGTCCAGCCCTGGTATGGCATACAAACTGCGACTCGACTCCTGGTTGCCCAGAAACGTCACTGCCTCTGTTTGTGCACGCTGAAGACAAATTACAGCTAATTTTATAGTAATAAATAAACAGGGTTATTTGTTAAACACCAACAACCTTGCAGGAGTAGATTGCTAACATCATAAACAACATTCTGTTCTACGATTTTGGAAAAAAGAAAAAAATCGGCTTTCCATTCAAAATTGTCCAAACAACTTATCGAATTTTGGATAAAAGGTAGTAGGTAGTTTTGTATTTTTCGGAAAGTCGTAGAACAAACGTTGTTTTTGATGTTAGTACTCCTGCGTGGTTGTTGGTGTTTTACGATTATCCCGTGCTCTGTCTGAAGTGTGCGCCCTGAGTGGCGGCGGAGTCTAGCGTGCACTAAGGACAGCCATCCGCGATTCCGCGTGTTCCGCCGCTCTTCAATACACGATGCGCCGCGCTGCCACCCAGGGACCCTATTTTTGAATCGCTTGACTGACCTCGAGCGCTCTTTTCTACTGATTTTCGTTCGACCTATGACTCTATCTCGAACATTTGAGTCATATGTCGAACGAAAATCAGTAGAAAAGAGCGCTCGACGCCAGCCGAGCAATTCAAAAATAGTTCCCCAGAACACACCCACATTTTTGAATAGTGTCTTTTTGCACTGATCACAAGGACTTTTGGCAATTGAAAACTGTTAAGGATTATGGAACTTAATAGACACTCTCAGAATATACTCTCAGCTACTTTCTTCATATTTTCTTGGTCAGAAGGTGAGTGTGTTATAAAAAGAGTAATGTTTCTTTCACTATAGGAATTTAAGATAAACATATTTTTAAAAGAATGTTCACATACATGTTGCATTGCATGATTATGATTATTTATATAGCAAATGAGGGATGATACTACTTTTTTGATAATTTACAATGCAATAGCAAATTGGTTGCTTTTTATCTAATTTTAAGTATCAGTAAAATAAAGCAATTCGATGACTTTGTTATATAATATTGTTGATTTCAATGTTGATTTTTGGCTAAATGATTTTATTTATGAACACAAATCTATTTTACTTAAAAGACACACATAAAATCAATGTTAATTCTAATAATTATTTATTAAAAGAAGTACCTACACAAATATTTAACTTTTAATATTATAAGTTGATGAAATTAATTATAAAAAAATGGTAATTAAAGTCACAATACAAACTTGATCACATTTAATAAAGCATATGGTATTTCGTTCTTGATTAGTTCACATACACATAACACTGATTAAATTTCATTCTAAATACCTTTTTCTTCCACTCAGGTCTCATATCGGTGTTTGTTTGCACAGTCGAAAATAAATTACTTTCTTTAATATATTTATTTAATAAATAAAATAAATTGTAACGATGGGGTATGTATGGACTTAAGTGATGGTTGGTGATAAGAAATAATCAAAACCATTATGCTAAGTTATACTCAAAATTAAATCTTTATAACTTAAGTAACAGGCAACAGCAAATGACCACTGTGGTTCCAAAATAGGTATATAATTATTTAGCAAGACTGCATGCTTTGCATGTGACACAAAGTTTGGATTGTCATATTTAATATTTATTGTTATACTAAGGTATTTCAATATAAGCAAAAGAAGAATATTTTTATGATTAATGTACAATGTGAAATAAAGGTATAAAAAAAATTGCACATATCTTATAAATAAACACCAAAGTCAAAGTCAAAGTCAAATAAGCTTTATTCAAATAAACTTAATAATTAAGTACTTTTGAATCGTCTATATTTTCCTACCACCCGTTCCAGACTTCTACTATACTTACTAATTATTCTTCCTTCTACTCCCTTCTACTAATACTCCCTTCTACTATAGGGAAAGAAATGAAAATAACTTGATACAAATCACAATTACAACGCTATACTAAAGCCATCTTACAGAAAGAATGTTGGTAAACAAATCTTTGCACATTTTTCGTAATTATACCACAAATATGTTAACTTTCAGTTGATTAACATCATAAATACAACTTGGACATCATAAGTAAGAAACTAATGTAATGATATTCACTCATATATTTATAAAACACTAGCGTCCGCCCATAACTTCATCTGCGTGGAAACTTTTTTGCTATCCCTCAGGAACAATAGTTTTTTTGGGATGAAATGTACCCTATGTACTTCTCTGTACCCCTGACAATGTGTATGTAAAATTTCATGATGATCGGTTCAGTATTTAAGACAAACGGACTTTCGCATTTATAATTTGGTAAGGAAAGGATGTAATAATAAAGTAAGTTTGAGGTTTTAAGTAATAGTAGATAATTAGTAAGTAATTTTAAGTATGGGCGGTTCATTTGTAAATATTCATTCCCTAAATTGGCTGGAGTATAGAAATAGCTATATGGATTATTTGGTGTGTCAACATTCATTGATCTATCTATAAGATAGACAGACTTTAGTTAGAATAATCTACGTTCTAACTTTGTTATTGTTAAAAGGACTCCTGTCAAAGACATTCTAAAGGTCCAAGTTTATGCTAAAAACTATGTAATTTTTAATAAATACTCACTATGTAGGGAGCATCTCTGGTGTCAATAAGGACTTGATAAAATGTATGAGTTCTGCCCTTAACTTCCTTGCCTACATTCGATAGAGAATCTCCTGAAGCGTCTGCATTACCCGAAGACTCAGCGCTTTCTTTCTTATGACTAGCATCTCTGTCATATACTCTAGCCAGCCATGGAAACAAAATCACCCCTCTATATCCGAACACCCTGTGCAATATGAGCTGTCCAGTATCATATTTTCCAGCGGTTTTAGGTGATTCCAACTTGCCCACTTCAGCTAATCTGAAATAATGAGCAGAATTTGCAAAGTTAGGTTAAGTACGTAACGTAACAAAATAAAACATACAATATATTATGTACTTACCGAGTATATGTTGCAACGTGGAAAGATAGTATTCTACATGCTGCGAGTCTGAATGGGTTAGCAGGAAAAAATCTTAATAATATCTCCATTTTATCATTTTAGAACAGTATTTTTTTCGTACTATTAGAAATAAAATTTGTTTTGTTTGACAGTGGTGCTGGCGAGTGACAGTGACAACAGACATTTGTTTTTTTAATTAGATCCCTTGCTATTTTCATGGCTTTGGATTGGAGTCGTGAATTAAATAAGTGGTGTCAGAGAAACGTTCTCGTTCACTTAGGCAGCCATACACGTTCATATGGCTGCCACAAGCGTCAGTCAAATTCCATCAGTCATGAATTACGTTTGACTGACTGATGGAAAGAAGAAATCAACTTCATGCAACCATCAATCTCTACATTACACGGTAGGTTAATCATCAGTCACAGGCAAGCCGTGACTGTGGTTAAACCATGAATTTAGTACTATAAACCGGATTGAGCGATTCGCCCCAAAACGAGCCGACAGAGAGGTCAAGTAGATGTATGTGTCCTTTTCTTCATTAGGGTGACCAAACCTTATGGTTGGCCAGAGACATACATAATACTTTAATATAAACTTAAATACCTAGGTAGTTCTTTATTTATAATTAACACTTTTTACCGCGTTTTTCTTAGGTTGCTTGCTCGTTTGTTTGTTTGAGCACAAATTTTTAAAACGATTTTATACTGAATTCCCGATGAACTAGAGACTTGAAACTTTGAACACAGGTCAGAAAAAGAAGGAAATGCAATAGTACAGTGTCATTGAGCTGATCTGATGATGGAGTCGGAAGAACGCCACAGGTACTCTATGATGAATGAAACTATACAACCCCATCGTGTTCGGGCTTGTTAGAATTGTCTTGACAAGTACTCTGACGGGAGATGAGGTTCAGGGTGGGATGATGAAGTCTGGAGGCCATGCCATAGGAACTCAATATTGAAATCATGCAACTGCATTGAGTTTGGGCTCGTTTGAATTGTCTTGACGAGTGCTCTGTTGGGTAATAGTATCCAAGAGTCTGATGATGGAGCCGGAAGAAGGCCACAGGAACTCTGTAATAAAACCTTTCAACCCCAACCAGTTTGGACTCGTTTGAATGGTCTTGACGAGTACTCTGATAGGCGGTGGTATATTTTTAGTTTAGCTCGTTAACTAAAAAACAGAAAATAATTATTTATTAAAAAAATATTTTTAAGAACAAGTTATTTTTCACGTTTTATTAAGTTGCTTTTTTGTTTTTATTTTTTAAATATGGTAATTCAACCAATACAAAATGAGTGTTTCGCAGGTTGTCTGGTACGCAATTTGTCTGTATTCTACAATTCGTCTGGTTTCTTTTTAATTCAATTTAAGTTCAAGTGTAAATAATTACGCAACTTTAAAGTTTATTCCAATTTTTAATAAAAATACATTGTGCGTGAACTTCGGAAAAACAAATAAATGTTGGAAAAACAAGTGAAAGTAGGAAAACATTGTCTAGTGATCTGTAGTTAAAAAAAAGATGCAAACGATTTTCGACTTTATTGACGTTTGAAATTCGGTTGCTTTTTCCCATAATTCTACTTGTTCATTTACTTTGCTGTTCCATTAATAACTGTTATTTTGGAAAATATGTCAATAAGGTCTAAAATACTTGCACCAATTTCTTTGCTTGTGAAGTTAATAAAATGGGTGCAAGAGATTTACGACAACACAATGTTAAAAATATAAAAAAACCAAGATGGCGGCCAACTATATTGTCCGTGGGCTGATTTTGATGAAACTCAATTTTGATAAAAAAATAACAACGAAATGTATAAAATATAAAAAAATATGGCAGCCAACTCTTTTATTTGTGGGCTGATTTTAATGAAACTCGGTTTTCGGTACTAATTTGACAAGAAAATAATAACACAATATTGAAAAAATTAAAAAATCCAAGATGGCAGCAAAACCGAGTCACATCAAAATCAACCCAAAAACAAAATTAGCAGCCATTTTGATCTTTTTTTCATCAGTTTACATTGAGTTGTTATTTTCTTGTCAAAATAGTACCAAAAACCGAGTTTCATCGAAATCGGCCCAAAAACAAAAAAGTTGGCCGCCATTTTGGATTTTTTGTTTTGTAAAAATTGCGTTGTTATTTTTTTGTCAAAATAGTTCAATAAATCGAGTTTCATCGAAATCGGCCCAAAAACAAAAAGTTGGCCGCCATCTTGGATTTTTAGTTTTTTTTAAATTGCGTTGTTATTTTCATGACAAAATAGTTCCAAAAACCGAGTTTCATCGAAATCGGCCCAAAAACAAACAGTTGGCCGCCATCTTTGATTTTTTTTAAGTTTTCAACATTGCGTTGTTATTTTCTTGTCAAAATCGTACCAAAAACCGAGTTTCATCAAAATCGGCCCAAAAACAAAAAAGTTGGCCGCCATCTTAGATTTCCAATATTGCGTTGTTATTTTCTTGTCAAAATAGTACCAAAAACCGAGTTTCATCGAAATCTGCCCAAAAACAAAAAAGTTGGCCGCCATTTTAGATTTTTAGTTTTTTAAAAACTGCGTTGTTATTTTCTTGTCAAAATAGTTCCAAAAACCAAGTTTCATCAAAATCGGCCCAAAAACAAAAAAGTTGGCCGCCATCTTGGATTTTTAGTTTTTTAAAAATTGCGTTTTTTTCTTGTCAAAATAGTTCCAAAAACCGAGTTTCATCGAAATCGGCCCAAAAACAAAAAAGTTGGCCGCCAGCTTGGATTTTTAGTTTTTTAAAAATTGCGTTGTTATTTTCTTGTCAAAATAGTTCCAAAAACCGAGTTTCATCGAAATCGGCCCAAAAACAAAAAAGTTGGCCGCCATCTTGGATTTTTGTTATTTAAAAATTGCGTTTTTATTTTCTTGTCAAAATAGTTCCAAAAACCGAGTTTCATAGAAATCGGCCCAAGAACAAAAAAGTTGGCCGCCATCTTGGATTTTTAAAATTTTCAACATTGTGTTGTTATTTTCATGTTGAAATAGTACCAAAACCCGAGTTTCATCGAAATAGGCACACAAACATGAATTTGATTATTATTATTAATTTTACCGTCTCGCCTGCGACCTCTAGCCATTTCAATAGAACAATTTTGTTTTTTTGGAAATCTGAAATGGTGCAGTATTTATGGTCCTAGTTTTGTAAAGTAACCTTTCCTATAGATTGAGATACTTAAATTGAAATTCGGCGCCAAGGTCAAAATCGGAGTTGCCAGGATTGACACTTCTATTTATTACCACCTCACCGATGATAGCTAATTAGCATTATTGTAGATATCTAATTAAATCAAAAGAGTAAGTCTGTTTTATATTACAATTATTATGTGTCATTCTAAATTAATATTTAAATAGTATATATTCGACTTCCCACTGCGAATCCTTAATTTTGATACACTACTTGATTGGTAACGTACATATTTTTTGTCCTACTATCGTGGTATTATTGTTTAGTAATGGTAATTGTGCGAACGAGACACCGACCTCCACCTGGTGTTGTCTCATTCACACAGTAGTGCCTTCAGTCAATGTCGTCGATAGAATTTCAACTCTATGGCAAATGCAATAAAGTTGAATTTCTTATAAACGATAAGTGAAAATTTTTGTAGAGTACTCACTCCCTATATAAACCTCCTTGGGTTAAACTGACAGCAAAACCTACCGTGTTATGGATGCCTTAAGGCGCCGGCTACACTCGTGGTATTTACCGCGATCCATCTCCATAGAGTAAATTTTAACCATGGAAAGTATTTTTTATGGAATGGTCAATATTTCTTTCCATGGTTAAAATTTACTCTATGGCGATGGATCACGGTAAATATCACGCGTGTAGGTAGCCGGCGCCTAAAGCTTTGTCCAGACTTGTATCATTTTGGCGTATCAGATCACCGTATCTTTACCATACATCGCTAGTTTGGTTGGGCGTGCGTTGATATTACTTCAACGCACGCGGCACGCCCAACCAAACTAGCGATGTTGTTTAAAGATACGGTGATCTGATACGCCAAAATGGACTAGTGTGGACAAAGCTTAAGGTAGAAATCGTACACATGACGGCCAGCAGTCCTATCGCCTAACTCAAATTGCTCTAGTTTATATCAATGTCAACTGTCCATCCTTGTCATTGTGTTATGATATGACTACGACGGATAGTGCATTGCTATCGCTTTGAGTAAGGCGGTAGGGACCCTGGCCATAAGGTACCTTTTCCCGTGGAACGTCGGTCGTCGGCTCGGGGCGGTATAAAAAAAAAAAAAAAAAAAAAAAAAAATATGCTTTATTTTCTCCACAATTACAGTTCATACATTTAGGCCGGCCACACACAGACGGAATCACGCAACGGAATTCCGTACGTACGTGATTCCGAACGCAGCAGCTGCATACAAAATCTATGGGCTGCCACACACAAGCGTGTTTTTTCCGTACGGAATCTTCATACATTGTCGAAATTACGTTCGGAATTCCGTTACGTGATTACGTCTGTGTGTGGCCGGCCTTAAGGTTAGATTGTATAAAAGTAACACCCGATTGCACTAAACTTAAGGATCGCCTAAGTCTGTTCCTAACTACAACACGACCAAATTAAAACGGTGTCAAACTTAGCGGTCATGTAGCTGTCATTCGCCTAGTTAACTTGGTCGAGTTGTAGTTAAGAAAAGACTTAGGCGATTCTTAAGTTCAGTGCAATTGGGTGTTAGTGTTTTAAAAAGTAATGTGGAGACTGGCGCCCGAACTTAGGTTATAAACCCGTTTTACAGGTCACCAGGTCTCCAAAACCCGGAAAATGAATATAGTATTATACAATGCATAACCAATTTTTAAGTATATTCTTTAGATGTGATTCTAGGAGAAAGAAAAAGAACTATTTGCATAATATAATAATAAGCATTTTGTTTAAACACGTTTTTTTTTTCTTCTTACCCACCATACTGATAGTTCCTTTATTTTATTAAAGGTAAAAGTTAAGTTATTTAAATTTTGAAAGAAGTTATTCATCAACTATATAGAAATATATATTAATATAAAAGAATAAGTAGTTAGTTTAATTTTATTAAAAAGTTTCCTTTTTTGTTTTCTAGAACGAATAGGTATACTAATACCTATTATTAATTAAATAATAATACATTTTTGACTTACTTAATAAGGTCGTTTGTATAAGATGGAAAAAGAGTGACAAGTGTACGTAATAGATAAATCATGCTAGTTTAGTTGTAATTGTATTTTGATTAAAATATTGTATTTGTAGTTTCTAGTGTAAGTTTATCTACTATTAAGTGTAAGTATTAAATAGTTAGTGCTAGTTTATTGTAAGTTGTAATTGTATTTTGATTAAGATATTGTTTTTGTAACTTAGTGTAAGTTTAGGTACTAGTTAAGTGTAAGTAGTAAATAGTCGTACTAGTTTAGTTGTAGTCGTAATTGTATTTTGATTAAATTATCATAATTGCGTTGTTACTTAGTGTAAGTTTAGGTATAATTTAACAAAATCCTATCTTAAGAGTGCGCTAACCCAAGGGATAAGAATATCGTGTGTTCATAAAACCGCTCTTTTGAACGATCGCTATAAAATCGCCCGTGGGTACAAGTACTAACTTTATTATCTGTGCTGTGGCCCACAGATTTAGGTTCGGCTGTCACCAACACATTAGTAATCTGTGGCTGTCACTGTCACGTCCGTCACTGGTGGTGGCGCTGTGCCATTTTTTTTTTAAAACTAATTTCAAAGTTCAAAGTGCTGAATTATTTTTATTTTGACGGTTTTATTTATTTCATACAAAAATAACTATGCTCAACGTTATTGCAAAAAGTGTACAAACAATCGGTAAGCACAATTCTCTGATTTATAAATACAACATTTATAACAACTTGATACAATACAACTAGTGCTGCTAAACATCACACCTTTTCAGTGCCTGCATTTTCTGGTGCTGTTCGACAATCCAGATGTATAGCTTCTCTATCCTCATTGCCTGAAACATATCAGATGCTCTACAAGACATGTAGAGATTTTGCTGAAGCGGAGCTCAAACCAAACGCCGCAAAGTATGATCGTGAGCATCTATACCCTTCAGATGCAATCAAGAAGATGGGTGAACTTGGCCTCATGGCGATCGCGGTGCCTGAAGAGTATGGTGGTGCTGGACTGGACTACCTGGCGTATGCTATTACACTAGAAGAAATATCTCGTGGATGTGCATCATGTGGTGTTATTATGTCTGTAAACAACTCATTGTATTTAGGCCCAGTAACCCACTGGGGCACTGACAAACAGAAGAAGGAATTTGTCACACCTTTTTGTAATGGTAAAGCTATAGCATAATTATGTTGAGTACAATATGAGGCAAACATCTTGACACTTTTTTTATAATGGATAAGTTCGCGCATGTGCAGTGTGCGACCAATAGCGCGCGCCCACATACTTCACCCCTATGCATACCCAAAATACGCCTTCTGCACAATCCCCACCCGATTTCAAGATGTTTGCCACATACTGTAGCTGTGTCCTGTCCTGTAAATACAAAATGTTTCCATTAGAATACAAATATAAATTTAATAAATCTCATTTTTGAGCAGCTGAAGTCATCATTAAGCATCTTTTGTCCATTATTGTAATTGATCATGTTTATGTCATAATTATAGCAATTATATTTTGTAGGACAAACTATTGGGTGTTTTGCTCTGTCAGAACCTGGGAACGGGTCAGACGCTGGTGCAGCATCCACAACTGCCAAAGATGGTGGTGACAAGTGGATTATAAATGGCACAAAGTGTTGGATAACCAATGGGTATGAAAGCAAGGCAGCTGTTGTATTTGCAACTACAGACAAGAAACTCAAACATAAGGGTATATCGGCATTTATTGTGCCAAAACCCATTAAGGGATTAGAATTAGGGAAAAAGGAAGATAAACTAGGAATAAGGGGCTCATCAACATGTTCTTTGATGTATGAAGACTGTGAGGTACCAAAAGAGAATATTTTGGGAGAACCTGGCTTTGGGTTCAAAATAGCCATGATGACTCTTGATGCTGGTAGAATTGGCATAGCATCCCAAGCATTAGGGATTGCACAGGTAATTTTAGTTTTTCATTTTAGTTCATTATTATTTGCTAACATTTTTTTATTATGCTACACCCAAGTAGGATAATTTGTGTATAATGTTACCATGCAATATATATTCATCAGTCACTTCACCATACTTGTGATTCTAAATCACAAGTATGGTGAAGTGAAGTGCACTTGGTGTTTCGCTTGACATCTCAAAGGCTTTCGACAGGGTTTGGCACGCAAGTCTGCTGAGCAAGCTCCCAGCGTACGGAATCCCCGCTGGCTTTTGTAGCTGGGTAGCCGACTTCTTGAGTGAACGGTCGATCAGAGTAGTCATTGACGGCTGCTCCTCTGACCTCATGGCGATTGATGCCGGAGTCCCTCAGGGGTCAGTGCTCTCTGCGACGCTTTTCCTGCTACACATCAATGACCTACTAATATCGGGCATTGTTGGGTACGCAGATGACAGTACTGTCATGGAGAGATATCTGTCCAGCGCGAAAGTCGGTAGAGATGAGGTAAAAATATTGAGAGAGGCCATAGTCGAGCGATTGAACCTGAAGTTAATTCTCGTCTCCCAATGGGGTGATGAAAATCTCGTCAGTTTCAACGCTTCTAAAACGCAGGCGTGTCTGTTCACCGCAAAAAGGAGTCCATTCAACTTAACTCCTACTTTCCGAGGTACATCTATCCAAGTAACCGATACTCTCCAGCTTCTTGGCATGGAGTTATCTTCTGACCTTAACTTCGGCACCTCCATCGAATCCAAAGTTCAAACTGCAGCTAAGAAGCTGAGCATCCTAAATAAAGTCAAGCGGTACTTTAAGCCTGGGCAGCTTTTAAACCTTTATAAAGCTCAAGTCCGATCCTGCATGGAGTACTGTTGCCACCTTTGGGACGGCTCAGCGAAATATCAACTTGCTGCACTGGACTCGGTGGAACGCAGAGCCAAGAGATTAATAGGCGATGAAAAACTAGTAGCAGCTAAGCTTCACAGTTTGCTTTTGGGCTAGACTGGGGTCAAGAGCAAACCCATTTAAGATAAAAAAAAAAAAAAAAAAAAAAAAAACAGTTAATTTAATAATAATAATTGAGTGAAAAAATAAAAATAGAATATATAATAATAAAAATCTTTATTGGCCAAAACAATTTTTACACAGCTAATGCCAGGTCCATAGCGCATGTTTTGCTCTACACAACCGACAAAAACATCTCAACATTCAACAAAAAAAAAGAAAAACGTATGAAGATTTTGTTTCGTGAAACAATGTTTTGTTGATTGTATTGGGCAAAACATGCACTATGGACCAAGCCTAAGTAGGGCACTTGTTCCCACACTAGGATTCCTTGTGTTGTTGGAGTCAGTCTCTATCATACAGATTAGGTTTACTTGGATTATGAATTGTATGAGTGTGTACTAATTTATTACTTATTGTTGATAAGTTGAATCATATTATTAACAGGCATCATTGGATGTGGCAGCTGAATACGCTTCAAAGAGAATGGCATTTGGGAAGCCGATCATGAAGCTTCAGGCTATTCAGAATAAGCTGGCAGATATGGCACTACAGTTGGAATCAGCGCGGCTGCTGACCTGGCGCGCCGCATGGCTCAAGGATAATAAGCAACCTTACACCAAAGAGGCAGCTATGGCCAAACTGGCTGCTTCTGAAGCAGCTACATTTTTATCACACCAGTGTATTCAGGTAAGCTGAGTGACTTTTTTATTGCATCTTCCTTCCTCCTTTTATTATTTAAATTGGAGTTGTATTCTCTGAACTTAAAGCTGTTAAACATATTTCCTCAAATCAATGAAAAACCTATTCTTTCTAGGTATTTTTGACAATTCACATTGATTGTATTGTAGTACAAATTAAACTGCAGTAAAAACCAATGCATAAAACGTGCCGGACTACAGCTGCGCCACAAAAAAAAAAGTTGGAAATCTGACTTTTTGACTATGCCATGATGAAGTCGATAATTTGTCGGAATTTGTCGCACAAAAACCAGAATTTGTCGGTCTTGCGTTCAGGAGATACGTGTGGCCCAGCTGTAGAGACGTCTCTACAGCTGCGCCACACAGATCTCGAAAACGGAAGGTCGTAGCGAAAATCTGATTACTCGTGTGTGCAGCCGTTAATTTGTCGGAATTTGTCGCACAAAAACCAGAGTTTGTCGGTCTTGCGTTTAGGAGATCTGTGTGGCGCAGCTGTAGAGACGTCTCTACAGCTGAGCCACACAGATCTCGAAAACAGAAGGTCGTAGCGAAAATCTGATTACTCGTGTGTGCAGCCGTTAATTTGTCGGAATTTGTCGCACAAAAACCAGATTTTGTCGGTCTTGCGTTTAGGAGATATGTGAGGATACGCTGTGGAGACTTTTCTACCTGGATCTTGAGAAAGGAAGGTCGTAGCGAAAATCTGATAACTCGAGTGTGTAGCCGTTAGTTTGTTGGAATTTGTCACCAAGAATCAGAGTTTCTCGATCTTGCGTTTAGGAGATATGTGAGGATACGCTTCCGACCTTTCGTTCTCGAGATCCAGGTTAAAACGTCTCCACAGCGTATCCTCACATATCTCCTAAACGCAAGATCGACAAACTCTGATTCTTGGTGACAAATTCCGACAAACTAACGGCTACACACTCGAGTTATCAGATTTTCGCTACGACCTTCCTTTCTCAAGATCCAGGTAGAAAAGTCTCCACAGCGTATCCTCACATATCTCTTAAACGCAAGACCGACAAAATCTGGTTTTTGTGCGACAAATTCCGACAAATTAACTGCTGCACACACGAGTAATCAGATTTTCGCTACGACCTTTCGTTTTCGAGATCTGTGTGGCTCAGCTGTAGAGACGTCTCTACAGCTGCGCCACACAGATCTCCTAAACGCAAGACCGACAAACTCTGGTTTTTGTGCGACAAATTCCGACAAATTAACGGCTGCACACACGAGTAATCAGATTTTCGCTACGACCTTCCGTTTTCGAGATCTGTGTGGCGCAGCTGTAGAGACGTCTCTACAGCTGGGCCACACGTATCTCCTAAACGCAAGACCGACAAATTCTGGTTTTGTGCGACAAATTCCGACAAATTATCGACTTCATCATGGCATAGTCAAAAAGTCAGATTTCCAACTTTTTTTTTTGTGGCGCAGCTGTAGTCCGGCACGTATGCATAAATAAAGTTCCCAATTTATGAACAAACTGTTTTTATTATAATAGTTAAAATAAAAAGTCACTTATGATATGGTTTATCTTTGTAAGCCAAACATCTTGTTTTTTTTTCAATATGGATGTCTTTTTTCTAGATCTTGGGAGGAATGGGCTACGTGACCGATATGCCAGCTGAACGACATTACAGAGATGCAAGGATCACAGAGATTTATGAAGGCACCTCCGAAATACAGAGACTTGTGATTGCAGGGCAGCTTATCAAAGAGTATGGTTTAAATTAAATTAACTTGGAATCTTTACTGTAAAATATAGTGCATGAATAATTAGGCACCTAAATTGTAAATAATAACTAAGAATAACTTTTATAATTAAGAACTATTTTGAGAAAATTTTATCAACTAATTATTGCAGTATTTGTATTGTTGGTATTCTAATGTTTGATGTAAGTATGGTTTTTTATCTAAATATAAGGTGGTAGGTACTAAATGATCTGATGATACTTAAACAGGTGATAGTGTTGCTTAAACTGAACAACTTTCTCCAAGGAACATAATAGGTCGAAAAACGATTTTTTTTCGGCTTTCCATAGTAAGTCGGTCAGCTGACCAATACATTTTGTATGGGAGTATGAACATTTTTTTTTGTTTTTCGACCTATGTTCCTTGGAGAAAGTTATTAAGTTTAAGCAACAGTATCACCTGTTTAAGTATCATCAGATCATTTGGTACCACCTTATATATAAATATATTTAAGTCAATCAATTTTTTTATTGATGCACTTTTTATACTAAGAATAATTTCAAGATGAAATACTGTTTTTATCTAAATAATAATAAAAAACCTTAGTGACTAAAGATTGTTTATTAAAGTAACATAATACATGATAATACCCTAATTTTCAAAGAAAGGAGTTAAAAATAATAGTAAATTGTTTGCAATATGAAATATTCTGAAATGTTAACAAGAAATACAAAAAAATATGTACAGATTAAATGGCATGGAATATAATACAGAATTATGGAATAGTCTTTACAGTTACTGTCCTGGACCTGACAATGATTTGTCCATGAATTTCCTCTTGGCAAAGCATAACCACCATTTGCTAGGCTTACCATCTTCTGTTGCAAATACCTGAAAAAAATTATCTCATAAGTTTGAAATCACACTTCAGGGAGAAAATTTTATGAGAAATAATATAATTTGCAAGTTATTGTAGGTAGTTGAAGTAGGTATAATTTCAACGAATTCTAAACCAAAATGCAAAGAATACCAAAAAAACCCAAAAGGATTTCTATGTATTGTTTGATTTTAAAAAAAGTGGGCTGACTGAACAAACCACTATGAGGTAGCTTGTCATGGTGTGAAATATTACTAAGATATACTTACTAATATAAAAACAAAATATTAATAATATATAGTAAACATAAATAATTGTCTATTTCACCTTTTCACAAACCCTGTTGCCAGTTTCATGTCTCAGTTGCTGAAGGTATTGTCTCATCAAGTCTGAAAACATTTATGAATTTAGTTATTTTAGTTGAAGAGTAAATTAATCCGTACTAGTATTATAAATGTGAAAGTAACTGTCTGTTATGCTTCCACATCTAAACTATTGAACCGATTTTGATGAAATTCGGTACAGAGATAGATGGGACCTTGGGGAAGGACATAGGCTACTTTTTATCCCACTGTTGGGCACGGGTCTCTGCCCGCACAATATAACCTGTAGTTCACGTGGGTGAAGCTGTGGGAAGTAAGTAATCAATAAAAACTTTGTCACTACACACCTGCCTCCTGAGTGCTAGTAGGCTTAGCATACACAGAGTTCAAAGGGAAGCCAGGCTCCCCGGGAATATCAAATTTGGAGATTGCTAACATGTACATCTCTTGTTGCCCCTGGTTCTTATTGGAACATTTTTGAAGACGCTTCAGGCATTCCGATATATACAAAGTGAGGTATATGAGGACCCGGTCTGCATCAGACTGAAAAATGATTTGTTTATTATACTACACATTTAAAAACCTATTTGTGCAAATGATTTATCATTTTTTAAGTAATTTTCAGGTAAAAAACCAACAATTATAGCTATTAACTTGTTAAGCCAGACAAAATGAGACTCGATACATTTTCCATTGTTGTCGGCCTAATGAATTACGATAAAGAATAGAATGCTTTTTATATATCTTTATATTTATCCCTTTTACAGAACAATTATGTATGCATTATGCATGTAAATATAATATAGACAGAAATACTACTTACTTTGATCTCATAAAATCTGAAGAACACATTGGCTTTGAAGTAATTGAGAGCTTCATCAATAATGTCCAGTTCAATCTTGGGGCTCACTGGAGCTGGCCCCCTGAATGTCGTGCGAATCGGAACAAGTGCCAGATTTCCTACCGATTGGGTGAAATCGGTTAACGAAGAATGGTAAGCCTTTAAAAGAAACAAACTCAGTTCATAAACAATTTGGTGAGTATTTCTGAAAGTTTCATCAATATGTGAATTAATAAATGGTATTTACCGGCATGGTTTAGGCGTAGCCTGCGACACGAGCGACACAAATGTAATCTTTCGAAGACGAAAAACTGAAACCAATCACACACAGCTAAAGCTAACAGTTGCGTTTTACGTGTGGGAAGGTACGTATAATGTTAACAAGAAGTCAATAACTAAATACTTGTTGATAATTTAAAACATCAAATCAATACACAGTACAGAAAAAAGAAGAAAATGAGTCATTTAAAATAGTTTTCGTCTAGCACAAAGCACAAGCTGCACCAAGTTGGCAAGTAGTTGTTGACATTGACAGTCTTGACACTTGACAGTTTTCTTCTTATTTTTGTTATGGCAATCTACATTCCTCTTGGAAGTAATTTTTGCCAGTGTCATGTTTTGATTAGTTCAGTATTTCTAGATTTTCTAGTAGATTGTTTCAGTTTACATTAAAATGCAAATGCATCACATTCCAATGCTGCTTGGAGCATTTGGCAGCAAGTATATCAAGACAGTTTACTCGGTAAGTTTTGCCGAGGTAGCGACCACTACAATAAAAGTCTCAGCTTCACACAACCAAGATCGCGCCTATTTCCATTATCCCACATATTGTTCAGTTGCGTAGACACTTGTACCACAAAACTGCACCAATTTTAAGACACAATATCTACTATGAATCAATTTGCGAATAATTAAAATAGTCGCCGAACTGAACTCGACAAAATCCCGCCAAAAACTCCACTTGACAGTTTTATTCTTCTTATTTTAGTTTGGCAATCTACTCTCCTACTTAGGGTGTAATTTTTGCCAGTGCCAAGTGTTGAATAGTTCAGTGGTAGATTGTTTCAGTTTACATTAAAATGCGGGTGCATCGCATTCCAGTGCTGCTTGGAGCATTTGGCACCAAGTAATCCAAGTATACCAAGACAATTTACTCGGTAAAGTCAGCCGAGGTAGCCACCACTACAATAAAAGTCTCAGCTTCACACAACCAAGATCGCGCTTATTTCAATTATCCCACATATTGTTCAGTTGCGTAGACACTTGTACCACAAAACTGCACCAATTTTAAGACACAATGTCCACTATGAATCAATTTGCGAAAAATTAAAATAGTCACCAAACCGAACCCGACAAAATGACGCCAAAAACTCTTTTCACTGCACGGGTCAGCCAATATTTTAATTTATATGTAACCCCTACACGATCAAAACTGCTTGTCAATCACATTTTGATCGTCTAGGAGCGATGCTTGACAAGCACCACAGAATAGATAGTTACCGTGGCCTATCAAAACTATTCCAAGCCCCCAAATGGTAGTGCTGGTGGTAATGCAATGTAATGTACCTCCTCGACGATCAAGCATTTCTTGTCAATTATTTACATTGCATTTACCATTTTGAGGGGTGGCCTACTACTTTTCATTGGCCACGGGCCACGCACGGTAATCTATTTTGTGGCGCTTGTCAACCATCACTGCTTGACTGACAAGCCTTGCCATGCTTGATCGTCAAGGGGGTTCTTTAGTGATTAGATTCAAGAAACCTATTGACCTGCATCCAAGCATACACTGACGTCCATTATACAAGTACGTCAGTGCCTGCATATAAATTTTTCAGGTCAGTGAAGGAACCACTTGATTCTCTTTGGTCTGTCTTTACTTATAGTACAGTAGCCCGTAGAACATTAAATCACCAATGAGGTTACCGTTTGCCGTTGTGATAAAGTTAATTATTACGAAATTATAGATACTTTAACCCAAGTTTTACAGATCACAACTCGCCGTAACCTACAGCTTGACCATAAAGAGTTGAAATTAAATAAAATGGAACTAAAAAATTTCAGTACTAAATGTAGTCAGTGTTGCCAAATTATTCGTGATTTTGACGTATTTACATAGAAAGTGGCGCCCTCAATTTATGTCAACTCTTTATGGTCAAGCTATATCTTCTGTAAAACATGGGTTAATGTCTCTATAATTTAGTTATGAATAACTATATCACAACGGCAAACGGTAACCTTTTTGGTGATTTAAATGTTCTACGGGCTACTGTACTATTACCAATTAACATGAATTTAGTACATCCCTTCGGTATAAACCGGATTGTGCGCCTTGCCTCAAAACATGGAAATAGTACTATAAACCGGAATGAGCGCTTCGCCCCAAAACGAGCCGACAGAGAGGTCAAGTAGATGTATGTGTCCTTTTCTTCATTAGGGTGACCAAACCGTATGGTTGGCCGGAGACATACATAATACTTTAAACTGTTTAATATAAACTTAAATACCTAGGTAGTTCTTTATTTATAATTAACACTTTTTACCGCGTTTTTATTAGGTTGCTTGCTCTTTTGTTTGTTTGAGCACAAATTTTGCAAACGATTTTATACTGAATTCCCGATGAGCTAGAGACTTGAAACTTTGAACACAGGTCAGAAATGGAAGGAAATGCAATATTACAATGCCGTCAAAACTAGTTTTATCCGTCAGCTACCGGCAAACCTAGTTCTGACCTACAGCTACCGGTTAAACTAGTTTTGTCCAACAGCTACCGGCAAAACTAGTTTTCTGCAATAGCTACAGGCAAAACCAGTTTTGTCCAACCGCTGCCGTCAAAACTAGTTTTGTCCATCAGCTACCGGCAAACCTAGTTCTGACCTACAGCTACCGGCTAAACTAGTTTTGTCCAACAGCTACAGGCAAACCTAGTTTTGACAAACAGCTACCGGCAAAACTAGTTTTGCGCAATAGCTACAGGCAAAACTAGTTTTTTCCAACCGCTGCCGTCAAAACTAGTTTTGTGCAATAGCTACAGGCAAAACTAGGTTTGTCCAACCGCTGCCGTCAAAACTAGTTTTGTCCATCAGCTACCGGCAAACCTAGTTCTGACCTACAGCTACAGGCAAAACTAGTTTTGTCCAACCGCTGCCGTCAAAACTAGTTTTGTCGATGGACAAAACTAGTTTTGCCGGAAGTTTTAAGTTTGCCGAAAGCTGATGAGCTTCCGGCAAACTTAGTTTAACCTAAAGCTACCGGCAAAACTAGTTTTGTCCAACAGCTACCGGCAAAACTAGTTTTGTGCAATAGCTACAGGCAAAACTAGTTTTGTCCAACCGCTGCCGTCAAAACTAGTTTTGTGCAATAGCTACAGGCAAAACTAGTTTATCCAACCGCTGCCGTCAAAACTAGTTTTGTCCATCAGCTACCGGCAAACCTAGTTCTGACCTACAGCTACCGGAAAACTAGTTTTGTCCAACAGCTACTGGCAAAACTAGTTTTGTCCAACAACTACCGGCAAAACTAGTTCCAACCGCTGCCGTCAAAACTAGTTTTGTCCAACAGCTACAGGCAAAACTAGTTTTGTCCAACCGCTGCCGTCAAAACTAGTTTTGTCCATCAGCTTCCGGCAAAACTAGTTTTGTCCAACAGCTAACGGCATAACTAGTCTTGTCCAACAGCTACCGGCAAAACTAGTTTTGTGCAATAGCTACAGGCAAAACTAGTTTTGTCCAACCGCTGCCGTCAAAAGTAGTTTTGTCCGTCAGCTACGTGCAAACCTAGTTCTGACCTACTAGCAGGCAAAACTAGTTTTGTCCATCAGCTTCCGGCAAACTTAGTTTAACCTAAAGCTAGCGGCAAAACTAGTTTTGTCCAACAGCTACCGGCTACACCTAGTTTTGTCCATCAGCTGCCGTCAAAACTAGTTTTGTCCATCAGCTACGGGCAAACTTAGTTCTGACCTACAGCTACCGGCAAAACTAGTTTTGTGCAATAGCTACAGGCAAAACTAGTTTTGTCCAACCGCTGCCGTCAAAACTAGTTTTGTCCGTCAGCTACGGGCAAACCTAGTTCTGACCTACAGGTACCGGCAAAACTAGTTTTGTGCAAAAGCTACAGGCAATACTAGTTTTGTCCAACCGCTGCCGTCAAAACTAATTTTGTCCATCAGCTACCGGCAAACCTAGTTCTGACCTACAGCTACCGGCAAAACTAGTTTTGTCTAGCAGCTACAGGCAAAACTAGTTTTGTCCAACCGCTGCCGTCAAAACTAGTTTTGTCCATCAGCTTCCGGCAAAACTAGTTTTGTCCAACAGCTAACGGCATAACTAGTCTTGTCCAACAGCTACCGGCAAAACTAGTTTTGTGCAATAGCTACAGGCAAAACTAGTTTTGTCCAACCGCTGCCGTCAAAAGTAGTTTTGTCCGTCAGCTACGTGCAAACCTAGTTCTGACCTACTAGCAGGCAAAACTAGTTTTGTCCATCAGCTTCCGGCAAACTTAGTTTAACCTAAAGCTACCGGCAAACCTAGTTCTGACCTACAGCTACCGGAAAACTAGTTTTGTCCAACAGCTACTGGCAAAACTAGTTTTGTCCAACAACTACCGGCAAAACTAGTTTTGACCAACCGCTGCCGTCAAAACTAGTTTTGTCCAACAGCTACAGGCAAAACTAGTTTTGTCCAACCGCTGCCGTCAAAACTAGTTTTGTCCATCAGCTTCCGGCAAAACTAGTTTTGTCCAACAGCTAACGGCATAACTAGTCTTGTCCAACAGCTACCGGCAAAACTAGTTTTGTGCAATAGCTACAGGCAAAACTAGTTTTGTCCAACCGCTGCCGTCAAAAGTAGTTTTGTCCGTCAGCTACGTGCAAACCTAGTTCTGACCTACTAGCAGGCAAAACTAGTTTTGTCCATCAGCTTCCGGCAAACTTAGTTTAACCTAAAGCTACCGGCAAAACTAGTTTTGTCCAACAGCTACCGGCTACACCTAGTTTTGTCCATCAGCTGCCGTCAAAACTAGTTTTGTCCATCAGCTACGGGCAAACTTAGTTCTGACCTACAGCTACCGGCAAAACTAGTTTTGTGCAATAGCTACAGGCAAAACTAGTTTTGTCCAACCGCTGCCGTCAAAACTAGTTTTGTCCGTCAGCTACGGGCAAACCTAGTTCTGACCTACAGGTACCGGCAAAACTAGTTTTGTGCAAAAGCTACAGGCAATACTAGTTTTGTCCAACCGCTGCCGTCAAAACTAATTTTGTCCATCAGCTACCGGCAAACCTAGTTCTGACCTACAGCTACCGGCAAAACTAGTTTTGTCTAGCAGCTACCGGAAAAACTAGTTTTGTCCAACAGCTACCGGCAAAACTAGTTTTGTCTAGCAGCTACCGGCAAAACTAGTTTTGTCCAACAGCTTTCGACAAACCGAAATTAATAATAATAATCAAAATAATCAAATTCATGTTTGTGCGCCTATTTCGATGAAACTCGGTTTTTGGTACTATTTCAACATGAAATAACAACGCAATGTTGAAAATTTTAAAAATCCAAGATGGCGGCCTACTTTTTTGTTTTTGGGCCGATTTCGATGAAACTCGGTTTTTGGAACTATTTTGACAAGAAAATAACAACGCAATTTTTAAAAAACTAAAAATCCAAGATGGCGGCCAACTTTTTTGTTTATGGGCCGATTTCGATGAAACTCGGTTTTCGGTACTATTTTGACAAGAAAATAACAACGCAATTTTGAAAATTAAAAAATCCAAGATGGCGGCCAACTTTTTTGTTTTTGGGCCGATTTCAATAAAACTCGGTTTTTGGAACTATTTTGACAAGAAAATAACAACGCAATTTAAAAAAAACTAAAAATCCAAGATGGCGGCCAACTTTTTTGTTTTTGGGCCGATTTTGATGGAACTCGGTTTTTGGAACTATTTTGACAAGAAAATAACAACGCAATTTTAAAAAAACTAAAAATTCAAGATGGCGGCCAACTTTTTTGTTTTAGGGCCGATTTTGATGAAACTCTGTTTTTGGTACGATTTTGACAAGAAAATAACAACGCAATGTTGAAAACTTACAAAATTCAAGATGGTGGCCAACTTTTTTGTTCTTGGGCCGATTTCAAAAACAAATTAGCAGCCATTTTGATCTTTTTTTATTTTTCCATCAGTTTACATTGAGTTGTTTTTTCTTGTCAAAATAGTACCAAAAACCGAGTTTCATCGAAATCGGCCCAAAAAACAAAAAAGTTGGCTGCCGCCTAAGATTTTTAGTATTTTAAAAAATTGCGTTGTTATTATTTTGTCAAAATATTACCAAAAACCGAGTTTCATCGAAATCGGCCCAAAAACAAAAAAGTTGGCTGCCATCTTGGATTTTTATTTTTTTCAATATTGTGTTATTATTTTCTTGTCAAATTAGTCCTAAAACCGAGTTTCATTAAAATCAGCCCCAATCACAAATAAAAGAGTTGGTTGCCATATTTGTTTATATTTTTAACATTTCGTTGTTATTTTTTATCAAAATAGTAGCAAAATCGAGTTTCATCAAAATCGGCCCACGAACAATATAGTTGGCCGCCATCTTGGTTTCTTTTTATATTTTTAACATTGTGTCGTCGTAAATCTCATGCACCCATTTTATTAACTTCACAAGTAAAGAAATTGGTGCAAGAATTTTAGACCTTATTGACATATTTACCAAAATAACAGTTTTTAATGAAACAGCAAAGTAAATGAACAAGTATAATTATGGGAAAAAGCAACCGAATTTCAAAGGTCAATAAAGTCGAAAATCGTTTGCATCTTTTTTTGACTACAGATCACTAGACAATGTTTTCCTACTTTTACTTGTTTTTCCAACATTCATTTGTTTTTCCGAAGTTCACGCACATTGTATTTTTATAAAAAAAATGGAATAAACTTTAAAGTTGCGTAATTATTTACACTTGAACTTAAATTGAATTGAATAAACTAGATTTTGTATTGGTTGAATTACCATATTTAAAAAATAAAAACAAAAAAGCAATTTAATAAAAACGTGATAAATAAATTGTTCCAAATTTTTTTTAAATAAATAATTATTTTCTGTTTTTTAGTTAACGAGCTAAATTAAAAATATACCACCGCCTATCAGAGTACTCGTCAAGACCATTCAAACGAGTCCAAACTCGATGGGGTTGAAAGGTTTTATTACAAAGTTCCTGTGGCCTTCTTCCGGCTTCCTTCATCAGACTCTTGGATACTATTACCCAACAGAGCACTCGTCAAGACGATTCAAACGAGCACAAACTCGATGGGGTTGCATGATTTCAATATTGAGTTCCTATGGCATGGCCTCCAGACTTCATCATCCAACCCTGAACCTCGTCTCCCATCAGAGTACTTGTCAAGACAATTCTAACAAGCCCAAACACGATGGGGTTGTATTGTAGACACACTGACCTCAAACCAAAGGTCATTGACCTGATCATGTTCATATACTATTAAACTATTACAAAATACTAAGTACGAATCAAAACAAGTTTTATCCGTGACGCGGGATAGCATCGACAGCTCGTGAGATATTTGCGCAAACGTATGTTACACAATAATCAAAGTTTAGTAAGGATTACTTATCTTTATTTTGAGTTTGGTAGAGAATTGTTTAGTATGCTGATACACACATCAACATACAGGTGTCTTTTTCATACAAACAAGGTAACTTTGAAGCCTTGGTTTTCTGCAAGGGATGTACCGTGCTGTGATCTGAGATGATGGCTATCCAGGGAGTGAATGGAGGAGATTCAGATTGTTATACACACCCAACTGATCTGATCAGCATTCTAAAAGATTAAAGGACATGTTTAAATTGTATGGAAATCCTGAAACTGAAATCTATGACCCCCTCTAACTATTATAATGCTGATCAGATCAGTTTGGTGTGTTTAATGATTTCTCCTCTATTCACTCCCTGGATAGCCATCATCAGATCACAGGTACATGCATCCCTTGCAGAAAACCAAGGCTTCAAAGTTACCTAGTTTGTATGACAAAAACACCTGTGAAGTCAAAGTTGATGAGTATATTACTATTATTATGAAAATTCTGTTGAGCAATGACTGACATTTAATGATTCACTTGACATGTTTCAATGAGGAAGGCAACTGTCAAAATGGCGCTGCGTACGCTTATTCCACGAGAGCTATGAAAACAAAGGACTTTTACTTAAAAATATCGTTTTTTTAGCTTTAAAATGATTAAATTCTGTGTAATAGGCTTTAAAAATGTTGGCACTTACAAATTTCCGAAAAATCTGAATATAGAAAAAATTTATAAATTCTGTAAGAATGAAAACGTCTTAATTTGGCTTTCAATTCCGGCATTTGCATTGTAGAATAGTCTTTTATATCCATTTTGGGTCAATGGGTCTTTTTCGGTAAAACAATACCACAAAATAAATACCTATCTTTCCATACATTTTGTTCTGGTAGTGGTTCGTGCTTGGGGTACTGAACGTCTACTGTTTTAGGAACAAGCGTACGCAGCGACATCTACAATTAGCTTTGCGTTGCCAACCCCATCTGGTGTCATCCAAATTGAAGGGAAAAAGTGAACCGTGTCATAGCAGCATTACGACAAGATTATGATTTGATTAAGTATATTGATTAAATACCTCGACACAAAATAAACCGTTTTTTATTTTACACTTAGCGGTTTGTGGTTGCGGTCAGACTTTTGTCTAGCAGCTACCGGCAAAACTAGTTTTGTCCACCAGCTTCCGGCAAACTTAGTTTAACCTAAAGCTACCGGCAAAACTAGTTTTGTCCAACAGCTACCGGCTACACCTAGTTTTGTCCAACAGCTTTCGACAAACCGAAATTCGGTTCGAATCTCGTTTGCAATGAAATTGACAAAAAAAACCTGCGCCTTTGCTAAGCTAAGTTTAAGCTAAGTTTTCGACACTAAAAATATTGCCGATATATCGGAAAACCCGAAGTGTCGCCGATATATTGATATCGGTATCGGTATCGGAACTATCGGATGCACCTCTAATAATAAGTACAATTGTGAAAAACTTGTGTCCTCGTAAAGTTCGAACACATGGCTTCACTACTCGTAGCGTAGGCGTAGAGCGTAGACTGGTCCCATGGAAATAGTACTATAAACCGGAATGAGCGCTTCGCCCCAAAACGAGCCGACAGAGAGGTCAAGTAGATGTATGTGTCCTTTTCTTCATTAGGGTGACCAAACCGTATGGTTGGCCGGAGACATACATAATACTTTAAACTGTTTAATATAAACTTAAATACCTAGGTAGTTCTTTATTTATAATTAACACTTTTTACCGCGTTTTTATTAGGTTGCTTGCTCTTTTGTTTGTTTGAGCACAAATTTTGCAAACGATTTTATACTGAATTCCCGATGAGCTAGAGACTTGAAACTTTGAACACAGGTCAGAAATGGAAGGAAATGCAATATTACAATGTCATTGAGCTGATCTGATGATGGAGCCGGAAGAACGCCACAGGAACTCTATGATGAATGAAACTATACAACCCCATCGTGTTTGGGCTTGTTAGAATTGTCTTGACAAGTACTCTGATGGGAGACGAGGTTCAGGGTTGGATGATGAAGTCTGGAGGCCATGCCATAGGAACTCAATATTGAAATCATGCAACCCCATCGAGTTTGTGCTCGTTTGAATCGTCTTGACGAGTGCTCTGTTGGGTAATAGTATCCAAGAGTCTGATGAAGGAAGCCGGAAGAAGGCCACAGGAACTTTGTAATAAAACCTTTCAACCCCATCGATTTTGGACTCGTTTGAATGGTCTTGACGAGTACTCTGATTAGGGCATGGAACCGATTTTAACCGATTCCAAAATAACCGGGAAAAACCGATTATTTTTTGTCTTGTGAGAATCGATTCTTAAATTAGTAAGAATCGATTCTCGATTCTTTTCGATTCTAGTTAAAAAATACCAAATTCCCAATCGTACTGCTTAGACTGCTTAAGTTGTGATGGGGCGCACAATTGAGGAGCGACGGAACAAAAATAGTTATCTACTGAAAAGGCAGAAAATGATGTGACACATGTTATAAGGCCTTATTTTTTTTAAATCCTACCTGATTCTGATATTAAGTCTAAACAAAATTAGTTATTTTCGATACAAAAATGACTTCAATATAGACTCACGGAACAAAAATGGTTAAAAACGATTTTTGTGAAAGTATATTAATAAAACTAGTTAATTTCTATACAATGTATGCATCTTTATATTAGTTAAGTAGGTACGTACCTACCAAACAAACACGTATTTGTTTGTAACAAAATTAGTTAATTACTTTGGGGTTGAATCAAAATTGGTTAACTGCATTAGGGTTTGGTCAAAATTAGTTAATTGCATTTAAAAAATCAATATCTCCTGATTTAAAAAGCAATTTTTTTAGAAGAGCATCTCATACAATGTTTTTTTCTACTATTTCTTCTATTTTTCCTATAAAAAGTAAAATAATAAATTTTTTTTTGCTTTTTTTCCTTGATTCTTTCCTTTTATGTTTGACTGTAATTGTTCCTTTAGTTGATTCCTGTGCAATTTATAGTTCTTTATTTATTGTAAGAGAATACTAGAATAAATGAAACAGTACTAGTAGTAGTATACTAGTAACACGGTAGGAGTACCTAGTACAAACATATTTAAAAAACACGTTTTTTTTCTTTACTTAACGTGAAACAAAATTGTAAACAAAAAATAAAAAAAGAATCGAAAAGAATCTAAAAAACCGGGTACCCGATTCCGACCAAGGAATCGGAATCGAAATTTTCGATTCTTCAAAGAGGTCCGATTCTGCATGCCCTAACTCTGATAGGCGGTGGTATATTTTTAATTTAGCTCGTTAACTAAAAAACAGAAAATAATTATTTATTTAAAAAAAATTTGGAACAATTTATTTATCACGTTTTTATTAAATTGCTTTTTTGTTTTTATTTTTTAAATATGGTAATTCAACCAATACAAAATCTAGTTTATTCAATTCAATTTAAGTTCAAGTGTAAATAATTACGCAACTTTAAAGTTTATTCCATTTTTTTTATAAAAATACAATGTGCGTGAACTTCGGAAAAACAAATGAATGTTGGAAAAACAAGTAAAAGTAGGAAAACATTGTCTAGTGATCTGTAGTCAAAAAAAGATGCAAACGATTTTCGACTTTATTGACCTTTGAAATTCGGTTGCTTTTTCCCATAATTATACTTGTTCATTTACTTTGCTGTTTCATTAAAAACTGTTATTTTGGTAAATATGTCAATAAGGTCTAAAATTCTTGCACCAATTTCTTTACTTGTGAAGTTAATAAAATGGGTGCATGAGATTTACGACGACACAATGTTAAAAATATAAAAAGAAACCAAGATGGCGGCCAACTATATTGTTCGTGGGCCGATTTTGATGAAACTCGATTTTGCTACTATTTTGATAAAAAATAACAACGAAATGTTAAAAATATAAACAAATATGGCAACCAACTCTTTTATTTGTGATTGGGGCTGATTTTAATGAAACTCGGTTTTAGGACTAATTTGACAAGAAAATAATAACACAATATTGAAAAAAATAAAAATCCAAGATGGCAGCCAACTTTTTTGTTTTTGGGCCGATTTCGATGAAACTCGGTTTTTGGTAATATTTTGACAAAATAATAACAACGCAATTTTTTAAAATACTAAAAATCTTAGGCGGCAGCCAACTTTTTTGTTTTTTGGGCCGATTTCGATGAAACTCGGTTTTTGGTACTATTTTGACAAGAAAAAACAACTCAATGTAAACTGATGGAAAAATAAAAAAAGATCAAAATGGCTGCTAATTTGTTTTTGAAATCGGCCCAAGAACAAAAAAGTTGGCCACCATCTTGAATTTTGTAAGTTTTCAACATTGCGTTGTTATTTTCTTGTCAAAATCGTACCAAAAACAGAGTTTCATCAAAATCGGCCCTAAAACAAAAAAGTTGGCCGCCATCTTGAATTTTTAGTTTTTTTAAAATTGCGTTGTTATTTTCTTGTCAAAATAGTTCCAAAAACCGAGTTCCATCAAAATCGGCCCAAAAACAAAAAAGTTGGCCGCCATCTTGGATTTTTAGTTTTTTTTAAATTGCGTTGTTATTTTCTTGTCAAAATAGTTCCAAAAACCGAATTTTATTGAAATCGGCCCAAAAACAAAAAAGTTGGCCGCCATCTTGGATTTTTTAATTTTCAAAATTGCGTTGTTATTTTCTTGTCAAAATAGTACCGAAAACCGAGTTTCATCGAAATCGGCCCATAAACAAAAAAGTTGGCCGCCATCTTGGATTTTTAGTTTTTTAAAAATTGCGTTGTTATTTTCTTGTCAAAATAGTTCCAAAAACCGAGTTTCATCGAAATCGGCCCAAAAACAAAAAAGTAGGCCGCCATCTTGGATTTTTAAAATTTTCAACATTGCGTTGTTATTTCATGTTGAAATAGTACCAGAAACCGAGTTTCATCGAAATAGGCGCACAAACATGAATTTGATTATTATTATTAATTTTACCGTCTCGCCTGCGACCTCTAGCCATTTCAATAGAACAATTTCGTTTTTTTTGGAAATCTGAAATGGTGAAGTATTTATGGTCACACTAGTTTTGTAAAGTTACATTTCCTATAGATTGAAATTCTT
Organism: Agriphila geniculea; assembly: GCA_943789525.1. Taxonomy (NCBI): domain Eukaryota; kingdom Metazoa; phylum Arthropoda; class Insecta; order Lepidoptera; family Crambidae; genus Agriphila; species Agriphila geniculea. Next base: position 9,157,334 of record OX038889.1, read on the forward strand.
AAATTGAAATTCAAGGTCAAAATCGGAGTTGCCAGGATTGACACTTCTATTTATTACCACCTCACCGATGATTGCTGATTAGCATTATTGTAGATATCTAATTAAATCAAAAAAGTTCTGTTTTATATTACAATTATTATGTGTCATTCTAAAATTAATATTTAAATAGTATATATTCGACTTCCCACTCCGAATCATTAATTTTGATACACTACTTGATTGGTAACGTACATATTTTTAGTCCTACTATCGTAGTATTATTGTTTAGTAATGGCAATTGTGCGAACGAGACACCGACCTCCACCTGGTGTTGTCTCATTCACACAGTAGTGCCTTCAGTCAATGTCGTCGATAGAATTTCATCTCTATGAGCAATGCAATAAAGTTGAATTTCTTTTAAACGATAGGTGAAAATTTTTGAAGTGTACTCACTCCCTATTATAAACCTCCTTGCCTCAAAACGAGCCGACAGAGAGGTCAAGTAGATGAATCCGATAGATCCTTTTCTTCATTAGGGTGACCAAACCGTATGATTGGTCAGATCGGAGACATATATAATAATTTAAACTGTTTAATATAAACTTAAATATCTAGGTAATTCTATATTTATAATTTACACTTTTTGCCACTTTTTTATTAGGTTGCTTGCTCGTTTGTTTGTTTGTTAGTTTGAGCACAAATTTTGCAAACGATTTCATACCAAATTCCCGATGAGCTAGAGACTTGAAACTTTGAACACAGGTCAGAACTGGAAGGCAATGCAATATTACGGTATCATTGAGCTGATCTGATGATGGAGCCGGGAAAACGCCACAGGAACTCTATGATGAATGAAACTATACAACCCGTTTGGGCTTGTTGTATTGACAAGTACTCTGACGGGAGACGAGGTTCAGTGTCGGATGATGAAGTCTGGGCCATGTCATAGGATCTCAATATTGAAACCATGCAACCTCATCGAGTTTGGGCTCGTTTGAATTGTCTTGACGAGTGCTCTGTTAGGTAATAGTGTCCAATACTCTGATGATGGAACCGGAAGAAAGCTACAGGAACTCTGTAATAAAACCTTTCAACCCCATCGAGTTTGGGCTCGTTTGAATGGTCTTGACGAGTACTCTGATAGGAAATAGTTTCCAGAGTCTATGATGAGTTAAAGTCTAATGATGATGTTTCCAGAGCCAGGAGAAGGCCACTGGAACTCTGTTATAAAAACATTTTTTTTAAACTATTTATCACGTTTTTATTAGGTTGCTTTTTTGTTTTTATTTATAAATATGGTAAATCAACCAATATCTAAAAAATCTAGTTTATTCAGTTTAAGATCAAGTATAAATAATTACACAACTATAAAGTTTATTCCAATTTTAATAAAACATTGTGCGTGAACTTCGGAAAAACAAATGAATGTTGGAAAAACAACAGAAGGTAGGAAAACATTGTCTAGTGATCTGTAGTAAAATATATATATTTCAAACGATTTTCGACTTTATTGACGTTTAAAATTCGGTTGCTTTTTCCCATAATTATTCTCGTTCATTAACTTCGCTGTTTCATTAAAAACCGTTATTTTGGTAAATATGTCAATAAGGTCTAAAACACGTGGGCCGATTTCGACGAAACTCGGTTTTTAGTACTAATTTGACAAGAAAATAATAACGCAATATTGAAATCATTAAAAAATCCAAGATGCGGCAAACATTTTTTTTGTGGGCCAATTTCGATGAAACTCGGTTTATGGTACTATCATATAAAAAATTGGGCTGCCATCTTGGATTATTTAATAATTTCAACATTGCGTTGTTATTTTCGTGTTGAAATAGTACAAAAAACCGAGTTACATTGAAATTGGCCCCCAAACAAAAAAGTTGGCCACCATCTTGGGTTTTTTATGATTTTCAACATTGCGTTGTTATTTTCTTGTCAAATTAGTACCAAAAACAGAGTTTTATCGAAATCAGCCCAAAAACATAAAAGTTGGCCGCCATCTTAGATTTCCAATATTGCGTTGTTATTTTCTTGTCAAAAAAGTACCAAAAACAGAGTTTCATCGAAATCGGCTCACAAACATAAGAGTTGGCCGCCATCTTGGATTTTTATATTTTCAATATTGCGTTGTTATTTTCTTGTTATATAGTATCAAAACCGAGTTTTATCGAAATCGGCCCAAAAACAAAAAAATTTGACCGCCGTCTTGGATTTTTTTAAATTAAAAAAGTTGCTTTGTTATTTTCTTTTCAAAATCGTACCAGAAACTGAGTTTCATCGAAATCGGCCCACAAACAGAAAAGTTAGCCGCCATCTTGGATTTTTAATATTTTCAATATTGCGTTTTTATTTTCTTGTCAAAATAGTACCAAAAACCCAGTTTAATCGAAATCGGCTCAATAACAAAAAAATTGGCCGCCATCTTGGATTTTTTGTATTTAAAAAATTGGGTTGTTGTTTATAGTACCAAAAACCAAGTTTCATCGAAATTGGCCCAAAAACAAAAAAGTTGGCCGCTGTCTTGGATATTTTGTATTCAAAAAATTGCGTTATTTTCTTGTCAAAATAGTACCAAAAACCAAGTTTCATTAAAATCGGCCCAAAAACAAAAAAGTTGGCCGCCGTCTTGGATATTTTGTATTCAAAAAATTGCGTTATTTTCTTGTCAAAATAGTACCAGAAACCGGGTTTCATCGAAATCGGCGCACAAACATTACACATTACATTATTAACTTCACCGTCTCGCCTGCGACCTCCAGCCATTTCAATAGAACAATTTAGTTTTTTGGAAATCTGGAATGGCGCAGTATTTATGGTCACACTAGTTTTGTAAAGTAATATTTCCTATAATGTGTAATCCCCATTTTTCAAAAAATCTTCAAATAACGATTTCCGTGGGACCCACCTCCGTTATACCGACTACCGGTATGTACTTGTTTCACTGACATGAAAAAAATTTTTTTACTTGTTTGGTATGTTTTCCTGAATACAAAAAGTGCGGTAGTCACTTCCTAGGGGTATGGAGGGGGAGCTGTGACGTAGCAAAGGTGACGGCCGGCCTATTCTATTAAACGGTATTTCTAGATAACTACTAAACCGATTTACTTAAGGTGTTGAATGAAAGATACTATAATGCACATTATTTAATTTTAAACAAACGTTCATGTAAAGCTAATATCAAATGAAATAATAATTAAAAACCAAAATTTTGAAAAAAAATATTTGGTTCTAATGTGTATAATAGTAAATATCTCGGTATCCGTTAGGATTATGGAAATGTATTTTATTATAAAACGTATTATTGCTTTTATCAGCTTTTAAATTAATCTTAAGTCATTACAATCGGGTAATAAACAACGAAGCTACAGTCGTTATAGTAATGGGAGGGAGTTAAAAAACTATCTTTTTTTTTGTATGGTAAGTACTAAATTTTATTTTTCCAAAACCCATCGTGTTTGATATCGAATAAAAGGGCTTCTTGAGCTGATTCCAAATGTATTTAATATTATAAAATTTTAGCTCCTGGTGTAGAAAAAAAATAGAAAAACATTTTCCAAACATACTCTGTCTTATTCAGAGTGCGTTCGTTAAACTAGGGCCTAAGTTAACATGGCGTTAGACTGCGGACTAACGCCATTTTAGCGCAAATCGTATTCAGAGTGACAGTTTAACGTTTAGTCCCACCGTTTAAGGATTAAAAGGTGCATTGTGATTGGTTTAAAAGCATTAAACCAGGGGGCTAATTGTCTAATTCAAAAAATCTATCGCAATCGCTTTCGTTTGACATTTAGATGTGACACATTGCTTCATTTCTTTGGTAAGTTTTTATTTGTCCCAAAAAGAAGCTTCTATGTGTTACATCCTGAAAGCGATTGCGATAGATTTTTAAATTAGACAATAGAAAGGCTGGTTTTGTTAAAACAGTCTTGCACCCCAGTTTTGTGAAACATCTCTGAATAACACAATAAGTGTTAAAACATTTTTTTTTAATAGCAAGTTGTGGTTATGACAGGTGGTGGCAAAGGTATAATCTCCATTCTGCTGTTACTTTCGTATATTTGTGAAGTCGAAATGACTTTATTTTTTATTTTTATTTATACGCAACCGAAAATTCTGCAACTTTTTTCTATTACTAAGGGAGCTTATTTCTACCTATAAAAAAATATTCAGCCAAATTGATTTTTTTCGGACATTCCCCATTGTGCGAACGAGACACACACCTCCACATGGTGTTGTTTCATTCACACAGTAGAGGCTTCAGTCAATGTCGTCGATAGTATTTCAACTCTATGTCAAAAACAATAAAGTTGAATTTCTTTTAAACGAATAGTGAAAATTTTTGTTGAGCACTCACTCCCTATATTAACTTCCTTGCCAATTACTTAGGGTGCATTCCGAATCACGCTAACAGCGATATCATCGCGCTGATTTGCAAACCGAATCACCGTGAGCGCGATAACTACAGCCCGTGTGACGTCACTGAATGCGTCATAACATCCGCCATCTTGCGATTACGAGGCTTTTACTGCCCATGCTCCGAGGCATAATCACTGTGAGCGTTCTGTCAAAAGTGACACTTGTTTGTTTTGCTTACCTCAGGTGCATTTAAATGAAAGCTCAAAATTTATTGAAAATTCTTTCCGCATCCCATGGAAGTAAAAGTCGAAGATATAGCTTGACCATAAAGAGTTGATATAAATTGAGGGCGCTACTTTCTATGTAAATACGTCAAAATCACGAATAATTTGGCAACACTGACTACATTTAGTACGTCTTTTATACTTAAATCGTTATTTAAAAATATTTTAGTAACTTTATGAAATTGTTATTAATTTATTAACAATTTATTTCGTATTCTATGTGTGGAAAACCATTTGTTGTATTTTATAAATGATTATTTCAATAAAGAGATGGGTGAAGATTGTTTACCATATAAGACAAGTAAGGATGAACAGACTTTATATAAAGCAAAAAGGTCCAAATTAGGAACTTTTAAATTTATGTATATTGAGGTTATGTAGGTCAAAACATCGGTGAGCGCGCTCACGAGCGTTCCGAATCATTGATAGTCTCAACTGTCAAATCGCGATTATCTGAATCGGTACGCTTGTTATCGTGGTCAACGCTGAAATGAGCGCTTTTTTAAGAAAAAAAGTTCAAATTTCCTCACTAGATGGCGCTATCAAATGGTATGATGTCAAAAAACTTGCGAAAATTTCTAAGGCCGCGTTCCGAATCACGCTAACAGCACTATGAGCGCGCTGACGCCCGGTCCGATTCAGGCTTACGACGCTCAGCGTATTCTACCAAAGGACTGTAAGCGTTTTTGGTCAAACTGACGTCATCTATGATGATTATGTCGTCACTTCAACTTACGTGAGCGTTGTAAGCATGAATCGGACCGAGTGTTAGCGCGCTCGCTCACTGCTTTGCTAGCGTGCTGTAAGCGTGATTCGGAACGCGGCCATAGATATTTTTGGACATGTCATGTCGGAGTTTTTTGGCGCCATTTGTCAAGTTCGGTTCGGTGTCTATTTTAATTATTTGCAAATCGATTCATAGTGGATATTGTGTCTTAAAATTGGTGTAGTTTTGTGGTACAAGTGTCTACGCAACTGAACAATATGTGGGATAATTGAAATAGGCGCGATCTTGGTTGTGTGGAGCCGAGATTTTACTGTAGTGGTGGCTACCTCGGCAGAACTTACCAAGTAAACTGTTTTGATATACTTGGTGCCAAATGCTCCAAGCAGCATTGGAATGCAATGCACCCGCATTTTAATGTAAACTGAAACAATCTAACACTGAAATATTGAACACTTGACATTGGCAAAAATTACCTCCAAGAGGAAAGTAGATTGCCAAAACAAAAATAAGAAGAAGAAGACATGTCATGTCAAGGTTGACAAGTTGACATTGACATCATACTTTTTCACAACGCAATCTACTCAGGCTGCGGTCCACATAGCGATAATATCGATATTATCGCGATAACAGCCGGTCCGCATGCACGTTAGCGCGTTTACAATATCTAGCGTGACGTCACTCATGACGTTATTACCAGCGCCATCTTGGGCTTACAGCGACAATGCCTCGGAGCGTAATCACTGTGAACGTCCTGTCAAAAGTTATAAGTGACTGTCAAACGAAACAGGTGTCAGAATTTTATTTCGTCAAAGTTCAAAAAATGAGAGAGTTCGTTATAGAAGGATCTTTTCCTCACTTCTCAACAAAAGGATAGAGCATTATATTGGTTAATATTTTGTTGATATTAATTTTGAGCTTATCCAAAAAGGTGGTTGATGTAAAAAGTTGAAAAAAAAAGATGTTGGGTGCACACGACTCAATAATCAAACGTTCTTCATCATAATCATCGCTTTAGAGAGCAAAAATAGTATCTAGCAATTATTCCATCTTGTATTTGAGGTTAGAATAAAACGTTAGCGCGCTTACGAGCGGTTCGCATTCGCCAACTGTCATTTGTCGATATTATCGATTTGAGCGCGATATCGAATGCGGACCTCGTGTGCGTTGTAAACGCCGTAATCGATGTAATCGCCATGCGGACCGCAGCCTCAGTTTTCTTTTTTTTTTAATCTGTCATTGAAAACCGCTCATTGATTTTAGTCTGAATCGGAATGTACCATTACTCTTTGTCTTTGGCTCATCAGCTGAGCAACGAGCAAGAGCCGCCAAGAGCCAAGACAAGACAACGTGTAGTGTAGGTATATACTTGAGATTTTTTCTCAAAATGTCTCAAGAAAACAGTGATAACGTGCTTTCAATTATAGCCAATATTAAGGAGAATCACCAGATTGATGAGCCTGAGAAAATTAGTAGTAAAATGGATACACCAGATGATAACAAAGAAGAACCGGAAATTCGTGGGAAGCCCAAATCTGGGAGGTTTTGGAAGTCTAAAAAAGAAAAGTAGGAAAAGTTTTTGTATATAAAATAGTTATCAAGATACGTTTGCTTTCTTTTTATAAAATCTAAGTAATATTTTTGACATTGATGTTAGTGCGAAACCTGGAATTTTTTTTAGGTTATTTTATAATCATTATTTTGTCTTTCAGGTTCTCCAAAATAAACAAAACGAAAGGTTTGAAACTAGACTTCCAGAAGAAAACAGCCTTACGGTTAGAACTAAAACGAACGAAAGAATTATCAAAACAAATTCAGGAACAGTTAAAGCAAAAAGAAATCGAGCGCAAAGAACGACGTCGCGAAAATCTAAAGAAGGCTGAAGAAAACAAGAAAAAGTCTGAGATTGTGCAAGTGATCACGAATTCTGCAAAACTGAAGAGAATGAAGAAAAAGCAACTGAGGTTTATTCAGAAAAGAGACACTAATAAAGAAATAGAAGCAAATAAATAGACACTTGGCATAATCATGTTTTTTAATGATTCTCAACTCCATTATTTATTAATTTATTCAATAAGTAGGTGAAACTGATTAAAAAATCGCGCTGCGCGGCCTTTTTTTTTAGCTAACAGGCAAAATTTAAAATCTTGGAATCACAGATAGGGGGCGCCCCGTAGAAATGTCGCCCAGGGGCGCTGGTAGTGCTAAAACCGGCACTGGATGGCAGCCCAGGCTGTCGTCCGGATCTTCACAAGTCAATTGAGGGAAATGAAAGGAAATATCAAATCAATTAAAATTAAATATTAAGACCATCTAATATTTTTATTAAGTATCAGTAATTTGACATTGTACATATATAAAAATATTAAATGTAATTTTTCTATTTTGTATATAGGGATGATCAAGTTTAGTGTGGGCAATATTTACAGACTTGAAATGGGTGATGTTTTCATTAACATTGATCTTATACACTATGTTACTCTTATGTATGTACAACAACGTATGGAAACACTGGTATGGGACTGATAAATATCTAAACAATACACAAAACTATTTTAGTTTACATCTTTGAAAAGTTAAGACACAACATTGAAAGTTAAATTGCCACAAAAAAATACATATTTTTATTTTAAAGCCACAATCCAACAGAGATTACACAATGATGTTTACATTGTTACTTTCAAATATTAAGCCTCAATAAAATAATATCACTTGTCTTTAGAAATACTGCACAACACTAATTCTATCTAACAAAATTATCAGTAAAAAATATAAGCTAATAAAATAAAATCAAAAATTGTTATTAAAGTTATATAAAAAAAATCACACATACCAAGTATACTCATTTCCTAATGCTGGGAGCACACTGATTCATTAATAGTACATTACACTGAACATTACACATTACCGAGAACAGAAAGTTAGCATTTACATTGTCGAGGATAGGCGAGGGCTTTAATCATGCGAGGCAATGTAAATAGCTTCCAGTACAAGGCTGGTATAGGGTTCTTTTCAAGAAATGAAAGGAAATCAAATGTTCTTAGAAAAAATTTTTTTTATTGGTTGTGTTGTGTGTATAGTCATGCAGCCAAAAGTTTCGTTAAAATAACGCTAGCTGATGAGTTCTACCACAGAATAGATAATAGTACTAGCGTGTTCTACCTTTTGAATTTGGAATAGGTACTCGTTTGGGAAGTAAGTATTGAAATTCATTCACCACAAATACGGAACGTCCCACAGTGTTTTTTTTCAAATGAAATGATAACTTTTCAGAGCTAGTGAGAAAAGTATTTTTTCCCACTTATTCTCTGATTTAATAATGTACAACTGAAGAGACTAACTTCAGATTGCTAGTGGTACAAAACGCTTTGCCTATTTGCCATACATTCTCGAGTGAAGTTGCAACAGATCACGTCTATTGTCAATTTGATTGCATTGTACGTAAACCTGTCCTCTCTCTATATTGTGTACAAAATGACATTCTCAATAGTAACATTGTTTATTAGCATGTTCCCAGCATTCTGACGTGCCTCAAACACTTATTCAAATGTAGTCAAATAATTTACAACAACGACCTTGCTGTTATGATAATAACAACAATAATTAACTTATCTTATATCTTTAGACTAATATTTGTCTATATTATAATACTCCCTTTAACGTATAGAAAAAATCTTCATTGAAAACATCAGTCTAAGGCAGTGACAACAAAGTATTTATTATAATGAACGAAATCGCACAAAAATTGAAATCAGACATTATACAAAATTGTTTTTTTTTAAGTGAACCTACCCCCCTACTAAACCCACCATACCACCAGTACCGGCCAGTGGTATGGTGGGTCCGATATGCTCTAATGCCCAATATTCTATACGGTTTAACGCTACGCTTGCTATTAAAGCTTTAATAAAAACAGTAAACTATAAAATTACATGCCGTAAGCTTGTCAATTCCATACAATACATCAAAGTTTGTGATTTAAATAAATTTGTGACATGTGATTTAATTGTATATTGCTCATTTAAGCTTTAATAGTAAGTGTTACATTCAAACATAGAATGTTGGCCATTTGAGTAGGGTGGGCTAAGGGGAAAGTACTCAAAACAAAGGAGATACGATGTTTTTGCTCAAAGGAAGATTCCTTTATTTTTAAAAAGAAGCAAAACTGCATTCCGCTACCGAATCGTCACTGATGCAAAAAAAATACATCCTGTACTATATTATTATACCAGTCGATAAGATCAATCATAAGAATAATTTGTACTAACAAACATGGTATCCTAAATTTAAGTAGGTAGGTAAGAAAATTAAATCTGATTTAAAATCTGAAGGGGTGAATTTGGTTTGAACTGATTCAAATACTGAAATGGTTACTAACATAGCTAGTAATCATTATGCTTTATTGGGCTAGAGCACCATCTTGTAAAATTATTCGGTTATGTTCTACCTTGATGAGACTTGATGGGTAGAAAACTTTGTGCCTATTTTTTAATGACTCGCTTCCGCCCGCGACTTCGTCCACGTGGACATTCGGATAATCCCTAGGGAACCTATAAACGTGTCAAATTCAGCCCATAGAAATAGAATGTCAAAGAACAACAAAGTCAATAAACAGATGATCCGAAAACGAATGCATACATTTTATATGAGATACTTAAAGTATGACTTAGATTCATAAAATATGATTACATTATGGCAAAGGAAATTAATAAAATATGTTCCATACGGTTTTCTTCGTCGATAAACGAATAAATGTAGCGAAATTTGGTTTTAGAAAAATGTGTGGCAATATCTTATTTACCTATGAAAAGTGTGATTACTTGGATTGTTTCTTTTTGTCACATCACAATTATTTAGAGCGCAAGACACCATGGCTCCTCGATACCTTTATTTTAAATTCTAATTAAGATTAACAAATATTTTAAACAAACTGTGATTGCTCATTTGCTAAGCGGGACGCTAGGGGCTCTTACTGTAAAAAATGTTGGCACATGTCACTTGATCCTTTGTCTCTTTTGTACATAGACCGTGTCCGTATGATGTTAACTTCTCTTTTCCACGCTTTGTTGGTCTTCTTGAGCGCAGCGAAAATTTTTCTATGTCTATGGTTCAGCCGTTTTTGCGTGATTCCGGCTCCAGACATCCAAACCCACAAACTTTCACATTTATAATATTAAGTAGAATCTTCCTTTAATTTAAGATAGTATGGTTCTTAGAGATTTGATTCTTATTTTCGCTTGGTACCATAAAAATGCATGGTGTTTTTTTTCATAGTGTCGGTTTGATTCCCGTCTAGGCAAGCGTATATTTAAATAAAATACCTTGAAAGCAGTTTTTCTTTTTTTTAATAAAGGAACGTTTCCTTTGAGCCAAAACTCTCATACTATTTATTTATTGTTTATTCTTGTATTTATAAACCGCTCTCACTGTTAAGAGCTAGCTTGAGATCATACTTGAGATGCTCATTTTATAGGAACCGTGTTGAGGACGGCGAGCTTAGCAAACATGTAAATAAATAGCACGTGTTTTTCGATATGTATAAACTTAGATCGTAAGAGTTTCTATTAAAGAATTCCAAAACGGTGTTCACATTTATTTAGTTCATAAGTAAGAATAAGTAGGAAAAGTAGGCAATTAGTAGGAAATAAATAGACTTGTAATAGCTAGGAAACAAATAAGTATGAAATTACGATAAAGTAGGCAATATTTAACATGTTATCAATAGGAAATATTAAGTATGTAATAAATAAGAAATGAGTATGTTGTCAATGTAAATAAACATGATATTTAGTAAGTAAGATATGTAAAAATAGGCATAAGTACGCAAAGTAAGATATTGTTGTTAGATAAGTTCAAATTAAAAATTGTAAGCTCAGCACACTATCCGAGGTAGGACAAATTAGAAAGAATGAAATAAAAGTATATATTAGACAGAGATAACACTGCGAGACAGAGAGGCACCGGTAGGAACGAGACAGCGCTTAGAAATTAAAGTAGGGCCTGCGATTGGTCAGGCAATAAATGTAGGACTTGTGATTGGCCGGAGCCGGCCGGGCGCTCGGTGCGCGCAGGTATAAAAATAGGGCCGGATAGTGTCTGAGCACAGTTCGAGATCGCAGTTCAATCACGCAACATTGTAAACAGGAAGACCCAAATAAAGAAGAAAATATCGAAGAGAGCTTTTAATTCATACAGTCCATTATATTGTGGTCCTGTACTTCGCCGGATCAAGAAACCGCTACATCAAGCAACCTCGGTTCCTGCCTCCCGGAAGTGAAGCAAAGGAAGAACGCTACACGCTACGGTACCAGCCATGATCACAAGGAGCCAAAGCGATGCCGGAGAGCAACGCCGCGCTCAAGAAAGGGCCCACGCCGCAGCACCCGGAGACCATGAAAGGCAGCGGATCGACTACGAACGAAAAAGGCGGCTATCACTAGACCCACCAGCCTCGCCGAGCTCAAGACAACAAAGTACAGAGCGAAACGAAGCAAACCCACGAAACATGAATACTGCAAGAACGTCGACGGTTCAAGAAATACCACGTGCGGGTGCCGTTGAAGAATTACCACGCGCCGTTGAAAAAACACCACGTGCGCGGTCACCGGCGCACTCTGTGCGCTCTCAGCGGTCGACAGCCAGCGCAACTGCGAGAATTCGTCTGGCGGAACTAGAAGCGGCTGAGAAACTCGCTACATTGAGAAGAAAAGAACTTGAAATCGAAGCCGATCTAGTCAAGAAGCGATTGGCTGCGGAGGTTTCAATCATTCAAGAAGACAACGACAGCCTGCACGAAGAACCTCAAGAACAACGAGTTGATGAATGGCTACGAGCAACGAATCAACGGGAAGAACCAAGACATTTACGCTTCGAAGTACCTGTCAGCAAGGAGCGATCGCAATCACAATCGCACACGCCGTCAAGAAATCGGAACGGAATTGAACAACTTGCCGAAACATTAGAGAAGATGGCGCGGCCGAGACTACGTCACACTGACCTGCCAATATTCAGTGGTGACGTCAACGAGTGGCTACCGTTCAAGGCTGCAGTGGATGACAGCACGAAGATGTATGAAATATCGGCGGCAGAAAATCTACAGCGACTTCGAAGTTGTCTCAAGGGTGAAGCAAGAAACGTAGTGTCTGCATTACTACACACTGCCACCGACCCTGGGATTATCATGCGCACGCTCGAACAATGCTACGGAAGACCAGAAATCATCATCGATCGGGCAATTGAATATTTGAAGAAGATGCCGAAACCAAGCTCATCAGCGACGGACCTAAATAGCTTCGCTGTGCGCCTTCAAAACACCGTCTGCGTCCTGAAGAGTATCGACCAGCGCGGTTACCTCTACAACCCAATGCTAGCAAGAGAAGTGCTAGACAAGCTGAGCCCACACATCAGATCGAGATGGTGTGACTTCGCAAGCCAGTATGAAGGGACGGCGGAACCTGAAATCATCATGCTCTCGCGTTTCCTTATGCGAGAGGCGGACCGAGCGTTAAGATACACCTACGCTCCGACGCCGACTACAAGTACGAACACGAAGAAGGAACTCCGACCTGCTGTCCTGCAACCGAAAAAGAAGATCGGTACCGTCTACAACATGTCAGAGAAGACAGAAGATAATGAATCATGTCCGAACTGTGGACAAGCACATGCACTTCCTCGGTGCCCGAAGTATCAAGATATGACAACGGAGCAGCGATGGGACTTCTTGAAAGAGAGAAAAATATGCTTCAAGTGTGCCTGCTCCCGCCACCGAAGAGGGAACTGTCGCGCCAAGCCATGTGGCGTGAACCAATGCAAGCGTCCGCATCACAAGTCTCTGCATACTGAAAAACAAGAAGAACAACCGAACACGCAAGCGACACCGAACACGCAAGCACCGTCGAACAATGAAACTGTGTTGTCTGTGGCTACCAACAAAGCCACGGGCCCACGCGCCGTGCTACTGAAGATGTGTCCAGTGGTCGTCGCCGGACCACGGGGGGAGGTGCACACCTACGCACTCTTGGATGAAGGAGCAACCATCACCCTCATCGACGAAGACATAGCCAGTGAAGTTGGAGCTGAGGGACCGGCACATACACTGCAGTTACACGGCGTGAACATGACAAGAAGCACCAATAGCAAGATAGTCACAGTAAGAATCCGGGGCAAGAACGAAAACAAGTCCTACAAGTTGAAAGCCAGAACCATGAAGAATTTGAGGCTACATCAACAAACTATACCTGAAGAGCTATTGAAATACGAACATCTTCGAGACATGAAACAAGAAGAAATATGTTATGAAAAGGCGCGGCCAGGCATCCTAGTGGGCACCGACCATTGGGAAAACATAGTCTCCAGGCAACTAAGGACCGGGGGACCAGACCAGCCAGCTGCTTCTAAAACACAACTTGGTTGGTTGGTACACGGAACGGTACCACGAAGCGTCATCATGAAGACAAGCGAAAGAGTGCTACACATCTATGAACCTGAGCGGCACTCGGACATCGATGAGCGACGCGACAATCAACTCCACAACCTCGTCGACTACCACTTCAAGATTGAGGCACTGGGCGTTTCGAAGAAACCACGAATAAGTGAAGCGGACCAGCGAGCCATCGAAACAGTGGAGAAGACAATTAAGAAAATTGACGGGGGCTACGAAGTTGGTCTGCCATGGCGTCACGATCATATCAAGATGCCACCGAGCTATGACACGGCATTCCGAAGACTGAAAAGTATAGAAAAGAAAATGGACGCATCACCTGAGTTCGCGGCCGAGTACACTGCGCAAATGGAAAACCTACTGAAGAAGGGGTACGCGGAGCCCTGCGATGGGTCAGAGATGAACAGTTCCCGCTGCTGGTTTCTCCGACACTTCGCCGTGCAGAACCCAAATAAGCCCGGCAAGCAGCGACTGGTTTTCGATGCGGCAGCGAAGAGCCGAGGAGTGAGCCTGAACGACCACCTGCTGGAGGGACCTGATCTGCTACTCTCTCTTCCTGGAATCCTGTTCAGATTCCGAGAAAATGAAGTCGCCGTCACAGCAGACATCCAAGAGATGTTCCTAAGAATCAAGATACGGCAGCAAGATCAGCCCGCGCAACAATTCTTATGGCGCGGTGAAGATAGAATAAGCCCACCAAGACACTTCAAGATGACGAGCATGATATTCGGCGCGGCAAGCTCACCATTCATGGCACACTTCGTGAGGAACTTCAACGCCGAGCAACATAAAGAGGAATGTCCATTGGCGCTGGAAGCCATCACAACATCACATTACATGGACGACTATGTGGCGAGCTATGAAAACAAAGAAGAAGCTCGAACCGCCATAGCCCAAACAAGGAAGGTGCACGCAGCAGCAGGATTCACGCTGCGGCAATGGAGTACCAACAGACAAGAAGTGCTACGTGACGTGCCGACGGAGCTACATGCCACATCCCCTACTCCACTGGGGGGAGAACAAGAAAACAAGATCCTCGGGCTGATGTGGAGCTCGGAAAACGACGAGCTGGGCTTCAATACTTCAATGAACAAGGTCCCAGAAGAAGTAAGAAGACAAGTGCGCGCGCCGACCAAAAGGGAAGCCCTCAGTGCGGTCATGTCCATTTACGACCCGCTGGGCCTGCTGAGCCATTTCACCATAAGAGCGAAGATAATACTACAGAGCCTGTGGAGCCTAAAGATCTCCTGGGACGAACCAATCCCGAGGGATGAGCAAGAACAATTCTCAAGG
Organism: Agriphila geniculea; assembly: GCA_943789525.1. Lineage (NCBI taxonomy): Eukaryota > Metazoa > Arthropoda > Insecta > Lepidoptera > Crambidae > Agriphila > Agriphila geniculea. The sequence goes on from OX038889.1 coordinate 9,172,416, forward strand.
TGGCTGGCGCGCCTGGAAGATATAGCAAAACTACGGCTTCAAAGGTGCTACTCGACGCAGAAGTACGAGCGCATCGAGTTACACGTGTTGTGCGATGCCAGCGAACAAGCATACGCAACTGCGGCCTACTGGAGGATGATCAGCAGCGACGGGCAGATCAAAGTGGTTCTCGTGGCCGCCAAAGCCAAAGTGGCGCCACGACGAACGCAAACAATACCAAGGCTAGAACTTCAAGCCGCGGTCATCGGAGCGAGGCTCGCCGAGCAGATCAAGAACGAACATCGGTTGAAGATAGCAAGCACGACTTATTGGACCGATTCGACGACGGTGATCCATTGGATACGTCACGATGAAAAAAGATACACCCCATTCGTGGCTCATCGACTGGGGGAAATATCCGAGCTCACACATCATGAAGAATGGCGATGGCTCCCGACCATGGAGAACGTCGCAGACGACGCTACCAGGCTGTCGGACGAACCAATAAGTGCCAACAGCAGATGGTTTGAAGGACCTCGATTCTTATATGAACCAGAGGAGCAATGGCCTATGGCAAAAGCCCTAGAAGAACAAGAAGAATCCGAAGTCCTACACGTGACCGAAGAAGAACACGAACAAGAATGGACACCAGACCCCGCACGCTTCTCGAAGTATGAAACGTTGGTGCGTGCGACGGCAAGGGTATTGGCCTTCATCGATATATGCAAAAGAAAAGCCAAGCGGATGGAACATCAGCACATAGAACGAACAGATCAAGAGCTTATCAAGCGAGCACAGCGTGAAAGCTTCAAAGAAGACATTAAGAAAATGAAGATGGGACGACCGATAACCAGGAGCAGTCGCCTGTTCCAGCTAGATCCAACGCTGGAGGACGACATCATAAGGGTGCGCGGTCGAATCCAAGCCGCCACCGCGCCCGATCACGTGAAGAAACCAATAATCATGGACGGACGTCATCGAATAACGAGGCTCATCGTGCTACGGGAACACTGTGCTGCAGGTCACGCCAACAGAGAACGCGTGACCAACGACCTGCGACAAAGGTACTGGGTCATCCACCTACGACCCACAGTACGAGCCATCGAGAGAGACTGCGCGAAATGCAAGATCGAGAAAGCAAGACCAAGACCACCGACGATGGGGGACCTCCCACGTGCCCGCCTGGACCCTTTTCACCGCCCATTCACTAACTGTGGCGTGGATTATTTTGGGCCAATGATGGTTAAAATAGGGCGCCGCCGAGAGAAGAGATGGGGAGCGATCTTCACCTGCCTCACCACGCGCGCCGTCCACATAGAGCTCGTCTCTTCGCTCTCAACGGACTCCGCAATAATGGCGCTACGACGTATGGCGGCCAGAAGAGGATGGCCAAAGATGATGTACTCGGACAATGGAAAAAACTTCCGAGGGGCCGACCAGGAGCTACGAGCTGCCTACACTGAATGGGCGCCAGCTCTGCATGAGGAAGGGCTGCTACATAGGATGGAGTGGAGATTCATACCGCCAGGGGCTCCAAACCAAGGAGGAGCCTGGGAACGACTAGTACGCTCGGTGAAGGCTGCGCTTAGCGTCACCATGCGTGAAAAGGCGCCCGCAGAAGAGGTCCTGGGGACTCTGCTGACCGAAGCGGAGTTCTCAATCAACGCCAGACCGCTGACCCACGTCAGCGTGAGCAAAGACGACCCGGAGGCGCTCACACCCAACCACTTCCTGTTGGGCTCATCGATTGGGCTGCCTTCCACGGGACCGTGCGACGAAGCCGACAGAAGGACATGGCGAGCCAGCCAAGCCTTAGCGGATCACTTCTGGAGGCGTTGGGTTCACGAATACCTCCCAACCCTGATCCCGCGAGGCGAAGCAACAAACATGAGACGACGCCTGCAACCTGGTGATGTCGTCGTGGTGGTGGACAATACGCTGCCCCGCAACGTGTGGCCAATGGGTATCATCGAGCGGGTGTACGAGGGACCAGACGGCGGTGTACGAGTGGCCGAAGTCAAGACTAGGACTGGGGTCTTCAAGCGTCCCGCCAGTAAACTCGCCGTGCTCCCGGTGGAAGAGGCTACGCAAGCTACGCCGGGGGGAGGATGTTGAGGACGGCGAGCTTAGCAAACATGTAAATAAATAGCACGTGTTTTTCGATATGTATAAACTTAGATCGTAAGAGTTTCTATTAAAGAATTCCAAAACGGTGTTCACATTTATTTAGTTCATAAGTAAGAATAAGTAGGAAAAGTAGGCAATTAGTAGGAAATAAATAGACTTGTAATAGCTAGGAAACAAATAAGTATGAAATTACGATAAAGTAGGCAATATTTAACATGTTATCAATAGGAAATATTAAGTATGTAATAAATAAGAAATGAGTATGTTGTCAATGTAAATAAACATGATATTTAGTAAGTAAGATATGTAAAAATAGGCATAAGTACGCAAAGTAAGATATTGTTGTTAGATAAGTTCAAATTAAAAATTGTAAGCTCAGCACACTATCCGAGGTAGGACAAATTAGAAAGAATGAAATAAAAGTATATATTAGACAGAGATAACACTGCGAGACAGAGAGGCACCGGTAGGAACGAGACAGCGCTTAGAAATTAAAGTAGGGCCTGCGATTGGTCAGGCAATAAATGTAGGACTTGTGATTGGCCGGAGCCGGCCGGGCGCTCGGTGCGCGCAGGTATAAAAATAGGGCCGGATAGTGTCTGAGCACAGTTCGAGATCGCAGTTCAATCACGCAACATTGTAAACAGGAAGACCCAAATAAAGAAGAAAATATCGAAGAGAGCTTTTAATTCATACAGTCCATTATAAACCGCATCTCAGGTATGATCTCGATAGCTCTCAACTTTGAGAGCGGTTTATAAATATGGCCTTAGGGTACTTTCCCTTAAGGTTCAAATAAAAAAATCCAACTGTATAAAAACATCAACATCCATATTTTGCTTCAGTAAGGTATAAATATACTAAAGACTCAAATGAGATTCACTGAAAGATCTAGCCTAAGATGTCATTTCCTTGTTCGTCATTTCATAAGACTTTGAAGATGTCTTTTTAATCTTAAAAAGTGAAAGAGATATGTGTTCTGCAAAACAGATTATATTGTTTTATAAATAGTGATCCATATTTGGCACCACTTCAAGTTTCATCTAGATAAAAAAAACCACTTCAAGTTGCTTTAATACTTAGAATAATAACAACCTAGAACGATAGTTCCCTACAAAGCGCACTGTCAGGCCTCCTTCACTCGCTCAAGGTCGCGCGATAAGCACCTACCGGCCGTGCCTACGGAGGCACAAGTGAGCAGCGGGCCGCCACACGCCCGCCTGTGTAGTCGCGCGGCATCTTAATGCCAGTGTAGGTATTGTCTCTTTATAATAGTAACAATGTCGAATCGACATTACTATGCCGTGTACGGATGTCAAAATCAAAAAACCAACAAACAATTGTCGTTTTTCACATTATGATTTATGCTACACAGTTTATTTAAAGAAAGACGACCCTAACGTTACGTCGTCAGAAAAGGTAAGAGCACGCGATAGAATGAGAGGCTATTACTATTAGCGCTGCGCGACCAGAATTGTACTTTATTGTGTTGGAGCAAAAGTCGCTATTTATTTAAATGACTTTGCGGAATGCTGCTTCTGTACTTGTACTATTAGCTATTCTGTGGCACTGTCAAAAGTAAGGCAGATAAAACTAAGCCAAATTGGCTCAGTTTTCAGATTTTTATCCTTCACACAATTACCTAATCATACCTAAAGAACGAAAAAGTTTTTATTTCCCTACATTTAGGGGTTTATTTACAATTTTTTTGGATTTTAGTTACGATTAGGTAACTTATGAAGGATTTAATTTGAAAACTAAGTCGTTTTAGCTCAGTTTTTTTGCCTCACTTTCCATACAAGGACTAGGCTTCTAGATGTTATGATTCTAAGCTTTAATATAGCAAAAATCACTAAACACCAACATGAAAATATAAAATAAAAAAATATAAACTGATACAAAAGCAAAAAATGCTTGAACGAGTATTAAAGAAAATAGTACTATTGCAAATTGTTTGTTCTGAACTCTAGATATTTCGCATTCATTACGAGTACTCCCTTGTTAGTTAATCATAAATATAATCGAAGCATATTCAGTTACTTTACAACCATAATTAATCAATTCACAAATCGCAAACTAATATTACCTTTGCTAAGACAGTGAAACATTATTTATTTGAGTCGTTACATAGCATTTCAGTTATTTCATGTTTGCTATATTACTCATATTTCACTTTTATAATACAAATCATGGTTTTGTATTCAATATCCAAACGCCGGCCGTATACCAGGGGGTCAATTCTGCTAATGTTAATGTGGAAATAGTTCAGTGGTGTTTGAATAGTAATGCTTTTTGACGCAGTTCTTGTTTCTGAAACCCAAAATCGAAACACACTGTGATACTTAAACCCAAAACGGAAACACATTGTGTCTCGATTTTGGGTTTAAAAAACAAGAACTGTGTCAAAAAGCATTGCCATTCAATCACCATTGAACCACGATTTTGACGTTAACATTAGCAGACTTGCCCCCCTTTTCACTACATACTATATAAATTACTGTCCCAAAAAGTACCGAAAACAGCATTAAAGCCCGGTAAAAAGAAAGCTTCTTTAGGTTATAAAGTATTTTAAAACGTAAATAACCAAATTGTGCATAATATAATTGTGAACCACAACTAAAATTATCAAAAAATCAGATACGGCTAAAGTAAATAATTTCAACTGTATATTTTTCTCTCGTGTATTTTTGTGCTTTTTCTACAGGCAAAATATTTATGTATTTTAGCTATTCCCATAATCAATCTGCATTAGTAGTGTTGACTATAATGCTGCGGCCAGACTATCGCGCTGTCGCGAAGCTTTTCGTTGTTGTGTTGTACAATTAGAAAGTTTGAATCAAGGAGTTAGAGTTTAATTTCACTTAAAGGAAATAAATACAAGAGATTTAATGAAAATTTACTTTAATCCCTTGACACATAATATCTAATTGTACAACACGACAATGTAAAGCTTCGCGACAGCGCGATATTCTGGGGTAATGTACTTTTGATTTAACCATGGCCCCTGAAACATTGAACCCTGAACTAAATTTCATTTTTGGGAGTTGTATTTAAATATAGTTTAGTCGAGCCATAATTTATAATCGGTACACATTTTCTAACACTGCATTAAGTGGGTCAACGGCAACCTCTAATTTTCAAATAAAAAAAAACATTTTAGATTACTAAAATAGTCTTTGATTTCGCTAAATGCACCGTCAGGGCAGTTCTTACTCCTCCCAGGAAATACTGTTTTAAAAATGAGTTTCTAAATTTAACAAAAGATATTCTTACATGACCCATATGAGTACTGTTAGGATTTTGTCTTTTTCAATATATTCTTTGTATATTCTTGTCAGTATTCTTGACGCCTGTAGCACACCTCCGCGCCGTGAAACACCGCAGTAGGTTCCGCCATAACTATGCGAAACAGACTGTTCTAATCCATAGATTTAACCATGATGCATGCAGTCTCACGCGCCCGATCGGCTCCGACCGTTGGCACAGCTCCGCCCGCCGCGGAAATAATTACGCGAAACCGCGAAATTTGACATGATCGTCATATATCGTCGTCGATAGAAGACAATTATGGCAGAACTACTGCAGTTTCGCTTGTATAGTTTCGCGGCGGAGGTGTGCTACAGGCGTCATTCTTTCATATTTAGTTATACTTAAATCAAAATCTACTTTCGTAATCGCCGTGTTAATACACAATCATTAACAGGGCTCCAATACCAGCTCGTTATAAAGTCTTGTTTGACGAAGACTGTTCGCGGAGAATTGTTAAAAAACTGAATTTTTAAATGCCTCACGTACGCGCAGCCGTAGAAGCGATTCCCGTCATACAAATTGCGGTTATAAACTTCACAATTTGAAGCGACAGTCGAGTCGATACTCCAAGACGTTTTCCAATATTTATCAACTCTCGACGAACAGACTATACGTATGTATTAGCTCACTAGTAAAGTATATGTAATACGCTTTACTACGTAGCGTCCATCATTATCAAAGTCTAATCCTTCTCAATAAAAATTGCAATCGGTTTACAAAACCGATTGGTCAAATGATATTTGGAGTGGAAGTGCAATTTTTACTGAAGAGGAGTACGTGTTGAGGAAGAGCTCACGTTCAGTAACAAAGTGCGCGTCGGGCACGTCACACGTCGAAGTCCGCGCCGCCCTTGCCGTTAGGGGGCGCTATGAACGGCTCGCTCCACATCCGTCTGAGGTCACCCTGTCGACGAAAAACATAACATTATAACTGATTATTACTTCTTTTTTTTGGAAGATACGAGTATAATGGCCGAATACTCAAACGCTAATTAACTTTGAGGGGCTCTCAATTCTCAAACGTCGTCCTGCCGCATTAAATGTCAAAGATATGACAAAGACAGCATGCTGTTAGAGAGCCGTTCAAAGTTAAGTAGCGTTTGAGTATTCGGCCATAAGACTTAAGGCCAGTTTCACATGTTTTGGATACCTTATTTCATGGGTCGCCAAACTTTTTAGCCTAAGGGCCAGACTAGTTCCTCAACGAAGTCCCAATCCCAAGGCTCAGGACCTAGCTAGCTCATCGTACCAACATGATCCGGCCGATTTCGCGGGCCGGATTATTGGTGCTCGCGGGCCGGAGCTGGCTCGCGGGCCGTAGTTTGGAGACCTCTGCCTTATTTGACAGATAATTTTATAGAAATTCTGTTCCATTTTTAATTACCCTAGTCTAGGAGATAAGTGTTATCTGGAACCTGTGAAATGGTCATTACAATATTTAGCATAAGGCCGCGTGTCCACAAACTCGTTTTTTGTCGTCGCTGTCTCACTTCAGATTCTTCTTGCGACCGCCTGATTTAGAGGTTATGGCAATTAGAGTTCTATGCCAATTACATAGAGCCGATTTCGAGATGTTAAGGCGCTGAACGGAGACTGCGCGGTCGCTGCGCGGTGGTTGTTCGGTGACTGCGCGTACGCGTGTTTGTGTAAACATTTACAAATGTTTGTGTTACAGGTGTAGATGTAATGCATAGGTATAGTGTAGTATGACTATACTACACTATACCTATGCATTACCTTTTATTTACATTGCCGACTTGCAATGAAAGCATAGTATAAAAATGAGTACTAGCATACAGTATGGCCGCTCCCTGCCTCCCGCTGAATGTGCCCCCACCCGCGCTCAGTTACCTCACAGTTACCGACTGTCAAAGACGCGGTGCGTGCGTGATTCACTACGCACCGAGTCCCTGCCATCTTTTACTATCAAGACTGAATGTTTACAAACTGCACGGTAGCCCTAGACTTACACACACAGTTGTGTACAAAAACATCTGACGTCATCTGTTTATAAAGGGGCGGTTGTATGTAATCCATTTGGAGTGACCGAGGTGTGATGAAAGTGGGTTAACACCTTACTTTGTCATAGCTTAGAGAAGGGAAGTAAGGGGAGCAGGCATACCTACGAAAAAAGCGTGCATACCTACTGCATTGTTCTCCATTGTAATGGAACAAAACATGGCGGCTTAGCTTAGTGTACTTACACCTTATGTTAACAGCATAGAGTTGAAATTGTAACATGTGACAGGAAACAAATATGGCGGACACGGCACGCGCCTGACGTCACGAATGCTTTGTTATTGCAGTTTATACCTGCTCCCCTTACTTCCCTTCTCTAAGTGTCATAGCAAGTTTTTGACGGATATCTCAGTTTGAAAGATTAATCAAAAAGTTGCAATGATAAAGCGCTAAAGTGCGTGCGCTGTGTTTCGTCGGTGTCAGTAGTTACCTTGACGTAGGCCATGGTGAGCAGCGGCAGCAGCGTGAAGGGCACGAGGTACAGCAGCGCGGGCTGCGCCGCCTTGAACACCTCGGCCGACACGGTGGCCGTCAGCAGCCCCAGGAAGTAGCCCAGCAGCGAGCAGTGGAAGTACGTCAGCCGCGAACCCTGCCACATACCACACATAAAGTCTGTCCATCCTTACTTGTCTTATTTAGTAAACAGTTTTTGACAGTTGTCATACGTCTTTTATACTTAAATCGTTATTTAAAAATATGTTAGTAACTTTATGAAATTGTTGTTAATTTATTAACAACTAGCGGCCGCCCGCGGTTTCACCCGCGTGGTTCCCGTTCCCGTGGGAATATCGGGATAAAAAGTATTTTATGTTTTAATACAGGTTATCTACTATCTGTGTGCCAAATTTCAACCAAATCCGTTCAGTAGTTTTTGCGTAATTGAGGAACAAACATCTAAACATCCAAACCCACAAACTTTCACATTTATAATATTAGTAGGATTTATTTCATAATCTATGTGTAGAAAACCATTTGTTGTATTTTATAAATGATTATTTCAATAAAGAGTTGGGTGAAGATTGTTAACCATAAAAAACAAGTAAGGATGGACAGACTTTACTCATTTTTAGACCGTCCACGTTTTGCCGCTCTCTTGTTAGTCGCTTGGACTGTCTGAAACGACAACTTTAGCAACATGAAACTAAAATATAATAATAAAAAACACAGGCTGCCTGCCGATGTGTTTCCCAATAGTTGTAACTTAGCCTTTTCAAAGCTAGAGTGAATGGGCTCTAAGTGAGCATGCTTCATCGTAGTCCGCATCATCACTTAACACCAGGTATGATTGTGGACAAATGCTCACTTATTTTCATTCAAAAATAATAATAAATCTTTATTGAAAAAGTCTTACATACATCACAATTTACAACTAATCTAAACTAAACATAGATAATATAGAAGTTTGTATTCTAGCAAAGTCGAAGTACTTTTCAAATAAAATTAAATCAGCTGATAATAAAATCAAGGCTACTTGGAACATTATTAACAAAGAAACGGGCAAATCAAAATTCAATATAAATTCCTTCTGTTTAAAAATTGGTGATCAAACTATTGAATCTGACGATAAGGTCGCTAAAGTCTTTGAAGATTTCTTTGCTCGAATACCAATAGAAACTACCAGTACTCTTAGTGCTTGTCCCAACATCGCTGTCTCCCTCCTAGAGTCTAGTGTTGATAAGTGCAAGGAAACCTTTTTCTTTAAATATATAAATAGTGAAGATATTATTAAAGCTTTTAAAACAATTAATGTCAAAAAAACAGAAGATCTTTGGGGCATATCAACAAGCATTATTAAATCAATAATTGATATACTAGCCCCTTACTTGGCTTTTATTTTTAACAAATGTATTGATGAAGGGGTTTTTCCTGATCTAATGAAAAATAGTAAATTGATTCCTCTTTTTAAATCTGGGGATAAAAGTGACCCAGCTAACTTTAGGCCAATATCTATACTACCAGCACTTAGCAAAATATTTGAAAAAATTATATATTCCCAATTATTAGATTATTTCACATCCAATAACATTCTTCATAAAAATCAGTTTGGATTTTCCAAAGGTAAAAATACTACTGATGCTGGAATTGCACTTCTCAAACATATTCTTGACGCTTGGGAAGAAAAGCAAGATGTAATTAGCATTTTCTGTGACCTTTCTAAGGCATTCGATTGCGTTGATCACCAAACACTATTAAAGAAGCTAGAAGATTATGGTGTCTCTGATAAATCAGTTAGCCTTATGAAATCATATTTGTACAATAGAACTCAGAAAGTAGTGATTAATAGAACTGAATCTACTGGAGCCCTCACCAATATGGGTGTGCCGCAGGGATCAATATTGGGCCCATTGCTGTTTCTAATTTATATAAATGACCTTCCCAACTACGCGAATAATTTATGTGAGACAGTACTATTTGCGGATGATACTTCTTTAGTTTTCAAAGTAAACAGAGGTAATAACTGTTCGGACGAAGTAAATAGTGCCCTCTCTAAAGTTTCACACTGGTTTAATAGCAATAATTTAGCACTTAACCCCAAAAAAACTAAATGTGTAAAATTTTCATTACCTAATGTTGAGCAGACAAAATTAAATATTAATTTAAATAACGATGAAGTCGAGTTTATTGAGAGTACAAAATTTCTAGGTATTACACTAGATTCTCGACTGCAATGGGATCCACATATTGAAGCCTTGTCAAGTAGACTTAGTTCAGCGGCATTCGCTGTTAAGAAAATAAGGCTTTTAACTGATATTGAAACGGCAAGGTTAGTATATTTTAGTTATTTTCATAGTGTAATGTCCTATGGACTGCTTTTGTGGGGCTCAGCTGCCAGTATTGAAAATATTTTTGTACTCCAAAAAAGAGCTGTTCGCGCCATATCCAATCTTCGGCGAAGAGATAGCTTGAGAGAATTGTTTAAAGAAATAAATATCTTAACTTTGGCAGGCCAATACATATATGAAAATTTAGTTTATGTAAGGAAACACTATGATTCATTTGCTAAAAACAGAAATATTTATCCAGTATCCAGTTTAATACAAGAAATAAAGATAAACTTGCCGTTCCAAGATTTAGGCTTGCAAAAACTAGAGGTTCATTTATGGGGAAAAGCATAGCCTTTATTAATAAAGTTCCGCAACAAGTGATTGATCTTCCTTTGCATGAATTCAAAAACCATGTTAAAAAAACGCTCATGAGTAAAGGTTATTATAAAGTAGATTATCTTAAAGATCAAAATGCGTGGAAATGATGTAACACATAACTTGCTACTATAAGTACTTTGTTGAAGTAATATAATGTAATAAGTCTATGTTGTTGCCAATAATATCCTGTCACCCTGTTGTACTCGTAATTATTTGGTAACGATATATTCACTTCTCAAGCTTACGCGCTCACTAGACATGAAATAAAACACTTTTTAACGGATACTAGCGCGGTTTTATTGAATGTACTTTGGTATTTAGTTGGTATTTGGTTTGATTTTTGGTTTTTCCGACGTTTCGGCACCTTTGCAGCTGCCGTGGTCACGGGGGACTGAAGCTACCCGTGAGCCTACCCTCAAGCGATGAATTTTTTTTTATACGTTCAGAAATTAAAATTTATCAAAATTTTTAATTATTTTATGTTGATTTATAATTTAATTTTATGAATTATTTAATGCTAAAAAGAGAGAGAAATCTACTGAAACTACCACCATTTCATAAAATTGGGAGGCCCCTCCAAGAAAGAAATGGCGAAAGAAAACTTGGAGAGGGAGCCGACCTCCGTCTTTTGTATTAATTTATTTATTTGCAAAAGGAACTAACCGTATCATTAGATCTTACAGTGTGTGTGAGGGGCTTTAGCTTGTGAATGATGGGGTCCCAAGCTGGTGGAATTTTCCAACCATCATCTCTATTGAAATTAGGATATTTATTTATTTCGATAGCCTCGCGGAGCATTCTAGGGATAAATCTACGTTCCCTAGCAAGGATTTGGGGTTTGTCAAATCTAATATAATGGTTGGGCCCCTCAAAGGCGTGTTCACTCACTGCAGACTTGTTATCGCGCCTATGTTTCATGTCAGCTACATGCTCTTTGACGCGGGTCCCTATGCTTCTCTTTGTTTGCCCGATGTAGGAGAGTCCACAGTCACAATCTAGTTTGTAGACGCCTGCAGCTTGAAGGGGGATATTACACTTGACAGGTCGTAAGAATTGGTTGATCTTCTTCGGCGGCTTGAAGTAAGTTTTGATTGACGCTCGCTTCAGAATGTTTCCAATCTTGTCAGTGACACCTTTCAAGTATGGTAGGATGGCAGGTTGACGCTCTACTGTGGCTGGTTTGGCGCGTTTTCTGTGATTGAGGTGTGGTACTTGCAACTTGTTGTTACGCAGTACTTGTTGGACGTGCTGAAGCTCAGCAGTCAGGTGTTGTTTGTCACAGATTCCGCGGGCTCTCTGAAACAAAGATTTCCCTACGGTAGCTAACTGTATAGGATGATGGTGAGAGTCACCATTAAGGTATCTGTCTGTATGGGTTGCTTTACGATACACTGTGTGGCTCAAGGTTTGGTTCGGATTCCTGATAATGAGAATGTCTAGGAAAGCTAGTTTATTGTCTGCCTCTAACTCCATAGTAAATTGTATGTTGGGGTTTATGGAATTAAGATGGTTAAGAAATGCAGGGACACTGTCTCTAGGTAGTATTGTGAAAGTGTCATCTACGTACCGTTTGTAGAACCGGGGAGTCACTGGTGCTGTGGCTAGTGCTTTCTCCTCAAAATCCTCCATGAAAATGTCAGCAACGATGGGGGATACAGGAGAGCCCATTGCTACGCCGTCCACTTGCACGTAGAACTCCTCGTTCCATAACAGATAGCCAGATGTTAGGCATAATTCTAGTAGTTCTGCATATTCAATTGGCATGTTGTTGTCAACTAGCTTTTTCCTGATGATATCAATGCAGTCCTGTACTGGTAAGCATGTGAATAAGGACTGAACATCAAAACTAACCATAGTTTCATCATCAGCGAGATGTAGATGTTGTATCTCACTGACAAACTGGTAGGAATCCTTTACAAAGGCTGATGTGTTACCTCTCAGTGGTGTAAGTGTTTTTGCTACGTGTTTAGCCAATTTATAAGTTGGTGAGTCAATTTGGCTTACAATCGGACGCAGCGGAGCATTGTCTTTGTGTATTTTCGGTAACCCATACAGTTTCGGCGGTGTAGGGCAGGATGGAATAAGATAATTGACATCAAGATCTAACTGTTCTGAATATTTTTTGATGAGTTCACTCGTTTTCTTAAGGATCTTGGCGGTTTGATCACAATTCACATGTTTATACGTTTTCTCATCACTTAAAAGTTCTTGCATTTTTGTGTTATAATCCGACGTATCCATAACTACCGTTGCGTTTCCTTTATCAGCTCGGAGGATAGTTAATTCGGGTCTAGTGCGTAAGTTCTATATATTAGATTTATATATTAGATTCGATATATTAAAGTTTGTAAATATCGTTACTTATGGCAGTTACAGCTGATAAGTTTCTTGCGCCCGTTCTTCTTGTCAGCTAAAAAAGTCTGGAACGGGTGGTAGGAAAATATAGACGATTCAAAAGTACTTAATTATTAAGTTTATTTGAATAAAGCTTATTTGACTTTGACTTTGACTTTGATAGGGAAAAGAAATACAATGTGCCTGCCTGCCTAGCATGACCGATTTATATCGCGTGATATAGCATTTTATCAACACTTAATTGTCAAAATCCTTTGTCTTTTTGACAGTTAAACGTGATAAAACGCTATATCACGCGATATAAATCGGTCATGCTAGGCAGGCTGTACTAGATTAACCTGTGTTTCCGGCGAAAAAAGGACTTACAAAACTACTTAAAATTATTTAACAATAAAATACAACGTAATTAATCCTACTAATATTATAAATGTGAAAGTTTGTGGGTTTGGATGTTTAGATGTTTGTTCCTCAATCACGCAAAAACTAATGAACTGATTTGGTTGAAATTTGGTACACAGATAGTAGAGTAGCCTAGATTAAAACATAGAATACTTTTTATCCCGATATTCCCACGGGAACCACGCGGGTGAAACCGCGTTGTTCCTCAATCACACAAAAACTACTGAACGGATTTGGTTGAAATTTGGCACACAGATAGCAGAGAGCCTGGATTAAAACATAGGATACTTATTATCCCGATATTCCGTCGGGAATGGGAACCACGCGGATGAAACCGCGGGCGGCCGCTAGTTTTGACATAAGCTTTTGGCATAGGCTGCTGATCTTCCTAAGAAAAATAAATAAAGAATTTAATAATAATAATAGATTAGTGAACGAAGCACAGCAGCAGCCCCGGCATCACGATGTGGCCCAGACCTGTGCGTTACTATTAGTGACTGACCATAGAGCGGGGCCCCGGCACCTGCCCCATCTGGCAGACCAGCGTGGCCTTCTTGTACGCGTCGTAGCGCAGCACGAAGCACAGCAGCAGCCCCGGCATCACGATGTGGCCCAGACCTGTGCGTTACTATTAGTGACTGACCATAGAGCGGGGCCCCGGCACCTGCCCCATCTGGCAGACCAGCGTGGCCTTCTTGTACGCGTCGTAGCGCAGCACGAAGCACAGCAGCAGCCCCTGCATCACGATGTGGCCCAGACCTGTGCGTTACTATTAGTGACTGACCATAGAGCGGGGCCCCGGCACCTGCCCCATCTGGCAGACCAGCGTGGCCTTCTTGTACGCGTCGTAGCGCAGCACGAAGCACAGCAGCAGCCCCTGCATCACGATGTGGCCCAGACCTGTGCGTTACTATTAGTGACTGACCATAGAGCGGGGCCCCGGCACCTGCCCCATCTGGCAGACCAGCGTGGCCTTCTTGTACGCGTCGTAGCGCAGCACGAAGCACAGCAGCAGCCCCTGCATCACGATGTGGCCCAGACCTGTGCGTTACTATTAGTGACTGACCATAGAGCGGGGCCCCGGCACCTGCCCCATCTGGCAGACCAGCGTGGCCTTCTTGTACGCGTCGTAGCGCAGCACGAAGCACAGCAGCAGCCCCTGCATCACGATGTGGCCCAGACCTGTGCGTTACTATTAGTGACTGACCATAGAGCGGGGCCCCGGCACCTGCCCCATCTGGCAGACCAGCGTGGCCTTCTTGTACGCGTCGTAGCGCAGCACGAAGCACAGCAGCAGCCCCTGCATCACGATGTGGCCCAGACCTGTGCGTTACTATTAGTGACTGACCATAGAGCGGGGCCCCGGCACCTGCCCCATCTGGCAGACCAGCGTGGCCTTCTTGTACGCGTCGTAGCGCAGCACGAAGCACAGCAGCAGCCCCGGCATCACTATGTCGCCCAGACCTGCGGCAACGCGCCATATCAGTAAAGCGGGATAGCGATAAGAAAACGGCACGCGCCGGAGCGAGACCGACTTGGCCTATTAACACAGAATAGATATAAGTACTACCGTATAGAAAGGAAACTCTCCGCCCCGCCCCACAATCAATTATCTCACTCCACCAACGCCTACCGCGCGAGTTCCGTGTGCTCATTCAATAGCTCGCACACAGTTGCGCGTGTGCAAAAACGTCACTGTGTAGCGTCTGTGTAATAGGTAGTTGAAACGCGACGCTTGTATAGAGTGCCCGGGATGTGGTATTAAGCTTTGTCTAGATTTGTATCATCTTGAAGATCAAAATCAGGCGTATCGTATCGAGTATTCGTATCCTAAGTATGGACGCTAATTTTGACTGCATCGTATCACTTTCTCCATTGGCCCAAAATAGGCCTAAAACTCCGTCCATACTTATCCGTCCTTGTATTAAATGACATAGTCGTATCATGACACAGTATCAAAATTCTGCCGATCATGATACGCGAATCCGATACGAAAGCACACCTCGGGCACTCCATACAAACGCCGCGTTTCAACTACCTATTACACAGACACTACACAGTGACGTTCTTGCACACGCGTAACTGTGTGCGTGAAGTCTAGGGCTGTTGAATGAGCATACGAACTGGCCTACGAACTCGCGGGGCGCGGTGAGGTAATTGATTGCGGGGCGGGGCAGAGAGTTCCCTTTCTGTATGGTAGTACGTTACTTATATCTATTCTATGACGAAAGTCTGAACATGGCTCAAAGCCTTGTTCAGATACGCGGTTCCATACGGATCGGGGTGTATCAGCTACGGTGCGTGGCATGATCGCGTATCATTTTGCGTCCAAACTAGACAAATGATACACGTCGATGTAACGCGACGGAGATCTGATACACTAAAATTTTACTAGTCTGGACAAAGCTTTAGGCACATCCAGAACACTCCATACAACCGCCCCATTATAAAAAGATGACATCAAATCACGTTTTTGTACACGCGCAACTATGTGTGTTAGTCTAGGGCTACCGTGCAGTTTGTGCCGTATGAGCGGCGTTCAATATATAATTCGAACTTTTTGGTAAATAAAATTACGACGCATTGCTTTGAATATAAAAATAAGTTGATAGTTGACAAACATGACTAAAAAGTTACGACGCACATTGCTGTGAATATCAAAATAAGTGACGTTAACAAACACGACTAAACGAACATACGATTCGGCACACGAACTCGCGGGGTGGAATGCGGTAATTGATTCTGGGGCGGGGCGGAGTGTTCTTTCTGTACGATAGTACTTATGTCTATTCTGTGGCGTGGCACGACATTAATATCAGGCTTATCTCAACTTATGCCTTATTTTTTTTTGTATTTTCGTGGAGGGGAACACGAGCTTGGCGGGTAGTGATAGTTTGGGCGCGTCCCGCATGGCGCCGCTACTGTGTATAGTGACGCACCGAGCATGGAGAAGTGTCCCTGGTGGTGCATGGAGGGGAACACGAGCTTGGCGGGTAGTGATAGTTTGGGCGCGTCCCGCATGGCGCCGCTACTGTGTATAGTGACGCACCGAGCATGGAGAAGTGTCCCTGGTGGTGCATGGAGGGGAACACGAGCTTGGCGGGTAGTGATAGTTTGGGCGCGTCCCGCATGGCGCCGCTACTGTGTATAGTGACGCACCGAGCATGGAGAAGTGTCCCTGGTGGTGCATGGAGGGGAACACGAGCTTGGCGGGTAGTGATAGTTTGGGCGCGTCCCGCATGGCGCCACCGAGCTGCAGTCGGCGAGCTACCACGTTCATCGGGTTTTCAGCCGGCCTGGAATTAAACGAATGCTTTAATATCATCTAAAGACATACAAAGACGTGAAAAACACGGGATATATACTTCATCAAGTGCAATATACCATCAAATCAATATACCATACAAAGACACAGACACCTATTTAATTCTTGACTCTGTTTTGACTGATTTAGATTTTTTTTTTCATACTGTCCATGACACTGACATGTCTGTCCAAAACGTAAGTTTATTTATTATCCATCCCTCAAGTATAAGCACACCCCGGGCACTCCATAAGCCCGCCGGTAACGATCAATTGCGATTGTCAATTTTTCCGTCAATGCTATTGTTGGAGCAATTGACAATCGCTTCAATTGCACGCGTAAACGATCAATTTTTCCGTCAATGGGCGTCAATTGCGGAAAAATTGACAATCGCAATTGATCGTTACCGGTGGGCTATACAAGCGTCGCGTTTTGAACTACCTACTACACAGACACTACACAGTGACGTTTTTGCACACGCGCAACTGTGTGCGAGCTATTGAATGAGCACACGGATCGGCACACGGAATTCGCGCGGTGGGCGCCGGTAAGGTGAGGTAATCGATTGTGGGACGGGGCGGAGAGTTTCTGTTCTGTACGGTAGTACTTATATCTGTTCTGTGGTATAATATATGAACATTTAAAGGAGTTGGAATGGTAATACCGTACTGACCTTGTAGCGACCTTGACCATGACATTAGTGGTGAATATATAGGAGGAGAAGAAGACCCAGAACACGTCGTAGAGCAGCAGGCCGGTGAGCAGCAGCGTGGACACCTTCAGCGAGGGCAGCCGGATCAGCGCGATGAACGTCACGCACAGGCCCATGCCCATCGCTGGAACAGAACAACCACTCACGTTAGAAAAAAAAAACGGGTCGAATTGAGTACCTCCCTCCTTTTGAAGTCGGTAAAAAGGACAAAAAATACATTTTTACAGACTTAGGAGCTAAATAAACAAAGTTAGCCTGTTGGTTTTTCTGGAGTAACCATAACATCAAAAATGTGATGACAGTTTGTTATACGAAAACCTAAGCTTGTAAGTAGCGTTGGCAGCGCGGCGGCCAGCTCGGGCGCCGAGTACCGGCCGCAGACGTGACGTCACTCACCGTCCATCAGCAGCCAGTGCCCGGTGAGCACCCACACGGCGACGATGGCGGCGGCGAGCAGCGCGGCGGCCAGCTCGGGCGCCGAGTACCGGCCGCAGACGTGACGTCACTCACCGTCCATCAGCAGCCAGTGCCCGGTGAGCACCCACACGGCGACGATGGCGGCGGCGAGCAGCGCGGCGGCCAGCTCGGGCGCCGAGTACCGGCCGCAGACGTGACGTCACTCACCGTCCATCAGCAGCCAGTGCCCGGTGAGCACCCACACGGCGACGATGGCGGCGGCGAGCAGCGCGGCGGCCAGCTCGGGCGCCGAGTACCGGCCGCAGACGTGACGTCACTCACCGTCCATCAGCAGCCAGTGCCCGGTGAGCACCCACACGGCGACGATGGCGGCGGCGAGCAGCGCGGCGGCCAGCTCGGGCGCCGAGTACCGGCCGCAGACGTGACGTCACTCACCGTCCATCAGCAGCCAGTGCCCGGTGAGCACCCACACGGCGACGATGGCGGCGGCGAGCAGCGCGGCGGCCAGCTCGGGCGCCGAGTACCGGCCGCAGACGTGACGTCACTCACCGTCCATCAGCAGCCAGTGCCCGGTGAGCACCCACACGGCGACGATGGCGGCGGCGAGCAGCGCGGCGGCCAGCTCGGGCGCCGAGTACCGGCCGCAGACGTGACGTCACTCACCGTCCATCAGCAGCCAGTGCCCGGTGAGCACCCACACGGCGACGATGGCGGCGGCGAGCAGCGCGGCGGCCAGCTCGGGCGCCGAGTACCGGCCGCAGACGTGACGTCACTCACCGTCCATCAGCAGCCAGTGCCCGGTGAGCACCCACACGGCGACGATGGCGGCGGCGAGCAGCGCGGCGGCCAGCTCGGGCGCCGAGTACCGGCCGCAGACGGCGCCGCGCCCCGCGCCCGCGCTGCCCGCCACGTACTGGCATAGCGGCGTCAGGAGGAACGCGAGCGCCGCACACGCTATTACTGTCAAACAAAACAACGTTCATCAGGGCTCTGTCACTCCGCGCGCGAGTGTGAAGCGCTCGGCGTCCTCTGAGAGGGCAAATTTCATACATCAGAAAAAATAAGACCTACGCGATAAAAAGAGAGACAACTACTAACTGCATGTTTTGGAGCGAAGGGAGCGCTGTGCGACCTAAATTGCACTTTATTGTGTAGGAGTAAGAATCGCAATTTATTTAAACGATTTTGCGGAGTGCAACTTCTGTACGCTAGTACTATTATCTATTCTGTGTTAATACGTCAAGTCGGTTTCCACTCTATTTAGGCAATTCCAAGCTTTGCTAAAGGCATGAAGAAACTACACTATCTATGCGTGAAGTTTAAGTTAAAGACCTTGTACTGTGCTCTGGCAATTCACAAGAAATAATTTAATACAATAATTATTAAGTATGTTTTGTTTTTTTAATCAAAGAACCGAATAATCATTTTAATGTCAAGCAGCAAAATCAAGCAAAAATAGTTGATGGATAAACTGTAAATGGTGTTAACTCACTTGCTGTACAAATGGCGACTAGTGTCTGCATTGAGTCGAAGAAGAAGAACATGATGAGCAGCGCCACCGAGGAACCGAGCGGGAAGCACAGCGCTTGCATCGTGTTCAGGGTTTGTACGTCTGGAAACAGGGAGTCTGTCAAATCCATTAGCCTATCCTAAGTGACTAAGCACAGCCCGTATGAAAATGCAAGGGAGGGAATGAATAAATGCATGTTTGCAGGTATGATGCATAAATTAAATGTTTTAAACCGAAAAATGGAAAGGGTTAGGTAAGGTTACATAAATATGCAATTTAGTGGATCGTCTATCGAATTTTCAACCACAATCTTCAATTAATTGTCGAGATGTATTGGCGTAACAAAAAATATAAAACTGCTTAAGTTACAATACAAAACGAATTCAATAATGATTTTTGTAATATTATTTGCTACACATAACATCACTACATTTATAAAACAAAGTCCTTCGCCGCGTCTGTATGTCTGTTCGCAATAAACTCACGGATTTTCATGCGGTTTTCACCAATAGATAGATTCATGAGGAAGGCTTAGGTATATTAGTTTACACCGAAGCGTAGCGAGGGAGGGTCGCTAGTAACCAATATTATAAAAGTTACCTATTGTTTACATTTCAGAAGATTATAGATCACTGGTCAGCAACAGGCGGATTGCCAAATAATATTAAATACCCTACTTAGACATTAATTCATTAATTACTCGTTCATCCATGCACTGAATAAAAATTCTATATTTAATTAAGTACATGTGCGCGCGGGGGTTTTTCTCAACGTCCGGCGGGCGGCCTAACGCATGTCCTAACTAACGTAATAAAACGCACTCGGCGCGCTTTTCTGGACATTGATATAAATTTTTAACAGTATCCAGACTCCACTCAAAACTACTTGCCAACCCCTGCTGTAGATAAGGATCTACAGCAGGGGTTGGCAAGTAGTTTTGAGTGGAGTCTGGACACAGATTTTTAAATCTGTGTCAAGGGACACAGATTTAAAAACCACCTTGACCATAGCTAAATAAAATGCTCACTATTGTTAGAGGATGTGGAAGGCGGCTTCCCTCCCAGCAGCGACGCCTCGCGCTCCTTCTCCGCCCTCTCCCGCGCCTCGCGCTCCATGTTCAGTGACCGGAAGCTGCCGTACACTATCAGCAGCATCGAGATTAGGCACGCCGAGACCCTGCAACAATTACAAACAAAATTAATAGAGCTCCCAGCCCAGCAGAGGCATACAAAACAATTTGTTATTTTTTATTACAGTACGAGCCATATATCTTGAAATCGGGTGGGGATTGCGCGGATCGCGTATTTTGGGCATGCGTAGCGGTGAGGGCCGCGGGCGGCGGGAGAGAGGCGCGCGCTATTGGTCGCTCACAAGAGCACATGCGCGAACTTATCCCCTCTCCGTCGAAAAAATTTCAAGATATATGCCTCGTACTGTATTAGGCTTTAAATATTCCCATTGCAACCAACAACGCACGAGCCGAGCGGGGATGCGGTAGCAGCCGGCGAAGTGCCAGAACCGATCTGCTGGGGTGTTATGAATGAATATTATTATATTTTGACACTTGAAATTATTTGACAGTATTTTAAATTAATTTTAGGTAACCAACCGTTTTGACTATCTGATTATTTTATTCTGGAGACAGATCTATAATTTTGGTTACAAGTTGTAAATTGGTCATTGAATGTGCATTTATTTGGTGATAGTTAAAATCATAACCAAATGTTAAAATTAAGTTAAATACGAACACAATGTTAAAGAAAAAAGATAGGCACTTGGTCCAATGAGTGAAGATCGGCAAGTGTCGCCTATCGGCTGATTGCTAATTAGCTGTCGCCATCCGCTGACGACCGGAACGTAATAAGTACTCAAGAGTTCTCCAATTAGCGACGATGACCTCGTCTCCTGGTGCAGTACGGCACGATCCCAAGGCACAGAATACCTAACAACTACATCCCTACATGAACCACTGCAACATGATAATTAGATACTTAATTATTACTACGAGGACCTCAGACTGCGCGGGGTTTGATAATATACAGAACGCTAGTTTTTTTACATTATCCTTGGATTTACAGTTCATTTCATTATGAACAAGAGGTGTCGAGGAGCAATGATATGAACAAGACAAATTGTTTCAAATGTCAATCATTTGTCAAGGTGACAAAATTTTTCAAATGTTCCGCGTATGTTATAAAAATTAACACTCGGTTAAATTCAATCGTCACTTAACATTAGGTGAGGTGAAGCCCAAGAACTATCCCAAGGTGCATAAAAAATAAAAATAAAAGTTATATCTTTTCACTCCGCGGTGGTTTATTTTTTTTATTGCGATAACCTTGTTAATTATTTATAAAGCGGTAAAATGATGGATCATTAAGTAATAGGCTGTTTAACTACGCGTAAAATATTGAGGTTTTTTTACATTTGGCAAACTATTAGAGCTGAGTGAAACGCACAAGGCCGAATCATTGTTGGTAAAACTCGGTTTTTATACTGACGGCAACTAAATAATTATTCGTTTTGTACGATACCCTCTAGCTAGTCTAGCTACGTGGTAAGAAATGACAATATAGGAAGCGCATCCATTAATTTTTAGTTTAAAATTTTAAATCGAAATCCGAAGTTATAAAGACATAAAGCAAAGAACTAAAATAATTCCAATTGACATACAAGACAAAGATAAGAGAATTAGGACACAACACAAAGTAGTTTGTCTGCTTAAATCGGACATTGAACCGAGGAAGTACTCTGAAGATCGCATTCAAACATTAGAATTTTTACAGACTTTTTCATTTCAGAGAATTGGCAACGCGCGATAATGTAGTGATACTTAATACTTGTGTAGCAGGTTCATTTATAAGCTATAATCAAAGTGCTTACTACTATTATATGACATAAACCTATCAAATCAACACCAAGGGGATTAATTACGGGAGGCACTTAGGGGAGGGAGGGGGTCGAGCCGAATCTCACCCAATCTCACGTGGGGGAGTGGGGGGTCTCGGCAAATAACACGTATTTTTTTTCCAGAAACAGTATCTTCATAATCTTAAATTAAGTTAATCATTCTTATTACTAATTTTTCTTACCAAAATATGACTTTAAATCCTAAACAATAATGTTTATTTAAATAAATGCAAAGACAGCAAGAATAGATTAACGTATTTACACTAAAAATACGCGTTTTAAAAAATCTCACGTGATATTTATGGGGGGGTGAGGGGGTCGAGCGAAATCTCACGACATCTCACCAAGTACTTGTACTATTATGTATTCTGTGACCGGTGTCGAAAAATCGCCAAAATCACCTCACGTAATTAATGGATGCCCCCCAAAATAAATACTATTTTATTATTTTAAAAAATAAAAATGTATACCAACACTTGTTGTAAAATTATCTTAAATTAGAAGTATAGAGTAATCTATAGAGCGCGCGCATACCTAACCACCACCATGCCTAACCACACCACATTGCAGATTGAGTGGTTAGGCGCCCATGTCTTCGATATAACATTAAGGTATTATACTCACTTGGAGGAGTCCATGATTGAGTAAGCCCACTTGTACTCTTGGTACTCCATGTTAGCTCCAACCTGCGCCATGGTGGCCGAGCGCTAGCACTCCGGGCGGGTTGGTTGTTCTGCTACGTGGAATCTCGGGGAGAGCACCCAGGCGCTCTGTAACCAAACCATTTTTGTCACTACTATACCCTCAAATTGTACAATAACATTCATTCTAATGTTGGGTCCATAGCGCGTGTTTTACTCTACACAACCAACAAAAACATATCAACATTCAACACAAAAAAACGTATGAGGATTTTGTTGAATGTTGAGATGTTTTGTTGATTGTGTAGGGCAAAACATACGCTATGGAGCCGGCATAATATAATCACTACCACGATTAATGATCAATGGCAAATGGCTTTAAGTCATCGCCTGGGGTCAGGGTTGATCACACATTTGTTTACTGTTTTCTTAACAATCAATACGTCTACGATCTTGTGTTGTAACAACTAACAACAACTCATAATCGTTATAGGAATAGGTTTACGTCACATTAAAACACAATAATGTATCTGTCAATCATGATGCATAAAAATAATTCAACCACAACATAATCATTCTATTATTCCGAAAACTAGCCACTGCACTCACTCAGAGACAAAGATCAATTGACTTTATAAACAGATAGGCAAATTAATCTTATTGATATTTCATGTAACAACATAGGTTCTATTTCAAATATACATGACGTAACAAACGAACATGATATATCTGCGAACTGTGGGATAAAGGCTAAGAAAATCCAAAACAAATGTGTTTGTTATGAGACGAAGACCAAAATATAATCTTTTCAGTAGGCTGTCACATAAAATGAATACCAACTTGTGCGTAATTAAAATAAAGGTCACAGAAAAGCGCTAATTCCCACTTTTTATGATAGTTTTGTACATTTTCCGAATTGTGCAATTTATTCGCAAACGCAATTAAATACAAAGCAAAATAGAATCCAATTGAATACTTCTGTAGGTTATTCACGAAAATCTACTCGAAAGCATTCGATTCGAATCCGTATCCTCCGATATTACAAAAATATAGCTATTCACAAGTACATTCGAATGGTATTCGATTCATTTTCCGACGGGAAAGCGCAATGCATTTACAAAGTTTGGTAGCATAAGGTAGAAAATAAGATCGAAGGCTATTATAGACTTTCCGATTCGATTCGGAAAGGAAAGTTAGTTTCCGACAATCGTGAATAACCCCCCCGGCCGTTGGTCGATTCGGAGATTGGTTCGATACCGTTCGACATTATGACGTATCAGGAAGTGAACAAAACCAACATAAAGGGATTCAGGGGCCGCGGTCACCAACCGTCTCGGTGGCAAACGCGATCCAACTCAGGCGCAAGTGGGTCGTAAGACGGAGGGCACGGTTCATGCGACTCCTTTCCCCGTATAGGCAGTGATGGAAGCTATGACGTACATTGGGGTAAAAACAAAGCCGAGAACGTTGGCACTCTTGCTTTGTTATCAAATTATTGAATTATTTTGGTGTTAAAACTATGCGGTGCTAGAGCCGCGTTGTAGTTTTAAAGGGCAATAGGAAAACATATCAGGTTCTTTCCTCGGGCCTCCCGGCCTTTCTCCTTTCTAAAATTCAAAATTCAAAATATTTTATTCAGTCTAGGCTGTTACAAGCACTTGTGAATGTCATAGAAGCTACGCCATCGGTTCGCAAACCCTAAGCGGGAGACCTTGTAACGAGAAGAACCGGCAAGAAACTCGTCAAGGGCTGCTTTTTTCTCCCTGTATATTTCATACAGAGTCGTCAACATTGAAAAATGAGCTCTACGTTTAAAGTGAGGTCATTTTCCATCACAATAATTAACAAAAGTTTGCACACAATGGGTAGGTAGGTTAAAATTAAATATATCTACTACATTCAGATAGGTAAATATGAGAGTAAATAACTTTCAACTAGTTGAGAAATCACTCTGTCTGCTACTCGAACCAAAAAACACTTGATGCAAGACATAAAAAGTAAAAAAGCAATTCTTACAATTCAATATGCGTTAAGATAGGTACTCAGAAGCAGACCCATTCCCACTGGCAGCACCCGTTCACGAGCATGACGCATGGACCAGCCATCGCTTCGCTCAACCATATTTGAGGGAACGTAACGACCCGCCCCACACGACACCACCGTAGAAATGATTAAAGAGAGCATGACATACTTAGGCTACCCATCCTAAGGCACTGAATTGAAAACGAATATCCAAAAGCTTTTCATAGGCCTTTACTTACAAAACTATAGACGAAAAAATACGAAAAAATATTACGAAAGCAAAATAATCATTTTAGTCATTAGCAATAAAAAAAGTGAGAAATCAAAACAAGGATTAGTTATTAATTTTATGTTTTGAGTAAGAAGTGCCATACAGATTGATAATATTAAACATGAAGAAAAAAAAATATATGCGACGCTCTTAGTACAAGCAGACAGAAGCAGACCCATTCCCACTGGCAGCACCCGTTCACGAGCATGACGCTTGCCAATTGACCTATGCCAATGTACAAGTGAACCTCAGGGTGGTATTTAGTCAGTCTAACTAAATACAACCTGTATAAACTCACAGTCGGCCTATGCCGAGGTTCACGACATGAATGGAACCTATCAGGAAGATTGTTTATCAGACTTTTATTCCAATCATATTAACTTGTTAATGAATGTAGGTAATTGGTCTATTTCTGGTTATAATAGTGCTTTATAATAGGCTGTTAAAAAAAAGAGATGCTAAAGGGCAAAAAAAGAGGCTAGAGTGATGTAGTTCTACATTTTTGGCAATCATATTATAAAATATCATTGATTTTTGGTATGTTATGGGTCTGCCTATAACACGCGCACACTGAGGACCGACACGAAGTTAATCGAGTTGGAAGAAGTTATAAGCAAGTTACACTGGGACATCATTGGGTTATCTGAAGTCCGAAGAGAGGGAGAGGACTTGATAATCCTTAATTCCGGTAACTTGCTGTACTACCGGGAGGGCGACCAACAGTCCCAAGGTGGTGTCGGGTTCATCGTCCACAAGTCCCTTGTCAACAACGTGATTACCATCGGAAGTGTGTCAACCAGGGTGGCGTACCTTATACTCAGAATATCCAAACGGTATTCGTTGAATGTCATACAGGTTTACGCACCGACCTCGACGCACCAAGATGACGAAGTGGAGGCTATGTATGAGGAGATCTCTAAAGCCATGCATAGCTACAAAACCCACTACACCGTTGTGATGGGGGACTTCAATGCAAAGTTGGGGAAACGATGCGGTGATGAGCTGAGAGTGGGGCAATTTGGAGTTGGGCAACGGAATGACAGAGGCCAGATGCTAGCCGACTTTAAGGAGAAGGAGAACCTCTTTATGATGAACTCATTCTTCAGAAAGCCGGAAAGCCGGAAGTGGAATTGGGTCAGTCCGGACGGTACAGTCAGAAATGAGATAGATTTTATCATGTCGACGAAAAAGCAAATATTCAATGATGTCACTGTGATCAACGCCGTTAAGACGGGGAGCGATCACCGATTGGTACGTGGCACATTGAATATCAACATAAAGCTGGAAAGATCTCGACTGATAAAATCAACACTCCGACCATTGCCGGCCCATATTCAAAACCCCGAGAGCTTTCAACTCGAACTCCAAAACCGTTTCGAAGCCCTTGAGAACAGCACAGATGTGGACGATCTAAACAATATGGTGGTGGATACTGTCCGTACGGTAGGGTCCAAGTTCTTCAAGACCCGCCGTCCCAAGCTAAAGAAACTCTCCGACCACACACTCCTACTCATGGATCAGAGACGTGAAATGAGGCTCCAGAGTTCAGTAGATGCTAATCGTTATCGGCAGCTTAATAGACAGATATATAAGTCTTTGACGAGCGACCTTCGCCAATTTAATACGAATCGTATTAAAGAGGCCATCGAGCGGAACAAAGGCTCCAAAGTGTTCGCGAGAGATCTGTCTATTGGGCAAAGCCAGATGACGAAGCTGAAAACTGACGACGGACGCATCATCTCAGCGAAGCCTGAAATCCTGAGGGAGATCGAGAGTTTCTATGGGCAGTTATATTCCACGCAGACACCTGTTGAAAGCAAGGCTAAAGACCCCAGAGCCAAGCTTACCCGACACTATACCCAAGATATCCCGGACGTCAGCATGTACGAGATTAGTATGGCTCTCAAACAGCTGAAAAACAACAAGGCGGCGGGTGACGACGGAATCACTACAGAACTTCTGAGAGCGGGCGGTAAGCCGATACTTAAAGTCCTCCAGAAGCTTTTCAATTCCGTCATCGTCGAGGGCAGAACGCCGAAGACATGGAACATAAGTGAGGTGATTTTGTTCTTTAAAAAGGGTGACAAGTCCCTCTTAAAGAACTATAGACCCATCTCGCTTCTGAGTCATGTCTATAAGCTGTTTTCGAGAGTCCTTACGAACCGTCTCGCTCGCAAGTTCGACGACTTCCAACCTCCCGAACAAGCCGGGTTCCGAAAAGGCTTTAGCACCACAGACCACATCCATACGCTGCGGCAGGTCATACAGAAGACTGAGGAGTATAATCTGCCACTTTGCTTGGCGTTCGTGGATTATGAGAAAGCCTTTGATTCGATTGAAACCTGGGCGGTGCTGCAGTCTCTCCAAAGGTGCCAAGTGGACTACAGGTATATCGAAATGTTGAGGTATTTATACAAAAACTAGCGGCCGCCCGCGACTTCGTCTGCGTGGAAAGATTTTTGCTGTCCCTCGGGAACTATAATTTTTTTCGGGATGAAAGGTACCCTATGTCCTTCTCTGTACCCCTGACAACGTGTATGCAAAATTTCATGATGATCGGTTCAGTAGTTAGGACGTGAAGGCGTAACAAACAAACAAACAAACGGACTTTCGCATTTATAATATTAGTAAGGATGCCACCATGTCGGTCCGAGTACAGATCCAGAGAACAAATCCTATCCAACTGCAGCGAGGTGGGAGACAGGGAGCTGTTATTTCTCCGAAACTGTTCACAGCTGCGTTGGAGGATATCTTTAAACTCTTAGACTGGAAAGGACTCGGCATCAACATTAATGGCCAGTACCTAACACACCTTCGTTTTGCCGATGATATAGTTCTTATGGCTGAGACCTTGGAGGATCTGAACACAATGCTCGAAGATCTCCGTAGTGCTTCCCAAAGAGTGGGTCTTAAAATGAACATGGATAAGACGAAAATCATGTCGAATGCCCATGTTGTGCCCGCTCCAGTTCATGTTGGGAACACTACACTTGAAGTTGTTGACCATTATGTATACCTAGGACAGGCAGTCCAGTTAGGTAGGTCCAATTTTGAGAAGGAGATCTCTCGTCGAATCCAACTCGGATGGGCAGCATTCGGGAAGCTCCGAAAAATCTTCGTGTCCGATTTACCTCAGTGTCTCAAGACGAAAGTCTATGACCAGTGTGTGTTGCCAGTGATGACTTACGGCAGTGAAACGTGGTCGCAAACTATGGGTCTCATAAGGAGGCTCAAGGTCACCCAGCGTGCAATGGAGAGTGCCATGCTCGGCGTTTCCCTGCGTGATCGAATCAGAAATGAGGAGATCCGCAGGCGAACTAAAGTAACCGACATCGCTCGAAGGATTGCTCAGCTAAAGTGGCAGTGGGCTGGACACATAGCGAGAAGAACCGATGGCCGTTGGGGCGGAAAGGTTCTTGAATGGCGACCGCGCACCGGACGACGCTCCGTGGGTAGGCCCCCGACAAGGTGGACCGACGATCTGGTGAAGGTTGCCGGAAGCCACTGGATGTGGGAAGCGCAGGACCGATCGTCGTGGAAATCCTTGGGGGAGGCCTATACCCAGCAGTGGGTGTCGTGCAGCTGATATGATGATGGGTCTGTTAGGGCAGTGTGTATTCAAATTTGCGACTTCGAAATGTGGAAACTGAGAAAATCGAGAAAAACTTGGACTTTTTTAACTATCTGCTCTCCAGGGCCAAAACTATGATTTTTTTGTGAATAAAGTTTCTACATTTATAAACTGTATTAAACTACTAACTGTGTTAAAGACTCAATGTACACAGGGTTATTGGAAATTAGACCGTAATCTTATAAGGGGTGATGAGGGAGGTCATTTGCAAATATATATATAATACATTTATACATACATACATATATTGACTCAAAATAGTGCAATCCAAGAAGGACACGAAGAAGAAACAAACAAAAAAATACACCTACGCAATGAATAGATAACCTCCTCCTTTTCAATTTTTGAAGTCGGTTAAAAAAAAACACGAGCGCGATCTTTTTCATCTTCCTCAAAATGAAAACGATCCTGATGAAAGGTAATCCTAACGTTTTTTCGGTTAGTCATCATTGATTTTCATACATTGCATTATCGTAACTCTCTAAATACCTATATAAAAAAAAATCAAATAACTAAGTTTTTTTTATTAATTTTTGAATGAATGAAAGTGGTATTATTAAAAAAAAATATTTCAAAATATCTTGAAAATGTTTCACTATGGCATTACACTTTTTTGGGTCAATATTGTTGCAAATGACCTCCCCCATCACCCCCCTTATATGATTCCGGTCTAATTTCCGATAACCCTGTATACATCGAGTCTTATTTATGACTCTATAAGAGATACGTAATTTTCGTTTTTACGAAATAGAAGCGATAAATGCGAAATTCACGTAATTTGTGCGATAAATACGAAATATAATATTTTGTGTATTTAATACTTTTTCGTTTTCGACATAATTTCGAAGAAAAACATTTTTAAACGAAATAAGCACGTGAATTTTCTAATATTACGAGGCTCTCGCACGTTGCGAACTCGTCAATGTGGTTCAGCAAGAAATTTCTGTTAATGTCATGCAGATTTTACTTGCATCAAAATGTTGCTACCTGAGGTTCGCGAAAGCAGCTATACAAAGTAGATGCTGAAAGATATTTCAGTATCTGCAATAAAATTATAAATGACCGAAGGCAATCTTACGCCCAATTGCACTAAACTTAAGAATCGCCTAAGTCTTTTCTTAACTACAACTCGACCAAGTTAAGTAGGCGAATGACAGCTACATGACCGCTAAGTTTGACACCGTTTTAATTTGGTCGTGTTGTAGTTAGGAACAGACTTAGGCGATCCTTAAGTTTAGTGCAATCGGGTGTATATCTTAATATATAAAATCGTAAACTGACTGACTGATCTATCAACGCACAGCCCAAACCGCTGGACCTAGAGACTTGAAATTTTGCACACAGATACCTTATACAGCGTAGGCATCCACTAAGGAAGGATTATTGAAAATTCCATCCCTAAGGGGATGAAATAAGGGATGAAAGTTTGTATGAAAGTCTGTCAGTTTCAGAGCTAAGATCTTCAAATTTTGTGTTTAGGCTGACGACTGAAAATTAACATACACGTGTCTCAGCGTTTTTGAAAATTCTACTCCCGAGGGGGTGAAAAGGGGGATGAAGTTGTGTATAGAAAATCCTTCATTTTCGAAGTAAAAATCGCTAAATTAATAATTTAGGCTTATGGATGAAAATCTAACGCATTGTATATCATTATTGTTAGTATTTCAAACCCTACGGGAATGAAATGGGGTAAATAAGCCTAAAAATCGATATGAATGTCGTTATTGGGGTTTTCTGGGATGACGATTGCGAAAATAACATTTATTTTGAAGTGCAACACCGTGGACATAATTTAACCCCTAAGGGGGTGAAAATGGGGTTCAATGTATGTATGGAAAAAAATATAAAATAGACATTACAAGAAATAAAACACTTTTTAACGGATACTAGCGCGGTTTTATTGAATGTACTTTGGTATTAAGTTGTTATATTAAAATAATGAAAAATTTTGTTAAATTTTAATTTGTGAACGTCTAAAAAAAAATTCATCGCTTGAGGGTAGGCTCACGGGTAGCTTCAGTCCCCCGTGACCACGGCAGCTGCAAAGGTGCCGAAACGTCGGGAAAACCAAAAATCAAACCAAATACCAACTAAATACCAATGTACATTCAATAAAACCGCGCTAGTATCCGTTAAAAAGTGTTTTATTTCATGTCTAGTGAGCGCGTAAGCTTGAGAAGTGAATAGACATTACAACTTAAAAAATTCGTTGGAGGCACGTCTAAGAATAAATCTAAGAACAAACATATATTTTGTTATTTTGAAAATCATCCCTTATTGGGTAAGTAAAATGAAAATCGATGTGGATGTCGTTCTTAAGAGCATTACCGCGCTGCGGCTAACTACAAATTTCACTCACACAACTTTACGTATACACGCACACAACAATCATTGCTATCGCGACGAAAGCCGACTTTGCGCTCTTTGGAATAAATAATCTTGATCATTTTTGGTACTCAAATTAAATCAGTAAAATGAATAAACAAGTAATGCGATAGAATTTATTTATTTAGTTTTCTATTTCATTAATATCTTTATATTATTATGTAAGTAAAGTAAAGTATTTAGGCCGGTAACCTATCATACTTCCGAAACTTTTCTGTTCGAATTTCAATTGTACGAAAACTGTACGTCGACGTTTTAAATACCAGATTGGTTGTTTTACATAACTTTGTTAGAACATAAACTGTTTAATTTTTCAGAAAAACTGTAACTCAAATATCAAATCACTTATTTTTCTTTGACAGCTGTTTTCTAACCATAATTTTCTTTACTAGAATTTATTAAAGATCTAAGTAACCTTTTATAGAATTTTGTGTTTCATAATATTTAATCGATTTAGAAAGTTCGGGTGTATTTTGCAACCAATAATAGTGGCTTGAATACTAGTCAGTAACAAAAACGAATCGCCAAAAACGTCCACGTAGTCTTGAAGTACACGTAAAAAAACCGGCCAAGTGCGTGTCGGGCCACGCGCAGTAGGGTTCCGTAGGTACATTATATACCATACCATATTTTAATACCGCTATCATTTTTCGTCTGAAAAAATAACTTTGTTTTTCACAGTGTTTGTATGAATGACAAAGTTATATTTGCGGTTTTGGAAAATGTACTATATCTCAAAAACTAATTACTGTATCTCGTTCAAACCAATTTTCGTTGAAAGTGTTTATTAAGATCTATAGCATATATTTTTTTTAGATTTTTCACCCTCTTACTTTAAAAGTTAAAGGGGGGGGGGACACACATTTTACCACTTTGGCGGCAGATATCTTTCAAACGGTTGACTTTGAAAAAAAATAGTCTTAAAAACCTCAATGTCATTTTTAAAGACCTATCTATTGACACCCCACAAGTATTGGTTTGATGAAAAAAAATATTTTCAGTTTCAGTTCCATGTATGGGGAGCCCCCCCTTAATCTTTTATTTTATTTATTTTTGTGTAAAAATCGTAAAGCGGTTCACAGAATACACCTACTTACCAAGTTTCAACTACGTAGTCCTAATACTTTTGGAATAAAGTGGCTGTGACATACGGACGGACAGACAGACAGACAGACAGACAGACAGACAGACAGACAGACAGACATGACGAATCTATAAGGGTTCCGTTTTTTGCCATTTTGGCTACGGAACCCTTAAAACATTAAAAAACATGTTTTCTGGTGCACGTTTTTTTTAATAGCACAAAAGTCAAAAATATCAAGGAAGTTTCTGTTAAAGATTAATACTCATGAGTTCATATTACAGTTTCCTGTTCATTTTTAAACCTACAATACTTTTTTGGCTGAATAGCACAAAGTTGTCAACAGTTTGCAGCATTTAAAGAACCGCTCGGTGAAATCTTTATTTGGTTTGTTTTTTTGAAGTAGTTTAGTATGAACTAAGAACGAAGAACAGTGTCTCCAAATTGGAGTGTTTTCCCCATTGTGTGGTGAATTTTAATTATTGGGGGAAAAAAGAAAATCTGTTCTGCATACAAAATGTAACATTTTGGGGAATAAAACATCACGTTAGGGGAAAATTATGAATCTTCTCTTCATAAAATGTATCATTTTGGGTAAAAATAAAATAAGATCTTTGAAATTCATATCTAGATATACTGGCGAAGAATAAAAATCAAATATAATAATTGATTTGATGAAATAAAACATTTATTTTCGAAAATTTGTATTCTTGAAAAAAAATATTATTAAAATACAACGGTGCTATATTTTTTTCATGTTACATCACTAGGTAAGATTAGTGGACCACTTGCTCCATATTGTTTGCATGCATATTGTTTGCTTGCTTGCGTGCTTGCATGTATGCATGAATTTTTATTACAATAATGGTAACTATGTGAGATTGCAATAATTATTTCGTAGACGCTTAGTATACTTTGTGAGTAATACTTTGGTTGGAGACGTTTTTCTTATTTTTAATTTCGAATTTATGATAGGTATAGGATTCAGATTCTTTGTCAGATAAAGTATTGTATTTTAATAATATTGGAGACGTTTTTCTGGATACCAAATCATCTAACAATAATAGTTTCGGCCAAACATTGAGTGGGATGTCAAAACATATTATGGAATTCAGAAAAAAATTTAACTTAAATTCCGTTAAATTGTATTTTCAGTAAAACCATAATAATGGAAAACAAAAAAAATGAGAAAAGATTTCGGTAAACTAAAATTCGAACAGAGAAAATTTGAATTTAAGATAGGTATCCCATAATATTATAAATGTGAAAGTTTGTGGGTTTTGATGTTAAGATGTTGTTCCCCAATCACGCAAAAACTACTGAACGGATTTGGTTGGAATTTGGCACACATATAGTTTTTAGATAGATTTTGCACACAAACAACCTGCCTCACACGACACCACCGCAGAAATGTGCAAAGTGGATAATAGTGTAGGAAAGGAAGGTAGTGGACCCCCACAGTGAATCCTCAGTAGACGAAACTTTACAGTATGATTAAATATCATAAATGTTTTTTTAAATAATCCATTTTTTTTAGTTTTTGGATATTTGTCCATAGGTTTTGGTTCATACTATGTTACATGCCTGCAAAGTTTCATCGACTGAGGATTTAATATTGGGGTCTCCATACAAAACATCGCTTCATTACCTACACTATAAGACGAAGTGGATAATTTCGTCCAAACGTTGTGTGGGATGTCAAATCTTTTCCAAATTTTCTTGGCAGACTTATCTTTTTTTTTTATAAGCAAGCCTTCTGCTTCCCCTTTTCTTAAATAATATATTATCGTTAGTGGTAAGATTAGCTAAAATATACTTTATAAAAAATCTAGCTTCATATTTTTTTTAATAAAAATATAAAATGATATTATTCAACAATAATTATCCAAAGTATCAAATCAAGTATAAATCGCTGCGCTGCGCCATGCACGAGCGTGCGTGGCGTGAGCAGAGCGCGAAATCAAGCGACGTAGGTCTTCCCTCCAAGAGGCCTCGGACTCGACTTATATATCACTTTTAAATTATTTGTTATGTAATAATTATGCATTATATTACATGTTTTTTTTTTCAATGTTTTAAAATATAATTGAACGTATGTTGTGCGATTTTTTTCTTTAATATTGAGCTCTATTTTCATAGTAAAATAACGAGTAAAAGATAACACAAAAACTACTGAATTGGCAATTTTGATAATTTTTTTTATGAATGAAAATTCTCAGTTTTTCAACTTTTTTTCTTCTAGTGTACTTAAAAAATAGATGGAGTTTATCATAAAATTATTTTTGTTCAGTTTCTGCCGATACTTTAACGTGTATCTCTCATCAAAGTAGACCTTCAACCTCTGATTTCAAAAACTAGTTGGTGAAATAATGTTAAGCTTATGAAAACTGCTCATAAATTCTAAAATGTTTTCTTCTAGTGCACTAGAAGAAGAAATTTCCAATTTAGTGACCTATATAACTCATTTAAAATCTAAATAAATCATCGATAAATCTAGCAGCAAAAAACTGTGATTTCGAGTCCGACGCTCGTCTAGCGCATAAACGCTCTTAAGGTTTTATGGGATGGGGACGGTGACAGACAAGGACACGGACACGGGGACGGGAGCGGGAGCGGGAGCGGGAACGGGAACGGGAACGGGCAAGGGTAAAGAAACGGGAACGGGATACTAATATCTCTGGACCCAATTCTGATAATTGTTATAAACTAGCTTCCGCCCGCAACTTCGTCCGCGTGGATATTAGAGAAAATCCTTAGGGAACCTTCAACCAGGATCCGACCAGCCGTTTTTATGCGATTAGGTGGGTCCCCACCAAGCAAGCAGCCTCGTGCGAGGCCTGCCACATGCGGCAAACGGCTTGCCTCGCGAGGCAGTGCGCTTGGTGGGGACCAGCCTAATCGCGGAAGCTAGTAAAATTATAAATGCTTAAGCGAGAAAATATAGACAACCACGATGTTAGTTTTTAACCAACTTTTCTGTACTAAATATTTTGTTATTTTATCGATTATGGTAATAAATACGAGTTTTTAAATATTTTTCGTTTTTTATGCGAATAAATGCGAAATTTTGGATTTTTAATTTAAATTTATGCGAAATTTCAGTTTTTTAGTTGCGAAATATACGTAACCCTACTATAACCCATTTACCTTCTTTTTGTTTATTTTTGAGATTGTGAGTGGACTATTAGTTTCGAGAATTCGTTTTGGGCTCTAAGAAAAGCTATATAAATGTAGAACAAAATATTTTCAGTAACTTTTCTTCATAGGGCAAGAAGTTCAAATTTCAATTTAAAAAAAAAAATTGGTCATCTTCGAAGTGACTCCTATTGGGTAAATAAAGCTGCAATTAGGCTCAAATTGTAAGTAATTTAATCCTTACTAATATTATAAATGCGAAAGTCCGTTTGTTTGTTAGTTACGCCTTCACGTCTCCAAGGGTTTCCAAGATTTTCTCAGTTTTCACAGGTTTTTCGGAGTTGCAAATTTGAATACACACTACCTACCTTAACAGACCTATACAACATACCAAAAATGCAGAACTTTTCCAACGGCCTATAATTTGTTTACTCGATTATGTTAAATGTAGTAATTTGGTATAGAAGAGTTTATAAAATGCTCAACAAAATTTTAATTAGCATTTTCTTAATTATTAATTTATATATTTTCTTAATTATTGTTTCTTGATTAAATTTTGGAAAGAGGATTATTTTGATTGATTAAACATTGGAATTAAGACTAAGACTTAAGATTCCTATTTGTATGCACTTTTTACTGCTGTGACACTACTCATTTTGACACTACTCAGTGCTTTGGGCAAAATGGTTCCAGTTAGGGTGACTGATCACCCGTCTTGCTTCGCTGGTGTTCCCCCCTCCAAATAATAATAATAAACAGCACTTAGGAACTGGGGCCGTACCGGCTAACTTACATGGCTATCGTAATCGCTTTCATTTGACAGATGGATGTGATACATTGCTACTTTTCTTTGGTAAGACTTTTTTGTACCAAAAAGTAGTAGCAATGTATATTTGTACCCAAAAGATGGATGTGATACATTATTACTTTTTTTAGGTACAAAAAAATCTTACCAAAGAAAAGTAGCAATGTATCACATCCATCTGTCAAATGAAAGCGATTACGATAGCCATGTAAGTTAGCCGGTACGGCCTCCCGGCAATATCAAATGCTGTGGTGTTGCATCTATTTAATAAGTAATAATAAATAAGTAAATATTCGACAACATCACATACAATTGCTCTGATTCCAAAGTAACTAAAGCATTGTGTTACGGTAATCAAAGAGGGGAAGGAGGAGGTAGAGGAGCTCGGTGGCGCAGTGGTATAGCGCCTGGCCCAGCGATTGCGGAGGTTAAGCAACTTTCGCAAGGGTCGGTCATGGGAGGGGTGACCAAAAATTTATTATCTCGAGCTCCTCCGTGCTCTGTGCTTCGGATGGCACGTTAAACCATTGGTCCTGGCTGCATTTGAAGTCGTTAATAGCCCATCAATCCGCATTGGGCTTACGTGGTGGGTTATGGGCATCTTCCTTATCCACCCATAAGGAAGGCCTGTGCCCCAGCAGTGGGGACATTAAAATGGCTGATGGTCAATCAAAGACAAAGGTGGTAAGTACCACAAACACTCAAGACACGAAACAATATAGAAAAGTTTGTTTTCTAAATTGACCCAACCACGGATCAAGTCTGAGAGCTTATGGACAACATTTTGAAAACTGTTATACAAAGCCACTACACAATTTGTCAAAGCTATTTGAAAGAATAGAAGAGGGCGTGGAAATATTCAAATGAAATTTGCAGTCTCAAAATGAGATTGTCTCATATTTTGATTGATTTATAATTAGATTTAAACTATTATCCTCAATTTGGTTTATAAATCCAAATGTAACACTAATTAACAGTACCTAATTAAAACTTGGAAAGTATACATAATATTATTTTCCCTTTTAAGACAACAGTACAGATAAAAAAATATATATTTTCAGCAATTAGTCAATGCCCAAGCGGCCCGCACATCAATGGAAAATGTATTGTCTCATTTTTGGGGCTTAAAGGATTAATTAAATTACTTCCCTGCTGGAATGAAGTGTAAAACTAAGTCAATCACACACAAAAACATCAGAGGATAGCAGTGTAATTAAGAAACTGAGTTTCATCATCACATTTAATACAAATATACAAAGATAACATAAAAGTAACTAGCATTTTTCTTAAAGAGACTAATTAATAGGTAGTATAAAGAAGTAAATTATTTAAATTGAATTGGTACCTATTTGATTGAAAACAACAATAAACAAAAATAAATTAATGGCTCTAAAAAGCAAGAAATAAAATATTGAAATCTGCATAATAATTAACTCGAAAGTTTGTATAGAAAGTTTGTATTAGAAAGCATATCTTATATTAAACAACGCCTTTTGAAGTCGGGTGGGGGGGGGGGGGGGGAACGAAGGGTATTTTTTATCTTAACTAATATATCTAAACTTTAATCATGGGTTTTAAACCCCACCCGACTTCATAAGACGTTGTTTAATATAATATATGCATACAAACTTTCGAGTTAATTATTATGCAGATTTCAATATTTTATTTCTTGCTTTTTAGAGCCATTAATTTATTTTTGAAACTGTTTTTTGTTAGATATTTTTCAAGTTTTTTGAAGGAGGTTTTGTTTTTATTAAAAACTTTTTTATTTTAAACTTTTTTGTGGTAAGTATATTTGGTGATGATATTATCTAAGTTACAATAGCCTTATTTCAACGGCTCATCACCTTTTACATAGTACTGCTTTTTATTGTTGAGGGGCGTTTATTGTTGAGGAGTTCTCCTGGTACTTCACTATCAGCTCCACTTCACCATATGAATTATGATGAGCATAAATAGCCTAGCAACCATACTAAAGTAATCGTATCGTACCAGTGAACTACTTAGTATTGAATAGTTCCGATGATCATCTATGCTGGTCTTCATCATCAGTTCTACTTCACCAAAATGGTACTTTTCGAAAGCAAATGCACAAGTTACTTAAGAAAATACTAAAATCACTATAGATGTGCCTTTAATATTCGAAGAGTTCCCTCGATTTCTCCAGGATCCCATCATCAGATCCTGATTTCATGACAATGGGACCAACTTGGAAGTATATACTTTCAAACAAAAAAAGAATTTTTCAAATCGGTCCAGCCGTCTTCGAGTAATTGAGTAACATACATAAAAAAATAAAAAATAAAAAAAAAAAGATTCCGACGAATTGAGAACCTCCTCCTTTTTTTGAAGTCGGTTAATTATGGTTTGGATTTTATTTCTCATCAATCAATTATTTAGCTATAGTCATAGGTCTTATGGACACTTTTTGTCGAAAAGCTGCAAATCATAAAGAAAGCATGCCGCTTTGCACAGTGATAGAGGGGACAAATATAAGCAATTTTACTTGCAGCAGCAAAACTTTCACCCCTTAGGATAAGAGATGGCGCCACTTCAAAAAAATATTTTCAGAAATTTTTTAACGCTCAACGGGTGCACTGATTTCAATGATTGAGGTGTCAAACGATTCGTCTTTTTATTTTTTATTATAAAAAAATATAAAACGTAACATTTTTGCAGAAAATAGACAAAAAAATATAAAATTTGTAAAAAAATTGTAAAATAAAGAGAAGTTATTGTTTTTATTCAATAACGATAAATATATTACATTTATTATCTCTTTTATTATAAACAAATTAATTCTTAATCCAAATATGAAAACCGCATCGAAATCAGTCAAGTAGTTTTTGAGTTAAATGCCGATTACTTTTATTTTATTTATGTAAATTTTATATTTTTTTATATAAAATCCATTATTTTCATAAATTATTAATTTTTAATTATAAAAAAACCTATTCTTCTTCTTCTCAAAAACATTTAGCGTACTAAAGAAAGAAAAACCGGTCAAGTGCGAGTCGGACTAGCGCACAAAGGGTTCCATACCAAAAAACGACAAAAAAACATGTTTGTTGTATGGGAACCCCCCTTAAATATTTATTTAATTCTGTTTTTAGTATTTGTTGTTATAGCAGCAACAAAAATACATCATCTGTGAAAATTGTAACTCCTATGACTACTACAACTTTTCTAATGCATTGGTACAATATTGGTATTATGTACCTACCATCAGGATGTCAGTGGAAAAATAACATTGATTTTGAAATAAAAGTAACTGTTGAAAGTGAATATCTAATGAAAGATTTTTCAAACCTTTACAACAAGTGTTAGACGATAATTTGTTGTCTGTTATGATGTTGCTATGAACTTCCATTTACTTATTTGTAATTGTTATGAGCAAAGTCAATCTCACTACAGT
Source organism: Agriphila geniculea (assembly GCA_943789525.1). NCBI lineage: Eukaryota > Metazoa > Arthropoda > Insecta > Lepidoptera > Crambidae > Agriphila > Agriphila geniculea. Next base: position 9,211,985 of record OX038889.1, read on the forward strand.
TACTGGATATTGTCACTGTCCAACTATCACGACAAACGTTAAAACAAATCTAAGTGGAGTAAGTAGAGCACGAAAATAATGTAGACAATAAAGTGAAAGGGTACTTCTAATTCTAAATGAACTCATTGTATGACGGATAATATTTGCGGTATCAGCAAATTGCTCTACTTTTGAATTAAGTCAACAAACGTGATTATTATTCATAATTGCTGTAATTGATAAGAAACAACGTAATTTAACATAAATTGAAGCAGTAATTATTTTTGTCTAAACAGGCGTAGTGACAAAAATATTTAAACTTACCAATAGTGACGACCACTCCAAGTTGCATAAATTTTCAGCTGATCGATCCCATACTGATTTAACACAATATTATCTAATAACAATTAAAGAAAATGATTTTTCAAACTATTATTTACGAACTACAAGCACTGCCCTACGCTCGATCGACAGCCATACTGTCATAGAGAAGAGAATCACTCGCAGCCAGCATAGACAATTTCTTATAGCTCTATGTCGACAGATGACTCAGCGATTTGTCTGTAGGAATGCACCGAAATTTTAACCGCTAGGGGCATATTGCATCATCAATATTATCATGATACCGTGATAATATTGATAGTATAATAGGCCTTATCGCAGTATCGTGATAATATCACAGTTTCTCTAGAAATCTTAATTTGAAATACTGGCTTGATATTATTGAAATGTAAAGGCTGGTTTACATTATCTTAGTATTTAGTAGAGTGCTTAGTAGCGTGCGAGTAGATTCGAATGCGAGTGCTTTAGTAGTTTTGGTGCCTTTCCAGTGACCGTTTACACGCTTCCAGTAGAGTGTCATTTTCGCCATACCTAATACCTATTATTTAATTCAATTACACGTCACGCGTTCACCGGCAAATGCACTCTACTAAAGACGCTACTAAATTGTCGATTTACATGCTTCCAGTGCGAGTGCGAGTAAAATATCGCGCGGGGGGTGAGCGGGCGCACAGGGGGTGCTACTGGAAAACGAGTAGAAAGGCTACTAGAACGTTACTCTCTTTAGTCATAAGACGACCATTTGCATGTTTCCACTAAAGCACTCTCCTAAAGCACTCTACTATAGACTAAGATAATGTAAACCAGCCTTAAGCGCTTAGGGATATTTTTTCTGTTAGTACCTCTTTGCTCGCAGCCATGGCGAAAGACATCTGAGTAGCAACGATGATGATTTGAGTCTGAGTTTGATTCTATAATACCAGCCTTAGGAATTATCGAATCAAACTCAGACTCAAATCTCTGCTTGAGTACAGTTAGAAAGGGATGGCGCTATATGCGATGAATAGCACCATCCCTTTCTAACTGTACTCAAGCAGCAAGCAGTGCTTGAGTCTCGTTCTGGAATACGAGCCTTATGCTCTGGGGCCTTACTATGAGCGCTTATAGCAGGACTTATATTGAACTGCCTTACTTTTTCGTACTATGACTATGACCTCAAAGGTTAATTTAAAAGCAGGCCATATGCAGTCTTGTTTAAGGTCTGCTTTTGAACTGAACGGCTCAATGATGGTTTTTTATTTGCTGATGGTAAGCCCCCAGTTATGTTTATTATCTTGAGTCACTCCGTGCATGTGCAAGGATTGTCATAATCAAACTAACTTAAAATTGGAACATACCATCGACCTTCCACCGTGAAGGTACCTAATGCCTCCCTCAACATTATCCACCCAAAAGGAAAGACTGTGCCCCAGTAGAAGAGACATTAAAAATGTCTGATGTCAAAAAAAATAAAGACCCTAACCAAATTTTGCACGAATTGCCGTCATACGAATTTCTGCATTTGAATTTACGAATACAGAACAGTATTGTACGAAGGTCTTATTCATAGCTTGACAGAAAATCTAGAGTTTTGACATTGAATTAAAACGTTTGCGCGTTGCTATGGTGACACTAGTACTGTTTACATCTTGAAATGACGCGCCGCCATTTTCGCCACGTCTCGTAGAAAGAGAGGGGGATACTTCCGTCGCCGGCTGTCTACTCTCCATCCATCACATCCGTCTTACGAATTTTCGATCAGGGTCACGTGATCCTGGCTGACGCGAGTTTAACATTTTTTCCCCATTACAAAAAAGCGTACAACGCCGCTTAAGAAGTTATCACTTCAAAAAAAATAACAGTCTACCTTCGTAGCTTTTTACTAATAAAAAAGGTTACTACATTGCGTCTCTAGTAAGTAGCAAAGAAACACTACTTCACTCCAGTAAATTCAACGGCGGCATACTGATGATGATAATTTAATTTGACAATGTAATAGCCCATTTCAATACTTGTGATACCGGAACAACCGGGATACTAGGCTCATAATATTGACTAATGTAATATACCCCATATAAAATAGATTGAACTTTTTTGAAAACAAAAATAATTATGGTCTTGTACTGATCGATGACTTAGCGGTCGGTGTGCTGGAATGCACCCAATGACAATTCAATTTGACATTTAATTTATCTAACGTAACCAGGGCCCTGTTTCATATAAGTTACTAATATTATTAGCTAATTTTATTAGACTCATAAAATAATTTTATTAGTTGGCATTTTTCTGTTTCATAAACTTTTCTATAACACTAATAAAAAAAGACTCTTTGATGTTACTAATATTATTAGACTACCTGGTATCTATGGTCTTTGGACATACGTGCGAACTGTTTATCCTCTATTTAAAAACAAAACGTGTTCCGTTTCACTCTAAAATACGAAGTACTGACATTTTGTCACACAAGATTCTGTTTCTTTTTACGTACACTAAAATAACAATAAAAATAAAAATACGCAATTCCGCGCCGAGAGTGGGATGTCATTTGAAAGGCCTTTTAAAATGCGATAAATTTCAATACCAAAATCAGGTACCTCGATTTCTCAAATTCTAACCAAAATTGTTCGTTGATTTCGTATGTAAATTCCATGACTGTATGAAGAGTTCTCCTCCTAAATATCCTCGGGCATCTCACAATAACATTATCTTCTTCACTTGACTCTGAATCACTCATTTCAAATGATTTTCCAAAAACTAATATTAAATTTATTAGACTAGAAAGACTTATGAAAAGTAACTAATTTTATTAGCTGATAATATTAGTTTATTTTGTTTATGAAACGGTTTACTAGTAAAACAAATAATATTAGCTAATATTATTAGACGCTACGCTAATAACTCATTTTATTAGTTTCTACTTTTATGAAACAATATCTAATGATTTAAACTAATATTTTTAGTCTAATGCTCATAATATTAGACTAATATTTTATATGAAACAAGCCCCTGGGTCTACAGATTGGGCGACATATCGCCAATTGGGCTATCTTGGGGACCGTCGCGGCTACTAAAAATTATGGAATGGCGACATATCGCCTGTTGGGCGACACGTCTTTCAACTTATCGCCTATTGGGCTACACGTTTTACGTGAACGCGGCCATTATGAAATGCCACGCTTGACATTACGGTTAGGTACTTTTACAGGTATAAAAATACCTTTATAATATACTATATCTATGGAAAATACACACGAGACGTCATTTAATAATTTTTCACGAACGTGAATCATATAAATACGATTAAGGATTTTTTTAATTTGACATTATACAATTTCTTTCAAATTCATGAACTTTGCTGCCGAGGAGGCTACCGAGCATTCAGGCCATCAGTCACGATGCTGAATCGTTTTACCACAGAATACATAATAGTAAAAGGTTTTACCTCGGGTACAAAATAAAATAAAGAACTGTGCTCCTGCTCAGTTCCTGCAGGTTCCTGCTCCTGCAGGAAGAGGAAGTCGATATGTTGGATCGTACTTTGCTCGACACAGTCTAAATTTTTGCAGCAGATGACGATTAGTTTGATTAAGGTTTCGTTCTTCGTTAATACATAAATGAATAAAGGCATAATAAAAAAAAACGATTTTCATTGCTAAAATATTTCAATTCCAAATATGAAGAATATAAAAATGACTACAGTCAACTGGGTCTCACTATTATAAATACGATACCCAATGAAACGAAGCATAACTCCTTAAAATATCGTTTAAATACATAATAGTAATTCCAGTATAATTTTTTTAGGGTTTCATTCGTTTTTTTTTAAATTGGGCTACTTTGGGCTATCTTTTCATCGGGAAGTGGCGACTTGACCGCTTAGGCATCTGGCAACCCTGAACGTAACCTAAAAAATCTTACTTTTGAATATAGTAGTAAATACAAATGAAAAAATTTTTCTGTCCTCTATTTATCTAAATTAAAGATATGAAACTGTATCAAGTACTTTGTCGGCGAAATCTCATGCCAAATGGAAATTTATTCAGAGGCAAAGATCGCCTAGTGAAACAAGTGACACCAAAGGACTTACGCAAAATACAGCAAGATTTTGCTGTTGAGGACCAAAATATGTTTTATTTACGTCATCCCTACCTTACTGAGGTAATAAATGAGTAAATACCATTTGTATTGCAACCATAAAACTATTTTAGAAGTGTTATTTTGAAGTAAAACTTGAAAACAGGACCTGTATTAATGAAAGAGAATGATAGTCTTGGGGTCAGTCAGAGGGACATTCTGTGTGAAGCTGCGTTAGCATGATGAGCCATGATCAAAGTATACTTGAACCAAGTAGTTTGGATGAATACTCGGATTATGTAAACGAGCAATAAAACATTATGTCGGGGCGCAGCGGGGCGGGCCGCAGTGCATTTCATTTTTTCCATACTGGGCCGCAATTCCATATAAAAATAAAATGCACTATGGTGTGCGATAGTTCATATAAAATATATGTGAGCGATTTTTGCGCTGCGGCCCGCCCCACTGCGCCCCGACATAATCTGCGTTAACCTTGAAAGCGCTCTTTGATCAAAATTTTAATCAAAGTTAACTTGGACCATGCTCTACTTTCATCCAAGCCTACTTGGACCAAGTAGTTTTGATGACTTCTTGGAGGCTACTTGGATCATCTGAACTAGCAATCCAAGTAGACTGATGACACTGTATCAAAAAAGCTAGTTTGTCCCAAGTATATTTTGATGGTATCAAAGTTTACTTTGATCAAAGCTACTTTGTCCAATTTACTTGGTTAAAGTATACTTTGATCATGTCAATGCAATGCAGCTGATTGCAGCTTGACCTATATTTTTATATTTATCTATCAGATAGGTACTAACTTAGCTTATACATGTGAGGTATTGTTAATTAAAGTATATTTTTGCAGGCTGAAAGTTCAGGACACGCTAAAGCACTCAGTAAAGCAGAAAGAAGGATAGCAGCATACCGAAATGAAACAAGACGAGTTTTCAAAGCAGACGTTACTTTGTATGAAAGATTAGGACATATGAGAGTAACAGAAGGATGGGATTGAAATAATTCTTAATGTTTTAGTTACACGAAATTATGTACCTAAAAAGTAATAAAATTAAACTCAAACTAAGTATTTAACATTGTTTAATCATTAACATGTAAGGCATTACATAAATAAAACATTCAGTCGCAGTACATACCTACCATTCACAAAATGCACCCTTCACAAAAAAATGTCTTTTGCAATACATCTGTCCCAAAACTTACTTTTCAAAAAATGCACCTATCGCAAAAAGTAACATTCTCGTAGTGCACCTTTTGCAAAAGGCACCTTTTTTATAATAAGCTGCTACTGTTCTACTACAGGTGATGAAGAAGCAAAAATAATAATTACGATAAATAAAACGTGTTTTTTATATAATATTGGACATTTGTCGACTTCAAAGTGCACTATAAAAAAGGTACCGAAAGGGACATTTTGCGAAAAGTATGTTTTGCAACTGCACCAAATAAATTCTCAGAATAAATATAGTGTACTTTCACAATCTTCAATTGATATAAGTACCTACATAAACAATTGAATTTTCTTCTAAATAAATATGTGATTTAGTGACCAATTCTTATCTCATACTTGTTCATTTTCAATACAGCATTAATTATTTAGTTTGTCTCACTAGCATAGTAGTGTAGAATATAATAATAAATAATAAACAAGTACAAAGCAGTTTTATTCGAGAACAGTAGGTGTATTATGTATGAGTTTACGCTTACTATACTCGATAGTAATTGTAGTAAATATTTGTATGAAAACTGAAATAATTTACGCACTTTAATTTTAATAAGAAATCAAACTACCCGTGGTACTATCGATAGGAATACGGATAGTTTGCTTTGCCCGTGGTCCTATTGATAAAACTATAGATAGTTTGATTTGCCCATGGTCCGATTGATAGAACTACAGACAAAAATGCCCATGGATTGACCAGTAAACCACGGGTAGTAAAGGAAGCTTGAGTTTTGTGTAGTTGCAACTGCAAACTCGGCACAGAACATCACAGATTTCATACCATTTATTAAGTACATACAATTAAAAACTAAACAATGAAGACAAATTCTATGCAGAAGAGGTATAGGTACCTATTGTGTTATAGGTAAGTAATAAATAACAACCTGGTATAACTTTGTACTTATCAAACTCAAGATAGTAATTTGTGCATACTGTTAAATTTTACTTTACATAACAAAGGCGTAGCCAGGATTGTATATAGAGGGGGGGGGGGGGGGGGGGGCTATATTAAGGTAGACAAAGAAAATCCTAGATTATATATCACAAGCCAGCCTTCAAGCCTGTTAGTTTCAGAAGTCTTTAGTCAGGGGCAGCTGCCCCTCCCTGCCCGTACCTCGCTACACCACTTAATACAATAATACATATTCAAGTATCATATTCTATGCATTTATAAAAATAGTATCAAAATATGGCTTTTTGAATAATCACTGGAACTGAACTTTAATATTTATCACAATAGGGATGTTGACTTATGAATAAAATAACGAAATACTAATAAAAATCGTAAACATATCAAACTTTTGGAGTAGCTTGTATACCTCTTGGTTTTAAATATTGCGTATTATTTGTTTTATGACCCTTCAAAGTTGGGTGGACAAGTCCATTTAAAAAGTATAAAATTTGTTAAAATTAATAATACATTTAATTAGTCCGTAAAATTTATAGCAAATTTGTCAAAGAAACCATTTTGATAAACACAATATTTAATATAGCTGCCGAACAAATTTCCTACGCGTTGCATACAACGTAGGAAGGCGTGACGTCATAACTTGGTAGCCGTTAGTATGGAGCGTTTTCGGGTGAGTCCAATTTTGTGCATTTCAAACTGTGATATCTCGGGCAGTTTTCATGCTAGCGTAATAATTCTTATACAAATGTTTCTTTTTTTTTAGGGGTAATTTATGTAACATAAAATAAAAAAATAGTCAACATGCCTATTATTTAAACTTTTCAGGATAAGCCAAGAGAATGGGCTCATAAAAAATATAATATATTAGTTTCACACCATGTACATTTATATAGGTATATGTAGATACAGTATACATGCAATGTAGGTAATTACTTACGATGTAGTTGTACAACGTAGTACAATTTAAACACGCCAAGCTGTTTTATCACTATATGTTTAATTAATTTACTCATTCAACTTTGTACTTAATATCCAACATGATAACATGATGTACTGTTGACTGTACATCAAAACGTCTCCATTACACTTCGATCATAGATGATCAAAGCCTTTACATTATAATCTCAACTGATTTGTTATCTATTAGAAATACTATATTGTGAAACTTTAATGCCTTGTCTCACAATGTGCAGCATTTTTTTTGTTTTAGGTTTGTTTTAAACGCAAATAATAATACTTATTAGAGATTTATATGCCAGAAAAAGATCAAAATATTAATAAAAACTAATTATAACCTTAACATGCCTTAACTTAATTTAAAAATATTATCTGGTTTCATCATCACTAGCATACATATTTGACTGTAAATTCTTATTTCTCCTAACATTTATAAATATGTAGGCATATAAAATATATTTATACAAATACAAATATTTTTATTTGCACATTTATTAGTAGTAGTATACAGCATTTTCCATAATTTAACAAGAAAAAGGTATAACAGTATTGTGCACAGTGCAGTGCAGTGCAGTGGACTGCCAAAACATAAATGCGTACTGACGAGTATATTAATTAATGTTTTTCGTCCAAGCATACAAATCATCAGGTTTCAGATCTTTCTTAAAGAGGCTTTTGCCCTGATATAAAAGCTCAGCAAATTGGGAGACAATCGGATCCCTCATGCACGAAGCAACGGCAATAACTTTATCGGACTCGTCAAAGAAAAATATAACGAATTTGAGTCCATCTACATCACCGTCTACTAATGTACTCGCGGCTTTCCCGCATCCAGCATATCGAATGGACTTCCCAAAAACTGAAGTCCAGAAATAAGGGACGGTTCTCAATTGAGTGTTTTTCTTAAGAATGTTTAAAGCGGCAACGCGCCCGTGGTACTGCGATAATCCAATATGCCCAATGCTCATAGGTCTGTTATTATGCGCAAAAACTGGAGCGTATGCGATATCACCGCCTGCATAGATATTTTTTATGTTTGTCTCCAATCTGTCGTTTACATTAACCGCACCATTGGGTGTCATTTCAATACCACTGTCACTGAGGAAATTAGTGTAGAATGTGGTTCCCACGCCTAAAATTAGCATATCCGCTGGCAGTGTGGTTCCATTGGCTAGCTCGACTGATTTTATCATGCCGTTCTCACCATTACATTTTGTTATTGTGGTTTCAAATTGGAACATGACACCTTTATCTTCATATAGCTTCCTAAGGCTTTGTCCTATTTCTCTCCCAAATATTTGTCCTAAAGGAGCGAAATCTTTGCCAACAACAGTCATTGATTTGGCTTTTTCATTGCATGATGAAGCAGTTTCCAAACCGATGAAGCTCAAACCGAGAACGACTACGTCTTTGTTCTTGGCATCTCCTAAAGTATTTAATATATTAGTGTTATCCATATAATCCCTAACAGTAAAAATATTTTTGAGATCTATTCCTGGAATGTCTGGTTTACGAGGTTTAGATCCTGTGGCCAAATACAGAGCACTGTAACGTAACTTAGTGCCATCACTGATATGCACTAAACGTTCCTCAGGCTTGACTTTAGTAGCTTCGGTGTTTCTAATGATTTCGATGTTAGCGTTTTGATAATATTCTTGGGATCTAGCTTGAAGAGATTCTATGTTAGAGGCAGCACCTATTTTGGAGACTTTTGTTCTATCGTAAGGGAGATAGGGTTCCTTGGAGATTACGGTGATGCGTCCCTGGTAGCCTTCGCTGCGCAATGTCTCCGCGCAAGTGGCGCCGGACGGGCCTCCGCCCACGATCACCACAACGGCACCGTCGCAGACGCTGGCGGCCTGCCCTATATCTTTGATACGTTTGTTTGATTGCAAATCACTTATCTTTGCACGTACCTGAAACGAAAAGCGGAGTAATTTTATTATAATGTATGTCTTCATGTGCTAGTAACAATCGACGGCGACGTGACCTACTAGCAGCTAAGTACATAGTTCGTCACGTCGTCGTCTCGTTGTCAGTCAGAAATATAACAAACAACTGTTTACTGTTTACGTTCATATCCAGTTCTGTCATGTATGAATGATACGTTACGTATCATAAATGTATCATACGTTTATGAGAAATAAAAATTTGAGTCAATCAGTTTGTTGTTGCCCAATTTAGTTACGTTATAATCAGTAACATAGCATACTTACTTAGGAATGAGACTATGAGTAATACCAAAAAATGTCACCAATTTAGAGACTTAATAAGTGAAAGACTACAAATTATAACGTAACTTTGAGTCCACGACGTAATTTCATCGTTGTGCCCACATTGAACTTCACATTTTGTATGTGTAAAAATTATAAATCTGTCTGCCTGTGAGCTAAAGAAAGAACAACTATATTTTGTCATAATTGTATCATATCTGTCGTACCGTACGTCTCTTTATAGTAATGACGTCAACAGGGTTCCTGTAGAGATACCAATGGCAATGTAATATAATAATAATAAAATCTTTATTGAAATAATCTTACATCACACTAATACAACTATTCTTAACATACGTACATATAGGGAAAAAAGATACAATGTGCCTGAACTAGGATTAACCTGTATTTCAGGCAATGTAATAGGAATAGGTGCGTTTATTTCTTTATCCGTAAAACTAAGTCATGTTTGCTATGTTTTTAGTTAGCACGAATGATATTGAGTCACCACTGCACGCTTATGTTTAGTCAAGGTGACTCAAGGCCGGCCGCTTTTTACATGATTGTCTCACTGCAATATTAGCCGTCGTCATGCGTTACATATCTACAATATGCCTTGAAATAGTTACTAATGGCAACTCATTAATTTTATGGGATTGGGCACCTTCGTACTTGGACTGGGGAGATAAGGAAACAAAGACGATATAATATTTCCAGAAAGTGTGGCATTTGACGGAAAAAGAAAGGTTATTACGTGACAAACCTAATTCATGTTTGTTAAATAGTTAAAAGTAGTAGCGCCCCGCCCACTTAGTATTCCGTTTATTGCTGTGAGTTATGTGCTTCCTCAGGGTTTTCTCTCTTTATTAAATATCTCAGCAATTTTTGGTGAATTAAGGTAAGGGAAAGGGGGTTTGCCAGAGGCAAGATAGAATATAGGCCGGTACCATATTTAATTGGAAATATATCATTAATTTTGACAGTCAAGTATTGGTAAAACGCTTTATCATAAATATCGTGTCATGCATGCTACGGGGGCACGTGATATCGGTGAAGAAAAAACACAGAAGTTTCGATCATATCCTGCTTCCGAACTTCCGATTTTAATGAGATGGCGCGCTACGAAGTAATAATAGGCATTAAGTACAAAGCGGGCGTGGAGTATTTACACCCATATTTACGATCCACCGAAAATTGATAGTGTAAGACCCATCCACCAAACCCAACTTAAAACGAATAAGGAAAAGATAACTAATTTAATGTAAATAGCCACATTTGCGGCGAAATATTAAAACAAACAAAACCTTGCAGTTTTTATTTGTTATGTTCGTCTTATTTTATCCTTATTTGAAGTTCAGGTTGTGGTGGGAGGTGATCTCTCGCTGCCCAGCATCATCAATGCGATGCTGAGCGGTGGAAGATCATGGCAGGTGGTAGTCTCCTGTGAGGATGTCATCCTCTGGCGGAGAGGCGCATGGCCATGAAGAGGATGCTCATGCGGCTCTTCTCCGCTGCAGACAGACGGGGGTAAGGGAGACGTCGCTACGCGAACCTCATTGATCCCTATACAGGGTTATTTGTAAAACACCAACAACCTCACAGGAGGAGATTACTATCATCATAAACAACAACGTTTGTTCTACGATTTTTATCATAACTCGATACATTCACCAAAAATGAATTTTCAAGGTTTTATTGTACTGTTCGACACTTTTTACGTCTATGGATGGCGGTGGGGCGGGCGGGTCGCGCGCACCAGGGGCCCTATTTTTGAATCGCTCGACTCCAGTCGAGCGCTCGTTTCTACTGATTTTCGTTCGACATCTCATTGTTTTGAGTCATATGTCCAACGAAATCAGTCGAAAAGAGCGCTTCAAACATAGGTCCCCAGGTGCTCCGCACGCCGTGCGTATTATCCCCATCAATTGGTAATCCGTTGGAACCTTGTCACATTAACATCCACGTTGACGTATTCTGCAACTAAAAATGTCATGAAACAAGAAAATTCTAATAGGTATTATTATTTTCAATAAGATAGGGTCTAGGTATATAAAAAATTTGCAATTGTTTTTCATAGGTTAAAATCATGGCCGCCAGGCGCATTGACGGGGATAGTAGACTTATGAACAGACGAACGGTAAATTAAAATATATTTTTTTGTATTCAAAGTCAAAGTCAAATAAGCTTTATTCAAATAAACTTAATAATTAAGTACTTTTGAATCGTCTATATTTTCCTACTACCCGTTCCAGACTTTTTTAGCTGACAAGAAGAACGGGCGCAAGAAACTTATCAGCTGTAACAGCTAGAGGTGGTTAATATAGCATCTAGCGCCATATTATAGCGCGCTATCTGTACATAGCGCACATAGCGTGCTATGTAAGTAGACGCTATGGCGCTATTAATATCGCGCGTGGCAACAAGTAGCGTCGTCGTTGGCCGGACGGGAGCGCGGGCATTCGTTATAGTTAAAAAATATCGCGTGCGCGCTTTGCTACCGGACGCGTTACGCGCGTTTCTCTCGCAACACGCTAGGTACTAGTATAGTATCGCGCGCGACCTTCTATTGTGTTAGTTCGATTAGGACTTTTATGACACAACTAGTCAATTAGTTCGTATTATGTAAAAACTATTTAGCTAAGCAATGTTAGTTGAACGAGAAATATGGTAAAAACAACCGAATTTCAAAGATCAATAAGGTCGAAAATCGCTTGTACCTGTTTTTTTAACAAGAAAACATAGTCTAGTGGTCACTAGTTAAAAAAATGAATGCAAGCGATTTTCGACCTTATTGACATTTACCAAAAGCACGGTCTTTAATGAAACATCAGAATTAGTAAACGAGAATACGGCAAAAAACAACCGACTAGCAAACGTCAATAAGGTCGAAAATCGCCTGCACCTGTTTTTTTTAACTAGAAAACATTGTCTAGTAATCACAAGTTAAAAAAATGAGTGCAAGCGATTTTCGACCTTATTGACATTTATCAAAATCACGGTTTTTAATGAAACATCAAAATTAGTAAACGAGAATACGGCAAAAAAAACCGAATTGCAAACGTCAATAAGGTCTAAAATCGCTTGCACCTGTTTTTTTAACTAGGAAACATTGTCTAGGGATCACAAGGTAGAAAAATGAGTGCAAGCGATTTTCGACCATAATACGAAACTTATTTTCGAACTTTAGACAGTTCTAAGACCGAAAAGTATAAGATAAAGTTCATTAGTTTACATTACTGCTTTATTTTATTTAAGACTAAAATGTAACGTATTAATAAATAACGTTTTTGTAAAGCGCGCGATCTGTCTAACGAACGACGTGTGAAGTAACGTGTTACGAAATCTAACGTGCTGCATCTAACGCGCCAGCCAGCCGCCCGCATGCTACCTGATAAATAGCGCGTTATAACATAGCATATTTAATAGCGCGCTAGAAATCAATAGCATATAGTCTGTAGCGTGCTGTTGCTTTATAGGCGTTATGAACAACTCTAGTAACAGCCATAAGTAACGATATTTACAAACTTGAAAAAGTATGAAAGTAAAATCTAACGAATTATCAAAAGTCGTAGAACAAATGTTGTTTATGATGTTGGTAATATACTCTCGCTAGGTTCTTTGTGTTTTACAAATAATCCTGTATAGGGTGAAGCGGGCGGTGGGGGGTGACCCATCGCCTGCCTTGCACGGTCTCAACCTCGGGAGATGGCTAAACTTGCTCGGCCATCTACCAACCGCTCGCCGCCGCCCGCCGCAAGACAGGCCGGCCAGCATATAAGCAAAATCTAACTCTCGAGTTTTGATGGTGATCTCTGATTGGTCAAGAAACTCAGTAGTTAGGTTTTGCGCGCAAACTCTAACTTACCAGTTTAACGGTAGTTCGATAGTGATCTCTGATTGGTCAAAAAACTCAGTAGTTAGGTTTTGCCCGCAAACGTTAACTACTGAGTGCGCATCCACCAATGAGCGAGCTTCAAAATTCAGTTGTCAATTGTCTTTGAACACTTCTGTGGTAAAATATTTTATTTTTTAAAAAGGATTTCTAATCTTAAAAGTTTTTGCGAATAATAATATATATTTGCAGATATAATAATCTGGGTATACTGGAATATATATTCCAGTATACCCAGATCTGAACGCAAAAGCTTTTTTTTCTGCTAAACTAAATATTCCTTGCCTATGAAATTGACGTTTTGTATGGAGAATTTTTAACAAGTTGCATTTTCTATTTTAACATTTTTCACAATTTATTTGACAACTGTGAACGCTATTGCAACAAAACTTTTCTGTAAGTACAAATGTTTGAACATTAATATAACCTAGGCAACATAACTTACTCGAAAAAAATAAGTGTAGGCTACGTTACAACAGATTAAGTGGTCATTTTTACAAAAAAACCGGCCAAGTGCGAGTCGGACTCGCAAACGAAGGGTTCCATACCAAAAAACTCCAAAAAAAATCACGTTTGTTGTATGGGAGCCCCCCTTAAATTTAATTTATTTTATTCTGATTTTAGTATTTATTGTTATAGCGGCATCAGAAATACATCATCTGTAAAAATTTCAGCTGTCTAGCTATCACTGTTCATGAGATACAGCCTGGTGATAGACAGACAGACAGACAGACGGACAGCGGAGGCTTAGTAATAGGGTCCCGTTTTTACCCTTTGGGTACGGAACCCTAAAAAAAGAAGTCACTTTCAATGTATTTTTAGATGACTTTAATTATTCATCAGAACAATCAAATTACATCCAATTATAAGCATAGCCGTCAACTTGATAGTTATGTAGCCGTAATATCCAGCAACTGATAAATAATTTAAATCGCTGGAGTTATATGGTTCTCTGCGTGTGAGAAAAAAAGGCCAATTTCATAGGTAAGGTAAGGACCCAATATTATAGTTTGGAGAACTGTGGCATATGCCAAGTTCTCCAGTGTATCCATATGGATATGGATACAAGAATGCTGAATAAAATTGACCAAATGGATTGTCCAGATAACCAAACCTGCGTCGTAACGAATCATAATTGCAAGTTAGTATCTACTTAAAATGTATTTATTCTTACTTGTCCTATTTGGTTGCGCTATGCCGTTGTGAATTTTGCCTGACAACACGCTTTGGTGGACGCCAGAATCATCGACACGATGAAGATGAAGACTTCTCCTGTGTTTGGGTTAAAACTTTTGAGATTAAAACAATAGGTACTTAATAAACAACAAAATAAATATTTATTGCACAGAAACATTCTTAATAAATTTTCTTTACACATTAACGTAATTTTTTTGGTTTACCGTTTATCTGTAAACATCTTTTTATATCAGTAGGTACAGCCAGCAACGGAAATTATTCCTTTATTGCCCGTGGTATTACCAGTATTACTACCAGTAGTACCACGGGAAATATTTAATTTGATTATTTTTTTCCTAATCATTATTAAGTGCCATAAATTACTGATGAAAATATATTGCAAAACTTCTTGTTATAACTAAACTAGCGAAGTCCCTGAAATCAGTTATACAATTACGAGCTATACATTACTACTGACAAAAAAAAATAAAGATGCGCACTCAGTAGTTAGAGTTTGCGGGCAAAACCTAACTACTGAGTTTTTTGACCAATCAGAGATCACTATCGAACTAGCGCGAAACTGGGGAGTTAGAGTTTGCGCGCAAAACCTAACTACTGAGTTTCTTGACCAATCAGGGATCACCATCAAAACTCGAGAGTTAGATTTTGCTTATATGCGGCCGGCCACCGGGTCGCATATAAGCAAAATCTAACTCTCGAGTTTTGATGGTGATCTCTGATTGGTCAAGAAACTCAGTAGTTAGGTTTTGCGCGCAAACTCTAACTCCCCAGTTTCGCACTAGTTCGATAGTGGTCTTTGATTGGTCAGAAAACTCAGTAGTTAGGTTTTGCCCGCAAACTCTAACTACTGAGTTCGCATCCACCGATGAGTGCGCTTCAAAATTCAGTTGTCAACTGTATTGGAACACGACTGTGGTAGCGTATTTTATGTTTTAAAAATGACTTCTAATCTTCCAAGTTTTTGCGAATATAATCCAGTAAACCCAGATCTGAACGCAAAAGTTCCTTTTTCTGCTAAACTAAATAGTTCAGAGGACTGTGGTGTGTGGATACAAGAATATGGAACCCTCACTTTGATAAAATGGATTGTTAAGAAAACCAGTGCTGCGTCGCAACGAATCGTGTGCAAGTAAGTACTTAAAGTCCATTTATTCTTACTTGTCCTATTTGGTAAACAATTTTCACCACAGTTTTTGTAAAACTGATCTCACCCAACTCTATTCTATTGATTATACCTACTTAGGCACCTAAGTTTAAAAGACGCGTAGGTACTTAAGTAAGTTTGTACTATTGATGTCAAAAACTTTTTACGCAGGTAACGTAGGTACTGGTCGTATTTGGTAGGTCTACCTACCAAATACGACCAGTAGATCCCTACTAAGGATAAATTGACTAAGTTCAGTATATTACACAATAGGTACTTAAGTATAGGTATTTGAATAATACTTGATCTGATGATCCCTCAAGTGTGGGATTGCACCTAACTAAACGTTAAAAGAGAATGGGCACTTAATATGAGAAAAAACCTACAGCAGGCAGAAATAAATTTTATGTAAACTGATAGATATTATTCTCTAATTGGACAGACAAAAATCGATTTCATACAAAACTCGATCAGGTGTTAACAGTGTTCGTAAATTTGAATAATAAAACTATTTTCTGTTTTCGGAAAAGTTGTAAAAGAAAATGTGGTTACTTATGATGTTAGTTATCCAATCCTGCGAGGTTGTTAGTGTTTCACCAAAAAACCTAACTTCAAAAATTTTTAATTTAAGAGGTCGGCGAAGAATAAACTTCCCTTACAAACATAATACCACAATAATTTGCAATTTTAACATAATTAACTCTTGCGATGTTATTCGAATTATGACAATAGGTCTTTGTCGAGGGTTCTATTAAATAAAAAATCCAATACCTATAGCTTAAGCCTATAGCAAACTCAATAAAAATTAATGCGATTCACAGTTTTGTCTGAAAAAATGTAGTTGGCATTCATTTTGAATTGGGTAGGTAAGTATTTTGGATATAAAGTTCATAAATTACGGAGTTTTACGGTAACAGATATAATAAAAATACGTTTCTACCTACCCACAGGCCACAATTAAGAATTGTTATTTGATATTACTCCACTTTTATGACGTTTCTGCTTATTACCGTAAGTAGAACTCCGTCTTTTTATGAACCGATTTGGAAAACTTTTTTGCATCGGATTCGGAATAGTTGTCGTGTGGTCCTATAGATATTACTTTCATATTTTTTGACGTTTATTTGTAACGATAAATAAATAAATTTAGCATCCATTTTCGTAAAAATATCTATACAGCGTCAAATTAGGGGGTCCAATTGTGAAAAATGTTAAAATGGTAAATGCAACTTGTTAAAAATTCTCCATACAAAACGTCAATTTCATAGGTAAAGAATATTTAATTTAGCAGAAAAAAAAACTTTGCTTTCAGATCTGAAAGATCTTGAAAGATAAGGTCATTTTTTAAAAATAAAATATTCTACCACAGTCGTGTTCAATGACAATTAATTGATAGCTAAATTTTGAAGCGCGCTCTTTGGTGGATGCGAACTCAGTAGTTAGAGTTTGCGGGCAAAACCTAACTACTGAGTTTTTTGACCAATGAGAGATCACTATCGAACTAGCGCGAAACTGGGGAGTTAGAGTTTGCGAGCAAAACCTAACTACTGAGTTTCTTGACCAATCAGAGATCACCATAAAAACTCGAGAGTTAGATTTTGCTTATATGCCACCGGGTCCAAGGCGGGTCCAAGGTCCAATGAGGTTGGAATCGAACAAGAGCCTCTCAGGGCCAACCGGCGGCAAGAGGGCAAGTGCCGAAGTTTTTAGTGTGTATTCTCCCCTCCCGGGATCTCATTGAGCCACTAAGGTTGGGATTACGATTATGCAGCAATGTTTTTACATTTTCATATTGATTTTAATGCCAAATTCAAGCTTTTATTCTATGGCGATAGGCCTAGCTTATAGCTACTACACTATATAGTACAAAAATAGATATATTAAGTATTACTAGTAGGTGTAGTAAGTACATACACTTGTAATATACGATACGTCATTAAAACTTTCTCCAACTTACCTTGACCTCGCCTTTTTCACCGACGGTAACTTGGTAGCACGGCAAAGAGTCAAATCCTGGGAAGTCTTCAATGTCTCCCGTCTTAATATTGAAGCAAGCACCATGCCAAGGGCACCTCACTCGGCCGTCGCCTAGCGCACCAGAAACTAATGGCGCTCCATAGTGCGTGCATTTTGTTCCAACTGCACTAAATTCTCCTTTCTGTTTGACAAGTAGAACCCTCCCAGAGTCGCCAACTTCGAAGACCTTCATTTCGTTGTCTTTAAGGTCACTTTCGTTGCACACCACTGATTCTACATAGTTGCTACTTGAATCCATTCGGGATATTGTGCCAATGCCACCTGACAACAGAAAAAGTTCATAAATTCTTGAAATCCTATTGGTTGCATTTAAGTAGGGGAAGTATGTTAAACTGATGACATAGTATTTTTATTTGTCATTATATCTTTCTAAATAAAAGTAATTACAATCTTTTTTTCATTTTTATAATCATCTTAAGTTATTAGCCTTACAGTAATTTCAACTTAAAAATGAATAGAAACAATAACATTGGAATTCTAGAGCTCAATCAACAAAAAGTCGAAAAACCATTTTGTCCG
The DNA here is from genome assembly GCA_943789525.1 of Agriphila geniculea. Classification (NCBI taxonomy): domain Eukaryota; kingdom Metazoa; phylum Arthropoda; class Insecta; order Lepidoptera; family Crambidae; genus Agriphila; species Agriphila geniculea. Next base: position 9,230,465 of record OX038889.1, read on the forward strand.
TATAGTACAGGATTGTTAAACTGTGGTACGGGGAAATAATAACAAATAAGCATAAAATAACGAAGTAAAAAAGATGCACAAATGTCACAAATAAAATTTTTGGTTTCCTAGGAACATCAGCACGTGATGCATGAACCCATTACATGTGTTTTAATTTACCAGTCTTCTCTAGGACATTTCATGTATTTTAACCAGTCTTCTCTAGGATGGGAACGCGAAAAGAGATAATTACTATAAATACAAACGCAAACACCGTTGTTTGCTTTTTGCATAGATTCATGACAACGTTTGTCCTGCAGATTTCCTTTTTTAATTGCGTAGCATATTATTTCTAAATGAAAATTTAAACTTGCTAAACCTGTACGGACAAAATACATGTAATTTTGTCCGGAGTTTAAGAATCTCATATTGTCCAATAATATGTGAGATTAATAAAGAGTTAAGAATTAACTGAGAACAACTATAATTGAATATTAGTTTAGGATACATCGCAACATAAGGTGCATCGATTTAAGTTACAATTAAGATAATATAAGATCAAACGAACTTCTAGAAGTAAAGTTCAATCGATATTATATGATTCGCTTCATACGAAAGATATAAGCTTCCCACCCACCCTTTATACCCTTTAGTCAGTTTTGCTAATTTATTTGTATCTTTAAAAAAATGAGGTACGATCGTAAGACCGGTAACCAAGTAAGCTGGGTGGGGTGTTGGTGACGTAATTACCGGAAGTGGTGAGAAACTTTTCTAAAACTAGTAGTTTTCATACTCTTTAAAATAGTGCGAATCTGCCGAGTACCTGGAGGGTACTACAAGTAAACCATAAATAATTATACATATATTTATTTATATTTGAGTATGAAGCGACGAAATATAATTAATATTAGAAAAATACTAGAAAATATCGATTTTTTTTTTCTAGTATTTTTCTAATATTAACTATCTTAATATTTATTATATTTCGTCGCTTCATACTCAGATATAAATAAATATATAATTATTTATGGTTTACTTGTAGTACCTCCCAGGTACTTGGCAGATTCGCACTATTTTAAAGAGTATGAAAACTACTTGTTTTAGAAAAGTATCTCACCACTTCCGGTAATTACGTCACCAACACCCCACCCCAGCTTACTTGGTTACCGGTCTTGCGATCGTACCTCATTCTTTTTTGGTGCGCGGCAGTGTTCGCACGTCTCACTCACCACGCCAAAGTGTTGTATTTCTCCAGTCTACTTAAATTTCAAAAAGTATTTTTTATGAATTTAAAATAAAACGAAAAGAAAAATTATTATCATGAAGAAAGTTCGGTAATATGAGAATTTACAAGGTAAGTGAAACTTTGCAATGAGTGTCTATGCTAGGGGTTAAAACACAAATAGCATAATTTTGCCTAAAGGCTATCTGTGAGCTAATACAATGGCTAAAATATAATATTAATAATGAATATCATATACATCTAAAATGCCGCCTAGGGGTTGACTGCGGGTCAACACAATATGGCGTTTATTAAACACCGTGGCACATGCGCCGTAGGGCCCTTGTTTTGCTTTATAAGTATCCATGCTCGGGGTTAACCGTGAGTTAACACAAGTAGCAAACTTTGCCTAGGGGTTAGCCGCGAGCTAACACAATGGCTAAAATATCGCCTAGGGGTTGACTGCGAGTCAACACGTGGCGTTTAAACACTGATCTGTTTGACAGATTTTGATTAGGCACTTGTGCCTTCATGCAAAACAAGCGGCTATTTTGAGTACTCCGATTAAGAGAAGCTTGTCTTATTACATTTCTAACCGAACCAGTTATAAAAACATTTTAGCTGTAACTTCAACCCCGACACTCGAACAACTTTCTCAAAAGGCTTCACCTCCTCAGGTAGATAAAGCTAGATCCATAGCTGCAAAGAGCTATTAATGATGCATCTGCATCTATAGAGGGTATCGTAGCTAATCTCGCTAATCTTTAAATCAAAATTAAGATTTCTGTTGTTACGCCAGGGTCTGACCTAGCCAACAACAACTGGGCATTGATATTCAATTCAATTCAATTCAATATATTTATTGCAACCATAATGTTATAAAGATGTTACAACTAAAAACAAAGTACAAGTTATGGACCCTGTTGGGTATCGCAATATTGGGAAGGAAGAGAAGACAAGAGGACGAATTTTCCATAATAAAATAATATGAACTAGATTTTGAGGCTTTTGTAAAGCGTATACAAAGACACCTATTTATTGTCATTGCCGCATAATATAGGTATGTGTATTTTATCACTAAAGTATTCTTCAATATTGTAATAGCTTTTTGAAATTAGTAATTTTTTTAATTGGTTTGTAAATTTGTTATCGTTTTTTTCACCTCTTAAATTTTCCGGTAATTTATTGTAAATCCTAACAGACATGTTATAAGTACTTGATGAACATAAATGAAGGCGCGCAGTTGGGATCAATAATTTATGTTTATGTCTTAGAGAATATTTAATTTGCATATCATCACGTTTTGTAAATAAATTCATATTTTTCCTTACAAATTTACATATTTCCAATATGTATAAGCACGGCAATGTAAGAATTTTAAGATTTTGAAAATGAGGTCGGCAACTATCGGTTTGATCTATATTGACTAGAATGCGAATAAGTTTCTTTTGAACAGTAAATAAAGATAAGAAGTTCCCGGGCTAAGTCAGGCGATGACCGATCGCCTTAATAAAAAGCGAGCAAAGTAACTGCCTTTAAATGTCGCTTCTGGAGCGACTTCCATTGTAAAAAACATATAATGCCTAACCTGGATAAATCAGTTTCGTAAGTTATCCAAGATTATTAGGAAAGTCAAACTTTTCGGCAGCAGGTTGTTCGATAAAACTAAAACTAAAGCCAGCAAGACGGGGTTACAATCCAAAACCACAAAAATGTGAACACGTCGACTCATGACTCAGGTCGTGCCATAAATAGCAACCAGGTCAACTGGGCCAGTCACTGGCTGATTCTCGCTCGACGAAAAAGGGGGGGGGGGAAGCGAGGAGGCGTCCAGAGACCCCTAGCAAACCGCTACAACAACCGGAGCAGCTAGAGGCTTCCTCGAGCAACTCTACAGCCTCCGCCATCGCATCGTAGATAGAGTGCATCCAAGGGTGCCCCTTAGACGACACATCATCCTAAATAAGGTACATGCTGGCTGCATTCAGTACTTTAATACTTATTTAAAATAACCAATATTAATAGTAAAGATTGAACTAAAATGGGATGTTGCCCTTTGCTGATGACGTTACCAAACGTTTATATAGTGTTCTATAGACAGAATATGATTATAACTACATATTATATAAAATCTTTTATGATTAGAATTGGGGGCAATTCAAAAATTTCAACTGTCTAAAGGTCAATTTTTGTTTATATTTTGTCATTTACTTAGTAAGTTCAATAGTGACAAAATAATTCATAGCATCTGACCAGTATTACTTTAGATTAGTTTAAACTAAGTACAACTTTACTTTAAACATCTTAAAAATCAATTTAAGATAAAAAATTATCAAACTGCATGTAAATTGCTGACTGATAAGCTAATAACACAACATGTACTTACTCTGTAACATTGATTGGAAATAAACTTCTTTATTTATTTGCCCCTGTGAGTATCAAAAAATAATGAGTTTTTTTTAAGATTAATTTTGGAATTTTAGCATTTTACAATGCAATTTTGGCTAGTTATTATTTAAAAATAAAAGTTTTTATGATTTGAATATCTTAATACAAGTACTTTGACAGTCAAACATGCCATCGGGCTTTCAATAAGTTCATGTCTCAGTAAGATAAACTTCCCTAAAAGTTAAGTGTTAATTTAAAGAACATATGTACTCGTATCTCGTATGGTATTGTATTAAGTTTAAGTATCAAAAAAGACTTTGACTTTCTAATAAATTATTCTGTGAGTGTCTTAAAGCCTACATTATGCAGATGTGCTAGATCTTAGACTTATACCTACCTACGTAGGTAGGTATCATTTCTTGAAGAAATTCAATTACAGTGTAGCATAAGAAAATTCTCAAATATTTTTAGAACATTACAGCTGCTTGCCCAGCTACAAAGTATTATAGTTGGCTACACACAAAGGTTTAAGATAGACAAAGTTCTTAACTTTGGAATATCACACTGAAATAGTGATCATGATACCGTAATAAATATTCCTGAGATAATTTAAAAATATATAACCCGATGGTTACAAAACATTTTCACAATATTTGAACATTGAGTGTATAATAGGTATAAGACCATTACCATTTAAATATAAATTTTCACTAAACTAGCAATTTTAGCAGTCTTTTTGACATCAAAACATTTGCCATAATCTAGTCTAATTGTTTAGTATTATTAGGACAAAATAATACAACAGCCATTCATTTCATTTCATGGTTAATTTATTTTATAGGGTGCATTGCCCTCATCTTAATAATTAATCTACCATAATTTGGCAGTGGTGCCATAGCCGTAATCATAAGGTTAGCATACGTCTCGTATCCGTACATAAAAACGAGAAAAACTCGCGGTGCTGATTAAAAATCAAGAAAACTAAACACGGAAACAGTGTGGTCATTGTCTGAGCTTGCATTCTCTGAAATAACCACAAATATTAATTGATGTTTCAAATTAGGTTGATTTCTTTACGTCCCGCACCACGGCCAAATTGTAGATTAGGTACCTACTAGGGCTTCCATCCCGGGATTCGAGAGTCTCGATTTCCCGAGAGTCTCGAAGGATATTTGGTCCCGAGAGTTTTAGTTTCCAGTCTCGGGATTTTCGAGATTTTCGAGACTTATTCAAACGCTAGGTAACTTACATACATTTCATATAAAGTTGCGTGTTAATAAGTATGTAGTAACATTATCACAGAATAACTAATAGTACACATTATAACGTGTCAATTAAAATACAAACAGAATAAACGAACGTGACAATTTTAAAATAAACAACAAACAAACAAGCACAATACGATCTTTCATCTAAGATCTCAATTTTTGTTTTCATCGTCTTTCAGTTTAATCCTATTCTGAGATATTTTCATGAAAGATAAAGGAAGTGTACTGAACCATAAGCTCCTGTCGTATCCAGAAGCAAACGACCTCCTCAGTCGCCTTCGCCGAAACCGGTCCACTGGAGATCTTCTAGCATACTTACACCATTTACAAATGGAGCGTAGCCATCGAGAGGAATGGAGAGGCGCTCGCCGTTACTCTTGATATCTCGAAGGCTTTCGACAGGGTGTGGCATGATAGCCTTATTGCAAGCTTTCTTCATACGGACTTCCCACCGGTTTATGTGTCTGGATATCGGACTTCGAGAGGGATCGGTCGATTCAAGTTGTCATTGATGGCTGCTCGTCCAACCAGTTGGCTATCAATGCCGGAGTCCCCGAGGGATTGGTCTCTCAGGGGTGGACTGAACAGGAACACCTGGTGCATATTAATGACCTGCTAATATCCAGTATTTTGGTATACGCAGATGACAGCACCGTTGCAAAGAGCTACATATCTGATGCTCGAGCCAGTGCAAAGCAAACCCAGTGTCTTAGGAAGGCGATGGTCAGACACATAAACACGAACCTGTCACTGCAGGCAGTCTTCGAATAGGGCGATTCCAGTCAGGTCAGGCAGATTCAATCCATCAAAAATACAGGTGTGTCTGTTCTCTGCCAAAGGGAGTAGTTTCGACCTGAGTCACTTTCCGAGGTGTAACCGTGCCGATTACTGAACGACTAGACCTTCTCGGCATATCATTGACTCTAACACTCAATTTTGGCTCTTCCATCGAGAATAAAATACAATTGGCATCTAAAATGCTTAGCATTTTGGCAAAGTTGAGAAAGTTCTTTACTTCACACCGGAACAGCTGCTCATTCTATACCTAGCGAAAGTTCGATCGTGCATGGAGTACTGCTCTCATCTTTGGGATGGTTCCGCCAAATACGAGCTCCAGGCGCTTGAATCCTTTGAGCGAAGGGCCAGGAAGCTCATCAGTAACGATAATCTTTTCTGTAATAAGCTCAGAATTCTCGAGCATAGACGCAAGGTCGCAATGTTTTTTATCGGGTACATTTCGGCGAGTGTGAATTCCGCATCTCCTTTCTTCCATCGGACAACCAGAGGTACGATTCAGCATTTTGTTTCAAATTTTATCATCCGTACCGTACCGCCAGAGAGTGGAACTCTTTGCCTAAGTCTTGTGTTTTCCGACAGGTACAATCTGGAGGCCTTCAAGTCGCGTGATTAGGTATCTTTTAGGCAAGCGCGTTCCATTGTAAGCGCTTGCCTATCTATCATACAAAAACGCGTCACATCATCATTTCGAGAGTCTCGAAATTTCGAGAGTCCCGAGAGTCAGCCATATAGTCTCGTCTCGATCCCGAGATTGTGAAATAGGTCCGAGAGTGGAAGCCCTAGTACCTACATGATCAAAGTATATATATACTTTGATCTTGTTTCCGATATAAATTAGTAGTAGTAGTTAGTATGTATATATACTTTTTTCATCCTCTGTTTATCTATTTTACCTACTTATGGTAGAAACAAAAATAAAATATGACAATGCTTTCGTCATTTTATTTTTTGCTACGTGGCCATCTCAACTCTGGCCTCTTCTAAAATATATTTTAGTTAAGCACCTAAGTATATGTTCATTATAAAACCTGAAATAAACTTAATATTTTCAATACAGGCACCATCAGTAGCTTTGCAGACCGCACAGTCGGCGCGCGGCCTTCATGCAGAAGGCGACACTAGCGGCGCAGCGACCGTAGATAGAGCTGATGATGGTCTCACTTTCAGCGAGCTTTATCTTTAGAAACATATCTTTTTTCAGGCAAAAACCTGATCCATAATTCAGTTCAAAATGTAATATTTTTAATAAGGGAACAATTTTATAAATGTTTGTAAAACACTTTTCGACCTGCTTTGTCCCTATTAGGATGGGAACAGAACTTGATTGGAGCTGATGAAAACGTAAAACTCTTACAAAAATAGTTTTCAAAAGAACTCTTAGACCAATATATTGGGTTATATACAATAGATTTCAAGTTGGTATTAAAATCTATAATCAGGTAGTTAAATCTAGCTTTATGCCTACCGAAGGCACCTACTTCTTATTTTGTTGGCTCTTTGTATAGGGCATAGAACCGATTTTAACCGATTCCAAAATAACCGGGAAAAACCGATTCTTTTTTGTCCTGTGAGAATCGATTCTTAAATTAGTAAGAATCGATTCTCGATTTTTTTCGATTCTCGTTAAAAAAATACCAAACTCCCAATCTTACTGCTTAGACCTTAGAGTAAGACGCGCTTCTGTCGCGATGCTCTAAGGCTTAGACGGCTTAGGTTGTGATGACGCGCACAATGTTATAATATAAGGCCTTATTTTTTTAGATCCTACCTGATGCTGATATTAAGTCGAAACTAAATTAAATATTTTCGATACAAAAATCACTTCAATACAGACTGACGGAACAAAAATGTTTGAAAATGATTTTTTTAAGTATTATTAATAAATTGTCAATTTCTATACAAAGTATGCATCTTGATATTAGTTAAGTAGGTACGTACCCACTACCATACGTACCTACCAAACAAACACGTGTTTGCTTGTAACAAAATTCGTTAATTACTTTGGGGTTGGAGCAAAATTAGTTGACTACACTAAAAAAACCTATATCTCCTGATTTAAAAAGCTATTTTTTTGGGAGAGCATCTCATACAATGATTTTTTCTCCTATTTTTTTTCCTATCAAGAAGTAAATTTTATTGTGGTAGGTATAGGCCAATCAATAAAAAGTTATAGAGTGCGTGAGGAGGAACCTAAGCGATTTCTTCAGAAATGTATTCAGGGTGCTTAAGTCCTGACGTCTAGGAGGTGAGGCGGAGGGAGGGGAGGGGGACAAAGGTCCCAATTTTAGGTTTTTCACCAATATCTCAAAAATGGCGCGTTGTAGCGAAAAATGTTCAAAGATAAAATGGAAGCTTATCAAATTTTCTATAACTTTGGTTCTATTCACTTTTTCCTATTTCCCAATAATTGTTGAGCTACACACTCCGGAAAAGTGAATTCTACAACTCCTTTTTAGACAAATATTGAGAGCCTTATAAACATAGTCAAGTTATTTACACAACTGATAACTCAAGAACGGTTGCCCGGATTTAAATTTTTAGCATACATATAGTTTATAACCTAAATTAAAACATAGAATACTTCTTATTCTGATCAAAGGTTCCCTAGGGTCCACGTGGACGAAAACGCGTGCGGAAGCTAATTGACCTTTAACTCCAAAAATACTAACAACTGATATAAAATTTGTTTGTAGTAAAGATTTGTCTAGAAAAGGCCTTTCTAATGATATATCATTCGTTGGTAGAGGGTGTGTAGAACAACTCTTTTGGCCATCTTGCCCATCATCCAAATTTTCACATTTCCTGAACAAGTAGCCCAAAAACGGTTGGAAATACGAACAAAGTGTATTTAACTAGAGTTATAGAGAATTTTATAAGCTTTCATTTCATTATAAATCATTTTTTCCTACAACGCACCATTTTTGAGATATGGGTGAAAAACCTAAAATTAGGACCTTTGTTCCCCCCTCCTCCCTCCGCCTCACCTCCTAGACGTCAGGACTTTTAGTATGTTTTCTCCCTAAGCATCCTGAATAAGTTTCTGAAGAAATCGCTGAGGTTCCCGCTTATGTCTGTGTTCCCGTTCACGCACTCTATACCCTCTTTTGAGCAATTTGTTAATCGGACTAGTAAGGTACCTACATAATAAATTGTTTTTTGCTTTTTTTCCTTGATTCCTTCCTTTTATGTGTGAGTGTAATTGTTCCTATCGTTAATTCCTACCTGTGCAATTTATTGTTACTTTTATTGTAAAAGAAGACTAGAAGAAATTAAACAGTACTCGTAACACACGGTAAGAGTCCTACTCCTACCTATCCTACTACAGATCCTGTAAGAATTAAGTACCTAGCTGTTTCTTTTATATTTTCGTGTTTTATTTTAAGTAAAAAACGCGTTTTTTCTTTACTTAACATGAAACAAAATTGTAAACAAAAATCAAAAAAGAATCGAAAAGAATCGAAAAAACCGGTTACCCGATTCCGGCCAAGGAATCGGAATCAAAATTTTCGATTCTTCAAAGAGGTCCGATTCTGCATGCCCTATCTTTGTACCACTCACAAAGTCCAAAAATACTTTTTATTAAAAATAAAAATACTTATGAACTAAACACAAAAAAATACACTGCCATTTTAGATATTATTAAAACCTCAGCTCCAGTGGGGCTACCGCCCAAGTAGCGTCGACTTCGCCGTCGGCTTCATTTGACATATGGTTGTAATACATTGCTACTTCTTTTTAGTAATAAAATAATATAATAAAAACATACCAAAGAAAAGTAGCAATGTATTACAACCATATGTCAAATGAAGCCGACGGCGAAGTCGACGCTACTTGGGCGGTAGCCCCACAGGTCGTGAACTATATCATTGTTATATACTCTCTTACCTATTTCCCTTTTTTTTGATGACCATCAAAATATATGTCCGGCTATAATGCTACAGAGCTATTTGTCAGTGACCAGGGACACAAGGCCGAATAACATGAATAATCTCATTCCTGTGTAGTTTATTATTTAACATATAATTATCTCTTATTTACTCATAGAACTTACAGAGGCACCCGCCACGTCAGTCGCAATTAATTTGATTGGTAGATCAAGCAAAGGTTATCCGATGAGAGTGGGACTGACACACCAGTTCTCAATTTTTTAACTAGTTTTCAGTGCTCATGGCCGGCGACAAGCAGCCACGTCTACCATCTCGCTTCTGCGGGTCTCTACTCTATACATAGAGAGACACCATCGGAGCCCGGAGGAACAGCGGACTGGACGGACAGGTCAATGTATTTGCTCGATTTTATAATTGACAAGGTTTGAGAAATAATAGTTTTTATTTCTAATAAGAATAATAATCAATTCACTATTACTTTTCCAAATAACAAATCACTTACATTATTGCAATTTTGAGATAATTAATAATTATCTACATTATGAACAAATAATTACGCTTTGAATTGATTAAGTACATTATATTCTAAAAATCTCTTGTTTAGCAAAACTTTCCTTATATCTCTAAACATCTACAAGTAAACCATAAATAATTATATATTTATTTATATCTGAGTATGAAGCGACGAAATATAATATAAGATCAAACGAACTTCTAGAAGTGAAGTTCGATCGATATTATATGAGTCGCTTCATACGAAAGATATAAGCTTCCCACCCACCCTTTGTACCCTTTAGTCAGTTTTGCTAATTTATTTGTATCTCTAAAAGAATGAGGTACGATCGCAAGACCGGTAACCAAGTAAGCTGGGGTGGGGTGTTGGAGACGTAATTACCGGAAGTGGTGAGATACTTTTCTAAAACAAGTAGTTTTCATACTCTTTAAAATAGTGCGAATCTGCCAAGTACCTGGGAGGTACTACAAGTAAACCATAAATAATTATATATTTATTTATATCTTTCGTATGAAGCGACTCATATAATATCGATCGAACTTCACTTCTAGAAGTTCGTTTGATCTTATATTATACAGTTAATGACAGTGCTATAAGTTTTTATTTCAAAGTTCAGTAATGCGATTGATCATGATCACGGTCCTGGCACCACAGGGATTGAAAGCAAAGAAATCGACTCAGCTAGGTTTCTTTTAAGTTCTTTCTGACATAGAATCAGTTGAGATATTTCAAGGAATGAAATTGATACATTTCAAAGATCAATTAACAAGCTTTAGAACGGTCAGTGCAAGGGCACCAGCGGTGACTCCCACAGGGGACCATCAGGGCCAACCGGTGGCTCATGAGAGCGAGTACCGGGTTTTTAGTGGGTAGTCCCCCTCCAGAGGTCCTATCGAGCCACGGCTGGGTGGGACCACAGGAGCCGCAACGTTGAATGTTTGCGGTTCCCTCCTGCCCCCGGACCGCCTAACTTCTCGCTTTGACTCTGGCTTTGGTTTATGACGTCAGTGCACTGTCTGTCCTTGTCATCGTGTTATGATATGACAAGGATGGATATAGTCTAGCTATCGCTATGGCTAAAGCTTTGAGTTAGGCGGTAGGGCCCCTGGTGAGTCTCACATTCGAACCCCCTGCTCACCTGAAGGGGGGGATGTGTAAATGCCTTTTTTCTCAGTATAAAAAATTCTGTGGGATGGCACTAATCCCTAATGAAAAACTAAAAGGTGCCCTCCTCGGAATTATTTCTGCCAGCGCCCTTGGGTAAGTACTAAGTACCAATTTTAATTATTTACATTAATTGATAAGTTTGTTGTTTCTGTGCTAAAAAAGTTGAAAGAAACTTATCAGAAACGATTTCATGGCTCTCAAGTGTAGTATAGCAATCAACTAATATTTCAGGGTGTTATGGGTACTTATACTTTTCTTTCTTTATCTTTTTTTTATGGTTGCAAAATAATAATAAAATTAAAAAATAGGGCATAGTTTATAGGTAGGTAGGTAGAATACTAGGTACAGTACTAGGCACATATCTTGAAATTTTTTCGACGGAGTGGGGATAAGTTCGTGCATGTGTTCTTGTGAGCAACCAATAGCGTGCGCCCTTTTCCCGCCGCCCGCGCCCCTCACCGCTACGCATACCCAAAATATGCGATTCGCGCAATACACACCCAATTTCAAGTTATATGCCTCGTACTGTAGTAGAATATTGAGATTGTCTAACTTTGTTGCAATCAACTTTGACAGAAATCGCAGTGACATTGCTGCTTTAGTAAGAACCAATGTGACAACTATCTTACTTAAAGCAGCAATGCAACTGCGATTTCAATCGAGAATTGTTAGCAACAGAGATACGTAATCGGTGGGCTGTTTAGGTACACACATATTTTGTTCTGTTCCCAAATAGGTAAGGTAGGCCTTACCTATTTGGGAACAGAACAAAATATGTGTGAGTGTTAATGTTAACTTTTTCAATCAGTTAAGTACCTAATAGGACACTTAAAAACCTATATTTCAAGTAGGTATTAATGACACATGAATTTAGGTGTATTATATATATACTTACTTGATTCAGTGGCCCCTGTTCCACAACTATTAGGAGCATACGATCTTGAAAATGAGCTACCCATTATTGATGCAGATCCTAAAGAAAGAAAATTAAATTTATGTTTAAAAGCTAAACACTGGATCAAGAAACACTCCGCTATGAAGTTATAATAATCAATAACATTAACTTAAGTACGATACACAAGGTAAATAAGAAGGAAAACTAAAACACTTGTAAAACATCATTCTTTCTACTGAATGTAATGTAAAACTGTGTTAGAGCACAGGTTAAAGTGCACCATTTTACAAAAGTAAGTATAAATTAAGTAGATACTACTAAAAGAACCACGAAATATCTACCTATTACATTTATGGCGAAAGGAATTACCTTGAAAATATCGTTCAATCACTCGAGAACCTAGTGTAGCGGCTATTTCACAAAAACTGAACATTTTTTTAATAATACGCAACATCGCAGTGTTACCGGTTATCAAAAACATTTACCCGAAAACGGAAAAATTATCATAAATACTTTATAGAATGTCTGAAAAAATCAAATTGGCTTTAAACAGTTAAATTAAACGCATTGTGATATTTTTTATCGGTAGAAATAAGCTTCCTTAATTATTTAAAAAAGTTTCTGAAGTTTTGGTTGCATGGAAAAAATACATAAATTAAAAGCTTCTAGAAGTTACTTACATTACAACCCGCGATTATAAAGAATGGGATTACGATACAAATGGCGTCTTTCATGGGTTTATATTTTTCACTTCTCGCTTGTATTGCACACTAAACGCTACATCATCTATCACTCTCTCAGTCACAGTCATCGTGGTAAGCGCAGGCGGCGAGCCACCGGCGCCGCCGCCGCCGCCAATATGCACTTTGCAATATCAGAAGTCAGAAGATGGGATTATTCCCTTGCTATTCCCTAACCACCACATTTTATAAAAAAAAAGTCAACTGTACTGTGAACCTGCATTTTGATTTAGAAAAAATGGCTATGCAAAAATTTAATTTGTCAGTTGTTTTTTTTTTTAATATGTATGTTATATTATATCGTCGATTACATTAGCCAATCTAGTGTCCAATTTTATTTAGTAACCTATTTAGGGCTGCCACCACTGTACTTGACAGTAAAATATTGTATAATAAGTTCAATTTTAACTTTACACTAATAAAGGAAAGGTAAATATTTAGATTAGAATTTAGATTACCTAGAGATGAGAATCTAAAATAAAAAATTAGATTCAATGTTAAAATGGAACTTATTACACAATATTTTATTGTTAAGTACGGGTGGCAACCCTTATTAGATTTCCAATTTGGTTTTTTTTCAGACATTCCCCATAGGTCAGATCCAGAACATAGAATATAGAAATTCAAAGGTTATCTAGAGTTTCACACAAATTGTTAGTTAGATAGGGAAATGTGATTGTATTTAGGTTATGTACTCTGTGACTAGGTCTGTAAATTCATGAATCTTGTATCTGTTGTTGGAATATATAGTTGGTACAGCTCACACAATATAACTTAAACCAAACAATATACAATATGGCTTGCGTTACTAAACCTTTTTGTACTTTAAATTGCTACTGCTCAGCCCCCCTACTCAAATGGCCAACTTTCTATTCGTTTGAACGCTACGCTTACTATTAAAACTTTAAAATAAGCAGTAAACTATAAAATTACGTGCCGTTAGCTTGACAATTCCATATAATACATTGAAATCTGTGATTTACATAAGTTTGCAACATGTGATTTAATCATCTATTGCTCAGATTTAAGCTTTAAAAGTAAGCGTAGCGTTCAAACGAATAGAAAGTTGGCCATTTGAGTAGGGGGCCGGTCACGTGGTAGGTACTTAAAGGAGCTGTACCTATGTAATTTTCAATCCTTACACCCGATTGCACTAAACTTAAGGATCGCCTAAGTCTGTTCCTAACTACAACACGACCAAATTAAAACGGTGTCAAACTTAGCGGTCATGTAGCTGTCATTCGCCTACTTAATTTGGTCGAGTTGTAGTTAAGAAAAGACAGGTGATTCTTAAGTTTAGTGCAATTGGATGTTAGTTTCCGGATTTCCCAGTTTTTCGGATAAATGCAAAAATCTGGCAATGATTAAATGTCGCAGCGACAGATGACACTGACACGAACACAGAGTAAGCAGGTAAATAAACGATAGAGGGAGATTACACGATCATTCAACTGACGGGTGACTGATGCAACTGCCAACTGAGGTGCGTTCCGCAGGCTGATTATCTAAAATGATGAGCGACTAGACCGAACTCGATCGGTGGTACGAAATTGACAGCGACGATCGAAGGTTCGTACTTGGTTCGTACATGTACGAACCTTTGCGCGCATGTGAATGGCTGTCAGAAATTCATTCGCAAAGTCACCTGGGGGCTTACCATCAGCAAATAAGAAACCGTTTAGTTCAAAAGCAGGCCTTAAACAGGACTGCTTAAGGCCTGCTTTCATACTAACCGTTGAGGTCATAGTACGAAAAAGTAAGGCAGTTCAATTTAAGCCCTGCTATAAGAGCTCATAGTAAGGCCTCTGATATGCAAATAGGTTCGCATATGAGTGTAATGCGAACGAAAATTGCTCTGAATACATAATTATAGCATTCATAATTTATAAAATTATGATATGTTAAAACTCGCCTTCGCGAACACAGTGCAAATGTGGTGTTTAGTCGCTTTCGCGCCAAGTTTGCGGCTTGCGAACCCTTTGTCGCGGGTCATAAAACCGATAATTTACGGGAGCGAGACGCGAACGCGACGTGAAGCTGCGAAGAATATTGGTTCCACACTCATGCTTCGCGGGATGTTCGCGGCATCACACGTGATTCAAGCGTAAGTATGGAGAGGCTTTTAAAAAAATCGCTCGTGTGAACGTCTCGTTCGTTTCCCCTTTAGGCCGGCCACACACAGACGTAATCACGTAACGGAATACCGAACGTAATTTCGACAATGTATGAAGATTCCGTACGGAAAAAACACGCTTGTGTGTGGCAGCCCATAGATTTTGTATGCAGCTGCTGCGTTCGGAATCACGTACGTACGGAATTCCGTTGCGTGATTCCGTCTGTGTGTGGCCGGCCTTATTGCATTTTGTCGACGTTTTCTGCACGGGATAAAAAAAAGTGCGTAGATCGCTTTCCATGGAAAATATATGCTGTGGTGATCGATGACTTAGCGATTGTTCTGCCTGAATGCACTGCTGTGTCTGTTTCTGTCTGTGGTTATGATGAGTGATGACAGATTCCTTTTGGGCTGCGGTCCCCATGGCGATTACATCGATTACGGCGTTTACAACGCTCACACGAGGTCCGCATTCGATATCGCGCTCAAATCGATAAAATCGACAAATGACAGTTGGCGAATGCGAACCGCTCGTAAGCGCGCTAACGTTTTATTCTAACCTCAAATACAAGATGGAATAATTGCTAGATACTATTTTTGCTCTCTAAAGCGATGATAATGATGAAGAACGTTTGATTATTGAGTCGTGTGCACCCAACATCTTTTTTTTTTCAACTTTTTACATCAACCACCTTTTTGGATAAGCTCCAAATTAGTATTAACAAAATATTAACCAATATAATGCTCTATCCTTTTGTTGTGAAGTGAGGAAAAGATCCTTCTATAACGAACTCTCTCATTTTTTGATTTTTTGACGAAATAAATTTCTGACACCTGTTTCGTTTGACAGTCACTTATAACTTTTGACAGAACGTTCACAAGGTTTCGTTCAGAGGCTTAGAGTGCCGGTTGTTGGTTGTTTTTTAACTCACTCTAATGTTAGGAACGACCAAGAACTTTAAATGTCAATGTCAATACAAATTCTTCATTTTCCACTTGGAATAGAAATGATTTAAACTTTCCTTAATACAAAATCAAATAAAAACTGTTTTTTTGCGAAGCTACCATGATTTATTTGAAAATTAGACACAAAAACATCAAAATACAAAATAATGTCAAATGACATTGACAGTTTTTCTATAGACAAACGTCAGAGCGTTTTACAACCATCAATCTTGATGGTTGTTTGGTTGCAACGCTCTGACGTTTGGAACGGGAAAGTTGTTACAACCGAACGTCACGCTCTAATGTTTGGAACGGCGTTAGAGCGTTCGGTTGCACTCGGAGCGTAGGTTCGGAACGACCCCCAGTGATTACGCTCCAAGGCATGGTCGCTGTAAGCCCAAGATGGCGCTGGTAATGACGTCATGAGTGACGTCACGCTAGATATTGGGTTGCGTTCAGAGGCTTAGAGTGCAGTTAAAAAACAACCAAACGGTTGTTTTTTAACTCACTCTAAAGTTAGGAACGACCAAGAACTTTAAATGTCAATGTCAAAACAAAGTCCTCATTTTCCACTTGAAATAGGAATAATTTAAACTTTCCTTTATTCAAAATCAAATAAAAACAGTTTTTTTACGAAGCTACCATGATTTGTTTGAAAATTAGACACAAAAACATCAAAATACAAAATAATGTCAAATGACATTGACATGTTTTCATAGACAAACGTCAGAGCGTTTTACAACCATCAGGGTTGCGTTCAGAGGCTTAGAGTGCAGTTAAAAAACAACCAAACGGTTGTTTTTTAACTCACTCTAAGGTTAGGAACGACCAAGAACTTTAAATGTCAATGTCAAATCAAAGTCCTCATTTTCCACTTGAAATAGGAATAATTTAAACTTTCCTTTATTCAAAATCAAATAAAAACAGTTTTTTTTTCGAAGCTACCATGATTTACTTGAAAATTAGACACAAAAACATCAAAATACAAAATAATGTCAAATGACATTAACAGTTTTTCTATAGAAAAACGTCAGAGCGTTTTACAACCATCAATCTTGATGGTTGTTTGGTTGCAACGCTCTGACGTTTGGAACGGGAAAGTTGTAACAACCGAACGTCACGCTCTAATGTTTGGAACGGCGTTAGAGCGTTCGGTTGCACCCGGAGCGTAGGTTCGGAACGACCCTCAATTTTGATGGTTGTTTGGTTGCAACTTGCAACGCTCTGACGTTTGGAACGGGAAAGTTGTTACAACCGAACGTCACGCTCTAATGTTTAGAACGGCGTTAGAGCGTTCGGTTGCACTCGGAGCGTAGGTTCGGAACGACCCCCTGTAAACGCGCTAACGTGCAGCGAGCGGACCGGCTGGGTTTCGTTCTGAGGCTTAGAGTGCCGGTTGTTGGTAGTTTTTTAACTCACTCTAAGGTTAGGAACGATCAAGAACTTTAAATGTCAATGTCAATACAAAGTCTTCATTTTCCACTTGGAATAGAAATAATTTAAACTTTCCTTAATACAAAATCAAATAAAAATTGTTTTTTGCGAAGCTACCATGATTTATTTGAAAATTAGACACAAAAACATCAAAATACAAAATAATGTCAAATGACATTGACAGTTTTTCTATAGACAAACGTCAGAGCGTTTTACAACCATCAGGGTTGCGTTCCGAAGGTACGCTCCGAGTGCAACCGGAAGCTCTAACGTCGTTCCAAACATTAGAGCGTGACGTTCGGTTGTTACAACTTTCCCGTTCCAAACGTCAGAGCGTTGCAACCAAACAACCATCAAAATTGATGGTTGTAAAACGCTCTGACGTTTGTCTATAGAAAAAGTGTCAATGTCATTTGACATTATTTTGTATTTGGATGTTTTTGTGTCTAATTTTCAAATAAATCATGGTAGCTTCGCAAAAAAACAGTTTTTATTTGATTTTGTATCAAGGAAAGTTTAAATTATTTCTTTTCCAAGTGGAAAATGAAGACTTTGTATTGACATTGACATTTAAAGTTCTTGGTCGTTCCTAACCTTAGAGTGAGTTAAAAAACAACCAACAACCGGCACTCTAAGCCTCTGAACGAAACCCAATTTTGATGGTTGTTTGGTTGCAACGCTCTGACGTTTGGAACGGGAAAGTTGTTACAACCGAACGTCACGCTCTAATGTTTGGAACGGCGTTAGAGCGTTCGGTTGCACTCGGAGCGTAGGTTCGGAACGACCCCCTGTTATCGCGATAATATCGATATTATCGCTATGGGGACCGCAGGGTTTCGTTCAGAGGCTCGGCGACGGCTACACACACAGTATTTACTGTGGTCCAACTGCGTGGTAAATACTGATAATTCCAATTCCAACGATGGAGTGAAAACGAGCGCCTACACGCTCAGTATTTACCACAAGGTAATGTTGCCAGAACGTGCCTTTTATTACGATTTTAGAACTATTTTGTAAAAGTTAGCGGCCAAATTTTATGTTTGGGGGCCGATTTAGATGAAAATCGGTTTTGGGTACTATTTCGACAACAAAACAGCAATGCAATGTTAAAAATATAAAAAAATCCAAGATGGCGGCCAACTTTTTTGTTTGTGGGCCGATTTAAATGAAACTCGGTTTTGGGTACTATTTCGACAGCAAAACAGCAATGCAATGTTAAAAATATTAAAAAATCCAAGATGGCGGCAAACTTTTTTGTTTGTGGGCCGATTTAGATGAAACTGAGTTTTGGGTACTATTTCGACAACAAAACAGAAACGCAATGTTAAAAATATAAAAAAATCCAAGATGGCGGCGAACTTTTTTGTTTGTGGGCCGATTTAGATGAAACTACTACTACTGAAAACTACTACTACTATGAAACTAATACTAGTACTAAATAACTTAAAAATTTAAAATGAATGAATTCTGCCAACGATACTTCTTACCTAATTCAGTTTGTATGTTTGTCTCCTTTTTTTTTATTATATGCTACCTCATTTCTCTTTTAAAAAGTTTGCCTGTAGAATTTATAATTATAACATGCGGTGAAACTCTTTTATTGGCTAAGTGTAATTGTTAAGTTTATATTTTAAGCATGATTGTAGCAAAGAAGCTGTTGAGTTTCCTAATAAATAAAATAAAATAAAAAAAAACTCGGTTTTGGGTACTATTTCGCCAACAAAATAGCAATACAGTGTTAAAAATATAAAAAAATCCAAGATGGCGGCCATCTTTTTTGTTTGTGGGCCGATTTAGATGAAACTCGGTTTTGGGTACTATTTCGACAACAAAACAGCAATGCAATGTTAAAAATAATAAAAAATTCAAGACGGCGGCAAACTTTTTTGTTTGTGGGCAGATTTAGATGAAACTCGGTTTTGGGTACTATTTCGACAGCAAAACAGCAATGCAATGTCAAAAATATAAAAAAAAACAAGATGGTGGCAAACTTTTTTGTTTGTGGGCCGATTTAGATGAAACTCGGTTTTGGGTACTATTTCAACAGCAAAACAGCAATGCAATGTCAAAAATATAAAAAAGTCAAGATGGTGGCCAACTTTTTTGTTTGTGGGCCGATTTAGATGAAACTCGGTTTTGGGTACTATTTCGACAGCAAAACAGCAATGCAATGCTAAAAATATAAAAAAATCCAAGATGGCCGCGCAATTTTTTGTTTGTGGGCCGATTTAGATGAAACTCGGTTTTGGGTACTATTTCAACAGCAAAACAGCAATGCAATGTCAAAAATATAAAAAAGTCCAAGATGGTGCCCAACTTTTTTGTTTGTGGGCAGATTTAGATGAAACTCGGTTTTGGGTACTATTTCGACAGCAAAACAGCAATGCAATGCTAAAAATATAAAAAAATCCAAGATGGCCGCGCAATTTTTTTGTTTGTGGGCTGATTTAGATGAAACTCGATTTTGGGTACTATTTCGACAGCAAAACAGCAATGCATTGTTAAAAATATGAAAAAATCCAAGATGGCCGCGCAATTTTTTTGTTTGTGGGCCGATTTAGATGAAACTCGATTTTGGGTACTTTTCGACAGCAAAACAGCAATGCAATGTTAAAAATATAAAAAAATCCAAGATGGCCGCCTATTTTTTTGTTTGTGGGCCAATTTAAATAAAACTCGGTTTTGGGTACTATTTCGACGACAAAACAGCAATGCAATGTAAAAAATATAAAAAAATCCAAGATGGCTGCCAATTTTTTTGTTTGTGTGCCGATTTAGATGAAACTCGGTTTTGGGTACTATTTCAACAGCAAAACAGCAATGCAATGTCAAAAATATAAAAAAGTCCAAGATGGTGGCCAACTTTTTTGTTTGTGGGCCGATTTAGATGAAACTCGGTTTTGGGTACTATTTCGACAGCAAAACAGCAATGCAATGCTAAAAATATGAAAAAATCCAAGATGGCCGCACAATTTTTTTGTTTGTGGGCCGATTTAGATGAAACTCGATTTTGGGTACTTTTTCGACAGCAAAACAGCAATGCAATGTTAAAAATATTAAAAAATCCAAGATGGCCGCCTATTTTTTTGTTTGTGGGCCAATTTAGATAAAACTCGGTTTTGGGTACTATTTCGACGACAAAACAGCAATGCAATGTAAAAAATATAAAAAAATCCAAGATGGCTGCCAATTTTTTGTTTGTGGGCCGATTTAGATGAAACTCGGTTTTGGGTACTATTTCAACAGCAAAACAGCAATGCAATGTCAAAAATATAAAAAAGTCCAAGATGGTGGACAACTTTTTGTTTGTGGGCCGATTTAGATGAAACTCGATTTTGGGTACTATTTCGACAGCAAAACAGCAATGCAATTCTAAAAATATGAAAAAATCCAAGATGGCCGCGCAATTTTTTTGTTTGTGGGCTGATTTAGATGAAACTCGATTTTGGGTTTTATTTTGACAGCAAAACAGCAATGCATTGTTAAAAATATGAAAAAATCCAAGATGGCTGCCAATTTTTTTTTTGTGGGCTGATTTAGATGAAACTCGGTGTTGGGTACTATTTCGACAATAAAACAGCAATGCAATGTTAAAAATATAAAAAAATCCAAGATGGCTGCCTATTTTTTTGTTTGTGGGCCGATTTAGATGAAACTCGGTTTTGGGTACTATTTCGACAACAAAACAGCAATGCAATGTAAAAAATATGAAAAAATCTAAGATGGCCGCGCAATTTTTTTGTTTGTGGGCTGATTTAGATGAAACTCGATTTTGGGTACTATTTCGACAGCAAACAGCAATGCATTGTTAAAAATATGAAAAAATCCAAGATGGCCGCGCAATTTTTTTGTTTGTGGGCCGATTTAGATGAAACTCGATTTTGGGTACTATTTCGACAACAAAACAGCAATGCAATGTAAAAAATATGAAAAAATCTAAGATGGCCGCTCAATTTTTTTGTTTGTGGGCTGATTTAGATGAAACTCGATTTTGGGTACTATTTCGACAGCAAAACAGCAATGCATTGTTAAAAATATGAAAAAATCCAAGATGGCCGCGCAATTTTTTTGTTTGTGGGCCGATTTAGATGAAACTCGATTTTGGGTACTATTTCGACAGCAAAACAGCAATGCAATGTTAAAAATATGAAAAAATCCAAGATGGCGGCCAACTTTTTTGTTTGTGGGCCGATTTAGATAAAACTCGGTTTTGGGTACTATTTCGACAACAAAACAGCAATGCAATGTAAAAAGTATAAAAAAATCCAAGATGGCCGCGCAATTTTTTTGTTTGTGGGCCGATTTAGATGAAACTCGATTTTGGGTACTTTTCGACAGCAAAACAGCAATGCAATGTTAAAAATATAAAAAAATCCAAGATGGCCGCCTATTTTTTTGTTTGCGGGCCAATTTAGATAAAACTCGGTTTTGGGTACTATTTCGACGACAAAACAGCAATGCAATGTTGAAAATATAAAAAAATCCAAGATGGCTGCCAATTTTTTTGTTTGTGGGCCGATTTAGATGAAACTCGGTTTTGGGTACTATTTCAACAGCAAAACAGCAATGCAATGTCAAAAATATAAAAAAGTCCAAGATGGTGGCCAACTTTTTTGTTTGTGGGCCGATTTAGATGAAACTCGGTTTTGGGTACTATTTCGACAGCAAAACAGCAATGCAATGCTAAAAATATGAAAAAATCCAAGATAGCCGCGCAATTTTTTTGTTTGTGGGCCGATTTAGATGAAACTCGATTTTGGGTACTTTTTCGACAGCAAAACAGCAATGCAATGTAAAAAATATAAAAAAATTCAAGATGGCTGCCTATTTTTTTGTTTGTGGGCCGATTAAGATGAAACTCGGTTTCGGGTACTATTTCGACAACAAAACAGCAATGCAATGTTAAAAATATTAAAAAATCCAAGATGGCTGCCTATTTTTTTGTTTGTTGGCCGATTTAGATGAAACTCGGTTTTGGGTACTATTTCGACAACAAAACAGCAATGCAATTCTAAAAATATGAAAAAATCCAAGATGGCCGCGCAATTTTTTTGTTTGTGGGCCGATTTAGATGAAACTCGATTTTGGGTACTATTTCGACAGCAAAACAGCAATGCAATGTTAAAAATATGAAAAAATCCAAGATGGCGGCCAACTTTTTTGTTTGTGGGCCGATTTAGATAAAACTCGGTTTTGGGTACTATTTCGACAACAAAACAGCAATGCAATGTAAAAAGTATAAAAAAATCCAAGATGGCCGCGCAATTTTTTTGTTTGTGGGCCGATTTAGATGAAACTCGATTTTGGGTACTTTTCGACAGCAAAACAGCAATGCAATGTTAAAAATATAATAAAATCCAAGATGGCCGCCTATTTTTTTGTTTGCGGGCCAATTTAGATAAAACTCGGTTTTGGGTACTATTTCGACGACAAAACAGCAATGCAATGTTGAAAATATAAAAAAATCCAAGATGGCTGCCAATTTTTTTGTTTGTGGGCCGATTTAGATGAAACTCGGTTTTGGGTACTATTTCAACAGCAAAACAGCAATGCAATGTCAAAAATATAAAAAAGTCCAAGATGGTGGCCAACTTTTTTGTTTGTGGGCCGATTTAGATGAAACTCGGTTTTGGGTACTATTTCGACAGCAAAACAGCAATGCAATGCTAAAAATATGAAAAAATCCAAGATAGCCGCGCAATTTTTTTGTTTGTGGGCCGATTTAGATGAAACTCGATTTTGGGTACTTTTTCGACAGCAAAACAGCAATGCAATGTAAAAAATATAAAAAAATTCAAGATGGCTGCCTATTTTTTTGTTTGTGGGCCGATTAAGATGAAACTCGGTTTCGGGTACTATTTCGACAACAAAACAGCAATGCAATGTTAAAAATATTAAAAAATCCAAGATGGCTGCCTATTTTTTTGTTTGTTGGCCGATTTAGATGAAACTCGGTTTTGGGTACTATTTCAACAACAAAACAGCAATGCAATGTTAAAAATATAAAAAAATCCAAGATGGCGGCCAACTTTTTTGTTTGTGGGCCGATTAAGATGAAACTCGGTTTTGGGTACTATTTCGACAACAAAACAGCAATGCAATGTTAAAAATATAAAAAAAATCCATGATGGCGGCAAACTTTTTTGTTTGTGGGCCGATTTAGATGAAACTAGGTTTTGGGTACTATTAGTCCAGGCAATGAAAATTACTTTTTTCGAGAAAATCACATTATATCCTACAGAGGTGGTTTTCTTAAACTTGATTAATATAAGCTTGTCAATGATAAATTTCAAGTTTTCCCCAAAATATCTGGGGTGTTTTTTTTTGCAAGGGTGGTTCAAAGATTGTTTTTGTCTTAAAACATCGAGATTTAATCGTACACAAAGGGAATTTTCTTTATGAATTTCTTTAAACCATCAGAAACGAAACCTCAAAAATCACCACCTGTATTTCAGAGGAATTTACAAAAAAGGCAATTAAATAATAAAAAATCATAACTCAGTAACAAATATTAAAAAATCTGTGATTTTGCATGATAAAGTTCCTTATAATTAACTACACTACTAACAAAATTTTCACTCAGGTGACTATTATAGTTTTTTTTTAATGCGTTTTATTAATTTTTAAATATGAAGCATTAATTCTTCATTCGTAAAAGTTAAAAATTAAATAGTGTAATAATTAATAATATCTTAAAATTAAATAATCCCTCAAGTCGAAGTAAAAGATTTCTCGAAATTTACAAAAATGTCAACAAGGCGGAGGATAATATAGAGGAGAGTGTTGAGCACGGATGACAGGCGCTATGTACGACGACGCGGCGACCGGCCAGCGCGGTGCAGTGTCACGAGTCGATACAAAAGTTTACGATAAAAACTTGTCTGTTTATCCTTACTTGTCCTATTTGGTTAACAATCTTCACACAACTCTGCATTGAAATATTCATTTATGAAATACAACAAATGGTTTAAAAGATGTATGGCAGCTGCTTAAAACTATTTACTGAATAGATAGAGTACAAGTAAGGATAAATAAACTATCTTCACCATTTAGTACAGCACGTCAGGTTATATAAAACTGAAAAAAATTACAATTTATTTTGAACCTCAAAGTCTTCGCACTTAAGTTTAAAATTGATTGATTTGATATTGTCAGCTTTTCCTTTAAGGAATTTTAAATTTCTTCTCAATTTTACAACAACGTGCCTGAAAATTCGTTCATTATTTTGACAACCTTCTTCGAGATAAATCAGCGGGCTAATTGTCTAATTTTAAAATCTATCGCAAAAGAAGAAGCTTCAATGTGTTACATCCTTGAAAGCGATTGCGATAGATTTTGAAATTAGACAATAGAAAGGTTGAATAGCTACACCAGTCCAATAACTAGGTACACGTGAGCAGCGGCCAGAAGAATTAATATTAAAATCCATGTCTCTCGGGGTTTAGTTTATTAGTGCGTTCTGTTAAGTGAAAAATAGTTCACTTCTTGTTACCAGCACCAAATAACATGTCATGTTATTATAATCTTAAAAACCATCTGGCCTGGATACGGAGACATGATGTTATCATTCTAAATTTGATATTCAATGCGGAAATGAATTTCAATAATTACTTCCCGCACTAGTACGGGAAGTAGTATTCCAAATTCAAAACGGTAGAACTTTTCAGCTAGCATTATTTTATAAAACTTTATGGTTATGATTCAATTTGAAAAAGGAATGCGGGGCGTTCGACTATTCCGTGGTGACTGGTTCATCACATTCTAAATTTAAAATTCAATGCGGCGAAGAATTTCAATACTTACTGCCCGATCAAGTAACTATTTCAAATTCAAAATGGTAGAACTCATCAGCTAGCGTTTTTATGAATCTTTATGGCTGCATTACTGCATAAGAACCAATTTAAAAAAATAGGTCTTTACTAAGAAAATTTTATTTTCCCACATTTCTTGAGAAAAACACTATTCGGAACTTGCACGACACCAGCGCCACTATGTAAACGCAACAAAAGGGGAGTATTTCAAACAGTGAATGACCAGTGCATAATGTTTTTTGTTATAAAATAAATAAAGTAAATATAAAGAATAACAATAAATAGTGTTTTTATAGATATTTTATATGATTATATTATTATTTACTTACTATTTATTTTCAGACTATTTTGGAATATAATAAGTAGGTATTATAATTCACATTTTCTTAATCATAAAACTATGAAAGAAAACAACAACTTAATCTAAAAAGAAGTTTATTTAATTTGTTTTCAGTGAACTACTGCAACTAAAGGACATATTAGGGTAGGTAGTCGGAAAAGTTCGCGGCTTTTTCTTACTAAAAATAATAAAGATACCACAGCGAGGAACATCTTTATCACTATAAACTAAAGCACTTGAACCATTTTTTTGCAGAAGTATTCGACAAAGCATCTTCTCCATTAACAATTCAAATATTTCTTTGAGCACCATACAGCAGCACTGCATTCTTTTTTATAAAGAGTCTTACTGACGGGAGCCCGGGATCCCGGTTTTCAGGATCCCGGGATCCCGACCGTTTTTCAATCCCGAAAATTTCGGGGTTGAGTTTTACAATCCCGGGATTTTCGGGATTGGTTAATTATTTTAAAAATGTTGAAAAATATAGTGCGTGAAGCTAAACGCTCAGTGCCAGTGCTATCAATATAATTGGACGCCTATCACTTTTAATTTATAAAATACAAGAAAACCCTTTATTTCATTGAAGCAGCATTCCACGCAAGCAACACAAATTTACCCAGCGGGTTTGCGATGATTTCTTGGAATAAAACTTTTTTTATTTTGAACTAAAATTATAGACAAGCAACTCTCACTGGGTTATGTGGTGGGTGATATACTTCAGTGTATGTGTGTGTGCTACTGAACTAAAATGTATGAACATTCTTTAAGATTAGTTTTGAAATGAGACATTTTGCGACTCATGAATATTATTTTAAATCAGTTTTTGCTAAGAAACTACTTTACTACCTAAATACTAACTAGGTTTTTACATTAAATTTGTCAATAAATTTGGTCGACGTTAAGAAAGGTGTTTACGTGCCGTAAACATGCATTTCACAGCACAACACGGAACACGGAATTGACCTAGAATAATGTTGCTGCATTGTCAAAACAAATACAGCATCTGAATTTTCTTACTCACACATCTTTGTAAATAAATTAATATACACATATGTAAATAATTTTGTATAAATTAGCATAGCAAAAGAAAATAAATGTGACATTCACCAACTGGACTTCAGACGTTGTTACTCTGTCGGCAGACAGATCGACCCATCATCTACGAATCCTCTCACTGCGGCCAAGACACCTTTAGCCGTCAGATATCTGATCAGTCTTGTGAGCCTGCTTGACTGGCAGTGAGAAAATCCATCCTTATACCTTATTCCTTCCACTCTCCGCTTGTCACCTTAGGTCGACTGGTACAAGCATCCTTATTTATTTATATGTGTATTTATTAACTTATGGTTAGGGCTAGGGCTGTTAGGGCGCTAGGGCCGTAGGGCACTAGGGTTGTCAAGTAGGATAGTTCTACCCTTTCCAATTCATGTAAAGGGAAACCTTGCTCCCTTACATTTTGGTCCTTCGAGAAATTTTTGTTTGGACATTTGGTCCTACTAAAAACTGAACCACGCGGTCCCTCTTTTCCCTGTTAGGTATAGGGCTGACATTGAACAAGACTGACACTCTAGAGAATTGCGTGCTGGTGTACTCAACAAGCATCAGTTTCGTAGTGATCTGGGGTACAAAGTGCTTAGTGTTCCTGTTGGAAGGTTACTCGTACGGTAGCGGATCGGTTGCTGGCCTCCCACAAGCGGGTCTCACCAGTAATTTAGAAGTCGCAAAATACCGTAAAAAGAGGACGCAGGGGCACTTAGTACTGACATATTCGCTATCGAAGTAGGGAAAGTAGGGTGATAGGGAAACTAAGGACGTAGGGATACCAAAAGGACGAAGATAAGAAGAATGGAAATCTCAAACATCAATGACCTTATAAAAAGCCAAGAGGCGGACTGTGCAGAATTAAAACGAATAAGGGATAACATCAAAAAGGATTCATCAACCAGGAAGACTCAAAAATATATTGAAGACCGAAGAGTAACTATCGACAGTATTTACCATCGAGCGGCGCAAAACCACAGACTATTACAAGAACAGGAAATATTATCGACTCATAAATATATGACATTAAATTATTTCGACACACAAATAAGAAAAACGTACGACGACGCAATGGACCACTTGCGTATATGTGAAGACAAGTTAAAAATTGCCGATATACAGATACAGACATGTTCGACCGATGACAAACAAGACAAGGGTGTCAGTTCACCTAAATTATTTATTCAAAAATATCGACTTAATCAGCTGGAGAAAAAAGTATCGACGGCATTGACCGCCATTTCTGAAAATAAACCAGGTTGGCATTTACAATCATTGTTGACAAACATTGAAAAATTATTTCAAGAAATCGACGAAAATAATATACGGTTGCTAATGGACGAAAGTACAGTCACCGACGAATACATATCACAAGACTGGTTTGGGCGCGCTCAAGAAATGGTAGACGATATAATAGAAAAACTGCAAGACAAAATTAACGAA
The DNA here is from genome assembly GCA_943789525.1 of Agriphila geniculea. Lineage (NCBI taxonomy): Eukaryota > Metazoa > Arthropoda > Insecta > Lepidoptera > Crambidae > Agriphila > Agriphila geniculea. The sequence continues at coordinate 9,258,450 of OX038889.1, forward strand.
AACAGTAAACAACAGAACAGGATTTCCTCAACCAAGTTACCCAGAATTACCATACCGAATTTTACGGGAAGTTACGAGTCGTGGAATTCATTTTACGATTTATTTAAAAAGATAATTGACGACGACTGTACTATTTCTACGACAGAGAAAATGCAATACCTAAAGACTCACATTCGAGGCGACGCGGAAAAGCTGATCAAGCATTTGACGATAAACGAGGCTAACTATAAGGCAGCGCGTACATTACTCATAAATCGCTATACAGATGAGCGAGCTATAACGCAAAGATTTATTGATAGAATACTTGATCTGCCGAAAATTAAGTTTCCAAATGCGAAAATGTTACGAGATATGCATGACTGTATTAATGAGAGTTTAGAAGCGTTAAAAAATCAAGGCATCGACATTTCCTCATGGAGCCCGTTTTTATCACGTATAGTAAGTCGAAAATGGGACAATGACACCAACATGAAATATGAAGACCACCTAGAAGAACCAAATAAATTACAAGATTTTTCAAAAATGATGAAATTTTTAGAAAAACGATTTAAAAGCTTGGAGACAAGTAAATCATCAACAACTTTCAATACGCCAACGCCAACGTCACTGAAAAATCAAGACAATAATTCTAATGATTGGCAAGATAAAAAAGGCACATGTTGGTATTGTCACAAAGATCATAATATTAATCACTGCGTATCATTTAAGTTATTAAACGTGAATGACCGCATTAAGAAAGTACGAGAAAAACAAATGTGTTACATCTGCTTAATGCATGACACGAAAAAAGAATGCGTCAGTTTAAAATACAATAAGTGCGAAATATGTAATAAAGCGCATTCTACGTTATTGCATAGAAACGTAAACGAATATTTATCATCAAAAATTCAAGGTCAGAGTCAGAGTAATGAAAATAAATACGGAAAGTCAAGTTCCTCGAAAACTTATGCACCGAAAATGCAAACTAAAGAAAATCAAGTTCAAAGATTTTCATCAAACGCGTATACGCAAAATAATGGAATTCGGAAAACCGTACTTTTGGCCACAGCCTTAGTACAAACTACGACAATTGACGGATCGCCACAATTATTACGAGTTTTATGTGACCAAGGCTCGGAAGCATCGTTGTGTACTGAAGAAGTAGCACAACTTTTAGGGTACCCTAGACGAAAGATAAAAGCCGAAATAAAAGGCATCGCAGACGAAAATCCTAAGATGTCGAATCATATGATTGACGTCACATTGAAACCCAGATTTCCAAGTGCATATCAACTACAGACATCGCTAATAGTATTACCAAAACTTACCGGGGCATTGCCAAAGCAAAATTTGCGACCATTTGATCAAATAAAGCTGGAAAATAAAATAATTGCTGACCCTACTTATTACAAGAGAGGGCCGATTGATATAATTTTGGGTGCGGAACACTATAGTAAATTAATAATACAAGGATTTGAGAGGCTAGAAAATGGTATTATCGCACAGAATACTGAAATAGGATGGATACTTTCAGGATTTTGTAACAATGAGAGTTGTACCGGGATGAAAATATTAAGTTTAATGACAAGCGCCGAAGAAAAGACATTAACACAATTCTGGGAATTAGAAGAAATAACAGACGAAAAACCATTAAAAAATGACGACCAAATATGTGAGAATTTTTACGACAAAACGACACAAAGAAATCTAGACGGAACCTATACGGTTAGACTTCCAATTAAAGACAGTTCTCTAGAATATGGAAATACGCGTCAAAAAGCCATGGCTCGACTCATGCAATTAGAAAAGAAATTGGACAAAAACAGTAATTTACGACTGCAATACAATGATTTTATGACAGAATATTTAACAATGAATCATATGCGAAAAGTAAATAAAATAAATTATTACGAAGGAAAATATTATATTCCTCACCAGCCGGTAATACGAGAAAACGCTGTAACGACAAAATTACGCTGTGTATTCGATGCAAGCAGTAAAGGAAGCACGAATATGAGCCTTAACGACAATATGTATAAGGGTCCTCGATTACAACAAGACATGTCCACTATATTGTTACGGTGGCGCAAACATAAGTTTGCTTTTATGGCGGATATAGAAAAAATGTATCGTTGCATTAAAATAAGTGAACCTGACCTACCTTACCAAAGAATACTGTGGAGATGGTCCGCACAACAAAAAATACAGGAGTTTGAATTAACTAGGGTAACATATGGCACGACTGGAGCGCCGTATTTAGCAATTAAAACTTTACAAAAACTAGCGATGGATGAGGAGCAAAACTACCCCATTGCTAGCAAGGTCACATTACAAGATTTTTATGTAGATGACGTATTGTCAGGGGAGAATGACCTAGAAAAGACAAAAACGTTACAGAATCAACTAAGTCAGATGTTAAAAGCCGGAGGATTTAATTTGAGAAAATGGTCATGTAATAATGCAGAGCTGTTAGAAAATATTCCCGAAGGAAACATAGATGACGAAATGATAAAGTTACCCTTAGATGAGACGAGAAAGTCATTGGGTGTAGTTTGGTTACCAAATCAAGATACATTCAAGTTTAAAATTGAAGTAGCAGACAGCGAATATCCCACAAAAAGATTTATTATTTCTGAGATTGCGAAAATATTTGACCCACTTGGATGGCTACAACCAGTGATAATTACATTGAAACTTTTAATACAAGAAATATGGATTAGCAAATTAGGCTGGAACGAAAAAATCCCGGAAAATATTTACAAAAAATGGGTCATAATACAGCAACAATTAAAATGCCTTGAAAACATTACGATACCTAGATGGATTCATTATACGGAAGGAAGTTTAGAGTTATATGGATTTAGTGACGCGTCTGAAAAAGCATACGGTGCAGTTGTATATAGCCGAACAAAGGTAAATGACACCTATCACGTAAGACTACTTCAAGCTAAAACAAAAGTAGCTCCGTTGAAAAATAAATCAACGTTGCCTCGACTGGAGTTATGCGCGACCGTTTTATTAACAAAATTAATTAAAAAAGTAAAGATTGCTCTTCAATGTAACATTACAAAAATTTATTGTTTTACGGATTCTATGATCACCATAGGGTGGATAAAAGGAGAGCCTGACAAATGGAAAACATTCGTTGCTAATAGAGTGTCCGAAGTTCAAAGAACATTACCTGAAGCTTCGTGGCATCACGTTAGTTCAGCAGAAAACCCAGCTGACGTCATATCCAGAGGCATAGAACCCAGCAATCTACCAAACTACAGTCTATGGTGGAACGGCCCAGATTGGTTACAGACAGACAAAATAAGAGAATCTATGTTAATACTAGATCCAAGCATCGAGGTCAAAACCTGCTGTAGCACTGTAGTGGAAATAAAAAATAAAAATGAAGTTTTAGAAAGATTTTCGAGCTTTGAAAAATTGGTTCGAATTTTGTCGTACTGTTGGAGGTTTGTACGAGGAAATAGAAAAACAGGTTTATTAACTTGTGAAGAATTAGACAAAACAAGGACACAGATTATATTATTAGTACAAAAAGCATCTTTCAAACAAGACTATGAACATATAAAAAAAGGACAAATAGTTAAGAAAACTAGCAAACTATCGAGTTTGGACCCGTTTATAGACGAAGATGGAATAATCAGAGTTGGGGGAAGATTACAACATTCACAATTACCATATGATCAAAAACATCCAATATTATTACCGTACGATCATCACGTGACATCAATATTAATACATGATGCGCATGTAAAAACCTTACACAGCGGAAATCGACTTACGTTATCATACCTACGACAAAGGTATTGGATAATAGGCGGAAAACGTAAAGTAAAGAGTTACATTAATAAATGTACTAAGTGTATTAGATACAAAGCAGAGACTGCTTCGCAAAAAATGGGAGCACTACCAAAACCACGAGTGACGCAATCATACCCTTTCTCTCATACAGGATGTGATTTTGCAGGACCGATACAGGTGCGAGCAATGAAAGGTAGAGGTCATAAGTCCTACAAAGGATACATAGCAGTGTTTATATGCCTTGCTACGAAAGCCATACACTTAGAACTAGTGGGAGATTTATCGACTGAGTCATTTATTGCTGCGCTTAGACGTTTCATGGCTAGAAGAGGTCACGTGTCTCATATGTACAGCGATAACGCAACAAACTTTGTAGGAGCTGCGAACTTTCTATATAAAGAAATATTGGAAATAACTCAATCGCCAACATTTCAAAATACTATTACAAATATGGGCACTCAATGGCATTTTATACCACCAGCAGCCCCGCACTTCGGAGGAATATGGGAAGCTGGAGTAAAATCCATGAAGCATCATTTGAAAAGAGTAATAGGAGACAGCACTTTGACATATGAAGAACTTTCGACTTTTTTGCATCAAATTGAGGCATGCTTGAATACGAGACCTTTATGTATTCAGACTGAGAACATTAATGACAATATAGTATTAACTCCAAGTCACTTTCTGATTGGTCGCGAGGCAGTCGGCTTTCCTGATCCAATATCAAACATCAATATAAACTTGATAAATTGCTGGAAACATATTCAAAAAATGAAAAGAGATTTTTGGTTATGCTGGACAAAAGAATATTTACATCAATTGCAACAGCGATATAAATGGAAAGCGAATGGAGAGAATTTAAAAGTCGGTACAGTCGTACTCATTAAAGACGGAAACATAAGTCCTAGTAAATGGCCGTTAGCAAGGGTCAAGGAAATTCATCCTGGAAGTGATGGTGTTACGAGGGTCGTGACGCTTCAAAGAGCACAAGGTTCTGACCAGAAGAGGGCTATACACTCCCTTATACCATTACCAGTGAATGAAAGTTTAGAGACAAGTGAAGACAAAACGCCTGTACAAAGTAACGTAGCAATTGTGGAAGAAAACAACACAAGAAAGCATAAGAAAAATTCATATAGAAAACCGTATTATTGGTTTTTAATGATAATGTTTATCTTTATACAAATGTTGGCACAAACAGGAGCCTCATATACAATAAAAAATTTGGAACCTGGATTATACATAGAAAAAATAGGAAATACTACTTTAGACAGAGGTACTTTTAGAATAGAAAAACATTACGAAAGAAGTATTTTAAGCCAGAAAGTAGAAGCTACAAAAGGAATAGTAGATCAATTTAAATCGCTTTGTTACTATGCCAAAACGCTATATCGTGATACTCATTGTATACAGTACCATATTCATTTACAAGAGGAGGCAGAAAAGGTTGAAAAAATAAACGAATATTTAAATGAGTTAAATCAGACTAGAAAAAAGAGAGGTTTATTGGGACAAATGATGACTTATTTATTCGGTGTCAATGACGAAGTTTACAGAGATATTGATTCATTGGATAAAAACCAGCAAAAACTTATTGATGCAGCGAATCATCAAACAAAATTTATGTTAAAAACCATAGCAACAGTTAACCAAACAGAAACCAGAATACAGGAAAAATTAAATAGTTATCAAACAAAACTAAATCAAGTAATATCTTACATAGATAACAATAACGGATGGTATCAATCGGTAGATAGTAATAAGATTCAAATACATATGTTACATTCATACCAAATAGCTTATAACTATATAGCTGAAATAATATCTTACTACGCTGGTATTATGGACATTTACTTATCAAAAGCAACAGTGTACAGTGTACTTACACCAAAGAACATCGCAGACATTATAAAAGCAGCCAACAGCAAGTTACCATCAAATCTTAACATCATTCAAAATCAATTACTTGATACAAGATTATCAGAAAATGAAACTCACATTACGGTATTAGCATATTTCCCTATTACAGAAAAAGCCAAATATACTTTATTACATGTGACTCCAATACCAATGAAATACCGAGATGGGATTTATCAGAGCTTGGATATTCAACAGTCAGTTATAGGAATAGACTACAACAATGAAAGATATTTTGAACTTACCCATGAAGAATTTAAAAATTGCTTACATAGATTCAGTGATTACATTTGTTTTCCTGTGGCGGTGAAGAACATGCAATTAAATAGAAATTGCATTGTTGAATTTATTACTAAAAATGAAACTAAGACGGACTGCTCGACTCGAACTTACAACGTTACAAATGAAATTATATGGAAACAAGTACAAATGACAAATACGTGGATATATGTGACAAAACAAAAAGAAACTATATCTATTGTATGTGACGGACAAAGAGAAGAGGTTTCTATTCATGACGTTGGGATCATACAAATATCAGAAAATTGTATTATAAAGACAATCACTACTATGTTAGTTGCGAAAAGAGTTATTGCCGAAAATGTAATAGCATCGTATAGTAAAAAATCAGAATTTAAACTAAGTACTAACATTACTGTATTAAATAAGTATAATAATATTAAGAAGGAGCAAGTAATAGATAGTTCTAAAGATATTTTTAATAATTTAGCAAACGAAGAAGAAACGTTACAGACAACCCTAGACAACACCGTGTGGAGTAGCATAACTATTCAGACATACGTAGCCAGCTTATCAACGTTATTAATATTTTCTTTTATAGTTTTGGTGATATATTGTTTCGGTCCACAGATAAGACAAAAAGTACAAAATCTGGTGACAACACGACGGGTGGAAGCATCACCCAACAGCAGCCCATCTGAAGAGCAACAGTCCAACACCCAGTCGGCACCTCAAAGTCAGACTCGGACGCCGCCGATCTACGCGCGGCCGTTTCCTCGCAAACCATCACCGGGGCCTGCACTGGAACTCTATCAACTGGACTCCGTTCCTGAGAGGCGCCAAAATGTTTACGTGCCGTAAACATGCATTTCACAGCACAACACGGAACACGGAATTGACCTAGAATAATGTTGCTGCATTGTCAAAACAAATACAGCATCTGAATTTTCTTACTCACACATCTTTGTAAATAAATTAATATACACATATGTAAATAATTTTGTATAAATTAGCATAGCAAAAGAAAATAAATGTGACATTCACCAACTGGACTTCAGACGTTGTTACTCTGTCGGCAGACAGATCGACCCATCATCTACGAATCCTCTCACTGCGGCCAAGACACCTTTAGCCGTCAGATATCTGATCAGTCTTGTGAGCCTGCTTGACTGGCAGTGAGAAAATCCATCCTTATACCTTATTCCTTCCACTCTCCGCTTGTCACCTTAGGTCGACTGGTACAAGCATCCTTATTTATTTATATGTGTATTTATTAACTTATGGTTAGGGCTAGGGCTGTTAGGGCGCTAGGGCCGTAGGGCACTAGGGTTGTCAAGTAGGATAGTTCTACCCTTTCCAATTCATGTAAAGGGAAACCTTGCTCCCTTACAAAAGGTTTTGTCAATTATCTTTATTTGCATAGTTAGTTAGATAAATGTTTTTTAATTTATTGAAGTTTAAAAAGATCATTATTCATTCTTGAAAAATATTGTTTTAATATAAAAAGTGTCAAACTGGTTAGTTTAAGTCTGGTTAGACCTAATTTGACTCTAACTTTATTTGTTAGTGATTAGATTACTAGGTGTGTATTGTAACGTAAAATATGTTGGATTTTGTTAAAATATTGATTAAGTACCGACGTACTTATCAAAATCGTCATTTTTGACCATATCTTAATTACATTTATTTTTGTCTATTTTTATTTGTTGATTATAGAGACGACTTTTTTAAGATTTATATATTTTATTTTTAATCTTCAATCCCGAAATAATCCCGGGATCCCGGGATTGGCTTGGTGTAATCCCGAAATTCCGGGATCAGAAATAAGGGCCGGGATCGAATTCCCTAATCCTAATCGAAAAAAATGTAAAACGTATCAAATAAAAATTATTAAAGATTTGAAAAAGTAAGACAATTTATTGTGTTTAAATTTTACCATTATTACCAGAATGTCAACTGTAAATTTTTACTTACAGAAATGTTTTATAGCTAGCAGATACTAACCCGCCAAAAATTTATATTAGACGTTTTTCTGAAACTATATGAATTCAAAACAATCTGTGCCTATTTTAGGAATGAGCAAAAGCTCATTCCTAACCAACTGTTACATCCCTTAGATGTATAGTTAGTTGCTAACAACCCTGGATAATATTGCTGATCCAGCGTCTGGTAGATCAGTTGGCCGCGGTCGATTCCCGAGCGCTTTAGTCTCATTCCATCCTCCGTGAAGGCTGCCATTTCGGGAAAAATATTAAATCTTCGTTTAATTTCTAAATCCCTTTTTTTTTAAACCCAAACCGCGAGACTCGCCCTAACATTCTGGTGGCAGCTAAAAGGTTCTTAAAAAGGTCCTCGGGCCATCTCCGTTCCAAAGTCCTAAAATTGTAAAAAGTGTGTGAATTTACGCGTATAAATACAAAATCTATTTATCTCTGTGTCTGTGTCCAGTGAAAACTCTGTGTCCAGTGTAAATCTACTTCTATATCCTGCATAAACTTACCTCTGTGTCTAGTGAAAGAAAAACCTATAACCACCGTAAATCACACGAGTCTCGTCTCTATCCCTAATAATCTCCGTATCCAGTGTGAACTTACCTTTATATCCAGCGTAAACTTACCTCTGTGCCCAGTGAAAGAAAAACATTATCCTTACCAGTGTTACCTGTGTCCAACGTAAACGGCACAAATATTTTTAACATTGCATTGCTGTTTTGTTGTCGAAATAGTACCCAAACCGAGTTTCATCTAAATCGGCCCACAAACAAAAAAGTTGGCCGCCATATTGGATTTTTTTATATTTTTAACATTGCATTGCTGTTTTGCTGTCGAAATAGTACCCAAAACCGAGTTTCATCTAAATCAGCCCACAAACAAAAAAGTTGGCCAGCATCTTGGATTTTTTTATTTTTAACATTGCATTGCTGTTTTGCTGTCGAAATAGTACCCAAAACAGAGTTTCATCTAAATCGGCCCACAAACAAAAAAGTTGGCCGCCATCTTGGATTTTTTTATATTTTAAACATTGCATTGCTGTTTTGCTGTCGAAATAGTACCCAAAACCGAGTTTCATCTAAATCGGCCCACAAACAAAAAAGTTGGCTGCCATCTTGGATTTTTTTATATTTTCAACATTGCATTGCTGTTTTGCTTTCGAAATAGTACCCAAAACCGAGTTTCATCTAAATCGGCCCACAAACAAAAAAGTTGGCCGCCATCTTGGATTTTTTTATATTTTTAACATTGCGTTGCTGTTTTGTTGTCGAAATAGTACCCAAAACCGAGTTTCATCTAAATCGGCCCACAAACAAAAAAGTTAGCCGCCATCTTGGATTTTTTTATATTTTTAACATTGCATTGCTGTTTTGTTGTCGAAATAGTACCCAAAACCGAGTTTCATCGAAATCGGCCCACAAACAAAAAAGTTGGCCGCCCTTCTGGATTTTTTTATATTTTTAACATTGCATTGCTGTTTTGTTGTCGAAATAGTACCCAAAACCGAGTTTCATCGAAATCGGCCCACAAACAAAAAAGTTGGCCGCCATCTTGGATTTTTTATATTTTTAACATTGCATTGCTGTTTTGTTGTCGAAATAGTACCCAAAACTGAGTTTCATCTAAATCGGCCCACAAACAAAAAAGTTTGCCGCCATCTTGGATTTTTTTATATTTTTAACATTGCATTGCTGTTTTGTTGTCGAAATAGTACCCAAAACCGAGTTTCATCTAAATCGGTCAAATCGGCCCATAAACAAATAGACTTAACCATAATAACGTAAAATGTAGGTACTTTTTTAGAAACCACCTACTGGCAACACTTGGAATTGGAATTTGCATTCCAAAATTCAGATATCAAGAAAATACTGTGATCCATGATTCCACTAGGCTACACATACAGTATATACCATGGATTTTGATAAATACTGATGGATCACAGTAAATACTTTGTGTGTAGCCGTCGCCTCAGAGTGCCGGTTGTTGGTTGTTTTTTAACTCACTCTAAGGTTAGGAACGACCAAGAACTTTAAATGTCAATGTCAAAACAAAGTCTTCATTTTCCACTTGGAATAGGAATAATTTAAACTTTCCTTTATTCAAAATCAAATAGAAACTGTTTTTTTGCGAAGCTACCATGATTTATTTGAAAATTAGACACAAAATCATCAAAATACAAAATAATGTCAAATGACATTGACATGTTTTCATAGACAAACGTCAGAGCGTTTTACAACCATCAATTTTGATGGTTGTTTGGTTGCAACGCTCTGACGTTTGGAACGGGAAAGTTGTTACAACCGAACGTCACGCTCTAATGTTTGGAACGGCGTTATGGTGTGTCCCCACTTAGGTTCGCGAACCTCCGCGCACCGCGCTCCGCGCTCCGCGAACCTCGGAGCGCGCTCCATATTTGGGATCCGATGCGAACACGCGAACACGGAGCGCGGAGCGCCAGTGTGACCAGATTCAGTATTTTAATACTTTTTCGGTATATTTTATCGACTTTTCCGAACATCAGTATTTTTGTAGGTATATTAGCGGAAGTAAGTATTTTCGGTATATTTTGGCTATGAAGTTATTGTAACTACGGTGTTAAGTCCCCGCGAACATTGATGTTCAAGGAGTTTCCCGGATTATAACTATATTTCATTCAGAAGCAAAGATCAGTAGAGTCTGTTCTGAAAAAGAACCAACTTGGGATTTATGCTTGATTACCGTTTTTGAAATGTTGACGGTACTGGTACGTTTTAGTGCGACTGTATTAACAAGATAAATATTAATTCAAGATAGTCGCACTATAATTACGTATAAGGCGACGGCTACACACAAAGTATTTACTGTGGTCCAACTGTGTGGTAAATACTGATAATTCCAATTCCAACGAAGGAATGAAAACGCACGCCTACACGCTCAGTATTTACCACATAGTAATGTTGCCAGATCGTACCTTTTATTACGATTTTAGTACTATTTTCTAAAAGATAGCAGCCAAATTTAATGTTTGGGGGCCGATTTCGATGAAACACGGTTTTGGGTACTATTTCGACAACAAAACAGCAACGCAATGTTAAAAATATAAAAAAATCCAAGATGGCGGCCAACTTTTTTGTTTGTGGGCCACTTTAAATGAAACTCGGTTTTGGGTACTATTTTGACAACAAAACAGCAACGCAATGTTAAAAATATAAAAAAATCCAAGATGGCGGCCAACTTTTTTGTTTGTGGGTCGATTTAGATGAAACTCGGTTTTGGGTACTATTTCGACAACGAAACAGCAACGCAATGTTAAAAATATAAAAAATCCAAGATGGCGGCCATCTTTTTTGTTTATGGGCCGATTTAGATAAAACTCTGTTTTGAGTACTATTTTGACAATAAAACAGCAACACAATGTTTAAAATAAAAAAAATCCAAGATGGCGGCCAACTTTTTTGTTTGTGGGCCAATTTAGATGAAACTCGTTTTTGGGTACTATTTTGACAACAAAACAGCAACGCAATGTTAAAAATATAAAAAAATCCAAAATGGTGGCCAACTTTTTTGTTTGTGGGCCGATTTAGATGAAAATTGGTTTTCGGTACTATTTTGACAACAAAACAGCAATGCAATGTTAGAAATAGTACCGAGTTTCATCTAAATCCGCCAGATGGCGCTTTGAAGTAAACATAGTCTCTACGTTAAATATTGCCGAATAATTTTAAATCACAATTCTAACATTTGGAATCAAGTTAAATCAATAATTTGTCTAGTGATTCACCAGTGATATCGTTTGCAGAACTATATCTATAGTTTAAAAGTGTGTATTTGTGCTCAAAAAATATTCAGTGCCTCTTTTAATCTGCGGATTATTAAAAACTGCGGAATATAGTCTGAGCATTATCCTCCGAAAAGTGATTAAACTGCGCTTTAATTTGCGTAATAAATCTCATCTCCAGTGTTAAAACTAAATATCATCAGTGATATTATCAGTGTTGAGTAGTACTATTTAGTTAGTACTATAATAATTATTTTCGTCTTGACCTCATACTCAAACCAACTCATGCATCAAGTTTCAAACCCTACTTAACTGATCAATACTTTGAACGCTTTAAGTCGCTTTGGCGCATACGTTAGCACACTGAGTGCTACATACTGAATTCAGCTGTGAGTGGCCCAAAGATCGATCCTCGCTAATAAAGACTTTTTCTCCCAAAATTTTTTTAGAGACATTTTATTTATTTTTAAAGATTTTTTTTTAAATTTGTATTGAAGATATTTTTGGACATTACTTTTCAATTACTTTTGATTTACTAAAATATCTTCATCCACCAAAGCCGTAGTAAGGTATAAGATTATTGAGAGTAATTATATAAGGATAAAAAATGTCGACTAAAGGATCATCTGAGTGCGCGGGATGTCCTAATATCATGGATGGAGCAATATTCATGCAATGTATAACCCGGTCGAGTTAACTCGGCACCTGAAGCGCGATAGACTCCCTTCATTTTCTCCTTTCCTCACGCCACTGTCGTCATGCCAGTAGCGTTAGTACATTTGTTAGCGACAATTTATCGATAATCTATCGAAAACTTTAAAAAAATTGACGACGGTGGCGTGAGGAAAGGAAAAAACAAGAGGGGTCTATGGAGTCAGGTGCCGAGTTAACTCGACCGGGTTATAAACGTTGCAAAGACAATTATCATTTGCAGTGCACCGCAGATTACAATGTGATGACAGCTGAAACTAAAAACGCCTGGATTTGTGATTTCTGCCGCATTCGCGAGCTCAAAAAGGGTAATAACACGATTACACCAACGAGAGCTAAATTACCCACTGCCTCCAATGATAGCTTCGTTACCCAGCGCTTGAAGTCAAGTTATCCTGCGCCAACGAGTTGTTCCTGCCCTTCGGCCAATGATTTAAGGGACATTATTAGAGAGAAGATTTACAATGCTTTTGAGGATGTTATTAATCCAAAAATTGATGCTTTGCCAAATATGATATTTGGCTTTGAATCATCTCTCGCGCCATTCAGCCAGGATCTGGATAGCATAAAAACGCAACACGCCGCCCAGTTGGCCACTTTGAATGATGTCCGCAAGGAAAATGAGTCGCTACGTTCAGCTAATCAAAACGTTTCTTCTAGACTGGCACAGCTTGAGTTACAAACACGTGCAACAAATATTGAAATACAATGCGTCCCAGAAAACAAGCAGGAAAATTTGGTTAATACAGTTCTGCAGCTTTCTAAGGTTATAAAGTGTCCTATCAACGAAGGCAACACTCATTTTAGCGCTAGACTTGCTAAAATGGACAATAAAAGTCCCCGCCCACGCTCCATACTCGTAAAAATCAACAGTCCTCGCCTTCGAGACCAATTTCTGGCGGCTACAATAACGTTTCACAAAAACAATTCTAGCGAAAAACTTAACACCAGTCATCTGGGTATCGGCGGCAACAAAAAATCACCAGTTTACGTGACAGAACATCTGACACCAAAAGCAAAACAACTGCATGCAGCGACTCGTCGCATTGTCAGGGACCTGAAATATAAATTCATCTGGGTACGCGATGGAAAAATCTTTGTACGGAAGAACGAGGAGGCTAACTACGTATACATACGAATCATGAGACTCTCAAAGGTTTATCATAAAGAACGCTAAAGTTGCCTTGTTATATTTTGTTTTACTAACGGGCTCTTTTAATGATATAATTGTATTCTACCAGAACGTAAGAGGATTGCGGAGGAAGACTGTCGACATTTTCAATAATATCGTTTGTAATTATTATGATGTAATAATCTTGTTAGAAACGTGGTTAAACGATGGCGTTTTTGATTCGGAAATCTGTGATGACAGATACAACGTATATAGGCGAGGCGAGACCATCAGAGTAGTGGGTTTCATCCTTCAAAGGATGGTGAAGGGGTGTTCATTGCTGTCTCCAAAAGATTGAACTCAGTGCGCCGTTACTCTTGTGAAGATTCACAAGAGTAAAGGCGCACTGAGTAGATGACTGTGAGGACTTGTGCGTGCGTGTCGGAAGTGACGGAGTTAATTCTGAGAAGTTGAACATTTGCGGTGTTTACCTGCCTCCTCCTTTAAAAAGCATATTTTATCACACTTTATAGACAACTGAAACCGTGCTCTTCTCTGAATGATTTATTTTGATTTAAAAATGTTTGATCAATTGGAATTGTATTGCATGCTTTGTATATAAGTATAATATTTTTAATTTAGATTTGCTTATGTGTAACATCTATAATTGAGATTGCATTTAAAGTGTTATTCATTTTCTTTTTGCTGTGAATGATTTAATGTTAATCTTGTTCATGTTAATAAATGAATAAAATAAATCGGCCCACAAAAAAAAGTTGGCCACTATCTTGGATTTTGTAATATTTTTAACATTGCGTTGCTGTTTTGTTGTCGAAATAGTACCCAAAACCGAGTCTCATCTAAATCGGCCCACAAACAAAAAAGTTGGCCGCCATCTTGGATTTTAATACTTTTAACATTGCGTTGCTGTTTTGTTGTCGAAATAGTACCCAAAACTGAGTCTCTTCTAAATCGGCCCACAAACAAAAAGTTGGCCGCCATCTTGGATTTTTTTTATATTTTAACATTGCGTTGCTGTTTTATTGTCAAAATAGTACCCAAAACCGAGTTTCATCTAAATCGACTCACAAACCTAAAAGTTGGCCGCCATCTTGGATTTTTTTATATTTTTAACATTGAGTTGCTGTTTTGTTGTCGAAATAGTACCCAAAACCGAATTTCATCTAAATCGGCCCACAAACAATAAAGTTGGCCGCCATCTTGAATTTTTTTATATTTTTAAAGTTGCGTTGCTGTTTTGTTGTCAAAATAGTACCCAATACCGAGTTTCATCTAAATCGGCCCACAAACAAAAAAGTTGGCCGCCATCTTGGATTTTTTTATATTTTTAACATTGCATTGCTGTTTTGTTGTCAAAATAGTACACAAAACCGAGTTTCATCTAAATCGGCCCACAAACAGAAAAGTTGGCCGCCATCTTGGATTTTTCATATTTTTAACATTGCGTTGCTGTTTTGTTGTCGAAATAGTATCCGAAATCGAGTTTTATCTAAGTCGACCCACAAACAAAAAAGTTGGCCGCCATCTTGGATTTTTTTATATTTTTAACATTGCGTTGCTCTTTTGTTGTCAAAATAGTACCCAAAACCGAGTAGTCTAAGCGGTCATGGGATTTTTGGTAACGATCAAGGAAAAGGTTAGATTCATTTTCATGGGTTGTAGAGTGGTCCCCTAATGTGAATGATCTCGGTCTGCCTGCTCTCAGTGGTTGCAACTTCGAGTTATAGCGCTTACAAGAGGCTTCATTGTGACGAAAAAAAAACGATCAGAGAAATGGGTAGTTTTAGTATATATTCAAAGTATGTCGTCTCTGCAGATGAAGCAAGTTGGTCTGCCAGCTCATAGTGGTTGCATTTCTGAGCTATGACGTGCACAAGTCACGTCATTGTTACGAAAAAAAAACGATACGGGAAATGGTCAGTTTTAGTACCTATTCAAAGTATAGTATCTCCACGTGTGAAACAAGTTGGTCTGCCGGCTCTCAGTGGTTGTATTTAAGAACTATCATTGTGTACGCTAGACGCTTATTTGTAGAGAAAGCCTAAAAAAACTTTGAAAAACGGGACAATAGGCAAATTTTTAAGTGCACGCCGGCCGCTTGCGTATCTGCGACTATATGAGTCCCCTCCCCACCTTAAGGCATCTCTAAACACGCGCGCGAAAAGCCCCAAACCTCCCGCGAAGCAGTGTGCGTAGTGTGGAGCCGATTTGAATCGAATCCACACACCCGCGCGTGAGTATGGAGAGGTCTTGCCATGCCTGTGCCACCGCTCATCCCCCATCCCCTCCTCCCCCCCACTTCCGGTTTTAGCGTCAATAAAGATGTTCGATCCGGGTGCCATGTATCTATATTCCGGATCGCCATGGATCGTAATTCACTGTATCGATCCAGATTATAGAATCTGGATTTATAGGCATCGGCTACACGCTCGGTAAATACTGTGGCTCAGCGCCATAGAGTAAATTTTAACCATGGAAAGTAAAATATTGAACATTCCATACAAATTACTTTTCATGGTTAAAATTTACTCTGTGGCGATGGATCACAGTTAGTCTAAGCGGTCACGGGATTTTTGGTAACGATCAAGGAAAAGGTTAGATGCTTTTTCATGGGTTAAAGAGTGGTCCCCTAATGTGAATGATGTCGGTCTGCCTGCTTTCAGTAGTTGCAACTTCGAGTTACAGCGATTATAAGAGGCTTGATTGTTATGAAAAAAAACGATCAGAGAAATGGTCAGTTTTAGTACCTATTCAAAGTATGGCGTCTCCGTAACTGAAATGATGTGATCTGCCGGCTTTCAGTGGTTGCATTTCAGAGCTATGACGCGCGCAAGTTATAACGATTTTCGGCAAATTGTATTTTTAAAAATACTAATCGATAGTTCTTTATTATGATGAAAAAAATGTCTAAAGCCGTTTTTTGACTAAAATGAATAGATTGTTCGGAAAAAATACTTTGATTTTTTTTTTGTATGGAGTGAGATATTCAATGTGCTCTTACGGCCAATTCCTAATTTTTTCTGCCTCAAAACTACTTCTGCGTCACTATTTCAAACGTTTAAAATAATCATACACTATCAAAGCGCACTCAGCTTGGATTTTTAAACAGTATAAAATCGTATTTTTTAGTTAAAACTTTTTTTGCCATTCTTTATTTTCATCAATTTTAACACTAGAAAAGCCAACAAAACGTTCAGTTAAGGTCTATTATACAATTGTTTTTACCATAATTACAACGCAACTAAAATATAAAGCTAAAATGTTCTCAACAAAAAACCATAAATATCTGAGTTGTAATTGTTTCATTAATAGTTTTGACCTGACCAAATTCCTAACGAACTCTTAAGAGGTATTGCAGAAGAGATGGGGCCAATACTGGCTAAAGTTTTCAACGAAATACTACGCACGGTTATTATACCTAGACAATGGGCAGAGTCACACATAATACTCTTACATAAGAAAGGATCAAGGAAGGAAATAGGAAACTTCAAGCCCATATCACTGATTTCAAACACATACAAAGTCTTTGCAAAGGCGTTACTATAAATAATATTTATTTTTATTTATTTATGGTATCTGGTAATCTTGATGAAAATCAACCAATCAAACAGGCTGGGCTCAGGAAAAACTACAATACAATATATCACATCACCATTAAACAACTCATCCAAAAACACAACGAATATAATAAGCCAATTTACAAAGCTAATTTCAATACCATTATCTGATGTCCTTACATTTATTTTAATGAAACAAAGAAGACCTAAAATTTTAAGTGATTTACTTGATAAAATAACTGTAACACCTTATTTAAAGAAAATTAACTTTTTATTACCACACGTAACATGACTTTACTAATATTAAAGAATAGACTACCTAATACAATTAAAATTAAATAAAGATTACCAAAATTTACAGGGCTTTGTACACATAGCTTCTTAACTAGAGACATACAATAAGACCCAATGTATAATAGTTAGGGAGGCGAGGTAGCTAAATGGCGTAATTCAACGGCGCCGTCGAGACCTATCAAAATCGAAAGATAAAATAATTTCGAAAAGAAAAGCTCGTATGGTAAAAACCATTTTAGCGGTGGGTTTGGCGTGTACGGTTTTTCAAAAATGTAAAAAAAAACAGTTACTTGGGCATTCTCGAGCGCGTCAGATATTCATACTACGTATGCCCCAAGTGCCTCTGATAACAACGGTATACTAATCTGCCGGTTTGCGTGGTGGGGGTAGGCATATAAAGTAGTCAAAAATGCAAAAAAAAAAATTTACTCGAGCGCGTCAGATTTTCGGAAGGGGTGTTAAGTAGGCCCCAAGGAAGCTCCCTTTAAAAAAACTGACGATTTCGGCGTGACCATAAGTTACGAAGAATTTTTGAAAATGCAAAAAAAAAAGTTTTTTTTGAAATACTCGAGCGCGTCAGATTTTCATAGGGGAGGTTTATCTCGGTATTCTGAAAGCATATTTTCTTAATCTGACAAAACTGTTGGTGTGTTCTCTTAATCTGACCGGAAAGGCTTTTTGGTTTTTTTTTTTCCTTTCTTTCTCCTTGATAGAACGGGGAATTTAAGAATGACAAGGGTGTACCGAAAATTCCCGTCTACCGCTTCTTTCCCCACCATTAATGTCGCGAAATAAAGGAAAAATACTGGTAGGACGGCATATTTCCGCGAAGCGCTCAGTCTGTATTACATGTTTATGGCAAATTCCTCTTTTTGCTTCAATTCTTCACTTTGTTTTGCTTACGGTACGTCCAAAAAACAATTTGAGGATCAACAGGCTATTGAATAATATACATACATGAAACTGTACATGTTAATAATACTTTTGTATACAGATACGCGTAACTTTTTCCGAGTCCACGAAAATTGTCGAGAAGCTTTAGAAAAAAAAAATTTTTTGAGATATAATAAAAGTTACATAATTTAATCATCGTTATTTCATATCAATTTTTTTAACACCCTCAGTTTTCAAGATATACTCAAAAAACCGGGAATTTGAGTTTTTATGATGCTTCAAGTCAAAAAGTTTTTACTTTGGACAAAAATGTAAAGAGACCTTTTTTGTGTAAAATAAAATTACCTTTTTTGTTTATTTAAACTTTTTTTTTGTAAAATGTATCGTTCGCGACTTATATGCCGCAACGCGTTTTTCGGAAGACGAAATGGCTCCTCCACACTCCCGGTCATGCGGAAACCGGCAGATTTTGTATTTTTAATACGTTTTAGATTATATTCTTCAAAATAAAAAATAAAAAAATCGCGCTCGAGAATGCCGGATTAACGTTTTTTTTTTACAAGTTTGCGACCCTATAACTCGGCGGCGTCAAGGACTTATCGTCAGATTAGTTAAATTTAGTCTTAAAACACTAAAATCAACCCCCAATATCTTAATCTGACGCGCTCGAGTATTTCAGACTATCGATTTTTTTTTACTAATCTGATCGTCTATCCTAGGCGCGCGTCACTACATAAAGAGCTAAATACTTTACAAGGTTGTTCTATTAGGTCCAAGGTATCTCTCATATCTTAAACTGCCACTGTACGAGCAAACCCGTACATTTTCGTATGTTTCATAATTTGGCGAAGTAAGCAGAACGTGGCCTGCGCGCCGCTCGATCAATTTGTAAATCAGTCGCAATAAATAACTCGTGAAAACAACATCTTTTCATTTTCCTCCAAATTGACCGCGACCGGCATTTCGGAATCATCTAGCATTAACAGTTTATCATCGGTAACAATCCGTATGTATGGTCAACAGACCATACATAATTTATGGTCCTTCGAGCTACGAAAAGCGGGACCTTACGCGACACGTGTGTGATCAAAGCCGTTTCGTGTAGTGTTTTCCGCTGAAACAGCAATATCAGAACATTTTACCTGGTGAAGTGCACGTTGGAGGAGCGGCAGCCAAGGAACACGACCTGAACTAAAGGCAGTCGCAGTTAAGCAGATTTTACAAGTAAGATCTTTCCATATTATCGCTTACGTAACAATCGCAACGACAAAATGGAAGATCTGTTAACAAATCAATGCCAAATCTATGGAGCTATGGAAAAGCTCCTAACTAATTTTAAAAAGGACGGTGCCGAGCGAAAGACGGCCGATTATATCAAGAAAAAAGTAAATCTTTTAGATGACTACTGGAAAGAGTTCCAGAACAATCATTTGCAATTATGCAACGTAGGTGATGAGTCACATGATTATTTTGTGGGCAATCACTATCAAAAAGCTCATGATTTTTATAAAACAACTCGGGACTACATCTTGCTTCATCCCAAACCGTTATTGAAACCAGCTACACCGATGGCCTCCCCGGTACTTTCGCCGACGGTCTCGGTGGAGCACCTTAATTTACCAACATCAAACAACAATCAGTCTCATGAAACTGTACATACTATTCCGAAATTTAGATCGCAAGGTACTAATAGTAAGCTTGACGAAATGCTAAGAAAGCAAACTAGCAATTTTAGAGCCTTTTCACGTACTATTTCAAACTTTAACATTGATTTGTTATCAGAAAAATGGGAATTCCAAGATGCTTTAAAAACATTAGAGTCTCGATGGTCAGTTATAGATGCGTTACATTGGGAGTTGGACAGTGAACTCGAGGGTAAAGATGAAAGATATGATCAAACATTTTCTTTTCATGAATCAACATATAACAGCATAAAGAAACAAATTAACAGCAAATTATGGTCCGAAAAACATAGAGAACAATCAACCCCTCTCATAGATATCCCTATTTTTGGAGGAAACTATCACCAATGGGTATCTTTCAAGGACCTTTTTACTGAGATTATCCATAGCAATCGTTCACTTTCTAATGCCCAAAAGATGCAGTTTCTGAAAACGAAACTTAGAGGTGAAGCTGAGCGTTTAGTACAGCACCTTCAGATTAGTTCTGATAATTATAATGTATGTTGGGAAATACTTAATCACCGTTTCAACAATCAGAAACTTATCTTTAATTCACATATCAGTATTTTGATGAATTTACCAAGCATGTCACAACCTACTATTAACATTATCAAACGTATTCATGACTCAACAATGGAGAGTCTGAATGCTATCAAAAACATGGGTATCAATATCAGTACATGGGACCCATTATTGGTTTTCATTTTGACCCAAAAATTAGACTCGGAAACACACACCGAGTACACGGCCTCTCTGAAGCAACCTCGGGAGTTGCCGGTTTTAGCAGATTTTCTTTCTTTTTTGGAAAGTAAATTTACAACGATGGAATCTTCAAAGCGAAAAGAAAGCGGTCAGCAGAACAAAAATTCTTCATCTAATAATTATTATACTAACAGTAATAATTATCCTAACAATTATAAATATCCTAACAATAACAATAATTATCAAAAAACACATCATTATAAACAAGCATACACGGGGAACAAAATTATACCCCAGTCGATAAATAAAACGAGTTTTCGGTCAAGCAAAAACTGTCTCGTATGCAAAATTGGCGAACATCGCTTATTTTATTGCAAACAATTTCAAGAAATGACACCCGTCGTCAAGCGGCAAACAATTGAAAGGTTGAATTATTGCGCAAATTGCTTGTTTGATCATTACGGTAACAAATGTATTTCGAACAAACGATGCCGCGAATGCAGCGAGTGTCACAATACGATACTCCACGAAGCGTATGTTAAGCAAGAATCAAACTCAGCACCGGGAGTGTCGAACTCGAACAAGGTCGCGACACATGACACGAGTACTGGGAAATCAATAAGAAATCATCATGATAGCAATTCTCACGTGGCCCAGGCTGTAGAAATGCCAGAAACATTACTGTCTACGGCTCTTATCAAAGTCCAAAAACATGACGGCACTTATCAAACACTACGCGCTCTCATTGATCAGGGGTCGCAAGTGTCGTTGATATCGAAAAGCGCGGAGCAACTTTTAAGCTTGCCGCGGAGTAAATGCAGAGGTCTGATTACCGGTATAGGTGCGAAAGATAACAGCTGCAAATGGACTATTAACATAAATTGTTTCTCATTAGATGGAACTTATTCATTCAACACGAATGTTTACATTATGAAAAACCTAACAAAAAATTTACCTAGTTATACGTTTCCAAAACCTGATTGGTCGTATTTAAACAACATTGAATTAGCGGACCCCGAATTTTATATAAGTCGAAACATCGATATTTTATTAGGGGCCGACATTTACTCGCAAATCATGCTTGGAGGAATCTGCAGATTAAGCGAAAACATACCTATTGCGCAAGAAACACGCTTAGGTTGGATTCTGTGTGGAAATATGAATAGTTTTCATTGCAATGTAGTTCAAATTAACACAGATTCCATACAACGTTTTTGGGAAATTGAAGAAGTTTCTTCGGAGCACTCATCTTTATCATCAGAAGATAGTGAGTGCATCCAGTTCTACAAAGCTACAACAAAAAGATTAGAAGATGGTAGATATGAAGTGTGTCTTCCTCTTATCAATAATTTTGAAGAACACTTAGGAAAATCGAAATCTTTCGCAATAGCGCCATACAAACAGTTAGAGAGAAAGTTCTGTAAAAATGAAAAAATAGCACAAGATTATAAACAATTTATCAACGAGTATGAACATATAAAGCACTTACAACCATGTCATAGCAACACGCAACCGGAATGTTACCTACCACAACATTGTGTGTTACGGGAAGATTCCAGTACAACATCATTACGTGTAGTGTTCAACGCTTCTTCGAGAACAACATCTGGGAAAAGTTTGAACGACCTCATGTTCAAAGGTACTAACTTACAAAATGACCTACAGTGCCTCATTTTAAAGTTTCAACAATATCAAATAGCATTCACAGCGGACATAGAAAAATCATTCTATACTGATGATTTGATACATGGAACACATAATTTGGAGGATGCCAAAAAACTACAACAGGATTTGATTGCACTACAAAAAAGGGGTGGATTTAATTTACGGAAATGGTCCTCTAATTTCCCTGAATTATTAGAAAACATAGATGTAGCACAAAGCTATCAGCAAAACAAGAATTTCAACATGCCAGAGTCTTCAAAAACTCTTGGCCTTATATGGGATCCAAAACAAGATGAATTTTCATATCAATGTAAACCTGAGTTGCCAGCAAAAAAGATAACAAAAAGATACGTCATTTCCGAAATATCAAAGATTTTTGATCTTCTTGGTTGGATAGCGCCTGCTACAACAAAATTTAAAATATTATCTCAGAAACTATGGACCCTAGACTTACAATGGGACGATGAAATTCCAGAAAATATAGCAATAGAGTGGAAAGCGTTACAAAATGACGTAATAAACATTAACTTAATAAAAATACCTAGATGGATAGGTACTAAACCAAACATTAGTATCGAATTGCATGGCTTTTGCGATTCGTCTACAAAAGCTTATGCGTGCGTTATTTACGCAAAAATCAAGGAAGGTGATCAAGTTATTATCAAGTTAGTTGCAGCAAAGTCGAGATTAGTACCGAAAAGCAAAAACGTATCATTAACAAGATTAGAGCTGTGCGGGGCAGTTTTGTTATCTAAACTGATGACCAATGTTAAAAACTGCCTTTCGGAATACAACATAGAATCATTTGGTTGGACCGATTCAACAGCAGTTTTGGGTTGGTTACAAGGGGACCCCGCCAGGTGGAAGACGTTTGTAGCCAACCGGGTACAAGAAGTTACCAAAGTCATACCTCCAGTACAATGGAAATATGTGAAATCAAGTGACAACCCTGTGGATTGCGCAAGCCGCGGCTTATCGATAACACAGTTGAAGGAATTTTCACTATGGTGGCAGGGCCCCACATGGCTGCCATCTTATGAAAAAGATGAAAGTAACAAGCTTTCAATTTATTCAACAGATGAAGAGGTAAAAAAGTCGAGTCAAGTTACTGCTATTATGCAACAGCAAGCAAACAATCAAAACATTATTTCCATGTTACTGAATAATTACAGTTCTTTAAGAGACATACTACACATATTAGCATGGTGTTATCGTTTTATATCCAATGCAAGCAAGCAAAGCATTAACAAAAATAGATACATAAACATAGAAGAAATAAGGAAAGCAAGAACAAGCATTATCAAGCACACACAGCAAGGAGCTTTTTCGGAAGAGATTCATAACTTACAAAGCGAAAGCAAGCTAAGCACAAAAAGTAAATTATTATCATTAAATCCGTTTTTGGATGATAAAGGAATTGTACGCGTGTGTGGAAGATTAAAGCATACAAATATCAATGATGACATGTGGCACACGGAGTACTTGTCAAAACTATCAGCGAGAGAGAAATGGCAGCAACCTGAAAGCAACATGAAATTAAATGATATCGTTTTAATTAATGAAGACCATTTACCTCCTGGAAAATGGCTAATGAGAAAAATTGTAGAACTATTTCCGGGAGCCGACGGATACGTAAGGGTAGTGAAACTGAAAACAAAAAACGGTTTTATCAAACGCCCGATATCAAAATTATCAAGATTACCGGTTGACATTGAAACCAATTATGACACACCTGAAACATCGAATCAGCAAAATGACCCGAAACATGACGAAGTCATTGACCCTTATCAGTCGAAAAAAAGATCGCTTCGCAAGAGAACTAAAACTCAGCGATTTAACTTCACTAGCATGGTTGTATCATTTTTAATATTTTTTATAACAATACTTTCGAACACGGAAGCTTTGCAAACAACCCTATTTAAACAAGATCAAGGACTATATTTTGATAAGGTATGTGACATGCGATTGGCAAGAGATGAATGGAAAATTATCATTTACTACGAAATGGAACCTTATTGGAGTGGACTTAAAGCTCTCAATATTTATTCAGACAACTTAGAAAAAACATGCAATGCAATACGAGAACAAAGTCATTGTGATATCATTATTACACAATTAAAACACGGGATCTCCGACCTTGAGTACTACAACAGCATGCTGCTTGGTCAGCAGTCGGGAGCGCCCGCCAACGCAATCAGACAGCGGCGCGGGCTCATTGACGGGGTCGGTACTATCGCGAACACATTATTCGGTGTATTGGATCAGCGGTTCGCGGAAAACTACAAAAGGGACATTCAAAAATTGCGCGACAATCAAAAACATATCACTTTATTTTGGAAAAATCAGACCTCGATAATTGAAGCTGAGAACAACCTTTTAAAGCGAACTGCAGACACTATCAACAAACAGCATAAAATGATAAACCAACATATAAATAAATTAGAAAGGGCATTGAACGAATTGACTAAAAAGACAGAAATTAACTCTATCATAAACGAGTTCACATTAGGATCGATTGTAGCAAGCAATCTATTAAATAACTTAAAAACTATTCAAAATACGCTTATCGACACTATAACTGACGTTTATCATAGGCGGTTCAATCCCCATTTACTAACTCCCGAACAGATACGAAACGAATTAAGTACGATTGCTAGTCAGCTTACTAAAGATCAGATGTTAGCGGTTGATGACGTACACCTGAACATACAGAGGTTCTACGAATTATTGAAAGTAAAAGCACGAATGCTACCAGATTATTTGATTTTTGAAGTGCAACTGCCACTTATCAGTCGAGACACTTTTGAGATCTATCGCATTATCTCGATCCCACAGCAAAAGGGCGATATCATGCATAGTATAGTACCTATTTCGGAATACATTGCGATTAGTCTGAAAAAAGATAGTTTTATCATTATGACAGGTAACGATGTGAGATCATGTAAACAGTTGGAAAAAGCTTACTTATGCCACATTTTAAAACCTATATATCAACTGAAAATGGAGACTCAATTCTGTAAGATAGAGAATTCTAAATGTAAAACTAACATAAACAAATGTCTAAATCTTTGGATAGAAAGTCATTCGATTAACAATTATATTTATTTCTGTTGCGACCGGTGTCAGTTGCGAGAAATGTGCGCGGATCAAGTTCAAGCACAACAGCTGACGAGTGCCGGTATACTAAGTATAGATCATGATTGTATTTTAAAAACAGATAACTTTACTGTATTGGCATATAAAGAACAATCAAACCAAATTAACATTCGTCCAGAGATATACACACCCGTAATCGCTCCTATTAATCATATTTTAAATATCTCACTTCCACAAATTCTCTTAAACATAACGGGACTGGACACCGGAAAAGATATAACAGAATTAGGAGAAAAGATCAAAGGGATGAAAGAAAACGCGGAAGTTATTGAATCAGAGAGTATGTCTTTTCACGACGTACACCACTATAGTATGATCTATGGAATCATCGTGGTAATAGGCGTCGTAACTTTCGTCGTGGTGGTCCGTCGCGTGCGCTGCCGCTGCCGCGGGAGGGAGCCGCGCGTGCAGGAGGCGGGCCCGCCCCAGCTGGAGCTGGAGGCCCGCCCGCCTCACTCCGAAGCACCAGTGAGTGTAAGTGCTGTGCGTAGTGCGCGTTCAGTGAGCGATGATAGTGAGAACGTTGTGCATAATACGCGTTTAGTAAATAAATCGACGTCTCCCGATTTACGTGATCGTTTTTAAGAAAAACTGAGACTAACAAACTTCTTTTATTATTAAGTAATCATCTTATCCTATTAAAATAAAATATCACCCAATTTATATTAAAATGCAATGCAAATGCAATGTAACATTAAAATGCAAATTACGAACTCATGATTGTAATACTTATTAATTTTATCATTTAAATCATGACTAACATAGAACACTAAGAATATTGTTACTAACTAAATGAAATATTTAAGATAACATGAAATTAAGTATTAACTATTTTATGTTATGAATATGTGAACTTAAACTATCTCTACATTATTATTGTTATTTTGATGTATTCCTGTTGCCCGGGAATATGTACGAGCAAACCCGTACATTTTCGTATGTTTCATAATTTGGCGAAGTAAGCAGAACGTGGCCTGCGCGCCGCTCGATCAATTTGTAAATCAGTCGCAATAAATAACTCGTGAAAACAACATCTTTTCATTTTCCTCCAAATTGACCGCGACCGGCATTTCGGAATCATCTAGCATTAACAGTTTATCATCGGTAACAATCCGTATGTATGGTCAACAGACCATACAGCCACGCTCGAGTATTACCGAAAATTCCCCTATTCGCCTCCCTAACTATAATGTTAAATATGTATATGAATAATTAGATAAACAATTTAATTTTCATACAAACAAAGTAACTTTGATGCGTTGATCGTTTCGCTCGCTAACAGCGACCGGAAAACCTCTTTTTTGGTTAACCCAATTGATAGGGAAACCTTAATAAAAAACTTACCAAATGATAGGGTTTCCCTTTCGATAGGGTTAGTCGACGTTATGCTTACCGTATTGATAGGGTTTTTGAAAACAAGTCTATGAAATACCCAATCAAAAACCCTTTAAGCCGGTAAGTGGTTCTGGGGCTCTATTTTTTAATCACTCGGCTGGCGTCGAGCGCTCTTTTCTACTGATTTTCGTTCAACATTTGACTAAAATGTATGGAAGTTGAGTTAAATGTCGAACTAAAATCAGTAGAAACGAACGCTCGACGCCAGCCGAGCGATTCAAAAATAGGGCCCCAGAATCGCTTACCGTTAAAGGGGTTTTGATTGGGTATTTCATGAACCGCTTACCGTTAAAAGGGTTTTTGATTTGGTATTTCATAGACTTGTTTTCAAAATTCGCCAGCGATTCAAAAATAGGCCCCCTGGTCCTTCGGTCCAGGTGGAACTAGGTATAAATTGCTTGAACACGTTTTAGAACCCCTTCATAAAGCCTTCATAGGGTTTCCCCGATAGGGTTTTCGTATTCGGTAAGTGCTTACTTGGGTTACCCTTTCGATAGGGTTACCGTATTGATAGGGTTACCGTATTGATAGGGTTTTTGAAAACAAGTCCATGGAATACCCAATCAAAAACCCCTTTAACAGAAAGCAATTCCGGTCCTTGCTCGTAAGTTCGACGACTTCCAACCTCCCGAACAAGCCGGGTTCCGAAAAAGCATTAGTTCCATAGACCACATCAATAAAATCAGCTATTATACTTGGCGTTCGTGGACTATGAGAAAGCCTTTGATTCGATTGAAACCTAGGCGATACTGCAGTCTCTCCAAAGTTTCCAAGTGGACTACAGGTATATCGAGGTGATGTGGTACGAAAATGCCACCATGTTGATCCGACCGAGTACAGAACCAGAGCACAAATTGTATCCAACTGCAGCGAGATGTGGGACAGAGAGATACTATTTCCCCGAAACTATTCACAGCTGCGTTGGATGATATCTTTAAACTCTTAGACTGCTTAGACTGGAAAGGACTCAGAATCAAGATGAATGGCCAGTACCTAACACACCTTCGTTTTGCCGATGATATAGTTCTTATGGCGAAAACCTTGGAAGACCTGAACACAATGCTCGAAGATTTCCGTTAGTGCTTCCCAAAGAGTGGGTCTCAAGATGAACATTTATAAGACGAAAATCATATCGAATGCCCATGTTGTGCCCACTCCAGTTCATATTGGGAACACTAGGAGTTGTTGTCCATTACGTTGAAGTACCTAGGACAGGCAGTCCAGTTAGGTAAGTCCAACTGCGGGAAAGAGATCTCTCGTCGAATCAAACTCAGATTGGTAGCATTCGGGCAGCTTCGAAAACATCTTTCCGTCCGATTTACCTCAGTGTCTCAAGACGAAAGTCTATGACCAGTGTGTGTTGTCAGTGATGACTTCGGCAGTGAAACGTGGCCGCAAACTATGGGTCTCATAAGGAGGCTCAAGGTCACCCAGCGGGCAAAGGAGAGAGTCATAATCGGCGTTTTTCTGCGTGATCCAATCAGAAATGAGGAGATCCGCAGGAAAACTAAAGTAATCAACATCGCTCGAGGGATTGCTCAGTTAAAGTGGCAGTAGGCTGGACACATAGCGAGAAGAACCGATGGCCGTTGGGGTGGAAAGGTTCTGGAATGGCGACCGCGGACCGGACGACGCTCCGTGGGTAGACCCCCGACAAGGAGGACCGACGATCTGGTGAAGGTCGCGGGAAACCGCTGGATGCGAGCAGTGCAGGACCGTTCGTCGTGGAGATCCTTGGAGGTGGCCTATACCCAGCAGTGGGTGTCGTGCGGCTGATATGATGATACATCCAAGTGATCTGAACGGCATTTTAAGAGCTGTATGTACCAAAGTTCTCAGTTTCAGGATTTCCATACCTTTTAATGCTATTTACGTGATTTTTTTAAACTTATCGAAACAGATCTTACAATCCTGATAGATCAGTTGTGTGTATATTGCGATCTGGATCTCCATCATTTACTTTCTTGATAGCCGTCTTCAAATCACAGCTTGATCAATCTCTGGAGGAGGATGTATGAAAATGAATTAACTGGTGCTTCTTATTATCTGTCGCATAATAAAATATTGATGATTTTAGTTTCTGCTTGTTTCTATGAATGTTCATAAATACAATTTTGATCTTAATAATATATCTTCAAAATCTTTACTTTTGTTATAAATTACTTATAAACGAGCCTAATTTTTTTAGTAAAGCCCATATAAAGGTTTTAAAAAATCTTAAAAAAATTTAGTTTCTATCGTTAATATTTTAAAAACTTCATTTATTTGAATATGATATTAATCATTGATCTGAATTAACCTTTTCTCTTTTTTTTCTTTTTCCTTGTAAAATAATAATACTTTTTAGTTTGTAATGACCCGCCTGGACCTTACTTAACATCCCGCTGCATTATGTTATTTTGGTTTTATTTGATTTATTATTGTAAAAAAGTCATCCATAGTAATAATAGTGACCAAAAGTTTTGTTGGCTTTTATTGTGTTTTAATTGATGAGA
Source organism: Agriphila geniculea (assembly GCA_943789525.1). Taxonomy (NCBI): domain Eukaryota; kingdom Metazoa; phylum Arthropoda; class Insecta; order Lepidoptera; family Crambidae; genus Agriphila; species Agriphila geniculea. The sequence continues at coordinate 9,287,827 of OX038889.1, forward strand.
AAGTAATAAATAACGACAAAACAATCAGTTTTTACTTAAAAATTACTATTTAATACTGTTTTGAAATCCAATATGTATTAAACGGACAATTTTGGGCGCGCGTTGGCTGATAGTATAGGAGTATTTAAATGTTTAAAATAACAATAAAATATTGACGCAGAAGTAGTTTTGAGGCAGAAACAATTAGGAATTGGCCAAAAGAGCACATTGAATATCTCACTCCATACAAAAATAACATAAAGTTTTTTTTTCCGACCAATCTATTCATTTTAGACAAAAATGGCTTAAAACATTTTTTTCATTAAAATAAAGAGTTCTATCGATTAGTATTTTTAAAAATACAATTTGACGAAAAAAAAATTTTGTTGTAACTTGCGCGCGTCATAGCTCTGAAATGCAACCACTGAGAGCCGGCAGACCACATCATTTCAGCTACGGAGACGCCATACTTTGAATAGGTACTAAAACTGACCATTTCTCTGATCGTTTTTTTTTTCGTAACAATGAAGCCTCTTATAATCACTGTAACTCGAAGTTGCAACTACTGAGAGCAGGCAGACCGACATCATTCACATAAGGGGTCCACTCTTTAACCCATGAAAATGCATCTAACCTTTTCCTTGATCGTTACCAAAAATCCCGTGACCGCTTAGACTAACTGTGATCCATCGCCATAGAGTAAATTTTAACCATGGAAAGTAATTTGTATGGAATGTTCAATATTTTACTTTCCATGGTTAAATTTACTCTATGGCGCTGGGCCACAGTATTTACCGAGCGTGTAGCCGATGCCTATAAATCCAGATTCTATAATCTGGATCGATACAGTGAATTACGATCCATGGCGATCCGGAATATAGATACATGGCACCCGGATCGAACATCTTTATTGACGCTAAAACCGGAAGTGGAGGGGATGGGGGATGAGCGGTGGCACAGGCATGGCAAGAACTCTCCATACTCACGCGCGGGTGTGTGGATTCGATTCAAATCGGTTCCACACTACGCACACTGCTTCGCGGGAGGTTTGGGGCTTTTCGCGCGTGAGTTTAGAGATGCCTTAAGGTGGGGAGGGAACTCATATAGTCGAAGATACGCAAGCGGCCGGCGTGCACTTAAAAATTTGCCTATTGTCCCGTTTTTCAAAGTTTTTTTAGGCTTTCTCTACAAATAAGCGTCTAGCGTACACAATGATAGTTCTTAAATACAACCACTGAGAGCCGGCAGACCAACTTGTTTCACACGTGGAGATACTATACTTTGAATAGGTACTAAAACTGACCATTTCCCGTATCGTTTTTTTTTCGTAACAATGACGTGACTTGTGCACGTCATAGCTCAGAAATGCAACCACTATGAGCTGGCAGACCAACTTGCTTCATCTGCAGAGACGACATACTTTGAATATATACTAAAACTACCCATTTCTCTGATCGTTTTTTTTTCGTCACAATGAAGCCTCTTGTAAGCGCTATAACTCGAAGTTGCAACCACTGAGAGCAGGCAGACCGAGATCATTCACATTAGGGGACCACTCTACAACCCATGAAAATGAATCTAACCTTTTCCTTGATCGTTACCAAAAATCCCGCGACCGCTCAGTCTAGAGTTTCATCTAAATCAGCCCACAAACAAAAAAGTTGGCCGCCATCTTGGATTTTTTAAATTTTTAACATTGAGTTGCTGTTTTGTTGTCGAAATAGTACCCAAAACCGAGTTTTATGTAAATCGGCCCACAAACAAAAAAGTTGGCCGCCATCTTAAATTTTTTATATTTTTAACATTGCGTTGCTGTTTTGTTGTCGAAATAGTACCCAAAACCGAGTTTCATCTAAATCGGCCCACGAACAAAAAGTTGGCCGTCATCTTGGATTTTTTTATATTTTTAACATTGCGTTGCTGTTTTGTTGCCGAAATAGTATCCAAAACCGAGTTTCATCTAAATCCGCATTCAAACAAAAAAGTTGGCCGCCATCTTGTATTTTTTTATATTTTTAACATTGCGTTGCTGTTTTGTTGTCGAAATAGTACCCAAAACCGAGTTTTATCTAAATCGGCCCACAAACAAAAAGTTGGCCGCCATCTTGGTTTTTTTATATTTTTTACATTGCGTTGCTCTTTTGTTGTCGAAATAGTACCCAAAACCGAGTTTCTTCTAAATCGGCCCACAAACAAATAGTTGGCCGCCATCTTGGTATTTTTTTATATTTTTAACATTGCGTTGCTGTTTTGTTGTCGAAATAGTATCCAAAACCGAGTTTTATCTAAATCGGCCCACAAACAAAAAGTTGGCCGCCATCTTGGATTTATTTATATTTTTTACATTGCGTTGCTGTTTTGATGTCGAAATAGTACTCAAAACCGATTTTCATCTAAATCGGCCCACAAACAAAAAAGTTGGCCGCCATCTTGGATTTTTTATATTTTTAACATTGCGTTGCTGTTTTGATGTCGAAATAGTACTCAACACCGATTTTCATCTAAATCGGCCCACAAACAAAAAAGTTGGCCGCCATCTTGGATTTTTTATATTTTTAACATTGCGTTGCTGTTTTGTTGTCGAAATAGTACCCAAAACCGAGTTTCATCGAAATCGGCCCACAAACAAAAAAGTTCCGAACAGACTCTAAGTTACAGATAAGAAATGACAGGCAGCCGCCATAGTAGAATTATAAATAGTATCAAGTCATCTAATACGTTTAAATAAAATTATTTTCTGTTATATACTTCACTTTATCTTTGAGGTTTTTCTTTCGCTAATTCGGGAATTTCCCTAAAGTAGTACCTTTGGATCGTTATATAAGTAGAACGTGTTTTTTTTTTTGTTTTTATTGTACTTGGCGCAACCATCCGCGGGCTGATTATCTAATTAGAAACCACCTAGCGACCGGTTGCAGTTCATAGATGATAGTGATCCATTGCTACTTCTTTTTGGATTAAAAAAAAACATACCAAAGAAAAGTAGCAATGTATGTGGAATGAAACCGGTCGCTAAATAGTTTCTTTTTAGATAATCAGGGTGCCGGAAAATATGTTTAGTTTTGCCTTCGAATAGAATGTTAAAATATAATTTAAACATTCATTGTGATGATAAATGAATAAAACCTGTTTTGAAAATCAGTATTTTTATCGGTTTATTTTCCATGTGCAACTTGGTATGTTTTAGTATTTTTTTGAGGTGCTTCATTATTTTCGTAAAATTTTATCTGGCCACACTGCGGAGCGTGGTTCGCGGAGCGCGGTTCGCGGAGCGCGGAGCGCGGTTCGCGGAGCGCGGTTCGCGGAGCGCGGAGCGCGGCAGGGTTGCGTTCCGAACCTACGCTCCGGGTGCAACCAAACCTCTCGGCGGCGTTCCAAACATTAGAGCGTAATTTTAATTTTTAAAATGATCATAGTAGATCCTCAAAAAACGAATTTTATTTGATTTAAAATAAAGGAAAGTTTCAATTATTCGTATTTAAATGAAAAATGAAGACTTTGTACTATTAATGTCATTTAAAGTTCTTGGTCGTTTCGAACATTAGAGTGAGTTAAAAAACCGGCCAAGTGCGAGTCGGACTCGCGCACGAAGTGTTCCGTACCAAAAAGTGGCAAAAAAACATGTTTGTTGTATGGGAGCCCCCCTTAAATATTATTTTATTCTGTTTTTGTATTTGTTGTTATGGCGGCAACAGAAATACATCATCTGTGAAAATTTCAACTGTCTAGCTATCATGGTTCATGAGATACAGCCTGGTGACAGACAGACAGACAGACCGACAGACAGACAGACGGACAGCGGAGTCTTAGTAATAGGGTCCCGATTTGCCACACCAGATGGCGTTAATGGAAAGAGAAGCTTAGTAAAAAAAATACTTTGACACACATTTTTATCTACGCCATCTATCGAGCCTACAGTTTTTTGTCATTTTGAAAAGCCCTCATTGCGAAGACAAGGTTTAAAAATAAATTGAAAATTTTTGACACTTTGTACAACCTGACGTGCTACTGACTGTACATAAGCATGATTGTCTATTCAAAGTTTTACTTCTTCTTAGCCACTCATTATTAATTACACAATAATAGTACTGTGGAGACAAAGGTACTTAATAATTAAGTTTATATGAATAAAGCTTATTTGATTATGGGAACGGAGCGCGGAGCATGGTTCGCGGAGCGCGGAGCGTGGTTCGCGGAGCGTGGTTCGCGGAGCGTGGTTCGCGGAGCGCGGAGCGTGGACGTCTGCTCCGCGCGTCCACATTGCGCTCCGCGAACCTGCAACAGAGGTTCGCGGAGCGCGAGGTTCGCGAACCTAAGTGGGGACACACCCTTAGAGCGTTCGGTTGCACTCGGAGCGTAGGTTCGGAACGACCCCCAGGGTTGCGTTCAGAGGCTTAGAGTGCAGTTAAAAAACAACCAAACGGTTGTTTTTTAACTCACTCTAAGGTTAGGAACGACCAAGAACTTTAAATGTCAATGTCAAAACAAAGTCCTCATTTTTCACTTGAAATAGGAATAATTTAAACTTTACTCTATTCAAAATCAAATAAAAACAGTTTTTATTGCGAAGCTAACATGATTTATTTGAAAATTAGACACAAAAACATCAAAATACAAAATAATGTCAAATGACATTGACATGTTTTCATAGACAAACGTCAGAGCGTTTTACAACCATCAGGGGGTCGTTCCGAACCTACGCTCCGAGTGCAACCGAACGCTCTAACGCCGTTCCAAACATTAGAGCGTGACGTTCGGTTGTAACAACTTTCCCGTTCCAAACGTCAGAGCGTTGCAACCAAACAACCATCAAAATTGATGGTTGTAAAACGCTCTGACGTTTGTCTATGAAAACATGTCAATGTCATTTGACATTATTTTGTATTTTGATGTTTTTGTGTCTAATTTTCAACTAAATCATGGTAGCTTCGCAAAAAAAACTGTTTTTATTTGATTTTGAATAAAGGAAAGTTTAAATTATTCCTATTTCAAGTGGAAAATGAGGACTTTGTTTTGACATTGACATTTAAAGTTCTTGGTCGTTCCTAACCTTAGAGTGAGTTAAAAAACAACCAACAACCGGCACTTTAAGCCTCTGAACGAAACCTAATTTTGATGGTTGTTTGGTTGCAACGCTCTGACGTTTGGAACGGGAAAGTTGTTACAACCGAACGTCACGCTCTAATGTTTGGAACGGCGTTAAAGCGTTTGGTTGCACTCGGAGCGTAGGTTCGGAACGACCCCCTGCCTTGTTTGACAACTTTGATCAGTTGACGTCATTACTGATTGACAAGTCTCTCTGCCTGTCTGTATGATTATGGTGGAAAAAGTACGTGGCTAATGGGAAACTGTATTATGTTTTTCCTGAGCTTTTTGTAAACAGTGTAGAAAAACAAAGAAAATGTCCGACGTGGTTGTGGCTAAAGGTCAACCAATTCCTGGCGACCCGGAAAAGAAAGGTTGGCTTTTTAAATGGACTAATTATCTCAAGGGTTATCAGCGAAGATGGTTCGTGTTGTCCAATGGATTACTGTCCTACTACAGGTAAATATTACCTTGGGCGATGGTCCTTTGCTTAGTATAATGTTAGTGAACTCCATAATGAGTTTTTACGAAATAGGATAAAATACATTTATGAGGTAAGCATGTTGTGTTACTTATTCGCTATTTGTAGAATGACGCAGTGGTTATTCATCATAAGTTCCGAATACCTACAGATTTCTTCGATATATTTTCTTCTCGCAACACGTTTTTATGATCTAGAATTGGCGATAAACATTCATTTGTCATGAAACTAGTGAAATGAACAATAATTTTAACAAATAATTTTAATCTAAACAAAATAATAGGTGTAGCTAGAGAATGCTAGTCAGACAGAGGAGAGACTTAACCTTTCTGCACCTGCCGCATGGTATAAAAAAAGAAAACCGGCCAGTCCCCCCCACTGGCTGGTAATATGAAAATGAAAGGGTTATGAGCATGACGTCTAAAATGCAACATGCCACCGCTGCAATAATACCTAACACCTAAATTGACTAAGAAGCAGATTGCCTAACCGTCAATGCCTAGACATTGTAATTGCCTAAATATTATTTCGTCTACAAATCGAAATGTCTAAACAGCACTGTCTCTCTAATACGCAAGTTTGGATTACGGAAAATACGTTTGGATGGATACGCAAAATATAAAAAGGAATCAGACTATATGTATTACAAATTAATTAGGCTTGTCAATGAAATAAGGTTGCCCAAACAGGAATAGCTGATATCTATGAGAAAATAATCTTTGATTCTATGCCTGTCTCACCCGGGTGTTGATGGATTGGCTAAGCAATTTTGGTCTGGATGCATGAGTTCCAAAATATTATAAATCAATAACAGAGAATGAATAAATGTAATGACAATGTCTATCAACCAAATTATGGTATTATTGGTGAATAATAAATGTTTAAAAGTACATAAAAATGAATGGCTGACATAATCAAATTTGTTTCCTTTTCAGAAATCAAGCAGAAATGGCACATACATGCCGTGGCACAATCTCGTTGTTGGGTGCGTTGATACACACGGCAGACTCGTGCACATTTGTTATAAGTAATGGTGGTACGCAGACATTCCACATCCGAGCCCATGACGAGGTGGAGAGGCAGAGCTGGGTTACAGCACTTGAACTGGCTAAGGCCAAAGCAATGTTAGTGTTAATTTATCAACAGTCCACTTTTTTTAACCTTTATGGCATGTTCAACAACGAAAGCCGCTTAGCACTTTAGTACCTTTTCATAGCAACTTTTTTGATAAATGTTCCAAACTGTAAGACATCTGGCAAAATCTTGCTATGAGAATATACTAAAGTGTTAAGCAATTTTCGTTGCTAACTACAAAGCTAAACAGTGTCCCACAAAACTATTCTGTAGGATTGGATCTGTAATCTTTTTTGGAGGTCTTGTAGTGGAGGCTTAGAGTCCTTGCAAACTACAGACCAAACTATCAGCCGATAGTTGGGTTGGGCCTTTAATCAGTATGAAGAAGTATGCAAGTGCGCACATTACAACGATTCAGTATTAGCTGATTCTTCATATTAAAAGAGGTCTGACCCAATTACGGCTTATAGAAAGTCTATAGCAAGGCCGGCCAATCCCAGGCCCGCGGGCCACCAAATGGCAAGGCATTTGAATTTGCCCACCATCAATCAGCCGGCTGACCAGTGCACTGTGGCACCGCTTCCACTTGATGAAAACCTAAAAGTTGTGGCCCGGCGACGCCACGATCTAAAAAATTTTGCTCACCTGTAAATTTTATTGGCCAGCCTTGGTCTATAGTCTGTGAGAGCTCTTATTTGAACTCTAATACAAAATTTGGATTTGTTAATACCACATTCTAAATTTGAACCATCTGAACGTTCAAATCGTAAGCGACAATCTAATACCACACACATTTTTTGTTGACCAATAATTCAAAGCATAAGAGGGTCGTGCTTTTATTTTGTCAAAATACTGTCATCATAGTTACCTACTTTGCTACTTATAGCTTGAAAAAAGTGAAAAGTAGTGCCAATATAATCTGATCTGTTTCCTATTGTAAATTCAGTAGTAATATTAATTGTCACATTATTGCTGCCAAGTTTTTAAAATATGTGAGATTCAAGCCAAGATGTTACAGCTGTTGTAACTATGTGATTAAATTGACAATAGACAGTGATCTGCTGCAACTTCACCCGAGAGAGCAAAGAGCAAGTTTTGCAGATTAAAATCATCATAATCATCATCATATCAGCCGCACGACACCCACTGCTGGGTATAGGCATCCCCTAAGGATCTCCACGACGATCGGTCCTGCTCTGCCCGCATCCAGTGGCTTCCCGCGACCGCGCACCAGATCGTCGGTCCACCTTGTCGGGGGCCTACCCACAGAGCGTCGTCCGGTGCGCGGTCGCCATTCCAGAACCTTTCCGCTAAAATACATACATACCTTCTAAAATACATTGTTTTAATCTGCAAAACACTCTGAAGTAGGTCACTTATGTTGTACATTGGTATATTAATCATAGATAATAATTCAAAATATTAATATTGTATTGTATATCTGTTGACATTTCTTTGTCATATTTATTTTTGACTATTTAACTTATGGAATTGTAGTCTATCATATTTTCATTGAGTAAAGAGAGAACACTACCCTCAGTCTATTACAAGGTTACTTGTAAAACACCAACAACCTCGCAGGAGTAGATTACTAACATCATAAACAACATTTTGTTCTACGACTTTTCCGAAAACAGACAAAAAAATCGACTTTCCATACAACAAAATATCCAAACAGCTGATCGAGTTTTGTATGAAAAGCCGAATTTTTTGGATGCTTTCGGAAAAGTCTTAGAACAAATATTGTTTATGATGTTAGTAATCTAATCCTACTAGGTTGTTGGTGTTTTACAAAAATAACCCTGTATAAAGTCATGACATTAAAAAGTAGCAACCCTGTATTGTCGTCCCCTTGAAACGGTTTCATACATATAGTATGACTAGAAACACACTATTGTGTTGTGTTGTGTCGACACGACACACTGTAGCAATGTGTTTCTAGCCATACTAAATGTATGAAATCGATACGCTTCTGTCGCGACACGACACAACACATCACAATAGTATATTTCCGCCTTGCTGGTTGAAACGAGACGACAATACAGTGTTGCTACTTTTTAATGTCATGATTTTATAGACCGCCTGTTCTTACTGCACCTTATGTATTGTTGACAAAACATTAGGGGACTATTGAATTTTTTTTATAGTGTAGGTATACTTTGTTTAGGATCCATCTTATTTTTTTTTCAGACGAGCCCAAGAATCAGACGATGATGAAGATCAAATGTCATCCGGGGCTGTCGCGGTAGGAGGCGGGGAGGGGGAAGGCGAAGATGTTGGGGGCATCGCTCGCGAGCTGGCCGCGAGGTTTCACGACCTAAGGACTTGTTCCGAGCTGGTAGCCAGGCACGGCGCAGCTCTGCAACGGTCACTGGTAGACTTAGAAACTCCGCCTACTGATACGACGAAACAAGTTTCGGAAAGGGCAACCCTCTTCAGGATATCGTGCAATGCTATGATGAATGTGAGTTTTATTTATACTTAAAGCAGTGGTACTCAACTGGTATTGCTCCAAGGGATATTTTGATAATCCCGATACAACACGCGGGCACTGCCGATAAAAAAACATTCGTGATATAAAGGAAAAGAACTATATTATACAATTACATGAATTATACTATTTTCTACGCATATTCATTTCATGCCTACCTACCTACTAACGACTTATACCATACAGCGTAATTTAGTTATTGTTTATTTAATTTGTTTTACCCATATTGTTCCCGGGCGCCTAGAAAACAGGCTGCGGGCTACCAGGTGCCCACGAGCTACCGGTTGGGCACCACTGACTTAAAGGAATAGTTACAGAAGCCTAATTTTAGTATCACATGCTCTGAACACAAATTTTGTAAACACGCGGCAGCAATTTTAAACCGCGTGAGATGGGGTGGCATGATGATTGCCGCCACCTTAGATTCCTTTTTTTAATGGCGCGAGTTATACAATAAAGTTAATATTGATTAATAAATACTACACCCTTTTCTCTAGGCATGTTCAGAATTCATGAGTGCGGCGGCAGCGTCGAGCGCGCGCATGAACCGCGCGTTGCAGCACGAGCGCGAGCAGAAGATGCGGCTGCAGGAGGTGGTGGAGCAGCTAGCTAGACAGCACGACACACTAGAAAAGAGGGTCACGGCGTGCAACACTACAGGTCAGTAAGGAACTCATCTAATTCATCCTAAGAGCGTATTCACATGTGGCTGACAGTAAGCCGCTGACTATCTGCCGGGCGGCGGCGTAACGCCAGCATCCGTACCGCCTTGTACCGCGCGCTGCAGCACGAGTGGGAGCAGAAGATGCGGCTGCAGGAGGTGGTGGAGCAGCTGGCTAGACAACACGACACACTAGAGAAGAGAGCTACGGCGTGCAACACTACAGGGGGGTAATTATGTAACTTTGTTGCAATCAACTCTGACAGAAATCGCAGTTACATCGATGCTTTAGTAAGAATCAATGTGACCACTATCTTAACTAAAACAGCAATGCAACTGCGCTTTCAATCGATTTCAATCGAGAATTGTTAGCAACAGACTTACGTAATCAAGGGTCTGGTCATTGAGGAACTCATCTAATCCATCCTACGAGCGTATTCACATATAGCTGACAGTAGGCCGCAGACTACCTGCCGGCCGGCAGCGTAACGACAGCATAACGGAAAACGACAACAGTTGCCCGGTAACTGATCCATGTCAGACTTATCTTACTGAAGAGTAGTAACTTACAGTGAGGATTATTGGAAAAATGCAGCAGCAAACAAACCCATCATTTGAGTTTATTAGGACACAATTCATTAGTTACATTACGAAGCAGTCATCTGCACAAGAATATTTTTAATGTAAAAGCGGGCGTGCAACTGCAGATGCCCTCTCTTGTCCTTACCCTCCGTACCCTAAGTATATGGTGCTTATCAGCGTGGACTACCTTCTCCGCCCAGTTAGGCCCAGAACAGACGATGAAACGCAAAAGTGACGAAACTACAACTCTAGTTACATTTGAGTTTATGCTATAGTGTCGTATATGAAACCAAACACGATGAAACGTGTTTTAAACAGGTTTCAAACTCGTTCCATATCGTGTGCGGTTTCCTATAGGATCCTGCGGCATAAACTCAAAACTCGAAAGAAAATTGGAGTTACAGTTTCGTCATTTTTGCGTTTTAGCGTAGGTTCTTGGTCTTAGACTTATGCACCAAGTGGGAGGTATCCACATGAGAATCCTGTTAGCCGAAGCTCCCAGGACCCCTCACCGAATTTAGCCCACGAGCCGACGTGGTTTACCGGGGTATGTGTGCAGGTCGCCATAAAAGCAAGTGGTGACACACGCATTTCGCCAGAAAACGCAAGTCGACAGAATCGCAACTTGTCAGATTTGCAACTCGTCAAATGCGCAGCTCACAGATTTCGCAACTTGTCAGATTTGCAACTCGTCACATTTTGCAACTCGTCAAATGCTTAGCTCACAGATTTCGCAACTTGTCACACACTCGTCAAATATAGATGCTGATTGCCGGACATCAAGTCCACGGTTTTATATGGAAGCGCGCACACGAAGCGACACGGTCGTCTGCAACTTTTCATACAAATCACGTGAGAGACAAAAAAGTTGCGGAGACAAAAGTTGCCCGTGTGCGATAGCGCTTACGTGCCGGGCAGTATACGCAGCTCGCTAGATTTCGCAACTCCTCCCATTCTTTTCGTTTTAATACAAGTAAAGCTCAACTTATTCACTTCTCAAGCTTACGCGCTCAGTAGACATGAAATAAAACACTTTTTAACGGATACTAGCGCGGTTTTATTGAAAGTACTTTGGTATTTGGTTTGATTTTTGGTTTTCCCGACGTTTCGACACCTTTGCAGCTGCCGTGGTCACGGAAATGGTCGGAATGGTTGGAAAATTCCACCAGCTTGGGACCCCATCATTCACAAGCTAAAGCCCCTCACACACACTATAAGATCTAATGATACGGTTAGTTCCTTTTGCAAATAAATAAATTAATACAAAAGACGGAGGTCGGCTTCCTCTCCAAGTTTTCTTTCGCCATTTCTTTCTTGGAGGGGCCTCCCAATTTTATGAAATGGTGGTAGTTTCAGTAGATTCTCTCTCTTTTTAGCATTAAGCTTCGTACAGACTGAGGCGAATTCCGCGCGAAATTCGCGAGTGCAACCACGTAACTCAAAGCGATAGCCATAGCCATAGCCATAGCCATTGTCAAAGAAATTGCTATGGCAATGTCTATGGCTATGGCTATTGCTTTGAGTTACGCGATCAAAATCTGTCAAAATGAGCGACGCGCGCGATTCGCTCGCCTCAGTCTGTACGAAGCTATAAATAATTCATAAAATTAAATTATAAATCAACAGAAAATAATTAAAAATTTTTGTTAAATTTTAATTTCTGAACGTCTAAAAAAAATCATCGCTTGAGGATAGGCTCACGGGTAGCTTCAGTCCCCCGTGACCACGGCAGCTGCAAAGGTGCCGAAACGTCGGGAAAACCAAAAATCAAACCAAATACCAATTAAATACCAAAGTACTTTCAATAAAACCGCGCTAGTATCCGTTAAAAAGTGTTTTATTTCATAAAGCTCAACTTATTCGTAAAAAATATTTTATTATTAGAATAATAATAAGAAAACTTAATAATAAAAAAACTGCAAAAAAATACGTTGTTGTATGGGAGCCCCCCTTAAATATTAATTTTATTCTGTTTTTAGTATTTGTTGTTATAGCGGCAACAAAAATACATCATCTGTGAAAATTTCAACTATCTACCTGTTGTCGTTATTAATATCGAGCAAAAAAAGGCAATAAAATCACGTTTGTTGTATGGGAGCCCCTCTTATATATTAATTTAATTCTGTTTTCAGTATTGTTGTTATAGCGGCAACAGAAATACATCATCTGTGAAAATTTCAACTTTCTAGCTATCACGGTTCATGAGATACAGCCTGGTGACAGACAGACAGACGGACAGCGGAGTCTTAGTAATAGGGTCCCATTTTTACCCTTTGGGTACGGAACCCTAAAATTTTGCCCACCCTAAACATTATTGCACTATATTTTTTAGAGCCTAATTTGGTCACCCATCTTGCTTTTGACCTCACAAAAAGTGGGTGTTCATCGAACTGAATTTGTTGGCCAAAAGCAAGATGGATGACCTTATTGACCATACTAGCGGCCGCCCGCGGTTTCACCCGCGTGGTTCCCGTTTCCGTCGGAATATCGGGATAAAATGTATTCTATGTTTTAATCCAGGCTATCTCCTATCTGTGTGCCAAATTTCAACCGAATCCGTTCAGTAGTTTTTGCGTGATTGAGGAACAAACATCCAAACCCACAAACTTTCACATTTATAATATTAGTAGGATTAAAGTTAGCACGCATGTCGTGACACGTTCAGTTTGTCAGACTAGTAAAATTTAAGTGTATCAGATCACCGTCGCGTATCATCGACGTGTATCATATTTTGGCTAGTGTGGACGCAAAACGATACGCGATCATGCTACGCACTGTATCTGATACACCCCGATCCGTATGTAACCGCGTATCAAACAAGGCTTTCCGCCTTGTTTACACTTGCGTATCGGAGTCGTGTATCATGATCGGCAGTATTACGTAGTGTAGACGCATTTTGATACTGTATCATGATACGACTATGTGATTTGATACGATGATACACCGCGATCCATCTCGAGGCGGTTTTTGCCCGATCATCAAAGGGGATACGCAATGCCGCCGCTACACGATTTTGACAAGTTTGTATTTACGTGTTTATATACATTTTCGCACTCTCCTCCGCTGGTTGATGACATACATTTTTGTTGCTCGCGTTTTTTTGTTGACTAGGGAAAGATACGAGGAAAATGTACGCGTCCACATTCACGACACGCGTTGTTGATACGCTGACAAGATACAGTATCCTAAGTGTGGACGTGGTTATTAAGCCCATTTTGGGCTAATAGAGATAGTGATACGATGCAGTCGAAATGAGCGTCCACACTTTGATACGATACGGCTGATTTTGATCGTCAAGACAGTTTGTTACATGTATTCTGTGGTTGAGTGAACTTGAGTGACAGATGTTTAAGTAGTCTGTGGTAAAAAAGTCATATGTCATTAATGTCATTGTCAGTGTGACGTACGGATGTAAAAATCGAACGAAAAACTGAAGTTAATTAATTGGCGTATGTTACAGTGAAATTTTGCATAAAACTAAACATAAAATATTTAAAATTACCAAAAGTGTTATAGAAGTAAAAAATGATTAACGATTAAATTACTTTCGGTACGTAAAAAGACTTTTGAACATTATTAAATCGACGACCTTTTTCGTACTTTTTCCATTTTTTGACGATCTCAAGGTTGTTTTACTCTGCAAAAGCGTTGTAATTGGTAGAATATAACGCATTCGTTTATTTAATTATCGCCTACCGTGTACCAAGCGTCGCCTTTAGGCAGTGTTCTTGTAATAATAGTGCCGCGTCTTTTGTGATCTTGGCCTTGTAGTGCTAGCTTGCGTATACCTAGTTACTATTCAGTTTTAGGTTATTTGCAATGATTAATAATTGAATGAAACATCATTACGATCGTCATGGGCGGTAAGTGAAGACTTGATCATGAAAAAATGCACTGAGTCTGATTTGCAATTCATACCTATAGTATAAGTCATAAGACAGCACACCATCAACACATGATTGTATATTTTCATGCCTATTGTTTAGGTTTCCAATATAAGCAGTAAGCTGCCACCAACGGTCATGTATGATATCTGTTGGGCTTTCTTGTGTTATTGAAAATAGTGCCTATGAAACATTATAACATGCAAACTATGGATCCAACATATCATTAATGGAATTTGATGAAGATATAATTAAACATTGGTATGAATGTCATGTGTATTTTGACTTGTCTGTACCCAAAATCATGCTGAATGATGTTGTAAATAATATAGAAAAAGGCGCCAATCAAATTATGCTTCATACGCTAGAGTCGCTAGACATATATTGTTTTGCTTTTATTATAGGAAAAATCTTATTGGCACGTGTTAAAAGGAAATGAATACAGTGTCATCGTTGTACAACGATATTACAGAATATATAGATTTCACAGGGATCATTTCAACTCTGACGAGGATTATTTCAAATCTGACGAGGATTATTTCAAGTGATGCACCTTTCTATTTATATGATTCTTAATTGCTTACTAATTACAAAGTACCTAGTTATCAATAGGTAAACATTATCATTGTATATATTCATATCTGCATCATTTCTCAACTTTTAGACAAAGACAAAGGAATGGTTATTTAGAAAAATCATTGTTTTACATGAATGCATGCATCAGTAATAATAAATTTGAGTAGAGATAACATTAATGGCATTTTTTTTTAATTAGTTGAACACAAAACTATCATTTTAATTTGGTTCATGTTTACAACAAATTCATGTGTATTTTCAGTTAAAATGTTATTTCTAAAGGAAAACTTAAAGCTCCAAACACATTCAATTAATATCATTGTGAAAATAAATTTGGTTTAAATTAGATTCTCTCTGTTTACCTGTTTCTATTTATTGGTAAATTGAGCTTTAGCTCATTGGCACTAAGTGTACATAGAAATGTTACTATTGTCACTTAGAAATGACTAATATTGATGTGTATGCAGGTGGTAACGGCACTGGACAAGCCAATGATACAGAGGATGAAGATCACGAGTTCTTTGATGCAGTGGAGGAGGGAGTGTCTGGAACCATGGAAGACAAGACGTCATTTGTGATTAAAGTGCCTGTAAGTGCCAGAAGCTAGTACTAATTTGTTTGATAAATTGTTCTAAGAGCTTTTGATTTATGTTTTTCTCCATTAGTCAATATGTTGATTATTTTACCTCTCATTTTAATATCCCCCTATTTTAATAAGTATTACTATAGATTTGAGACTGCTGAAATGTGTTAAAATGATACAATTTCAAACTTGTAATGTAGCTATGATCCATTATTAATTCAAGGTCAGTTCAATTCTCATTATATTGTATAAATCAAAGTGTCTGAAGGTCATTCATGTTAATGTGAACTCCAAACTAAACACTGAATCTGATCTCACAATAATTCTGAACATGTCGTCCGTCCCACCATGAATAAAATAGTACAAACAATAGTAGGTATGAACCTCTATACAAAAAAAAGTTGGGAGTTACAAGTCGTGATAAAGTTTGGCCACATGATAGAAACTGATCTGTAGGCTGTTTCTAACTAATATTGAGCTGGGCCAAACTATCCTTACATACAGTTCCATGCGGCGGCGGGTTGAACAGCGCACTTTTCCCGGCTCCATTCTAAAAACTATAACAATTCAGGTTTAACTAATAGGTCAAATGTGGTATCATTTTCGGATAAATCAATAACGTAGAATTTATTTCTGGTATAAAAAAATGCAATTTATTACGCAGTTTCTGAAAATTTCCACAATAACCAACATTTTTAAACTTCATTTTTTTAGTTTAGGTATTGGCACTTGTTTCAGTATTTTCAAAAAAACTACTTTAAAGAAGCGTTTTTTAGGTTAATTTGTCATATGCTTTTGTTATGTTAACTATATTTTATACAATTTGCGCCTAACCCAAGTAGTTGAGGTCCATTGTTTACGGAGACACAGCTAGTCAAAAATATGCATTTTTTCACGAAATAAAAGGGGTTCCCGTTTCGTTCGGAAGCATTTCTCACTTTTTTTGTTTATATTTCTGTAAAGTTAATTAAATTTTCTACAATTTGAACCTAACTTGAGTAGTCTAGGTTTACTAGTTGCAAAGACACAGCTAGTCAAACATAAGATTTTTTCAATTAATTTCAATAAAAAGCCCATTTTTAACCAGCTATGTCTCTGCAACCAATAGACCTAGACTACACAAATTAAACTCAAATTGTAGAAAATTTAATGAAATTTACAGAAATATAAACAAAAAATATGAAAGATGTTTCTGAACGAAACGGAAACCTTTTTTATTTCGTGAAAAAATGCATATTTTTGACTAGCTGTATGTCCGCAAATAATAGACTTAAACTACTTGGGTTAGGCTCAAATTGTATAAAATATAGTTAGCATAATAAAAGCATATTACAAATTAACCTAAAAAACGCTTCTTTAAAGTAGTATTTTTGAAAATACTGAAACAAGTGCCAATACCTAAACTAAAAAAATGAAGTTTAAAAATGTTGGCTATTGTGTAATTTTTCAGAAACTGCATAATAAATTGATTTTTTTTATATCAGAAATAAATTCTACGTTATTAATTTATCCGAAAATGATACCATATTTGACCTATTAGCTAAACCTGAATTGTTATAGTTTTTAGAATGAAGCCGGGAAAAGTGCGCTATTCAACCCGCCGCCGTATGGAACTGTATGTAAGGATAGTTTGGCCCAGCTCAATATTAGTTAGAAACAGCCTACAGATCAGTTTCTATCATGTGGCCAAACTTTATCACGACTTGTAACTCCCAACTTTTTTTAGTATAGAGGTTCATACCTACTACAACACAAAAATGATGATTTGACATTATTGTGAAAAAAGAAATAAAATTATGTAGCTTAAGCCGGGTCCATAACATGTGTTTTGCCCTACACAATCAACAAAACGTTGTTTCGCGAAACAAAATCCTCGTACGTTTTTTTATTGTTGAATGTTGAGATGTTTTTTTTTGTTGATTGTTTAGAGCTAAACACGCGCTATGGATCCGCCATTACTTCCGCAAAAAATATATGCAAGATGCTCCGCCCGCCCGCCCGCAAAAAAATGCGGGAGTAAGCTACATATATTTCATTTTTCACAATGGTTTGGAACTTTCACCAAGTGACGCCTGATTAAATCAAAAAAATTGTCATTAAACAAAATATTCTCTAAGGATGTTGCTCTTAAAGTATGCTTTAGTTTAGGTCATGTTTCCCTTCATGTCATGAGTGTATCATATTTCAGGTCAATAGGAAAAATAAAGTAAAAAGTGGAGAAAGCTCAGATGAGTCTGAGGGAGAAACAGTAACTGAAACTCAGCAGGTTAGTATGTATCAAGTAACTGATCTAATTTTCTCTTTTATTTATTACAGAAGAAATACAGTCTGTTGTAATTTTATTCAATGTAATTTTGATGTATAAAAACTTAATGGCTCAGTAGTTTATGCACAATGATGTTCTGAAAAAATAACAGTTATTTTGTAATTTGTTTGTGCAGGTGCTATTTTTGGAAGATAAAGAAAGAGCCGAAAGTGCGACGGGTGGTTCCGAGGTGGTTTCGACGACAAGCAAATCTTCAAGTGAAAAGCATAACATTAAAGTATGGGTAAGTAGCACAAATAACATATATTCAGTCCATCTTTATATCAATTTTCACATGTACTTTTTAAATAGATGGTGCTGGTTTTAAATATCTTAAAATACTCAAGCTTAAATTGATAATCATATAAATGGTAGGTGATACGAAGTTCACAGGGTCCACGAGTAATAAATATATATTGCAGCCGCACGTGTCGGAGGTGGTGAGCATGGTAGACGGGCACGCGCGTCGGACGCGGGTGCCCGACAAGCCCAACTACCCGCTCAGCCTCTGGTCCATCATGAAAAACTGCATAGGTGAGTTGGAACATACATTTAAACGTATTTTATCTAAACATACTTTTACACTTTTCCGCTCTCTTACAAGTTATTCAGGACATGATTTTTTAAGTGGTAAGGTCTTCAACATTTTAGAAACTTTCAAATTACGATATTTGTATAATCTGTGTATTCTTGTCTTATTTAGTAAACAGTTTTTGACAGTCGTCATAACGTCTTCTAAACTTTAATCTTGTCCTGTTATATTAAATTGTCATAATATTGTGTGTGGAAAACAATTTGTTGTATTTTAAAAATGAATTTTTCAATAAAGATTTGGATGAAGATGGTGTACCAAATAGGGCAAGTAAGGATAAACAGACTACACTGTTAAGTTCATAGTTTTTTGTCTATGCACTTTTCAACTATGCAAACTATCTGCCTTTACACTCCCTCCTAACACTTTTTTCTGCATATAAACTTTTTTTTATTTGAAAGATTACTAAGCAACTGAAAGGTAAGTTTATTTAAATTACGGTTGTATAAATATTGTGTGTTAGATAATAAGTAATAATCATTATTTGATATCCCATTGGCATCCATATTGGCAAAAAAATCCATTTAAAAAAGAAACATTTCCCAGGTGGTGATAATGTGACAGATAATTGTTTCTATTTCTGGAATGGTATCGCACAGAAATTTTCTAAGTTATGTAATAATTACTTGGCAATGAGACAATTATTTTAAAATGGAAAGTATCCAAATATTTTTTAGAAACCATTATTATTGACAGATTATTGTATTTTTGTTTGGTTTTGTGATTTGCCATGACATTATAGTTCCAAAACAATTCATGTGAACAAAACACTAATCAGATCAGAAGTTTCCTATTTATTCGTAAGAGGGCAACCTATAAATCAAGTCATCAGACAATTTAATTACTTACTATAAAATTTATTGCAATTTACGTGCCCAAATGTTCACCATTATGTTACTATGATATTAGTAACTGTAACAAATGAGCTATGCTACATTATTCACTTTTATCATATTTCTTATTGAGTAGACTATTTAATTTAATCTGCTTCCGAATCGTCGTTTAAACTTATTTTTATATACATAAGTGTTTGTCTCTTTCTTGCCTTAATGCGTAGCCTTAATTAATGTATAGTCCAATCAATGAGCATATTTGTTGTATGGAGACTTCCGAAAAATTTTCCCGTCTATAAAATTTGGCATGTGATGAAGTTAGGTAACACAGATTACAGATGAACAATAATCCAATAAAATTTGTTACGAGAAGTTAGGTATTTTTACCTAAACATGAAAATCGCTTATATCTCTCTGTGAATATTTCCTCGGGCTAAAATACTTTCTGTATACGTATTTGTTTATTAGTTAAAATAAGTATGTAAAAGAATCCAATATTTTTTCGATTTCGGAGATACTCCAAATTCAAATTTTAATATTTTTCAATATATCTTTTCTTGATAAAAATATCTGCTGATTATTATTTTTTAATATGTTTTTATACCCTTAATATATAGATTTGTTCAGTAGGCCAACAAATTTTCTTCTTTAATCATATTTATACATAAATGTATGAAAATGAACCGACTATTTTACACATTACCTCTTAAGACCAAAAAATAAAAAAAATATGATTAAAGAAGAAAATTAATTGACTTACTGAACAAAGCTATATATTTAAGGATATAAAAATATATTAAAAATAATAATCAGCAGATATTTTTATCAAGAAAATATATATTGAAAAATATTAAAATTTAAATTTGAAGTATCTCCGAAATCGAAAAAATATTGGATTCTTTTACATACTTATTCTAACTAATACACAAGTACGTATACAGAAAGTATTTTAGCCCGAGGAAATATTCACAGAGAGATATAAGCGATTTTCATGTTTAGGTAAAAATACCTAACTTCTCGTAACAAAATTTATTGGATTATTGTTCATCTGTAATCTGTATTACCTAACTTCATCACATGCCAAATTTCATAGACGGAAGAATTATTCGGGTTGCATAAGCCCCGTTGATTGGACTAGTATTCAATTTTCAATCGTCATGTCTGTAAACGCAATACATAGTTATACTGGGTGTTTAGTAAGAGCATTATAGAGCCGAATATGGTAGTATGCAACAAATGTGTAAAAGTATTATAAACCCTGAAAACCGCCGCATGGCTGAGTTTGTTTTTTATTTGTATGGAAAAATGAAAAATTATAAACTTTAGACGCAAATAGACTATTGTATTCGATAATTAATCCCATTATTGGGCAAAAGCAAAAGACAATTTTGGTCTAGAATTGCCACTATGCAGTTTATCATAAAAAAAACTTTTTTTCAAAAAATTTTGGTTTTTTGCGTTTGTGATAATTTTCCGGGGTTGTATACATACACGGTACCCTATCTACCATATTCGGTTTTAAAAGGCTATTATTATGAAACACCCTGTATACAACGTGTTAATGAATAAAGCGAAAATGGAAAAACCGTTTCTTCGAACACCAAACTGGACAACTTTTACTATGGGACCAACTCTGAAATTGTCGTGTTTTCACACCACAAACGAATAGTTTTTGCTTATCGACTTGCAATAGAACAATCGATCTTATCACACCACTATAATATAAACTCGGAATTCCTATAGACATTAGATATAACATTAACAAATAATTGCACTGATTTTGTGTTATTGTGTTTTAACGTAGCGAGCACTTGTGGCTTCGCGTTCGCGTACGTATTATTGAAATAAAATCAAATAATTTAATTTCATACCAAGTAGAAATCATCTTTATATTTATTACCTACAACATGTTACATGTCGCTTATTTTTATAAGTAGGTAATGTGAACTTTACTGAAATCTCCTGTTTGAAACACTACTGTCACGAGGAAGTAATGACCACTTAAACAATGAAAATAATAAACAAGCAAATCTTTAATCAAAACAGAGAAATATATAATTTGGATGTCCTAATAGTAGACTATTTTAGTTAGTGCCATCACATCGTAATATTACAGTGCGATTGCTGAGAAAATGCCCATTTGACAAATTTTATCCAGTGCCTTATGTAAACTTAAAATAATTTATTTCCGATTATCTTCATTCTGAAGACGCCCTTTTGAATTATTCTTAAATTCATGCACGAAAGCAAAACATATACGAAATTAATTTCGCTTTGTTGCCCAAAACTAGAACCTTATAAAATTTTTCATTTCACGCAGAAAAAATAAAAACTGGAAATGCGTAACTCGTTGATATTAAAAGCCGATAATGAGTTAAGGGGGAACGGAACGTAAATTAGAAAGTTACAATATAATTTCATTGTCAGTCACTTGATTTCGATTTTCTACTGGTAGAAAATCGAAAACGACCACTCGTTGCTAAATTCACGAGTATGAATATCCAAAAATAGCGATTTTAGGGATTCGCCTACGAATCTTGCGATTTCATACACGATTTAGAATTCTAATGATGCGTCTCCAGAATAGACTAGAAACTTGACAAATCTGTCAACCGTGCATTCTCTCAGCGGCCACAATTTATTCATTCGTAAATACGAGCCGTACACAATAAAATACTTGACAATTTGTAACTGCAGGCAAAGAGTTATCGAAGATCCCGATCCCGGTGAACTTCAGCGAGCCTCTGTCTATGCTGCAGCGGCTGACGGAGGACTACGAGTACTCGATGATCTTGGACAAAGCGGCGCAGTTCGCGGACCCCGCGCAGCAGCTCGCCTACGTGGCCGCCTTCACCGTGTCCTCGTACGCCACCACCTCCAACAGGTGCGCCCCTACACGTGCCGCCGCCAGTACCGACCCTGTATACTGCACGAGGCGCGGACCCCGCGCAGCAGCTCGCCTACGTGGCCGCTTACTGAAAACTCTGATCCTTATATCTCTAAGAATTTTGATCAGATCAATTGAGTGTGTATAGCAATCGGAATCTCCTCCATTCACTCCCTCGATGGCTATCATCAGATCACAGCTAGATCAATCCTTGGCGGAAAACCAAGGCTGCAAAGTTACCTCGTTAATTATCTGGCCACTACTCTAAAATATACTACCAGTCGACTAAAAACAATTAAGTTCAAGTAAGCTTTGATTTGACAGATGGAAGTGATACATTACAGCTTCTTTTTGGCACAAATAAAACTTACCAAAGAAAAGTAGCAATGTATCACATCAATCTGAAATGAAAGCTGACCTGAACTTAATATTTTTTACCGATAGACCCGCAGTCAGGGGGTGTCACTCCGCGCTTAAACTTTTATATTAGCTTACTGCTCGCGGCTCACTCAGTCGAGCCAGCGCATGAGGGATATCACCGCGCCGATACGCACGCTGTCTGCGAGTGATAAGCGCGCCAAAACACGAACGAGTCAGTTCTTAATTCTTGACTACTTTTTACGTAAATTATCCCGAACTTTGTACATCACCTATATTATTTCCAAATAATATCATTTTTACACAAGTAACTAACTTAGATATACAAATCATGCTCAGCTCATTTAGTAGGTAGATTTATTTTCAATAATTTCATTGTATATATTCATCGACATAACGGATGTTTTCTACGATATCGGTTAGTAGCGACTAAAGAGTAGCAACCTTAACGATTGACGAGTTGTATCTGTTGAGACAGAGCTACGCGGCTGAAAGAGAAGCACTTCGTAGGTGCTTATAAAGTTAGGCACGCAGCGCTGTACAATTTGAAATTGAACTTTATTGCCGTGACTGTCTAGACGGGAAAAATACTCACTAAGAAACTTGACGGCTACTTAGTTATAAGAAAACAGTCTTACGTATTTTAATATAAATAAATACAAATACGATCTGCTCTCGCACCGATGTCGCTGCGCGCGTGCCGACGACGCGCTCGCCAGGGACGTATTTACCCTAGGGCCAAGAGGCCCATGGTATTAAAAAAAGTTTCAACACAAAATGAAAAAAAATCTTTCACGCAACCGAAAATTCTGAAATTTTTTTCTATTACTAAGGGAGTTTATTCCTACCTATAAAAAATTTCAGCCAATTTTTTTTTCAGACAATTCCCATTTCATCCCATCGCAAAAAATTAAGACGTTTTTATGGCTTTTTGAATTAGTTAAAAAATGGCTTTTTTATCTATGGGGAGGCATACTTTATAGGCCCGGAGCGCCGAATCTTAAAATACGTCCCTGGCGCTCACTAGATGTGGACGCACCCTTAATGTTAACTAAATCGACGAAAATAAAAATTATATTCTAATAAAATGTTTTTTTTTGCAGAACAAATAAACCATTCAACCCTTTACTCGGCGAAACATACGAATGTGATAGAATGGCCGACCTTGGATGGAGATCAATATCAGAACAGGTAAGTCAAAGAAATACCAATTTTAGATTGAAAACTAGCTTATAAATAAACATACTTTGAGGTGAACATTTAAATCAAGACCAAAGAAGCGAAATAAAAGATGTAAATAAACCCTTTTTCAGCAGCTGAGCACTAATTAAAATTGTTGCAATTTTTTTTTATTAAAATAAAATAAAATGATATGTTTACATTTTCTATTTCGTCTCGTCAATCAACATCGTATTTATTTGTTCTTTTTATAACTAAAAAAATTGCATTATTTAGCTTTTATTATCGTTTAGGACCTTACCATGATTCCTTAAAGCAATTATTGCTGTAAGATGATAGTTTGTTTCTCTTTCCCTCCTTCTCCTGACGGCTTCCTTGACATTCATCCCTTATGCCTATTCACACTCATACAGTTACGTAAATAGATGCTCGTGGAGCCAATGTCTTAGCGGGGGCTTGTGATAAATAGACATTCTTATACTTCGTGTATAAGAATGTATACATTATGCGTAAATAAATGATTCATCCGCGACACATCCGTACACATCGAACAAGGCCTTATCGTGTATATTTATTTTATTTAGAAGTACCTATGTACACCTAATTACATGTACATGTGTGGTACTGCTAGATGTATACGTGACACTTTATGTTTTCAATTTTCTATTAAATTATGTAATGTATTTGCATTTGGATGAACAGTCTTATCATAAAAGTTTGAGGAAAATATGAGAATGGCTGTAATTTAAAGAGTACTTTACTTAATCTGTTAAATAATTTCTCTAAAATATTGTTTCCAACAAATAAACGAAAATTCTACCTAAAACTGTTATCTAGCTAGATCATTACAGTAGGACATTAGTCAATAAAATTAGCTAGAAGTAACTGCAACCCGCCAAAAGAATCACGCGAAGTTCGTAGTCGAAAAAGTAAACTAAAATTGCTTTTAAAAAACAGCAAAACCTTCAAAAAACTAAAGAAAAACAGCTCCAGAAGCAAAAAATAATGTTCAAATGAATCAATAAAAAAAAAGTCTAATGAAGGTGGGGCTTTTGGAATTAAAAAAAATACAATATTGAGATAACAACATATTAATTATAAAATAAAAAACAAACAATTACCTCCGGCCCTACCCGACTTCACAGACTTTTTTATTAGTTGATTTAAACATTATTTCTTGGTTTTTGGAGCTGTTTAATGGTTTTTGTAAGAAGTCCAATAACACCAGTGATAATGCACCTTGCGTCAGAAATTGCCAGTGTGCTTCCCCATTCCCATGGAAATAGCGTGATTTGGGTTGGGGTAAACGTCGCACCACATGCCCTCCCCTCCCAACGCTCGCCTATTCAATACATAGCTTATCCTTAAATTCCTACTTTGTAAATTTTCTCTACAATTATCGAAGATTTGAGCGTTGTTTAGGGGTAGGGCAAGCATCACATCACACAACTATTCTCCTCCCAGCACTCGACCTGTTCCATCCAAAGACTCTATCCTCAAATTCCTCGTAAGCTTTCTTCAAAATTTGCAGCGGTATTTGTTTTGTTCCCACTCGTTCTACTAGGCAGTTTTACGGTAGAACTAATGATGCTTTTTTCTTATCCGCGCTACCACAAAGTGCTAAATCGGTGCTCAAATGGTACAACAAATGAGAAAAAAAATCTCATTAGTTGTACCATAGAACTGGCTATAGTCTGTTTATCTTTACTTGTCCAATTAAGTAAATAATCTTCACCCAAATTTTTATTGAAAATTGAAAACCTCTATTATAAAATACAACAAAAAGTTTTCCACACATAGACTAAAAAATAAATTAGGTACTAATTTATTAATGACAATTTGATTTAATAAGACAACATATTTTTAAAGAAGTGATTTAAATTCAAAACACGTATGACAACTGTTAAAAGTTGTTTACTAAGGTCCGATTTTTCAATTCTTAGATAATATATATCAGTCAGTTAAATTATTAACCCAATAAAATAAAAGTAATTCAAAAATTTACAAACATACTATTGACAATCATTTTTAATTTGGTGGTATACAGTGGCGGTCACATAATTAAAGACACAAGTCGATTTTCATACAAACGAGGTAACTTTGAAGCCTTGGTTCTCCGCCGAGGATTGACCTAGCTGTGTCTGATCATGGCCATCAAGGGACTGAATGGAGGAGATTCAGATCGCTATACACACCCAACTGATCTGATCAGCATTCTAAGAAATTTAGAGATATGTTTAAAAACCGCTCAATTAGCATAAAAATGTATGGAAATCCTGAAACTGACAACTCTGATCCTTATATCTCTTAGAGTGATGATCAGATCAGCTGGGTGTGTATAGCGTTCTGAATCTCCTCCATTCACTCCTTGGATAGCCATCATCAGATCACAGCTACGTTAATTCTTGGCGGAGAAACAAGGCTTCAAAGTTACCCCGTTTGTATGAAAATCGACTGGTGTCTTTAATTATGTGACCGCCACTGTATACGTTATCAAAGGAATATTTTTTTTTTTTTTTTTACATTAAATGGGCTTACTCTTGGCCACATTCGAGAACCATAAGGCTAAGAGGAGGCCGAAGATGAAGCGAGCTTGCCCAGAAGAAGCCTATTCACTCGTGCCTTAAATATCGCTGGGTTATATTCTTTCGGGAATACAGACGCAGGCAGGGAATTCCACTCCTTGGCTGTGCGCATTAAGAAGGAAGATGAAAAACGCTTCGTGCGCAGCATGGAATGTCAACCAAATAGGGGTGAAACCCCGCCGTGCGTCTGGATGTCCGATGGTAGAACGGGGATGGCGGAATGAGCTCATGCAGCTCAAGAGCATACTCTCCGAAATATAGTCTGTAGAACACCGCCAGACAAGCCACTTCACGGCGGTGGGAAAGACTGTGAAGCTTGGTTTTTAATAGCGCACTATCCCCTATGAGTTTTCTGGCTCTGCGTTCAACCGAGTCGAGTGCGGCTAGCTGGTACTTTGCGGACCCATCCCACAGGTGGCAGCAATATTCCATGCACGACCGGACTTGCGCTTTGTAAAGAGTTAGAAGAGTTATACCTAAAAAAACAAATTATTTATTTACCTTCAAATATCATATTAACAGGCATATCTGTCTAGGCATTGAAAAATCAGCCCTAAATAGGACGAAGTAAGGATAAACAGAGCATAGTAGAAGTAGTGCGAACAAAATGAGTATACGAGGGAGGTAACACGATCATGCAGACAGATGGGAGACTGATGCAATACTGCCAACTGCACCATTTCTTGTATGAAATTTCATAGAAAAAATAGTGCAGTTGGCAGTACTGCATCAGTCTCCCGTCAGTCTGCATGATCATGTAATCTCCGTCTATTGAGCGTGGTTGTCGGGACGGGTCAGGTGTCGCACCACCCGCCGATGGTGGCGCAGCACTGCGAGGCGCAGGCGGGCTGGCAGTGCTGGCAGGAGTTCACCATGACCACCAAGTTCCGCGGCAAGTACCTGCAGATCGTGCCGCTCGGCGGCGCCTCCTGCGCCTTCCCCAACGGCAACAAGTACGCCTGGAGGAAGGTACGATGCACTCACACTGGCGCCTGGAACACGTCTCCGCCGCGAAACCGTACCAGCGGCACCGCGGTACTTCCGCTATGAGTTGTCTTTTATCGACGACGACGTCGGTCTAGATGTGACACCTCTTATATGCCGTTGACCGACTTTACAGGAGAGACAAAAGACAACTTCCATGCTTCAGTTTACTCTTCATCATCGTCATGTCACTACGGGTCTTTTTTGGCGTTAAAAGATGTAATTTGCAGTAGGCACTTACGAGTTCCCACTAGAAACACCATGTGAATCTTTCTACATTAAAAGCAAAAAATACTTAGAATTGCAGTTACGAGGTCGACATCTAGACCGACGGTATGAGGATCACATCTACGTAGTGGTTTCGCGTCATAGTTTTCGCGTGTGTCGACAGTCGGAGCCAATCGAGTGGAATCGAGCTTGAAAAATCTATGCATTAAAACATTTAGAACGGGCTGTTCGCATTTGTTTCGCTTGTCGAACTCATGGCGGAACCTCCTGCGGTGTTTCACGGCGGAGGTGTGCTACAGGCGTTAGGCCGCCTATGCACCGACAGGTGCCTAGATTAGCACCTAGATATGTATGGAAGTAAAACGAACGTTTACGAATGTTCGCAACCGACCGCACTGTGCGCTAGGCGCCTCAATACATGCAGGCGACTGCCTAGCATGTATCGTAGGCGCGAGGCTTACGACCGAAGACCATGAGACCGAGTCTCCTATCCTAGCGACCCACCTTCCAGTGCGATCGCCGTGTATCCTTCCTAGCGAGTAACCAGATGTATCTAGGCGCTAATCTAGGCACCTGTCGGTGTGTAGAAGGCCTTAGGGCCTACTTCACAGATTCTGATCAAATTCCACTCATTTGACAGATTTAATAGAAATTGTTTCAAATTTCTTAAAATAAAACAGAAGCAAGTGCTAATTCGGAACCTGTGAAACGGGTCCCTAACAATTCACATTTTTCTAATACTCTATAATCTATATCCTACTTTACAAGAACACTACCTTTAACCTTATTTAATTAGCTAACACGACTGATGCATCTAGAATTGGAATCTTTGTAAGTCACATGAACGAAGTCTGGGAAACTTTCGGTACACAAATAAGTTTGAATGTTTAGTGGCGAGGTAGCATAAGGTAGCTTAGCCAAGGAGCATTCAGGAAAAACAGGACGGGAATTTTAGGTAGGTAAAACGGGTGCCCTTCGCATCGCATAATTTCGATTGTCCTAAAGTCACTTGGCATAACTCGATTGGCATAATAATCACAAAGCATACTATTTATTTAGCATAAATTTCGATACGCATAACCATCGAATTGCATAACTTTTAAAAATCATAATATTTCAAAGCATAATAGTTACAATTCCTAATTTCAATTGGCATATTGTCAGTAAGCATATTTTGAAAGGCATAATTTTGTTATGCCTAATATACATAACTACTAATGTTTTATAGCATAATATAAAGAAAAAACATAGCTAATTTGAATACTAATTTATAAAAAAAAAACTTTAAATGTGACCACCATTGGTGGGTTAGGTTAGGTCAGTGTTTAGAGTTTAGACCACTCTAAGCTAAGTGGTTGGAGCTTAATAATGCTTGCATGCATGTTACACACTGCATGCTTGCTTGCATGCTGTGTGCTTTCTTTTATGCATGCTTGCTTGCTTGCATGCATGCATGTTTGCTTGCGGATGCTTGCTTGCAAAATGCTTGCCGGGGGGTGCAGGGGGGCTGGCCCCCCTGCTCGGGGGGGTCGGGGGGCCTGAGGCCCCCCGTTATAAAGAAAAACTTATTTATGCACTAGGTAGGTTAGGTTAGGTTAGTGTTTTGACCACTTGCAGCGGAGCGAGCGAAGCGAGCGGAGCTCTATAGTGCTTGCATGCATGCTGCATGCTTGCTTGAATGCTGCATGCCTGCCTGCATGTTGCATGCCTGCCTGCATGCTGCATGCTTGCCTGCATGCTGCATGCTTGCCTGCATGCTGCATGCTTGCCTGAATGCTGCATGTTTGCCTGCATGCTACATGCTTGCCTCCATGCCTGCCTGCATGCTGCATGCCTGCCTGCATGCTTGCTTGCGTGTTGGGTGCTTGCTCGCATGGATGCTGCATGCTGGGTTTTTGGTTGCAGAGCGTGAGTGAGTAGCCGGGAGTAGAATTACTCATATTTTTAATGATTACTTATTCATAAATATTTATGAGTTTGAGAAAATATGCCTAAAGAAATTAGGTCTCGTATTACAATGCGTAATAAGATTATGTCTTTTAATGAATATGCTTTTTAGACAATATGCCAATTAAAAAATATGCGTTTTGATATTTATGCTTTTTGAAAATATGCCATCTAATATTTATGCTTAACAAAATTCAGCCTTATGATTTTATGCGTTTTGAAATTGTGCTATAAAAAATTATGCTAAATGATGATTATGCCATTTAACAGTATGCGTTTTATGTTTAGGACAAATAAAGTTATGCGTTCCATTAGGTAATCAGGTAAAACAACGGCAGACAGCGACCAAACAAAAAAATATTTTTTTGTGCACATTTCTTATTGTAGTCGAATCTTATAATTTTTGAATAATCAAACTTTCACAAAATATCCAACACGGGACATGTTATACACATTTTTGTGTATGTCATTCATTTTCACTACGATATTTAATATCAATGGGAAATTGGAAACCTTCTTCCTTTTTGCAATCTGCAGAGTTGTGTCGTAGTTTTTATTTCGCTACATAATATCGATTAGAACTTCCTTAATTTTAATTTAATTAAATTATAAAATTTAATATTAATTCGAAAATCTTTGTCATTGATATTTTAAACAAAATTAAATGACCTTATGTAGGGGATATAAGCACTATCTTCGATACTGTGGATGCGCGCACTCTGCCCGAGGCGACTGTCCGTAAACGAAAACTTGCGATTGCTTAGAGGGGCTACATATAAAATTAATGGTCAAAAGCTGAATTTTAACCACATGACTAGAATAATAAATGTGCGCAAAATCACAGAATACAAGTACAGAAGGGACACTCCGCATGATCATTTAAATAAATAGCGACTCTTGCTTCGACCCAATGAAGTGCAATTCAAAACGCACAACAACGCCCCCTTCCCTACAGTTATATTCACTTATAGAATTGCCTCTTTTTCTATCGCGTACTCTCATCTCTTCTGACGACTAGGGTTGTTTTCTTTTAAATAAATTGCGTAACATATCATAAAAGGAAAGGAATTGTACGCACTATGGTTAATGAAAGGCTTAGAAAAATATTGGATTTTTTTAACATCTTATGGAGAAACTTACGACACGCGCGCGTCCATAGTCCATATGCGACGCGGCGACCGCGTAAGTGTGTATCGAACTAACGTGCCCTCTGACTTTGGTCCGGCTAAACGGGGCCGCCTCGTACTTACACCTAAAGTTTCATACTGTTAAAGCACAGAATATATAATAGACAATCAAATAATAAGCTACTCTCGCTTCACGGCAATAAAGTACAATTTCAAATTGAACAGCGCTGCGTGCTTATGAAAGCACCTCCGAAGTGTTTCTCTTTCTGTCGCGCAGCTCTGTCTCAAATCATTCGTACGCTGGCTCGGTTGAGTCAGCCGCGAGCAGTAGGCTAATATAAAAGTGCGGAGTAAGACCCCCCCTGCCTAAAGTGCGGAGTGTCCCTGGGAGGCGATTCTCAGGTGCGTGACATAACATATAGTATCATATTCGAGATATCTCGAAAAAGCCACGAAATCTTCGAGATTGCAAAGACACTTGTAATGTCGAAAATCGCTGAGAATAAGTTTTTTGGCTATAATATAGTGACATTTTTAATAGAGATGTTTGATTAGAGATAATGCCGAATTCGAGATTTGTCGCAGTGCGTGAGAATCGGTCCCCTATCCTGACAAAACTGTGTGAACAATAGGGTCGGTAGTACGTTAGGTAAGTACGCAGGTGCTCCACACGCCGCCCACGTCGGTGGTGCACGCGGAGGGCGCGCGCGGCTGGGTGGCGTGGCAGCACTTCGCCGTGTTCAGCGGCTTCCGCGGCCTCAACATCGCCATCACGCCCAACTGCGACGCCTACCTCATCTTGGGCCGCAACAGATACCACTGGAACAGGGTCCGGTATCTTACATACTAAAGTTTGTCTCAGTATTGCCACAGAATAGATAATAGTACTAGCGTACAGAAGTTGCACTCCGCAAAATCGTTTAAATAAATAGCGACTCTTGCTCCGACACAATAAAGTGTAATTCAGGTCGCACAGCGCTCCCTTCGCTCCAAAACATTTACTTAGTAGTTGACTAGAAGGAGTTCTATCGCGTAGGTATGATCTTTTCTGACGTTTGAAATTTGTCCTCCCAGAGGACGCCGAGCGCTTAATACTCGCGCGCGGAGTACAGAGCCCTGGTATTGCGCAAGTGCTCAAAAACTTGTAGCCTGTTATTTGAAATATTGGAATTTGAAGATTTTTTTTAAACATACAGTTTTAATGTAAACTAATAAATCGTGAATGTTAAAGATAGTATTTCGAAGCTTTTTATTACTAGACGACACCCTGTTTAAGAGACGTGAGATTTGTAAATTACAATGATAATTTGGTTTACGTTGCTATGTTTATGAGTATAATCAGTATATTTTCTATTGATACAAAATGGGGAATGTCCGAAAAAAATTAATCTGGCTGAATATTTTTTTGTTTGACATTTTGTGTTGAAACTTTTTTGAAATACCATGTTGTGGTTGTGGCAGGTGGTGGCAAAGGTATAATCTCTATTCTGCTGTTATTTTTGTATATTTGTAAAGTCGAAGAGACTGTTTAAAATTTTTCACGTAACCGAAAATTCTGAAGCTTGTTTCTATTAGTAAGGGAGCTTATTCCTACATATATAAAAATATTCAGCCAATTTGATTTTTTTTCGAACATTCCCCATTGTCGCGTTTATTAAATAGGGCACAGGCGTGAGTTAATTTTGCATGTAAGTACATGAGGTAAGTTTGCATGTAGCTGGGCCTCGAGGCAGCACTTAGCCGCGTTCAGTCGGTCCCGCGGCCAGTCTATCGCCATCACGCCCGAATAAACCCTATTTAGGCTAAGTGCGTATGACCGCGCGGTACAAGATTAAACTAAACTGTGTTTATCGTCTACATTACAGCGCGCCACAGTTTCGACCCGCGCTCGGTGTCGCGCGGTTCAAGATCTACGAACCTTCATCGACCCGTTTTGAGCCACGCGGTTTCTTAATGAATTGCCTCTTCCTCGTTCAATGTTGATGCCAGGGGTGCGTTCCGTGGCTTCACTCGAGCGCACTCCGGTGCACGCTCTAACCGTTCCGTGCCTCGGTGAAATTTTTACTGTGACAGCTGTCAGAACGTAGTTTCATCCGTTCCGTAGCTCGGAGCGCAGCAACCAAACAACCATCAAAATAGATGGTTGAAAAACGTTCTGAAGTTTATCTTTACAAACAATGTCATTGTCATTTTGACATTATTTTGTATTTTGATGTTTTTGCCTCTTAAGCACTGATCTGCATATATTTACACTGGACAGGCTTTGTCAAACTGTTTTTGTGCCTATTTGATTTCCGCCATTTTGGCGCTGTAGGACGTAGCGTGAGCATAGCGTGCGGGACATGGTACTAAAGTTTGAAGTCTGGAGAGACCATCACGGCAACTATTTTCATTTTGTACGTCAAAATTAGTTCTTTAAACGCACGCTAGTGGCGTTTCAAATAGGCACAAAAACTTAGCTGTCAAATCATACAGACAGCCAGTCCAGTTAAATAAAAAAAAAATTTTTCATGTCAGTGCCTCTAAGTTTCAAAAAGTCAATGGTTTCTACTCAAAAATCAGATTTTTATTTGATTTAGTCTATAGGAAAGTTTAAATTATCTATATTCGAATTGAAAAATAAAAACTATAAAAACAATTTGATCGTTCCGTGGTTTGGTTGCAACTCACACGGGTTAAACTTTAACCAAACAACTACACCCAAAACGACGGAACGCAGCCCAGACTGCCGCGCGCGCTATACGTTATTGTGCGGATTCCCTTACAGCGCGACGATACGCGGCCGCGCGGTCATTTTAACTTAGCCTTATACATTTACGCGGGCGGCGTGAGTCTACGTAGATAACCGTCTGGAAGTCTGGATCTTACTAGGAATTGCTCGACTTATTTTACTACAGCAAATGGGACAAACATACATAAATTGTAGCCAATTTTTTTTCATATCAGGGTCATTATTCAGACGCGTCAGATTATTTTAGATTTATGCACTGTCCCTAGCAATAGCAAGTTTAGTGTCTCTAGAAAATTCTTTGAATTTTCAGAAGACAAAAAGATTTGCTTGCTATAAATAGATGAGATAGAAGATGGTTCTGACGCGTCTGAAGCGTGACCTGGTCATTAGACGTCCTTGTAAAATCGAAAGTTTATTTGCGTTGCAGGTGACGACGACAGTTCACAACATAATAGTGGGCAAGCTGTGGGTGGACAACCACGGCGACATGGAGATCGTGGGCGAGGCGGGCCCCGCCAGCGGGTACGTGGCGCACCTCAAGTACCTGCCCTACGGGTACTTCAGCAAGGACACGCAGCGGAAGGTCACCGGCGTCATCAAGGACCCGCACGGCGTGGTCAGTACATCACTACACACGGGCACTAACGGGCCAAGCTAGGTCACGCGCAGGGGGGCTTGTGAAACTGATCACGAGACTTTAATATTTATAGTATAGTAATATTTATACACGAGGCATTTATAGTTAAAGCGCATTCACTTAGATAGTGTCGCCCTTTTATCGCACCGCCTTTGCACGTGCCGCTTCTTGTCAAAGGATGCCGCCGCATAAACAAAGGATACCGCGTGCGGCGTACACCCGCAAGTCAATTTGTATTTTGGCAGTTTGCATCGAAGCGCCGCCGTAGTGAAAGCTTGTGTTTGTTGACTCTGCTACGTATACTGAAAATATTTTTTCATCCTTGGAAGGACAGTTAAGTGCCTCAAGATGAAACTTTCAGTGAACCAAAAAAAATACGGGTGTTTTGTAAAACATATTAAACAACTTATGATCAATGTCCATCGGCATTGCGTTGAAATCAGTTTGTCTGCACCTATCAGAGATACTTCAAAAATAGTGGGGATACCAAGAACTAGCAGCGTCGGAATAATATTAAAAATAGGCCCATTAACACCAAAAAACGTAAAAATGGAAGAATCCCACTATCGAAATCGGACGACTTTGAATGTGATGTAGTACGTCCGAACAGTATACAGATTTTATGCTAATAAAAAACATCCGACACTAGACACGATTCTGGAAAATTTACAAGCTAATAATACGGACTTTCCGTATAAACGTACGACTATGCGAAATGTCAATTTCGCAGAGTCGTACGTTGACTCTGCGACATTTCTAAAACTTGGATTTAAGTATAAACACTTAATAAGCTAAAACTATTGCTTGAATCATCGCTATTTTTACCGTTATCAGTAACGTTATTTGTATAACGTTACCAAAAACTTACCGGTATTCCTGTCTCTGAACACAAGTGGTTGCGGGTGTACCGACACTATCTAAACGAATGGACTTTACTGTAGATTTTTTTTTCTCCTGGATAATTTTAAAGCGAGTCTGCATATTGAGTGTTAACGTAGGTATATGTGTGTGTCGACAGCCGCGGTACGTGCTGCAGGGGTACTGGGACAGCCGCGTGGAGGTGGCGCCGGTGACGTCGGCGTCGGCCGACAACACGGTGTGCAAGACGGGCAAGTTCTGCGTGGCGTGGGAGCGCGTGCCCGCGCCGCCCGACTCCGACAAGTGGTACAACTTCACGCTGCTCGCGGCGCAGCTCAACGAGCCCGAGCCGGGCGTCGCGCCCACCGACTCGCGCCGCCGCCCCGACCAGCGCCTCATGGAGGAGGGGCTGTGGGACGAGGCCAACGCGGAGAAGCTGCGCCTCGAGGAGAAGCAGCGCGCCGCGCGCCGCCAGCTGGAGGCGGCGGCCGAGGCGGCGGCGGCGCGCGGGCTGCCCGCGCCCGCGGGCCCGCGCCCCGCGTGGTTCACGCGCGAGGCGGCGCCGGCCGGCGCGCCGCGCCTACGCCACCTCTACAACCACACCTACTGGGAGTGCAAGCAGCGCCGCGACTGGGCCGCCTGCCCCGACATTTTCTAGCCGCGCGCCCCCGCCCCCGCCCCCGAGTGAGGGCCCGGGGCGCGCGCCGCGGGACCTCTCGTCGGCGAGCGATCGTCTCGCGGGTTTAGTCACCAAATGCCAGCTTCTACAAACGCCAACTTTTTTTAAAATGCCAAATTCTACAAATGCCAACTTCTACAAATGCCCACTTCTACAAATGCCAACATTTAGCTGTAATATTTTCAATCACATTTTGATATATAGTTGTGGGTTTCCATATTCTTTTATATTTTATTTATTTACCTTCTCCATATTTATGTGATCCTGGTACTTTGGAATCGTTTTTATTAAGAAGAAAAACACAAAAAATATCCAAATACCAAAATTAATTGAAAATACACCATATAAACGGAAACATATATATCAAAAAGTGATTGAAAATATTACAACTAAATGTTGGCATTTGTAGAATTTGGCATTTGTAGAATTGGACATTTAGAATCTGGTGTTTTAAACTAAGTTGGCATTTGTAGAAGTTGAATGTCAACTGTCGACTAAACCGTCTCGCGCGGCCTCCGCTCGGCCTCCCGACGTCTCGTGCTCCAGTCCGTGATGTCGTTCGCGGAGCGCTCTCCCTCCGCTCGGATGGCGCGGCGCGGTCTCTCGCGATCGAAGCGCTCAGGTCGACGGCGCGTCCGTCGTTAGTGTGTCGCCCGACCGAGACGATTATGAAGACTGGGGTCAAATTGTAGTGTACGTGTACATAGCTTATAATTATGTAATTATAACTTCGAAACGAAAATTGCAGCTTCCCTAGAGTTCTCTGTACGATCGACCGAACCTGGCTAGCTGAAGCGCAAATCTAGATGACTCACGCCGCCGGGCCGTTTTGATAGGTAAATGGTGTTAATCTGTCCCTAAATTATCAAGTTTTGTAAATTGAGGTTCTCGAGTCCGTTCCGGCTGTTCTTTGTATAAAAAGATTTGCTTTCGTAGGAAATTGTTTTTGTTATCGACGTGTATAGATATTTCTGATAAATCTGATAAAACATCAGAATACCAATGTTTTAAGATAGAGACCATTTGTGCGTGCGCGTCTGTTTTTTCTAGTCGCGTGAAAGCTTCTAGCTCTATTGATGTAAACATTACGAGGCGTGCGAGCAAATGAGCTCTTTCTTTATGAATATTTATTATAAGTTTGTTATTGTTAATAATTGAATAACCCTAAAGCGATAATTGTATGACGAGCACTAATGATTTTGGTGCGGCGGGAGTCACTTCATATGAATCGAAGCAGTCTAACAAGTGATGATATTCCTTAAACAATGAAATATGAATAGAAACCATAAATTAATGTGAAGTGGTGCTTCAAATAACAGGTTTGAATTTTGTTACGCTTCATCACGCTACTAATCTAGGACAATGACAACATAATTTATTATATATGGAAGGCATTAAAAGTAGCTATTTACGTCCGAATATAAAATGACAAGTCGTAAAGCTATCTTTAATGCCTTTAGAGCATTACCTTTGTAAGTGTTAAACATAGATGCAAGTTGACAACGGAAGCAGGAGCGTCGTAGGTCGGTACATTGTAGTTTGCAGTCACGTTGGACGTTGGCTGAATGCTGTCGTCGTCAACTTGCAATGCTCTAGAATATTTTGTAAGATCTATTGCAAAGTGTACATTTTCAAGTGGATGTAAGATAATTTGTTAATATTTTTATTATAATAATAGAATGATATTTGAATACCAAGCCATAACATCTGTATCATGTTGATTATTATAAATATTAAAATATAATGTCGCAAAATTTTTTTTTTATTTTTATTATATTAGCAGTTGGTCGGATTCGCAAAAGGTCGTATTCTCGCACAGCTTGCCCGCTTATTGTTGTTAGTAATGCGAACGCAGAAACAACTGTACTCAAAGTTCAGTTGGCCTTAAAGAGCATTTTGATCACAGTAAGAAATACGATCATTTGGCAATAAAAAATATTTCGAGTTGATCTCTCGTTCTTCAGTACAAAATGTATGCGAAAAGTTTTTGGCGATTTCTGTCGTTTCTAGTATTCATACCTTAAATGGTCCTATAGAGTATTTTGATCCCCACACGAAATAGGAACGTGCCGGACTACAGCTGCGCCACAAAAAAAAAGTTGGAAATCTGACTTTTTGACTATGCCACGATGAAGTCTAAAGTTTGTCGGAGTTTGTCGCCACAAACCAGAGTTTGTCGGTCTTCCGTTTAGGAGATACATGTGGCTCAGCTGTAGAGACGTCTCTACAGCTGCGCCACACAGATCTCGAAAACGGAAGGTCGTAGCGAAAATCTGATTACTTGTATGTATAGCCGTTAATTTGTCGGAGTTTGTCGCATAAAAACCAGAGTTTGTCGGTCTAGCATTTAGGAGATATGTGAGGATACGCTGTGGAGACCTTTCTACCTGGATCTTGAGAACGGAAGGTCGTAACAAAAATCTGATAACTCGAGTGTGTAGCCATTAGTTTGTCGGAGTTTGTCACAAAAAATCAGAGTTTGTCAATCTTACGTTTAGAAGATATGTGGGGATATGCTGTAGAGATATTTCTACCTGGATCTCGAGAACGGAAGGTCGTAGCGAAAATCTCACATATCTCCTAAACGCAAGACCGACAAACTGGTATTTGGCGACAAACTCGGTCGAACTACCGACTATAGATATGACTAATCAGATTATCGCTACGACCTTCCGTTCTCAAGATCCAGGTAGAAAGGTCTCCACAGCGTATCCTCGCATATCTCCTAAACGCAAGACCGACAAACTCTGGTTCTTGGTGACAAACTACCGGCTACACACACGAGTAATCAAAGTTCTGTTACGACCTTCCGTTTTCGAGATCTGTGTGGCGCATCTGTAGAGACGTCTCTACAGCTGAGCCACATGTATCTCCTAAACGGAAGACCGACAAACTCTGGTTTTTGGCGACAAACTCCGACAAACTATAGACTTCATCATGGCATAGTCAAAATGTCAGATTTCCAACTTTTTTTTTGTGGCGCAGCTTTAGTCCGGCACGTGAAATAGGATCGATTGGCATAAAAAAAATGTTTTTGGTATTTAAGCATTTTTTTGCTAACCGTATTTTTTTTCCAAAATCTGTGAATGCAGTTCATAATATCTTAGAAAGTTTTGGATGGTCTCCTAGGAATGTTTTTCTGTAACTATAACAGTTAAGGTACCTGCCCTTAATGTACCGTCTCAAAAATCCATCCTGTATATACTCAACTAGTGGAGGTATGCAATGACACTGCTGGTACTAAATGTTTTTTCACTTCTATTAACAGAGGAGTCCCCCCAGAGCTCCATTTTGGGACCAATATTATTTATTCTGTACAGTGCAGATATTACTCAAACCATGCAAAACTAAATTTCTCCTCTACGCAGATGATCTCCAGGTCTATATTTCATTTAAGCCTGATGAGACAGCTAGAGCAGTAAAAATGCTTAACGAGGATCTGGAGCGTATATATCAGAGTGGTCGGAGAGAAACAACTTAGTCATCAATCCACGAAAGAATAAATTCTTAATATTAGGCACAAAAAACCAAAACCAGCATGATACTCGAAACATAGATGCCCATCTATCAAGATCTACCTATTAAATAAAAAATTGTATCCTGCATTTCTAACAATCATATTTTCATTAAACAAAAAAAAAGTGTTAAGAACATTTACTTCTCTACTAACTAAATATAAATAAAAAGAGTACACCCGTTCGAATCCGGGGGGAATCTGAAGTAATAATAATAGAATTCCGATTATCCACCCCGTCCAGGGTGGATGAGTTTCCAAGTATCCACCTTAGGTCGGCTGTTTCAAGGTGGATAAAGGGAATAAGCCGTCCAGCCTCCCTAGCATGACCATCAAAACACGATATATATATATCGCGTGATATAGCGCGTTTTATCACGTTTAACTGTCAGAAAGACAATGGATTTTGACAGTTGAGTGTCGGATAAAATGGTATATCTCACGCGATATACAGGATGGAATTTTTTAATGCCACCTGGAGGGAAAGTACTCTAAATAATAGAGATAGCAAATTTCTTTCAAAGGAAACATTCCTTTATTTTTGAAAACAAAACAAACTGCATTCAAAGATTTTTAAACATATGCTTCCCACACCCAGGAATCGAACCAGCTAAAATTCGAAAAAACAACACCCTGTGCTTTTATGTTATCAATCGTTAGGGTCAAACATAAGGTTCAAATCTTTCTAACAAACATGGTAAATTAAATGAAAGGAAAATCATTAAATCTAAACTTATTTTAATTGAACGAGAAAAAAGCTTAACTAATTAGTTGTTCGAAATTGGCCCCATGTTGCTGGATACATAAATTTATTATTTTAAGGAACTCATTTGCATGCAATGGATGCGTAATAGTCTGCATTATGAACATCTTATCGAAATAGTTCTACACAGATAATTTATTGTGAACTAACTAACATAATGGAGCCTTAAGTAAATGTGCTTTATCTTGTCTTTCATGGTTTTCCTTTCATTTAATATACCATGTTTGTTAGATAGATTTGATCCTTATGTTTGACCCTAACGATTGATATCATAAAAGTACAGGGTATTGTTTTTTTGAATTTTAGCCGGTTCGATTCCTGGGTGTGGGAAGCGTATTTTAAAAAACTTTGAATGCAGTTTTGTTTCTTTTTAAAAATAAAGGAATGTTTCCTTTGAGTGAAATTAGCTATCTCCATTGTTTAGAGTACTTTCCCTCCAGGTGGCATTAAGAAATTCCACCCTGTATAAGGTTCTTCATAAATAGTGCATATATTTTAAGGGGTCAATGTACTCATGCATACAAACAACTTTTACTATGGGACCAACATTGAAATCGCGAAAAAAAAACCGGCCAAGTGCGTGTCGGGCCACGCGCCATAGGGTTCCGTAGTTACCTTATACCATACCATATTTAATACCACCTATCATTTTTCGTTTGCAAAAATAACTTTGTTTTTCACAGTGTTGGTATGAATGACAAAGTTATATTTGGGGTTTTGGAAAATGTGCTATATCTCAAAAACTAATTACTATATCTCGTTCAAACCAATTTTGGTTGAAAGTGTTTATTAAGATCTACAGCATATATTTTTTTTAGATTTTTCACTCTCTTATTTCAAAAGTTAAAGGGGGGGACACACATTTTACCACTTTGGCGGTGAATATCTTTCAAACGATTGACTTTGAGAAAAAGTTGTCTTAGGAACCTCAATGTCATTTTTAAAGACCTATCTATAGGCAGCCATTACACACGTCAATCTGGTTTCAATCTGATCAAAACCGCAGATTGATGGAATTTGATGCGGTTAGTTTGCGACGTTACACGATCAATCCAGCGAGATCAGGATCGCAGTAGATCTTGGTAGATTGACAATCTACCACGATCCACGGTGATCTTTGGTAGGGTTGCCAACTTTTTGCATTAATTTTCGCGTGATATCGATCGATGACCTGAGTGGTGCAGTATTCAACATGCCAGTCTACCACGCAAGAGATCCCGGGTTCGATTCCCGGACGTAATTAAAATGATGAATTTTAATTTCTGTGACGGTCTGTGTATAATAAGTACCTATCTATTTCGAAAAATAAGTAAGTACCTAGTAAAATCTGTTGTCTAGCACCCATTTTATGCCTTGATTAGTTAGGGTTAGATGAATATCGATTTTAATTACGATATTTAATTTTACACACACAGGTGTGTAAAATTACCTAAATATCGATATTTATAATACGATATTACCCAGCTATGAACTGAGTGCCAAATTTCATCCAAATCAGTTCAGCTTCAGAAGGCTGAACTGATTTTGATGAAATTTGGCACACATCATATTATATAGTTTATAGCCTGGTATAGTAATAACATCGAGGTAAATAGTATTTTTCAAAACATTGCAAAAAATATAGTAGGTAGGTTTATAGGAAATTTATGAAAAAATATAGTTCTCATTTATTTTTAACTAGCTTCCTTTAAAAATTAAAAATAGGGTACATAGGGTAGGTACTTCCTAGGGTACCAAACTAACTGTGTGCCAAATTTCATCATCTTTTACTGCAATCCAATATCTTAACCGACTTATAAAAAGGAGAAGGTTCTCTTTTCATCTGTATATTTTTTAAGGGATTCTTCAAATGCCCACGCGCATTAGTCACGGCCGGAAAGCAAGTTAAAAATAAATATGGGCTACATTTTTTATAAATTTCTCAAAAGAACTTACTAAAGTATTTTACCCTAGGGTACCTTTGATTGACCAAGATAAAACAAATCCTATAATTTAATCCAGGCTACAAACTGTGTGTCAAACTCCATTCAAATCAGTTCAGCCTTAAAAACTAATATAACTACAGACGAACAGAGAAACAAGCTCCTACTTTTTTGAAGTCGGTTAAAAATATTGGATCGCAGTATATTGTGCTAGATTGTCAATCTACCGTGGTAGATTGACAATCTACCGCAATCCGATACAAGCAGATTGTGGTAGATTGACAATCTACCACAATCTAATGCGATTCGATATTTTTAACCGACTTCAAAAAAGCAGGAGGTTGTTTTCCTGTTCGTCTGTATGTTTTTTTAGGGTATTTTTCAAATGTGATGTAGTCACGGCCGGAAGCTAGTTAAAAATAAATATGGGCTATATTTTTTATAAATTTACCAAAAGTACTACAAAGTAATTTCGATGTTTAAAAAAAAATCCCTAGGGTATCTTTGACCGAGATCAAAAATATCATAAGTTTTAATCCAGACTATAAACTGTTTGCCAAATTTCATCCAAATCAGTTCAGCCTTCATGAAAAACAAATATACAGACGAACAGAGAACCTCCTCCTTTTTTGAAGTCGGTTAAAAACATCGGATCGCAGAAGATTGTGCTGTGCTAGATTGTCAGTCTACCATGGTAGATTTAAAAGCCTTAAAAGCTAATATACAGAGAAACAAGGTCCTGCTTTTTTGAAGTCGGTTAAAATATTGGATCGCAGTATATTGTGCTAGATTGTCAATCTACCGTGGTCGTCCGTGGTAGATTGACAATCTACCACAATCTTCCGCGATCCGATACAAGCAGATTGTGGTAGATTGACAATCTACCACAATATACTGCGATTCAATATTTTTAACCGATTTCAAAAAAGCAGAAGATTGTTTTTCTGTTCGTCTGTATGTTTTTTTAGGGTATTTTTCAAATTTCCACCCGGATTTAGTCACGGCCGGAAGCTAGTTAAAAATAAATATGGGCTATATTTGTATAAATTCCCCTAAAGTACTACAAATTAGTTTCATTGTTTAAAATAATAAAAATCCCTAGGGTACCTTTGATCGAGATGAAAAATATAAGTTATAATCCAGACTATAAACTGTTTGCCAAATTTCATCCAAATCAGTTCAGCTTCCATAAAAAACAAATGTACCGAACAGATAACCTCCTCTTTTTTTGAAGTCGGTTAAAAACATCGGATCGCAGTAGATCGTGCTAGATTGTCAGTCTACCATGGTAGATTGACAATCTACCACAATCTACCGCGATTCAATATTTTTTACCGACTTCAAAAAAGCAGGAGGTTGTTTTTCTGTCCGTCTGTATGTTTTTTTAGGATATTTTTCAAATATCCACCCGGATGTAGTCGCGGGCGGAAGCTAGTTAAAACTAAATGTGGACTACATTTTTATAAATATCCCAAAAGTAAGTACCTACATACTATAATTTTTTAATGTTTTGAAAATAATACTATTACCTCGAAAAAAAAGGTGTCAACCCTAAGCCAGATTGACGTAGATTGACAATCCAGCACAATCTGATCACGCCAGACCGCGCCAGATTGAAACAGATCACGAACAACGTTACACAATCAATCTCTGTCAATCTGGCGCGATCTGGCGTGATCAGATTGTGTGTGTAATG
The DNA here is from genome assembly GCA_943789525.1 of Agriphila geniculea. Classification (NCBI taxonomy): domain Eukaryota; kingdom Metazoa; phylum Arthropoda; class Insecta; order Lepidoptera; family Crambidae; genus Agriphila; species Agriphila geniculea. The sequence goes on from OX038889.1 coordinate 9,331,068, forward strand.
GGTGCCATAGACACCCAACACGTGTTACAAAAAGTGGCGCCCTCAGAGGTTTGAAGAAAAGATTTTTTTTCAGTTTCCGTTCCATGTATGGGGAGCCCCCCCTTAATCTTTTATTTTTCTATTAAATTCGTTAAGCGGTTAACAGAATACATCTACCTACCAAGTTTCAACTGTGTAGTCTTAATACTTTCGGAATAAAGTGGCTGTGACATACGGACAGACAGACAGACATGACGAATCTATAAGGGTTCCGTTTTTTGCCATTTAGGCTACGGAACCCTAAAAATCAGCTGTTCCATACATTTTGATCTATTCGATTTAAAATTTTCTATGGAACATTGGAACAGCTGTTTTTTTTTTCGCGATTTCAATGTTGGTCCCATAGTAAAAGTTGTTTGTATGCATGAGTACATTGACCCCTTAAAATTATGTGCACTATTTATTAAGGACTTTATATATTGTCCCATACTATGGCTCGTATTACAGAACGAGACTGGAGCACTGCTTGCTGCTTGAGTACAGTTAGAAAGGGGATGGTGCTATTCATCGCATATAGCGCCATCCCTTTCTAACTGTACTCAAGCAGAGATTTGAGTCTGAGTTTGATTCTATAATACCAGCCTATATCTATGTAACGGGTGGCGCAAAAGTACTGGCACTAAAGAAAATACTTTTATTTTTTTTATATGACATTTTCTATCATTCTGTTGTTGAAAATTGTGTAGTGAACAAATATAAAATACACTGAAAATAAACATGGACCGTTTTACTCCCCAAGAACGTGGAATAATTGTGTCAATGTTCTTAAGGCGTGTCTCCTGCGGCTAATTTTCAACAAAACATGTTGAAAAAACATTATTTTCAAAACATGTTTAGCATAACCGCACGTCCGCTGCGCCTAGGTTTTGTTTTGAAAACATGTTTTGTTAGAAAATTTTCGACCAATCACGGCTCAGTTTCGAAAATGAGTTCCGACGAAGAAGACGTCGTCAGTCACAGCCCGTAAAACCTACCGTGTAATGGCTACCTTATACTTTGCCACCGTAACATCCCAAAGTAGCGGTCTTTCTCTGAGTAACTCAAATAAAAATAAAGTACTCTCCTTATTCCACTCCATCACTACAATTACACGAATCACACAGTGCCACACGAACGCAGGCGAGACGTCTGCATCTAGTGAGCGCTAACATAAAATGAGTTACTTCCCCTCCCCGCAGGCGAGAGCGGGGGATGTTTTCCGTTCGTCGCGGCAAACATGTTTTGTGTTTTTGCAAAACAAAACTCAGGCCACGCCCCAAACATGTTGAGAAAACATTGTTTTGATGTTTGAAAACACAAAAACACGGCGCAGGAGACCCGGCCTTAAGGCGTGTCTCCTGCGCTTAATTTTCAACAAAACATGTTGAAAAAACATTGTTTTCAAAACATTGTTTTCAAAACCGCACGTCCGCTGCGCCTAGGTTTTGTTTTGAAAACATGTTTTGTTAGAAAATTTTCGGCCAATCACGGCTCAGTCTCGAAAATGAGTTCCGACGAAGAAGACGTCGTCAGTCACAGCCCGTGACTGGGGTTAAACTGACAGCAAAACCTACCGTGTAATGGCTACCTTATACTTTGCCACCCAAAGTAGCGGTCTTTCTCTGAGTAACTCAATTAAAAATAAAGTACTCTCCTTATTCCACTCCATCACTACAATTACACGAATCACACAATGGCACACGAACGCAGGCGAGACGTCTGCATCTAGTGAGCGCTAACACAAAATGAGTTACTTCCCCTCCCCGCAGGCGAGAGCGGGGGATGTTTTCCGTTCGTCGCGGCAAACATGTTTTGTGTTTTTGCAAAACAAAACTCATAGGCCACGCCCCAAACATGTTGAGAAAACATTGTTTTGATGTTTGAAAACACAAAAACACGGCGCAGGAGACCAAGGCGTGTCTCCTGCGCTTAATTTTCAACAAAACATGTTGAAAAAACATTGTTTTCAAAACATTGTTTTCAAAACCGCACGTCCGCTGCGCCTAGGTTTTGTTTTGAAAACATGTTTTGTTAGAAAATTTTCGGCCAATCACGGCTCAGTCTCGAAAATGAGTTCCGACGAAGAAGACGTCGTCAGTCACAGCCCGTAAAACCTACCGTGTAATGGCTACCTTATACTTTGCCACCGTAACATCCCAAAGTAGCGGTCTTTCTCTGAGTAACTCAAATAAAAATAAAGTACTCTCCTTATTCCACTCCATCACTACAATTACACGAATCACACAGTGGCACACGAACGCAGGCGAGACGTCTGCATCTAGTGAGCGCTAACATAAAATGAGTTACTTCCCCTCCCCGCAGACGAGAGCGGGGGATGTTTTCCGTTTGTCGCGGCAAACATGTTTTGTGTTTTTGCAAAACAAAACTCATAGACCACGCCCCAAACATGTTGTGAAAACATTGTTTTGATGTTTGAAAACACAAAAACACGGCGCAGGAGACCCGGCCTTAGGCCGGGTCTCCTGCGCCGTGTTTTCTAACAAAAATTTCCGCCGAAAATTTTCTAACAAAACATGTTTTCAAAACAAAACCTAGGCGCAGCGGACGTGCGGTTTTGAAAACAATGTTTTGAAAACAATGTTTTTTCAACATGTTTTGTTGAAAATTAAGCGCAGGAGACACGCCTTAAGGCCGGGTCTCCTGCGCCGTGTTTTTGTGTTTTCAAACATCAAAACAATGTTTTCTCAACATGTTTGGGGCGTGGCCTATGAGTTTTGTTTTGCAAAAACACAAAACATGTTTGCCGCGACGAACGGAAAACATCCCCCGCTCTCGCCTGCGGGGAGGGGAAGTAACTCATTTTGTGTTAGCGCTCACTAGATGCAGACGTCTCGCCTGCGTTCGTGTGCCATTGTGTGATTCGTGTAATTGTAGTGATGGAGTGGAATAAGGAGAGTACTTTATTTTTAATTGAGTTACTCAGAGAAAGACCGCTACTTTGGGTGGCAAAGTATAAGGTAGCCATTACACGGTAGGTTTTGCTGTCAGTTTAACCCCAGTCACGGGCTGTGACTGACGACGTCTTCTTCGTCGGAACTCATTTTCGAGACTGAGCCGTGATTGGCCGAAAATTTTCTAACAAAACATGTTTTCAAAACAAAACCTAGGCGCAGCGGACGTGCGGTTTTGAAAACAATGTTTTTTCAACATGTTTTGTTGAAAATTAAGCGCAGGAGACACGCCTTAAGGCCGGGTCTCCTGCGCCGTGTTTTTGTGTTTTCAAACATCAAAACAATGTTTTCTCAACATGTTTGGGGCGTGGCCTAAAGGCGTGTCTCCTGCGCTTAATTTTCAACAAAACATGTTGAAAAAACATTGTTTTCAAAACATTGTTTTCAAAACCGCACGTCCGCTGCGCCTAGGTTTTGTTTTGAAAACATGTTTTGTTAGAAAATTTTCGGCCAATCACGGCTCAGTCTCGAAAATGAGTTCCGACGAAGAAGACGTCGTCAGTCACAGCCCGTAAAACCTACCGTGTAATGGCTACCTTATACTTTGCCACCGTAACATCCCAAAGTAGCGGTCTTTCTCTGAGTAACTCAAATAAAAATAAAGTACTCTCCTTATTCCACTCCATCACTACAATTACACGAATCACACAATGGCACACGAACGCAGGCGAGACGTCTGCATCTAGTGAGCGCTAACACAAAATGAGTTACTTCCCCTCCCCGCAGGCGAGAGCGGGGGATGTTTTCCGTTCGTCGCGGCAAACATGTTTTGTGTTTTTGCAAAACAAAACTCATAGGCCACGCCCCAAACATGTTGAGAAAACATTGTTTTGATGTTTGAAAACACAAAAACACGGCGCAGGAGACCCGGCCTAAAGGCGTGTCTCCTGCGCTTAATTTTCAACAAAACATGTTGAAAAAACATTGTTTTCAAAACATTGTTTTCAAAACCGCACGTCCGCTGCGCCTAGGTTTTGTTTTGAAAACATGTTTTGTTAGAAAATTTTCGGCCAATCACGGCTCAGTCTCGAAAATGAGTTCCGACGAAGAAGACGTCGTCAGTCACAGCCCGTAAAACCTACCGTGTAATGGCTACCTTATACTTTGCCACCGTAACATCCCAAAGTAGCGGTCTTTCTCTGAGTAACTCAAATAAAAATAAAGTACTCTCCTTATTCCACTCCATCACTACAATTACACGAATCACACAGTGGCACACGAACGCAGGCGAGACGTCTGCATCTAGTGAGCGCTAACACAAAATGAGTTACTTCCCCTCCCCGCAGGCGAGAGCGGGGGATGTTTTCCGTTCGTCGCGGCAAACATGTTTTGTGTTTTTGCAAAACAAAACTCATAGGCCACGCCCCAAACATGTTGAGAAAACATTGTTTTGATGTTTGAAAACACAAAAACACGGCGCAGGAGACCCGGCCTAAGAGTTTTGTTTTGCAAAAACACAAAACATGTTTGCCGCGACGAACGGAAAACATCCCCCGCTCTCGCCTGCGGGGAGGGGAAGTAACTCATTTTGTGTTAGCGCTCACTAGATGCAGACGTCTCGCCTGCGTTCGTGTGCCACTGTGTGATTCGTGTAATTGTAGTGATGGAGTGGAATAAGGAGAGTACTTTATTTTTATTTGAGTTACTCAGAGAAAGACCGCTACTTTGGGATGTTACGGTGGCAAAGTATAAGGTAGCCATTACACGGTAGGTTTTACGGGCTGTGACTGACGACGTCTTCTTCGTCGGAACTCATTTTCGAGACTGAGCCGTGATTGGCCGAAAATTTTCTAACAAAACATGTTTTCAAAACAAAACCTAGGCGCAGCGGACGTGCGGTTATGAAAACAATGTTTTTTCTACATGTTTTGTTGAAAATTAATGCAGGCCATACACCATCCATTCGATCGTCCAATCGGCATGATACTGTCGATTGGATCCAATCGAATTGACCGTGTGTGGTCGTGGATCGGAAGGACGATCGAACTGACGGAAAAGGATCATGCCGATTGGACGGTGTGTGGCAGTGGGCGATCGATCGTATGATTTTCTTAACCGACTTCAAAAAAGGAGGTTCTTTTTTCAATTGTACATATTTATTATATCATTGTTGGCGCGTATCTTCGATATTTACAAACTATATTTGATGATAATTTTTTTCTATTTAACCGATTTCAAAAAAGTAGGTGCTCAGTTTGACCTGTATCTGCGATTATCTCACGTTTGGCTGAACCGATTTTAATGCGGTTTTAAGAAAAGTATTTGGTGCATTTAGGAGAAGGTTTAAGTATTTTAACCGACTTCAAAAAAGGAGGTTCTCAGTTTGACCTGTATAATATGTACATTTGTCCACGATTATTTCGCGTTTGGCTGAACTGATTTCGATGCGGTTACCAGAAAAGTATTTGTTACATTTAGGAGAAGGTTTTGGTATTTTAACCGACAGCAAAAAAGAAGGAGGTTCTCAATTTGATTGTATATTTTAAATATTTTTTATCGTTTTTCATGCGTATTTTCGATATTAATGGACCGATTTTGAAGATTATTTTTAGTTTGATAGAATTTTCTTGCGAGATGGTCCCATTCTTTGAGCAGTTTTCAATTGAAGTAATCCTGAAAATACTATGATTATGGGTTAACTACCTTGATGACAATTTATGAACCGAATTAAGTGATTTTTTGTTGGGAAATAGATAGACAGCGTGAATTTGGAATTGAGTTATGGGAATTTTGAAAATATATAAAGTTAAAAAATATTACACGCCTAGTTACGCACGACGGCACGAACAACTCTTATTACGTACGGCATAAAGGCGGTCTCAAGGTCATCATGTATAGTCTGACGTGCCGCTGATTGTACCATACCACAAAAAAAAATAAGCTTTAAAAAAGAAAAACCTTTAAAAACCTAAAAATAAAAACAAAAACAGCTTTAAAATTAAATAACAACGATAAAACAAATATATACAATCGAATTAAGAACCTCCTTCTTTTTTGAAGTCGGTTAAGAAACTCATACGATCGATCGTTCACTGCCGATTGGACGATCGAATTGATGGTGTGTGGTGTGTATGGACGAACTGCAGATTGGATCCAATCGGCAGTATCATGCCGATTGGACGATCGAATGGATGGTGTATGGCCTACATTAGCGCAGGAGACACGCCTTTACGGAATAATTCATCAGTGATAAGAACACAACGTGAATTTCGTCGACGATTTCCCCACCGTCCGGCAGGACTGACCAGTCCAGACTTCTTTCTTTGGGGTTTTTTGAAATCTCGGGTGTATGTGAACAAGCCACAGACTCTCGCAGCTCTAAAAGAAAACATTCGTCAAGAAATAACGAACATATCGCAGGAAGTGTTACGGCAAGTTATGCAAAATGTCATAAATAGGGCTCAAATGTGTATCAACTCTGGAGGTCACCATTTAAAAGACATCATCTTTAAATCCTAATGGTACGAAATTTAATGGCACAAATATACATTTAAAAAAACCTAAATCTAGTTTTCTAATTTAGAAAAAATGTTATAGCTGAACCAAATAGGGTCTTTACTTTTGCGCCACCCGTTATATCGTGTTTCGTCGGTTATGCTAGGGGTCTGAATGGATAACATCCTCCGTGTTAGCCTGCGCGGGGTGAGATCATCTGTTCAGTCGCATTCGCGTCTGATAAAACTTTTTTAGAGCCTAGAGCCGATTGGGTAGCAAGCAAGGGTATAAGATAGGATAACAACTTGAATAAAAGGATTACATTTTTTTAACATTTTATTAAGAAAACGGAAACAGTGAAAAAGTACATAACTGTAAATTGCAGTTGGTTACAATATCGTTTACATCAACAAATCTTTTACAGTTAAAATTTTTACCTCAATTTTACTTTCCTCTTATTTAGTTTCGGGTTGTTACTTTTTCTTATGACATGTTAAATATAGCTTTAAGTCAATGTCCAATAATTCTTAGAGTAGACCTAACTAGACGAATATTTGTGACTGGTAATTTAAAAAGAAAAGTAAAATTCAAGTACGGAATAGTTAGATATAAAGCAGATAAATAATTCTTCATTGATATAAATATTATAATACAGGGCAATCATCTCATTTTCTGAATAAAAAATTAAATGCAAAAGCAATTTGCATTATCTTACCGCAACAAACATACAATCTTATACAATTTAGTGAATGCAGTAGGCAGTGCTCCACCTGAAGGATATCCCATTTCTGCGGGTCTATCGGCTAAAAACAATGAAGTTAAAATATCAGCTTTGATTTGACAGATGGATGTGATACATTGCTAGTTTTCTTTGTCAAGTTTTTATTTGTGCCAAAATGATGTAGCAATGTACCACATCAAATCGTCGAATCAAAGCTTACATGAGCTTCATTACTTTTAACCGATAGACCCGCTGGTCATTCCGCCTCGTTCTATTGCAGTTCGTTTTTTACTAGAGCGAGAGAAAAATCGAAAATGGGTAATATTTGTCGGTGTAAATTACAAACCTAAACAAGCTATGACAACAGGAAGATAGTCTAAAAAAAATATGTGATCTATACTTTTTAAAGGCTCTGATGGTTCCATTTATTTATTATTTGATCCAAATCAATTTTATTAATGCCATTATTTACATCAGGCAACTAGAAAACATATTTAAATTGCAAGAATTTATGTTACTTTACTGCAATAAACAAAATGGTTAAGTAACTATAATAGTTTGCTAGCAAATTGCGAGTAATGAATCGCTAGTAATATTATAACCATAAATATTCTAATGCTGCAATTACACATTCGCGCGAGCGGCAAGGCGATCGGGCGAATAGTGACCTTGTATGGTAGATTATAGCTTCGCTATTCGCCCCCAAGTGCCGCTCTCAACGCGAGCGCGCGAGTGAACATTTGTTCCCAACGAGTCACACATCAACTGTCACACTGTGACTGGTTGGGAATTTTTTTATAAACAATTCTATAACATTTTCAGGGTTATTTCACCTATAAAAGTGTTACTGGTTAGGAAATTTCTAATAAAAAGTTACCATCGAGTAACAGACCCCGAATTACGTAAGTCTGTTGCTAACAATTCTCAATTGAAATCGCAGTTGCATTGCTGCTTTAAGTAAGATAGTTGTCACATTAGTTCTAACTAAAGCAGCAATGGAACTGCGATTTCTGTCAGAACTGATTGCCACAAAATTATATAATCAGCCCACAGGTGTGACTCGTTGGTTTTTTTTTATAAAAAACATCCCAACCAGTCACAGTGAGACAGTTGATGGTGTGACTCGTTCGCCTCACAGCTCACTCGAATGTGGGATTGCGGCATAAAGGGATTTTTTTTTTTAAAACAAACTTAATAATCGATCACATCACATACTTTGTGGTTATACCCATTGAGGAGACAAAACACGTGTGTAAAGCTGGAAACAAACTATCGGACGTGTCCGTACGGCGGTAAGTACGGCGACGAAGTGTGCGGTCCTCGAAACATTCAGTGGGCTAGACTTCTATCGGACGTCTGAACGAACGCTTACGTCTGATTTGTACACTTCTGAGCCGCGTCCGATAGTCTGTTTCCAGCTTAAGTCTGTATGTAAAATTAGGCATTAGGAAGTGTCTTACTCAGATAATGAGACAATCAGACTTATATTTCAGCATTAAATTTATTTATACATTTACACTTCGCTTTGCCCAATAGTTTATCTAAACAGCATCCTCATTTGGACAAAATATTACTAGAAGTTATAATATAATTAAGAGAGAATTTTAGCTCATCCATTTTGTATTTTTAAAGGTAAGTAAATGTAGTAAGATCTCGCGCCATTTCTGCACAAAACTATCCAATATATTTATTAAAGACCATCTGTATCTCCCTCAAATAACAAAATTATGCAGGGCGTCTATTATAGTGAAACTAAGATTATTCAACGCTTTCAAGCCATTTCTAATAGTATTAGTGCGAGCTCTGTTCCCAAAATTCAGATGGCGTATGTTATTTGGCACCAGCTTTTAGAATTAAAGATGATGATTATGTTTGAAATGTGGCTGATGAGATTTGAAAGCAAATATATCAAGCTGGAATTCGACACTAAATATGAACTAAGACTTGCTTGAAAAGATCGTAATTAAGGCCCTTTTGTTATTTTTTAAATGTATATTTCGGTAATGTACGTTAAAATGCTCGCACGTAATACTAGTTTATAAGGAATTTTCTGAAGACAGCAAAAAGTAGGCTAGCATTCATACTTAGGTATTGTCACAACATCCAAACCCAGAGATCTTCCATCTACAACGTCTAATATGCACTAATGAACGATCTAAATCAAAACAATTTTCTGCACATCTATTTACATATTTTACAAGGGAAAGAAATAATAAATAATATTTCTATACCTTTGATATGAGCGTCGTTTCAGTATAATTATATCGATCGACAAACAATGTTAAATGGTAAAACTTCTCTTTCAAAATAAAATGAAAATAATGTACATTATTATTTACAATTGCAGCTGTGGTCATGCACTCGCTATGTATTAACATTTTAGTGAACTAAAACTGTACGAATTATAATGCAAATAAATCCACCTTACCATATATTTTATTAGAATTATTTTTGGTATGACGCTATTTTAACACATTATAATTTAGATATTAATGTCGATTGTTTTTGAGGTTTTTTATTCAATGCAATAATTTTGCTAATTAAATAGTTAAGAATAGTATGTATTCTACAAGTAAGTCCACTCAAATAGACCACAACTCTTAATTTTACGATAGGTGTATACTGATCTAATTAATGAACTATGATTAACAAAACATTCAATATTTATTTATCATCACATAACTCTGCATCTCAAAGCAAATAAAACATCCCTTTTATATACCTTTTCACTCGACTAGCATCATGTCCACCAACATCGAAGATACAACATTGAGACGAATAGTTCTTAAGATTGAATGTATGGACAATGTGTTATGATATTGAGACAGAACTAAACCACAAAATAGAGAGAGGACGAGGCGACACTACACGCGCTCGAGCAACGCGCACACACAGACAGCTCTCACCGATCGACGACATTTGCGTCACGCGCTCGAACTGTTTTGAGCGTAGGGTTGCGTTCAGTGGCTTAGAGTGCGGTTGTTTGGTTGTTTTTTAACACACTCTAAGGTTAGGAACGACCAAGAACTTTCAATGTCAATGGCAATACAAAGTCTTTATTTTCTATTTGGAATACGAATAATTTAAACTTTCCTTTATTCAAAATCAAATAAAAACTGATTTTTTGCAAAGCTACTATGATTTATTTGAAAATATGACACAAAAACATCAAAATACAAAACAATGTCAAATGACATTGTCATTTTTTTCTAAAGACAAACGTCAGAGTGTTTTACAACCACCTTTTTTGATGGTTAAAAGGTTGCAACGCTCTGACGTTTGGAACGGGAAAGTTGTTGCAACCGAACGTTACGCTCTAATGTTTGGAACGGGCGTTAGAGCGTTCGGTTGCACTCGGAGCGTAGGTACGGAACGCACCATAGCAGAGATTTCCTGTCTGTGTGGTGTCGGTGAGAGGTGTGTGAGATGTGTGATTGCTTGAGCGCGCGTCGTGCTAAGCTTAACTTCTGTCCTCTCTCTATTTTGTGACTACACATAGATGGAGCAACCGTTTATTGGAGAACCAAATTATCATTCTAAATCAATCAGAAAAACCAAAATTCCTCATCCGAGTGATGGATGAGGACATTATTAGCGACTTCTTAGCTGCTGTGCAGTAAGAAACACTTAACCTAAGAAGCATTTGTGTAAGTACATCTGGTATATTTCACATGATTTTAACTCAGGATTGAACTTAATCAATGACCATTGGCTAATGACATCGGCAAGCGAGTCCGTCTCAACTACGCTCCACCTATGATTTATCTTATACCCACAATAGCAGCAAAGTAAGAATACGAACTACAAGAAGTTACGTAAATGCGACTCGCGCGGAGTTTCGTAAGTATAGGAGCGTTTTCAAAATAAAGTATTCCCCCCACTTTTGGGCTGTCCCCCGTGTTTGAAGTCTTAACTAGTCAAATTGATATCTGGCTAATTATTTTTAATATTAAAAAGCATTAAACACTCAAAACTTAGTTAATTCAACAATTTTTTTTTTTTATAATTTTCGTAATTTAAATAATGACCATAATTGAACACCAAAATGAAAGTTTTTGTCGTGTCTCACCCAATTCCTCGATGGTAGAAGTGATTCTGAAAAGTTTTTGTACCAGGATAGCATGAGTTTGCGGTGAGGATACCGGGTGTAGTGGGCTCTATTGATGGCTTAAGATTGCCATTTGGAAATTTACGAAGACCATTTTAGTTTTTGAAATGGCAACATTATCCTTGAAAAATACCGACTGCCACTTTAAAAAATGAATTCGAGTGCTACGACCATCTAGATTTCTTCTGTCGGGATTGAGACACACATCTGCTAATTCAGGTTAGTTTAAATAGTTAACTGTTTTAAGATGAAGAATATCCTTATGTAACGTAGTCTATAGGTACATATTTGATAACAAACGTTGATAAATGTTTTCGTCAGAACGTAATTTTTAATATGAAATGGGAAGAGAACGTAACGTCGGTTTTGCGACTGTTTTATCCATAATAACAGATAAAATTTATGATTTCTCGAAAAATAAATTAATCTGCAAGCAATTAAACATCATTTTTATAATATCAAAATGAAAAATGCTATATTAAAAAAATAGACATTAAGTCAGACAAACAAGATACACTTTATGTTGAAAACGCTCATAGGTAGCACTCCAGGTGAGGCCATGTACGAGGAAGGTTCGGGTGTAGTCAAACCCCTTTTGCCTCCTTAGAGCATAGTTAAAAATGTGTAACAATGCACAGTCGCATTCAGTAAACGCCTACTTCCCGCAAAACGTGTATTGTTACACACTACTCTTAAATAATATTAGGATTATTCATTTTCATTAGCTTCAAACATTCCACCCCATTTGGTCAAGTTCTCATTATGTACAAACAATTATTTTTTATATATTTTTTAATATTTTGAAAATTATTTTTTATCAATTTATTTCCTACAAGGTAAATTTTAAAACACAGAAAGCATAATTTTTCCTAATTAATATGTTATAAATTTTAATTTACATTAAAAAAAATATTTGTGTTCTACACAAATAAATACTTTGTATTAAAATGAAAATGAGTAATTTATACACTCACTTATCGTATAAAACATATGGACACCGAGAGTTTTTATTTTTACACTTATTAGTTTTACCCCTATGTAGATTGTAAATAGAATGAGGACGTGACAAAATGAGATGATAACGTTCCATATAGACATATGGCCAGTTAAATCCTTAAGATCTTTATATTTACAATTCAAACTGGTAAAACTTAAAAATACATAACAAAATAGGTATGAGGGTAGTTAAAGAAAAGTATACCAAATATTTGTGATTACATAACAAAATCGAAGCACAATAAACATCAACAGAAACAAATGATTACATGCCTTCTCTGATTCGAAACAAAACGCGACGCGGCCGCGCGTCGCCCGGCCGCTCCCAACCTCTTAACAGTTAACTCATCATAAGCTCATAAACGTAGGCTTAGCAATTATTACGGCGCCCGACTCAACAGAAATATTACGCCACACCGATAAATAACGAATTTAATATTTTTTCACGTTAATTTCACGCAATTAACTCATTAAATGCTCAGGGGCCCAAGTCTGCTATTGTTAACTTCGTAATCGTGTTTGAGTTATGGCTTTTTGACACAGTTTTTGTTTCTTACCCAAAATCGAAACACGTTTATGACGTTAACAATAGCAGACTCGGGCCCCAGGTAGTTCGTTCACGTCACCTATTCGTAAAGCGAAAACAATATTATTATTAATCACAGCGAAAACACTAAGTTAGATCGTCTAATCTCAGATGCGGTCCACTCGGGTCGAAAGCGCGGTATTCGTTCAGCACAACACTGTCACTCACTCCGCGAAACGCGAGCGACGCGGTTCGTGCACTCGCGCCGAAGCACTCCTTATTCACACGGAGCGTCACTCACCGCGCGCCTACTCGCTGAAGTAGCGAACTTTGCCGCCGCCGCACCGGACTACGTCTTCCCACGCTGAAATTAAACAATGCTGAAATTAATTTTAAAGAAAAAAAACACATTTATGCAACGTGTTAATGAAAAAGCGCAAAAGCTCTTATAGTTCAGCAAAATTACGGGAGCGAGTATGACGAAATAGAAATAATTTGCAATAGCGGTCTTTCTTCTTTTGATCGTTAGATTAAATGGCTAGCTGTCATTTTGTAAATGAATCCCAACTAATTTTCACAAATTTTTTTGAACTTTACTAGACCAAAATATTAATTTATTTAATTGCTTTAGCAAAATTGCTACTTACATATTTTCTTTACTTTTTGCTTGATTTGGAACTATAATTTGATTGTGAATGTAAATCCAACAAAAAAAAGTAACAACTACACTGTATTTTTTTGTATTCGTAAATTTAGTTGGATTCTTAAATATTAGTGTTTTATAAACACATCAAAGTCCCCTGAAAACAATGGACCCTGCGCGAAATATCACTTGCGGCTAACTTCCGAGCCGCCAAGTTATTTGCGCATATTATATCTCTCTCTCTCCGGAACTTTAAAACCTATGTCGCATTTAAGAAAAGTTGGATGAAGATATCGACAAATCGTCCAATTAGTAAAAATAAATAGGGTAGTTCGGGTAACAATAAATTCCCATTTTGGGTATCAAAAATACTGAATATAGCGTACTGAAATACTAAGTGGGCGACGGAGTGATGGCGACTACAAATATTGAAAATGGGTGACTTTAAAATACAAATTGGGTAGCTAGTTATTCAGAACTGGCGACCAAATTACTATTTGGGCGACAACCTTAGGGCACACAAAACATTTAAAATTTTATTAAAAAAATGTGACTATTATCCTAATCGAGATGACAAAACTACCATGTTGGGTATCTTAAATTAGTGGATTTAAGTTGCCCGCTAAGTATTTTTATCACTCATGTCGAATTTTCACTGCTAACTTAAATTATTTATCTCCCACAAGTCGCCCGTTTTACTAGTTTTTGTAATCCACAGTTAGTCACCCGTTTAGTTATTTTGTCACCCAAAAAATAAACCGCTGCCAGGTTTAGTATTCAAGTATCCCATTAACAGTCGCCTTTAATTATTTCCAGTCACCCAATTAATTAATTTCCAAATAAATATTACTACAATCCGGTCAATTTACTCGGCACCTGGGTCGAGAGCGATGTTTTCTTATAACCGTTCACATATTGGGCTGCAAGTGCCGTTATCATGTTCTATCATTCTACTATCATATTGCCTATATAAACTAAACCATTAATTGCACAGCCATTAAAGTATCAGACCAAAAAGTCGTCTCGTGTGGGAAAAAAACATTTGAGCCAGGTGCCAAGTTAACTTGACCGGCGGGCTGATTATCTAGTTAGAAACCACATAGCGACTGGTCTCATTTGACAGATGAATGTGATTCATTGCTACTTCTGTTTCAGGTGAAAAAAAACATACCAAAGAAACGTAGCAATATATATCAAATGAAACCGGTCGCTAAATAGTTTCTATTTAGATAATCAGGGTGCCGGTTGTAATGAATGTAGCAACTGACCGTTGCCGACGTAGTCGACGATCTGGTGCAGGTGCGCGCTGTCCCGGGGCGGGTCGGGCGGCAGGTAGCGCAGCGGCGTGCAGGCGGCGCCGGCCAGCACGGGCACGAGCGCGGGCGCGGCGGCCAGCGCGTCGCGCACCAGGTCGCAGCGCGGCCGCCGCCCGCCCGCGCCCAGCAGCTGCTCGTTGATGTCGAACCCGAACGTCACGCCGTCCATGTCGCGCGGCCGCGCCGCCGAGTCCAGCAGGATCACGGCCGGCCGCCGGTCGCCCACCACGTCGGGCGCGGGGCACTCGCCGCCCGCCGTCGGCGCCGGCCGCTCCTTGCGCTCGCGCCGCGGCGGCGCCTTGCCCCGCGCGAGCCGCGCCGCGCCCCCGAGCGCCGGGTACCCGTCCGCGTCGCCGGCGGCGGCGGGCGCGTCGCCGGCGCGCCGCCCGCCCGCGTTCTCGCCCTCGCCGTAGAAGTTGCACGACTCGATCAGGTCGGGGATGTTGTGGCGGGTGCGCGCGATGTCGGCGTACGAGGCGTGGGGCGCGGGCGGCGGCGGCGGCGGGGGCGGCGGCAGCGAGTGCACCGAGTCGAGGTCGTCGTTGGAGTCGTTGCTGCGGTCGGAGGGCGGCGCGGACTCGCGGCGCGGGCGCGGGCTGGGCGGGCGCGGCCGGCGCGGCGGCTCGCGCTCGGCCTCGTCGGCGCGCCGGCGCGGTTTCCGCCGCTTGGTGACGGTCTGGAAGTCGGTGAGCTCGACGGCGGCGTCGGGCGGCGCGGGCGCGGTCGCGGGCACGGGCGCGGGCGCCGGGTCGGGTTCGTGTTCGGGCTCGGGCTCGTGGTCGGGCTCGGGGTCGGGGGCGGGCGCGGGCGCGGGCGCGGGGTAGTAGAAGGCGTCGCGCGCGTCGTCGCCCCAGGAGCGGCGCTCGGCCTTGCTGTCGGGGCGCGGCTTGCGCTCGTGGCGGCGCGGAGGCTCGCGCGCGCCCGTCAGGTCCTCGAGCTTGGTGCGCGAGCGCTCCTCGAGCGAGGAGGCGCGCGGCAGCTTGCTCTCCTTGTCCTTGCGGCGCTCGGAGGAGCGCTTCTTGCCGGCCTTGTCGTCCTCGTGCTTGGCGCGGCCGAGCTTGGCGCCGCGCCCGTGCTCCGCGTTCGACTCGATGAAGCGCAGCACCTCGTTGAGGTCCTTGTTGCCCTGGTACCCGTCGATCTGGTGCGACTTGATCACGGTCTCATTCTTGGAAGACTTTTTCCTTCTGGGCTTCTTGTGTTGACTAGATCCCGAGATAGGTGAACTGAATCCTTGTACTGCATTGCCGTTTTCATCTAGAGATTTCTGTAAACGGTAGTGCACAGTGAATATAGGCACCTGAATAGGGAGGAAAAACGACACGCATTAGAAAAACATCGAACATAGAACGTAAAGTAGCGAGGAGCGTTATGGCGGGGGTGCGGCGTGCGCGCCGGCGGGGACGTACCTTGTACTCGTCGGGCGCGGTGGACGCTGTCGAGCCGTAGTTGGGCCGCGACAGAGACAGCCCGTTGAAACTGCTTGAGATCACACTACGAGGCTGTTGAAACAAACGACACTCTAAGTATTGGTTTTTTTTTATTCTAACTCTAAGGCAGGGTTTCTTAAATGGAGTATGGTCCCTTAAGAGTCCGTAGCATGTGTATCGGAGACCACAGTTAACCCACCCCATACTATATCAATAAAAGTGTTTTTTTTAAGAAAAGGTTTGTTTTCTTTACCTAAACTTGTCTTTTCTAAAAGGGGTCTGTGGACTTTTTTAATTATAAAAGTGGTCCGTGACTGCAAAAAGTTTAAGAAACAATGCTCTGAGGGATTCCTCAAATAATATGTGTGATTATTACACAATACTTCAACTGTTTATTTTAATTTAAATCTTGCTTTGTTTGTAAAACTTTGTTAAAAAAACCGTTAAATTATTTACTACACACCATTTACACTTTAATCTAAATATATAAAAGGCAAAGTGACTGACTGATCTATCAACGCAACGCACAACACAAACTACTGAGACGGATAGAGCTGAAAGGGGTATGAGTAATAAGTGGGTAATATTTTTTACGCTTTCAAAAAATGTTTTATCTTAAAGACCTCATCTCTAAAAAAAATATTCTACAGCGTAAGGCCGTATACAGAGAGAAAGCAGTTTGACGCAGGTTGAGGCAGGTTGCTATACTAAAATGGACCTTATCCCCGCGCATTATATTATATTTTCGCTATACTAAAATGGACCGGCGCAGGTAAGCGCTTATAAGCGCGAATGATTTAAATTTAAAAGAAGCATGGAAACTGTCAAATACTGTTTACTAAGTAGGACAAGAAATGATTAACATACGAAAGTTTATTTATTTGTTTTTTTATTAATTATTAAAGGAATCTGAGAATTTAGAAAAAGTAGAAAATTATGCTGTTATTAAAACTGGTGTCCTTTTCTTATTTTTAAATATCTTTGGTCAATTACCTTTAGACATTCGAAAAGAGTATGCGCAGAGTTATTTTTTATGTATTTTGTAAAAATCTATTCAGTCGTTTTCAATCTAGACCTGTTCAATGGCAACTCTGAACTGCGAAATTTTTCGACGTTTGCTAATAATTTGTTAGACCAAGTAGTAAAAATGTTATAGTATGTTATATATTCGCAATCTACTCACAAAGCCCTTTCATCTGATATACCACATGGTATGAAAAAACAATTTCTTTGTATGTAAAATGTAAATACATAAAAAATAACTCTGCGCATACTCTTTTCGAATGTCTAAAGGTAATTGACCAAAGATATTTAAAAATAAGAAAAGCACATCAGTTTTAATAACAGCATAATTTTCTGCTTTTTCTAAATTCTCGGATTCCTTTAATAATTAATAAAAAATAAATAAATAAACTTTCGTATGTATATCCTTACTTGTCCTATTTAGTAAACAGTATTTGACAGTTTCCATGCTTCTTTTCTTAGAGTAAGACGGGCTTCTAAAGAAAGAGAAGCCATACGAAGCGTTCCCCTCTGCCGAAGTACAAGCCCAAATGGGCATACGCATTAGTAAAACCAGTTGCGCCCGGATTTCTTTCTAGACCGAGTCCAGTCGCGCATGTGAACGCTGCTGTGTTTAAAATGTCGAATTTATGAGTTTTTTGCTGTTAAAAGAGGTCTTGAACATCAAGTATACAAAAAGACGGTGTTACATTTCACATAAAAGTAAATTTTTATCGTATTATTGCTATTTGTTTACATTTAAACATTAAATTCGTATATTTTATTCTTGATTAGTTGTCAAATTTGTTCAGTGACATCGGGTCTGCTAGTCCATGGCTCGTCCGTACAAATTTCAGATCTGTCGCTAGATAAATCCGAGTTCTCGCCGATGGACAACTTAGTGATGTTACCGTTAAATAATGTTTGTCGATAAAGTGTTGGTCAATCTGGCCCTGATTATGCGTCAAATACATTTGCGAGATGTTTGCATGATTTGCTTTGCACTGATGTGAGCGCGACGCGACAGATATCGCGAAATAAATTTCGAAATAGTAGATTATACAACAAGCGAATAAAAAGGGAATTTAGTTCGAGGTATACAAAGAACCGAGATGAAATTTTTTTTCACGAGTTGTGTTGTGTACTCTACTTTTTACAATTGACTGCGAGAAAGCAAATAGGTACCTAACAGTACTTTATACTTAGTATTTATAGTTGACCATCAGCCATTTTTAATGTCCCCACTACTGGGGCACAGGCCTTCCTTATAGGTGGGAAGATGGGCGATAACCTACCACGCGGGCCCAATGCGGATTGATGGGTGTTAACGACTGCAAATGCAGCCGGGACCAACGGCTTAACGTGCCTTCCGAGGCACGGAGGAGCTCGAGATAATACATTTTTGGTCACCCATCCCATGACCGACCCATGCGTGAAATTAGAAGTTTTCCAATGACATAAAACAACCACGCTAAGAGAGATGGATGGTAGGTACCCCCCCCCCCCTTGGTAGGTAAGGAGGGGTGGCATTCAAAGTTTCGCGCCGCCGCACTTCAGAAAAAAATCATATCTCCTTCAATATACCTACCACCTCGAATGAGGTATCATATTATGATAAATCAGGGATGATGAAGCCATTTTTGAGACATTGAATGTACAGTTTCTTAAAAAAATAATGATATATTTTACTATATTGACGACATTATCAAAATCAGTTTGCTATTTTTTTATTCAACAGTCGGTCGGTATCTTTCAAAATTCAAATTGTTGGGTGTGCAGATAGCAGTACTGTCATGGAGCGATGTTCAGTGTCAGCAGCCTGAGCCCAACTTCCCTGGGTATACATTAATCCCAACCCAATCACCTACACTCTCAAGATTTTTGTATAAAGATCGAGCGTATAAAAATGACCTCTTTGTTGTTATTCACCCCATCGTAAAATGATTGAGTTTGTAACCTTTATTCCTTTTTCCGTATCGATATTGCTGCATCGACAGTTGAGCCCAGCCCTTTATGTCAATAACGTGTCATATTTTGATGTGTGACTCATCCGTACACAAATTTTTGCTGTTTTGTTTTATTTTTTATGTGTGAGCGTCGTCATAACAGTGTTGTTTTTGTATGTGGGTATGCGGAACTGCACTTGTGTGCATTTCCCTCCCCCCGCAAAAAATGCCAGAATAATTTGAATAGAGTAATAATCGCTAAGGCTTCTCCCTTTGTGACGAAACAAAGCCTTTGTTGCTCGAAGCTTCTTTTAAATTTAAATCACTATTAAAAAATGTGTTAACAATTTGTTTGGTACTAAATGCGTGGAAAACCATTTGTTAAATTTTATACATGATTATTTCGAAAAAGAATTGAGTAAAGTTTGTTTACCAAATAGGACAAGTAAGGATAACTAAAAGTAATGACAAATACACATGGAAAACACACACAGTTGCTCGGAGACCTAAATAACCTGACGAAACTCAATAGGCAAAAGTTATTTACAAAAAATCAAAACAATACACAAAAATCATAGTCTTTCTAATGGGTGTAAAAGGGGCTTAACGGGTGTAAATAATCATTCATAAAATACAACAAATGTTTTACCACGCTTAGAATACCAAAAATATTGTAAATTGTTAATAATATTTGATTTAATAAGACAACATATTTTAAAATAGTGATTCAGTTTAAAAGAAGTATCTAAAGTGCCAAAATTTGATTATTTAAACCTTTGTCTGTTTATCCTAACTTGTCCTAGTAAGGATAAACATACGAAAGTTTTAATTTTTATTTTTTATTAATTATTAAAGGAATCTGAGAATTTAGGAAAAGCAGAAAATTATGCTTTTATTAAAACTGATGTACTTTTCTTATTCTTAAATATCTTTGGTCAATTACCATTAGACATTCGAAAAGAGTATGCGCAGAGTTATTTTTTATGTATTTTGTAAAAATTTATTCAGTCGTTTTCAATCTAGACCTGTTCAATGGCAACTCTGAACTGCGAAATTTTTCGACGTTTGCTAATAATTTGTTAGACCAAGTAGTGAGAATGTTATAGTGTGTTATATATTGGCAATCTACTCACAAAGCCCTTTCATTTGATATACCACATGGTATGAAAAAAAAAATTCTTTGTACTGAAAACTTTATGACGTCACAGTTTCTACCCCTACCATTTTCGCGCTTGTCATCTTATATATTTGTGATCAGGGCATCGTACTGAATGCATCGATACCACATTTTCGTATTTCCGTGATGACTTGTGCGAAAACTAACCTCAAACCTTGTTTTACCGCCCTACTATATTGTCTCTTTATAATAGTAATAATGTCGAACCGACATTACCACAGCATAAAGATTTTTTTCCTTACAGTAGGCCGACGCCTTTATTGTTGGGCGATACCGCCGCCTGTAGGGTATTTATGCAAATACGGAAGGGTTGTCACAAACAAATTTACAATTTGGAAGGTGGATTTCTTTTACGACCCCCGGCCCGGGGGTCGTAAAAGAAATCCACCTTCCAAATTGTAAATCGGGTACATAACTAAAAGCATTGCGAAATTATATAAAATAATGAATTAGGGGTGGCATATTTTTAAATAAAGGTTTCAAACGGTTTTCTTTATATCACGAGTGAGTACGGCAGCATCAATGTTAAAAAATAGGAAAAATTCAAGATGGCGGCCAACTTTCTTGTTTCTGGGCTGATTACGATGAAACTCGGTTTCTAGTACTATTTTGACAAGAAAACACCAACGCAATGTTAAAAATATGAAAAATCCAAGATGGCGGCCAACATTTTTTATTTGTTCTTCCTTTTTTCAACTGAGTTACATCGAAATTAACCTAAAAACAAAGTCGGCAGCCATTCTGACTCGTGTCGTTTGACATTGCGTAACTGTTTTCTTGTCAAAATAGTACCAAAAGCCGAGTTTCATTGAAATCAGCCCACAAACAATAATGTTGACCGCCGTCTTGAATTTTTGACTTTTTTAACATTGCGTTGCTGTTTTCTTGTCAAAATAGTAGCGAAAACCGAGTTTCATCGAAATTGGCCCAAAACAAAATAGTTGGCCGCCATCTTGGATTTTTGACGTTTTTAACCTTGCGTTGCTGTTTTTCTGTCAAAATAGTACCAAAAATAAAGTTTGATAGAAATCGGCCTACAAACAAAAAAAGTTGGCCGCCATCTTGGATTTTTTACATTTTTAACATTGTTCTGCTGTTTTTTTGTCAAAATAGTACCAAAAACCGAGTTTCAATGAAATCGGCCCACAAACAATAAAGTTGGCCGCCATCTTGGATTTTTGACATTTTTAACATTGCGTTGCTGTTTTTTGTCAAAAAAGTAGCAAAAACCGAGTTTCATTGAAATCGGCCCACAAACAAAAAAGTTGGCCGCCATCTTGGATTTTTGACATTTTTAAAATTGCGTAGCTGTTTTCTTGTAAAAATAGTACCAAAAACCGAGATTTATCCAAATCGGCTCACAAATAAAAAAGTTGGCCGCCATCTTGAATATTTTACATTTTTAACATTGCTTTGCTGTTCTCTTGTCAAAATAGTACCAAAAACCCAGTTTCATCGAAATCGCCCCACAAACAAAAATGTTGGCCGCCATCTTGGATTTTTGACATTTTTAACATCGCGTTGCTGTTTTCTTGTCAAAATAGTAGCAAAAACCGAGTTTTATCGAAATCGGTCCACAAACAAAAAATTTGGCCGCCATCTTGGATTTTTTACATATTTAATATTGCATTACTGTTTTTTTTGTCAAAATAGTAGCAAAAACCAAGTTTCATCGAAATCAGCCCACAAACAAAAAAGTTAGCCGCCATCTTGGATTTTTAATATGTTTAACATTGCGTTGCTGTTTTCTTGTCAAAATAGAAGAAAAAACCGAGATTCATCGAAATCGCATTATTTATTTAATAGGAAATTAAAACGGTAACGACGCGATAGCCCTAGAAGACGTGTCCCGAGCTACATAGAACTGCGTAGTATGCAGCTCGGGCTCGTCCGACTCACTTCTCCCCCCTCAAGCCCCGCACGATTGCCCTGTCTAGACGTCTCCGTCGGCCTACTGTAAGAAATTCATTATGCTGTGACATTACTGTGCCGGCCGTGTACGGATGTCTAAATTAAAAAACTAATAAACAATTTATCGTTTTTAACATTATGATATATGTTACGCAGTTCATTTAAAAGAAGTCAACCCTAACGTTACGCCGTCAGAAAAGGTAAGAGCACGCGATAGAAAGAGAGGCAACTACTAGGTGAATTAAACTGTAGGCTATTAGCGCTGCGCGACCTGAATAGCACTTTATTGTGTCGGAGCAAAAGTCGCTATTTATTTAAATGACTTTGCGGCGTGCTGCTTCTGTACTTGTACTATTAGTTATACTAGATATATCTCTGGATCCAATTCTGAATATTATAAACTGGCTTCCGCTCGCGACATCGTTCGCCTGGACATTCGAGAAAATCGAACATCTAGGGTATTCTTGATCGAATGTAGAAAAGGGAATATACCTCCTCTGCTAATAGACGGCGCTTCAATCGCAACGACTCGGCTTGGCACTACTTCAGTAAGGTTAAATTACCTGCGGCATAGTTGGTTGGGGCGGGGCTGCAGACGCAGCGTTGTGCTGGACAGGAAGCTGCGGTTGCGGTACCTGCGACGCGGCAAGGGCGGGAGCGGGAGCGGACGCGGAAGCGGGAACGGGCGCGTCGCCCGTCAGGCTGGCCACCGCGCGCCAGCAGGAGCTCAACTGCAGCGGCTGCACCACCACAACACTCAGCCACTACTACCTATCCTACTACCTATCTACACTACTAACTATAAATTGTTTGTATTTTTGGAGTTAAAGGTCAACGAAGACGCTTGCGAAAGCGTCCACTTTTAACTCCAAAAATACTAACAATTAATATAAATTTTGTTTGCAAAAATATTTGTATAAAATTTCTTATGACGTAGCGTTGTTAGAGGGTGTGTAAGTAGACAACTCTCTTGGATTTTGCCCATCATCCAAATTTTCATATTTCCTGAGCGAATAGCTCAAAAACGACTGAAAATTCGAATTCAGAACCAAAGTTATAGAGAATTGGTATGATGACTATTTTTTATTTATTTTATGTTACATAAATTACCTCTCAAAAAAGAAACATTGGTAAAATAATTATTTCGCTAGCATGAAAACTGCCCGAGATATCACAGTTTGAAATGCACACAAATGGACTCACCCAAAAACGCTCCATACTAACGGCTACTCAATGATGGCGTCACGCCTAAGTGGTTTGTATGCAACACGTAGGAAATTTGTTCGGCAGCTATATTAAAAATTGTGTTTATCAAAATGGTTTTTTAGATTTGCTATACATTTTACGGACTAATTAAAGATATTATTTATTTTAATAAATGTTATACTTTTTAAATGGACTTGTCCACCCAACTTTGAAGGGTCATAAAACAAATAATACGCAATATATAAAACCAAGAGGTATACAAGCTACTCTAAAAGTTTAATATGTTTACGATTTTTATTAGTATTTCGTTATTTTATTAATTAGTCATCATCCCAATTGTATAAGCTTTTAATTCATCATAGAACATTGTTCGCTACAACGCAGCATTTTTGAGATATTGGCGAAAAACCTTAAATTGAGACCTTTGTCCCCCCCCCCCCCCCCCTCCGCCTCGCCTCTTAGACGTCAGGACTTTTAAAATGTTTTCTCCCTAAGCACCCAGAATAGGTTTCTGAAGAAATCATCATCAATAATTTTAAAACATTTTAGTAATTAAACAACAATAATTTTAGAGTAAAATGCTAGGTTTACATATGTCACAAAAAATGTTTTGAGCTGTAGCTCGCGTAACATAACTTGACCAAATTGTTTGTACCACGTGACCTGCGCACTACAATTTTTGTACTGAAAATTGCTACTACGCAAGCTTCATTGTCTATGGTTTGGTTCAAGTTATGTTGCGCGAGCTGTACGGAACATTTATAAAACTAGTAGATCTGTGAGCTGTACACCTCGCGTTTGTGACATATTGACGAAAATGTTCGAAAAACTGAATCGACAAAAAAAAACCATATAATTCCTGCTCACAAAATTTCACGAGAATCGGTTGCGAAATGCGACCTGTAGAGAACAGCCGGACATCCGGACAAATTAAAGCATTTTTGCACAATCTGAAACGGAGACGCTTCGCGTTTGCTAGGTAAATATCAATATCACATAATATACTCGCATCGCAAAAGATATCTATATAAATAAATAAAAAATGTAAATGGTGTGTAATACAAGTCACTGTACAAGACGCACATCACAAAGCTTTTAGGTTACAAGAAATGTTTACCTATTCTGTAGATAAACATTTCTTTCTTTCATTGTACGGTATACCTTGGGATCCACAGCGACGGCCGACTGGGATGTGGAAGATGTCGTGTTGCAACTGGACACAACCTCCGGTGTTGTGATGCAACTAAACGGTATAGCGGAATCGGCCTGCGGAAACAAAACACTCGTCACTATTCGGCCGTTACATCACTCAACAATAAATGTAAACAATCAATTTAATTAAGCATTCATGACTCCTACCTCTTTATTGGCCTCAGTAGACGCCTCTGCTTTGATAGAATCTCTTTTTATGTTTTCAAATAGAAGGACTTTAAGAGCTGTTTTGGTGATGTTTTCTTTCTTTTTTTCATCAGTGACTCCTTTCTTCTTTTTGGAATTTTTGGGCGTTACGTTAGTACTTTGAACTTCTACAGTTGCAGAGACGTCATTTGAAATTTCTTGGATTTTAACAGGTTTATCTGTGTTATGTAAAGGTGTGAATAAGCGTTCAGGCATTGTTAGAAAAACATAAGCGTTATTGGATAGCTCTGCAAGTATATACTGATCACTAGACACTTTATCTTGTTTCTTCGTATTTAACTTTATTACGATATCACTTGAAGATGTATCTTCGGAACTAAATTTGTCTTGAGTTGTATTTGGTTCTTCAGTTTCAATGTTGGCGTTTTTACTATCGTTTTCTTGTTGGGTACATGCAATGTCTTTTTGAAGGACACTTTTATTTGAGTTACATATCTTTTCTTCTTCAGCAACGCAATTTTCAGTAGTTTCTCTTAGCATTCTAAGAAATTGTTGTTGTTCACAGTTATATTGTTCAAATGAAGATTCATTTGAGTCATGCGGACGATTGGAAGTAAACTCCTTTAGTTCAGTTTCTTCAGAATTATTCTCATTATTGTCTTCTTTTAATACCTGTAATCTGTTTTTTGATTCAGCAAAATCTTGAAGGTTACAATCTTTTTCGACTTCTGCATCACTTTGTGATATTTCTACCAATTTTATATCAGGATTGTGGAATGTTTCTATCAATTCCGTATCACATGTCTGCTGCAGAGTACAATCAATAATTTGGCAATTTTCTTCAACATTTTTTAGAGGTTTATTATTTGAAAAATCAACCATTTCAACAATCTTAGATCTATCATAACATTTACTTATACTATAACCAGCTTCAGAAGCAGGAATAATATCTTTGGGGTTATCACAATTTTCAGACTTCATAGATTCAACTTGTTCATATAACTTGCTTACAGTAGAAACATTTTTAACATTTTTATAATCTAAAAGTTTAACATATTTCTTATTTTTAGGACGACTGACAGGAATCTTATCTACAGGAGTTGGAATGCTGCCTATTGACATCGGTCTAACGTTTCTTGGATTTATTAGAGATGAACTAGGTACTGTCAAAGAATGACCAAATATATTACGGTATTTCTTTCTTAATCGAATATCACTTTCTTCTGTATCACGTATGTTATTATTTAGCTTGCCATGTTGATCATCTTCATAATCAAAAGAGCTCTTCGAATTCTGATAACTCTCCTCATTTCCGAAATTTGTGATTGTATTGGATAAAGGTTTCACAAGTTTCTTCTCTCTCGCTGTCCAATGTGTTTGTGAACCATAAACATCAATGGAAGCATTACAATTCGTATTTTTATTGTAGTATGCACTTGTTGAATACACGTTTTCATGTATATCAATTTCAGACGTGTCTTTCATCATACTTTGTGGTGCATCACTTTTATCCCTTTGATAATTTTTATTGTAAAAATCTCTTTGTGGTAGTCTAATATTTTCATTTCTATTTTGAAGATTCGGAATATACGCGGACAAGCCTTCGTACCATTTATCAACGCCGTCTACCCACATATCTGGTTTTTTATCTGTTCGTGTCTGGGTAGACTCGATTGCTCTTTTTTCGGGGTATGGCATAGTTTGTCGGATAGGAGCGATCGTTTGGTTTACTTGGGATAATGGTCTACTTTGGGAGAGAAGATTCGTCGTTTTGTTTTCAGAGGATGAAGTATTATGAGTAGAAGGCTTCGCTATTTTGTTTTCAGTTGATGGAACAACCGATGGAGATGGTGTAGTAATTTTATTTTCATAAGATGGTCTGATCTGAGAGGTAGGCTGAGTTTTATCAAAAGATGGGCTGGCGCGGCGGGTAGAATTTTCTGTATGGTTTCCATATTTTGTAGCGCTTGGACGCCTGGTCGTCAATGTCTTTTGGGAGGATGGATTGGCACAAATGCTAGGTGTCACCAATTTGTTTCCAGATGATGAGGACTGATTGGCAGAAGTGGAAAGTTGCGCAGTTTGAATTTTAGGTGGTTGATTGATGGCAGAGGTCGTCGCAGGGGAGTATCTAGCAGTGATTTCACTCCAAAGAGTTCCAAAGTTTTCGTAATCAGATCTAGGGCCGCGCAGGTCACTCTCACTCGGTTTGCTCATATTTTTGTTTCTGGGGCATTGTAATGCGTTCATGAGCTTGGATTGTTTCGTGTCTTGTTTGGTGGGGTCGTAGAGCGGCGAGTGTCCGGCGTAGAGTCTCTGTGGCGGGCCGAAGGTCGGGCGCGGCCTGCGGGAGGTACGCACCTGGTTGGACGCGGTGGTCGTGGTGACTGCGCGGCCCGAGCTGACGCTGCCGCTGCCGATTTCGAGGGTTGCGCGTGCTGTGTACGTCATCGGGAAAACTGGCTTACTCCTTCTGCGAACAATCGGCGAGGCTCACACATCGTCATATCTAACCATAACGCACCATACACAGACATACAAATTCTATCATATCTTGATAGGACAGGCGACGAACTTGCCGTGCTTTTAATTAAAAAGAGATACATTTTTGTGTTAGCTAGCACAAAATAAAAGAGGTCCATGATCGTCGAGCATATCTGTTTAAGAGCTCGACCTTCGCAGGGCAGTTTGCGTAGGAGGCGGAAACGCGCTGTCTGTACCGTGTCGCGAATTCAGTTCTAATTTAAAGTTGCCCCTATAAAGGAGGTTTGTTATCGTGTCAAACCTGTGCAGCAGCTCGACCTCCGCGGGGCAGTTGGCGTCGGAGGCGGAGACGCGGCGCTCGGCCAGCGGCGGCGGGTTGACGCAGCGCACCGTCGCTAGGTACCCGCCGCGCGCCGGCTCCTCGCCCAGCAGGAACGCTGTAACACACACCGAACTCATATCCACCTCACAACCCAATATCTTCTTTTTAGGTTTGAAACTAAATAAACAATTAACATCATAACAAATAAATAGTTGTAAGAGTAGTGATAATGTGGAATTATACACTTTAAAAATTTAACATGATCCAGGTAAAGTTATCAATCATAATCAAGTTTATGTCTCAACGCTTTTAGGCTCGTATTAAGTTGTCGTTATAAGCAGAGATTCAAGTTTGAGTTTAATTCCATAAAACGAGCCTTCGACTGCGTTAAATAGTGATGGTAGTGAGTGGTACTGACATGTGTCGACGCCGGAGGGCAGGCTGCCGCCGTGCGTGGCGCGCGCGGAGACGGGCGCGTGCGCGTGGTGGCGCGGGCGGCGCGGCGCGGGCTCGGCGGCGAGCGCGGCCGCCACCAGGTCCTGCAGGGAGTTGGAGTGCGGCAGCGCGCGCCGCCCCGCGCCGCGCCGCGCCCGCGCGCCGCCGCCGCACCCGCGCGCCGCCTCCTCTGAAGCCTGGTCGTCTTGTTCCGCCTCCTCCAGGAGATTCTGGACCGTACAACACAATGGGCGATTTTCTGACAGGTCAATTAAAAAAACCGGCCAAGTGCGAGTCGGACTCGCGCACAAAGGGGTCCGTACCAAAAAACGGCAAAACAAATCACGTTTGTTGTATGGGAGCCCCCTTTAAATTTGATCGCAAATGCGGTGTCCTATGCCTTTCCACCTTGGAGAGCTTCGATCAAGAATATCCTAGATAACGCTTCACGAACTAAAACAGTACGCAAAAATGGCACCTCAAATAGCGTCCCACTAACAAACTTGGCGCTTATCTTGAACATAATCACCTCTCACTTTGTACAAACTCATATTACTTATTTTGTACAAAATAAGCTTATTTTGTACAAAAACACATCTTTTATCATTTACTTTGTGCAAAATAAGAGCCCAGTTTGTAAGTGGGACGCTATTTGAGGTACCATTTTTGAGATTGGCCAGACATCTAGCGCTCTAGGGTATTCTTGATCAAAGTTGGAGAGTGATAAACGAGGCGAGGGAGTTAAAACGGCGATAGTCATATAAGCAACTTTACGACGGCTCGGCTTTCATAAAACTATCGAAATTTTTTGAACTAATTTGTTTTTTTTTTGGTCTCGGAACAGCGCCCATTCTTATGACCTAACCATACTCGTAGGCGTATGTATAACGCTAGTTATTTTTACATTCTCTTTGGGCGTATGATAACCGGCAGAGTAGAATAGTACCAACCAACCAGAGGTGTTTACAACTAATGACAGATAATGTAACACCTCCGTGGACTAGAAACGGGTAGCAGCGTTTTTCGATGAAATCGGTCCAGCACTGCGATCTCCAAGCTTATGGCAACATTCTCCTTCGGGAGAGGCCTACGTCTATAATGAGCTGTTATGATGATAGCATTATCATACCACAGATGATGAAAAACACTCGCAATTGCAGAATATCCGTACATGGGACGACCTTCGCCTCTAAGTAAGAATAATGTTCATGTGTTCTCGAAAGTTCGAGTTCATGGAGACTTCTTGCGTGTCTGGTGAGGTCTTTGAACTAACTTTGAAGTTATTATCGTTTAACGAAATATATTCTTTGATAACAATCAACTTCTAACTAAAATAAATCAAGGGTTGTTGAAACATTCTTTTAAACGTAAAAAATATTCGTATTATGGGACGAGAAACGAATAATGAGGTTTCACCAACCTTGAATAGATCGCTTTTTCCTTCCCTGTCCTTGGGGCACTTGTACGTTATTGCCTCGTCCAGAAGTGCACGCAGCCGGCCGTCGTCTAGGTTTTCGACGCTATCATCTGCTTTACTCTTCTATAAAAGAGAAATAAAACAATTTAAGTGAAAAAAAAATATATAGGCAATACTACAACCACTATAGTATTTGAAGAAAAATTAACCAATTCTATTATTAAATAACAATTGTGTAACGAGAAGAGATTCACATCACATCAGAAACATAGTTAACATTACTCAATTCGACAGATACGTTTTTGTAAATATTTATATTAAAAACTGTCATTTGACAAAAGCAGTTTTTAATTAATCAATATTAATGAAATTAGTCAAACATCGTTACACACTCAGTGCTACAGCTTATTCAATTAAGA
Source organism: Agriphila geniculea (assembly GCA_943789525.1). Taxonomy (NCBI): domain Eukaryota; kingdom Metazoa; phylum Arthropoda; class Insecta; order Lepidoptera; family Crambidae; genus Agriphila; species Agriphila geniculea. Next base: position 9,360,911 of record OX038889.1, read on the forward strand.
GTTTAAAGGAATTAGTCTGTGTCGACAGAGGCCCAGTATCAATAGGTACATTTTTAGAGTCAAGGCTAGAAAGTTAATTGCGAGTCGCGTTATCAGTGTCGCGGCTGTCGTGACTTCGAGTGACCATCTAACACAGTTCTGCAAATACGCGATTTAATGAATTTATGGATTGAAAAATAAACTTTGAAAGATTTGTGAGATTTCTAGTATGATAGGCCAAAAAAGGAGACAAAAAAATGATGTTAAGTCGCAAGAAATTACATTGAACTTGGGTTTGTTCTACTCTACACCAGCGGTCCCCGAATTCTTTTGGCTACGGAACCCTTTTTGGTTTACCGTTTTTGGGCGGAACCCTAGCTCAAGTAAAGGCGGAAATATATTATTCTGTTGTGTTGTGTTGTGTCGCGACAGAAAGCGTATCGGTTTCATACATATAGTATGAGTAGAAACACACTATTGTGTTGTGTTGTGTTGTGTCGACACGACACACTGTAGTAATTGTTAGGGTTTATGGAAGCAAACAGAAAGACGACACTTAGATTTGAAATAAAGATTTATTTATTTAATTTATATTTAGAAAGGGGTGTCGTTATTTAATATTAGAATAGCACACGGTTAGGTTAGGCAAGAGCCACAACAGAACTTAGACTGATAAAAATCAGAAAGGAAATGTTCTCGGACCAAGAAACAAAGAGTCGTTGTTTCATAAAGTTAATATAAACAAATAGTGTGAAAGAAAGAAGTTAACTGTGTTAGAAAGGGACGCATTTATTTCTGTATATTCTAACAGTAATGTGTTTCTAGCCATACTAAATGTATGAAACCGATACGCGACAGATCGCGACACGACACAACACTACACAATAGTGTGCCGGCACCTTACGCTAGAAACATACTATTGTGTTGTATTGTGTCGTGTCGCAATCTGTCGCGTATCGCTTACATACATTTAGTATGACTAGAGACACACTTTTGTGTTGTGTTGTGTCGACACGACACACTGTAGTAATGTGTTTCTAGCCATACTAAATGTATGAAACCGATACGCGACAGATAGCGACACGACACAACACAACACAATAGTATGTTTCTAGCTTTAAGAAGTAAACTAACCAGGGTTGCCACATTCAGAAATAGAAAACCCAGGACATGGCTGCGAAAATTTTTGGGTTTATTTCTAACTAAATGTACGTTGAAATCATTAAAACTGGCAGTAAAACAAAAGTAGAACTACCTAACTGAAGGGAAAAAAGATTTGATTTAATGTTTTAGGTATTTTTATTTTGACTCTATTTCCGTGCATATTTTCTATTACTACGGGCCTCTCTCATTAATTCCGCGTCATTTTTATATTTACTTACGAATTCCGAAACAATGCATGTCTTTTGCAATTCTGCTTTCATTAAATCTACAGAGCAACGATTTCAGACATTAGAACATTTAAGCGTCATATGGGAAAAACCTCGCTCAACATAAGCATTTCAAGGCGGTATGCTTAAAGCGCGAGGTACAACGCAAAATAAGGCATATAACTTGTTGTCCTTTATGATTTTAAACATTTGGACCCATTTTTAGTAACACTGATTTTGATCGCGTGTTATCATCAGAAATCTGGACAAAACTAATGGATCGTCGGGATGCGGGACAATATCATCGAAATCGGGACTGTCTTTATATCCAAACTCTTGAATTTTTGCGAAACCCCTGAGAGCCTCTCACGGAACCCCATTCGGGAACCGCTGCTCTACACGATTGATTAATATAACATAAAATTAGCACTTATTTGACATTGATTTAACATTATCAACATTCCGCAGTACTTTTTCGAGACCTACGATATTTAAAATTGGCCTATGATTAGCTCCACTTTTTCCGACTAATCTCACGTGACTAGCGGTGCGCCGAATTATTATTATTTCTTATCAATAATGTTTTATTGCTAAGGATTACTGATGTAATGACTAACGACTGTGATCTAATGTTTTATTGTTTAAATTTAAAATAAAGTAAAAACATAATGTTGAGTAAATCTTCTAGTCCATAATCGATCAATTTAAAGACAACAATAAAACGAAGCATTTAAACAACACGATAATAAAAAACAATGACAATTTGCATTTTACGAATGCACCCACTTTACGAATCGTTATGTGCAGTGCAGTAACTACGTAACTAACTGATAGTGATAGTGCACGTATGAAGGTTGCTCCACGTTAAGCAACTAACTATATATTGCCGTTCTCTAATGAATTATCTAAAAATTACGAATATTGACGCACACTCTTATCGTAATACCAAGGATTTTCTATGTTTGGACTAAGTACTACGGAACAAAATCATAAAAAAACTTTATCATCCATCATCCATCATCAGCATCACACATTACACATACAGCGATAGCGTAGCACAGTGTATTATGGACCGTCAAAATCGGACGCCCCCTTCATATTCAAAAAGGGAGCTTATTTAATCATTAAAATCCCTAGAGTCGAATTCCCAGGTGGCTGTCATTCATAGTTTTCGTAAAAATGGACCTCAAAAATCAGTCATATTTTACGTGTCGGAAACAAAAAAAAATTGTCTTGACTTATCTATGTCAGTAAATAAATATTAGATAATATGAAATAAAAACTACTTTAAAAAGACATCGATTGAGGGTACTCTTAACATAAGAGTGTTGTTCGAATAAAAGATATTCAAATTTTTGTTTTTTCATATTTCAATTTTTTTCTCAGTAAATACGCCATAGTAGCACAAGATATTTAAAAGACATATAGATTATAGTCCCAAGTACTTGCACAAAAATTGGCACATAATAGTTCCTAGTATTCTAGGAGTAACAGCTATTTTCATATTATCCGGTATTAGGGATGTCACAAACACATTTGAGAAAATTTCCGGATATTTGATTTGTTTCTGTTTTGTCTGATGAAGTCTTGCATGTAGTATGGGAAGGAGTCCACCCTCGTCAGGGGGTCTGAAATTTTGGGGGGTCACTAATACCCAACAAAATGCACGATTTTGGGGGGGTCATGTCCCCTGTGACCCCCCCTTCGGACCGCGCTTGGTGTATATAGCTAGGCTTTAGTCTGATTAGTGTAAATAAATGTATATTTTGTATATAAATGGGATGTAAATGGAGTCAACAAAAAGTACCAAAGTAACTCCAAAAGCCAACCTCACCTGCTCGTGGTACATCCTGCTAGTCAACGAACGAGGTTATGGCAATGGTGAAACTATTGAAAATCCACTGAATTTTTTTTTTAAATATCCGGAAGTATCGGGGCAAAAGCAGTGACAACCCTGATGAAATATTAAAAATTGAATTTCTTTCCAGAATAACCAGAATTAGCATCTGATTTTTTCTGTATTAGGAATGGGTGTCATGAACTACACGTGTTATAAGTTTGAAGTGCTACTAACGCGTATTAAAAGAGAAAAATAAATAAAAGTACATGGTACTTTATATTGATTATTTCCACTCATGCAAAGTTTTTCACTTTTATAACATTGTTACAAGCTAGGCACCCAAATTTTCTTTTGAAATGCAGCTGATAAAATGTTATAAACTAATTAATTTTGATACTAGTACATTTTTCGAAAATATCCGGAAAAAAAATATGAAATTTTTAAGTTCTGATTTCTTGAATACTATGAATGTCAGCGACCTGGGAGTTCGACTCTAGGGCTTTAAATCATTAAGTGAGCTTCCTTTTTGAATATGAAGGGGGCGTCCGATTTTGATGGTCCATAATACACTGTGCGTAGCGGCCGATCGCGAGAACCGCGACAGTCGCGATTGGCCCTTCGTGAAGTGGTGTTATCCACGCCCCCTACAGTATTTCTATCTCACGAAGTCTGTTGGGCTATGAATGTTGTTAGAGCGTGCAGATGCACACTAAAACAATGTTCAAGTTTCAAGTGCACGTCTCACACATTCATAGCCAAACGGACTTCGTGAGATAGAACAAATACGAACTTTCTTCCCTTATTACATTACATCCCCTTGAATATCATTTATATCGATTCCAAAATTCATCAGTTTAGTTGTTTGCAAAATAGTACAGAGTACCTACTTATTCAATTTAATATAATACTAGCGACCGCCCGCGACGTTGTCTGCGTGGACAGACGGACAAACATCCTTTCGCATTTAACATATTAGCAAATAAATAAATAAATTAGTAAGGAAAGTATTGGCATGGATTATGGACACAGAAATAGATGTATGGATTAGAAAAATCCATACATCTAGATCGGAAAACAGATTAGCTTCGAACAATGAAAAAGTTATGGTATCTATCTGCCTATCTACAGTCAGCATGCGATTGCATCAACCAGTCGATGACTATTAATTGTGTTATCTAATCAAATCATTTCTGTTGCGGCTTTTTCATATGATATTCAACCACACCATCCACCGGGTCCGACATAGTTCCATGTCCATATCAATAACGAAATACATTTGTTTTGAGGTTGGTAATAATAGTTATCTTATCTCAGTGACACTATCAGCAGTTGTTATTAGCTGATGACTGATAACGAAAACACATGGTTAATACCTATTTGGAATAATAAGAGTTTGTGTAACTACAACGAAGTGACGTCGTTTATCACAAAACGTAACAAATTTCAATTAATATTTCGGGACTTATTTAGGATGCCATAATATTTTGATTTGGGGGCTGGCTGGGGCGCTACTTGAATAATTCTTTTAATTAAATAGGACAGTTGATGGACTGTTGTTCGATTTAGTTATCTTTCTTTTAAGAGATAAATAAATAATATATTTTCTTTGTTTGTACATTTTGCATTTGAATACTTTTAGCATTAAGTCCACCATTTGTTTGTACTTTACCTTATATCTGTACTAGCGACCTGCCCTTGCTTCGCTTCGGTTCCTTCCTTTTTTTCCAAATGCGACCTTTCAACAACACCCAAAAAGAAAACAAATAGGTACCTTACAGTCGTCACTTCCAATCTCCAAAAGTCTGTTTCCGTTTAGTTCGAGTCCGGTCCCGTCATCGATGTAAGAATCGCGCTTGAATTTATTTTCGCGCGCGTGATATTTGCGACAACTCTTAAGATATTCATTTAAATAGTATAGTGTAAAAGGTAAGTGTTACGATGGAGCGGGGCTGTCTGTCACAAGTATTGTAATACTCACTAGGCAGTCCCAACCTGGGGCCCTACCGCCCAAGTGTCGTCGACTTCGCCGTCGGCTTCATTTGACAGATGGATGATATTGCTACTTCTTTTTGGTACCAATAAAAACTTACCAAAAAAAAGTAGTAATGTATTACATCCATCTGTCCAATGAAGCCGACGGCGAAGTCGACGACACTTGGGCGGTAGGGCCCCTGTTGTTTTGAAAACCAATGTTTTGTGAACAAAATAAACTTTTTTTTTAATAATGTGCATAAAATGCTTATGGTAACTAACGTATTTGAGTTGATAAGGATTAATACTTCTTCTAAATAGCTTTCCCAATTACCGCATTGTACGTGACCAATTTTCGGACTTTTTTGTAGATCTATCTGAGGAGATTATTTTGTTATAGCTCAAAAGGTTTAAGCAGCCTTATCGATGAAAGCTCCCAGACGGCTTAATTTTTGGGGACTTCGCCATTATTATCGATATATTTCTACCAATTTACATAAAACCTCAACTTATTATACACTTATACCTTCTCCAGGAATCACTTTATCTATTGATGGTTATTAGTTTTAGAGTTTATCGCGAACAGACAGACAGACGTGGCGAGGGACTTTGTTTATATAATTATGTAATAATGTAGTGGTGATAGTTGTACAGTCTGTTTCTTACTTGTCATATTTAGTAAACAGTTTTTGACAGGTCGTCTAATTCATTTACTATGAAAACCAATGTCCCTTGACGGGTGTGTCATCTTACGAACCGTAAGATGCCGGCCGTCGTGTCTGCCGGAATGCTGGGTTGCGTGGACGGTCCCGGTGGACGCATGCCAGTTAGTTTACGAAATTCTAGACAAACTGTCTCGCTCACATACACTAGATAGTTAGACCGGCTTGTAGATTACAACATCAGCTCATAGAGATTAGAGACACGTACACAACATAGATGAAATTCGATTTGACTACCTTTAGATTTGACGTACAGACAGACTTGAACTATTAGGTATTCTGTGGTAAAGGGAGGTTTTTGTAGTATTCTTAGAGACAAGTGGCAACCGCTGTAGTTGTCAATTTTTGTAAAGTTTATTTTTAGGGTTCCGTACCAAAATGGTAAAAAAGGAACCCTTATAGTGTGACTCAGTCTGTCTGTCTGTCACAGCTGGAAACCTCGAGAACTACTAATGGTATCAACTTGAAATTTGGAATAGTTTAAGATGACATTTGCCCAACTATTTTGCAAATAAGAAATAAATAAAAAAATACTATTTTTTTTACAACAGGGACTAAAAGGGGTCTTAAAAATTTGAAGTGGGGCTACTAGATCATGTGGGGTATCATATGAAAGAGCACCGCTTGCACGTTTTCAATTATTTTTACTTTTTGTTTTAGGCCACATAGTTTTCGACTTAGGATGAAAAATGTAAAAAAATACCATTATTAATAAAAACAAATACATTATTAATAAAAATACCATTATTAATAAATACCAATAAAAAAAATACCGTTCCCCCTCTTACCTCCGAAGTTTGCAAAGAGAAAAATCTAAAATAATTCTATGTGATAGCAGTTTATATAAAGATTACAGGAAAATAAAACGATGTCTCAATATAGCACACTTTTTTAGAAATTATCAGATTTCTAAAAAAAGTTAACATTAGTTCCACTATCGGTCAAGAGGTGGCGCTGACCTAAAACTGCAATACTAATTTTATTATTCTACTCTGCAGTGTGGTTTTATGGTGCAATTATTATGGTACGGAACCCTCGTTGCGCGAGTCCGACTCGCTCTTGACCGGTTTTATTATAATTACTTCGCTGTTAACAATTACCCCAGGGTATTTATATTTATACTTCATAATAAAATTAAAATGGGGACATGTTGACCTAGGTCAGTTTTATCGACGGCCCGTAGCATTTCTCTCAAGCGAAGATAAGACAACACGAGTTCAAGGTAGATATTATGTTGCAACAAATTTCGAAACCGAAATCGTTGTGAAATAAGTTGACTTTAATAACTAAGCAATTATAAAATGTCCACGTTGCACTGTTTGAACGTTTTAATTAGGAAAAAATAAATTATTATACAGTATGACGCCCACAGTGTCGGTCAGTTCAGTATATCAAATGCACGTTGGTATAGTAACGTATACTCGTTTGGCGACGGACGAGTGTGCAGTGCAGTGCTTTTACAAGAAGATCTTGGTGTAGAACCAACGGTCGTTATTACGACGTTTTTTAAAATTGCATTTTTATAAAATTTTATTAAATTGCTTTTACGACCGCACAAAGAAAATCAATCATTAGTGATGCGCCGAGTTTGCCGAGTACCGAGATTACAGAGTATTACTCGGTATTGACTTTACAGGCCGAGTTCAGTTTCGGCTGTTGTCTATTTATTTATTATTTATTATCTTTAAGGACAAACAGTAACAGTTACAATTATACAAGTAAAAAACATCAAATACAAAATATAAATGGTAAGAGCACTGTTTTTAGTTGCCACAGCATGCGTTACAATATTAATAATATAAACATCAAACGGCGAAACATCCGACAACACAAAACGCAAATTAGCCAAGAAACAAAAACAAACTAATTACCTACATATTAACTAATTACCGTCATCTGACAACAGTCGTTAAACCAAGTTAGAGGCCTTACAGGCGGCTTGATAAACTCTAACACCAGAGGTGGCCACTAATCCTCATTCGATAAGAAAGAAGAAGAAGATCGGTCCTAATCTATATTCTACTATCTTACCTCCAAGTGCAGGAACACAAAAATTTTTAAATTGTTGTTATGGCGTCAGACTAAGGTAAGATGGTGGTAGCTAGCCAGGCGGACTTGAAATAAGCCCTACCACCAACCAAACCGAGGATATGAAGAATGGGCTCGAGAAACTTAGCAGCTTTATCAGAAATCAGAAGTAGTGATATTTACAAAGAAATTATATCGTTACCAAATACATAAAAAAAACAACAAAATAACAACATAATTAAAAAAAATCAATAATTTGAATAAAGTTATGGAAAACTGTAAAGTTAAGATAGATATTATGTTACATCCATGCATTGCAGTCTTAATAATTATTCTACTGTGCAATAATCTTAGCTCATGAGCGCCTTTTTTAACAAATAAGTAGGTATTTTAAATTCATGAAAAGGCAGTCCAATTACATTTTGTGGAACATTCCTCTAGTTTTTACAAGTCTAAAACTTGTAACGGCAAGTTGATATTCAAGTATTTTTTGTATTATACATATAGGTACAACTAATTTTGAAATAAGAAATCGAGGGAAAGTAAACAAACAAGGCCCAAAGAATTACGAAATAGGGCTACACATGCAGTAATATTGCCAATAATTATATTGAATTAAATTAAATAATGTGATTTACTGTCATAATCTGCTTGCCTGTCAATTAATAATAATAATAATAATAATCGTCAATAACTGCCTTTAAACTCTAACACAAAATTATTGTCATTATGTAAATTATTGCCAAAATATTACATGTCGTATGTGTGTTTTGTCTAGCGTCTTTGAAATGATCATTGTTTTTTATGAAGGTCACATTTGTTATTTTAGTAGAGGCGCGGGGTGATTGTGGGTTGTTGCGACGTCACTGCGTGCGCCCCTCGGGTTCTCTCGCGGAGGGTCAGGGCCGGGCCAGGAGCGGGATGCGAGATCGATGGCTCGCCCTTGTACTGATTACTACCGTTTTCCTTCCGCTTCCACTCAATCCCTACCTGACCCGAGTGCTCACGGACACGGCATAATTTCAAGAGTCTTATTATTTTTCGGCTCTCTGTCATGTTATACTATATCCTTTATAAACTGTAAGTCCTTAAAAGTTAGGCAAAGGCACTGAATACTAAATAAATCACTACATAGCATAAAACAAAGTTGCTGCCCGCTGTATTTCATTGGGTTTACGCTTACGACCTTTCTACCTTAATTAGAATTTATTTATACATACCGATTGTACCTATAAGCGAAGCGACGCTATTATCATTTTGCCTGATTAAATTAGTTGGTTTTTTCAGCATATCGCAGATCAAACAAGTTTCGAAACTTGTTCTTTTGGCTCATTAGGCAAAAAGCATTAAGTTCAAAGACAAAACAAACTACCCTAGACGTGTGCCAGCCAATGTTCAGACTAACGTACCGATAACCTGCATGTTGGAACATCGCCAGTTTCACATTTTAGGATTTTATTGCATGACTGAAATTGCGGTACAGGACTTGGTATTGTTTCGAATTTGAATAGAAATTACTATTGCAGTGGGTCTCGAAGTTAGTTGCGGAGATTAGAATATTAGTCATGATTATTTTTGTGGTTTTCGAGACCTTCAACAGATAAAGCTGGATCACACAGCTCAGTTGTTTGTTGGGTAATAAAAATATGCTATGTGCAGATTATTTTGTGGTCAACGTCCCCGATTTGGTTCACGGAATTCTTTCCTTAGAATTCGTCACAGTGTGCATTAGTTTGAACAATGAGGTCACGTGCTTGCATTAGCTATCTAGTAATAGTAGAATAAAGGAGGCAAGTGTCGTTGCCTGTGGTGTCCTCGTCGTTACGTGGAGGGTTACTTCCGCTAATTAGGTATCTTTACAACAAAATGGTAGGTAAGGTATATAACTAGTAATACTTATCGCTCGAACAACGAACGATACCTATAGAACCTCTAAGTGCACCACTTTCGGTGGGGTATCCACCTTAAATAATGCGTCATTTTTTACCATAAAGCGAAACTAGGTCACGACACGAATCGTCAGTCTTATCTCGTCTAATCCTAGCCATTTTTTAACAAGTTTTTTTTTACATGATCTAGCTTGATTTCATGTATGCGCCAAGAAAATCCTCAACTTCGAACATTTACCACCAAAAAACAAACCAGAATCAAATTAATAGGAAGAACAATTATTTCTAAGGGTATGTTTCGAAACTTCCCCACCGTGGATGCTTTCTTTCTGACCGACTTATGTTCTTCAACCCCTAACTAGCACATCTGAACCACGTGCTTAGGCACGACAGATACAAAGCTCTTTCAACTAATTGCGATGCGAAAAGTTGCTGAAAATAATACATAGAAGTTGCAGGAGAAAGTCTTGGTTGCGGAACATTGGGAGTGGACGGGAATAACAAGTGACTTCGAACAGCCCAAAAAATATGCTGATGCTGATAAGCTGACTGCCAAGAGTTGGTGGTTGGTGGTGAAACAGAGTAAGAAGATGAAGATGGTGGGATTATATAAGGTCCCAATCCCAAGAAACAGCCAAATAAATAGATAGTTTTATTAAAAATCTAAATCGTATCCTTGACAAGTCGACAGTATCTGGCGAGTTGCGTTTCTGACGCACTGCTTGTCTGTCGAACTGCGTATCTGGCGAATTGCGTATCTGACGACCCGCGTGTGATCCATGGGCGTAGCGACGACGGGGGGATTTTGGGGTGTCCCCCCCCACCCGAAATAAAGACTTACTAAGTCAAATCCTTTTTTACATGGACTGATTCCCCAAAAAACTGGCCTAATCCCCCTCCGAAAAACTGGCCTGGCTACGCCTATGGCGTGATCCATTGTTTGGATGGTGGGTGGCGTGACGGCGGGCGGCGGCGGCGCGACACAATGCGGGAGCGCCGCGAGCCGTAGCTTTCGTGCGGAACCGCATAATCCTACACCGTCGCCGGCGACTATTTTGCGGCTATTGTAACAATGGACGGATCCACTTTCACAAGCACCAAATATATTAGATATTAGTCACATTCCAAATGTAATACTGGTAAAATGTTAGTTAGCTGTCTTTTTAAGATAGAACTCCTTGCATATATTTGCATGCCGAGTTAGATGTAGAGGGATTTCGTAGATATCGTAACGTAATGTCAAATATTACCTACAACTTGCCTAGGGTATCTTTCATACCATAGGTACCCCAGATGATCTGATCAGCATTCTAAGAGAAATAAGGATCAGAGTTTTTCGTTTCAGGATTTCCATACATTTTTATGGTAATTTCGTTATATCTCTTAGAATGTTGATCAGACTTTCGGATGTGTATAGTGATCTGAATCTCCTCATTTCACTCCCTAGATGGCCATCATCGGATCGCAGCTAGGTCAATCCTTGGCGGAGAAAAAGGCTTCAAATTTACCTCGTTTGTTTAAAAATCGACTGGTCTCCTTAATTATCTGGTCAACACTATACATATACGTCTGAACATTATAAAACCTGGAAAATCTAAGGCATTACGTCTCAAGCTCAATTCTACTTAAGTTTCTTTCTGCAAGCCTTAGTAGAATGTGAGATCGAGTTTTACGGGCAAGTTTCCAACAAGAAATTCTCTCTCTATTAAGTAATGTAGATTTATTATTAAGTATTCTGCACCTGTACAGTAAAAACTTAATAGAATATCTATCTCCTTACTGCGGTATTTTTTTAGAAAAAATATAGTGTAAGACAAATCATGACCAGGGTCCCTACCGGCTAACTTTTCGATCTTCGGCGGGTCTGCCGAGATTCAACTTAAAACAAATAAATCGGAATAAAGAATTTCGTATTGTACGATCAACGGCACGCTGGGCTTCCACGACAGCGGAATTATATTCAATCAATTTTACACTTAAGTGCAAAGCTATTAAAGTTCAAAATAAATTACAAATTTTTGACAGTTTTGTACCTAGTCTAGCCATAAATTCTGTCACTCATAAAGTGATGTCTAAGTCAAAATTAGAAAAAAACAATGAACGGCAATACTATAATTATAATTCTTTATTGCTTATTTAATAAAAAAAAAATAGAATTTATTCAAAGTGCCCCCCTTTTGCTTTGACACACTTCATCAATCGATCTGGCCACTCGTCTATTGCCGCACGGACTGTTTCCAGCGGTATCGAAGCCGCTGCTGCCATTAAATCACGCTTCAACGACTCAATGTTACGATGAGGCTTCGAGCAGGCTTTCTCTTCTAAAACTTCCCATAGTCGGTAGTCCAAAGGGTTGAGGTCAGGACTTCCAGAGGGCCAATCTTCGCAGGCAATGAAATCGGGTAAATTGTCCTTTAACCAATGCTGCGTGGTTCTCGCTTTGTGTGCAGGAGCTGAGTCTTGTTGAAATATCCAATGCTTATTGAAAAATAAAGTTTGGCTCAATGGCTTAACAACTGGGTCCAAAATATCAGTTTGGTAGTTTGCTGCCTTTGTCTTTACGCCTTGTTTGCAAAAATGGAGCTCAGTGACTCCTTCATACGATACACCCCACCAAACCATGACTGAGGCCGGGTGATGACCTCTTTCTACCTTGGCAATCTTCTCAGAAGCTTCTTGAGAGCTGTGTGCATAGACTCTGTCATTTTGGCGATTGAACTTCTCTTCTACGGTGAAAATTTTCTCATCCGTGAACAGGATTTGTTGATATCCGCCCTTTGCGTGCTGATGCCACAAGTTCTTTGCTCTGGTCGCTCTAATGCAGCGCAGAGCTGCTGTTAAGCGGTGTCCAGTACTTCGACGATAAGCGCCAAGCTTCAGATCCTGTCTAATGATGCGGGACATGGTCCTAGGTGGAATTTTCATCTCTCTAGACATGATTTTCTGCTTGCGGAGAGGATTTCGACGAATTCGCTCAGCAACGGCTTTGATTACTGCTGGTGTCCTTGAATTACGTGGGCGGCCGCTTCTGGGTCTGTCATCGACAGATGACATCTCGGTGAATCGTTTGATGGTACGGTAGATGAATTTTTGTGTTATACCGAGCGACTTTAGCAGGTTAAATATTTCGACTGGCGTTTTGTTACACTTGTATAGTGCAATTATTGCAATACGATTTTCTTTCGGACCCCACTCCATGACTTCAGTTGAGATTTATGCAACTAAGTGACATGTTTCTAGAAAACCAAAACCTATTTATATCTTACATAAAACAAATAAACATCAAATGTCATTCGATTGTCGAAAAACAAATTCAAAAGTTAGGGACAGAATTTATGGCCAGACTAGGTATAACCTCATGTGCTGCTGACTGTACTATATGCCGAAGTTATTTGGAAGATATCGATGTTCGCAGTTCGTGTGACATCATGAATTAGGGTTCGCCATTTTGGTCTGATTGGATTGGAGCTCAATTTTAACTGTTTTAATTTGAAGCCCCGGCAGATTTGCCGAAGTTCGGAACGTTAGCCGGCGGCGTTTGCTTTTGAAATCGAACCCGATCAGAGATGGGTAAAGGTTATGAACATTAGAAACGCGAGCGCTCCTGTAGTAAAATTTTTGGAATTCGGAAAAAAATAATTACGAACAACTTACCTGACAATGTGAGGTAAGATAGTCGGCACCTCAGCGAGAGGGTGAAGAAACCAAGTGAAATGCGTTTTGACCTTCGCGGCTTTAAATATGTTCCTAATGCAAGGGACATGAGCTCTAGTGAGGGAGATGGAAAAATTTATATATTTTTAAAAGTTTTAAGTGATCGTTGTTAAATGTCACGGAAAGCTTACCCTACTTACGAACAGGATAATTAATAATGTTCAAAAGAATGTGTGGCATTTGCAAATTCAGTTAATTAAACTTAAGACATTGCGTTGCGATTTAAAGTGCGAGTCGCAAATTGCTAAAATATTGTGCAATACATAAATATAAATCATTATATGACGCAACTTTTCAGCGGGTGGGTGTTAATGGGTGTACGAAATTAAACTCTACCCCTCTTTTATAAAATGTGGAGCAAACAGGAGTTTTAAAACTTTGTATATTTTGCTTCTTATGAAATTTGTGATAAATCTATAGCGGCCGCCGCTCCACTAGAGGCAGCCTCGGGTCGAGTGGCTACCTCGACCCGAGGCTGCACAAATGGAGACGCTGCCTCAACCTGAGGCACGGCGCGACTCGCCGCGAGGCTCGTCGCCGCGGACCGAGCCAGATTTTGTCGGCTTTTGCACGCGCTCAAAGGCGCCTCAATCTGAGCCGTGTGCGTTGAGTGGAGACAGGAGCTTTTGCTCTAAACTGGTGGATCGCGTCGCCTCACTTTCGATCCGCAACGTGCCTCGAGTAGAGATGGGTAAAGTACCCGATTTTGACCCGACTGCTGGGTTTAAACCCAGTTAAAGCCCATAGACCATTTTGTTAAACTAAATATTTTTTTTTAGAAACATGAGATGTTTCGGCCTTTAGAATATTTTTGTGTATTGATATAACAAGAAATTGTTACCATAGCAACGTCACATTTGACATCAATAGAAATAAAAACGCTGTAAGAAGTTTCTATAACATACAATGTGGATTTTTATTGGGTTTAAACCCAGTGGTCGGGTTTAAACCCGGACTTTTGGCCATCTTTAGCCTCAACCCTCTACCTCGAGGTGAGCGGCCCCAGTCTGCCTCAAGATGAGACTGCTCGGCCTGAGGCTGCTCAAGTGGATACGTAGCTTAATAGTTCATGACAAAAAAAAATTACAATATGGCGTTTCTTGTTGAAATGCATTTTCCTTACTAACATTTTCATAATTTATTTAACAACTGTGAGGGCTATTTAACACAACCGTTCCGGACCCACGGCACAACTACTATGCTCAACTGGTTGTGCCGTTGGTACTTTTGATTCCCGTCTACACAACTGATTGGTCTGTTGGGAAAAAAAATTTACCTATGGCCCAACTGACGAAAACTCGAATCCTTGGTTGTGCCGTGGGTGTTTTTGAGACACAACTGATTGCCGCCACTGCTTGTGAGCCATGTATGGATAGATGCGAATAGTTGAGCAGTGGCAGTGGGAATATGTTTACAGTTAAGTTAAAAACTAATTACTATTTGATTACTATTTTTAATTTCTCGCAAGTACGGAAAATACATTCTGATTCAGAACGAGATAGCGTCTGGTGAATGCGACAACAATAATGTTTGCGCCAGAGCGACAGAGGTAAAGTATTATGCGTGCCAAATAAGAATAGTATCGACAACTTCACGTCACTGGTCAATTTTGTACTGCTAGCAAAAAATCCAATGATCGTTTGCCATGCTGATCGATGCCAGCAAGAATAAAAATCATATTTTTACATATTTTGTTTCTTCTTATGCACATCCTATACATTATGAAGTTATCAATTCTACCAAGCAGTAACAAAATTGTCCAGTGCCGTGAAGTTGTCGATACTATTCTTATTTGGCGCGCATAGTATAGACGGGTCAAAGAAAATTCCTTCTGCATACAAAATAAAATAAATGTTTAATAAAGTTAATCTCCTTTAATCTATGCTACCCTGGTACTTTAGTTGAATAACAAGGGTTTTAGATACTAACATTTATTTTGAAGAAAAAAATAAACAAAGTTGTTTTTAAAAACAACACGATTCTCAGCCTGGACGCATAAAAATTACGCTTGAGATATTCACCCAGTACTTACGATTTGCCATTAAAATTCTTGGATCGATTGGTAGTATGTATGACGGGATTTTTTTACCCGTGGTACTACTGGTAGTACCCACCACACGCAACAAAGGTTAATATCTGCGTTTAAATGTTAAAGTGGTAATCACTGTGGGGGTTCAAAAAGATGACGATAATAAAATGCAACTTTTGAACAAAGAGGTTTACTATTAGTGCTTGAAAGAAGAGAGGTAGTTGTGCTATGAGGAATCAGAGTGGTTTCTGAGTTCCCTACGACTCAACCAGTTGAGCATGGTAGTTGTGCCGTGGGGCCGGGTTGAGTCGTTGGTACCTCAGTTGTGTAGAAGGGGATCAAAAGTGCCCACGGCACAACCAGTTGAGCATAGTAGTTGTGCTGTGGGTCCGGAACGAACACAACTATGTACAAAGGTTTGAACATTATGCTAAGTTAAGTAAAATAAGTTAAGCGAAAAAAAATAGTTTTGGTTAAGTTACAACGGATAAAGTGGTCATTTTCACCAACAAAAAAGGAGTCACTTTCAAAGTATTTTTTTTGTACTGATAGTTGACGACTATGATCAGAAATTTATTTAATAGCGAGCAACTAATAAATATTTTAGAAGCTATGATATTAGGTTCTTCTGTGATGAAAAAACATTAATTTAACAAATGATATATAGGGGCCGTTCAAGTATTACGTAAGCACTATGGGGGGTGGGGGGGGGGGGGTATTTGTTTTGCTTATTTGAGATGACATGTGAGGTAGGGGAGTCTAGATGATGATTACGTCATCGGTAGTTACTTACTTTTTACACAAATGGCAACCCTCACATTGTCTATGCTTGAAAACGAAATTTTGGGGATTCCCGCAAATAATGCATATGTTTAGGCACTCGCTTTAGAACTGATTAGGGAAATACCTTATGATAATATTAAAAAACATTTATAATTGAAAAATGTTTACGTAAGCATGGGGGGAGGGGGTAAGAGCTTTGCTTACTTTTGCTGACAAGGGGGATGGGGGGGTAAATAATTGTAAAAAATCTGCTTACGTAATATTTGAACGGCCCCATATAAGGAGGATAATATTTTGGCAAATTCTTCTGTGTGAGAAAAAAATATTAATTTAACAAATGATATAAGGAGGATAATATTATGCCAAAAAAAACAAAACCCGGAAATCTGTCTACTACACAAAATGCTCTTTTGTATCACTGTAGGTAGACAATCAATTTACCAAGCCAGTGTCTGGACTTGCGCACATATGGCTGAAATAAAACCATGAGATCCATGCCCGTATGGGTGGAAGAAAGAAGGAGTCTGTCCTTCCAATTTGGATAAAGTTGCATTGCTTCAGCATGTCAAGTAATGACTAAGTGTGGATGCAAGCAGAAGTGTTCAAAAGCATATAGTTGCGTAAACAAATCATTAAACTGCACTTCTCTCTGCAAAATTCATGTAAAAAATAAGCAACCTACTTTTAAAATATTCACCTGTAGTATTTAAATGGTTAATTAGTATTTAATCCAACAAACACAGCTTACACTCAAACCTGTTTCGTCATGCACTAAGTGTCTCCCGTATCGTAAACTAACATTATAATAATTTGATTGTTTCAACAAGAAACACCATATTGTAAAGCATTTTTCTCATGAACTATTAGATTTATAAAAAAAATCATAAGAAGCAAAGTTATAGATAAAGTTGAACATAATTTGCAATACAACATTTTTGTCGAGTACTTAGTATTTTTGAGTTATGTTAAAAATAAAAAATATATAAGTTTTTTTTTTTTTTGTTTTGTTTGTTTATCCACAATCAGTTGGCCACTATAAGTGAATGCGTTGT
Source organism: Agriphila geniculea (assembly GCA_943789525.1). Classification (NCBI taxonomy): domain Eukaryota; kingdom Metazoa; phylum Arthropoda; class Insecta; order Lepidoptera; family Crambidae; genus Agriphila; species Agriphila geniculea. Next base: position 9,378,288 of record OX038889.1, read on the forward strand.
CAGTCTCTAATAATTGCGAAGAGTGTGCCCTCCATTGAGAGCACTACTCCATGTGCTACATCCAGGAGCTACATACGCTCCGGCAGTGACGAGATATTATGCCTTTTAAGCCGGTTACAGTAGGATTGTCTTGTAAGTGCGACTGCTAGCTCGTTGGGATGCTGAGCAAGTCGTTTCTGATATCTTGTAGATGTAGCCCGGATTTCTTCCTTTACTGTGCTCATTTGTAGGTTCTCATGGATCTCGTTGTTTGTTACAAACCAGGGCACATTCGATATGGTTCGCAAGATAACATTCTGCAGTCTTTGTATTATGCTTATGTTGGAGTTACTCGCGCTGCCCCACAGCTGAATGCCATACATCCACACGGGCTTAAGGAGGGCTTTGTAAATTAGTAGTTTGTTATCTACAGAGAGTTTACTGTTCCGTCCAAGTAACCAGAGTATATTTCTGTATTTCAGGTTAAGTTCCTCACGCTTCGCCTTTATGTGATTTTTCCATGTCAGCCTGCGGTCGAGATGTAATCCAAGGTATTTCACATTTTCTTTGTGGGGTAAAATGTTGTCTTCTAGAGATACAGGTGGACAATCCCCTTTTTTGAGGGCAAAAGTTATGTGTACCGACTTAGTTACACTTGCTCTAATCCTCCATTTCTTTAACCAGGTACTTATTTCATCTAACCCCTTTTGGAGAGTATTAGATGCCACGATCGAACATTTATTGCTAGCTAATATGGCAGTGTCATCGGCGAAGGTTGCTGTAGTTACGCCTGTTATTGTTGGCAAGTCTGCAGTAAATATTGTGTATAACACTGGTCCCAGTACAGACCCCTGGGGTACACCTGCTTTGATTTCAAAGAATTTTGAGGTTTCAGTAGATTCTTTCACTTGAGATATTCTGTCTATTATGTATGATTGAAATAGAGGATGATAACTGTGAGGGAGGCAGTTTTTTAATTTACATAGTAGACCCTCGTGCCACACTTTATCAAATGCCTGTTGAATATCCAAGAATGCGGAAGAACAAAACTCCTTATTTTCCAGCGCCCTTCTGATCTCCTCTGTTACTCGATGCACCTGTTCTACAGTAGAGTGGTTTTGTCTAAAACCAAATTGATGATCTGGTATTGTTCTATTTTCCTTGAGAATGGGAAGTATTCTTTTTAAAATGATTCTTTCGCATACTTTTGACAGTATTGGTAGAAGGCTGATGGGTCTATAGGATGAAACATCGTTCGGCGGCTTGCCGACCTTAGGAATCATAATAATTTGGGATACCTTCCACATAGTGGGAAAATGTTGTGTTCTGAATATGCCGTTATATAAAGTGGTGAGGAATACTACAGCTCTTTTGGGTAACTTGGTCAATATTTCTTTTGTAATAAGATCGAAACCAGGAGCCTTTCGATCATTTAAGACTTTTATTGTTGCCCACACCTCTTTAACAGAAACTGGTTCCGGCGGTAACGACATCTGGTAAGGTTGATCTAAAATATTATTCACATATGTGCTCGATTCTTGGTCATTTGTAGCGTTTGGTGAGAAAACATTAGCCAGATAATTGGCAAACAAACTTGCTTTTTCTGTTGCACTTTTAGCCCAGCTATTATCACTTTTTCTTAAAGGAGGTATAAAATATATAAGTAGCTGCCATTTGGAATTGCTTGTAAGGACAGTTTGGCCCCCCTCAACATTAGTTAAGAACAGTTTCCATAATGTGACCAAACTTTATCAAGTCTTGTAACTCCTACCTATGATTTATTCATATAAAGATTTATACCTGAAGAGGTTTACAAATGTATAGAACAAGGTAACCTGAATAGGTCATTGGGCTTTTTGTTCAGACATTAGACCTACGGCGTACACAAACGAAATAGGGCTAGATATGTAAATGTATGTGCTTCTCAGTGGTATGGGTCATTCTTGCAGGCCATGTTTAATTTTTTATCATTACACATTTCAATAAAAAATAAAATAAAATAAATAAATAAAGACATTAATAATGTTTTATGCTTGTACCACACATTTTCACAATGCTGAAAGTAAAAACTTATGTTTTATTAACTTTTGTTTAATTACATTGAACATATGCTCACACACATACTGTAAAATAACTTTTTTCTGCCAGTCGGTACATAAAAAAAGGGTAGTATTTGAACGGGTAACAATAAATTCCCATTTTGGGTATCAAAAATACTGAATACAGCATCCTGAAATACTAAGTGGGTGACTACAGATATTGAAAATGGGTGACTTTAAAATACAAACTAGTTATTCAGAATGGGCAACCAAATTACTATTTGGGCGACAACTTTAGGGCACACAAAACATTTAAAACTTGGCATATATTTTATTTTATAAAAAAGGTGACTATTATCCTAATCAAGATACCAAAAAACAAACAAACAAACAAGAAAGCAACCTAATTAAAACGTGTTAATATACCAAGTTGGATAGCTTAAATCAGTTATATAGTTTTATATAGCCCGTTTAGTTATTTTGTCGCCCGAAAAATAAATTGCTGCCCGGTTATGTATTTAAGTATCTCATTAACAGTCGCCTTTAATTATTTCCGGTCACCCAATTAATTAATTCCCATAAAAAAATAATGTATACTTTGAAAAGTGGGATTGAATTCTTCATTTTAAATTTAGTTTGGTTTTTGTATGCAAACTTTCATTAAGTAGGTAGAATATTGTAAAACTAATAAAATTTGCTACAGTTTGACCCAAGTAGTCTAGGTCTATTCCGGAGACAGCTAGTCATAGATGGAGTTTTTTTTTTAAAGTGAACTCTAGGCTCTCAAGTGTGCGGTTTTTTAACTTTTTTTCACTCAATAAAATTCCTAATTTTTTCCTATGTTTTATGGACTACTTGGCATTAAGTTTAGCTATCAACAATTTGTTTTAAACCAAATAAGTTTGTTAAACTGATAGGAAAGTAGTGCAGCTACGGTAAGATAATAATATAAAAATAATTACGCCATTTCAACTAAAAACACTTTTCTGTTTTATTTTGCAGTTCATTGAAATAGGTTTTTTTTAAGGGTATCATAATATTAAAATACTTACAGATGTGAATGACCGGTGGATTAGTTAATTTGTAATTTTATTAAATTACAAATTACCAAAGAAAAACATAAAGGTCATACCTTTACCAGCTCCTTTTTTATGTAAGGCAAAAATTATAATAAATGAAATAAAGACAAAATTGGTGTCTTATAATTGTAATACTTTGAGGGTTATGAGAAATTGACCTGAATACAACTCTTCAACTCTTACCATCCATAAGTAAGGTACCTACCTACATAATACAAAGAAGGGTCAATGTGGTCTCTTGTTTCTTTGGTCATTTGAAGCAAGTGCAATACACAGCAAATAAGAATAAGCATTTAAAGTAATTGTCATTGTAGTCAGTCGTATAAAACGCACAATCATGCATGTTTTGCGACGGTAGGTTGATACTCTTGCAAGGTCTGGGCATATTTTTTAGACCACAACTTAAACCGGAACTTTTAAATAGGTATTTTTAACTATGTTAAAGAAGAAATGTAATTTTTAATACTTAGTTAAATCACCTTCGTTAAAGCAGTGCAAATAAATAGTCCAAACAGACGGATATTCAGAAAAAAATGGCAGCTTTGAATTACTTACCTCGCTTTCGCTGTTGGCAACCGTGTTAGTGGGTTTGTGATCCGATTTTGTTTGCTGGTCAATTAAACTATTCAGAAATTTTGAGTCTTCATTTGTAATTGTTGTGGCACTTTTATCCGGGGCTTTCGGTTCCTTATCATATTCCGGCGGAGGAGCCATCTTGAAGGAACAGCAGCCAGACAGATGACACAAGTCTTATGACTTCTACACACCGAAATCACTATTAACCCCGTGTTTTACTAAATTTTACACAACCTATCTATGAAATCATTATGATATGGTAATTTTCTACAACTTAATCAAAGTTCTTACATTTTGCAAAACCAATTTCATAATTTTCTACAGCTTCCGATACATTTTTAACACAGAACACAGACCATTATCACCATAGATAGAGTAAGATAAAAAAAATCACCCACCCACAGACCACAGAACACAATTGAAGGGCCCAGCACGCGTAGCATGACCAACATCGAGATAGGATTCGACTCAGAGAACAATGGCTTGTCTACACCGAAATGTCAGTTTTGTCGGGTTGAGATCGAGATACTCATGCTCGCATTTACAACTAGTAGACTCGTATTGTTCTTTGTCGTGGCCTAATGTCAAAAGTCGACAAACATGAGCTTTTCTCTTCAACTGACATTAATTTGACAGTTGAATCAGAGAAACTTGTCTACCACCGTTTGAGTAGTCGAGAAGGTCGAGAGAGAATCACAGACTAATAAGAAGATTCGAAATAGTTTTCTACGTATTTTATTTTATATGAAACTAAATTTCGCAATAAAAATAAATCTAAATTATCTGTGCTTATATCTTATTCCTTAAAAACTTAAAATTAAAATTATTTTCATACGTTGATTTCAATATTTCGTAATTTTCTCGTCATTTTACACAGATTACTAAATTAATAATTTCGTTAGTAGTCTGTGTTATCTTTTCAAAATACTCTCAATAAAAGAAAGGCAAAAGAATTTATATCCATACAGCTATATTTAATTAGTTTTAAGAGTTTAGCGTTGTGAAATCTATAGAAAGGAACGGTGCTTTATGAGAAATAAAGTAATTATTTTCTACTGGCAATATTATTCTTCTCGAGCTCGAGAGAGCTTGTCTACGGAAGAGAACGCTTTCTTGAGTGCCTCTTTATCTTAGAACATATAAAAAAAATGAGAATCATGTTTAAACTAAATTATTCCGGATCATTTTAGATAATTTTGACGTTTATTGGTGTTGAAATAAAAAGATTACCTTTAAAAATCACTTTTTTTATTAAGAGACATTAAAAGGTTTCAAAATTCTGAGAACGAGTCCCACCTGCACGCGTAGCATGACCAACATCGAGATAAGATTCGACTCACAGAACAATGGCTTGTCTACACCGAAATGTCACTTTTGTCGGGTTGAGATCGAGATACTCATGCTCGCATTTACAACTAGTAGACTCGTATTGTTCTTTGTCGTGGCCTAATGTCAAAAGTCGACAAACACGAGCTTTTCTCTTCAACTGACATTAATTTGACAGTTGAATCAGAGAAACTTGTCTACCACCCTTTGAGTAGTCGAGAAGGTCGAGAGAGAGTTCACAGACTAATAAGAAGATTCAAAATAGTTTTCTACGTATTTTATTTTATATGAATCTAAATTTCGCAATAAAAATAAATCTAAATTGTCCGTGCTTATATTTTATTCCTTAAAAACTTAAAATTAAAATTATTTTCATACGTTGATTTCAATATTTTGTAATTTTCTCGTCATTTTACACAGGCTACTAAATTAACAATTTCTTTAGTAGTCAGTGTTATCTTTTCAAAATACTCTCAATAAAAGAAAGGCAAACGAATTTATATCCATACAGCTATATTTAATTAGTTTTAAGAGTTTAGCGTTGTGAAATCTATAGAAAGGAACGGTGCTTTATGAGAAATAAAGTAATTATTTTCTACTGGCAATATTATTCTTCTCGAGCTCGAGAGAGCTTGTCTACGGAAGAGAACGCTTTCTTGAGTGCCTCTTTATCTTAGAACATATAAAAAATATGAGAATCATGTTTAAACTAAATTATTTCGGATCATTTTAGATAATTTTGACGTTTATTGGTGTTGAAATAAAAAGATTACCTTTAAAATTCACTTTTTTTATTAAGAGACATTAAAAGGTTTCGAAATTCTGAGAACGAGTCCCACCTGTCTGTCAAACTGTGCTCAGCAATCGAGAAGGTCGAGACGACAAGTCTTCGTAGACAAGAGTCCCGTGTGCTCATGCTACGCGTGCAGATGCAGAAGTCCCTTAGTCCAAAAACCGAGTTTCTCAATAAACCCAATTTTAAACAGAAAAAAAAAACAATTGAAATATATCTATGTAGGTTATTGAAGAAAATCAAACTTCACTGTGTTAGCCATTAATCAACTTTTTATTTAACATAAAAACGTTACATATTATTATTATACTTTTTAATAAAATCGACATTCATCAACTAGACTTAGGTCCCAAACTCTTGGACTTACACCCGATTGCACTAAACTTAAAGATCGCCTAAGTCTGTTCCTAACTACAACACGACCAAATTAAAACGGTGTCAAACTTAGCAGTCATGTAGCTGTCATTCGCCTACTTAAATTGGTTGAGTTGTAGTTAAGAAAAGACTTAGGCGATTCTTAAGTTTAGTGCAATTGGGTGTTAGCCTCCTTTGGACCCTTATTCTAAGGACTTAGGCACTTTAGTTACATATTTGGTGGACTTAAGATTTCAGCACTAAATTAAATATTGAAATATCGGTCGGACTTAAGGACTTTATAATATAAAATAACGTAACTTAAACCACAATTTGTTGGGACGTAGTGTCTTATTAAGCCAACTTCCTTTTTTACCTCAAAATATTGTATTAAAAATAAGTTTTTCTATTTCAGCCTAGATACTTTTAGCAAATAAAGAAAAATGTGATTATATGCTATTTGACATGTTCTACACGTTGGTGTTATCAGGTGAAAAAGTACCTAAGTGGACTTAGGGACTTCTGCATCAGGGCCCTTCAATTACTAAATCCAGACTATGCAAGGCATGCGCCGCGCACGACGCAGGACGAATACCTCGACTTAAGGCGTGCGTGTGATTTTTTCAACGCGCGAATACTTACCGCCGGTGACGTTAGAGCTCTCGCAGCTACAGACTTTCTATCGGCCGAGAGAGTTGTGGTCGGACCGTTTTTAATATGAACAACCGGCCGATACCAAATCGTGGTAGGTGACGGCTACACGCGTGATGAATACTGTGATCCATAAGTATTTAATCAGGGGTCTATTTTATAAAAAAATGAAAAAGTACAGTAATTTACAAAAGTAGTAGTTTATTAGGGTAAAATTATGTTTTATAATCAATAAAAAACATAATGGCAGGATAATTTTGCTGATTTACAAATCTTCCACCAGTCGACGCACTACCGCAAACTTGGTGCTGCTAGTATTGATGTTGACCTATCATATTGTTGTTTTCTATGTGTTTGCTATCAATTTTTGGATGTTGGAAGCGAATTTTCATAAATATAATTTTTTCTTCCAACACAGGTTTTCTTTAATCGTTAATTCGTTTATTGTCCGACTTCCATAATAATTATTTATTAGTATCAACAATTTTTAGATATAATTTAAAATAAATGGGAAAATCGTTAGTAAATGCCCATACAAAGGTCTCCAGCAGCAGTAGCGCCACCAAGCGGGATTTTGTGACATCCTGCCATTCTACCCCAATAACAATGGGGAATGTCCGAAAAAATTCAATTTGCCTGAATATTTTTTATAGGTAGGAATAAGCTCCCTTAGTAATAGAAAAAAGTTTCAGAATTTTTGGTTGCGTATAAATAAAAATAAAAAATAAAGTCACTTCGACTTCACAAATTTACGAAAGTAACAGCAGAATGGAGATTATACTTTTGCCACCACCTGTCATAACTACAACATGCTATTAAAAAAAAGTTTCAACACAAACTGTGTTATTCAGAGTGCGTTCGTTAAACTAGGGCCAAAGTTAACATGGCGTTAGACTGCGGACTAACGCCATTTTAGCGCAAATCGTATTCAAAGTGACAGTTTAACGTTTAGTCTCACCGTTTAAGGATTAAAAGGTGCATTGTGATTGGTTAACAAGAATTAAACCTGGTTTTGTTAGAACAGTCTTGCACCCCAGTTTTGTGAAACATCTCTGAATAACACAGAAAATGTCAAAACTTTTATTTTTAATACTTGCTGTTGTTGTGGCAGGTGGTGGCAAAGGTATAATCGCCATCCTGCTGTTACTTTCGTACATTTGTGACGTCGAAGAGACTTTAATTTATTAAAAAAATTTGACGCAACCGAAAATTCTGAAACTTTTTTCTAAAACTAAAGGAGCTTATTCCTACCTATAAAAAAATATTCAGCCATTTTTATTTTTTTCGGACATTCCCCATTGTAAATTATGGTAGTTTACTAATCTTTTATGAAATAGGCCCCTGATTAAATACTGATGGACCACAGTATTTACCACACGCACGCGTGTAGCCGTCACCATTGGACCCAACTATCGGCCGACCTTGCGGCCGACAGTTTGTGGGAGAGTTTTTTGGTGCCATTTGTCAAGTTCGGTTTGGTGTCTATTTTAATTATTTGCAAATTGATTCATAGTGGATATTGTGTCTTAAAATTGGTGCAGTTTTGTGGTACTGGTGTCTACGCAACTGAACAATATGTGGGATAATTGAAATAGGCGCGATCTTGGTTGTGTGAAGCCAAGACTTTTAGTGTAGTGGTGGCTACCTCGACAGAACTCTTACCGAGTAAACTGTCTTGATATACTTGGTGCCAAATGCTCCAAGCAGCATTGGAATGCGATGCACCCACATTCTAATGTAAACTGAAACAATCTACCATTGAACTATTCAACACTTGACACTGGCAAAAATTACTTCCAAGAGGAAAGTAGATTGCCAAAAGAAAAATAAGAAGAAGAAGAAGACAGTTTGTGGGTTGCGGGCACTGACCTGCATACAGGGTCACTGGAAATATGACGTATTCCTGCTAAGGGGTTATAGATGAGGTCAAATCAAATATTTTTTGTCATATAACTTTTTCTCAAAAAATTAATAGTTTTTGAGTTAATTGAAATTAAGTACATTTTTACCAAAAGTACGTTTTCAGACACAAAAATTTAAAATAAAAGATAACTACTCATTCGATTCCGGATTTTTTACTATTTTGGGATAGAAAACAATCTGAGTGTTGATAATAAATAAAAAAAAATTCATAAAATACAGGTGTTTGTAAAAAAATCAATCCTTAAATGCATTTATTTTTTATTTTTTTTCAGATTTTTTAGAAATATCATCAAATATCTTTAAAAAAATCCTAGTAACTAAGCGTGCAGAATATTTTAAAAACATTACCATCTATTCAGCTTTCAGTTAAGGTATAAAACTTAATAATAACTTTAATAAAAAATGAGAAATTAAGACTTAACTAAATAGCAGTCCCATTTTATGTAGCAAAAATTTCCTACTTCAAGCGCTTCGAAGGTGGCCGTATTATTCTACTTATATCATAAATGTGAAAGTTTGCTTGTTTGGATGATTGTTAATCAATCACGTAAAACGACTGAACGGATTTGGATGAAATTTGGCACACAGACAGTTTATAAACAGGATTTAAACATAGGAGGATACTATTATCTTGGTTAAGGGTTCCCTAGGGATTTTCTCGAAGGTAATTGCGGACAAAGTCGCGGGCGGAAGCTAGTTTGCCATAAATGATCGTGCTTACTAAAAATACTTTCGTCCGAGTGAGTTTGAAACAGAATTATTTTCCGCCGATGAGTCAAAATTTTAAACAGACAGCATCAAAAATAACCATGCATATCAGCAATTTTTAATGACCCGCTGCTGGGGAACAGGCCTTCCTTTCTTTTTGGGATGAAGCGGACGGGCCATAACCCACCACGTGGGCCCAATGCGGATTGGTCGGTGTTAACTCAGTGTACCTTACATTGAGCCCTTGTTTCTGGCTGCATTTACAGTCGTTAACACTGACCAATCCACATTGGGTCCACGTGGTGGGTATGGCCCGTCCGCTTTATCCATCCACAAGCCAAAAGGTAGGCCAGTTCCCCAGCAGCGGGGCATTAAAAATAGCTGATATGCATGGTTATTTGTGACACAATTTGTATAAAATTTTGACTCATTGGCGGAAAATAATCCTGTCTCAAACTCACTCGGACGAAAGTATTTTAGTAAGTACGACCATTTATGGCAAACTAGTTTCCGCCCGCGACTGCATTCGCATTTACATTCGAGAAAATCCCTAGGGAACCCTTAACCAAGATAATAGTATCCTCATATGTTTTAATCCGGCTTATAAACTATCTGTGTGCCAAATTTCATCCAAATCCGTTCAGCCGTTTTGCGTGATTGATTAACAATCATACAAATAAGCAAACTTTCACATTTATGGAATAAGTAGGATAATACGGCCACCTCCGAAGCGCTTGAAGTTGGAAATTTTTGCTACATGAAATGGGACTGCTATTTAGTTAAGTCTTAATTTCTCATTTTTTATTTAAGTTATTATTAAGTTTTATACCTTAACTGAAAGCTGAATAGATGGTGATGTTTTGAAAATATTATGCACGCTTAGTTACTAGGATTTTTTTAAAGATATTTGATGCTATTTCTAAAAAATCTGAAAAAAATTAAAAAATAAATGCATTTAAGGATTGATTTTTTTACAAACACCTGTATTTTATGATTTTTTTTTTATTTATTATCAACACTCAGATTGTTTTCTATTCCAAAATAGTAAAAAATCCGGAATCGAATGAGTAGTTATCTTTTATTTTAAATTTTTGTGTCTGAAAACGTACTTTTGGTAAAAATGTACTTAATTTCAATTAACTCAAAAACTATTAATTTTTTGAGAAAAAGTTATATGACTAAAAATATTTGTTTTGACCTCATCTATAACCCCTTAGCAGGAATACGTCATATTTCCAGTGACCCTGTATATTTACACTGGACAGGCATAAGTCTAACTGTTTTTGTGCCTATTTGATTTCCGCCATTTTGGCGCTGTAGGACGTAGCGTGAGCATAGCGTGCGTACGTGGTACTAAAGTTTGAAGTCTGGAGAGACCATCACGGCAACTGTTTCCATATTGTACGTCAAAATTAGTTCTTTAGACGCACGCTAGTGGCGTTTCAAATAGGCACAAAAACTTAGCTGTCAAATCATACAGACAGCCAGTCTGTATGATTTGACAGCAGACAGTGGTTGCGGGGACTCTAAAATCTATAGTGATTGATGACCGATGACACCATCTTTTCTGAAAATAGAATTTACATAAAAAGATTTGGTGCATCTGGTGTAGTAGAGTACCTACTTATATCTATTCTATGGTAGTAGTGTAGAAGTAGTGTAATAATTTTATAATGATTGAACTCAATCTTTGGTATACCTAAATACATTACTTAAAATAGGTACTTACCTAGAGTTGGTTTGGCTTTTTAAATAAAAAATTATTAGTCTGCTGAAATGCTCTTTTGACGAGCGAAGCGAAAACGTGAATAGGTATATAAGGAAATATATTCTCTTTGGTGCTTTTGAGCCTTTCGTGCTTGTGACACTGACATTGACATTGACGTGACGTCTATTTGACGTTCCTGCTCCGCTGTGAACGGACGTATTGTACAATTATTATTTATTTACATAAATTGTGTTCTTTCTTCGGAACTGAATAGGCTTTTCTACGGTGCCGCCGAGCCGCAGCAATTTATTTTGAAATGGCTGAACCGAGAGAAAATATATTTATTTTTGTCCCAAACTTGATCGGTTAGTGACACAGTCGGGCGTTGCTTAAGATTTTTACAGCGTGTCTCATTGTTTACTCAAAAGCTTTTCGGTTTTAGGTTTCGCCAGGGTCATCCTCTTGATCATATCATTGTATTACATGCCCACACACTGTGTGCTGGCATGCTCTTGCTACGTTACCTCGGCGTTACTGGATGCGTTTGATGGTCATGCTGCAAGATACTTTAATCAAAGTAAGTGATGTTATATGGTTTCTATTCACTAATTATATTACAATGGGCACATTACCATTAGCATTACAATTCGCAAATATGTAAAAATGAACATTTAGCAACCTAAAGTAGTAAAATAAAAGACAAAAAAATAATGGATTATTTAATTGGTTTCGAAAGAAACTATATAAAACCACATTCAGATCGCTCACTTAAATGTGCATAATTAATTCCTAAAGTCAAAGGTTAACCTTTGATTTGTTAATTAGATTATGAACATAATGATATTTTCTATTTACTTAACTAATTTCTAAGGTAATGTTTTAAAACAACAATTACTTTGGTTTAGTGAAGTTGATTTGATATCCTACTAATGGTCAGAGAGTCAGGTTTGGGGTAGTATATTAAAAATGTAAAAGTTTGTATGTTTGTTACTCAAGAATGCAAAAATAGCTTTATGGTTTTAAGACAAAATTTGGCACACACATTTTATAATACAATGTCTTTGGTCTTGGACTAGCAATAATTTATAGACATGAAATATACTTACCTAATTTTATTGACAAAAACACCTATATGTTTGGTTCCATCTCCTATTCCATTAGAATGGCTGCCATTATTGATTTTTACTTTTTATCCTGAATAGCCTTGCTAATAAATATTAATTCCTCTGAATCTACAAGTCATACCAATATAAAAAAGAACTACACACATCAACTTTGTCTAGGGATACAGGTGTTATTTTTAATACAAATGAGGTAACTTGAAGCCTTGGTTTTCTGCCAGGGGTGTACCGTGCTGAAATCTGATGATCCAGGGACTGAATGGAGTAAATTCAGATCACTATACATACCCAACTGATCTGATCAGCATTCTAAAAGATTAATGGGTCAGAGTTCTCGGTTTGAGAATTTCCATACATTTTCATGCTATTTTCGCGGTTTTTTTAAACATGTCCTTTACGTTTTTAGAATGCTGGTCAGATCAGTTGGGTGTGTATAGCGATCTGAATCTCCTCCATTCACTCCCTGGATAGCCGTCATCAGATCACAGCACAGTACATCCCTGGCGGGAAACCAAGGCTTCGAAGTTACCTCATTTGTATTTAAATAGCACCTGGTATCCCTAGACAAAGTTGATGTGTGTATTTTAAAGATTATAAGACCGCACATCAAGTAAAAAATATTATTGTGTAAACTTTCATTCAACTTTAATATGTCATAAAAAATACTAAAGTCAGTTTTAATCCAAAAGTGTGATTTTTTAGGTTTTCTTACATACCACAAAAACAAGGACATTAAAGTAGGGCCACTTTAATAGGTCACATTATTTGTCATATATAATATTTTATGCCCGTCGTTACAAGGTTACGTTGAAAAATTTTGATGAAGTGTCAAATGTGGCCTTATTAAGTAGCTCTACTTTAATTCTCATTTTTTTGCATTATTATGATACAAACTCATTGCTCTCAGTTGCATATTTCGAGAGTACTTGTTGTTTGCATCAATTTAATAATACCCACTCTATGACATTTTAATATCTGTAACTAAATTGACATTTTTAATATAGATTAATGAATATCTACTAATACTTTTTGCATGCTCTTGTGTATTTAAGGTGCTAATATATTCTTTTACTTATTGAAATGTTACAGGTACCAAATTTGGTGCTATGTTGGACCAACTTACAGACCGTGCAGGCACCGCCTGCCTCATGATGACTCTGGGGAGTTTCTATCCTCAGTATGTTTTCTGGTTCCAACTGTCCATGGCCATTGACATAACCGGCCACTGGCTCTACCTCCACACAACCACTCTCCAAGGGAAAGCCTCGCACAAGTTCATAGATATGTCGGAGAACCCTATTATGCATCTCTATTATACAAACAGAACTGTGCTTTTCTTCATGTGTGCTGGCAATGAGGCATTCTACGCAGCCCTGTATGTGATGTATTTCTATACCGGACCTCTAGGTATGTTTATTTCTTTAGTATTTCACAATAATATCATTTTTAATATACATACACTCACGCCTGTTTCCCATGGGGGTAGGCAGAGACTATGGATCGCCACCTGCTACGATCCTTGCACACTTCTTTCGCTTCATTCACATCCATCAATCTTTTCATACATGCCCTACGGTTTTTGTCACTGCGTACACCAGCCTTTTTCATAATAACCTCTATCTGGTCCGCGTAGGTTTTTCTGGGACGCCCTTGCGCAATCGTTCCTTCCACATTCGCACAATATCTCTTTCGTGATTCTCCTTTCATTCATCCTCTCTAAGTGACCAAACCACCCGAGCATTCCTTTCTCAATTCTTGTCACTATATCATCTTTCAGACCACACCTTTTACGAATCACATCATTGCTCACTCTATCACTCAATTTGACTCCACATTTTTAATATGTATTCACTATAACCTTTTAACCCGACTGTAAGAGGGTAATGTTTTTCGCGCGTATTTTGTATGTATGTAATATTCTTTATTACCTCATATTATGATATTGTTAGATTGGGCTTGTAAGCCCAAGTGTTCTTAAGAAGGTGCCGTTATAAAAAAACCAACATGGCGGCTGTACGGTGCTATTATACGTAGTGAAAAAAAAATCATTAAGAATAAAGCAATGTGGGTGTCAAATTAAAGGGCTTATTATAAGGATTTCAAAAAGGTATCTCATGACTGTAATATATAATAACTAAAAAGATATAAATGAAAAATAAATTGAAAAATTAAAACCCGCCTGCATAAAAAGACAAGTCAACTGAAAAGATGGAAACAAGATTAAATATTGCAGTCGGAGGCATATAATTCAAATCATTCATAATGTCACTTTCTTTTCTAATTTTTTTTTAAACATTACAGTGTTGGGAATGGGTCTCTACAAGCTGATTGCATTGGTGTGCCTTCCTGTGGCTGTTGTCAAGACAATGATTACAATCTTGCATATGGGTGTTGCCTCACTGAACCTGGCTACCATCGATGTTAATGAACGCGCTGCTATAGCGGCTAAACAAAACTAAATTAAAATCTCATTGCGTTAAGGTTTCTACCCACTACACCGTACCATACCATGACCGAGCTAGGAACATATCAGGCAAAAAAATATTCTTTGTTTTGAAAAGTATGACACTATTCCCACGAGACCGTTCCGTCATCGGCTATGCACTTTCATACTTTTCAATACAAACAATATTTTTTTGCCTGATATGTTTCACAGTGTGTTATGGAACCCTTTTTTGCTGCATGCCCTTTTTATTTGTGAAACCTTTAGTTTACATCATCCTAAGCATTACAATTCAATCCCGGCTTCGATACGACTTCTAGATTCGAAGAAAAACAGTTCCAAAGTTCACGGATTTCCGACACTTCAAAAGTGACAAATTCATGTTTTCTCGAAAAGTACGAAACTTATTGCTGTTATGCTTGGTCGCAATAATCACTCCCTAATTAACATACCACGTCAACAATTCTTGCCACTTTGCTCGTAATAGATAGCCAAATATCAACGATTTTCATATTTTTGGTTTAATTTTTTTTTTACCTTTTTTTATACACAACAGGATAGTGCTTGGCCTTCATCTCACCTAATGTTAAATGACGATAAATAAGGCCGAAGGTGGAAGCGCACTACACCCGGAATACTGGCTATCTTACCTCTAACTGCCGGAACACAACAATTTTTAAATTGTTGTTATGGCGTCAGACTTAGGTAAGATGGTGGTAGCTAACCAGGCGGACTTGAAATAAGCCCTACCACCAACCAAACCGAGTACAAATTGTACCCCCCCTGGGAATCGAACCCGGGACCTCTGCGTCTTACACGGGTGGGCGAACCACTAGACCACAGAGGCGGTATTATGCTAAGATATTTAGCCAGACGCAAGTATATACCTTCATTTATGCATAGTATTAAAATCACAACATAATTCTTTGATAAACAGAAGTTATCAGAATTTTTTAAAAATCACTAGGGTTGTCAACTTCTTATATCCGAATAATTTATCTGAAAAAAACAATTTACTGATTTTTTTGAGTAACATATGCAAAAAAGTGACAGTGATTATGAGTTTTGTCAATTATGTTCCTCGTTATCAATAACAAAATGTTCAATATTGCAATAATCATCAATTAATGAATTTTCAATGCAAACAGATTTCCACAGTGACAACCTTAAGGCCTGAATTTTTCGGATATAACATAATTGATAATTACTTCTGTTTAACAAAGAATTATGTCGTGATTTTAATAATGTGCATAAATGAAGGTATATACTTGCATCTGGCTGAATATTGTAGCATAATACGGCGTTAATGAGAGAGAGAAAAATTAAAACCAAAAATGTGAAAATCGTTGATATTTGGCTATCTATTACGAGTAAAGTGGCAAGAATTGGTGACGTGGTATGTTAATTAGGGGGTGTTTATTGCCACTAAGTATAACAGCAATAAGTTTCGTACTTTTCGAGAAAACATTAAATTTTCACTTTTGAAAATTTAATGTGGAAATCCGTGAATTTTGGAACTATTTTTCTTCGAATCTAGAAGTCGTATCGAAGCCGGGATTGAAGTGTAATGCTTAGGATGATGTAAACTAAAGGTTTCACAAATAAAAAGGGCATGCAACAAAAAAGGGTTCCATAACACACTGTGCGTTTCTAGCACGGTCATGGTATGGTACGGTGTAGTGGGCAGAGACCTTAAGGAGGTAAGTAATTTGTTTTTCCTAAACATTTATGTTGTTATTTCACAATGTTATTTTTAAGTTGTAATGTGCATTTAAAATGGCAATGAACAAATTTTGCTTTGTGCAAGCCTCCAAAAGCATCTCAAGCTACATAATAAATACTTTACTTAAATAAAGTGAAGATTATTCATAGTCATTATCAGATAAGACAATTTGTATGGAAAAGTGATATTATTCCACTGAACTAAATTACACAAAATTATTGCTATAGCTATAAGTTTAACTATTGAAATAGCAGCCCTTCTATTGACGCTCCATTGATCAAACAGAGTAAAGGCGGGTGTGAGTAGTTCAAAAGTACCTAGACACCTCTCACTTCGATTGAGCACTTGAAGATTTGATACAATGTAAAAATGAGTGGATGGCCAATCAAGAAAAAATCATTACAACGAAATAACTCTGTTTAATATCATTATGAATAAAACCGGTCAAGAGTGAGTTGGACTCGCGCACCGAGGGTTCCGTACCATCATAATAAATACACTGCAGAGGTCAGCGCCATCTCCTGCCCGATAGTGGAACTAATGTTGACTTTTTTAGAAATTTGATAATTTCTAAAAAAGTATGCTATATTGAGACATCGTTTTATTTTTCCTGTAATCTTTATACAAACTGCTATCACATAGAATTATTTCAGATTTTTCTCTTTTTTTTACATTATTCATCATAAGTCGAAAGCTATGCGGCTTAAAAAAAAGAAAAAATGATTAAAAATGTGCAAACGGCGCTCTTTCATATGATATCCCACATGCCCTAGTAGCCCCACTTCAAAATTTTAAGACCTCTTTTCAGTCCCTGTTGTAAAAAAAAATATTTTTTTTTTATTTCTTTCTTATTTGCAAAATAGTTGGACAAATGTCATCTTAAACTATTCCAAATTTCAAGTTGATATCATTAGTAGTTCTCGAAATATCCAGCTGTGACAGACAGACAGAGTCACACCATAAGGGTTACTTTTTTACCATTTTGGTATGGAACCCTAAAAATACACAGTATTTGTTGTCGGTCTGTGAAAAAATATAAAAAGAAACTATTTTTGTAAGTATGCGTTTTTTTCTGGTTTAAATGTGTTTATGTAGTTTTACAATCTGGATTAATGTCTAAAGTGGCCACTACACGAACACATTTAAACTAAAAATAAACGCATATTATAAATAGTTTATAACTAATTATTTCAGAATGCATAGTTATTTAGTTTTAAAGATTTTTTTTGTTTGGCGGCGTTAGTGGACTCACGGCGCTCCCATGAGACTTAATAATCATTAATGTTTAAAATATAATATGTTATTATGTGTTTTTGGTTAAATAAACACTGTTGATTTGAATGTTACAATTTGGATGTATATCTTTCCATATTTAAATTAACTTTATTTTTTGACTTTGATTATGTTTTAATATAGAAATGTATTTGTTTGTATTAGGTATATGAAAGGTCTTTATTGGTCCTGATAAATTTCCTGTTCTTATTGTGATTTGTGTTATTTTATTTCACATTATTTTTTGTAAGTGATTTTGTTAAAGTTATATTAGTTGTGTAAGACTAAGACACAGTCGATAATTTTCGGTCTATGACTTAAAAATGGGTATGTGTTACAATGCCGAAGTAGAAAAAACCTAATTTTATAAGACCTATGGACAAAAGACCGAAAATCAAAAGGTCGAATGGTTGTTTGGCCGTACGTTTAAAATCACGAAAGGACATTTTACCGAAAATACAAATCCCGAATCTTAAAAAACCGAAGGAATATACCTACGTTCTATACCCCGAACTACTTAATACCGAATTGGCTGTGGAGGTGTCTTTGGGCTTCGCCTGAAATGCTTTATAGCAAATTTAGCTGCCGGAAATGAGTCTAGTCTACTGGGACTTAGAAACCGTAGACCGTAGATAACGAGATAGGTGCGAGGAGCGTAGCGACGAGCATGTTAGGTTGACATGAATCCAGCGCCAGAAAAAAAAACTATTTCAAACACAATTGGTGGATTTTGTCAAAATAATTACCATTTTGGAAGCATTTTTGAGTGAAACAAATTAACCGCTACGCCTACTTTCATAAATGTATGTGTTTGTGTAGGTAGAGTAAGTTATAAGTATCGACATTTTTACTTCGGGGATTTAAACTTTTGGGGATTTCGAACTTTCGGTCATTGGATAACCGCTCTTTCAAGTTTCGTTCTATCGGATTTCGACATTTAGTATGTTCGTGTTCGGTATTTTGAAAATAGGTGTTTTATGCATCGATATTTCGGTCGTATGTATTATGAATTTTCGGCATTGTAATGCATACACCTTAAAAATGGTTTTGTGGTCCTACTTAGCATTTTGCAGATTTCTGAACTTTTAAAATATAAAAACGTTTAAATTAATTCATATCATATATTCAAAACCAGTTTTAATTATGTGTCTTGTATCTCGAAATAGCGATTAAATGTTGTGTAGTCATATAGTACATGTTGCATTATATAGTTATCTTTGGATATAGTTTTATTCGCAGTGTGTTTAAATGTTTCGAATTTAATGATGGCAAATTGTTGCCAATATTATTAAGATAAGTCATACAAAGAATACAAAGATTTTGTGTACGAGTCATAGTTCATTATTCGAAAATTATCTGAGTATACAAATAAACTACTAATGTAAAACAATTATGGATCGTAGATTGTTTATATGGCGTCAATTTGCATTAGGCGTGTGTGGTGGTTGTGTGTGTATTTCTTGCCCATCTGTAGGAAAGGCCTGGCGCCCTATTTTTGAATCGCTCGGCAGGCGTCGAGCGCTCTTTTCGACTGATTTTCGTTCGACATATGACTCAAAACAATGAGATGTCGAACGAAAATCAGTAGAAACGAGCGCTCGACGCCAGTCGAGTGATTCAAAAATAGGGCCCCAGGGGGGTATTAAAACCTCTTAAAACTTGCCAGGTTTATGTTTAGCTATAGTTACATTTCTTTCTGGCTGTATAGCAAATAAAAGAGACGCATTGATAGCCATTCAGAAAAATGGCAAGTTTTAAGAGGTTGTTATTCGGGGCCGTGCCTTATGCTGCCCAGCAGTGGGAACAGTTAATAATGGGCAATGGCCAAAATATACTTAAAACTCACGCAGATAAAGAATGGGATTAGAAATGGCGTCGTTCATATTCTTCTCGCTCGCACACTAAGCGCCACACCTATCGCTCTCTCAGTCACACCCGTGGCCCTACCATGAGTTAATGCAAACTGTTTTCGTTACCGTAAACTATCGTTTTCTCTCTTTCACTTGCATTGACTGTGAGTAGGGTTGCCACCTCTCCCGGATCTCTGGGAGTCTCCCGGAATCGTACCTTGAAAATAAAAATCTCCCGTCTCCCGGAATTATTTCAAGATAATCCAAATCATCCCGGAACTTCAAATTCGTCAATATTCGAATGGAATGTAGAGTTTTTTCGATTTGTCAACTGCCGGGTTTAAGCATAGGCTACATAGCCTAGGGACTCACCATATGTTTTTTTTGCATTTTTGAATTAGGTACGCGGGAAACCACAGATTACAAAACTAGTGGATGAAACTGACTGAAAATCACGCTGCGCGGCCGTTTCTTTTTCAACCACAGACATTTCTCTGAAAAATCGTGCATCGTCGACGGGCATCCTCGCATCCATACACTCCCCCCCCTTCCTAAGTTATATATCGGGAGATATAATAAGTTTTATATCTCCCGGATTCAAACGGCCAAGAGGTGGTAACTCTAACTGTGAGCAGTATATCCAACAGTTTACGGTAGCGAAAACAGTTTGCATCAACTCATGGTAGAGCTACCGTTGTGGTAAGCGCGGTGAGCCGCAATTTACAATCCTATTCTTTATCTGCGCGGGTTGTTGTACAGTCAACTCAACTCCTTCAATTTTGAACTACATCTACTATGGACTTTGAAAACTTATGACCAAGCTCTGATCTTCCAGTAACCTATTGTCTTCATAAAATTGTCTGGAACGAGTTCATAATGTGATCAATTGTTATGAGTTAAAACCAAAGATTTTTAATATATACAGCCTATACAGGGCGATTGGAAATAGCCTTACAAAGCCGAGTATGGGAGGTGGGGTACCAAGCAATACAACCGTGGAAAAATATAAAACCAAAAAATCACCACTTTTTGAAAAAAACTTTTTTTTTTCTTTTATTAGAAACTGGATAGAGGCAACCCTAGACCGAAATTGTGTTTTGATTTTGCCAATTAATGAGATTGGTATCGAAGGCAATAGTCTATTTGCGTATAGGGGTGTCACCTAATAATTTTCCACACAAAAAATTATATCTACCTATATACCTACCTACTTATTTTCCGGGGTTGTACGCATGATACCCCTATCTATCATATTCGGCTATTTACAACCACGTTGGGAGGTAAACATCATAGTATGAAGATTATGTATTTTTGACTAGAATTGCTAAGAAGGTAAATAATCGATAAAAGCAGTCAAAAGTTTTTAAAATATTGACTTGAAAAAAATAATGTAGACCTCGTAAGTAAACATTTGGACTAGGGTAGTGTACCTAGGGTTGCCAGATCGGAAGTCGAAAAAATCTGGAGAAAATATGAAAATGTCGGGATTTCGCGGTTGTTGTCGGGAGAAATAAATATGTAACTTAAACGCCTCTATATAGTAAGAAAACAAAACATAGTCATAGTAAAATAAAACAACCGCGCAGCGCGATTTTTAGTCAGTTTCACCCACTAACCTTGTAATCTGAGGATTCATACGCGAAAATCATTGTTTTCTAGAGAACTTTCGGAACAGGGGCCCTATTTTTGAATCGCTCGACTCCAGTCGAGCGCTCGTTTCTACTGATTTTCGTTCGACATCCCATTGTTTTGAGTCATATGTCGAACGAAAATCAGTAGAAAAGAGCGCTCGACGCCTGCCGAGCGATTCAAAAATAGGGTCCCAGCTGTTTTTCCGGGAGATTTTTAGATTTGTCGGGAGTCGGGAGATCAATTGAAATCTCGGGAGATTTCAATTGATCTCCCGACAAGATAAATCTATCCATCAAGATAAATCTATCCATTCTGTGGAGCTTGCCATGTCAAGCATCGCTCCTAGACGATTAAAATGTGATTGACAAGCTGATGCAATGTAAATGATTGACAAACAGTTTGGATCGTTTAGGGGATACATTAAACTCCGGTGCTCGTCGATGTTTAAGATGGCCACACACTGAAGCTTCCACATAGTGTGGCGTCCGATAGACAAGAGTTGCAGTTAACATTCCGTTAACCACTTTCTCGGTGTTGTTGGTAGAAAGAAATGGTCTTTATGAATAGAAATGATATTGTTATAAACATTCCTACTAAATACATACATGCTGATTTTAATTTGGTTTTGATAGTGACACCTGGGGGTCAAGTCTGCTAATGTTTTCGTCAAAATCGTAGTTCAATGGTGTTCGAATGGTAATGCTTTTTGACACAGTTCTTGTTTCTTAAACCCAAAATCAAGACACAGTATGTTTCCGTTTTGGGTTTAAGAAACATAATGTGTTTCAGTTTTGAGTTTAAGAAACCAGAACTGTGACAAAAAGCATTACCATTCAAACACCATTGAACTACGATTTTGACGAAAACATTAGCAGACTTCACCCTCTGCTCATTCGTCATGCATTAGTTAGCCGACCAACGTTTAGTAACTATTCTTCAATGTAACGCGAATCCACGATCGGACAGTCATCCAGTCGGACATGCGATCTGGGGCCCAAGGCTATTGTTAACGTCATAATTGAGTTTCAATCGTGTTTGAGTTCAATGCTTTTTGTGACACAGTTCTTGTTTCTTAAATCCAAAACCGAAACGCAATTGAAACACAATTATGACGTTAACAACAGCAGATTTGGGCCCCTGCCCTACACTAGTGTAATATTATACAACGTGTAACAGAATTAACGGCTAAAACAATATGGTAGATAGGGACCATCAAACAAAACAACTTTTAATATGGGACCAACTCTGAAATCGCGAAAAAAATCGGCTTATTCATACAAAAATTAATTAAATTAGCCGATTTCTTTTTCGCAGAGTTGGTCCCATAGTAAAAGTGGTTCAGTTTAACCTATGCTATCTACCATATTCTGGTTAAGCCATTATTTCTGTTACACGTTGTATATTCTGTGCCTACACCATGCATCTATGTGTAGCATAGATTATATCATCCCATAAAATTAGAATAGGTAGTCGGATTGGAAGATTTGACGTGCCGGACTACAGCTGCGCCACAAAAAAAAAAGTTGGAAATCTGACTTTTTGACTATGCCATGATGAAGTCGATAATTTGTCGGAATTTGTCGCACAAAAACCAGACTTTGTCGGTCTTGCGTTTAGGAGATACGTGTGGCCCAGCTGTAGAGACGTCTCTACAGCTGCGCCACACAGATCTCGAAAACGGAAGGTCGTAGCGAAAATCTGATTACTCGTGTGTGCAGCCGTTAATTTGTCGGAATTTGTCGCACAAAAACCAGAGTTTGTCGGTCTTGCGTTTAGGAGATCTGTGTGGCGCAGCTGTAGAGACGTCTCTACAGCTGAGCCACACAGATCTCGAAAACGAAAGGTCGTAGCGAAAATCTGATTACTCGTGTGTGCAGCCGTTAATTTGTCGGAATTTGTCGCACAAAAACCAGATTTTGTCGGTCTTGCGTTTAAGAGATATGTGAGGATATGCTGTGGAGACTTTTCTACCTGGATCTTGAGAAAGGAAGGTCGTAGCGAAAATCTGATAACTCGAGTGTGTAGCCGTTAGTTTGTCAGAATTTGTCACCAAGAATCAGAGTTTGTCGATCTTGCGTTTAGGAGATATGTGAGGATACGCTGTGGAGTCCTTTTTACCTGGATCTCGAGAACGAAAGGTCGGAAGCGTATCCTCTCATATCTCCTAAACGCAAGGTCGACAAACTCTGATTCTTGGTGACAAATTCCGACAAACTAACGGCTACACACTCAAGTTATCAGATTTTCGCTACGACCTTCCTTTCTCAAGATCCAGGTAGAAAAGTCTCCACAGCGTATCCTCACATATCTCCTAAACGCAAGACCGACAAAATCTGGTTTTTGTGCGACAAATTCCGACAAATTAACGGCTGCACACACGAGTAATCAGATTTTCGCTACGACCTTCCGTTTTCGAGATCTGTGTGGCTCAGCTGTAGAGACGTCTCTACAGCTGCGCCACACAGATCTCCTAAATGCAAGACCGACAAACTCTGGTTTTTGTGCGACAAATTCCGACAAATTAACGGCTGCACACACGAGTAATCAGATTTTCGCTACGACCTTCCGTTTTCGAGATCTGTGTGGCGCAGCTGTAGAGACGTCTCTACAGCTGGGCCACACGTATCTCCTAAACGCAAGACCGACAAATTCTGGTTTTTGTGCGACAAATTCCGACAAATTATCGACTTCATCATGGCATAGTCAAAAAGTCAGATTTCCACCTTTTTTTTTGTGGCGCAGCTGTAGTCCGGCACGTGAAGATTTGGAGAGCTGTGGTATCGTAATACATAATGTTTGCTTACAAAATAAAATTCGACGTTTACAAACTATCGGTTTATGTACAGGCGATGGCACATCCGACTGTAAATGCTGACCTTGAGACGTACGCCCTACGAGGTGTTTTCGCAGTTCAATTTGATATGCTGTCGAATGTACACACACTATATAATATTTGGCTATTGATAAGAAATTGATATGAAATTGATATAATTGTGATTTAGACGTAATATTGTACCCCTTCCAAGTGAACGTGTAACACTCAATGTTATTAAATGGAAGTCACATCACAAAGTATTGTTTTTTTTAAGATGGCAAAATGAGTACTAAAGCAGCATCTTGCATGCTGTTTCTATTATCAGTCCTCAAACCGTCATTACACAGTATTTATAACCCCTTCTTTTCCGTAGCTCTCCATTGGACGTCCCATTGACGAAACAAAGGAAAAGATAATTTAACTGTGGTCCCATTGACTAATGGAGCCACCGAAAACAGTTTTTACTCCAATATCTTTTTCCATGGAACCATCAAAACATAACTGAGCAGAAAATACTTTGCCTTCTCTCTTCATTATTGCTATAGAATCATTAATAAAAATACGGTTTCTTAGAAGTATGTTATTATATAATTGTGTTAATAATCAAAATATAGTTAAAATTAATTGAAAGCAAAATAATATTATCAATGCTTATAAACACAATTTTGTGAACAGTGTAATAAATTTAAAGTAAGCTTTAATACATTAATAATGCTGAAATTATGTGAATACTAAAACATTTTAATGTAAGTAGTGACAAAGTAGATTGCAGCAGAAAACTTAAAGTTATCCCTTTAGGCTACTCATGCCCGCTCTCATGATCTCATCAACTAGAAGAAGGTTGCTAGCGATAACTGAACAGGAGTTGATGATTTGTTTCTTCACAATATAGTTGTCCAGAATGCCTAGATCCGTAGGCTTCATGACTTCACCGGAGCTTAGATCCAAGCCAACTGGATCTGGACTCAAACGCGATTCTTCTTGGAGTTTAACAATAGTGTCCTGAGCGTCATAGCCAGAGTTCACGGCCAAGGTTTTTGGAATAACAAGCAGTGCTTCGGCATAAGCTTGGATTCCTAAACGCGCTTTCCCTTTGACTGTATCTTTGTATTTCGACAGTTCTACGTTAGCCTTTATTTCAAAGGCGCCGGCGCCTGGGATCACGGATTTGTCTTCAATGGCGTTATTGATCGCTCTCAAACCATCTCGAACTGCATCTTTAATTTGAGTCAAAGTGTGTTTATTGGGACCTTTGATAAGAATAGTGACAGAAAGCGGGTTTTTGCACTCTTCTACAAATGTGTATTTCTCCTCCCCAAGAATATGTTCGTACACTAGGCCAGCATACCCGAGGCATTCCTCTGTGAGGTCGTCGACAGAGTTCATGGCGGTCCCGCCGCACGCGAGGGCTAAACGTTCCATGTTACGTCTTTTAGCTCTGCGCAATCCAATAATGCCTTCTTTGGCGAGAGCATCTAAAGAAAGGGGATCAATACCCTTTTGATTGATGACAACAAAGGTTTTATCAGTTCCGTCACATAGTTTCTTCTTTAGAGCTATGATCTGGAACAAAATATGTCATGTTTAACATTTTGTTACAATGATGCATGATAACTTGTAATATAAAAATATAAAGAGGAAAACGAAAATTAAATTACCTTTTTCACTCTCTGGTCAATGAAATCTCTCTCAGCTGTAATTAGCTTCTCTCGGTCTTCAGCCGACTTATAGAAGAAGCCCGAGTTCACTTCTGTCTTC
Source organism: Agriphila geniculea (assembly GCA_943789525.1). Taxonomy (NCBI): domain Eukaryota; kingdom Metazoa; phylum Arthropoda; class Insecta; order Lepidoptera; family Crambidae; genus Agriphila; species Agriphila geniculea. The sequence goes on from OX038889.1 coordinate 9,404,038, forward strand.
TCATACTCAAGAGAGACATTGCAGGTGAGGATGTACGCATTTTCGACGCGCTTAGGCATATCAGGGTGACGTGCGCCATGATCCATCACTATACCTGAAATAAAGTTTTCATCAATACAACTGAGATGGTGGCAATACAATCTATATGGGTCAGCGCAGCAAACAAATTCGACTTTACAATGCGATTAAATTGACAGTATACAACTAACATCAGAAAGCTTGTGGTAGAAAACGACGTATAATCTGTAATATGTTCTCTTTTCCATACATCAAGTGAAGTTGCAGCGGATCAAGGTCTTTGTCAATTTAATCGCATTATGTCCATCAGCCATTTTAATGTCCCCACTGCTGGGGCACAGGGGCCGTATTATGACCTCTTATTTCCTGGCAGTTTTCTGACTGGCTATCAGACTATCTCTTTTAATTGCTATACAGCGAGAAAGAGATGTAACTATAGCAATTCATTAACCTGGCAAGTTTTAAGCGGTTGTAATACCCCCCAGAGGCCGTATTACGAGCTCTTAAATCCTGCCAGGTTTATAAATTGCTGTAGTGACATCTCTTTCTCGCTGTATAGCAAATAAAAGAGACAGAAAACTGACTGGAAATAAGAGGTCATAATACAGCCCCAGAGGCCGTATTACAAGCTCTTAAAACCTGCCTGGTTTATAAATTGCTGTAGTGACATCTCTTTCTCGCTGTATAGTAAATAAAAGAGATAGATTGATAGCCAGTCACTAAACTGACTGGAAATAAGAGGTCATAATACAGCCCCAGGGGCCGTATTATGACCTCTTATTTCCTGGCAGTTTTCTGACTGGCTATCAGACTATCTCTTTTAATTGCTATACAGCGAGAAAGAGATGTAACTATAGCAATTCATTAACCTGGCAAGTTTTAAGCGGTTGTAATACCCCCCAGAGGCCGTATTACGAGCTCTTAAAACCTGCCTGGTTTATAAATTGCTGTAGTGACATCTCTTTCTCGCTGTATAGTAAATAAAAGAGATAGATTGATAGCCAGTCACTAAACTGACTGGAAATAAGAGGTCATAATACAGCCCCAGGGGCCGTATTATGACCTCTTATTTCCTGGCAGTTTTCTAACTGGCTATCAATCTATCTCTTTTAATTGCTATACAGCGAGAAAGAGATGTAACTATAGCAATTCATAATCCTGGCAAGTTTTAAGAGGTTGTAATACTCCCCCAGGCCTTCCTTATGGATGGATATGGAGGAATCGCATTATAGAATACTATAATATACGATTCGCCGTGCGGTCGCCTCGGATACCAAGCGCGGCCGAGAGGCGCGCGGTGACTGCGGAGAGGAGAACTTACTATTTCAACAACATTAAATTTCAATGAGGATCAGTAACGAATTTTGTTTAGTGGTTTATCAGAAAGCTTATGCCACCACAAGATTAACTGTGAAGACATTTTTACGATATCTCTTAAACCTGAGAAGATATACGAGCTAAAACACTGTTTTTTTTGGGTGGTCCTTATGACGTCATCGCGACGTACGCGAACCTTATGTCGTGCGTAATAAATCACATATTGCATTGAGTTTGGCATTTCCTTCAAACCCTATTAACTCAACCATTTCTAAACGGATTTCAAAAAATCTTTCACTAAGTTTCATAGCTAGGAATATGTTTTTATATTATACCAATAAAACTATAGGATTCAAATCTGTTACTGATCCTCATTGGTAAAGAATTAATGCTCTTTGCCGCCACTTTCAGGAATGATGCACGTGCTGCCTAGCATATCTTAAAATCTCTTTGTGATTGTGATAGACTTAATTGAAATAAGATTCAAAATGCTATTCATTTTATATATGTACTTACTAACTTCAATAATCAATCATGATGGGATACAAAGAACTTAATTATTTTTATTGTATTTGTAATAAGAGAGAAATCAGTAAATCTGCATTCATCAATAGGAAATAGATGCCAAGGCCCGTAATTATAAACTGCTCTCAATGTTGTGAGCTATCTTGAGATCTCAAGATAGCTCACTAGTATGATCATACTTGAGATGCTCTTCTTATATCCCCGTCAATTGGTAATGCGCTGGAACCTTGTCACATTAACATACACATTGACGTGATCGGCAACTAAAAATGTCATGAAACAAGAAAATTCTAACAGGTATCTAATATATTAATTATTGAATTATTATTTTCAATAAGATAGGGTCTAGGTATATAAAAATTTTACAATTGTTTTTCGTTTTTGAGGTTAAAATCATGGCCGCCAGCACGCGTAGCATGACTGCATGACCAACATCGAGATAAGATTCGACTCACAGAACAATGGCTTGTCTACACCGAAATGTCACTTTTGTCGGGTTGAGATCGAGATACTCATGCTCGCATTTACAACTAGTAGACTCGTATTGTTCTTTGTCGTGGCCTAATGTCAAAAGTCGACAAACACGAGCTTTTCTCTTCAACTGACATTAATTTGACAGTTGAATCAGAGAAACTTGTCTACCACCCTTTGAGTAGTCGAGAAGGTCGAGAGAGAGTTCACAGACTAATAAGAAGATTCGAAATAGTTTTCTACGTATTTTATTTTATATGAATCTAAATTTCGCAATAAAAATAAATCTAAATTGTCCGTGCCTATATTTTATTCCTTAAAAACTTAAAATTAAAATTATTTTCATACGTTGATTTCAATGTTTCGTAATTTTCTCGTCATTTTACACAGACTACTAAATTAACAATTTCATTAGTAGTCTGTGTTATCTTTTCAAAATACTCTCAATAAAAGAAAGGCAAACGAATTTATATCCGGCTACAGCTATATTTAATTAGTTTTAAGAGTTTAGCGTTGTGAAATCTATAGAAAGGAACGGTGCTTTATGATAAATAAAGTAATTATTTTCTATTGGCAATATTATTCTCCTCGAGCTCGAGAGAGCTTGTCTACGGAAGAGAACGTTTTCTTGAGTGCCTCTTTATCTTAGAACTTATAAAAAAATGAGAATCATGTTTAAACTAAATTATTTCGGATCATTTTAGATAATTTTGACGTTTATTGGTGTTGAAATAAAAAGATTACCTTTAAAATTCACTTTTTTTATTAAAAGACATTAAAAGGTTTCGAAATTCTGAGAACAAGTCCCTCCTGTCTGTCAAACTGTGCTCAGCAATCGAGAAGGTCGAGACGACAAGTCTTCGTAGACAAGAGTCCCGTTTGCTCATGCTACGCGTGCAGGCGCATTACCAATTGACGGGGACAGTAGAAACAGCATCTTAGATATGATCTCAAGATAGCTCTCAAATTTGAGAGCATTTTATAAATACGGTCCTAAGATTACCTTTGATAAGAGTGGTTTCAGTGGCTGTCTTGTGTTGCATTTCCATTAGTTCGACCATGTGCAGGTCGACAGGTTTGCCAGGAGTACGAATGGCCAACACCGCATCTACGCATGCATCAGTTAGAACTTCAGCTAGCTTTGGGTGTACCTGCAAGATTATTATCCACTGATTAACAAAACAGGTTAATCCAGTGGGTCTATCGGCTAAAAACAATGAAGTTAACGTAAACTATGACTTGACTGATATATGTGAAACATTGCTACTTCATTTTGGCACAAATGAAAATGTACTAAAGAAAAGTAGCAATGTGTTGCAATTGCAATCAGAGTGATTACAATTGCAATGTAAGTTAGCCGCCACATAGTTAGCCACAATGGACACAAAGGTAACAACAATTAAAATAAATTGGGCAATATCAACTGAAATGTACATACATGATTGATGTACTTATTATCCTAATATGTTTAATTATCAGACTTACTTTTGTTTTTAAGGAAGTCCTCGCCACGTCTAGCAGATTCTCTCTCTTCACTTCAATGGGTATCTTCATAGATTCCAACACCTCCAGAGCCTTGGCACGAGCCAAGTCATATCCTTCAGTGACAATCCTTGGGTGCAACCCTGAAAGAAAGGTTTTTAATGGTTTAACCCATCAAGGCCCGGAAAATAAGACACAATTAGATTTTCTATTGTTGTCCAGCATGCAGCTGCTTGGGCAATTTGAGCATTGATGAATTAGGCTATTTGACTAATTTTGGAAAACCATTTTAAATTATTCCTTATTACGTAATAAGAGCACCACATTAATATTTCAGGAAAAATCAATGTATTTCATTAAAAAAAACAGTGTTAAAGTTTAAAATTTTAAAACCGTACCAAAAACGCTATGGTGCTGGACACGTGACTTGTTGACGTCACTAGCCTGTAAACATTGTAATATCCTTAGCCATTTGACAGCCATTAATCGCGGATCCTTAGTCTATGGTCGTGTCAAACGCCTGAAGCCATATTTATTTACAGGCAAGTGACATCATCAGTAATCTTCAGTGATGCAACGAATACGAATACGAATATTCGTATTCGCCGAATAGTAGACATTTACCGAATATTCGTATTCGGCGAATACTAATACGAATATTTAAAAAAAATATTTTTGTACGCAACTTTATTTACTGCAGATTTCAAAAACGCGCGTAAAAATATGACGTGTGCAGAGGCCCTTAACCGCAACGACGACGCGACGGGGGATTCCCCGGCCATAGTTTATTTATACAGTTCCCGCGGCTCCGGGAGTTTCCCTATCATTACGATTACGAACCATGGATTGATTCATTCATTCCTTTCATTCGTCAGTTGTGAGCACAAGTCAAGCAAGAGAGTATTGTTTTATTTATTTTCTGAGGTTCCTGCGAATTAAAAGAAGTTGAAGTTAAATTGAAAATGTCTTCTCGTAAACGAGAACAAAGTGACATATGGAAACACTTCGATAAATTACCTAGTAAGTATAATGGTCTGTATTTCTTTTGTATCAAATTAACAAAAAGTAGGATAGTAACTTAGACGAACGTTAGTAATGGCTAGACTTTGCCCGTGACTTCGTCCGCGCAGACTTCGGTTTTACTTTTGCATGTAATATTGTAGTGGGATTTTAAATTGTATTGTTTTTATTTTAGACAATGAAAGCAAAGCTAGATGCAGATATTGTGCTTGTGAATTGTCTCGGGGAGGGAAAAGTGCATCTATTAAAGGATTTACTACGACCGCACTGTGGACTCATGTGAAGAGATTTCACGAAAAGGAGCTTTCTGCCTGTATAAATACTGTAGATGAAACAAGCACTGAAGTTGAAGTAACACCAGCGAAGAAACAAGCATCCTTAAAGGAAATATGGGAAAAACGTACTACGTATGAAACTGGTGATCCTCGGGCTGTCAAAATCACATATTTGATTGCTGAACAAGTTTGTCTAGACATGGAGCCCCTGGATTTGGTAAATAAAAAGGGATACCGTCGTTTGCTCAGTGAACTAGCTCCAAGGTTTGTTTTTGTTTGCTTTTATTAAAATGCTAAACTTTTGTTCATACCATACATATTAGTGGGATACTCTATAAACTTTCACAAAACCCTTTTTAATTCCCGGCTATTCTTTTTTACAGATATAATATTATATCTAGAACCCACCTTACAGAAAAAATTCTGCCGGATATTAATGAACGTGTTAGAATAAAATTGAAAGAGCAGTTAACAAAGATCCCATATCTCTCTGTCACAACAGACATGTGGACCAGTGACGCTTCCTCACAAGTCAATGATTTTATAAGTCTTACTGGACATGGAATCAATGAAGATTTCCAGCTCAAATCTTATTGTCTGGAAGTATTTCCTTTTGAAGGCGACTCACATTCAGGAGAAAATATTGCCCACAATATGCATATGATGTTTCTGGAATGGCAGCTAGTGGGTAAAGTTGCAGCAGTTGTAACGGACAACGCACGGAATATGGTTAAAGCAAATGATGAGCTTGATCTTAGCCTTAAACATATTTCTTGTTTGGTACACAGCATCCAATTAGCGCTGAAAAACAGTTTGTTTGGTCAAGAACGCATTACTGAAATGTTAACCACATGCAGGGGAGTTATTACTCATTTTAATCACTCAACCTCCGCAATCAAACAACTGAAAGATTCTCAACAAGCTAACAATATACCGAAACATGTTTTGTTTCAAGATGTTGAAACTAGATGGGACTGAACATATCAGATGTTAAAGAGATTACATGAGCAACGCATAGCGATTCAAGATGTTTTACCATCTCTCCCAAATTGTCGTCATGAAATCACAGCAAGGCAATGGGCTCTTATGAGCCAAATCATTGATATTCTGGCCAATTTTGAAGAAGCTACTAAAGAGCTGAGCAAAGAATCAACGACGTTATCTCAAGCAATACCAATAGTACGAAGTCTTAAATCTTGCCTCAATAAAATTTCAAATGATCCTTCTTCTCATCCTGATGTGAAAAATCTGGCAAACTCCCTATTCAGTGGACTTTCGAATAGATTTGCGTTTATGGAATGTGATGAAACTTATCTATTAGCTACAATCCTAGACCCACGATTCAAAACAAGGATTTTCAGCTCAACAGTGGTCGCTGAAACTGCTCGATCAGTTCTTAACGCTGCTATTGATAACAGAGAGGCCGTAACACCAACAAGACCTCCAAAAGAACCTCAACCGTCGACAAGTAGAGGAATTTGGCAAGAATGCCAAGAAATAATTGAAGAGGCCGAAATGGAAGAGCCAATTTCAATATTTTCTGGTGAGTATGAAAAAGTTAGAAAAGTTATTAATAGGTAATAGAATAGGTACTCTTTGTCATCTGCATAGTATATTAAAAGTAAAATTTAATTTCAAAATGTTTTTTTACAGGGGATTCGCAAACTAAAAACGAGATAGTTGCCTATCTAAAGCTCCCAAATTTATCGCCCACTGCTGATCCACTAGCCTTTTGGCGAGAAGATGTGCATTTTCCAAGTCTGAAAAAACTCGCCCAAAAATATTTTTCACTGAAGCCATGTACAGTCGCCTCGGAAAGACTTTTTTCAACGGCTGGGAACATCCAGACTGAAAAAAGAAATCGCCTAAAACCAGAAAATCTACAAATTTTATGTTTTCTAAATAAAAATTTGTCCGTTGTAAATTTTAATTATTAGAATTTAGAAGAGTAAACAAACATTATTTAAATAAATAAGTCTTTTATTAACATGGCGAGATATTCGTATTAGTATTCGCCGAATAGTAGGTTTGATATTCGTATTCGTAAAAGTAGTATTCGTTGCATCACTAGTAATCTTGAGCGTTTTCGCCACAGAAAAAAATTCAAAAATTATTGCATTTTTCTAGGTGAAATTAATCAATCAATAGACTTAATTTAGTCTATTATAATAGTTGAATATTTTTTTACGCCATTATCTGTTAGGATGAATGAAATAATACCCTATTAAACTTAAAGTTTCTTTGCATTAACTACATTTTATAGCATTTTGTCAATACTGACTTTATTTCACTTGGCATTTAATTATTCAGAACTTTTGCATAATTTCTAAGTTTTGGGTCAGGGTTTTATTTTTTTGATCTTAAATAGCACACCTAATTCTGAAATCAATAAACATTACATTAAACTAATATCAATAAATATTACATTAATGACAGTAAATAAATAAATAAACAAAAAAATATTATAGGCAATGAAACAAGGACCGGAACCGCTTACGGTTAAAGGGGTTTTGATTGGGTATTTCATAAACCGCTTACCATTAAAGGGGTTTTTGATTGGGCATTTCATAGACTTGTTTTCAAAAACCCTATCAATGCAGTGAGCATATTGTCGACTAACCCTATCGAAAAGGAAACCCTATCATTTGGTAAGCTTTTTAATAGGGTTTCCCTAACAATTGGCTTAACCAAAAAAAAGGTTTTCCGGCCCCTGCAATGAAATAAATTATGTGGGGTTTTAGTTGAATCTGTATCAAGGGTGGATACAGGGAGGCCCCAGAGTGCCACTGAATTTGAATTGAAAGAGACAGTTTAAAAATATTCTTTATAGTTTTAAAGTTCTATGTTAATTATTATTATTAATTATTATTATTATTATTTAAAGTTCTATGTAGTGTAGGTAGTCAGTGCTTCTTATTAATAATTGTCTTTAATCTTTAAATGTGGCCCTCGACTCTTTGAGTGGTGGCTCCTGCTCTTTCATCATAGAACTTACAACCCGCACAGATAAAGAATGGGATTAATAATGGTGTGGTTCGTATTCACTTCTCACTCTCACACCTAACACTACATCACACTTATCACTCCCACTCATTGTGGGAAGCACGTTGAGCCACCATTTTCAGTCCCATTCTTTATTCAACAATACAACAAGGTTGTACAACGAAAAGGGCCAGCTTTACAGGTTCTTGATAGCACCTATCTTTTGGATTGTTTTAATTTGATCATATTATCATTAGGTAAGTTATCTGAATTATATCCAAAACCTGTGAAACGGGGCCTAGCTTATATATATAAAGCTCAATTTGTAACCTTCGCTAATGTAAATGTCAGCTTGCTTCAGCAACTCTCCAATGAGAAGCACCGTGGAGGTGGTCCCGTCGCCAGTGGCGTCATCCTGCGCGGTGGAGGCCCTCGCGATCAGGGACGCCGTCGGATGCTGGATCTGCATTTCATGTAACAGCACGTTGCCATCCTTAGTGATCTTGATGTCGCCGGCTCCCGACACCAACCTAAATACAACCATTTTGACATTTCGTGATACACTTGACAGCCGATCATATGACTTTTTGAACTCAAAATTCTATGTGAAATACGAAAATATTTTGAACAATTATTGCTATTAAGATGTGATTTTGCGTAAATTTTCATAAAAACGACACCGTGATCAATTATTTCAATGTGGTACTCACATTTTCATAGTGCCTTTGGGACCGAGGTTAGTTCTCATCACATCCTGAATACCTTTTGCAGCTGAAATGTTCACAGCCAAAGCTTGCGCTGCACGTGCAAATTCAGCTTTCGGATTTAATAGACTAATTGCTGCCATTTTGCTCTTGAAAATAAATAATTGTAAAATGTAAATTAATTTCAGCACAGCACGAGGAATTATAGCAAGGAACAAAATTGAGGAACCACAGACCAGCTAGACCATAGTGACACAGATTGTCTAACAGCAAAGAGTACTTAAAAACTAAGGCGACACCTACACGCATGGTAAATACTGTGATTGTGACTGATCCATCAGCACGCGTAGCATGAGCAAACGAGACTCTTGTCTACGAAGACTTGTCGTCTCGACCTTCTCGATTGCTGAGCACAGTTTGACAGACAGCACGCGTAGCATGAGCAAACGAGACTCTTGTCTACGAAGACTTGTCGTCTCGACCTTCTCGATTGCTGAGCACAGTTTGACAGACAGGTGGGACTCGTTCTCAGAATTTCGAAACCTTTTAATGTCTTTTAATAAAAAAAGTGAATTTTAAAGGTAATCTTTTTATTTCAACACCGATGAACGTCAAAATTATCTAATTTGATCCGAAATAATTTAGTTTAAACATGATTCTCATTTTTTTTATAAGTTCTAAGATAAAGAGGCACTCAAGAAAGCGTTCTCTTCCGTAGACAAGCTCTCTCGAGTTCGAGAAGAATAATATTGCCAATAGAAAATAATTACTTTATTTCTTATAAAGCACCGTTCCTTTCTATCGATTTCACAACGCTAAACTCTTAAAACTAATTAAATATAGCTGTATGGATATAAATTCGTTTGCCTTTCTTTTATTGAGAGTATTTTGAAAAGATAACACAGACTACTAACGAAATTGTTAATTTAGTAATCTGTGTAAAATGACGAGAAAATTACGAAATATTGAAATCAACGTATGAAAATAATTTTAATTTAAGTTTTTAAGCAATAAAATATAAACACGGATAATTTAGATTTATATTTATTGCGAAATTTAGATTCATATAAAATAAAATACGTAGAAAACTATTTCGAATCTTCTTATTAGTCTGTGATTCTTTCTCGACCTTCTCGACTACTCAAAGGGTGGTAGACAAGTTTCTCTGATTCAACTGTCAAATTAATGTCAGTTGAAGAGAAAAGCTCGTGTTTGTCGACTTTTGACATTAGGCCACGACAAAGAACAATACGAGTCTACTAGTTCTAAATGCGAGCATGAGTATCTCGATCTCAACCCGACAAAAGTGACATTTCGGTGTAGACAAGCCATTGTTCTCTGAGTCGAATCTTATCTCGATGTTGGTCATGCTACGCGTGCAGGTGGGACTCGTTCTCAGAATTTCGAAACCTTTTAATGTCTTTTAATAAAAAAAGTGAATTTTAAAGGTAATCTTTTTAATTCAACACCAATAAACGACAAAATTATCTAATTTGATCCGAAATAATTTAGTTTAAACATGATTCTCATTTTTATATAAGTTCTAAGATAAAGAGGCACTCAAGAAAGCGTTCTCTTCCGTAGACAAGCTCTCTCGAGTTCGAGAAGAATAATATTGCCAATAGAAAATAATTACTTTATTTCTCATAAAGCACCGTTCCTTTCTATAGATTTCACAACGCTAAACTCTTAAAACTAATTAAATATAGCCGTATGGATATAAATTCGTTTGCCTTTCTTTTATTGAGAGTATTTTGAAAAGATAACACAGACTACTAACGAAATTGTTAATTTAGTAATCTGTGTAAAATAACGAGAAAATTACGAAATATTAAAATCAACGTATGAAAATAATTTTAATTTAAGTTTTTAAGGAATAAAATATAAGCACGGATAATTTAGATTTATTTTTATTGCGAAATTTAGATTCATATAAAATAAAATACGTAGAAAACTATTTCGAATCTTCTTATTAGTCTGCGATTCTCTCTCGACCTTCTCGACTACTCAAATGGTGGTAGACAAGTTTCTCTGATTCAACTGTCAAATTAATGTCAGTCGAAGAGAAAAGCTCGTGTTTGTCGACTTTTGACATTAGGCCACGATAAAGAACAATACGAGTCTACTAGTTGTAAATGCGAGCATGAGTATCTCGATCTCAACCCGACAAAAGTGACATTTCGGTGTAGACAAGCCATTGTTCTCTGAGTCGAATCTTATCTCGATGTTGGTCATGCTACGCGTGCAGGTATATAATCAGCCTTGCTATTGTCTAATTTCAAAATCTATCGCAATCGCTTTAGGATGTAACACATTGATGCTTCTTTTTGACACTTATAAAAACTTACCAAAGAAATGCAGCAGTGTCTAACATCCGTCTATCAAATGAAAGCGATTGCGATAGATTTTTAAATTAGACAATTAGCCCCCTGGGGCCTATTTCATAAAGTATTATAAAATAAGGCTTCAGTTCACCATAGTAGTAGCATATTGGGATAGAATTATGTTCCATATTAAATAAAAACTTTAATTCTACCCCAATAACAACTATGGTAAATTATTATACATTATTTAATGAAATAGGCCTCTGATTAAATACTAATGGATCACAGTATTTACCATGCATGTACGTTGCTTATTGGAGTAGGGCTTAGAGCATACGTAGGGAGTAAGGTACTATTATGTATTCTGTGGTAGGGTGTCATCCTATTCTGTGTATTATGGCCCCATTCACGATTCGTTATACTATACCAATACCTTGCAAGGGTTTGATGGTCACCACAAACTGGTGGAATTAATTAGCCTCTAGACGACCAAGCATTTTTTGTCAATCATTTACATTGCATTACCACCACCACTACCATCTTAGAGTAAGACGCGCTTCTGTCACTACCATTTTAGGGGCGTGGACTATTTTTAATTAACAAGCCGATGCAATGTAAATGATTGATGAGCATTTTTAATCGTTTAGAGGGTATACATTATATCTATTAAAATGTATATACTGTGGTGACCAAAGACTTGTCGGTTGATTTGCTGGAATGCACCTAATGTCAGTCAACCAACCAACGTCAAGTCAATCAAGTGTCACTGTCACTGTCAGTGTCAGTCAACCCAATTCCAAAGAGATTTCAAGTGACTTCGACTTCGTTCGATCGACCTCGTACGGTGAACAAAAATAGTATTTCTATTTTAGCACACGAAATGAGATGAGATGAACCCTCTCGATCTTACCAGAAACATCTCCATGTGGAGTATATAAGTGCAGTTAGTCTCACAGAATCAAGTAATATATTAGATACGAGGAAGAAACAAATTCAAAAATGGGTGTTCACCACGAAGAAGCCGAAAGCTACAAAAACAAGGGTAATCAAGCATTCAAATCGGAGAATTATGAAGAAGCGATATCATTTTACGCGAAAGCCATTAATCTCGCTGAGAAAGATAGTCGGGACCTAGCAACGTACTTAAAAAATCGAGCTGCTGCTTATTTGAAGACAAATGAATATGAAAAAGTAATACAAGATTGCGACGAAGCCTTAAAAATTATACCAGAAGACCCTAAAGCATTGTTCAGACGGTCGCAAGCATTTGAGAGTTTGGGTAAGATTGAAGAAGCTTACAGAGATGCTAAAACAATATTTACTGTTGATCCCACAAATAAAGCTGTGCAACCTGTGCTATCCAGACTACACTCCGTTGTCCAAGAACGAGCGAGACAAAATGCACAAACCAGTAACAAAGTGGAACAAATGCTTAAACTAGCCTTTGATATAACTGAAAATAGAGAGAAACGTGAGAAAGCCATGGGTAATTTGCTTGTGCTCGCAAAGGAAACTGCGGGTGCTGATATTATGTTAAAGAATGGTGTCGTCCATAAAATACAACAGCTGTTGAAAGTGGAAAAAAATTTGGAAATTTATGTTAATGCCATACGTGTCATCAGTCAGCTATGCAAGAGAAGTATTGAAAGGACTAGGAGTATAATCAAAATAGTGGGAATTCCTTGGTTCCTGGAGATCATTGATAGCAATAATGAGGAGAGAGTGAATGCAGCCCAGTATTGCTTGCAGATTATTCTTAACACCTTTTCAGGAATGGATAACAAAAAAGATTCTAAACCTGATCCCAAGTTATGTGAAGAAAATAGCAGTGAACTAGAAGTGCTTCTGACATGCCTTACATATTCTATTACTAATGCAGTCATTACTGGCCTTGCCAGAGATGCTATCATGGAATTAATTATGAGAAACTGTCATTACAGTGCAATTAATTGGGCTGAAAAGTTTGTTGACATCAAAGGTCTCCAACGATTATTAGCAGTGTGCAGTGAATTGGAGGAGTTTAAATACGAGTCAGCTATGAATATTACTTTATCATCAAGAACCATTGCTGCTGCATGTTTAGCTAGAATTTATGAAAACATGTACTATGATCAAGCACGAGAAAAGTTTAACAGCCAAGTCGATGAATATGTAAAGGACAAACTCATGACACCTGATCTTGAATCCAAAGTGCGAGTTACTGTTGCCATCACATCTTTATTAAGAGGGCCATTGGATGTTGGAAATTATGTTATCTCCAAAGAAGGTATCCTAGAGATGATATTAGTTATGGCTCAAACTGATGATGCTCTTCAACAAAAAGTTGCTTGTGAATGTCTAGTAGCAGCTGCATCTAAAAAGGACAAAGCAAGGTCAATCATCAACAAAGGTGTCGATATCCTTAAGAAGCTGTACACGTGCAAAGATGATGCTGTCAGAGTTAGAGCTTTAGTGGGACTCTGTAAAATAGGAAGCTTTGGTGGTGATGATGCTTCCATCCGACCTTTTGCAGATGGGTCCACGAAAAAGTTAGCGGATGCTTGTAGGAAGTTTTTAGTCAATCCAGCTAAAGACAATGACACCAGGAAGTGGGCCGCTGAAGGGCTGTCGTATCTGACGTTGGATGCTGATGTCAAGGAAAAGTTAGTTGAAGACAAAGCTGCCATTCAAGCCCTCATTGAATTGGCTAGAACAGGTGACCAATCATGTCTCTATGGAGTTGTCACAACATTGGTCAATCTGTGCAATGCCCATGAAAAGCAGGAAGTTTTGCCAGAAATGTTGGAATTGGCTAAGTTTGCTAAACATCATGTGCCTGAGCAACATGAATTGGATGACCCAGACTTCATCAATAAAAGAATTACTGTTTTAGCTAAGGCTGGCGTAACAACAGGATTAGTAGCTTTGTCTAAAACTGAAAGCCACAATTCTAGAGAGTTGATTGCTAGGGTCTTTAATGCCATTTGCAGTTTGCCTGAATTGAGAGGCATTGTGGTACAACAGGGAGGAACTAAGGTTCTTTTACCAATGTCATTAGAGGGTACAAAAAATGGTAAGAAACAAGCAGCACAGGCCTTGGCTAGAATCGGTATAACTATTAATCCAGAAGTGGCCTTCCCTGGACAGAGAAACTTGGAAGTAGTCAGACCACTGCTAGCTTTGTTACATCCAGAATGCACGGCTTTAGAGAATTTTGAAGCTCTTATGGCACTCTGTAATTTGGCTGGTATGAATGAAACTACAAGGAATAGAATCCTAAAGGAAGGAGGTTTGGCAAAGATTGAACATTATCTGTTTGAAGATCACATGATGCTGCAGCGAGCAGCTACACAATGTATCTGTAACATGCTGCAGTCTGAAGATGTTATAAAAACGTATGAAGGAAATAATGATAAAACTAAATATTTGTATCTTACTTGTCAAGAAGAAGATGTTGACACAGTTAAAGCAGCAGCTGGTGCTCTATGTGTGTTGACTTCGGTGAGCAAAGTTTGTTGCCGGAAGCTGCTAGATGTTGCACCTTGGGTCGAGACTTTGAGGTGCCTGTTGGCTAATCCCGATAAGGAAATACAGTACAGAGGTGCCTACATGTTATATAATATTATTAAAGATGACAAAGACATTACTGCAAAAATCATAGATACAGATGTAATGGAAATCTTGATGGCACTGACAAAGCTTGAAGACCCTGAGCAAGTAAAAACTAAAGAACTAGCTCAGAAATGTTTAGATGCAGCTGAAAAGTTTGGAGTTATTAGAAAACCAGATGAAGCTCCATTGGTGGATCCCTTCAAAGAAGCAGTAGTTGAAGAACTGGATGAAGATGAAGCCTAATTTTAAGTTTTTTTATATTATTGTTAAGGATATTTATACTGAATGTAATTAATATGTAAATTATAATCTATGAGATTGTGTTCCCAGACCTAACTGTATTGTTACAAAAGTATTAAGTAAAATAAACTTTTATCATGTTTGTAGACCTTTTTTTACTAATACTTACAACATGAATAAATACCTCCGGAACTGATCCGCGGGCTGATTATCTAATTAGAAACCACTTAGCGACCGGTTGTAGTCGTATAGATGTCTTACTTCCCGCACAAGTGCGGGAAGTAAGTATTGAATTTCATTTCCGCACTGAATTTCAAATTTAGAATGTGAAGAAACCCCCACGGAAATGTTGAATGCCCCGCATTCCTTTTTCAAATGGAATGATAACATTTCATAGTGAGTAAAAACAATTTTATTAACGTATCCAAAATTAGAGTCTGCTTTGATTTTTACTTTAGATTAGTTAGACCATCCATTGACATTTAATTCGTCTAAGATTGACATGACATTGACTTGTGGCGCAGCTGTAGTCCGGCACGTCATTTCGTGAGTAAAGTATTATACAAACCTTGTACTGGAAGCTACTTACATTGCCTCGAATGATTAAAGCCCCCGCCTGCGGCTCGGGCTTTAAACTCGATAGTGCAATCGCTAGCTTCCCGTTCTCGGCTGTAATGTACTATTCCAAATAGTGATCCAAAAGACTCTAGGCTTTTAGCCCTTTTTTGAAGGCTAGCCACGCTTTTGAACGCCTACTAGGACTAAAAGGCTAAAAAGTCCTTTAGGCTTCGATGCTACTCATTTGGAATTTCCAAATGGCCTAGGTATAAATTACAGCCGAGAAAGAGAAGATCATTTGAGGCAATGTAAATAGCTTTTCAGAAAATGCGTAGAAATAAAATTTTCTTAGTAAAAATTGGTTCGTGTGGCTATGTGAAATGACCAGTGTGGGAAGTAGGAAGTGTGCGGGAAGTAAGTATAAACCAGTTTGCAATATTAATGTACCTATGGATGGATGGTTATAATGAAATTCATTTTTCAAATGTAATGCTAATATTCTAGAGCTTTAGTGAATAGTACATTACAGCCGTGAACGAGAAGTTAGCATTTACATTGTCTAGGATGGTTTGAAGCCCGATCCGTAGGCGAGGGCTTTCATTAATCGAAGCAATGTTAATAAGCTTCCCGTACAAGGCTTGTTGATAATGCTTTACTCAAAAAATGCGAGGAAATAAAATCTTAGTAAAAATGAAATGAAATTGGTACGTGTCATACAAAAATTAATAACGAAAATGTCAAAATGTATTAAAGAGCTGATTTTTTTTCGTGATTTCAGAGTTGGTCGCATAGTAAAAGTTGTTTAGTTTAATAGTCCCTATCTACCATATTCGGCTTTATTAATTATTAGGTTTTTATCAAACACCTTGTATTATCCCCGTCAATTGGTAATGCGCTGGAACCTTGTCACATTAACATCCACGTTGACGTGATCCGCAACAAAAAATGTCATGAAACAAGAAAAATCTAAAAGGTAATCTAATATATTAATTATTGAATTATTATTTTCAATAAGATATGGTCTAGGTATATAAAAATTGTACAATTGTTTTTCGTTTTTGAGGTTAAAATCATGGCCGCCAGGCGTATTACCAATTGACGGGGATAGTATATCCGAGCATAAGTGAGAAATAGTAAATTACAGCCGAGAACGGGAAGATAGCATTTGCATTGTCGAGTATGGTTTGAAGCCCGAGCCGGAGCCGCTTTAATCAATCAGGCAATGCAAATAGCTTCCAGTACAAGGCTTTTATTATTATTACTAAACAGGCGAGTAGTTGTTGCAACTGATGATAGTGCCTGTATCCTGCAATCTTTGCTTTATTTTACTTATTTAGGTTATTGCTTGTCTTATCTATTATAATACTTTTTAATTAAAATTTCTTACTAAATATATGATTTTTAAATTGGTTCATGTGGCCATGTTATATGACCAGTCATGCAACTATAAAGTTTTATAAAAATAATGCTAGCTGATGAGTTCAACCGTTTAGAATTTGGAATACTACTTCCCGCACTAGTGCGGGAAGGGCTTCCACTCTCGGACCTATTTCACAATCTCGGGATCGAGACGAGACTATATGGCTCACTCTCGGGACTCTCGAAATTTCGAGACTCTCGAAATGATGATATGACGCATTTTTTTATGATAGATAGGCAAGCGCTTGCGCGATATTACGCCTGATGGTAAGCGATGACGTGATTTACGATGGAACGCGCTTGCATAGGCAAGCGCTTGCGCGATATTACGCCTGATGGTAAGCGATGACGTGATTTACGATGGAACGCGCTTGCATAGAAGATCCCTAATCACTCGCGACTTGAAGGCTCCCAGATTGTACCTGTCGGGAAACACAGACTTAGGCAAAGAGTTCCATTCTGGCGGTACGAATGATAAAATTTTAAGCAAAATGCTGTTTCGTACCTCTGGTTGTCTGATGGAAGAAAGGAGATGCGGAATTAGGTTGTACACTACCACCTTACACTTGCCGAAATAAACCCGATAAAAACCTTGCGACCTTGCGTCTATGCTCGAGACTTCTGAGCTTATTACAGAAAAGATTATCGTTGCCGATGAGCTTCCTGGCCCTCCGCTCAAAGGATTCAAGCGTCTGGAACTCGTATTTGGCGGAGCCATCCCAAAGATGAGAGCAGTACTCCATACACGATCGGACTTGCGTTTGGTATAGAATAAGCAGCTGTTCCGGTGTAAAGTACTTTCTCACCTTTGCCAAAATGCTAAACTTTTTAGATGCCAATTGTACTTCATTATCGATGAAAGAGCCAAAATTGAGTGTTAGAGTCAATGATATGCCGAGAAGGTCTGGTTGTTCAGTAATCGGCACGGATACACCTCGGAAAGTGACTCGGGTCAAAACTATCCCCTTTAGCAAAGAACAGACACGTCTGGGTTTTTGATGGATTGAACTTGCCTGACCTGATTGGCATCAGCCCATTCGGAGACTGCCTGCAGTGATAGGTTCGTGTTCATGTGTCTGACCATCGCCTCCCTAAGACACTCGGCTTATTTTGCACTGGCTCGAGCATCAGATATGTAGCTCTCTACTACAACGGTGTGGTCATCTGCGTACCCCAAAATACGGATATTAGCAGGTCATTAATATGCAGCAGGTGTTCCTGTTTAGTCCACCCTTGAGGACCAATTCCTTAGGGACTCCGGCATTGATAGCCTACTGGTCGGATGAGCAGCCATCAATGATAACTCGAATCGACCGATCCAGACACAAAACCGGTGGGAAGTCCGTATGAAAAAAGCTTGCCTCACCCTGTCAAAAGCCTTCGAGATATCAAGAGTAACGGCGAGCACCTCTCCATACCTCTCGATGGCTTCGCTCCATTTGCAAGTGGTATATGCTAGAAGATCTCCAGTGGCCGGTTTCGGTGAAACCTGTATTGATGGTCACTGAGGAGGTCGTTTGCTTCTAGATACGACAGGAGCATATGGTTCAGTAAACGTTCCTATATCTTACAGGAAATTATATCACAATTGAATTAAATTGAAGGACGATGAAAACAAAAATTCAGATATTAGATGAAAGATTGTATTGTGCTGTTTGTTTGTTCTGTTTATTTTAAAATTGTCACGTTTGTTTGTTCTATTTAAGATAAACCTTAAAATTGACACGTTATAATATAACTACTTATTAACACGCGCAACACGCAACTTTATATGAAATGTATGTAATCTACCTAGCGTTTGAATAAGTCTCGAAAATCTCGAAAATCCCGGGACTGGAAACTAAAAATCTCGGGACCAAATATCATCCGAGACTCTCGGGAAATCGAGACTCTCGAATCCCGGGATGGAAGCCTTAGCGGGAACGGGAAGTAAGTATTGAAATTCATTTCCTCACTGAATTTCAAGAATATGATGAACTAGACCCCCACGGAGATGTGGAACACCACGCATTCCTTTTTCAAGTGGAATGATAACATTTCATTCAGGGCATAAGTGAGAAAAAAAATTGCTAGTAGCTAGGTACCTCCTATTCCAGTAGGTAGTCATACTTTCTATGCATATTCTACTCACGTCATGGGATTATTGGGAAGGAATTTATATAATATTCTAAAGTATTTATATACAAAAATTATAGTTTGGAATATTTTGGAATTTAATTTAAATTTAGCGCTTTTTTTATTCCAATTTTTCCAATATGGAATACCGCGTCCTTCCCCCTCCGAGATCCCTCCCATTCCTACCATTTTTAAGTAAAAGTTCTTTAGTATGTCCACTATAGAAAAACCAGAATATATATTTTTTTCTTTTTAGCCGATGTTCATTTTCGATTTAAAGTGTTAAAATATCTTAAGTATACTAAAAATATATGCAATAATTTACTTACAGTAGAAAAAAAATATAATTTAGCCCGTGCTTATAAAAGGTGACTACGGCCCGCCATCACTTTTTCAGAACGTGACACGCAAAGAACCTTTTAAATGACAGCTTGATTTGGTTTGGTTTCCGCTACTGTGCTATTGTGCTATTTTTTGGTTTTTGACTACGAAATTGCAAGATAATGTCGATATCTACTGCTACAGGTAATACTTGATAATTAATACATGTTTATTCAAACAATCCAATGCTTGAAATTATGTGTTTACCATCAAACCTGGTTGAGCAGGGTTTTCGGAGAAATGCTATGGAATCCCATATGGCGGTCCACTCACCACATGATATAATGACGCTATATGACAAATGGAATATTTTTTTCATATAATCAATTCATAAACCAGGAATTACTGGTAAAAGAAGACCGTTAAATGTATCGTTACGCCGCGTTTAGGTTACTTCACTTGCTTATTTTTTCTGGAGGTCTTGGCGTCCTCTTGGGCGCAGGACGCCGCTCGCCGTCAACCTAACCTGGCTCCGATTCCTATGTTCAGAATAATGAGATTCAACTATAAACTTCAATTAGAATAACACTGAACTTTAATGTTATCACTTTTTAGAACTGCACTGTATTTACTCATTTTTACTGTAGTTTATTATCATTTTTCTGTATATTGGTTTCACAGATGAGCGAACTGAAGGTGATGATGACACATCTCAAGGAAGCCAACCAAAGGATGACAGTAGTGACTCTGAAAACGAAAATGAACCACAGAGTCAAAATGGAGGTCCACATAGTCCAGAAGTCCATGAAATCACCAGTGATGACGATGATGATGGGGGAGATTCAAATGATGACGATTCCTCTAATTCCAGTACAGATAGTAATGACAGTTCTGATGGCTCTCAACAGAGTCACAAGGAGATTGAAGAAAAAAAGATGGAAGAACAACTTGAGAATGGTGAGGAGGAGTCTGATGTGGAAGAAGTGTCTATGGAAGACCCACTTAACCAGAATCAGGGTAAAAATAAACCCATAGTAGTGAGTGACACCAAAGGCTTGGCTGACTTGGCAACAAAACAAGCTAAATCAAACGGTGACCAAAATAAAGAGCCTACAGTTGTCATTATAGACACAAATTCCATACTGTCAGGAAAGGGCCCCACACCACTTCAAAGTAAAACTAATACACCAACTAGTTCTGCGGAAGCTCAGAACTTATGTCAAAGTATTGCTGCTCGGGGCACAACAATCACTCCAGTTAGTTGCAAAAGTACTCCAAATGCATCCTCTCAAAATAGTGCTCCAACACCTCAGCCGCAGCCAAATATCTTGCCATCTTTAACGGATGACATGTTTGTTGTTGAAGCACCGTCTTTCATAGTTCCTTATGTATATGAAAAACCATCTATAAAACCTTTCAGAGAGTTCGTTGATAAGTTAGGAAAGGAACTAGAAGAACTTAAGATAAAGGAGGAACAAGAGAAATTAGAAAAGGAAAAAGCTGAGAAAGAGCGGAAGGAAATGGAAAAAAAGGAGAGAATTGAAAGGGGCGAAGAAATGCCAGAGGAAGACGAAGGTGAAAAGGAAGTTAAAAGTGCTGACGACGAAATACCTAAAGAAAAGAAGTCTGAAAAAAGGCGGCGCAGGGGAGCTATGGAGGAGGATGATGATTCCTGGGATGGTGAGTCGTCTTCCGATTCGGATGAAGATGCGGCCAGTGACGATGATGGTGTCCAGATAATCAAAGACAAGGATGACTCTATTGAAGAGATCAAGGACCCCATTAGTTTGATTGCTAAGGGTTTAACATCGGGTAAATCAGACAGTTACTTTGATTGTTCCTTAGGACAATTTTTTATAAATATAGGTTTAAATTTAGTTCAAGAGTTTGTCCAAAGTGACCTGCTTAAGCAACAAAATCGTAAAATGTATAAAGAAAAGAAATCTGGACGCAGCACTCGCGCCACAGAGGGTGCTATTGCCTCTCTGACGCAGAACTTGGAGTTCAGCAAGAGAATGAATGCTCCTTACGCTCTGAAACAAAAGCGATGTGAGTTTTGCAGTTTTAAGACTGAGTCAATGTTGGTAATGGCTCATCATTTGGAAGCCCCTCATATGCGTAATAATATTTATAAATGTAATACGTGTGCGTTTGAAATTCGTAGTCCTCATGATATCTTATTTCACATGGAAGCAGAGCACAATATACGGGGCCGGCTAGAACGAGCCCCTGCTTATCAACAGTGTGCAAATTGTCATTTTGAAGATAATAGCAAAACCAAACTGGCAAGGCATCTTATCGCTTGTGCGAAGAAGTTCAAGCCCGAGTTCAACCTTGGCCCTCCTCTCGAGTGGGAGCCCCCAGCAAAGATACCAAAGTTAACAAGAGCCAGAAATAATATGGTAAGTCCTTACCAGACTAACTTTAACCGTGCTCAAGTGGGTATGAATAATTTGGGTCGACCACCACTTACTGTATCGAATGTTATGTCAGGGATGCCTATGTTGGGAAGGCCTCGCGGCCGCCCACCGCTGGGCCCGCCTCGCCCTTCCACCGTATCTGGTGTGCCCATCATTCGCAGTGGTCTTATGATTATGCACAATACTCCTCCAACTGGAACTACTATTTCGAACTACCCCATTATCCAAAATAATCAGGCTGCCAATAATGCCACTCCCAAAATATCGATTACACCATTACCTCGTGCTCCCCAACCTTCATCTTCACAAACCATCCAGAATTCCAAGGCTACATTTGTGATCTGTGAAATTTGTGATGGTTATATCAAAGATTTGGAACAATTAAGAAACCATATGCAATGGATTCACAAAGTAAAAATACATCCTAAAATGATCTACAACAGACCTCCTCTAAACTGCCAGAAATGTCAGTTCAGATTCTTTACTGATCAAGGTCTCGAGAGACATTTGTTAGGCTCACATGGTTTGGTGACCAGCTCTATGCAAGAAGCAGCAAACAAAGGTAAAGATGCAGGAAGATGCCCCGTTTGTGGTAGAGTTTATCAATGGAAACTGCTAAATCATGTATCGAGAGATCACAACATGACCCTCAAGCCGGCCCATCTGTCGTACAAGTGTACAGTGTGCACTGCAACTTTCGGTATGTATAAACAGTTTGAGAATCACGTATACTCTGCTCATAGTGTAGTTGCGAAACGTGTCATGGATAAAAATAAGTCCAGTGCTCCTCCCAAACCTATACCTGTGCCCGAGTCTAATAATTCCCTTCTAAAGCCTTTAAAGATTAGTGACGAAATAACTATAATACCACAACCAGCAAAATCCTCCCTTACGATCACAGCTAAAGGTAAATAACGTTAACGTTGAGGGAGTGTGCCGCGCGTCGACCACATCAAGACTGCTTTACCAGTACCGCACTTCCGCGACTTGAGCAGTATTGTGTAAATAATTATAAGCTATACATTCATATTTAAAACTATTGATGTTGGAATACTGAGATATAGTGACAATTTAGTTAATGAAGTAAGTGTGAATGTTATTTTTAAATAAATAAACAAATTACAGTATAACTTATATGATGTAAATTCAGTGTATAAATGAGGTTAGATGATCGAAGATAAATGATTACAATATAGATATCCTACAAATTGTGTACTTTGTGAGTTTGCAGCGTAGGATTCTCCTTACCACTTCTTGCATTTGTGACTTCTGCCGGTGATGCCTATATTTATGTCTAATTGTCACAAATGAAAAATAAATGAATTAATGAAAATCTGTATTCTCACTGTGTTGATAGAATGAAAGAAAAAGTGTGAGAGAACAAGTTTACAGGATTTCTTAGTATGCAAGTTAATGCTATTTCTTCTTGAAACCGCTACATGTGATCGTAATTTGAATTATTATTGTCTGCCTATTTTAATTTAAACATAGTTGGTCTACTGTTTCTGAATTATTGTAAAAATATAATTTACGTAGAAACTTTCCATTATGAATGTATAATAAATCATGATTATGATAGATTACTTAAGGGATTAAGTTAAATCATAGACTTTAATATAATTTTAAGTGTATTGTTTTAAGTGAAATGTACCATTTTCCATCACCTCCCTAGATACTCGCAGACAGTCTCTTGGAATGAAAAAGCTAATGTCACACCAATCTTATTTATTTCTGATCTCAGGTCAACAAACTAGCATGTTGATTTGGTAAAAGTTTACTGAAATTGTTGAATGTATGTACTTATAGAACTGAAAATGATGTATTTTTTTTATTTAATAAAAAAAGACCACTGTAACTGAATATAGCGACTTTAATTTGCTTTCGACGGTTTCCTAGACGGACACGCGTTTTCCGAGTATCCACCTAGGGTGGCTGTTTCGGGATGGATAAACGGAATCAGCCCTTCCGACCGAAATGCAATTGGAAAACGCGTTTTTATAGGTATGATGAACACTAAAGATAGATGGAGGATACTGAGCGAAAAACCATAATTTTTAATATTTTATTTACCATTAATCAACATAGAATTATAAAGGTTAATAGGTGTTTTGCTGCGCGGCAGTTGATAAGCAGATTCGATGATTTTTATAAGATTTCATCAGCATCTGTAGTTGTGGTACCTATACCTACTGTAAAATATGTTTTTCTCAGTCTTACAATACCTATAAGCAAGCTGAAGACTCCTATCAAAATAAACAGATACTTATTAGTCTCTTAATATAAAGTGCCATGAAAATTGCATACCTACTTAACTGTTACAACTTACACTTGTAAGTTAAGATGTTAAACTTCTGGGAGTAAGTGGATCGATAGTGTATCTTCATAGTACCTACTGGTACCTACCTACCTATCGACCCGACGTCGGTCGAGTTTCAGACATAAGATCTAGCTATAGATAGACCTGCGGAATAACCTGAAATAAGTTTTTAAGAGCACGGGTGTGCCCTTTCCTAAATGTATTACCGAGGGAAATATTGAGGAAGTGGGATGCTGCTATAAGCAACGTATAGCGGCATCTCATTTTCTCTACTTCAATAATAATGTTTATGAGCTCGGTAGGCCCTACTTGGGCGTAGCGCGTAGCCATTCGCTGCAATAACACAAGCTTTTAATAGCTTCTTGATAGACAGACACATTCGAAGTTAGCCGGTGTTTTGAAATACTGTCAAGTAACTAGCTAGTATTAGTATTAACCTTGTTAACTTTGGCTTTCAACAGGCACCTATACCGATCAGAAATAAATAAATATATTTTTTAAAGCAAAACTATACTCTCAACTCAATAAGTAGATTATTAAGTAACCTTTCTTTAGTTTTTGATAAATGGTAAATTAAAATCAGTTTTTTTTTAATAAGCGTTCACCAGCTAGATACATAAGTACAGTTGGAGTGACGAGGCGTAAGCGTGTAGCCCGGTCAACGGCCAGCCGGGGGCCCCGCCCGCTGCCCGTGGCAAGTTCAACGAGATTCGGTGTCTAGGCGACCCAAATAAAACACACTGTGTACAGTCAGCCTCGGAAACAGCTAGTCGAACACATTAGTACTTTGTCATACCAACTTACGCTTGTTTAGTAAAGTTGTATTGCAACCCTGCTGTGCCAAGCATTAATTGGAGAGACAATGTACCTACCTACTCAACTATTTATTCATACATTTTTTACCCTAGAATTACATTTTACAGGAATGCAAAATAGGGCTTCAGAGATTATCTTGTGTTGCTACCGGAAATTGCTTCGTGACAGAAAGCTTTGCAGTAACGACTCTATGATACGTAAGTTGATGATAATGTGATGTAAATTATGAAAGATAGATACAGCCGGAACGATGGACACCAAAATATTGATCCTATCGGGAATCGTTCTAGGGCTTTAGAGATTGATTACCTATCTTGTGTTGTGTGTATTACCATCTTGTAGTGACATAACTACATACATACATATACTCACGCCTGTTTCCCATGGGGGTAGGCAGAGACTCTTTCGCTTCACTCAAATCCATCAATCTTTTAGTAATGGAAAGTTAATATACCTAATTTGTGATAACTCCTTACATTGTTGTTGATGATGAAGGATAGATAGGTAGATAGACAATATAAAATAACGACAATATCTCAGCTAGGTACTTATTTTGACCCTGCCAAGAATAAGTAGAGCTAGGGCTTCAGATCTGTGACCTGTGTCATCTTGTAAGTAGATTGCTTTTAATAAGTAAATACTTACTTATAATAATTTGCGGTAACGAAACATTTATGATGATAAAGACTTCCGCCCAGTTGCAGTGTTAGTAGGTACTGTAGGTAGGTACTTATAGTTTCAAGAAGAATTTTGACGTTTTTCCCAAAGGCCAAAGGAGATACCTAGCCTATCTACCAACCTAGGTACCTACCAACTCATTAGTTTTTAAAAAGAAACAAAACTACATTAAAATATTTTTGCATGCGGCATTTTTTTCAGTTTACGTTTTTTTACTCATGTTGTATCTTCCCAGGAAATCCGTGCATACAAGAGACACATTAATTTAAGAAAAAAAAATCGATAAGGTTAACATTAAGAAAATAATAATGTCTCTTTTGAGCAAAAACACTTAACTTCATCAGTGTAATAAGCACTTTCCGTTGAGGTAGGTCCGCTACCGTATTACGTAAGGCTGTTGCTAAGAATTCTCGATTGAAATCGCAGTTGCATTGCTGCTTCAAGTAAGATAGTTGTCACATTAGTTCTAACTAAAGCAGCGATGTAACTGCGATTTCTGTCAGAGTTGATTGCAACAAAATTACATAATCAGTGGGACGGTAACTCCACCCCCCTGTACCTATGTATTATTAAATAAGATAATGCCCTGTCTGTAGGTACTTAGGTACTTATATATTATTTTAATAATTTCGTACCTAACTTTTTATTTAAAAACCACAATATATTTTATTACAATTTCCAAAAAAACACTGAAAACGTACTCGTATCTACATTGAAAACCACAAAATGAATCAACTGGTTGCACAGCTATTGATAATAGCTTATTTTATTTTTATCTATGCGTGGTTAATTTTTTTAAATAGAATCAGGGGCAAGCGGTTTTTTTCTATACTACAAGTAACCTACTTGGCCTTTATCCAAGAACTTTATGACACTAGAATGAATTTAAACTTCTTGCCTTTATCTCACTGTCCTTGTCCTGCCTGTCCTGTTGCAGAGAAGCCTCTCAAGGCATAGCTGTGTCATACTTGGTCATACATAACCACTGATTACCACTACTAAAATCCTTTCGAGCGATAGTAGGTACCCTAGGTACGGTCAGTAACGAAAGTCGCTAAACACTTTAGTACTTTGTCATAGCAACTTTTTTAAAGATGTCTTTGAAGCCTCAGTCAAAAAAGTTACTATGACAATTGATTAGTAAAGTGTTAAGCAACTTTCAATGCTGACTGTACTTACTTATGTTTTATGTAGCGAAAAAAAATCATCTGTTTCATACATTTTGATGATTTCGTTATTAATTTTCGTACAAAACAAGGTGTTTTTTTGCCTTTTCAAAGTTGGTTCCATAGTCAAAGTTCATGGGTTTGATGGTCTTTTCTATCTATCATATTCGGCTTAATAAGTTTAAAAGTATAAACACCTAATATTATTGTGTAAAAGTATTTCCTCAATAATGTGGGTTTAAAAAAATGTTATCTATCAGTCCTTTTTATCGGTTTATTTTGTGGTATTGCACCCAACTCGATTTTAGATTTTTCCTAGACCGCACGATAGGTACTAGGTAGTATATAAACTGCAACTTTACCAGGCAGACAAACTTTACTGAAAATTTCAGTGATGTACAGTATAGGTCTGTTTTAATTTATATTTTTATAATTAATATTGAATTAAATTCAAAATGGCTGACGCTGACGTCTTTAAAAGTCTGGGTCTGCTCTTTGATAGGCCCAATGAACCCTTGATTATACCAAAAGGTGAAGATAACGCATTGTTCCAGCTAAATGACGAATTATTGGTACGTATGCACAAATTATCTACATACGACTTGACATACAAGCTTTCCGCTACTTCGTCGGCGTGGAATTCAGTTTCTCGTGGAAATTTCAGGAATTAGATAAAATAAGTTAGGTCATTTTTTAAAGTTCAAACTACCTAGGTATATCTCTGCACCAACATCCATGGGAGTTAGTTCAGCGGTTTAGGCGTCAAAGCTAAAACGTAAAAGCTAAACTTTATTACGTTTTTATCCCTCTATAAACAAAACAGCTGAAACAATTTTCATGAATGCTTACTAGTGGATTGCGGTAATGAAGAAATAGTGTAGGTCTAGGTACCTTATCGAAAACTACCTTACCAGCAAAACAACGCAATTAGTTATAGTATATGAAGGTACCTTACTTAGATACAATAGGTAATCTTAATCAAATACACAGTGATGCAATTATCTTCCCTTCCTTACAGCCAGAGGCTTACGCCCAGGATGGGTTAGCGCTGAACAATCGGTTCGGCGAGGACCCCGACGTGGGTCAGAGGATCCCGCTCAAATCGTTGTCGGTGAAGCCGCACTTCCCTCTAGCCTCGCAGCTGCCCGTGGACTCCGACTTCTCGCTGTTTCTGCCCAGGCACCAAGCTATGGTCGATGAAGTCGTCGACAAACTTATGGGTGAGACGAGACATGACTTGTACTATTAGTTATTCTGTGACATGACAATTTATAATCATCTCTTCGGTAGCGTTCCAATCCAGATTCCAATTCCAATTCCAGATAGTACAAGACCAATAGAAGAAAGATATCGCATCATATAATACTAGTTTTCGGTAGTGTTGTGTCTGATCTCTATAATCTCTTGTTGGTCTAGAATCTAAAGGTGTTTCAGGTCAGGCGCGGTCCGAGGGGGGGGGGGGGGTCACAGGGGACATGACCCCCCCAAAATGTCCCAAAATGTACATGTCACATAGAAAAAGCATCTAAAAATTTACAAAAAAGCAATTATTATTATTAGTGACCCCCCCAAAATTTCAGGCTGCGACCGCGCCTGTTTCAGGTATTCATGAACACCCTAGATCAGATACAACACTATTCGAATACTCCATCGATGGAACGGAAAATGTTGTTTTCATAGTCTGACATTAACCTTATGGTGCAACAAGTCAGAAACATCTTGCTGTAAAAAATTGGGAAAAATTCATTTAACATTTTCGACCCGTGACTAAAAAATAACCCTGTACAAGTACTACCTAACTTTCTAATAACCTACCTACTTACTTACTATTGTATGAATATGTTTTAATCTTTGTTTGTTCTTTTGTAGCGGTGCCCGCTAATGAGCTGCAAGACTTTTTGTCAACGTGCGTGTACGCACGTGGGAACCTCAATCCACAACTTTTTAACTACTGCTTTTCTGTGGCTCTGCTGCACAGGTACCTACCCTACCACATGTTACGCTATGACCAAACGTGGTGGGTTGTGTTTGAAATTCCATTACGTAGGGATTTCAGTCTGTTTCATTCTTAATTTTTTTCCAGAAATGATACAAAAGGTGTGGAGATACCTAACTTTGCGGAGATATTTCCTTCGAAGTTTATGGACTCTACCGTTTTCGCACAAGCGCGTCAGACGGCTGGAATTGTCCCCAAGGGAGAAAGGGTGGGTATCTCGAATAATGCCAAAAATACGTTTGATTAAAGATTCGAAAGAGCCAAACGGAGTTTTTGACATTAATAGCACTTAAA
Source organism: Agriphila geniculea (assembly GCA_943789525.1). NCBI lineage: Eukaryota > Metazoa > Arthropoda > Insecta > Lepidoptera > Crambidae > Agriphila > Agriphila geniculea. The sequence goes on from OX038889.1 coordinate 9,433,087, forward strand.
TACTTACTTAATCTAGGTACTTTTGTATTTTATTCAATTTGATGTTGCTTCTTTATGTCTTGACCTGTCGCTAACCTACCTATGGTAATAAGGTAAAGGTGGTACAGGTGATAGTGTTGCTTAAACTGATCAACTTTCTCCAAGGAACGTACCTACCTAGGTCGAAAAACAATTTTTTTTACGCCTTTATACATGCTGAAATTTTAATCATTTGGTTCCCGCCGTGTGGTGGTTCCACTCATGATTACAAGCAACTTTTACAATGGGGCCAACTCTCCTGCTCGCAAAAAAAATCAGCTGTTCGTAGGTACTGCACTTTTGTATGGAACAACTGATTTTTTTTGCGAGCAGGTGAGTTGGCCCCATAGTAAAAGTTGCTTGTAATCATGAGTGGAACCACCACACGGCAGGAACCAAATGATTAAAATTTCACCGTGTATAGTAAGTCGGTCAGCTTAGCTAACCAATACATTCTGTATGGGAGTGTGAATTTTTATTCGTTATTCCTAAGTATGTTTATGGTTCTCCTCCTCCTATCCCCCCTTCTTCCTCTTTCCCTCTTCTATTATCTCTCTGTTCCTATTCCTCTATCCTTCTCCTTCTTTTCCTTCCACCCAATGCGGTACCGACGACCGGAAGGCAACAGGCCAAGGGATGAGCTCTATGGTACCGCATCACCTTAACCTTTATACCTTACCCATCCCCAACTGCCCAATCCTCTCATCACCCCATATGGAAACTCCTTCCTGTATATCATGAGTTTAAAAAAGTATGTTCATTGGAGAAGCAATACTATCACCTGTTTAAGTATCATCGCATCATTTGGTACCATATTTTAGTATTACCATCTCGTTAATTTCAGAGGCCGCCCGTAATAATTCCTCGGAACTTTACCGCCTCCAACCTGGAGATAGAGCACCGGCTGGCGTACTTCCGCGAGGACATCGGCGTCAATCTGCACCACTGGCACTGGCACCTGATCTACCCGTTCAGGGCCACCAGTGGGAACATGCAACTCGTCAACAAGGATCGCCGCGGGGAACTCTTTTACTACATGCATCAGCAAATTATTGCCAGGTATTTACCTAAAAATTTGGTCACGGCGAAGGTGGTAAGACCTAAGTACCTCTACCTACTATATTATAGTGGCTCCGTGAGCTGTAGACCTCGCGTTAAAAATCAGCTCAAATCCTTCGATCAAGGATATCACATGAGTAAAGAAAGGACCTCAAATTGAAGTAAGTTGTACTTGTAAGTACTTATGTTGTTAAAAAACAAATAAGTAACATACATACCTACCTACTTGAGTTTTCAAAATTCGAATATTGGCCAGAAATGTTTTGATTGATTTTGAACTATGAACTTTTCTTCAAAAATAAAAAACTTTGCACCGCAACAATAGTATTTTACATTGAAATTTCATTACGAGTGCGGGAAGCCTGTCATTGCAAAGAGTTCCGACAAATGTCTACCCGAGCCGAGGCGCAGCCGGAGGTGAGGGTTGACAGTCGGAACAAGTTGCAATGACGGTTCCGCACGTGTACTGAACAACTATTTTTAATACAGATGCGAAAAAATGAAGCAATTTAATAAAATAATAAAAACACAATAAACTAACTAATCATTTATTTCTTATAAAAGTTATAATTCACATATACATTGAAATTTGGTATAGTTTTTTATACTAACTGGGAAAGTTTTAGGTTGCATATTTACTGATTGATTTGCATATTTATTATATTTTTGCACTATGCTATGAAAATCTCCTTCAACAACAAAGCTTCTCGGTATCTTATTTTTTGTATTCGGAATCTTGATTAGTAGCATTTTTCCATGGGTTTCAATATCTTTTAAAGTAATGTTGGCTAACTCCTCTCTGCAGCAAGCTCCAACAACGCCAAAAATCAGCGCAACCTACAATAAAGGGATTTGATTTTTTTTAAATAATACATTGAGTGTATTTTGCGATTTCGTAAACTGAATACTAAAGAAAAATATAAGTACTTAATACCATTGTGGCTAAATAACGATCATCGGGAGCTTCGTTCAAAAACCTTTCCACTTCATTCGATGTTAATATTTTTGACTTTTTAGTTGTAAAACCGTCTGATTGTCGTTTTAAGAAAACATTTAGTTTTGGGTATTCACTTATATCCACGTTGTTCCTTATTTTCAGCATACTTTTTATCATCGAAAACCTCGACCATAACGTAGAAGGTTTTAATTTTGCTGAGAGTTCGGAGAAGTATGCCAACATAACATTTTCTGAAAAAACTATTTGCTTTTTCTCTCTCTCCACGCAATAAACTCGTCGTATGTAGATCACAGAGAAAGCAATAACTTATGTAGCGACTTTTTGACTTTTCCGGTAAAATGTTCTCTGAAGCATTTTGTACAATTATACCTACCTACTGAGTTCCGGTGGTGTTAATTCAAATAAAATATCGTCGAAATTACTCATTTTGTGCAACAAACAACTAAACTCGCAATAGTAGTTTATGATACAAGGTTGGTAAGGAGGTTTTTAAAACGAGTTGACGTTGGGTTTATAATCGTCACGAGTTTTAAAAAACCTTAACAACCGTGTGCCATACTACGTTTTTCAATACATTTGCGAGAAAACATTATAGTTATCACTGAAATTGTAATCTATACATATAATAAAACTGTGAATTCTAAATATTTGTGCGCGAATTACGCAAAAACCGCTAAACGAATTTTGATGGGCTTTTCACAGTTTAGTAGATTGAGGTCCAACTAAAAATCTAAGCTATGTTTCATCAAATTCAGGTGAGTGGTACCAGGAAAACAGCTTGAACTCTCCGTAGTACTAGCTTTCATACACTAAAGAGGTCATTTTAAACTTGTCGCTGTATTTTTCTACTGTCTACGCGGATGAAGTCGCGGGCGGAAGCTAGTAGAAATTAAAAAAAACGTACGTAAACAAAAACGCACGGCACCGGCGTGCGGTAAAATCAACTTTCCGCACGCTGTACTAAACAGTAAACAAAAACGCACGGCGTGCGGTAAAATCAACTTACCGCACGCTGGCCTGTCATCGTAAACTCACATTTTCGAGCATCTGTATTGAAAAGATATTTTTTTTTTGAAAATGGCGCCAACCCATGGAAATAGTACTATAAACCGGAATGAGCGCTTCGCCCCAAAACGAGCCGACAGAGAGGTCAAGTAGATGTATGTGTCCTTTTCTTCATTAGGGTGACCAAACCGTATGGTTGGCCGGAGACATACATAATACTTTAAACTGTTTAATATAAACTTAAATACCTAGGTAGTTCTTTATTTATAATTAACACTTTTTACCGCGTTTTTATTAGGTTGCTTGCTCTTTTGTTTGTTTGAGCACAAATTTTGCAAACGATTTTATACTGAATTCCCGATGAGCTAGAGACTTGAAACTTTGAACACAGGTCAGAAATGGAAGGAAATGCAATATTATAATGTCATTAAGCTGATCTGATGATGGAGCCGGAAGAACGCCACAGGAACTCTATGATGAATGAAACTATACAACCCCATCGTGTTTGGGCTTGTTAGAATTGTCTTGACAAGTACTCTGACGGGAGACGAGGTTTAGGGTTGGATGACGAAGTCTGGAGGCCATGCCATAGGAACTCAATATTGAAATCATGCAACCCCATCGAGTTTGGGCTCGTTTGAATCGTCTTGACGAGTGCTCTGTTGGGTAATAGTATCCAAGAGTCTGATGAAGGAAGCCGGAAGAAGGCCACAGGAACTTTGTAATAAAACCTTTCAACTCCATCGAGTTTGGACTCGTTTGAATGGTCTTGACGAATACTCTGATAGGCGGTGGTATATTTTTAATTTAGCTCGTTATCTAAAAAACAGAAAATAATTATTTATTAAAAAAAAATTTGGAACAATTTATCACGTTTTTATTAAATTGCTTTTTTGTTTTTATTTTTTAAATATGGTAGTTCAACCAATACAACATCTAGTTTATTCAATTCAATTTAAGTTCAAGTGTAAATAATTACGCAACTTTAAAGTTTATTCCATTTTTTTTATAAAAATACAATGTGCGTGAACTTCGGAAAAACAAATGAATGTTGGAAAAACAAGCAAAAGTAGGAAAACATTGTCTAGTGATCTGTAGTCAAAAAAAGATGCAAACGATTTTCCACTTTATTGACCTTTGAAATTCGGTTGCTTTTTCCCATAATTATACTTACAAAATACAAAAATACAAAATATTTTTATTTCTTTAACTTAGTCTAATACAATAATAAGTGGTTGGAACAAACCCTTTAAGCAAAACATACTCATTACAAAACATACTAATACTTGTTCATTTACTTTGCTGTTTCATTAAAAACTGTTATTTTGGTAAATATGTCAATAAGGTCTAAAATTCTTGCACCAATTTCTTTACTTGTGAAGTTAATAAAATGGGTGCATGAGATTTACGACGACACAATGTTAAAAATATAAAAAGAAACCAAGATGGCGGCCAACTATATTGTTCGGGGGCGATTTTGATGAAACTCGATTTTGTTACTATTTTGATAAAAAATAACAACGAAATGTTAAAAATATAAACAAATATAGCAGCCAACTCTTTTATTTGTGATTGGGGCTGATTTTAATGAAACTCGGTTTTAGGACTAATTTGACAAGAAAACAATAACACAATATTGAAAAAATTAAAAATCCAAGATGGCAGCCAAGTTTTTTGTTTTTGGGCCGATTTCGATGAAACTCGGTTTTTGGTAATATTTTGACAAAATAATAACAATGCAATTTTTTAAAATACTTACTTAAAATCTTAGGCGGCGGCCAACTTTTTTGTTTTTTGGGCCGATTTCGATGAAACTCGGTTTTTGGTACTATTTTGACAAGAAAAAACAACTCAATGTAAACTGATGGAAAAATAAAAAAAGATCAAAATGGCTGCTAATTTGTTTTTGAAATCGGCCCAAGAACAAAAAAGTTGGCCACCATCTTGAATTTTGTAAGTTTTCAACATTGCGTTGTTATTTTCTTGTCAAAATCGTACCAAAAACAGAGTTTCATCAAAATCGACCCTAAAACAAAAAAGTTGGCCGCCATCTTGGATTTTCAGTTTTTTAAAAATTGCGTTGTTATTTTCTTGTCAAAATAGTTCCAAAAACCGAGTTTCATCAAAATCGGCCCAAAAACAAAAAAGTTGGCCGCCAGCTTGGATTTTTAGTTTTTTAAAAATTGCGTTGTTATTTTCTTGTCAAAATAGTTCCAAAAACCGAGTTTCATCGAAATCGGCCCAAAAACAAAAAAGTTGGCCGCCATCTTGGATTTTTAGTTTTTTAAAAATTGCGTTGTTATTTTCTTGTCAAAATAGTTCCAAAAACCGAGTTTCATCGAAATCGGCCCAAAAACAAAAAAGTATGCCGCCATCTTGGATTTTTAAAATTTTCAACATTGCGTTGTTATTTTCATGTTGAAATAGTACCAGAAACCGAGTTTCATCGAAATAGGCGCACAAACATGAATTTGATTATTATTATTAATTTTACCGTCTCGCCTGCGACCTCTAGCCATTTCAATAGAACAATTTCGTTTTTCTGGAAATCTGAAATGGTGAAGTATTTATGGTCACACTAGTTTTGTAAAGTAACATTTCCTATAGATTGAAATTCTTCAATTGAAATTCAAGGTCAAAATCGGAGTTGCCAGGATTGACACTTCTATTTATTACCACCTCACCGATGATTGCTGATTAGCATTATTGTAGATATCTAATTAAATCAAAAAAGTTCTGTTTTATATTACAATTATTATGTGTCATTCTAAAATTAATATTTAAATAGTATATATTCGACTTCCCACTCCGAATCCTTAATTTTGATACACTACTTGATTGGTAACGTACATATTTTTAGTCCTACTATCGTGGTATTATTGTTTAGTAATGGCAATTGTGCGAACGAGACACCGACCTCCACCTGGTGTTGTCTCATTCACACAGTAGTGCCTTCAGTCAATGTCGTCGATAGAATTTCAACTCTATTAGCAATGCAATAAAGTTGAATTTCTTTTAAACGATAGGTGAAAATTTTGTAGAGTACTCACTCCCTATTATAAACCTCCTTGCGCCAACCGTAAGGCCGGCCACACACAGACGGAATAACGCAACGGAATTCCGTACGTACGTGATTCCGAACGCAGCAGCTGCATACAAAATCTATGGGCTGCCACACACAAGCGTGTTTTTTCCGTACGGAATCTTCATACATTGTCGAAATTACGTTCGGAATTCCGTTACGTGATTACGTCTGTGTGTGGCCGGCCTAAAAGAATCAAATAAGCAGAGATTTTTTTTGTTTTCTTCACCCATTCTGGGTAGGCAAAGGGAAATTTGCCCATACAGCCAAGTATTCAGTAGATTTTTTTATAGAAAATTAAGAAATAAGGTCCGTCTTTTTCTTTTCACTTACCCGCGCAAACTCCTATAAGCAGAGACTATGGCGGTGCACGTCATAAAGCCAACTTTTTTATTATAATTTAATTTGGCCGATACTAATATTAATTTAATGTTTAAATTTTAATTAAAATTACTTTTAAATCTGATATTGAAACAAATTAGAAGCTTATTTTTAGAAATATTTGCATGAATCATAAAAACTTCTATGATTTTTTTTAGTAAAAACTTCGTGGTTGGTTTTTTCTTTTTAATAGACATTTTTTGACAGTTGGGAAAGAAAACGCACGAGTTCGGAAAAGGTAAAGAAAAAGCTCGAGTGTGTAATAGCCCACATCCCAAACGCTATACGTCCCTGCAATACGCCACTTTTTGAGCAACTGTATTAAAAAAAAGTTTTGTTATATTTTTTATCATTTTCGAAATGGCTGAAATATACTATATAGTACGGTAGCCCGTAGAACATTTAAATCACCATAAAGGTTACCGTTTGCCGTTGTGATATACTATTTATTTGTTACGAAATTATAGATACTTTAACCCAAGTTTTACAGATCGCAACCCGCCGTAACCTATATTTGTGTATCTCCAAAATTAATATTTTTTTATTTTTCGTGGTTTACCACATAGTTTAGCTATTGTCGTGTTCTACAGCTTGGTTTGATTGCCACAGATAAAAGTAAGACTATAAAAAGTAGCCATACACAGATTTAAGACCTGATGAAAATGGTTGGGCTTTATCTGGTCTTAAATCTGTGTATGATCACTTTCCATAGTCTTACTATTATCAGTGGCAATTAAACAAAGCTGTAGAACACGACAATAGCTAAACTATGTGGTAAACCTTGAAAAATAAAAAAATATCATTTTTGGAGATATACAAATATAGGTTACGGTGGGTTGCGATCTGTAAAACTTGGGTTAAAGTATCTATAATTTCGTAATAAATAACTATATCACAACGGCAAACGGTAACCTTTTTGGTGATTTAAATGTTCTACGGGCTACTGCACTAATATTTTTAACATATCTCCGCCATTTTGAAAAATTTCGAAAAACAGGCTCTACTAAAAATTTCTATAAGTACTACTTAATTTAAGTATCAAACCTGCTCACAATATTTCACGAGAATCGGTTGACAAATACGACGTAGAGGAGAACATCATCCGGGGACAGACATACGAAATAATTTTTGGCCAAGCTGAAGCACAGACGCTTCGCTCGCACTTCGCGCTTAGCTGCCTCGGTCAACTATTAAGAACTATAAAGAACCTAAGTCAAATCGCGAAAAAAATTCTTATGTATGTAGAGAAAATTATACTTACGTTCCGTATTTCAATTCAATGAAATCTTCTGGCGATGTTGCGTGTTTTGCTTTTCCTATTGGATCTACACATTCGCCAATGATCGCCACAAATCGGCATACATTGCCGGTTTTGTAACGAAACCTCTTTGACACATTTGTTACAAAACCGGCAATGTACGCCGATTTTTGGCGAATATTGGTGAATGTGTAGACCCGCCGTAACGGATCCGGATACAGGATATTGCGTAATTATCGTCGACACTGACACACGATAAAATAAAACTTTTATCGTAGGTATAACTGCGAGCGCCTTTGCAACTCCCTGAAGCGAGTGAAGAAGTTCAGCAACTGGCGCGAGCCTATCCCCGAGGCGTACTTCCCGAAGCTGGACAGCCTGACGTCGTCACGCGGCTGGCCGCCGCGGCAGGCCAACATGCGGTGGCAGGACATGAACCGCCCTGTCGATGGAGTCAACATCACCGTGTCTGACATGGAACGCTGGAGGAGGAACGTGGAAGACGCTATCGCCACCGGTCACGCTGTTTTGGTATGGTACACCATCATCACGTCAGTCTCATCGTCCTACATTACTTACCTATCTATTATAAATGTGCAAGTTTGTCACACAACGCCGCGCCGGCTTTGGATGAAACTTTGGTACACAGAAAATTCAAGCCTACTGGATCAACATAATAGGGTATTTTCCAAATTTTTGAAAACTGCTTATATTTAAAGATTGGGACGAACAATTCAACAGAAAAATAAAAAAATAATAATTTATGACTTTTTTCTTCATTAAACCAATTAAAATCAAGTTTATTTTTAATGGTTTTGAATTTCCAAAACGCTCGGTTCGATGACGTCTACTGTGTGACGTCAACTTTGTGTAATGTAAATCAAGGCTGGTATTATAGAATCAAACTCAGACTCAAATTTCTGCTTGAGTACAGTTAGAAAGGGATGGCGCTATATGCGATGAATAGCACCATCCCTTTCTAACTGTACTCAAGCAGCAAGCAGTGCTTGAGTCTCGTTCTGTAATACGAGCCATAGAGTAAATTATAGCACAGACTACAAAGGTGTTAAAATTGTTTACACAAAGTTGACGTCACACAGTAGACATCAACGAACCAAGCGTTTTGGAGGTAAATTCAAAATCATTAAAAATGAAATTGACTTTAATTGGTTTAATAGAGAAAAAAGGGACATTATTTAATTTATTTTTATTTTTCTGTTAAATTATTCGTCCCAATCTTTAAATATAAGCAGTTTTCAAAAATTTGGAAAATACCGTTGATTCGTCCAAGAAAATACCTACCCTTGGACGAATTATTATACTTGTTTAGGACAATTTTGTATATGATTCAATTCTAATGTTCGTATTATAGAATCAAACTCAGCTCAAATCTCTGCTTGAGTAGGTCCAATTAGAAATGGCGCTATATGTGATGAATAGCACCATCCCTTTCTGACTGTGTCAAGTGACCGGCAAATTCCAATGACAACCTTAGAAACATCGAACGGTTTTATTGGTCTTTTAATGCTGTTGGATGCTTTAATATTAATACGGTGCCCAATCTTCATTATTGTCAATAATCGCTTGGCAACTTTGCGGCAAACTTTCCGCCAATTTTTCAGTAAAGACGTCCACGCGAATTTCATTTCACGAGTAATGCTAGTTACTGCATTTGTTGCCCTTATCCTCGAGGCTTCACCCACGCCCAGATATTTTTAATTGGATTGGCATCAATGGTCTGTGAGGGCTAATCCAGCACATCAATACCACGTTCTGCTTTCCAAGAAGTGAGCCGACTACGGTATTTAGGATCATTATCCTCTTGCAGAATCCAGAAATCATGGGAAAACTAATATTTTTTTTTACAAAGCATTTTAGGAAAATGATTGTTCTATTCAGCCCAATATTTATTTTTATAAGCTGCATACTAAAATTCAAAAATATGCCGGTCACGTTCTTGTCGAACACACTTGTATATTAGGATTAGGAATACTTATCTAGAATCTCCACGCTTGGTAGGCAGGTTTGATATCGCAGTGTTGGACCGATTTCGCCGTAAAACGCTGCTGCCTAATCTAATCTCTATTGCTATTTGGTTGCTGCTTTTTCTGCTAGACGCCACATAGTGCAGGTGGGATACACCAATAGTTTCATAAGCATTTCGATTATAATCTTATAACAATTTCCTTTTATTTCAGCCAAATGGCACCAGGACGCCACTGAATATTAATATGCTGGGCAACATGGTAGAAGCCAGCGTGCTGTCAGTCAATCCTGATTTGTACGGCGCTCTGCATAACAATGGACATAACTTCACTTCCTACATCCATGATCCAAATCATCTCTATCTGGTAAGTTATAGTCAGTCCCTGAAAAACAAAAGCACCTACATAGGTAAATATTAAATATGTTGTCTGTATTTATTATTATTTTACTTAATGCATCGCCTTCATTGATATCCGTTTCCTAACGGTTGACTGGGAGAGAATGTTTTTAGCATTAAGTCCGCCTTTTGTAAGATTTGTTTTATAAAATGTATAATAATAAATAAAAAAGTAAATATTATAAAATTCTAAATAAGTAATTTAGGTATCCAGTCTAAGGGGCCATCCATAAATTACGTCACACGTTAAGGGGAAGGGAGGGGGTCGACAAAGTGTGACATTGTGTGACAAGGGGGTGGGAGGGGTCCCAAATTTTGTGACGTCACATTTCAAAATCATTTAAATTTAAATAAAATAAAATTCAGTACTGCTGTTTTAATTCATAATTATTTCTAGATGTAAAATTGAAATATGTGACGTCACACTAGGGAGGGGGGTTCTCACAAATGTGACCAGCTGTGACAAGGACGGGGGAGGGGGTCAAAAATCATGGAATTCGTGTGACGTATTTTATGGATGGCCCCTAAGTACTACCTACCTAGGTTTTTAGTTGTTACAAAACATTTGTTATGAATGTCAAAGAAAGAGCTACGCCATCCGGGAGAACTTTCACAAAAAGGACCGGCAAGAAAGTCCTTGTTGCTTTTATCTCTCTATCTTCGTATGTGAAAGAGTAGGTAAAGTCGCATTACTCATTTCCCAGCAAAAATGTAAACAAAGGTGTTGCCAGAACAAAAGAACACAAAAGGAAATAGTATATTGCTAAGTCAAGAAATAAACACACTTACATGTTTTTTCATCACAAACCTAATAAAAATAGAATAGATAAATATTCTGAATCATGAGTTTTGCGGAAAAAAACAGTAATATAATTTAATATTTCATAGTAACAGTTTTATAGTAGAAAACATTTTATGATGCTGTGCACACATCAACTGCAAACCATACACATCAACCTTTGGTTCATTTCATTTTATAAAATTAAAAATTTCATAAAAAATAGTATTACGAGTAATAGCTGTAGTAGTAACATTTGTCTTTTGGTATTGGGGGGAACTGGCGAAGTAACAATGTATTTTTGATAGTTTACATACAGTTCATATTATCTAAGTAAAGTTTTCTTATCAGTTCGTTTCAAGAACTTTTAACATCAAAAACTAATGATAGGTTAAAATAAAAGTTCTTATTATCATCCTACTTTAAAATTACCCTAGATGGCATTATATTTAATATGACTCAAAATATAATAAACAAATTAAAAAGTTATAATAATGACCAAAGGTTTTGAATATCTGAAAAATTCACTATCAGGGTCAGTTTGTCAATTTGACAGTGACGTTTCTTTGTTTACATTTTTGCTGGGAAATTAGTAATGCGACTTTAGTCAATTTGAAAAATAAACTCGGCACAATAATAGTTACAGCAAGTCACTTGCCTTCCATCACATCGAACTTGAAGCTAGTAAGTACCTACCTACTCTATTCTACTCTTTGTCAATCAATTACCTACGAAGTAAAGTTAATCACAGGAGGTATGAGTGCGAGCCATACCTTTCATTTTTGTAAGTTTGAAAATACTTATTCACATATATCAACATTATTACAGATCTCTCATCAGTCATCACATCACAAATGATAGATCGTTTTTCGGAAAAGTTAAATCCGATGACAAAATATATCTTTTATAGGTGGCGAAGAAATCAAAAACATTGTCGTCACGATTTCTCATGACAAAAAGCCCCTATATTTTTTTTTATTTTCCTTTCCTCTATGCAAAGAAGTCGTCGCCTTTTGGTGAAAAGAAGTACCTAGTTGGGACTTGGGACACGCGTTGAAGTCTTTTATACTGACGAAATTATCATAATTTTCTTGTAAACTTATTACTTTTACTGCATGCAATGTACCTACAATATCTATTCTGTGGTGCAGTTAAAAAATTTTCAGTGGACTCTTATAAGAGAAGCCTTACATAAGTAATAGTTTTAGTTGTTATGAACAAACACGCTCACGATTTTATATCGAATTGCAGTTATAGTTATAGACAATGATATTAAAAGTATAGATACGTTGCTCGCACCCCAAAATGGCAAGACGAAAGTCAGGTAATTGCCTGACTTTCAATTAGTCATAGTCAGGCACAGTCTCGCGACACGGAAACACTCGCGGCTCTCGTCAGTCAGAAGCGATAAAATTGTGAAGTTCCATTAAAAAAATGTCTACTTGCGTCTTTAGACGATGTACAAATCACAGCAACAATCAGAGATCCGATAAATGCTTAATTTCACACGTAAGTACTGTATTTAATAAAAATATATATTTTCTATTACTTTATTCGGCCAAATTGTACAAAAAGCGAGCTGTCTGCTTTGCGTTTGTGAGTGAAGGAGACAGCTGATGCACTGTTAATTAATTGGCAGCCAATGCGCATGCAGCGGTCAAAGTGTGTATCTATAGTACCTTTACGCTGGCTGTTTTAAATAGCAATGATGTTGGCGTATAACCTATCTTTACTTTTAATATCATTGGTTATAGAAGCTTAGTTTGTCAGAGCGATGTTTTAGTTATCTAACTCCATTTAGGTCGTTATATATTCTGTGATTTAGGCACAGGGATAGTATGTACAAGTTAGGTTTAAAATTCAATGCGCTTTGTTTGTAGGAATCCTTCGCCGTGATGGCAGACGAAGCTACAACCATGCGGGATCCGTTCTTCTATCGCTGGCACGCCTTCATCGACGACCTCTTCCAGAAATATAAGGAGTCTGCTAACGTTCGTGCGTACACTACTTCTGAAGTAAGTTATTACAAATGTTCAGTCAGCAGCACATGAGCTTATGCAAAAGTGGCAAAAATCTGTAATTTATTTTGAACCTTAATAGCTTTGCATATAAGTATAAAATTGATTGAATATCATTACGCTGTCGTGGAAGCCTAGCGTGCCGTTGACCGACCGCAACAGCGTCGCTTAACCAGTCAGCAACAAAATTAGTTAGCGCGCGTATCGCTCCTGCACGAACTAAATGTATGTTGTGACGGCGCGGCGCGCAAACAATTTTAGCTTTAGTGGTTAAGCCTATTGCCCATGGTAGTACCTACACTCGACGTCAGAAAAATCGCTCCTCTTCGAAAGTACATTTAGATTTTAGGCATGATAAATTAACAAATTATTTTCAACTAAAGCCAGCTTCCGAAAGTTTTTTTAAAACATAACCTGAGTACCTACCTTACTACAAAATTAAAAAACACAAAATTGTTATTAGATTAAACATGCTCTTCATGCCGTCTATCGCTTACGTGGCTCGCCTACAATAAAACTTTTTTGTTGAATGTTGCTAAAAAAAACATTCGCCGGAGACGCAGCAGTCACATAGATCTATGAAAAAAAAATTGCTTCGCCATTTTCTTATAAATATTAGAAGTAATGTATGACTAGCTATGTTTCCTTGTGTAGCTGTCCAACCCTGGCGTGCAAGTGGTCGGCATCAGCGTGCAGCCCAACGCGGCGGCCGGGCGGCACAACGAGCTCAACACCTACTGGATGTCCAGCGACGTGAACCTGTCCAGGGGACTCGACTTCTCCAACAGGGGGCCGGTCTATGCGCGCTTTACGCATCTCAACCATCTACCCTACCGTTATGTGCAAGTACCCATTTATTTATCTACCTATATACTGGATGTCCAGCGATGTGAACCTATCCAGGGGACTCGACTTCTCCAACAGGGGGCCGGTCTATGCGCGCTTTACGCATCTCAACCATCTACCCTACCGTTATGTGCAAGTACCCATTTATTTATCTACCTATATACTGGATGTCCAGCGATGTGAACCTATCCAGGGGACTCGACTTCTCCAACAGGGGGCCGGTCTATGCGCGCTTTACGCATCTCAACCATCTACCCTACCGTTATGTGCAAGTACCCATTTATTTATCTACCTATATACTGGATGTCCAGCGATGTGAACCTATCCAGGGGACTCGACTTCTCCAACAGGGGGCCGGTCTATGCGCGCTTTACGCATCTCAACCATCTACCCTACCGTTATGTGCAAGTACCCATTTATTTATCTACCTATATACTGGATGTCCAGCGATGTGAACCTGTCCAGGGGACTCGACTTCTCCAACAGGGGGCCGGTCTATGCGCGCTTTACGCACCTCAACCATCTACCCTACCGTTATGTGCAAGTACCCATTTATTTATCTACTTATATACTGGATGTCCAGCGATGTGAACCTATCCAGGGGACTCGACTTCTCCAACAGGGGGCCGGTCTATGCGCGCTTTACGCATCTCAACCATCTACCCTACCGTTATGTGCAAGTACCCATTTATTTATCTACCTATATACTGGATGTCCAGCGATGTGAACCTGTCCAGGGGACTCGACTTCTCCAACAGGGGGCCGGTCTATGCGCGCTTTACGCACCTCAACCATCTACCCTACCGTTATGTGCAAGTACCCATTTATTTATCTACCTATATACTGGATGTCCAGCGATGTGAACCTGTCCAGGGGACTCGACTTCTCCAACAGGGGGCCGGTCTATGCGCGCTTTACGCACCTCAACCATCTACCCTACCGTTATGTGCAAGTACCCATTTATTTATCTACTTATATACTGGATGTCCAGCGATGTGAACCTATCCAGGGGACTCGACTTCTCCAACAGGGGGCCGGTCTATGCGCCCTTTACGCACCTCAACCATCTACCCTACCGTTATGTGCAAGTACCCATTTATTTATCTACCTATATACTGGATGTCCAGCGATGTGAACCTATCCAGGGGACTCGACTTCTCCAACAGGGGGCCGGTCTATGCGCCCTTTACGCACCTCAACCATCTACCCTACCGTTATGTGCAAGTACCCATTTATTTATCTACCTATATACTGGATGTCCAGCGACGTGAACTTGTCCAGGGGACTCGACTTCTCCAACAGGGGGCCGGTCTATGCGCGCTTTACGCATCTCAACCATATGCCCTACCATTATGTGCAAGTACCCATTTATTCTAAAAATGAGTATAAATCTGATTGTTAGTAGATAGATGCCGGCCAGACCACCAAATAGATTAGATCTTAGAAAGGAAGCTTAGATAGGTTCATTCCCATAATTTCCACGATATGAAATTCCACTTGGATGAACTTGTGGGCAAAAGTCAGTTCAGTATAAAGTTTGAGTGTCGATAAAACGATATTTCACGCGATATTTATCGTGTTTCAGTGGTCATGCTAGGCGGGCTGACACGAGTAACGTCCTCAATTTTCCATTTTTCGTCATATTGACTTGAGATTAAGTGAATTGTTGTAAACGATCGGGGATTAAATGACAATAACAATCATGTTTTCTTTTCAGTATCAACGTGAACAACACAGGGCGCGCCCGCAGGACCACCGTGCGGATCTTCATGGCGCCCAAGTTCGACGACGGCGGTCGCATATGGCAGCTCTCCGACCAACGCAAATTGTTCGTTGAGATGGACAAGTTTGTTCACGATTGTAAGTGTTATTTTTATTTACCCTCTATGGACCCTTTTCACATAATAAGTACATAATTTCTGGGCGACCGAGCTTTGCTCGGTTATTACAATTTATTGGAATAATGGTATGGTGGTGTTATAAAACGTAGTAAAAGTAGTTATAATTTCTTTTTTATTTTCCAAAAACTAAAAAACTAGTCTGAGTATCGCCATCTTTGAAGTGCTGTGTACATTTTATTCTGTGGTGCTACTTTACTACACAGCCTCTACTTGTCGCATAGCATGCTAGCCAAGCCAAGTACCTATTTCAAAAATCTTTGCTAGATGACGTTAGACTACACAAAAATATCCATATTCTGGGTCGAAAGAAAAACATGAAAAACGCATGAAAACTCGAAAACACGCTTTTTCCCAAATATAAGACTAATCTAGATCAATTGTTTACCCCCGAAAACCCCCATATACCAAATTTCAACGAAATCGTTAGAGCTGTTTCCGAGATCACAGAAATAAATTTATAAATAAATAAATAAACAAGAATGATATACACACATCCCCAAGTTCAAAGCCTCTGCTAAGCCTCGCGAGCCAGCCTTGCTATGTGGGTGATTTGAATACACAGGATAACAATTTGTATTCCATGCAATGCCTAATCAAAGAACGGCGAGCTAGTATCTTCAGCATCAGTAGGAGGGTCGGTCGTCTCGTGTGCAACCCGCACAGATAAAGAATAGGATTGAAAAGGCGGCTCACCGCGCTTACCACAACGAGTGTGCCTGAGAGAGCGAGTGTGGCGTTTAGTAGCCGCGGTAGTAGCGGTAGTAACCGCCACAATATACCTATAGAGAGATACAGGAGTTAAGCTTAGCTCTCGCGCGCTCATGCCTTTCGGCGCCAGGCGTCTACTGCACACATAGAACACCTTTCACCGATAATGTATAACTGGAATCTCTTCTTCTTATTTGTAGTTTGGCAATCTACTCTCCTCTTTAGGGAGTAATTTTTGCCAGTGTCAAGTGTTGAATAGTTCAGGCGGACATTGTTTCAGTTTACATTAAACGCAGGTGGATGCTGCTTGGAGCATTTGGCACCAAGTATATCAAGATAGTTTAGGTACTCGGTCTCACCACTACAATAAAAGACTTAACTTCACACAACCAAGATCGCACCTATTTCAATTATTCCACATATTGTTCAGTTGCGTAGACATTTGTACCACAAAACTGCAACAATTTTAAGACACATCCACAATATGAATCAATTTGCGAATAATTAAAATAGTCACCAAACCGAACTCGACAAAATGGCGATAAAACTCAAATGGAATCTCAAACGAGTTCGAGTACGTGACGCAGCGGTGAAAAATGAGAGCTGTCTTTTTGTGTGCGATGCTAGAGCGCCCGTAGTACTAAACATAACTATTTTTGTGCTACCACTTCGCCGCTGGACTTTCGAATCTCATACTAGTTAACTTTTTGTTTCAGTGACACCCGGACAAAACACCATAATACGCCAATCCACGGAGTCGTCGGTGACGATTCCGTTCGAGCAGACGTTCCGTAACCTGTCGGCGCCGGTGGAGGGCGACGATCGGCGGGACCTGCGCAACTTGGAGTTCAACTTCTGCGGGTGCGGCTGGCCGCAGCACATGCTGCTGCCGAAGGGAACCGAGGCCGGCATGCAGTTCACGCTGTTTGTGATGCTGTCCAACTATGACCTCGATAGGGTGAGGAACTATTAACGTCATAAAGGATGTCCCAAAACTTTGCCACACGGAGGGAAAGTACCTTAAATATTTAAGATGGATAATTTTACTGCCAGAAGACTTCATTTTGTTTTTAAAAATAATTGAAACTGCATTCAAAGATTTTTATAAAATCGCCTGCCTTAACCAGGAATCGAACCCACCAAAAAATATATTTTTTTTTATTTTTTTTTACGACAACAATCGAAAGGTTTACTCATAAGTTTGCGAACGATTTTATACTAGCTTCCCGATGAGCTAGAGACTTGAAACTTTAGACATAGGTCAGAATTGGAAAGCAATACAATATTATGGTGTCATTGAGCTGATCTGATGATGAAGCCGGAAGAAGGCCACAGGAACTCTACGATGAAACCATTCAACCCCACTGTGTTTGGCTCGATAGAATCGCCTTGATGAGTACTCTAATAGGAGACGAGGTCCAGGGTCTGATGATGAAGCTCAAAGGCCATGCCACAGGAACTCAATATTGAAACCGTGCAACCCCATCAAATTTGGGCTCGTTTGAATCGTCTTGACGAGTTTTTTGCTGGGAAATACTTTCCAGGGTCTGATGATGGAGCCGGAAGAAGGGCACAGGAACTCTTTAATAAAACCACGCTACCCCATCGAGATTGGGCTCGTTTGAATCGTCTAGTCTTGACGAGTACTTTAATGGGAAATAGTGTCCGAGAATCTGATTATGGAGCTGGAGGAAGGCCATAGGAACTCTATAATAAAACCATGCAACCCCATCGGGTTTGGGCTCGTTTGAATCGTCTTGACGAGTTCTTTGTTGGGAAATAGTTTCCAGGGTCTGATGATGGAGCCGGAAGAAGGCCACTGGGACTTTGTAATAAAACCATACAACCCCATCGAGTTGGGGCTCGTTTGAATCGTCTTGACGAGTGCTCCGATAGGAGATGGTATATTTTTAGAATTAGCTCGTTAACTAAAAAGCAGAAAATAATAATTTACTGAAAAAAAAAACTTTTTTAAAAACACGTTTTTAAAACGAACTAAATTATTACAAAACAAAATTGGACTAAAAACATTAAAACAAACTAAAAATTTAAAAATAAATTCTTTTGTAAATATTTATAACCCTACCTACAGAAGTTTTAAACCTAAAAACGTTTGTATGCAGTTCCGTTTCTTTTTAAAAACAAAATGAAGTCTTCTTTCAGTAAAATTTCCTATCTTCAATATTTAAGGTACTTTCCCTCCGTGTGGCAAAGTATTGGGACACCCTGTATATCGTGTTAAAGGGGATGATCTTCAAAATTAAGACCTCCGCAACTGGAAGTTAAAATTCTGCGAGTAGGTACAACTTGTGCAACATATCTTGAACCAAACCATAGACAATGAAGCTTGCGCAGTAGCAATTTTCAGTACAAAAATTATAGTGCGCAGGTCCCTGGTACTAAAATTTGGGTCAAGTTATGTTACGTGAGCTCTATCTATCTCTCAGTATCTAGGGTCCAAAATTTTGGCACTTGCAAGTTTCAAGACATGTTTTAACTTTTGCCGGACTTTTCGTTCGTGCTGGAGTGATACGCGCGCTCACTAATTTTTGCTCTCATAGTAGAAAAAAAACTACCCTGATGATTTAGTGTGCATTATATGGGTAAATTAACTTTTAAAATTTTCGATTAGGTTGAACAAGCCAACGTGAGGCGCGAGTTGTCATGCAAGGAGGCGTCCAGTTTCTGCGGCCTGCGCGACCGCTTGTACCCGGACAGGCGCGAAATGGGCTTCCCCTTCGACCGACCCTCGCGCACCGCCACCCGCATCGAGGACTTCGTCACACCCAACATGGCCATCCAGGATATTGTCATTCGACATACTGACGCCTCTATTAACAATCCGAGAAATGCGTATAACTAGAATGTTGGAAATTTGACGTATACTGTCGATTTTCATGTTATACATTTTAACTGTAACATTTTAATGAAATTCCAAGTCGATGCTATAAATCATTTTGTTTTTAATAGGTATTTATATTAAAAAGATTGGCTATTTGCGGTTTGTTGGTAATTGTATATAATCCTGTGTAAGTATAAAGGTAAATGTATATAATCCTATGTGTGTAAATAACTTAGTTGTAATAATAATGACCTATTTGACATAAGTAGTTTATTAAGTTAGGTGGCAAAAATAAATGTAGGAAAATCAATCTTGTTTTTTATTTTACATGATTGTCTAAAAACGAGTGTATTGTGTTTAGGGTCCATGTCTAAACATGGACCCTAAACACAATACACTCGGTTTTTCTTTAATCCTATGATGCAATGTCAGTATAAAAAATATATACCTATACATATTATGGCGATTCACTGACAAAAAGTGGCGCCCTCAGAGGTTTTTATTTAAAAAGTTGTTAATAGAAAATAGTATTTTATAAAACTTTTCGTGGAATTTCAGGGCTCATAGTCTGATAGTCTAGTATTTTTAGAAGGTATCTCTCTCTGTATCACTACATTCCCTCGCAGTCATTAGTAGAAGTAAATATCAAATGTGTCAAAAACGGCCACTTTTAGCAGTTTTGCTATCTACCTCTACGAGGGAAAATGATACCGTTTAAAAATACTTATGTTGAAGGTCCCATTTTTCGTTGTTTCACATATATCTCGGAAAATATACTTTCTAGCGACATGAGTTTTTTTATAAAATGAAAGCTGATTAAATTTGCTACAAGTTTTAATCAGTCAAGTTGTTCGATATCTTGTATAGTTTTCCAGATATCCGCTCCTGAATGTCTGTCAACATGCTTAAGGTGAAGCTTGAGGACAATCTGCCGTGCATAAGCTATAATGTCGTTGTCCTCAAGCTTCACCTCAAGCATGTTGACAGACATTCAGGAACGGATATCTCGAAGACTATAAAAGATATCGAAAAACCTGACTGAATAAAACTTGTAACAATCAGCTGTCATTTTGTAAAAAGTCTCATGTCGTTATAATGCATAGTTTCTGAGATATATGTGAAAAACCGAAAAATGGGACCTTCAAACCCCTCTCATCCCCGGCATAGGGGCTACGGGCGGGGACGTTTGATAAGTTAGGGATGAACATATTATTATGTTCATCCCTAACTTTTTCAAAGTTACGAAGTCAACGATTGTGTTCATTTCCCTCTACACCTTTTCGTTTACTGGACTATTATTGCTTTGTAGGTTTTTTGAAGTCGGTTTTTTATTAAATAATTTTTTTTTTGCTTTTTAGTATAAGTACCTTCTGTATTAGGTAGGTAGTTAATTACTTAATAATATTATATTATCTTATCTAGTAGGTACATATATTATCTAGGTAGAAAAATTGGTTTAGCCAAACGTGAGATAATCGCGGACAAACATACATACATACGGGACAAACTGCGAACCTCCTTTTTTTAAATCAGCTAAAATAGGTACGTAAACCTTCTCCTAAAATAATGTAACTACAGACCATACAACAAGTACTAACGGTAACGAACACTTTTCTGAAAACTGTATTAAAACAAAAATTGGGTGGGTAATTTTGGTCTGAGGGCGGCAATTTTATTATGCTAACGTCAATATTGCTTAGTGATTGCTTAGTCTAGTTACGTATTGCCTGGAAAATATTGGGCAATTTCTGAATAAAATAACTGTTTGAGTGCAATTCGAGTGGACCTTGTGCAATATGCTAAGGTAGTTCGCCTGTGCAATAAACACATGTGCCGACCTGCGATAAGAAACAAAAATAAAAAATAGTAAACAAAGCGTTTTCTACGGAAGAAAAGAGCGGGAAATCTAGCTCGTTTTGAAAGATGACGGCGCCTTGTTGGAGTAACGAAAAAATAATTAAATTCATTGACGCGGTTCGCCCGCGTGTTTGTTTGTGGGATTACAAGAGTAACGAATACAAAAATCGTAATTTGAAACAAGAGGAGTGGACGGCTGTAGCACTACAATTTCAGATATCCCAAGTCGAAGCAAAAAAAAAATTCAGAAACTTGCGTACATACTTCAACACTGAATTAAAGAAGTTGATAGAGAAACAGCAACAGCAATTATCTGGCCCGCTTCAAGAAAGCAATTGGTTTGCTTTCAAAGCCATGGCCTTTATTAAAGGCAAAGATGACACTGATATATCCGAAACAAATTCAGACCCGGTAAGCAAACAATGAGGTACTTTCCATGGGGAATTAATTAATTGGGTGCCAGAAAATAATTAAAGGTGACTGTTAATGAGATACCTACTTAAGTACTAAACCTGGCCGCGGTTTATTTTTTGGGCGACAAAATAACTAAACGGGCGACAAACTGTGGATTACAAAAATACGCAAAACGGGCGACTACTTGTGGGAAATAAATAATTTAAGTTAGCAGTGAAAATTCTAAATGAGTGACAAAAATACTGAGCGGTCATTTATTATACTAACCCCCTTACTAATAAAGATTGAATAGCAGATGTTTAGTTACACAATGGTTACTCTCTGTCAAACTATTTGAATTTGACATTAAAAAGAAAGTGACAAAACACTGTGTAACTATGCAGCTGCTATACAATCTTTATTAGTAAGGGGGTAAGTAGGTAACTATATAACTATAACTGATTTAAGCTGCCCAACATGGTATTTTTGTCATCTCGATTAGGATAATAGTCACCTTTATTAAATAAAATATAAGGTGGTACCAAATGATCTGATGATACTTAAACAACTTTCTCCATAGAACATAGGTCGAAAAACGAATTTTTTTTTCGCCTTTCCATAGTAAGTCCTACAGCTGACCAATTCATTTTGTATTTGAGTATGAAAAATGTTGTTCATTTTTCGACCTATATTCCTTAGAGAAAGTTATTCAGTTTAAGCAACACTATTACCTGTTTAAGTATCATCAGATAATTTTTGGTTCCACCTTCTACATGCCAAATTTTAAATGTTTTGTGTACCCTAAGGTTGTCACTCAAATAGTTATTTGGTCGCCCGTTATGAATAAGTAGGTAGTTACTTACCCAATTTGTATTTGGTCATTTGTATTTGTAGTAAGTCACCCTTTTTTCAATATTTGTAGTCGCCCTCAGTTCGTCACCCACTTAGTATTTCAGTACGCTATATTCAGTATTTTTGATAAGTACCTACCCAAAATAGGAATTTACACTTTTCCAAGTGTCTTTTAAAACTGTGCACACACGTTGCATTAATTGCATCGCATTCGTGCTCTACGTAGGCTCAGTATGTCCTTCCTTACCTTAGTAACACAATAATATATTTTTATTGTTATAGATAGCGGTAAAGGAAGAAAACTTTCTAAGTGACGATTCAGATGATGGTATTATGATTACACCAAACACGCAACCTCAATTACTATCATCAACAAACATCACAACGCCATCATCACTAGTTTCGACGACCAAAAAAAGAAAAAGGTCTATCGAACATCTGGATATAGATAAAATAACTTGTAATAATATGGATGAAATTACAGAAGAATCACCAAAGAAAATATCGGCTTTTGCAGAACACGTAAATCAAAAACTTTTTAGTTACAGCGATCATGTCCGAAACAAAGTCGAATTTAAAATTGCAACAATTCTTTATGAAGCTGATATGGGATGTTATGATAAATCCTAGGTCGATTCCAGGTTCTTGGGGTAAAAACATTGAGGTGGCAACACCAGTGTGACCAGATAATATTTTGTTACTTTTTCGATCATAATATTTTTGGAATGCTGTCTGTTTTTTTTATTAGAGAAACAAAAATGTCGTTTCTCATTTCGTTTGTTTGCAAATTATTCTTATGTAATTACATTATTCTGTAATTTAAATTGATTAAATTAATCTAAATGAGAATCTTTAAAACGTCCATTGTAATCAAGTCAAAATGATCAAAACAATTTAATTTTGACAGATAAACTGTCATTTTCTACTTTCTAAAAGAGTATCCAGTCCACCCAAACCTTCCGACCATCCAATCCTTTTCTATAATTATTTATTTCGGACAATGATAAGGGCAGTTGGTCCTTTAATTATAGGAAGGTGAGTCTCTAATTAATGCTGCTGATTATCTAATTAAAATCCACCTAGCGACCGGTTTTATTTGACAGATGAATTTGATACATTGCTACTTCGTTTTTGGGTAAAAAATAAAACATTAGAAAGAAAAGTAGCAATGTATCACATTCATCTGTGAACTGAAATCGGTCGCTAGGTGGTTTTTAATTAGATAATCAGCCTGCCGACCGCGCTGCCGTCCTGGCTATAATTTGAGAGAAGAGAGATGTTTATAAGGATAAGTAATCCGTTTTATAAGTGTATTTATGATGTTTACAAAAATGACAAACTGGGATTTTAGTAAATAAACGTAAGATGTAATTATGATGTATTATCCCCGTCAATTGGTAATGCGCTGGAGCCTTGTCACATTAACATCCACGTTGGCGTGATCCGCAACTAAAAATGTCATGAAACAAGAAAATTCTAATAGGTAATCTAATATATTAATTATTGAATCATTATTTTCAATAAGATAGAGTCTAGGTATATAAAAAATTCACAATTGTTTTTCGTTTTTGAGGTTAAAATCATGACCGCCAGGCGCATTACCAATTGACGGGGATAGTAAAAGAAAAGTGGTTGCTTCTGTCTGTAATAAAACTCCCAGCTCTTTATACTGGTATTTTCATTTAAAATTTCACTGGTCACACAGATCCACGAGAAAAAAAAATGCCTGTTGCCGTTGCCGCGTTGTCGGCGGGCGGAGATGAATGATTAATGATTATAGGGATGTTCAATTCAACGTGTTCATTAAGTTAAAATCATCGATGTTTGCACTGATAACGGAACATCGATTCTCTTTCTATGATTATTGAATCAAAATCAAGAATCTTATATTCATATTCTATCAAAATCATCGGGAGTACCTAGTATTTGGGAGTGAATGATGCTGGACTGGAGCGAAGTACGTTTTAGCGAAACAATGTACTGCCTGATTATTTTTTTATAGGTAGGAATAAACTTTCTTATTAAAAAAAGGTTCAGGAGTTTTATTGTGCCAAGAAAAAAAAATAGGTACTTAACTTTCGCCAATGAACGGAAGTAACAGCAGAATGGAGATTATTATATTCCCTAGTCACCACCATATTAGAAACCAAAACCATCACTATATTAGCCACCAACACCATATTAAAAAAAGTCAAAGCTGACAGTAGACTTTGACATAAAATGGCTATGAAGATAATTATAATACAAGAAATGGTGATTGATTAAGGAATAATCTCCATTCTGCTGTTACTTCCGTACATTTGCGAAGACGAATTGTTTTTATTTTTTTCATTCAACCTAAAATTCTGAAACTTTTTTCTATGAATATGGAAGCTTATTTCTACACATAAAAAACATTCAGCCAATTTGTTTTTTTTTCAGACATTTCCTAATGAAGAAAAAGAGCATAAGAACAAAAGTTCCAGTAGTTTTTTTTGCATGTTTTGGTTGGTTACTTTGGCGTGGCCTACTTTTGATAGGCCACGGTAATCTATCTATCTATTCTATTGTGCTTGTCAAGCATCGCCCCTAGACGATCACAATGTGATAGACAAGCCGATTCAATGTAAATGATTGACAAGTAGTTTTGATTGTTTAATCATAATAGACAGTGATCCGTTGAAACTTCACTCGAGAATGTATAGCAATGAGTAAACTTTACAGATTAAAATGTGTTGTTTTGTATCGCAAGCGCTCTGAAGTTAGCCACTTCAGTTGTACATTGTCAATTTAATCACATTGTAACTACGATGTACGGCCGGTTCCATAGCGCAAGTTTTGCTCTACACAATCAGCAAAACATTGTTTCGCGAAATACTTTATACAACAAACGTGTTTTTTTTTTGCCGTTTTTTGCTCGATATTAATGACGACAACAGGTAGACAGAAGACAAATTTTCACAGATGATGTATTTCTGATGCCGCTATAATAATAAATACTTAAATCAGAATAAAATAAATATTTAAGGGGGGCTCCCATACAACAAACGTGTTTTTTTTTTTGCCGTTTTTTGGTACGGAACCCTTCGTGCGCGAGTCCGACTCGCACTTGGCCGGTTTTTTGTTGAATGTTGAGATATTTTTGTTGATTGTGTAGAGTAAGACACGCACTTTGGACCCGACCCCGAATTACGTAAGTCTGTTGCTAACAATTCTCGATTGAAAGCGCAGTTACATTGCTGTTTTAAGTAAGATAGTTGTCACATTGGTTCTTACTAAAGCAGCAATGTCAATGCGATTTCTGTCATTGTTGATTACAACAAAATTACAAAATCAGCCGTGGGCTGATTTTGTAATTTTCCCACGGGCCTTACATCGTAGTTGCAATGCGATTAAATTGACAATGTACAACTGAAGTGGCTAACTTCAGAGCGCTTAAGATACAAAACAACACATTTTAATCTGTAAAATTTACTCTTTGCGTGAGCATGCGAATCTCCGTGCCACTGAATAATTCATTAGCGTATAGTTGGCAGCCTCACCATGGAATTAGAAGGTTTTGACTAGGTCAAAAAATTGTTAGTAAATAGTTATAAATAGTGAACTATAGCATATAAATAGTGATACTATGGTTCAAAAGATATTTGAGTATCTTGGTGAGGCTGCTATCTTGACGTCAAGCTAGCAGACACCTTAAGAAATACAGTTCGTATCAATGTGATTTATATGCCAAAAAATTGTTAGGAAATAGTGAATCGTATACGCAAAATTTCAATAATATTGCTTCAGTACAAGCCGAGATATTACGATCTCAAAGTGGGCTGCTAACTTGACGTTTCTGGCAATGGCGATTCCAGAGAAACGGGTACAAGTTATAAACAAATAAATATATCAAAAAATTGTTAGTGAAATTGTGATTCTTACGATATAAATAAAAAAAGAATTCTTCATTGCTATTTTCTAAAAATCGAATGTTAACTTCTACATAGTACTCTGAATATAGGCTGTCGATCAATATTAAACTTTGCTCCACAGTAATAAGGTTTAAACTTGATTGCAATCATGAGGTGAGTACTATCAAGCAAAAAAGTGAAATTTAAATTTTTTGACTGTGTCAATAGTCATATCCTCGGTTCAAGGCTTTTGATTTGGTATAAGTAAACAAATATTTTTCTATCCACTTTTTTACTTTTTAGAGTATTGACACTATCAAAAAATTTTTGATTAAATCTCATCAAAAAAAATTTATTCGTTTAATACTCTACTCTCAGTTCATTTATTTAGTTTAGGAAAAACTACAAATATTTTACTACCAATTAGGTACCTAACGTTACAACTATAACTTAAAGGGAGGAGTCTAATGAAAATACCCTAACCTGTAATTTTTTGAAAATGAATATTTTGTTTTTTTTTTCAGTAACTGAAACTTTAACGTTAGGGTGTGTCCCCACTCAGGTTTGCGAACCTCCGCGCTCCGCGAACCTCGGAGCGCGCTCCATATTTGGGATCCGATGCGAACACGCGAACACGGAGCGCGGAGCGCCAGTGTGACCAGATTCAGTATTTTAATACTTTTTCAGTATATTTTATCGACTTTACAAAACATCAGTATTTTTGTAGGTATATTAGCGGAAGTAAGTATTTTCGGTATATTTTGGTTATAAAGTTATGGTAACTACGGTGTTAAGTCCCCGCAAACATTGATGTTCAAGGAATTTCCCGGATTAAGTCTATATTTCATTCAGAAGCAAAGATCAGTAGAGTCTGTTTTGACAAAGAACAAACTTGGGATTTAAGCTTGATTACCGTTTTTGAAATGTTGATGGTACTGTTACGTTTTAGTGCGACTGTATTAACAAGATAAATATCGACGTCCCCCGCGAATAATCCGGTAACCGGTAAAGTCAAAATGTTCAGGAAAAATGAAAGAAGCACTTTTGTTCATAACTTTATTAAACAATAAGTATCAGAGACTTTTTATAGTACATATGGAAGCTATTTTTTTCAGCTATCTTGTTATTTCATCCAAATTTAATTAGTACCAAGGTCTTCGTTACAATTTAACTAAATGCATTTTACTATACTAATATAGGTTAAGCTCTGATCAGTAGTGTCACTTACGATATTATTCGTGTAAATTTCTAGTGCCGTCTGCAACAGTAATATCGTGTCGCGATATTATTCGTGTAATTTTATATTTTCGACTACAAACAGTAATATCGTGTTGCAATATTATTCCTGCAAATAGTTTTGTTTATTGTACATTTGTAAAAACAATTACTATAATATTCGCCTGTTGAAAAATAACGTACGTTTTATTGTTTTGATCATTACCGCTTATTTGATTAATTTGCTAAAGTATTTATTATTTTACTTATCATCAAATAAATGATATACAACTAATGATTGTTATTATTAACATAAAAACACAAACATAAAGACACTCTCTCACCACTCACTCACCTTTTCTATTAAGCTCTGCTTGTTCCTGTACGAAGTTGAACAATATTTTTTTCTAGATGTACTATATGCTTTTGGTTGTCGCGGTAACATATTAACAATATTACCGTATAATAAAATAAATAACAACTACACAAAGTATTAATTAATTAATTCACTTCCTAACAATCCAATTATTACTGCACAAGCACAACCTTTCACACGTATTATTATATTATTTAATTGTTAGGGGCTATGCAGGTCAGATAAAGCTGTAGTCACTACGACCTAAAAGATCTGTTGTAACTCGCCACCTATTTATGGTAACTCTTTAAGCCCAGCGGCTTTCAAGAAGTCTAGTATCTTCCTGGTTTTCAGAGTTTTTACTTCCTCCGGGTCGATTACGTGTCGCCCCAGATGGATACTACGCTTGTGGATTAGGGGTCCACAGTCACATAAAAGGTGTTTGGGCGTTTCCTGCTCCTCATTACAATATCTGCAGACGTCAGTATCACTCAATTTCATATGTAATAGATGTCTGTTTAGTTTGCAGTGTCCGGTTAAGGCTCTAACAGTCGCGCTGACGTTCGATCTACTGAACTGTATAAGTTCATTCGTCCGTCTTTGCGAGTAGACTTCCATCAAAGATTTGGCATGTCTTAATCCTGGCTGTTTTAGCCAGAATTTTTTCGACTCGTCCAAAAGGTTATCTATATGTAGTTGCATAGCCTGGTTTTTTGAGACACCGCAGAAGGGTTCTGGGCCGATCTGTTGGTCTCGCGCCCCAGTTCTAGCAAGCTTGTCGGCTTTTTCATTGCCGATGATGCCTGAATGCCCTGGTACCCATTTCAGAATAATTTTATTCTTTTGTCCCAGTTCATTCAGTTTGTCTACGCAGTCTTTTACCAGTTTCGATCGTATTACGTTCGAGTTTATGGCTTTAAGTGCTGTTTGGCTATCTGAAAAGATATAGAGAGTCTGATTTGTGTAGTTTCGTTGGCGGTTAATTTCTGCACATGCTATAATGGCATAGACTTCTGCCTGGAAAATTGTGGCGTACTTACCAAGGTTAACACTAAGGTTCACTCTTGGTCTCACGTCATGTATACCACATCCTACATCAAGACCCATTTTGGAGCCGTCCGTGAACCAGACTAGGCTTCCAGCCTTACGGTAATCTTTGCAAGCTAGTTAGCTTGTTTATGACTGTCATTTGAGTTGCTTTTTTCCACCATACTACACAGGCATTACGTTATCATCGGCCTGACTATGGCAGTATACATCCACAGGGCAATTTTGGGGTTTAGGCCCCACCTTGCACCCGCTTGCACCTTGCACGCCCAAGTATTTGGCTTCCGTAGTAAATGGTATGGGAGTCCCCTTTATAGTAGGCGCTTTAAGTTTGTCCAACTTACGTTTCCTAGTAAAAGGTACTATTGTTGTTTTGTTCGGGTTTACCGACAAACTGTTCTCAGTGCACCACTTATTGATGACATTGAGAGACCTTTGAAGTATGGATGATACAGTGCTCTGACAGGGGCCTATCACACAGGACACCACATCGCCAGCATAGCCCTGTATGTCCAGGTCCTTTTTAGAGGCTTCAATCAGTAATTGATCGACAACAAGTGACCACAAAAGGGGCGATAATAGGCCCCCCTGTGGGCATCCCCTAGTTATCTTGAAGCCTCTAGTAGTTCCGTGTAAACTGAAGTTTACAGTTCTATAGCCGGAAATCGGTTTCTTAATAAAATCCCGAATAAACCTGTATTAATTCTTACATAATTACGGTAATAAACAGTTAACCCGTATAATATCGTAAAGGTGTCTACTGACAAATCCTTTTGGATTTTTTTTTTGTAAAGATCTAAAACAATATTATTCGCTTAAAACACTTTTTAAAGCATTTTAATGGAACAGACACGTAATTTTTCATATCTTTGTAACTACCAATAGAAAAATTCCGAAAAAATTCACTATGATTCATTACATGTTCTAGATACCTAAAAACACATAACCTGAAAAACCCCGTAATAGCTCATTACGGGATTATTCGCGGGGGGCGTCGATATTAATTCAAGATAGTCGCACTATAATTAAGTATAAGGCGACGGCTACACACACAGTATTTACTGTGGTCCAACTGTGTGGTAAATACTGATAATTCCAATTCCAACGATGGAATGAAAACGCACGCCTACAGGCTCAGTATTTACCACATGGTAATGTTGCCAGATCGTGCCTATTATTACAATTTTAGTAATAAATCTAAACTAATAATAAATAAATAAATCTAAAAGATAGCAGCCAAATTTTATGTTTGGGGGTCGATTTCGATGAAACTCGGTTTTGGGTACTATTTCGACAACAAAACAGCAACGCAAAGTTAAAAATATAAAAAATCTAAGATGGCGGCCAACTTTTTTGTTTGTGGGCCGATTTAGATGAAACTCGGTTTTAGGTACTATTTTGACAACAAAACAGCAACGCAATGTTAAAAATATAAAAAATCCAAGATGGCGACCAACTTTTTTGTTTGTGGGCCGATTTAGATGAAACTCTGTTTTGGGTACTATTTCGACAACAAAACAGAAAAGTATTGTTAAAAATATAAAAAAATCCAAGATGGCGTCCAACTTTTTTGTTTGTGGGCCAATTTAAATGAAATTCGGTTTTGGGTACTATTTTGACAACAAAACAGCAACGCAATGTTAAAAATAAAAAAATCCCAAGATGCTGCCAACTTTTTTGTTTGTGGGCCGATTTAGATAAAACTCGGTTTTGGGTACTATTTTGACAATAAAACAGCAACACAATGTTTAAAATATAAAAAACCCAAGATGGCGGCCAACTTTTTTGTTTGTGGGCCTATTTAGATGAAACTCGGTTTTCGGTACTATTTTGACAACAAAACAGCAACGCAATGTTAGAAATAGTACGGAGTTTCATCTAAATCCGCCAGATGGCGCTTTGTAGTAAACATAGTCTCTACGTTAAATATTGCCGAATAATTTTAAATCACAATTCTAACATTTGGAATCAAGTTAAATCAATAATTTGTCTAGTGATTCACCAGTGATGTCGTTTGTAGAACTATACCTATAGTTTAAAAGTGTGTATTTGTGCTCAAAAAATATTCAGTGCCTTTTTTAATCAGTGGATTATTAAAAACTGCTGAATATAGTCTGAGCATTATCCTCAGAAAAGTGATAAAACTGCGCTTTAATTTGCGTAATAAATCTCATCTCCAGTGTTAAAACTAAATATTATCATCAGTGATATTATCAGTGTTGAGGTAGTACAATAATTATTATTTTCGTCTTGACCTCATACTCAAACCAACTCATACATCAAGTTTCAAACCCTACTTAACTGATCAATACTTTGAATGCTTTAAGTCGCTTTGGCGCATACGTTAGCACACTGAGTGCTGCATACTGAATTCAGCTGTGAGTGGCCCGAAGATCGATCCTCGCTTATAAAGACTTTTTCTCCCAAATTTTTTTAGAGACATTTTATTTATTTTTAAAGATATTTTTTTTTTATTTTTATTGAAGATATTTTTGGACATTACTTTTCAATTAATTTTGATTTACTAAAACATCTTCATTCACCAAAGCCGTAGTAAGGTATAAGATTATTGAGAGTAATTGTATAAGAATAAAAAAATGTCGACTAAAGGATCATCTGAGTGCGCGGGATGTCCTAATATCATGGATGGAGCAATATTCATGCAATGTAAACGTTGCAAAGACAATTATCATTTGCAGTGCACTGCATATTTACTCGCAGATTAGAATGCGATGACAGCTGATACTAAAAACGGCTGAATTTGTGATTTCTGCCACATTCGCGAGCCCAAAAAGGGTAATAACACGATTACACCAACGAGAGCTAAATTACCCACTGCCTCCAATGATAGCTTCGTTACCCAGCGCTTGAAGTCAAGTTTTCCTGCGCCAACGAGTTGTTCCTGCCCTTCGGCCAATGATTTAAGGGACATTATTAGAGAGGAGATTTACAATGCTTTTGAGGATGTTATTAATCCAAAAGTTGTTGCCTTGCAAAATATGATAGTTGGCTTTGAATCATCTCTCTCGGCATTCAGCCAGGATCTGGATAGCATAAAAACGCAACACGCCGCCCAGTTGGCCACTTAGAATGATGTCCGCAAGGAAAATGAGTCGCTACGTTCAGCTAATCAAAACTTTTCTTCTAGACTGGCACAGCTTGAGTTACAGACACGTTCAACAAATATTAAAATACAATGCGTCCCAGAAAACAAGCAGGAAAATTTGGTTAATACAGTTCTGCAGCTTTCTAAGGTTATAAAGTGTCCTATCAATCAACGAAGGCAACATTCATTTTAGCGCTAGACTTGCTAAAATGGACAATAAAAGTCCCCGCACACGCTCAAACTTTACTTAAGACATTAATGCCTATTATGAGTAACTGTTGATTTTAAATAGTTTTTGCCTAAAAAAAGGTACCTAACTAAGATTTAAAAAATTAGGACTCGTTAATCTTTAAGTCACTTAATAATTGTACCGGAGACAAAGCTAGAGGTACTTTTAAAGTCTGAATAATTGTGGAATACTCTGAAAATACCTTCATTGATTGTAATTCAACAGATTTTGTAATTTACTTGTTCCACTTTATATAAAAAGGCAAAATTAATAACAGTGTTTCATTGTTGGACACGGGGTGTTTCTTCCACCTAGGTGTACACAATGAAACAATTCCCATTTTCTTTTAAAAGTCTTGTTATTGGTTATGTATCTATTTATTAATGAAACTATAAATGCCATACTATACCTAATTGAGTAGACTCCGTTCCTGTAAAAAATGGAATTCATATCTACAAAAATGAGAGAAATATGAGACTCAGAACTTTTAGTGTTTCATTGTACCACACTACACCCTACCCAAAACCGAGTTTCATCTAAATCCATCTTGGATTTTTCCTATTTTTAACATTGCGTTGCTGTTTTGTTGTCGAAATAGTACCCATAACCGAGTTTTATCTAAATCGGCCCATAAACAAAAAGTTGGCCGCCATCTTGGATTTTTTTATATTTTTAACATTGCGTTGCTGTTTTGTTGTCGAAATAGTACCCAAAACCGAGTTTTATCTAAATTGGCCCACAAACAAAAAAGTTGGCCGCCATCTTGGATTTTTTTATATTTTTAACATTGCATTGCTGTTTAGTTGTCGAAATAGTACCCAAAACCGAGTTTCATCTAAATCGGCCCACAAACAAAAAAGTTGGCCGCCATCTTGGATTTTTTATATTTTTAACATTGCATTGCTGTTTTGTTGTCGAAATAGTACCCAAAACCGAGTTTCATCTAAATCGGCCCACAAACAAAAAAGTTGGCCGCCATCTTGGATTTTTTATATTTTTAACATTGCGTTGCTGTTTTGTTGTCGAAATAGTACCCAAAACCGAGTTTTATCTTAATCGGCCCACAAACAAAAAAGTTGGCCGCCATCTTGGATTTTTCATATTTTTAACATTGCATTGCTGTTTTGTTGTCAAAATAGTACCCAAAACCGAGTTTCATCTAAATCGGCCCACAAACAAAAAAGTTGGCCGCCATCTTGGATTTTTTATATTTTAACATTGCGTTGCTGTTTTGTTGTCAAAATAGTAACCAAAACCGAGTTTCATCTTAATCGGCCCACAAACAAAAAAGTTGGCCGCCATCTTTGATTTTTTATATTTTAGCATTGCGTTGCTGTTTTGTTGTCGAAATAGTACCCAAAACCGAGTTTTATCTAAATCGGCCCACAAACAAAAAAGTTGGCCGCCATCTTGGATTTTTTGTATTTTTAACATTGCGTTGCTGTTTTGTTGTCGAAATAGTACCCAAAACCGAGTTTCTTCTAAATCGGCCCACAAACAAAAAAGTTGGCCGCCATCTTGGATTGTTCATATTTTCAACATTGCGTTGCTGTTTTGTTGTCGAAATAGTACCCAAAACCGAATTTCTTCTAAATCAGCCCACAAACAAAAAAGTTGGCCGCCATCTTGGATTTTTCATATTTTTAACATTGCGTTGTTGTTTTGTTGTCGAAATAGTACCCAAAACCGAGTTTCATCTAAATCGGCCCACAAACAAAAAAGTTCCGAACAGACTCTAAGTTACAGATAAGAAGCCTTCGAATAGAATGTTAAAATATTTTTTTTTTATTGTTGTCAAAAAAGATCAAAAAAAATACAATTTAAAAATCACTCGCCAAACTTTAAAGTTTGATGGCGAGATGCGCTCTTTTTTTAAAACTATCTTAACCTACCCTTCTCCACAGTTCTTTTACAAGGAATTTGTAACAATAAATAATAATGTTAATAATCTAATCTATCGAGAAACACTTTTGCATTTGTCCAACAATGAGTTTTTCAACAATTTTGTCAATAACGGACAATATAATTTAAACATTAATTGTGATGATAAATGAATAAAACCTGTTTTGAAAATCAGTATTTTTATCGGTATATTTTCCTTGGTATGTTTCAGTATTTTTTTGAGGTGCTTCGTTATTTTCGTAAAATTCAATCTGGCCACACTGCGGAGCGCGGAGCGCGGAGCGCAGGGTTGCGTTCCGAACTTACGCTCCGGGTGCAACCAAACGCTCTAACGGCGGCGGCGTTCCAAACATTAGAGCGTAATTTTAATTTTTAAAATGATCGTAGTAGATCCTCAAAAAACGGATTTTATTTGATTCAAAATAAAGAAAGTTTCAATTATTCATATTCCAAATGGAAAACGAAGACTTTGTACTGTTAATGACATTTAAGGTTCTTGGTCGTTTCGAACATTAGAGTGAGTTAAAAAACCGGCCAAGTGCGAGTCGGACTCGCGCACGAAGTGTTCCGTACCAAAAAACGGCAAAAAAAACAGTTGGCCGCCATCTTGAATTTTTTACATTTTTAACATTGAGTTGCTGTTTTCTTGTCAAAATACTACCAAAAACCGAGTTTCATCGAAATTGGTCCGCAAACAAAAAAGTTGGCCACCATCTTGAATTTTTATTTTTTTTAACATTGCGTTGCTGTTTTCTTGCCAAAATACTACCAAAAACCGAGTTTCATCGAAATCGGTCCGCAAACAAAAAGTTGGCCGCCATCTTGAATTTTTTACATTTTTAACATTGCGTTGCTGTTTTCTTGTCAAAATACTACCAAAAACCGAGTTTCATCGAAATCGGCCCGCAAACAAAAAAGTTGGCCGCCATCTTGAATTTTTTAATATTTTCACATTGCGTTACCTTGCGTTGTTATTTTTGTGTCAAAATGGTACCAAAAACCGAGTTTCATCGATATCGGCCCATAAACAAAAAAGTTGTCAGCCGCCATCTTGGAACTTATTTTTTCATTATTATTTCCTAATTGAGTACTAATTTAAGATTTATTTTATACTTATTTAGCCCTAAATTAGTAATGATTTACAATTAAAATTATGATTATCATACATCCTTTCCATATCCTTTCCATAATTCCTATAATTCCTCGCACTTATGATGCAAGAAGAAGAAAAAAAGAGAAAATACTAAGAAAAACTTTTTCTTTTCCTTATTTTAAGAGCATTAAAAGAAGGAAAAGAGACAAATTTGAAAAAAATATTCTTACCTTCTAGAAAAAAATGACAATAAATAATTAAAAGAATAAAACAAGAATTTTGAAGTGTCTATCTTATTTTTCCTATATATTTTTAAAATTCGAAAAGGCAAATCACATCGTGCCAACCCTTACACTTTTAGTCGTTGCGTCAACTGTCTAGACGAACGGCGGCTTTTGCGCCAACACAAAGGGCGATGTCCGACTGTAAGAAGAATACTCTCTAGGCTGTGGTATTACCGATGATTATAGTAGTATTAATTATTATTAGAGTAGTATTACACAATCAAATTTTTTTTGATGAGATTAAAAAAAATGAATTAAAAAAAGTAAGTAGAAAAATATTTGTTTACTTATACCAAATCAATAGCCTTGAACCGAGGATATGACTATTGACACAGTCAAAAAATATAAATTTCACTTTTTTGCTTGATAGTACTCATCTTATGATTGCAATCAAGTTTAAACCTTATTACCGTCGAGCAAAGTTCAATATTGATCGACAGCCTATATTCAGAGTACTATGTAGAAGTTAACATTCGAATTTTAGAAAATAGCAATGAAGAATTCTTTTTTTATTTATATCGTAAGAATCACAATTTCACTAACAATTTTTTGATATATTTATTTGTTTATAACTTGTACAAGTTTCTCTGGAATCGCCATTGCCAGAAACGTCAAGTTAGCAGCCCACTTTGAGATCGTAATATCTCGGCTTGTACTGAAGCAATATTATTGAAATTTTGCGTATACGATTCACTATTTCCTAACAATTTTTTGGCATATAAATCACATTGATACGAACTGTGTTTCTTAAGGTGTATTTGCTTGATAGTACTCACCTCATGATTGCAATCAAGTTTAAACCTTATTACTGTGGAGCAAAGTTCAATATTGATCGACAGCCTATATTCAGAGTACTATGTAGAAGTTAACATTCGATTTTTAGAAAATAGCAATGAAGAATTCTTTTTTTATTTAAATCGTAAGAATCACAATTTCACTAACAATTTTTTGATATATTTATTTTTTTATAACTTGTACCCGTTTCTCTGGAATCGCCATTGCCAGAAACGTCAAGTTAGCAGCCCACTTTGAGATCGTAATATCTCGGCTTGTACTGAAGCAATATTATTGAAATTTTGCGTATACGATTCACTATTTCCTAACAATTTTTTGGCATATAAATCACATTGATACGAACTGTATTTCTTAAGGTGTCTGCTAGCTTGACGTCAAGATAGCAGCCTCACCAAGATACTCAAATATCTTTTGAACCATAGTATCACTATTTATATGCTATAGTTCACTATTTATAACTATTTACTAACAATTTTTTGACCTAGTCAAAACCTTCTAATTCCATGGTGAGGCTGCCAACTATACGCTAATAATAATTCCATTCTAAAACTACCTAGAAGTAATGTACCGATGATATACGTTCTTATTTCAGATATCAAATCGATTGTACCGGCTTCCCGGCAGAATGATTGACAAAAGCATGTGGCACGGAGATTCGCATGCTTTGAGGTTATGTTTTTTGTTAAATCGTCGAATTCCAGATCAATCTGAGTCTGTACCGGTGGTTTGATGTATTTGTAGCCGTTACATATTCATTGTAACAGCTACAAACACTTTCGTTGCTCATGTAACGCAACAGGGTCAAAGATATCGCGATCTAAAGTTTTAAAAGCATGCGACTCTCCGGCCCACACACTTAAGTCTAAAATATTGATGAAAATTGCATTAAGATTAAAAATAAGCAGGTTTTTGTAATCGTTTGATCACGATAAACGACCCGAAAACATATTTTCAGAATATCTTTACTCGTTTTAGAGAAATTTGCAAATTTATTTACTATGAACAATCACAGTGTAGGGTTACCATATCGTCGGTCGGTCAGAATCATTAGGCTGTTTCTAGAAAATAGACCGATCGGAATACGTTATTTTGAGGGTATAACCTTCAAGAATTCTAAAGTTTATGAATTCTTGCCTGTCGATACATTGGCATATAATTAGTTTATTTTTGCGTTTTGTGTCACATCTAGCCGATGCATCTTGAGAAATTCGATTATTTGTGGTGGTTATAAATAATTGGACTCTAAGGCGATTCTCCCACTGCCAACGCGCGCCGTCGTCGCGGGGCGCGGTTTGGCGTTTCACGCGCGCGGTGACGGCGCAGTCTCGCCTGTTCGGGCGGTTTTCTCCGCGCCCCCGCGCCATTTGGCGTCTGACGCGTCCCCGCCGCTTGTTTTTTAGAGGCATTAAATTTTGAAGTTGTTTTGTTTTAATTTACAGGTTTTTAGGGTTCCGTACCTCAAAAGGAAAAAAAACTGAACACATATAAAATCACTCATGAGATTAAAACGTCCAGACAAATAATTTAGATTTGCCATCTCGATATTAATGACGGAATTTTAATAACATACGAGTAGGTAGGTACGGTCAACGGCACGCTGGGCTTCCACGACAGCGTAATGATATTCAATCAAATAAATAAAAGATTTTTTACAGTTTTGTATAACCTCATGTGCTGCATAATGTACCTACCAAATGGCACTAAAATGGGCGTATATCCAAGCCACGAAACATTTGAAAACCAGAGGAAATCCCGCCATCGTAACGAAACGATCATCGAAAACCAGCCGCGGTGCGCGTCGCAGTGTGTTGTACCCCGCGGTAACGCGCCTGCTGGCGCAAACTGCTCGCGGATCGCCGGCGGCACGCGGCGGTGCGCGCTCACGCGCCGTGGCGCGCCTTGGTGTGTTGGACGAGGCGGTTTTCTGTACAAATTAATGTACTTGCATACAACGTAAAAGACGCGCGTGGGTGCGCCGCGACCGCGCGCGTCGCCAGTGTGAGAACCGTCTAAACTGTCAAAATTGTTTTAAAGTAAAAAGAAACAATAGTATTGTATTTAAGATAGCCTGCGTAGTGTACAAACCTAATTTGTGTCATTTTCGTCCATGGAAACAGACGTGGGACCCGTACATTAATAACACCGTCAAAAAAATATTACAATTTGAAAAACAAGTACCATATACCTCAGATCACTTAAAAATCCCTATGAAATAAATTTGTGCCAAATTAAGGCATGGACTTTTAATATTTTCAATTTTTTTGTTTGTCCGAGCCATTGATGCTTATAAAAAATATTAGTATTATTAGAGTTTACATATTTAATATCTTAAATACATGAGTGATGGACAGAATGAATTTGTGTCATTTTCATGCATGGATAATACCTAGGTAGGTAGGTATTCAAAAAGTTTGGGGTGAAGCGAGTAGGCGCGGGCGCGTGGCGAGGGACGACGAAGCTCGTCCGTTTCGGTTGGATACTAAGTACGTACATACCTATAAGTCTCACGTCACGATACGAACGAACACGCACCTTTCGTTTGGTTAAGTAGGTACTCTATAGAATTACATCTCCTGTTTTAGAAATTCATACAGATGAACTATGGACAGCAACGTCACTTAACCACAACTCTTAAGGTTAAAATCGGTTGCACGCCGCGCCGCCGCCGTCATAACATAATATATTTAGTTCGTGCAGGGGGATACATGCGCACACAATTTTATTGCTAACTTTTTAAGCGAAGCTGTTGCCCATAGTACATACATATCTGTTCTGTTTCCATTCTAAAACAACCTAGAAGTAATGTACCGACGATATACATTCTTATTTCAGATATCAAATCGATTGTACCGGCTTCCCGGCAGAATGATTGACAAAAACATGTGGGCCGGAGAGTCGCATGCTTTGAGGTTATGTTTTTTGTTAAATCGTCGAATTCCAGATCAATCGGAGCCTGTAGCGGTGGGTTGATGTATTTGTAGCCGTTACATATTTAAGCATGTTCCAGACGGATTAAATCACGCCTCCCAACAGAGGTGACCTTGCTTGATTTAATCCATCTAGACGGCAGATTTAATCCAAATTTCTCCAACCAATCCAAATGACCTTCAACGTCCTTGGTGGAAGGGCGCGAGTTCCAACACAGGCACGGTAATGATATTTATCAGTACTCCAACTTCATATACTGCCCGGCATTTTATTGGCAAGATAAAAACGAGAGAAAAGATGTGCAGCGCCACAAATTTTAGTGTTTGTGGCTATTGCGCATCTTTTGTCTCATCTTTCTCTTGCCAATTTATATGCAAGTGTCATCTGTACAAATAGTCGAAAAGCGAGTCGTACCTACGCGCCTCGGCCCTCGAGTTCAGTCTGCAGTCTGCACTCGGTACACAAACAGTCGCGAATGCGCCGCAGTGATGAACGAAAGATGTACGTAGGTCAGGTACTATTGAGGTAATAAATATAATAGAAAAAATACTATAAAATATCGACTCAGCCCTCGCAGTTCAGACGGGCTCAAATGGCTCGGCTGCTACGGGTTACGGGTGAGTCAATTTTTTCTAGTATTTTTAGGGTTCCGTAGCCTAAATGGCAAAAAACGGAACCCTTATAGATTCGTCATGTCTGTCTGTCTATCTGTCCTTCTGTCACAGCCATTTTATTCCAAAAGTATTAATATTACACAATTGAACCTTGGTTGGTAGATGTATTCTGTTAACCGCTTAACGATTTTAACACAAAAATAACAAAAATAAAGATTAAGGGGGGGCTCTCCATACATGGAACTGAAACTGCGAACGTGTGAGGTGTCAATAGATAGGTCTTTAAAATTGACATTGAGGTTTTTAAGACATTTTTTTCTCAAAGTCTAAGGTTTGAAAGATATACTCCTCCAAAGTAGTAAAATGTTTATCCTCCCCCCCCCCTTTAACTTTTGAAATAAGAAAGTGAAAAATCTAAAAAACATATATGCTGCATGTAGGTCTTAATAATTACTTTCAATAAAAATTGGTTTAAATGAGATATAGTAATTAGTTTTTCAGATATAGCACATTTTCCATAACCGCAAATATAACTTTGTCATTCATAACAACACTGAAAAACAAAGTTATTTTTGCAGACGAAAAATTATAATGGTATTAAATATGGTGTGGTATAAGGTATCTACGGAACCGTACGGCGTGTTGCCCAAAACGCACTTGGCCGGGTTTTTTTCTATTATATTTATTACCTTAATATAGAAATAACATTCTGAATGCCAAAAGTCTAAAAATTCAATAGGTACTATTGATTGAAATATAAGTTCTTACTATTGCAAAGTGCAGATTGTGCTGTTTTTATTATAAATATAATTAACCAATAATCCAGAGATACCTTACATTTTTAAATACCTGGAAAGTCCGAAAGCTAAGATTAAGTATACTTAAAATATTATATAATACGTAGGTATTGTACTAAGGATTATTAAATAATTTGTTTCTCCCATCAATAATGTATTTATTTTTATTTTTATTTTACCATTAGTTTTGTTAATCTAGTTATATTATTGCCTTAAAATTAATTGATTGAACCAGCGCGGGTTTATTTAGGTAATTATTTCAAGGACAGGGCCGAGTTACAGTACTGATAGATATCTTTACCGTGGAATGGGAAAGAGTGTCGGCGCTAGGGTTGCCAACATGTCTAAGGCGAAATACAGTATTTTTCAAATAAGGCTAAAAAAATTAGTACACTTTAAAATAATATAGTAGTTTATGGAAAAGGCAAAAATTAGGCAAATATATTATTATATTTTACTTTTTATAAAAACTATATTTTTTGAACTTTTTGCATTTTTGAACAATGTTTTGGTCAAAATCATAAACCATAAATAAAACAATCATGAATCAAAATAAAAGTCTCATATTATTTTCTACCATCAATATTAATTAAATATAAGTAAATTAAAAACTCGTTTTAAACTTACTTACGATTGTATCAGTATTACTGATTAAGTTAAGACATGAAAGAAATTCGTCCATGGTTAAGATTAAGATATATTTCGTCCATGGATTAAGATTTAATTAAGTTGTCAATTTTATATTGACAAGTTTGGAACGCAATAAGACAGATAGATACGTTCAGAATTCAGATACAATACACTATACACATAGTATTTGTTATATGGTGTGACTATACACTACACGCTATAGAATCAGTCAAAATTCACGATCACAAATTAAAAAAAAAGAAACATTTGTTTCTTAGCGATCGATGTTGAAAATATAGTATTTTTGCGTATTTCTTCAATAGTATATAGCACGCAGACCCGAAACATAGTATAATACGACATATTATTATAGTATGGTTGGCAGCCCTAGTTGGCGGCGCTTGGATGTAAACTCGTGTAGCCGCAACACAATCCACGGATGGAAACCACGCCCCCATCAAGCTTCCACCAAGGTGACCTTGGTTGGGAGGCGTGATTAAATCCGTCTGGAACGTGCTTTATTGTAACAGCTACAAACACATTCGTTGCTCATGTAACGCAATAGCGACCTAAAGTTTTAAAAGCATGCGACTCTCCGGCCCACACGCTTAAGTCTAAAATATTGGTGAAAATTGTATTATGATTAAAAATAAGCAGGTTTTCGTAACCGTATATAATAGGTCTTTACCTATGAAATTGCCGATTTGTATGGAGAATTTTCAAGAAGTTGCATTTTTCATACTAGCATTTTCTTTGTTCATTTAACAACCGTTAACACTCTTGTAACAAAACTTTTATGTACTAATGTTTGAACACTATGCTAACCTATTCCATTTACGATAAGCGAAAAAAATAAGTTTTGGCTAAGTTACAACCCCTCCGGTCACCCTTTTTTGGCTCACAAAAAAAAGAGTAACTTTCAAGATCTTTTTTTAATGCTATGAAAGCTTAAAAAAAGGACTTTATTTTTACTGATAGTTGACTATCATGGTCATAATTCGACATACGTAAATCAAGATATTGTTAAATGTTTTAAAACATAGAAGTTATTATTTTCTCTGTATGTGACAAAATATCGGCAAGTTCATAAGTAAAGACCTAATATTTATAGATATATATTGCGAACGATTTTATCCTAGCTTTCCGATGACCCAGAGACTTGAAACTTTGAAAATAGGTCAGAACTGGAAGGCAATGCAATATTATGGTGTCACTGAGCTGATCTGATGATGAAGCCGGAAGAAGCCCACAGGAATTCTATGATAAAACCTACAACCCCATCGTGTTTGGGCTCGTTAGAATAGGCATGACGAAATTTTTTTTTATTTTATGTTACATAAATTACCTCTCAAAAAAAAAACATTGGTAAAATAATTATTTCGCTAGCGTGAAAACTGCCCAAGATATCACAGTTTAAAATGCACATGGACTCACCCGAAAACGCTCCATACTAACGGCTACCCTAGTTATGACGTCACGCCTAGGTGTTTGTATGCAACGCGTAGGAAAGTTTGGCAGCTATATTAAATACTTAGATTATTTATATGTCTAGATAGAGTCTTAGGCTTTTGACGTATTAAACAAAACAGGCCAACTTTTTTAAGGTGGTGTGCATTTTTAGCATCATCGCGTCCAAAGAGTATTGTAATAAAAACTATGGCCGGCTCACACTACTGACAATGTGTGCGTGTTTTGGTCACCCAACTGTTGGGTGATATTTTTTTCGACGCTGTCGTAGCTTCGACTGTCTATCTTGACATATAAATAATCTAAGATTAAATATTGTGTTTATCAAAATTGTTTCTTATACAAATTTGCTATAAATTTTATGGATTAATTAAATGTATTATTTATTTTAATATATTTTAAACTTTTTAAATGGACTTGTCCGCCCAACTTTGAAGGGTAATAAAACAAATAATACGCAATATATAAAACCAAGAGGTATACAAGCTACTCTAAAAGTTCAATATGTTTACGGTTTTTATTAGTATTTTGTTATTTTATTCAGTAGTCGTCATCCCTATTGTTTTGACGAGTACTCTAATGGGAGACGAAGTCCAGGGTCTGATGATGAAGCTGACAGACAGAGTATGTTCATTACTTTTAGTCGGAGGATTTTTGTAAAAATATTAACCAAACTGTTTTTCAATTAGGGTTTTTCAAAATGACAAAAAACCGTATGCTCGATAGATAAGATGGCGTTGATAAAAATGTATGTGTCAATGTGATTTTTTTACTCAGCTTCGAAGAGTACTCAGGTAGGCAGGCAAATCTGATGTTACCCTAAAATGTTTCTCTTTGGCCAGATGTCAGCCAGCGAACGCTTATTTGCCTCTTTGGTACAGGCCGTTTATTTTTAAAAGCCAATTTTTACACTTCTCTTTCCATCAACGCCATCTAGAGGCAAATAGTTACTATTTTTTTAAAATGTCACTTTGTAAAGCCTTCATTAAGAATAATTGTCCTAAGTCGTGGGCTTTTAAAAAAAATGCTTTTTTGACAGTTGCCTTTCTCATCGAATGTGTTTTTTAATCAATATATTTGTACATGTATCATAGATTCACGTGGACTACATTACCACAGAATAACTTTGATACTACCTAATAAATTGTTCGATTTTGGTAGATTATTTTTTGATGTTATTCTAAAATACCCCAGGTGTTCAAGAATGTCACAGCTCAAGGGTGGACACAATGTAACAGTGTTTCCACTACTACTACCTAATATTTGTGATTTTCAGACTCATTAATCTTTTAGTATGTAGAATTTTACCTGAGAGATTAATGCCTATTATAAGTAATTGTTGATTTTAAATCGTTATTGCCTATAAAAGGTACATAACTACAATTTAAAAAAAATTAGACTCATTTATCTTTAAGTCACACACAAATCATTGTACCTGAGATAAACCTATAGGTACTTTTAAAGTCTGAATAATTATGCAATACCTTGAGAAAACCTTTATCGGTTGGAATTCAACAGATTTTGTCATTTACTTGTTCCACTAAATATGAAAATGTCAAAATTAATAACAGTGTTTCATTGTTGGACAGAGGATGTTTCATTGTGTACACCTAGGTGGACACAATGAAACAATTCCCATTTTCTTTTAAAAGTCTTCTTATTGGTTTATGTATCTATTTATTAATGAAACTATAACTGCCATTTTATACCTAATTAAGTAGATTCCGTTCCTCTAAAAACGGAATTCATATCTTTAAAAATGAGAGAAATATGAGACTCAGAGCTTTTGGTGTTGCATTGTTCCACACTGCTCTATGTATGTATGTATGTGAGTTTTTGTATTGTTACTTGGGACAAGTTTCAATGGTTGTAAAGTAATTTATGCTTACTACATAAGTCAAAACTTGAAAAATTAAACTTTAGTATTTACTTACCTTTTAAAAAAAAACTAAAAACCGACTTCAAAAAACCTGCCTCTAAAAAGCAAGAAATAATATTCAAATCATTAGATATGCATTATCATTGTTATATAATAACAACACGTCTATTGAAGTCGGGTGGGGCTGGAGTACAACTTGGTTTTTTTACTCTAAAAGCCCTACCCGACTTCAATATACGTGTTGTTATTATATAACAATGATAATGCATATCTAATGATTTGAATATTATTTCTTGCTTT
The DNA here is from genome assembly GCA_943789525.1 of Agriphila geniculea. Classification (NCBI taxonomy): domain Eukaryota; kingdom Metazoa; phylum Arthropoda; class Insecta; order Lepidoptera; family Crambidae; genus Agriphila; species Agriphila geniculea. The sequence goes on from OX038889.1 coordinate 9,477,939, forward strand.
TTAGAGGCAGGTTATTTGAAGTTGGTTTTTTGTTTTTTAAAACATTTTTTTTTATTTTTAAAACAATTTTTTTTTTTTTTTTTTTAGTGTAAGTACCTTCTCTATTAGGTAGTGTAGTGTAAGTATATTATTTGGTAGAAAAATCGGCTCAGTCAAACGTGAGATATTCGCGGAGAAACATACATTCATACAGGTCAAACTGAAAGAGAACCTTCTTTTTTTTGAAGTCGGTTAAAAAGACTAAAAGTACCTCTTACCCAACAAAAAGAATCATCTTATTCGGTTCATAAATAACAAAATAGTCAAGTTAGTTGATGCAAAATCATAGTGTTTTCAGGATACCTTGAAAACTACTGAACCGATTTGAAAAAAAATAAATGGGACCATTTCGCAAAAAAATTGAATCGAACAAAAAAAGAATCATCAAAATCGGTCCATAAATGTCGAAGATACGCGCGAACAACGATTAAAAAAAACATACAATTAAGGATGTAATAAAACAGATGCTTCGTTCGGAGTTATTTTATTAATAAAATACATGTAAAATATTTTTTTTTTCTTACAAAGAGGTTATAAGAAAACTGAATTTCTTAGTGCTCATCACGGTTAGTTCAGAGCCATCACGCCTTATTAGTAAGTTTGAATAGACTAACATACACGTTACTAACATAACAAGTGATGTATAGGTACTTGGTTATTTATAAAGCTGTTGGGTTTTAAAGTAAATGGGAACGGGAACGAGAACGAAAACGGAAACGGGAACGGTACTTACCTACTAATCTCTGAACTAAACTTTTCAATAATTTATACCAATTCGAATTTAATATTTATAACTAAGACAGGACAACGTCTGTCGGGTCAGCTAGTAAAATAAATATTTGAGGGGGCTCCCATACAACAAACGTGATTTTTTAGCCGTTTTTTGGTACGGAACCCTTTGTGTGCGAGTCCGACTCGCACTTGACCGGTTTTTATTTCCTTACCCTCAAAAAATATTTTGTTACAGTAAGTAGGTAATCCTTTCTTTTTAAACTTTGCAAGAGGTAGAGTACAAGAATGTTAATGATGTCATCTCATCAATGAGACTGTAATTGACAATAATAACACATGCCTACTTCCAAATCACGCCAACAGCACTGTTAGCCTATAATCCATTAAATGAAGTAGGTACACAAATACCCTATCTGTGTAATATTTTGTGACTATTTAATTTGGTCGGATACGCGCTAACAGCGCTGTGAGCGTGATTCGGAACGCGGCCACAGTATCATCAAATGTATTTATATTCGTTCGTATACTTCTTACCTACCTACCTACTCGTTACTTCAAATGTGTCACCGAACTTCAGTACCTATGCTTAGGCGTCACTTAAGTCACTTACTTACTTTAAATTAGGCGAATTAATTTGAAGTGGGATATTGTGCTGGCTCAATACGAAATAGAGGCTACTTTTTACAAATTCTTTTACCCAAAGTCGCTCGAACGGCAAAGTACGTAGCAGCGGTGCTCGAAGTACGCAGCAAACAGCGGTGCCCCGGCTCCCACCCCCCCACCCCCCCCCCATTTTCTTTTGTGACTTTTACAGGGTGTTGAAAAGAAAAAAATAAAAAGCTGAAAATTCCATTGATGAATTTAGCACAAAACATTATGTACAACAGATACTATTGATCTAAAACATTTAACACTTATTTAACCAATTGTAATATTCTTTTGGAGTTACTAAGGTAACGCTTTAGGTAATAGTCAAATAACAGTATTCCCGTGGACAAAGATGACACAAAAAGCTCAAGTAAGCTCAGACCAAATAAAAAAGTAAAGACGGAGTCTTCCGACAAACCGGTGAAGCCAGTAAAACTACGCCTTGGCTGTGTACATACACAGTTTACGCACACATATGTAACGAAACTACGCCTTGGCTTTCGTTCGTCATTGGGCGAACCCTGCCGCCCGGCCCCCGCCCGCCCTCTAGTACGCACACATGTACCATCAAAAACCGGCTTCACTTAGTTGTTCGCAACCACTGCGCAACGCTCCATCTTCCTTTTTTATTTGATCTGAGCAAGTAAGTACATCGGTTACAACTTCATAATCATCATGAAAGTAAAATTTTCAACTTTAATTTTCTTTTCGTCCGATAGCGTTAAAAAAGACAAAAACCTAAATTGTTACTTATGCATCAAACCAAAATGACACAATTTCATGTATTAGGCTAAGTGAATGGTGCAGAAACTATATACGAAAAAAACAAACTTTAATATTTTTAAAAGCTAAAAACTTATCCCGATCGGTCTAAAATGCAAGTTGAAGTGTTTTTAGATACCTATTTTGAAAGACTAATACTTCAAAAAACGAAGGAAGTTCTCAGTTCGGTTGCATTCAACCGAGACCTAAATTAATGGGTGACTGATACTGATGATGATGGGTGACTGGTACTGAGTGGGCAATTATTATACCAATTATGACGTTCATATTTTTAACACGTTTTTATAAGGTTACCTACTTTCTCATTTGTTTGTTTGTATTTTGTCATCTCGATTAGGATAAAAGTCACCTTTTTACGTCCCCTAAAAAATATTGCAATATTGCATAGTCAGTAACAGTATGATAGTAGGTACGATACGTACGAGTATGTAGGCAAATCAACCCTCAACATTATGTAGTTCAACTTGAATTTTATTAGAAACAGCCTAATGATTCCTACGGACCGACGATATGGTCACCCTACACACTGATTATTCATAATAAATCATAGTAAATAAATTTACTTATTTCTCTAAAACGAATGAAGATATAGTGAAAATATGTTTTCGGGCCGTTTATCGTGATCAAACGGTTACGTAAACTTGCTTATTTTTAATCTTAATACAATTTTCACCAGTATTTTAGACTTAAGCGTGTGGGCCGGAGAGTCGCATGCTTTTAAAACTTTAGATCGCCATATCTTTGTCCCTGTTGCGTTACATGAGCAACAAATGTGTTTGTAGCTGTTACAATGAATATGTAACGGCTACAAATACATCAACCCAGCGGTACAGGCTCCGATTGATCTGGAATTCGACGATTTAACAAAAACATAACCTCAAAGCATGCGAATCTCCGTGCCACATGCTTTTGTCAATCATTCTGCCGGGAAGCCGGTACAATCGATTTGATATCTGAAATAAGAACGTATATCATCGGTACATTACTTCTAGGTAGTTTTAGAATGGAATTATTCAGTGGCACGGAGATTCGCATGCTCACCTCTTTGCTATACATTCTCGAGTGAAGTTTCAACGGATCACTGTTTACGTCTATTATGAATTTAAAATCGCATTGTTTGTAATGTAATGCACCCCCTAAACAATCAAAACTACTTTGCAATCATTCACATTGCATCGGCTTGTCTTGACAAGCACAATAGAATAGATAGATAGATTACCATGCGTGACCTATCAAAAGTAGGCCACGCCCTTAAATGATAGTGGTGATGGTAATGCAATGTAAATGATTGACAAAAAATGCTTGATAGGGGCTATACTGCCCGGCATATATATTGGCAAGAGAATGAAAGAGACAAAAGATGCGCAGTAGACATAAACTTAGTGTTTATGGCTACTGCGCATCTTTTGTCTCTTTTTTTCTCTTGCCAATATATATGCCGGCATCTCTACTTAACATTACATAAGAAGATAACATCGATATCACGAACACATACATAACCGAACGAAAATCATCCACAGCGACAGGGTATTTTATCAAATTCGAAACAAATCCAACCAAAACATGCAAAAAAACTAAAGGAACTCTTGTTCTTACGCTCTTTTCTTCGTTGGGAAATGTCTGAAAAAAAAAAAACAAATTGGGGCTGATATTTTTGTGTAGTAATAAGCATTTGGCAAACTGCAATATCGATATTTTATCTTTACTTCGATGTCATCGATGCGATTCATCGAACATCCTAAATATCTCCTTCCTTTCGCCTCCCTATGGCTCGACTGGCTGGCGGCGACGTGGTGTGGTGTGATGATGTTTCTGTCTTTTTCATAAAAATTTCGCAATCCTGCTGGTAAATATTGTTTTTAATCACACTTGATAATTTTATGGTGATTTTGTTTTTAACTGGTTTCTATAAAAAATAAAATGTGCTTCTGCTACCATGTGGTCGGTCTGTCATCTCCCACGTGTGAAAGGCAAAAACCGAGATTGAAGATTGTAATGTTTACCTATCGTATTTATCTTAAGGAGCTTAGGACCTATAACAAGTTTATCAATCGATAAAGCATCGTTACTTTATAGGATTTGGATTCATAAGATAACACTAGGGTTGTCAATAGTACAGCTACTATATTGAGGTCACCTTGAGGTATGTATTGAGGGCTCGACCACAGAATGCTCGACTATCATATTATAGTAAAAAAATATACTTATTTATAAGTACGTACCTACATACTTAGTAGGCAAAACTACGTACTGTATATTTTTCAAGTGAAAAAATTTAACAAGATAAGGCATAAAGCAGCAAAAAATATATATTTAAAGATAAATAATAGGAGTTCAAGTATGAAATTGCTGATTTCTTTCTCAAACAGAAAGATCCTCATATCTTCTATGATGTTTGTTAAAGATGCTTCACTTGCTTGTTATTATTTAAAATGATAGGTATCTGATTTTCTTTAGTAAAAAATAAATTAAAAGTGACTCTTAGCAGAAATGCCACTTTGTTGTAACATAGCCAATACTTATTTCCCGAAACTGACTCCGACCTTTTTTTCACTTAGCAGTTAGCACATGTGACATTACTTAGCTTTGTGCATAAAAAATTTATAACATTAGTGTTCATGGTTGATAAATAAAATTAAGAAGATATTAGTAGGTACCTATGGATAATGCAACATTAAACATACATGTATCTTGAAACTACTATAGGTACAGCTAGCGCAAAATAACTTGATCCAAATTTTAGTACCACTTAACTTGCCCAATTTTATTATAAATTAAAATGTTTATGTTAATTTAAAATGTAATTTAAAATTTAATTTTAATTGAATTATCTATTTGCTTAATTAAGTTTAATTTGCCATACCTGTACAAGGTGTCTAAGTTTAAAGTACTTTTTATAATTTAAGAACTATGTAACACTTAGTCTGCAAATAAAAGTTTGAAGTTGAAGTTGAAGTAGCAATTTTAAGTACAAAAAGGTTTAGTGCACTGTATTAGATGTAAAAAAAGTTGGCGACCCTAGATAAGACTTACAATCACAGAATAAATAGTTGCAGTTACAATTGCTTACAATGATGTGATAAGATTATTTGGTTTGGTTCAGTAGAGTAGGCGTTTGCTTTGCATTTGCAAGTTGATAAGTATAACTTTTTTATGTATGTATTTCTATTCTAATTTACATTGGCCGATCTGATCGATAGCCAAATACAACATTCATCTATGCAATCGATGACAGGCCTTGTCGGCACAGTTCTTGAGCGGTGAAATTTAATGCGCAGAAGCATAGCCGCCTCTATTGCTAGATACTTTTTGTTATCTTTGAAATTTCACTGCTTAAGGTCTGTTTCATAATGTAAGTAGGTATTAGAATAAATGATGACAATAACACGAGCCGAAAAGTGTTAAAATGATTAACACGTGATAACAAATGATAGGTCTGACTGTCGCTCAAACTCCATAATAATGTAGGTAAATTATTTAACACTTTTTATCAGTGAATATTTATTATTTCAGGTAGCTGGGCATGAAAGAATAGTTGTTACTTTCAGGTAAGATTATTAAACTACAATTTAGATTTGAAGTAGGTACAGTCAGCAGCACATCAGGATATACAAAACTATCAAAAATTTGTAATTTATTTTTGACCCTAGCATTTTCATATTTAGGTTTGAAATTGATTTAAACTTATTACTCTGTTGTGGTAGTTCAGCGTGTTGTTGACTGTACATACCTACTTAAATATTATTATTTTTTAAACTTAATTTTTATCCATCCTGTACATCAGAATGAGATTATCCTTTAAAAGATCTTTTACTAAAATGATGATAACAAACACGAGCCAAATATGTGTTATATTGATAACCACATGATATTTAATGATAGGGCTGATATTTAAGACTTTCAGTACCTAACAGACATTTCACTTTAAGTAATCGATGGTAATAAGCCGTTTCTCTTTTTCAGGTGACGTGCAGTGTTGTGTTGTTTATAGGTATGGCATGATTATTTCTTACTTGTCCTGTTAAGTAACGTTTTTAACATAACAGATAATGGTGTCGATTTAGTGCAGCAAGACTTAAACAAAATTTAAATTCACTATTCTTTTCTTTTTGTATCGAAAAGACAAGAACAAAAGATAAAATTAAGTTTAGTCCTGTCAATTTAGTTAAGTTGTGCTGCATGAAATCAACACCAATGTCTATTCTTTTTTAACTAATGTTATTTGAAAAGAAAATATTATGTTTAAGTCACATTAAAAAGTATTAGTTGATAACTTTTCACATCATAAACAATGTATGGAAGTATCTAATATATATCTTAGAAGTTGTTATTTAATTATAGCGTTAAGTGAAGGTTGTTTTCATCAAATAGGACAAGTGAGAAAATCAGACTGGGCACATTTTTTTTAATAAAACATTTTGTGATTTTAGTGTAAGTAAATTTTAGAATTTTGTTCTTATAATTTGATTTAAAGTTTTCAATCATCTATTGATCGAAGATTAAAGTACATAAATAAATCTCTCTGGAACAGTAACAGTACTTTTCATAATAGTACCTACCTATGATTTTAGTTAGGACAAGTCGAATATCTTATTCTTTAGAAATGAGTTAGTATACTTTTATATTGTGTGGTAGGTAATTATATTAAGGGGTGCGTAAGTGTAAACAAAATTAAGTAACTGTAATAATTATTTATTTCCATAAACATAATAATATTTATTTTGTGATATGGGTCACTGTTACTTACTCTGAAATATTTACAATGTTAACTTTTACTTTCTAAAACTTAATGTATCAGCCTTTCTTTTTTATTCTATTATGCTACACTACATTTTAAAATAATCTAGTAAATTCAATACACAAGTTTATTAATGTTCATAGTCCGTATTATCTCAATGCATGTACAGTAGCCGGCAAATATCGTGAAATCAGGTGGGGAAGAGGGGCGTGCGCTATTGGTCGCTCACAAGAGCACATGCGCGAACGATCGTCGAAACTCCACTCCGTCGAAAAAGCATCAAGATGTTTGCCGGAATCTGTACCTAATGGCGCAGACACATATTCGCCTCGCCACTCACGCGAATGTGTGCCTTCGACATAACGAGGCATCATTTCATGTTTAAGTGCGTGGGTTCCTAGGGTTAGGCTCGGTGACGTTTTGCAAGCGGATGGTGAAGTCTTGTAATGCCATGTTGGGCTGGATGAAGTTGTCGATATTGGTGACGGTGCGCGAGGGTCGGTCGAAGGGGAATCCCATGGCGCGTCTGTCTGGGTACAGCCGGTCGCGCAGGCCGCAAAAGCTGGACGCCTCCTTGCAGGTTACTTCTCTGCCATCAGCCTGCTCCAGCTGGAAACAGAAAATTCATAGTATAGCTCGCGCAACATAACTTGAACTAAACCATAGACAATAAGCCTTGCGCAGTAGCAATTTCCAGTACAAACATTATAGTGCGCAGGTCACGTGGTACTAAAAATTTGGTCGTACGTACAGAAGAAGTCCATCTGCGCGAGGACAATCAAATAAGTTACTCTCGCTGCACGGCAATCCTTACTAATATTATAAATGCGAAAGTCCGTTTGTTTGTTTATTTGTTTGTTTGTTTGTTACGCCTTCACCTCTTAACTACTGAACTGATCATAATGAAATTTTGCATACACATTGTCAGGGGTACAGAGAAGGACATAGGGTACCTTTCATCCCGAAAAAACGTACTGTTCCCGAGGGATAGCAAAAATACTTTACACGCAGACGAAGTCGCGGGCGGCCGCTAGTAAAGTATAATTTCAAATTGCACAGCGTTGCGTGACTATTATGTATAAATTCACTTTCTGTCGCGTTAGTCGCGTAACTCTGTCTCTACCGACACCCCTCGTGCGCTGGGTCAACTGAGTGAGCCGCGAGCAGAAAGCTAATATAAAAGTTTAAGCGCGAAGTCCGGAGTCAGCCCCCCTGGTGCTGGCGGTCTCAATATGACGCTGACAGCAAATCAGAGAACCAGAAATGGATCAACTCTGTATTCCAACTCAACAATACTACAGGTTTCATATAGCTTCACCCGGGAATTGTTTAATTTCGTTATTGCTCGCTATATTACTTTGCTGAGCTATCTTATAGGTTTTGAAAACAAAATGCTCACCGCATCCAATTCGTAGTTGGACAGCATCACGAACAGCACGAAGGGCATCCCGGCCTCGGTTCCCTTGGGCACGAGCATGTGCTGCGGCCACCCGCAGCCGCAGAAGTTGAAGGAGGCCAGGTCCTGCGCGCGCGGGTCCTCGCCCTGGATGGACAGGTCGCGGAACGTCTGCTCGAACGGAATCGTGAACGTGGACTCGGAAGACTGTCGGGTTATAGTGTTCTCACCGGCGTTCACTATAGACAAACACAATTCTATACAGTACGAGGCATATAACTTGAAATCTGGTGGGGATTGCGCGAAACGCGTATTTTGGGTATGCGTAGCGGTGAGGGGCGCGGGCGGCGGGAGAGGGGCGCGCGCTATTGGTCACTCATAAGAGCACATGCGCGAACTTATCCCCACTCCGTCGAAAAAAATTCAAGATACGTGCCTAAAATAGTACTGTACAATACAACGTGTTACAAAATAACCCCTAATGCCGAATATGGTAGATAGGGATCATCAAACAAACTGAACAACTTTTACTATGGGACCAACTCTGAAATCGTCTGTTTCATACAAAAATTAATAACGAAAATATGCAAATGTATGAACCTGCCGATTTTTTTTCTCGATTTTAGAGTTGGTCCAATTTTTTTTTTTTTTTTTTTTTTTTTATCTTAAATGGGTTTGCTCTTGACCCCAGTCTAGCCCAAAAGCAAAGACAGGGCCTACGATGGAGCGAGCTTGCCCAGAAAGTGCTTATTCACTCTGGCCTTGAATACAGTCAGGTTGTATGCGCTCGGAAACACAGACGCCGGCAGGGAATTCCATTCCATAGCTGTGCGCATTATAAACGATGTGGAGTAGCGCTTGGTACGCAGAAAAGGTATATCAACCAAGAACGGGTGATAGCCCGCAGTGCGTCTGGATGTCCGATAGTAGAAAGGAGAAGGTGGAATGAGCTCATGCAGCTCTTGAGCACACTCACCGAAGTACAATCTATAAAAGACCGATAGGCAAGCAACTTTTCGGCGGTGAGCCAAACTGTGAAGCTTAGCTGCTACCAGTTTTTCATCGCCTATTAATCTCTTGGCTCTGCGTTCCACCGAGTCCAGTGCAGCAAGTTGATATTTCGCTGAGCCGTCCCAAAGGTGGCAACAGTACTCCATGCAGGATCGGACTTGAGCTTTATAAAGGGTTAAAAGCTGCCCAGGCTTAAAGTACCGCTTGACTTTATTTAGGATGCTCAGCTTCTTAGCTGCAGTTTGAACTTTGGATTCGATGGAGGTGCCGAAGTTAAGGTCAGAAGATAACTCCATGCCAAGAAGCTGGAGAGTATCGGTTACTTGGATAGATGTACCTCGGAAAGTAGGAGTTAAGTTGAATGGACTCCTTTTTGCGGTGAACAGACACGCCTGCGTTTTAGAAGCGTTGAAACTGACGAGATTTTCATCACCCCATTGGGAGACGAGACTTAACTTCAGGTTCAATCGCTCGACCATGGCCTCTCTCAATATTTTTACCTCATCTCTACCGACTTTCGCGCTGGACAGATATCTCTCCATGACAGTACTGTCATCTGCGTACCCAACAATGCCCGATATTAGTAGGTCATTGATGTGTCCCATAGTAATAGTTGTTCAGTTTGATGATCCCTATCCTATCTACCATATTCGGCAGGGGTTATTTTGTAACACGTTGGTTGTATACATCAACCTACGTACAAGCCTCGGCACGTATCTTTTAGCGGTGAGTGAAATTGGAGAGGATTACTGCGCATGTTTGCAGTAGCCAATGAAACCCAAAAATTACTTCTGCGCATTAAAGGTGCGGACACATTTGTCTGACGCCACGTGTGAACACGCCGTATTTTAAATAGACGTGTTTAAGATAAGTAGTGCATACATTTACTATGAAAACCGATGTCATCCGCCGTCAGACAAATGTGCCCGCACCTTAAACGTCACCACTCAAGATCCGTGCCGAGGCTTGTATCATCTTGTAACATGCAGAATGCAGATGACATGTTTTACTAAGTTGATACAATAAAATTATCATATTATTTCGTGGAGCACCTAACACTAAGAACTTGTCGTCCCCCTTCTCTACAAAACTTTGTCTGACGACAGATCTGGACATAGACACCCAATTGCACTAAACTTATGAATCGCCTAAGTCTTTTCTTAACTACAACTCGACCAAGTTCAGTAGGCGAATGACAGCTACATGACCGCTAAGTTTGACACCGTTTTAATTTGGTCGTGTTGTAGTTAAGAACAGGCTTAGGCGATCCTTAAGTTTAGTGCAATCGGGTGAGAGACTAATTTAAGTACCTTAGGCACTGACATGAAAAATTATTTTTCTTATTAACTGGACTGGCTGTCTGTATGATTTGACAGCAAAGTTCTTGTGCCTATTTGAAACTCCACTAGCGTGAGTCTAAAGAACTAATTTTGACGTGTACAATGAAAATGGTTGCCGTGATGGTCTCTCCCAAAAGGTTCTTGGTCTCTCCAGACTTCAGACTTTAGTACCATGTCCCTCACGCTATGCTCACGCCGCGTCCTACAGCGCCAAAATGGCGGAAATCAAATAGGCACAAGAGCAGTTTGACAGCAGCCAGTCCAGTGTAATAATATAGAGGTCAATGACCTTAGGTAAATACTTACATGGAGTTACGAATCTGTCCATCTCTACAAACATTTTGCGTTGATCTGACAACGCCCAAGGAAGATTCCTCTCATCGTTCTTGGGGCAAATAAAGATCCTGACCGTAGTGCGTCTGGCGTTGCTAGTGTTGTTCACGTTGATACTGTTGATAAAACACAAAGATTAACTTGCGCCTTTTGTAATTGAGTTACACTAACATGAAAAAGGCAACATTATAACATGCAGTCGGAGGCATGCATAAAGAAAGTGACATTATGAATGATTTGAGTTATATGCCTCCGACTGCATGTTATAATGTTGCCTTTAATATTTAATCTTGTTTCCATCTTTTCAGTTGACTTGTCTTTTTAGGCAGGCGGGTTTTTAATTTTTTTAAATTTATTTTTTTATTTATTTATTTTTAGTTATTATTTATATGATATACCTTTTTGAAATCCTTACAATAAGCCCTTTAATTTGACACCCATATTGCAGAATTCTAAAAAAAAATTTTTTTTTCCGCTACCTATAATAGCACCGTACAGCCGCCATGTTGGTTTTTTTATAACGCCACCTTCTTAAGAACACTTGGGCTGACGAGACAAATCTAACGATATGTTAATCATGGAAATCTGTTCAGCCGTTTGAAAGATATGAGGTAATAAAGAATATTACATACAAACTTACAAGATACGCGCGAAAAACATAACCCTCTTGCAGTCGGGTAAAAATGCCTAAATACTAACACATAGCTGAAGGGTCTGTGGTTGAGATGTGTGAAACGCGCATACACCGGCCCCCTGTTCGAGAAATCCAACCCACGGGACAGGTCCACATCGCTGGTCATCCAGAAGGTGTTCACCTCGTTGGCCTGGCCACCCTGCGTCTGTATTGTGGCTGATGTCACTTGTACACCTGGATTGGCAAGCTGCAACGAGATATAGAAAATGCAGATTAAAATATATACCATTCATATGATAAGGGACTCCGAACGTCCGAACCTTCGATGAAGTACCATGGTATATCACTGACTCTGAAATACCTACATAAAGACCTGGAAATGATTACAGTTATGGAAAAGATTGTCTATGCAACCCTGAGATACCGGAGAGACTGGATAGACACCCAAATGTTCTGGTATCAAAGGATAAATATCCTTTAAGAAGGAATTAAAGAGGAGATGCCCCTGCTGAGGTACACTACACCGATCAAAGACTGGAACTCATTTGCACATAGTGGAAAGCACCGATTGCAGATTTTAAAACAGAAAAAAAATATGATAAGGTTTTAGGAACATGATTGTTGTCTATTTACCTCGGAGTCTGTGTAAGGACGAACTGCAGCAGACTCCTTGTGCTTCTGGAAGGTGTCGTCGATCCACGCGTGCCACCGGTAGAAGAAGGGATCGCGCATAGTCGTTGCCTCATCAGCTATAACTCCAAATGATTCCTGTATGATAGGTAGTTAAGTATCAATCAATTTAACGAACGCTTTCGAAAACATTTAGGTATAGGTGCCGGCAGGGATCTTGAACGGTGAGACAAATTGGAGGGGATTACTGCGCATGTTTGCAGTAGCCCCGCTCCGCACCACGTCTTCCGCCAATGAGACCCAATAATGTCACCGCTCAAGATCTGTGCCGAGGCCCGTACCTACGTTAATACGAAAATAAAAACGAAAAAATGTTGCCATTTGCCGGGTGGTGGGAAATGCCGTAGGTATAATATGGAAAATACTATTCCCCATAAGCATATATCCTATTTGCCCAACTAAATAGGTCGTTTACTAACAAAAATTTCAAATAAATGCAAGTCAAGTTGTACCGTATGACTGTGTGATAGGAACTTGTCTAACTGCAGATGTAGGTAACTACTTAGGTAACTTTTGAAACCTATTGCCTACTTTTTTAAGGCGTTAATACGTACAAGGTAACGGTGGTTCGGGTCGTGCATGTAGGCGGAGAAGCTGTGCCCGTTGTTGTGTATGCTGCCGTAGTGGTCGCGGTTCGGAGACAGGATGCTGGCTTCCAGCATGTTGCCCAACATATCGATGTCCAGGGTCATTGTGCTGCCGTTAGGCTACACAGAAAAGACATATCGAAATTATAAAGCTGTATAGAATAGAGTGCGTCAACTGAAATCTGGCGCTAGCATGGCGGGCGCCACTTACCTACTGTTAAATTTAAATATCTTTAGAGTACTTAATTTAGTAAACAAAGCTGTCAAAATTAGTTCCTTTTTCAACCACTTGACAGAATCCCATTGTACCGGTATGCACTATTGCCTTGCACCATCAATGGTGCAGATGACACTAATATTTGCTCTACTAACGGTTAAACGGTGCAAACGAAACCTTAAGCCTATTCCAGACGACACAATTTGATCGGCAATTTATCCCAATTGCCAATCAAATCGTATCATGTAGTGGGAAATTGGCGATAAATCTAAATTGGGTGGCGAGATCACCCGATTCCAGTCGGTCCGATCAAACTGTGTCGTGTGGATAACGATTGCCAATTTAGCTCAATTAGTTCTTTTAAACCTGTGGCTTATGTTTTTTCTTTTTAACTGCCAATTCTTCAAGCACATTCTTTTCCTTTCTTCATCTGAACTGATCATGAGCCCTAACACGAGTGCTAACTTGCGTTTTTTCGATAATACCTATAGGAGGCATGGCGCACGTCCGCTCCTCTAGAGTTCGAAAATTGAATGAGATTGGGCGTCGTGTGGACAGCCAATTCAATTCGGTCGCCGATTACTACACAATTTAAGTTGCCAATCAAATTGTGTCGTCTGGAATAGGCTTTACTACAATATAGATAGTGTCATCTGCACTATTGTGATGATACTATACTAAGGACATAAAGACCAATTTTAGAAGGTAACTAAAAATAAAAACGAACGTAACAATACTTACCAATCTAACTGAACCCGTAGCAATAGCTTCCTCGACATTTCTTCTCCACCTTTCCATGTCATCGACGGTAACACTCAACCCATCGACAGGGCGGTTCAGGTCCTGCCACTGCATGTTGGCCTGCCGCGGCGGCCAGCCGCGCGACGACGTCAGGCTGTCCAGCTTCGGGAAGTACGCCTCGGGGATGGGCTCGCGCCAGTTGCTGAACTTCTTCACTCGCTTCAGGGAGTTGCAGAGTCGCTCGACGTTGTATCTATGAAGGAAAGGCACTGTCTAGACTGCGCACATACCCGGTAGTACTAAGCAAACATCTTGACACTTTTTAGACGGAGTGGGGATAAGTTCGCGCATGTGCACTTGTGATGTGAGCAAACAATAGCGCGCGACCGGCGCCCCTCTCCCGCCGCCCGCGTACCTCACCGCCACGCATACCCATAAATACGCGTTCTGCGCAATCCCCCCACCCGATTTCAAGATGTTTGCCTTGTTTTTGTACAACAATTCAAAACGATGATGTAGCCCTGCCTGCTTAGGCGACGTGCAGATGCGGGGACGCGACCGACACGGGCAGGGCGGAGCAAACGCTGGCGTGATGTGAGCAGCTATACTCCGTGAAAATTTTGTCATTTAGTTCCCGCAGTGGGGTGGTTCCACTCATGATAACAAGCAACTTTTACTATGGGGCCAACTCTGATATGGCAAAAAAAAACTGCTGTTCCATACAAAAGTGCAATATTTTCTCGACCGTAATGTAGGGGAACCTGTTGTACCTTGGACAGAGTTGTACCTAGAATAATCATGATTTTTTTAAAAATCCCGCACTTATAGAAACCGTTGTCTATGGTATTTCAAACGTCACGGTCATTTGTTAACATTAACGTGAAGTTAGTTGAGATTCGCCGGCGATGTGTGAGCACAGTTAAAAAAGGTAATTTATTGTTTGTCACTCAAAAAGTACGGTTTTTGGGCTTTACTTCATGCAAATTAATTTAAAGTGAAGCATGTTTGTGAAAACTGTTTTATTTAAAATCTAATCTTAAGCAGGCCATATACGCTAGGTTATGCATGACGGTTTTAACCGAGCTGCAAAACCTTCATGCAAAACCGAGTTCAATAGAGAGCACACACGTAAGGTTACGCATGACAGTTTTAACCGAGCTGCAAAACCTTCATGCAAGCCGCTCATGCACGCCGCTCGGTTATGCCTGTGGTCAAAACCGTCATGCATAACCTAGCGTGTGTGGTGTGGTTGGCATTGGAGCAATTAAAAAAGAACTGTAGCCCCACCCCCGGTATTTGCCATGTCCCTCAGATTTCTTCACTTATATTTTTGGGATGAATGACTTCTAGCAGAATTAATTCATTTAGATGAAATAAGCCCAAAACTTTGCCACACGAAGGGAAAGTACCTTAAATATTGAAGGTAGGAAATTTTACTGAAAGAAGACTTCATTTTGTTTATAAAAATATATGGAACTGCATTCAAAGATTTTTTTTAATTGATTGACTGATTCGATACGAATTGATGCAATCCGTAATTATTAAATTTTAAATGTTAAATTTCATGGCCTTCCATTTGTTTAAGATGCAGTGTCACTTAAGAAAAAGTAATCCTTATAAGTAACCCTTTCGATTGGTGTTGTAAAAATAAATACAAAAATGTTTTCGTTTTTGGTGGGTTCGATTCCTGGTTAAGGCAGGCGATTTTCCAAAAATCATTGAATGCAGTTCCATATATTTTTATAAACAAATTGAAGTCTTCTTTCAGTAAAATTACCCATCTTCAATATTTAAGGCTTTAAAACCATCATGCGAAACCGTCATGCATAATGCTAGGTTATGCATGACGGTTTTGACCACAGGCATAACCGAGCGGCTTGCATGACAGGCATGCATGACGGTTTTGACCACAGGCATAACCGAGCGGCTTGCATGACAGGCATGCATGACAGGCATGCAGTTTTATCCCACACACGCTCGGTTATGCATGAGGGTTTTGACCTTACAGGCATAACCATCATGCATAACCTAGCGTATATGGCCGGCTTTAGTTTATCTAGCTACTAAACGGCATGAGTGTCAAATCCTAACCTCAATCGCAAGTGGGTTTATAAAGCTTGCTAAGTGAAGTTGTCGCGAAGTTGTACCTAAGCCACCCAACTTACGATGTACCTCGGTCACTGGCCAAGTTACATCATTTTGGCCCGAAATAGATCAAAAATTGTTTACATACATTTTTATGGGTATAATTGTATTTAAATTATTAAAAAAAGTACCAAGATATTAAGTAAAAATTAATCCATCAAAGAGTGTCAACTGAAAAAGAAGAATATTCCAGAAATTGAGATTTATTGTTATTTTTTTAATACCAAGTATTTAAATTAATATAAATAATAATTGATAAAAAAGTAATTGAAAAACTGAGTCCAACATGTATCTTTTTGTATTTTTTAAGTTTTTTTAGTAAATTTTTGTTGTAAATAACTTCTTAAGTTTTTTTATAATTTATTTTTGTTTAACCCAGCACATTTAATGGATATTTTGTTAGAATTTATATTGAGGGATAAGAAAATACAAAAAATTACGTGATTCGGTGACAAAATATTGTCAACAATATTATCAAAAACTAGATGGGTGGCGACTTTTTTAAAAAACAATACTTTTACTTAAATATTGTTGTTAATAACTGTAATAAATTGTTAATTGTATAAGCTAATATAGTTAATTAATTAATATACAACAGAAAATAAATAAATTCTAGCTAATAAAAGTGTTTATCTCAATTTGAACCTGCTTTGTCCAAGGTACAACGGACACGGTCCAAGGTACATCCGGTTTTTTGTACCTAGGACAGTTTTCCGTTTTTTTTTCCAAGTGGGCAGTGGTCCCAGGTATTTGAAAATATACACAGCTTTATGAATGAATTATGTAGTTAATTAAATGATCTTTTCTTACATGAACACTAGACCGGTGTAGCATGCACCATTATTTTTTTTAAAATGAAAATTCAAAAAACTGGCCTATGTACAACAGGTTCCCCTATGGAAAAGCTGGTTTTTTTTCGCGATATCAGAGTTGGCCCCATAGTAAAAGTTGCTTGTAATCATGAGTGGAACCATCCCACTTCGGGAACCAAATAATTAAAATTTCACGATAGAGGGTGATTACATGATCAGTGGCGCCAGTACATTCCATCAGTCTGGTACTTAGGGATCATGTTTAAAAAAAAAGGCTACAGTTTGATGGAATGGACTGATCATTTAATCTCCCCTAGTAGGTAAGCGTAGAAGACGTCACACAGCGTTGTCTCTTCCCCACTCGCTGGACCTTTAGATCTCGGATTACATAGGTAGGTATCTATATCCTGGTAGGTAAATAATATAGGTGTAAGGATTATTAATAAACATAGTGCTACCAACTTACCGGGCAATAATTTGCTGGTGCATGTAGAAGAACAGTTCACCACGACGGTCTTTCGCAACGATAGATCTGTCAGCGGCTGCGAATGGGTATACAAGATGCCAGTGCCAGTGGTGCAAGTTGATGCCAATATCTTCACGCCAGTATGCCAAGCGATGCTCCACCTCTAGGTCAGTGGCAGTGTAATCGCGAGGGATTATAATTGGAGTGCGCTAAAAATAATTAATAAAATGTGTACAGTGAGCACAGTGAACAGCACACCAAAAATCAGGGAGGTCTCACTCCACGCTTAAACTTTTATATTAGCCTACCGTCGCGGCTAACTCAGTCGAGCCAGCGCGAAATGGATGTCGTGTGTCGGTTGAGACACAGCTAAGTGACTAAAGTTAACGTACTATTACTATACCCCCTAGCTAGACGATCAAGCATGGCCTGTCAAGCACGTACACGTAATTACCACCATCATTTGGGGGCGTGGCCCACCTTTTGGCGGGTCCATAGTGAAGTTTTTTAGAAAAACATTCAACAAAAACACATACACAAAACTTTGTTTCTGAAATGTTTCTCTACACACGCCGTCCACAGCGATTGCGTGGCTTGTGTAGACAAAACTTCAGTGTTGCCAATTTTATACACATTTTTATCGTCTTACTAGGAGGATTTTTATCCCCCCCCAATTTAAATCTTGGATCCGCCCCTGCCGTGTATGCGTTGACACCGCTCTACAACTGCGCTTTACTACGAGACGGGGGCCCGTACCGCACCACAGCATGAGCCTAGGGGACCATAGTTCTTAAATTGGGCCCTGGGTATCACGTGATTACAGTGACCTATCAAAGGTACTGCAAGCACATTTGTCCGAAGCCACGTGAACACGCTGTCATATGACATCGATTTTCATAGTAAATGTATGCATGAGATCACACCTATCTTATAACACGTTCAATATAAATACGGCTTGTTAAGACGTGGCGGCAGATAGATGTGCCCTCGATTATAAGATAAGTGTGCTCCAGTGCTTCTAGTGCATACATTTTACTATGAAAACCGATGTCTTAAATGACGGCGTGTTAACACGTGGCGTCAGACAAATGTGCCCGCACCTTTAGACAACCCAGTGATTCTTTCTACGCTAAAAAAATATCACTACCTAACCTACTGACGTCTGATATTTGAAATGAGCGAGCGTGAAACGAAACGTAAAAACTTGCTAAAGTCACGTAGGCCCGTCAACTTGCGTTGCGCGTGTTATTGTTTTTATTAAAAAAGTAACCTATTTCATGCCTATTTCTCAATAAAAAGTTTAAATTTGTAAGCTATAGTGACAAATGGAAGATATAGCTTTGATTCCGGGTGTAGTCGTCGTTCGTGCGAAACCAGAGGGGCAGAGGAAAACATTCAAACCGAGCATTCGCGCTTTGAACAAAATTCCCGACGATTTACTTAACGACCCTTTGTTAAACAGAGCCTGTGAGGCTCTTCCACAGAACTACAACTTTGAAATCCACAAGACTATATGGAGGATACGATCTCTTAACGCAAAAAGAGTTGCTCTTCAAATGCCTGAAGGTAATCTCGTTGTGCTGTGCGTCAGCAGTAACTTTAATTTTTTAGTTGTATGTATATGTTACGGCTAATACCCGTATTGTGGCTACACCTAGTTTTTGTCGGCTAAAACTAGGTGTAGCAGGTAGCTGTTGGTTAAAGGTTGGAAGCACAAAGCCCTCCGAATCATAAAAAAGAAGGCTAGACCTAGTTTTAACCAATAGCTACTGACTACACCTAGTTTTATCCGGCTAAAACTAAATGTAACTGCACTTCGGATATTAGCCATAACATATACACACATACTAAGTATATTGTTTGTTGTTTCCAGGGTTAACAATGTTCGCGACTACGATATGTGACATAATTGAAACTTTTACTGAAGCCGATACTGTGATCATGGGTGATGTCACCTATGGCGCCTGTTGCATTGATGATTTCACAGCGTCAGCTCTAGGAGTGGAGCTATTAGTGCACTATGGGCATTCATGTCTCATACCTATAGATCAGACCACTGATGTTAAGGTGCTTTACATATTTGTGGATATAAAAATTGATCCATGCCATTTCGTAGAAACTATCAAAGCTAACTTCCCAAAAGGCACCCATTTAGCATTAGTTAGTACAATTCAATTTGTTACAACTCTACATTCAGTAGCCAAAAACCTTCGAACCGAAAACTATACTGTAACAGTTCCTCAGTGTAAGCCTTTATCTCCGGGTGAAATACTCGGCTGCACTGCTCCTAAATTGACTGCAGATGTCATAGTATATCTTGGTGATGGAAGGTTCCATTTAGAATCCATAATGATATCAAACCCAACCATACCTGCCTACAAATATGATCCCTATGACAAGAAATTCACATCAGAAGTCTATGAACATCAATTGATGCAAACTAATAGGATGAACCAAATAAAGACTGCAGAGAATGCTGGTAGCTTTGGGCTGATTCTTGGAACATTGGGCAGGCAAGGAAGCCCAAAAGTTTTAGCAAACTTAGAGAAACAAATAGTCAATTCAGATAAAAAATATGTGAAAATTCTGTTGTCAGAAATCTTTCCAAGTAAACTTTCTCTCTTTGATTTGGATGCTTTCGTCCAAGTAGCGTGCCCGAGGCTCTCGATAGACTGGGGAACGGCTTTTCCAAAGCCTCTATTGACACCATATGAGTTCTCAGTTACATTAGGGAACAGTAAATGGCTAAGGGAAGATGGTACCTATCCCATGGATTTCTATTCCAATGACAGCTTAGGACCCTGGACACCTAACTATAAACCTGTGCTTTGTTCAGGAACAGACAAGAAATGTGAAAACTGTTGTAATGATGGTGGTAAAGAGAAATAAAGGTATACTCACTGGGACATTTGATGGTACGACTGCAGCGGTTTCACGAGCTTGAGAAAACACTTGAGAGTCTAAGAACTTGGAAGGGAAGGTCTCGGCGAAATTGGGAATTTTTATGTCTCTGGTGTCTCGTCTGAAATAATAATATGAGACATTAAAAAAAAAAATTGTTCTGTTTTCGTAAAGTGATGCAGAAATCATATCCATTTATTAAGCCAGGGGTTTTGGATGTGAAGGGGCGCGGGCCACATATGTCATTGTTTTGGGTCAAAGGGGGGCATGGATTTTTTTTGTAGAATGGGCGTCCCATATAAGGTAGGGTACCCCTGTATTAAGCTAAATAAAAATACTTAAATAACTCACCTGTGCATTAAGGCTACAGTGTAACAGTAGTTGAATAGTTGTGGGTTCAGATTGTTCCTAGCAAATACGCAAGTGGACAACAGTTCTTGCAGCTGGTCAGTGGGCACACCTTTAACAATATTTCAATTATTGTCATACTGGCTATGTGAATAAAAGCAATTTATTTATATGTTACTAGAATAGTAAAATTGTACCTGTACTTTTTGATAATTGAATGTTGGTTTACATAAATTATTTACATCTTTTATTTTACATCTTGGGACCATTAATTGGGACTGTATTCAAAGATTTTTGAATGCAGTTCCTGCCTGCTAAGACCATGAATCGAATTCACCAAAAATTAAAAAAAAAAATGCGATACTGCGAAAGGGTTACTCATAAGGATTATTTCTTAAGTGACACAGCATTTTAGAAAAAGGAAGACCATGAAATTAACCATTTAAATTTTAATAATTACGGACTGTTCCAACTTGTATGGAATCGTATGCGTTTTTTTTTTAATCTTTGAATGCAGTTCCATTTCTTTTTATAAAAAATATGAAGTCTTCTAACAGTAAAATTTCCTATCTTCAATAAGGTACTTTCCCTCCGTGTGGCAAAAATTTTGGGACTGTATAAAATATGAAAACATTTCTTACTCATAAGGACATCGATAACTTCACTGGCCATTTGCTGGTGGCGCGGAAGGAACAGGGAGAAGTCGGCGTCGGAGGGCAGCTGCGACGCCAGCGGGAACTGCGGCACGCTGCCCAAGTTCTGGAGCGGGATCCTCTCGCCCGCATCGTCGCCGAAACGGTTGTTCAACTCGATGCCGTTGTTCTCGTAACCTTTTGGCTGGGAAAAACATAGATTTAATATGTGCGTGTGGTGTGAGTGTTCGTTTCATAGAAATTGATTTTACCATACGAAGAATTTAAGAAATAATTGTGCAAACTTGATTGTAAAATCGAAAAATTTGTGAAACCTATGTAGACCAAGTTATGGTCGATTATATAGAACACTCATATCGCCTGCCTCGCGAAAACGCCATACTTGATATCAATACCTATATTAAACGTATGTTAAAAAAATATGTAAGTATGGAAAATTTGTGCTGAATTTGTGTCAACTTTTCACAAAATAATAAATTCATTTTCATGGTTAATTTGGATTTTATAAGGGTTTTTAGGAACACACACCACACTCACTGTGTGGTGTGAGTGTTCCTAAATTGACTAACTTTAACTGAATAATATTGAAATTTTATTACTGTATACAGTGGATCTGCTGAAGTGCGAAAAATTGTTTTACATATTTCGTACTTTAACTAGGTAATCTGCAGATTCCCTAGCTAATCTGCAGATTAACGACCAAGGATCAGGGGCCGTACCGGCTAACGAATCGATTATCGAAAAGTCTGCTGGGTTTCAACTTAAAACAGAAAGATCAAAGTAAGGAATTTCGTCTTGTACTTTCTGTTGACGTAATTTGGAAGATAACGATGTTCGTGTGACATAATGAATTGGGGTTCGCCATTTTGGCCCAATTGGGGCTCGATTTATCTGTTTTAATTTGAAACCCAGCAGACTTTTCGATAATCGATTCGTTAGCCGTACGGCCCCAGTTAAAATCCGGAAACAGGTTCTTTTATTGAAGAAAAGGATTCCGTACTCTAACGGTAACATATACACTTTTAAGACTCCTCGTGACCACGGCTCCTGGAAAGGTGTCGAAACGTTGGGAAACCCAAAAAAACAATAAATCAAAACTTATAACATCTGAATTAATACCAATATACCTACGCTACGCGCTGTGTAACTGTAATCCGTAAAAAGTGTTTTATTTCTAATAAACCTAACTAACTTAGGCTCGTATTACAGAACGAGACTCAAGCACTGCTTGCTGCTTGAGTACAGTTAGAAAGGGATGGTGCTATTCATCGCATATAGCGCCATCCCTTTCTAACTGTACTCAAGCAGAGATTTGAGTCTGAGTTTGATTCTATAATACCAGCCTTAGGGTCTTATTTATTTTGTTGAAGGAAACCACGGTGGCTGAAAAGCCAAGGCGCATAATTTGTTTAACTCGGGCGCGAAGTCGATTCCTGTCTGTGGTTGTTTTATGCTGGCACTACATACTTATATTGGCCCATGATGGGCACAATTATTCATCGTGCATTGCCGGTTTTGTAACAAATGCTTCAAAGAGGTTCTTTCAAAAGCATCACTGTACGATAAATTGTGCCGATCATGGGCGACTATGTAGTGCAGCGCAGCCGTTAGAGTTTAAGTTTGTCATCGTTATATAATCTGTTTTGAAAAATCTTACCAGAAGTTGTTCAGTAAGTTGGAAAAGAGAATTGTCCTCGCCTTTTGGTATGATCAGCGGCTCACTCGGTCGATCGTACAACAACTCGAAGCTCTTTTTGGACATTATAAATTATTTAAAAAAAACTTGTTAAATGAAATTCCACTCACTTCACAGAAACTGTGAAGTGGGATTGTGTTTGGTGTTAATTGCTAACTCCTTTTATACTTTTATTTCATTCAAGGGGCGGCGAACACCGGGTGCAAAAAACCACATCAAAATAACTGATAATTCGTGAGAGAAATTGTTATCGAACTAAACGGACAAAGTATTTGTGGTGGTGTAATATGGCATAGGTACAAAGATAATGCATAATTTGGCGGAAGAAACTGATAAGGAATAATAATTATTGTTTTAGCATTTGTAGGTATCTTGCACCTATGAAAAATCTTTAACTGCAATCCACATAATATGTACAACAAAATGCTCTCCTTTAACTAAACAGGGGGCCAAGTCTGCTAATGTTTTCGTCAAAATCGTAGTTCAATGGTGTTCTAATGGTAATGCTTTTTGACACAGTTCTTGTTTCTTAAACCCAAAATCAAGACACAATATGTATCCGTTTTGGGTTTAAGAAACACAATGTGTTTAAGTTTTGGGTTTAAGAAACAAGAACTGTGTCAAAAAGCATTACCATTCAAACACAATTGAACTACGATTTTGACGAAAACATTAGCAGACTTGACCCCCAGGTATCTTACGCTTTAAATGAGCTTTAAGCTTGAAAGTACCTACTTAGTACGGCTTTTTTCAACCAAACACGGTCCCATCCGGCAGAAAGCATGAAACTTGGCATGCATGTAGCCAACGAAATAAGAGAACTATTTAGTTGAGGGCAGTCGTGTTTTTAATATTTTTTTTAATTTTTTTTTTAACTCAGCTCTTTCTTAGTTGGTCTCATTCTTAGACAACTTCGTCATTTGCTCATCGTCGTAGGTGTACAAGTAAAGGTGATGATCTACGAACAAAGATACTGATGATGTACAGCGAACGCATGGCCAACTTACCGCGGAATCGACTTTGGAATATACAGCCACAAAATAATAGTAAGTACAGCAAAAGCCATTCCGCACCCTGATTATCTAAAAAGAAACTATTTAGCGACCGGTTTCATTCCACATACATTGCTAATTTTCTTTGGTATGTTTTTTTTAATCCAAAAAGAAGTAGCAATGGATCACTATCATCTATGAACTGCAACCGGTCGCTAGGTGGTTTCTAATTAGATAATCAGCCCGCAGGTTACTTACTTACTGTTAATAAGTCTAAGTACAATGAATTTATTAAAACTATTTAAGACCTACCTATTACCTTGTGGCTTGTTACCCTAGTAACAAAGTAAAGGTGCCTACTTCTATTGAGACAACTACATTACAGCTGCATTGTAACGGTTAAATTTATGTTTATAGACGTTTATAAATTCTGTGTACTATTAAACTTGTATATATTCTGTGTTTCTATTCTTCTGATATTATTTGTTATGCTAGGTATGTGGTAAGCAGAAGCAAGCAGTGTCCATGGAAGTTCGGCCATCATTAGGGCGGCGCGCGGCGGGGCGAACTTTTTCATTATTTATCTAGGTATCTTGGAAATATCTTAGCACTAATAAGTATCAGTATCATCAGTAGGTATCATCATCATCAACTAAATTGCACTAATGCTTGCGTTCATAATAAGGGTGGTGTGGTTGCATCCAAGAACTTGAAATCCATTATAATTATGATGATGGTTGCATCTAATTAATAACGAGTTTATGGGTGTGGCAAAGTTCTAATGAAGTATGTATTCAGCGTAGACTATTTAGTGCGGCGGTAATCTTAAAAAACTGGCCAAGTGCGTGTCGGGCCACGCGCCGTAGGGTTCCGTAGTTACCTTATACTATACCATATTTAATACCACCTATCATTTTTCGTCTTCAAAAATAACTTTGATTTTCACAGTGTTGGTATGAACGACAAAGTTATATTTGCGGTTTTGGAAAATGTGCTAAATCTCGAAAACTAATTACTATATCTCGTTCAAATTAATTTTGGTTGAAAGTTTTTATTAAGATCTACAGCAAATATTTTTTTTAGATTTTTCACTCTCTTATTTCAAAAGTTAAAGGGGGGGGGGGACACATTTTACCACTTTGGCGGTGTATATCTTTCAAACGGTTGACTTTTGAGAAAAAGTTGTCTTAGAAACCTCAATGTCATTTTTAAAGACCTATCTATAGACATCCAACACGTGTTGGTTTGAAGAAAAAAAATTTTGTCAGTTTCCGTTCCATGTATTGGGAGCCCCCCCTTAATCTTTTATTTTTCTTATTTTTGTATTAAATTCGTTAAGCGGTTAACAGAATACATCTACCTACCAAGTTTCAACTTAACAACGTAAGTCTTAATACTTTCGGAATAAAGTGGCTGTGACATACGGACAGACAGACAGACATGACGAATCTATAAGGGTAAGATAAGTATAAGGGTAAGGTAAGTATAAGGGTAAATGGCAAAAAACGGAACCCTTATAGGGTTCCGTTTTTTGCCATTTAGGCTGCGGAACCCTAAAAAGACGCTTAGAAAACACTTTTCGTACAAGTCATCTCGGAAATATGAAAATGTGGTATCGATGCATTCAGTACGATCCCCTGATTACAAATATATAAGATGACAAGTGCGAAAATGGTGGGGGTAGAAACTGTGACGTCATAAAGTTTTCAGTACAAAGATTTTTTTTTTCATACCATGTGGCATATCAAATAAAAGGGCTTTGTGAGTAGATTGCGAAAATATAAAACACTATAACATTTTCACTACTTGGTCTAACAAATTATTAGCAAACGTCGAAAAATTTCGCAATTCAGAATCGCCATTGAACAGGTCTAGATTGAAAACGACTGAATCGATTTCTACAAAAGACATAACAAATAACTCTGCACATACTCTTTTCGAATTTCCAAAGGTAATTGACCAAAGATATTTAAAAATAAGAAAAGT
This sequence comes from Agriphila geniculea, assembly GCA_943789525.1. NCBI lineage: Eukaryota > Metazoa > Arthropoda > Insecta > Lepidoptera > Crambidae > Agriphila > Agriphila geniculea. The sequence continues at coordinate 9,503,827 of OX038889.1, forward strand.
ACGTCAGTTTTAATAACAGTATAATTTTCTGCTTTTTCTAAATTCTCGGATTCCTTTATTAATTAATAAAAAAACAAATAAATAAACTTTCGTATGTTTATCCTTACTTGTCCTATTTAGTAAACAGTATTTGACAGTTTCCATGCTTCTATTAAATTTTAATCACTATTAAAAAATGTGTGGAAATTAAATTAAATGCGTGGAAAACCATTTGTTGAATTTTATACATGATTATTTCAAAAAAGAATTGAGTAAAGTTTGTTTACCAAATAGGACAAGTAAGGATAACTAAAAGTAATGACAAATACACATGGAAAACACACACAGTTGCTCGGAGACCTCAATAACCTGACGAAACGTTATTTACAAAAAATCAAAACAATACACAAAAATCACAGTCTTCCTAATGGGTGTAAAAGGGGCTTAACGGGTGTAAATAATCATTCATAAAATACAACAAATGTTTTACCACGCATAGAATATCAAAAATATTGTAAATTGTTAGTAATATTTGATTTAATAAGACAACATATTTTAAAATAGTGATTAAGTTTAAAAGAAGTATCTAAAGTGCCAAAATTTGGTTATTTAAACCTTCGTCTGTTTATCCTAACTTATCCTAGTAAGGATAAACATACGAAAGTTTTTTTATTTATTTTTTTATTAATTATTAAAGGAATCTGAGAATTTAGGAAAAGCAGAAAATTATGCCGTTATTAAAACTGATGTACTTTTCTTATTCTCAAATATCTTTGGTCAATTACCTTTAGACATTCGAAAAGAGTATGTGCAGAGTTATTTGTTATGTATTTTGTAGAAATCGATTCAGTCGTTTTCAATCTAGACCTGTTCAATGGCGACTCTGAATTGCGAAATTTTTCGACGTTTGCTAATAATTTGTTAGACCAAGTAGTGAAAATGTTATAGTGTGTTATATATTCGCAATCTACTCACAAAGCCCTTTCATTTGATATACCACATGGTATGAAAAAAAAATTTCTTTGTACTGAAAACTTTATGACGTCACAAATTCTACCCCCACCATTTTCGCGCTTGTCATCTTATACAGGGTCACTGGAAATATGACGTATTCCTGCTAAATGGTTATAGATGAGGTCAAAACAAATATTTTTTGTTATATTACTTTTTCTCAAAAAGTTCATAGTTTTTGAGTAAATTAAAATTAAGTAATTTTTTACCAAAAGTACGTTTTCAAATACCAAAAATTTACATAAAAGATAATTACTCGTTCGATTCCGGTTTTTTTATTATTTTGGTATAGAAAACAGTCTAAATGTTGATAATGAATAAAAAAAGTTACAAAAAGTACATGTGTTTATAAAAAAATCAATCCTTAAAAACATTTTTTATTTTTATTTTTTCAGATTTTCTAGAAAAGGCAGCAAATATCTTTAAAAAATTCCTAGTAACTAAGCGTGCATAATATTTTAAAAACATCACCATCTATTCAGCTTTCAGTTGAGGTATAAAACTTAATAATAATTTAAATAAAAAATGAGAAATTAAAACTTAAGTGAATTGCAGTCCCATTTCATGTAGCAAAAATTTCCTACTTCGAGCGCTTCGGAGGTGGCCGTATTATCCTACTTTATAATGGACTGTATGAATTAAAAGCTCTCTTCGATATTTTCTTCTTTATTTGGGTCTTCCTGTTTACAATGTTGCGTGGTTGAACTGCGATCTCGAACTGTGCCCAGACACTATCCGGCCCTATTTTTATACCTGCGCGCACCGAGCGCCCGGCCGGCTCCGGCCAATCACAAGTCCTACATTTATTGCCTGACCAATCGCAGGCCCTACTTTAATTTCTAAGCGCTGTCTCGTTCCTACCGGTGCCTCTCTGTCTCGCAGTGTTATCTCTGTCTAATATATACTTTTATTTCATTCTTTCTAATTTGTCCTACCTCGGATAGTGTGCTGAGCTTACAATTTTTAATTTGAACTTATCTAACAACAATATCTTACTTTGCGTACTTATGCCTATTTTTACATATCTTACTTACTAAATATCATGTTTATTTACATTGACAACATACTCATTTCTTATTTATTACATACTTAATATTTCCTATTGATAACATGTTAAATATTGCCTACTTTATCGTAATTTCATACTTATTTGTTTCCTAGCTAATTACCTACTTTTCCTACTTATTCTTACTTATGAACTAAATAAATGTGAACACCGTTTTGGAATTCTTTAATAGAAACTCTTACGATCTAAGTTTATACATATCGAAAAACACGTGCTATTTATTTACATGTTTGCTAAGCTCGCCGTCCTCAACATCCTCCCCCCGGCGTAGCTTGCGTAGCCTCTTCCACCGGGAGCACGGCGAGTTTACTGGCGGGACGCTTGAAGACCCCAGTCCTAGTCTTGACTTCGGCCACTCGTACACCGCCGTCTGGTCCCTCGTACACCCGCTCGATGATACCCATTGGCCACACGTTGCGGGGCAGCGTATTGTCCACCACCACGACGACATCACCAGGTTGCAGGCGTCGTCTCATGTTTGTTGCTTCGCCTCGCGGGATCAGGGTTGGGAGGTATTCGTGAACCCAACGCCTCCAGAAGTGATCCGCTAAGGCTTGGCTGGCTCGCCATGTCCTTCTGTCGGCTTCGTCGCACGGTCCCGTGGAAGGCAGCCCAATCGATGAGCCCAACAGGAAGTGGTTGGGTGTGAGCGCCTCCGGGTCGTCTTTGCTCACGCTGACGTGGGTCAGCGGTCTGGCGTTGATTGAAAACTCCGCTTCGGTCAGCAGAGTCCCCAGGACCTCTTCTGCGGGCGCCTTTTCACGCATGGTGACGCTAAGCGCAGCCTTCACCGAGCGTACTAGTCGTTCCCAGGCTCCTCCTTGGTTTGGAGCCCCTGGCGGTATGAATCTCCACTCCATCCTATGTAGCAGCCCTTCCTCATGCAGAGCTGGCGCCCATTCAGTGTAGGCAGCTCGTAGCTCCTGGTCGGCCCCTCGGAAGTTTGTTCCATTGTCCGAGTACATCATCTTTGGCCATCCTCTTCTGGCCGCCATACGTCGTAGCGCCATTATTGCGGAGTCCGTTGAGAGCGACGAGACGAGCTCTATGTGGACGGCGCGCGTGGTGAGGCAGGTGAAGATCGCTCCCCATCTCTTCTCTCGGCGGCGCCCTATTTTAACCATCATTGGCCCAAAATAATCCACGCCACAGTTAGTGAATGGGCGGTGAAAAGGGTCCAGGCGGGCACGTGGGAGGTCCCCCATCGTCGGTGGTCTTGGTCTTGCTTTCTCGATCTTGCATTTCGCGCAGTCTCTCTCGATGGCTCGTACTGTGGGTCGTAGGTGGATGACCCAGTACCTTTGTCGCAGGTCGTTGGTCACGCGTTCTCTGTTGGCGTGACCTGCAGCACAGTGTTCCCGTAGCACGATGAGCCTCGTTATTCGATGACGTCCGTCCATGATTATTGGTTTCTTCACGTGATCGGGTGCGGTGGCGGCTTGGATTCGACCGCGCACCCTTATGATGTCGTCCTCCAGCACTGGATCTAGCTGAAACAGGCGACTGCTCCTGGTTATCGGTCGTCCCATCTTCATTTTCTTAATGTCTTCTTTGAAGCTTTCACGCTGTGCTCGCTTGATGAGCTCTTGTTCTGCTCGTTCTATGTGCTGATGTTCCATCCGCTTGGCTTTTCTTTTGCATATGTCGATGAAGGCCAATACCCTTGCCGTCGCACGCACCAACGTTTCATACTTCGAGAAGCGTGCGGGGTCTGGTGTCCATTCTTGCTCGTGTTCTTCTTCGGTCACGTGTAGGACTTCGGATTCTTCTTGTTCTTCTAGGGCTTTTGCCATAGGCCATTGCTCCTCTGGTTCATATAAGAATCGAGGTCCTTCAAACCATCTGCTGTTGGCACTTATTGGTTCGTCCGACAGCCTGGTAGCGTCGTCTGCGACGTTCTCCATGGTCGGGAGCCATCGCCATTCTTCATGATGTGTGAGCTCGGATATTTCCCCCAGTCGATGAGCCACGAATGGGGTGTATCTTTTTTCATCGTGACGTATCCAATGGATCACCGTCGTCGAATCGGTCCAATAAGTCGTGCTTGCTATCTTCAACCGATGTTCGTTCTTGATCTGCTCGGCGAGCCTCGCTCCGATGACCGCGGCTTGAAGTTCTAGCCTTGGTATTGTTTGCGTTCGTCGTGGCGCCACTTTGGCTTTGGCGGCCACGAGAACCACTTTGATCTGCCCGTCGCTGCTGATCATCCTCCAGTAGGCCGCAGTTGCGTATGCTTGTTCGCTGGCATCGCACAACACGTGTAACTCGATGCGCTCGTACTTCTGCGTCGAGTAGCACCTTTGAAGCCGTAGTTTTGCTATATCTTCCAGGCGCGCCAGCCACCTTGAGAATTGTTCTTGCTCATCCCTCGGGATTGGTTCGTCCCAGGAGATCTTTAGGCTCCACAGGCTCTGTAGTATTATCTTCGCTCTTATGGTGAAATGGCTCAGCAGGCCCAGCGGGTCGTAAATGGACATGACCGCACTGAGGGCTTCCCTTTTGGTCGGCGCGCGCACTTGTCTTCTTACTTCTTCTGGGACCTTGTTCATTGAAGTATTGAAGCCCAGCTCGTCGTTTTCCGAGCTCCACATCAGCCCGAGGATCTTGTTTTCTTGTTCTCCCCCCAGTGGAGTAGGGGATGTGGCATGTAGCTCCGTCGGCACGTCACGTAGCACTTCTTGTCTGTTGGTACTCCATTGCCGCAGCGTGAATCCTGCTGCTGCGTGCACCTTCCTTGTTTGGGCTATGGCGGTTCGAGCTTCTTCTTTGTTTTCATAGCTCGCCACATAGTCGTCCATGTAATGTGATGTTGTGATGGCTTCCAGCGCCAATGGACATTCCTCTTTATGTTGCTCGGCGTTGAAGTTCCTCACGAAGTGTGCCATGAATGGTGAGCTTGCCGCGCCGAATATCATGCTCGTCATCTTGAAGTGTCTTGGTGGGCTTATTCTATCTTCACCGCGCCATAAGAATTGTTGCGCGGGCTGATCTTGCTGCCGTATCTTGATTCTTAGGAACATCTCTTGGATGTCTGCTGTGACGGCGACTTCATTTTCTCGGAATCTGAACAGGATTCCAGGAAGAGAGAGTAGCAGATCAGGTCCCTCCAGCAGGTGGTCGTTCAGGCTCACTCCTCGGCTCTTCGCTGCCGCATCGAAAACCAGTCGCTGCTTGCCGGGCTTATTTGGGTTCTGCACGGCGAAGTGTGGGAGAAACCAGCAGCGGGAACTGTTCATCTCTGACCCATCGCAGGGCTCCGCGTACCCCTTCTTCAGTAGGTTTTCCATTTGCGCAGTGTACTCGGCCGCGAACTCAGGTGATGCGTCCATTTTCTTTTCTATACTTTTCAGTCTTCGGAATGCCGTGTCATAGCTCGGTGGCATCTTGATATGATCGTGACGCCATGGCAGACCAACTTCGTAGCCCCCGTCAATTTTCTTAATTGTCTTCTCCACTGTTTCGATGGCTCGCTGGTCCGCTTCACTTATTCGTGGTTTCTTCGAAACGCCCAGTGCCTCAATCTTGAAGTGGTAGTCGACGAGGTCGTGGAGTTGATTGTCGCGTCGCTCATCGATGTTCGAGTGCCGCTCAGGTTCATAGATGTGTAGCACTCTTTCGCTTGTCTTCATGATGACGCTTCGTGGTACCGTTCCGTGTACCACCCAACCAAGTTGTGTTTTAGAAGCAGCTGGCTGGTCTGGTCCCCCGGTCCTTAGTTGCCTGGAGACTATGTTTTCCCAATGGTCGGTGCCCACTAGGATGCCTGGCCGCGCCTTTTCATAACATATTTCTTCTTGTTTCATGTCTCGAAGATGTTCGTATTTCAATAGCTCTTCAGGTATAGTTTGTTGATGTAGCCTCAAATTCTTCATGGTTCTGGCGTTCAACTTGTAGGACTTGTTTTCGTTCTTGCCCCGGATTCTTACTGTGACTATCTTGCTATTGGTGCTTCTTGTCATGTTCACGCCGTGTAACTGCAGTGTATGTGCCGGTCCCTCAGCTCCAACTTCACTGGCTATGTCTTCGTCGATGAGGGTGATGGTTGCTCCTTCATCCAAGAGTGCGTAGGTGTGCACCTCCCCCCGTGGTCCGGCGACGACCACTGGACACATCTTCAGTAGCACGGCGCGTGGGCCCGTGGCTTTGTTGGTAGCCACAGACAACACAGTTTCATTGTTCGACGGTGCTTGCGTGTTCGGTGTCGCTTGCGTGTTCGGTTGTTCTTCTTGTTTTTCAGTATGCAGAGACTTGTGATGCGGACGCTTGCATTGGTTCACGCCACATGGCTTGGCGCGACAGTTCCCTCTTCGGTGGCGGGAGCAGGCACACTTGAAGCATATTTTTCTCTCTTTCAAGAAGTCCCATCGCTGCTCCGTTGTCATATCTTGATACTTCGGGCACCGAGGAAGTGCATGTGCTTGTCCACAGTTCGGACATGATTCATTATCTTCTGTCTTCTCTGACATGTTGTAGACGGTACCGATCTTCTTTTTCGGTTGCAGGACAGCAGGTCGGAGTTCCTTCTTCGTGTTCGTACTTGTAGTCGGCGTCGGAGCGTAGGTGTATCTTAACGCTCGGTCCGCCTCTCGCATAAGGAAACGCGAGAGCATGATGATTTCAGGTTCCGCCGTCCCTTCATACTGGCTTGCGAAGTCACACCATCTCGATCTGATGTGTGGGCTCAGCTTGTCTAGCACTTCTCTTGCTAGCATTGGGTTGTAGAGGTAACCGCGCTGGTCGATACTCTTCAGGACGCAGACGGTGTTTTGAAGGCGCACAGCGAAGCTATTTAGGTCCGTCGCTGATGAGCTTGGTTTCGGCATCTTCTTCAAATCTTCAATTGCCCGATCGATGATGATTTCTGGTCTTCCGTAGCATTGTTCGAGCGTGCGCATGATAATCCCAGGGTCGGTGGCAGTGTGTAGTAATGCAGACACTACGTTTCTTGCTTCACCCTTGAGACAACTTCGAAGTCGCTGTAGATTTTCTGCCGCCGATATTTCATACATCTTCGTGCTGTCATCCACTGCAGCCTTGAACGGTAGCCACTCGTTGACGTCACCACTGAATATTGGCAGGTCAGTGTGACGTAGTCTCGGCCGCGCCATCTTCTCTAATGTTTCGGCAAGTTGTTCAATTCCGTTCCGATTTCTTGACGGCGTGTGCGATTGTGATTGCGATCGCTCCTTGCTGACAGGTACTTCGAAGCGTAAATGTCTTGGTTCTTCCCGTTGATTCGTTGCTCGTAGCCATTCATCAACTCGTTGTTCTTGAGGTTCTTCGTGCAGGCTGTCGTTGTCTTCTTGAATGATTGAAACCTCCGCAGCCAATCGCTTCTTGACTAGATCGGCTTCGATTTCAAGTTCTTTTCTTCTCAATGTAGCGAGTTTCTCAGCCGCTTCTAGTTCCGCCAGACGAATTCTCGCAGTTGCGCTGGCTGTCGACCGCTGAGAGCGCACAGAGTGCGCCGGTGACCGCGCACGTGGTGTTTTTTCAACGGCGCGTGGTAATTCTTCAACGGCACCCGCACGTGGTATTTCTTGAACCGTCGACGTTCTTGCAGTATTCATGTTTCGTGGGTTTGCTTCGTTTCGCTCTGTACTTTGTTGTCTTGAGCTCGGCGAGGCTGGTGGGTCTAGTGATAGCCGCCTTTTTCGTTCGTAGTCGATCCGCTGCCTTTCATGGTCTCCGGGTGCTGCGGCGTGGGCCCTTTCTTGAGCGCGGCGTTGCTCTCCGGCATTGCTTTGGCTCCTTGTGATCATGGCTGGTACCGTAGCGTGTAGCGTTCTTCCTTTGCTTCACTTCCGGGAGGCAGGAACCGAGGTTGCTTGATGTAGCGGTTTCTTGATCCGTTGATCCGGCTCGAAGGACCACAATATAATGGACTGTATGAATTAAAAGCTCTCTTCGATATTTTCTTCTTTATTTGGGTCTTCCTGTTTACAATGTTGCGTGGTTGAACTGCGATCTCGAACTGTGCCCAGACACTATCCGGCCCTATTTTTATACCTGCGCGCACCGAGCGCCCGGCCGGCTCCGGCCAATCACAAGTCCTACATTTATTGCCTGACCAATCGCAGGCCCTACTTTAATTTCTAAGCGCTGTCTCGTTCCTACCGGTGCCTCTCTGTCTCGCAGTGTTATCTCTGTCTAATATATACTTTTATTTCATTCTTTCTAATTTGTCCTACCTCGGATAGTGTGCTGAGCTTACAATTTTTAATTTGAACTTATCTAACAACAATATCTTACTTTGCGTACTTATGCCTATTTTTACATATCTTACTTACTAAATATCATGTTTATTTACATTGACAACATACTCATTTCTTATTTATTACATACTTAATATTTCCTATTGATAACATGTTAAATATTGCCTACTTTATCGTAATTTCATACTTATTTGTTTCCTAGCTAATTACCTACTTTTCCTACTTATTCTTACTTATGAACTAAATAAATGTGAACACCGTTTTGGAATTCTTTAATAGAAACTCTTACGATCTAAGTTTATACATATCGAAAAACACGTGCTATTTATTTACATGTTTGCTAAGCTCGCCGTCCTCAACATACTTATATCATAAATGTGAAAGTTTTTTTTTTTGGATGATTGTTAATCAATCATGCAAAACGGCTGAACGGATTTGGATGAAATATGGCGCACAGATAGTTTAAAAGCCGGATTAAAACATAGGAGGATACTATTATCTTGGTTAAAGGTTCCCTAGGGATTTTCTCGAATATAAATGCCGATGAAGTCGCGGGCAGAAGCTAGTTTGCCATAAATGGTCATGCTTACTAAAAATAATAATAAGAGTTTGGGGACAAGCTTATTTTCCGCCGATGAGTCAAAATTTTTTCGGACGGCATCATAAATAACCATGCATATCAGCCATTTTTAAAGCCTTTATGCCAGGCCTTCCTTTTGGCTTGTGAATGATAGAGCGGACGGGCCATAACATAACCCACCACGTGGACCCAATGTGGATTGGTCAGTGTTAACGACTGTAAATGTAGCCAGGACCAACGGCTCTATGTAAGGTACATTGTGTTAACACCGACAAATCCGCATTGGGCCCATGTGGTGGGTTATGGCCCGTCCACTTTATCCATCCACAAGCCAAAAGGAAGGCCTGGCATCAAGGCATTAAAAATGGCTGATATGCATGGTTATTTTTGATGCCGTCTCTATAAAATTTTGACTCATTGGCGGAAAATAATCCTGTCTCGAAACTCACTCGGACGAAAGTATTTTTAGTAAGCACGACCATTAATGGCAAACTAGCTTATGCCCGCGACTTCATCCGCATTTACATTCGAGAAAATCCCTAGGGAACCTTTAACCAAGATAATAGTATCCTCCTATGTTTTAATCCGGCTTTTAAACTATCTGTGCGCCATATTTCATCCAAATCGGTTCAGCCGTTTTGTGCGACTGATTAACAACCATCCAAAGAAGCAAACTTTCACATTTATGATATAAGTAGGATAATACGGCCACCTCCGAAGCGCTCGAAGTAGGAAATTTTTGCTACATGAAATGGGACTGCAATTTACTTAAGTCTTAATTTCTCATTTTTTATTTAAGATATTATTAAGTTTTATACCTCAACTGAAAGCTGAATAGATGGTGATGTTTTTAAAATATTATGCATGCTTAGTTACTAGGATTTTTTTAAAGATATTTGCTGCCTTTTCTAAAAAATCTGAAAAAATAAAAATAAAAAATGCTTTTAAGGATTGATTTTTTTATAAACACCTGTACATTTTGTAATTTTTTTTATACATTATCAACATTTAGACTGTTTTCTATCTTAAAATAATAAAAAAACCGGAATCGAACGAGTAGTTTTCTTTTATTTTCAATTTTTGTTTTTGAAAACGTACTTTTGGTAAAAAATTACTTAATTTCAATTTACTCAAAAACTATGAACTTTTTGAGAAAAAGTAATATAACAAAAAATATTTGTTTTGACCTCATCTATAACTCTTTAGCAGGACTACGTCATATTTCCAGTGACCCTGTATATTTGTGATCAGGGGCTGTATTATGACCTCTTATTTCCAGTCAGTTTTCTGACTGGCTATCAATCTATCTCTTTTATTTGCTATACACCGAGAAAGAGATGTCACTACAGCAATTTATAAACCTGGCAGGATTTAAGAGCTTGTAATACGGCCTCAGGGCATCGTACTGAATGCATTGATACCACATTTTCGTATTTCCGTGAGATGACATGTGCGAAAACTAACCTCAAACCTTGTTTTACCGCCCTACTAATTAGTCAAACTTTGTATACCTACATTCTCTTTGTATCGCGCGTCTCGAAGCTTTTCTTGTTGTGTTGTACTACCACTATACTTATCAAATCTTTGAGTCAGGAATTAAGGAGTTTAATTTTCACTTAATGGAAATAAATTGGTATTATATCGGGTCATTTTGAACTTACCATCCAAATTTTAAGGATGTGTCCAGTTCATGAAACTAAACAACTTTCTCAAAGAAACATGTGTCAAATTTCGCCAAAAAATTTTGGTTATCCCATACTAATTGATCATGTGATCTCTTTGATTTGTATGGAAAGTCAATTTTTATTTTACATATTTGACCATGTGTTCCTTAGAGAAAGTTTTCAGTTTCATGGACTGAACACATCCTCAAAATTTGGATGGTGGATACAAAATGACCTTGTATTTTACCTATATTTTTATTTAATTTATAATAATAATAATAAAACGCTTTATTGCACACTAGAAAAGGACATTACAAAGAAGAAAACAATAAACATAGACAAGTATACAAAAGGCGGCCTTACTGCTATGTAGCAGTCTCTTCCAGGCAACCTTGAGTAGAAAAATATTAAAGGGAAGAGGACAGATGGGGAGTGGGTGCAAAAGTACTAGAAGGACAACAGATATAGATGTACATAAATTAAATAGAGAGCGAAAAATGTGTAAGCATATAAAATGAAAGTTGAAAGGGAAATATGAGAAAAAGGTGGTATTATGTGGGAGAAAGGAAATGTCTTCTAACTTGATCCTTGAAAGATCTTAAGTTAAGGTACGAGCTTTACGGATGTCCTCTGGAAGTGCGTTCCACAAACGGACAGCATGTACAGAGAATGAATAAGAAAGGAAATCAGTGGAATGACGGGGCATATCGAGGGTGAGATTAGAAGAAGAACGCAGAGTACGTAGTGAGGAAGAGGATCGAAAGTCGAAAGATTCTTTAAGATAAAGCGGGGAAGTTGGAAGGAAAAGGATAGAGTACAGGAGCGTAAGAGTGTGTAAGTCCCTGCGCCGACGAATAGGGAGCCAATTAAGCTTTTGGCGAAAGTGAGATACGTGGTCGAATTTACGTAAATTGAAAATGAACTTGATGCACATATTCTGCAGACGTTCTAATTTGTCAAGCAATTCCTCGGAAAGATCCGTGTAACAAACATCAGCGTAGTCCAAGATGGATAGGGACAACATATACCTAATACCTAAACATATACTTTTATGTTTAGGTATTAGGTATATGTTGTCTGTATTTATTACTAGGTATTGTACTTTATGGATACTGTCCGTACGGTAGGGTCCAAGTTCTTCAAGACCCGCCGTCCCAAGCTAAAGAAACTCTCCGACCACACACTCCTACTCATGGATCAGAGACGTGAAATGAGGCTCCAGAGTTCAGTAGATGCTAATCGTTATCGGCAGCTTAATAGACAGATATCTAAGTCTTTGACGAGCGACCTTCGCCAATTTAATACGAATCGTATTAAAGAGGCTATCGAGCGGAACAAAGGCTCCAAAGTGTTCGCGAGAGATCTGTCTATTGGGCAAAGCCAGATGACGAAGCTGAAAACTGACGACGGACGCATCATCTCAGCGAAGCCTGAAATCCTTAGGGAGATCGAGAGTTTCTATGGGCAGTTATATTCCACGCAGACACCCGTTGAAAGCAAGGCTAAAGACCCCAGAGCCAAGCTTACCCGACACTATACCCAAGATATCCCGGACGTCAGCATGTACGAGATTAGTATGGCTCTCAAACAGCTGAAAAACAACAAGGCGGCGGGCGACGACGGAATCACTACAGAACTTCTGAGAGCGGGCGGTAAGCCGATACTTAAAGTCCTCCAGAAGCTTTTCAATTCCGTCATCGTCGAGGGCAGAACGCCGAAGACATGGAACATAAGTGAGGTGATTTTGTTCTTTAAAAAGGGTGACAAGTCCCTCTTAAAGAACTATAGACCCATCTCGCTTCTGAGTCATGTCTATAAGCTGTTTTCGAGAGTCCTTACGAACCGTCTCGCTCGCAAATTCGACGACTTCCAACCTCCCGAACAAGCCGGGTTCCGAAAAGGCTTTAGCACCATAGACCACATCCATACGCTGCGGCAGGTCATACAGAAGACCGAGGAGTATAATCTGCCACTTTGCTTGGCGTTCGTGGATTATGAGAAAGCCTTTGATTCGATTGAAACCTGGGCGGTGCTGCAGTCTCTCCAAAGGTGCCAAGTGGACTACAGGTATATCGAGGTGTTGAGGTATTTATACAAAAATGCCACCATGTCGGTCCGAGTACAGAACCAGAGAACAAATCCTATCCAACTGCAGCGAGGTGTGAGACAGGGAGATGTTATTTCTCCGAAACTGTTCACAGCTGCGTTGGAGGATATCTTTAAACTCTTAGACTGGAAAGGACTCGGCATCAACATTAATGGCCAATACCTAACACACCTTCGTTTTGCCGATGATATAGTTCTAATGGCTGAGACGTTGGAGGACCTGAACACAATGCTCGAAGATCTCCGTAGTGCTTCCCAAAGAGTGGGTCTTAAAATGAACATGGATAAGACGAAAATCATGTCGAATGCCCATGTTGTGCCCGCTCCAGTTCATGTTGGGAACACTGCACTTGAAGCTGTTGACCATTATGTATACCTAGGACAGGCAGTCCAGTTAGGTAGGTCCAACTTTGAGAAGGAGATCTCTCGTCGAATCCAACTCGGATGGGCAGCATTCGGGAAGCTCCGAAAAATCTTCGTGTCCGATTTACCTCAGTGTCTCAAGACGAAAGTCTATGACCAGTGTGTGTTGCCAGTGATGACTTACGGCAGTGAAACGTGGTCGCTAACTATGGGTCTCATAAGGAGGCTCAAGGTCACCCAGCGTGCAATGGAGAGAGCCATGCTCGGCATTTCCCTGCGTGATCGAATCAGAAATGAGGAGATCCGCAGGCGAACTAAAGTAACCGACATCGCTCGAAGGATTGCTCAGCTAAAGTGGCAGTGGGCTGGACACATAGCGAGAAGAACCGATGGCCGTTGGGGCGGAAAGGTTCTGGAATGGCGACCGCGCACCGGACGACGCTCCGTGGGTAGGCCCCCGACAAGGTGGACCGACGATCTGGTGAAGATTGCCGGAAGCCACTGGATGTGGGAAGCGCAGGACCGATCGTCGTGGAAATCCTTGGGGGAGGCCTATACCCAGCAGTGGGTGTCGTGCGGCTGATATGATGATGATGATGATGTACTTTATGTACCTACCGCCTTCATTGACATCTGTTTCTAAAGGTTGACTGGGAGAGAATGCCTTTTTTGTAACATTTGTTTTATTATTGTGCAATAAAGATTGTTAAATAAATAAAGGGATTTAATGAAAATAAGATTTAATTAGACGACGACCTGAGTGGTGCAGTGCAGTGCATGCCTCTTACCACGCAAGAGGTCCCGGGTTCGATTCCCTGCCGGGCGGAAATTGAAATGATTAATTTTAATTTCTGTGACGGGTCTGGGTGTTACTATGTATAATAACCCCCTTACTAATAAAGATTGAATAGCAGATGTATAGTTACACAATGGTTACTCTCTGTCAAACTATTTGAGTTTGACATTAAAAAGAAAGTGACAAAACACTGTGTAACTATGCACCTGCTATACAATCTTTATTAGTAAGGGGGTTAGTATATATTTAAAATAGCACCCATATTACAAGCTTTGCTTAGTTTGGGGCTAGATGGCGCTGTGTGAAATTGTCCAAGCATTTATTTTATTTACTATTAATTACCCACAGCCTTTACACAATAACAGAATTGTTAACAGTGAGAAAACTATACATTTTGCATACTATTTTTAAAAAAAACATAAAACATTGCACTACAATGTCGCTATTCTAAAAATCTAAAGAAGCGAAGGAAGGACATAGTTGCTATCACTAAACAAACCCATACTAAATTTGCACAGTGTCAATATGGTTATTTGTCATCCTATTTGTACAACATTATAAATAAGAAGTTGGAAATATATACATTAAGAGGAGGCTCCCAGAATTTGGCAATATTTGAACTCAAATAGTGACGTCTGTACAATCTCAATGAATGTCAAATTCAGATATATGCTTTTATGGACCTTCATTTAGTGGATGACGGCAGGATTTCAGAAGTTATTGAGTTTGGCTCGATAGTTTTTTATTCTGAAAACATGTCCTTTTTAGGGGAATTTTTAAAATATCTCTTTAATTATACATCGTTTCTGAGCAAAATTTATGTAAATCATAAGCAAATTACGTGTTCCAGTGACTGACGGCACAAAAATCGTATATATTAATTATTACTATTGTTATTACCAAAAAAGAGATTAAATACCAGCGCGCTGAGGGCGCCGCCTTCGTTAGTACTGCGCAGTGCGCCGTCGAGGTAGGACGTGTGTCGCTCGCGCATCGAATTTTTTATCAGTACGAGCATTTGCTTTGCAATCTATCTATACAGTTGTTTAACGTATGTACTTGCGCAGAGCAACGGAGGGGATTTCGCGAGGGCTAGGGCGGTTTCCCTCAAATTTCTATGATAAAGATTGTATAACTGTGGTATGGGTAACAAACAGCAAAGCGCGCGTGTTCATCGTTCTGGCAGCGCCACGGTCTCCGATTTGCGTGAATTAAATACATCACGAATGTCAATTTTTTGCCAGTCGGGAGCTCGGGAGAAAGTAGGTTTGATCGCCCCCCCACTGGAAGAGGTACATCCGAAGATGTACGTATTTGTCCATTATTAGGTTTGAGGAGCCACGTCACACCATTATTTAGCAGCAAAGTAGATTATTTTGTAGCACAAATCCTGAAGTTAGCATCATAATATATCGCGAGAGGTATCAATGCAAAGGTGGCTCCTCAGTCTAAACATCAGGTTTGAGGAGCCATTCTGGAACTCGCTAAGTACCCGTTGAATACTTTAGAAAATTAATGCATCGTTTAGCAGCAAATGTGTAAAGTACTTGCAAATTTTTTTTAATTTTTAGCTCAATAGTGCTGGAGAACGCAATTTGTATGGCTCCTCAATGCTGACGTTTTGCATATAAACAACTTACTTACTGTACCTACCTCAGATAACAATGGAATCAAAACCAGATACGCTTACATTTAGCAAGAATTTCTGTTATATATGGCTTTTTTTCGTTTCCACAACGCGATGTGGTCGTTTGGTATGTTGACCACGACGCGAAATTCACTTTGTGGTATTTCCATGATTACCACAACGCATTCAAACAAATACACGCATACAAATAAATAAATAAATAATGCTTGGACAATTTTTCACACAGCGCCATCCAGCCCCAAACTAAGCAAAGCTTGTAATACGGGTGCTAGACAACTGATATTACTTATATACTTTTAAATATATACTTATTATACATAGTAACACCCAGACCCGTCACAGAAATTGAAATTCATCAATTCAATTTCGGCCCGACCGGGAATCGAACCCGGAACCTCTGCGTGGTAGACCGGCATGTTGACCACTGCACCACTCAGGTCGTCTGATATGATGTCAAAGTAAATAAAAAAAACTACTTGTCCTGGTTTCATTCATATAATATGGTAACCTTTCACAGCGAATTCTTAAGGAATATCGAAAAGTATTGTATTTCAGTCACCAAAAGAGATACAGTGCTGAATTTTATAGATGTACTTAGCCGACATTTCTGCTAAATGTTAGTGTCTCTTGTTTTTTACAGCAAAATTCAGGGCACCTGTAACCAAACTGAGCATGCCAATATTTAGTTCTACCTTAGCAAACCCGGAAACTATCTGTAACGAGTATAACACAGCTACTTTCCGAGAAATAAGCCGTTGATTCAATATGCCATACAATTGGTACATCGAGTAGAAAAGTTTTAATTTAAAAATAACATCATTCTTGAGACATTCTCTGAATGTTGCTCACCACAGCAATACACACACACAGTGTCCTTATTTGTGCCTTGTTTTACCAATTTTATAGTCATTAAGTAATTTTATTCTTAAATTTTATGTTTTTTACTTTTAACTTTGACGTTTTTTATGTTACCGTAAATTTAGTGACGGGGATAGTAATATTTTGAGACTACTATTTAATTTGGTCGGATTCGCGCTAAAATTCGATTTCATCGCCATTCGGACCGCAGCCCAAAACAAAGAGTATTTCTTTGTTTTTTGACACCGACAAAGAGTATATTTTTAATTTTATTATTTTTTAACTAGATCAAACTGTCATAGGAGAGGCAAAGAGACCTAATTCCATGCAGCCAAATAGATATTATTTTTTTTACTTCCTCTTGATATATTTTTTTTATTTGTTTGTGCATGTAGAATCGATGCTTGTTGGTATTATCTTCTTCTTAACGTGTCGACTAGGTATAGGTATGTATAATTATATTTGTGAGGACCAGGGGCCTGTTTCTCGAAAGTTACAAGTTCACAAGTTTACAAGCTTCAATATGTCACAAGGACTTGTAAATTCTGTTTCACGAAGAAAATAACAAGTGATTTTTTTCGGTAACAAAATAGTTCTTATATGACTGCAATAATGACATTAATGCACTGGCTGATAAGTATTTTATCAATGTCCGTCAATGACAATGTCGCTGACAGTGTCTCAGAGACAGCAATTGACAACTATCAAAGCACTAAAATGGCCGTCAACTTGTGATCCTGGTATTTTACAAGAGTAAAAATACAAGTGCTTGTAAAATGTGTTTTACAAAAACATTACAAGCCTTGTAAAATAACTATAATAATATGCCATTTTTTACAAGTTCGATTGGATGATCTCTCTGAATAACTGACCAATATGAAAACTTTTCACAGAAACTTTTCACATGCTTGAAATTATCGTTGAATAAGGTTTCAAACCATACTTATTAAATTTTATTTTAAACATAATTTAACAAAACATCGAAGCATCGAACATTGATCTCGATAGCGCAATGGTTTAATGCCTGGCCCAGTGATTGCGGAGGTTAAGCAACTTTCGCATGGGTCGGTCATGGGATGGGTGACCAAAAATGTATTATCTCGAGCTCCTCCGTGCTTCGGAAGGCACGTTAAGCCGTTGGTCCCGGCTGCATTTGCAGTCGTTAACACCCACCAATCCGCGTTGGGCCCGCGTGGTGGGTCATGGCCCATCCTCCTTATCCACCCATAAGGCCCGTACCCCAGTAGTGGGGACAATAAAATGGCTGATGGGTATAACAAAATATCACGAGTGTGATACAGGCACCATTTTATTATTTCCCTTTTTATTATATGTAAATAATTTATAATTTCAGCATGTACAATGATTGAACAATGAAGGTATAAGATTTTGACCCGCTGGTTTCATTTCAGTACCTTAAATAATTAGCGGTACTTAAAAATTGAGAGTCCCCCGACACTGCTAGCTAAATTTCTGAAAGTCACAAGTTACAAGTGTCAACGCATTTTTTTGAGAAACGGAATTACTCTTACACGTGTAAATATTTACTTGTGAAGTTGATCATTTGTTTAAGATTTTATTCTACATACGTGATAATCTAAGGTGATAAGTACAGTTTCGTGAAACGCTACACTTGTAATTTTATTGTTTTCTTGTATCTATGGTTACACACTTGTATTACAAGGCTTGTAGCTTTCGAGAAACAGGCCCCGAACTCAGCCACTGATATCGCATTATCGCGTTGTTATTATTATTATGTAGGTATTATTTCGTTGAAATTGTCTTTTCTGTATTTTATAGGAAGTAGAATTGTTTTTTTTTTGGTTTGTCTGTCGGTTGTCGTCACCAAGTAGGCTCCTCCAGAATACTAGCGTTGCAGTGGTATGCTCCGGTATGCCACTGTGGCATTGCTGAGGTTGGGGCCTAGTTGGCCGCACACAAATTAGTTCGTGTAGGTACATTGTTTTCTTTTTTTTGCTTTATAACTTTTATTTTTAATTACCTTACTGTCTATAATGTTTTACGGTCAATAAATAGTTTTTCTTTCTTTCTTTCTTCTTAGTACCTAACTAATAATATGTATATACTGAATGGGGAATAGTAAAAAGCATTTTCTTTAATTTTCTTTCTTTCTTATTAAGTTATGTAAGCTTGCCACAAAAATATAAATACTTGTCTATAGTTATATTACTTACTTTTATACTTACCTTTATGATTCTAATGAGTGTTCTCAGAACAGATCAAGCCTTGTTTGCAGGCGAAAAGATACATAAAAATCATATAAAATATATTTTTTAAATCAGTTGAAAATTTTGCACTTTAAAAATCGGAAACCGGGGCGCTGCCAGAACGATGGACACAAAGCGCTCGGCCGCGCGATAAAGTGCGGGAGCGAGACAGTTGCGAGTAAAATAAGTGGGTGGGGAGCAGCGAACGCACGTAAAAAATTTGCAAGCGGACTCTTAACCTTCCGTGAATGCAGACAAAGATTATCAGCGTGGCTAAAACCTTTAACTTATGATGAGACTGAAAAACTCCTGCAAATCGACATCTAATACCTCTCTCAAACACACACACACACACACACGTTTCCTGTGTTTTAGTTGGCACAATCATTAATAGCATTAGCACCTTAGATTAATCTAAGATTAGCACTTAAGTACATTGTACCATTATTAATATTAGTTGCTTCTTATGGAAGAGCGACTTCATCTGGCACAGGTGCACTATGCACTTAAAAGAGGGAGTCAATCACCATGTTGTTAAAGTTTGTTGGTACTGAAATAAATAATTTTTCAATTTTCATTTTCAATTAATCCGTTGACTCAGCGCGATAATGTGGCCTACGGCGGCGTTAGTCTGTCAAGAAAGTAATGTGTAATGGAGGCAGGAGGAGCCACTTTCTTTTTACAAGTAAAAATGAATCGCCGAGCGCATAACTTCAGAACGACAGCACCAAATTCCTTCAAGCTCAGAAGATCCATCAGCCAGATCCACAATGGATCTAGTGAGATTATTTTATCTCAAAAGGTCTATTTTCAGAAAAATGGATCTAAAGAGACCTTAAAGCACAGCGAAAGGTATTTTTTCTCATTGGATCCTGATTTTGAGATGTGTGGATCTACTCAGCTGATCTATTGGGCCAAAGACGTAAAAAATCATTTTTTCTCTTTTCCTTCTTTTTAAATCGCAAAACTAATAGATGGCGCCACCCGTGCAAAGGGCGGGTAGCTTGTAAAAAAGGGGAACAATATTTTCTGTCACCTAAGTTTAGATGTGTCACTAATCTGCAATATCCTAATAATATTATCTATCCCCAAGAAATATATTAGTCATCATATTAATCAAAACTATCCCTAAGTATAAATCATCAGATTAATGTAAATATGTATCTTAAATTATAGTTTTTTCTACAGCTCTGTCCTCTAAAAAGTAAGTCTATCATCAAATAATAGATCTGTCACCTAATAAATAGATCGGTTCCTTAATTCAATGCTAGAGCATGAGGAGAGTAGTTCAGATGAAGAAGTGAACTTGCTACCAAAAAGGAAAAGTTCACAAAGTAAGGTTTGGTCATTCATTCAAAGATTTGATAACTTAGAATATGCTGAAAATTTAATTTAAAACGAAAAATATCCTTTCTTAAAAAAACAAATAGAGGAGGGGCTTAAGAAATATTTTAGATGCAACAAATATCGTCTTTCAGTTGAATTATTTGATAAATTAATATTATTTTCCAGTGATTAAAAATAATTCTTAGGTACCTAAACATTTTTATATTAATTGGTGATTCAGTTTTAGTGGCACTTTTATTATTTTGATACCCAATATAATTATTTGATGATTGATATAATTTCAAGATAATTCTGAATTATTATTTAGGTAAGCGTTTTAATATTATTTGGTTATTCAATTTAGGTGACAGATCTACTATTTTGGGAACAAATATTATTTATTAGGTCACTGAAAATGCATTTATTAGGTAATTGATAAAATCATACCCGTAAAAAAGCAACTTTTATTTCGCTTTCATTTGTCGATTTGTGGTGAAGAAAAAGTGTGACCATGGTCTGACTTAAGCTGTAGAGGCAGGGTCAAATATAGGAAGGGAACTGAAAAGAAATGAAACTTCCATATATTAACATCACATTTAATAAACTATTCAACATAAAATAAAATTCAACTAGGAAATGATTTAAAACAAATCATACAAACAATAAATTTGATTTAACTAGGTACATTCATTATGAGAATCACTATCACATTTTTGTCGACAATACTTGTGCATTGACTAGGTATTCTATTTGTCAGAGAGGAATTTGCAGACAGTGTCTAGGAATTTTTCTGGTTTCTGACTGTGGACCCAGTGGCCTGCACCTTCTATGAACACCAGCTCTGCTAGTGGGAAATACTCTTGAATTTCTCGCAAATCGTTCTTACTGAAATAATGTTTAAAAATCATTAATTTGTAACATACTAGAATTAGGTAGGTAAACTAAATTTTAAATAAGTCTCGTATATGAATTGTTACTAATTTTAACAGGATATAGAAATAATTGAAATTGTATCAAACTTTGTAGGTAATTGTAGGCGCTGTCTTAACAAGCACTCGATTTCACTGAAATTAACCACAACATATGTCCTTATCATACAATATGGCACGGGAACTGCGGAGCGGCGGCGCAGCGCGGTTTTGCCGATATACTTACAGTTATAAAGTACCTACCCTATATAGTCAGATAATGTTCCTCCTATAAACAGAGTGGGCCCGCAGTATTGAAGGCCTCTTAGACTAAATGGGAAGGAAGATATTTGGGACTGGAAGTTTTCCTTCAAAGCTGGCAGATTCACTCTCCAAGTATACGCCCCACTGTTAGTTTGTACTAAATTGGTGATTAGAAAGTTTCTCAGGTTAACATCAGGGGTGACGCCTTTCAATTGTTCATCAGCCAACTTGCGAGCTTTGGACATTGCTATTCCAGGTCTAATCACCACTGATGACATTGCATCAAACAGGTTTGCCATTGAAAAAATCTGTGGACTTGTTCTAACTGGTGATATGTCCACTACAACGAGGCTTGATACCAGATCTGACTGCAAAAAAAAATAATAGTTTTACATAGTTTCTTAACTTACCTAAGTAAAGTAAACTTTAATAATATTGTTGCTCTGACTGAATGTAACAATATGATTAAATTGACAATACATGCAGTGATCCACTGTTAGTTCACTCGAGAATGTATGGCAAGGAGAAATTTTAAGACTAAAACACATAATATTGTACTGCAAGCATTCTGTAGTTTGTCATTCTGTTGTAAATTGTTAAATTAATCACATTGTAAGTGTGCCCGCAGACTACAGACCAAACTGTTGGCTGATAGTTGGTTTTGTATGAAGAATCGGCCAATACCAAATCGTTGTAGTGTGCGCACTTGCATACTTCTTCATACTGATTCCAACTATCGGCCGACAGTTTGGTCTGTAGTCTGCGGGCACGCTAAGTGTGAGATTATTTTCACTATCTTGTTCTAAAGCTGTTACTACACCTACACGCTAATGTGATAATTCAACTTACGCAAAGCAAAGACAGGACCATAGCGGTGCGACCACCCATACTATGGCCGAGGAGCGACACCTTGGATAAATCTAATTTCTTCAGCAGTTTCATGACATCGTGGGCCATGTGAACATACGTGTGCTGTGAAGAATGCCTGCTATCTCCGTGGTTACGAGCATCTACACTTATCACTTTCCTTCCCGTCGTTCGGTGTATGGCTTTGCTCATACTGTTCCAGTTGTTTTTAGATCCTAATAATCCATGCAAAATGACTAAAGGAGGGCGTGTAGCCCCTTCAGCATCAGCAGTACTCTCATAGGAGGCGTATGCAAGGTCTACGATGTCTGAACTCTCGAAACTCGTGGTTAGATTTCGTGGAAAATCTTTGAATCGTACTTTACATGAATTTAATACGTTTCGGGTTCGGGGTCCTATTTTTGTGAGCAACATGTTTAAATTTAAATAAATGTACCTAGCTTTTTTTCATTAAAATAAGAAAAAAAATAGGTGGGGAAACTGGGGAGATGGAACATCGACTTTCTGACTTAATTAACTAGTATATTTATCTGTGTTTCACAGGGAGGTAAAAAATAATCGATTATTATAATAATCGATTATTTTTCTAAAAAAATCGTTTTTTGTTGTTCGATTTTTTTATTAGGATTAATCGATTATTAAAAAATCGATTTTATTTTTTAGAATTCCAACAGAAACATTCGATTTTTTTGTTCAGCGCCATCTATCATCTACAAAATGTATAGGTACCCAATTCATTTTATAGTCCAGCGCGATAGGGATAGAGACATACAAAGAAAAGGGATGCAATTTATACAACTTCCTAAAGTTGGGCTAGGTTCTCTTTCTTGCTAGCGATGTATGTGACGGAATAATGATTTTCATTGAAGGTAATCATTAAATCTGTTAAATAAAGGTACATACATAAAATCTTAATAATAATAAGTAACAAAGGATCAAAACTGTTTCGGTCTGCATAGTTTAGTTACATACTTGTCTACGCGAGTGTTGCATGTAACACATTGCTGCATTTCTTTGCTAAGTTTTTATTTGTCCCAAAAATAATCTTCAATGTGTTACATCCTGAAAGCGAATGCGATAGATTTTTTAATTAGACAATAGTGTAGGAAATGTAGGTATGGTAGTATGGAGAGAGGTAGCCACTAGTAGGAAGGCCAAAGTGGAAGATCTTCCTCCGGGCTGGGTGATCTTAGCCCGGGGACCGCGGTCCAACCGATGATGGTTGGCAGTTGTATATATGCTGCGTCGTTGAGAAAACTCCGTCAGCGAGATGTAGGTTTCTCCGTATATTCTCCATACTACAAGGTGTTATTCCTTACTAAGCTTTGTGTTCATTCGACATTAGCGCCATCTAGTAACATGGTGGTTGAATCTTGTTGTAACCGTGTTGCTATGTGCGGCGGTACGGTAGATGCCGCTACAATAGAAAGGCAGAATGTCAAAAGAGCTAAGGTCCGAAACGCATAATGTCCAAGGAGCAAAACGTCAATAGATCAGAATGTCAACCCGCATTTATTAATAAATTCCAATTTATCAAAATAAGTTTTAAATCATGGTGATTTGTTAAATCTCATAATTGGAATGTTTTGACATTTTGCGCTTTTGACGTTTCGCTCCTTGGACATTATGCGCTTTGACGTTTTGCTCTTTTGACATTCTGATCTTTTGACGTTTTGCTCATTGGACATTTTGCGTTTGGACGTTTTGCTCTTTTTGACATTTTGCTCTATGACGTTTTGCGATGGCTTGATATTTTGCGCTTTTGACGTTCTGCGCTCGTTCTTGCATTTCTGTACATCCATTGCGTAACCAGATGCAGTAGTTTTCTACTTTCATAGTAGGTTTTAGACGTAATTTCTGAATAAATTAATAAAGTGAAAAAAAAAACGATTTTTAGAGTAAAATCGATTATTCCATTGCAGAATAATAGATTTTTATTAATCGATTATTTTCGGCCTAGAAATAATCGATTATTATAAAATCGATTTTTAGATATATTATGTAAGTCACATGTGTGTTTCTGACATCCATCATGTTTGACTGATATTGACATTGACTTACAGATTACTAATTTGTTGCATTGACTTTTTTTTTTTTTTTTTTTTTTTTTTTTTTTTTCTGGCTCGTACGATTAGTACATTTGCCAATGTCGAGTAAAAAATTAGGGAAACGGAATTAGAAAAAAATGGAATTAGGATATCGGAATTTAAATGGGATCAGGAAAACTTTTTGGTAGGTATTTACATAAACAGGATTATATACATAGTACATTTAGAGTTTAATATTGTTAAGAATAAGGAAGGATATTATACATTTATATACATTGCGATCATTAGAAGATAATAAAGTTACAATACTGGTCGGGAATGGAACACGAAGCGTTAGTAGGTCCTTCCAGAAATCATCTCTATTGTATTTTGGACAACCTAATATTATATGATTTGGGTTTCCCTCGTCCAACCCGCACTCACACCCAGGGTCGTTAACGATATGGAGCTTGGCAAGATGCGATGGTGTACAGGCATGGCCTAATCTTAAGCGAGTGATTATAGATGTCTCCATTTTGCCAAACTTCATTACTGAAAACCAAGGTTTCGTGGGGATATTTTTTTGTATTTGAGAATAAAATCTGCCCCTTGTTTGCTGGCTGTATTTCCATGCGTTTTTCCAATTATCCTGTAAATATGTTTTGGGAAGTGCTAAAAGATCTTGACAATAATTTTGATAAGGATAAACATCTCCACAAGACACCGCATCGTGAGCAAGTTTATCTGCGATTACATTGCCACCTATGTTTGAATGTCCCGGAATCCACGTGAATTCTATGTGTAAGCCTTTATCCAGACATTCTTTTGTGATTTTTCTGATATTGAAAATTAAAGGAGAATATAGTTTTAAGGTAAATGGATTTTTTTGTAAAGCCTGTAGGCAACTTTTCGAATCTGAAAATATCACAGTCTTGTTTAATTTCATAATTTTTATGAATTCGACAGCTTTTAATATTCCTAGACATTCGCCAGAATAGACTGATGACTCGGGTGGCAGCTTTACTTTTTGAACAATATTAGATTGAGAATGGTACACTCCTATGCCAACACACTCGGAGGTGGAATGCTTAGAAGCATCAGTGAATATATAATGGAAATCCTTGAACTTGGATTCAACAAGATGGTTGAATTCAGTTTTAGGGCTTCCATTTTTGACAAAGTTAAGATGTATGACTAAAGGATAGATTAATGAATCATAACTGACACTAAATAAAGGAAGAAAATTAGATCGGTAAGTAGGAGAGTTTAAAGATAAATATTTTTGATAGCTAACTAAAAGACATGGAGGAGATTTATGTGTCCAATAGCTTGACTCTTGGTACAACTCATATAAACACTGGAGTTTGTCAAGTAAAGGATGGTTGTTAAACTGTAGAGTACGGAAAAAGAGCTTGTCACATAGAAATTGCCGTCTCAAGTGCAGTGGTGGGTCGCAGCATTCAACCTGCAATGCATTGGTAGGGCTAGACTTCATGGCACCGGTTATTATTCGTAAGGCTTTGAATTGAATCAAATCTAATTTCTTGTAAGCTGTAATGTTTCCTGGCTCAAGCAAGTATGTACCATAATCTAACACGCTTCGAATGAGAGCATTATAAACAAGTTTTAATGAGTAAGGGTGAGCTCCCCACCATACGCCCGCTAAACATCTTATCATGTTTATCAATCGTTCACATTTGCCAATGACATAGTCGCAATGTTGAACACCCGTTAATTTGGTGTCCA
Organism: Agriphila geniculea; assembly: GCA_943789525.1. NCBI lineage: Eukaryota > Metazoa > Arthropoda > Insecta > Lepidoptera > Crambidae > Agriphila > Agriphila geniculea. The sequence goes on from OX038889.1 coordinate 9,529,479, forward strand.
AAACTACTCCCAAGAATTTAACATGAGCCTTAACTGGTATGGTTGCATTATCATAATTTAAAGTGATATCTGGAGGTTTATTCATGCGCGAAAAAAGGACAACCGCACTCTTAGATGCTGACAATTGAAGGCCATTCATATCCATCCACTCTTTAAGATTCGCTAATGCAACTGACAAAGTGGACAGCGAAATATTGATGGAAGAATTAGCGCTATATAATAACAGATCATCAGCATACTGCAGAATTTTAATGTTCTCATTTACACAAATATGGGACTGTAGATCGTGGGTGTAGATGTTATACAAAAGAGGACTGAGAACAGATCCCTGAGGAAGGCCTTTGGAAACAGTTCTAGAGAAGTTAAGGCCATTTATGTTTAAATTTATTGTTCGTTCCGATAACATATTAATAATAAAATGTGTGAAAATTTGAGGAATTTGCAAAGACTCTAGTTTAATTTTTAGGACATCCAGGAGGACATTATCATAGGCAGAGCATAAGTCTACAAATACGGCTAAGAGTGAGTTATTTTTGGAAAAAGCAATGCGGATATCTGAGGTCAGAATGGCTAAATTATCAATAGTGCTCTTACCCTTTCTAAAACCAAATTGAGTATTTGCTAAAAGCCCTTTACTTTCTAAGAACCATTCTAATCGATTCTTTATCAAGTGCTCGGCTATCTTTATTAGTACAGATGATAATGCAATAGGCCGATATCCTGCAACATCGGTTGGTTGTTTGTTTGGTTTTAAGAAGGGCAACACTGTTTGTTGTTTCCAAGATGGAGGAATGTTCCCTGTCAACAACACTTTATTTATTAAATCCAAGTAATAGTTTAATGTATCGTCGCAAACGTTTTCAAAAAATGCATATGGTATGCCATCATTCCCAGGAGCTGAGTTTTTACAATTGTGAAGGATTCCTTTTAATTCGTGTAAAGTAAACGGAGCACTGAGACCTGTTAGGTTATGAGGTGATAAGAGGGGACAAGTGGGAATGTTGTTGTCAGCAACCCAAGGGGGAGCTAATTTATCCATAAAAGAATCGGCTAATTCTATTGGAATTGTTGCGGAAGGCTTATTATAAGTGGCAGATTTATATCGGTTGATGTATTGCCAAACTAGGCTCGGTGGAGTATTTGGGGAAATTGATGAACAGAATGAACACCAGCCTTCAAATTTCTTTTGTTTGAAAAGTTTTTTAGTTTCTGCTATGGTTTTAATCACTAAATCGTAATTACTATCCGACATGTCCTCTCTATACCTTTCTTCAGCTTCTTTTCTGTTTTTTATTGCATTGGTGCACTCGCTATCCCACCATGGAGGCGAGGGAATTTTATTGGAGCCACTTTTTTGTGGAAAAATTTCATTAGCAGCCTCAATAAGAACATTACCTAATGCCTTTGCACTCTCTATCTCGGAACCATTAGTCACATCTGGGAGTAGCGGTAGTTTGGACTGTACATTACATTTATATTTTTCCCAATCTTTATTATCCTTATCAGGAAGCTTGTGTTTTAGATGAGAGGTACGTTTTATATTTACAGGTTTATCAAATGGGAAGGTTATGATGATGGGGTAATGATCACTGCCATAAACGGATGGAAGTGTATCCCATAGTAAAGAGCTTGCAAGAGATGGAGAACATAAAGAAAGATCAACTGCACTATCAATCTCATTTGGTTTTGTTAAGCGAGTAACCTTTCCCGTATTCAAAATACATATATTAAGAGAATCAATAATATCTATCATTTCTTCTCCATAATTATTAGTTTTAGAGCTGCCCCAACTCTGATGATGACAGTTAAAATCACCTAGTACCAAAAAGGGCTTAGGTAAGTTAGAAATAATTTGTTTAACTTCACTGAGTATAGGTAGAGATGGATGAGAAATGTATATAGAAACAAAACACATATTAAAAGTTTGTATGGCAAATATAGAAATTTCTTTATGATGAGACGGTATAGGTATTATGGAATAAGATATTGAGTCTTTAATAAGTATAGCCACTCCTCCATGGCCATCATCTCTGTCCTGACGAAGAGTAGTGTATCCAGTAGCTTTAAATCTTTGATGTGGTTTAAGCCATGTTTCTGATAAGACAAACATGAAAGGGTCAAACTTGTTTAAAAGATAAATTATTTCACTTCTTTTACCAAGTATGCTTTGACAGTTCCATTGCAATATTTTAGCCCGACTGTCCATTTTGGAGGATTTGGATAAAATTACTAATGATGGAGGCAACGTTGGACGGTGAATTATTATTACTGTTGTTATTACTGATAAAGCAGGTAAGCAAATTGAGAATTAATTTAATCAGTTCAGGTAGGGATATATTTTGAGAATCAAGCTCTTTTTCTGTTTTACTATAACCACACCCATTATTAGGTGATGGTATATCATATTCCCTAAGAATGTTATTATGAGCTTCAATGTCATAACCTTGACTTACTTTAGGAGGAGAACGGGGTTTGAGAAAAACTGTCTTCTTATATGAAGTTGATTCCGGTTTATTGTAAATCTCATTATTTTGGGCAGATTGATTAGATTTAGTCATAGTAGGAGAGAGGTTTTTAGCAGTGACTCTGGAATATAATTTTGAGACACTAGGGAAACATTTTGAAGCTTCTGCATAAGATGTACAGTTATGGGCCATGTAATTTTTAATTTCCTGCTGTCTATTATACTCTGGACAAGTTTTGCTTGTTGCAAAGTGGGAACCTTCACAAGAGCAACAAAAGGCATCATAGTTTTCTTCTCTATTACAGGAATCACCAGAGTGGTTGTCTCCACATTTGAAACATCTGGGTTTAGATCTACACTGGGCTTTAGTGTGTCCAAAACGACAACAGTTGAAACATTGTATTGTAGGGAAAATGTATAGGTCAACGGGTAAAGCATTAAAGCACATGAAAATTCGCTTTGGTAGCACCTGGCCATCAAAAGTCACCACTATGGATTGTGAAGGCTTCCATATTGCAGATCCATCTTGAATTATTTTAAAATTGATGCGTCTCACTTTAATTATTTTACCACAACCTATTGGTACAGAGATGTTTTCCAGTATTTCCTCAGGAGACCATTCTGTGGGGACTCCACGAACGAGTCCCATCCTTGTTACGTTAAATGTTGGGATAAAGGCTTTCATTTTGTGAGCTTCTAAATTTTTATTACTCAGAAAAGAATTAGCAGACTTGTGAGATGAAAAGGCTATAGTAAGTTTGTTACGGCCAATACGCTTAACACTCCCGTTAACAATATCTTGTACGCAATTAGTTTTCAGAAAACGACCAAATGTCACTGGATGCAGTGAAGTGCCATCATTAGGGGCAGCTTGTATTATCTGGACATGAACAACATATGGAGAAATATCGGTTTCATTATAAAGAATACGTCCTATAGGCAAGGGTGCAGGTATAGGCGAAGGAGTAGAAAGTGTTGTTGTAGGATCCGGATTGGAAACCAATGTATTTAATTCCTTAACAACGGGTGTTGGAGCCTTATCTTTGATGGAATTGTACTCTTGTTTAGGAGATAAATCAGTACATTGACAATTATTATGGCTGTCTGTTCTAGAGTCCAAACCTTGACGACGCTTTTTATTGCATTGCTTACATACGTGTAAGCGACTACGTTTACGTGACCTTGTAGTAAAAGAACCATCGGTTTCCATTCCCGACTCATTAGATACTATTGTAACATACTTTCCTGCCGGGGGAACTATGTCCCCCGGGTCAGGAGGATCAGTCATAATGAAAACTTCGACTTACCAATTTTCAGCTATTTACACTACTAAACTAATATAAATTACACACTATATATACAATTTGATACAAATAAGATAAAATTAAGTGATTCTGACCACCAATAACACTATAAATTATTTAAAATAAATCTCAAACCAAAAAACGCGTCCGACAAGTCAAACGTTTCCCGCCTTTTTTGTTGCATTGACTGCATTGACATGACATAGACCATAGATGTAGTAGTTGCAAGGAGGTTTATAATAGGGAGTGAGTACTCTACAAAAATTTTCATCTATCGTTTAAAAGGAGCTACTTTTTTTTTTAATTATAATGGGTTTGCTCTTGACCCTAGTCTAGCCCGAAAGTATAGACGGGGTCTACGATGGAGCGAGCTGGCCCAGAAGGTGCCTATTCACTCTGGCCTTGAAAAGAGTCAGGTTGTATGTGCTCGGAAACACAGACGCCGGCAAGGAATTCCATTCCTTGGCTGTGCGCATTATAAACGATGATGAGTAGCGTTTAGTACGCACAGGAGGTATATCAACCAAGAACGGATGGTAGCCTGCAGTGCGTCTGGATGTCCGATGGAAGAAAGGAGAAGGTGGAATGAGCTCATGCAGCTCTTGAGCACACTCGCCGAAGTACAATCTATAGAAGACCGATAGGCAAGCAACGTTACGGCGGTGAGCCAAGCTGTGAAGCTTAGCTGATACCAGTTTTCCGTCGCCTATTAATCTCTTGGCTCTGTGTTCCACCGAGTCTAGTGCAGCAAGTTGATATTTCGCCGAGCCGTCCCAAAGGTGGCTGCAGTACTCCATGCAAGATCGGACTTGAGCTTTATAAAGGGTTAAAAGCAGCCCAGGCGTAAAGTACCGCTTGACTTTATTTAGGACGCTCAGCTTCTTAGCTGCAGTTTGAGCCTTAGACTCGATAGAGGTGCCGAAGTTAAGGTTAGAAGATAACTCCATGCCAAGAAGCTGGAGAGTGTCGGTTGCTTGGATAGATGTACCTCGGAAAGTAGGAGTTAAGTTGAATGGACTCCTTTTTGCGGTAAACAGACACGCCTGCGTTTTAGAAGCGTTGAAGCTAACAAGATTTTCATCACCCCATTGGGAGACGAGACTTAGCGTCAGGTTCAATCGCTCAACCATGGCCTCTCTCATTATTTTCACCTCATCACCACCGGCTCCCGCGCTGGACAGATACCTCTCCATGACAGTACTGTCGTCTGCATAGCCAACAATGCCCGGTGTTAGCAGGTCATTGATGTGCAGCAGGAAAAGCGTCGCAGAGAGCACCGACCCCTGAGGAACTCCGGCATCAATCGCCATGAGGTCAGAGGAGCAGCCATCAATGACTACTCTGATCGACCGTTCACTCAGGAAGTCGGCTACCCAGCTACAAAAGCCAGCGGGGATTCCGTACGCTGGAAGCTTGCTCAGCAAACTTGCGTGCCAAACCCTGTCAAAAGCCTTTGAGATGTCAAGCGAAACAGCAAGTGCTTCGCCGTGTTTCTCAATGGCCTCGCCCCAGCAGTGCGTCACGTACACAAGGAGATCCCCAGTTGATCGTCCCCGGCGAAAGCCATATTGATGATCACTAAGGAGATCGTTATCCTCTAGGTAGGTGAGCAGCTTGCCGTTCAGTACTCTTTCCATAGCCTTACAGAGTATGGAAGTGATGGCGATTGGTCGGTAATTGCTAGGGTCGGCACGACTACCCTTTTTAGGTACTGGTTGCACATTGGCAAGTTTCCAAGATTTCGGTACGGTTTCGGTCTGAAAGGAAAGGCGGTACAGACGTGTCAGTACAAGAGACAACTCAGGCGCACAATACCTCAGCACTCTTGCTGGTATGCCATCAGGACCACTGGCCTTATTCACGTCTAGATTAAGTAGGACTCTACGGACCTCTTTATTGTGTATTGTAATCTCCTGCATCGAAGAATTACAACGAGGTAAAGTTGGTGGTTGCGTAGAGCCAGTATCCAGATGGGAATTGCTCGCAAACAGAGTGGCAAATAAATTCGCCTTCTCAACTGCGGAGTGAGCCAGCGTCCCATCGGGCTTTTGCATGGGAGGCAATGTGGGACGGCAGAAGTTAGATTCGACCGACTTCGATAGGGACCAGAACTGCTTACTACCCGGTGGATAGGATGCGAGTTTCGCCCCAATGCGTCTGACATGGTCGAATCTAGCTTTACGCAACACCCTTTTGCAAGATTTTGCGGCCAAATTAAATGCTCTCTTTTTGGCGCGGACCCTACGCGCTCGAATTTTGCGTTCGCGAGCTTGCACCCAGGCTTGGTATGCAGACTGCTTACGGGCTTCAGCACGAGCACAGTCCGCATTGTACCACGGTCGGGCTTTGTGACCGAGCGGTACGTCGGAGAATGGGATGAAATATTCCATTCCCTGCCGGATCACATCAGCAACTGCATCAGCAGAGCAGGAGGGGTCTCCTGAAGAGAAGCATACTTGCCGCCACGGGTAAGATGCAAAGAAGGCACGCATCTCGTCCCAATCTGCCGACTCGTAATGCCAAACTCGTCTCGTGCCCCTAGGACTGTCATCTGGAGGCGAGTGGCTTGATACGGATTTCACCACACAGTGGTCGGACGTACCCAGCGGAGCTGAGACCGATACCGAATGTCTATGTGGATCAGTTGTCAGCAGCAGGTCAAGGCAGTTGGGTGTATGGTCAGCGATGTCCGGTATCCGCGTTGCTTGATCCACCAGCTGGGTGAGATCTAGCGCTAAGGCGAACCTTCGTGCCTCTCTCCCAGCATGGTCAGTTTTTTGGTATGGGAACAGCCACTCCTTGTGGTGGGCATTAAAGTCCCCCAGAAAAACAAGCTCCGCCGTTGGATATCGCTGAAGTGCAGTTTCTGTCGTCTCAATGAGGTGCTCAATGAGCTCAGTTGTCTTCTGGTCACCGCTGTGCGACCGATAGACACCGACGTAGATAGATTTTTCTACCCCAGTATCTATCAGGAGCCACAGCACTGAAAACCCTGACTTCTCAAAGCAACGGAGACGCCTACAGCAAATGTCATCGCGAACGTACACACAGACCCCTGAATGCTTTTTGAACTTATGTTCGAGAGTGTAGCCAGGGTAGTTGAGGTACGCCGCATCCGATGGAGTTGCTATCTGCGTCTCCGTTAAGAAGAATAGGTGCGGCTTCTCGGTCTCGAGGTGGTGATGGACCGGATCGAGATTTGAGTGCATACCTCGGATATTAGTGAGGTGCACTTTTAGTGGGAGGAAGTGGCGCCGTTGTTTCAACTTATTCTTCTTTGTTTGCTTTGTCATAATACTTAGTTGTGATTTGTGGAGGATAGGAAAAAACAGTCGAGGCGCTGCTCAGTTAACCTATATTAGCACTTTTCGGCTCAGCTGATCCAAGGGGGAACTCGTTTGGAGACTGCGGGGACGCCCGAACCCCCCCGATAACCCTCCACCGGGTCCTCCCATCCAGTCGCCAACTGGCACGGTGGAGCATTACGGGATTTTTCGCGAGTTGGCGGGGCAGCCTTTGACACGTGGCTAGCGCGCAAGTCGGGCCCCCTACTACCTGCGGTCGGCCAACGGCTGGCACCGTGCTTCGGATCCCGCTACCCTCCAGAACGAGTTACCTGATACAGCATCACCTTGAGATAGAGACCGGTTCTAGGCAACGCAACTGGCTAAATTTCCAACCCTCAGTGGCATGGCACTCCCGCACACCGACGGAACACAGCAGAGCTGCTTGGCGCCGGACTCCGGCGGGATGGTGGTCGCAAGCCAGGCGGCTCCTTTCAGAGCCTACCACCGCAGTGGAGATCTTCAGCCGTCACCACAGATTATGTGATGCCGTTGCCCGGGGTGGACTACTAGGAGGTAGATCCCACCCACACCACAGAATACATAATAGTACAAGTACAGAAGATCCACTCCTCAAAGTCATTTAAATAAATAGCGACTCTATTCTAGACATAATAAAGTGCAATTCAGGTCGCACACCGCTCCCTTCGCTACAGTTATATTCACCTACAAGTTACCTCTCTTTCTATCGCGTAGCTCTTATCTCTTCTAACGACATTAGGGTTTCTTCTTTTAAATAATAATGAAATAATAGCTTACAATACTTTATTACAAGTTATGTGTTTGTGAAATAAAATGTGTTAAATACAGTCAACGCCACATCACACTATACATACTGATTTGAGGCAATTTGCTTTCTACGAAATCAAATTGTCATTAATAATTAAGTTTATTTCGAAAGTGCGATGCAATATGCCTTCATTTGGGTTAAATATCATAAATGTACGAACGAACGACGCGACAATACGCAAATGCGGTGCGTGAGTGAGTATCGAAATCGAATTGCTAACGTGCGTCCCAGCCGGCACGCGGCGGCCCTCTGAAATTAGTCCGTCCGGACGGACCCGCCGGCTACTTGTAGCTTCGTACGTACCTAAAGCGCGGAGTGCGCCTAGCCTGGCTACACTTCATCCACGCCTTGCGACGCGATACCACGTTACTCACGCAACGAAAAATATGTCTTATAACACGTCCATAGAGTACATTATCGAACGCACCCAGCGTACGTGGCCCACGTCGGCCTAATATAAAGCTTCGTACAGACTGAGGCGAATTCGCTCGCGCCATGTGGGACGCGAATCTACGCGATTCGCTCGCTCGCGTAGCCTCCCACACTGAGGCGAGCGAATCGCGCGCGTCATTGGACGCATTCTGTCAGACAAATCTTTGAGTCATCGATCGCCATAGAGTATTTTTTAACCATGTAAACCATTGTAATCCAGCAGGCCTACCGCCTTGCTTAAAAAGCTTTCAAATTGCTAAAGTTTAGACGTCAGTGCACTGTCCGTCCTTGTCATCGTGTAATGATATGACAAGGACGGATAGAGTATAGCTATAGATTTCGCTTTGGCTATCGCTTTGAGATAGGCGGTCTGGCTGCCGGACGGAACGGGGACGGCAGCTAGACCGCCTATCTCAAAGCGATAGCCAAAGTGATAGCAATGCTCTATCCGTTCTTGTCATATCATAACACGATGACAAGGACGGACAGTGCACCGACGTCATAGGCACATGAGTAAAGAGAAGGACCAGAGACAAAGCTTCATACAACCGCGTGAATCGGTTGGGGGTCGTTCCGAACCTACACTCCGAGTGCAACCGAACGCTCTAACGCCGTTCCAAACATTAGAGCGTGACGTTCGGTTGTAACAACTTTCCCGTTCCAAACGTCAGAGCGTTGCAACCAAACAACCATCAAAATTGATGGTTGTAAAACGCTCTGACGTTTGTCTATGAAAACATGTCAATGTCATTTGACATTATTTTGTATTTTGATGTTTTTGTGTCTAATTTTCAAATAAATCATGGTAGCTTCGCAAAAAAAAGAGTTTTTATTTGATTTTGAATGAAGGAAAGTTTAAATTATTCCTATTTCAAGTGGAAAATGAGGACTTTGTTTTGACATTGACATTTAAAGTTCTTGGTCGTTCCTAACCTTAGAGTGAGTTAAAAAACAACCGTTTGGTTGTTTTTTAACTGCACTCTAAGCCTCTGAACGCAACCTTGCACTACTACAAGCACGCGGGGCATGTCTGCGACTGCGTGTCCACTGGCCGCTTGTCGCGTACGCGGAAAAACCGGAAAAAACCACTGAAATGTATTACTATAGAAGCGACAGATCTACGGCACAAAATCTCGCAGCGATTGCAAAGATGGCGGCCACGCATGCACAGCGCAAGCGCGAGTTGTCAAAGAAAAAGTAGCATGCACACAGATGCGACACATTCTTCATAATGATTATGATATACCTACTTGTTTAATAATATTGCATAAAATTATAGTAAAAACGCAATTCAATTAGGTAATAGGTGCATGTTAATACTTACCCGGAAAATAAAAAAGGAGGATGGGCATTTAGTACCCGCACTAATAACAATCATTAGGTATCATCGAAAAGATTTTTTTATTAGGAAAAATATTACTATGGAAACATGGAAATATATTTACTAGCCTAGATAAGGATCTGGGTCAGCAAATATTTTTTCAATGTTTTCATAGTAATAATAATAATGATTAGGATATACAGTGTGTTCGACAAGAACGTGACCGGCATATTTTTGAATTTTAGTATGCAGCTTACAAAAATAAATATTACGCTGAATAGAACAATCATTTTCCTAAAATGATTTGTAAAAAAAATATAAGTTTTTCCTTGATTTCTGGATTCTGCAAGAGGATAATGACCCTACATACCGTAGTCGGCTCTGCACTTCTTGAAAAGCGATTGCACTTATTGCCAAATGATCCTATTTCTTACTGTGATCAAAATGCTCTTTAAGGCCAACTGAAATTTGAGTACAGAAACTACAGTAAGCCACAACACCGGCTTCATACGCAGGCACAATCTTCTAAAACATTAGATCTATAAAACTGTTTCTGTACTCAAATTTCAGTAAGCCTTAAAGAGTATTTTGATCACCAGTAAGAAATAGGATCGTTTGGCAATAAAAAATATTTCGAGTTGATTTATCGTTTTTCAGTACAAAATGTATGGAAAAAGTTTCTGGCGATTCTGTCGTTTCTAGTACTCATACCTTAAATGGTCCCATAGAATCTTTTGAACCTACACGAAATAGGATCGATTGGTATAAAAAAAATATTTTTGGTATTTTAGCATTTTTTTGCTAACGGTAAGTTTTTTCCAAAATCTGTGAATGCAGTTCAGAATATCTTAAAAAGTTATGGATGGTCTCCTGGGAACGTTTTCCTGTAACTATACGTATAATATACCTGCCCTTAATGTACCGTCTCAAAAATCCACCATGAATGTATTGATTTTTATTTCTCTAAACTGCCGAGTCAGATTTTGATGCCACTTTGCACAAGGGTGTAGTTGAGGTATTCCTACATAAATACAACACCAGTGTCGCTATTGGATCATAGACCACTTCCCATACAAATTTTCCCAATCTCCTTTCTCATAGATAACTTTACTCTATCGAGCACTTTTACGCGCGTTTTCTTTTCTAGATAAATATTTGTGCTAGGGGTAATGTATACATTCGAACTCGCTATTTGCCTCGCCTGCCTCGCCACTCGAGCGAGTATAATTATTGCGGCAATGGAGCACAGTTGTTCTGTGCACTGATGTGCCTCGTCAGCAAAATACAGCAGAGATTTAAGATAAATAATCACATTTAATTTATTTTTATTTCTTGACAAACCCTACATTTTCGGCTTACCGTAAGTACCTACACTGGTGGCGGGGCGGTAGCGTCGTTCTACATCAAGGGCGGTTTTTAGCAGTATAGAATCATATACTTATAATGTAAAACTGTGCTAGTTGTTCAGCTATCCTAGTTTAGTACCTACGTATACAATCTGTATGGTTCACTTTTAATAATCTATGATTTTCATACAAAATGTCGGGTCAGTAGAAATAATGTATAAAAAATCGTTTTGGTTGGTTTATGTTAATGTTTTGTTTATTTACCGATGTTAAGTCACTCCATTATCTTTTTCCTTTGCAGTGGATCGATTTTTGTGCAAATTTAACTCGCAGAACGGCATTTTTGTAGCCACAATTACACCGTGTGATCGCGGTGAGCGTCGGCGAGTGACTAAATGAGTTGAGGCCAGTTGGCCTCAACGCGTGGCGCAAAAATCGGGACCGCTATGTCGAATCTATGTAGTTACATATCGATGGAAAAAACCTGTTTTGACAACTGCAGCCAGTGGACAATCTCAGGGCATCATTTGTTTTGTTAGTTGCAAGTTTGAATTTCACGTTCTTAAGAAGCTTTGTCTCTGGTTCTTTTCTTTACTCATGTGTCATAAGTAAGTCGCGACAGTTGACGTGACAGTAACGTGGTAGTGTTGTGAAAACAACTTAATTAAATAAAACACTATTTATGCAACTAATTTTATATTTTCAATCTCAATTGATACAATTCAATTTTTTTCTAAACCGACTTTATTTCATTGAAAAAAGACAGAACGATCTTTCAATCTAAATAAAGAAAATTATTTTATTCGATTTATATCTGATTGTATAGTAGTCAAATGAACAGATAGTCAAAAATTTTTTTAATCAATGTAATATTGTAATTTATATCACTAATATTACGATGCTTCTGAAAAATATGTTGAATCCCATTTATTTGAATCTAAACCTTATTTAGATATAATATAAAGGTTTAAATACCTTAGTTACAATATTGCATTACATTACGATACACATTACAATACATCACAGAACATTATTGAATATCAAAATGTCATTAGTAATTTTTAAATTTGAGATTTTTGCATTTACAATGCTATTTTTAAACAATACTAAATAATATACTAGAAAAAATACGACTCGCACCAGATCAATACTCAGACGGGAATCGAACCCGCGACCTTTGGATATCCGGTCCAATGCTCTGACCGCTGAGCTACCGAGTCACTAGTGACATCGTCGAATTTTTCCTAGTATATCCTAAACTCTTACGCTGTAAGCCAGCGTTATTTCACCAATGTGAGGAATTACCTCGACATTCAATTGAAATATCTTTCCAGATATTTTAACAATTGATTAAGATGAAATAGCTATATAATTTTTAAATTTGAGATTTTTGCATTTACAATGCTATTTTTAAACAATACTAAATAATATACTAGAAAAAATACGACTCGCACCAGATCAATACTCAGACGGGAATCGAACCCGCGACCTTTGGATATCCGGTCCAATGCTCTGACCGCTGAGCTACCGAGTCACTAGTGACATCGTCGAATTTTTCCTAGTATATCCTAAACTCTTACGCTGTAAGCCAGCGTTATTTCACCAATGTGAGGAATTACCTCGACATTCAATTGAAATATCTTTCCAGATATTTTAACAATTGATTAAGATGAAATAGCTATATAATTTTTAAATTTGAGATTTTTGCATTTACAATGCTATTTTTAAACAATACTAAATAATATACTAGAAAGAATACGACTCGCACCAGATCAATACTCAGACGGGAATCGAACCCGCGACCTTTGGATATCCGGTCCAATGCTCTGACCGCTGAGCTACCGAGTCACTAGTGACATCTGGGTCGATCGCGGGTTCGATTCCCGTCTGAGTATTGATCTGGTGCGAGTCGTATTTTTTCTAGTATATTATTTAGTATTGTTTAAAAATAGCATTGTAAATGCAAAAATCTCAAATTTAAAAATTATATAGCTATTTCATCTTAATCAATTGTTAAAATATCTGGAAAGATATTTCAATTGAATGTCGAGGTAATTCCTCACATTGGTGAAATAACGCTGGCTTACAGCGTAAGAGTTTAGGATATACTAGAAAAAATTCGACGATGTCACTAGTGACTCGGTAGCTCAGCGGTCAGAGCATTGGACCGGATATCCAAAGGTCGCGGGTTCGATTCCCGTCTGAGTATTGATCTGGTGCGAGTCGTATTTTTTCTAGTATATTATTTAGTATTGTTTAAAAATAGCATTGTAAATGCAAAAATCTCAAATTTAAAAATTATATAGCTATTTCATCTTAATCAATTGTTAAAATATCTGGAAAGATATTTCAATTGAATGTCGAGGTAATTCCTCACATTGGTGAAATAACGCTGGCTTACAGCGTAAGAGTTTAGGATATACTAGGAAAAATTCGACGATGTCACTAGTGACTCGGTAGCTCAGCGGTCAGAGCATTGGACCGGATATCCAAAGGTCGCGGGTTCGATTCCCGTCTGAGTATTGATCTGGTGCGAGTCGTATTTTTTCTAGTATATTATTTAGTATTGTTTAAAAATAGCATTGTAAATGCAAAAATCTCAAATTTAAAAATTATATAGCTATTTCATCTTAATCAATTGTTAAAATATCTGGAAAGATATTTCAATTGAATGTCGAGGTAATTCCTCACATTGGTGAAATAACGCTGGCTTACAGCGTAAGAGTTTAGGATATACTAGGAAAAATTCGACGATGTCACTAGTGACTCGGTAGCTCAGCGGTCAGAGCATTGGACCGGATATCCAAAGGTCGCGGGTTCGATTCCCGTCTGAGTATTGATCTGGTGCGAGTCGTATTTTTTCTAGTATATTATTTAGTATTGTTTAAAAATAGCTTTGTAAATGCAAAAATCTCAAATTTAAAAATTATATAGCTATTTCATCTTAATCAATTGTTAAAATATCTGGAAAGATATTTCAATTGAATGTCGAGGTAATTCCTCACATTGGTGAAATAACGCTGGCTTACAGCGTAAGAGTTTAGGATATACTAGGAAAAATTCGACGATGTCACTAGTGACTCGGTAGCTCAGCGGTCAGAGCATTGGACCGGATATCCAAAGGTCGCGGGTTCGATTCCCGTCTGAGTATTGATCTGGTGCGAGTCGTATTTTTTCTAGTATATTATTTAGTATTGTTTAAAAATAGCTTTGTAAATGCAAAAATCTCAAATTTAAAAATTATATAGCTATTTCATCTTAATCAATTGTTAAAATATCTGGAAAGATATTTCAATTGAATGTCGAGGTAATTCCTCACATTGGTGAAATAACGCTGGCTTACAGCGTAAGAGTTTAGGATATACTAGGAAAAATTCGACGATGTCACTAGTGACTCGGTAGCTCAGCGGTCAGAGCATTGGACCGGATATCCAAAGGTCGCGGGTTCGATTCCCGTCTGAGTATTGATCTGGTGCGAGTCGTATTTTTTCTAGTATATTATTTAGTATTGTTTAAAAATAGCATTGTAAATGCAAAAATCTCAAATTTAAAAATTATATAGCTATTTCATCTTAATCAATTGTTAAAATATCTGGAAAGATATTTCAATTGAATGTCGAGGTAATTCCTCACATTGGTGAAATAACGCTGGCTTACAGCGTAAGAGTTTAGGATATACTAGGAAAAATTCGACGATGTCACTAGTGACTCGGTAGCTCAGCGGTCAGAGCATTGGACCGGATATCCAAAGGTCGCGGGTTCGATTCCCGTCTGAGTATTGATCTGGTGCGAGTCGTATTTTTTCTAGTATATTATTTAGTATTGTTTAAAAATAGCATTGTAAATGCAAAAATCTCAAATTTAAAAATTATATAGCTATTTCATCTTAATCAATTGTTAAAATATCTGGAAAGATATTTCAATTGAATGTCGAGGTAATTCCTCACATTGGTGAAATAACGCTGGCTTACAGCGTAAGAGTTTAGGATATACTAGGAAAAATTCGACGATGTCACTAGTGACTCGGTAGCTCAGCGGTCAGAGCATTGGACCGGATATCCAAAGGTCGCGGGTTCGATTCCCGTCTGAGTATTGATCTGGTGCGAGTCGTATTTTTTCTAGTATATTATTTAGTATTGTCATTAGTAAATCGATGGCTGAATCGTAGTTCCATTTTTCACCAAGATGCTTTGCATCGCAACTACGGAGCGAACGGAGGTCGAAGTTTCAATGCATACGCAACGGGATCTGGATGGGACGGGGCAGGCACGGGGTGGTGGCGTACCGGCGACCGACGGGGTATTTTCCGTCCCGTGCGTGCCACGTCCGGGCCCTGTCACTCCTGCCTCCGCTACGTACGCATGCTCCTATACATTTTGTATGAAACGATGTTTTTTCCGCCCCGTCCGGGGTTTTTCCAGTTACGTATACAAATATCTTAAGAAGTTGCAACGCTCTGACGTTTGGAACGGGAAAGTTGTGTAAATCGAACGTCAAGCTCTAATGTTTGGAACGCGCCGTTAGATCTTTGGTTGCACTTGGAACGCAACCCTATCGCGCGAATCGCGCGCGATTCGCGGGCGATTCGCGTTTTTGCTGCAACTCGTGCGACTATTCGCGCCAATGTGAACACGTCCATACAAGTTAGCTGACGCAATCGGCGCGAGCGAATCTGGCGCGATTCGCTCGCCTCAGTCTGTACGAAGCTTAATTCCCGCTTAATCGGTGCATTCCAGCAGACTAACCGCTATTTTATTTGCCAAAAATGGTAAATTACAATCAATCAATGGAAAGTAAAAACTTTCCATGGGTCAAAACCGCTGTTTTTTCGTAGTTCCATGACCTTGTCCCACCAATGGGACCACGAGGGAGAACTATTTCTTTCTCGTAGTCCCACTGTGCTCCCAGGCAGGATTTGAGATTAAGACCTAGAGTCTGGCCAACGAGTCGTGTCATCTGAAACTAGCGGCAAATTTAAAATTTTGAAACTTTATTAACTCAAAATATTGCGAAATAGCAATTTTAGACTTCAATTAAATTGTTTTAGCTTGGATTTTTGTCAAGGTGTATGTACCTAAGAAGAAATTGATATTTCACAGTATTTTGAGTGAGTTAAGTTTCGAAATTTTGCCACGCGTTTGAGATAACACGACTCGTTGGCCAGACTCTATCCACTCTATGGTGATTGACGACCCAGCGATTAGCCTGCTGGAATGCACCCATGCGACTCTCCGTGCCACTGAATAATTCCATTCTAAAACTACCTAGAAGTAATGTACCGATGATATACGTTCTTATTTCAGATATCAAATCGATTGTACCGGCTTCCCGGCAGAATGATTGACAAAAGCATGTGGCACGGAGAGTCGCATGCTTTGAGGTTATGTTTTTTGTTAAATCGTTGAATTCCAGATCAATCTGAGTCTGTACCGGTGGTTTGATGTATTTGTAGCCGTTACATATTCATTGTAACAGCTACAAACACTTTCGTTGCTCATGTAACGCAACAGGGTCAAAGATATCGCGATCTAAAGTTTTAAAAGCATGCGACTCTCCGGCCCACACACTTAAGTCTAAAATATTGATGAAAATTGCATTAAGATTAAAAATAAGCAGGTTTTTGTAATCGTTTGATCACGATAAACGACCCGAAAACATATTTTCAGAATATCTTTACTCGTTTTAGAGAAATTTGCAAATTTATTTACTATGAACAATCACAGTGTAGGGTTACCATATCGTCGGTCGGTCAGAATCATTAGGCTGTTTCTAGAAAATAGACCGATCGGAATACGTTATTTTGAGGGTATACCTTCAAGAATTCTAAAGTTTATGAATTCTTGCCTGTCGATACATTGGCATATAATTAGTTTATTTTTGCGTTTTATGTCACATCTAGCCGATGCATCTTGAGAAATTCGATTATTTGTGGTGGTTATAAATAATTGGACTCTTAAGGCGATTCTCCCACTGCCAACGCGCGCCGTCGTCGCGGGGCGCGGTTTGGCGTTTCACGCGCGCGGTGACGGCGCAGCGCAACGCCTGTTCGGGCGGTTTTCTCCGCGCCCCCGCGCCATTCGGCGTCTGACGCGTCCCCGCCGCTTGTTTTTTAGAGGCATTAAATTTTGAAGTTGTTTTGTTTTAATTTCCAGGTTTTTAGGGTTCCGTACCTCAAAAGGAAAAAAAACTGAACACATATAAAATCACTCATGAGATTAAAACGTCCAGACAAATAATTAAGATTTGCCATCTCGATATTAATGACGGAATTTTAATAACATACGAGTAGGTAGGTACGGTCAACGGCACGCTGGGCTTCCACGACAGCGTAATGATATTCAATCAAATAAATAACAGATTTTTACCAGTTTTGTATAACCTCATGTGCTGCATAATGTACCTACCAAATGGCACTAAAATGGGCGTATATCCAAGCCACGAAACATTTGAAAACCAGAGGAAATCCCGCCATCGTAACGAAACGATCATCGAAAACCAGCCGCGGGGCGCGTCGCAGTGTGTTGTACCCCGCGGTAACGCGCCTGCTGGCGCAAACTGCTCGCGGATCGCCGGCGGCACGCGGCGGTGCGCGCTCACGCGCCGTGGCGCGCCTTGGTGTGTTGGACGAGGCGGTTTTCTGTACAAATTAATGTACTTGCATACAACGTAAAAGACGCGCGTGGGTGCGCCGCGACCGCGCGCGTCGCCAGTGTGAGAACCGTCTAAACTGTCAAAATTGTTTTAAAGTAAAAAGAAACAATAGTATTGTATTTAAGATAGCCTGCGTAGTGTACAAACCTAATTTGTGTCATTTTCGTCCATGGAAACAGACGTGGGACCCGTACATTAATAACACCGTCAAAAAAATATTACAATTTGAAAAACAAGTACCATATACCTCAGATCACTTAAAAATCCCTATGAAATAAATTTGTGCCAAATTAAGGCATGGACTTTTAATATTTTCAATTTTTTTGTTTGTCCGAGCCATTGATGCTTATAAAAAATATTAGTATTATTAGAGTTTACATATTTAATATCTTAAATACATGAGTGATGGACAGAATGAATTTGTGTCATTTTCATGCATGGATAATACCTAGGTAGGTAGGTATTCAAAAAGTTTGCGGTCGAAGCGAGTAGGCGCGGGCGCGTGGCGAGGGACGACGAAGCTCGTCCGTTTCGGTTGGATACTAAGTACGTACATACCTATAAGTCTCACGTCACGATACGAACGAACACGCACCTTTCGTTTGGTTAAGTAGGTACTCTATAGAATTACATCTCCTGTTTTAGAAATTCATACAGATGTACTATGGACAACTTCGTTTTTTTATTCTAAAAGCCCTACCCGACTTCAATATACGTGTTGTTATTATATAACAATGATAATGCATATCTAATGATTTGAATATTATTTCTTGCTTTTTAGAGGCAGGTTATTTGAAGTTGGTTTTTTGTTTTTTAAAACATTTTTTTTTATTTTTAAAACAATTTTTATTTTTTTGTTTTTAGTGTAAGTACCTTCTCTATTAGGTAGTGTAGTGTAAGTATATTATTTGGTAGAAAAATCGGCTCAGTCAAACGTGAGATATTCGCGGAGAAACATACATTCATACAGGTCAAACTGAAAGAGAACCTTCTTTTTTTTGAAGTCGGTTAAAAAGACTAAAAGTACCTCTTACCCAACAAAAAGAATCATCTTATTCGGTTCATAAATAACAAAATATTTATTTGATTATAGTTGATGCAAAATCATAGTGTTTTCAGGATACCTTGAAAACTACTAAACCGATTTGAAAAAAAAAAAAAATGGGACCATTTCGCAAAAAAATTGAATCGAACAAAAAAAGAATCATCAAAATCGGTCCATAAATGTCGAAGATACGCGCGAACAACGATAAAAAAAACATACAATCAAGGAAGTAATAAAACAGATGCTTCGTTCGGAGTTATTTTATTAATAAAATACATGTAAAATAATTATTTTTTTTTCTTACAAAGAGGTTATAAGAAAACTGAATTTCTTAGTGCTCATCACGGTTAGTTCAGAGCCATCACGCCTTATTAGTAAGTTTGGATAGACTAACATACACGTTACCACGTTACTAACATAACAAGTGATGTATAGGTACTTGGTTATTTATAAAGCTGTTGGGTTTTAAAGTAAATGGGAACGGGAACGAGAACGAAAACGGAAATGGGAACGGTACTTACCTACTAATCTCTGAACTAAACTTTTCAATAATTTATACCAATTCGAATTTAATATTTATAACTAAGACAGGACAACGTCTGTCGAGTCACCTAGTAAAATAAATATTTGAGGGGGCTCCCATACAACAAACGTGATTTTTTAGCCGTTTTTTGGTACGGAACCCTTTGTGTGCGAGTCCGACTCGCACTTGACCGGTTTTTATTTCCTTACCCTCAAAAAATATTTTGTTACAGTAGGTAGGTAATCCTTTCTTTTTAAACTTTGCAAGAGGTAGAGTACAAGAATGTTAATGATGTCATCTCATCAATGAGACTGTAATTGACAATAATAACACACATGCCTAGTTCCAAATCACGCCAACAGCACTGTTAGCCTATAATCCATTAAATGAAGTAGGTACACAAATACCCTATCTGTGTAATATTTTGTGACTATTTAATTTGGTCGGATACGCGCTAACAGCGCTGTGAGCGTGATTCGGAACGCGGCCACAGTATCATCAAATGTATTTATATTCGTTCGTATACTTCTTACCTACCTACCTGCTCGTTACTTCAAATGTGTCACCGAACTTCAGTACCTATGCTTAGGCGTCACTAAGTCACTTACTTTAAATTAGGCGAATTAATTTGAAGTGGGATATTGTGCTGGCTCAATACGAAATAGAGGCTACTTTTTACAAATTCTTTTACCCAAAGTCGCTCGAACGGCAAAGTACGTAGCAGCGGTGCTCGAAGTACGCAGCAAACAGCGGTGCCCCGGCTTCCACCCCCCCCCCCCCCCACCCCCCCATTTTCTTTTGTGACTTTTACAGTGTGTTGAAAAGAAAAAAATAAAAAGCTGAAAATTCCATTGATGAATTTAGCACAAAACATTATGTACAACAGATACTATTGATCTAAAACATTTAACACTTATTTAACCAATTGTAATATTCTTTTGGAGTTACTAAGGTAACGCTTTAGGTAATAGTCAAGTAACAGTATTCCCGTGGACAAAGATGACACAAAAAGCTCAAGTACATCGGTTACAACTTCATAATCATCATGAAAGTCAAATTTTCAACTTTAATTTTCTTTTCGTCCGATAGCGTTAAAAAAGACAAAAACCTAAATTGTTACTTATGCATCAAACCAAAATGACACAATTTCATGTATTAGGCTAAGTGAATGGTGCAGAAACTATATACGAAAAAAACAAACTTTAATATTTTTAAAAGCTAAAAACTTATCCCGATCGGTCTAAAATGCAAGTTGAAGTGTTTTAGATACCTATTTTGAAAGACTAATACTTCAAAAAACGAAGGAAGTTCTCAGTTCGGTAGCATTCAACCGAGACCTAAATTAATGGGTGACTGATACTGATGATGATGGGTGACTGGTACTGAGTGGGCAATTATTATACCAATTATGACGTTCACATTTTTAACACGTTTTTATAAGGTTACCTACTTTCTCATTTGTTTGTTTGTATTTTGTCATCTCGATTAGGATAAAAGTCACCTTTTTACGTCCCCTAAAAAATATTGCAATATTGCATAGTCAGTAACAGTATGATAGTAGGTACGATACGTACGAGTATGTAGGCAAATCAACCCTCAACATTATGTAGTTCAACTTGAATTTTATTAGAAACAGCCTAATGATTCCTACGGACCGACGATATGGTCACCCTACACACTGATTATTCATAATAAATCATAGTAAATAAATTTACTTATTTCTCTAAAACGAATGAAGATATAGTGAAAATATGTTTTCGGGTCGTTTATCGTGATCAAACGGTTACGTAAACTTGCTTATTTTTAATCTTAATACAATTTTCACCCGTATTTTAGACTTAAGCGTGTGGGCCGGAGAGTCGCATGCTTTTAAAACTTTAGATCGCCATATCTTTGTCCCTGTTGCGTTACATGAGCAACAAATGTGTTTGTAGCTGTTACAATGAATATGTAACGGCTACAAATACATCAACCCACCGGTACAGGCTCCGATTGATCTGGAATTCGACGATTTAACAAAAAACATAACCTCAAAGCATGCGACTCTCCGTGCCACATGCTTTTGTCAATCATTCTGCCGGGAAGCCGGTACAATCGATTTGATATCTGAAATAAGAACGTATATCATCGGTACATTACTTCTAGGTAGTTTAAGGCCGGCCACACACAGACGTAATCACGCAACGGAATTCCGTACGTACGTGATTCCGAACGCAGCAGCTGCATACAAAATCTATGGGCTGCCACACACAAGCGTGTTTTTTCCGTACGGAATCTTCATACATTGTCGAAATTACGTTCGGAATTCCGTTACGTGATTACGTCTGTGTGTGGCCGGCCTTAGAATGGAATTATTCAGTGGCACGGAGAGTCGCATGCTCACGACATTTTGTATATGGGTGCATTCCAGCAGACTATACTTCGATGGTTTTTTTATATTACCTATATTTCTTTCTTTTCTTCTGACCACCAAATCCCACCACTAGTGGTGGTCAGTTGAGTTGAGACAAAAATTCAACACCAATCAGCGATGAAATGGGATTTTTTTTTTGTTTCAACTTTCAAATTTTTTTTAATCCTCAAATTCTAAATGCCGGATGATACTCAACCCACTGCTGCTGGGCATAAAGCGGGAATTACATTAGGCCAACGTGGGCCACGTATGGCGATTTGGGTGCGTTCGATAATGTACTCTATGGACGTGTCATAAGACATATTTTTCATTGCGTCGAGTAACGTGGTATCGCGTCGCAAGGCGTGGATGTAGTGTAGCTCTAAACGACTATCCTCTATGTAAAATGCATGGGGACCGACGCGCCCAGATCGGCGTACGTGGCCCACGTCAGCCTAATATAATACCCGCTTAAGCCTCTCTCAACTCAAGGCTCGTTTAATTTCCTTTCTGGAATCCTCCGGATCCTCGTGGGACCCTGTATGACCTGTATCCTCTCTTCATATCTACAGCTTGGCCATAAACTTAGAGTAAGACGCGCTTGCCGCGATGCTCTAAGGCCATAAAGAGTTGAAATTAAATAAAATGGAACTAAAATTTTTCAGTACAAAATATAGCCAGTGTTGCCAAATTATTGGTGATTTTGACGTATTTACATAGAAAGTAGCGCCCTCAATTATTGTCAACTCTTTATGGTCAAGCTGTATGTTCCATGAGTTGAAGTATGGTCGAAGAGTTTACTTGTGGATATAATTTTCTCATTTTCGTGACGGTCACCCATCTTATGACTGGCCTTTCCTAAAGTTGCTCTACTTTCTTTTTTTTTATAGTTAGAACACTCGCTTCTCTACATGGTCACATTGGTCAGGTCATGCATCGAATTTCCAAGCATGTTTGAGAAAAATACAATAACAGCTGATATAATCTTAATCTGGATATTTATTTAGATAAAAATTGTTCCACTACTTTAAAAAATGTAGAGGGGTCCTCGGCGTGTACATTATGGCCAACTCTTGGTATATATATCAGTTCAGCATTTGGAAAAAGCCTTTTTATACCCTCCAAGTCTCTCCGGCTGAAAGAAAAAGTTATTACATGTAAAAAAATTGGTAGGTAGTAGAATAAGAATTTTTTTTACGTTCTACCATCATAAAATTAAACATTAACTTTCTGTCTCAACAATCACACAAAACGCAGTTTAAAACAATAATAATAATAATAAGTTAATTTCATTAAGTAAGTAATTTACAGTTTTATTAGCTTAATTAAACTAGGACTAACTATTGTTAGTAACTTAATATTTTAAGGTGGTACCCTGAGCGAAAGTGGCGCCGCGGTGAATGTTATTTAATATTATAATTCTAATACATCATTTTAATAATGTTTATCGTGGAGATTTTAGGGCCCACAGACTAGTATTTTTAGACGGTATCGTTTACATTCCCTAGTAGTCACTGCTAGAAGTAGATAGAAAAACTGCTAAAAGTGGCCGTTTTTGACACATTTGCTATCTACTTCTACGAATGACTACGAAAGCATGTAGTGATATCTTCTTAAAATACTAGACCATGGGCCCTAAAATCTCCACGATAAACATTATTAAAATCTTTTTCTATTAATAACTTATGAAATAAAAACCTCTGAGGACGCCACTTTCGGTCATACAACCGCCTTAACATAATTATGTATCTGCTGCCGAGCTATAGCTTGACCATAAAGAGTTGACATAAATTGAGGGCGCCACTTTCTATGTAAATACGTCAAAATCACGAATAATTTGGCAACACTGACTACATTTAGTACTGAAAATTTTTAGTTCCATTTTATTTAATTTCAACTCTTTATGGTCAAGCTGTAGGCGGCCTGTATTACGGCATACAGCGCCAGACCCCTTGAACATGATCATGTAAGTCCAATTTTTTTAGAAAAAATACTTTAAATTAAACATTTAAAATATAATAAAAAAAAAGTTATGTTCCTTTCTCTACCATCATGTATGTGTGTGTGTGTGTGTGTGTGTGTGTGTGTGTGTGTGTGTGTGTGTGTGTGTGTGTGTTTGTTTGTGTTTGTTTGTGTGTGTATGTATGTATGTGTATGTATGTGTTTGTGTGTGTGTATGTGTGTGTATATGTGTGTGTGTGTGTGTGTGTGTGTGTGTGTGTGTGTGTGTGTGTGTGTGTGTGTGTGTGTGTGAGAGAGAGAGTGTGTGTGTATGTATGTGTGTGTGTGTGTGTGTGTGTGTGTGTGTGTGTGTGTGTGTGTGTGTGTGTGTGTGTGTGTGTGTGTGTGTGTGTGTGTGTGTGTGTGTGTGTGTATATGTGTTTATTTAGCTAGCCTTTATTTATTTAATGACCTCTAACAGTTTTTCGGTTTCATCATATGTCAGGGTTTTAAGCCATGTAGACGTAATAATTTTCATCTTAGGAATAGTTAATGGATATATGTTTAGAACTTTATTAACCCTATTGTATACTATTGGACCGAGAAATTTAGAAAATCTATGACTAAAAGCAGTACAAAACGAATCACTTAGTTTACATGTGAATCCCCTACGAGTATTTAGTATTAAAGGGTCAAATTCAACTTGAGTATGCTGTCGAACCATAAGGTTGATTATGTAAAGCTGACGGACTGTGAGTACGTCACAAAGGTTGTATAATGCAGTTGTGGGAAAGAGAAAAGGTTTAAAGTATATATTTTAAGTATTGCCCTTTGCGCTATTTCCAATCTCTTTAGTACTGTTTTTGCAGCGCCACCCCAACTTACTATACAATAGTTAAGCAAGGATTGACACAGTGCATAATAAAGTTTTAGTCGGTAGGTTTCCAAAATATGCCTTATACTCTTAAAAATATATATTAATCTGCATACTCTAGAGCTTACTAATTCTATATGTTCTCGAAAGTCCAAATGAGCATCTATAACTACCCCAAGGTACTTAATACTATCTACTCTATCAAGTATCATACAAGTACACTCAGGGTTCGATAGGGAGCAATCATGAGCAACAATTTTATATTCTTCAGTTAAGGATAGTTGTCGTATTGAGAATTGAATATATTTTTTGTTTTATCAAGATTTAGCGTTAATTTGTTGTCAGCAAGCCATTTTCTAACAATATTGAAGCCAATTTGTGCATTGTGAAAAACCCTTTCCCATGATACGTCCGAGAAAACAAGAGCGGTGTCGTCTGCATATGAGATAATTTCACCCTGTGGCATTTTTAAATCAGTTAGTCCATTGATATAGATAAGGAAGAGTGTTGGT
Source organism: Agriphila geniculea (assembly GCA_943789525.1). Lineage (NCBI taxonomy): Eukaryota > Metazoa > Arthropoda > Insecta > Lepidoptera > Crambidae > Agriphila > Agriphila geniculea. The sequence continues at coordinate 9,554,418 of OX038889.1, forward strand.
CCCAAAATGCTTCCCTGAGGCACGCCGTACTCAATCGGTAGACTGCTGCTGACACAGGTTTACACATTGGCAACGGTTCTTTAAATAATTTTCAAACATTTTTAGTAGATTTCCACGTATACCCATGCTTTCCAGTTTACGTAACAAGAGTGGGACAGACACAGTGTCGAAGGCTTTTGCTAGGTCCAAGAATATTGCAATACTTTTTTTATTTTTGTCAAGGGATGAAGCAATAAAATCAGTGAGACTTAGCACAGCATCATTAGTTGATTTATTTCGACGAAAACCAAATTGTTTGTCTGATAATAGGTTGTACTTTTCAATATAATTTATTAATTGCTTATTTATAATTTTTTCCAAAATCTTTGATTGAAAGTGAAGGTAGTATTGAAATGGGCCTATAGTTCGACACACTGTATCTGTTTCCACTCTTGTATATTGGGGAGACTAATGATCTCTTAAGTATATCTGGAAAAGTACCAGTTTGCAGACACAAATTAAATATATATAAAAGCGAGGATATTAGTGTTTGTTTATGGTTTTTTAATATTTTATTTGATATTTTATCTATACCTATCGAGCAGTCATTCTTAAGGCCAGATATAAGCAATTCAAGCTCCTCCCAGTCAGTGTCTAGTAAAACAAATGATTCACTCTTAGCTGGTGTATTTGTTGTATTATAGCCACATTTATTGTTATTTATTTTACTAGCCAAAGACTGGCCCACATTAACAAAATGATTATTTATAAGTTCTACTGATTCTTGAGGGGAACCCGATAAAGTTAATAGTTCTTTGGGAAATCTTTTTTCTTTGTTTGAGTGTGTGATGTCTTTTAAAGGTAAGTAGGTAGGTAGGTAAGTAGGTCTGTAGTGTAACAGAACTGGTCCGAGGACAGAACCCTGTGGTACTCCAGCTTCTATTTGGTATAAGGAAGACAAAGAATCACCGTTCTTTACCTGGAATAGCCGGTTTTGCAGGTAAGATTTAAGAAGTGTGTAAGCCGTGTGTGGTAGGCATATTTTTAATTTACACAATAGGCCCTTGTGCCAAACTCGGTCAAATGCCTGTTGCACATCAAGGAAGACAGCCGAACAGTATTCTTTTCTTACCAAGAATTGGCGAATTGTATGAACCACTCTGTGTATTTGTTCTGTCGTTCCATGATGTGCCCGAAATCCGAACTGGTGGTGTAATCTATGATGATCTAATCACATCTGAAGTCCTGAATCATCTACCAAAAAAAGGCATCGTCCTGTTAACAATACTATTCAATGCGATTCTGAGGCTACACTATTTCTCGCTCATTTGGAAAGTTTCTATATGGACCGTCGGCCAAACAGGGTCATTTTCGATTTATCGCATATTGGGACGAGACCAAATTGGCAAGATAGCCATTAGTTTGGTGTTAACAAAAATCATTGTCTGGGTTGCGAAGTAGGAAGCTTCTGGGAGATATGCCGCCCTGAACATGGTCACCTATCGCTAAAAAATATCAATCGCATATTTACGTAAATGGTGAACAGGGCCCTGGGTGGCATCATTACCTGAACTATTTTTTTGTGTTTTCATATCGATCGAATAAGGAACATGGATCACAAGAGCATATACATGCTGAAATTTTAATCATTTGGTTCCCGCCGTAGGGTCGTTCCACTCATGATTATAAGCAACTATTACTATGGGGCCAACTCTCCTGCTCGCAAAAAAAATCAGCTGTTCCATACAAAAGTGCAGTACCTATTCGACCTTAATGTATGGAACAGCTGATTTTTTTTTGCGAGCAGGAGAGTTGGCGCCTTAGTAAAAGTTGCTTGTAATCATGAGTGGAACCACCCCTGGCATATCTCCCAGAAGCTTCCTACTTCACAACCCAGACGACAATATTTGATAACACCAAATTAATGGCTATCTTGCCAATGTGGTCTGGTACGAATATGCGATAGATTGAAAATGAGCTTCTGGGCCGACGGTCCAATAATTAATATGATCGCTAAGCCAGGAAAGCCTCCAACGGAGGTTGCTTCGTAAGCCTTTTTGCCCCTGCTATCAAAATTATTTGAAAAGCTTCTTCTAAAACGTCTGCTGCCTATACTGGAAGAACAAAAGACTATCGTGTGATTTAAATAAAAAAATAAATAAATACAATTTGTGATTAGTCATGAAATAGGTAGGTAGTTTTATTAATTGCCTAAATTCCGTTACTAACCCAATGATTGTGAGTTTGTTTTGAAAACTATAAGTCCTATCATCTTACTTCCAAGAAAGTTATTGTAGAAAATTTAATGAAGAATTATATTGTTCTTCGACAGTTTTGCTGTAGCTTTCACCGTTTGTAACTTTTTTAAATAAGCATAAGAAATGGGGAGTTTTTATAGATAAACAGCGAGATGCCGCCGACTTCGGTGGGGCTTGACACCGTGGGCTTTGCGGTGGCTTGAGCACAGGGGGCTTCATTATCTTCTGGCATTGTGATTTTCTTTCTTTGTTGTTGAAGGTTGCTTGTTTGTTCAAACGAGGGTGTCACCACTTTAAAAGATCTTGTTCAAGGACTTCTAGCTTTGTCGGCTTAGGAGCTCTGAGGTTCCTATCTTCAAAGTTGAAATGAAACTCCGTAGAAGGTGTAAAAACGAATGTGTATATTGATAAAACTTAGCCTACTTATGTACAAAAGGATTACTTACAACTAGTATCTACAATTAAAAAGCAAAACTTAAAACTACATCGGCAGGGGGCGCCTGAGAGCTCTCGACAACAGCGATCGTGCGCGGCGGAGTGGGCGGAGCCCGGTTCACGCGCAGATAAAACAGTCCGCATCATCACTCAGGCGGGGCGCTAGGTCCGAAACGCGGTGATCGCACGGGACCTCAGGGTGGAGCCCGTGCAGGACTTCGTGGACCGTCTGGCGCGTGGAATGTTCCACCGCGCCGACCATGGCCCCCACCAGCGTCTGCGGGGCATAGCTCCCGTGCGACCGCCACCACAACTATTACCATCATCTATGCCATCGCCATCACCATCATCATCATCACAGCCACCAACGACTACACTATCACCGGGAAGAGCTCCTTCCCCCACCACCACCGACACATGGGCCAAGAGGAAGACAAAGAAGGAGCTGCCCCGTCACATTGTGCCCCCGCCATCTCCCCAGCCCACCCCACCCAATCCCACCCTGAACCCCACTTACCAAATTATAACCCCTACCCCGTTGCCTAAGCCGTGGCCCATTCGCAGGCGCTCGCTGGGCCTCCCCCACTATGGGGGTCTCACCTCACCCGGTGCGGCAGGCGGGGGACACCCTACACGCCGCAAGGCGGCCGCGTATAGCGGCACACAACGCCGTGGGGCAGTCGCCCCATGAGATGAAGCCTGGGGAAGGAACAAGGGCTCGTACCCGTACCCGCATCCAGCGGAAGACTACCCATTGCGCTAGGTTTATTTTAATGTACTCTATGGTTTAGTCGTCAGCGGACTCAGCGATGGCCGAAGTGTACGGACGTATCAAGAGCGCGCTGACGCTGAGCATGGCACGTCGTATGGATGTTTCTTCATGTATTGCAGCTTGTAGCTGCAGCTACATAAGTATATTGAAAACATAGGTGCATTTGACTTACGGTAAATAATTTGAGAGTCCTCCTCCAATAAACAATGTTTTTCCGTCAAATTTCTTGCCTAACATATCTTCTGGAAAAGCCGCTATAAATTCAAAGAAGTTTTTCAAAGTGGCTAGATTATACATCCACCCAATTGATTTGTCGCGTCTTACAGCGATATTCATCAGAATGAAATCCAATCCTTCCGCACTTTTAACTGCTCCTGAAGCAACTAGCTGTCCTTTGGCAACGGTTTTAGCTTCGTGTACGTTTTTCACTCCGTCAAAGTTAATGGATTTCATGGCATCTATAAGTTGCGGAAAAAAGTTGCTGATATTGCCGACAATGGATACAGGTGAAATGTCCACAACGACCAAACGATCGACTTTGTCGGGCTGGGGACAAAATAGTGTGTGTCAGTAAATAATTCATTTCGGAGTTATACCTAAATTTTAGCTCAAAATAGTTTAGATCATAAGCAGGCCATACACACACGCTAGGTTATGCATGATGGTAATGCCTGTAAGGTCAAAACCGTCATGCATAACCTAGCGTGTACCTATGGGATACCTAATACTGATGCCTGTTAATGCAAGCCGCTCGGTTATGCTTGTGGTCAAAACAATCATGCATAAACTAGCGTGATGCGACAAAACTGTGCCGTTATCCATGCGTTCATGCAACCTTGCCGCTCGGTTATGCCTGTGGTCGAAACCGTCATGCATTTTAACCGCCTCTGTGGTTCACCCACCCGTGTAAGACGCAGAATTCCCGGGTTCGATTCCCAGAGGGGGTACAATTTGTACTCGGTTTGGTTGGTGGTAGGGCTTATTTCAAGGCCGCCTGGCTAGCTATCACCATCTTACCTAAGTCTGACGCCATTATAACAATTTAAAAATTGTTGTGTTCCGGCAGTTAGAGGTAAGATAGCCATGCAGTATTCCGGGTGTAGTGAGCTGCTTCCACCTTCGGCCTTATCGTCATTTAACATCAGGTGAAATGAAGGCCAAGCACTATCCCGTTGAGTAAAAAAAAAGCGTGTGTGTCCTCTAGTGAACTCGGTTTTGCATGAAGGTTTCGCAGCTCGATTAAAATCATGCATAACCTAGCGTGTATGGCCTGCTTTATGAATAATATACCCGAGTTAGTGCAACGACCATAGCAGTTCTTCCTCCCATACTGTGTCCTATTAGAGTCGCTTTCTGTAGCCCAACCGTATCCATCAGCTGCAAAACATCGGACGCAAGATCTTGGTAAGTATGAGAGTTCTCATGAGGACTCTCGCCGTGATTCCTGGCATCTGCGGCCACCGCACAAGTCCCTAGTGATGATGCAAGTTTCTTAGACATGCTTGCCCAATTCTTTTTGGAGCCTAGAAGGCCGTGCAGCACTACCAAAGGAGTCACTCGAGTGGAACTGCATTTTCCGTGAATCTTATGGGCCAAATCAACAGCCGTCCTTTTGTTGATTACTTGGACTTTCCTTAGACTTAACAGGAGGAATACGTAGCTACTTATTTTTGGCAAAAATATTTTCTCCATTTCATGTCCACAGCGAAATTAATTATTACGATGATGCCTACAGAAATATTGCATAAAGATTGCATGCCAATAATGTCAAAATGTTGCAAACGTAGGTATGTCATTGCGTATGTCATTCATTTCATTACATAGCGAAAGCGAAGGAAGAGTAGCACTGACATGAAAAAATTTTTTTTTAATATGCAGGTCAGTGAAGGGTAGGCACATGAGTAAATAAACGGAACAGAGTACAAGCTCTCAAAACTTATATAATACCCATTCTTCAAGGGTTGACACCTGTTGCAGATTGAAAAGTAGGGAAAATAAAATAAGGCAAGTGAATACTAAAATGTGTATTTGATTGAAATTATCTTACTGCACATGATTTCTTAGGTAGGTACGAAAAAAATACCTTATTTTTTTGGGAATTGTTAATACATAGTACGGTGCAAGAGTTTGGCATATTTAATTATTATTAAATATGTATATATAATTATTATATAATGTACATATATAATGTATATAATATATAATATATGTATATAATATATAATATATAATGTATATCATGTATATATAATTATTATTTGGCATATTTAACAATGATGTACCTTAATCGATTTTATATTCTTTTATTTTACACACTGAAATGGTAGAATGGAATCCCTAATTCGTCAACAAAATCATTCGAAAAACTCCCAGTATCTCATCGAATGATGTCCATCAGGTTTGAGGAGCCACACCAGCTTTTAAAGCGCAGCTCACACCATTATTTAGCACATGAGTAGATTATTTTGCACCACAAATCCTGGATTTTGCACATAAGTATATCACGAGATATATCAATGCAAAGGTGGCTCCTCAGACGAAACATCAGGATTGAGGAGCCACCCTGGAACTCGCTAAGTACCAGTTGAATATTTTTGAAAATTAGTGCATCATTTAGCACATATTGTGTATAGTACTCGCTAGAAATTTGAGCTCAGTAGTGCTGGAGTTCAAGAAAATACGATACTTTTAGTATGGCTCCTCAATCCTGATATCAATAATAATAAGATGGTGAATTTCCAAGAATGTGATCGGTCAATTAATATATTCGACATAATGATCATTTAGCACGTTGTTTGTTTGATTTTGCACTATAGGAATAAAATGATAAGACACAGTGGATTTGGTAAACAAACGCATTTTGAGTGGCTCCTCAATCCTGACGTTTTGCATATAAACAACTAACTGTACCTATTATCTGAGATAACAACGGAATCAAAAACCAGAGACACTAACATTTAGGGTTACCTCTATCTGGCAGAAACTTGATGCTCCGAAATTTATTTGGCAGAACACACTTGGCAGAATCTTCTTTAAACGAATATTTTTAAGGCATAAAAATTGTTTAATATAATTATTGTTTGGCAGAATGTTTACATGCCCGAATTTACAATGGCATACTATTCAGATGGCAGAATTTCATTAGGCATAAAAACCTTTGGCAAAATTTTTATTCGCAGTATTTCGTTTGGCATAACGTTTGTTTAGTAGACAATTATTTGGTATAATTTTCACATGGTATACTACGAATATGGCAGAATTTCATTAAGAATAATGTCATCAAGCATATTGTAATCACTAAAAAATTGCATAACGTTAAATTGAATTAAAAATTTGTCTTAAAAAGTCAATATGTTGAATTTTGTAAATGTTGTGCTACAAAAGTCAACAACAGAACGAATCGCTGCAAAACCGATATGCATGCTGCTTGCTTGCATGCATGCATGCTTGAATGCTTATTTATGCTGCTTGCATGCTTGCCGGGGGGTGCAGGGGGGCTGGCCCCCCTGCTCGGGGGGGTCGGGGGGCCAGAGGCCCCCCGCTATAAAGATAAACTTTTAATGCACCTACCAGTAGGTTAGGTTAGGTTAGTGTTTTGACCATTCGCAGCGGAGCTCCACAATGCTTGCATGCATGTTGCATGCTGCATGCTTGCTTGCATGCTGCATGCTGCATGCTTGCTTGCTTGCTGCATGCTTGCTTGCATGCATGTTTATTTGTCTGCATGTAAGGATGCATGCAGCATAAAACATGCGTGTAAGCAATACAAAATTATTCTAGATATGAATTTTCTATTAAATGTATGCCAAAAGATGATTCTGACTATAAACTGTCTGCGATATGATGGTTCTGACTGTGAACTTTCTGCGATATGATGGTTCTACTGTTTAATTATTATGGATATGAAATGTATGCCAAAAGATGATTCTGGCTTACAAAATTATGCGTTTTAAGTGTATGATAAATGAGTGTATGCCAAACGATTTTCTGCGACATGAAGTTTATGCCATTAGTTGTTATGCATAATAAAATTATGACATAAAAAGTTCTGCCATAAAAGGTAGACTCTAACATTTAGCACAAAATATGTACAAAATACATCCGTTCAGTTCAGCAGTGTGTCTCTTTTGGTGACTGAAATACAATACTTTTCGATATTCCTTAAGAATTATCTGTGAAGGGTAACCATATTGTATGAATAAAACCTGATGTTTCGTCTGAGGAGCCACCTTTGCATTGATATATCTTGTATGCAAAATCCAGGATTTGTGGTGCAAAATAATCTACTCATGTGCTAAATAATGGTGTGAGCTGCGCTTTAAAAGCTGGGGCCTATTGCATAACAAATTACAAGCTAATATTATTAGTGAATTTCTATGGAAAATCGCTAATAATATTAGCTTGTAATTTGTTATGCAATAGCCCCCTGGTGTGGCTCTTCAAACCTGATGGACATATCGAATGCACGCGACTTGGATTTTTTATTCGAGTCAGTAATTTGACGCTTAGAACTGTCACTGTCATATTAGTGTAATCAATGGCAATCAATCAAAGTGTCATATTAGTAGAATAAATAAAAATTATTCTTTAATTAAGTATTATCACTTATAAAATCCTTCTATCAATGTTATTTAAAAATATAATATCACAATTTTAATCTCAGTCGATATGACTGACAAAATGAATGACAAAAACAACTACACTGATATTGTCAAATTACTGACTTGAAGAAAAAATTTAAAGCTTTGTCCAGACTTGTATCATTTTGGCGTATCAGATCACCGTATCTTTACCATACATCGCTAGTTTGGTTGGGCGTGCGTTGATATCACTTCAACGCACGCCCAACCAAACTAGCGATGTATGTTAAAGATACGGTGATCTAAAATGGACTAGTCTGGACAAAGCTTAAGAAATTGAAGTCTATCTCTTAACGGCCCCACGTGGCGGCCCTGTCGGTTATACCATGACTGTGACCGTTACTCCAGCAAAATTTTGTCGAATTTCACCATTTGAGTGTAACAGATAATTAGATTGCCAGCTTCTGTAATTGTTTGCAGATTTTTAAATTTGATCGTCTGATAGTTTATTAGTTATTTGACAAAAACAGTTCCTGCTTTTTTTCCTGCTGCTTTAATATTAATTAAAAAAAAATCTGGCTGGGGTAACGTTACTCCGGCAGGAACTGTTTTTGTCAAATAACTAATAAACTATCAGACGATCAAATTTAAAAATCTGCAAGCAATTACAGAAGCTGGTAATCTAATTATCTGTTACACTCAAATGGTGAAATTCGACAACATTTTGCTGGAGTAACGGTCACAGTTTTTACCCCGGCTGACTACTTTTACACCCGTCGGTGAGAGGTCACGCACACATCGCTGTAGACAGCTTGGACTCTGTTCAGTTTACGTTTTTTTTACTCATGTGGGGTAGGTACCTACCAGTGGCGAGGGGTGAAATTATGGCGAAGGTAAGCCGCTCTACAAAAATGATGAAAAATGTAGTGATCTGCATAGTGGATCAGTGGGGTGTGATTTCCAAAAGGTAAGCCGATGGGAATCGGCTTGTATGGACCCTTCGCCACTGGTACCTACCATAGGGTCCATATTCGATTTCATAAAACAGAAAGGAATATTTTTGCACTGCATAACGTTTTTTGTCATACTCATCATTTCGCATAACGTTTATACAGAATACCTAAATCATAACGCATACTTTTTTTCCGCATAACCTCTATTGTAATAATAATATATCGGCACATTTCTTTTTTGCATAAATGTTTTTGCTTTACCGATTACTAATCATACCATTTATTGGCATATCAATCTTTATCATAAATATTCCAAGTCATATTTATCAAATATCATAATATTAACGGGTAGAAATTATACTAACAAATTAGTAAGACCGAAAATAAAATTTATTTATGTTTTATATTTTAGAAACTTTGCTATAATTGAAGCATAGTCGTATAGAGTTGACCATGACCATCAGGCATGCAACATGCAAGCAAGCATGCAGCAAGCAAGCAAGCATGCAGCATGCAAGCAAGCATGCAGCATGCAAGCAAGCATGCAGCATGCAAGCAAGCAGCATGCATGCAAACATGCAACATGCATGACGTAAGGATTGTGGAGCTGCGAGTAGTCAAAACACTAACCTAACCTAACCTACCTATAGTGCATTAAATTTTTTTCTTTATAGCCCCCTGCATTTTGCAAGCAAGCACCCAACATGCAAGCATGCATGCATGCAAGCAAACAAGCAAGCAAGCACGCAACATGTATGCAAGCATTATTAAGCTCTACCCGCTTCACGCGCTCCGCTACGAGTGGTCAAAACACTAACCTAACCTAACCCACCAATGTCAAAGTCAAAGTTAAAGTCAAAATAAAAATACCTTTATTCAAATAAACTAAGTAACTAAGCGCTTTTACGTTTTCCTTCGTTTCAGACATTTTTAACTGACAAGAAGGTAGCATTAAAAGTTTTTCTTCATTAATAATAATTACTTAAATTGGATATGCTTTTTTATATTATGCTTTAAAACATTAGTACCTACCTACTTATGTACATTTTCAATTACATAGTTAAGTAAAATTATATTAACCATATAAAAAAGATAATTATTTACAATGTTACGTTACGTATTTATCTTATATTTTTTAGGTAATCTGAATTAAAATGATTCTTCCAAAAATCTTTTCTGACTTGAATATTTATGGTTAAATCCATTATGCACTTCGTATTTTATGGTAAATTACCTTTAGACGTATAACAATTATGCCCTTTCCTTTTATGGTAATTAAAATTATGTTAAAGGACATTAGAGTAAGTAACAATTATGCCGATAAAACCTTTCTGCGTTCATAAAACTCTGCTTATCATAAATTATGCGAAAAGACTTTATGCCAAAACTGTTATGCCAAACGACATTATAACTAAAAAGATTATGCGACCGAAATGGCACCCCCTGCCAGACTGTATAATGGACGTCAGTGGTAGATACTCTTGACGTCCGGATTTAGAATATGAATATAAGGTTCTTGGTCTATATTGTCCGGATTTGATAACCTTGTACGGACTCGTAATTACGTCCCATAGACATGTTACGTCCGGATTTTTAATATTTTCTCTCATAGGTATAACGATTAGGTGTGACGCTTTAATTAAAACTAGTGGCTCTGTAACCTGTAAGCTGAGACTCGGTACCTATATTCTATTCTATGCTGAGACCTCACGTTTTGTGTCATTTTTGAAAATTTTGCGAAATGGCTAAAATGTATGTTTATTTCCGCAAAATTTCAAAAAACTGAATCGAAAAAATTTTTAACCTCATAATCGTGTTTCAATTGTGTTTCGGTTTTACAAGAACTGTGACAAAAAGCATTACTATTCAAACACAATTGAAACACGATTATGACAGTACACTTGGATCAATGCTCTAATAAGCTAAGCATTGGCTTTTGTGCAGCGTAAGCGCAAGTATAGGATTAAGGATATTTATTTTATTTTATTTATTGATTCACCAACGTTTGTATACACCAATACCTTTAAACAATAACTAGCTTAACTTATAATATATCTAGGCGCAACAAACACTTATAGGTAAATACAGCTTGTTGAAATACTTGTATATTAGGTATGAGTTTAAAATTAGTTAGTTTTAAAATTATTTAAATGTACAAAGCAACAGGTAGGTACTCGTAGCTTCATTGCGTTTATTTCGATCCAAGTATACAAGAACGTAGCTTACCTAGCGGGTCAGAGTTAATATCGAACAGAGTGTTTAGTGCGAGTTTCTTAAATTCATGCGAATTACTTTACTATCGCGTTAATCGAGTAAACGTCAAACGCGGCGTAAATCGACAACGAGCGAGTGTGAGATGAAGTTACATGTTACCGCTCGATCCACGTTTACTCACCGTGAATAGCGTTTAATTGTCTTCTTATGTTGGTACTAAGTTTACGTCGTGATATAATCCAACCGATTCTAAAAGGGATATCTTTCTATCTAGCCAAAGGAAAACTGCTACTTTTAAATTTGGTAGGGTTCTAGGAATGTTTACTTTTTAATTCAGTCAAACTTCAAATAAGTTGGCGCAAGGCCGGTCCTAACCTAAATCTTTCTAAACTGAGTGCTTAGTGCGAGTTTTCTTACTTATTCGATCGCGTTAAAGTAAACGCGATTTAGTATGGAATCGGAACAACGCCATCTCGTGACGAAAGGCTGTACTAGAAATCGTGAGTAGAGATGGGAAAGTGTTTCTGCCCGGGCGGGAAAATTGGGAAAGAACCCAGGCACATTGGGCATAAATCTTTTATGCCCAAATAAATGCCCAATCTGTGGGCAGAAAAAAACGATTGTTCAACAACGAATAAATGAAAAAGTTTTATGGAAATAAAACGAAATATTAGTTATTTAACAAATATTTATTATAATTTGACTTTAAGGTATATATTTTAATGATAAGTCTAAGCAAACAAAGGTAAATAGAATCAAGATTTTTAAAAACTCGCTTATATTCGCCTTCTATCCATTCCGTGTCGCTGTCGGTACATTAAAGGGTTCTCGGGTAGTCGGGTAGTTTTGCCAATTTTATGTATAGTAGGCGAACTATCCAGATTCCCACTGTCCCTCGTGCCAGTTAGCCGACATTCACCGTAAATAATGAGCCTAATAAAAACTTTTAAAAGTGTCGGTAAATTGGACACTCGAACTATTATTGTATTTATTAGGAACTATTATTATTTTATTTCGAATCATTATTATAATATTATTATTAATTATTATTATTTTGAAACATTATTATATTCATTAGCTTATCTATATACACACATCAACTTTGTCTAGGGATCCAGGTGCTATTTTCATACAAACGAGGTAACTTTGAAGCCTTGGTTTCCTGCCAGGGATATACTGTGCTGTGATCTGATGACGGCTATCCAGGGAGTGAATGTAGGAGATTCAGATCGCTACACACACCCAACTGATAGACAAAGTTGATGTGTATAGCTGGGTTCAATTAACGTTATAAAGAATTAATGCAATGTAAAATTTTATGCCTAGGTACCTACTCGGCATAAAGAATTTTATTCCGATTATACCCTACCTTTTTTTACCTACCTAATAAGAATAGTAGTAGGGTAGGTATCTTGCATTACGGATGTCAGCAAAATGTCAGATAAATAATCTATACTTCTATAGGTATACCTAGTATCCCCGTAAATTACATAAAAACCTGGCGGCCATTTTTTTAAATCCAAAATCGAAAAACAATTGTATTTCTTATATTTTTTATTTCCTAGACCCTATCTTATTGGAAATAATAATTAAATAATTAAGTGGATGACGTTAACGTGGATGTTAATGTTAACAATGTTCTTCGTATTTCCAATTTGGGGGATAGTTCCCACAATGAGAGTAAATGATTAATTTACTTCTTCGATTAATAAACCATTTATACCGACTCGTTTACTGGTAGACTTATGATAAGATAATACAGATTTATAAACAAAGTTTATTCCGTCATTTCGCACAAATTCGTCGATCTCGCTATTCGCCAAAAGTTTTGCCCATCGGCGAACACCGGGAATGTAGGGAGCCACTCTCGTGTGCTCTCGCTAATGCCGTTGTTTGACAAAAAAATTGTTTCTCGGCATAAACGATGAATGGCAACCTACTAGCATTAACCTCACCGAGTGGTGCGGGGTGGCCAAGCGAGTTTAAATCGGGAGTGTCCTTCTCTACTTGTATTTTCATGTGATTATTTTCCTTTAATATATTTTTTTCCACTTTCGAAGATTTTGTGACAAAAATATACTTACGTCTACGATTCACATAAAATATTTTGATTAGGATATCCAAATTCATGAAAATATAAACTAATGAACGATAATCTAAACTAATTTAATTAAAATTAACTATATTTTAATGTTTAAATAAATTTTGTGGATCAATTTTGTACCAAAAAATAAATGCCCAGATAAATGCCCAGTGGGCGGGAATCTATGGGCGTTTATTGGGAATATTCCCAATCTGCCAAAAATGCCCGGCATTTTCCCCATCAGTAATCGTGAGTGTAAGTTTTTTACGCGGTCGATAGCGAGCAACGACAATCGAAAAGTGAAAACACCACGTGACCAAGTGAGAACGTTCTTGCTTGTGATTGGTTGTTTGTAATATTTTGCGAGTGCGAGTCGCATTTTTGACATTTCGAATGGTTAACTTCAGTGAAAAAAACGTGAAATTGAGTGAGAAGATACCGTAACTTGTCACCTACTTTTATTCAGTGAAAAGCATAATATTTTGTAGTGAGAACATGGAAATGTGCTTTTTTAATTGTTGGAAGATGCTGGTTGCCGCAGAGGCTCAATATAATCGGAATTTCATCTATGCCAGTCGTGCAAGATCTCGAGTTTCATTAAACAAACAATAATACGGGATGACGAATTTAGAGGTTATCAGCTTATCATAAGGTGTTTTAAGATTCTTTGCAAAGAATTGGAAGACAAAAATCAATTTAAAAGCATCCTAAAGAGCATTAATTTTGAATTAATGGTATGTATACGTCTCCCTTCTCAACACTTCGTACACAGCTGATAACCTAACCTAATAACTTGGTGTTTGACTCAACACATTCTTTTTAATTTTAGGTGATGGTTGGGTCCTTCTCTACCAGTGTTGAAAAACATGTGTCGCAAAAATGTGCAGTGTATATCTACATAAATGAAGTTAATGAAGTACTATGGAAGTCTTGACACCTAAAGATATTATAAACCTATAAACAACTACCTCTCCTGCTGCCAGCCTGGCTGTTAGTCAACGGTTAGTATCAGATATTCTAGTAAAGTACCTAGCAAAAAATAAAAGCCTATATTCTGGCTTGGTACTTATTAACATCAAAACGTTTAACTTATAATTCAATTGTCATTGTTTATTTGTTACAGAAAGTATGGGATACCGAGCAAGGTCATTGTCAAAATAGTTGTTCCATTATTAAAGAAGAACATCTATTATTTTCAGCAAGAAACATTATTATTCGATGAAGGTGCAAGTGGTTAATATTAATACATTTATAAATCGTTTTGAACTGAATTGAAGTCTTTTATTTTAATAATTTCAGGTTTAAAGAACCTACCTAGCTAGGTACTATTATGTCTACAACAATCACTAATTTATAAGGTTAATAGGTACCTATATTCTAGTGCATAAATTTGTGCCATCAGACAAAAGTGACTGCACCTTAAGACCTTCATATTGCAGTATAATGAACATTTTGCTAACGTTAAGCTAGGTACATATCTATATAGGTAGTTAGGGATCATAATTTTAATAAAATAAAACAAGTGCTTAAGAAATTAAGGAGTTTTAATACAGTTAAAAACTACAAAGGTACTTGATCTTATTGTAACCTCCTTAAATTAATTAGATAAATGCTATAATCAATTGATCAGTCTTAAATTTTATTATGTCACTAGTTACCGCTTACTTATATAGTAATAATCTTTGGCATAACTATTTGATAACTAACAATATTCATTAAAAAATCTACCTATTGCATAGCAATCAAATTGTAGTAATGAGAAACAATATAAGTACTTACCTACCTAGGTACCTAAGTAGAAACTTTATATATTACCTACATAGTATCAAAGAATATTTTAATTTGAATTTTATAAAACTATTGTGTACTTACCAGCTCTACACCTAAAGTAGGTGGGCAAGTAAAATATTAAAACTAAAATGTAAATACCAATATAGTTCTTATTGATTACAATATTTATCAACTAATTTCTCCATTAATTCCAAGCCTCTTAATACTAATTGTTGCCAGTCTCTTTGGGTTTATAGTTCCATTTCTCTTATTCTATTTTTTTTTTCTTCTCTTCTATAATATATAGTCCTCATGTTGCCTGTGTCTGATTCTTCTCCATTCCTCTTCGGCCTGGAGAAATATTTGACAGGTTTGTTCAGTTTTTGTGAGCCTCACCAGTCTTCGAGGTGCACATATATTTAATTCAGAACCACTTTAATCTTGAAACACTTCAAAACACCTTTTTTTTCACAATACTTTTTAGGTACGTTCTTCGGTTCTTCGGTGAAGTGTACAATACAAAATCAAATCACCGTCGTCGTATAGTTAATTTGATTCTACAAGTGTCCTATTTCGCCCATCTCAACATTTTAGGCGATAAGCTTAATTTTATTTACAAAAGTTTAGAAAGATTTAGGTTAGGACCGGCCTTGCGCCAACTTATTTGAAGTTTGACTGAATTAAAAAGTAAACATTCCTAGAACCCTACCAAATTTAAAAGTAGCAGTTTTCATTTGGCTAGATAGAAAGATATCCCTTTTAGAATCGGTTGGATTATATCACGACGTAAACTTAGTACCAACATAAGAAGACAATTAAACGCTATTCACGGTGAGTAAACGTGGATCGAGCGGTAACATGTAACTTCATCTCACACTCGCTCGTTGTCGATTTACGCCGCGTTTGACGTTTACTCGATTAACGCGATAGTAAAGTAATTCGCATGAATTTAAGAAACTCGCACTAAGCACTCTGTTGTAAATAAAATTAAGCTTATCGCCTAAAATGTTGAGATGGGCGAAATAGAACACTTGAAGAATAAAATTAACTAAACGACGACGGTGATTTGATTTTGTATTGTACACTTCACCGAAGAACCGAAGAACTTACCTTAAAAGTATTGTGAAAAAATAGGTGTTTTGAAGTGTTTCAAGATTAAAGTGGTTCTGAATTAAATATATGTTCGCCTCGAAGACTGGTGAGGCTCACAAAAACTAAACAAACCTGTCAAATATTTCTCCAGGCCGATGAGGAATGGAGAAGAATCAGACACAAGCAACATGAGGACTATGTATTATAGAAGAGAAGAAAGAAAAATAGAATAAGAGAAATGGAACTACAAACCCAAAGAGACTGGCAACAATTAGTATTAAGAGGCTTGGAATTAATGGAGAAATTAGTTGATAAATATTGTAATCATTAAGAACTATATTGGTATTTACATTTTAGTTTTAATATTTTACTTGCCCACCTACTTTAGGTGTAGAGTTGGTAAGTACACAATAATTTTATAAAATTCAAATTAATTATTCTTTGATACTATGCAGGTACTATAAAAAGTTTCTATTTAGGTACCTAGGTAGGTAGGTAAGTACTTATATTGTTTCTCATTACTACAATTTGATTGCTATGCAATAGGTAGATTTTTAATGAATATTGTTAGTTATCAAATAGTAATTATGTCAAAGATTATTACTATATAAGTAAGCGGTAACTAGTGACATAATAAAATTTAAGACTGATTAATTGATTATAGCATTTATCTAATTAATTTAAGGAGGTTACAATAAGATCAAGTAACTTTGTATTTTTTAACTTTATTAAAACTCCTTAATGTCTTAAGCACTTGTTTTGTTTTATTAAAATTATGATCCCTAACTACCTATATAAATATGTACCTAGCTTAAGGTTAGCAAAATGTTCATTATACTACAATATGAAGGTCTTAAAGTGCAGTCACTTTTGTCTGATGCCACAAACTTATGCACTAGAATATAGGTACCTATTAACCTTATAAATTAGTGATTGTTGTAGACATAATAGTACCTAGCTAGGTAGGTTCTTTAAACCTGAAATTATTAAAATAAAAGACTTCAATTCAGTTCAAAACGATTTATAAATATATTAATATTAACCACTTGCACCTTCATCGAATAATAATGTTTCTTGCTGAAAAGATGTTCTTCTTTAACAATGGAACAACTATTTTGACAATTACCTTGCTCGGTATCCCATACTTTCTGTAACAAATAAACAATTGAATTACAAGTTAAACGTTTTGATGTTATTAAGTACCAAGCCAGAATATAGGCTTTTATTTTTTGCTAGGTACTTTACTAGAATATCTGATACTAACCGTTGACAGCCAGGCTGGCAGCAGGAGAGGTAGTTGTTTATAGGTTTATAATATCTTTAGGTGTCAAGACTTCCATAGTACTTCATTAACTTCATTTATGTAGATATACACTGCACATTTTTGCGACACATATTTTTCAACACAAATTTTGGTAGACTAGAGAAGGACCCGTCCATCACCTAAAATTAAAAAGAATGTGTTGAGTCAAACACCAAGTTATTAGGTTAGGTTATCAGCTGTGTACCAAGTGTTGAGAAGGAAGACGTATACATACCATTAATTCGAAATTAATGCCCTTTAGGATGCTTTTAAATTGGTTTTTGTCTTCCAATTCTTTGCAAGGAATCTTAAAACACCTTATGATAAGCTGATAACCTCTAAATTCGTCATCCCGTATTATTGTTTGTTTAATGAAACTCGAGATCTTGCACGACTGGCATAGATGAAATTCCGATTATATTGAGCCTCTGCGGCAACCAGCATCTTCCCACAATTAAAAAAGCACATTTCCATGTTCTCACTACAAAATATTATGCTTTTCACTGAATAAAAGTAGGTGACAAGTTACGGTATCTTCTCACTCAATTTTACGTTTTTTTTCACTGAAGTTAACCATTCGAAATGTCAAAAATGCGACTCGCACTCGCGAAATATAACAAACAACCAATCACAAGCAAGAACGTTCTCACTTGGTCACGTGGTCTTCTCACTTTTCGATTGTCGTTGCTCGGTATCGACCGCGTAAAAAACTCACACTCACAATTTTTAGTACAGCCTTTCGTCACGAGATGGCGTTGTTCCGATTCCATACTAAATCGCGTTTACTTTAACGCGATCGAGTAAGTAAGAAAACTCGCACTAAGCACTCAGGTCGCTATATTCATTTACCAATTTGCACAGTCTTGGGATAGGCGAATTGGAGCCAAATCTTGTTTTCCGAAGCGGTGGGCTGAGAGGAGTTAATTATTTCGCGGGTATCTAGCCGGCGCGCGTAGTTTGAATTCAGTAAGCAGTTGGGGGCAGTCAATTTTGTGGTTAAGAATATTATATGCAAATGTCAGATCAATTATTTTTCGACGCTCTTCAAGGGAACACATACGAAAGTGTGCCAGCTGTTTAGTATATGACGGTAACTTCCTCTTTGAAATGCCATTGGAGAATACTAGGTGCCGCAAAAATCTTTTTTGGATGCGTTCAAGATGAAGGGAATGAGTGGCGTAATGTGGCCTCCACACAACTGCACAATACTCTAAGATGCTGCGCACTAGGGTATTGTATAACAGTATTTTCGGTTTGTTACTGCGGAACTCTTTCCCATTTCTTATCACAAATCCCAACTTTTCGAAGCACGGCTTGAAATGTATTCCATGTGAGTTTCAAATGTAAGTTTTTTATCGAATATAACTCCTAAATCGCGGATTTCATCCACCTCTTTAATTCTAGCTTGGCCTATACTATACTGATGCTCGATTACACTTCTTTTACGAACATACCTCACAAAACAACATTTTTCAGGATTCAGGTCCATTTTATTTTGTTGACACCATTCAACTAGTGCGTCCAGATCACTTTGAAGCAATATAGCATCATTTACTGTTTCAATTACTCTGCTTAATTTTAGATCATCTGCGTACATGTACTTTTTAGAGTATCTGATAATATCGGGTATGTCGTTAACAAAAACTGTGAATAAAACTGGACCTAGATGAGACCCCTACGGGACACCTGAGACAATAGCGCGTGAGCCAGAGTGATACCCGTTCACAACCACGGAAAATGATCTATTCTCTAAATAAGACTTTGTCCACCTCAATAACCCTTCAGAGACTCCATAGGCTGAAAGTTTTTTCAACAATATACAATGAGGTAACCGATCAAACGCCTTACTAAAATCCGTATATACAACGTCAATCTGTTTGTGATCATCTAATGCCTTAATCAGAGTTTCAGTAAGATCTACTAAATTAGTACTTGTAGACCTAGACGGCACAAACCCGTGTTGGTCATTGCTCAAACCCTGCTTAAGGTGACGCTGTACGTAAGGACACACAAGAGACTCAAGTATTTTGGCAAAGATGGACAATATTGAGATAGGTCTATAATTTTGTACTCTGTCTTCGCTATTTGCTTTGTGAATTGGTATAACCCTGGCTTTTTTCCAAACCGCGGGAAAGACACCTGTTTGTAGTGACCAATTATAAATAGTTAAAAGAGGTGCAACTAAATATTCGGCACACCTTTTTATGAATATGGGTGGGATACCGTCTGGACCCGCACCCTTATTCTCATCAAGACTCCGTAGTTTATTAAGTAGGGTTTTAGAATCTATAACAGGTAACAATAATGGTTCACTATAATTTTCCTTTTGTTTAAGACTATCAGATAAGATATAATTTTGCGAGGCATTTCCGATATCCACATACACGGAAGCAAAGTGTGAAGCGAACAATTCACAAATGTGTTCACCATCCGAGGTCGTGACAGATCCATCTGTCATAGATTTAGGGTTTTCGGAAATGTTACGTTCTAGATCATTTCTATATTTAGAATAGCACTTAGCCGCTAGGTTTGCACTTTGCACAACGTGTACTCAACACCTGTAACTGTATTTCATCCATAGGATTTTTATATTTCATAAAACGAAGACGAACATTTAGTTTTTCATTTAAAGCCCTTATTAAATTACGGTCGAACCAGGGTGGGTATCGAGATTTTTTAAGTTTTTGTTTTGGTACGAACTTTTGTATGATATGATAGATTGAATCGTAAAATACTTGAATCATATCGTCGACATTTTCAGAACCTTCAAATAGCCTTTCCCAATCACATTCCCCGAGCTCTTTATGGATATTTATGTAATCAGCTTTGTAAAAATTTAATTGAATATTTGCATTATTAAATGGTAATTTAGGTCCACTAGAAAAAGAGATATCAATGTCTAGGGGTGGATGTAATTGGTCAATGGTACTAAGTAATGCGTGGGATTTACCTACGTTGCAAATTGGTAAATTAGATAGCACCAAGTCGAGTATTCTCCCCGATTTATTAACCACAGAATTTAGCTGTCGTAATGCATTTATATGTATCAGGTCAATTAAAGGTTGACATAAGCCTGGGACTATGTATCCACTGGATGTATCAGCCAACAAATTCCAGTCTATACATGCTAAGTTAAAATCTCCAATAATACAAGAATAGCAATTGGTTTGCTCAAGAACCACATTACAATTATCCACAAAGTGATCCAACATAGTACGATGTACCGGTGGTGGTAGATACACTGCACAGAGAGCAATTTGACGAGAGGTGTGCGATATTGGTACATCAATAGTGATCCAAAGATCTTCCAATTTAGATTCCCAAGTAAACATGCGTTTGGAGTGAATTTTTTTAGACACTGCAATTAGTACTCCACCCCCCTCCTTTTTACGGGAGAATTCAGCATCGCTCCTATCTCTCCTATAGACCATATACCTTTCGTCAAAAAGCTCACTGCTAAAAACAGTCGTTTAACCAAGTCTCTGTGAGCACTATTATGTCATAGTCGTTACATAGTATTTCTTGGTAAAAATTATGGGTTTTAGATTTTAGACCACGTGAATTTTGATAATATAATTTTAAAATATCACCTTTTATATTATTTCTTTCTTTTGATATTCTAGAAAATTTTCGACGATGCCTGCCACTACACACTCAGTTGGAAGAGCATTGAACCGAATTCCAAAGGTAGCGGGTTCGATTCCCACCTCTGAGCTAAGCCGCGGACGAACAGACAGACAGAGGGGCATGATAAAACTAAAGTTTCCTTGTTTATTTGACTACGGAACCTAAAAAAAGAGTAGGTATTTTCTTTACAACACATTATGTAATTACGATCGTCGTAACGCAAATAGGTAAAACGGTTTAAAATAAAACTCGAAAAAAGAATGAAATGGTTTATTCGCTATCTAAAAGCCTGCAGAATGCGATGACATACTCCAAGAAGGTCTTCGGGTCGTCTTCATGCAAGTTGTGGCCGGTCTTCGGGATGTACTCCACCACAGCGAGGGGGAAGTACGACTTGATCTTCATCAAATCGTCCGGACTAAAAAAGTATATTAAGCTAAGTACTACTAAGCGGACATTATAGTCTTGCTGCAATGCAAATAGTCCCTCCACATGCACAGGGGCCTTACCTAGGATTGCCAACTTTTTTTGCATCAAATATAGTATTTTCAAGATTATTACGTGTAAAAATATAGCAGATGGCGAAAAAGTCCAAAAAATATGGTAAGAGGTTGCCGTTTTGTATGGAGGATTTTAAAGAAGTTGTATTTTCATACTTACTAAACATTTGCATTATTTATTCAACAACCATAAACACAAGAGTTTAAACACAAAAATTATTATGTAATAGTCAATTATGTTCATATAAGTAATATCTTTTTTGCTGCTTCTATTTGATTTTTCACTTGAAAAAATATAGTAGGCTAGCCCGCAATATAGTAGGATACTATATTATATAGTAGAGTTGGCAACCCTAGCCTTACCGGCTAACTTTTCGAACTTCGGAATTTCGTATTGTACTATTTGTTGAAGTTATTTGGAAGATATTGATGGTCGTGTGGCATCATGAATTGGGGTTCGCCATTTTGGCCCGATTAGAGCTCAATATTTATCTGCTTTAATTTGAAACCCGGCAGACTTTCCGAAGTTCGATGCGTTAGCCGGTACGGCCCCAGCCCCCCTAGCACTACTGAAACCAGGGACTGATTTACCGGAAAATTACGGTACTTTTATTTATCGGTATGACGTCATACCTATTAAAAACGGTTCCTTCATTATTTTGATACCTTAATTTTTCGGTACCTTTATTTATCGGTATGACGTCATACCTATTAAAACAACTGTCCCTTCATATTTTGATACCTTAATTTTTCGGTACCTTTATTTATCGGTATGACGTCATACCCATTAAAAACTATTCCTTCGAATTTCGATACCTTAATTTTTCGGTACTTCAATATTGGTACCGAAATATGACAACCTTTATTTTGAGGTACCGCTATTTAACCGTTATTTTATTTCGGTACCGAAATGCACTGTATTGAACACGAACCGACAAGTTCCGTGCATTTCGCGAGTAGGTGTACAGACGGTAGAGAGAGACTCCGGTGTACAGTGTACACTTCAGTACAGTACGAGGCATTTCATTAATCTTGAAATTTTTTCGACGGAGTGGGGGAAAGTTCGCGCATGTGCACTTTGGGCTCTGAATAAATTTTTTATGTTCTTTTCATTTTTAATGTTATACCGAGGCTAAAATTACAGTTCGTTTTTATTACAAAAAATACATTTATCATAAGTTTAAATAAAAATTAATGTAAGAAAGAAAAAAAATATTATGGAAATAAATCTGTATGTTTATCTATACTTATGTATATAAATCGGTTTGACCGATTTGGAAGCGGTTATTAAATAGATAAAGTATGAATTATTTAAAAAGTTTAAAATAAAAAGCAAAATAAAAAAATAAATAAAACCCACGTCACTTAAAATAGTTATTCTTAATCTTTCAATCCCTGAGCGGCCCGATCGGGCCGCTCAACAATGGGAAATCTTTTGTGTCTCACTACTCTAATTTTCCGGGAATAGGTAGGTATTCTTAATTAAAAAAGCGGTCAAGAGTGAGTCGGACTCGCGCACCGAGGGTTCCGTACAATCATGAATATATTTTGATATGTTACTTTAGTACCTACAGTCTTTAAAAAAGTAGGATAGACGGCGGACAGGTGCATGGAAGGGCGAACAGGCGGACAGTTAATTTACAAATCTTAACCACAGCTGCTTATGGTGACTGAAAAACGTTTCAGCCACTCCACAAACTGATGAAATGTTATCGATTTAACCTTTCAACGCCCGGAAAAAGAGACACAATAGATATTCCATTGTTATCCGGGACCAGGAGGCCGCTCGGGCGTTCATGAATTAAACGTAAGGAATAATATTGCTAAGCAATTTTATTGGTTATTCTAAGTAGGAACTTATTTTTCTTTATTCGTACGGCAGATAGTAAGTAATGACCATTCTGAATTTCGACAATCAATTATTTCGAATTTTCGACAGGGTGAATTTCGAAAAACAATAGTGCGACTACTCACTGTTTCGTCAGAACATATTTCGATTTCGACACACACAACTTCGAATAACACTACTTCGACAGAACCCTTCTTCGAAATACACTTGTTCGACGGATCTCTATTTCGACGGAACATACCTTCGACAAAATACTGCTCTGAAATGTGACAATATTAATTGAATTCCACTTTATTATTAGCATAAGAAAGACCTATTAATACTAACATGTGTAATAAAAATATCAAGAAGACTTATTACTATTATTAATAATTTAAATTCTCTATATTATCTGAAGATATGATTGTTATAATTATTAAAAACATAGTTGATTATTATTTATGTTTTTATTTTGTAAGTACCTTAAACCAAAAAGCGGAATTCAATAATTATTGTCACATTTCAGAGTAGTATTTTTTCGAAGGTATGTTCCGTCGAAGTAGTGTTATTCGTAGTAGTGTGTGTCGAAATATGTTCTGTCAAAGCAGTGAGTAGTCGCACTATTGTTTTTAGAAATTCAGACCCTGTCGAAATAATTGACTGTCGAAATTCAGAATGACAGTCGTAGGTAATTATATTAGAACCAGCCACCAATTATTATTGTAGTATTAGGTCAGCGCCATCTCTTGACCAATAGTGGAACTATTTTTTTCTTCTTAGGTCAGCGCCATCTGTTGACTGGTAGTGGCACTAATATTTTTTTGTTTGTTTTTTGAATTTCTAAAAAATTGTGTTATATTGAGGCATCGTTTTGTTTTTCCTGTAATCCTTACATAAACTACTATCACATAGAATTATTTCAGATTTTTCTCTTTGCAAACTTCGGAGATAAGGGGGGGGGGACGGTTTTTTTACATTTTTCATCATAAGTCGAAAACTATGCGTCCTAAAAAAAGAGGAAAAAAATGTTTTATAATGTGCAAACAGCGCTCTTTCATATGATACCCCACATTACCTAGTCACCTCACTTCAAATTTTTAAGACTCCTTTTCAGTACCTACCTGTTGTAAAAAAAAAAAATATTTCTTTCTTATTTGCAAAATAGTTGGACAAATATCATCTTAAACTATTCCAAATTTCAAGTTGATACCATTAGTAGTTTTCGAGATATCCAGCTGTGACAGACAGACAGACTGAGTCACACCATAAGGGTTCCTTTTTTTTACCATTTTGGTGAGTCCGTTACGCCAGCAAGAAAGTAGCTTCTAGAGGGAAGCGAGTTTGATGAATAATTTGTGCGCAATTTGTGGGCCTTATAGTTTTGGAATAAAACGGGAAAAACGAATTCTGCTGGGGTAACGGTACTCCAGCAGGAAGATTCTAAACTAATGATCGGAGAGAAATAAAAGATATATGGGCGGGTAGCTTGATACTAGCAAGAAATGTGCGCCAAATATATAATTTGTGGGCCTTATAGTTTTGGAGATATTTGATTTCCTGCTGGCGTAACGTTTTGCCGGATCCCAGATCTCGGAAACTACTAAATGCGATCTTACAGTAAACATATAGAAGTAGCCCCTAATTTGTGCTATTTGTGCGGTAGAAAACATTTTAAAAATATTCACAAATTTTGAAGTAATCGGGCATTTTCTGAAAACAGTAAAAAAATTCTAGCGCCTTAACTACCACATAAATAAAGAAACTAAAAACGGTGTTCTATTCTTCTTATTATTTCTCATTACCATAAAAATTTTGAAAACCGCACACATACATGTTTTTGAATAATACCCACATGAAGGTGAGACCGACCATGTCATGACTTTGACGGTCAGCAGGATAAAAATATGAGAGATTATTTAGATCCTGGCCCAATGAATAATCTGTGCAGTTAATGAAGTACATGCTCTGAAATTTTCAGCTTCAAATTCTTCGTATTAAAGGAAATATCAATTAAAATCCAAAACAACTCTCAGTATTTCGATTAACCGACCAAATTCGATAGACCACAAAAAAGCGACGCGTTCATACATATTGATGACCTCCTTAACTTTGTTGTCGAACAGGATTGTACACGTCACCTCTACGTACATTTAAGTGAAAAAGTGATTTGAGTGAGTGCTTTTATTTAAATAACGAATGAAGTTATTTCTGTTACATTTCATTTTTTACTTGAATTGAAAGAATTTTAACCATTTTAACATTATTTTAGTAAAAAAATAAAGGATGTTTTGTAATTTTATTTCGTTTTTTTTTGTTATACCTAACTAGGTACTTAATGTACCTACAATGCGATTAAATTGACAATAGACAGTGATCCCTTGCATGCAACTTCTACATGGATGTAGGTCTCTTCACAGAGGGCCTAGTACGAGTTGGTTTTTTGTTCTCACTTCACTTTACGAATAGTTAACTATCGTTTTCATTCTTTCACTCGTTCACTCACTCGCATGATTTCCTCTCTTTCACTCGATACTATTTGTAAAGTGAGGTGAGAAACACAACTAGTACTAGGCCCTCTGACGTCCATTATACAAGTTGTATAATGGACGTCAGTGGTCTCTATGGAAAAGATAAAATGTTACAGATTAAAAAACGTCGTTTTATAGCACAAGCGCTATGAAGTTGATCACTATCTTCTGTTGTAAAATTAATTGCATTTTAAGTAAGTACTTAGGTACCTTAATAAAATGTTATTACAATAAATACCTACTTGTTACACCAAAACTAAATACCTACCTTAATAATAATACGCGAGTGAAGTGCCCGTTTAACTGATTTTAGTACTTCTTTCCGGTTCGAATGAAGTTATAAACATATACCTACCTAAGACAGCTAGGTAGTTGTTTTCTGTTATTGAAAATAAAAACAGCTACGTATTGATGTTTAGACAACAATGATTCTGGTATATTTCACTAAGAAGTAAACAGATCTTCTAGTAACTTAAGAAATTTAGCTGGTTTCAAAGTCACGTGTTCGAAGAGTGCCGTCCGCAAAATATATAATCTGGGTGTAATGTAACAGATCAACGCCACATTGTATTGGTATAAATGCAGGCTCTAACAAACCATTTAAATGTTAAAACACTATTTACCCACATTTGCCAATAAGAAGTTATGAACGCAACTGTACAAACAATTTTTCTGTATAATACGACACATTAAAGAAGGTCATCAATATGTATGAACGAGTCGTTTTTTGTGGTCTATCGAATTTGGTCGGTTAATCGGAAGACTGAGAGTTGTTTTGGATTTTAATTGATATTCCCTTTAATACGAAGAATTTGAAGCTGAAAATTTCAGAGCATATACTTCAGTAACCGCACAGATTATTCATTGGGCCAAGATCTAAATAATCTCTGATATTTTTATCCTGCTGACCGTCAAAGTCATGACATAGTCGGTCTCACCTTCATGTGGGTATTATTCAAAAACGTGTATGTGTGCGGTTTTCAAAATTTTTATGGTAATGAGAAATAATAAGAAGAATAGAACACCGTTTTTAGTTTCTTTATTTATGTGGTAGTTAAGGCGCTAGATATTTTTTTCTGTTTTCAGAAAATGCCCGATTACTTCAAAATTTGTGAATATTTTTGAAATGTTTTCTACCGCACCAATAGCACAAATTAGGGGCTACTTCTATATGTTTACTGTAAGATCGCACATTTAGTAGTTTCCGAGATCTGGGATCTGGCAAAACGTTACGCCAGCAGGAAATCAAATATCTCCAAAACTATAAGGCCCACAAATTATATATTTGGCGCACATTTCTTGCTAGTATCAAGCTACCCGCCCATATATCTTTTATTTCTCTCCGATCATTAGTTTAGAATCTTCCTGCTGGAGTACCGTTACCCCAGCAGAATTCGTTTTTCCCGTTTTATTCCAAAACTATAAGGCCCACAATTTTTTTATTTGGCGCACATTTACACCGAATTGCGCACAAATTATTCATCAAACTCGCTTCCCTCTAGAAGCTACTTTCTTGCTGGCGTAACGGACTCCATTTTGGTACGGAACCCTAAAAAGGTTAAATAATTTTTACGAAAATATCTCCTGACTCACATTAATGTACAGTACGAGGCATATAACTTGAAATCGGGTGGGGATTGTGCGAAACGCGTATTTTGGGTATGCGTAGCGGTGAGGGGCGCGGGCGGTGGGCGAGGGGCGCGCGCCATTGGTCGCTCACAAGAGCACATGCGAGAACTTATCCCCACTCCGTCGAAAAAATTTCAAGATACGTGCCTAGTACTGTAGTATTAACCTATACATACACACCTATTCAAAAAAAATCATCGGGTCTGCAATTGCCATCTCTCTGTTCTTCAAAAGTACCTATATTCCCAATATTGTTCCCAATACAAAATATTAGTTCATTTCGACGCAGGTAATGGAAGCCCCGACGCGACGGATATCTGTCAGTCAGATATTATATATCAGTCAGGTTATATCAGTATTTATCACCCATAGTACAGGCTTCGCCTAGCTAGTAAATCAAATGACCGTGTATGTGAAATATGTACTACACATTTTTTTTTGTTTTGGTAGGTATATTTTTTAAGGGTACCTATAAAAATTTGAGGATTGG
Source organism: Agriphila geniculea (assembly GCA_943789525.1). Lineage (NCBI taxonomy): Eukaryota > Metazoa > Arthropoda > Insecta > Lepidoptera > Crambidae > Agriphila > Agriphila geniculea. Next base: position 9,582,459 of record OX038889.1, read on the forward strand.
GCTGTAATTAATATTGTAAGGAGTAATCATCAATCATCGTCTGCGTCTGTAATATATCTGTATATATATATATTTATCAGTAATAAAAGAGACGCAATGATAGCCATTCAGAAAATTGAAGTTTTAAGAGCTTGTAATACCGCCCCCAGCCCCCCTAACATGAAGATGAACGACAAAACACGATATAATACCTTTATAAGAGGTTAAGCTAACCCAAATATAACGGTACCGTTATATTAACGGTACCGTTAATATAACGGTACCGTTATATTTGGGTTTGGGTTGAGTAATTAAAAATTGCGGTACCGCTTTGATGAGGTACCGAAAAACAGATATACCGGAAAATTGCGGTACCTTTTTATATCGGTATGACGTCATACCTATTTAAAACTATACCTTCATATTTTGATACCTTAATTTTTCGGTACTTCAACATAGGTTCCGTAATTTCGGTACCTCTATATTTCGGTGGTTTTATACCGAAATAAAATTTATCGGTATCCTAAGTAAGGGTAGAATATTTCGGTACCGCTATATTAACCGTAAAACATACCGAAATTTAACAACCGCAACCAATCCCTGACTGAAACACGATTATGAATTAGCGATTTACCAAGTTTAACTGTGAAAAGACGGCTGGTTGTCGATAAAACGCTATGTCACGCTATATATATATCGATTTCGCCAGTCATGCTAGGGGGGCTGGTCCAGCTAAAGCTCCGAACCTCGGCAAGTCTGCCGGACTTCAAATTAAAACAGATATAAATCGAGACACAATCTTTCTGTGATTACCACAACGCGTCATGTCATGGGCGTTTTTATCTAGGAGCGATAACACGTTTTGCGTTGTGGGTTTTTGGCAATGTGCGATTTCGGTCTTTGAGCCTACTTATAATTACTTAATATGTACCTACCTATATTATATTACAAACCAAGGACTATTCAAAATTGATCGCCCAGACATGGCAAAGACAAAATAAATATAATCTACCTAATTCATAACCCGGATGCGATATTAGAAATGCCTGTGGGGTACAGACACTTCCTGCTCTATACCGCTCTGGGTTTTTCTGATTACATAACTCGAAAAAGCCTGTGTGTTTCAGAGCATCGCTTGTTCTGTAGCACTACCATGAGTTTACAAAAACCATTCTCGATATCGACCGCGTTAGCAATTTGTATGGGAAATTGAAGCAGAGCCTCTAGCGGATACGCGAAGAACTAAAATCTATAGTAAATGTGCTCACCATCCACGATTTTACTATCCTCGCTAATGTGAACTCAATACGGGGTAAATGTCCCATATTTCGGCATGTTAAGACTTAGGATATTCATTCTAAATGTATGGGGCAGATGGCGAAATTAATAGTTAAGTTTTAATGTAGCTATGTTATACCTTTAGGTGAGTACATTATAAAAATAACTCTCCCCCTCTCCCCTCTACCACGTCACCCCTCCCCCCTAGAAATGTGACCCGTTTTACAGATTTTCTAAATTTTCAGGAAAACCATACAAGCTAGGACAAAATGGTCAATAATTCAATTATTTACTGATAAATTACCTACAAATAAGTATAATTATTCATTTTGATACAAGTTATAGTTTCCAAGCTATGGTGTGTCAAAGTTTATGGTAGTGACTGTACACGACAAAAATAATAAAAATCCGGCTATTGCTTAACCAGAGGTTTCCTTCACCAGGATTGATCTTTGTGTTCCTAAGATGGGTTTACGAAGTGGAGCCACCTGGATTTTTCATGTAGGTGGGGGGGAGGGGAGAGTTCAACCTTCATGAAGTCTGATGTTAATAACTGCCTAAGTATAGTACTAAGCCAAGTTTGGTATCATTTTCGGAAAAATTAATAACGTAGAATTAATTTTTGATTTAAAAAATGCCATCTTAGGTTAGGTCTATGTTTACGTGATCGAGCATTGTGCCCCGATTTATGAAATTGTGACATTTGCCTCTACTTTCGCTGATATAAAAGGTACGCGGATGGGCTATATATCAAATTGTACGTCTGCCAGAGGGCTTCAAAGTGGAATTTGAATTCCTAAAATAGGTCAGTAACTTTTTGAGATTTTCCAAAATTTTCGAAAATTGCAAATTCTTTTCGCCGACTTGGATCGAGAATTCTCCAATATAGTTTTATTATTACCCACAAAAAAAATCCGCGCGGCTATACAGGGTATCCCAAAACTTTGCCACACGGAGGGAAAGTACGTTAATATTGAAGATGGGAAATTTTACTGAAAGAAGACTTCATTTTATTTTTAAAAATAATTGGAACTGCATTCAAAGATTTTTGGAAAATCACCTGCCTTAACCAGGAATCGAACCCAACAAAAACTTTTTTTTTAAATTTATTTTAACGATACAAATCAAAAGGGTTACTCATAAGGATTCTTTTTTCTTAAGTGAGACAGCATCTTAAACAAAAGGAAGACCATGAAATTTAACATCTAAATTATCATTATTACAAATTTGTATCAATTTGTATCGAAACGTAAGCGATTTTAAAAAATCTTTGAATGCAGTTCGGTTTCTTTTTAAAAACAAAATGGCAAGATGGCACTGTTAGATTAATCGTGCTATTGAGTTGTATTGTTAGAAGTATAAGGCATGAGACAATTTTGTTAAAATTAATTATTCCAATACACCTGTCGTGTACTAAGTGGATTTTTATTGAATAGTACACCCTCGAAATCAGGCCTTGGCTGCAACCCTTACTCGAGGGTTGTTCAAAGTTTCTTTCAATAAATTTTCCTATCTTACATATTTAAGGTACTTTCCCTCTATGTGGCAAAGTTTTGGGACACCCTGTATATCTAATTTTTATAGTGTAGTCGCAATGACCACTTTTTGTTCAAATTAATCAATCAAAACTGGAGTACAATCGAAAAATGATTACATATTTTGTTTCATGATATTAATCCTTATCCAACTATATAATTTAATGATCAAGGTTGATTATTTACATGTAAATTCTTATTTAAATTATTCTAATCGGACCTTTCGTTTGGAAGTTACTACGGGCATACGGGATCAGTTGTACTATTTAACTATTTAAAATCTTATTTTGACTTTCTGTGAGCTTAAGAAGTAGGTACAATACGAGCGCTAATCTTATGGTGGTGACAAGGAATACACGCCATAAAGCTGTCTGTGCCGACGACTGAGAGTTTTGAACGTCGCATTGCCCTCAGTCACGGTAATGGATAGATACCGTAACCGTGTCTCAGTTCAGTTACCAAAATGTTGGTACTTCATTTTTAGACAGTTTATTTGGTTAATAATTAATTAATGATTAAACGAACTTACCTGTAAGTGAAGTTCTATCATGATTATACGAAGGATTCTTCCGAAGATATTAGTACTATTAACACATGTAGTATCGCTTGCATGTGTTAATAGTACTAATATTGAGGAAGAATCATGAAGTATAATTAATAATTTGCGACAGAAAAAAAAAACTAAACGAAATAACGTACTAACCCGAAATATTGGTCGTTTACCTTAGTTGGTGAATTTTGCAATTATAATCCGACTAAGTAAAAAAACACTAGTTAGTGCGTGTATACCGAATGTAAGTGAATTTTGAATTTATGTTGGTTACTGTTTGAGGAGCGAGGGTTGGCGGTGGTGAAATGTTAAATGATAAAATAAATGTTTATGTTAAAATAATATAATGTTCTGTCACAACGTAACAATTGTTATAAAAATGTTATGAGTACACGCGACCCGTAAAGTCCGCAGAAATATACATACTGAAGTTAAACTATGCCAATCGATGCAAGCGCATCGACCGCCGCGTGTGACGTCAATCGTACGTCACTGTGTTTGGTGCGTATGCACCGAACATCTTGCCAAGGGAAGAAATGACAAAGATGACTAAATGCTAACTTAAAAATGTACATGTCAAATGTATCAAAAAATGAGTTAATAAATCAGTTCAATAATGTAACGTAATAACATTAAAAATGTTCTTATAAAAATTACATGTCAAATGACAACAGAAATAATACTAACTAGATGAAAAAGTATACAAATTAATGTTCTTAAATAATTACATGTCAACTGACAATAGAAATAATACTAAATAAATCAGTAATTAATAAAAGTATCATAATTGCAATTAATAATAGAAAAAGTTTAGTTATAGAGTCCTTAGATTTACAATTAATTACTCAATGTTTGTTTTCTTACAACGAAGGGGGTTGTGGCCCTTTCTAGATAACGTGGCACACTTTCACTTTGAACACTGCACACCCTACTATAGTTATTTTCACATGTATTCACTGGCACATCACTCGGTTGACGCTCAGCGCGTGCCGCGGGCCGCGGGCCAGCAGCGTCCGGGGCCGGCCGCGGCTCCTGCGGCGCAGGCGCTGCCGCAGCGCGCCAGCGACGGCGCACGCGACGACACCCGTAGATCGAAGCCACCACTACTGCCACCGCTACTATGCCGTATATTAGCGTGTAGTGGTGCAGGTCATGAATAGAGATACTCGTAGTCTCCGATAATGGTTCCTGTTGTTTCATAACTTTTATCTGTTTTTCTAAATCTTCGAACATGTGGTTCGAATCTTCAGTTTTGTTTTCTGTTACGGCTTCGATTGTAATGTTCATAATGTGATTTATAGGTGCTATGTTGGGGGTTTCAAAAGAATCTTTGGTTTCCATTTTATTTTCCAACTTATTATGGGTGTATATTGTAAAATTCTCAGTTTTTACTTCGCAGTTGTTGTTTACGTTTACTATATTGGCTCCGCTCAGCTGATGGATTGTAACTCGATCCTCACAGAGTGAACGAACTTGACACTCGCCACAGCAAAAATATAAATATTGATTTAATTTGTGTAACGAAGTCCATTTACTTTGGCAATGGGTGATTTTAGCTGAGCACTGATCTTCTTTGTTATCTGTTTTCAAACACAGGTCGTTGTCGGTTTTCATTTTGTAAATAGGTGTTTTTAATTGGCATAAGTAGGTCCAGGCGTCTCGAGGCAAACAGTGATCCCATTCTGTTCTAGTGACCGGTAAGTACGAGTCCTTATGTAAGTTGATCGCAACGTATTCTTCAATTGGAGTTATTGTTAAAATTTTGTTTCCAGTTTGATATGGTACGGGAATAATGTTGTACAAACTGTAACTGTCTCTACTTAAAAGCGGCATTTTCACTTCAAAAATAAGGTACTGTTTCGTCACTCTCGCCTTTATAGTGAGCAAATGATAAAGGTTTGCCATATCTGTTTGAATGTTATATATCGGGATAGTCAAATCCTTTGACAAGTAACCCGAAATAATGCTTAGTTCATGTTGTAAACTTCTAGGGTCTAATATATGAATATTCATGGTTCCTTTATATATGTTTGTGATTGTTTCCAACAGCGCGTCTTGAACATTTTTAAGGTGAGTCAGGATATTATTCGCGGCCATGGCTAACATTGTAAAGTCGGTCTTTTCTTCTTCAGCTGTTATTTCACTTAATAATTTACTTTCAGCATCATCAAGTACAGATAAATGTCTCATCATAACAATGTTTTGTTTCTTTATATATTCTTTGGTTTGTTTTAATATGTTAAATTCTGTTTCCAAAACTGAGGTCTGGTTTTTCAAAAGAAGTGCGAGGTGTTTTTCATTTTCACGTACGAGATTAATGTCTTTTTCATATTTTTGTGCAAATTGGTCATCGAGTACACCGAATAGACTATTCGCCAGATACCCGACACCATTGATAAGACCTCGCCTTCGCCGCCGGTGAGTGGCACGAGCTTTTAAATGGTTATTCAGCAAAACTTCATTATTACGTTCGAGTTCGTCATACGAGTGTTGTAGTTGATACATTATTATTTTGCAATGTGAGACTTGCTTTAATGACTCACACATATTATGTAAATATTTATAGTATCGAGTGTAGGTCATGGTGCTATTCCAGTAAGGATTTAAATCATAATATGCAATTATCTTCCACTCGTCTCGAATCAGTTGCATTTCGGCTATTTTATCGAAGTAAATCTTTTGATTTTCATTCAATTTTGTGGTACTGAAAGCTTGTACTGGAGAAATAAATATCGAAAATAAACATATGAACATTATGGCTGTGGTAATAAAGCTTCGTGGGCTTGTTTGATTTGCGTTATTCTTTTGTTTGTTACCCTTATGAGTATCGGCAGTTTGTTTTTGTTCATCTTGTTTTTCTAAGGGTAGTACAGATAGTTTCAGTACTGGTCTTTTTATAACACCATTTTTTGTCTTTAGCGACACCACACGTACCAAACCATCGCTTCCTGGGTGCACTTCTACTACTCTTCCCATGGCCCATTTACCAGGGGGGAGATTATCTTCGTGAATTACAACGATATTTCCCTTTTCAATGTTATTTTGTTCCTTCTGCCACTTTGGACGAGCGGTAAGTTGACTCAAATATTCTGTTCTCCATCTCTTCCAGATATCTTGTGTTATTTTTTGAGTTAAGTGCCAACGAGTACGAGCATCTTCTTTTGTTTCGATGACATTTAGACCCGATCTCCCAGTTAAAAAGTGCGCCGGGGTCAAGAAATCTAAATCTTCTATGTTTTCAGTAAGGGCACATAATGGACGCGAATTAAGGCAAGCCTCCACTTGGGATAAGATGGTGGCATACTCTTCAAAAGTAAGTTTCTGTTCACCTATTACGCGCCTCAGGTGATGTTTCAGGCTTCTCACGGCACGCTCCCACAGACCTCCTGCGCTCGGCCATGCGGGGGCATTAAAATGCCACTCGATGTTCATTTCCGTGATCTCACGTAAGAAACTGTCCTTGAATTCATTTTGTAAGTGCTGGTACTCTTCCTGAATGGCTCTGTTCGCACCAACAAAATTGGTGCCATTATCGCTATACAGATGACGAGGTAGGCCGCGTCTTGCAGCCATTCTCCGTAGGGCAGCGATGAATGACGCACTTGTCAAATCACCAACTAGCTCGAGATGTACGGCCTTAGTGACCATACAGACGAAGATAGCTATATATCCTTTTAATGTTCTAGCGCTTCTCCCTTTGTTAGCTTTGATTTCGACGAATCCTGAATAGTCCACCCCGCAGTAATCAAAGGCATGCGCTGGATCACACCTGGCACTCGGTAAGTTTCCCATTAATTGGTTTTGTGTTCTCCCTTCTTGCTTACGACACGTGATGCACTGCCTTAATTCTTTCTTTACAGTGTTGTTACCACCGAGGATCCAATATTCTTGCCTCAAAGTTGCAAGCGTAAGACGTGGACCGCCGTGGAATGTTAATTCATGAGCTTGAGAGATCAAAAGCGTCGCAAGACGAGTATTGTTAGGTATTATTTTCGGATGTTTCATCTCCATACTCAAGTTAGCGTGAACTAATCTTCCTCCAACACGTAAGATTCCGTCTTGATCAACAAACGGGTTCAAACTGACTAATTTTGATGAAGAAGATAAATTATTTTGTTCTCGTAATGTTTGTATTTCTGATTCATACGATTTAAATTGTACATATTTAATAATTGCTAATTTTGCATTCCTTAACTCATGTAAAGTAATATAGCTCGGCAATTGTTTACGTTTCGGTGTCAATGCTCTGAGTATCCATGCCAAGACACGCAATATTTTATAAAAGTTATTATATTTTGTTAATATTATTTCTATAATATCTTGATCCATATTTTTAGTTTGAACGATGTTTGATTGACCCAATTTTTTCTCCTGTTCTGTTACAAATGTTATTAATGAAGAGGATGGTTCAAAGGTGGTCAGGAATTCGGGACCATTCCACCACAAATCTTGTTTTAGAAGTTGTGAAGCATATAAACCCCTACTGGCAGGATCAGCTGGGTTCTCATTTGTGCTTACGTAGCGCCATTGTTCTGCAGGCATTATCTCTGTTATTTGTTTTACTCTGTTCGCCACAAATGGTTTCCATTTACTAGCTTCCCCTTGCAGCCAGCCTAATACGACTTTTGAATCAGTCCATCCATACACATTTAGTTCATAATTATTTAATGTTAGTTTTATTTTTAAAATAAGTTTCGAAAGTAAATGGGATCCGCTTAGCTCTAATTTTGGGAGCGAAAGCTTCTTTTTCAAGGGCACTACTTTAGTTTTGGCAGCGACAATTATAATTTTGTTTTGCGATTTTATTCGCGCGTAAACAACGCACGCGTAAGCTTCAATGGATGCGTCACAAAACCCATGGAGCTCTATGACGTCATTCTTGTTACTACTCAACCATCTAGGTATTTTAAAACATTTTATCAAAGGAAGTTCTTCTTGTATTTTTAACCATTGTTTACAAATGTCACTTGAAACTTCTTCATCCCACTTGGTGTCCGATTTCCATACTTTTTGAAATAATATTTTCATTTTTGTTACGAGGGGTGCCAACCAGCCTAGTGGGTCAAATATCTTTGAGATTTGAGATAGTAGGATTCGCTTTGTAATTTTCGGTAGCACTGTTATTTCGTATTTAAATGTAAATGTATCTGTTTCGGGACTCCAACATAACCCAAGTGTTTTTGGAGTATTTTCACTTTTGAAATTAAAATCTATGTTATTCTTATGTTCCTTGGAAATATTTTCCAATAGTTGAGGATTATTAGAAGTCCATTTTCTCAATGAAAATCCGCCCGATCGGAGCAGCGAATTAAGATCCTGAATCAGTATCTTTCCTTCGGGAAGTTCATGAACCCCGTGGACTAGATCGTCCATGTAAAAACATTGTTCAACAACTTTTGAAGCCTCAGGAAAGTGGTTACGCTCATCCGTCGCTAGTTTTCTAAGGGTCATCATGGCCAGGAACGGAGCAGCCTTGGCGCCATAAGTCAGCCTAGTCAGCTCAAATGATTGCATTGGCTGTTGTTGAGACGCCCTCCATACTATCCTTTGTAAAGATGTATCAGCTCGGTTTACAAGGATCTGCCGGTACATCTTTTCGATGTCCGCAGTGAAAACGTATTTAAATTGGCGCCATCTTATTAACAAGGACTGCAGGTCCTGCTGTAAATTAGGTCCTGCATACATCAAATCATTAAGCGAGTATCCTGTTGATGTTTTACTGGATGCATTAAAAACGACCCTGTATTTTGTTGTTGTGGACTCGGCACGCTCTATACCATGATGAGGTAAGTAACACTCAGGTGTCGCATTACCGTTCACTGGCTCCATATGGCGTAATTGTTCGTATTCAATCATAAATGTTTTATAGGCTTGAGCTAATTTCGGTTGTTTTACAAATTTACTTTCTTGGTTACGAAATTGGGCTAAAGCTTTTGTTTTTGATAATCCAATCTTATTTTGAAAGTCGGGTTTCATCGGAAGTCGAACCTCGTACCTTCCGTTTTCGTGACGTAATGTTGTGTCTTGAAAATATTGTACGCATTGAATTTCTTCAGACGACAAATCTTGTTCTTCTGGTATGTCTTCCACCTCCCAAAAACGTTGAATGTCCTCGATGTTAGATAAGATGACGTTACACTGAAAAGTTTGCGCGTTGCCACATAACAACCACCCAAGTTGTGTTTGTTGGGCTGTTGGTTGTGTTACGTCATCACTCTTTATTATTCCGCTTAAAATAATATTGGAATAGACCTCAGCCCCTAAAAGCAGGTCTACTGGCCGACTGACATAAAATTCTGGATCCGCCAAATTAACGTTTTGAATAACTTGCCAGGATGGTTTCGGGAATGTTTTATTCGGAAGACTTTTTACTAAATTGTTCATAATGATTACTTCTGAATTAAATGTATAATCGTTGTATAGCGAAGTACATGTTATATTAATCTTTCCTTTGCAATTATTTTCTTGTTGACCTACGCCATAAATTATTCCTTTGCATTTTTCTCTTTTGATTCCCAACAACTGAGCGGCATGCTCGGTTATAATCGAGATTTGGGAACCTTGATCAACTAAAGCTCGTAGTATATAATAGGTTCCATTTGCTCCTAGAACTTTAAGTTGAGCTGTAGCTAATAATATTTCCGAGCAGTCGTCCCGAGCCAAGTGTGACGTCATACTCATACTGTTTTCTCCCGTATTATTCGCAGGGGTGGGCGCCGACATTAAAGGCTTTCTGTTGGAGCTTTTGTCCAGGGCTTCATGCATGATAGTATTATGTTGCCCTGGGCACTTGCGACATGTTTTTGTTGAATTGCACGATTTTCCATTATGTGAAAATAAGCAATTGATGCATATTCCGAGTTTATTCACTGTGCTCAATTTTTTGTCATTCGGCATTTGTAAAAACATTTTGCAATTATAGATGCCGTGATCATTTTTGCATAGTGGGCATTTATATGTCGATACATGAAATGTTTTTGCGCAATTATTGTTTCCTTTCTGTGTAAAATTAAAAGTAGGTTTCTTGTTGATATATGTTTTTTGATGATGTTTTTCTAGATTTTCTGGTTTTCGGTGGAAAGATGTTTCTAAAGTAGTAAATTTACTTTCAAGGAAGTCTAGCAATTCTTGCAAGACAGGCAGCTCCCGTGTGTTTTTTACCGAATCGATGTATCTTGAATAAGTTTCTGAGTCCAATTTTTGACACAAAACATGGACAAGAATTGGATCCCACGTTGACACATCTAATCCGAGATTTTTTAAGGAATTTAATGTCTCCTTTGTTACGTCGTGCATCCTTTTGATTTGAACTGTGCTGTTATGTTGAATGTTTGGTAAATTAAATAAAATGTTCATATGCGAAGTAAATATAAATCTTTTGTTATCAAATCTATGACTGAGAATCTCCCAACAAGTAAGATAATTTTCAGAGCTAATAGCCAAATGTTTGACAAGTCTCTCGGCTTCACCCTTAATTTTAGTTTTCAAGAATTGTAATTTTTGAGCATTCGATAAATTTGGATTGTTGTGTATTACTTCCAAAAATAAATCCTTGAATGAAACCCAGTCGTTGTAATTACCGCTAAACACCGGGATGTCCAATAGGGGTGTGGATTTTTCTCTGTGCTTCTCGGACCACATTTTCTTGTTAATCTCTTTCTGTAATGTTATAAATTGATGTTCATACTTAGCATATTGCGACTCGTATGATAAATCCTTCCCATTTAGTTCAAGATCGATCTCCCAATGCAGATTATCAATAGCAGACCATCTATTTTCTAAACGTTTGAGTGAGTCTTCGAATTCCCACTTCTCCGACATTTCCTCTAGTTTAATGTTAGCCACAGTCCTAGCAAATGCTCTAAAATTTGCCTCCTGTTTTCTCAACGACTCATCCAGTTTACTAAAACCACCCTGATTTTTTCTACTTCCTTCTGCGGAAGTTTGCGTTCTTGCAATGGAAGGTTGCGTTGCTGGAGTAGAAGGACCTTGACGCGTTTCAGGTTTTTCTACCGGTTTTTCTTCCGCCCCAGTCTCACTGGAGCTCGATAAAAGACGTTGATACCCCTCATTAATTAAATTTTTAAAGATAATATATTCTTCTCTTACCCTATCATATAATTTCTCGACAAAGTAGGGTTCATTTTGACTCAACTCCATGGAAAGTTGATCATGATTAAATTGGAATTCATTCCATAGTTCTTCTAACTTATTCCAGCACCTTTTGAAATATTCCACATTACTTTTTCTTTCAACCCCATCTTTACGAAAGTTCCTCAAGTTTTTAGATATTTCTTCCGCCAGCAAATGTTGAGACTCCACAGATACCATGGTTGATGACGTAAGAAGATGAAGAAAATAAAGTAAAAAGACCTTACTTGATTTCTCCGGTTACTGTTTTGCGTGTGTTGCGTACCCCTTACAGATACGCACAATCCAAGTATGTTTCTGGGTATTTGTTGTACACTTACAACCCTTCACTCACAATTTCACTTCAATAGTTCACTAGTTCAAACACCTCACCGCCCCGATACTTTACGATATACGACGCGCGCGAGGTCCAAGGATCGAAGGACCAATGTTTGAGGAGCGAGGGTTGGCGGTGGTGAAATGTTAAATGATAAAATAAATGTTTATGTTAAAATAATATAATGTTCTGTCACAACGTAACAATTGTTATAAAAATGTTATGAGTACACGCGACCCGTAAAGTCCGCAGAAATATACATACTGAAGTTAAACTATGCCAATCGATGCAAGCGCATCGACCGCCGCGTGTGACGTCAATCGTACGTCACTGTGTTTGGTGCGTATGCACCGAACAGTTACTATCTTTTTACTTTCCTCTATGGTTACTATTTATGTCAAATCGAAGATGTCAAATGTAATTTTCACGTTTTAATAATTATTTATTTTGTGTTTTCTTTGCGTATTTTGTTGTGCAATAGCTAGCTTGTTAAGATTGATAAGAATAAAATTAGAAGCAGTCGATTAGAGGAGTTTATGGAAAGGTGAAATAAAAGGTTGGTACTTGATACAAATCCTTGGACGATTCGTCCAAGTACAAATCATTAGAAAACTCAGATAAACCTAAATCCAACCAGGAAAATACATTTATGAAATTTTAATAAAACTTACGCTGTTTTAGTTTAAGCTTCTCTTAATAATTGTTTCTTAATATTTATGATTAGCTATCCATGACCTTGATTTGTTTTTACTATTGGCTATAGATGCATTTATTTCAATTTTTTAAAGACGACCTGCCCCCATGCTCCAATTGCCAACCTTACTTTTAAAGCTTAAAATATGAGCAATAGACGATTAAATAACGTGTCGCAAGCTTATGTAAATCTCAGACTTTGATATTGTGTGACAAGCTTACGGCACGTAATAACGTAGCGTTCAAACGCATAGAATGTTGGCCATTTGAGTAGGGGGGGACAGAGCGTGATTACGATAATAGCCTAGGTCTTATTTCAACACGTTAGAGCTTAATGAGAACCCCGCAACTTATACAACTTATGGTTTACTTATTTCATTACAGATAATGTGTGTATCATCCAACAATCGACAAAATATCCAATTTTCCTTCCAAATTAATAAAAACATACAAATTGGACGAAATACAACCTGGCAGAGCGACATGCGGCAGATAACTACGTTTTTTTATGCCTTATTCAAATATGATATTAAATAAACAAATAAGGCCCAAAATGATACAAATCTATGAGTTAAAGTGAGATCTTTTTTTAGAATATATTATAACATGAATCTTTACTTTGTTATAATAAATATTCAAATTTATTGATAAGATGTTTTTATTTAATATGGTTTCTTAACCTCAATTTAACATAAAAAAGTTATAGGCCTTAATTTAATAAGTGTAATCGATTTATTATGGCCAAAGTCAAGTTTTCGGAAAATTACATTTAGTTAGAACTGTTTTCTTATATTCCTACTGTTAAATAATAAATTAAATAATATTTAAAGACTTAAAAGTAAATAGGCCTTATTTGTATCAAGTACTTATTACCTTGATACGGACGGAATTAACATATTTGCAACTAAGTAGATTATTATTTAGATTTAACACAATATTTTGTAATATGCTTGATAGGAAAGTACTTAATTAAACTTTTTTATATTAGTTTCAAAGTGGAGGAATGCATTACGTTACGGCGTATTTGAATGGTGACCTTAGTAAGCCCACTGAATGAAGGGCGCACCTAGAAGGGCCACTATTCAGCGTTGGGCACAACCTGACCCACCCCCTGACTAGAGGATTTCTAACACGGGTTTTCATATTTATCGGTTTATAATTTGCCCTTGATTTCGTCGCATTATGCAGCTGTGGCGCACATATTTTATGCTAAATAAGTCCTGAAAGACATTATTTAGACTATTTTAGACACAAAAAATACTAAATTAAATTAAAATAGAAGTATTCACGCCAATGACTATGTTGTACCGCGGTTTGATTACATTCTCTTTTGTTGTACCTATTTTTTACATTCCTCTATGCCATAGAGGATAGTAAAAGGTATACTCATTGATCTCACGCGTCAAAACGCAAGTGAGTAACTTTACTACTATCGTTACGGTATTTCTCGATACCATCTGTCAATTAGTAACTCATGGTACCGAATTGCTATGAAAAAGGCCAAAACGTTACTCGATGCTCGCTAGCGAGTATAGTAAACTATTGTAGTTTACTATACCAACTCATGGTAGAGCTACTGTAGCGCGCGGGGTTTTTCGACTAAAAATTTAATAAAATATCCCTCTAAAAAGCCTGTGGGGCACAGACAATCCAGAAAATTACAGTTCATAGTGATTAAAGTATTCCTTCTTTGAGTTTCGATAAATTACGTAGATTATTGATTATACCTAATAGTTATACTAGTGATATTTTTTTACTAAAGTGGTGTAATTTTTTGAGTTTATCCTACTATTAATATTAATTTATTGTAAATGGGATTTTTTTTTCTCTCAATCCCATAAAAATGGCGGGCTATGCTAGAAGATCGTTGCGGGCGGAAGCTAGTGACTATAATAATTATTTGATAAAGCGCATTTTCAATTTTCATGGATAATTGATAAACAATACCTACTTATATTTTATTGTATCACTAATCTGACATTATAATAATATAAATGTGATAAGTACTAATATTTTAAAATTTGTTTTTTGAGTTTTATCAATTTCGAATTATTATTTTTTCATCAACCTCTTTATGTTATAAATAAAAATATTACGAAAAAAGACAAAACATATACAGGGTTATTTGTAAAACACTAACGGCCTTGCAGGAGTGGATTACTAACATCATGAACAACAACATTTTGTTCTATGACTTTTCCAAAAACAGACAAAAAACAATCGACTTTTTATACAAAAACTCATTTGTTTGGACATTTGTACTGTTTGGACATTTGTATGGGAAGTCGAATATTTTTTTTTCTGTTTTAAGAAAAGTCGTAGAACAAATGTTGTTGTTTATGATGTTAGTAATCCACTACTGCGAGGTTGTTTGTGTTTTACAAATCACCCTGTATATTTAAGTAACATTAAAAACACATTGTTAGCGATTATAAATCTGGTTAAATGAACCTAGTAACTTGTTAACAGAAAAAGCCAGCAAGACTCTTTATTTTTTATATTACAAAAGTACTCTTTGATGTAGGTATATAAGACAGCAAGTTAAACATTTGAACTGCGAAAACAGTTTTTATTACGTATGGCATAAAAGCGGTCACAAGGTCAAGTATAGTCTAAATCTGATGTACCTTTAATTAACTGAAGGTAAAATTATTACAAAAAAAATAACGGAATAACGTTCGTCTGTTAGTTATTACAATCAGTCGTTGTGCTCGAAAATTGCGAAATCTAAAAAAAAAACTACTTTTTTTTAGAAAAATAACTAATTTGTAAAACTGAATTAAAATTATTAATAGGTACTATGGGCAACAGCGTCGCTTAACCAGTTTTCAACAAAATTCGCGTGCGCGCGTATCGCCCCTGCACGAACTAAATGTATGGTTATGACGACGCGGCGTGCAAGCGATTTTAACCTTAGCAGTGGTTAATTGACGCTGTTGCCCATGGTACTTTCAAGTCCAATCTTTAACACAAAAAGTAAAAAAAGTTAAAAACTTAATGAAAAACCTTGTGCTGTTTCCGAGAAATTTTACAAATTATGTTATCATTCATTCATCATCAGTTGTTATCAACAGCTGTCCTTTGGGGATTTATTTCTAAAAGGGGGTTACCAAAAATAAAATTTCTTCTTATATATTTTTTAATAAGTTAAAGGTTCTTTTAATAAGCAATTTAGTTTAAATACCCAAGTTTCACAATACTTAGTACCATACGTGTCTGTATCGCTCGGGGTATTTATATTATGTTTAGTTGCAAATAAAAAAAAAACATTTCAAATTTTATTAAGGAAATCACAGCGCAAGGTGTCTGTGTTCCACAGGCTATTTAGGGTGATATTATTAATTTTTTAGTCGGAAAACCCCGCGCGCTACAGAACAAGCGATGTTCTGAAACACACAGGCTTTTTCGAGTTATTTAATCAGAAAAACCCAGAGCGGTACAGAGCAGGTAGTGTCTGTACCCCACAGGCATTTCTAATGTCGCAACCCGGATAGTACTTAATAATTATTATTATTGTACGTACTTACGGAATGTAATCTGATAACTGGCCGCCGAGAAACAACGTCGGTCCAAGATACTTCAACCCGTTCATTTCTTTAGGAAAAGACGAGATCTGCTTGAAGTTCTTTATTAGACCGTTCAAATTGCACGTCCATACTACTGTATCGTTTTTTACTTTAATGTTAGATAAGATAACGTCCATAAGAGTTTCTTCTTTTACGATTCCCCTTAAGGCTTTTTTAGCCAGCTTTTTTGATAATCGTGTACTTTTTGGGTTTAACTCAACTGCCTTCATGGCATTCAGAACTTTCAGCATGTACTCGGTCAGATGGGCAGGAGACGAAGCCGGGGATATGTCCAATACCAACAGACCGGCTACTCGATGTGGCTAGAAAAATATATGATCCAGCTTAAGATATAAGATTTGATTCAACATTAGATTTTAAAAATATGCTCCCATTTCAGTTACGATACCTATTGTAACTGAAATGGGAGTATATTAACCCAACGGGTAACTTTAAGGGTAGTTATTCCAAAATGTTATGATCGATCACTTTCGCCGAAGCAAATTATCAGGGGCCGTACCGGCCAACAACGCTCCAAACCTCGGCAAATCTGACGGGCTTCAAATTAAAACAGATAAGTAAATCGAGCTCCAATCAGGGGCCGTGCCAGCTAATGCATCGAATTTCGGTAAGTTTGCCGAGCTTCGACTTAAAACAGATAAATCGAAATGAGTAATTTCGTATTGTACTATTTTCCGAAGTTATTTGGAAGACATTGATGTTCGTGTGACATCATGACTTGGGTTTCGCCATTTTGGCCCAACTGAGGCTCGATTTAACTATCTGTTTTAATTTGAAGCCCAGCAGACTTTAGAAGTTAGATGCGACATATGACTCAAAACAATGAGATGTCGAACGAAAATCAGTAGAAACGAGCGCTCGACTGGATTCGAGCGATTCAAAAATAGGGCCCCTGACTCGCTACAGAACCGCAGCAACCCCAACAGTATCCTGAATGCATTGTTACACTGGATACGCAGAGCATTGTAATGTAATGTCTTTTGTGTATGAGTACTTGACCCACAGACTGCGCGAGTAACAAACAGCCAGAGCTACGTCAGAAAAAATGATATTTTTCTTAAATGGTAACAAATTTACCTTCATTAAAGAGATGCACATACTAGTCTTGCCACCCATGCTGTGTCCTACGAGGACTGCTCTCTTCACCGACAACTTATCCAACAGCTGGATCATGTCGGCTGCCAGTTCTTGGTACCTATGCGAGGCAGAGTGCGGACTGTCGCCATGGTTCCTCAAGTCTACCACCACAGCGGCCCTTCTCGTCGTACTCAGCATCGTCTTCCCGAAGCTCTCCCAATGCTTCTTCATCCCCAATAACTCGTGCAATATAAACAGAGGAGGAACGTCAGGGTGGTTTGCATCGTCTTCTCCTAATATTTTGTAAGATAAGTTTACCACATTCCTTGAAACCAATCTAAGGGATGACACTTGCTTTAGCAGACCTTTCGCTGTACTAAGTTTCATTTCAGAAAACTAAGTATAAACCTACACTAAAATCAAACTTTGTAACTAATAGACTATCTAACTTTAGTACCATTATTGAGTGAAAACTACTGAAATGCATATAATTATATTTTAATTTCCTCTATGATGATAATTTATGAAAGAAAAGTGAAGAAAGTTTGAGTGAAGTATCCACAGAACAAAATTAAAGAGTATACATAGTAGGTCAGCCCCCCTAGCATGTAATGAGCGATTTATAACTTTTATTAAGGCGGATCTTGGTGAAGTGACAGCTAAGGATTTGACTCCCCTCACCCTGCCACCCTCTACATTACTTCGCGAGTCATTTATTAGCGACATCTATTAAAAAATTTGAAAAACTAAGATGTAATTTATTACCGACATCTATTAAAATTTTTGAAAACCAATGTGTAACCTACACAATGCTTGGCCAAAATTCACGGACCATAGAAAGTTGGAGACACGGCAGCATGGCATAGTTAAAATATTAAATTTTAATTTTATGTAGGTAAATTGAAAAAAGTGTTTTATAAAAAAACAAGAAATCAGCGATGTTCAATCAATCAGCCGCAGTTTATATTAAAATTAAATTATTTATGAAGTCAAGTTTGTTTCATGTTTTAGTTATTTTACTGTTTTTTTTGAAGTGAAAACTTCTTTAGCGGCGTTGTACGCTTTTTGTAATGGGATAAAAATGCTAAACTCGCGTCAGTAAGAATCACGTGGCTGATAGAAAATGCGTAAGACGGATGTGACAGATGGAGAGTAGACAGCTGGCGGCGGAATTATCCCCTACTTTCGAGTGTAATCTCTTTCTACGGGGCGCGTTGAAAATGGTGGCGCGTCATTTTAAGACGTAAACACTTGTGTCACCAGCAACGCGCTAATTTTGAAAATAGAACTAATAGCAGCGATCTCTTCGGTGAAATCATAGACTTATTTATACTCTGTGACTATAAGTTTAAATCGTAGAATGCGTGCATATAGAAATTAAAAAGGCCACTGGCGCGAAATCTTTAGAATTTTTCTCTAATTACAAACTGATTGAATTCTGTGACTGTATAGTAACAGGAAAGAAATCATTTTAATCCTTTGCCGCTTATTTCAAAATATCAAAAATGCACAACGTTAATATTCAAGTTTTCACTTCTGCTGGCACTCCCGGAGTGCCAACCGATTTTTTTACATTTTGCATAGTACTTATACTCGTAACTAGGTACGTCTTATGTCATGCTCACTTTAAACATTTCTGCGGTGGTGTCGTGTGAGGCGGGTCGTTACGTTCCCTCAAATATGGTTGAGCGAAACGATGGCTGGTTCATGCGTCATGCTCGTGAACGGGTGCTGCCAGTGGGAATGGGTCTACTTCTGAGTACCTATCTTAACGCATATTGAATTGTAAGAACTGCGTTTCTTCTTTATTATTTTTTATATCTTGTATCAAGTGTTTTTTGGTAAATATTGCCTACTTAGGAGTAGCAAAGTGATTTCTCAACTAGTTGAACTACATTTTTCGTGATTTTTCAATTCAATTCAAATGCATTTATTCAGACAACAGAGATTTTACTGAAATGATTTACCAATTTTGTTGACAACTACATTTTGTTTATTGATGGTGTAATATATTGGTATTTGTTGGTAAAATAGGTTCCGCAATAATAAACATTATCACCAGAGGAGATTAATATTTCTGGTAAGTATAGGTACTTTATAATCTAACCACTACGAAAAAAAAATCATAGAATCAAAAACCTATATCGATTGACGAAGTTTGAGGCCTGAAATCACGACCGTTTAAAAGATTTCAATAATATAAAATATTTTTTATAAATTATGAAGTAGGATAAACAACAGTAATATGAAAACGCTTTTGACGTAAGTAGGTAGGTACTAAACAAAACAGGCCAACTTTTTTAGGTTGGTGTGCGTTCACTGCGTCTAAATAGTAATAAAATAAAAATTAGAGATTTTTCACTCTCTTATTTTAAAAGTTAGACACACATTTTACCACTTTGGCAGTGTATATCTTTCAAACGGTTGACTTTGAGAAAAATAGTCTTAAAAACCTCAATGTCATTTTTAAAGATCTATCCATAGACAGTAGACACCCACGCATAGATACGATGAAAAAAAAAATTCAGTTTCAGTTCCATGTATGGGGATAATAATCTTAATAAAATAAAAGGATTTATATATTTAAGATAATAATCTTAAAAATATAAATCCCTTTATCTTTTATTTTTGTGTAAACATCGTAATGCGGTTCACAGAATACATGTACCTACCAAGTTTTAACTGTGTAATCCTAATAGTTTCGGAATAAAGTGGCTGTGACATACAGACGGACAGACAGACAGACATGACGAATCTATAAGGGTTCCGTTTTTTGCCTTTAGGTTACGGAACCCTAAAAACGTGCTAATAATCCAGAGCCTGTAGCCAAATGTCACATTAAAATTTTCGCTATCACTTCGCTCCGAAAAATGTATGAATTAAGACTATAACCCAACTAGCAAAATATGTCGTAAAAAAATCAGCAGCACGTTTCTATTTCAGCTATTAGTAGTGAGATGGATTTACAAAATGTTGAGTAAACGATCTGTGAACGTTCTCTCAACGCGATTTGGGCGCACTTCTCTCTGCTTTAAATGCTGTAAATATCGCAAGATTATCGTCTGAATTGCGTTTTAATTGAAAGAATGTAGAGTAATCGCAACTCAAGTGCTACTGGTGCTATAATAGTCAGTAGAACCTCTTTCATTCGACTTATTAGTGGTAATAATAGGAGTGCGGTTACAATAACTCGACACTTTGATCGTGTGAATGCAACCAAGCAGCACTCATAGACAGTGCGTGTTGTCACTGTTGTGTTCGCGTAAACGAAAGAAATAAAAATAAATGTATGTTGCAATATTATGGCCATGCTAAGTATACCTTTACGATTTTACAGCCATAATGACAATAAAGGTAAGCTTATGTAGTAAGACTTATGAGCTAACTTTAATAAGTTAGCTCATAAGTCTTACTTTCATATGCGGAATTAATTTTTTCGTCTATAATCCTTACATTTGTATTTAATATTTTCATGGGCCACAAGATTTCTAGTAAATAATGGATCGCAAATAATATTAATATAATAGATAAAATAAATTCGCCATTAATAGTATTTCAATTATCATCACAAAGCATTCACTCAGCTCTTAGCCGAAAAATAGACATGAGGTTTCCATTTTACGACTTCTAAGAGCGCCATTGCAGTTAGTTTAGGGTTCCCTAGCGCAATGTTAAATCGTCAATCTATCATACGGTTTACAAACAATCTGTAGTAGCGTAATATTTCCTACTGAATCCGCACTAATATTAAGTATTTGTTCTTCATCCGTTGGTTGATGTTGATTGTTTCAATTGTTTCAACATCTTATTAACTTTCCGTCGGAACCCTCACTTCATTTAAGTTTTTTTCCACCGATTATTGTCCATTTTCCACACTGCTGTAAAAGATTTTATTTAACTTTCATACCACTATTATGCTGCATGATGGCTTCCAAAATTATCTTTGTGCACCTTTGGACCTGTAGTAGATCATTTGATAGCGTTTTCTCAACTTTAATAGTAAAGTCGAATTAAAGCCTTGCCAAAAGCTGTGATATGACATTAGATGCTGTAATAGTAACTGAGAAGCTATTTTATTTAATGAACAGCTTTTACTCCACAATATTGCTGTACAAATTAGGTGACGAAAGACGGTGCTATAAAAGCTAGTTTTACGACAAATTAGCAATTTGGTTGCTTTTAAAGACCTGTCATAAGACTAAAGGTTGTCTGAATGCGATTGAGAGATATCTTTATACAATTGTTGAGTAAATACGATATGAATTCGTCGAGTCCACGTTTACTAGACATATTTATAGAGCCAAAAAGCATTGAATGCTGAAAGATCTAGAAAGCTGCTTTTATACTGCTTTTTGAAATGATAGGATCTTTCATTCGAGTGTTTTACGATCCGTAGTCGTGAGAGTAATTGCTTAAACGATCATTTTGCTAGTTGGGAATCCATACATTTTTCGTTTGATTCTTAAATTCGATTACTTACTTACATTTACATATGATTTTAAAATTCTATTGTTAACAGCAGGTTCACATGACAAGCGCTTAACGCGAGTTTTGATAAAGTGCACGTTAAACGCTGTGCTAGCGCTCGACTGTTGTTTGAGATCATTGGTTTTCTACGTTACCGTTTAGAATTCAGATGAGCGCGCGCTTTTGACGCAGATAGACGTATTTTAGGGTCCATTTCGGACGATTTTTGGATGAACTGAGTGTCAATTCATCCAAAAATCGTCCGAAATGGAAACGGAAGCTGTTAATACCGAATTATCAAATCTGAAAAAAATTAACGCGCGTTGAGCGCTTGTCATCTGAACGTACCCTATGTCAATCCCATACAGTTTTAAAAGCGAAGCGATAACGATTTGCAAATATTACTTTGACTAGGTTTCAGTGGTCACTAGTCATGCTAGGGGGGGCAGGATGGTATAAATATTCTTGCCTATACCCTACCTGCATGCATCCAAATCTGATCAGTTCAGGCATTTAAAAAGTTATAGTGGAATAAATTAACTCACAGTCGTGTGATTTATTACCTACAAATGTTTGATTTGAAGGATCATATATAGTATTCAAAATTTATAGGTAGGTATTTTATACTAACCGTCCTTACGCGTAATTTTTATATCTATGGCAAAATAATGCATCAGAGGGCCTACTACAAAACAAAAAAGAAACCGATAGTCGGACGCAATTCGTCGTTCAATTTACTTGATATTGAACCTTATTAGTGAGGTAATAGTGCCACGGTGTTGGACGAATATCGTACGCTTATCGCGATGCTTTTTTGTAATAGTCCTTCAGTTCGAAATGAATTTTCAAAACATAATTGTAACATTCTGACAGTGCTAAAGCAAGGCTAAAACAAACGAGCGAGACATAGAGAACTGTGTAGCTGTCAGTGGGAGCATGAGCGATACGCGTTCCCCGTCCGAGCGCCGGTGGCGGTCTGCCGCCCGCTCCCCTCGAGGGCACCCTCTGTCAAAAATGTATCTGAATTTTTGAAAAATTGTCGCGAAAATCCCATAATTGGTCTTTTCGAAAATGTCTTTCGTGGAATTTGCATTTTTTCTCCTCTATCGATTGGTGGTAACGAGATTTCCATAGGACTCGTAGTTACGGAGGAGATGCACAGAAACAAAAGTGTTAGTCGATTTTATTTATGAAATTTTTGGCATTATGTAAAATATTTATAACAAATGTTAATCGTGGAATCGATAGGCAAAATGTTGAAGATTCTTATGGTATATTTACTTTCTTTTAATATTCAGTAAATAAAGAGGAGATAGAGAATGAAAACCTACTAATAACCATGTTTTGCTAGTACAACCACCTTAACTATTTTTAATAGTTGAGTCCATAGAAATCGCAGCGACAATTTTTCTAAGTCTATGGTTGCGCTAGGTATATTGCCTTTCAAATCGGTGTACCTAATGCGTAGAGGGACTAAATTGCTAGGTATTTAGATAGGGAAAGGGCATTTCTACGGGTTCTATAAGTACCGGTTGATCTACTCTAGCGAAGAAAGTACCTTTAAAATCTAATTACATACTTGAAAAAAATCACACGTATTAATAGGACTCTTGGCCTAATGGAGAGCATATCCAGATGACCGTAAGGTTTTATAAAGCACCAACAAAAATTCCTAAAGTTTGAAAACGGGCAGAATTTGGCTTAAAATGGCGTGTCGCCTTTCCAGAATTTGTTCGTAATTGTTTTATAACTCTTAAAATAATAACTTGTTCATTACTGATTCCCGCCACCTAGCAGCTGCACCTGAGCAGCTAAGCAGACGGGAAGACTGCTGCATTGAAGAGCATTTTTCGAAGGTTCAAAGTCATTCGGTGTTTTTGGAGTCGGGTCATTTCTCAAATCGGTGGACGACATAAATTTAATTTATGAAGTTTTTAATGAGATTTGTGCTAAATTAATTGAATGTTAATTGACATCTTCCAGTATTTTTTGTTGAAATTGCTTTAATTTATAACATTTACAATTAATTTGATGAATTGTGTTATTTTCTCAATTCAGTGGATCTCAATTCCTTGGAAAATGGGGCATCGAATTGAGAGAAATTACATCGAATTGATATTTCACTTGTCAAAAACTATGAGTAAGGCATATTATGTACTAATGGCCACCCGCGGTTTCACCCGCGTGGTCCCGTTCCCGTAAGAATATAGGGATAAAAAGTATTCTACGTTTTAATCCAGGCTATCTTCTATCTGTGTGCCAAATTTCAACTAAATCCGTTCAGTAGTTTTTGCGTCATTTATAATATTAGTAGGATATTTACTTCAAGCTTTCTAACAAAATATCCGATTCAATCAGAGACAAGAAATCACTTGAATTCTTGCTTTCCTCTTATAACTTATCTCAATATTCACTTTTAAAAGTAAATAATTTAATATCGTAAAGCAAGAAGCTTATACATCCAATGGAGATTGCACGGTCAGTGACATAATGAAGATTGAAAAAAAGGTCCTTTAGTGACGTGACGGCTTATTGCTACCTCTTTCTTTAGTGTTACAATACAATACGTTTTCGTTTCTCACGAACGAACGAACAACGAACACGTATTGTAACACTAAAGAAAGAGGTAGCAATAAGCCGTCACGTCACTAAAGGACCTTTTTTCAATCTTCACAATGACACTGGCCGTGCAATCTCCATTGGGGGTATAAGCTTCTTGTCGTAAAGTATAGCAATTCATCTTCAGAATTAAGTTCATTTTACGGTCATCTCAGTAAAGTTAGTATGAACCAGCAGTGTTGGGGTAATCAAGGTCTCTATGTTTATGAAATAAAACACTTTTTAACGGATACTAGCGCGGTTTTATTGAATGTACTTTGGTATTTAGTTGGTATTTGGTTTGATTTTTGGTTTTCCCGACGTTTCGGCACCTTTGCAGCTGCCGTGGTCACGGGGGACTGAAGCTACCCGTGAGCCTACCCTCAAGCGATGAATTTTTTTAGACGTTCAGAAATTAAAATTTAACAATTTTTTTTTAATTATTTTATGTTGATTTATAATTTAATTTTATGAATTATTTAATGCTAAAAAGAGAGAGAATCTACTGAAACTACCACCATTTCATAAAATTGGGAGGCCCCTCCAAGAAAGAAATGGCGAAAGAAAACTTGGAGAGGAAGCCGACCTCCGTCTTTTGTATTAATTTATTTATTTGAATAGAATTGAATATTTATTTGCAAAAGGGAAGAAAGAGAGGCATAGGGACCCGCGTCAAAGAGCATGTAGCTGACATGAAACATAGGCGCGATAACAAGTCTGCAGTGAGTGAACACGCCTTTGAGGGGCCCAACCATTATATTCGATTTGACAAACCCCAAATCCTTGCTAGGGAACGTAGATTTATCCCTAGAATGCTCCGCGAGGCTATCGAAATAAATAAATATCCTAATTTCAATAGAGATGATGGTTGGAAAATCCCACCAGCTTGGGACCCCATCATTCACAAGCTAAAGCCCCTCACACACACTGTAAGATCTAATGATACGGTTAGTTCCTTTTGCAGAAGATTTAGTTTAGAAGATTGCAGTGATCAAGCCGCTTCCAAAGAACACCCAGCCGGATTCATTACAGGACCTCCAACCCATCAGTCTGCTCTCTTGTGTTCCTAAGATCTTGGAAAAAGTAGTCTGCGAGCTACTCACTAAATTTTTGGAAGACCACAACATACTCCCGCAATTACAATCTGGCTTTCGCAGAGGCTATGGTACCGCTACTGCTTTGGCTGATGTGGTTGACAATCTTCTTACAGGTCAGGATCAGGGATTGATGAGCGCGATGGTCCTGCTTGATCTCTCACGCGCTTTCGATACAATCAACACAACTCTGTTGTTGTCAAAGTTGTCATACTATGGTGTTGACGCAAAAGCACTAAAATGGATGAATAGCTATCTCTCGCACAGGCAGCAGTATGTGGAGCTAACCAAGGCTGATGGGTCCAAGGCCCAATCTACCCATCTACCCGTAACACGTGGCGTGCCCCAAGGGTCGATCTTAGGCCCTGTCCTCTACGTTTTATACAGTGCAGACATCACTAGAAATATTAATCATTGCAAATATCATTTATACGCAGATGATCTGCACTGCAATTATACCTTTCTTTTCCACCCTCTGAGCATACTGCAGCTATGGCAAAAATAAATAACGACCTATCTCAAGTGGCTGTTTGGTGCCAACGGAATTCCTTGACCCTAAATCCCAGAAAGTCAAAACTTATCTTATTTGGTACTAGACACAATCTACACAGCTTCGCGAATAACTGCCCATCATTCAATGTCACACTTAATGGGGAAAACATTGAAGAAGTTAAAAAGGTTAGAAATCTGGGGTTGGTTCTGGATGGCCGCCTAAATTTTGAAGAACATATTGCTGAATGCGCTCGAAACTGCTTTTATCGCCTTAGGTTATTATACAAAGTACGACCATACCTAAGCGAAGAGCTAAGGATTCGGTTGTGTGAGTCGTTAGTATTGTCCAAATTAAATTATTGCGACACCGTATACGGACCATGTTTACTGTCCCGAACCAAAAAGCTCATCCAACGTGTGCAAAATGCTTGCGCTAGATTTTGCTTTCACATACCGCCTCGTACACATGTAACTCCTTTTCTTAATGTTGCAAATCTGCTCAAGATGGAGGCTCGTAGGAAACTGCACCTTGCATCGATGTTATTTGACATCATTAATTTCGGTAAGCCTCAGTATCTTCATGACAAGCTGGTATGGGCATGGGCATGCAGCCGGTATCCAAAAAGAGTATGTACTCATACCTTTTCAACTCCCAAGCATCGTACTATGGCCTTTCGTGGGTCATTTAGATTCGCGGCGTCTCGGTGCTGGAATGACCTCCCACCACCAATGCGTGACCTAAAAACGAAACATACTTTTAAAAAACACTTAAAATACTATCTAATCGAACAACAAAAGCGTTTCGATTAAGTTAACTACCATGTCGATTATTTAATGTGCTCCATAGAGGAATTTAGATATAGGGTACAGTGTACTCACTTTTGGGTTTTCACGACTTTCATAGCTTTCGAAGGCCCAGCCGCCGCCACGCCGCCGCAACTTCTTGGGAAAGTATGTAGGTACATGTTCTCCGCATCCTTTCTCAATCAGAGGACACACTAGGTCCATTCATCCATGTGGCAAAACATGATTGCCACGTCGACGCCTCGTGACCATTACCCACCGCATTTAATTTATTTTTTCTTTGTTTTATCATTCTTGTTAATGTCATGAATGGCAGTCACAGTCAGTCAACGTCAATCAATGTCACTCTCACAGACTAACTTTGTGTTTGTGTTTCTTTGTGTTAAGTCTAAGTATTTGTACTTTTTTTTATAAATTTTGTGTCAAATCACTCTTTAGGCCCTGTCAGAATACCAGTGCTTCTGGGTCATCCTGAACATCAACGAATGACCCAGAAATTAATTTTGCTGAGACAGGGCCCATTAGCAGCACACTCTTGTTTATATTCTACGATTTATTAAGTTTTTTTTTTTTCTTTCTTGTCTGTAACTCGTTCCAATGTATACTTTTTTCCTCTGTGTTGTTTAATAAACGTTTTCTATTCTATTCTATTCTATTCAAATAAATAAATTAATACAAAAGACGGAGGTCGGCTTCCTCTCCAAGTTTTCTTTCGCCATTTCTTTCTTGGAGGGGCCTCCCAATTTTATGAAATGGTGGTAGTTTCAGTAGATTCTCTCTCTTTTTAGCATTAAATAATTCATAAAATTAAATTATAAATCAACATAAAATAATTAAAAAAAAATTGTTAAATTTTAATTTCTGAACGTCTAAAAAAATTCATCGCTTGAGGGTAGGCTCACGGGTAGCTTCAGTCCCCCGTGACCACGGCAGCTGCAAAGGTGCCGAAACGTCGGGAAAACCAAAAATCAAACCAAATACCAACTAAATACCAAAGTACATTCAATAAAACCGCGCTAGTATTCGTTAAAAAGTGTTTTATTTCATGTCTAGTGAGCGCGTAAACTTGAGAAGTGAATATCTCTATGTTTATCTTAGCTTTCCAAAACTATCATTTTCTGATAGATCTAAAACCGACAATTTTGATTTAAAATCACTATTCTTGTTCGGGACCTTTTTCATTACAATATTTCCAGTTTTTACAAGCTCTGGTTCTCTGGTCGATTTATCCAAAGAACTGCTTGCTGTGTTGCTAAGCAGTTGGTTTAATTATATTGCATGAAAAAGTTTGTTCTTTATTACCTACTTTTGGAAACTGTCTGTCTTTCGTGTAATCTGCAGATTTCAATTCATAGAAGACTGAATGCTCATGATGACATTCTACAGACTTATGCAAACAATCTTCATGACAGCATCTTAGTTTTCTCATAGCAAAAAAATGCCCGATTTTTCTATCAAAAAATTTCAATATTCCAGATAGCTAAATAGAATTTCGTGGGACATTCAATCAAGTAGTTTGGTATGCAAATTATATCTAATAAAAAGCTAGCTATGAGAAAACTAAGCTGCTGTCAAGAAGATCGTTTGCATAAGTTTGTAAAATATCATCATTGGCAGCATACAGGCATCAATGAATTGTAATCTGCAGATTACACGAAAGACAGACAGTTACTGGTTCAAGTAATAAAGCACAAATTTTGTCATGTATATGAATAATTAAATCGGCAACAGCAAGCAGGTCTTTGGACAAATTAGCCAGAGATCTAGAACCTGTGAAAACTAGAAATATTAAAATGAAAAAAGATCCCCAGTAAGAATAGTGTATTTAAATCCAAATTGTCAGAGCTATTAGAAAACGCCAGTTTTTGGAAAGCCAAGATTAACATAGAGACCTTAATTACCCCCACACTGACTGATACTAACTTTTTTGAGATGAACGTAGATAATTCTGAAGATGAATATGCTATACTTTAAGATATTATTATTATATAATAACTTAAAAAAAAGTAAGCATTTTAGTGAATTAGTTCAGTAGAAGTTTGTTAACTTATGACAAACCGTCATTTGTTACACTAATTCAGTAGTATTTTGTTAACCCTTTTGATAACTATTTCTATTTTAGAAACATTAATATAGGCACTTAAGGGGCGGTTATAGGAAAACATGGTTTGCGCGGGCCATATTTTTATATAGAAAACGTAAACTTGTAGCCACCAAAAAAATCATACGACAAGCTAAAGAGTTTATCTAGTTGCTACAAATATTAAATTTCGTATAAACCTCACAGATGATTGTAAAAAAAAAATAGAATATCATCAAAAGCGCTTGTCACGGGCCATATTTTTGGCGTAAATAATAGCGTAAACGTATTGAATTCTACACCAAAATACACTTTAACGTACTGTGCAGTGGCTCCAATAACTTTTTTTCAAGAAAGATAATTGTGCTAAAGATAATGATGAAAAAACAACGAAAAATATCGAAAAAGTACAGAAGTGAGGTTATTATCCATACTCTTTACACGTAAAAAAAAGACAGAGACAAATGATTTCGCATAAAGGTATGATTCCGATCTCGGCAGCAGCAGCAGTGTTGCCGCAGCAGTGCACTCCAAATTGAACCCTAATGTTACGTTTGAAAGGCTTAATTTGATGTGAGCGGAGAAGCGACGCGACACTGCTGCGCAACACTGCTGCGCGACACTGCTGCGCAGCAGTGCTGCGCGGCACTGCTGCCGCAACACCACTGGTCCCCATACATTCTCTATAGGTTTATATGAGACTACATTAGCAGATAGCAGTGCTGCGCAGCACTGTCGCGCAGCAGTGTCGCGCAGCAGTGCTGCTGACATCGGAATCATACCTTAACGGAGCCTTAAACTTAAAATTAACCATCTGACTATTAAACCAGCGATCAAAAACGTTTTAGGTATTTGTATATTTGATCATTCCTTATACATTATTTCTATATTAGGTAACAACGTTTCTATATTCGTATACTCAATTCGGTGATTCATTTTCTCAATTCGATGCTTTCTCAATTAGGTGCTTAACTTTTCTCATAAACTACTTCACAATATCTGGTCCCATTCAGGATGGAATAAACATCAATCTTTGTTATTAAAATACTTATAAAAAACAAATTTCAATTCAACCACCGAATTGAGAAAAAAATACCCGTTTGTAGAAATAGCCCGAAAGAGCCCCGGTTTTGGTAATTTTTAGAAATATCTATGTTCAAAAAAATTTATGTTAATGTTCGCTATTAATGTCAATTTAAAACATCCAAACTTCGATCATCTATACCTGTGGATATTGCATTACAATGGCATTTGTGGGACACCTTAAACTCCCCCAAAACGCAGCCCACTATGAAAGTCCCCCACGCCACGACTTTTCATACAACTTTACATTTAGTGTCGCGTGATTTGTCAAACGGCATGTGCCACATTTCAGCTTTGTTATAATAAAGAATAACAAAACAGAAAACAAAAAAAAATATCGATTCGTCTGGCCATGTGTATCGGCTCAGTGCGGGAAGTAAGTATTAAAATTCATTTCCGCAAACCCGAATCAGACCCCCACGGAAATGTGAAACGTCACGCATTCCTTGTCCACATGGAATGTTAACAGAGCATAAGTGAGAAAAGTTAATTTTATCTTTCAACTTTTGAAGAGATGTGTGATGACTGTGATGAGAGCATGAATTTTAAAATCATATTGATGAGAGTTAATATTTTTTATATGATAAAATATAAAAGGCGTGATTTCACTAGCATTGGCCAATTTTTACCTAGTTGAGATTTTACCAGTTTTTAAATGAAAATAAAACAAATAATAAATGTTAGACAATATATTTTATTGTTCGGTAATTTCCATAAAGTTAATATACCTAGGATACCTAGTAATTTCAAAAGTTGAGACATTCTGAGTATTCCTTCTTATATTTGCATTATGTGCATATTACTTATGTATGCGCAGATTATCAATTATCTATTGTCACAGAATACATAATAGCTATTGTTTAGAAGTCATAGACTTATTTATATTAGGTACTTTGGTGGAAGTCAAGAATTTTATATTCATATTTGGTAGAAATTATTGCTTTATTAATATACAAAACGCCGAAGCAAAATACAGGAAACTTCGAGTAGTTAAAATAACAATAAAATAACGAGTTATTATTTCACAATTTCACAAAAAGTTTAAAGAAGCCTGATTTAGGCGCCCCAACTGTAATTTGTCGAACGGACCTTAGACAAAAATTTTTTTACCAGTCTGTACAGGAATTCTGTTTTCTATCTCTAATTTATTTAGTTCCAAAAGTTCAAAAGTTGCAACTGGCCAAAATCTTATGATAAAAAAATAGAACTTCCGCAGTAGGTATTTTGAGTTTCAAAGTTTTAAAGTTCGAGACTCTAGCCATAATACATTTCGATGACTCTAGCTAGCTTCTCAGGCGAGTTGATTTTACTAGAATAGGTCATTACACACGTAATGACCATCAGCCATTTTTGATGTCCCCATTGCTGGGGCACAGGCCTCCTTTATGAGTAGATAAGGGGGATATATGGGCCATAACCCACCACGCGGGCCCAATGCGGATTGGTGGGTGTTGACTGCAAAAGCCGGGACCAACGGCTTAACGTGCCTTCCGAAGCACGGAAAAACTCGAGATAGTAAATTTTTGATCACCCATCCCATGACCGACTCTTGCGAAAGTTGCTTAACCTCCGCAATCGCTGGGCCAGGCGCTAAACCACTGCGCCATCGAGCTCCTCTCGTAATACTGCTACTGAAATAAATTAAAATAGTCGTCAAAACCTGTTAAAGTAATATTAGCATATGATATCAGGAAATGACAAAATAAAGACTATCATTTCAGTCACACACAACGTTAGAACCCACTTTATCCTCTTGACTTTTGGGGTTGGCATTTTGGTGTGACCACGCGTAATTGTGGTGAAAGATTTCAAAGTTTATCGTAACACACCGCTTCTGTTTGTACATCCAGGTAGGTACTAACTAACTGTTTAATTAATTTGAATTCATTAAATTCATTCACGACACAGACTGCGAGCTCGCGGTGTTACATCGGTGGTTCAATCTTGAGGTTACCGCGGTTCGACAAACACGTTGCAAAGGTACTTACTTTAATCATATATTTTTTTTACTTAGTTTCATGTCATCTGAAAAAAATGAAACTTTTTAGTGTCAAGTTATAGTGATCATGAACATCTTTTATTTCATTTAAAAAATTGAGGTAAGCTGGATTATAATAATTATTAGTTTTCGTGACACCCGCCCCTAAATTCATACTAACTCGGGCACCTAATTTTAATTACAGAATTTTCAGTAATTCATTTTCTTAAGGTGATTAACTTTTATAATTGGTGTGTTAATGCTTTATCGAATTATTTCAATAATATATTAGGTCTTTACCTATGAAATTGTCGATATTTTGTCACATACAGAAAAAATAATAACTTCTATAATTTAAAATTTTAACAAAATCGTGAATATTACATCGAATTATGATCATGATAGTTAACTATCAGTAAAAATAAAGTCCATATTTTAGCTTTCGTGACATTAAAAAAAAGATCTTGAAAGTGACTCTTTTTTTGTGAGCAAAAAAAAGGGTGACCGAAGGGGTTGTAACTTAACCAAAACTTATTTTTTCGCTTATCTTAAATGGAAATAAGTTAGCATAGTGTTCAAACATTAGTACATAAAAGTTTTGTTACATGAGTGTTCATGGTTGTTAAATGAACAAAGAAAATGCTATTATGAAAAATGCAACTTCTTGAAAAATCTCCATACAAATCGGCAATTTCATAGGTAAAGACCTATTATTTACTTTAAGGTGAATTGCAATTAATTTTAATAATCGGCGTGTGTTAAGAAATTGCAACAATTCATCATTTTCATAAACACTTTCATAGACTACTGTACTGAGGGCCTATTACAAAAATAACGTAGGTACGCAATTGCGTAACGCAGTCACTTGGCCACGATAGTCGTCCGCAGTTCGGTGGTTGTTAGTTATAACAAACATTTTGAATTTGGCTATCGTAGCTCATAGACTACTGAACGAACGATGTCGGATATTAGAGAGAAACTGTCAAACTCACGCAATCACTTCGCAATATCGCATACGAAAGTGATTTGTAATAGGAAACAATCAAAACGAAGAACGGACGCAGGCAGCTGTGTGTATCGCATTAAACTTTTCATAATAAGTAGACCCCTGAAATCAAGTAAAAAAAAAAACAGATGTTTTAGTTTAATTTTCTTTCAAGCTGAAAAAGTAAGGTATTTATTATAAGAAAACTTGATAGGAATATAGGTCGTCAGTCGTCCGTATTTAGCTGTTTTAAAAACGAATCCAACACGTCGCAGATTTAGAAATAAGAGGGCTTATTACAAAAAACAATCACGGTAGTCGGACGCAATTCTTCGTTCAATTTACGACGATTTTGAACCTTGTGGTCAATAGTGCCGCGGAGTGGGACGAATATCATACGCTTATATCGCGATGCTTTTTGTAATAGATCCTAAGCTTAGCAGGAATGCTAAATTATTTTTAAAATGGGTCAATATTTTCCATAAAGGAGAAGGTCCAAAATGTTTGAACCAAGAACCCAGAAATCGATACGAACAATATGTCTGCTCGATCGCTTGGAAAGAGCGAAATACCCCAACCCAGAGGGAAGACCCTAAATCCATGGAGTTGTAGGCTGAAAAAGTATCAATAAATGAAAAAAATGTGTTACATATAAAGTGGCAATGACAGTACACCGATTTGATTTTAGTGTTTTAGTGACATAATCATCCCCCTATCTTCGTGCGTCCTTCTCTTCCATTCCTTCTTGTCACTCGTCAACTCCTCACTCACCCACACCCTTCACATTCATATCATTCTACACATGTCATTCAGTGTCTCAGTGTCAGTGTGTCGTCAGTACAAACGACAGCATGAAGCTTTTGGCGCTAGCATTAAGAATATTCTGAGTGGATACCTTACTCCGTGGATTTGGGGTCTGCTACTTAGGAAGAGTTATTTCGCTCATTCTAGGCAATCGATTGGCACATAGATTTGTTCTCATTGATTTCTGGGTCAATTTAAATACCATTTCTTTTAAAAAGATAAAATAAATACCAATAGGTATTTAATATATGTAATTTTATATATTTAATATATGCAATAGCTCTACTTGTTGTTATACAACGTACTTAAGTGGTTAAGATTATTTGGTATACTGCCCGGCATATACATTGGCATGAGAATGAAAGAGACAAAAGATGTCCCTTTCTTTCTCTTGCCAATATATATGCCGGCATCTGTAGCCAATGTAAACTTCAACTTGAGTGTCAACATTGAGGCAATCCATTTCTGCCAGTTTGCGGTTGACCTCACCTCAGTAATAACTTGGGGTGCTCAGAAACAGTTAACTGCACTGCGAGAACCTTGACACAAAGGGCTTTCAGTTGCATCACTTGTTTTTCTTTGCTGCGGCTAATCTGTAGTCACAATTTCTGATAATCTTCATAAACTTTTATTTGTGGCAAAACGAAGTACCTAGCAATGTATCACACACATCTGTCAAATTACAGTTAACATTAACTTCATTATTTTTAGCCGGTAGACCCGCTGATAATCTTCATAAACTTAAGCATCATTCCAAGATAAGATTGGCATGATATTAAGCTTCATTATTCAGAAATAATTTAACGTGCTTGCTGATGACATGCATGATAGTTGAGCTATCTCAATAGAAATTTATGAGATGGCTACTTATACAGACTGAAGTTCAATTACGGCGAAGTTACGCTTAGAAATTTTCCAACTAAATGCCTGATCCTAACAAGTTTGTCCAATTCTGAGTGCTTGCGTGAGAATCGTAAGATGTGAAAAAAAAAATATGCAGTTTTTGTTTCGTTAAAGCTCTCATTGATATGACTGATTCTCGGATCTTCCTCCATGATCCCAGGAGGTTATTGGAAATTGGCAAACCAATAAAATTGTGAAAGACCAATCGAACAAATTTTATTTTTTGGTATTAAGTGAGCATGTTCCGGAGTCAAGCCGTTGACCTGACTTAATCAGGGACCTAATGAATATTGAAAGAAAACAGGGTTATTGTTTATTCATCCACGCGATACTGCCTCGTCATACCGTCAAAGTCACTTTAACTGATATTTTAATTAATTGTAAAAATAAAAAGTCGTGCAATAAACATCAAAAAGTGACAGTGACGACAGACGTAGATGTATTCATTTAAAATAAATATCTGCATGTTTATAAATTTAGGTTTTCGACGCACAAATTTTTTTATAACTTTTAACCAAAAAATCTCCAAATAGATAGTTATAATTATTAAACATTTAAATCATCAATGTGTCTGCACCGTCTTTTTAGATTTGCTATAACCTTTTAATGGGGAAGGCAACTGTCAAAGTGGCGCTGCGTACGCTTGTTCCACGAGAGCTATGAAAACAAAGGACTTTTTTTTAGCTTTAAAATGATTAAATTCTGTGTAATAGGCTTTAAAAATGTTGGCACTTACAAATTTCCGAAAAATTTGGATATAGAAAAACTGGACAAATTCTGTAAGAATAAAAACGTCTTAATTTGCATTGTAGAATAGTCTTTTATATCCATTTTGGGTCAATGGGTCTTTTTCGTTAAAAAAATACCACAAAATAAATAGGTACCTATGTTCCCATAGATTTGATCTGAACGTCTACTGTCTTATGAACAAGCGTACGCAGCGACATCTACAATTATAGTACAGTAGCCCATAGAACATTTAAATCACCAAAAAGGTTACCGTTTTGATTTAAATGTTCTAGGGGCTACTGTACTATTAGCACATGAGTAGAAAAACCACTTTACGTTTTTTTACTCATGTGCTATTAGCTTTGCGTTGCCAACCCCATTTTGTACTGTACACTAGGTTCGTTTGTTTAAGACCCATGATCTATGGTTAAGTTTTTTTTTTTCAACACACTTGCTCGTAAAGTGAGCCCTAATACATCGCTTTTAGGGCCATAAACCGAACTATAACAAACGCGTGCAATAATATATAAAACACTATATGTTGGTTATAGAATTATCCCTACAAAGTTAAATAGGTACCTTACTGCAAGTTCTATGCGAGTAAACAGAGCATTTTCAATTTAACCGGGTAATACAGTTATTTTTTTAGTAACAACAAAGAGGTTTTATGCCGCTGAAAATTCATTTGCATTTTAGAATAAATAAATGTGTAGGTCCTTAAGGCCGTTGTACTAGCAAAACGTGGTTTTTAGTAGGTTTTCATTCTCTATCTCCTCTTTATTTAATGAATATTAAAACAAAGTAAATATACCATAAGAATCTTCAACATTTTGCCTATCGATTCCAAGATTAACATTTGTTAAAAATATTTTACATTATGCCAAAAATCTCATAAATAAAATCGACTAACACTTTTGTTTCTGTGCATCTCCTCCGTAACTACGAGTCCTATGGAAATTTCGTTACCACCAATCGATAGAGGAGAAAAAATGCTACAAATTCCACGAAAGACATTTTCGAAAAGACCACATATGGGATTTTCGCGACAATTTTTCAAAAATTCAGATACATTTTTGATAGAGGGTGCCCTCGAGGGGAGCGGGCGGCAGACCATGGTAGGGAATCTTAGTACATTTCTATACGATTCAAAAAAATACAGCGCCATCTATTTTAACCGAATGGCAACTCTGCTGCGCCGTATCAGTGTTACCACTATAGGCAATTAATAAATAATTTTATTGAATTTTTTACATGTGGCAATATCGGACTGTCAAGTGAACTAGGATCCGACCGAAACCTCTTTTCTGCAGAGAAATGAGAACGAGACTTGAAACCAGCGAACTAAAATCTATGAAAGTGTAATTGCCAACAAATATTGCTAAAACATGGCACTACGGGGCCGAAAAAGTACAACCCGCTCAACTTTAGTCGGGCCAATCTGGTGACTGACGTTAACGTTCTTTACAATAATTGCAGTTTGTATTGTAGAGAAAAAAAAGAAAGAGAAAGTTTATTAGAAATAACGTCCTGTGTAGTCAAATGGTGTAAAAGACGCAAAGAAAACAGTAAAAAAATGCAGAAATAACGTTTCATATTTTTTCGTTTAAGTATACAAATATCTATGAGTATACAAATTACGGTCGCTAATAAGCAACCAGTGCTCAGACGCTTTGTGCTGCATAATTAAATGCCAGCATATTTAGCTCCATCCACTTAGTTGTACTCTTCGTGTGGTGCCATTTTTTGAGCGCAATGCTTGTTCCATAGATTTTAGTTCACTGCTTGAAACTGAGACCAAGAATTATGAATATTAGTAAAATCTTACAACAATTTGGCAAAAACTGATGAAAAACACGTTAACTGAAGAAAATAACGTATTTTTCATTTATTTTTATTGATTAAATCAACAAAACATCCTAGATAATACGTACATTACGTACATAACGTTTTTGTATGTAATCATAATCAATATTCGTAAGCGAAGGTTATAACAAATAATTATAAATTTTTGGACCTTTCTTTCCTCAAATTTTTTAATGTCTTTCTATAATAGCAAGTACCAAACACATCTTGCACACCACACAAACCAGCTTAATAAAAATTGTAAAAAAAAAAATACTTATCCTACCACACCACACGCAAAACCGAGACCGAGCTCAGTCGGACCTTACCTTTGTGTGAACTTAAATTTGGTGTGTTTGTTTTGTTTGGAAAATTTTCACTTTTTAATGTCGTAAATAGTCATTTCTTCATGGATATTCGTTAAATAGTGCTTAATTTTTTACTAATAATCGTCGAGTGCTATTTGCGACTGTGTTTATACAAATTTTTTAGAGAAAAGACTATGTGAACTACGTCAACAATGTTCTAGATACGAGTAGGTAAGGTACCTGCGGTGCCTATTTACATGATATTTTGTTGTGTTCCTGATTGCTTGCAGTTTGCACTACGGGCAAGGTAAATAAATGATACGTTTTCACTATCTCAGTTCTCTCTATTAAAATATAAACCTTTCAAAGTACCTACATAACCTAACCTCATAGTAATAAAAAGTTGCATTAAATTAATGTTTAACTTAACCTTTTCTGCGACATTTCGTACCATATTTGTTTAAACCACCCTTGTTTAAACAAAACACAAAGCAATAAAGGTACCTAACCTTTTTAAAACCTACTTATTGCTAAAATTTTAAATTAGTATATTTTGTATTTTCTTCAATGTTGATCTGTAAGTAAAGTAAAATCACAACTCTTAGTTTCAGATGTTACTACAGTAGCCTCTCCCAGTCACAATGCTATCACTTTTGAAAAATAGTTGGAGGCATGCACAGCATTAACTGGAAGTATTTTATGAGCAGCGGGTAAATTATGTAACTCATTTTAATTGTTATTTTTGTGATGTTTACTACTTACTTACTTGTACTGCATTAACTATGTGTCTATAATAGTGTGTTTAGAACTGTAATTTATACTTATCATAATAGATATAATTACTCATAAAATTAAATAAAAATAATTATCAGTATATTAGGATGTTTTTCATTTTTTAACAACCTAGATAACACTTTGGCAAAGTTATTTGGTGTTTATTGGACAGTAAATTACAAGCTCATAACAGTTTCTAATTTATTGTACAATCAACATCAGATAACTTTGACATCTAATTTTCATTAAAATATTGAATAGGTAGGTACCTACGTATACCTATAGCGATGTAGTTCCATTCGAGAAAAAGAGATGGCGCTGTATGCTTGTATCCTAAAAACAGAGGGCAGAGAGCCATCTATAACCAGTATATAACTTTAATCTATGCGGCAGACCGCCACCGGCGCTCGGACGGGGAACACGTATCGCTCATGCTCCCACTGACAGCTACACAGTTCTCTATGTCTCGCTCGTTTGTGTTAGCCTTGCTTTAGCACTGTCAGAATATTACAATTATGTTTTGAAAATTCATTTCGAACTGAAGACTATTACAAAAAAGCATCGCGATAAGCGTACGATATTCGTCCAACACCGTGGCACTATTTCCTCACCAATAAGGTTCAATATCAAGTAAATTGAACGACGAATTGCGTCCGACTATCGGTTTCTTTTTTGTTTTGTAATAGGCCCTCTGATGCATTATTTTGCCATAGATATAAAAATTACGCGTAAGGACGGTTAGTATAAAATACCTACCTATTGAATACTATATATGAGTCTTCAAATCAAACATTTGTAGGTAATAAATCACACTACTGTGAGTTAATTTATTTCACTATAACTTTTTAAATGCCTGAACTGAACAGATTTGGATGCATGCAGGTAGGGTATAGGTAAGAATATTTATACCATCCTGCCCCCCCCCCCCTAGCATGACCATTGACCAGTGACCACTGAAACGCCATAATAATATCGATTTATTACTTTTAAGGACAAGGGTTTTGACAGTCAAGTGTCGATAAAACGCATCACGCGATCTATAGGCTGTCCCAATACTTTGCCTCATCCAGGAATCGAACCCACTAAATATATTTTTACGATACCAATCGATAGGGTTTCTCATCCGACCCCCTAGTCAAAGTAATATTTGCAAATCGTTATCGCTTCGCTTTTGAAACTGTATGGAAATGACATAGGGTACGTTCAGATGACAAGCGCTCAACGCGCGGTAATTTTTTCAGATTCAATAATTTGGTATAATTCGATGGATTCGAATTTGGATTCGATAATATAAGCGCGCATTGACGCGCGCTGACAACAGTTGAGCGCTAGCGCAGCGTTCAACGTGCACTTTATCAAAACTCGCGTTAAGCGCTTGTCATGTGAACCTGCTCTTAAGGTTTCGTTAACAATCTAATTTTAAAATCATATGTTAATGTAAGTAAGTAATCGAATTTAAGAATCAAACGAAAAATGTAAGGATTATAGTCTTAATTCATACATTTTTCGGAGTGAAGTGATAGCGAAAATTTTAATGTGACATTTGGCTACAGGCTCTGGATTATTAGCACGTTTTTAGGGTTCCGTAGCCTAAAAGCAAAAAACGGAACCCTTATAGATTCGTCATGTCTGTCTGTCTGTCTGTCCGTTCGTATGTCAGCCATTTTATTCCAAAACTATTAGAATTACACAGTTAAAACTTGGTAGGTACATGTATTCTGTGAACCGCATTACGATGTTTACACAAAAATAAAAGATATGGGATTTATATTTTTAAGATTATTATCTTAAATATATAAATCCCTTTATTTTATTAAGATTATTATCCCCATACATGGAACTGAAACTGAAAAATTTTTTTTCGTCTATGCGTGCGGGGTGTCTATAGTCTATAGATAGGTCT
Organism: Agriphila geniculea; assembly: GCA_943789525.1. Classification (NCBI taxonomy): domain Eukaryota; kingdom Metazoa; phylum Arthropoda; class Insecta; order Lepidoptera; family Crambidae; genus Agriphila; species Agriphila geniculea. Next base: position 9,622,469 of record OX038889.1, read on the forward strand.
TTAAAAATGACATTGAGGTTTCTAAGACTATTTTTCTCAAAGTCAACCGTATGAAAGATATATACTGCCAAAGTGGTAAAATGTGTGTTTACCCCTCTAACTTTTAAAATAAGAGAGTGAAAAATCTAAAAAAATGTATGCTGTAGATCTTAATAAACACTTTCAACTAAAATTGGTTTGAATGAGATATATTAATTATTTTTAGAGATATAACATATTTTCCAAAACCGCAAATATAACTTTGTCATTTATGCAAACTCTATGAAAAACAAAGTTATTTTTGCAGATGAAAAATGACGTGGTATTAAATGAGGCATGGAATATGGTAACTACGAAACCCTACTGCGTGTGGCCCGACACGCACTTGGCCGGTTTTGTATGAGGCCTAATCAATCTGAAATGATGGCAAATTGTAAATTGGCAGACACAAAATCCGGGGCGGGGGGGGGGGGGGGAGGGCACTCTCTAATTTTTATTACTATTTAGACGCAGTGAACGCACACCAACTTAAAAAAGTTAGCCTGTTTTGTTTAGTACCTACTTACGTCAAAAGCTTTTTCATATTACTGTTGTTTATCCAACTTCATAATTTATAAAAAATATTTTATATTATTGAAATCTTTTAAACGGTCGTGATATCAGGCCTCAAACTTCGTCAATCGATATAGGTTTTAGATTCTATGATATTTTTTTCGTAGTGGTTAGATTATAAAGTACCTACTATACTTACCAGAAATATTAATCTCCTCTGGTGATAATGTTTATTATTGCGTATACCTATTTTACCAACAAATACCAATATATTACACCATCAATAAACAAAATGTAGTTGTCAACAAAATTAGTAAATGCATTTGAATTGAATTGAAAAAACACGAAAAATGTAGTAAGTAGATAATCAAAATACTTCCTTTCCGAAAAAAACGATCTTTTAAAATTATTTGGAAAAGGAACTAACACCATCATTTCAATGATGCCATACAATAGTCTGCGCGCGACGCGATCACTATAAAAAAACCTTAGAAATAAATTCAAAAAATTCAAAATTCAAAAAATCATTTATTCAGTCTAGGCTGTTACAAGCACTTGTGAATGTCATAGAAGCTACGCCATCGGTTCGCAAACCCTAAGCGAGAGACCTTGTAACGAGAAGAACCGGCAAGAAACTCGTCAAGGGCTGCTTTTTTCTCCCTGTATATTTCATACAGTCGTCAACATTTAAAAATGACCTCCACATTTAAAGTGAGGTCATTTACACAATAATTAACAAAAGTTTACACGCAATAGGTAGGTTGAAGTTAATTACCTACTATATAATGGATAGGTAATTGTGAGAGTAAATAACTTTACCATATTTGAGGGAACGTAACGACCCGCCTCACACGACACCACCGCAGAAATGTTTAAAGTGAGCATGACCATAAGACGTACCTAGTTACGAGTTACTATGCAAAATGTGAAAAAATCGGTTGGCACTCCGGGAGTGCCGGCAGAAGTGAAAACTTGAATATTAACGTTGTGCATTTTTGATATTTTGAAATTAGCGGCAAAGGATTAAAATTATTTCTTTCCTGTTACTATACAGCCACACAATTCAATCAGTTTGTAATTAGAGAAAAATTCTAAAGATTTTGCGCCAGTGGCCTTTTTAATTTCTACATGCACGCATTCTACGATTTAAACTTATAGTCACAGAGTATAAATAAGTATAGACTTTTCATCATCGAAGAGATCGCTGCTATTAGTTCCATTTTCAAAATTAGTGCGTTGCTGGTGACACAAGTGTTTACGTCTTAAAATGATGCGCCGCCATTTTAACGCGCCCCGTAGAAAGAGATTACACTTGAAAGTAGGGGATACTTCCGCCGCCAGCTGTCTACTCTCCATCCGTCACATCCGTCTTACGCATTTTCTATCAGCCACGTGATTCTTACTGACGCGAGTTTAGCATTTTTTCCCCATTACAAAAAGCGTACAACACCGCTAAAGAAGTTTTCACTTCAAAAAAAACAGTAAAATAACTAAAACATGAAACAGACTTGACTTCATACATAATTTAATTTTAATATAAATTGCGGCTGATTGATTGAACATTGCTGATTTCTTGTTTTTTTATAAAACAATTTACCTTCAATTTACCTACATAAAATTAAAATTTAATATTTTAACAATGCCATGCTGCCGTGTCTCCAACTTTCTATGGTCCGTGAATTTTGGCCAAGCTTGGTGTAGGTTACGCATTAGTTTTCAAAAATTTTAATAGATGTCGGTAATAAATTACATCTTAGTTTTTCAAATTTTTCAATAGATGTCGCTAATAAATGACTCGCGATGTAATGTAGAGGGTGGCAGGGTGAGGGGAGTCAAATCATTAGCTGTCACTTCACCAAGAGCCGCCTTAATTAAGTCAAACAAATTTTATTATTATCAAATTATTCCTAATTTACAATATTTTGTTAAAAAATATTAAAATATTAGCATTTTATCTCCTAAATTCATAATTTTGAAGTAGGCTGTATGCTCACTAACCCCTTTGTTTGCAAAATATTCTTGCATTGGGCATGTGAAAAAAACAAAAACAAAACCTGCGCGCCTTTTCTCATCATGATTATCATTTTGTTTCTGTCGTATTTGTTGCTGTGTGGTAAATTACTTTGTTTTTTCCTCGCAAATGTGTTGAAAAACGGCGTATGAAACTCGTGAGCACTTACTTATTGCACACTCGGCTGAGTTACGCCCTCGCCTGCGGCTCGGGCTGCAACCCACAGCCTTGTGTGCAATAAGCAACCTCAGCTAACTTGTATCATAATGTACTATTATCATTGTATTTGTTCTTATTATTTTCGTGCAATAAAAAAATATTATTATTATTATCATTAAAATTCCGGGACACGTGTAATGGTTGCAACTGCTGCTCCGCCAATGTCAACTCTTTCGCTAATTCATGCCGATAATGTGAACGCACAACATTGTATTATTAAAATTACTTACTGTCTTTATTTTCCAGAAGGCACCAACATGGGTACGATGACATATAATATAACACAATACTACCAGTATCTCAACGAGGATTTAGCTGGTAAGTCTACGTAAACTGGCACTTGTCTGACGTTACGTCTTGTGGTTACGTGTTAACACGCCCGTTAATGACATCTGTCATCAGTTTTCATAGTAAATGTATGAACTAGAAGCACACTAGTGGACTTATAATAAACACGTCGTCGTTGTAAAATACGGCGTGTTAACACGTACGTCAGACAAATGTGCCAGCACCCTAATTCTCAAAATACTATGGGCGGAGTGGGCGAATTGATTTTAGATAATTATTATAGTTTAGTAAGATAGCATATTAATTCTGTGGTTAGCCTATTACTACTTCGGCGTTCCCGTCACTCCGATTGCGTACATAGAGAACTTTGAGAGAAATGTTTGCTTTCTCGTTTGTGTGTTTGTTTGTTTCTCTGCAAAGTTTGCGAACGATTTTATACTAGCTTCCCGATGATAGAATTGAAACTTTAAACATAGGTCAGAATTGGAAGGCAATGCAATATTATGGTGTATATTATGGTGTATATTATGCTGATCTGATGATGAAGCCGGAAGAAGGCCACAGGAACTCTATGATGAAGCCATTCAACCCCATTGTGTTTGGGCTTGATAGAATTGTCTTGACGAGTATTCTAATGAGAGATGAGGTCCAGGGTCTGATGATGAAGCTGAAAGGCCATGCCATAGGAACTCAATATTGAAACCGTGCAACCCTATCAAATTAGGGCTCGTTTGAATCGTCTTGACGAGTTTTTTTGCTGGGAAATAGTTTCCAGTGTCTGATGATGGAGCCGGAAGAAGGACACAGGAACTCTTTAATAAAACCAAGCTACCCCATCGAGATTGGGCTCGTTTGAACCATCTTGACGAGTACTTTAATGGAAAATAGTGTCCGAGAATCTGATGATGGAGCCGGAGGAAGGCCATAGGAACTCTATCATAAAACCATGCAACCCCATCGGGTTTGGGCTCGTTTGAATCGTCTTGACGAGTTCTTTGTTGGGAAATAATTTCCAGGGTCTGATGATGGAGCCGGAAGAAGGACACAGAAACTCTTCAATAAAACCATGTTACTCCATCGAGTTTGGACTAATTTGAATCGTCTTGATGAGTACTTTATTAGGAAATAGTTTCCAGGGTCTGATGATGGAGCCGGAAGAAGGCCACTGGGACTTTGTTATAAAACCATGCAACCCCATCGAGTTTGGGCTCGTTTGAATCGTCTTGACGAGTGCTTCGATAGGCGATGGTATATTTTTAGTTTTAGCTCGTGAACTAAAAGCAGAAAATAATAATTTACTGAAAAAAAATATTTTTTAAAAACACGTTTTTAAAACGGACTAAATTATTACAAAAAAATGGTCTAAAACATTAAAACGGACTAAAAAGTAAAAAATAAATTCTTCTGTAAATATTTATAACCTAAAAACGTGGGGCGCATGCTAAAGACAATATGGATGATAAATTTTACAAAATGCGCCCCACGTTTTAGGTTTAAATTTTATTTATTTATTTTTATTTCTTAATCCTTCAAGCCCCAGAAAATGAGACACAATAATATTAATAAAAATTTTAAGAAACTGCTACATTATTGAAAAATGCATATCTCTAACAGATCCTCGAACAAACAGCTTCCCGTTGGTGTCGAGCCCGGTGCCGATAATGGTGATCATGTTCGCGTACCACCGGTTCGTGCGCTCGTGGGGACCTGCCTTTATGGAGAAACGACCGCCCTACGACCTCAAGAAGGTCATCATAGCTTACAACATCATACAGATATTCCTCTCCGCCTATCTAGCATACCAGGTAAGCTGCATTTTTAGGGTTCCGTACCCAAAGGGTAAAAACGCTTATTACTAAGACTTCGCTGTCCGTCTGTCTGTCTGTCCATCTGTTTGTCTGTCTGTCACCAGGCTGTATCTCATGAACCGTGATAGCTAGAAAGTTGAATTTTTCATAGATGATTGTATTTCTGTTGATGCTATAACAACAAATACTAAAAACAGAATAAAGTACATATTTAAGGGGGGCTCCCATACAACAAACGTGATTTTTTTTGCCGTTTTTTGCTCAATGTTAATAACGACAACAAGAAGACAATTGAAATTTTCATAGATGATGTATTTTTGTCGGCGCCATAACAACAAATACTAAAAACAGAATAAAATTAATATTTAAGGGGGGCTCCTATACAACAAACGTAAGTTTTTTTACCGTTTTTTGGTACGGAACCCTTCGTGCGTGAGTCCGACTCGCACTTGGCCGGTTTTTTTAATGCATAACGAGATAGTGCTTGGCCTTCACCTCACCTGATGTTAAGTGACGATAAGGCCGGGTGGAAGCGCACTACAACCGGAATCCTGAGGAGGATCACTGAGGCTATCTTACGCCTGTAACTGCCAGAACACAACTTTTTTTTAAATTGTTATTTATGGCATCAGACTTAGGTAAGATGGTGGTAGCTAGTTGAAAAAAGCCCTATCCACCAACCAAACCGAGTACAAATTGTAACCTCCCCCTCTGGGAATCGAAGCCGGGACCCCTCCGTCTTACACGGACGGACGAGCCACTAGACCACAAAGGCGGTTGACCATAATATTGAATGTTAGTTTTTAGGGTTCCGTACCCAAAGGGTAAAAACGGGACCCTATTACTAAGACTCCGCTTTCTGTCTGTCTGTCTGTCACCAGGCTGTATCTAGATAGCTAGACAGTTGAAATTTTCACAGATGATGTATTTCTGTTGCCGCTATGACAACAAATACTAAAAACATAGTAAAATACGTATTTAAGGGGGGCTCCCTCCCATACAACAAACATGATTTTTTTCTGTTTTTTGGTAAGGAACCCTTCGTGCGCGAGTCCGACTCGCACTTGGCCGGTTTTTCTAATATTGGCAGAGTTTCTGGATATTTTAATCTTAAAGTAATCTTAAAGTTAAAGTAAGTCAATGAGGTTTAAAACGTGTAAAAAAAGTTATATTAGATACGTGTAGGTAAGAAGTTACGAATATTGAATGAATTAGGCGAATCGAATTTGGCATAAGGGAACGTACCCATACTACGTGACCCATTTTTTACAATTTTTGTCCCCCCTCCCCCCTTGGTGACCACCCGTAGTATATGACAAGACCCCCCCCCCTCCCCCCCCCTGGTTTTCACGTAGTATTTCATAGATAATGGTTTTACCTCATTTTTAACAGAAATCTAAAAGAAATTTGTTCATTTTTGTCTTTTCATTAGTAAGGCACTTGCCACGGAATACCAGTGTGTGTACTATAATTTTACATACAATTACAAGTGAAAAAAATGTATCAAGAAGGAAAAAAATTTTCGCTGCGTGCCATATTTGAATACAGCTTGAAAAAAATAACCAACTTCCATTGAGAATATTGACTACGTGACAAAACAAAGGCCCCCCTCCCCCCCCCCCGTGACCAAGCGTGGTATTTTAAAGACCCCCCCTCCCCCCCCTTAACGGGTCACGTAGTATGGGTACGCTCCCTAAGTTGAGCCCACAAGTTGATGCCAACATAGAACAGTCGGGAAAATCCTGCCTCTAAGTAGAGTGCATTGGAAAAATATTTTTTGTTTTCAGTATTCAGGAAACTAGCACTACCTAGATCGATTATAGACTGACGAAACAAACGCGTTTATCGAATTTCACTGGAATAATTAATGCGTTCTGCACTTGGCCGGGTTTCGCTTTACATACGAGTTCAACTACACGATCCTATGACGACGTATTGATTAAAACATAAATAAATCCATATTCATTATGAACTAATTTTGTCCAACTTTTTTGACAGTAATCTAACTATAAGTTAAAAGTTACAAGACGGTACTAAAGTGTTAAGCCACGATTGTTGCTGACTGTACTTACAATTATTTTAAGATTAAGCGTGTAGTTGAGCTAGGGTAGTTGATTCTAAAACCCATATCCCCATCAGAGAAGCCTGTAAAGAGATACTAATGCTAATAATTAGTACACAATTGAATCATGTAAAATACAAGTGACATAATTATCTTTTCATTATTTCGTTTTTGACTCTAGGGGTTGTTATAGCAACTTTTGGACCCTCTAGTAGGAGTTTCAAGTATAATATTGAGTTTCTATTGAATGGAGGTTTCAAGTAGAAAGAAGGGAATCTTAATGTCATTGCACAACAGGATTTTTTTTCTGCGCGCGCCTTTCAACCAATGTGGACCATTTTCTTTGAACCGTGTAATATCAGCATTACAGAATAAAAATTTTAATTTATTTAAGGACAACTTATAAGACAAACACACTTATAATAAGTACACTTTGCAAAAGATAAAAGTAGTTATGCAGCGCTGTCTTACTTACAAGCTGCCACGACAAGCACAACTTATAAGGAAGCAGCAATAAAATAAGAGGAAAAAGTTCAAACTTAGTTTCATAGGCTTCGGTTTATGTTTCCTGAAACACAAGACATCCAATCTGACAGATCACCACACACAAAATTCTTTCTCATTTTTAGGGTTCCGTACCAAAATGGTAAAAAAGGAACCCTTATGGTCTGACTCAGTCTGTCTGTCTGTCTATCACAGCTGGATATCTCGAGAACTACTAATGGTATCAACTTGAAATTTGGAATGGTTTAAGATGACATTTGCACAACTGTTTTGCAAATAAGAAAGAAATAAAAAAATAAATATCTTTTTTACAACAGGGACTGAAAAGGGGTCTTAAAAATTTGAAGTGGGGCTACTAGGGCATATGGGGTATCATATGAAAGAGCGCCATTTGCACGTTTTCAATAATTTTTTTAGGGTTCCGTACCAAAATGGTAAAAAAGGAACCCTTATGGTGTGACTCAGTCTGTCTGTCTGTCTGTCACAGCCGGATATCTCGAGAACTACTAATGGTATCAACTTGAAATTTGGAATAGTTTAAGATGTCATTTACCCAACTATTTTTCAAAAAAGAAATTAATAAAAAAATAAATACCTTTTTTACAACAGGGACTGAAAAGGGGTCTTAAAAATTTTAAGTGGGGCTACTAGGGCATGTGGGGTATCATATGAAAGAGCGCCGTTTATTTCATTCTGTTTTAGGGCGCATAGTTTTCGACTTATGATGAAAAATGTAAAAAAAAATACCGTTCCCCCCCCCCCCCTTATATCTCTGAAGTTTGCAAAGAGAAAAATCTGAAATAATTCTATGTGATAGCAGTTTATATAAAGACTATAGGAAAAATAAAACGATGTCTCAATATAGACTCACACTTTTTAGAAATGATAAAATTTATAAAAAAGTTAACATTAGTTCCACTATCGGTCAAGAGATGGCGCTGACCTAAAACTGCAATACTAATTTTATTATTCTACTCTGCAGTGTGGTTTGATGGTGCAATTATGATGGTACGGACCATATATTATGCCTGTATCCGGCTTCGTGTTATATAAATAGCGGCTACACAACCTTCTTGTGATTCTATGGTATATAAGACAAATCATACACAGCGTTTGTGCTACCGGGTACTGTACGAACCATAGACATAGAAAAATTTTCGCGTACGAACGATGTCGGATACGCTAGAGAGAAACTGTCAAACTCACGCAATCACTTTGCAATATCGCATACGAAAGTGATTTGTAATAGGAAACAATCAAAACAAAGCACGGACACAGCTGCGTGTATCGCATTAAACTTTTCATAATAAGTAGACCCCTGAAATCAAGTAAAAAAAAAACAGATGTTTTAGTTTAATTTTCTTTCAAGCTCCTAATGAAAAAGTAAGGTATTTATTATAAGAAAACTTGATAGGAATATAGGTCGTCAGTCGTCCGTATTTCGCTGTTTTAAAAACGAATCCAACACGTCGCAGATTTCGTAATAGACCCCCTGGTCCCTCAGGGAGGGATGATTTCTCAATGCTAAGAACAAAGTTCACAGGCAGTCAGATCAATTTATAGTCGAGACAGAAGCATGACTAACCATCTCCCAATGGCGGCGCAAGAAAATGTAATGTAATGATGGTATGTGTTTCTACAGTGTTTGTCCAGGCTGTACCTTCCGGGGAACTACAGCATTTGGTGCCAGAAGATCGTTTACGAGGACACGCCGCTGGAGAGGGTGGTCGTCAGCCGCGTGTGGCTCTACTACATGATCAAGATTGTCGATCTATTAGACACGGTAAGCATTAAGGCTCGGTTATGCGAAATCATTTGTCTCTGTCTTTTTTTACGTGTAAAGAGTATGGAAAATAACCTCACTTCTGCACTTTTTTGATGTTTTTCGTTGTTTTTTTTATCATTAAGGCACTAAGAAGGGTCAAATCCCAATATTCAATTCAAATTATTGAAAGATTACGCGCGTGAAGCTATCATGGAAAAAATATACAATGTACTTGGAATAATACACAATAGATTTAATTTAAAGCATTTGTAAAAATGTTACCACCTTTGATGTAAAAAAATAATCCGTGGACCCTGTTTCTGGTCCTATTTGCAAAATTTCTCGGAAACAGAACATTCGTTTATGTTAAAACCAACACATAAAAATCGGCGATGTTAATACCTTCAATCTAAATTAAACAGTTTTTTTAACTAACTTGAAAGCGAAGAAATTTAATCAAAACATGTAAAAATTGAGAATTCGGTGCTAGTTCTCAACGCAACCGCCACGTTGGAACGCGCACTGATTTGAACCCAAAGTGAGTAGAGTTACGTTCGATTTCACACCATCACGGATCGACCCGCTCGGATTGAGGCATGTTAAAGCCTTAACTTTAGCACAATTATCTTTCTTGAAAAAAAGTTATTGGATTAACTGCACATCAGTACGTTAAAGTGTATTTTGATGTATAATTCATTACGTTTCCGCTATTACTTACGCCAAAAATATGGCCCGCGACAAGTGCTTTTGATGATATTCTGTTTTTTTTTCAATCACCTGTGAGGTTTATACGCAATTTAATACTTGTATTGTAGTAACTAGATAGTCTCTTTAGCTTGTCGTATGTTTTTTTTTGTGACCACAACTTTACGTTTTCTATATAAAAATATGGCCCGCGCAAACCATGTTTTCCTATTATGGCCCCTTAACTATACAGGGTTATTTGTAAAACACTAACAACCTCGTAGGAGGTAGATTCTAACATCTTAAAACATCAACATTTGTTCTACAACTTTTCCAAAAACAGACAAAAATATTCCGACTTTCATACAAAACTCTATCAGCAGTTCGGACATTTGTATGGAAAGTCGATTATTTTTGTCTGTTTTCGGAAAAGTCGTAAAACTAGATTATAAAACCAATTTTTAGGAGAGCAATATCTATATGACGAAAAAAACAAGTAAGTTTGTAAACCTTGTTTCAAAACAAGTCAGTGCGGTTAGGACGTCCGAATCCTGAACAAATACCGGTACCATGCTGCGGATGTGAAATGGCCAACAATGAAGGTTGTGCATTTTAATGCAACATCAAGTTTCCTTCTGGTTAATATTAATTTCAAAACTGACCGCCACCGCGTAACCTCTCAAAGTAAAAACAAACATGGGCGCGACATAATAAAAACGTTGTAAAATTAGACTATAACTATAGACCTCGTGTTTGTGACATTTTTCGAAATGGTTGAAATGTGTTTTTTATTTAAATCGAAAAACTGACAAAAGAATTCTATATAATTATCGAACCAGCTCATAAAATTTCACGGGAATCGGTTGAGAAATGCGACCTGTAATTTCAAACGGACAGACTTCGCGCTCGCTCGGTCAAAAATTAGCCGTAGCCCGTAGCAAATAAAAATTTACCGTAGCACTTATGTATGTACGAGTATTCTGTGCCGTAGCTGTGGCCGTAGCCACCCCGCCCGCCACGTCGCGCCGCCCGCCCTCGCGCATTGCCATTTTATGCTACACAGAACAAGGAAAAAAATCTATTCTCTATGGGAATGGGATGCTACGTCGGTCGTAGCACAGAGTACCAAAATCTTCGAGTCGTAGTCGTGTAGCAGCGGCCGGAGGAGACTGCGTTTCGATTTCGCTTTATTGACGCCATAATAATTTACCTACAGCTACGAGTTATTTTGATCTTCAATTTTAAATATTTGGGTCATTTTAATAATCGGGAGAAAATCTTACCATATCTTACTAATTTACTTAAATGTTCCTTAACGTACGGGGATTAACGATAACGACTTACTTCTTTTACGCTTACGTATGAAGAAAAAGTAGTATCATTAATTGGGTATGTTTTTTTCGTTTCAGATATTTTTTGTACTGCGGAAAAAGTTCTCGCATGTGTCATTCTTGCACGTGTACCATCATCTAGGAATGTGCTTGCTCGGCTTCATAGGCACAAAATACGTCCCAGGTTAGAAGCTATCACTTAATTTATAATTTATTACCAACACCACACCTTCGGAAAGTACTGAATGTTCGGCTGATAAGCTCGCAGAACGATCAGCCGAAATAGTACTTATTTATGGATTAGGTACAACTTCGACCAAAATTAAAAGACCGAGTTATTTGGTGCTGTATCTAGGTACAGTGAAATGAGATGAAATGAGACATTTTAACAATATCCCAGTGTCTTTAACTGTAATAGGCTCAGCTCAGATCAAATAAAAAAGGATGAAGGAGCGTTGCGTAGTGGTTGCGAACAACCAAGTGAAGCCGGTTTTTGATGGTACATGTGTGCGTACTAGAGGGCGGGCGGGGGCCGGGCGGCAGGGTTCGCCCAATGACGAACGAAAGCCAAGGCGTAGTTTCGTTACATATGTGTGCGTAAACTGTGTATGTACACAGCCAAGGCGTAGTTTTACTGGCTTCACCGCATTGTCGGAAGACTCCGTCTTTACTTTTTTATTGGGTCTGAGGTAATAGGTACGTAACGAGTATAAGGCAAGCCCTAGACGACAAAATCGTATTGCGCAATATTTAACCCTTTGTAGACTCGTGTGTAATTTTTTTACCTCACTCCAAGGTTGGGAACGACCAAGAACTTTAAATGTCATTAATAGTACAAAGTTTTCATTTTCCATTTGGAATACGAATAATTTAAACTTTCCTATACTTAATCTAAATCAAATAAAAACTGTTTTTGAGAAGCTGCCATGAACTTTAAAGTTATTGGTCGTTCCGAACCTTGGAGTGAGTTAAAAAAATATCACAGGAGTCTACAAAGGGTTAAATATTGCGCAATATGATTGTGTCGTCTAGGGCCCGCCTAATATCATTCACGAAGTAGTAAAGTCAGTAAGCATTTTCACTTAAGTAATAGGTATTGCACTTGAGCAACTTCAACGATGCGTTTACAACAAGTGGAACAGGCTCATAAATAACAACATACATTCTATTACAAACACTGCGCCTCATAATCACACACAGCGATCTACTACCGCCGTCGTACGTAACTAGTAGAGCATGTTCAATGGGGAATGTCCGAAAAAAATCAAATTGGCTGAATATTTTTTCATAGGTAGGAATAAGCTCCCTTAGTAACAGAAAAAAAATTCAGAATTTTCGGTTGCGTGAAAAATTTTTAAAAAATTAAAGTATCTTCGAATTCACAAATACATATAGGAAAGTAACAGCAGAATGGAGATAATACCTTTGCCAACACTTGCCACTATGACAAAAAGAATTAAAAAAAAGTTTTGACATTTTGGGTTGACATTTTTTTTTTAATACCATCTTGTGGTTGTGGCAGTACTATTTCCATGGTTGTGGCAGGTGATGGCAAAGGTACAATCTCCATTCTGCTGTTACTTTCATACATTTGTGGAGTCGAAGAGACTTTAATTTTTTTTAATTTTTTCACGCAACCGTAAATTCTGATTTTTTTTCTATTACTAAGGGAGCTTATTCCTACCTATAAAAATATATTCAGCCAATTAGATTTTTTTCGGACATTCCCCATTAACGACCTTAACCTTTTGCTATGAAGACACATAAAGTAAGATTCATTCGTTTCAGGACCTAGTGTTTAATGAATGATAAATAATTTAGTTATTTTTATAACGGGTGTAACAAGACCTTCAACGAAGCCGAAGTCCACGTATTCCGCCCATCATCAGGATCATTTTTGTCTTTTAGACTATACCTGGGAAACCAATAGCTACGAAGTTTTTGAAGGTCAAAGTCAAAAATTTTTTTCAAAATTTTTATGTAATCTTATTTTATTCGTTATTGCCTACTTTTTGTCCAATAAAACATTATCAAAATTTTAAGTATTTCGTAACAAACAATGACCGCAAAACGTCATCACTCAATGTATTTCATGAACACGCACATAAACGTTGCCTTTCAACTCAGCCGCACGCAACTATACCATTCGCTCGCAGGCGCGGTCTTTTGTACGCGTTACACTGCGTGGTAATGTATGAAATGCTTCTCTAACACCAAAAATTAAAATCGTTTCCCAGCAATAATTTTGAACAAAAATGGTCCTGATGATGGGCAGAATACGTAGACCTCGGCTTCGTTGAGGGTCTTGTTACACCTGCTATTATCATAGGATCATCATCTTTGTCATCATTGACGCCCAAGAATTTTATATTCATATTCTATAAAATAGGTAGGTACTCAATATAATATAATTATTGTTGTCAGCTGAACGATACTCATTGCTGGTTATAATATGGACCGTCGGCCAACCAGCCTTTCTATTGTCTAATTTAAAAATCTATCGCAATCGCTTTCAGGATGTATCACATTGAAGCTTCTTTTTGGGACAAATAAAAACTTACCAAAGAAATGCAGCAATGCGTCACATCCATCCGTCAAACGAAAGCGATTGCGATAGATTTTTTGAATTAGACAATTAGCCCCCTGGGTCATTTCCGATCTATCGCATATTGGGACGAGACCAAATTGGCAAGATAGCCATTAACTTGGTGTTAACAAAAATCTTTGTCTGGGTTGCGAAGTAGGAAGCTTCTGGGAGATATGCCACCCTGAACATGGTCACCCATCGCTAAAAAAATATCGATCGCATATTTACGTGAATGGTGAACAGGGTCCTGGGTGGCATCATTAACTGAACTATTTTATTGTGTTTTCATATCGATCGAATAAGAAACAAGGATCACAAGAGCATATATGTGAAATGTACTTACCTGCCCTGACCTCCTAGACGCTTCCTGAAAGCGACGCAAGACTATGGTTTGATATTCGTTTGGGACCTGCCCCACCCCCTGAATGTAATTACATGCCAATATGTAGTCGATTATTTTTTTGGAAAAAAGGCTCTATGTTTCTACCCTGGCCGCGCGCATGCTTCTTAAAAACTAACCAAGCCGATGTCTAACATGTTTGTAATGATGCCATCTACCATCCTGTTCACCATTTATATCAATATGCGATCGATTATTTATTTGCGATCGGAGATCATTGTATGGGAGGCCATATGTTCAGGGTGGCATATCTCCCAAGAGCTTCCTACTTCACAACCCAGACGACAATATTTGATAACACCAAATTAATGGCTATCTTGCCAATGTGGTCTGGTACGAATATGCGATAGATTGAAAATGAGATTCTGGGCCGACGGTCCAATAGGCAACCAAGAAGTTTAATACAGCCTGGAGACGACAATACGACTATAAATGAAAACATTGGTGACACTTTTATGTTTTTTTTATTTTTTTTAAGTTTTCCTGGAAATAAAAAAAATCAAACAAACTAAATGGCAAGAAAATAGATTGTACTGAAAACAGTAATTCTGAAAAATATTTACTGTGACCTAACCATTTCATTGATTTGTTTTATGCAGACTGAGGGCTGCTATTTAGCTATTTATAGGGGCTTATAAAACCAATTTTGAATGAAAGGTTTGTTTTGAACAGGTGGGCACGGCGTGATGCTGGGCTGCATCAACTCGATGGTGCACGCGGTCATGTACTCCTACTACCTGGTGTCCATCCTGCGCCCGAGCTGGGTGCGCCAGTGGTGGAAGAAGTACATCACACAGCTACAAATCGTTAGTATTATTATAGTTATATAGTGTAACAATTTATCTTTTCATATCGAGTGTTAGTAGCACCCATGCGAAAACTTTAAGGGATGATTCTACCCTTATCGTTAAGCAACTTTCTCTTGGAACCACTTGTCGCAAATGCATAGTTGAGATTTTGATTTTTCTTTGAGAAGCAATGTACGCGTAACAACTCGATAAGATCGCGGCAACGCGCACGCGCTCTAGTGTAGGAAGTGAAGCTATCTTTTGTACGGATGGAGACCCTACGTTAAATCCTCAGTCGATGAAACTTTCCAGGGATGTAATATAGTATGAACCAAAACCTAATCACGGTTAATTTTTAACTATATCTAAAAATGGAATGGGGATTTCAGACCACGTAAATAAACAACTTTTAATATGGGGCCAACCACGAAATCGCGAAAAAAAATCAGCTGTTCCATAGAAAAGTACAACATCGACTCGACTATAATGTATGGGGAACAGCTGATATTTTTTTGCGATTTCGTGGTTGGCCCTGTAGTAAAAGTTGTTCATATACGTGGTCTGAAAACCCCGTTTCATTTTTAGATATACTTAAAAATTAACCGTGTATACAAATATCCAAAAACAAAAAAAAAACGATTTGGATAATTTAAAAAATATGTTTCTTTTATGATACTATATCATACCTAATGTAAAGTTTCGTCTACTGAGGACTTACTGTGGGGGTCCACTACCTTTCTTTCCTACACACTACTCCCTCGCTGCCGCCGTCAGCCGGCAGCGCGGGGCGACCGAGCAGTGTCAGGTCAGTGACCCTAACGAACTTTAGCAAACAGCTGTTGTACATTGCGGATTGCGGGTTTATAACATTTCAATATTTTAATTATTTTTCTGTAAATTTAGGTTCTATGCAACTATGACAGACTCTGTGTGATAGGAAAAAAAATTTTTGCAACGGAAAATTCCACTTCAGATAGACTCGGAAATGAGTCGACTATGCCCCCGCCTACTGATTATGTAAAATTGTTGCAATCAACTCTGACAGAAATCGCAGTGACATTGCTGCTTTAGTAAGAACCAATGTGTCAACTATCTTACTTAAAGCAGCAACGTAACTGCGCTTTCAATCGATTTCAATCGAGAATTGTTAGCAACAGACTTACGTAATTCGGGGTCTGGTATAGCTAGTCGTGAGGGAACATCCAGATCCAAAACACACACGTACATAGAAAAAAAAAATCTACATTTACCCATCCAGGAATCGAACCCGGGACCTCAAAGATGGCGACCGACGCCATAAAACCGGTGAGTGAGTCTTTCGCCCACGGTGTTTATTGAGCGTGTTTACGATTGTGGTGTTTATGAGTTTTATCTACATCAAAAACTTTGATACAATAAAATTTCAAAGAAAAAAAAGATATAAAATGATGATCTCATTCGTCTCATTAATTAGAGACTCCTACTTACTAATTTTATAACATTTCAAACTTTCCATAAGTTTATAGCGCCAATCTTAAGGTTTCTTTATATTCTCAAAGGTGTTGCAAACATCACCGTCTATTTCATTTAGAAAATGATAAAATTCAAAGAAAATTATAAAGCTTATAAAGAAAGGCAAACATTTCCAAAACAAAAAGCAAACACGCGTTGATGTCTTTTATATGAGAAATAGGGCTATAGTATAGAATGTACTTCGATCAAGAATATTCTTGAAGAGAAGAGAATTTATCAAGACGAGAAGATCGATCAATAGAATTATGGGTAATGATTAGAGGTATACCTCTACTCTATGTGTTATATACAGTGTCCCAAAACTTTGCCACACGTAGGGTGTAAAATGTTGCGTGCCCTAAGATCTCTCATGAGAGTTTTTGGCGGGATTTTGTCGAGTTCAGTTCGGCGACTATTTTAATTATTCGCAAATTGATTCATAGTGGATATTGTGTCTTAAAATTGGTGCAGTTTTGTGGTACAAGTGTCTACGCAACTGAACAATATGTGGGATAATCGAAATAGGTGCGATCTTGGTTGTGTGAAGCTGAGACTTTTATTGTAGTGGTCGCTACCTCGGCAAAACTTACCGAGTAAACTGTCTTGATATACTTGCTGCCAAATGCTCCACCAAGCAGCATTGGAATGTGATGCACCCGCATTTTAATGTAAACTGAAACAATCTACTAGAAAATCTAGAAATACTGAACTATTCAAAACATGACACTGGCAAAAATTACTTCCAAGAGGAAAGTAAATTGCCATAACAAAAATAAGAAGAAGAAGATCTCTCATTATTTATCCATCATTACTTATTATTTACTAGTGGCTCCGTGAGCTGTAGACCTCGCGTTAAAAAGTAACTCAAAATGTAAGTTGTTGAAAAAATTATAGATTCGCCTCTCGCCACGAGGTTTTCAAAGCGTGTGGGGTACATGCTGTTTGGTTTAAGTATTTGGTATATTCGCAGCTAGGATGGTGCTTCTAATTTTGATTTTTTTTCGAAAGGTGGTGTTGTTCTTCCTGCCACGACCATTGAAGATTTTCTCATATCTTTAGGTGGTAAAAAATAGCTTGGATTTTCTACTATTTATTAACCCTGTTTTAATTTTTTTTTTTTACCTACTAGATCTAAGAGATAGACTGGTCGTGCTGGAAAGAATGCTTCCTAACACGACCACGTAGACTTCCGTGTTATTCCTGCATTTCAAAACGGCTTAAAATAGCTTAGAGTATTTACTATTTTTTACACCTTTTTAAGAATTTCCTACCATAAGGATCATAGAGATACGAAGGTCGTGCTGGTAAGAATACCTCTGTAGCACGACCAAGCTTAAACTTTTATTAATTCAGGGATTTCAAAACGGTATAAAATAGTTTAGAAAATTTACTGTTTTTTACATCCATTTTGAAATTTCGCACTATCAAGATCATAGAAGACGATATGAAAGTGATTCTTTCCAGCAGGGCCTTCGTACCTCTATGAACATGATAGTTAGAAATTCTAAAATGGGTGTAAAAAATAGTAAATATTCTAAGCTATTTTATACCGTTTTGAAATCCATGAATTAAAAATAGTTTAAGCTTGGTCGTGCTACAAAGTGATTCTTTTCAGCACGACCTTCGTATCTCTGTGATCTTTATAGTAGGAAATTCCTGAATAGGTGTAAAAAATAGTAAATATTCTAAACTATTTTATGCCGTTTTGAAATGCAGGAATAACACGGAAGTCTACGTGGTCGTGTTAGGAAGCATTCTTTCCAGCACGACCTGGGGCCGTACCGGCTAACGAATCGAGCTTCGGAAAATTTGCCAAGTTTCAAGTTAAAACAGATAAATCGAAGTAAGGAATTACTTATTGTACTATTTGTTGAAATTATTTGGATGTTTGATGTTTGTGTGACCTCATGAATTAGGGTTCGCCATTTTGGCCCAATTGGGGCTCGATTTATCTGTTTTAATTTGAAACCCGGCAGACTTTTCGAAGTTCGATGCGTTAGCCGGTACGGCCCCAGTCTATCTCTTAGATTTAGTAGGTAAAAAAAATCAAAACAGGGGTAATAAATAGTAGAAAATCCAAGCTATTTTTTACCACCTAAAGATATGAGAAAATCTTCAATGGTCGTGGCAGGAAGAACAACACGAAAGGTGTGAATTATTTAATTTTTAGGGCCAGTTTTTCGAAATATATACTTACCTTTTATTTATTATTGTTTGTTGCTGTTGGTCTTCCTAGAAATTAAGAGTTAGGTGTAGTCTAAAATATTTGTTTTTTTTTGTTTCAGATCCAGTTCGTGCTTCTGATTCTCCACTTCGGTCACGTGCTGTTCGAGCCATCGTGCGAATACCCCAAGTGGATTTCCTTTATGTTTCTGCCACACAATATATTTATATTATTCCTATTCTCCGACTTTTACATTAAGGAATATATTTTAAAGAAAAGTAAAAGTAAAACCAAGTAGGTAGGTAGTAAAAAAGTTATGTAAGTAAATAATCAATTTTGTAAAATAGACATGTTTGATTGTTTTATTTCTTTCTTTATCCATTAAGAGCGTTCAGTCTGCACACTAGCGCCGCCATTGGAAATAAAATCATAGTGCTTAAATAAAAAAGAAATTATGAATTATCTCTCTGGTGTGCACTCCGAACAAGCTTTGTGGTATTTTTTATCACTTAAGCAATATTTTCTAGCCTGTCGTTTTGTTACGAAAAGTGGCCACTTTTAACAATAAAAGTCCATTAAACTAAACGACAGGCTAGAATATATTGCTTAAGTGATAAAAAGTACCACAAAGCTTGTTCGGAGTGCACTCCGTAGAGATAATTTACGGGAAGTTTTTGGCGCCATTTTGTCGGGTTCGGTTTGGTGACTATTTTAATTATTCGCAAATTGATTCATAGTGGTGGTATTGTGTCTTAAAATTGGTGCAGTTTTGTGGTACAAGTGTCTATGCAACTGAACAATATGTGGGATAGTGTAAATAGGCGCGATCTTAGTTGTGTGAAGCTGAGACTTTTATTGTAGTGGTGGCTACCTCGGCTGACCTTACCGAGTAAACTGTCTTGATATACTTGGTGCCAAATGCTCCAAGCAGCATTATCGCATTTTAATGTAAAATTGTAAACTGAAACAATCTACCACTGAACTATTCAACACTTGACACTGGCAAAAATTACTCCCTAAAGAGGAGAGTAGATTGCCAAACTAAAATAAGAAGAAGAAGAAGAGATAATTATGATCGTCATCTCATATGTGCCTTACTCCTTCTGGCTTGTGAGCTATAAAATCCTTCAGTGACGGATAAACAATTCCTTATTTTGGTATTCAGAACAAACGTAACGCAAGACTTTATGAATGATTGACGTCTGAACGTGGCACTCACGAGATGACACTGAAGATTATGGATGCTGGAAATAACAAAAAACTAGCTAAAGAAAGTCCAGTTTTACTCCCTTGATGCTCAGTGACGCAAAAATAAATAAGATTTAACACTCGAACATCATACAAAACAGAACAGATCTCATAAAATCGTTGTTTAAACGTGGCACACACGGAACCGTGTGTACCAGTTTTCATTTGTCAAAATATCGTCAAATAAACCGTTTGGAGGCAAATGAAGCAGTCTAGCAGCGTTACGTTTGATAAGTGACAGCATATAACACTTCAAATCAGTTCGCGTAACAACACATCAATAGAAAAAGCAAAAACAATATTTCCACCCATCAGACTGTGTGCCCCACAATTAATACTGTCACGTTACGTGAATTTTGCGTTACTTAAGTTGTAAAGCAGTTAATAGTAATAAGAATTTCCGGTACTAAGGATCTAGCTTTATTTGGAACCAATCACTGCAGTACTTACGATGTAATTTAAGGTTAAAATTAGTATGTAAATAAGCTAGGTTGACCATGAAGTATATTTTTTGCGGACATCGTATTGAAGTTTACTGAGACTGTATGACTGTGCGTATCGTAGCACATTAGTTTTAGGACTTTTAACTCTAAATTGGTTCCTTACGAGGATGCTAGATCGCGATATGTTATCGCGGTTTTAGAACAGCTAACAAGAACATACACAAAAGATAAGGCAATGATACATTCGAAGCAATTTTGTGCACAGTGCCTAAAATGCAACATGCCATCGCTGGCACAATGCCTAATACGGTCAATTGACTCTTTCGAGCCCATTATTCGATCAAACTTGCGTCTTACGCATTGGAGAGACATAGTGCTGTTTAGACATTTCGATTTGTAGACGAAATAACATTTAGGCAATTACAACGTCTAGGCATTGACGGTTAGGCAATCTGCTTCTTAGTCAATTTACGTGTTAGGTATTATTGCAACGGTGGCATGTTGCATTTCAGGCACTGTGCTCATAACCCATTCGATGGACTTACATGCTACAGTGTTGTCTTTTTTACAAGCTGCCACGACATGCATTATATTCAACTATTTAATATATTATTATAAGTATATCTATGTATCTTGTTTTTATATTTATTTATATTAAATACTAGCGGCCGCCCGCGACTTCGTCTGGAACTTCTCCCTCAGGAACTATACATTTTTTCGGGATGAAAGGTACCCTATGTCCTTCTCTGTACCCCTGACAACGTGTATGCAAAATTTCATGATGATCGGTTCAGTAGTTAGGACGTGAAGGCGTAACAAACAAACAAACGGACTTTCGCATTTATAATATTAGTAAGGATTCAGGGTCTGTCTCACAAATCCCGACTATGCTCAAACTTAACTAAATAACTTAACTAAAGGTTGTATGATAAACAGTAGGGACCGACCGAACCCACTTTTCTGCCGAGAACCGAGACCGAGAATAAAAAGCAGTCTCGGCCGAGACCGAGCTGGCAACGATGTTTAAGCTATGTTTACATTACGCCAGCAGCTCAGCCCAGCAAACATTCCAGTAGAAGTACATTACGTGGTGAGTTTGACGTTCTTTTAAAATCGACGAATATGCCAGGCAATGTACTTCTACTCGCTACTTGACTCGGTAGTCTACTTAGCGTAATGTAAACATAGCCTTAGGTTCGTTGGAAAAATACCGATATATCGATATTTTTAGCCGATAAAATATTTTCATTCGATATATCATTGCAAAATTATATCTAATATCGAAAATCGTGTCATTACATAAATATCTAGGTAACTAAAGTCACTAGAATGCAAAGCCGTAAAACAACTATCTAGTCCGTGGTAAAGCTAACCAACAGGACGATTATAGCCTTTCTGTCCATCAATGTACGTACATTGTTGTCACCCTATTTTAAAAATCTCATGCAAATTTTAACATTGATTATACTGTAACTACTGCAGGGATTGGTTCCAAATAAAGCTAGATCCTTAGTACCGGAAATTCTTATTACTATTAACTGCTTTACAACTTAAGTAACGCAAAATTCACGTAACGTGACAGTATTAATTGTGGGCCACACAGTCTGATGGGTCGAAATATTGTTTTTGCTTTTTCTATTGATGTGTTGTTACGCGAACTGATTTGAAGTGTTATATGCTGTCACTTATCAAACGTAACGCTGCTAGACTGCTTCATTTGCCTCCAAACGGTTTATTTGACGATATTTTGACAAATGAAAACTGGTACACACGGTTCCGTGTGTGCCACGTTTAAACAACGATTTTATGAGATCTGTTCTGTTTTGTATGATGTTCAAGTGTTAAATCTTATTTATTTTTCCGTCACTGAGCATCTAAGGAGTAAAACTGGACTTTCGTTAGCTAGTTTTTGTTATTTCCAGCATCCATAATCTTCAGTGTCATCTCGTGAGTGCCACGTTCAGACGTCAATCATTCATAAACTCTTGCGTTACGTTTGTTCTGAATACCAAAATAAGAAATTGTTTATCCGTCACTGAAGGATTTTATAGCTCACAAGCCAGAAGGAGTAAGGCACATACGAGATGACGATCATAGATAATTTACAAATTTGGCTTTATTTAAGCACTATGATTTTTTTTTCTAATGGCGGCGCTAGTGTGCAGACTGCGCAGCCTTAAGGTAGGTACCTACTACTTAGTTGAAGATCAAACGGCCCACCCATCGTCTAATCGCTTTCATTTGACAGATGAATGTGACACATTACTACATTTCTTTGGTAAGTTTTTATTCATGCCAAAAAGAAGCATCAATGTGTTACATCCTGAAAGCGATTGCGTTAGATTATGAAAATAGACAATAGATAGGCTGTACCTATGCGACTTATTTTTCCCCCAAATTACTCCGATCAGCCAAACATAACAAAGCCAGTTCTTGATTCTTGGTTCTCCACGGTTACGTGCTTGCAATATTTGCGACATTAACGATAATGTTACCGTAACTGTACTGTAAAAGCCCGTATAAACGCTAGTTTTTTTACATTCTCTTTGCCGTATATTGGAAAATCTTAGGTTTTACTAAACAATCTTAGCATTTACCAACATAAGTTGGTAAAAATATGTAACTGTAAGGATTTTATAAAAAGAGTAAATTTTTCGGATGACCCGCACCCTGATTATCTAAAAAGAAACTATTTAGCGACCGGTTTCATTCCACATACATTGCTACTTTTCTTTGGTATGTTTTTTTTTTAATCCAAAAAGAAGTAGCAATGGATCACTATCATCTATGAACTGCAACCGGTCGCTAGGTGGTTTCTAATGAGGGCTTTTCCAAAGGACTAAAAACTGTAGGATCGATAGATGGCGTTGATAAATTAAGCACTGTCAACTGAGGCGCGTTTAGAACCTACGCTCCGAGTGCAACCAAACTTGTGTAAACCGAACGTCACGCTCTAATGTTTGATACGCCGTTAGAGCGGTGGTTGCACTCGAAGCGTAGGTTCTGATTGCGCCTCAGTTGACAGTGCTTAATTTATCAACGCCATCTATCGATCCTATAGTTTTTACTCCTTTGGAAAAGCCCTCATTAGATAATCAGCCCGCGGAGTTGAAAAAATTGCGGTTCGGCCCAAGAACCTTATATTCATATTTGGTTCGGCCCATCGAAGAATCATGATCGTCATCTCGTATGTGCCTTACTCCTTCTGGCTTGTGAGCTATAAAATCCTTCAGTGACGGATAAACAATTTCTTATTTTGGTATTCAGAACAAACGTAACGCAAGACTTTATGAATGATTGACGTCTGAACGTGGCACTCACGAGATGACACTGAAGATTATGGATGCTTAGGGTTGGGTAAATTTCACGAAAAATTTCGGTCTGTGAAATATTTAGAATAAATTTCATTTTGGTTTGAAAGATTTCAGTTTAGAGTTAAATTTATTTTTAAGTTTCATCTGACCGAAATAAAACAAAATTACATGCATTTTGTCAAAATATCAACATAATTATAGAACAAAACAATAAAAAAATAAGTTGGCTTAAATTACGAATAGCTTTGGCTATTTTACAACTTTTAATAACAAAATATTCAATGCCTGTTTCGATTTTCGGCCACGATGGCGTAGAAGAAAAACGACTTCATCAACATTACGAAGGAATATGTAGAAAACTAACAATAAAAGTCGCAAAGTATGACCAATATTCAGAAAATTGTAAGTTTAACCGTGGCCGCGTAGTCGAAACGAGGAGAACTGAGCGGCCACACAGTTCTCTTAAATGGAGCTTGGTAGGGGTCCCATTCTTTGCCGCGAGGTCCTCCACGTTTCGACCGCGCCGCGCGGTCATGGTTAAACTTTCTGAATATTGAACCTACTTTGCGACTTTATTCTATATAATATATTATTCAATATAGTTTTCGGACCTGTCCACAAAATTTGACGAGAATCAGTTGAGAAATGCGCCTGTAGAGGAGAACAAACAGTGCTGGAATGGCGGACTTAAATGTTTCTTTTACATATCTCCGCCATGAAAAATTTCGAAAAACAGGCTCGACAATAAAATTCTATATAATTTTCGAACCTGCCCATAAAATTTCACGGGAATCGGTTGAGAAATGTGACTTGTAGAGGCAGCGCCGTTTGTTCTCACAAACAGCGCCAGAAAACTGGACTGAAATGTGTTTCTTTTATACATATCTCCACCACTTAGAAAAAAATCGAAAAACAGACTACAAAAAAAATGATTATGTTATAGGCAAACGCCGAAGCTCAGGCACTCCTAGGTTTGTCTAGTCAAACCTCAGGTTTGACAAGAAGCCTTAGTCAAAGCCCATAATAAAATCGTGTTTCGGCTTAAAGCCCAAAATAAAATCGTGTATCGTCTTAAATTCCTAACCTATCACGTGTCCTATAGGAGTAACGCAGACTCTTTGACTAACCTTAACCTCAAGATTATGAAAAACATCATTCATTTCCGATGTGATATTTAGTCAAAGCTGCCTTACTCCTGTAAGTCACGTGATAGATTAGAAATTTAAGACAATCGCGAAGCGCAGCGGAGCGTTCATCTTAAATTTCGTGGTTATTTTCTTTTAAACAGGCAACAGAATTTTTTTGTTTACAGGAAGATTGTTAATTTAGTTAAATTTTCACTCTACAGAATGTATTTTTTATAGTTGTAGGTACAAACAAAATATCAAATTCTGTGCCTAATTTAAGCGTGACTGGTCAAACCTCGATTTGATCGTATTGAGTTTCGGCTTTCGACTGCCCAAGTTAGTCTCTCCTAGGTTTGGCCATAAATTCGTCAGTCAAAGGCCGAAATATGCCATAGGTTTTGGACTTTGACTAAGCCTTCTTGTCAAACCTGAGATTTGACTAGGCAAACCTAGGAGCGCCGGGACTTCGAGGTTTGACTATAACATTTATATAATTTTCGACCCTGCTCACAAAATTTAACAAGAATCGGTTGAGAAATGCGACCTGTACAGGAGAACAACAGCACCGGAAAGCCGGACTGAAATATGTTCTTTTACACATCTCCGCCATTTTGAAAAATTTCGAAAAACTGGCTCGAATAAAAAATTCTATATAATTTTCGAACCTTCTCACAAAATTTCACGAGAATCGGTTGAGAAATGCGACCTGTAACCTATAGAGGAGAAAAAACGGACAGCAGGAAGGACATACGAATGAATTGTTGCCCAAGCTGAAGCAGAGACGCTTCGCTCGCGCTTCGCGCTCGCTCGGTCAATTACCTAAGACTTTAAATTTCATTTAATACGTTAAAATAGTAAACTAATTCAGAAAATAAGAGATTTCTAGTACTGGAAATAAATTTCACTCAAAAGTGAAATATTTCAACCCGTTTTGAAAGATTTCATAAATTTCATATAAATTTAATTTTCATTTCATTGAAATTTTCACTGGACCCATCCCTATGGATGCTGGAAATAACAAAAACTAGCTAACGAAAGTCCAGTTTTACTCCCTAGATGCTCAGTGACGCAAAAATAAATAAGATTTAACACTCGAACATCATACAAAACAGAACAGATCTCATAAAATCGTTGTTTAAACGTGGCACACACGGAACCGTGTGTACCAGTTTTCATTTGTCAAAATATTGTCAACTAAACCGTTTGGAGGCAAATGAAGCAGTCTAGCAGCGTTACGTTTGATAAGTGACAGCATATAACACTTCAAATCAGTTCGCGTAACAACACATCAATAGAAAAAGCAAAAACAATATTTCGACCCATCAGACTGTGTGGCCCACAATTAATACTGTCACGTTACGTGAATTTTGCGTTACTTAAGTTGTAAAGCAGTTAATAGTAATAAGAATTTAAGTTTGAGCATAGTCGAGATTTGTGAGACAGACCCTGAATCCTTACTAATATTATAAATGCGAAAGTCCGTTTGTTTGTTTGTTACGCCTTCACGTCCTAACTACTGAACCGATCATCATGAAATTTTGCATACACGTTGTCAGGGGTACAGAGAAGGACATAGGGTACCTTTCATCCCGAAAAAATGTATAGTTCCTGAGGGAGAAGTTCCAGACGAAGTCGCGGGCGGCCGCTAGTATTTAATATAAATAAATATAAAAACAAGATACATAGATATACTTATAATAATATATTAAATAGTTGAATATAATGCATGTCGTGGCAGCTTGTAAAAAAGACAACACTGTAGCATGTAAGTCCATCGAATGGGTTATGAGCACAGTGCCTGAAATGCAACATATGTTATTTCGTTTACAAATCGAAATGTCTAAACAGCACTATGTCTCTCCAATGCGTAAGACGCAAGTTTGATCGAATAATGGGCTCGAAAGATTTGTCATCTTTATTAAATATTATAGAAGATTAAATAAGAGTAAATATCCGAGAATTGATCTGGTGCGAGTCGTATTTTTTTTTGTATATTATTTAGTATTGTATAGGAACTTATTATGTTGAACGAACAAACAATAACTCCATTAGAATTACTTAAACGTACTTATACATAAAATTAAATGGCAAATTATAAGCATCACATGGAAGCTAATGGCATTGTCATTTGTTTTTTATTTTATGTAAGGAGAGTTTGTAGGTATTTTTATTTTTATTTTTATTTTTAAGGAATAGATTTTATTTATTTTAAAAATAAAATCAGCATTTTAATTTAAAGATTACATATTGAAAGTGGCTGACCAACATTGTAGGCAGTTTGCTTCTTAGTCAATTATCGTTTTAGGTATTATTGCAGTAGTGGCATCTTTAATTTTAGGCAATCTGCTTCTTAGTCAATTGACCGTATTAGGCATTGTGCCAGCGATGGCATGTTGCATTTTAGGCACTGTGCACAAAATTGCTTCGAATGTATCATTGCCTTATCTTTGGTGTATGTTCTTGTTAGCTGTTCTAAAACCACGATAATATATCGCGATCTAGCATCCTCGTTAGGAACCAATTTAGAGTTAAAAGTCCCAAAACTAATGTGCTACGATACGCACAGTCATACAGTCTCAGTAAACTTCAATACGATGTCCGCAAAAATATATATAATATATAAATATACTTCATGGTCACCCTAGCTTATTTACATACTAACTTTAACCTCAAATTACATCGTAAGTACTGCAGTGATTGGTTCCAAATAAAGCTAGATCCTTAGTACCGGAAATTCTTATTACTATTAACTGCTTTACAACTTAAGTAACGCAAAATTCACGTAACGTGACAGTATTAATTGTGGGGCACACAGTCTGATGGGTGGAAATATTGTTTTTGCTTTTTCTATTGATGTGTTGTTACGCGAACTGATTTGAAGTGTTATATGCTGTCACTTATCAAACGTAACGCTGCTAGACTGCTTCATTTGGCTCCGAACGGATTGGTTGTCGATATTTTGACGAATGAAAACTGGCACACACGGTTCCGTGTGTGCCACGTTTAAACTTCGATTTTATGAGATCTGTTTTGTTTTGTATGATGTTCGAGTGTTAAATCTTATTTATTTTTGCGTCACTGAGCATCTAGGGAGTAAAACTGGACTTTCGTTAGCTAGTTTTTGTTATTTCCAGCATCCATAATCTTCAGTGTCATCTCGTGAGTGCCACGTTCAGACGTCAATCATTCATAAAGTCTTGCGTTACGTTTGTTCTGAATACCAAAATAAGAAATTGTTTATCCGTCACTGAAGGATTTTATAGCTCACAAGCCAGAAGGAGTAAGGCACATACGAGATGACGATCATGATTCTTCGATGTATTTTTTCTTCTTCTTCTTATTTATGTTTTGGCAATCTACATTCCTCTTGGAAGTAATTTTTGCCAGTGTCATGTTTTGAATAGTTCAGTGGTGGATTGTTTCAGTTTACATTAGAATGCGGGTGCATTGCATTCTAATGCTGCTTGGAGCATTTGGCACCAAGTATATCAAGACAGTTTACTCGGTAAGTTCTGCCGAGGTAGCGACCACTACAATAAAAGTCTCAGCTTCACACAACCAAGATCGCGCCTATTTCCATTATCCCACATATAGTTCAGTTGCGTAGACACTTGTACCACAAAACTGCACCAATTTTAAGACACAATATCCACTATGAATCAATTTGCGAATAATTAAAATAGTCACCGAACTGAACTCGACAAAATCCCGCCAAAAACTCCCGATGTATTTTTAACGAATGAAAGAAAAACTTAAAGCGATCGTTCACACGAGCGATTTTTTCAACGCGCGATATTTTTACCGCGGTCGACGTTCCACGGAAAAATTTACCTTATGGCCACATGGCCATAAGGTAAATTTTTCCGTGGAACGTCCGTACATACGGACAACAGCACGCTGGGCTTCAACAACGTGTCACTTTAATTATTGTAAACTAAAGTAGAGCAGTTTAAAGTTCATAATTAATTACAGATTTTTGACAGTTTTGTATAGCTTGATATGCTGCTGACTACCTTTTCCCCTGGTATGTCACATGAATTCTCAACTGTGTTCTCACGGACGATAACAACGTTCCACGGGAAAAGTTACCTTTGGAAAATGTACATCACGCGATAACACACCGAAAAATCGCTTAGGTGACAATTTGCAACTGTATTGATGCTGCATCACGATTGAATCGCGACTGCATCGCTGTAAAAAGTCGCAATGAGTATGGGCCCTTAAATGGTGAGCATGCGAATCTCCGTGCCACTGAATAATTCCATTCTAAAACTACCTAGAAGTAATGTACCGATGATATACGTTCTTATTTCAGATATCAAATCGATTGTACCGGCTTCCCGGCAGAATGATTGACAAAAGCATGTGGCACGGAGATTCGCATGGTTTGAGGTTATGTTTTTTGTTAAATCGTCGAATTCCAGATCAATCTGAGTCTGTACCGGTGGTTTGATGTATTTGTAGCCGTTACATATTCATTGTAACAGCTACAAACACTTTCGTTGCTCATGTAACGCAACAGGGTCAAAGATATCGCGATCTAAAGTTTTAAAAGCATGCGACTCTCCGGCCCACACACTTAAGTCTAAAATATTGATGAAAATTGCATTAAGATTAAAAATAAGCAGGTTTTTGTAATCGTTTGATCACGATAAACGACCCGAAAACATATTTTCAGAATATCTTTACTCGTTTTAGAGAAATTTGCAAATTTATTTACTATGAACAATCACAGTGTAGGGTTACCATATCGTCGGTCGGTCAGAATCATTAGGCTGTTTCTAGAAAATAGACCGATCGGAATACGTTATTTTGAGGGTATAACCTTCAAGAATTCTAAAGTTTATTAATTCTTGCCTGTCGATACTTTGGCATATAATTAGTTTATTTTTGCGTTTTGTGTCACATCTAGCCGATGCATCTTGAAAAATTAGACTATTTGTGGTGGTTATAAATAATTGGACTCTAAGGCGATTCTCCCACTGCCAACGCGCGCCGTCGTCGCGGGGCGTGGTTTGGCGTTTCACGTGCGCGGTGACGGCGCAGCGCAACGCCTGTTCGGGCGGTTTTCTCCGCGCCCCCACGCCATTCGGCGTCTGACGCGTCCCCGCCGCTTGTTCTTTAGAGGCATTAAATTTTGAAGTTGTTTTGTTTTAATTTCCAGGTTTTTAGGGTTCCGTACCTCAAAAGGAAAAAAAACTGAACACATATAAAATCACTCATGAGATTAAAACGTCCAGACAAATAATTAAGATTTGCCATCTCGATATTAATGACGGAATTTTAATAACATACGAGTAGGTAGGTACGGTCAACGGCATGCTGGGCTTCCACGACAGCGTAATGATATTCAATCAAATAAATAACAGATTTTTTACAGTTTTGTATAACCTCATGTGCTGCATAATGTACCTACCAAATGGCACTAAAATGGGCGTATATCCAAGCCACGAAACATTTGAAAACCAGAGGAAATCCCGCCATCGTAACGAAACGATCATCGAAAACTAGCCGCGGGGCGCGTCGCAGTGTGTTGTACCCCGCGGTAACGCGCCTGCTGGCGCAAACTGCTCGCGGATCGCCGGCGGCACGCGGCGGTGCGCGCTCACGCGCCGTGGCGCGCCTTGGTGTGTTGGACGAGGCGGTTTTCTGTACAAATTGATGTACTTGCATACAACGTAAAAGACGCGCGTGGGTGCGCCGCGACCACGCGCGTCGCCAGTGTGAGAACCGTCTAAACTGTCAAAATTGTTTTAAAGTAAAAAGAAACAATAGTATTGTATTTAAGATAGCCTGCGTAGTGTACAAACCTAATTTGTGTCATTTTCGTCCATGGAAACAGACGTGGGACCCGTACATTAATAACACCGTCAAAAAAATATTACAATTTGAAAAACAAGTACCATATACCTCAGATCACTTAAAAATCCCTATGAAATAAATTTGTGTCAAATTAAGGCATGGACTTTTAATATTTTCAATTTTTTTGTTTGTCCGAGCCATTGATGCTTATAAAAAATATTAGTATTATTAGAGTTTACATATTTAATATCTTAAATACATGAGTGATGGACAGAATGAATTTGTGTCATTTTCATGCATGGATAATACCTAGGTAGGTAGGTATTCAAAAAGTTTGCGGTCGAAGCGAGTAGGCGCAGGCGCGTGGCGAGGGACGACGAAGCTCGTCCGTTTCGGTTGGATACTAAGTACGTACATACCTATAAGTCTCACGTCACGATACGAACGAACACGCACCTTTCGTTTGGTTAAGTAGGTACTCTATAGAATTACATCTCCTGTTTTAGAAATTCATACAGATGTACTATGGACAACAACGTCACTTAACCACAACTCTTAAGGTTAAAATCGGTTGCACGCCGCGCCGCCGCCGTCATAACATAATATATTTAGTTCGTGCAGGGGGATACGTGCGCACACAATTTATTTGCTAACTTTTTAAGCGAAGCTGTTGCCCATACTACATACATATCTGTTCTGTTTCCATTCTAAAACAACCTAGAAGTAATGTACCGACGATATACATTCTTATTTTAGATATCAAATCGATTGTACCGGCTTCCCGGCAGAATGATTGACAAAAACATGTGGGCCGGAGAGTCGCATGCTTTGAGGTTATGTTTTTTGTTAAATCGTCGAATTCCAGATCAATCGGAGCCTGTAGCGGTGGGTTGATGTATTTGTAGCCGTTACATATTTATTGTAACAGCTACAAACACATTCGTTGCTCATGTAACGCAATAGCGACCTAAAGTTTTAAAAGCATGCGACTCTCCGGCCCACACGCTTAAGTCTAAAATATTGGTGAAAATTGTATTATGATTAAAAATAAGCAGGTTTTCGTAACCGTATATAATAGGTCTTTACCTATGAAATTGCCGATTTGTATGGAGAATTTTCAAGAAGTTGCATTTTTCATACTAGCATTTTCTTTGTTCATTTAACAACCGTTTACACTCTTGTAACAAAACTTTTATGTACTAATGTTTGAACACTATGCTAACCTATTCCATTTACGATAAGCGAAAAAAATAAGTTTTGGCTAAGTTACAACCCCTCCGGTCACCCTTTTTTGGCTCACAAAAAAAAGAGTAACTTTCAAGATCTTTTTTTAATGCTATGAAAGCTAAAAAAAGGACTTTATTTTTACTGATAGTTGACTATCATGGTCATAATTCGACATACGTAAATCAAGATATTGTTAAATGTTTTAAAACATAGAAGTTATTATTTTCTCTGTATGTGACAAAATATCGGCAAGTTCATAAGTAAAGACCTAATATTTATAGATATATATTGCGAACGATTTTATCCTAGCTTTCCGATGACCTAGAGACTTGAAACTTTGAAAATAGGTCAGAACTGGAAGGCAATGCAATATTATGGTGTCATTGAGCTGATCTGATGATGAAGCCGGAAGAAGCCCACAGGAATTCTATGATAAAACCTACAACCCCATCGTGTTTGGGCTCGTTAGAATAGGCATGACGAAATTTTTTTTTATGTTACATAAATTACCTCTCAAAAAAAGAAACATTGGTAAAATAATTATTTCGCTAGCGTAAATGACAAAATCTGTTGAATTCCAACCGATAAAGGTTTTCTCAAGGTATTGCACAATTATTCAGCCATTCAGGCAATAGCTGCCAAACTTTCCTACGCGTTGCATACAAACACCTAGGCGTGACGTCATAACTAGGGTAGCCGTTAGTATGGAGCGTTTTCAGGTGAGTCCAATTTGTGTGCATTTTAAACTGTGATATCTCGGGCAGTTTTCACGCTAGCGAAATAATAATTTTACCAATGTTTCTTTTTTTGAGAGGTAATTTATGTAACATAAAAAATAAAAAAAATTTCGTCATGCCTATTCTAACGAGCCCAAACACGATGGGGTTGTAGGTTTTATCATAGAATTCCTGTGGGCTTCTTCCGGCTTCATCATCAGATCAGCTCAATGACACCATAATATTGCATTGCCTTCCAGTTCTGACCTATTTTCAAAGTTTCAAGTCTCTAGGTCATCGGAAAGCTAGGATAAAATCGTTCGCAATATATATCTATAAATATTAGGTCTTTACTTATGAACTTGCCGATATTTTGTCACATACAGAGAAAATAATAACTTCTATGTTTTAAAACATTTAACAATATCTTGATTTACGTATGTCGAATTATGACCATGATAGTCAACTATCAGTAAAAATAAAGTCCTTTTTTTAGCTTTCATAGCATTAAAAAAAGATCTTGAAAGTTACTCTTTTTTTTGTGAGCCAAAAAAGGGTGACCGGAGGGGTTGTAACTTAGCCAAAACTTATTTTTTTCGCTTATCGTAAATGGAATAGGTTAGCATAGTGTTCAAACATTAGTACATAAAAGTTTTGTTACAAGAGTGTAAACGGTTGTTAAATGAACAAAGAAAATGCTAGTATGAAAAATGCAACTTCTTGAAAATTCTCCATACAAATCGGCAATTTCATAGGTAAAGACCTATTATATACGGTTACGAAAACCTGCTTATTTTTAATCATAATACAATTTTCACCAATATTTTAGACTTAAGCGTGTGGGCCGGAGAGTCGCATGCTTTTAAAACTTTAGGTCGCTATTGCGTTACATGAGCAACGAATGTGTTTGTAGCTGTTACAATAAATATGTAACGGCTACAAATACATCAACCCACCGCTACAGGCTCCGATTGATCTGGAATTCGACGATTTAACAAAAAACATAACCTCAAAGCATGCGACTCTCCGGCCCACATGTTTTTGTCAATCATTCTGCCGGGAAGCCGGTACAATCGATTTGATATCTGAAATAAGAATGTACCTAGTCTAGCCATAAATTCTGTCACTCATAAAGTGATGTCTAAGTCAAAATTACAAAAAAACAATGAACGGCAATACTATAATTATAATTCTTTATTGCTTATTTAATAAAAAAAAATAGAATTTATTCAAAGTGCCCCCCTTTTGCTTTGACACACTTCATCAATCGATCTGGCCACTCGTCTGTTGCCGCACGGACTGTTTCCAGCGGTATCGAAGCCGCTGCTGCCATTAAATCACGCTTCAACGACTCAATGTTACGATGAGGCTTCGAGCAGGCTTTCTCTTCTAAAACTTCCCATAGTCGGTAGTCCAAAGGGTTGAGGTCAGGACTTCCAGAGGGCCAATCTTCGCAGGCAATGAAATCGGGTAAATTGTCCTTTAACCAATGCTGCGTGGTTCTCGCTTTGTGTGCAGGAGCTGAGTCTTGTTGAAATATCCAATGCTTATTGAAAAATAAAGTTTGGCTCAATGGCTTAACAACTGGCTCCAAAATATCAGTTTGGTAGTTTGCTGCCTATGTCTTTACGCCTTGTTTGCAAAAATGGAGCTCAGTGACTCCTTCATACGATACACCCCACCAAACCATGACTGAGGCCGGGTGATGACCTCTTTCTACCTTGGCAATCTTCTCAGAAGCTTCTTGAGAGCTGTGTGCATAGACTCTGTCATTTTGGCGATTGAACTTCTCTTCTACGGTGAAAATTTTCTCATCCGTGAACAGGATTTGTCGATATCCGCCCTTTGCGTGCTGATGCCACAAGTTCTTTGCTCTGGTCGCTCTAATGCAGCGCAGAGCTGCTGTTAAGCGGTGTCCAGTACTTCGACGATAAGCGCCAAGCTTCAGATCCTGTCTAATGATGCGGGACATGGTCCTAGGTGGAATTTTCATCTCTCTAGACATGATTTTCTGCTTGCGGAGAGGATTTCGACGAATTCGCTCAGCAACGGCTTTGATTACTGCTGGTGTCCTTGAATTACGTGGGCGGCCGCTTCTGGGTCTGTCATCGACAGATGACATCTCGGTGAATCGTTTGATGGTACGGTAGATGAATTTTTGTGTTATACCGAGCGACTTTAGCAGGTTAAAAATTTCGACTGGCGTTTTGTTACACTTGTATAGTGCAATTATTGCAATACGATTTTCTTTCGGACCCCACTCCATGACTTCAGTTGAGATTTATGCAACTAAGTGACATGTTTCTAGAAAACCAAAACCTATTTATATCTTACATAAAACAAATAAACATCAAATGTCATTCGATTGTCGAAAAACAAATTCAAAAGTTAGGGACAGAATTTATGGCCAGACTAGGTATATCGTCGGTACATTACTTCTAGGTTGTTTTAGAATGGAAACAGAACAGATATGTATGTAGTATGGGCAACAGCTTCGCTTAAAAAGTTAGCAAATAAATTGTGTGCGCACGTATCCCCCTGCACGAACTAAATATATTATGTTATTTAATTTAATTTATTTATTTACTCGAGAAACAGAGTCTCATTATGGTTAGTAACAATGTGATTTAAAGCTAGGTTAGTACAATATTATGACGGCGGCGGCGCGGCGTGCAACCGATTTTAACCTTAAGAGTTGTGGTTAAGTGACGTTGTTGTCCATAGTACATCTGTATGAATTTCTAAAACAGGAGATGTAATTCTATAGAGTACCTACTTAACCAAACGAAAGGTGCGTGTTCGTTCGTATCGTGACGTGAGACTTATAGGTATGTACGTACTTAGTATCCAACCGAAACGGACGAGCTTCGTCGTCCCTCGCCACGCGCCTGCGCCTACTCGCTTCGACCGCAAACTTTTTGAATACCTACCTACCTAGGTATTATCCATGCATGAAAATGACACAAATTCATTCTGTCCATCACTCATGTATTTAAGATATTAAATATGTAAACTCTAATAATACTAATATTTTTTATAAGCATCAATGGCTCGGACAAACAAAAAAATTGAAAATATTAAAAGTCCATGCCTTAATTTGACACAAATTTATTTCATATGGATTTTTAAGTGATCTGAGGTATATGGTACTTGTTTTTCAAATTGTAATATTTTTTTGACGGTGTTATTAATGTACGGGTCCCACGTCTGTTTCCATGGACGAAAATGACACAAATTAGGTTTGTACACTACGCAGGCTATCTTAAATACAATACTATTGTTTCTTTTTACTTTAAAACAATTTTGACAGTTTAGACGGTTCTCACACTGGCGACGCGCGTGGTCGCGGCGCACCCACGCGCGTCTTTTACGTTGTATGCAAGTACATCAATTTGTACAGAAAACCGCCTCGTCCAACACACCAAGGCGCGCCACGGCGCGTGAGCGCGCACCGCCGCGTGCCGCCGGCGATCCGCGAGCAGTTTGCGCCAGCAGGCGCGTTACCGCGGGGTACAACACACTGCGACGCGCCCCGCGGCTAGTTTTCGATGATTGTTTCGTTACGATGGCGGGATTTCCTCTGGTTTTCAAATGTTTCGTGGCTTGGATATACGCCCATTTTAGTGCCATTTGGTAGGTACATTATGCAGCACATGAGGTTATACAAAACTGTAAAAAATCTGTTATTTATTTGATTGAATATCATTACGCTGTCGTGGAAGCCCAGCATGCCGTTGACCGTACCTACCTACTCGTATGTTATTAAAATTCCGTCATTAATATCGAGATGGCAAATCTTAATTATTTGTCTGGACGTTTTAATCTCATGAGTGATTTTATATGTGTTCAGTTTTTTTTCCTTTTGAGGTACGAGTTGTATTTACCTGTAATTGACGCAGTGGTAGCAGCGCGTAGTTAGAGTAGTGGAGGAATTGAGACGAACAATAACACTGAACACAATTTTAGTCACTTAAGTTCACACCACGTTTTATCACACACGAACCGAAAAAACAGTCATTTTGTTTTTTTACATGACAGTTACTAATGTCTCGTTTTATTTTCTTCTTTCTCAGAGCACAAACTTTTTAATTGTCACAAAAAGGTTTTATATAAAACTATAAAACTCAACACTTTCCCTCAATTAAGTTTGAAGCACTGAGCTGATAATAACTACGTTTGTTTATAGCGCCAACACTCCAAGCTCGACGCATATTTGATTGAGTCGTGGTCTTGGTACTGGCTTAGTCAATATGTCTGCCAGCTGAGTGGCAGAGCTGGTCTTAGTCACAATCAAGCTTCCATCCTGCACCATCTCACGAACGAAAAAGTGACGAACACGTATGTGCTTGGTTCGTTTATGAAACTCAGGGTTGTGAGCAAGTCGAATGGCTGCCTCATTGTCAACTCTTAGAGTAGGGGTTTGGATGGGGCCAACCATAAAGTTATATACCCGCTGCAGCCAAATGAGTTCTTTTGCCGCTTCACTTGCAGCAACTATTTCCGCTTCAGTCGTCGAGATTGCGACGGATGGTTGTCTCTGGCTTAACCAAGATATAACACCTCCGGCAAATAGGCAAGCTACACCTGAAGTGGATCTTCCAGTTGAAGGATCGCCAGAGTGGTCTGCATCACTGTATCCTTCTATAACATTGCTGCCTTTTCCTCGATGATATCTAATCCCAACATTGATGGTACCTTTGAGATATCTGAAAACTCTTTTCACCTTCAACCAATCCGTTTTGCTTGGATTACTGAGTTTCCGGGATAACACACCTACTGCAAAGGCAATGTCTGGACGAGTACCTGTCATCAGATACATCAAGGCGCCAACTGCCTCTCTATAAGGGAAGGTATCAGCTTTCCCTGATTCTGAACTCTCTTCTTCACTCTTGTCCATAGGTGTCGAGACTGGATTACAATTGACCATGTTAAACCTTTCTAAAATCTTGTTAATATAAGCCTTCTGGTTTATCACAATTGAATCTTTCTCTTGTCTGATTTCTAAGCCCAGGTAGTAGGACGCTGGCTTCGTTGTGATCTTTAATTTCTTTTGCAAATCTTCTAGAAACTTGTTCGCGAGAGTTTCGCTTGAAGCTGCCACCAGGCCGTCATCAACGTAAAGGGCTATCAAAATCTTTCCCTCTTTGGTTTGTTTCGCAAAGAGACAGCAGTCTGCCTCGCACTGTTCGAAGTTTAAGTCTAACAGGATTTTCTCAAAGCAGGAATTCCAACAGCGCGGCGCTTGCTTGAGGCCATAGAGACTCCGATTGAGTTTCCATACCTTGTCTGTCCCATCATCAAGGCCTTCAGGCTGTTTCATATATAGGTCTTCTTCAAGTTTGCCGTTCAAAAATGCAGTTGCTACGTCAAACTGAATCAGGTGCATGTTTTCTTTTGCACACACACTAAGGAGAGCTCTAATGGTTGTCATTCTGGCGACTGGGCTGAAGGTCTGGTCATAATCAATGCCTTTCCTTTGTCTGAAGCCTTTTACTACAAGGCGTGCCTTATACTTTTCGATAGTTCCATCAGGATTCACTTTGATGCGATATATCCATTTATAAGGTAGTGCCTTTCTACCAGGCGGTAAGTCGCACAGTGTCCAAACATTATTCTCCATTAACGAGTTCATCTCGCTTTTCATTGCTTCCAACCATTTTTCACGATCTTCCCGCTTCATGGCCTCTTTATAGCTGCTTGGAAAGTCATCTGTTGCCACAGTGCAGATGAAATCATCATATTTCTTTGGACGTTGAAGATTATTGCGGTCCCTTAAGTTATATCTAGGTTCTTCAACCACAATTTCTCCCTCTTCTTCGCTACAATCATAAAATCCTTCCTGATTGACTTGATCATTATCTCTGGTCTCATTAAGGAGTTCTTCTGGATCTGCTTGACCAATGTCTTCATCAGTGACTTCTTCTTGTTGGACTCTATCGTAATCTCCATTCTCATTCTCATCTCCCTCTAGATTACGACTTGAGGATTCAGCAGGCTCATTTAAAGTTTGTTCTGGATTTTCATCCATGACTCCCTCTATTTCTCTGGGTTTCCGCTCTGCTGTCCACAGAGAAATTTTGAATTCTACGTCACTTGTAAAGGAAACATCTCGAGATCGCATAGTTTTCTTACCATCCCAGATACGATAACCATCGTCGTTTTCATATCCAATAAGCTTTCCTTTAATAGCCTTTTTATGTAGCTTCTGACGTTTTTGTTTTGGTATGTGCGCATAACACACGCTGCCAATAATTCTTAAGTGGCTAATCTTTGGCTTTTTGCCGTGCCATAGCTCAAATGGTGATTTGCCATCTACTTTAGTTGGTCCTGTTCTATTCAGAACATATGCAGCAGTGTTAATAAGTTCTGCCCATAAGAATTGCGGTAGCCCTTCCCTTGCATGCAGCATTGATCTTGCAGCTTCAACAAGTATTCTATTTTCCCGCTCACTACACCCATTTTGTTCTGGCGTGTATGGCATTGTAAGTCTTTGCTGTATGCCACGGCTGTTCAGTACTTTTCTGACTGCTTCATTGTCGAATTCTCCTCCGTTATCACTTAGCAATGTTTTCACAACATGTCCGATGGTATTGAATTCATTGAGTACTTGAAACAATTTGTCTTTGACTTCAGACTTGTGTCTTAAAAAGTAAACATGGCGATAGCTGGAATAATCGTCCTTGAAAACAACGAAGTATCTGAATTTTGATCCACTTGGAGGAAAGGGTCCACAGACATCGGTGTGTAGCAATTCACCAGGTTTGGTTGCTCTTGGCCTAGTCCCAAACTTGAGCCTATGTGCTTTTCCGAATATACAAGCCTCGCATTTCATCTCATCGGCTGGTAAATCAACTTTAAATTCCCTTTTGACTAGAGCTCGGACATGTCTCTTGTCTTGATGAGCGAATCTTTCATGGTACACCTGTAGCATATTTGTGCCCGTAATGGCATTTACTTCTACTAAACTTAACTGCTTTGCAGGCATGATGGTTCTTAATTGTAGTTTATATAGTCCTCCTCTTGGATTTCTTCTCCCTACAATTTTTGTTTCTCCATCAATGTCAAGTTTACAACTTGTGGCAGTCGACGTGAATAAACTATTCTGTACAACGTCCTGTGCTGCTAAAGTTGAAAATAAGTTCTTCGTCAAAGACGGCACAAGCCAGACATCTTTCAGTTCTATGGTTTCCTTCTTGTTACCTACTGTTGATTCCACCACAACACGTCCTTTCCCAATTGCTGGTACGACTGTTCCATCTGCCGTCTTCACAGATTGGTTATTGGAATCAAAAGGTTCGAATTCACGAAACACATCTTTCCTGACTGAGATATGCGTTGTTGCTCCATTATCTACAAACCAATTCTCTTTGTCTTGAACCGTTGTCTGAGCACATGCATTAACCACCATTAATGTCACGCTTTGTACTTGTTTCGACTGCGAGCCTGATGCTGACGAGCTTGTAGTTGGTTTAGGTGGCCTCCCATCCCTAATCCACTTTTTGCATTTGCGAACTCTATGTCCTTTTTCAAAGCAGTAGTTGCAAATCAGCTGCTCGTCCTTCTTCTGTTTTATCGGTCTCTCGTTACGTGTGGTCATTAGTGTATCTTGTTGTCGAAAGTTTTCTTGAAGGTTTAAATCCTTTTCATATTTGCACAGGTGACTTGTCAGACTGTCAATTGTTCTCTCAGATTGTGTCAACATGAGCCAGCTTGACTTGAAGTTGAAAAATCTGTCATCAAGAGTATCTAACACCTTGCAAATAAGAAACAATTGAGGGAGCTTGGCAGTAGTGTCTATTTTTGACACCTCTACAGTTAGATCGTTCCACAAATTTTTGAGCTTTGACATATGAGTTTGAATGTCATCCTCTTTATTATACCGTGACCCAAAAAAATCTAGACACAGATCAAAGGCTCTGTCCTCAGTTTGCCCATCAAACAATCTATGTAGTTCTAGCCACACCTCACGTGCAGTCTCGAACCTCATTACTTTCTTAAGTGTTTCTTCTGTCATATTTGTAGTCAGTATCAACAGAGCGCAACAGTCTGCCTTCTTATACCTCCCTAAAGCTTGATTATAAGTTGCGACAACTGCGTCACCTGCCCCTTGTAGGGGTACTGGCTTACTGAGTCTACCATCTACCACTTCCATCGCGTCTGCTGTTCCTCGCAGGGCAATAGATATTTTGTATTTCCATGTCGACCAATTTACTTTTCCTTCAAGGAAACCAATAGTTAGTTTCGTGGAAAAAATTTCCATCTTGCGGGAGCTTGCGGGCCGGATAACCGTTGTATTTACCTGTAATTGACGCAGTGGTAGCAGCGCGTAGTTAGAGTAGTGGAGGAATTGAGACGAACAATAACACTGAACACAATTTTAGTCACTTAAGTTCACACCACGTTTTATCACACACGAACCGAAAAAACAGTCATTTTGTTTTTTCACATGACAGTTACTAATGTCTCGTTTTATTTTCTTCTTTCTCAGAGCACAAACTTTTTAATTGTCACAAAAAGGTTTTATATAAAACTATAAAACTCAACAGTACGGAACCCTAAAAACCTGGAAATTAAAACAAAACAACTTCAAAATTTAATGCCTCTAAAAAACAAGCGGCGGGGACGCGTCAGACGCCGAATGGCGTGGGGGCGCGGAGAAAACCGCCCGAACAGGCGTTGCGCTGCGCCGTCACCGCGCACGTGAAACGCCAAACCACGCCCCGCGACGACGGCGCGCGTTGGCAGTGGGAGAATCGCCTTAGAGTCCAATTATTTATAACCACCACAAATAATCTAATTTTTCAAGATGCATCGGCTAGATGTGACACAAAACGCAAAAATAAACTAATTATATGCCAAAGTATCGACAGGCAAGAATTAATAAACTTTAGAATTCTTGAAGGTTATACCCTCAAAATAACGTATTCCGATCGGTCTATTTTCTAGAAACAGCCTAATGATTCTGACCGACCGACGATATGGTAACCCTACACTGTGATTGTTCATAGTAAATAAATTTGCAAATTTCTCTAAAACGAGTAAAGATATTCTGAAAATATGTTTTCGGGTCGTTTATCGTGATCAAACGATTACAAAAACCTGCTTATTTTTAATCTTAATGCAATTTTCATCAATATTTTAGACTTAAGTGTGTGGGCCGGAGAGTCGCATGCTTTTAAAACTTTAGATCGCGATATCTTTGACCCTGTTGCGTTACATGAGCAACGAAAGTGTTTGTAGCTGTTACAATGAATATGTAACGGCTACAAATACATCAAACCACCGGTACAGACTCAGATTGATCTGGAATTCGACGATTTAACAAAAAACATAACCTCAAACCATGCGAATCTCCGTGCCACATGCTTTTGTCAATCATTCTGCCGGGAAGCCGGTACAATCGATTTGATATCTGAAATAAGAACGTATATCATCGGTACATTACTTCTAGGTAGTTTTAGAATGGAATTATTCAGTGGCACGGAGATTCGCATGCTCACCTTAAATGTACTGTATGGCGATTGAGTGAGATCGGTGACTCAGCGGTTAGTCTTTTGGAATGCTTCTTTGAGTTTGGTCTATTTGTTCTGTGGTCTAGTCTATGAAACGTGAGTTTTTGACACTCCTTCTAATCTGCGTGAAAAACAAACTTTTTACAACATCGCAAGAACTGGCTGTATGGCGTAGTCCTTCGCCTGTCCCGAAAAGGACAAAACATCAACTACTACTACTACTACTTTTTACAACACGACTTTTTGGCGGGATTTTGTCGAGTTCAGTTCGGTGACTATTTTAATTATTCGCAAATTGATTCATAGTGGATATTGTGTCTTAAAATTGGTGCAGTTTTGTGGTACAAGTGTCTACGCAACTGAACAATATGTGGGATAATGGAAATAGGCGCGATCTTGGTTGTGTGAAGCTAACACCCGATTGCACTAAACTTAAGGATCGGCTAAGTCTGTTCCTAACTACAACACGACCAAATTAAAACGGTGTCAAACTTAGCGGTCATGTAGCTGTCATTCGCCTACTTAACTTGGTCGAGTTGTAGTTAAGAAAAGACTTAGGTGATTCTTAAGTTTAGTGCAATTGCGTGTAAGACTTTTATTGTAGTGGTCGCTACCTCGGCTGACCTTACCGAGTAAACTGTCTTGATATACTTGCTGCCAAATGCTCCAAGCAGCATTGGAATGTGATGCACCCGCATTCTAATAAGACGCAAGATTTGACTTTGCCTTTATTTTAAAAAAAGACTAAGAAACCAACACGCAAGAACTGGCTGTATGGCATAGTCCTTCGCCTGTCCTGAAAAGGGCAAAACATCTACTACTACTGCTACTTAATACTTTTTACAACACGTGAAAATAAAATTGTGAATACGATTATTTTCCAAATTTTCCCATAATAATGACTTTAATGAGATTAAAAGCGGCTCCATTTGTGTTATTAGAAGATAATGAAAATACAAACATTATTCCATTAGTCCTAGAACTATCTCCACAAGACAAAACCGTTTTGCACTTGTTTTGTTACGAAAAACTTATTGCACTTTGGGAAAATGTATTTAGAAATCAGTGTAACGTAGTTTTTCATGAAGAGATAAATATCGAATGTTTAGAGAAGTATACGAAAGAAAAATGTTCTATTGTTATCGATTCAGTGAATCAAATGTCACTTGTTTTAGGATGGAATACTTGTTTGAAAGTCCTAAACAAGTTCAAGGCTAGTCCTAATGTAAATAAACTTATAATAATATTACACACAGATTGTTTGTCCTATATTTCTAACCTGAGGATGCATTTAAATCACATAGCAAGTGCAATTATTTCTTTTGATCCAACAGATCCCTCTAAGCTCAATATTGTAATGAAAAAAAATGGGAAGGTTATGAAACATATTGAGATTTTGTCATATGATGCAAGAACTAGTACATTGAGGCTTACTCCTATTGTATTACACAAAAAGGATGAAAGTGAGCCAGAAAAACCTGTACCAGAAAAATTAACAACATTCAAAATAGAAGTTGACCAGACGGACAAACTTGAAAAGTATAAACTGAAACTTCCATACATGAGCAAAATAAATGAAGGCGAGAGCAAGATCTTCTATGAACCTGATGCTGTTGATGATTGGGATGAAGAGGATCCAGATGAAGATTTAGACCTTTAGTTAATAAATATTTATAATTTTTGAATTGGTTTCATTATAATGATATCCTTCGAGCATGTTTAGTTAATAAATCTAAAGTCAATTAATTATATCTCTCGCTGTCATTGGTCTTTAGCCAGAATTTCTGTATACGTACAATTCCACATTACGCTATAGCTACGGAAAAGAAAGGAGTTTTCCCTTTCTTAATCTATTGTTTACGCGCACGCTGCGTGTATTCGTAGCGCGCGCGTTTCGCCGATTTGTCAGTTTTTGCTGCAAACAGCATGATTAGGATGGTCATTCACGGCAGTAATGGTTCACGCCGCGAACTAACACCTAAGTAGGATTTCTTACTCATGGTCCCACCCATTTTATCCCACTGTTACTCGTAGGTACTTCAGTGGGTTTGTAATGCAGAACTCTCATGTTCCCAATTAATGTTTTGCTCCGGCGCACGCACTCCGGGAACATTTGCAGTTGAAGCACATAGCAAGTTGATCTGTTTTAATTTGGTCAGTTCAGTTGGTCGAAGTGGAAATCCAAGCGGAGGCCATCCACATTATTGTGAGTGTTGCAATGTTAAGTTGCACATAATCTGTACCGGACTTAGTGTAGAAGAAATTTATATCTCTGCGAAGTACTATGTCGTAATGTTGAGCCTTTACAGTATTGCCTTGAGATTCTGTTGTTTATCTTGTTAAACTAAAGTCCTCTGATAAGAATATTTTATATCTTAATACCAATGTTGTGAGTTCTTGACTGTTAAGTTACACATGAGGGTTTTAGGATACTGGATCTTTAGGTTGAACTAAACAAACCCTGAGTTATAAAGAGTTCACTTTTTATTTATTTTTTTGCTATGTTCTGTTACAATTTTGCGATTTTTTTTTAAATTTCTTGCCACGTAACTTATTACATTACACAATATCTAATAAAGTAGAAATCCAAGTACGTGGAAGTTAATTTTATTAATGACACCGTAATTACATCACCATATTATCAACTCTTAAATTATGTATCATAATTACTCAATCAATGATTAATTTCACGACCT
This sequence comes from Agriphila geniculea, assembly GCA_943789525.1. NCBI lineage: Eukaryota > Metazoa > Arthropoda > Insecta > Lepidoptera > Crambidae > Agriphila > Agriphila geniculea. Next base: position 9,667,187 of record OX038889.1, read on the forward strand.
ATAAAACTAAACAATCAAATAATGATAAACAATTACAACAGAGAATCAGTTACGAAGCTCTAAATCGCTATAGATAGTTGAAATAAACATCAATCAATGGTTTCGCTATACATACTTACACAAATGTATGCGCAAAAATTACAAACGAAAAAATATTCAATCATAAATATTATGCAAGCCTAGATACCGAACACAAGCTTTCACAGAATTTATAATCGGGGCGACGAACAAACTAGCAATTTAAATACTGCGAGACTGAAGCGTACGGGCGGCCGGCGCTCACAAAACGAGCGGCGGCCGCCACGCACAAACAATATAAGCTCATCGACACAATAATGCTAACAAAATATATGATAAAAATGATTTACAACCTCATAACCTAACAAAATCCTTCAAGTTCATATACAATTTTAGTGTTCACATAGAATTAAATATCGGGGCACACATAGGGATCAGTTGGGCGTCGGGCGTGTTCACATGGGCTTATTCGCCGGCGAGCTCTTTGAGCCTCTCTTCCCGCGGCCGCGCGCCGCCGAAGATGGACGAGGCCTGGCTGGTCGACGCCAGCGAGTTCACCGGCTCCTTCACTGTCCGCGGCTCCAGTTTCAGCTTTGGTCTGCCTGACGTATCTACACAACAATACACATTTTCATCAACAATCACTCAGAGCAAAGCCATTACGCTCAATTCAAACCAAGGGCGAAGGGAAGAGTCTAGAAGCGAAGCGACTTTATGATACACAGCACAAATTGAGTCTTGCGTCAATTTGTGTAAAGTGCAAAATGGATAAACGCCGATAAGTCGCGCGTCTTCCGCGGAATTTGCGCACATTCGCGATCATTGCCGCATCTACTATTCATCAGCTACAATTCTGATGAAAAGTAAAATAAAATATGATTGTTTCTTCGCGCGCCTTGTGGCGTCTCGTCTCAAGGCGAAATTGACGGTTCTGTCCAGACGCTACGCTTCGCACTTGGCGTAACAAAGTAGGTATTTTAAATTAAGGCAGCTGCCGAATAAAAAAGAAAATAAGCGAAAGAGCTTTTTTTAGATAATTTTGATGGTATAAGAGTTCGAATTTCACGTTGGCTAGTAGCCAAGCGCCGGCGCAAACGATGGTGACGGTGTTATCAAAGAATGTAAGTACTTTTATAAAGTCGTCATTATCACATCATCTAAGATTTTTGTATTTTGAGAAATAATACTAAAATATAAAACGTTTCAGGCGATTCACACGGGATTGTGGGGATAGCCCCATTCGTCTAACCCAAAAAAAATGAAGAATACGGCTTTACGTGAATCAAAGATTTCCTTCGGTAGGATTGGTCCTTGTGTTCCTAAGATGGGTAATTACGAAGTGGAGCCACCTGGATTTTTCAAGCAGGTGGGGGGAGGGGGGAATTCTGCCTTAACGAAGTCCGAGATTAATAACTGCCTAAGTTTAGATACTAAGCCAAGTTTGGTATCATTTTCAGATAAATCAATGACGTAGAATTCATTTCTAGTATAAAAAAGTAATTTATTAAGAAGTTTCCTAAACATTACACAATAACCAATATTTTTAACTACATTTTTACATTACATTTAAGTCACCGTAAATATTAAATTGATGTTCTTATTTGTAAACAAAAAATATGTTAACAAAGCTGATAGAATGAAGACTTGAAAAAATATAACTTACAAATTTAACAATATGGGTATCAAATAAAAGGTAATAAATAGCCCATAGCATATGGTGAATTTTAAAGAATTTACATATTCCATACTAACATTGTCTTAATGTATTTGATTGAATCAGGCGTCACTTGGCGGAAGTCCCAAACCATTTTGAAAAAAGTAATATAATGTAGCTTACTTCCACAAACAACATGCAAGATGTACCGCCCGCCCGCCCGCAAAAAATGCACACCACAAAATATCAATGCACAAACCTGCATTTAGCAAGACGGCAACACACCTTGCACCTTCACCAATTAGACTACTCTACACGTGTATGTAAGTATCTAATTGGTGAAGGTGCAAGGTGTGTTGCTATCTGGCTAAATGCAGGTATTGTGCACTGATATTTTGTGGTGTGCATTTTTTGCGGGCGGGCGGGCGGTGCATCTTGCAATTGTATTGTTTGCGGAAGTAAGCTACATATATTACTTTTTTCAAAATGGTTTGGGACTTCCGTCAAGTGACGCCTGATTCAATCAAATACATTAAGACAATGTTAGTATGGAATATGCAAATTCTTTAAAATTCACCATACAAAACGGCAATTTCATACTTAAACCCCTAATATTAGTAAGGGTTTAATCAGTCATACCTACTGTTCCGTTTTTAAATAAACAAAAAGTTAGGTGCTATCGGGATCTTGTGAAACTGGCACACAGACATAATATTTTGTACAATCCGCGCAAATAAAGAATGGGATTAAAAATGGCGGTTCGCCGCGCTTACCTCAACGAGTGTGACTAAGAGAGCGATAGGTTTTTTAACTGCCTCTATGGTCTAGTGGTTCGCGCACCCGTTTAAGACGCAGGGGTCCCGGGTTCGATTCCCAGTGGGGTACTATTTGTACTCGGTTTGGTTGGTGGTAGGGTTTATTTCAAGTCCGCCTGGCCAGCTACCACCATCTTACCTAAGTCTGACGCTATGACAACAATTTCAAAACTGTTGTGTTCCGGCAGGTAGAGGTAGATAGCCAGTTCCTCAGTTGATGAGGATTCCGGGTGTAGTGCGCTTACATCTTCGGCCTTATTGTCACTTAACATCAGGTGAGATGAAGGTCAAGCTCTACCCCGTTGTTCATAAAAAAGAAAAAAAGGTGTGGCGTTTAGTGTGCGAGCGAGAAGTGAATACGAACGACGCCATTTCTAATCCCATTCTTTATCTGCGTGAGTTGTAGTGATAGTTACCTGGGCGCGATGGCGGCATATCATCGAAGTTGCGCCTGGGCGGGCGCTGCGGCGGGGGCGCGGCCCCGGCGCCGGGCCCGGGCCCGGGCCCCGCCCCGGCGCCGGCGCCGGCCCCGGGCCCGGGCCGCCGGCCCCAGTCCCCGGCGCGAGGCTCCTCGGACCCGCCGCGCGACCCGCGACCGTCGCCCCATCGCTCGCCGCCACCGGCACCGCCTCCCCCTCGTTCGCGCTCTGCAACCACGCGCGAAAATGCAAACAAATCCTTTCGTTTTTAGACTCTAAAGCCGTGTTGACCCCTTGTTCCTTGGGACATGATGAAAGTCTGCTTTAACAAAGTAGCTTTGATCAAACTATACTTGGATATACATACAGGGTATCCCAAAACTTTGCCACACGGAGGGAAAGTACCTTAAATATTGAAGATAGGAAATTTTGCTGAAAGAAGACTTCATTTTGATTTTAAAAAGAAACGGAACTGCATTCAAAGTCTTTTGTTTAAATCTCTTACGATTTGATAAAAATTGATACAATCTATAATCATTAAAATTTAAATGTTAAATTTCATAGTCTTCCTTTTGTTGAAGATGCTCTGTGTCTTTTAAGAAAAAAATATCCTTATGAGTAACCCTTTCAAGTAAAAATAAATTGAAAAAAAAATTCGTTTTTGGTTAAGCGTTCGATTCCTGGTTAATGCAGGCGATTTTTCAAAAATCTATGTATGCAGTTCCAATTATTTTTAAAAACAAAATGAAGTCTTCTTTCAGTAAAATTTCCCATTTTCAATATTTAAGATAATTTCCCTCCGTGTGGCAAAGTTTTGGAACATCCTGTATACCTGCTGACACCTTCGATCAAGAATACATTAGATGTCCGGTCAGATTCTCAAAAATAGCACCTCAAAATAGCGTCCCACTTATAAACTGGGCGCTTATTTTGTACAAAGTAAGTGATGAAAGATTTTGTACAAAATAAGCTTATTTTGTCCAAAATAAGTGATATAAGATGTGTTAGCAATAGTGATAGCTATTTCCTTTTGTGTTGTTTTGTTCTGGCAACACCTTCACATTATTATTTTTTACATTTTTAATGGGGATACTAGTAATCGGACTTTAGGTTCTATTATTTTATATAGGAGAACACATATAGCAAACCTCTTTTGATATGATTGTTCAAATTTTGGCTGTAGGTTCCACCTGTTGTTTACACTAACTTACTGATGTAAGTAAGTAGTCATTCAAACACACCAAACACATTATGGAATACATATTATTAAAAACAAGAAAACACACTCAATGTAAGCAACACACGCAACGATTATGGCGCAATTTAATGTAAGTTTAAGTTTTACCCGCTTTTGGATGCATAATGGAATTTGGGTTAGTGACTGGTGCAAATGAACGAAATGTAAATAAGCCACTAGGTACTAAAACGTAGTGATTATTTCCTCTGTGCTAGGTACCCGTACATTACTTACCCCTTTCAGTATGCCCGAACTTAATTCTAATAATACTTACAATTTTCGTTCACTTTAAACACAAAAAAAAAACTTGGACATAATCATTATAAGATTAGATAGGGTGCACTAAAATTTAATGAACATGAATGTGATACGCAGTAAGTTTAATTGTTTGAGACAGAAACTGATCAAAATCAACTAAAAGTATACGGAAATAAGAAATATCTCAGTATAGAAACAAGTCAACCCAGCAAGTATTCCCAGTCTGTGCCTTAAGTTGCTGTAGAAACTGTCACCACGGACCTAACAGACGATTATTTTTTATCCTTAAAACACCTGCCTGCACCTCACCTGATGTTAAGTGACGATAAGGCCGAAATCGTAAGCGAAATTGATAGGCACTTTGTTTTGGGTTATGTCGCTCCTTGCCATATAGACGTAAAAGGAGACCCCAATATTTCTTACCATCAAATACTAGTTAAACTTACTGAAGTGACTCATTTAAAATACGACATGTTGACTCTAAATTGATTCATAAAAGACTACTTTACATGACGTAATTCCCAACACGTAAATGCATTTACTTTTTTAGGAAAAAAGACGTAAATAAAACGTTTACCTCCAGTAAATCGTTAATAAATCAGTTTCTGTCTTGTCGATTCGTGTAACTGTAATACATTTTTTAGAACATATTTTGTTCTTCTAAGTTTGAAACTAAGTTTATGTGTTGCAAAATCAATAAGCAATCTTATCTAAATAATTATTAATAATCTATAAAAATATATAGTATAGGTATATAAAAAAATAAATAATAACTTTTTCTACTTTAATTTAAAAATAATTATATAAAATGTATTTACAATAACTTCTAAATGATATTGTTTATTTCAATTTAAGGAAATTGATATTAACAATATTATTAATTCTACACAAAAAGATTTGCATGCTTGTCTTACTGAATTGTACACAATCTTCTAACAACATTGACAACAAAATAAATACAATCGACAGCACATTATGAAGGTTCTGTTTAGAGATCAATAGCTAATACGTTTAGAACTTTAAGAGAATATTATAGCATGTCCTATTAGCAGACACTGGAGTCTGACGGCCATTCCAGGTCCGACTTTAAGTGACATGATTTGGGCCCTCTTTTTAATCTGTATTTTGCAAGAAATTCTTATATTTATAATAAGTGAATATTTACTGCTTGTATTATGTTATGACATGATTTATACACATGACAAAGGCAAGTAATGCCTTCAGGTTCAAAATATACACTTCCCATAATGTACATCAGTCTCAAAAGGTACATTTCCCAAAATATCCACTTCCAAAATTGTATCTTTCCCAAAATGTACAACAGATAGGATAGGGATAACTGATTGGATACATTTTAAAGTACCAGGATTAGTACAATAAAACTAGCTTTATCTGGACATAATTAGATAACTGAAATTTTCTTTTTCTATGTCATAAATTAGTGTTAGTTATAGTTAAAATAAAAGGAATTAAACATTTCGAAACTTCGCATAAAACTTAAAAAAAAAAATTAACGAATTTTGATTTCATTATTACAGCATAATAAATAACTTAGTAAATGTACATGTATTATGCTATGACACTTGCATTTCAGGTAAATAAATTAAAATTAAACTAATTGATCAATCGGAACTATTGTTAATAAAGAAGGTTCAGTAAGTGGCATTTATCTTACCAGAAATTATAGGTAACTGTTATTTAATAAGTCATACTGAATGGTATATAATGTGACGACGAACATGCGAAATTGGATTTAGTTTAATTTTGCTCTTAGGTAATAGCATTTTAATGTACCATAAAATTATACTAACAAGGCATTTGGTTATCTACTTTGCTTTTAGGAAAAAGCTACGTAATGTACGAAATCTCATGATTTTTGTATGAAACGGTTACCACCTCGGATTTCTTACATCACATATCTAATTAATATTTGACACTTAATATCAATATCCGATAAACTAATAAAAACAACGAGTTTATTATTTATGTCCAGATAAAGCTAGTTTTATTGGACTAGATCATCATCACATAAATATGGAGAAGGTTAACTTCTCTATAACTTTATTCTAGTGACCGACCGAAGTTTCGGTTTCGGCCAGTTTCAGCCAAAAAATCTAGTTTCTGCCATAGTTTCGGTTATTGTGAATATCGTTACTTCTGATTTCTGACAAAGCTGGTAAGTTTCTTACGCCCATTCTTCTTGTCAGCTAAAAAAGTCTCAAATGGATGGTAGGAAAATATAGACAATCCAAAAGCACTTAATTGTTTTTAATTTCTATTTCTATTATAAAAAAAAAAATGAAATAGATGGCGCTGTTACTAGATTTTATTATTTTTATTTTTATTGTTTTATTATATTATTAACGTTTTGAAATCCATTTCGACCGTTGGGTACATTTGTCGTGCATATAAATCTTAATACAAGCAGTAAATATTCACACTTTCGAATGTAAGTCGACCAAAGTTAATTATTTAGTTTGTATGGAAAACAAACCACCTTAAGCTCTAATTTTAAAGTCTAATTAACAAAAGTATGCTACACATGGCCACTTACATGGACTTAAACTGCACAAAATTGGAATTCACTAACAATAGTTTTAGATGAAAATTAGCTGGGGATCAGGATAGGCTAACACACCTGTATATTATGTAGTAGTATTAAACAGACATCTGTCAGTGATCAAATCGAAAGCAGTTAACGATAAGTCAACTCATCAGGTACTGTAAGCGCACAGGTAGGTTCGAGGGTCCGATGCCGGTGGGGTAAATGTAACCCGCCTCCCCCTGCTCTCAGCTTTCAGGGGATTACGGGAACTGGGTGAAATGGTTACGATTAAGGAAACTGCCCCCCCCCCCCCTCCAAATAATAATAACATCTAATACTAAATAATTTACTAAAAAAATATGACTCGCACCAGATCAATTCTCAGACGGAAAACGAACCGGTGTCCTTTGGATATCCGGTCCAATGCTCTGACCGCTGAGCTACCGAGTCACTGTGACATCGTCGAGTTTCTTCTAGTATATCCTACTCTAACGCTGGAAGCCAGCGTTATTTCACCAATGTGAGGAATTACCTCGACATTCAATAGGCATGTTGACTATTTTTTTATTTTATGTTACATAAATTACCCCTAAAAAAAAGAAACATTTGTATAAGAATTATTATGCTAGCATGAAAACTGCCCGAGATGTCACAGTTTGAAATGCACAAAATTGGACTCACCCAAAAACGCTCCATACTAACCGAGTTATGACGTCACGCCTTCCTACGTTGTATGCAACGCATAGGAAATTTGTTTGGCAGCTATATTAAATCAAAATGGTTTCTTAGACAAATTTGCTATAAATTTTACGGACTAATTAAATGTACTATTTATTTTAACAAATTTTATACTTTTTAAATGGACTTGTCCACCCAACTTTGAAGGGTCATAAAACAAATAATACGCAATATATAAAACCAAGAGGTATACAAGCTACTCCAAAAGTTTGATATGTTTACGATTTTTATTGGTATTTCGTTATTTTATTCATAAGTCAACATCCCTATTGAAATATCTATCCAGATATTTTGACGATTGATTAGGATGAAATAGCTATATAATTTTTAAACTTGAGATTTTTGCATTCACAATGCTGTTTTTAAACAATCATATACTAAAAAATACGACTTTTGAAAAAATACATTGATCTGAAGTGAGTCGTATTTTTTCCAGTATATTATTTAGTATTGTTTAAAAATAGCATTGTAATGCAAAAATCTCAAATATAAAAAATAATAACACCTGCCTAGCTCTTTCTCAATATGCCGTCGACTGCAAAACCTATATACATTATACGACAGTTACACGAACGTAAGCCTTTAAGCGGGTTAGTGATGTTACCATGTGTGAACCCTCCACCGCCGGCTTGGTGGCGCGGCGCGCGACGGTCGGCGGCATCGAAGTGGTCGTACATACCGCGCCCGCCGCCGTCCCGCCGGAACCCGCCGCCGCCTCCGCCTCGTCCGCCGTCGCGTCCGTCACGCCCGTCCCGACCCCCGTCTCGTCGCCCGCGATCGAACCCGCCCCCTCTACCAAAGGGTTAGTCATCGATAAGAAAAAAAGAAAACTTGTTGACTATTCATGAATCTTTATAATATACTCATCAGCTTTAGGATACAGGGGGCTAATTGTCTAATTCGATAATCTATTGCAATCGCTTTCGTTTGACAGATGGATGTAACACATTGCTGCATTTCTTTGGTAAGTTTTTATTTGACCCAAAAAGAAGCTTCAATGTTAGATCCTGAAAGCGATTGCGATAGATTTTTAAATTAGACAATACAAAGGCAAGTGTCATTTTCATACAGACGAGGTAACTTTGAAGCCTTGGTTTTCTGCCAGGGATGTACAGTGCTGTGATCTGATGATGGCCATCCAGGGAGTGAATGGAGGAGATTCAGATCGCTATACACACCCAACTGATGTGATCAGCATTCTAAAAGGTCAGAGTTCTCAGTTTCAGGATTTGCATACATTTTCATGCTATTTTCGAGGTTTTTTTAAACATGTCCTTTAATCTTTTAGAATGCTGGTCAGATCAGTTGGATGTGTATCGCGATCTGAATCTCCTCCATTCACTCCCTGGATAGCCATCATCAGATCACAGGCACATCCCTGGCAGCAAACCAAGGCTTAAAAGTTACCTAGTTTGTATGAAAATAACACCTGTATCTCTAGACAAAGTTAATGTGTGTATTACAAATAATCTTTCACTATCTGTATCAGTTGCCTAGTTGTGTTACAATACATAATACTTCGATGATTGCCTTTATAAACTGATTGACGTATGCAGATTGTCATAAGGAAAGCAATTTGTGGTAGATGTTGAATCAGATAATTAGCAATTAATTAGGCCCCAGATTCCATGTACTACAAAGAAGTTACAGTTGAACTATCTCATGAAGACAGTTTGGCTATGCTGCTGAGTGTGCACATGCACATTGTTTTAGTGTATGTCTGCACTCTCGTATTACACACAGTAAAGTAATGTGCGTGTGCATACAGTCTGTTCATCCTTACTTGTCTTATATGGTAAACAATCTTCACCCAACTCTTTATTGAAATAATCATTTATAAAATACAACAAGTGGTTTTCCACACATAGATTACAAAATAAATTGTTAATAAAGTAACAACAATTTCATAAACTTACTAACATATTTTTAAATAAAGATTTAAGTTTAAAAGACGTATGACAACTGTCAAAAACTGTTTACTAAATAAGACAAGTAAGGATGAACAGACTTTACCTAACAAAATTGATAGCCGAATAGTCTTAGTGAGATAGAATGACTGTATGGTATTTGTGCATCTGAGTAGGTACTCAACAAAAACCATAGATTTATTAAAGTTGAATAAATTTCTAATTGCATTCTTTCAATAAACCTTAAGCTACACCCAAAATAACAAGATTTTGAAAGTAAACTCACCGGTCATTTCTTTTTTCTTCGGCAACATCAATTTTAATAAGGTTACCATCTACATTCAGAACACCATTCATCTCAATTGCTTTGATGAGGTCCTCGAGGTATTCAAACTCCACGTAACAGAACCCTTTGAATTTGTCTGTTTCTCTATCCATTACCAATCTCACGTTTTTTATGGATAACTCCTGCAATTTATATGCATTTTCAAACATAATGTCACGGGTATAATACAAACAGAAATATTCTTATAAGGTTTTATACAAATCATATTTTCAAGAGTTTTGTTTGTTGTACTATATACAATGTTATAGACTTTCTACATAATTATTAATTTCTGTAATGCTACGGCTCCACCTGCGTCTTAACGCATAGCTTTAAGCATTAATCTTGGCGTGACGCAGATGTGGCCAAGATTAACGTCGTTAATTTACAAACGACATTACAAATGTCACTAAACGTTAGGCGACAATTCACTGGAAATTAACTTTAGCGGCGTTAAAACCTTAATGTAGCCAACACACATTATTAACGCTTTAATTAAAGCATAGTTGGACATTATCACTAACATTAACACAGGTGGAGCAGTAGCATAAGCGTTAAATATATGAAGTGCTACAAATGTAATATAAATAATAATAATAAATATAAATAGTTTGGCATAGGCTTGATCTATACAATTTACACCCAAACATGGTTTACTGTATAGCAGAAAAAAATTGTCCTTTAAATCCAAAATAGGCCATTAATTCACAAGGTTTAAGGTTGACCAGGATTACCTATTACCACCAATTTCAAACTCATAATTATTTATCATGCAATTTTCACTCACAGGGAAGATTCTGTTGATATCGCCTTGTATGATCCCAGAGGGTAAGTTTCCCACATAAGCCTTGTATGGGGGCTCTGAAGGCAGCTGGCGGCCACCGAGGGTCCGCCTGCCGCCACCACCAAAGTCTCTGTAGGCATAACCACAACCATGAAATTTTATAACCTAAAAACATGAACCAAATTTGTTCTAACGAATTTCAGATTCTGTGATTCACTTAGGCACCACTAATTAACTTCAAAAACCATAGAAATCTAAGATATTTGATCAAATTCGCACATTTATTCAATGTTATCGCATTCCAAAAACGACGGAATTACAATATTAACAGCAGCTAAAATTTATAAACATACTTATGTTTCATCCTTGTATCACTGTACATATTATTTAAAATCATTAGTAAAACATCTACAATAATATTTTACAATAAATACCTGGGATTACCATCGTCAAAACCACTACGGCCTGCCATGTTTGGAGACTAGTGATGTGGCTGACGCGGGTTAAATAAAATCCATATCAAAAATCGACTATCGATTATAAGATTATGACTTGAAAACATTTAAGCATCACTATTAGTTTTCTCAGTCTACGTTAAATAAAAAAAACTTTTTCACGTCAGTGGTCTACGTGAAGCACGCTACACAAAGCAAATGCATCTGACTGCGGCAGGCTGAACTGAAACCGCACCCTGCACCTTGATTACGTAACGTAAGTCTGTTGCTAACAATTCTCGATTGAAATCGATTGAAAGCGCAGTAACATTGCCGCTTTAAGTAAGATAGTTCTCACATTGGTTCTTACTAAAGCAGCAATGTTACTGCGATTGCTGTCAGAGTTGATTGCAACAAAGTTACGTAATTAGGGGGCTGGGCCCTATATAATAAACGTGACAATTTGTCACCTGTCATGACATTTTTATATCCATTGCGTCAATCGATTTGAAAATAGAATAAACTACTCATAGCTACACCGCAATGTAAACCAAATTGTCGCGACAATTTACAAATTGTCACGTTATTAAATAGGGCCCAGCCCATCGATTACGTAAGTCTGTTGCTAACAATTCTCGATTGAAATCGATTGAAAGTGCAGTTACATTGCTGCTTTAAGTAAGATAGTTCTCATATTGGTTCTTACTAAAGCAGCAATTTCTGTCAGAGTTGATTGCAACAAAGTTACATAATCAGCCCACTGATTATCTAAATAGAAACTATATAGCGACTGGTTTCATTTGATATACATTGCTACTTTTCTTTGGTATCTTTTTTTTTCACCCCATTCTAATTAGATAATCAGCCCGCCCGCGCCGGTCGCTAGGTGGTTTTTAATTAGATAATCAGCCTGCGGGTCTAACGGCTAAAAACTTTGAAGTTAACGTTAACTGTAATTTGACAGCTGTATGTGGTACATTGCTACTTAGGTACCAAAGAAAAGTAGCAATGTATCACTCCATCTGTCAAATTAATTACAGTTAACATTAACTTCATTTTTTAAGCTGGTAGACCGGCTGGACTGATTGGGCCCCCTGCTTGCAGAGCCACAAGCATGCCGAGCTTTGTGTAGGCAGGCAGGAAGACCGATATAGATAAAAATGTAATTAAATTAGTTATAGGCCCCGCATGCCCACACAAAGCTTTTGCATTGCAGAGTCACTGCAAGATATTGGGCCCTGCTTGCTTGCATTGCAGACTCTGCAATCCCGTACCGGCTAACGAATCGATTATCGAAAAGTCTGCAAAAACTTAAAACAGAAAAATCAAAGTAAGGAATTTCGTCTTGTACTTTCTGTTGACGTAATTTGGAAGATAACGATGTTCGTGTGACATCATGAATTGGGGTTCGCCATTTTCGCCCAATGGGGAATGTCCGAAAATAATAAAAAATGGCTGAATATTTTTTTATAGGTAGGAATAAGCTCCCTTAGTTTCAGAATTTTCGGTTGCGTCAATTTTTTTTAATAAATTAAAGCCTCTTCGACGTCACAAATGTACGAAAGTAACAGCAGAATGGCGATTATACCTTTGCCACCATCTGCCACAACCACAGCAAGTATTAAAAAAAAAGTTTTGACATTTTCATGGACATTTTGTGTTGAAACTTTTTTTTTAATAGCATGAGGTGGTTATGACATGTGGTGGCAAAGGTATAATCTCCATTCTGCTGTTACTTTATTGAACTCGAAGTGACTTTATTTTTTATTTTTATTTATACGCAACCGAAAATTCTGAAACTTTTTTCTTTCACTAAGGGAGCTTATTCCTACCTATAAAAAAATATTCAGCCGAATTGATTTTTTTCGGACATTTTCACACGGATTGGGGCTCGATTTATCTGTTTTAATTTGAAACCCATCAGACTTTTCGATAATGAATTCGTTAGCCGGTACGGCCCCTGTGCATTCGCATTGTCGGTCTTGCCTTGCCATCTCCATTGTCTGTCCACTTTGAAAATCCCTCATTCAAAAGGTTTGATCGCGTTCGCGCCACTCAAAGCTCTGCATGTAGGTAGGTCTGATATTTTAATCTATAATATCGGCCCTGCACTTAAGCCCACCGGTAACGATCAATTGCGATTGTAAATTTTTCCGCAATTGACGCCCATTGACGGAAAAAATTATCGTTTACGCGTGCAATTGAAGCGATTGTCAATTGCTCCAACAATGGCATTGACGGAAAAATTGACAATCGCAATTGATCGTTCGTTACCGGCGGGCTTTAGCCCTGCATGCTGGGCTTTGTGGAGCGCGCTTGACTGGCTGGGACCGGCCGGCCGGCCCCTTCGTCATCGTCCGTCGTGACCATAGACAAAAAAATTTTAGCTGATTTCTAGCGGGACACTCGTGACGCTAGAAACATACTATTGTGTTGTGTTGTGTCGTGTTGCGATCTGTCGCGTATCGGTTTCATACATTTTGTATGACTAGAAATACACTATTGTGTTGTGTTGTGTCGACATGACACACTGTACTAATGTGTTTCTAACCGTACTAAATGTATGAAACCGATACGCGACAGATCGCGACACGACACAACACAACACAATAGTATGTTTCTAGCGCAGCCCCATCCCATGTCATATCATGCAATGGCTGCGGTCCGCATAGCGTTAATATCGATATTATCGCGATTACAGCCGGTCCGCATGCACGTCAAATATCTAACATGACGTCGCCAGCGCCATCTTGGGCTTACAGCGACCATGCCTCGGAGCGTAATCACTGTGAACGTCCTGTCATAAGTTTCAATTGACTGTCAAACGAATCGAGTGGCAGAATTTTATTTGGTCAAAAAAATCAAATAATTAATTAATTATACAGTTCGTTACAGAAGGAGCTTTTCCTCACTTCACAACAAAAGGATAGAGCATTATATTGATTAGTATTTTGATAATATCTATTAATTTTGAACTTATTAAAAAAGGTGGCTGATGTAAAATATTGGAAAAAAGATGTTGGATGCACACTACTCAATAATCAAATGTTTTTCATCATTATCATCGCTTTAGAGAGCAAAAATAGTTTCTAGGAATCATTCCATCTTGTATTTGAGGTTAAAATAAAATGTGAGCGTGCTTACGAGCGGTCCGCATACACCAACTGTCATTTGTCGATTTTATCAATTTAAGCGTGATATCGAATGTGGACCACGCGTGAGTGTTGTAAATGCCATCATCGAAATTATTGCTATGCGGACCGCAGCCAATGTATGTCTGTGAGTAGGGAAGTAGTTTGTCTGTCCTGTCATGCATGTCATTCGTTTTTGACATTTGTCAAAAAAACGTGCGTGGTTGTTGGTCTCATGGTGGTTGCTATAAAACATGGGAAATTAGATTATAACGTGAGTTTATGTGGAAAAATGGAGATCAAAATCGTAGACGATGCCGCTAAGGAAGTTAAAAACAATGACACCAATGTTGTTACGTCATCTGTACTAGGCGCTTTTGATTTATTGAAAGCTCCTAAAGATGATGAAAAACTTACCGGTGGTGCGAGAATTATTCTACAAATCCTTGAAAACGAGGTTAGTGGTATACCGTTTATGGGTCTTTTCCTTATTTTCGATAAAATGACTCTCATGGTTGCGCTTTTGAACCCATAAAACGAAGTCGCAAGGTACTATTAGGAGTATAACCTCTCTCATTAAATTTTCATTTTTTAGAAACTTTAAAACCTCTTTTAAATAACATCACTGATCCAAACTACATATATAAACTAAGCCATATATCTAACCTTTTCAGGGCAACAAGGATTTCAAGTATGCTCTGAAGCGACTAGTGCGGAGTTTAGGTGCAAACGTCCCTGATATGAGGACTGGATACTTTGCAACTCTAGTAACTCTTTTGGGTAAAGTTAAATCTGTGACAGTGTCAGATCTGTTAGATTTGGTGAAAAAAGAACTACATGCCAATAAGTCATCCAAAAGTGTGAGTACTTTTATTGTTAATAGTTACAAACTAAAATTTAGATTATCTGTTTGTGGGATTACACTCTGCCCCCCCCTAAGCATGACCATCGAAACGTGTTTTTTTTTCCTTAGTTTTTACTATTTGCGATCGGTCGCCAGACCATAAGCGAATTTGTTGGAAGGAAGAAAGGGTGTGTATAGTGAAGCGGTTATCACCGCTCCTCCTAATTAATTACATGGTCTCTTTTTAGCCTTCTCACCACCATTGTCGGGTCTATCAGCTCTGTAATGAGAGGGTTTGGGTGATTGTGGAGGCGGTCTTTGGGGCGTTTCTGATATAGCTCGATCTTCATCGCTACAGTTGGCATTTTAAGGTACTTGTGGATTTCGTCATTCCTCGTGAACCAAGGAGCATTTACTATTGCCCTCAGTATGCTATTCTGTACTTGCTGAAGGCAGAGAGTATTTGTCTTGAAACGCGATATGATGTAGAGATTTATCATGTTTAATGTCAAAAGACAGAATTATGGAAGTTTAGTATTGAGAAAACTCTTGTCACTCGATCAATCTATTATTTCGAATCAATATATTATATCATGTTTCGGTGGTCATGCTAGATGCTAGGGCAGGGCCTGAATCAGAAGGCTGTTTTTAAAAATTGTATGTTAAACCTCTTTTTCAACTACCCATGAAATGAACTTTAAAGATTTTTGTTAAAAGATGTCTTGTGGAGCCTTCAGAATTTGAATAATAGTGATGTATTAACACTTTAACACCCGGATAATGAGATAATAGAATTTATTTTGTTGCGGCCGTGTGGGCGTTGAAGAATTAACCACAACACAAAATTAGTGAAAAAATGCCTTACATTGCAGGAAGTGGGAGATGTCGCTCTAGGGCAAATACTTGTGTGTGCTGCCATATTTCGCTCTGGTCTTATGCTAAGAAGCACAGAAGATGAACAAAAAGAGGTTCTAAAGTTATTGATGACTGCAAGTCAGAAAAAGTCGTACCTTAGCACGGTTGCATATCATATACTACTGGATTTTGTCAATGGTGTAAGTCAGAAACTTTGATTAAAGCATTACATATTGCATTTTTAAACTAGTACTTACTTATTTATCTTTTTTGTCTTGACTTTTTATTATTAACTAGTTTTAAAATGCAACAAACCATAAAATATAAACCAAACGTCAATAACGTAAATTGTTATTAATTATCAAAGACAGTATGATTGAATGTTATTTATTATGACAAATATTTGAATTACTATCCCTGTCAATTGGTAATGAGCCTGCCGGCCATGATTTTAACCTCAAAAATGAAAAGCTATTGTAAAATTTTTATATACCTAGACCCTATCTTATTGAAAATAATAATTCAAAAATTTATATATTAGATTACCTATTAGAATTTTCTTGTTTCATGTCATTTTTAGTTGTTAATGTGACAAGGTTCCAGTGCATTACCAATTGACAGGGATAATACATCAATTATAAGTACCTTATATATAAAATTTCTTATTTACTATGCAATAGCAAAGATAATGACTTTATTCAGGGGTTCCCAACCTTTTACCACCCAATGGTATGCTAAAATATTTTCAAGTAGATTATCAACAATCAAGCACAAGAGATGCACTACGCATCGCTGGCACTGTTCCCGCCGTAACAAAATATTATATTTAGGGTTTTTCTAAGTACTGACTATCCTGGAGCCACTCGTCGCGCCCCCCAACGGGGCGCGCCCTACAGGTTGGGAACCCATGCAGAGCCGGATTAGCCATAAGGCAGAGTAGGCAATTGCCTAGGGGCCCCGACTCCACCAGGGGCCCCGTGCACCAAGAAAAAAATTTTTTTCATCGAACGAATATACCCTTTCTCAATAACAATATTATTGCTTTTTTCGACGCATGGATATATAATTTATACATACAGAACGTCTAATATCGAGTACCTAATATAACAATTCAGACGGAACACAGCCGGCGGCGCCGGCGTTCGGGTGAGTACTGGACTTCATCCACGTTGGGGGAATCCCCGATTTGTTGGGTGCGTTCCTTTCTGTAGCGTATTTGCATGGTATAGTCCAGTCCCGTCTCCAACATACGGCACCCGGGCCACCATGCGGCCCGCACAAATACTTCATCCGGCCCGCGACGGTCACTCACAAAACTTTAAACCACATCAATAGAATATATTGCGCAAATAATTTGTTAGCGACGAATGAAACTGACTAAAAACCAATCTGCGCGATCGTTTTTTAAACTATAAACAGACAAGATCACAAGCGCCGCATAGAAACTTTACTAAAAATCATGCTGTGCAATCGTTTTTTTACTATAAACAGAGGATAATTACAAGATTAGTGGACGAAACTGAATAAAAATCGCGGCCGTTTTTTTTAACTGTAAACAAGCAAGATTACAAGATAAGTGGATGAAACTAACTAAAAATCGCACCGCGCGGCTGTTTTTTTAACTGTAAACAAACAAGATTACAAGATAAGTGGATGAAACTGACTAAAAATTTTTTTTATTTTAAACAAGCAAGATTTGACTAGTGAATGAAACTAAAAATCGCGCTGCGCGGCCGTTTTTTCCTATAAATAGGCAAGATTACAAGGTTAGTGCATGAAATTGACTAAAAATCGCGTGTTCGTAAAAAAAGGGTATAGCATAGGGGCCCCAAGAATCACATTGCCTAGAGCCTCTGACAGGGTTAATCCGGCTCTGAACCCATGGTAGTATAAGTATAAAGTATTTTAACACTTGATTACTTTTGAATAGTACTAACATTTTTATATGTTGTTTCAGCTTGATGAAGATCAATTTACTTCAATTATTTGGGCAAATATAAAACAAGACTTCAAAAAAGACATAAAGGAATTGTCTTTAGACTCATTGTATTTTCTTTTGGTAGTTAGTAAAAAGTTTCCTACCAAAGTCAAACTAAGAAAGTTGATCGGTGTCACTGAACTCCTCTGTGATGACAATATTCTGGACATCAGTGAAAAACTAATGGTAAACAAATTTAAAAAATTAGAAATTGCTTTAAGTTGACAATATAATTATTTCTTTGCAGGGTTCGAGGATATTTATCAATGGATATATATCATGATATATATCCGATATACCGGGTGTAACAAGACCTTCAACGAAGCCGAGGTCTACGTATTCTGCCCATCATCAGGACAATTTCTGTTCATGATTATTGCTGGGAAACGATTTTGATTTTTGGTGTTAAAAAGCATTGCATACTTTACCACGCAACGTATCGCGTACAACAGACCGAGCCTGCGAGTGTATGCTACACAGCTGCGTGCGGCCGAGTTGAAAGGCAGCCTTTATGTGCATGCTCATGAGATACATCGAGTGACGATGTTTTAAAGCCATTGTTTGTTACGAAATACTTAATTTTGATGTTTCATTGGACAAAAAGTAGACAATAACAAATAAAATAAGATTTCATAAATATTTTGAATATTTTTTTTTTACTTGGACCTTAAATAACTTCGTAGCTATTGGTTTCCCAGGTATAGTCTAAAGACAAAAATGATCCTCATGATGGGCGGAATACGTGGACTTCGGCTTCGTTGAAGGTCTTGTTACACCTGTTATATCAAACGAATTTTTGTGATAATCAATATAAAAATAGTTTAAAAAAATTGACAATACTATGTAGATTTTTGCTATTATATTGCTACTTAAATGGCGTTGATGTTGAGTTAAAACATGCTATTGTTTTGTTTTGCTGTATATAAGGTGGTACCAACTGATCTGATGATACTTAAACAGGTGATGGTGTTGCTTAAACTGAATAACTTTCTCCAAGGAACATAGGTCGAAAAACGAAAAAAAGTTTTCATACTCCCATACAAAATGTACCTGTCAGCTGACCGACTTACTATGAAAAGGCGAAAAAAAATAGTTTTTCGACCTATGTTCCATAGAGAAAGTTGTTCAGTTTAAGCAATACTATCACCTGTTTAAGTATCATTAGATAATTTGGTACCACCTTGTATAGTTATTGTAACTTGAATTTGGCGCGCAAAAATATCAAAAAAATGTGATACATGTGTGCTGACTATATTGTATATCACTATCCTATTGGTGGTGAGGTGAGTAATAAATACAAATATCATATTAAATAAAAAAACTAAATCAAAAATGTAGTGTATATTTTTTTAATTCAATAATTTCATTATCTTCAAATTTTCCACCACTCATATGATGATACTAATGTTTTTTTCCTGATTTTTAACTAATTTGTCAAATAAGTACCTAAATAAAACAAAAATATTCTAGTTTTCTTAAAATAATTGATTATGTTTATAAAACACATATGCAAACAGTATACATCAATAATACAATAAAATAATAATGTGGCTGTCATACAAAATGGATATATATCACATTTTTTATATATATTGGATAATATCATAAATATCCGATATTTTTATATTTATAATAAATATCTGATATTTTCGGACCCTGTTTATTTGTAAGAGTAAATGAAGAATTAATTTTATTATTGTTAACAATGTTTATTTTTTATTTTTAGGCAGGAACTGATTTAAATTCAGTGGATCATCCTATATATCAAGAAGTAGGGAAAGAAATGGCTTCTTCTCAACACTTGCAGCAATTTTGGACATCAGGCATTGATGCCAAACTTCTGAAACACAACAGGAATAGAGAATTGGTCACGCTCAATATACTTAATGCAATACTAAGTAATTTGCAAGAAAATGTTGAGGTTCTCCCAGAGTTGATTAGCAAAAACTTTTTCAAACTCTTCATGGATTGGTTTAAGGGTTTACAAACAGCCAGTAAATTCAGAAACAAAAGAGACGATGAAGATGATCATAAGATAATGATAAAGAAACAAAAAGATACACTCAATATCTTAATTAAAACAATGAAGTTCAATAATATTGACAATAAAATAAGAGTAGACACATTAAAAAAACTTTTATTCAATCCAGGGGAAATTAACTTTACAGAAATAACTGGGACAACTCTTATCAAATCAATCATTGCCGATTTAGATAAAGATGGTGTAAAGAAAATGGCTAAACTGTTTAAAGGAGTGTTGTTGAACACAACCAAAAAAATGGTGAAAGAAGATGTTGAAAGAAATTGGTATAATAATGAAAGATTAAAAGCAGCTGAGTTACTTTCATATTTAGTGGTGCATGAAGCTGTTAAAGATGATACTGATTTTAAACTTAATTACATGAAATTATTAATGTGCTTTGGATTTTTTAAAATTGGAGGTGAAGAAAACGTTGCTATCAGTAATGATTTGTCAGGTAAAAATTTTATTCAAATAATCATATACCTTAATATTTAACTTCTAAGTTAATCTAAATTTTTAATTGCAGGTGCCATCAAGTCTTCTTTTTACCGATGCTTTACATCAAAATTTACAAATGTCGATAATTTAGTATCGGTATTATCATCACTTTGCAATTTCATAAGTTCCAGCCTCGAAAAAGAGCAAATAAAGGTAAAATTAGAAAAACAATTTCCTAAAGAAAGTATGGAGTGCTGGGAAATGTTATCTGCGCTCACTCAGAATTTAGAAACCAAAGGCTCTAAGTCAAAGATTGACAAGGTATTTCTTATTCTACTTTATCAACTTGGATTGTTCTTATTTTCTGAACCAACTCATGTTAAAGTAGCCAGGAGTTCAATCAAAGAACTAAAATGTTGTTATGAGCATTATAGGAAAGAAAAGAAAATCAAAAAGAATAAAGAGACTGAGCTATCAGATGAACCAGAATGGATAGAAGTGTTAGTAGAAGTATTGTTATCGATCTTATCTGTTGAATCAAGTGTTCTAAGATCAGTTGTACAATGCGTATTTAGACTTTTATGGGAATTTCTTACTCCCACTGCTATTGGGCAAATAGTCTCAGTATTAGATCCTGAAAGTGAATCAAGTCCGTTAGTTAATGAAAGTGATTCTGAGGACGAAAGCGGACCAGAAAGTGATTCTGAAGAAAAAGGTGAAGATTCTAAAAAAGAAGAACAAGACGACAGTAGTGAAAGCGATGACGACAATGATGATGAAATGAAAACTCCTGAACAACTTAGAATGGCTGTACAAAAAGCTTTGGGAACTGCAACTACTGAAAGTGATGCAGAGAGTGTAGATGCTGATATGATAGATGATGACGAAGCTGATAAACTAGACGAAGCTTTAGCCGAGGCTTTCAAACAATTTGGTCAGGGTAAAGGAAAAAAGAAAAAAACAGAACGGAAAGAGAAAAAGAACCTATCAGACTTTCGGATAAGAGTTCTTGACCTTATTAATATATATTTGGAAAAGGACCCTTCAATGGATATCTGTCTTGCGATGATTGCTCCCCTGATGAGATGCTTGGAGTTTTGCATTCAAGATAACCAGTACAGGGAGTTGGAAAATAAAGTCCGAAAAACGATTAAAATTCTCACAAAGATAAGGAAGTTTACATCCACAGAAGGTATTACCATGGGAATTTTGTGTGATTACTTGACGTCGACCATTGACAAGGGCGATAGGTCACACTTTTTGTTTCAAACTGTTGGTGATGTTATCACTTTTTTCGCCACATTCATAGTCCATTGCTCATTGAAGATTGATGTTAACAATCTCAAATCTCCGAAAAAAAGCAAACAAGACTTGCCAATTGTAAACGTTTTAAAGGAAGCTCTGCAAAGTTATTTTCATAATCGTAATTGTTTGCTTCCAATCATATTTTTCCATAGCATATTGCAAATTGAGTGGGATGGCAATTTCACACTTGCAGCTGCAATCATAGAAAATGTTTTCAACAATAATGTTAGGCAATTTAGACGTAATGAGGGTCTAGATTTGCTGACAGGATTCTATCGTGCTTTAAAAAGGAACAAACCTACAGACAAAACAATACTTTCCAAACTGTTAAACTTAGAATCGACATTTGAAAACACATTGAAAAAGAGTCTCCAAAATGAAACAAATCTTGAAGTGAAAAAGAACTTCATAGTTGTCTTAAAAAAATTAATCAATACTATGAAAACTTTCCATGAGAATTGTCAAGTAGCAACCAGTCTCGATTTTCAATCACTATTAGATGTTGTAGGGACTTATAAAGGTACAATAATTAAAGTCAAGAAAGTTAAAAAGAAGAATGAAAAAACTGACGTAGGTAAAGAACAAAGCGATAAACATAAATCAAAGAAAATTAAGAAAAAGCGAAAGTCCGAACAAATGAACGGACGACATTCCGAGCCAAAAAAGAAAAGAATAAGGATAAACTCGGTTAAAAGTGAATAATAAAATTTACAATACGAATTATCAATTTAAGAACATAAAAAAATAATGTCTGTTAAGAAAATAAAATATTGAAAAAATTCCGCCTTCCTGTTTCTTATCCCTATGTTACCGCTAAAGTGCGGAATCCGTTAATGTGCGAATTAAATAGTTAATCTATCGATCGAGTCAGAAAGTGCGAAATTTTTATTAAAGTAGCAGATTTCCGCACTTCAACTAGTTAATTTTGCACATTAACGGATGCTACGCCGCAGCACCGTTAAAATGCGGAAGACAGAAAATGAAAAGCCAAGGCTTCAAGAAATTTAAGTAAAAGACCTATTTGAAACTAAATTTTACAAAAACGACGTTTCTGGCGCTTCGCCAGCCGCTCCCGCGGCAAGCTCGCTCGGCTCGCGCGTTTTTGGTCGCAATACTAACCTAACCTAATGACTACTTCAAGACTTCCATGGCGGGGGGGCTTCGCCCCCCGATTTTTCAGGAACAATTCTGAACAGATTTATCAGGAGAACAATTTTAATGTTTCCTCCAGGATTATTTAGGTCGGTATTATTATTTGGCTCACAAAACTATAGATTTTGACCTCTAGGCCTCGTTTACGGAGACGCGGGGCGTCGCGCGACGTGGACGGCGGCGCGGCCCGCACTGAATTCAAACATATGGCGTTGTATGAGTGTGTTTACGGAGAGGTGATTTTACAGGCATTTGCTTGAAATAGGGCGACGCCCGCGGCGGCGATCGCGACGGCGCCCGCGGCGACTTTTCTCGATGAAGTGTTAGTATTTGTTTGTGGGCCGATTTCGATGAAACTCGGTTTTTGGTAATATTTTAAAAAAGAAATAACAACGCAATTTTGATAATATTAAAAAATTCAATATGACGGCCAACTTTTTTGTTTTTCGGCTGATTTCGATGAAACTCGGTTTTTTGTACTATTTTGACCAGGAAATAACCACGCAATGTTAAAAATATAAAAAATCTAAAATGGCGGCCAAAATTGTTGTTTTTGGGCCGATTTTGACTAAACTCGGTATTTGGTACTTACTATTTTGACAAGGAAATAACGCAATGTTAAAAATATAAAAAATCCAATAATGGCAGCCAAATTTTTGTTTTAGGGCCGATTTCGATAAAACTCGCTTTTTTTGTACTATTTTGACAAGAAAATAACAACGCAAAGTTGAAAGTATTAAAAATCCAATTTGGCGGTCAACTTCTTTGTTTGTGGACCGATTACGATGAAACTCGGTTTTTGGTAATATTTTGACAAGAAAACAGTAACGCAATGTTAAAAATTTAAAAAATCCAAGATGGTGGCCAACTTTTTAGGGTTCCGTACCCAAAGGGTAAAAACGGGACCCTATTACTGAGACTCCGCTGTCCGTCTGTCTGTCTGTCACCAGGCTGTATCTCATGAACCGTGATAGCTAGAAAGTTGAAATTTTCACAGATGATGTATTTCTGTTGCCGATAATACTAAAAACAGAATAAAATAAATATTTAAGGGGGGCTCCCATAAAACAAACGTGATTTTTTTGCCGTTTTTTTCTCGATATTAATAACGACAATAGGTAGACAATTGAAATTTTCACAAATTTTTGTTTTAGGGCCGATTTCGATGAAACTCGGTTTTTTGTACTATTTTGACAAAAGAACAGCAAAGCAGTATTAAAAATATAAAATAATCCAAGATGGTAGCCAACTTTTTTGTTAATCGGCTGATTTCAATGAAACTCGGTTTTATTTACTATTTTGACCAGGGGCCGTACCGGCTAACGAATCGAGCTTCGAAAAGTCTGCCGGGTTTCAAATTAAAACAGATAAATCGAGCCCCAATTGGGCCAAAATGGCGAACCCTACTTCATGAGGTCACACAAACATCCATATCTTCCAAATAACTTAAACAAATAGTACAATACGAAATTCCTTCCTTCAATTTATCTTTTTTAATTTGAAACTCGGCAAATTTTCCGAAGCTCGATTCGTTAGCCGGTACGGCCCCTGGAAATAACAACGCAATGTTAAATATATAAAAAAATCTAAAATGGCGGCCAACTTTTTTGTTTTAAAACCGTTTAAAATCGTTTAATAACCAGTTCAGAGGAACAGAACCTTTTTTAAAACGATCCACATTTAATTTCGTCGAACCTGTTCAAAAATTTACCGATTTCCAAGCCCTGCGACGATTTCATTGACTTTGTCGCCGCGGGTGCCGCCGCGGGCATGGCCACGCTGCCCGCGACGCGTCTCTATGAACAGCATCGTATAGTGCCATATGTTTGTGTTCACGCGTGCGATGCTAAGTGCCGCTTCACGCGCCGCCTCTCCGTAAACAGAAAAATCGCCCGACGCGCCGCGAGAGGCACCGTCGCCCGCGCCGCCTGACGACCCGCGTCTCCGTAAATGAGCACTTAGGCCCTCCGCTGCCTTGAGCGGGATCTCCGCGCGGGCGTCCGCTCCGGGTGCTGTTTTCTGTATATTCATAGAGCAGCGCTGAGTGTGGCAGATTGCCCACCGCACGCGGCGCGGGCGGCGAGCCCGCCTCGCGGGGCAGGAGAGCACGCTCGCGGGTCCCGCGCGACGGGTCACGCTCGCGCGAGCGGGGCTGTTTCTTGTATATTCATAGAGCAGCGCTGCATGTGGCGGTGTGCCCGCCTCGCGGGTCACGCGACCGCCCCTTTTTCCCGTGGAACGTCTGCAGTAAAAATATCGCGCGTTGAAAAAATCGTTCAAACGAGCGCTTTTTCGACGTTTTATCACGCGATTTTTCTGACGTTTCGAATAGAACATAGTGTGATGTTCCACTGGAATACAGATTCGATGTTGGCTTGAGCACAGTTAGAGATGGGAAAGTGTTTCTGCCCGGGCGGGAAATTTGGGAAAAAACCCAGGCACATTGGGCATAAATCTTTTTTTCCCAAATAAATGCCCAATCTGTGGGCAGAAAAAAAACTATTGTTCAACAACGAATAAATGAAAAAGTTTTAAGGAAATAAAACGAAATATTCGTTATTTGACAAATATTCATTATAATTTGACTTTTGGGTATATATATTTTACTGATAAGTCTAACTAAGCAAACAAAGGTGAATAGAATCAAATCCATTCCGTGTCGCCTGTCGGTACATCAAAGGGTTCTCGGGTAGTTTCACCAAGTTTTATGTATAGTAGGCGAACTATCTCTCCAGATTCCCGCTGTCCCTCGCGTTAGTTGGCCGACCGACATTCACCGTAGGTAATGAGCCTAATGGTGTGTCCCCACTTAGGTTCGCGAACCTCCGCGCTCCGCGAACCTGCAACAGTGCGCCCTAGCAAACATTTTATTTTCACTTTGGTTATAGTGTGTACGTGTGTGAACCAGGTTCACATACATGTTCGCACACGTACACACTATGGCGCACTGTTGCAGCACAGCATAAACAATTTTTTTGGTGCAGGTTCGCGGAGCGCGGAGGTTCGTGAACCTAAGTGGGTACCCACCCTAATAAAAGCTTTTAAAAATGTCGGTAAATTGGACACTCGAACTATTATTGTATTTATCAGGAACTATTATTATTTTATTTCGAACCATTATTATAATATTATTATAAAATATTATTATTTTGAACCATTATTATATTCATTAGCTTATCTATATATTTGGGTTCAATTAACGTTATAAAGAATTAATGCAATGTAAAATTTTATGCCTAGGTACCTACTCGGCATAAAGAATTTTATTGCGATTATACCCTACCTTTTTTTCTACCTACCTAATAAGAATAGTAGTAAGGTAGGTATCTTGCATTACGGATGTCAGCAAAATGTCAGATAAATAATCTATACTTCTATAGGTATACCTAGTATCCCCGTACATTACATAAAAACCAGGCGGCCATTTTTAAAATCCAAAAACGAAAAACAATTGTATTTCTTATATTTTTTGTTTCCTAGACCCTATCTTATTGAAAACAATGATCAAATAATTAAGCAGATGACGTTAACGTGGATGTTAATGTAACAATGTTCTTCGTATTTCCAATTTGGAGGATAGTTCCCACAATGAGACTAAATGATTAATTTACTTCTTTGATTAATAAACCATTTATACATGATTTATACCGACTCGTTTACTGGTAGACTTATGATAAGATAATACAGATTTATAAACAAAGTTTATGCCGTCATTTAGAACAAACTCGTCGCTCTCGCTATTCGCCAAAAGTTTTGCCCATCGGCGAACACCGGGAATGTAGGGAGCCGCTCTCGTGTGCTCTCGCCAATGCCGTTGTTTGATAAAACTTTTGTTTATCGGCAAAAACGATGAATGGCAACCTATTAACCTCACCGAGTGTTGCGGGGTGGCCAAGCGAGTTTAAATCGGGAGTGTCCTTCTCTACTTGTATTTTCATATATTTTCCTTTAATATAATTTTTACCAATTTCGATGATTTTGTGACAAATATATACTTACATCTACGATTCACATACAAAATTTTGATTAGGATATCCAAATTCATGAAAATATAAACTTATAAACGATAATTTTAACTAATTTAATTAAAATTAACTATTTTTAAATGTTTAAATAAATTTTGTAGATCAATTTTGTAACAAAAAATAAATGCCCAGATAAATGCCCAGTGGGCGGGAATTTATGGGCATTTATTGGGAATATTCCCAATCTGCCAAAAATGCCCGGCATTTTCCCATCAGTAAGCACAGTGGCTCCCTCTCATTCACGCACACCTTCATGTTACACCACTGAAAATGTTACTTTTACGTAACTTTTGATACTTAATAAAAAGCACTCATATATTTTCCAACAAGCAAAAAATAATCGTGAGACGGAATATTTTGGAATTATCACAACAAAATCATTTTTTTCCCAATTCAGGCAGTCAGCCACGAAACAATCGAACACATCGACTATTGACGCTTCACTAACAAAGTACGTAACGTGGCATAAGACTAGTGTGAACCTAACGTAATATCGCATCATATGGCGTGTTAACACGTAAGCTAAGTGTGAACCTTACTGCTGACGCGTCGCGTCACATGGGAAGGCGTGTCAATAGCACTAACAATGTACGTAACGTGGCATAAGACTAGTGTGAACCTAACGTAATATCGCATCATATGGCGTGTTAACACGTAAGCTAAGTGTGCACCTTACTGCTGACGCGTCGCGTCACATGGGAAGGCGTGTTAATAGTGTGAACCTTACGTGTCATCACGTGGCGTGGCGTGTCATCACATAAGACAGATGTGCCCGCACCTTTATTCTGTGCTAAAGTGTACAATAGGGAAGATGCATCAATTTTTTTGTATCAAAATCAAAAGTATAATGCGTGATAAAATCAACTGTAAAATTAAAACTTTTCTCATGCGTTTTTTTCTCGTGATATAGTCACTTGAAGTTAGCATGCATCAGCTCCCACCGAAAACGCTCTATACAAAAAGTCTAACATTTGTGACGTCACTCATGTCACGTTTCAGGCGCATTATATAGAGTTAGCCAAGAATTTTCAAATATCTCCCTAAATATTGCGTTTAAGTACATATGTGTCTTACAAAATATTATTTCTTATTCGATATTCTATCCGACTGTCTGTGCATTATATCCGAAAATGAAAAAAAAAATTCGTTATTTTCCCCTGTGTGATAAAACTAAAAATTTATTTTTCTGTTCCATCATGTTTTTATACGTGTCCGCAGTGACCAAGCTCAAATTTATCAAAATCGGTGACTTATGCATGTTCCCTACTCTTTTCTCACA
Source organism: Agriphila geniculea (assembly GCA_943789525.1). NCBI lineage: Eukaryota > Metazoa > Arthropoda > Insecta > Lepidoptera > Crambidae > Agriphila > Agriphila geniculea. The sequence continues at coordinate 9,695,351 of OX038889.1, forward strand.
TTTTCCATAGTCCGCATGTGAATACAGAGCTTTATGTGATCTGTCAGAAGTTGTCTTTGGTCTCGAAGTAAACTGGTAACATTTATGACCGGAAACAAGCTGCAACTCATATGTTTCACAACCTGCCCAAAAACTCAGCCAGCCATCTTTTGTGGAAAAATAATTTGTTTCGTATCGTCAGGGTAAATTTCACAATTGTAATTAATGTCAGAGCCACAGTCTTCGCTTTTATTAAAAAAGCAGCTAGCAGGTACGTGTAATAGTGCGTTCAAAAATAATTTGTCGAGTCACTCTTTCTTCGTTCGAGCGTCAAAATGACTTGTCGTGGAATCATTGACCTTAGCGGGTCGAATTTTGGGCATCTTTGCAATTTGGATAAGATAATAAGGTAAAATCTTTCTTTGTTCTGCCCAGTTATTAATTCACTTAAATTATCCAGCAGCGGCGGTGCTGAAAATAAAATCAATAGTATTCACGATGACAGCTATTCTTACCCAAGTCTAGAGTTTTAGAAGTATTTACAGTGCTTTCTTGGCAAAGATTCACAATACTTTTATAAACCACATATTAAAATGAGTGGGAATTACTAATTTCGGATACGGTACAGTTAAAGATTTATCTATTTCAGAACTGAACAAAAATCCAGTGGAAGGTTTTTCTGCTGGGTTGATAGACGACAATGATATTTATAGATGGGAAGTACTCATCATCGGACCTCCAGATACGCTATAGTGAGTAGCAAGTATTATTCATATTTTTTGATAAACTATTTGTTAGATTTTATAAAATCAGACTCGATTTTTTTTTCAAAGGATGAAGTGTTAACTTATACCAAAAATGTTTTTAGTGAGGGTGGGTTCTTCAAAGCACACTTGCATTTTCCTAAGGAATATCCTTTGAGGCCCCCACGGATGAAATTTGTAACTGAAATATGGCACCCAAATAGTAAGTATTCAATCATGACAAAGTTGCTCCCTCATTTAATCATTTTGCAAGATTCAATTTAAAGCTTTCAGTTACCACAGTGCCTCACTGGCTAATGAGCATTCGCCTGTAATATAACAATCGAAAATGATATTTGATATTACCCTCTTGTAATGTTACAAATTGTTTCATTGCAAGTTGTGCACTGTAACACTTGGTTCTTCTCTCTCACTGATGTAAAGCTCAAATCTGAACTGTTATATTACAGGCAAATATTCTTGGTAAAGGAGCTTTAAGGTGTGAGTTGGTAGCCGACCGCATGCGACATGAAGTGGCGACGTGTCGCCGCTTCGTGTCACGTCAACAGACGACGTCGCTACGTCATGTCGCTGCAGTCATGATTTCGAACACAGGTCATTTTTTGAGCAAATTCATAGTTGTCACTCCAAAGTAGTCTACTTAACTGATGTACAGTCGGGCGACACCTCGCTGCTTCATGTCGCTGGCTATGGAAGGTATTTCATAGAAATACACACAAACCAGTAGTGTGTCGCCGCTTCATGTCATGTGTGGTCGGCTGCCGACTCACACCTTTTATCATAGCCAATATAGTCAATTTGAATCTTCACTTATCATAACTCTTAAAAGTCCACAATCTGACTTCCTAGTCACTAGCAAAGCTATTAAGGAATAATTGATTTCCAGTTGAAAAAAATGGTGATGTCTGCATATCAATACTGCATGAACCTGGAGATGACAAGTGGGGTTATGAGAAAGCGTCTGAGAGATGGTTACCGGTACACACTGTAGAGACCATCCTTATAAGTGTCATCTCTATGCTTGCTGATCCTAATGATGAAAGTCCTGCTAATGTTGATGCTGCGGTGAGTTATCTAATTTTCCACACTTTTGTGTTTGTTTGTACTTGGGAAAATACTCAAAATATTAGTGATATTATGGTAATCTAATTTCCATGCTAATTATAAACAGCAAAGGTAATTTATTCTTAACAATTTTATGAAACTACATTAATCACATTATCTAATGTAAATAAATATTCATTATAGAATATAATTAGATTTGAAACTCACATTGCTTATTATATGTAATTTATTAAATAATACATGTGCATACATGAAATTCTATGTAATGTACATATTACACTCGACAGAAAAATCGCACCTCTTCGAAATTAAGTTTAGACTTAGCCACCTGCTATTGCTAGCTAATGTTTTATTATGTAAATGTTGATATCTATTGAAAGTACATTTAATGAGCTTTAAATTAATAATAGTTTGATTTAATTAACATAACAGTTACCATAATTAAATGCTTAAAACGTTATTGTTTGTACTGCCATAAAAGGGCTCAAATATTGCAAAAAAATGAGGCAATGTAATTGTTGGGGCTTAGTAGCAAAAGAACCTATTCGCAAAATGCCACACGGCCAAAAAAAGGCCACGTTCTCGGAATGACTTGTTCTCAAAAGGACCTATTCGCATAATACCTCATTCTCGAAAAGACACATTTGCATAATGCCTTATTCGCGTAATGACCTATTCTCAAAAGGACACATTTTTTTTAAATACCTGTCATCTTTAACGTTAACAGCAAATGATTGGTAATTATCATGTATTAATAAGTAAAATACATTTTTATTACATTTTAATCCGTCAGCTCCTCTATAGATATAATATTTGATAAGAAATATAAAAAAATATTGACTAAATTAGAGATACAGGAAATTACTGTGGAACAATTCTTCAAACAAATTATTTATTTGCAACTTTAATGTAAAATTGCAATACAATTTTTTATAATACATCTACCTCTTACCTAATAATTATTGATATTACAAATAACAATGATTATAAAAAGAAAAAATTATACCTTTCCTTTAAGTTTAGTAATCTGGCATACTCATGTTGATTTTTAATAAAATGATAAGAAATGACGATTTATAAGTTAGTATTTTTTTTCATATTTATATGTATATGAATTATTTTACCTTTCTGAAATACTCAATTTCTGGTTTTATAAACAATACAGCGTGTCCAATCTATTTTAACCCCCTTTCAGGATTGCACTTTATCGAGGGACACATTGTATACAGCCATAGTTTCACTAACAAACACTTAGAGAAAAATGAGGCATTTTGAGAATAGGTCATTCTGAGAATAAGTCTTTCTGCGAATGAGTCCAAAGGAGAATAGGGCATTCCACGAATAGGGCATTTTGAGAATGAGGCATATCGTGAATAAGGCAATATGCGACTGCAGGGCATTTTGCGAATAGGTCCTTTTGCTACTAAGCCATTGTTGGCATGTTACCCAACACTATTATTATTGTACATCACTGCTTCTTTTGGAGGGGCGCTTCCCGCCTTCTCTTCATATCCGGACACTGTTGTGTATGGTTCGTGTTCCATACTTTTATAAGTCTTTTTAGTTAAAATATACAAGTTTGTATGTGCCTTTGCTTCCAAAATAAAACCCTGCCTTCAGTCAAGCATACCAGTGAGTTTTTATTAAATACAGTCCTACATCTACGTGCCACCCCACAGTAATGTTGCTTAGAAACTGAATCTCAGTAATTGATTCTGTTTGACGAGTATTCTAATGGTTTCTAGAGACTGTTGGCTATGTCCGAAGGGAAACAAGTTTATACTTCTTATACTTATACATATAACAACACTTACCATTAAATTAGATAGGATTAAATTAACTTTGAAGATATTTTGAAAAGGTGCAATTTTTCTGACGCCTAGTGTGCTATTATATGTAATTAATTAATAATACATGTGCTTACATTTTGTTTTTCCTAACTTATATACCTTTAAATGTTTTATTGTCATGTTGTTTTCATGTTAGTAAATCTAATTTAAGTAGTCTTAATTTTGTGTGTAAGCAAAGAACTGATTTATTTGATAAACTGGGTTTACTTAATTATTTTTCAACTTATACATTAAGTGTTTATGCATTTATCAGCCCTTTGCCAACATTTCACCTTTTAGTGTAATTATTACTAATCTGAATTTATAAATTTTCAGATGATTTCATTTTGCTGCATGTAGTTAACATTTTTGTGTATCTGATTGTACTATTATTTTGTATTCACAGAAAGAATGGAGAGAGCGATATTCGGATTTCAAAAAGAAAGTTGCCAGATGTGTTAGGAAAAGTCAAGAAGATTGCTTTTAGGAGTGTCAGAGGGAAATTTAGATCACAGAATAGTAAAGTTGAAAAAGGGCCATGGGACACCACAATACACATCATGCAGCGTTAATCACTTGACACTAGGTCGCTGCACCAACTGATCTCAAACACCAACGACGCATATCATTTGTAGATGTGTGCTCATTATATTTCTTTTTGCAGAAAGAGTGGAGAGAATCGTATTCGGAGTTTAAAAGAAAAGTAGCACAGTGTGTGAGAAAGAGCCAAGAGGATTGTTCCTAAATACAGTGCCCTTTTTCATTAATTTAGTTGGATAGTGAGTGTTTGGTGATTCAGTTAGGACATTCAGCAGGCCCCCGCGTCACGCTAGTGCAGGCCCTTACACCTGGGCCAGAGACAATATTGAAATTGATTTAAAATAAATACTTATTGTAATTAAATGGTATTGCTGCCGTATTTTATAAATAATAAATTAAAAATAGAATTCAAGGTCTTTTTCATCTTTTTTAAGACATTTAGCTAGCTATTGTTATAATAATGAAATGTGTATGGTAATTTTTTAAAGATGAAAAATTGTTAATTTCCCTACTTCACATTGTGGCAAAGATTGATCTCTGTAAAGTAGAAACCAAATCAAAAGTAAATATAACACAAATAATAATTTATTACTTTTTCAATTTTATATATCATTGTGTATCATGCAATGCAATACTTTCAATAATGACAGAAAAATTGTAAAAGAGCATTAAACTTGTATTGTGTATGTAAAGTGTTAGTTACCGAAACAATGGATATATACATTGGTTGCTTCTCTGGAACACAATTTTTATTCTAGTGCTAATGAATTTTTGTAGTAAATTTAATACCTAATTATAATTTCACTAATTAAACCCAATTTTGTAAACTTAACATAGTATCGATTCAACTTAGCCCAATACTTATTCTGCTCTAAAACATCATGTTTAGTAGTACTACTATTTTCCACACAATTTTTTTTGGCATTAATGTTAATACTATCAATCTCAAATGACCAGTTTTAATTTGATACAGGGAATCCAGACATGTTACCACTGCGATTAATAATAAATCAATGATGTCATGAACCCCTATCACATACTTTTGTCATTGAACAATAATTTGTGAAGTGTGTATATTTTTACTGTGTATGTATATTTTTTGCTATAAAATTATAATGCAGTGATAAAGTTATTTCATTTGCATGCCCATAAAAATCCTTGTAAATTATTTAATTGAAATGTAAAAATGTGCAAAGGTTTTTTTAATAAAAAATAGAAATATAGGCATATTTTTTTTCTTATACATTACCATCACTACAAATTAGGATTAAGAAAATAAGATACTACTTCGAAAATTCTGCTTTAATATATCAATAACAATAAATAAGTAATAACAATTACTCACTATCTGAGTTCTCGGCTAATACTAATCCTTTAATAACACGAGGGTCAAAAGTACTTTCAAAACATCTTTTAAAAACAGATTTTATCATTGTTTTAGATGTAGGTGAGGCTGGTATATTATCATTATCACAGTCCATAAGCTCACTATGGTCTAGATGAGTATTACCTTTTAAAATATTTTCATTTTGGGTAGCGTTGCCATTTTCAGTAGGTATATTATTTTCCTTGGGCATATCAATTAAATTAAACAGATGTGAATCTTCATCTAAGCATTTGGAGATATCTGTCTCCAAATGTGGTTTCTTCCTTACAGTATTCTGAATACTTTCATCTTTTCTTTTACTTCTCGCTGTGTTAGTGGTATTCTGAGTTGAAGTTGCTTGGGTCTGAATATCAGCTTTAGAGGTTGCGAGAACAAAGTGAGCTTCAAACGTGGCACCATTATGTACAATAAAAACTGCAGGCCTTCCAGTGGTTTCAAAGTGAAGTTGGAGTGGTAAATTTAATTGTTCTGCAAATGCCATTAATGCTTTAAATTCTTTAAGGGTAAATGTGATGGTTGTTTCTTCTCCGATTGTGTAACTATCAAATTCAGCAGGTTTAAGGCTTATTTGTGTCCTTATGATCTTTGTTAAGTCAATATTTGAATCTACATAGTTACGTAGCACTAAAGACTGTGTTGTAGCTTCAACTGTTACTTGGTCATCTGAGTTCTGGAAGTTGCTAAGAGCTTCTGATAGAATTCTTTGGGGAGAAGTTATTCTAAAGATAAAAATACAAAAAAAAGTGAGTCAACACAATTAAATTATTAAGAATAGAAGGAATGGTATGTTTGACGATTGGAGGCTGGTGTTTATTGTTGGGGCCAAAGCCCAACGATGTAAATAAGAGGATCAGAAGACTTAGTACACAGTGGTATATTGCACAAACAAGTTACTTTACATTCTGAAGCTTATCTAAAAATATCTTAGCAGGCAACTCACCATGACAATATTTTGAGATATAAAGAATGTACCTACTTACACTACAAACATTAAATTTTAATTTTTTATTTTTTTTGTATTCACTATGCTATTTTTATATTAAGATGATTAATATAATTTTTTTTTTTTTTATTATCTTTAAGGACAAACAGTAACAGTTACAATAATACAAGTAAAAAACATCAAATACAAAATATAAATGGTAAGAGCACTGTTTTTAGATGCCACAGCATGCGTTACGATATTAATAATATAAACATCAAACGGCGAAACATCCGACAATGAAAATATTAGAAAAAATCGGCTCACCCATAGCATCTGAGTAGCATCAGTCCCGTCTGAGTTGCTATGGGTGAGCCGATTTTTTCTAATATTTTCATTATATTAATCATCTTAATTAAATTTTAAATAAAATAATAATTAAAGTATGGTGATATTTACCTGTTTGGTACCAAATCTTTGGTATATACGGCTTGCATAGCTTTACAATCTAATATTGTTATAAAGTGTGTCTTTACTATTCCATGCTTACACTTTAGCTGGAAGATTAATTTACAGGCTTCTGCATCTAGTTTGATTTCTAAGTTTTCAACTTGCTTGTCCATATGTGTGGGAGATTTAAAGGTGTTTAACGCAGATTTCATTGATATTTTGCATTTCAAACCTTCATTATCCTCAGTAGAGTAATAATTATAGTTGAAATATGAAAAGAAGTTTTTGTTGAATTTCACCATTGCATAAGCCGATTCAGCTGCATTTAATGTTCTAAATAAAATGCTATCTGGTAGTGATTCCAAGTACAGCTCATCTCCAAATCTTGCCAAAGCATGCACTGTTCTTCCTAGAACTAAAATAAAGGGAACTTGTTATAAAAAGAAAACTTCAATATTTCGATGCTCTTTTTTATTACTGTTACCTTTTACGTTGGGCCCTGGAATGTGGCACTTCATCTTGAACACGTAGGTATTTTCCCACTTCAGAGGTTTCAAACAATCTATAGAAAACTCATTTTTCCAATGCAAATTGAAAATTGTTTATAAAAATAGTCTTTCGTTCGCTCGCGCTCAATTCGATTCGATTTTTGTCTTCTTGACAGTTGACTGACACTGACAGACAACAGATACAAGTTCGTTCTTTATCCAGAAGGCAAGGAAATCAGAGCCCATACAGCCAAGTCTTCAGTAATATTATTACAGAAATGGATGGACATGGACTCCTACGACTTTCTTCTTCTTCTTCTTATTTTTGTTTTGGCAGTCTATTTTCCTCTTGAAAGTAATTTTTGCCAGTGTCAAGTGTTGAATATTTCAGTGATAGATTGTTTCAGTTTACATTAAAATGCGGGTGCATCGCATGGTAAGTTCTGCCGAGGTAGCCACCACTACAGTAAAAGTCACGGCTTCACACAACCAAGATCGCGCCTATTTCAATTATCCCACATATTGTTCAGTTGCGTCGACACTTGTACCACAAAACTGCACCAATTTTAAGACACAATATCCACTATGAATCAATTTGCAAATAATTAAAATAGACACCGAACCGAACATGACAAATGGCGCCAAAAAACTCTCGACTCCTACGACTTTATTAAACAAACCTAAGGCGACGGCTACACGCGTGGTAAATACTGTGATCCATCAGTCAGGGGCATATTTTTCATAAACGAATGTAGAGTAATTTACTATTGTAGTAGTTTATTGAGGTAGAATTATGTTTTATAATTAATAAGAAACATAATTATACACCATAAACAACAATGGTAAATTATTGTAGTAAAGGTCATTGGGCATTTAGTTCGCACATTTGACCTACGGCGTACACAAACGAAATAGGGCTAGGTTAGGTAAATGTATCTGCTATGCCGTGGTATGGGTCGCATTCTTGCAGGACATGTTTAATTTTTTATCATTATATCATAGCAAATCAACAATAAATAAAATAAAATAAATAAATAAAGACAATACAAACGTTTATTATGCTTGTACCACACGATGAAATGGGTAAATAACCTAACAATTGATATGGATGTAGTTTTCGGGGTTTTCTGGGATGACGATTGCAAAAATGACATTTATTGGTGTCGTTCTTGAGGTTTTATTATGAGCTGGTGATTGCGAAAATGACATTTATTTTGAAGTCCAACATGGTGAACATGATTCAGCCCCTAAAAAGGGGAAATAGGGGTTCAAACTTTTGTCAAGAGAAGAAGGATGGGAGAGGGAGAGGGATATATCTCTCTACCCAAATCTGAACAGGGGGGGTATTACAATCTCTTAAAACTTGCTAGGTTTATGAATTGCTATAGTTACATCTCTTTTTCGCTGTATAGCAATTAAAAGAGATAGATTGATAGCCAGTAAGAAAACTGCCAGGAAATAAGAGTCATAATACGGCCCCTGGACTAGGAACGGAAACGGGAACGAGAACGGGAATGGGAACGGGACCAAACGGAAATGGGAACGAGAACGGGAAAAGGTAAAGAAACGCGAACGGTATACTAATATATCTGGGCCCAATTCTGATTATTGTAATAAACTAGCTTCCGCCCGCGACTTCGTCCGCGTGGATATTGAAGGAAATCCTTAGGGAACCTTATACCAAGATCCGACCAGCCGTTTTTACGTAATTATGCGGATCCACCTTCCCCACCACCAAGCAAGCAGTCTCGTGCGAGGCCCGCCACACGAGGCAAATGTCTTGCCTCGCGAGGCAGCGCGTTTGGTGGGGACACGTCTTATCGCGTAAAAACGGCTGGTCGGATCCTGGTTGAAGGTTCCGGGACGCGGACGAAGTCGCGGGCGGAAGCTAGTAATACATATTTTGAAAAGTGGGATTGAATTCTTCAATCTTGGTTTCTGTACGCAAACGTTCATCAAGGTCAAATATGTCCAACCTTTACTAAACTTTTATGAAATAGGCCCCTGATTAAATACTGATCAAGGTAGATCAGTTTTTAAATTTTAAATTTTAGTATCAATCAATGCTTCCCTACTAGATGTTAATTTAATAGAATAACATAATAATTTTAATATGGCAAATGTTGTGTATACCAGTAATTGGTTTTCATGTAAGACCTAATCATTAATAATTTCAAGACCCACTTGTATATTATTGCATGTAAAACTGTTGGTGTACCTTATATAAATAAATAAAAATAAATAAAAGGTATTGATACTGATGGATCAAATATTTACTTACATACCATGCATGTATGGTTCGCCTTACGCTAGAAACATACTATTGTGTTGTGTTGTGTCGAGTCGCGATTTGTCGCGTATCGGTTTCATTACATTTACACCCAATTGCACTAACATTAAGAATCGCCTAAGTCTTTTCTTAACTACAACTCGACCAAAATAACTAGGCGAATGACAGCTACATGACCGCTGAGTTTGACACCGTTTTAATTTGGTCGTGTTGTAGTTAGGAACAGACTTAGGCGATCCTTTAGTTTAGTGCAATCGGGTGTAAGTATGACTAGAAACACACTATTGTGTTGTGTTGTGTCGACACGACACGACACACTGTAGTAATGTGTTTCTAACCATACTAAATGTATGAAACCGATACGCGACAGATCGCGACTCACACGACACAACACAACACAATAGCACAGCCTAGAGAGTATTATCTCTCGGCTGTGACAATAGTATGTTCTAAGGCACCCATTACACGATAGGTTTTGCTGTCAGTTTAACCACAGTCCCGCGCTGTGGCTGAGGAGCTCGGTGGCGCAGTGGTTTAGCGCCTGGCCCAGCGATTGCGGAGGTTAAGCAACGTTCGCAAGGGTCGGTCATGGGATGGGTGACCAAAAATTTATTATCTCGAGCTCCTCCGTGCTTCGGAAGGCACGTTAAGCCGTTGGTCCCGGCTGCATTTGCAGTCGTTAACACCCACCAATCCGCATTGGGCCCGCGTGGTGGGTTATGGCCCGTCCTCCTTATCCACCCATAAGGAAGGCCTGTGCCCCAGCAGTGGGGACATTAAAATGGCTGATGGACACGCGCTGTGACTGATGATTAACCTACCGTGTAATGTAGTACTACATAAATACTATAGGGCTACTGTACTATAGTGACTGATGGTTGCATGATGTGATTTGTTCTTTCCATCTGGCTGATCAGTCAAACGTAATTCATGAATGATGAAATTTGAGACTGACGCTTGCATGACCGTGTTGTGGCTACCTCATTACGTCACATACGTAGTGATGGGTTTTTGACCGGATAAAAACTCAAAATGGATAAAAACTCAATAAAGATCCGTTTTTACCCGAGTTTTTATCCAAAAGGACGGATATTTATCCGTCCTAATAAAATATTTATTTTAAAACCCTTTTCTTGATATGTCACGTAAATTTTGAAATTAAAATAAAGGTAGTTAATAATTTTAAACAAAATAAGTGCTATAATAAGCTAATAATTAAGAAATCCAAAAAATGCAATAGAAGAATGAAAACAACATCCTGAGAATTCTCAAACTACTTCAGAATTATGAATGAATTCGTTCGATGACTCTATCACCCCCAGCCCCCAACGTACGTAGCACGTAGTTTTACGCAAAAACGGAAGGGTTGTCACAAAATTTACTTGACACGCAGGGTTCGGAAACCATTTAATATTGTAAAAAAATACCATGATGGCAGCCAACTTTTTTGTTATTGGGCCGAATTCGATGAAACTCGGTTTGGGCACTATTTAAAAAAAAACAGTAAAGCAATATTAAAAATGTCAAAAATGTACGATCGCGGCCAACTTTTTTGTTTATGGGCCGATTTCGATGAAACTTGGTTTTTGGTACTATTTTGACAAGAAAACAGCAATGCAAATGTTTAGTGTGTCAAAAGTCCAAGATAGCGGCTAACTTTTTTGTTTGTGGGCCGATTTCAATGAAACTCTTTTTTTTGTCCTATTTTGACAAGAAAACAGCAACGCAATGTTAAAAATATGAAAAATCCAAGATAGCGGCCAATTTTTTTGTATTTGGGCCGATTTCGATGAAAGTCGGTTTTTTGTACTATTTTGACAAGAAAACAGCAACGGAATGTTAAAAAAATAAAAATCTAAGATGGCGATCAAATTTTTTTTTTCAACCGAGTTACATTAAAATCAACCCTAAAATAAAATTAGCAGCCATTTTGACCTTTTCTGATTTTTTCATCAATTGCGTTGTTATTTTCTTGGCAAATTATTACTAAAAACCGAGTTTCATCAAAATCGGCCCACAAATAAAAAAGTTGTTCATTTTATTTGTTAAGTTAATACCGAATACCGAATACCAAATAACAAATCAAACGAATAAAACGAATAACGAATAGCGAATACCGAATTTCATTATGCATTTTATTTCGTCGAACTAGCCAGCATTCCGAATACTTTTATATACCGAATTCCGAAAACCGAATACCAAATAACAAATCAAACGAATAAAACGAATAACGAATAGCGAATACCGAATTTCATTATGCATTTTACTTCGTCGAACTAGCCAGCATTCCGAATACTTTTATTTATTCCGAATACCGAATATACCAAATGATGTGATGATACTTAAACAAGTGATAGTGTTGCTTAAGAGCCATATGACAAATCTGCGCTCTGCGTATATTCACAGACTAGTAAAACATACTGAAGCGTTAACGACAACTCACGAGTTCACGATACTGTGTTGAAACTACGACCAAGCGATTTTGATACTTTGCCCAAAGTTATATGTTTTAGTACTTCTATGGAGTAATTTGCTATCACTATGCCGCACATTTTCAGAGTGCCATGGATCTGTATGTGAAGAAACAGATTATAGGAAGATGATACCATAAATGAGACAGATGATTATATTTGTTAAAAATAAAAATTATTTTATTCCCTAGTTTTTTATCTAGCAAAGGAAGTTTTTCGTTTTAGATTAAAGCTATAGCTTAGAGCATGCTCTAGGGTTTGTAAAAGTTTGGCGACCCATGGGTCGCCAAACTTTTTAGCCTAAGGGCCAGACCACCTCTTTCGGCCCTTTTTTGCAAATGTACCTATTCGGTGCTAAAACCACAAACCTGTCACCTGGAGCCGGGTGGGAAAAAGGGTGACCTTCCCTCTTCCGCCTTTTAATGTTCCGATGTATGACACTTTGCGATTACCTATTACTAGTAACTTTTGAAAAATACTCACTCATAGAATAGCGATTAAAAAAAATCCAAAAAAATACTTAATGTTGATATTTTCAAAATTGCCTCCATGATGTAAGATAAGAGTATATTACAAAATATTTGGCGTATGTTTCATAAGAATTCATTTTCTCCCTGCAAGCGCAAAAAAAAACAGCTGTTCCATACATTAAGGTCGAGTAGGTACTGCACTTTTGTATGAAACAGCTGATTTTTTTGCGAGCAGGAGAGTTGGCCCCATAGTAAAAGTTGTTTGTAATCATGAGTGCAACCACCACACAGCGGGAACCAAATGATTAAAATTTCTGCGTGTATAAAAAAAACAAAACTAAGTCATCGAGCGGTATTCAAACCCGGTACACTCGTTTTTTGCCGCCCCCGTCTTAACCCGCTTGACCAGACGGACTTTGGCCGGTAGGACGAAATTAGCGACCATATTCTGCGTCGAAAGAAAAACGCATGAAAAAAGCATGAAAACTCGAAAACACGCGTTTTTCCAAACATAAGACTAATCTAGATCAATTGTTTACCCCTGAAAACCCCCATATACCAAATTTCAGCGAAATCGTTAGAGCTATTTCCGAGATCACAGAAAAAACCCGTGTAAGACGCAGAGGTCCCGGGTTCGATTCCCAGGGGGGGTACAATTTGTACTCGGTTTGGTTGGTGGTAGGGCTTATTTCAAGTCCGCCTGGCTAGCTACCACCATCTTACCTAAGTCTGACGCCATAATAACAATTTAAAAATTATTGTGTTCCGGCAGTTAGAGGTAAAGATAGCCAGTATTCCGGGTGTAGTGCGCTCCCACCTTCGGCCTTATCGTCATTTAACATCAGGTGAGATGAAGGTTTTGTATGCGGGCCGATTCCGATGAAACTCGGTTTTTGGTAGTATTTTGACAAGAAAACAGCAACGCAATGTTAAAAAAGTAAAAAATTCAAGATGGCGGCCAACTTTTTTGTTTGCAGGCCGATTTCGATGAAACTAGATTTTTTGTTGTATTTTGGCAAGAAAACAGCAACGCAATGTCAAAAAAAAATTAAAGATGGCGGCCTACTTTTTTGTTTGTGGGCCGATTTTGATGAAACTCGGTTTTTGGTAGTATTTTGGCAAGAAACAGCAACGCAATGTTAAAAATGTAAAAAATTCAAGATGGCGGCCACCTTTTTTGTTTGCGGGCCGATTTCGATGAAACTCGGTTTTTGGTAAAATCTATATTTATAAATTTTAATCACAAAAACAGGAAAAATTATTTAAACTGGAATATTATTTTAGTCTGGCTTATATTTTTTTTATTTAGTCTGGCTGAGAAAAGTAGAAAATAAGTAACGTTGTTACAAGTCAAAGTCAAAGTCAAATAAGCCTTATTCAAATAAACATAATAATTAAGTACTTTTGAATCATCTATACTTTCCTACCACCCGTTCCAGACTTTTTTAGCTGACAAGAAGAAACTTATCAGCTGTAACAGCCATAAGTAACGATATTTACAAACTTGAATATATCGTTACCAAATAATTACAACAGGGTGACAGGATTATTGGCAACAACATAGACTTATTACATATATTACTTCAACAAAGTACTTATAGTAGCAAGTTATGTGTTACATCATTTCCACGCATTTTGATCTTTAAGATAATCATCTACTTTATATTAATAACCTTTACTCATGAGCGTTTTTTTAACATGGTTTTTAAATTCATGCAAAGGAAGATCAATCACTTGTTGCGGAACTTTATTAATAAAGGCTATGCCTTTCCCCATAAATGAACCTCTAGTTTTTGCAAGCCTAAATTATCTTTATTTCTTAAAAAGTTTAAATTTATTTCTTGTATTAAACTGGTGAATATTTCTGTTTTTAGGAAATGAATCATAGTGTTTCCTTACATAAACTAAATTTTCATATATATATTGGGCTGCCAAAGTTAAGACATTTATTTCTTTAAACAATTCTCTCAAGCTATCTCTTCGCCGAAGATTGTATATGGCGCGAACAGCTCTTTTTTGGATTACAAAAATATTTTCAATATTGGCAGCTGAGCCCCACAATAGCAGTCCATAGGACATTACACTGTGAAAATAACTAAAATATACTAACCTTGCCGTTTCAATATCAGTTAAAAGCCTTATTTTCTTAACAGCGAATGCCGCTGAACTAAGTCTACTTGACAAGGCTTCAATATGTGGATCCCATTGCAGTCGAGAATCTAGTGTAATACCTAGAAATTTTGTACTCTCAATAAACTCGACTTCATCGTTATTTAAATTAATATTTAATTTTGCCTGCTCAACATTAGGTAATGAAAATTTTAAACATTTAGTTTTTTTGGGGTTACGTGCTAAATTATTGCTATTAAACCAGTGTGAAACTTTAGAGAGGGCACTATTTACTTCGTCCGAACAGTTATTACCTCTGTTTACTTTGAAAACTAAAGAAGTATCATCCGCAAATAGTAGTGTCTCACATAAATTATTCGCGTAGTTGGGAAGGTCATTTATATAAATTAGAAACAGCAATGGGCCCAATATTGATCCCTGCGGCACACCCATAGTGGTAATAGATTCAGTTCTATTAATTACTACTTTCTGAGTTCTATTGTACAAATATGATTTCATAAGGCTAACTGATTTATCAGAGACACCATAATGTTCTAGCTTCTTTAATAGTGTATGGTGATCAACGCAATCGAATGCCTTAGAAAGGTTACACAAAATGCCAATTACATCTTGCTTTTCTTCCCAAGTGTCAAGAATATGTTTGAGAAGTGCAATTCCAGCATCAGTAGTATTTTTACCCTTGGAAAATCCAAACTGATTTTTATGAAGAATGTAATTGGATGTGAAATAATCTAATAATTGGGAATATATAATTTTTTCAAATATTTTGCTAAGTGCTGGTAGTATAGATATTGGCCTAAAGTTAGCGGGGTCACTTTTATCCCCAGATTTAAAAAGAGGAATCAATTTACTATTTTTCATTAGATCAGGAAAAACCCCTTCATCAATACATTTGTTAAAAATAAAAGCCAAGTAAGGGACTAGTATACCCAGCAGTATACTATACCCAGCAGTGGGTGTCGTGCGGCTGATATGATGATGATGAATATCAATTATTGATTTAATAATGCTTGTTGGTATGCCCCAAAGATCTTCTGTTTTTTTGACATTCATTGTTTTAAAAGCTTTAATAATATCTTCACTATTTATATATTTAAAGAAAAAGGTTTCCTTGCACTTATCAACACTAGACTCTAGGAGGGAGACAGCGATGTTGGGACAAGCACTAAGAGTACTGGTAGTTTCTATTGGTATTCGAGCAAAGAAATCTTCAAAGACTTTAGCGACCTTATCGTCAGATTCAATAGTTTGATCACCAATTTTTAAACAGAAGGAATTTATATTGGATTTTGATTTGCCCGTTTCATTGTTAATAATGTTCCAAGTAGCCTTAATTTTATTATCGGCTGATTTAATTTTATTTGAAAAGTACTTCGACTTTGCTAGAATACAAACTTCTCTGAATGTTTGTGAATACTTCTTGACAAATTCAATGAAGTTAGGATCACAGGAAGTAGCTTTCTCTGCATAAAGTTTGTATAATTTCCTTCTGCTTTTATATATACCGGGTGTGGCCCAGTCACTAAATTTCGTACTATCATTACTCATGATGACTTTTTGTTTAAAATTTTCACTAAATTCAGTTTCAAGTAAAAATTAAGTACCTAGCTAGACTAGACTTTTATACTAGAATTTTACAACTAAATAAATGAAACTTCTCACAATTATTTACGCTCAGAAAATATATGATCTCAGACAAACATACCTATTATCTATATTTAAACGATCGAGATCAAGCTGCAAGCAAGCAAGAAACTGCATGAAAAGGAAGATGGAAGGAACTGAATGTGAATGAATTCAATGGAAGTTACATTCGTTGTTTTACATAAATGTTTTTTTAATTTAATTTTTTTTATGTTCATAGTTACATTTACAGTTTTACGAATGAAAATTACATTTAATAAAAGAAATATGAGTACATTTTTACAGTTACATTTTTAAGTAACAAAATTAAATTTATACATCAGATTAAACATTGCTCCAATTCCATTCCAAGTAAGCAGCTGAAGCACTTGTGTTATGGAAATGGGAGACAACGGTGGCACTACAAACACCCAGACATGAAAGAATACAGAAAATATCGTTTTGGCTCAGCTGGCAATTGAAACCTGTTCCTCAGAGATGACAACACCTAGAAAACTTGTACACAAGCCACTCGACCACGAGTTTCATCGAAATCAGCCTACTAACAAAATAGTTGGCCACCATCTTAAATTTTTTACTTTTTTACATTTTTAACATTGCGTTGCTGTTTTCTTGGCAAAATACTACCAAAAACCGAGTTTTATCGAAATCGGCCGGCAAACAAGAAAGTTGGCCGCCATCTTGAATTTTTTACATTTTTAACATTGCGTTGCTGTTTTCTTGCCAAAATACTACCAAAAACCGAGTTTCATCGAAATCGGCCGGCAAACAAAAAAGTTGGCCACCATCTTGAATTTTTAACATTTTTAACATTACGTTGCTGTTTTCTTGCCAAAATACTACCAAAAACCGAGTTTCATCGAAATCGGCCTGCAAACAAAATAGTTGGCCGCCATCTTGAAGTTTTTACATTTTTAACATTGCATTGCTGTTTCCTTGTCAAAACAGTAGCAAAAACCGAGTTTCATCGAAATCGGCCCGCAAACAAAAAAGTTGGCCGCCATCTTGAATTTTTTACATTTTTAACATTGCGTTGCTGTTTTCTTGCCAAAATACTACCAAAAACCGAGTTTCATCGAAATCGGCCGGCAAACAAAAAAGTTGGCCACCATCTTGAATTTTTTACTTTTTTAACATTGTGTTGCTGTTTTCTTGCCAAAATACTACCAAAAACCGAGTTCCATCGAAATCGGCCTGCAAACAAAATAGTTGGCCGCCATCTTGAATTTTTTACATTTTTAACATTGCATTGCTGTTTCCTTGTCAAAACAGTAGCAAAAACCGAGTTTCATCGAAATCGGCCCGCAAACAAAAAAGTTGGCCGCCATCTTGAATTTTTTACATTTTTAACATTACGTTGCTGTTTCCTTGTCAAAACAGTAGCAAAAACCGAGTTTCATCGAAATCGGCCCGCAAACAAAAAAGTTGGCCGCCATCTTGAATTTTTTACATTTTTAACATTGCGTTGCTGTTTTCTTGCCAAAATACTAGCAAAAACCGAGTTTCATCGAAATCGGCCGGCAAACAAAAAAGTTGGCCACCATCTTGAATTTTTTACATTTTTAACATTACGTTGCTGTTTTCTTGCCAAAATACTACCAAAAACCGAGTTTCATCGAAATCGGCCCGCAAACAAAAAAATTGGCTGCCATCTTGAATTTTTTACTTTTTTAACATCGCGTTGCTGTTTTATTGTCAAAATAGTAGCAAAAACCGAGTTTTATCGAAATCGGTCCAATAATCAAACAAAAATACACAAATATCAACAAATACATCAATGTGCGGCCGCCATTTTGAATTCCAAATCTAATATCAAAATCGTGCCAAAAACACTTTTCATGACACCCACATCAAAAAATTGCAAATACTACTTTTAATATAATATAGTATAACCCAATCAGAAGCGCAAGCCCTGACGGGATAGGGCCCGAGATGCATACATTGCCAAAGTATGGGCTCTCAAGCCCTCCCACCCCCCCTTCTACACCGCACCACCCCGCACGATTGCTCTGTCTAGACGCCTCCGATGGCCGACTGTATGAAGACTATCTCTCGGCTGTGCCTGTACTGTGCTTAGATGATCAAATCTTATAGTCGCACTACACTACAGACTAGTACTGAGGCGCGTTCAAATCCTTGATCTATGTTTTTGTGTTTTGTTTCTAAAAGTTCATGGTTGATCCTCAAAAAAACATTTTATTTGATTTAGAATATAGGAAAGTTTAAATTATTCGTATTCCAAATGGAAAACGAAGTTTTGCTAGTTAAAAGTTCTTCGGTCTATCCGAATCCTAACACAAGAGCGAAATAAGAAACAACCGCAGTCGTCTTCAGAACGTGCCTCTGACGCAAAAATTCGACACACGTCCAACACTGAGAAGCGCTCGCGCGGTACTGAATTCTGACGGTCGGTGCATCGCATTTTGTAGTAATTTTGCAGTTAAGATTTCTCATTATTATTGAATTAAAATAACAAATTCATGCTTAAAAATTATGAAATTTTTATTCCTTATAAAGTAACAATTATTTGTGTATAAATTTTGCTCAACAATATTATCGTAGATAGGAGAAATACACAGTTAACTCAAAGCGATTTTCGAAGTTTTTTGGTTTAGAATAAGATTTTTTTTCTAATTTATTTCAATGATATTTCAAAATTCCGAGGCCGCTATGATCTATTCTACTATATAAGAAATAACACTCTATTTTTTTTATTTCATTTGTTTAGAACAGTAGTCCAATCCATGAGCCCAAAAACGTGCCCTCGCGCATTTTATGAAAATCTTTCTCTGCCATTTTGGGTTTAATTAAAAAGTTAAGCAAAATTTACAAAAAGCGAGGCCGCTATGATCTATTCCAATAGCTATTCTGCACTATTCAATAAGTCAAAATTGTTAATGTATGTTTGTTTCTGAGATCGACGACACCAAAATTCCCCATTTTAACCAAAACTCACAGTCGATACGTCATATGGCTCTTAAACTAAACATCTTTCTCCAAGGAACATAGTTCGAAAAACGACAAAAAAAATTCATACTCCCATACAAAATACATATATTGGTCAGCTGGCCGAATTACTGTGGAAAGGCGTAAAAAAACGTTTTTCGACCTATGTTCCATACAGAAAGTTGATCAGTTTAAGCAACACCTATCACTTGTGTATGTATCATCACATCTTTTGGTACCAATGTATATGCTCACATCACAATTCAGTATTTAGTTTCGACTTTTATTTAATTTGGAAAGCTTGCTAGTTAAAAAGTACTAAATTTTACACATAATAGGTATTATTGGAACTGCTAAGATGATTGATTTCGATGAAAGTCGGTTTTTTGTACTATTTTGACAAGAAAACAGCAACGCAATGTTATAAATATGAAAAATCCAAGATGGCGGCCACTTTTTTTGTTTTTGGGCCGATTTAGATGAAAATTGGTTTGGGACACCATTTTTAAAAGAAAACAGCAATGCAATATTAAAAATATCAAAAATCTAAGATGGCGGCCAACTTTTTAGTTTGTGGGCCGATTTTGATGAAACTTTGTTTGGGGCACTATTTTTAAAAGAAAACAGCAACGCAATGTTAAAAATGTCAAAAATCCAAGATGGCGGTCATCTTTTTTGTTTGTGGGCTCATTTCGATGAAACTCGGTTTTTGGCACTATTTTGACAAGAAAACAGCAACGCAATGTTAAAAATGCAAGATGGCGGCAAACTGTTTTGTTTGTGGGCTGATTTCGATGAAACTCAACTTTTGTACTATTTTGACAAGAAAACAGCAACGTAATGTTAAAAATATGAAAAATCAACGATGGCGGCCAACTTTTTTTGGGCCGATTTCGATGAAACTTTGTTTGGGGCACTATTTTTAAAAGAAAACAGCAACGCAATATTAAAAATGTCAAAAATCCAAGATGGCGGCAAACTTTTTTATTTGTGGGCTGATTTCGAAGAAACTCGATTTTTGTACTATTTTGACAAGAAAACAGCAACGCAATGTTAAAAATATGAAAAATCAACGATGGCGGCCAACTTTTTTTTTGGGCCGATTTCGATGAAACTTTGTTTGGGGCACTATTTTTAAAAGAAAACAGCAACGCAATATTAAAAATGTCAAAAATCCAAGATGGCGGCAAACTTTTTTGTTTGTGGGCTGATTTCGACGAAACTCGATTTTTGTACTATTTTGACAATAAAACAGCAACGCAATGTTAAAAATATGAAAAATCCAAGATGGCGGCCAAATTTTTTGTTTTCGGGCTGATTTCGATGAAAATCTGTTTGGGACACTATTTTCAAAAGAAAACAGCAATGCAATATTAAAAATATCAAAAATCTGAGATTGCGGCTAACTTTTTTGTTTGTGGGCCGATTTTGATGAAACTTGGTTTTTGATACTATTTTGACAAGAAAACAACAACGTAATGTTAATAATGTTAAAATCCAACCAAGATAGTGGCCAACTTTGTTGTATGTAGGCTGATTCATCGAAAACGGCTTACAAACCAAAAAGTTGGCCGCCATTTCACATTTTTATGTTTTTAACATTGCGTTGCCGTTTTTTTGTGAAAATAGTACCAAAACCGTGTTTCATCTAAATCGACATACAAATAAAAAATTGGGTGCCATGTTGGCATTTTCAAATTTTAACCATTGCGTTGCTGTTTTCTTGTCAAAATAGTACAAAAAATCGAGTTTCATCGAAATCGGCCCAAAAACAAGAAAGTTGGCCGCCATCTTTGATTTTTCATATTTCTAACGTTGCGTTGCTGTTTTATTGTCATGATAGTACATAAAACCGAGTTTAATCGAAATCAGCCCACAAACAAAAAAGTTTGCCGCCATCTTGCATTTTTATCATTTTTAACATTGCGTTGCGCTGTTTTCTTGTCAAAATAATACAAAAAACTGAGTTTCATCGAAATGAACCCACAAACAAAAAAGATGGCCACCATCTTTGATTTTTCATATTTTTAACATTGCGTTGCTGTTTTCTTGTCAAAAAGTACAGAAAACCGAGTTTCATCGAAATCGGCTCACAAACAAAAAGGTTGGCCGCCATCTTTGAATTTTGGACATTTTTAAAATAGCGTTGCTGTTTTCTTGTCAAAATAGTACAAAAGAACCGAGTTTCATCGAAATGGCCCAAAAACAAAAAAAGTTGGCCGCTATCTTGGATTTTGATTTTGATTTTGATTTTGATGTCAAATGACATTGACAGTTTTTCTATAGACAAACGTCAGAGCGTTTTACAACCATCAATTTTGATGGTTGTTTAGTTGCAACGCTCTGACGTTTGGAACGGGAAAGTTGTTACAACCGAACATCACGCTCTAATGTTTGGAACGGCGTTAGTGCGTTCGGTTGCACTCGGAGCGTAGGTTCGGAACGACCCCCTACGACAGTTAGGCCGGCCACACACAGACGTAATCACGTAACGGAATTCCGAACGTAATTTCGACAATGTATGAAGATTCCGTACGGAAAAAACACGTTTGTGTGTGGCAGCCCATAGATTTTGTATGCAGCTGCTGCGTTCGGAATCACGTACGTACGGAATTCCGTTGCGTGATTCCGTCTGTGTGTGGCCGGCCTTAGTATTTAAAATACTGTCCATACCTCACGTTGTCTATGATCAAAATGTTGCTATTTCCATAAAAAATACAGAAATTAAGTAAAAATTACATCTAATGCGAATTATTAACGTAACTAAGTGGACGATGTCAGGATGAGCGTTTTCCCGTGGACAGAATTTAAAATTCAATAAAAATTGTAAACGCCGTAATCGATGTAATCGCCATGCGGACCGCAACCTCAGTCATCATCATCAATTCCGCTGTCATCTGTCACTTTTTTATTTTGTTGATTTGAGTTTGTGTAGTGGTTATCTTTTTCACAAAATTATTTGTGTCGGCGGCAGTGTCTGCACTGAGTGATGTAATGTAGTTCAAATCCAATCAATCTGTGTTGATGCTGGCTGGACTGTAGTGGAGTGGTCCGTCAGGTTTGATGTGGGTCAGGTTCTCTAACTTCTGTGGGTTAAGTTATACCTACTTACTTAGTTTGTATCTTCCAAACGTACGAAGCTGTAGTTTCAGTTATGCCGTCTAAGGATTTAACTGGTGAGTGTCTTACGTTATCAGTGTATTTTACCTATTTCTCATAGCAATCCTATAGGTACTCTCTCTACAAAATATTTCTGGTTTCTGCTTATGAATAATTAATAATCTATTTTATCTACTTGTTGCAAATATTTGTGACTGCTCGATGTTCTATTAAATTAAAATTAAGATCAGTAATGATGATGTTGTATATGAAATAGAAGATTTTAGTCCTTGGAAACCGATGCTTACCTAAGGCGGCCAACTTTATGATAAGTCAATGCGGGACACCTACCCCTATTCAAAACGAGACTGAGGATTTGTTGGTGGTGTAATTGAGTTAGAAACAAACAACATTACTACTGAATTAACATTTATTTTTAAAGTCATATTTCTCACATGAGTGGCATTTTTTTACAAGTTCTGGGTTTTGGTTTAGAATGTCCAAAAAATGTTCACAGCTGCCCATATTAAATTTTATAATTAGCATTGCACGTAATGTTTCTACTTTTAGTGACGACTTTTCGGATGTCCATCCATAAGCTATTCATTAAGGAAAGAAAATACTCTTTCCGTAGTAGGAGCGTTTGTTCCTGGCTGCGGCGGCGGCGGCGCGGCGGCGGCAGCGAGCGGGGTGTCTCGTCTTTCGTATTTTTGATGTGGAACAATTTTATGCGAGCGAGACGATGGGAAACCAGGAATGCGGGACATCCGGGACGGCTTAGACGATTTCCGGGACTATTTTATTAAATATTGCAATGCGGGATTACATCGGTCATTCCGGGACCGTCCCGCAAAATGCGGGACGGTTGGCCGCCTTATGCTTACCCAGCAATATGTAGTTCCTTGGTAATCTTGGTATGAAACTCTGTATAAAATTGATGTAGTCAAGTTAAACTGGTAGTCATACTAGTTCAGTGGTTCCCGAATGGTGTTCCACAGAACCCTGGGGTTCCGTAAAAGGCTCTCAGGAGTTCCGCGAAAATTCAAGAGTTAGTAAATATAGCTTTAGCCTAAAATCTATATTTTTATCTTAAAAAGTCCTTTTAAAGTCATAGTATACTTACAAGATGCAATCATACCTTTCAAGGCCAGCCGTATAGCTTAAAACAGCACACAAAACGGCACACAAAAAAGAGAAGAAAATAGAAAATATAAAAAATAAAAAAAATGCCGTTTTTTTCCGAATCTCCCATATTTTTCCTCATAACTTCGCAATTACAATACATTTATTCATTCTGTAAATTGTGTTTTATTACTGTATACATTTGCCATATTCTAGTACTAAAAACTGAACACTATAACATCTTCATTATTTAGTTTGACGCAATCTAACCGTGGTTCAAATTTTCGAAAAAAATATTTGATAAAATTTCGATAAAATTTCATAGTACATCACTATCATCATGAAACTGAATGAATCACTGCTCAAAAGAAAGAACGGAGTCCTTTTTAATAGTTATGTAAACAATCCCTCTTTAAACATCCTGAGAAGTATATAAAAACAACAATCGAGACCACTTGAAATCCGACACCAAACACATGTTACGCCATTACGTCATTTTTTGTTGATAGAAATTTTCAAACCATCGATAAACAATATATTTTTATCACAGATTGTTAGGAATTTTATAAGCTTGTCTCTAATATAAGGTTGTCCATACACTATCAGTCTCTATCACAGAGAAAAAAATTATATCTTGCGGCGTCGTGTGTGGTCGTGTGTTTGTGCCTCATGCGGAACAGCGGGCGTTGACGGAAAAGCTTCGCGTTTTTTGTGTGTTCCGCATGCGGAACGGCTGGGCTCTAAAGGTTAAGCCAAAACGCCTAAGTATGGTGTGATTTCACGTAAAAAAAAATCACAGATCTCGTGCCTTTGGGGCCATCCATAAATTACGTCACACGAATTTCATGGTTTTTGACCCCCTCCGCTGTCTTTGTCACAGCTGGTCACATATGTGAGACCCCCTCCTCCCTAGTGTGACGTCACATATTTTACAATTTTGCATCTTGAAAAAATTATTGAATTAAAAAACAGTTCAGAAATTTGTTTTATTTCAATTTAAATGATTCTGAAATGTGACGTCACGAAATTAAGGACCCCTTCCACCCCCTTGTCACCCCTTGTCACATTTCGTCGACCCCCTCCCTCCCCCTTAATGTGTGACGTAATTTATGGATGGCCCCTTTCACAACCTTCTGGTACATTGAAAATGAATTTAATGAATTTATCAAAATATATTTTTTATTCCATTCTTATAGACATTCATATTTTATTGAAAGGTAACCGAAGTACTATGTATAACTAAAACATCTGAGTTTCTACATAAAATAACCTAATAAAAATAAATCAAAATCAAATGCAGCGTGCGAGACTTTCACGCCGACTTCATCATCACTCGAATGTGCGATAACAACCCTCATTTTGTTGCAATTGCAAACTATGTTTACCTAGGCATCATCATCACACTCTCATTCAGATATCGTTGTAAAAATTCATTTGGAATCGCAGAGTAACTAAGAAAGACATGAGACATGACTGATCGACTAATTTCAAATCTCGAAATTGAAATAACAGCAACCATACCACCATATAATATTTGGATCTACTTTTCTGTATCTACTCGTAAGTACCTATTGGGGGGGGGGGGTACCTCAAACTAAAAACTCTCTTCTGTTCGTTTATCTGTTTACTTACACACAAAATCTCACTACGACGCCTAGCACGTGTACTGGAGATAATAGCGTCATCTCTTTTGCTCTTACAGTTATTGCTAACACTACTTTCTCTTTCGTTTTCACATAGTAAGCGACGTCACTTACTTGAATATGGACTTATGGAGACATTTCAACGCAGTCACACTATGGTACCGCCGTGCAGTTGTTACTTTTTTTCACCAGGATAGATTTTTTGGTGCCATAGTAAAAGTCAGCCCTGATGATAATATCGATACTTAGAAGCAAGTCTCATTCCTGTACCATACTTTTAAAAAAATTGGGCCAACCCGTCAAGGGAAAAGTTGCATTGTCATTTAGTAAATAACAAATCGCCAGAAATATATCTAAATATTTTTTTATTTTTAAAAATGTGGAAATAAATAACAAATACAAAATATAAAATCACTATTACAAGATTTGAAATATAGCCCGCGGTATCCCGATATTTTGCTACATAAAGGATAAGTTACAGACCAGACCGCAAAAGTTAGGGACATATAATATTTTCAAAATGTATCCCAACTCTATATCTCTAGGGGTTTTTTTCATTTTTTCGATATCTCATTTCGTTTTTGAGAAATTGTTTATTTAGTCGAAAAAGTGTGTAATTTTTCTACATTTATGCGACTTTCGAAAAAGTTTTTGACTTTTTAAAAAAAAAATTTCACCAAATTGTAGCCTTTGCCAAGCGCATCTTTTGACACATATCACATTCACGTAGACCCAAAACTCACGGGACCAGGGCGATGTCTCACTCTGGCTGAAATTGGGTACCTTACTGAAGCGATCGACAAAACATTTTCAATGTTAAAATGTTACAGTTAGTTCACTTCTCTTGAGCTTGGATTCCGCCCAAAAATGGTGAATAAAAATGGATTCCGTAGCCAAAATAATTCGGGAACCGCTGTACTAGTTAAAAGGTTGAAACCGACCTGGGGGACGTATGGTATACGTCAGGGGTAGCCTAGAGGTCGACTACAGTCTACCGGTCGACCGTGAAGGCGATATAGGTAGCCCGCGACACAGTTAAATAAACTAAATAGAAAAATATTAAAAAATAACATTTAATATCAAACAACTTAATAACATCTAAACTCTACCTTGCAGTTGACTGCAAGATATATTTTTTTAACACAAGTAGACCTCACAAGTCATAAGTTTGGCCACCCCTGGTGTATACCAGTAAGTAAACATCCTGTTTTGTTTCAGTGTTTTTAGAGTTCCATACCCAAAGAGTAAAAACAGACCCTTTTTCCGTCTGTCTGTCACCAGGCTGTGTATCCCTTGAACTTGAACTGTGATAGCTAGATACTTGAAATTTTCACTTAATGATGTCTGTGAAAATTTCTCTCTAAACAAAGCTCTCAAAATTATCTGTGCATAATGTAATAATGCATTATGCATAGATAACTTTTGATTGAGAGCTTTGTTTGTTAAGATAATTTAAACACAATATAATATTGTCTATTATTCAAGAAAAACAAATGTTTGAAGCAATATAGAATTTATCTCAGCATTTAATGTTTTTTAATATTAAGTATTAACACTTTCTTAAATTAAATTGGTATACCTGTCCGCTGTGGCATGTCCACAATTAGAGATGGGCAAAGGACCCAATTTTAACTCGACTGCTGGGTTTAAACCCAGTAGTTAATGCCCATAGACCATTTTGTTGAACTAAATAAAATCTTTAGAAATAAGAGATATTTCGGCCTTTGATATTTTTGTGTATTGATTTAACAAGAAATTGTTTCCATAGCAACGTCACATTTGACATATCAATAGAAATAATAAAACTGTAAAAAGTTTCTATAACATACAATGTGGGTTTTTATTGGGTTTAATAAACCAAATATATTAAGTTTAAACCATAAAGTTAATATTCCACTGGAATAGAGGAACAGAGTTCGCTTGGCTGCGACACCAAAAGTGACATGAGCCAGTGTGTGAAAATTTGTAAACGTGTGCGTGAACTTTAGGGATGCCCTGAAGTCCATTTTAGATTGTCGATAACCATAATGTATTATTGCTCTAATAAATAAAACACAAACAAGATTTTGAACAATTTTATTTAAATAATTTCTTACAAGTCTCCTTGAGGCTCCCAGCCTATTCTATTTATGACATTTATCCAGTAACTTAATCACTGGATTTACAGGAAACCTGGAAATATTGTTAAATTAGTACTTAAGTAGGTATAATTTACCATTTGAAAACTGTGGGTTAAAAGCAGCTTTAGATAAAGCTATCAGTGTTCACAAAGACAAATAAGGTTATATGGAAAATCATCGACATGAGTATCGATAATATAATAATTTTTGATCAATCTCTACGCCTTATTTTCTCAAATTCACGGATATAATATCTTTTTATCTAACACATAATGTTTAGAAATCAGCCTTTATTTAGAAAATAGGCGGTTAATAGCATGATATTAGTGTTTTACTTAGTGTGTTTAGGAATATATTCAACTAAAATATGAAATATGAAAATGGTACTTGTACAATCTTATTTAACTGTGAAATAAGTGTTTATTTGGGTTGTTGTCGTAAGTAACATTAAAATTCAGTACAGAACACGACACCATTATTGATTTATATAGCTTTATGAGCCAAACCGATCAGATCGCAGTCAAAATTACAAAATAATCGTGTGGACGCTTTTCACCAAGATGATAACAGACGATAAATGAAGTCAAATTAGGTTTTGCTGACATTTTCTTTTAACTCTTTCTCGCACATCGAATAAGCCGTAAGAATCGGTTTCTCACTCGCATCATTGTCCGTCTACTTGAGCGTAGCGAAATTTTTCTATGTCTATGGTTTAAACCCAGTGGTCGGGTTTAAACCCGGACCTTTGCCGATCTCTAGCCACAAAGTCAACATGGTGATTACAAGATAGTAGGTGTTTGTCCAATAAATAAGAAAATTATATTAAATTACTGTTTATTCTTATCATGTTGCTTGCAACAACAAAATAGAGAGAGGACAAATTCAACCTACTACATGCGCAACGCACACACAGATAGACAGCTCTCTCTGGCCGACGACACTGCGTCACACACTCAAACTCGTTTGAGACAAGGTCTGAGATTTCGGTTATTCCATGTCGGTGAGAGGGTGCCTATGAGAGTGTTGCTTGACCCCACATAGCACTAAGCCTCACTACTGTCCTCTCTCTATTTTGTGCTTGCAACAGCACTGACTGATGTTATTGTGGTCCTCCACCAAATTGTCAATATCTTTAAAGAGCTACCTAATAAAACTGCATTTTTAAATAATATGCTCAATAAAGCTTCCCGATTTGATGAAGAACTTTTTGAACCCTTGCTCGTTTTCGAGGAACTCGAAATTTTCAATAGTAGCATTGGAGACGTGCCAGGCTACAATCAGTTTACAGGCGCCGTCGAGCTCAGTACAGTACTCCAAGGGGAGGGACGAAGTTGACGCATGTCCTCGGGGTGGGTAGTAGGAATACTCTGTCATCACTCGCAATCCGCATTTGGCGACGTTGTCTTCTAAACTTCTGATGACACCTGTTGAAACAATTTTGGATTGATTATTATATTATTAACTATTTACATATTAAAAAATGAGACATGCTCCAACGTCCAGGGCCGATCGCCGTATTTCGTATTTCCGAGCGTCAACCAATGTATTTTCTATGGCCAAAGAGTAAAAATTTTATGGCATCAACTGCCTGCCTGTATACACTCGACTATTGTTAGCTCTCGTTACTCGGAGATTACGGCGTTTAGCCCTCTGGAAGGCAGGCAGTACAAAAACTCTGCACGCCGCCGTATTATATTTAAAAGCATGGTCTTAATTTTAATGACTCGTAACAATCTGATAAACTACGGTAACTAATTCACCAGCCTTCGGTATCGGCAGCTGTTTCGATTCCGATAGAATGTGTTATTGTTGTAATCTGGAATCAATGGCAGCGGTGTTCGATCCACACGATACAAAACATGCAGGAAAGAACTAAATCCACAGCCCTAGAGCCTAAGTTTGCCGAGTGTGATAATAGTATCACATGAGTGTTTTAATACCTAATTATGTACAGTTGCATACAAGACTTTATCTACACCCATGCTTTAAATCCTCTGTAAGGGGTTCTGAAACAGTTAGCTTACTGCCATCATTACAATATCCCGAGCGAGAGCTGGTCCTGCAGCGCCGCGCGCCCACGCGCGAGCGTTGCATTATGAAATTCAGTACAACATTATAACACTCTTGCGGAAGACATAATGACGAGGAGGGAGAGGAAAGTCAAAGTCAAAGACAAAGTCAAAATCAAAACCTTTATTATAGAGGATACATATCATGGGTTTAGATAAATATCATGGGTGTTTTTAATCCATATGTATTAAAATATTGTTTGTTTCCCTAATAAAAATAAAAAAAATGGGTGTAGATAAAGTCTTGTATGCAACTGTACATAATTAGGTTTCAAAACACTCATGTGATAAACCCACATTCGTGTTTTATATAAATACCCCTCCTATATACAGTTGCATAAATAACTATTATCTACACCCATTTTTAGGGTTCCGTACCAAAATGGTAAAAAAGGAACCCTTATGGTGTGACTCAGTCTGTCTGTCTGTCTGTCTGTCTGTCTGTCTGTCTGTCTGTCACAGCTGGATATCTCGAGAACTACTAATGGTATCAACTTGAAATTTGGAATAGTTTAAGATGACATTTGTCCAACTATTTCGCGAATAAGAAATAAATAAAAAAATAAATATCTTTTTTACAACAGGGACTGAAAAGGGGTCTTAAAAATTTGAAGTGGGGCAACTAGGGCATGTGGGGTATCATATGAAAGAGCGTCGTTTGCACGTTTTTAAACATTTTTTCTTTTTTTTTTAGGCCGCATAGTTTTCGACTTATGGTGAAAATTGTAAAAAAAAATACCGTTCCCCCCCCCCCCCTTATCTCCGAAGTTTGCAGAGAGAAAAATCTGAAATAATTCTATGTGATAGTAGTTTATGTAAAGATTACAGGAAAAATAAAACGATGTCTCAATATAACACACTTTTTAAGAAATTCAAAAAACAATCAAATTTTTTTTAGTTTTACTACCAGTCAACAGATGGCGCTGTCCTAAGCATGCTAACCTAAGGAAAAATATAGTACTACTATCGGTCAAGAGATGGCGCAACCTAACACTACAATAATAATTGGTGGCTGGTTCTAAAATAATTACCTACTATTTGCCGTACGAATAAACGAAGAATAAGTTCCTACTTAGTAATATAAACAGTTTGCAATGTGGAGTGGCTGAAACGTTTTTCAGTCACCATAAGCAGCTGTGGTTAAGATTTGTAAATTAACTGTCCGCCTGTTCGCCCTTCCAACTGTCTGCCGTTTATCCTACTTTTTTAAAGACTGTACTAAAGTAACATATCCAAATATATTTATGATTGTACGGAACCCTCGGTGCGCGAGTCCGACTCGCTCTTGACCGGTTTTATTTTATTTTTTCTTATTTTTATTAGGGAAACAAACAATATTTTAATACATATGGATTAAAAACACCCATGATATTTGTCTAAACCCATGATATGTATCCTCTATAAAGGTTTTGACTTTGACTTTGTCTTTGACTTTGACTTTCCTCTCCCTTCTCGCCATTATGTCTGCCGCGAGAGTGTTATAATGTTGTACTGAATTTCATAATGCAACGCTCGCGCGTGGGCGCGCGGCGCTGCAGGACCAGC
This sequence comes from Agriphila geniculea, assembly GCA_943789525.1. Lineage (NCBI taxonomy): Eukaryota > Metazoa > Arthropoda > Insecta > Lepidoptera > Crambidae > Agriphila > Agriphila geniculea. The sequence continues at coordinate 9,726,324 of OX038889.1, forward strand.
TCTCGCTCGGGATATTGTAATGTTGGCAGTAAGCTGTTTCAGAAACTCTTACAGAGGATTTAAAGCATGGGTGTAGATAAAAAGAATAAATAATAATAAAAACACTAATATAAGCGACGGACAAACCGGCAGTGATTTCTACGGATGCTCTATCAGTTTAATACATACCTTCTTGACAAGTGTCATTTAAAATCTGTTGTGGCACACTCATGTAACGTTCCACAGTAGTGTTGAAGGTCTTCTTGAGGCAGAGGAACTCGTCCTCGAAATACTCCTTACGCCTGGTAGTGGGCACCGTTTCGTATTTGATCATCGAGTTAAACACGCAAGGGTCTCGATCCGATGACATCTGCAAGCCATAAACTTTTTTTGGACACCGAAGTTCTCAAATAATATAATAAATAAATAATAATATGAATAATAATAAATGAATGCTTGGACAATCTCACACAGCGCCATCTAGCCCCAAACTAAGCAAAGCTTATAATATGGGTGCTAGACAACTGATATACTACTTATATACTTTTTAAATATATACCTATTATAAATAGTAACACCCAGACCCGTCACAGAAATTAAAATTCATCATTTCAATTTCTGCCCGGCCGGGAATCGAACCCAGGACCTCTTGCGTGGTAGGCGGCAGGTTGACCACTGCACTACTCAGGTCGTCACTACTTAGGCAGGAAACGTTATCTAACCAATTTCGTTTGGCTCTTTCTTCAGTAGGCTTATGAGTAAATTCTAGATGTAACAATCAGTCAATTCAAAATTAATAGTAAAATATTCTGGAGGATAAACACGTTTTTTATGGATTATTGATAAATACTATTCGTCCCCGTAGTACCCTACCCCACTCGTATAGGATAATGACTTTGCCCAAATTACTTAAAGTTAACGCGATTTATTAAAAACAATGTTCCCTATAAAGATCTGTAACAGGAATGTGCAATATCAACAATTAAGTTATTAACTTTATTACAATCAGTCAGTCAATCAGTCTCAAAATCATCTCACCTCGTGTCCTATACACCGTGGAGAAGAGAACAGCTCGCTAAACAAATTTGCGGACGGGTTCGGGGCAGGGAATTGGATCAATCCATTGCAAAGGCTCCAGAAGCCGTCTCGTACCATGTAGAAGCGTGGCGGGCGGCTCATTGAAGTCACAGTTACTGCTGTCACGCCGGACCTGCAATGTGTAAATTCTAGTCATACAATCCGTAGATCTAAATTGATAATAAAAAAACTTTAGTTTCTTGAATGTTGGAGTTATTGCTTAGAAAACCCTTTGCTTAATTGCTGTAAGGATACAAAAACAAACTCTGTTCTGTGAAGGATACAGTCGACGTGTTGTGTGTGAGTTTCTGTGTTAATTGCTGTGAAAGAATCAAGAAGAAGAATGCTAGTAACTAAAAAATACAGTTGTCTCACGAACCTGCCGTTTACAATAGCGTCTTTCAGCAATGTTTCTCGACTCGTTCCTTCGTTGATTTGTAATTTGAGGGTATCTGTTAGAACCTTAGCACTCCGCAATACATTCTCTAACTGAGTCTTCAGGTCAACTGGAGGGCTATAGTCTCGTGAATAGGGCTTCACCAATTCCTTCGGAGTGCTTTCTGAAGAGTCTTGTCTTTTGAACTCATCTTCTAATAAGCTGTCGTCAATATTATCTGAGTTTCTTCGAAATGATTTTCCTTTTCTGTAATTATCGAATCAATTTACTTATGTAGGGTTTTTCAATAATTGAAGTGGAGGTGTATTATACTTAGTAATGTTTTGAAAGATTTGTTAGTATTGTTATTTATTTCAGTATCATGTACATTCGTAGTATGTACTTACATTTGTTCCTTAATAGGCGACATCCATTCTGAAATCTGTTAAAAATAAATAATCGTGATTAATTTTTACCCTGTAAGACTTTAATTAAGCTATTTAAAAAAATATGTTTACCCAGCTACACGAACATAAATGGAAAATGGATAGCAAAGCTAATATTTCAGTATAGAGCATGTTGAAGCCGATACAGTATGTTGGTGTCTCGGTAATGTTCTGAAAGCTGCCCTTTGTTTTTTCTAAAATGTTTACCTTTTCACTGATAAGGACAGACCAATCGCGATTGTTCCATTGTTAGGAGCTAGCAAGTCGATAAATCTACAGGTGTTACTTGCAACAAAAAAAGTTTGACAGAACATTACCTATTTGCTCAATTTCTTGAGACATCAAGCCACAACCATACAACAAATACTACATCATGCAAACAAAATGATGATATGGGCTATGGAGCTGCAATGAGCGATGAAATAAAACTTGTTTTTATAGTATCAATCAACAAGATCAATATATATCAACTTATGAAAACAAATTATAGGTCTCAAGAAGGTTATTTAGTATTTACTAAAAGTTTCACACACAACCATACAGTTAAATCGTTCAAACATTGACTAGCTAGGATAAATGCTCATAGACACCTACTGACTCACAACTAATGATTGTTTTTTTCTATAGTGGAGGAGTTCGTGGAGGGACTTCTGTCAAAAGATGCTCAAGAGCAACCATCCGACAATGTGGCGCCAGAGACGTTAGAACTAAAACTGCCTGATGATTTCGACGAGAAATTGTTTAACCAGTAAGTACATAATATGTATAGAGTTTGAAACGATCTATATACCCGGGTCCCCGTACCCGGCGCCTCCACCATAAAATGGCCGAAGGCGATAGATCATATAAACTTCGTTCAACTCCTTTTAAAATCTTTTTTTATTTCCTCGAATATAAACAGTGTTACTTGCGTCGGGTCGGCTTCCAGAATGAGCCATAGGACAAAACACCCGCGTTCGTTCTATAAATTCAAAAACGAAATACTTTTCTTCTTTTACTTTTTTTTTTAAAAACCAAATCATGCAAAAAGTTTGCAAGCGACGCCAGCCAGGGCGTCACAGTACCTACATAATCTGAAGGTAAAGTATACCTATAAGTGTAAAATAAAGAGGATAAGTAAGAAATTAATAATTATACGCTTGAATAGTAAAATAACGCAGGTCCTGACGTCGTCGTCCCAATGGTTATATTAAGCCAGAGTTCAGATAGATTCTGTAATAAAATAATACATTCATAGTATGTTATTCCTAGTCTAGATCTGCTCCCTAAAGCCAATAAACATTTGCAATCGTTATGCTTCGCTTCGAAACACGTGTGGATGACGTTTTTTCGATTGTTAACGAAACCTTTTGTCAATCCCATCCATGTTTCGAAAGCGAAGCAAAAACGAAGATTTGTAAATGTTACTTTGGCTTGGTCTGACTGAGCCGTACGTGGGATATTGTCAGAGGTGGTAATTGCTCTTAAATATTTACATTGGACTCTTATTCAACAATTATTATAGCTATAATAGGGAACGAAACCAATTAGTAGGTATGCTATCATCATACAGCCACGGAACTCGTATCTCGAACAAATATAATGTGCCAATGATTATAATGACAACGATAAAATATGATTATCGCATTTTACAACATTTTGTAAGTCACTATAAAAGACAATTTAGGCAAATTATATCAATTATCGTTGATGTATAAAACTTGTTGTCAAACTAAATCAATTATCGTTGATGTATGAATCTTACGTTTTAGATACCTAACACTTGTACTATTAGTTATTCTGTGACCTAACAATCAATGTTTATAAAAGAGCTCTATAATGGCGGGCGCAAAAAGTCTTGATAAACAGATCGATATCAAAAAAATACTTTGTGTGCGCCAATGCAATGCACTTACTGAACATCAATTAGAGGGATGATATCGTATATTTTGTCAAAATAAAATAACTTTAAGACGAAATAAAAAACTAGAGCCGCGTTGGAGTTTTGAAGGGCAATAGAAAAATATTTCAAAAACCTAAATCAACTTTAATCGTCCTATAGCAATTTATTACTTTTAGGGAACAATATTTTCTGTCACCTAAGTTTAGATGTGTCACTAATCTGCAATACCCTAATAATAATATCTATCCCCAAGAAATATATTTGTCATTTATTCATCAAAACTGTCTCTAAGTATAAATCATTAGATTAATATAAATATGTATCTTAAATAATAGTTCGATCATTTTTAGGGTTCCGTACCAAAATGGTAAAAAAGGAACCCTTATGGTGTGACTCAGTCTGTCTGTCTGTCTGTCTGTCTGTCTGTCTGTCACAGCTGGATATCTCGAGAACTACTAATGGTATCAACTTGAAATTTGGAATAGTTTAAGATGACATTTGCCCAACTATTTTGCAAATAAGAAAGAAATAAAAAAACTAATATTTTTTTTACAACAGGGACTGAAAAGGGGTCTTAAAAATTTGAAGTGAGGTGACTAGGGCGTGTGGGGTATCATATGAAAGAGCGCTATTTGCACATTTTAAAACATTTTTTTCTTTTTTCTTAGGCCGCATAGTTTTCGACTTATGATGAAAAATGTAAAAAAAATACCGTTCCCCCCCCCTTATCTCCGAAGTTTGCAAAGAGAAAAATCTGAAATAATTCTATGTGATAGTAGTTTACGTAAAGATTACAGGAAAAATAAAACGAGGTCTCAATATAACACACTTTTTTAGAAATTCAAAAAACAAACAAGAATTCTTTAGTTTCACTACCCGTCAACAGATGGCGGTGACCTAAGAATGCTCACTTGCGAATTAAAATAGTTCCACTATCGGTCAAGAGATGGCGCAACCTAATACTACAGTAATAATTGGTGACTGGTTCTTATATAAATTACCTACTATTTGCCGTACGAATAAACGAAGAATAAGTTCCTACTTAGTAATATAAACAGTTTGCAATGTGGAGTGGCTGAAACGTTTTTCAGTCACCATAAGCAACTGTGGTTAAGATTTGTAAATTAACTGTCCGCCTGTTCGCCCTTCCACCTGTCTGCCGTTTATCCTACTTTTTTAAAGACTGTACTAAAGTAACATATCCAAATATATTTATGATTGTACGGAACCCTCGGTGCGCGAGTCCGACTCGCTCTTGACCGGTTTTATTTTCTATAGCCTGAATATAAGATCCGTCCTCTAAAATGTAATCAACAAACTATTGATATCATTTAATTCGTTCAATTATCAAAATAATAGGTCTGTCACTTATTAAATAGATCAGTTCCTTAATTCAAAGAAAAATTACCTAACAGGGGCGGAGTAAAATTGGCGGGCTATGTACTTTGACAATCCTTGGACCGACTTCAACGATAACAAAATTCAGTTTTGGAAGGTGTTTTCGACCCCTGCTCTAAATCAAAACCGGCACTAGAGTGCTGCGTTTCATCGGTTATTATCTCTGACGTTATGTTGGTACCCCGTAAATTCATTCAATTTTGAACCTTATTACATCGCAATAAGATTACAATGACGGTCCTGCCAACATGACTCCATAGGAAGTATCCGATGAAACGCATTCTAATAGAGTAGTAATAAAATTATTTAAAGATTAAAAATAATTTTTTGGTAAACATTTTTATATTGTTTGGCGATTCAATTTTAGTGACATTTTTATTATTTTAAAATCCAATATAATTATTTGATGATTGATATTATTTCCAAGTAATTCTTAATTAATATTTAGGTAAGCGTTTTAATATTAGTTGGTGATTTAATTTAGGTGACAGATCTACTATTTTAGGAACAAATACTATTTATTGGGTCACCGAAAATGCAATTATTAGGTAATTGATAAAATCATACCCTTACTTTTATACACGCTATATCACGCGGTACATACATATCGTGTTTCGGTGGTCATGCTAGGGCGACTAAAGTTGATTTAGGTGCAGGGGCCCTGCCGGCTAGCTTTTCGAACTTCGGCGGGTCTATCAATCAATCAATAGAAAAGAGCGCTCGACGTCAATCGAGCGATTCAAAAATAGGGCCCCTGGATAGAATAAACGTCAAAAATCTGTTATTTTAGTACATTGAACGGTTGCCACGGTTTCCATTGTACTAATTTGTCGTTTGTCCATCAGCCATTTTAATGTCCCCACTGCTGGGGCGCAGGCCTTCCTTATGGGTGGATAAGAAGGACGGGCGATAACCTACCGGATGCGGATTGGTGGGTGTTAACGACTGCAAATGCAGCCGGGACCAGCGGCTTGACGTACCTTCCGAAACACGGAGGGACTCGAGATGATAAATTTTTGGTCACCCATCCCATGACCGACCCTTGTAAAAGTTGCTTAACCTCCGCAATCGCTGGGCCAAGCGCTAAACCACTGCGCCACTGACTGATTCGTTCTCAGATTCTCGTTCGTGTTTCGGGAGTAAACCCCAGACTTTAACGAAAGTATTTCTTTGTCAGAGGGCGCCGTTTCTTCTGGGACCACAGCTACGCCCTAGCCACGTCCATGATGCTTGGGCTGGTGGCGGTCTTCTCGGTGCCGTCCATCCTCAAGATCCTGGTCAGCACGCGCCGCTCCAACTCTGTGTACACGGCCTACAGGAGATACCTCTCCACTCTGCTGCACACCATGACTTGGTTCGAGCATGAACTCAAGCCTGGCACCACGTAATTATACTTTTTTTACTAGGGACGAAAAATGTTTTGGTATCGTCCTTACGATTACGTCACATCATTTGTTTGTGCTATTTTTGATGTAGGTACTATTGAAACTATCTTTCTGTCGTTGTACATTTAATTTTAAACATATCTTATCTTATTAAGGAGTTTGGGTTATAGTCCTACTCGTACAAGAAAAAAAAACCGCAAATCGATGTACAGCAAAGCCGTTTGGTACACGTATAGAGGTAAAAATAAAATTTTGGACCCGCAGTTCTTAAAAATTCTTCCCTTAGGAGAGGAGTTATGGTGTCATCTTTATTTGTATGGAAAAAAAAGTTTTTTTTTCTAAAACCTATCGTGCATGGTATCGAATGAAAGGGCTTGCTCAACCGATCCTAAAAATATATCACATCATTATATTTCAGCTACTTGTCTTATTTAAACCAAAAAACATGTTCAAAACATCCCTAGTTTGGGCTCCTTCAGATCCGATGTGGTTAAATTATTTTTTGTAAAATACACCTTAAGAGTTACATAATATCCTCATATCAAATCACAAGAATGTAGTTTTGATAATATTTACATTTAGTATTACTAATAAATTACATTAGGTTTAGGTTTTCTCCTAAGGGAAGAGTTTTTAAGAACTGCGGGTCCAAAATTTGTTTTCACCTTAAGGGCCGGTAATAGGAAAACATGGTTTGCGCGGGCCATATTTTTGTTTAGAAATCAAAAACTAGTAGCCACCAAAAAAATCAAACGACAAGCTAAAGAGTTTATCTAGTTGCTACAAACATTAAATTGCGTATAAACTTTACAGTTGATTGTAAAAAAAATCAGAATATCATCAAAAACGCTTGTCGCGGGCCATATTTTTGGCGTAAATAATAGCGTAAACGTATTGAATTCTACATCAAAATACACTTTAAGGTACTGTGCAGTTGCTCTAATAAATAATAATAATTTCAAGAAAGATGTCTAAGTTCAAGATAATGATGAAAAAACAACGAAAAACATCGAAAAAGTGCAGAAGTGAGGTTATTTTCCATACTCTTTACACGTAAAGAAAAAGACACAAATGATTTCGCATATCGGAGCCTTAAGTATAAGTGTATCAAACGGCTATACTGTACATCGATTTGCGGTATTCCATTGATTTTGAGCTCGTAGAACGACCACTATTATGGTCGAACTTCCTTTTCCAACCATAAGAAAAGTGATTTTTGAATGCTCTCCAACATGGGGACATTAAAAATAACTGGTGATGAGGATTCTAATGTAAACTCTTATGAATAAACTAGTATAGTGAGTTTGCTTGAAATAGGCTAATGAAATGAACTAATAAGCTTGCTTTTTCCCTCTTTACGACTTATATTTCGTCTCTTTCTCCAGATCCTGGAAATCGCTTTACACAGTCCGGTCGCGCCACCTCAAGGCGGGTATGGCGGCCAAGCTGCGGGGTCTCGGCGTAGTCTCGCAGAGGGACATCGCGCTCACTCAGTTTGGGTTCATCGGCTTCGCACTGCTCAAGCCGGACAAGTTCGGTGTGACCCAACTTAAAGAAGGCGACTGGGACGCGTACGTGTATGTCTGGAGGGTTATCGGACACATGATCGGGTTGGAAGACAGGTATGTGTTAAAAAAGCGTGTTTCACGATTTTAGATATACCTAGATACTTAGAGGATATTCTAGATATAACTAGACAAAGGTCATTCTAGAGAAATACTGCAATAAAACAGTTTTATTGCGATCATGATCACACTTGAAACTATTCTCTACTATTTCTCTATTGTGTGATATTACTTTACATTTTAAGTCTTGTAACTTGGTTATATTACTTTAATAGACTAGATGAAAATACTAAATATCCGCTCCCTTTACCGTTTCAACAGCATTTTGTGAGCCATTTGGGCAACATGACTTTTCCGATGTAAAAAAGGCTGCTGAATTCGATTCTGAATGTTGCCAAGCCGAATTTTATTTTATTTTTTTCAAGCGTGTTTTGCTCTTATAATGACTTGATTCAAGAAGATATCTCTATATTTCTCTACAGAAAATCCTCTATAGAATTAAAACTATGAATATTTGCCTCAGAAAAAAAACACTGCTAAATAGCCCAGTTATTTCACTATATAGAATAATAAACAAGTTGAACATTTTTGTCTAGTAACTGTGTTAAAAAAACTAATTTGCATCATGCGGCGGAATATTCTCAGCCATTTTTTTTCAAAAATCCTCTACAGAATTAAACTACTAAAATTTACCCCAGAAAAAAAATACTCGTGAATAGCCTAGTTATTTTACTATATAAAACAATAAACTTGTTAAAGATTTTTGTTTAGTAACTGTGTTCAAAAAAATATTTTGATACGCGCGGCGGAATTTCCTATATTATTTTTTCGAAAATCGTCTACAGAATTAAAACTATGAGGATTTGCCCGGGAAAAAAAATACTGGTAAATAGCCCAGTTATCCTACTATATAAAGTAATAAACTTGTTAAACATTTTTGTCTAGTAACTGTGTTAAAAAAATATTTTGTGTCGCACGGCGGAATTTTCTCAAATATTTTTTTTCGAAAATCCTCTACAGATTTAAAACTGAGGATTTGCCCAAAATAAAAAATACTGGCAAATAGCCCAGTTATATCACTATATAGAATAATAAACTTGTTAAACATTTTTGTCTAGTAACTGTTAAAAAAATAATTAGTGTCGCGTGGCGGAATTTTCTCTCCTCGAGCCACATCTCATACTTCCGGTACCCGGACGGACTTCCGGTTATCAAAATTGAGTTCAGCGACCCCCAAAACCTATGCCAGGACACCTCACACGTTCTAATAAGATAAGGCTCCATTTTGGCCAGAATCGAGTTCTAATAAGGCTCCATTTTGGCCGCCATCTTGAATTTTGGGCAAAGGAGCCAAAATTGGGCCTGGCAACATTCGGAACCGAATTCAGCAGGCCTTTTTACTTCGGAAAAGTCATGTTGCCAAAATGGCTCACAAAATGCCGTTGAAGTTGAAAACTTTAATTCGAATTACTAGTCTATAAGAGGTCATGGTTCTAAGATTATACTCACACAGAATATGTTCTCATAGATACAACATCTGCCGCAAGTCGGCGGAAGAGACGCGCCAAGTGTGCCAGGCGCTGCTCGAGCGCGTGTACACGCCGTGCCTCGAGAACGTGCCCGAGTACTTCGAGCACGCCGCGCGAGTCATGCTGGACGGTAAATATGTTCTCATAGATACAACATCTGCCGCAAGTCGGCGGAAGAGACGCGCCAAGTGTGCCAGGCGCTGCTCGAGCGCGTGTACACGCCGTGCCTCGAGAACGTGCCCGAGTACTTCGAGCACGCCGCGCGAGTCATGCTGGATGGTAAATATGTTCTCATAGATACAACATCTGCCGCAAGTCGGCGGAAGAGACGCGCCAAGTGTGCCAGGCGCTGCTCGAGCGCGTGTACACGCCGTGCCTCGAGAATGTGCCCGAGTACTTCGAGCACGCCGCGCGAGTTTTTTTTTTATTTATTTTCCGTTAAGTATGTATACAGTGTTTCACAAAAATAACACCTGCCAAACTGCTCAGCAGTTTGTCGGCAGTAGTTCTCGCCTTAGTTTTTAACTTACAGTCTAATTAAATATGTATGTACTATAAACTTATGACTTATTCTAACATAACAAATCGCACCCCGTTTTATTCATAATTGGTACTATGACTTATTGATACTTATAAGCTAGGTACAAATTTCTGTCGAAATATTTGACTGTTTGATACTTTTTTTTTTCAGCTTTATTTATTTATCGATATATCTATATAGCATGCACTTTTTTCTATTATACTGTACTTATATTATTTTTGGCTTTCTACATGTATTTGTTTATTTATCTTATTACTAATCTTTTATTGTGAACTATGTTTAATTAGATTGAGGTGATGTTTAATTATATTTATTACTACGGGCATAATGACAGGTAATGTTTTTTTAATATGGTTTTGAGGTGGTTTTTTGAGATAGCAGCTTTCAATAAATCCGGAGGAAGCTCGTTATGTAGTGTCGGTATGATCCATCGCCTCGTACGTTTACCGAAGTAGTTATTGACGCTTGGTACTTCATATTTTATTTTTTTAGATTGACGTGTTGGATAGCTATATTCCCTTACCTTTTTATGTTTATTTTTATTATATTGCTCTAGAATTAGCTACATTTTAGCCTTTTTATCAACAGGTACAATTTTACATATTTTATATAATTTTTCATAGTCATTTTTGCACGAGTTTTTTATATTTTCATCAACTAAATTTTTTAATAACCTTATTTGTAACGCCTTAATCTCGTTTAAAAAGCCTGGGAACGTTAGGCCATAACTCCCCAGTCCATAATCTATAGTTGCCTCAGCAAGCGCATGATATAGCATAAATAATATACCTCGGTTCGTTGTAAATTTTAAATAATATAGTTTACCTAAAACACTACGAAGTTTTTTACCAATTTGCTTTATATGTAGTTTCCATGAGAAATCATTATCAATAGTCAAGCCTAGATATTTATAGGATTTTACTTGTTCTATGTGTTTGCATCCGCAATCTATTCTGTCATTTCTATGTAAACAGTCGTAGGTATGACCCTTGATTATAATTTCTGTTTCTTTTTGTTTATTATACGGCGAGGATATTAACATGCATTTAGTTTTATTTACTTCGAGCACGCCGCGCGAGTCATGCTGGATGGTAAATATGTTCTCATAGATACAACATCTGCCGCAAGTCGGCAGAGGAAACGCGTCAAGTGTGCCAGGCGCTGCTCGAGCGCGTGTACACGCCGTGCCTCGAGAACGTGCCCGAGTACTTCGAGCACGCCGCGCGAGTCATGCTGGATGGTAAATATGTTCTCATAGATACAACATCTGCCGCAAGTCGGCAGAGGAAACGCGTCAAGTGTGCCAGGCGCTGCTCGAGCGCGTGTACACGCCGTGCCTCAAGAATGTGCCCGAGTACGTCGAGCACGCCGCGCGAGTCACGCTGGACGGTAAATATGTTCTCATAGATACAACATCTGCCGCAAGTCGGCAGAGGAAACGCGTCAAGTGTGCCAGGCGCTTCATCAGAACTTCATAATTTGATGTTATATACAAAAATATATATTTAATTTCGAATTGATCCTCATTACAATGTATTGTACAGGTATGTGGTCCGTAAACCCGACCGTGGACACAGACGCGCACTTGTTCTGGACGCGGTACTTGGCCGACGTGCCCGGCTACGTGTACACTGAAGCAGACCGGATCAAGTTCCAGAGGAGACTGAGAGAACACCTCAAAGGGAAACCGACGGACACAGGTAAATTGTCTTGCAGGTGCTTCTAGTTTTATAGCGCGTTTACTTTAGGTCCGTGGCCGAATGCGTTGATCGATTACAATTTAACTGAATTCGTTAACCGAAATAGCTTATGTCTACATAGGTTATATAGTGACCGTCGTCGGCTGCATTACCGAATAACAGTTGATACTAAAGTTTACCGAAAACGGCCGAGTCGAATTAGTCCAATAAAACTAGCTTTATCTGGACATAAATAATAAACTCGTTGTTTTTATTAGTTTATCGGATATTGATATTAAGTGTCAAACATTAATTACATATGTGATGTAAGAAATCCGGGGTGGTAACCGTTTCATACAAAAATCATGAGATTTCGTACATTACCTAGCTTTTTCCTAAAAGCAAAATAGTTAACCAAATACCTTGTTAGTATAATTTTATGGTACATTAAAATGCTGTCACCTAATAGCAAAATTAAACTAAATCCAATTTCGCATGTTCGTCGTCACATTATATACCATTCAGTATGACTTATTAAATTACAGTTACCTATAATTTCTGGTAAGAAAAGCCAAAATATCTGCCACTTACTTCTTTATTAACAATAGTTCCGATTGATCAATTAGTTTAATTTTGATTTTATGGTAATGGTAAAGGGGAGAAGAAATAATAAGTCCGACTTACGGAGAATAGGTATCAGTGGCGAAGGGTCCATACAAGCCGATTCCCATCGGCTTACCTTTTAAAATCCCATCCCCATCGATCCATTATAACATGTCATTACTTAATTTTTTTCGCCATTTCGGTAAGATTAATTAATAATGGCTACAATTATTTTTTATGAATTTCTAAGTAAATTGTCTACTCTAAAAACGCTCGCGCGCGCGCCGCGCCCCACGTGCAAGGAATATCAAATCAATTTTCGTACAAAATCTCCTTGAGGCAAGCCGACGTCCTTTGGCTTCCTTTTTGCACTGTGTCTTGGCGCGGTTGCCACGGGCAACGGTTGATTGTTATTACTCTGTCTCTTTCTCACCAACGCACCACAGTCGCGTGCCTTTCGGTTGAAAATGGTGAAAGGCAAGCCGGCCGGCTGTGGCTTAAGTTTTCTCTCTCTTTCTATTTGAAGCGATGTTAACGTTTCTTTTCTCTTTCTGTTATAAAGAGACGAATAAGTTTTAAAATGCAAAATAAACAAAATAAGAACGATAGAAGAAAATACATCGCAACTTAGATATTTTTATTTAGAAGTATAATAGTACGTTTCTGCCATTATCATTATGTGAGTGTTTGGAACGTGATTAGTTTTTATCAAAATAGTGAATTAGTGAGTGAGAATCGATACTTTTTCCCGGTTTTTGTTTATTTTAATGTGTTTATCTCATGTATTTGTTTATTGCGGTAAGTTTTATTTGCCATAATGGCTTTAATTAATATGGATTGTCGTTTAACTGACTAGCGCGGCGAAACATTGTTTTCCAAACTTAGTTACGAAGTTATGGTTACGTTAGCATGATGGGTTTTTTTTAAACATTTTCAATATAATATATCTTTCTACGATAAGGATGACAAGCAGTTACAAACTCAATAAAATGTTTTGTTTTCCATGATTATTATTTCTGATTCCAACTCAGTATAGAGTAGCGCGGGCTAGACTGTCACTATTTTATCAGTGCTTTTTTGCATGGTGAAATTGAGGCCCTTACTTCTGAAGAAACGCTTGAAGCTTGTATCACGCGGTGGTGTTTTTTTGTCCGGATTACCTTCGCCATATTTCGAGCCCTCGCCACTGATAGGTATATTCCTCACAATGAAGGCACAATAGGAAGAAGCACAAGAAAACACAGCACAATAGATGGTGATAAGCGTGAAGAAAGATGAAACAGTTTATCGGCGAAATAAGCGGTGAAAAGAAATTACTAAAGCGTATAAGTTTAGATAATAGCGTGAGCAAAGCAGCGTGCGCTCCGCGTCGCAGTAAGATCACGACTGGTTCGAGTGACGCGGCGCACGCGCAGCCGGCCCGGTGCCATGCACCGAGAACATAACCGTTATATACTGCGCACGGCTAGTGCGAGGGTCATGCGTATCGACAAGTTATCGATACTAAATTATCGATATCGACAAACTGGTACGCAAGATGTAATGTAAATATTAATGTTGTAGATAAATATAAGTAGATAAATAAATAATATTAATAATAGATATAAATGTAAATATTATTTTATAATATAGTTTAGATATAAGTTAATGTTAAGTTTTAGATTTAAGTTAATATTAAGTTTTGTTTAATATATTTTATTAAACTATAAATTGTTTCGTATAAATATGTTAGATTTTATGTGTAAGTGGCAAAGTAGCCTACACCACCCCCCTCCAGAGACCGTCAAGGGCGATAAAAATCTGTAAATCTCACTCGTCGTCCAGAACGTGTAGTGTATTGTTTCTGAACATCAGGAATGGGTTCAGTGTCGGTTTGGTCAGTCAGTATGAAGGCCGGCTTAACGCGGTCTATAGATACTGTGACGTCTTTACCCTTTTGGAGAATTTTGAAAACTTTATCGTCCTTAGATAAAACTTTATGGGGGCCTGAATATGCAGGTTGAAGAGAACCACGTGATGCGTCTTCACGTCGGGGTCACCAATATGGTAATGGTAAAGGGGAGAAGAAATAATAAGTCCGACTTACGGAGAATAGGTATATTCCTCACAATGAAGGCACAATAGGAAGAAGCACAAGAAAACACAGCACAATAGATGGTGATAAGCGTGAAGAAAGATGAAACAGTTTATCGGCGAAATAAGCGGTGAAAATAAATTACTAAAGCGTATAAGTTTAGATAATAGCGTGAGCAAAGCAGCGTGCGCTCCGCGTCGCAGTAAGATCACGACTGGTTCGAGTGACGCGGCGCACGCGCAGCCGGCCCGGTGCCATGCACCGAGAACATAACCGTTATATACTGCGCACGGCTAGTGCGAGGGTCATGCGTATCGACAAGTTATCGATACTAAATTATCGATATCGACAAACTGGTACGCAAGATGTAATGTAAATATTAATGTTGTAGATAAATATAAGTAGATAAATAAATAATATTAATAATAGATATAAATGTAAATATTATTTTATAATATAGTTTAGATATAAGTTAATGTTAAGTTTTAGATTTAAGTTAATATTAAGTTTTGTTTAATATATTTTATTAAACTATAAATTGTTTCGTATAAATATGTATAGATTTTATGTGTAAGTGGCAAAGTAGCCTACAATTTATTTACCGGAAATGCTAGCGTCATAGCGGAATACATGTACATTTACTAAGTTATTTATTATACTATAATAATGAAATCAAAATTTGTTGAAAATTTAGTTTTCTTGTTTTTTTTTTGTTTTATGCGAAGTTTCGAAATGTTTAATTCCTTTTATTTTAACTATAACTAACACTAATTTATGACATAGAAAAAGAAAATTTCAGTTATCTAATTATGTCCAGATAAAGCTAGTTTTATTGAACTAAATACGGCCAAGCCGAATAACAGGTTACTCTAGTTACTCAGTGACCGAATACGGACTGCACCCGAATAATGTGAACTGAAGAAGTAGTGCTTGAATGAATGCATGAATTAAATCTTTATATGGATATTTCTGAACATCAGGAATGGGTTCAGTGTCGGTTTGGTCAGTCAGTATGAAGGCCGGCTTAACGCGGTCTATAGATACTGTGACGTCTTTACCCTTTTGGAGAATTTTGAAAACTTTATCGTCCTTAGATAAAACTTTATGGGGGCCTGAATATGCAGGTTGAAGAGAACCACGTGATGCGTCTTCACGTCGGGGTCACCAATATGGTAATGGTAAAGGGGAGAAGAAATAATAAGTCCGACTTACGGAGAATAGGTATATTCCTCACAATGAAGGCACAATAGGAAGAAGCACAAGAAAACACAGCACAATAGATGGTGATAAGCGTGAAGAAAGATGAAACAGTTTATCGGCGAAATAAGCGGTGAAAATAAATTACTAAAGCGTATAAGTTTAGATAATAGCGTGAGCAAAGCAGCGTGCGCTCCGCGTCGCAGTAAGATCACGACTGGTTCGAGTGACGCGGCGCACGCGCAGCCGGCCCGGTGCCATGCACCGAGAACATAACCGTTATATACTGCGCACGGCTAGTGCGAGGGTCATGCGTATCGACAAGTTATCGATACTAAATTATCGATATCGACAAACTGGTACGCAAGATGTAATGTAAATATTAATGTTGTAGATAAATATAAGTAGATAAATAAATAATATTAATAATAGATATAAATGTAAATATTATTTTATAATATAGTTTAGATATAAGTTAATGTTAAGTTTTAGATTTAAGTTAATATTAAGTTTTGTTTAATATATTTTATTAAACTATAAATTGTTTCGTATAAATATGTATAGATTTTATGTGTAAGTGGCAAAGTAGCCTACAATTTATTTACCGGAAATGCTAGCGTCATAGCGGAATACATGTACATTTACTAAGTTATTTATTATACTATAATAATGAAATCAAAATTTGTTGAAAATTTAGTTTTCTTGTTTTTTTTTTGTTTTATGCGAAGTTTCGAAATGTTTAATTCCTTTTATTTTAACTATAACTAACACTAATTTATGACATAGAAAAAGAAAATTTCAGTTATCTAATTATGTCCAGATAAAGCTAGTTTTATTGAACTAAATACGGCCAAGCCGAATAACAGGTTACTCTAGTTACTCAGTGACCGAATACGGACTGCACCCGAATAATGTGAACTGAAGAAGTAGTGCTTGAATGAATGCATGAATTAAATCTTTATATGGATACATACAAAATGGTTTCCTAAAAACATTCACTTACAAAATAAATGCATTCTTAAGTAGGTAATACGTAATTATGTAACTGTAACCAAAATGGCGAGCAGCCCAGCTAACAATATCGCGACCGCTCAAGGTCACGACTAGGGCTTGCAATTCGAATATTCGAATATTCGAATTATTCGAATATTCGCCTTATTTTGCTATTCGAATACTCAAGTCGGTAATATTCGAATATTCGAATATTTTCCACTTTTTTGGATTTAGGCAAAAGTCATTCATTAAATACCGGAATAGCTTTTGTGAGCATAGAATGAAGCTATTGTTAACGTTCACTTTCTTGTTTATTTTTTGTTTACCTATGTTATTTGTTTTTCCACAAATTGTAATCGATTTTAATCTAGCTTCCCAATGAGTCAAAGACTTGAAACTTAAAACAAAGGTCAGAACAGGAAGACAATGACATCTTATAGTGTCATTGAGCTGATCTGATGATGGAACCAAAAGGCCTCAGGAAATCTGTAATAAAACCATACAAACCCATCGACTTTGTGCTCGTTGGATTCGTCTTGACAAGTACAAGTGTGTGATTATCTCAAATAAATATTTTTTCTTTCTTTTGTTCATTTAATTCCTTTTTGGTTTTAGTGATCAGCTTGTTTTGCGACACGTAGGCCTTTTTCAGCTGATTCCATTCTGTTCTATCTCTTGCTTTTCACGATCAAAGTGTTCCTCCAGTTTTCATAATATCATCTGCCTATCTTTTGGTTTGTCTTCCTCTTTTCCTTTTTCTGACCCATGGTTGCCACTATGTAATAATTTTGGTACATTTTTCCTTGCTTTCTCGTGCCATTTAACCCGTCCATTGCCATTTCAACAGTATTATTTTCCTTATTATGACTTTTAATTTCGTTTTTTTCTTCTTATTTCCTCTGATTTTTGACGGTCATTCAGCGTATCACCTATTAAGCTTTTCATTTTTTTTGGCATATTCTTAACTTTAAATAGTGCTTTTGAGTCAGGGCCTATGTTTGACACTCTGTACTAAAACCATAAAAATTCATGGAGTTTTGGCTCGTTTGATTTGTCTTGACTAGTACTCTGTTGGGAAATATTGTCCAGGGTCTGATGATGGAACCGGAAGAAAACTACAGGAACTCTGTAATGAAACCATACAATCAATCGAGTTTGGGCTCGTTTGATTCGTCTTGGCAATAACTGTGTTTAGAAATGGTATAATGATGGAGCCAGAAGAAAACCCCGGACACTGTGTAATAAAACAATACAAAACCATCGAGTTTGGGCTCGTTTGATTCGTCTCGACAAGTACTCTGTCGGAAAAATAAATAGTGTCCAGGGTCTGATTATGAAGCCGGAAGAAAACCACAAAACTATGTAATTAAACCATGCAACTCCATTTAGTTTGGGCCCGTTTGATTCGTCTTGACTAGTACTCTGTTCGGAAATAGTGTCCAGAGTCCGATGATGGAGCCGGACGAAAACCTCAGGAACTCTGTAATAAAACCATACAAATCCATCGAGTTTGAGCTTGTTTTATTCGTCTTGGCAATCACATTGTTGAAAAATAGTGTCCATGGTCTGATGATGGAGCCGGAAGAAAATCACAGGAACTCTGTAAAAAAACTATACATATCCATCGAGGGCTTGTTTGATTCGTCTCGACAAGTTCTCTGTTTGTAAAATAGTGTCCAGGGTCATCAGACCCTGATCATTATCAAATGGAGCCGGAAGTAAACCACAAAACTATGTAATAAAACCATACAACTCCATCTAGTTTGGGCTTGTTTCATTCGTCTTGACTAGTACTCTGTTCGGAAATAGTGTCCAAGATTTGATGATGGAGCCGGAAGAAAACCATAGGAACTCTGTAATGAAACCATACAAATCCATCGAGTTTGGGCTCGTTTGATTCGTCTTGGCAATAACTCTGTTGAAAAATAGTGTCCAAGATCTGATGATGGAGTCGGAAGAAATTCACAGGAACTCTGTAATAAAACCGTATATATCCATCGAGGGCTCGTTTGATTCGTCTCGACAAGTACTTTGTTGGGAAAATAAAGTCCAGTGTCTGATAATAAAGCCGGAAGAAAATCACGAAAAATATGTAATAAAACCATGCAGCTCCATTTATTTTGCTCGTTTGATTTGTCTTGACTAGTACTTTGACGGAAGATGATTTCCAGGGTCTGGTGATTGAATCGGAAGAAGGCTACAGGAACAACAACAACACCATAGAGTTTGGGCTCGTTTGATTTGTCTTGACAAGTAATCTGTTGGAAAATAGTATCCAAGATCTGGTGATGAAGCCGAAAAAAGGGTACCTACAGGATCTCTATAATAATACCATACAACCCCATCAAGTTTGAGCTCGTTTGATTCGTTTTGACATGTTTTCTGATGGGAGATAGTACTAGACCCTGGTCTGATAATGAAGCCGGAAAAAATCCCGAGAAAAAATACAGATACAAGACTAAAAAAACAAAAAATAAAAATTTACTGACAAGCAAACCAAAAAACATACGTTTTAAAAATGAACTAAAAAGTATCAAAATTGAACACTAAACATGCCCTTAAAATTAACTAGAAAAACGGACTAATAATTATAAAATAATTTCCATTTTAAAGATTTATAACTCTACAAAGAAGTTTTTAAACTAAAAACGTGGGGCGAAGGCAAAAAAAAATAATTGAGGATAATTTTTACACAAAGCGTTCCATTAAACAAAGCATTTCACTTTGGTTTAACGTGAAAAAATAAGCAATATTTAATAATTACGACCATCTGTCTTATTTTACAGAATTATTCGAATAATATTCGAATATATTCGAATACCTCCTTAAAAATTTTCGAATATTCGAATATTGGATTTCATCGAATATTTGCAAGCCCTAGTCACGACACTGATTGTCAACTGCATTTCAATTTAAGAGTCCGCGAACGGTCAGCCTCCTATTATACTACGTAATACCAAAATGATTTGCATAAACTCTGCTTATGATGTTATTCGGATGCAGACAGTATCTGTCTAGGATTCTATTAATAAAAAAATCAAAAATTCTAACCCAATTCAAAATAAATGCAATTTATATATTTTTATACAAAATTGTAAGTCACATAAATTTTTGTTTGGTTTTGTATTTTTGTTTTTTTTATTTGATAGAACCCTAGACAAATACTGTCTTGATCCGAATTACATCACAAGAACAGTTAATTAAGCTCAAATTGCTAATCATTTTGGTATTACGTTTGTATAGAAAGTTTACTGTTGGCGGCCTCTTAACTAGTTTGATATCTAAAATATTTTGTAAATAATGTACTAATCAGTTGACTTATCGAAAATCTTTGACGTATAATTATTATTACGTAATACAAGATTAGATTTAACATAATTAGATTTTGAATAAAATTGTGTACTTTAAGTAAAATTAAAAAAATAAATATCAAAAAAACCTTTTTTAAAACAGAGTTTTGCATTTTACAGACAAACTTAAGAAAATTTTAAAGCTTAAATCGGTCTAGTTTTAAGTCTATGTCTATTCTTAGTCTATTCAACACATCAAATGCCAGTTGAATTAAAAAAAATATATTATAGATTGATAGTTAAACAAAAAAAAGGTTTGTCGTTGCAAAACTACTTGCCTTTGCCATGAGTGAGATAGTTAAGTGTAATTTACGAGAGTTTGAGCGAGACAGTCGTACGGAAATAGTGTATCGATGCGTCGCCTTAAAAATACCTTGGTTCCAGGTGTAGATGCTTCATCGCTGATATCCGCGCCAGCGCTGAGCGGGCTGCCTTCGCTGCCCCCTCGCCTCCACTACATGCGCGACTACGAAACATTAGAAACTTCCCCTCCATACAACCAACTCAGCTTCAAAGCCAAATACAAACTTGCCTTCGCCTACATACAATCTGTCTTATACACCACGTATTTAGGTCGAATTTACTTTAACTGGAACTACCTGTTCAGTGTATTCCTTATGAGATATTGCCCGTATTTGGCGTTCTTCAGATTCGGAGTGAAAGAATCTTTCGTCAATATATTCCACGAAGATCCTATAGATGAGACTCAGTTAATACCAAATTCTGAGTATTACAAAAAGAAACATGTTGAAGAGCCGTGGTATAGGAAACTTCTTGTTTTTATATGGTGAGTGGTGACAAACGAACCTCCTTAAATTTGTGATTGATTCGGGCACAATTTATACATCAATTGATTTCCAATTTACAAACCTTAGTAATTTAACAAATTGACTTATAAAATGTTAACTGCAACAATGATAGCAGAATTTTAGTATTTATTGATATTAGCTTGAAATTATTTTAAAGTATTTTGACTGTACACGCCAAGTACTGTTTTTATAATTTTATTTTTGACTTATTTTGACAATACCTTTTGGTACTTTTAATTTGATAGACACTTAGCTTTAAGAGTTAAGATTTTTATTAGTTTTAAGTGTAAGGTTTACTAAAACAATGCAATTTATCAATCATGTTCGCGATTTTTATAGTGTGATATTAATATGATTGCTCAGGGTCTTCTAGCTTTTAAGTGAAAGGTCTAACAATCAAGGCATATTTTTTTATAAATCTTTTTTTATGTTTTTCTAATTTTATATTTGACAATAATGAACAATAATTAGACATATCATTTTTATGTGTATAATTGATCAAATAGTTTTAGTATTTTTAAGTACACAATGAATTGAAATGTTCAATTTATACTTTAATATTGCCTATAAATATGCTATAATGGATATGGTGGCCTACAATTGTTTTGTATTTTATGGTTGTGGTTCGTTTTAAATTTTTCTGATTTGCGTTAATAAATAATACTTATGTTAAACGTACTTAGTTTCCTTTTTGTTTACCCAACTGATCTACCCACTTTCAAAATCTATCGCAATCGCTTTTATTTGACAGAACATTGATAGGTACTTATTACTTCTTTTTGGCACAAATAAAAATTTACCAAAGAAATGAGCAATGTATCACATCCATCAGTCAAATGCAAGCGATTGCGATATATTTTGAAATTGGACAATTCTTCTTCTTCTTATCGAATGAGGATTAGTGGCCACCTCTGGTGTTAGAGTTTATCAAGCCGCCTGTAAGGCCTCTAACTTGGCTTAACAACTGTTATCAGATGACAACAGCCGGGACCGACGGTTTAACGTGCCCTCCGAAGCACGGAAGCGCTCAGTTGTAATGCCACTTTAACGGTCACCCATCCGACACCTGACCGGACCGAGTGTTGCTTAACAAACGTGATCGAGTACGATCAGTCTGTCAAGTTCCGCCATGAGCGCTTCTATTGAACAATTAACCCCCTGATCAGCATTCTAAAGACCTACTCAAAACTGACCGGTTTTCGCTACCGCAGTGGGTAACGGTAATCCCGACCGGTATTTTGTATGGCATTACCGCTGCTGTTGCGTAACACCTTTAAACAGCGCGTTGTCCGCATACCCATCGGGATATCGTTACCGCCACCGGTACAGGATACCGGTCAGATTTGATCAGGCCTTAAGAGATGATAGGATAGATGTTTAAAAACCGCAAAAACGTCCAGATTTAAGCTATGGAAGTGATAAGATTACGTTGGTGCGCGTCCATATGGAAGAATGGTAGTCTACAATGCTCATCTGGAGTATTTCTATTTGGACGTTTTTTTTTATATACACAACGGGGTAGTGCTTGGCCTTCATCTCACCTGATGTTAAATCGAGAACCAACCAAACCGAGTACAAATTGTAGGACGAAGGTGGAAGCGCACTACAACCGGAATACTGGCTATCTCACCTCTAACTGCCGGAACACAACAATTTTTAAATTGTTGTTATGGCGTCAGACTTAGGTAAGATGGTGGTAGCTAGCCAGGCGGACTTGAAATAAGCCCTACCACCAACCAAACCGAGTACAAATTGAACCCCCCCTGGGAATCGAACCCGGGACCTCTGCGTCTTACACGGGTGGGCGAACCACTAGACCACAGGCGGTTAAAGTTAGTGGCTAGCTTTATTCTACTGTAAAACAAAGCACTGGCAGGACAGGCCATTGCAGCTGCCTTAAGACAGCCCCACCGGATATAATGATCCATCAGGTTTGAGGAGCCACGCCAGCTTTTAAAGCGCAGCTCACCATTATTTAGCATTAAATTATTATTTTGCTGCACAAATCCTGGATTAAGCAGCAAAATATATCATGAGACATCAATGCAAAGGTGGCTCTTCAAACTAAACATCAGGATTGAGGAGCCACCTGGATCTCGGTAAGTACAAATTGTGTATAGTATTTGCAAAAAATTTGAGCTCAGTAGTGCTGGAGTTCAAGAAAATACAATACTTTTAGTATTGCTCCTCAATCCCTGGGGTGTGCGATTGCATAAGTTAATCGTATTTATTTGACACTTCATATCGTATTCCATCGGCTGCAATTTGTATGAGATGACTATATATTATTATGAATATTATGATACATGAAAACTGACAAATGAATTAGGATTGACTTTACGCAATCACCTAGCAGATATCCATAATAATAAGAATGGGAATTTTCATGAATGTGATAGGTCAATTAATAATATACGCGTAGACGTCTACCACGTCTACTCACAGCGTTGTATTGTATAGAAATTATGAGACTACACTACGCAGATATGCACCAGCGGTATACCAATTCTATTAAGAGTAGATCTATGTACGGTTTCGGCCCTTTATTCTGTACTAGCGACCGCCCGCGACTTCGTCTGCGTAAGTTTTTTTTGTTATCCCTCGGGAACAATACTTTTTCTGAATGAAAGGTACCCTGTGTCCTTCTCTGTACCCGTGACAACGTGTATGAAAAATTTCAGTTACCTAGTCATAATCCTTACTAATATTATAAATGCGAAAGTCCGTTTGTTTATTTATTTGTTTGTTTGTTTGTTACGCCTTCACGTCGTAACTACTGAACCGATCATCATGAAATTTTGCATACACGTTGTCAGGGGTGCAGAAAAGGACATAGGGTACTTTTCATTCAGAAAAAACGTATAGTTCCCGAGGGATAGCAAAAAACTGTCCACGCAGACGAAGTCGCGGGCGGCCGCTAGTCATAAATAAAACACAATAAAAAATCCAAACAAATACTTTATTTTTCACTAAAGAAATCTTGTGCTTTTAACCTTGTTCTCTTAGCAACATTGATTTGTAGTAAGTTATCAGTGAGATTGTTGGTGGAGCTGTCCGTAGACTCCGTCCCAGGGGTGGTCGGTGGTGGTGCCACTTTAGGGGTCCTCGGCGTGTGCGTCCGCTTCGGGGTAGTGTGAGACAAGATGCCCATGTCGTTGGGGGTGAGTTTCAGCCGCGGGGATAACAGGTGCTTTGTGGCGAGCCTTCGCGCCGCTGGAGACATGCTGGCTAGCCTCTCTGTGTTGTTTCTGAAACTAAAAAATAATAAAACATGGTTAGATTATGCACGTGCAATCGTGTTAGTTTTCGATTAGTATTCACTTATCTGTTTATGATATAGGTGAATGGTGTGGTTTTTTCGAATGTAATACCGAGCCGTGACGGCTGCACTACAAACCTATTCGCCCATGATCGGCACAATTTATCGTAACATTGATGCTTTTGAAAGAACCTCTTTGAAGCATTTGTTACAAAACCGGCAACGTACGATGATTTGTGCCCATCATGGGCCAATATGTGTGGAGTACTCACACGGGCGTGCGCGGGGAGGGGCGCGGGGTGGTGGGGCGGCGGCGGCGCGCGGCTCGCTCGGCCAGCTGTAGCGCCAGTCGACTAGCATACCTAGTGTGTGTATGTGTGGAGTACTCACACGGGCGTGCGCGGGGAGGGGCGGCGGCGGCGCGCGGCTCGCTCGACCAGCTGTAGCGCCAGTCGACTAGCATACCTAGTGTGTGTATGTGTGGAGTACTCACACGGGCGTGCGCGGGGAGGGGCGCGGGGTGGGGGGGGCGGCGGCGGCGCGCGGCTCGCTCGACCAGCTGTAGCGCCAGTCGACTAGCATACCTAGTGTGTGTATGTGTGGAGTACTCACACGGGCGTGCGCGGGGAGGGGCGCGGGGTGGTGGGGCGGCGGCGGCGCGCGGCTCGCTCGGCCAGCTGTAGCGCCAGTCGACTAGCATACCTAGTGTGTGTATGTGTGGAGTACTCACACGGGCGTGCGCGGGGAGGGGCGCGGGGTGGTGGGGGGGCGGCGGCGGCGCGCGGCTCGCTCGACCAGCTGTAGCGCCAGTCGACTAGCATACCTAGTGTGTGTATGTGTGGAGTACTCACACGGGCGTGCGCGGGGAGGGGCGCGGGGTGGTGGGGCGGCGGCGGCGCGCGGCTCGCTCGACCAGCTGTAGCGCCAGTCGACTAGCATACCTAGTGTGTGTATGTGTGGAGTACTCACACGGGCGTGCGCGGGGAGGGGCGCGGGGTGGTGGGGCGGCGGCGGCGCGCGGCTCGCTCGACCAGCTGTAGCGCCAGTCGACTAGCATACCTAGTGTGTGTATGTGTGGAGTACTCACACGGGCGTGCGCGGGGAGGGGCGCGGGGTGGTGGGGCGGCGGCGGCGCGCGGCTCGCTCGGCCAGCTGTAGCGCCAGTCGACTAGCATACCTAGTGTGTGTATGTGTGGAGTACTCACACGGGCGTGCGCGGGGAGGGGCGCGGGGTGGTGGGGCGGCGGCGGCGCGCGGCTCGCTCGGCCAGCTGTAGCGCCAGTCGACTAGCATACCTAGTGTGTGTATGTGTGGAGTACTCACACGGGCGTGCGCGGGGAGGGGCGCGGGGTGGTGGGGCGGCGGCGGCGCGCGGCTCGCTCGACCAGCTGTAGCGCCAGTCGACTAGCATACCTAGTGTGTGTATGTGTGGAGTACTCACACGGGCGTGCGCGGGGAGGGGCGCGGGGTGGTGGGGCGGCGGCGGCGCGCGGCTCGCTCGGCCAGCTGTAGCGCCAGTCGACTAGCATACCTAGTGTGTGTATGTGTGGAGTACTCACACGGGCGTGCGCGGGGAGGGGCGCGGGGTGGTGGGGCGGCGGCGGCGCGCGGCTCGCTCGACCAGCTGTAGCGCCAGTCGCTCGCGGGCGCCCGCCTCCAGTATATGGTACGCAGCACCCGCACCCACGCTGCAACAATACCAAATAAATATTAGGTCTTTACCTATGAAATTGCCGATATTTTGTCACATACAGAGAAAATAATAACTTCTATAATTTAAAATTTTAACAAAATCGTGAATATTACATCGAATTATGATCATGATAGTTAACTATCAGTAAAAATAAAGTCCATATTTTAGCTTTCGTGACATTAAAAAAAAGATCTTGAAAGTGACTTTTTTTTTGTGAGCAAAAAAAAGGGTGACCGAAGGGGTTGTAACTTAACCAAAACTTATTTTTTCGCTTATCTTAAATGGAAATAAGTTAGCATAGTGTTCAAACATTAGTACATAAAAGTTTTGTTACATGAGTGTTCATGGTTGTTAAATGAACAAAGAAAATGCTATTATGAAAAATGCAACTTCTTGAAAAATCTCCATACAAATCGGCAATTTCATAGGTAAAGACCTATTATTAAACAAACTTAAATCAAAGTTGTAAAAAATTTGTGTTTTGGAAATAATGACGATATACCACAAACACCCTGACCCTAGAATAAAGAAAGTGAAAGAGCGTGCCCTGGATGTCCAGTTGATGAAATGAGCGTGCCCTAGGTCATGAGCGGGGACTGGTCGGGCCGTCGCTACAATGTAGCAGTGCTGCAATGTGTGAGGTACAGTGTGGTACTGACGCGGGCAGCGGCGTGTCGCCCCCGTCGAGGCGGAAGGGCGTGCCCTCGATGTGGCCCCAGGTCATGAGCGGGGACTGGTCGGGCCGTCGCTACAATGTAGCAGTGCTGCAATGTGTGAGGTACAGTGTGGTACTGACGCGGGCAGCGGCGTGTCGCCCCCGTCGAGGCGGAAGGGCGTGCCCTCGATGTGGCCCCAGGTCATGAGCGGGGACTGGTCGGGCCGTCGCTACAATGTAGCAGTGCTGCAATGTGTGAGGTACAGTGTGGTACTGACGCGGGCAGCGGCGTGTCGCCCCCGTCGAGGCGGAAGGGCGTGCCCTCGATGTGGCCCCAGGTCATGAGCGGGGACTGGTCGGGCCGTCGCTACAATGTAGCAGTGCTGCAATGTGTGAGGTACAGTGTGGTACTGACGCGGGCAGCGGCGTGTCGCCCCCGTCGAGGCGGAAGGGCGTGCCCTCGATGTGGCCCCAGGTCATGAGCGGGGACTGGTCGGGCCGTCGCTACAATGTAGCAGTGCTGCAATGTGTGAGGTACAGTGTGGTACTGACGCGGGCAGCGGCGTGTCGCCCCCGTCGAGGCGGAAGGGCGTGCCCTCGATGTGGCCCCAGGTCATGAGCGGGGACTGGTCGGGCCGTCGCTACAATGTAGCAGTGCTGCAATGTGTGAGGTACAGTGTGGTACTGACGCGGGCAGCGGCGTGTCGCCCCCGTCGAGGCGGAAGGGCGTGCCCTCGATGTGGCCCCAGGTCATGAGCGGGGACTGGTCGGGCCGTCGCTACAATGTAGCAGTGCTGCAATGTGTGAGGTACAGTGTGGTACTGACGCGGGCAGCGGCGTGTCGCCCCCGTCGAGGCGGAAGGGCGTGCCCTCGATGTGGCCCCAGGTCATGAGCGGGGACTGGTCGGGCCGTCGCTACAATGTAGCAGTGCTGCAATGTTGAGGTACAGTGTGGTACTGACGCGGGCAGCGGCGTGTCGCCCCCGTCGAGGCGGAAGGGCGTGCCCTCGATGTGGCCCCAGGTCATGAGCGGGGACTGGTCGGGCCGTCCCTACAATGTAGCAGTGCTGCAATGTTGAGGTACAGTGTGGTACTGACGCGGGCAGCGGCGTGTCGCCCCCGTCGAGGCGGAAGGGCGTGCCCTCGATGTGGCCCCAGGTCATGAGCGGGGACTGGTCGGGCCGTCGCTACAATGTAGCAGTGCTGCAATGTTGAGGTACAGTGTGGTACTGACGCGGGCAGCGGCGTGTCGCCCCCGTCGAGGCGGAAGGGCGTGCCCTCGATGTGGCCCCAGGTCATGAGCGGGGACTGGTCGGGCCGTCCCTACAATGTAGCAGTGCTGCAATGTTGAGGTACAGTGTGGTACTGACGCGGGCAGCGGCGTGTCGCCCCCGTCGAGGCGGAAGGGCGTGCCCTCGATGTGGCCCCAGGTCATGAGCGGAGACTGGTCAGGGCCGTCGCCGGGGCGCGGGGAGGGCGTCGCCAGGTACGGATACTCGCTGCCCTTCTCCAACGATATGCTCACGCCGTCCACACCGATCTTGCCGGTCACGCTCGCGTCCTGTTTGAAAATAAATAAGGTCTAGGATGAATGATAAGCCCTGTCTAAACATCGATCATCGTACACGCGGAATGCGGAATTGCCGCACTATCGTCGATAGCTCTTTAATACTATAAGCGCACTGCATAAGCGTGTTCACCGAGAGTTAACCACATCACTATTATTGGATTCTGGCATGACATGGCAAAGTGTTGGTTGTCCAACCAGGGGGCTAATTGTCTAACTTTAAAAATCTATCGCAAAATCTATCGCTTTCGTTTGACAGATGGATGTGACACATTGCTGCATTTCTTTGGTAAGTTTTTATTTGTGCCAAAAAGAAACTTTAATGGATTACATCCTGAAAGCGATTGCGATAGATTTTGAAGTTAGACAATAGAAAGGCGGTCTCCATACATAAATGTCAGAACAGTACCCTTTTCGACCAAAGCCAACATTTCATAAAATACTTTAGAAATATTTTCTCAATACTATACTTCTCAATGTACTAAATAGATGATAAATGTATTTTTTCGTCCATGACTATGACTAAACTAGTGAAAGTTTATTTAGGTTTTCGATTTTGTGAGAATAAAAAGAAAATAAAACGTACAGTCGCCGGCAAACATGTTGAAATCGGGTGCGGATTGCGCAGAACGCGTATTTTGGGTATGCGTAGCGGTGAGGTACGCGGGCGGCGGGAGAGGGGCGCGCGCTATTGGTCGCTCGCAAGTGCACATGCGCGAACTTTTCCCCACTCCGTCGAAAGAGCGTCAAGAGGCAGGGTCCTAATTGGCCCGTCGCACAATTTAGTATAGGTAATAAAATAAGTATTTGTATTGTCTGTGTTTTGTATATTTTAATATGTTCTTGGCGTGTGATGTGTGCCAATAAAAAAGTTTCATTCATTCATTCAGATGTTTGCTGGAATCTGTACCTGTGTCCTCGCGATGGCGCTGATAGCTTCCTTGTTCTTGACGTGGTCGAACGGCTCGGCGCGCAGCCGCGTGTTGTGGTGCAGCAGCTCGGGCTTCGGAGCCGGCTTCTGACTCTCCGCGCCGTCCGGCACGTACATTATGTAGTTCTTCGCCTTGTAGCGCCAGGTGTCCAACTAAAATACAAGTTTGTTTTGAAAATTGAACATGTAAAAACTTATGTACCTACGATTCAAAACCAACCGGCTCGCGTCGAAGCGCCTTTTACATTTATGCCAAAGGAAAGCGTATTGGCTAATTCCATATTTGTAAGAAAACTAACATGCCGCGGCAGCCGGTCGGCTCCGCACGCAATATGAAAAGACATTGAACCTTTTTGTATGGAGCCTGGCATACCTACAGTTGCAAGTACCTAAAATGACATATTTTGGTGTACACCTATAAAACATATACCAATCGACACAGAAGATGATTAGAAACAACAAATACTCTTTGACAAAATGTCGTAAATGATATACTTTCTGAGATATTTCAGTTTGAAGATGTTAAATAAAATATTTTTTTTCCTCAAAAAATATGTTTTGAATGATCAATATTATTCATTAATTAAAATCTGATCTTATTAACATAAACCAAAACATCAGAGAGAAAAAAGGCAAGCAAAATCAAACAAATCAGTTACCTAGGTACTTAGTTAAAAAAAAAAAATAACGTTCATTGTTGGCCTCATTTTCAACATTTGAATGCAGAAATGCCGCTGGCGGCAACGGGGGCGATTCTTGGTGCTGAACCCACGACATGAACCACACCACGCTCAGACGTGGGAACAGCAACCAAGTGTCCTATTACCCGCTATGCAACGCAAGAGCAGTAGTGTCCTTTAATTTGGCTCCTGCTTTCTCGGGTATTATTTATTTATAAAATAAAACACCAACAACCTCTCGCAGGAGTAGATTACTAACAACATAAACAATAACATTTTGTTCTACGAGTTTTCCGAAAACCAACAAAAAAAAATCGACTCTCCAAATCTTCATACCTACAAATGTCCCGAACAGCTGATCGAGTTTTGTGTGTAAAGTCGATATTTTGTCCGGTCAGTCTCAAAAATGGCACCTCAAAATAGCGCCCCACTTACAAACTGAGCCCTACTGTTACAAGTTATTTTCTACAAAGTGATAAAAGATCTGATTTTGTACACAATAAGCTTATTTTGTATAAAATAAGTGATATAAGATGTGATTTTGTACAAAATAAAGCTTCGTACAGACTGACGCGAATTCGCCACGCGATGCGGCATTTTAGCTATCGCTATCGCTTTGAGTTAGGTGATCAAAATCCGCCAAAATGCCGCATCGCGCGCGGAATTCCCCTCAGTCTGTACGAAGCTTTAGATGTGATTAGGTACAAAGTAAGCACCCAGTTTGTAAGTGGGACGCTATTTAGAGGTGCCTTTTTTGCGTGCTGTTTTAGTTCGTGAACCGTTATATATACCGTGATATTCTTGATCGATTATGGACCACGAAAGACGTATTCTGCAAAATACAACACAAACTACCGAGCTGTGCGCCGCGCCGTTTGCCAGCACAGCGGCGCCGGCACCGCACCATGGTAATGTGTCCGCGCGCTAAAACAGCAAAGATCTGTTCCCAGCATCCTGGGCAACGAATTTACCTTGTGTTTATATATTAATGAATAATACCCGAGAAAGCAGGAGACAAATAAAAGGGCACTACTGCGGCTCTTGCATTGCATAGCGGGTAATAGAACACTTGGTTGCTGTTCCCACGTAATGAGCGTGGTGTGGTTCATGTCGTGGGCTCAGCACCAAGAAACACCCCCGTTGCCGCCAGCGGCATTTCTTCATTCAATAATTGCTAGGCATAATGTTGTAAATAAGGCCAACGACGAGCGTTAATTTAGTTTTTTTTTAAACTAAGTAACTGATTTGTTTGATTTTGCTTGCCTTTTCTTCTCTCTGCTGTTTTGGTTTATGTTATTAAGATCAGATTTTAAATAATGATAATTGATCATTGAAAATATATTTTTTGATAAAAAAAATTATTTTATTTTACATCTTCAAACTGAAATATCTCAGAAAGTATATCATTACGACATTTTTTCAAAGAGTATTTGTTGTTTCTAATCATCTTCTCCGTCGATTGGCGTATGTTTCATAGGTGTACAACAAAATATGACATTTTAGGTACTTACAACTTTAGGTATGCCAATAAGGTTCGATGCCTTTTGCAGACCTGCTGCAGTTACCAGCATGCTAGTGACTGGCAGAGATAGAAAAAATTAAATAACAATTTGACTGTTTATGGCATTCTGCATTACAACAACTACAGTCTGGTCGGCCTGTTACTCAATAGAGGGCAGGACCATGGCCGCCTCGACCAGCGCCAACGAGGCCGCCTCCGACTGCAACTGCGATGCCAGCTTGGTGCCCCGTTTCTTGTCCTCCATTGCAACAACAATGTGACAGTTTGGCACAATATTATACTGCATTACAACAAATACCTCATGTGGCCTCTGAGTCTGGTGGGTCTGTTGCTCAATAGAGGGCAGGACCATGGCCGCCTCGACCAGCGCTAACGAGGCCACCTCCGACTGCAGCTGCGATGCCAGCTTGGTGGCTCGTTTCTTATCCTCCATTGCAATAACAATGGGACTGATTTGGCACAATATTATACTGCATTACAACAAATACCTCATGTGGCCTCTCAGTCTGGTCGGCCTGTTGCTCAATAGAGGGTAGGACCATGGCCGCCTCGACCAGCGCCAACGAGGCCACCTCCGACTGCAGCTGCG
This sequence comes from Agriphila geniculea, assembly GCA_943789525.1. NCBI lineage: Eukaryota > Metazoa > Arthropoda > Insecta > Lepidoptera > Crambidae > Agriphila > Agriphila geniculea. The sequence continues at coordinate 9,758,103 of OX038889.1, forward strand.
ATGCCAGCTTGGTGCCTCGTTACTTGTCCTCCAATGCAACAACAATGTGACAGATTGGCACAATATTATACTGCATTACAACAAATACCTCATGTGGCCACTCAGTCTGGTCGGCCTGTTGCTCAATAGAGGGCAGGACCATTGCCGCCTCGACCAGCGCCAACGAAGCCACCTCCGACTGTAGCTGCGATGCCAGCTTGGTGCCTCGTTTCTTGTCCTCCAATGCAACAACAATGTGACAGATTGACACAATATTATACTGCATTACAACAAATACCTCATGTGGCCTCTCAGTCTGGTCGGCCTGTTGCTCAATAGAGGGTAGGACCATGGCCGCCTCGACCAGCGCCAACGAGGCCACCTCCGACTGCAGCTGCGATGCCAGCTTGGTGGCTCGTTTCTTGTCCTCCATTCCAATAACTCGGTCGTAACTTGCATTGTCCTCACTTGTGTGACTGGCTAGGAATGAATCTGTAAAAATATTTTCTTTAGTTTAGAGAAATGTGATTTTCACAATGGTAAATTGGGCATTGAAATTGATATTAATTTAATTATTATGTAAGGTTAAAATGTAATGTGGGAAGCAACATGAGTGTGAATGAGAGGTGAATAGTTTGAAAGTAAGGTGATGAAAGAGACAAAACAGAAATGACAGATATGCAATCTGTGAGCGAGATAGTAAATTATGTATTGTTAGAAGTAAGAAAGAGACAAACAATCAATGATTATTATGGCCGAGTCACTCTTTTACTTTCAATTATACATGATCATGACACTGAAGTTTCAAGTTAAGTTTAATCAAATTAATATGTCACATTTTATGCTCCAAGAAATAATGTAACATCATGTTGATCATGCATGATACATAATATATTATTGAATGGTGTTGATTTACTTAATAATAAAGTACAAACCGAGACTGTGTTTATCAGTGATATCTTTAGATTTGTCAGTTTCTGTGTTTTGTTCCGCATTTGGCCTCTGTTCCCTCACTGTTGGTGCACACGGTGAGTATGGACGGTCTATGTTTGGTGTGTCAAATGTTGCTGGGGAATTATCTGTAACAATACAAAACATGTTTATTTAACTTTTGCATACTTAACTATTTCTGTTAAAAAGCACCACATAAGGGAAAATATAATAAGGTGTAATCAAACCTTACTAAATTACTAAAGTATAGATTGCTGTAAATTAATATTAATAAAGATGGGTAAAATCTTCAGAATATACTTGGTCTTGTACAGAAAAACCAGGTGTCTTAAAATGATAGGTTTATTTAATGACAGAATCCTGAGATGTTAGGTTTTAACACTTTTCTGGAGGCAAGAAACACATGGCGAGATTGTAAAATCCGTTCTCTTAGATAGTGTCGCCCCTTTATCGCGCCGGCTTGTCAAAGGATGCCGCCGCACAAACAAAGCATACCGCGTGCGGCGTACACCCGCAAGTGAATTTGGATTTTGGCAGTTTACATGTGCCCTAGTTTATTACCGGTGTTCCTGTCTCTAAACACAAGTGCTTGCGGGTGTACCGACACTATCTAAGCGACAGACTAATGACAGTAAGAAATTCCAAAGCCACATTTCCCAAACAACAAACAATGTCATGTCATAAGATGTAGTGTCACTTTTAAAACCTTTTGATACCCCGCTTATTGATGTAGTGTCCACGAAGGTTGACACTTTCGCTTAATATTAATTTAAGCTACTCTCTTGATAGCCTATTCTTGAAAAGTAAAAAAAAACCATTACAATTATCTTACATGGTTCTGTGGGAGGTCTAGTACCACTGTACTTTCTTGTGATTTCAGCAAGTCTAGTGTAGTCTTTGTTTTCAGTTGCTTCTAAAAATTCATTTTGGGCTTTCAACTTCTCTAAATCAGGAAAAAAATCTCTTTGAATTATTTTTGCAATACCCTGAAACACAAATAATAGAAAATCTCTTTAGCTGTTATATTTTTAAGTAATTAAAAATACCAATCATTGGATTGGTCCCACTATTTCCATTGAGAATCACCATTAATGGTAATAGTGGCACTAACTTTCCCACAATTACCATCGTTTTATGGAAGTTTTTGACATGATAATGTAGATCGATGAACGCCGGCTACATGCACGAAAAATTTTCACGTTCCGCAAGCAAGAGAGCTTACGTTGTTTATAAAGTGAAGTGAATATTTAATGTGAATACAATGTTTTCTTATGATGTTATCACGTAAAATAATTATCGTCCGTAAACCATCTTTACAGACAACCAATTTTTAAACAAGCTGGCTTGCTGAGTGCCATGCACTGAAACGTTTATATTATAAACAGGTAAGGTTATAAAATAACTTTTGTCTCAATAAAAACTCTCTTGTCGGGTGTGTGCTCCTACATATAATAGTGATCTGTGGTGTGCTCCTAGTGGAGGTTGTTCTGGGACACAATCATATGAAAAGTAATTCCCACTATTTCCATTGGTCTATTCTTAAATGAATGGCTATAGTGGGACTGTTTAGAGAAAAAAGTGAAGTCTTTACCATTGCAATGGTAGTGGGAATAATGGGACCAACCCCAATCATTATATTTTATATTTGGTAGGTACCATTATATTGAGAAGACACTCTAGCATAGTATCCTTACGTATCAATGCGAAAGTAAGTTTGTTACATCTACATCTTATCAACTGATCATGTCAGGGATACAGACAAGTGAATAGGATATCTTTTATCCAGAAAAATATGGTTCCTGAGGAATACAAAAATAACTATCCACGCGACGAACCAGGACTCTCCGAGCAAAGTTGCAGGCGGTTGGTAGTTTTATTTATAATAAATTAGTGCCCACCTGTGACTCTACTGCGCGGACAGTTTTGAAAAGTACTCTATGTCCTTCTCTGTACAGTACGAGGCATATATCTTGAGATCGGGTGGAGATTGCGCGGAACGCGTATTTTGGGCATGCGTAACGGTGAGGGGCGCGCGCGGCGGGATAGGGGCCCCCGCGGCGGGATAGGGGCGCGCCAAGAACCTTATATATGACTCTGGACATTGCGTCACCTTTTGGGGCTTGAAGAACGAAAAAATAACCTTGAATGACGTCAACGATATTTTCCATCTCTTTCATTAGGGTGACAACAATGTTGTCCTTTCGTAGGACAGTCACTACAAATAGGTACTTACTACAGACTATCAACTTATGCCTACGGCGTAAGTTTTTTGGACGACCAATCCAAACATTCAAAAGTGTTTAGATTCTAAACATTTGAATGTTTAGAAATGTTAATAAAAAGTTACCGCATTCCTTAACAGAGCTCCCTTTTAATTTGTTTAAAAGTAAATTGATTAATTTTCTTGTTCAAAAATGTTTTTACTCTGTTAAAGAATGTCAAGATTATAAAATTAACTCAAATATTTAATTAACATTTACTTGACATGATTTAATAACAATAATGACATGATAATAATTCTAATGATATAACAATTGTGTAATATTCACATGCCCAACGTTGGTAAGACAGAAGAACTTTATGAAAAATCAGACCTATGTACTTACTCTGTTTTCAGTGAATAAATAATTTCATTCATTCATTCATTCATTCATTTCATTCATTCATTCATAGAATAGTTTAGATGTTAGTTAGTGCCAAAGTTTGTATGTTTGGGTATCTCTAAACGCACAAACATTCGCATTTAGAATATTACTGCATTTATAGGATTATTACTACTCTTGACCAACCATATTATATCCTTTCTATATATTAATTCAAACCCACCTTTTGGCCAGCGGCGGCGCGCAACACAAAATATTTACTTAATGATTATTTTCGGTTGGCTCCTCTCCGGATGGACGATACTGTTTTGGAATGGTGGTCACACTGGGGGTCAAGTCTGCTATTGTTAACATCATATAATCGTGTTTCAATGGTGTTTGAACGGTAATGCTTTTTAACACAGTTCTTGATTCTTAAACCCAAAACTGAGACACAGTGTCTAACGGGTTTGGATTTTTAGGAAAATAATGTGTTTCAATTTTGGGTTTACAAAAACAAGAATTGTGTCAAAAAGCATTACCATCCACACCATTGAAACACGATTACGGCGTTAGTCACGATAATAGCAAACTTGACCCCTTGGTCCTGTACGGTCCGGCTGGTTAAAAGTCAAAACATGGAGATACGTGGTGAGTTTTATGACTTAGGTACAGATGCCGGCATATATATTGGCAAGAAAATGAAAGAGACAAAAGATGCGCAGTAGCCATAAACTTAGTGTTTATGGCTACTGCGCATCTTTTGTCCCTTTCTTTCTCTTGCCAATATATATGCCGGGCAGTATACACACCTGCCCTTCCACCCTAAAGTCACGTGTATTTTTATTTTGTACAATGAGGAATGTCAAAAAAAACAAATTGGCTGAATATTTTTATAGGCAGGAATAAGCGCCCTTAGTAATAGAAAAAAGTTTTAGAATTTTCGGTTGTGTGAAAAAGAAAATTAAGTCTCATTATTAGTCATTGTATTAAAAAAAGTTGCAATATAAAATGTCAAAACTGCATTATTTTGGCCGTTGAAAATAATTTCCCTCTAATGGTAATTGGGATATACTATAATTGTTTCTTTTCCTCATCGTTTCGGAATCTGAAAAATAAAATAAGATTAATTTCAATGATTTCAAAAGGAAGGATGCGCCCATTTGAGTATTTTGCCTTACAATTCCTTCATACTATCAAAATCAGCGACATCTGTTAGAACCCACTCGAACTACTACGGTATTAGAGGTGAGCAAAAAAGATTACTGAAGTGTACTTTAGTTCAATTGGAGTTAAAAACTAGTTCACTCATCTAGTTCAATTGGGCCGCTAGCAAAATTTTTTTATGGTTATAATAACAGTTTTTCGATGCTCATAAATAAAACGTCAATCATAATAAAATCTCAATCAGGTTTATTTAAAATTAGATATTTTTGATACTAATATTATAATCTATTAACTAGTGTATTATTAAATATAAAGAAGAAAGCTTTGTTTGTTGGTTTGATTGTTTGTAATGAATAAACTCAAAAACTTACTGATCTGATTTTAAAATTCTTTTACCTTCATCAGCGACTAACATTAGCTTTTAGATAATCTAAGCATTAGCTGTATTTTATTTAAAAAAAATTAGAGATCCCTATGAAAATAGGAATAATGAAACCCACAGTATCATATTTTTTATATAAAAGTGATTATTGATCGGAAGACATTTCGTATCATGATATTAATCCTTGTCCAACTATTTAGTTGGACAAGGATTAATATCATATCATATGGATAGTAGGCGCCCCTTGACAAAGTATATTTATACTTTGTCAAGGGTGTAAACTATGGATTTTGTACATAAAAATTAATTGATAATAAGTTTATATACCTACCTTTAAAAAAACTTGAAGTAAATTAATACTTATATTTTAGGGGTAATTTGCCAACTAAGTGCGATAGTAGGCGCCCCTTGACAAAGTATATTTATACTTTGTCAAGGGGCGCCTACTATCGTAGGGGGTAATTTGCCAACTAAGTGCGATAGTAGGCGCCCCTTGACAAAGTATAAATATACTTTGTCAAGGGGCGCCTACTATCGCACTTAGTTGGCAAATTACCCCTAAAATATAAGTATTAATTTACTTCAAGTTTTTTTAAAGGTAGGTATATAAACTTATTATCAATTAATTTTTATGTACAAAATCCATAGTTTACACCGAAGTGAAGCGAGGGCGGGTCGCTACTTGATTTTATAAATATAATCTGTTCAATATGTCACTTTACATGAGTAAATTTATTAAAGCTACCTATCAATCGTCCATTTAATCAACATTTTTGAGTAATTTGTGCATAATTTTTTGTACTAAAATTATCAAAATTATCTTTTGGTGTTGTAATTAAATTTTTTTTTTTTTTTTTTTTTTTTTTTTTTTATTTACTTAAGGCACAATTACAGACAACAGATAGAGAAACATACAAAAATATAAGTTAAAATTAGCAAGGTTATATCTGAGCCCAATTACAAAAGTGCACAGCATTTGCAATAATTTTACCAAATAATAATGAAAACACAATTAGGAAAATAAAAATTGAAATTGATAAATACAAAATTGAGAAATGCCAAAAAAACACAATTTACTTAATCAAATAAGTTCTACATAAAACAGAAAAAAATAGTAATTAAAATAAATTTTATGACAGTAGTGGCATTAGTGACTTCTTGAATGCAGGGACACTACAGTTAAAAAGATCAACATCAGTACAAATATCATTAAAGTAGGCACACATTCTGTACAGAGGGTTGTTTCGAGAAACATTATTTTTTGAAGGGGGTATGTTGAATAACCGCGGAATGCGCACAGACCGAGTCGGCACCCTGAATAATAATATCTCCATCAAATCACTGTCCAGAAATCCGTTTGTGATCTTATGAAGAGTACATAAGTCATTCATCCACCTACGCTTCTGCAAGCTAGCGATGTTGAAGTAGCTGAGACGCTCACAGTAGTCACCCAATTTACGACGCAAACCAATCCTAGTGCATAAAACACGTAAAAACTTACGTTGGATAGCCTCAATCCTGTCAATGTGACATTGATAAACAGGGGACCAGACCGAAGAACAGTACTCGAGGATACTCCTAACTAAGGATCCATACAAAATTACCCAAGAATTAATGTTCTTAAAAGGCTTAGCATTGCGGAGCACAAAGAACAACATTTTGTTAGCCTTGTTGCAAATGTAGTCATAATGGGGTCGGAATGATAGAATTGAGTCGTAATACACTCCCAGGTCTCGAATGGTCGCAACACGAACAAGAATAGAGCCACTTATATTATAATCATATGTCAGTGGATTTTTATTTTTAGTGAAAGAGATCACGTGACATTTGTCAATATTTAATGACATATGATTAGTTTTACACCAGCAATCAATAGAGTCTAATGATTCTTGTAAGGCCTCGCAGTCGGTAATATTAGTGATGCGATTAAAAATTTTTATATCATCTGCGAAAGCGAGACACTCACTTTTAATGTTGTTCAGCAGATCGTTGATAAAGATTAAAAATAAAAGTGGGCCCAAATTTGATCCTTGTGGGACGCCTGAGGTCGACTCAAATGGAAAAGAATCATAGCCACTTAACGCTACAAGCTGAGTACGATTGAGAAGGTATGAAGTGAGCCAGCGCAATAGATTTCCATTGATACCAAGATGTTCGGCTTTAGAAACTAGAATAGAATGACTGACACGGTCGAATGCTTTTGAAAAATCCGTATAAATGGCATCAACTTGTCCTCTACTATCAAACGAGTTACATAAGAAGGTGGTATATGTTAAAAGATTAGAATTGGTCGATCTCCCTGACACAAAACCATGCTGCTTTGGACTAAGTATGGGACGTACGTGGTTATAAAAGTGCTGGTAGACAAGCGACTCAAAAATCCGAGCAAACCAGTTCAGAATACTAATAGGACGATAGTTAGCTATATTGTGTTTATCGCCAGATTTATAGATAGGTGTAATTTTTGCTATTTTCCATAAAGCGGGAAAAGTACCCTCCTTTAAAATACTCAACACGGAGTCATGTCGGATTTGCAGCTGATTCGTGGCGAAATTATGACATGGAAAATCAGGGGTATAAGACGTAGATCCCCCACTTACGTAAACAGAAGAGAAGAATTCAGCAAATAGATTTACTATAGCATCCCCTGATGTAGCAACACGATCATTAAGGTACATACGATTAGGTATAATATTCGTAAGTCTCTTACTTTTCGTAAAACGCCAAAAAGCCTTTATATTGCATGTTAAATCCTTTTCGATTTTAGAGATGTAGGATTTAAAACATTCGTCAAACATATCCTTTGATCGTTGTCTCAGCTTGGAATAATCGTCCCAATCTCTAGGATTTTTAAAGCGTTTGTACTTATTGTGATATTTGAATTTGAGTTTAAGAACCTTTTTCAGCCCCACGGAAAACCAAATGGGATAACTATTTCCACGTACTCTTGCCTTCGGGGTATATTCGTTAACTATAAGATAGAGTTGATTGTAGAAAAATTGAACTAAATTATCACAGTCGAGAACACTAGCATAGTGAGCCCAGTCTATCTCCTTCAGTTTCTCAATGCATTGCTCAAAATCGGTTTTATAGAAGCGTAGTCGCTCAAAAAGATTATTAGGACGCAAAGGAGCTTCTTGTCGGGCGTAAAGAAGTTCAAACGGAGGGTGATGAACATCAAGACGACTAATGGGAATGGCCTGCAGTAAAGAAAAAGACTCATGGCAATTAGTGATCGCCAAATCCAGTATTCTATTATTGTGATTTGTAATAAAATTCAACTGCGATACACTAATCGACTGAAACATTTCACAAAGAATTTCAGATTTTGGACAGGAACCATTCAGTGGACTCTTAGTGTCACTTGACCACGCTATGTCACCCAAATTAAAGTCACCGATGATACATGAGAGCTGTTCGGGGTTCGACGATATTATATTTATGCAATTACTAATAAAGCCTTGAAAATCACTCAATGGTAAATAATCGGGGAGATACACGATACATAAATTTAATGTGAGTTTCTGATTAATGGTCAGCTGTATCCACAAATCTTCGACATAGGCTGATTGCCAATCACTATTATTATCACTATTATTTTGTAAATCACCAACATCTAAATCAAATCAAAATGAAAAAACTTTATTCAAATAAACTTTAAGAAATTAAATGCTTTTGAGTTGTTTTTATTTTTTCTACCACCCGTTTGCTGATTTTTTTGCTGATAAGAAAAGCGGGCGCAAGATAAATCAGCTTTATCAGAAATCAGAAGTAATACGTAAACTGACTTATTGAACAGACTTTACCTATTTACATAAACTTCTGCGTTTGCGCAAGCTTGTTAATAAAAATGAAATTTAAGTCAATGTAATTTAATAAATACAACACATCAGAGATTATTTTATCCTAGGTTTTTACTCAAGTAATAAACCTTAAAGCAAAGCTGCGGCCGGTCACTATACTGCATAACATGGGAGGCAGGTGCTTCGTTTTCTGAGTTTGAGGCTTGAAATAGGGCTCTTTTCGGTGTTTTGGAATTATGTGACTACATATTTCTTTACACACTGGATCATTAGGAAATCTGTAATTAATTGAAACGTAATGTACATTATAATTTTTGCAGCGAATATGTTTCATAGGAAATGTTAATAATAGCATATGTATATGAGAAATTTCTGTACGCAGTGTTCGTAATTTATCCTTTCCCTTTACTTTCGTTCTTCGAGTTAATTAGCTATAGAACTAAATGAACTAAAGATTTAATATGGACTCAAGTGAACTAGTACATTTGAATCATGATGGATGACCCATCTCTAGTGCCTCGAACAATAACTAGTAATAGCAATATTTCAAACTCAATTAAAATTGTTAGACATGCAATAAAAATAATGTAAAGCTACTTACGAATGATTCAATATTCCATGCAACTTTTTAACTTTTGCAGCATAATTTTTGCAATCTACAAATGCACAATTCGGCATTTTTATGTCACGTCAATCACCGTCTGTCTACCATAGTGTTCCGCGGATGACTGAATCGCGTTGGCCCTAAAACTGTAATTTTAGGGCCAACCAACTGGCGTCATTTCGTAGCGACGTTGACCGTGTCCTTACGCTAGTAATATATAAGTCTATGATTAATTTTTATTTTGTTACTACGAATAAACAATGGGTGTCAAAGACCATAATAACTAGTATAGTAGTAAGGTAGTAAGTTAGGTAGGTCCGATTCTTAGCTGAAACTGATCTAAATTGTTTCACTCAACTCCGTAAGATAATATTTTAGTTTACATTACATTTTTTCTCTCTGTTAAGAATACAAAAAAATTCCGCTCTCAAAGTTAAATGTGGCATAAAAACATAAAATGTAATGTTAGGTAGGATAAACGTAAATTTTTCATCCAAATCTTTCTTTCACAGTTCTGCTGTGATTATGGTCACCCTGCGATATGCAGATAATATTTCTAAAGCTTCTTATGTGTCGAAAATGAATACAGATTTGTACATATTATATTTATTATATTGAAATAAAAAATACGTAATTAAGGTGGAATTATAATTAACTTCTATAATATTTCCGAATTAGATCGGAAACAATCTTTCAAATCTGCTAAAATTCAGATTTCTGAGAAGGAAAAATTGAATGCTGAAAATACTTAAAAAAACACTTACTTGTGAAATATAATGTTAGAATTTGGTTTTGAAACACTTTTGCAATTTTGCACAATGCAACACATGCTTTGTAACGCGAATTTTATTTAAATAATTTTATATTTTTGTACATAAACGTGAGATGCGGTGGAAAATCATTGACATTAGTGACATGTCAAATCAAAGACAATTCCATCAGTGATGCCACCTTATTTTTATTTGGTAACTTATGAAATATGGAGAAATTACTGTTAAACGTAAAATATTGTAATAACAAAATGGACTCATCTGTCCTCTAAATAATTACTTTGGCATGTACTAATAAATTTTTACATCATGTAACTAATTTAAAGTGTGCCGATATTTACATTTATTTAGAAAATCTAATTAATTTTTGTACATGACCTGGGTAAAATTGACTATGGATTGGGATATTTTGTACTTAGCATGGCAATTCCAGTCACAGTGTGAGAGGGATAAAAGATATCTGCAAAGGTGAATGACCTCATCCCCAACCATCCTTCAGTAGTAGAATGTCCAGTGTCATAGAATATGAATATAAGGTTCTTGGGGCGCGCGCTATTGGTCGCTCACAAGACCACATGCGCGAACTTATCCTCATTCCGCCGAAAAAATTTCAAGATATATGGCTCGTACTGTTGGGTTCTACTTTCCATTAGTTGGTCTCGAATTTGGGGGTGAAAGTGAGGGGGGAGGGAGGGGGGGTACTCCCTTACCCCCTCCTAAAATTTGGGAGTTAGGAAATGGATACTTTTTTTTTAAATGAATTTTCAATTTCCCCATCGTAGACTTAAAAGTAATGATAACAGCCAAATTACTGTTATTTTTCGGCAATTAAAGATAGGGAAGGGGAGGGGGAAGGGAAACAACTCCCTCCTCCAATCCCCATCTGCCGGTGATGCCTAGTTTTCGAGAAGTATTTTTTTGTGTAAATATAACCTCAAAACAAAAAATATGGAAATTAAGCAGGGGAGGCTAAAAAAAGGTGGGGAGAGGGAAGGGGACGTACATACAAAATTTCGCACGTAAAAAAAGTCGTTTCTGGCGCTTCGCCGGCCGCTGCCGCGGCACGCTCGCTTCGCTCGCTCGGCTTGCGCGCTGGGTTCATGTACACCTAACATGCTCGTCGCTACGCTCCTCGCACCTATCACGTGACCTGCGGCCTTTGGTCACCATTACAATGATTTAGCAGTGCTACCAACCTAGTGCGCCGCCATTAAACGTCAAAAATGACGACACTGGTCTAATTTTAGACAAATTCTCAATTTTCAGAAATTTATTTCTCGCTTATTATTTGGTTCCTAACCATAAAATTTGGTATTCGTGTTCCATATCATTAGTTCTTTACATAAAAAAAATATGAACTCAAAATTCGTGACCAACTAAAGGAAAGAAGAGCCAAGGATAAGGATAGTATAGATAGTCTCACCTCTACATACTCTTCCTCATCCAGAACCTTAGCTTTTTTCGATATCACTTTCTTTACAGGCACTTTAGGAATTTTGAAGACACTGCTCTCTGTTTGGAGTAATTTCATGTTTTGTAAGGCAGCCTCTCCTGGCTTTGTTGAAGGTTTATTCTCGTCGGACATTATCACAATAGTGTTTTTTTACAATTTCAATGCAAGCATGACTATCCTCAACACTTTTACAAAATGCTAATTCAATTCAACAAATAAAAGAAAATATTACGAAAATACAGACAGATTCACAGACGAAACACTGCCTGCTTTGCTTTGTTTTTGACATTTGACACCAAAGAGAATATAATATTTGACACGTCTTGTGACTTGACACTTGACGCTTTAGGCCAGCCACACACAGACGTAATCACGTAACGGAATTCCGAACGTAATTTCGACAATGTATGAAGATTCCGTACGGAAAAAACACGCTTGTGTGTGGCAGCCCATAGATTTTGTATGCAGCTGCTGCGTTCGGAATCACGTACGTACGGAATTCCGTTGCGTGATTCCGTCTGTGTGTGGCCGGCCTTAAGTTCTTGTTAATCTGTGGCAATTATTAGCTCCACAGACAATAAAACTAATGGTATACACACATACAGTGCCACAGAATACATAATAGTACAAAGTACAGAACATTCACTCCGCATGGTCATTTAAATAAATAGCGACTCTTGCTCAGACACAATAAAGTGCAATTTAGGTCGCACACCGCTTCCTTGCGTACAGTTATATTCACCTACAGGTTGCCTCTCTTTCTATCGCGTAGCTCTTAGCTCTTCTAACAACTTTAGGGTTGTCTTCTTCTAATCCTTCAACGCTCGAGCGGCCCCATCGGGCCGCACAACACAACAATGGAAAATCTATTGTCTCATTTTCTGTGCTTGAAGGATTAAATACTTTATTACAAGTTTTGTGTTTATAATGTGTACCTACCTACCTACTTAAATGTGAAAAAATTACGTTTCAAATAAACCTAGGCTAGATGTGCAGTTAACGCCACATTAGACTATGTGTTAAATTTGAGGCAGTCTTTATGCCACCGCCACCATACTGTTGCCGGTTACGGAATCCTTAAATCCAGAAATGTAGGTATTTAGTTAAGTAGGTATAATTCGCACAAAAAAAAAAGAATTAAGTAGGTGGGTACCTTAGGAAATTTGATCGAGAAAAATAGTCACGACCCGCCTCTGAATTTAAGTACCTATAACTACACGCTTTCCTACCTATAGTATAGGTTACACCTACTTATCAAAAATAGGTATGTACCTACTCATAAAAATTACGAGAAAAATAAACAAAATATAAATTTTTCTTATACATTTTAGAATCTTTCGGTAAAGCGAATAAACCGGTCAAGATCGAGTCGGACTCGCGCACCGAGGGTTCCGTACCATCATAATTGCACCATCAAACCACACTGCAGAGTAGAATAATCATATTAGTATTGCAGCTTTAGGTCAGCGCCATCTCTTGACCGATAGTGGAACTAATGTTAACTTTTTTAGAAATTTGATAATTTCTAAAAAAGTGTGCTACCTATATTGAGACATTGTTTTATTTTTCCTGTAATCTTTATATAAACTGCTATCACAAAAAATGATTTCTGATTTTTCTCTTTGCAAACTTCGGAGATAAGGGGGGAGACGGTAATTTTTTTTATATTTTTCATCATAATTTGAAAACTATGTGGCCTAAAACAAAAAGAAAAAATGATTAACAAGGTGCAAACGGCGTTCTATCATATGATATTCCACATGCCCTAGTCAAATTTTTTAGACTCTTTTTCAGTCCCTGTTGTAAAAAAGATATTTATTTTTTTATTAATTTCTTATTTACAAAATAGTTGGGCGAATGTCATCTAAAACTATTCCGAATTTCAAGTTGATACCATTAGTAGTTCTTGAGATATCCAGGTGTGACAGACAGACCGAGTCACACCATAAGGGTTCCTTTTTTACCATTTTGGTACGGAACCCTAAAAATGAAAACTTTGAATCCTTCTGTTTATTGCGACAGCCGTCCACGCAATAATTATTAGTATTACGATTCTCCATCCTTACTAATCCTTACTAATATTATAAATGCGAAAGTCCGTTTGTTTGTTTGTTTGTTTGTTTGTTTGTTACGCCTTCACGTCCTAACTACTGAACCGATCATCATGAAATTTTGCATACACGTTGTCAGGGGTACAGAGACGGACATAGAGTACCTTTCATCCCGAAAAAAAGTATTGTTCTCGAGGGATAGCAAAAAACCTTTCCACGCAGACGAAGTCGCGGGCGGCCGCTAGTATTATAAATGCGAAAGTCCGTTTGTTTGTTTGTTTGTTACGCCTTCACGTCTTAACTACTGAACCGATCATCATGAAAATTGCATACACGTTCTTAGGGGTACAGAGAAGGACATAGGATACCTTTCATCCCGAAAAAAAAATATTATTCCCGAGGGATGGCAAAAAATATTTCCACGCAGACGAAGTCGCGGGCGGCCGCTAGTTATTTATAAATTATAATAGTGTACGGTACAGTGCTGGGAGCAATAAATAATGATCGATTGACCGTCATAGAGGCACAGAATAACGCACGCGTGTACTCACAAGCGCGGCGGCAACCCTGACTGATTTTGCAACTCCGAGTTGTCGCGCGCTGTAGGTACTTATCGCGGTAGGTACGGGCGAGTGACGGATGCCTGACAGTGCGACAAGATTTTTCTGTTTATGGTCGGTATCTGTATTCGTTCTTAATCAGCTTTAATATTATGGTCGCTGTATACGTAACGAGGAAAATCAGGCACCCTGATTATCTAAAAAGAAACTATTTAGCGACCGGTTTCATTCCACATACATTGCTACTTTTCTTTGGTATGTTTTTTTTTAATCCAAAAAGAAGTAGCAATGGGTCACTATCATCTATGAACTGCGACCGGTCGCTGACGGGACGACATAGGGCGGGGACGGAACGTGATCCTGACGGGGAGTTTAATGCATCGTCGCGTATGCTATACGCGACAGTTGACGTGGTAGTAACGTGCTAGTGTTGTGAAAACAACTTTATTAAAACTCTACTTATGCGACTAATTTTATATTTTCAATCTCAAATTGATATAAACTGATTTAAGTATTTTTTTTTATTGACAAAAGGCAGAACGATCTTTCAATCTAAATAAAGTTTTTTTTTAATTCGATTTATATTTAATTGTCTAAATGTCAAATAAACAGATTGTTAAAGGTTTTTTTAAATAAGCGTATTACGATACAATGATTAGGCGACGGCTACACGCATGGTGAATACTGTGATCCATCTCTATAGGGTACATTTTATTTAACCATGGAAAGTAAAATATTGAATATTCCATACAAATTACATTCCATGCTTAAAATTTAGCCTAGAGATGGTTTAGCCTAGATTAAATGCGTGTAGCCTAGAGATGGGTAGGTCCACTCGGATTAGGGTAGTTGCATCAGGATGTACATCCAGTTCTGATGATGTACATCCAGCCCCCCCTAGCATGACCGCCGAAACACGATATTTAACTGTCAAAAGACAATGGATTTTGACAACTGAGTGTCGATAAAACGCAATATCACGCGATATATAACGTGTTTCGTTGGTCACGCTAGGGAGGCAAATCCCGTGTCCGTTGGACCTTTCGGACCCATATGGGTCCGGCAGACTAACCGTCGTGAATCGCGATATGCGGAGCCAAGTCCCTAAGGTGGAGTTGGATCGCAATGCGGATTGAGCAGGATAAATAAAAAAATAAAGTAGTATGGCATAAATCGGTCCCTAATCGTATCGTATGATACGTGTTGCGATTGCGTTGCGTACGGAGCGAAACTAGGATTGGAATCGAATCGACTGCGTGAACGAACGATGCATATCCCCACGCGCGGGTCCACTCTAACTCTAGCCCGCCACCGCCACACCGCACCTCCCCCCTGTCCGTTATCCCGTGATTCAGTTCCACAACCGCTGTGTGATCCGCTCCGGGGGACCGGTAGCCAAATGGTTGTTGGATGGACATCTATTAATGTCGCATGTGATGCAGGTCCGCTGATTCGTATGCAACTGGACCTACCCATCTCTAGTGTAGCCGTCGCCTTAGAACCCGTGAACTCAATTCAATGCCGGTCTTGCCTCTGAAAAATATGTTGAAGGCCATTAATTTATTTGAATCTTAACATTTACATATAATGTAAAGTTTTAAATGCCATAGTTACTTAATGAAGAAGTAGATAGAATATTGTATTACGATCAGTGAACTAAAGCTATGGAATAAGCATTCCGCTCAAAAAATGGCACCACATGAAAAGTACAACTAAGTGGATAGAGCTAAAAATGCTGGCATTTAATAATTCAGCACAAAGCGTCTGAACACTGGTTGCTTATTAGCAACCATAATTTGTATACTTATAGATCTTTTCTGTACTTAAACGAAAAAATAAGATACATTATTTCTGCATTTTTTTACTTCCTTCTTTGCATCTTTTACACCATTTGACTATAAAGGACGTCATTTCTAATAAACTCTCCCTTTCTATCTTTTCTCTACAATATAAACTGCAATTTATTGAAAAGAACACTAACATCAGTCACCGGGTGCGTGGCTGGCCTGACTAAAGCTGAGCGGGTTGTACTTTTTCGGTGCCGTAGTGCCATTTTTAAGCAATATATGTTTGCAATTACACTTCCATAGATTTTAGTTCGCTGATTACGATACAATGCACGCATCACAGAAAATTATTGAATATCAAAATGTTATTAGTGTTAAAATCGATGGCTGAATCGTAGTTCCATTTTTCACCAAGATGTTTTGTATTGCAACATCACTACTGAGCGAATGGAGTTTCAATGCATACGTAACAGGAAGGAACCAGACGGGACGGGGCACGCATGGGGTGGCGACGTGCCACCGACGAAGTTTTTCCCGGCCCGGCCACATCCGGGCCCCATCGTGCCTCCGCTATGTATGCATGCTCTTAGCGTGCCCGCAGACTACAGACATTTATATCGGCCGACAGTTTTTAGTCGGACTCTCAATCAGTATGAAGGTGCAAGTGCGCACACTAGAACGATTCGGTATCGGCCGATTCTTTATACAAAATTAACTATTGGCTAACTATCGGCCGACAGTTTGGTCTGTAGTCTGAGGGCACGCTTAGACATTTTGTATAAAACGGTTTTTCCCGCTCCATCCCCGTCCCGTCTGGGGTTTTTCCCGTTACGTATATGGCGACCTTTATATTATTTATTAACAATCTAATTAGGGATGCCCGATCCAGGGTTGTCAATCCGATTTTTCGGATCGTAATGGATCGTAATGCCACGATCCGATCCGCAGATCGGATCGCATGCCATCGATCCGATCTTCAGGAAATCAATCCGGATCGGATGCAAATAAGTAACACAATTAATTTTACATCTTTATTAGGGTAAACCCATGTAAAACTTGTAAACAAATATAATAATAATATATAATTATAATATAAAAAAAGTGTGAAATAGTTGTGAATAGAACTTAAGAGTTCTTAAGTTCTATTCACAACTATTTTCTTAAGACGTAAGTCTTTTAAAAGACTTACGTTTATACTTCGATCGAAGACAAGCGTGTAACTACTAATAGTTAAGTTCAATTTTTATAGGCGCTAGTCTGAATGCCATGTTCTTAAATGTACAGAAAGATAAATTTCGTAACAAACAAGCCTAAGTACTTAAGTGTAAGTACCCATTTTTTTGTAAACAAACCGCATTCTAATTCATGCGATCCAAGCGATCCGATTTCTCAAGTTATGTATCGATCCGGCAAAAATTCGTATGGCCTCGATCCAATCTGAAAATCACCGGATCAGATGCTTCCCTATCGGCACCCTGATTATCTAAAAAGAAACTATTTATCGACCGGTTTCATTCCACATACATTGCTATTTTTCTTTGGTATGTTTTTTTTTAATCCAAAAAGAAGTAGCAATGGATCACTATAATCTATGAACTGCAACCGGTCGCTAGGTGGTTTCTAATTAGATAATCAGCCCGCCGATCTTTCAAAGGATTGGATCGAATCGGCGCTTCCCTAAATCTAATATGTCTGTGTTTCTAACTAATCTGCGGCTGCACGCGTAGCATGAGCATGACCAACATCGGTGAGGAAAAAAGCGCGGGAAACTCCTAACAGGGCGGACGTTCTTTTATTTCGGAAAATTTAATTTCAACTTTTTGCTATTATAATTGATCAGTTGAGTGGTTGTGAGGTGTTAGTATTTAATTAGTGTGTATTTCTATTGTATTTGTGTATATTTTGTCTGTATTTGGTAAGTTTTTATTCGAGTTTTGTATAGTATGGATATTATATGACCGATCCCCCTGATCGTAACGTTACATCGGGGGACTTAGGCCTCGACCTGAGTCCCCCCGTGGGCTTTAATGTTATTGTTCCTGATAAGGGAAATGGAATGGACACTGATGCATCAGTAAGCAGTGTAGGTTCAGGATCTCGAAAGAGATTAAAAGTTAAGAAAGTGTGCAAACACTGCAATAAGAAAAGGAAACGGACTTCTCATCAGGGAAATAGTGATCACGAGTGTCAATGTTCTGGTCATGATTCATTGTTAAAGAAAAGTACTGACAATGTTTTTATAAAGCCCCAAAATGTTCCTAACTTAAGTATAAGTGATGACAATAATATTGTTGACTCCAGCTCAGTTCCACAACCCACACAGACAGCTGAATTAGGTCGAAGGCAATATGTTTCCACAGATGTTTCTCCATATTTGATCCACGTACAAAGAACTGAAACTTCTCCAAATGATGGTAGTTATCTGCACCCTATAACTTTTGGCAACTTTCTTAAAAAAACGGACTTCAAGAATATCATACCGGGAAGCGTCAAACGTATTGGTCGAAATAGATGCACTGTGTCTTTTTCTACCATTCATGATGCTAATGGTTTTATTAACAGTAATAAGTTAAAAGATTTTAAACTGCGGGCTTTCATTCCCACTTTTAATGTGACAAGATTAGGCATTGTTCGAGGAGTTCCAGCTGAATGGACTCCTGAAGAAATTAAGGAAAATGTTAGAGTTCCAATTGGATGTGGCCAGATCATTAAAATCAGGCGTCTGAATTATAAAGTAAATGTTGATGGGTCAGTGATTTGGAAACCATCCCAGTCAGTAGTTTTCACATTTGATGGACAAGTGCTCCCTAGAAGAATATATATTTGTTACAATGCATTACCAGTAGAACTGTATACCTATCCAACGATTCAATGTTATAATTGTTGCCGCTATGGGCATACTAAGTTAAATTGTCGGTCCCGTCCTAGATGCTTTAAATGTTCTCAGGAACATAAAGGTGAAATTTGTAATGTTGATGAAAGCTGTGCAGTGTGTTTAATGTGCTCAGGGTACCATTTCGCCACTAGTAAAATATGTCCTGAATTTAATAGACAACGAGAAATTAAGTTAAGTATGTCCCATAGCTGCATTTCCTATAGTGAGGCTAGTAAACTCCACCCAGCTATATCCAAACCTTATGCTGATGTTCTTGGAACAAAACAAAACTCAGAAGACAATAACATTAATAATAGAATAGATATATCAAACCCTCAGTACACATCATATAAAAAAACTGTTTTTAAAAATACTCGTCCACCTCCACCAACTACCAAAGGTTATGATCAAAGAGCTCACAACAAGATTATCAATGACTACAATATGCCCTTTTCTTCCTCTAATGGTAGTGCTTTTAGGCAAAATGAAGATGGAAATGTGGAAAATAATACAGTTATTGACTTGATTATTTCATTTCTTAATTCAATGTTAACTAATAATTCATTGAAACCGTCCAACGTAGCTGCAATAGTTGAAATTATCACAAATTTAATAAATAAAAGTAATGGATCTAAAGGTCCTACAGTGGAACTGCAGGAGTGTAATACCTAAAAAGAGTGATTTAATTCATATGATTAATAAACATAAAATTAGTATAGTTGCTCTCTCTGAAACATGGCTGCGGTCTGGTTTTCTGTTTGGAATTCCTGGCTTCACATGTCTTAGAGAAGACCGAACAGATAATCATGCAGGAGTTGCCATTCTTGTCAAGAATACTATTTCTTTTCAACGACTGACACTTCCCCCACATAACTTAGATGATATTAATGTTATAGGTGTAAAACTATCCAGTGGTGTATCTATTATCTCTACTTATATACCTTACCCATCTTCTAATATTTTTGATAATGAAATTGTTCCATTGATCACAGCCATAAATAGTCCCTTCCTGCTTCTTGGTGATTTTAACTCTCACCACCGTTCATGGGGCTGTGGTAGTACTGATAGCAATGGTGAACATTTTTTAGATATTATTGATCAGAATAATTTATGCATTTTAAATACAGGAATACCGACTCGTCGTACTAAACCTAACGAAAAGGCAAGTGCGGTTGACTTGTCTATTTGTAATCCTGGATTAGCTTCAGCAATCACCTGGTTTCGCCTTAATTCAACTTTTGGTAGTGATCATTTCCCCCTTATTATGTGTACCCCTATAAAAACTCCTTCTGGTGCTAATTACAATCCTCGCCTCAAACACAGATTATCTAAAGCCGAAAAGGACTGGGAGGCATTTGAAAGTATAGTCCAAAGTAAAACTAAAAACCTTCCTGACATTAGTCAGTATGGAGTAACATCTAGTTCCGAAGCATTGGCCAAGTGTCTTATAGAAGCAGCAGATCAAACATTCCCTAGAAAAGGTGCTACCTCAGGTTTAATTCCTTCTCCACCTTGGTGGGACCATGAATGTTCTGCTGCTATTAAAGCACGAAAAGAGACTGAGCTAATATATAAACAGGATATGTCAGATGATAATTATGAACAACTGTGTAAGATTATGGATAGTACTAAAAAATTTCTTAAACAGAAAAAACGAAATGGGTGGATATCATTTTGTACATCACTTTCTCCTACAACATCTCCATCTGAAGTATGGCGTAATATTAAACGCTTTAGATCAGCTTATAACTCCTCGTCATCAGTAATTCTTGATCCTTCTATAGCAGATTCTTTTATGGACCATTTAGCACCACCAACTGTTGCAGTTGCATATGATTCTATTTCTTTTAACTTACCTTTAACAAAATCTTCACTTAATGATCCATTCTCTCTTGCAGAATTAAAAGGGGTGTTAAATGGTGTAAAAGATAGCTCACCTGGTGAAGATGGTATACCCTACTCATTTTTTGCTAACTTAAACAATGAAACTTTGTCCTATTATTTAAAATTAGTAAATGAGGTTATAGTTACAGGGGAGGTTCCTCTATCCTGGAGAACACAAATAGTGGTTCCAATTTTAAAACCAGCCAAG
Source organism: Agriphila geniculea (assembly GCA_943789525.1). Lineage (NCBI taxonomy): Eukaryota > Metazoa > Arthropoda > Insecta > Lepidoptera > Crambidae > Agriphila > Agriphila geniculea. The sequence goes on from OX038889.1 coordinate 9,779,159, forward strand.
CCTTCGTGTGACCCGAAATCGTTTCGTCCAATAGCTTTGAGTTCTATTTTAGGTAAATTAGCAGAACACTTGGTTAAAAATAGACTAGAGTGGTATATTGAGAGTAATCAATTATTATCAAACAGTCAATTCGGCTTCCGGAAAGGGAAAAGTACTATAGATAGTATCGGTATTTTAACTTCCGATATCCATTTAGCCTTTTCTAAAAATAAAATAGTTTTAGCAGCATTCTTAGATATTCATGCTGCATATGATAATGTTAATGTTAGTAAATTAATCCAAAAATTGAAAGATCTTAATGTTCCGGAAATGGTCACAAAGTTTATATATTTTATGCTCTCAGAAAGACATATTCATTTAGATCTCCCTGATGGAACTAGGTTAAGTAGAGTACTTGGTAAGGGTCTACCACAAGGTTCTGTTTTAAGTCCTTTGTTATATAACATATATGCCAGTGACTTAGAGCGTTCATTAAATAATATTCACATCCTTCAGTATGCTGATGATCTACTTTTATACTATGTTTGTCAATCACCTGCTGAAGCTTGCCGAGTTTTGAATTTTTCTTTGACTCTGCTTAAGCAGTGGTTGGATAGAAATGGATTGGAGTTATCGGTTGAAAAAAGCGGTGTAGTATTATTCACAAAGAAACGAATTGCCTCGGATGTCAGTGTTTTATATGATGGATCCCCTATCGAGGTTAAAGACCACGTTAAGTTTCTGGGAGTAATGTTGGATTCCAAACTTTCTGGAATCCAACATTGCGAATATGTTGTTTCGAAGTGCGAAAGGGCCTTGAATATAATGAAGTGTCTGTCAGGGGTCTGGTGGGGCGCTCATCCATCTTCGCTGAAACTAATATATAATGCTTTAATAAGAAGCATTCTCGAATACGCAACGTTTTTGCTCCAAGGGGGGAACAAAGCCGCTTTTAAAAAATTAGATGCTATTCAACACAAAGCTTTGAGATTGATCCTGGGTGCTATGAAATCTTCGCCTATCAATGCCATGCAAGTGGAATGTGTCGAACCTCCTCTTAGCCTTAGGAGACAATTTCTCAGCGATAAATTTGTATTTAAAGCTTATCAATATTCAAATCATCCCCTATTTCCAAAACTAAAAATTTTAGAAGAATACTTAAGTTCACTCAGTTATTGGAGACACAAATCACCTATCTGTCTCTCTATCAGCTATAAAAAACTAATAGCCCTAGAGGCTCCCATTTATCGTTCTCCTGTCTTACCGTTATTTAAAATTAGTTTAGAGTCTCTGCTCTTGGAACCTAACATTTGTTATAACGTAGGTGTTAATAAAGATGACATAGAAGCAAACACTCTTTTTCATCATAATACAGACGAACAGTTTAGAAAAGCCAACTTCATTTTCACAGATGCTTCAAAATTGTCTCCATCTGAAAACGTAGGAGTAGGTGTTTTCCATTTACAGTACAATATAGTTCAAAAAATTAAATTACCTCCTGAAGCTTCGGTATTTACAGGAGAATGTTTAGGTATCTACAAAGCCTTAGAGTATATTATTTTAATGAAACTTAAAAACTCAGTGATATTTACAGATTCCAAAAGTACATTACAAGCTATACAAAAATTTCCTTTTAAAATGAAACCATGTTATCCAATTATATGTGATGTGAGGGAAAAACTTTTAATATGTAATTTTTTTAATTATTTAGTCACTTTAGCTTGGATTCCAAGCCATCAAGGTATCAGTGGGAATGAAAGAGCCGATCAATTAGCCAAAGACGCGGTGAAATGTGGTGACCTACATCCCTATCTTAACTACTGTCATGATTTGACTACCTTACCTAAAACTTGTTTATTAGATTCCTGGAGACAAATTGTCGCTAAAACTTCTCTTGTTAAAGGCAGAAATTATTTTAATATGCAACCTAATATTCGTCTAAAACCTTGGTTTAGTCAATTACAATGTAATAAAACTTCTGTCAGCATCATTACGCGTATGCGTCTTGGCCATGTGTGCACTCCAGCTCATTTGGCTAGGATGCATATCGTGAACAGTGACCTTTGTGATTGTGGAACTGATGTTGGAGACCTCGACCACTTATTCTTTTCTTGCCCCCGTTATGATCATTCCGTTTTCTTCAACTCCCTGGTAGCACTAGATGTCCCATTACCTACTCGCATGTCCTGCTTATTAATGGATCCATGTAAATATCATAATATCTTATCATCATTTATTAATCTTAATAATATTAAAATATGATTTTTTATATCCTCATACATTTACTATTTATTTAACTATTTCCAATAATATTTTATCATCCCAAACCCAAACCAACTCCTCTGATCCTTTTCTTCCAAATTCCGGTACCTATTTGCTTTCTTATTTCCCTGTTTCCCTACCTTTTATATAACTTGACATTGGCAAAATAGTAAAACTGTATTGCCACAAAAAAAAAAAAAAAAAAAAAAAAAACATCGGTGAGCATGCGAATCTCCGTGCCACTGAATAATTCCATTCTAAAACTACCTAGAAGTAATGTACCGATGATATACGTTCTTATTTCAGATATCAAATCGATTGTACCGGCTTCCCGGCAGAATGATTGACAAAAGCATGTGGCACGGAGATTCGCCTGCTTTGAGGTTATGTTTTTTGTTAAATCGTCGAATTCCAGATCAATCGGAGCCTGTACCGCTGGGTTGATGTATTTGTAGCCGTTACATATTCATTGTAACAGCTACAAACACATTTGTTGCTCATGTAACGCAACAGGGACAAAGATATCGCGATCTAAAGTTTTAAAAGCATGCGACTCTCCGGCCCACACACTTAAGTCTAAAATATTGATGAAAATTGCATTAAGATTAAAAATAAGCAGGTTTTTGTAATCGTTTGATCACGATAAACGACCCGAAAACATATTTTCAGAATATCTTTACTCGTTTTAGAGAAATTTGCAAATTTATTTACTATGAACAATCACAGTGTAGGGTTACCATATCGTCGGTCGGTCAGAATCATTAGGCTGTTTCTAGAAAATAGACCGATCGGAATACGTTATTTTGAGGGTATAACCTTCAAGAATTCTAAAGTTTATGAATTCTTGCCTGTCGATACATTGGCATATAATTAGTTTATTTTTGCGTTTTGTGTCACATCTAGCCGATGCATCTTGAGAAATTCGATTATTTGTGGTGGTTATAAATAATTGGACTCTAAGGCGATTCTCCCACTGCCAACGCGCGCCGTCGTCGCGGGGCGCGGTTTGGCGTTTCACGCGCGCGGTGACGGCGCAGCGCAACGCCTGTTCGGGCGGTTTTCTCCGCGCCCCCGCGCCATTCGGCGTCTGACGCGTCCCCGCCGCTTGTTTTTTAGAGGCATTAAATTTTGAAGTTGTTTTGTTTTAATTTCCAGGTTTTTAGGGTTCCGTACCTCAAAAGGAAAAAAAACTGAACACATATAAAATCACTCATGAGATTAAAACGTCCAGACAAATAATTTAGATTTGCCATCTCGATATTAATGACGGAATTTTAATAACATACGAGTAGGTAGGTACGGTCAACGGCACGCTGGGCTTCCACGACAGCGTAATGATATTCAATCAAATAAATAACAGATTTTTTACAGTTTTGTATAACCTCATGTGCTGCATAATGTACCTACCAAATGGCACTAAAATGGGCGTATATCCAAGCCACGAAACATTTGAAAACCAGAGGAAATCCCGCCATCGTAACGAAACCATCATCCAAAAACAGCCGCGGGGCGCGTCGCAGTGTGTTGTACCCCGCGGTAACGCGCCTGCTGGCGCAAACTGCTCGCGGATCGCCGGCGGCACGCGGCGGTGCGTGCTCACGCGCCGTGGCGCGCCTTGGTGTGTTGGACGAGGCGGTTTTCTGTACAAATTAATGTACTTGCATACAACGTAAAAGACGCGCGTGGGTGCGCCGCGACCGCGCGCGTCGCCAGTGTGAGAACCGTCTAAACTGTCAAAATTGTTTTAAAGTAAAAAGAAACAATAGTATTGTATTTAAGATAGCCTGCGTAGTGTACAAACCTAATTTGTGTCATTTTCGTCCATGGAAACAGACGTGGGACCCGTACATTAATAACACCGTCAAAAAAATATTACAATTTGAAAAACAAGTACCATACACCTCAGATCACTTAAAAATCCCTATGAAATAAATTTGTGCCAAATTAAGGCATGGACTTTTAATATTTTCAATTTTTTTGTTTGTCCGAGCCATTGATGCTTATAAAAAATATTAGTATTATTAGAGTTTACATATTTAATATCTTAAATACATGAGTGATGGACAGAATGAATTTGTGTCATTTTCATGCATGGATAATACCTAGGTAGGTAGGTATTCAAAAAGTTTGCGGTCGAAGCGAGTAGGCGCGGGCGCGTGGCGAGGGACGACGAAGCTCGTCCGTTTCGGTTGGATACTAAGTACGTACATACCTATAAGTCTCACGTCACGATACGAACGAACACGCACCTTTCGTTTGGTTAAGTAGGTACTCTATAGAATTACATCTCCTGTTTTAGAAATTCATACAGATGTACTATGGACAACAACGTCACTTAACCACAACTCTTAAGGTTAAAATCGGTTGCACGCCGCGCCGCCGCCGTCATAACATAATATATTTAGTTCGTGCAGGGGGATACATGCGCACACAATTTTTTTGCTAACTTTTTAAGCGAAGCTGTTGCCCATAGTACATACATATCTGTTCTGTTTCCATTCTAAAACAACCTAGAAGTAATGTACCGACGATATACATTCTTATTTCAGATATCAAATCGATTGTACCGGCTTCCCGGCAGAATGATTAACAAAAACATGTGGGCCGGAGAGTCGCATGCTTTGAGGTTATGTTTTTTGTTAAATCGTCGAATTCCAGATCAATCGGAGCCTGTAGCGGTGGGTTGATGTATTTGTAGCCGTTACATATTTAAGCATGTTCCAGACGGATTAAATCACGCCTCCCAACAGAGGTGACCTTGCTTGATTTAATCCATCTAGACGGCAGATTTAATCCAAATTTCTCCAACCAATCCAAATGACCTTCAACGTCCTTGGTGGAAGGGCGCGAGTTCCAACACAGGCACGGTAATGATATTTATCAGTACTCCAACTTCATATACTGCCCGGCATTTTATTGGCAAGATAAAAACGAGACAAAAGATGTGCAGCGCCACAAATTTTAGTGTTTGTGGCTATTGCGCATCTTTTGTCTCATCTTTCTCTTGCCAATTTATATGCAAGTGTCATCTGTACAAATAGTCGAAAAGCGAGTCGTACCTACGCGCCTCGGCCCTCGAGTTCAGTCTGCAGTCTGCACTCGGTACACAAACAGTCGCGAATGCGCCGCAGTGATGAACGAAAGATGTACGAGGTAATAAATATAATAGAAAAAATACTATAAAATATCGACTCAGCCCTCGCAGTTCAGACGGGCTCAAATGGCTCGGCTGCTACGGGTTACGGGTGAGTCAATTTTTTCTAGTATTTTTAGGGTTCCGTAGCCTAAATGGCAAAAAACGGAACCCTTATAGATTCGTCATGTCTGTCTGTCTATCTGTCCTTCTGTCACAGCCATTTTATTCCAAAAGTATTAATATTACACAATTGAACCTTGGTTGGTAGATGTATTCTGTTAACCGCTTAACGATTTTAACACAAAAATAACAAAAATAAAGATTAAGGGGGGGCTCTCCATACATGGAACTGAAACTGCGAACGTGTGAGGTGCCAATAGATAGGTCTTTAAAATTGACATTGAGGTTTTTAAGACATTTTTTTCTCAAAGTCTAAGGTTTGAAAGATATACTCCTCCAAAGTGGTAAAATGTTTATCCTCCCCCCCCCCTTTAACTTTTGAAATAAGAAAGTGAAAAATCTAAAAAACATATATGCTGCATGTAGGTCTTAATAATTACTTTCAATAAAAATTGGTTTAAATGAGATATAGTAATTAGTTTTTCAGATATAGCACATTTTCCATAACCGCAAATATAACTTTGTCATTCATAACAACACTGAAAAACAAAGTTATTTTTGCAGACGAAAAATTATAATGGTATTAAATATGGTGTGGTATAAGGTATCTACGGAACCGTACGGCGTGTTGCCCAAAACGCACTTGGCCGGGTTTTTTTCTATTATATTTATTACCTTAATATAGAAATAACATTCTGAATGCCAAAAGTCTAAAAATTCAATAGGTACTATTGATTGAAATATAAGTTCTTACTATTGCAAAGTGCAGATTGTGCTGTTTTTATTATAAATATAATTAACCAATAATCCAGAGATACCTTACATTTTTAAATACCTGGAAAGTCCGAAAGCTAAGATTAAGTATACTTAAAATATTATATAATACGTAGGTATTGTACTAAGGATTATTAAATAATTTGTTTCTCCCATCAATAATGTATTTTTTTTTATTTTTATTTTACCATTAGTTTTGTTAATCTAGTTATATTATTGCCTTAAAATTAATTGATTGAACCAGCGCGGGTTTATTTAGGTAATTATTTCAAGGACAGGGCCGAGTTACAGTACTGATAGATATCTTTACCGTGGAATGGGAAAGAGTGTCGGCGCTAGGGTTGCCAACATGTCTAAGGCGAAATACAGTATTTTTCAAATAAGGCTAAAAAAATTAGTACACTTTAAAATAATATAGTAGTTTATGGAAAAGGCAAAAATTAGGCAAATATATTATTATATTTTACTTTTTATAAAAACTATATTTTTTGAACTTTTTGCATTTTTGAACAATGTTTTGGTCAAAATCATAAACCATAAATAAAACAATCATGAATCAAAATAAAAGTCTCATATTATTTTCTACCATCAATATTAATTAAATATAAGTAAATTAAAAACTCGTTTTTAACTTACTTACGATTGTATCAGTATTACTGATTAAGTTAAGACATGAAAGAAATTCGTCCATGGTTAAGATTAAGATATATTTCGTCCATGGATTAAGATTTAATTAAGTTGTCAATTTTATATTGACAAGTTTGGAACGCAATAAGACAGATAGATACGTTCAGAATTCAGATACAATACACTATACACATAGTATTTGTTATATGGTGTGACTATACACTACACGCTATAGAATCAGTCAAAATTCACGATCACAAATAAAAAAAAAAGAAACATTTGTTTCTTAGCGATCGATGTTGAAAATATAGTATTTTTGCGTACTATATATTTCTTCAATAGTATATAGCACGCAGACCCGAAACATAGTATAATACGACATATTATTATAGTATGGTTGGCAGCCCTAGTTGGCGGCGCTTGGATGTAAACTCGTGTAGCCGCAACACAATCCACGGATGGAAACCACGCCCCCATCAAGCTTCCACCAAGGTGACCTTGGTTGGGAGGCGTGATTAAATCCGTCTGGAACGTGCTTTATTGTAACAGCTACAAACACATTCGTTGCTCATGTAACGCAATAGCGACCTAAAGTTTTAAAAGCATGCGACTCTCCGGCCCACACGCTTAAGTCTAAAATATTGGTGAAAATTGTATTATGATTAAAAATAAGCAGGTTTTCGTAACCGTATATAATAGGTCTTTACCTATGAAATTGCCGATTTGTATGGAGAATTTTCAAGAAGTTGCATTTTTCATACTAGCATTTTCTTTGTTCATTTAACAACCGTTAACACTCTTGTAACAAAACTTTTATGTACTAATGTTTGAACACTATGCTAACCTATTCCATTTACGATAAGCGAAAAAAATAAGTTTTGGCTAAGTTACAACCCCTCCGGTCACCCTTTTTTGGCTCACAAAAAAAAGAGTAACTTTCAAGATCTTTTTTTAATGCTATGAAAGCTTAAAAAAAGGACTTTATTTTTACTGATAGTTGACTATCATGGTCATAATTCGACATACGTAAATCAAGATATTGTTAAATGTTTTAAAACATAGAAGTTATTATTTTCTCTGTATGTGACAAAATATCGGCAAGTTCATAAGTAAAGACCTAATATTTATAGATATATATTGCGAACGATTTTATCCTAGCTTTCCGATGACCTAGAGACTTGAAACTTTGAAAATAGGTCAGAACTGGAAGGCAATGCAATATTATGGTGTCATTGAGCTGATCTGATGATGAAGCCGGAAGAAGCCCACAGGAATTCTATGATAAATCCTACAACCCTATCGTGTTTGGGCTCGTTAGAATAGGCATGACGAAATTTTTTTTTATTTTATGTTACATAAATTACCTCTCAAAAAAAGAAACATTGGTAAAATAATTATTTCGCTAGCGTGAAAACTGCCCGAGATATCACAGTTTAAAATGCACACAAATTGGACTCACCCGAAAATGCTCCATACTAACGGCTACCCTAGTTATGACGTCACGCCTAGGTGTTTGTATGCAACGCGTAGGAAAGTTTGGCAGCTATATTAAATATTGTGTTTATCAAAATTGTTTCTTATACAAATTTGCTATAAATTTTATGGATTAATTAAATGTATTATTTATTTTAATATATTTTAAACTTTTTAAATGGACTTGTCCGCCCAACTTTGAAGGGTAATAAAACAAATAATACGCAATATATAAAACCAAGAGGTATACAAGCTACTCTAAAAGTTCAATATGTTTACGGTTTTTATTAGTATTTTGTTATTTTATTCAGTAGTCGTCATCCCTATTGTTTTGACGAGTACTCTAATGGGAGACGAAGTCCAGGGTCTGATGATGAAGCTGACAGACAGAGTATGTTCATTACTTTTAGCCGGAGGATTTTTGTAAAAATATTAACCAAACTGTTTTTCAATTAGGGTTTTTCAAAATGACAAAAAACTGTATGCTCGATAGATAAGATGGCGTTGATAAAAATGTATGTGTCAATGTGATTTTTTTACTCAGCTTCGAAGAGTACTCAGGTAGGCAGGCAAATCTGATGTTACCCTAAAATGTTTCTCTTTGGCCAGATGTCAGCCAGCGAACGCTTATTTGCCTCTTTGGTACAGGCCGTTTATTTTTAAAAGCCAATTTTTACACTTCTCTTTCCATCAACGCCATCTAGAGGCAAATAGTTACTATTTTTTTAAAATGTCACTTTGTAAAGCCTTCATTAAGAATAATTGTCCTAAGTCGTGGGCTTTTAAAAAAAAATGCTTTTTTGACAGTTGCCTTTCTCATCGAATGTGTTTTTTAATCAATATATTTGTACATGTATCATAGATTCACGTGGACTACATTACCACAGAATAACTATGATACTACCTAATAAATTGTTCGATTTTGGTAGATTATTTTTTGATGTTATTCTAAAATACCCCAGGTGTCCAAGAATGTCACAGCTCAAGGGTGGACACAATGTAACAGTGTTTCCACTACTACTACCTAATATTTGTGATTTTCAGACTCATTAATCTTTTAGTATGTAGAATTTTACCTGAGAGATTAATGCCTATTATAAGTAATTGTTGATTTTAAATCGTTATTGCCTATAAAAGGTACATAACTACGATTTAAAAAAAATTAGACTCATTTATCTTTAAGTCACACACAAATCATTGTACCTGAGATAAACCTATAGGTACTTTTAAAGTCTGAATAATTATGCAATACCTTGAGAAAACCTTTATCGGTTGGAATTCAACAGATTTTGTCATTTACTTGTTCCACTAAATATGAAAATGTCAAAATTAATAACAGTGTTTCATTGTTGGACAGAGGATGTTTCATTGTGTACACCTAGGTGGACACAATGAAACAATTCCCATTTTCTTTTAAAAGTCTTCTTATTGGTTTATGTATCTATTTATTAATGAAACTATAACTGCCATTTTATACCTAATTAAGTAGATTCCGTTCCTCTAAAAACGGAATTCATATCTTTAAAAATGAGAGAAATATGAGACTCAGAGCTTTTGGTGTTGCATTGTTCCACACTGCTCTACGTTTGTATGTATGTGAGTTTTTGTATTGTTACTTGGGACAAGTTTCAATGGTTGTAAAGTAATTTATGCTTACTACATAAGTCAAAACTTGAAAAATTAAACTTTAGTATTTACTTACCTTTTAAAAAAAACTAAAAACCGACTTCAAAAAACCTGCCTCTAAAAAGCAAGAAATAATATTCAAATCATTAGATATGCATTATCATTGTTATATAATAACAACACGTCTATTGAAGTCGGGTGGGGCTGGACTGGAGTACAACTTCGTTTTTTTATTCTAAAAGCCCTACCCGACTTCAATATACGTGTTGTTATTATATAACAATGATAATGCATATCTAATGATTTGAATATTATTTCTTGCTTTTTAGAGGCAGGTTATTTGAAGTTGGTTTTTTGTTTTTTAAAACATTTTTTTTATTTTTAAAACAATTTTTATTTTTTTGTTTTTAGTGTAAGTACCTTCTCTATTAGGTAGTGTAGTGTAAGTATATTATTTGGTAGAAAAATCGGCTCAGTCAAACGTGAGATATTCGCGGAGAAACATACATTCATACAGGTCAAACTGAAAGAGAACCTTCTTTTTTTTGAAGTCGGTTAAAAAGACTAAAAGTACCTCTTACCCAACAAAAAGAATCATCTTATTCGGTTCATAAATAACAAAATAGTCAAGTTAGTTGATGCAAAATCATAGTGTTTTCAGGATACCTTGAAAACTACTGAACCGATTTGAAAAAAAAATAAATGGGACCATTTCGCAAAAAAATTGAATCGAACAAAAAAAGAATCATCAAAATCGGTCCATAAATGTCGAAGATACGCGCGAACAACGATAAAAAAAAACATACAATTAAGGATGTAATAAAACAGATGCTTCGTTCGGAGTTATTTTATTAATAAAATACATGTAAAATAATTTTTTTTTCTTACAAAGAGGTTATAAGAAAACTGAATTTCTTAGTGCTCATCACGGTTAGTTCAGAGCCATCACGCCTTATTAGTAAGTTTGAATAGACTAACATACACGTTACTAACATAACAAGTGATGTATAGGTACTTGGTTATTTATAAAGCTGTTGGGTTTTAAAGTAAATGGGAACGGGAACGAGAACGAAAACGGAAACGGGAACGGTACTTACCTACTAATCTCTGAATTCGAATTTAATATTTATAACTAAGACAGGACAACGTCTGTCGGGTCAGCTAGTAAAATAAATATTTGAGGGGGCTCCCATACAACAAACGTGATTTTTTAGCCGTTTTTTGGTACGGAACCCTTTGTGTGCGAGTCCGACTCGCACTTGACCGGTTTTTATTTCCTTACCCTCAAAAAATATTTTGTTACAGTAGGTAGGTAATCCTTTCTTTTTAAACTTTGCAAGAGGTAGAGTACAAGAATGTTAATGATGTCATCTCATCAATGAGACTGTAATTGACAATAATAACACATGCCTACTTCCAAATCACGCCAACAGCACTGTTAGCCTATAATCCATTAAATGAAGTAGGTACACAAATACCCTATCTGTGTAATATTTTGTGACTATTTAATTTGGTCGGATACGCGCTAACAGCGCTGTGAGCGTGATTCGGAACGCGGCCACAGTATCATCAAATGTATTTATATTCGTTCGTATACTTCTTACCTACCTACCTACTCGTTACTTCAAATGTGTCACCAAACTTCAGTACCTATGCTTAGGCGTCACTTAAGTCACTTACTTACTTTAAATTAGGCGAATTAATTTGAAGTGGGATATTGTGCTGGCTCAATACGAAATAGAGGCTACTTTTTACAAATTCTTTTACCCAAAGTCGCTCGAACGGCAAAGTACGTAGCAGCGGTGCTCGAAGTACGCAGCAAACAGCGGTGCCCCGGCTCCCACCCCCCCCCCCCCCCCCCCCCCCCCATTTTCTTTTGTGACTTTTACAGGGTGTTGAAAAGAAAAAAATAAAAAGCTGAAAATTCCATTGATGAATTTAGCACAAAACATTATGTACAACAGATACTATTGATCTAAAACATTTAACACTTATTTAACCAATTGTAATATTCTTTTGGAGTTACTAAGGTAACGCTTTAGGTAATAGTCAAATAACAGTATTCCCGTGGACAAAGATGACACAAAACAGCTCAAGTAAGTACATCGGTTACAACTTCATAATCATCATGAAAGTAAAATTTTCAACTTTAATTTTCTTTTCGTCCGATAGCGTTAAAAAAGACAAAAACCTAAATTGTTACTTATGCATCAAACCAAAATGACACAATTTCATGTATTAGGCTAAGTGAATGGTGCAGAAACTATATACGAAAAAAACAAACTTTAATATTTTTAAAAGCTAAAAACTTATCCCGATCGGTCTAAAATGCAAGTTGAAGTGTTTTTAGATACCTATTTTGAAAGACTAATACTTCAAAAAACGAAGGAAGTTCTCAGTTCGGTTGCATTCAACCGAGACCTAAATTAATGGGTGACTGATACTGATGATGTTGGGTGACTGGTACTGAGTGGGCAATTATTATACCAATTATGACGTTCACATTTTTAACACGTTTTTATAAGGTTACCTATTTTCTCATTTGTTTGTTTGTATTTTGTCATCTCGATTAGGATAAAAGTCACCTTTTTACGTCCCCTAAAAAATATTGCAATATTGCATAGTCAGTAACAGTATGATAGTAGGTACGATACGTACGAGTATGTAGGCAAATCAACCCTCAACATTATGTAGTTCAACTTGAATTTTATTAGAAACAGCCTAATGATTCCTACGGACCGACGATATGGTCACCCTACACACTGATTATTCATAATAAATCATAGTAAATAAATTTACTTATTTCTCTAAAACGAATGAAGATATAGTGAAAATATGTTTTCGGGCCGTTTATCGTGATCAAACGGTTACGTAAACTTGCTTATTTTTAATCTCAATACAATTTTCACCAGTATTTTAGACTTAAGCGTGTGGGCCGGAGAGTCGCATGCTTTTAAAACTTTAGATCGCCATATCTTTGTCCCTGTTGCGTTACATGAGCAACAAATGTGTTTGTAGCTGTTACAATGAATATGTAACGGCTACAAATACATCAACCCAGCGGTACAGGCTCCGATTGATCTGGAATTCGACGATTTAACAAAAAACATAACCTCAAAGCAGGCGAATCTCCGTGCCACATGCTTTTGTCAATCATTCTGCCGGGAAGCCGGTACAATCGATTTGATATCTGAAATAAGAACGTATATCATCGGTACATTACTTCTAGGTAGTTTTAGAATGGAATTATTCAGTGGCACGGAGATTCGCATGCTCACAACATCGAGATAAGATTCGACCCAGAGAACAATGGCACAGAATACATAATAGTACAAAGTACAGAACATTCACTCCGCATGGTCATTTAAATAAATAGCGACTCTTGCTCAGACACAATAAAGTGCAATTCAGGTCGCACACCGCTTCCTTGCGTACAGTTATATTCACCTACAGGTTGCCTCTCTTTCTATCGCGTAGCTCTTAGCTCTTCTAACAACTTTAGGGTTGTCTTCTTCTAATCCTTCAACGCTCGAGCGGCCCCATCGGGCCGCACAACACAACAATGGAAAATCTATTGTCTCATTTTCTGTGCTTGAAGGATTAAATACTTTATTACAAGTTTTGTGTTTATAATGTGTACCTACCTACCTACTTAAATGTGAAAAAATTACGTTTCAAATAAACCTAGGCTAGATGTGCAGTTAACGCCACATTAGACTATGTGTTAAATTTGAGGCAGTCTTTATGCCACCGCCACCATACTGTTGCCGGTTACGGAATCCTTAAATCCAGAAATGTAGGTATTTAGTTAAGTAGGTATAATTCGCACAAAAAAAAAGAATTAAGTAGGTGGGTACCTTAGGAAATTTGATCGAGAAAAATAGTCACGACCCGCCTCTGAATTTAAGTACCTCTAACTACACGCTTTCCTACCTATAGTATAGGTTACACCTACTTATCAAAAATAGGTATGTACCTACTCATAAAAATTACGAGAAAAATAAACAAAATATAAATTTTTCTTATACATTTTAGAATCTTTCGGTAAAGCGAATAAACCGGTCAAGATCGAGTCGGACTCGCGCACCGAGGGTTCCGTACCATCATAATTGCACCATCAAACCACACTGCAGAGTAGAATAATCATATTAGTATTGCAGCTTTAGGTCAGCGCCATCTCTTGACCGATAGTGGAACTAATGTTAACTTTTTTAGAAATTTGATAATTTCTAAAAAAGTGTGCTACCTATATTGAGACATTGTTTTATTTTTCCTGTAATCTTTATATAAACTGCTATCACAAAAAATGATTTCTGATTTTTCTCTTTGCAAACTTCGGAGATAAGGGGGGAGACGGTAATTTTTTTTATATTTTTCATCATAATTTGAAAACTATGTGGCCTAAAACAAAAAGAAAAAATGATTAACAAGGTGCAAACGGCGTTCTATCATATGATATTCCACATGCCCTAGTCAAATTTTTTAGACTCTTTTTCAGTCCCTGTTGTAAAAAAGATATTTATTTTTTTATTAATTTCTTATTTACAAAATAGTTGGGCGAATGTCATCTAAAACTATTCCGAATTTCAAGTTGATACCATTAGTAGTTCTTGAGATATCCAGGTGTGACAGACAGACCGAGTCACACCATAAGGGTTCCTTTTTTACCATTTTGGTACGGAACCCTAAAAATGAAAACTTTGAATCCTTCTGTTTATTGCGACAGCCGTCCACGCAATAATTATTAGTATTACGATTCTCCATCCTTACTAATCCTTACTAATATTATAAATGCGCAAGTCCGTTTGTTTGTTTGTTTGTTACGCCTTCACGTCCTAACTACTGAACCGATCATCATGAAATTTTGCATACACGTTGTCAGGGGTACAGAGACGGACATAGAGTACCTTTCATCCCGAAAAAAAGTATTGTTCTCGAGGGATAGCAAAAAACCTTTCCACGCAGACGAAGTCGCGGGCGGCCGCTAGTATTATAAATGCGAAAGTCCGTTTGTTTGTTTGTTTGTTACGCCTTCACGTCTTAACTACTGAACCGATCATCATGAAAATTGCTTACACGTTCTTAGGGGTACAGAGAAGGACATAGGATACCTTTCATCCCGAAAAAAAAATATTATTCCCGAGGGATGGCAAAAAATATTTCCACGCAGACGAAGTCGCGGGCGGCCGCTAGTTATTTATAAATTATAATAGTGTACGGTACAGTGCTGGGAGCAATAAATAATGATCGATTGACCGTCATAGAGGCACAGAATAACGCACGCGTGTACTCACAAGCGCGGCGGCAACCCTGACTGATTTTGCAACTCCGAGTTGTCGCGCGCTGTAGGTACTTATCGCGGTAGGTACGGGCGAGTGACGGATGCCTGACAATGGCTTGTCTACACTACACCGAAATGTCACTTTTGTCGGGTTGAGATCGAGATACTCATGCTCGCATTTACAACTAGTAGACTCGTGTTGTTCTCTGTCGTGGCCTAATGTCAAAAGTCGACAAACACGAGCTTTTCTCTTCAACTGACATTAATTTGACAGTTGAATCAGAGAAACTTGTCTACCACCGTTTGAGTAGTCGAGAAGGTCGAGAAAGAATCACAGACTAATAAGAAGATTCGAAATAATTTTCTACGTATTTTATTTTATATGAATCTAAATTTCGCAATAAAAATAAATCTAAATTATCCGTGCTTATATTTTATTCCTTAAAAACTTAAAATTAAAATTATTTTCATACGTTGATTTCAATATTTCGCAATTTTCTCGTCATTTTACACAGATTACTATTTAGTAGTCTGTAACAATTTCGTTAGTAGCCTGTGTTATCTTTTCAAAATACTCTCAATAAAAAAAAGGCAAACGAATTTATATCCATACAGCTATATTTAATTAGTTTTAAGAGTTTAGCGTTGTGAAATCTATAGAAAGGAACGGTGCTTAATGAGAAATAAAGTAATTATTTTCTATTGGCAATATTATTCTTCTCGAGCTCGAGAGAGCTTGTCTACGGAAGAGACCGCTTTCTTGAGTGCCTCTTTATCTTAGAACTTATAAAAAAAATGAGAATCATGTTTAAACTAAATTATTTCGGATCATTTTAGATAATTTTGACGTTTATTGGTGTTGAAATAAAAAGATTACCTTTAAAATTCACTTTTTTTTTATTAAAAGACATTAAAAGTTTTCGAAATTCTGAGAACGAGTCCCACCTGTCTGTCAAACTGTGCTCAGCAATCGAGAAGGTCGAGACGACAAGTCTTCGTAGACAAGAGTCCCGTTTGCTCATGCTACGAGTGCTGGACCGCCTAACTCTCTCGCTTTGACTCTGGCTTTGGTTTATGACGTCAGTGCACTGTCCGTCCTTGTCATCATGTTATGATATGACAAGGATGGATATAGTCTAGTTATCGCTCTGGCTAAAGTTTTGAGTTAGGCGGTAGGGCCCCTGGGTTTGTGTTTGGCTGTGACTGGCAGGGTTGGATTCTGTACTATAATTATAGTATTTGTACTATAATATCACCGTTGGTACTATATACTATCCGAAGTCCAGGATAGTACACAATTATACTATAATTTTACAGTTCCTTCCGAACCTACAAAACTAAGTACAACTTTTTATTTTTAATCGGTTTTGTATACTTTGTCATAGAAGAAAGAACGTGTAAACACAGACCATAGAGTTCTTTCCTCTATGACAGGAGATTCTCCTATTAGAGGTCGCATTTTCTCAACCGAATCTCGTAAAATTGTGTGAACGGGTTTGATAATTACTTATATAGATAGAATTAGCAAGCGCCCGCGAATTCGTCCGCGTAGTGGTAGTTTTTTTTCCACGTTTTTTCTATCCCTAGGGAAAATTATTCTTTTATTGGGATAAAAGGTACCCTATGTCCTTTTTTGTACCCCTGACAACGTGTATAAAAACTTTCACGAAGATCAGTTGAATAGTTAAGACGTGATGGCGTTATAAACGAACACAACTTACTTTCAGAATCATAATTTAATATAATAATATAATACAGGGTGCATTTGTAATCACTCTCCCAATTTTAAGGATGGGTTCAGTCCATGAAACTAAACAACTTTCTCCATGAAACATGTGTCGAAATACGCCAAAAAATTTTGGTCATCCTATACTAAACTGATCACGTGATCTCTTTGATTTGTATGAAAAGTCATTATTTTTTTACATATTTGACCCTATATTTCTTAGAGAAAGTTGTTAAGTTTCATGGACTGAACACATCCTTAAAATTTGGAGAGTGATTTCAAATGCACCCTGTATAATAATATAAAAAAAAAAAATTTATATCGAAAAAAAATCAAAAATATCAAAAAAATGCAAGAATTTTGCTCACAGAGCTACTAGTTTAAAAAAACAACCTCTTCTCAAACTGTACTATTTTTTTGTTAAAATACTATCTTTTTATTATCTGTGTACTCTCCGTCTCAGAGTGCCTCAGTCCAACACTGGTGACTGGCCCTGTGAGCAGCGTTGCCAGAATGTTACTTTTGTAACATTATGTGTTACTTTTGACCCTCTCATGTTACCTCCATGTTACACGACTCAAAATGTTACTTTTACGTTACTTTTGAAACTTAATCAAAAATACTCAAATATTTTCCAGCAAATAAAAACTAATCGTGAGACAGAACGCACCAAAGGAAGTTTTCGTTCGTGTTGGCACACACACTTAATTTTGGGCCCTCTTGTCGTCAGTCGTTTATTTTCTTTTACCTTTTCATACTTGAAGAATGAGGAACATAGCAATAACACGAACTTCGATTGAAGACAAAACTTTTTTTAAATAATCTACAAACCAACCGAAAGTTTGAAGCAGAATAGTGGAGTTATGTTAAAAGTGGTTGCCGCAGTGTCGTAAATGAGGCGGTGCTACCGGTGCACAGGCACAGGGCATAGACTCTGGGGGGCGCAAGAATGGCCAGACTAGGACTAATTATTTGTTCGGTTTGCTCCTGATAAGTTCCTCCTGCGCCCCTACTGCTCGTTCCAACACATACGTACATGCCAGTATCACCAAAAACGTCTAATGAAATTGAAGAAAAAAGATTTTTCTTCCAAAATATTAGATAATAATTGGTCCACCAACACCAAGTTCCTTGTGCATTACTTATCACCTAGTTTATTTATTGTCGACTTGTGTGTGCTATCAATAATCGAATTAAAGTGCCATAATACAGTAGAGTCGATTTCTACATAAAATAAGAAAATGTTACTTTTTTCCTGAAAATGTTACTTTTTGAGCTGTCCTGTGTTACTTTTGACTATCGGCCACTGGCAACACTGCCTGTGAGTAATTGTGTTCTGTCTGTGGGCTGGCTGCGAGCTGCGATGATTGTGTCACATAGCGTTAAAAATTCATAAAATTGCATTTCCTTCAATTTCCTTTCACTTTATATATTAAATAAATGCAGATTGTTAGATTTTAAAGTACGATTTGAATATCATTGATATGTGCAATTCGTAAGAATCAACATAATGCAGCCTCTCTGAAGTTACATAGCATTCAACAGACATGGGTTTAGATTTTGACGTTTTTGAGTTTTGCAAAAAATTGCGGCAAAACCGGCCTCCGCCGTATCAGTGCCCCTTGGAGAAGTGTGATAAGGTGTATAAAAGTTTGTGTGGCTTGCAGTACCATTTAGTGAACTATGACCATGATAACCCGACCCCAGCGACGCCAGCTGTTGCTAGTAGCCGTAAAAAGAGCGGAAGATCACGAGCGCCAGTACCAACAGGAGATATCGCTCTACAAAGTCCACCTAAAGAAGCCCTCACCTTTGCGGAAGCGCAGAAAGTGGTACAGTTCGAGATAGATGGGAAAATAAGCAGAATTCCTATTGATCAGCCATTGCCAATTATGTCTTTGGAAGAGTGGGAAAAGAAGAACGCTGAACTAGAAAAGCCCTTGCCTTTTGTAGAGCCACCTCCAGAGCCTCATGTCAAGTTACCTGAAGCTAGTTTTAAGGTAATTAATTTTGCATTGCCATTAATAGAAAACATGCAAACTGCTTCTATGTAAATCTCATTTATATCATAATCATTTTAGCTCATCCCTGATTATAATGAGAGAGTTTGTGATGCTCCACCGCGGCCAAATGCTTACATACGCTTTATTGAGAAGTCAGCTGAAGAGTTAGACGGCGAAGTTGAGTATGATGTAGATGAAGAAGATACAGCATGGTTGGCGATCGTCAACAAAATGAGGTCGAAGCAAGGCCTGCCACCAGTCTCGGTGGATACACTGGAGCTTTTGATGGATAGATTAGAAAAAGAATCATATTTTCAGGTATTTACAAATTAGCATAATTCGAGCCTTTTCAGGAAAAACATTGTAATCTTATTGTATATTTTTCAGGAGGTATTTTAAAATATTTTTCTAAATTATTGCAAGCAACATATATTTAACTTACACTGCATAATTTATTATCGTACGATATTCTTCCTGTTAAAACTTGAATTAGGTATCACTTCTTTTGAATAAAACCTATAAATAACATACTAAACCCCATTGCAGCCAGGCGCGGTCGCAGCCCGAAGTTTTGGGGGGGGTCGCTAATAATAATACCATTTTTTTTGTAATTTTTAGAAGCTTTTTCTATGTGACATGTACGATTTTGGGGGGGGTCATGTCCCCTGTGACCCCCCCCCTGGGACCGCGCCTGATTGCAGCAGGTAGTATAGGTTGCTATGGTAAAGAAATTGTTTAAAATTGCAAACAAAATAATGGCAACACATCAGTTTTGCAAATTATCTGGGTAACAAAAAGGGTTTTTAACACCTGTCTAATATGTGTCTTAAGTCTGAGTTTATTGATGACTTAGTACATCAACGGCACATCTAGTTATTACAAAACTAAACAACAAATACAAAACTGACAAAGGACATCATCCATTTTGGTTCAAATGTGAAAGTGCCGGCCAAAAAGCAAAAGTGCTTTATCCTGATAGATTTTTTCCACCTTAGCATTTCTTAGTATGGCACCGAAGCTGAAGCACCGCTATACTTGATTTTAAATAAGTTCAAAAATTCTGACTTTTCATACATTTTGGCACAAATGTAAAAAAGTCGGCCAAAAAGCAAATTCTGATAGATTTTGTCCACCTAAGCATTTCTTATTATTGCACCGAAGCTGTAGCACCGCTGTACTTGATTTTAATTGAGTTTATAAAATCTGTCTTTTCATACATTTTGACACAAATGTGAAGTGGTGCTACAACTTTGGTGCCATAATAAAAAATGCTTAGGTGGACAAAATCTATCAGAATAAAGCACTTTTGTCTTTTGGCCGGCACTTTCTTATTTGGACCAAAAATGTATAAAACATGGATGATGTCCTTTCTCCAATTTATCTTGAATCTTAAAAATATGTTAGAACTAAAGTTTAAAATCAATGAGGGAATTTGACAGGTTGTGGTAGTACAGTGTTGCTGACTACATTCCTATACTCCAGCCATTTAAGATGGCTGAAGTATCAGAAAGAATGTTTGTAAACAAAACTTTGCACCTTTTTCACAATTATTCCACAAATACATTAAGTTTCAGTAAATTAACACCATAAATACAACTTGGACAACATAGGTAAGCTATCAATGATATTAATATATTTATAAAACATGGAATAAAAAAGTACTTTTGAAGTTAAGTATGGGCAGTTTGTTTGTAAACATTCTTCCCATACATTGGCTGGAGTATAAGAACACATAACCATAGTTATTTCTTATTTCTGCCATGTAATACAAAATGGTTTTATAAATTGATGCTCTAGTTCTAGTACAAACCTACATAATAATTTATTATTTGTGTGCCAGGCGACACAAAGTGGCCAACAGACAGCAGTGACTGTGGACGAAGATGCGGTGTGCTGCATCTGCATGGACGGAGAGTGTCAGAACACCAATGTCATTTTGTTTTGTGACATGTGTAATCTAGCAGTGCATCAGGATTGCTATGGAGTAAGTTATAAAAAAGAAGGGTTAGTTGGGTCTTCATCTTTAAAAACATATTTGCTTAGTACAGTCTTGATAATTAATATTTAAAATAACAGAACCTTGCCGATCAATCTGTATCAAATCCGTCTATTATTTATTATAATTATTTAGAAGGGGGGACACCAGCGAAGCAAGGCGGGTGATCAGTCACCTTGATTGGAACCATTTCACCCAAAATCTGTCTATGTATTTGTAATTTTTTTTTGTGTTTTGTTTCTTCTGATTGTTTTTGTTTCTTTTTAAATTTTAACTATTATAACTTACTTTATGGCCAATAAACGTTTTATGGCCGAATACTCAAACACTACTTAAGTTTGAGCGGCTCTCAAACAGCATGCTGTCTTTGTCATATCTTTGACATTTAATGCGACAGGACGACGTTTGAGAGCACCTCAAAGTTAATTAGAGTTTGAGTATTCGGCCATTACTCACTTCCTATAATTTATGTAAAATCTGTTTTGACCAAATAAAGTTAAGTATTTTGGTCCTATGATGAGCAACAGCGTGGCTTAACCAGGGGCCTCCTCCCCCTGCTCTCAGCTTTCAGGGGATTTGGGGAAATGGGTGAAATGGTCCCGACCAGGGTGACTGATCACCCGTCCGGCTTGGCTGGCGTGCCCCCTTCTAAAATAATAACCAGGAGGTCAAGTCTGCTAATGTTTTCGTCAAAATCGTAGTTCAATGGTGTTTGAATGGTAATGCTTTTTGACACAGTTCTTGTTTCTTAAACCCAAAACTGAAACACATTGTGTTTCCTAAACCCAAAACGGGAACGTATTGTCTCTTGATTTTGGGTTTAAGAAACAAGAACTGTGTGAAAAAGTATACCATAAGAACACCATTGAACTACGATTTTGACGAAAACATTAGCACAGGGGTGGCCAACAAGTCGATCTCTGGAGACTGAGCAGTCGATCGCGAGAGACATAACAAAAACTGCTTTGTTGTGGTAGCAAAGCAAGTAGCAAGCGAACGGTGCGGGAGGCGTGTGCGGCGGTTTTTTAGTGAAAAATACCCCAAAAATTAAGTTGCTTTACGTCGATCTCAATAGGCCAGGAAATTTTAAAGTAGATCGCAGCCCTAGACAAGTTGGCCACCCCTGCTTTAGCAGACCTAACCCCCTGTTAGCAACAAAATTCGTGTGCGCGCGTATCGTCCCCGTACGAACTAATCGTATGGTAGTGACGGCGCGGCGTGCAAGCGATTTTAACCTTAGGAGTGGTTAAGCGACGCTGTTGCCCGTGGTACTGTCTTTATAAAAGTGCAAAAAGTGGTCACTGAGCTGCTATCTATAACCATTCTATATAGTCTCTAATGTTGAATGACAATCTCAATTATTTTACAGGTTCCATACATACCGGAAGGTCAGTGGCTTTGCCGACGCTGTTTGCAGTCACCCTCTCGACTTGTCAACTGTGTCTTATGCCCCAACACTGGAGGTGAGTGTGTATCAATGTCAATTAAGATAAATAAAACCTTATTACCTAGCTAATAAGTCAAAATTACATGAGTGAACATTTTTTTTTAACAGGTGCTTTCAAGCAAACAGACCAAAGCACATGGGCTCACGTTGTTTGCGCCCTCTGGATACCAGAAGTGCGATTTGCGAATACTGTTTTTCTAGAACCAATAGGTAAGCCTAATCAATCACTAAAATAAGGGTAGGACGACAAATGTTAAATAACAATATGAGCATGTTGATAATGTACAATAAATGTGAACCTTATTGTAATCTAAGTTTTCAAGCACCTAATTACGACGACTAACCCTGAGTGCTGACTACATAATTATGAAAGGAGGTTCTTTTCCTCAGACTCCATAGAGATGATCCCGGCGGCGCGCTGGAAGCTGCAGTGCATGGTGTGCAAGCAGCGCGGCGCCGGCGCCTGCATCCAGTGCCACAAGTCCAACTGCTACTCCGCGTTCCACGTCACGTGCGCGCAGCAAGCGGGGTCAGTGTATACAACTTAATTAATACCATGTGTTATAAAATATTATTTTATTTAAAATAACAATTGAATATAAGTAATAAGTTATTGCGTTATCAACTCGAAACCCTGAAATTGCTTTTTTTATGACTAATTAAAACAAAGGTCTGATTTGTGCGCTTGTTGTATGTGTTTATCTTTGGTAGGGAGTGCCCAACAGGATTTATATTGATAACTTTCTGTATTCTTCCACCTTCAATAACATGCGTTATTACGATCCTAGGTACATACCTAGGCTCGTATTATAGAATCTAAACGGAAACTAAAATCTCTGCTTGAGTACAGGGTGGCGCCATATGCGTTGAATAGCACCATCCCTTTCTAACTTTACTGAAGCAGAGATTTTAAGTTTGGATCTATAATACAAGCCTTAGTTTTGTAATAGTTTTGAGTACTGCGTTTCAAGTGAACAAGGAAATCCAGCGAACCAACATCGAACTTTAATTTCAATGGGACATACTAATAAAAGGGAGTGCTAAAAGAAAATTTCAATTCTACCACTCCCGTGACCTTCACAAGACTCATCCGTGACCAATGACGAAGGAATAAGATGGACTTATCACACCTACGAAAAAAGCCTGCATACCTACTTCATTGTTCTCCATTCAAACGCAACTAAACATGGCGGCTTAGCTTAGTGTACATACCTTATGTACAGTCGAAATTGTAACATGTAAACGCAACACAATATGCGACACGGCACGCGCCCGACGTCGCGAATGCTTTGTTATTGCAGTTTATGCCACTTCAATAGGTTTCCTTTTTCAGAGGCCGTGACTCGCCTCTGTTTAACATAATTCATACCTCAATAAAACCAATTTTCAGGTAATAAAGATTGACTTGAGAACAATAATGATATTGTTGTGGTAGGTTGTACATGAAGATGGAGGCGGCGGGCGCCGGGCGCGACCCCAGCCAGCCGGTGCAGGTCGCCAAGATGGCCTACTGCGATGCGCACACGCCTGCACATGTTTTACAGGTATCACATTTGCCCATGGTACAAACAAATAATAACGGGTGTAACAAGACACTCAACAAAGCCGAAGTCCTCGCATTCCGCCCATCATCGGGATCAGTTTTGTCTTTTAGACTATACCTGGGAAACCAATAGCTACTAAGTTATTGAAGGTCAAAGTCAAAATTTTTATGAAATCTTATTTTATTCGTTATTTCCTATTTTTGATCTACAGAAACATTATCAAAATTTAATAAATTTCGTAACAAACAATGACTTCAAAACGTCATCACTCACTTCATGAGTACGCACATAAACGTTGCCTTTCAACTCGGCCGCACGCAACTGTGTAGCATTCACTCGCAGGCGCGGTCTTTTGTACGCGTTACATTGCGTGGTAATGTATGTAATGCTTTTTAACACCAGAAAATAAAATCGTTTCCCAGCAGTAATTTTGAACAGAAATGGTCCTGATGATGGGCAGAATACGTAGGCTTCGTTGAGTGTCTTGTTACACCCGGTATACTGCGCCAGGTAGCATACTGAGAGAGGAGGGTCACGTGGGCGACATTGTGTTCCCAGTCATGTGAAATCAAACTCCCTGACTCCCATATATTACCTGTAAAAGTTTATAAATCTATGATTATTTTATTAAAAATTATGTTCAATCATCTTTTTAACTTGAACTGTTTAGTTTGCTAAGAGAAACAAATCACAATTGAAATGCATTAAAAAAAAAATGAGTGATGTGATGGCAGAAAAAAATCCTACTTATGACCTTTACATAAACAATATTTTGTATAGCAGTTCTGTGCTTAGAGCTAGTCGGCGCGTAGCATGTGACCCTGCTTTGTTTTAAAGTACAGGCACACAAACGTAGTTGAACATCATATTCATCCTTTAACTATTTCCACTCAAGATATAAAATTTGAGGTCTACTTCACCCGATAACTTATCTTGACACACACAATTTATAATTTTGTAGGAGAGACGTGCATTGGAATCGGAAGGCGATTCAAAATCTACGGACTTGACAGCTATTAGACAGAAAGGCAGAGAGAAAATTATTCAGGTAAAGGATACATACAGTTTCTGTACATGTAAAGCGGCCCTACAATGACCCGACCCGGAACGATATAAAGATGAAATGCGCTGATTCTCTGGCAACATTAGTGGCCCTTTCCTAAAATAAGGTTGCCGGCCGATCCCTGTTGTATAGAAACGAAATTATGGAACAAAAAAGTTCAAAATAACTTGTATAGTAGTTTCTAGTTCCAAATTTATCCACTAAGCAAGTCCCAAAAGCAGTTAAGTTGGCTTCTAATCTAACCCGCTCGCCACGAGGGCACAGCTCATGAAGAGACTGTTATAAATGTAAATCGTTATTTAATGCTAATAAAATAAGGTTCAAAATACCACAACAGGCTCGTCGAGTGCTCGCAATGAAACGAACGTGGGCCCCCGTAGTCCTAGTTCCGACCTTGCCGGCTGAGCGGGTGTCAGAAGTAGCACAGTTGGCCTCAGGTCCGCCCGCCGCGAGGGCACAGCTCATGAAGAGACTGCTGGCTTACTGGACCCTCAAGAGGCACAGCAGGAATGGCGTGCCGCTGCTGAGGCGGCTTCAGAGTCTCACCAATCATCATGGTGAGTTGGTTTGTTGTGCTGTAGAAGAAACTTTTTAGTAATTTAACTTTATAATTCGACGGCCTTGTCTAATGAAAATGAGTAGAAAAGAGCGCTCGACGCCTTTCAAAAAAAGGTTCCCTGCCCCCCTAGCATGACCACCGAAACATGATATATATCTCGTGATATAGCGTTTTATCAACACTCAACTGACAAAATCATTGCCTCTTGACAGTTAAACGTGATAAATCGCTATATCATATCGCGTTTCACGTGATCATGCTAGGGGGCATGTCTACGAATCCACGAATATCCATCAAGTGCTGTTGATTTGTTATATAAATCTTTTTTGTATACGTAATAATGTAATTGTTCAAAGGTACTCGAGGTATACAGGATGGTACTGTAAACGTAAGGGAGCTATGCAACCAGCTCAAATACTGGCAACGAATACGACAAGATTTGGAGAGAGCTAGGTGAGTCAAAGTCACTTTATTTATACTATAGACAGCAGTTTAAAAGTGACAAAGACAACATTCAAAACTTTTTTTTTCTTTTCGCATGTCAAGTGGTTAGAATTCGAATAAAGTAAAATGTAAGTTCGCCCGGATTGGCCGTGCGTGTATAAGTTGTTCAGCCACTACCCTTTTGGCAGATTTGCCGGTTTGGCAAAAAGCATCCAGAGCATATGACTAATCTTAATAAAATTGTCAACAGACTCCTATGCGAGTTGGTCCGCAAGCGCGAGCGGCTGAAGGCAGAATACACGCGCGTGTGGGAGCGATGCGTGATGCACTCGCTACGGCCGGAGCGCGCGGCGCTGCACAAGTTGTTGCGGCTGCTGCGACAGCGGGACAATAGCGACATATTCACCGAGCCCGTGGACCTGCTCGAGGTGGGTATGCGTGATGCACTCGCTGCGGCCGGCACAAGTTGTTGCGGCTGCTGCGACAGCGGGACAACAGCGACATATTCACCGAGCCCGTGGACCTGCTCGAGGTGGGTATGCGTGATGCACTCGCTGCGGCCGGCACAAGTTGTTGCGGCTGCTGCGACAGCGGGACAACAGCGACATATTCACCGAGCCCGTGGACCTGCTCGAGGTGGGTATGCGTGATGCACTCGCTGCGGCCGGCACAAGTTGTTGCGGCTGCTGCGACAGCGGGACAACAGCGACATATTCACCGAGCCCGTGGACCTGCTCGAGGTGGGTATGCGTGATGCACTCGCTGCGGCCGGCACAAGTTGTTGCGGCTGCTGCGACAGCGGGACAACAGCGACATATTCACCGAGCCCGTGGACCTGCTCGAGGTGGGTATGCGTGATGCACTCACTGCGGCCGGCACAAGTTGTTGCGGCTGCTGCGACAGCGGGACAACAGCGACATATTCACCGAGCCCGTGGACCTGCTCGAGGTGGGTATGCGTGCCGGCACGGATCTTGAGCAATGGACGAAAGTGTGAAGATCGGAGATATAATGGATATGAAATTTCGGATCTGGATACGGATAAAGAACTAATATTATTTCGGTTACGGTTATAGATATGGTATTATTTTAGATTATCCGTTTCGGATAATTTCGGGTACGGATACGGTCTAAAGGAAATTGTAAAAGTAAAACTACTATGTCGGCTCGGCCGGGCAGAAAAACCTGGCATAACGTGTCTCATTTAAACTCCGCCCGTATCCGAAACTTTTACAGCGGATTCGGTTACAATAACGGATAGATTTTTATTTCGGATATGCGATAGTTTTGCTTATGGTTACGGAGCTCTTTAACATAACTGGTGAAAATCGCTTTGCAAATCGTCCATTTCGGGGCCGATCAATCTGTAGCCTAGATACGCGCAAACGATAAATCCCGACTCCCGCAGCGTGGAAGTAGCTAGTTACGTAATCAGAATTTAACTCACATCCGCGAACTTTACTAATCAGCCCAAAAGTTACTCCTGTGCGGTGTGCGCTTACGCGCAGCGCTTAGTCTGTAGAAACCACATACAAAGAAATAACCCACGATCGGAAAACGTCATCCCTCTCAAAAAAGGGGCGATTTTCTGACAGCACAAATAAAAAAAATGTTCAAAAAACTTCAATAGATGGCGTTTTATGAAAGCCGAGCAGTAAGGTTAAACACCCTTCACACTAACCAATTTATCGTATGCATTTTTTTTATTTTGATCGCAGATGCTTTAGGCCCCCCTCCTTGGAGAGTGATAAATAAACGAGGTGAGAGAGTTAAAACGGCGATAGATTGAATGTATTTTCGTGGGAATTATATGAATAGTAATAACGACATTTATTTATTTAATTATTTATTTATTCATGGAAAACACAGTATTTATACAACGTGTTCAGGAGCCATAATAGGAAAACATGGTTTGCGCGGGCTATATTTTTATATAGAAAACGTAATGTAGCCACAAATAAAAACATACGACAAGCTAAAGAGATTATCTAGTTGCTTCAAGTATTAAATTGCGTTTTAAACCTCACAAATGATTGTAAAAAAACAGAATATCATCAAAAGCGCTTGTCGCGGGCCATATTTTTGACGTAAATAATAGCGGAAACGTATTGAATTCTACATCAAAATAAACTTTAACGTATTGTGCAGTTGCTCCAATAACTTATTTTCAAGAAAGATTATTGTGCTATAGATAATGATGAAAAAACAACGAAAAACATCGAAAAAGTGCAGAAGTGAGGTTATTGACAGAGACAAATGATTTTGCATAACAGAGCCTTAATGAATTAACGCAAAATGAGAAAATCGTTTCTTCGGACCATCAAACTGAACAACTTTTACTAGCAATAGCGAAAAAAGAATCAGCTGTTTCATACAAAAATTGATAACGAAAATATAATAATGAATGAAGCATCTGATTTTTTTTCGCAATTTCAGAGTTGGTCCCATAGTAAAAATTATTCAGTTTGATGGTCCGAAGAAACGGTTTTCTCATTTTGCGTTAATTCATTTACACGTTGTATAATAATAATAGATAAGGTAAAACTAGATCAAACATGCCTTTATCAGTTTTCACACATAGAACAATCAATCAACAAACAATCCAGAAAATATTTGATTGAATCAGGCGTCACTTAGCGGAAGTCCCAAACCATTTTGAAAAAAGAAATATATGTAGCTTACTTCCGCAAACAAAGTTTGTTTGCGGAAGTAAGCTACATATATTTCTTTTTTCAAAACAATCCAGAAAAATAGTAGATTATACAACAAGTGAAAAAAGAGGGAATTTAGTTCGAGATACAAAGGACCGAGATGAAAATTTTTTTCACGAGTTGTGTACTCTACTTTTTACCATTGACTGCGAGAAAACAAATAGCAGTACTTATTCCTATAGTATATATTATATAGTTACAACATTTTTATTATTTAGGTAGGTAATCAGTAATATTTAAACATTAGAAAATAGTGAAACTAGAAGTTTTCCAATGACATAAAACAACCACGCTAAGAGGGAAATTACATAATCGGTCTGGCATCAGTCCATTTCATCAGTTTGTATAGACTTTGAATTTTACAGTCTGAAGATCGTACCAGACTGATGAAATGGACTGATGCAAATGCAAAACTGAACATTTAATCTCCTTCTATTATATATATATTTTTTTATATTTATTAGATCACCAACAAGTTTACACTGACATTAAGATATAAATTAAACATAATTAGCTTAACAATGCTTAGTGGAAACTTAATTATAGGTGACAACTGCATGCTCAAGAAACAACAGCAACAATTAAAATAAAATTAATGAAATTAATGATAAATTAAAACTTATGCGATAAAGAATTTATAGAATTTATAGAAAAAATAATTACTACTTAGTAGAACCCAGACATGTGGATCTTAATTTTGTTAGGCTATCAAAATAAATATCAACATTAGTAGATTTAGACCACGAGTTATATTGAGGAAACATTCTGTTTAAAGGAGAGTAATGGCCTAAATTGGTTCTGGCGTGCTTACTTACAAATAAGTTATATCTGGATATTCTAGGCAACTTAATAGGGACATTCAAATTAGTCTTTGAAAGCAAGTCAGGACAGTCCAGTAAACCATTAGCAAGCTTGTACAAGAAAACAAGGTCCAACATAGCCCTACGGTCTTTGAGGGAATTCAACTTAAAGTGATTCAATCTGTCCTCGTAGTGAGGTAGTTTCTTTGCTAGATTGAAGCTGTATGACAAATGCCATAGGAATCTTTTTTGGACACCTTCAAGCTTCTTGACATAGACATCATAGTGTGGACTCCAAACTACACTGCAATATTCTAGACCGCTACGTACGAGTGCGTTAAATAAGAGGATTTTAGTATGGGGCTTCTTGAATTCTTTACAGTTACGTAGAACAAATCCCATTTTTTTATATCCCTTACTAACTATGTCATCGATGTGTGCATTGAAGCGCAGCTTGGAATCCACAGTCACTCCCAGATCACGGATTTGATTCAAGCTGGCAAGGTTAACATGCCCTATATTATACACTCTAGGAAAAGATGTTTTACTCCGAGTAAACTTGATCGCAAAACTTTTCTTTGCATTAAGCGACATGCCATTCCTCTCACACCACTGGACCAAACAATCCAAGTCCCCTTGAAGGAGAAGCGCATCATGTGGCCCATCAATTTGTTTAAGAATTTTAAGGTCATCAGCAAACAAATAACACCTGGAGTAATTAAAACACAGAGATATGTCGTTGATGAAAATATTGAAGAAAACGGGCCCAAGAATAGAGCCTTGAGGGACTCCAGATATGACATCGATAGGGTCTGATGAATATCCATTTACCACTACTACTGATTTCCTGTTATTCAAGTAGGATCTGCACCAATTTAATAAGCTTCCGCTGATCCCAATAGAAGATAGCTTACGGAGTAACAATTCATGGTTTACCCTATCAAAAGCCTTGCTGAAGTCGGTGTATATAACATCAACAGACTTTCCCCGGTCAAGAGGTACCGCTAGATCATCCAAAAAACTAACCAGGTTTGTTGAAGTCGATCTTGCCTTCACAAAACCATGTTGAGACGAAGAAACCATATGCTTAAAATGCCCCGTAATTAAAGGTCGTAACAAGGATTCAAAGACCTTCGCAAAAATGGGAAGAATAGATATTGGTCTATAATTATCAACATGATCAGTGTTACCTGTTTTGTGTAAGGGCACAATCAATGATGTTTTCCAGTTAGAAGGAAACACACCGGTACTCAAGGATATATTTAAAATGCGTGAAAGTGGATAAGCAAGATAGCATATAGAATCAATCAATCAAAGCATATAGAAAAGAACCCAAAGATAAGACACTAAAAAGAACCTAATCAATTTGGCGGGATATTTTTTAGAAAATAACCCAAAGATAAGACACTAAAAAGAACCTAATCAATTTGGTGGGATATTTTTTAGAAAGTAACCCAAAGATAAGACACTAAAAAGAACCTAAATAAAATTGGCGGGAGGCTTTATCTATGGAATAGCTCCATACTTTCAGCACGTTTTATTTTTTTTTGTACATAATGGGGAAGGCAACTGTCAAAATGGCGCTGCGTACGCTTGTTCCACGAGAGCTATGAAAACAAAGGACTTTTACTTAAAAATATCGTATTTTGAGCTATAAAATGATTAAATTCTGTGTAATAGGCTTTAAAAATGTTGGCACTTACAAATTTTCGAAAGATCTGGATATAGAAAAAAATGATAAATTCTGTAAGAATGTAAACGTCTATTTTGGCTTTCAATTCCGGCATTTGCATTGTAGAATAGTCTTTTATATCCATTTTGGGTCAATGGGTCTTTTTCGGTAAGAAAATATCACAAAATAAATACCTATTTTCCCATACATTTTGTTCTGAACGTCTACTGTCTTAGGAACAAGCGTACGCAGCGACATCTACAATTAGCTTTGCGTTGCCAACCCCGCTTGTTCCAAATTCAAAATATTTTTATTCACTCAGTGAATTAAACAGCGTTTTATTCACTCTTATCGTTGAATTAAACGCACTTTTTCGAGTGGCGATGGTAAAATAGTAGATTATACAACAAGTGAAAAAAAAGGGAATTTAGTTCGAGGGACTAAGTTGGATCCCGAGAGTAGCGAAGGATTCTAGAATTGAATTCTGAGCGTAGCGAGGGATTCAAGAGTAGAATCCTGAGCGAAACGAGGGATACAAAGGACCGAGATGATTTTTTTTTTCACGAGTTGTGTACACTACTTTTTACCATCGACTGCGAGAAAATAAATAGCAGTACTTATACCTATAGTAAGTGTTTATAGGTTATCAGATTTTGATATTTAGGTAGGAAATCGATAATATTTAAAACATTAGAAAAATTTAATAGTGAAATTAGTAATTTTGAAATTTTCTAATGAACTGTACGCGCGCAAGCTTTAGAAGTGTATATGAAATTAGAAGTTTTCCACTACATAAAACAACCACGATAATACATGATCAGTCGGTCTGGCATCAGTCCATACAATCAATCTGTAGACTTTGAATTTTTTCCAGACCTGATGATCGTACTCTGAAAAAAAGGACTGATGCCACAGACTGAACATCTAATCTCCCTATAATAGATAGAAAAGAACCATTGACCTGCATAAAAAATTTTTTCATGTCGATGAAGAGAACCCAAAGCTAATAAGACACTAAAAAGAACCTAACTAAAATAGGCGGGTTTTTATTATATTGTATAATATGGCTTTATCTATGGAATAGCTCCACACTTTACGTTTTTTTTCTCATGTGCTTTCAGGACGTTTTCTTTTTTTTGTACATAACTCATATGATGCGCGCTTGTTCCAAATTTAAAATACTTTTATTCACTCGGTGATTAAAAACGCGTTTTATTCACTGTTATCAATGAATAAGACGCACTTTTTTGAGTGGCGATGGTAAAAAAGTTTTTTTTTCTTTGTAGGTCCCAGACTACAGTTCCGTAGTTAAGCACCCCATGGACCTGAGCACTATGGGCAAGAAGCTGGACCGCGGCGCGTACCGCACGGTCGACGACGTCGAGGCCGACTTCCGGCTCATGATCGACAACTGCCTCGCCTACAACAACAAGGATACTGTGTTTTACAAGTTAGTATGTTTTCTCAGGAAAAAAAGAATTTTGTTTACATCTATATGTAATTTTTAACAGATTAATAAAAGGTTTGCCCACTTCGGTATTAATTTTTTGCCATTTAGACGTTAAAATAACCGGCCAAGTGCGAGTCGTCGCGCACGAAGGGCAATCGTTGTACGGAAGCCCCTTAAATATTTATTTTATTATTTTTTGTTATAGTGGCAACAGAAATACATCATCTGTGAAAATTTCAACTGTCTACCTATCACAGTTCATGAGATACAGCCTGGTGACAGACAGACAGACAGAAAGACAGACGGACAGCGGAGTCTCATTAATAAAGTCCCGTTTTTACCCTTTGGGTACGGAACCCTAAAAACCACTTTCGAGCTTGTCATCCATGGTACGGGAGCAGATTTAACTATGATATTACATATGAATCAATTTGAAAGGACGAAGCTTTAAGGTTCAAAATTAAATAAAGTAGTTAGACAGATTGGGATAAACTTATAAGATGTTGTTTGCTTAAGAAATTAATTGTGGATGTTTATGAGAAATAAATAGTTACGGAATTTTACCCCTGTATTTAGTTCAATACAGTGAAATTGATAGATAAAAGTATTTGATGCACACATACGTTACAAAATACAATCACATTCACATAAAATAAAAACTATGGCGGCACAGAATATATAATAGTACTAACGTACAAAAGCCCATCTGCGCGAGGACAATCAAATAATAAGCTGTTCTCGTACAACGCTGCGTGCCTAATATTATAAGCATCTACGAAGCGCGTATCACGTACGATGTCGCCACTTACTCACACAACTGCATATTTACTTACTTACTCACTCCCTACGTTCGTGATTCAATAGTTAGAATCATAGACATAGAAAAATTTTCGCTGCGCTCAAAAGAAGACCAACAAAGCGTGGAAAAGAGAAGTTAACATTATAAGGACACGGTCTGTGAAAAAAAGAGACAAAGAATCAAGTGACAATGTACCAATATATTTTTTTACAGTAAGAGCCCCTAGCGTCCCGCCTTGCAAATGAGCAATCACAGTTTGTTTAAAATATTTGTTTAAGGTATCTTGTGCTTTAAGTAATTGTGATGTGATAAAAAGAAACAATCCAAGTAATCACACTTTTCAAAGGTAAATAAGATTTTGCCACACATTTCTCTAAAACCAAATTTCGCTACATTTATTCGTTTATCGACGAAGAAAACAGTATGGAACATAGTTTATTAATTTCCTTTGCCATAATATAGTCATATTTTATGTATGTAAGTCATATTTTACGTATCTTATATAAAATGTATACATTCGTTTTTCGGATTACCCGTTTATTGACATTGTTGTTCTTTGGCATTCTATTTCTATGGTTAGAATCCTTCACTCGTGATTCATCTATGGCCCTCGCTTTAAATCCATCCTTTATTCACTAACTGCACATACTATTGTTTTGTTTAGAGCGGGAATAAAGATGCGCGAACAATGCCTACCGATCTTCCGTCAAGCCCGTCGAGACGTGCGCGCGGCCGGTATGCCGGAGCTGGCGGGCGACGGCGACGCCACCGCCGACTCGAGCCCGGAGAGGGAAGAGCGCCGCGACTGGGAGCGGGAGCGGGAGCCGGAGCGGGGGCGGGAGCGAGCGCGGGAGCGGGGACGGTCTCAGAGCCGCCGTAGCAGTCGTCATAGCCGCTCGCAGCAGTCTAGCAGTGATAGTGAGCGTGCCGGTGAGTTTGACGATCTGTGTATATTCTACTGTGAGGCCCGGACTCCACCAAAGCGGGGACGAAAAGAGAAAGAGAAGAGATGGATGGTTGGTTTTAAACAAACAATATTATTCAATTATTTACACATCTGGTCTTGAATCTGCCATAGCAGTAGCCATATGATTTGTTAGTGTCATTTAAAAAATGTATGTACAGTACTAGGCACGCATCTTGAAATTTTTTCGACGGAGTGGGGATAAGTTCGCGCATGTGCTCTTGTGAGCGACCAATAGCGCGCGCCCCTCTCCCGCCGCCCGCGCCCATCACCGCTACACATACCCAAAATACGCGTTTCGCGCAATCCCCACCTGATTTCAAGTTATATGCCTCGTACTGTAACATACTCGTAAATGTCAAAATCTTATTCGTATTACATAAGACTGAGTAAATGTTCTTCTGTGTGGAATGGAACTCTTTCTCGGTTTAAGTAGCTTCTATATGAGTCGTGAATCCTATTTACAAAGTCTGTTTATTTACTTGTTTTATTTGATAAACAATCTTCACCCAACTCTTTATTGAAAAAAATCCATTATAAAATACAACAAATGGTTTGATTGCGAAAAAAAATACTATTAGTGACAAATTGATTTCATATCACAACATATTTTTAAATAACGATATAAATTTAATAGATGTATGACAACTGTCAAAAGCTGTAATTACTAAATAGGACAAGTAAGGCAAACAAAATAAACGACAATTTATATTTTTTTTTTATTTTAAAACTAATTGAATTCATCACTACACGTGACTGATTTTATGGAAAGACTTATTCAGAGTTATTTTCCAGACACCCGTAGTGAGAGAGGCGTGTCGGTGGCTCGCAGCGAAAGGCGACGCCCGAGCGTCAGAGACACGGACGACGAAAACAACACTGTAAGTCCGCCCGTCTTACATCTTGAAACTATTATGTCACCATGTGATCTGACGCACGTGATCATGTTACTGTGAATTACATTACAACCATTGAAAGTTGAGAATAGAATAGGATATACAAGGTTATTTTAAGTTAATACAAAACCTCTCGTGGGGTTGGTCAGACCATCAAACTGAACAACTTTCATTATGGGACCAACCTCTAAATCACGAAAAACAAATCAGCTGTTCCATACAAAAGTACAATCCTACTCCATCGAAATGTATGAAACAGCAGATTTTTTTTCGCGATTTTAAGGTTGGTCTCATAATGAAAGTTGTTCAGTTTGATGGTCTGATCAACCCCACGAGAGGTTTTGTATTAACTAAAAATAACCTTGTATAAAATAACTTTTGGTTTGGTTGCCACACGCGAAAATAATGACGCGTAACCGCTACGTGGATGTGATCGTCATATATCGTCGTCGATAGAAGACAATTCATGGCGGAACTACCGCGGTTTCACTGATACTGTTTCGAGGTGGAGGTGTGCTACTGGCGTGAATAATGGAGAAATGCTGCGACGGCCGATCAGCTTGTACACAATTTATCAACTGCGTACGAATTTTGCGATATTATTTGTTTTAGAGACACTATTTTTTTGATGTAGTCGAACGGGATACAGCTGTAAAAAAATCTAAACAGCGCGCATAGATGTGACTTCCTTACTGTCTGTTGTGTGTCCGCAGAAACAATATGTATCAATATGTCAATATGTTCGGTAATTTTGTGTGCAGCGATCTAGTTCCCCCGGGGGCGGGAGCGTGGCGCCCCCCAGCGTGGGGCGGCGGCGGGGGCGCGGCAGGGGCCGCGGCCGGGGCCGGGGCCGCGGCCGGCCTCCCTACATCGCTAGGGTACGACAGGGTGAGTGATCACGATCAATCTTAATTTGTTTCCATAATATTACATTTAGATAGAATACAATTACTATCTAATTTGCTGTCTTTATCAAATTGCTACTTTAAAATACACCATGTCTTGGTAAATTAGAGGTTAAAAGTTAAAAAAATATTTTTTTTTGTTAATTAAAAACAAGGGGTCAATGGCTAATACTCAAACGCTAATTAACTTTGAGAGGCTCTCAAACGTCGTCCTGTCACATTAAATGCCAAAGATATGACAAAACAGCATGATGTTTGAGAGCCGCTCAAAGTTAAGTAGCATTTGAGTATTCGGCCACAAGTCTGCTAATGTTTTCGTCAGAATCATATTTCAATGGTGTTTGAATGGTAATGCTTTTTAACACAGTTCTTGTTTTTTAAACCCAAAACGAAAACATATTGTGTCTTGATTTTGGGTTTAAGAAACAAGAACTGTGTCAAAAAGCATTACCATTCAAACACCATTGAACAACGATTTTGACGAAAATATTAGCAGACTTTGACCCCCAAGTCGACATGAGTTTTTGTTTTAATTTTTTAGTAAATTTAATTAAAAACAACCTAAACCGTAGCAATTTTTTTTTCAGTGTAAGTGGTTTTATTCGTGGAAGAAGTAGTCTGAACATCGGAAAGATTTTTCGTCTAGTCTTAACTCTATAAGACAAATTCAAATGTACCAATTAGTAATACCATTAACTTTACATAAGCCAATGACCTGTTTTAAGAGACTAAAATATGTTTGCAATCTTAAAAGACGAAAGATGTATCGACTTTGTTATCAACATCAATAAAAAAGTGTTAATCCGTCCCAGACACCCCCACATCCGGGTCGGAGACGCCCGCGCCGCCTCCGAGGAAGAGCGCCGAGCGAACACACAAACTGGCCACGCCGGAGAAATCCCCCACCAAACATAACAATGTGGAAACCACTCCGGGTAATAAAATAAATAATAAAATAAAATAATATTTATTCACTTTCATGACTTAAATAACAATAGTTGTTGAAGTCCCCTTTTAGGCAAAAAAATGCTTGTGCCAGAAGACTCCGCTCCTTATTACTTATTATTCTATGACAGTCAATGAAATTTCCTTATCTAAACACTTAGTTTATTAAGAATTTTTTTTTTTAATTTATGACACTTTAGGTATAGAATAGATATAGGTAAGTACTTACTAATGTTAAATATTATTGTCAAATATTATTCATTTAGCAATCAATACTCAATCTTTATTAAGTAAAATATTATTCTAATATTATAAATGCGAAAGTTTAATCGAAAGTAAAATTTTATATTAGGTGTACAGATGCCAGGTGTACAGAGATGAACATAGGGTTTCTCGTTTCAACCCGAAAAAAGTATTGTTCCCGAGGGATAGCAAAAAAAACCTTCCACGCAGATGAAGTCGCGGGCGGCCGCTAGTTTTATATAATCAAAGGACATTGCAGAGTTTTACACTACAGTTTACACTTACAGAATATCACGATAACAAAAACAGACAGTTTCGTCATTAAAACGATATTTATTGTTATAAATAAACTTATATAAAAGAATTAATATCTGGGCGACCGAGCATTGCTCGGTTATTACTATTTTTTGTAGTATGGTGGTGTTTAAGTGATAATCTACATTGTAATCTAAACATTAACTACATTTTTTAAAACTCG
The DNA here is from genome assembly GCA_943789525.1 of Agriphila geniculea. Classification (NCBI taxonomy): domain Eukaryota; kingdom Metazoa; phylum Arthropoda; class Insecta; order Lepidoptera; family Crambidae; genus Agriphila; species Agriphila geniculea. The sequence goes on from OX038889.1 coordinate 9,817,081, forward strand.
TCTAAAAACAATTAAAAAAAACTTGAATATATAAAAAAAACTAAAGTAAGTCACCGAGCGGGATTCGAACCCGTAACACTTGTTTCTTGCCGTCCGCGTCTTTACCCGCTGGACCAGATGGACAGTGGCCGGTAGGAGGAAATTAGCGACCACATTCTGCGTCGAAAGAAAAACGCATGAAAACTTGAAACCACGCGTTTTCCCAAACATAAGACTAATCTAATCGATTGTTTACCCCCAAAAACCCCCATATACCAAATTTCAGCGAAGCCGTTTCCGAGATCACAGAAATAAATTTATAACAAAAATTGCTCGTTTAAAGGTATAAGATATCACAAAATATATAGTAGTTCCTACTAAATGTACAAAAGTCCATCCGCGCGAGAACAATCAAATAATAAGCTACTCTTGCTGCACGGCAATAAAGTACAATTTCAAATTTCACAGCGCTTCGTGCCTATTATTATAAGCGCCTCCGAAGCGCTTCTCATTCAATCGCGTAGCTCTGTCTCAACCGACACAATGAAAATCCCTCGTCACAGAATAACTAATAGTACAAGTACAGAAGCAGCATTCCGCAAAGTCATTTAAATAAATAGCGACTTTTGCTCGAACACAATAAAGTACAATTCAGGTCGCGCAGCGCTAATAGTAGTTGCCTCTCTTTCTATCGCGTGCTCTTACCTTTTCTGACGACGCAACGTTAGGGTCGTCTTCCTTTAAATAAACTGTGTAGCATATATCATAATGTGAAAAACGACAATTGTTTATTGGTTTTTGGATTTTGACATCCGTACACGGCATAGTAATGGCGATTCGACATTGTTACTATTATAAAGAGACAATACCTACGCAGGCATTAAGATGCCGCGCGACTACACAGGCGGGCGTGTGGCAGCCCGCTGCTCACTTGTGCCGCCGGCGGCACGGCTAGCGGTAGGTGCTTATCGCGCGACCTTGAGCGAGTGAAGGAGGCCTGCCCTCGTGGTCAGCCGCGAGCAGTAGATTAATATAAAAGTTTAAGCGCAGAGTGAGACCCTCTGATTATACTATATACACAACTTTAAATTATACAATTATTTTTATATTTGTTGTGGATAGTAAAAAAAATATGCACCCAAACTTAAGATATTTGTTTACCCAGTTAATCATTATGTTTCCGTCCATAGGTTTGGGTTTACTAGGAGGTCTCAGGAAACCCACTCTACTATTGCCACCCTCTTTGGGTGCTGCCCCTCCGAAGAGCTTCGGTTCTGATGGTATGTTTATTGCTAATTAAATTTTATAGTTAACACAATTACTATGGAATATTGGACGTTCTTATATTTCAATTAATACAACTCGTGCTGTTTCTAATTTTAAATTCCTTTTAAAAATATAGATTTCTAATGCCTTGTGTTGCATTGTATTTATAATGGGGTATTTAGAAGGGTCGATTTTCCGGGCAACTTGCTAGGCGGCTTTAGTCGATTTGGGCTCTTTATCGACATACGCTTGTAAAATCGAATCGCCACCTCATTAAAATTATATTTGTGATTAGATTTTACAAGCGATTTGTCGATAAAAAGCGTTAATTGACTTAAATCAAACCTGCTATTCGCCTGCCAAGTCGACTCGTGTATACATATACACGAGGTTTTGCCGCACTTCGGGTATTAGCCGTAACATTACGGCTAATACCCGAAGTGCGGCAAAACCTAGTTTTAGCCGGCTAAAACTAGGTGTAGCCGATAACTGTTGGCTAAAACTAGGTGTAGCCGATTTGCTCGCGGCTAATACTAGGTATAGCCGGCTAAAACTAGGTGTAGCATGGGGTATTAAAAAAGTTATTTCTGTTGTCTGTTAAAAAGTCTACGCTTCGCTTCGCGCTCGCCTTAAATTTCTAACCTATATTCGGGACCTACAGGGGTAAAGCAGATCGGTTCACCTAGTTTTAGCCAACAGCTATCGGCTACACCTAGTTTTAGCCGCACTTCGGGTATTAGCCGTAACATATATACCACATTAGACAACATTTGACGCGCAACAGGGTTGCGTTCAGAACCTACGCTCCGAGTACAACCAAACGCTCTAACGGCGGCGTTCCAAACATCAGAGCGTGACGTTCGGTTGACACAACTTTACCGTTTTAAACGTCAGAGCGTTGCAACTTTTTAACCATCAAAATCCGTGGTTGAAAAACGCTCTGACGTTTGTCTTTACAAAAAAATGTCACTGTCACTTGACATCATTTTGTATTTTGATGTTTTTGTCTCTAAGTTTCAAATAGTTCATGTTAGCTTCTCAAAAAACAGTTTTAATTTGATTTACAATAAAGTTTAAATTATTCTTATTTCAAATGGAAAACGAAGACTTTGTACTATTAATGTCATTTAAAGTTTTTGGTCTTTCCGAACCTTAGAGTGAGTTAAAAAAACAACCGCACTCTAAGCCTCTGAACGCAACCCAGTACACAACGTTACAAATGGCGCGCAAAATGACGCCTTCATATTAAAAAGTTGCGTGTTGTCGTTCAGCATGTAAGTTGAGTGACAAGTGACTAAACTTTTATTTTTAAACGGAAAACAAATTTCAATGCGCAAAAAACGTAATGATTCGTCTCTCGGCAGCATCTTTGCCCACGTTGTCGGCGAGCCTAGGCCGTCCTAGCCTGGAGCCGTCGCCCAAGAAGAAAGGCCGCGGCCGCCCTAGGAAGAGCGACAAGGACAAAGTCACTTCATCACCAGATTTATTCAGGTTTGTTCAACACGCTTTACAGCATGCCTATTGACGTGCGCAGACGTTTTTAGTCGAATCGGCTCATAGAATAAAGTGGAAGTTACATCTTAAACGTTGTCGGCTCGTTTTTTTTTTGCTTGATTTTCTTCTGTTATTAATCTACATATTTTATACTGCTACTGGATTTTGTATCTAAATAATAACTGCTATACAGAGCGTGAAATTTTAATCATTTGGTTTCCGCAGTGGGGTGGTTCCACTCATGATTACAAGCAACTTTTACTATGGGAATAATATTAATATAGTAATAGTAATTATTAACAGTATCTAAAAAAGATATAATTTAAAATAACTGGGAAAATTCAGGATAATCGCTCCTACAAAGGTCTCCAGCAGCAGTAGCGCCACCAAGCGGGATAAATTTTGTGACATCCCGTCATTGTACAATCAATCTTTTCTTTTTTTATCGAGTGAGGATAAGTGGCCACCTCTGGTGTTAGAGTTTATCAAGCCGCCTGTAAGGCCTCTAACTTGGCTTAACGACTGTTATCAGATGACAACAGCCGGGACCGACGGTTTAACGTGCCCTCCGAAGCACGGAAGCGCTCAATAGGCTATTTGACTAATTTTGGAAAACTATTTTAAATTATTCCTTATTACGTAATAAGCGCACCACATTGATATTTCAGAAAAAATCAATGTATTTCATTAAAAAAACAGTGTTAAAGTTTAAAATTTAAAAACCGCGCCAAAAACGCTATGGACACGTGACTTGTTGACGTCACAAGCCTGTAAACATTGTAATATCCTTTGCCATTTGACAGCCATCAATCGCGGATCTTTAGTCTATGGTCGTGTCAAACGCCTGAAGCCATATTTATTTACAGGCAAGTGACGTCATCAGTCATCTTAGACCGTTTTCGCCACAGAAAAAAATTCAAAACTTATTGCATTTTTCTAGGTGAAATTAATCAATTAATAGACTTAATTTAGTCTTTATAATAGTTAAATATGTTTTTTTTAAGCCAATATCTGTTAGGATGACCACAATTTGTAGTTTATTTTCAATGTTGTCAAATACCCTATTGTAATGCCACGGTCACCCGTCCGGCACCTGATCGGACCTAGCGTTGCTTAACAAACATGATCGAGTACGATCAGTCTGTCAAGTTCCGCCATGAGCGCTTCTGTATAATCAATGTTATACTCGTATACAGTGGGATGTCGCTATCTGAGAACTTGTCCGTGCCGGGCATGGAGACGTCACCGAAGAAGAAGAGCCGCGGCCGCCCCAAGAAGACCGACAAAGACAAAAACGCCTCTCCGGACAGCTTCAGGTAAGTAAGTCGCATATTTTGAGATCCACATTTTACAACTTTATTTATACCCTAAATCCGTCTATTATGCTCTAAATCCGTCACTTGCCCGTGGTCCCCCAGTCTTAGTTTCCCTTGGGGTACCATGAGCAAATATTTTAGCCCGTAAAACATCCAAGGGGGACAAAAGGGTACATCATAATTTTTTTTAGATTTTTGACTTTCTTATTTTAAAAATTAGAGGGTGGGGGACACATTTTACCACTTTGGAAGTGGATTCTTTCAAACGGTTGACTTTGAGAAAAAAATGATTTAGGTACCTCAGTGACATTTTTAAAGACCTATCTATAGACAAACCCCACACGTATAGGTTGGATGAAAAAAAAAATTTTCTGTTTATGGTTAGCCCCCCCTTAATATTTTTTTTTATTTATGTGTAAAAATCGTAAAGCGGTTCACAGAATACATCTACCTACTTAGTTTCAACAGTGTAATCCTAATAGTTTTGGAATAAAGTGGCTGTGACATACGGACGGACAGACAGACAGACAGACATGACGAAACTATAAGGGTTCCGTTTTGCCATTAGGCTACGGAACCTTAAAAAACTTAAATTTTAGCAATATTATCTTTAGACGTTATCAATATTTAACAGTAAGCAACCCTGCCAACATGCCTGGGGGTCAAGTCTGCTAATGTTTTCGTCAAAATCGTAGTTCAATGGTGTTTGAATGGTAATGCTTTTTGACACAGCTCTTGTTTCTTAAACTCAAAACTGAAGCAAATTGTGTTAAACCCAAAACGGAAACATGTGTCTTGATTTTGGGTTTAACAAACAAGAACCGTGTCAAAAAGCATTACCATTAGAACACCATTGAACTACGATTTTGACGAAATTATTAGCAGACTTGACCCCCTGGACAACAGCGGCGCGTAGCGACGTGAAGAGGGAAGTAGGTATCTCTATGGCGGCGTTTGGGATTCGGTCAAAAAAGAGTCTGTTCTACCTAGTGATGTAAAAAAACTTTTTCTAACGTGAAAAAAAAACATGAAAAAAACTTATTTTTTTCTGGAGCATGTTTTTTTTTTCAAGAGTACGGAAGTTAAATTTATTAAGTTATTAAGGTAGTTTCCGTTGAGTCCGTTACGCCAGCAAGAAAGTAGCTTCTAGAGGGAAGCGAGTTTGATGAATAATTTGTGCGCAATTCGGTGTAAATGTGCGCCAAATAAAAAAATTGTGGGCCTTATAGTTTTGGAATAAAACGGGAAAAACGAATTCTGCTGGGGTAACGGTACTCCAGCAGAAAGATTCTAATCTAATGATCGGAGAGAAATAAAAGATATATGGGCGGGTAGCTTGATACTAGCAAGAAATGTGCGCCAAATATATAATTTGTGGGCCTTATAGTTTTGGAGATAATTTATTTCCTGCTGGCGTAACGTTTTGCCGGATCCCAGATCTCGGAAACTACTAAATGTGCGATCTTACAGTAAACATATATAAGTAGCCCCTAATTTGTGCTATTTGTGCGGTAGAAAACATTAAAAATATTCACAAATTTTGAAGTAATCGGACATTTTCTGAAAACAGAAAAAAAAAATCTAGCGCCTAAACTACCACATAAATAAAGAAACCAAAAACAGTGTTCTATTCTTCTTATTATTTCTCATTACCATAAAAATTTTGAGAACCGCACATTTACACGTTTTTGAATAATACCCACATTAAGGTGAGACCGACCATGTCATGACTTTGACGGTCAGCAGGATAAAAATATCAGAGATTATTTAGATCCTGGCCCAATGAATAATCTGTGCAGTTACTGATGTACATGCTCTGAAAATTTCAGCTTCCAATTCTTCATATTAAAGGAAATATCAATTAAAATCCAAAACAACTGTCAGTATTCCGATTAACCGACCAAATTCGATAGACCACAAAAAAGCGACGCGTTGATACATATTGATGACCTCCTTAACTTTACTAAATAATATACTAGAAAAATACGACTCGCACCAGATCAATACTCAGACGGGAATCGAACCCGCGACCTTTGGATATCCGGTCCAATGCTGTGACCGCTGAGCTACCGAGTCCTTAACTTTGTTGTTGAACAGGTTTGTACACGTCACGTCTACGTACATTAAAGTGAAAAAGTGATTTGAGTGAGTGCTTTTATTTAAATAACGAATGAAGTTATTTCTGATTCATTTAATTTTTACTTGAATTGAAAGAATTTTAACCATTTTAACATTATTTTAGTAAAAAAATAAAGGATGTTTTGTAATTTTATTTCGTTTTTTTGTCATACCTAACTAGGTACTTAATGTACCTACAATGCGATTAAATTGACAATAGACAGTGATCCCTTGCATGCAACTTCTACATGGATGTAGATGTAGGTCTCTTCACAGAGGGTAGAGTACGAGTTGGTTTTTTGTTTTCACTTCACTTTGCGAATAGTTAACTATCGTTTTCATTCTTTCACTCGTTCACTCACTCGCATGATTTCCTCTCTTTTACTTGATACTATTCGTAAAGTGAGGAGAGAAACACAACTCGTACTAGGCCCTCTGACGTCCATTATACAAGTTGTATAATGGACGTCAGTGGTTCGAATGAAGTTATAAACACATACCTACCTAAGACAGCTAGGTAGTTGTTTTCTGTTATTGAAAATGAAAACAGCTATGCTATTGATGTTTAGACAACAATGATTCTGGTATGTTTCACTAAGAAGTAAACAGATCTTCTAGTAACTTAAGAAATTTAGCTGGTTTCACAGTCACGTGTTCGAAGAGAGCCGTCCGCAAAATATATAATCTGGGTGTAATGTAACAGATCAACGCCACATTGTATTGGTATAAATACAGGCTCAAACTATTTAAATGTTAAAACACTATTTACCCACATTTGCCAATAAGAAGTTATGAACGCGACTGTACAAACAATTTTTCTGCATAATACGACACATTAAAGAAGGTCCTCAATATGTATGAACGCGTCGCTTTTTTGTGGTCTATCGAATTTGGTCGGTTAATCGGAATACTGACAGTTGTTTTGGATTTTAATTGATATTTCCTTTAATACGAAGAATTTGAAGCTGAAATTTTCAGAGCATGTACTTCAGTAACCGCACAGATTATTCATTGGGCCAGGATCTAAATAATCTCTGACATTTTTATCCTGCTGACCGTCAAAGTCATGACATGGTCGGTCTCACCTTCATGTGGGTATTATTCAAAAACGTGTAAATGTGCGGTTCTCAAAATTTTTATGGTAATGAGAAATAATAAGAAGAATAGAACACTGTTTTGGTTTCTTTATTTATGTGGTAGTTTAGGCGCTAGATTTTTTTTTCTGATTTCAGAAAATGCCCGATTACTGCAAAATTTGTGAATATTTTTGAAATGTTTTCTACCGCACAAATAGCACAAATTAGGGGCTACTTATATATGTTTACTGGAAGATCGCACATTTAGTAGTTTCCGAGATCTGGGATCCGGCAAAACGTTACGCCAGCAGGAAATCAAATATCTCCAAAACTATAAGGCCCACAAATTATATATTTGGCGCACATTTCTTGCTAGTATCAAGCTACCCGCCCATATATCTTTTATTTCTCTCCGATCATTCGTTTAGAATCTTCTCGCTGGAGTACCGTTACCCCAGCAGAATTCGTTTTTCCCGTTTTATTCCAAAACTATAAGGCCCACAATTTTTTTATTTGGCGCACATTTACACCGAATTGCACACAAATTATTCATCAAACTCGCTTCCCTCTAGAAGCTACTTTCTTGCTGGCATAACGGACTCGTTTCCGTTAAAGATTAATACTTATGAGTTCATATTAAAGGTTTTTGAATCTACATTACTTCTTTATTTGAATAGTACTATGTTTTCAACAGTTGGCAGCATTTAAAGACGCGCACGGTAAAATCTTCATTCGGTTTATATTTTTTTAAGTACCTATGAACTTAGTTGTCTCCAGTTTGGGGGATTTTTCCCATTGTGTAGTAAATTTTAATTATTGGGGAAAAAAAACTGTTCTTCATACAAAACGTAACATTTTAGGGAACAAAAAATCGCGTTGGGGGATTTTTTTTAATCTTCTCTTTATACAAATGTACCATTTTGGGGAAAAATAAAATGAGATGTGCGAAAAAAATTGAAATTATCTGGAGACACTGACGAAGAATATAAATCTAATATAATCATTGATTTAATTAAATAAAACATTTATTATCCAAAGATTATGTTCTTGAAAAAAAACAAATTTAGAAAAAAAACAACGGTGCCGTGTTTTTCAACATTGTGAAAAAAAATCAATTTGTTTTTTTCATGTTGCATCACTAGTTCTACCCAGTTTTATTTATGTTTATACATCGCTATTACACTCGGCTCCTTCCCGTTGTCAGGGCGGTGCAGGGCGCGGGCGAGGCGCGGCTGGCCAGCCCCGTGCCGGCCTCGTTCCTGCAGTACCGCGGCCCGCCCGGCGAGGTCGGCTCCGATAGCGACCTCGCGCTCTCCAGGTAACGCCGTAACAATAAAAATATAATATACAACAATAATATTTGTCCGGTTTTTTGGTTATAAATTGTATATTAGTCAATGGTAGGATAATTTCGCTGATTCTCAAATCGTCCATCAGTCGGCGCGCTACCGCTAACTTGGCGTTTTGTATGTTTTTGCTATGAATTTTTGTATGTTGGAAGCGAAATTTCGTAAATATCAAATTTTCTTCCAACACAATTTGTTTTTCTTTAATCTTTAATTCGTTTACTATCCGACGTCCATAATAATTATTTATTAGTTTCAACCTTTTTAGACATAATTGTATATGAATGGGAAAATCGGGGTTAAATGCCCGTACAAAGGTCTCCAGCAGCAGTAGCGCCACCAAACGGGATAAATTTTGTGACATCCCGTCATTGATAAAGTATAAGTCGCTAAAGGTGCGTCCACACCTGCGAATGAGCACGCATAGTATTACAATCTGGGCCATATTTCACCAAGTCGACATTTGTCAGTGACATATGTCGGCTAATTTTACAATTGACGTAACTTTAATTAGGGACAAGTATGTTGTGGAACAGGGATATTTTTTACAAGTCGACATATTTGTAGATTTGTCACTGATTCTTGACATGAGATTGGAGCTGAGCCAAGCTTGCGTAACAATTGTCGAATTGTAAAAATTATCCACTGTTTCACAACATAATTTGTCCCTTATTAAAGTAAAAAATACTGTAAAAATTGCCGACATATGTCACTGACAAATGTCAATTTGGTGAAATAGGGGCCAGGGCTCTGTGACTCCGCGCGCGAGTATGAAGCGCTCAGCGTCCTCTGAGAGGACAAATTTCATACGTCAGAAAAGATAAGACCTACGCGATAGAAAGAGAGGCAACTACTAAGCGAATGTTTTGGAGCGAAGGGAGCGCTGTGCGACCTGAATTGCACTTTATTGTGTTAGAGCAAAAGTCGCAATTTATTTAAACAATTTTGCGGAGTTGCAACTTCTGTACGCTAACGTACAGTACTAATACTGTGGGAATTCCTATTACACTTTCATATAAATGCAATATGTTTTTATGTAGTTATCTGTATTAGTAATCTATTTTAATCTTTGTATATGACTCAATCAATAAAGAAACGGTCTATTAATTGGTTGTAGTCCAATAAAACTAGCTTTATCTGGACATAATTAATAAACTCGTTGTTTTAATTAGTTTATCGGATATTGATATTAAGTGTAAGGTAACCGTTTCATATAAAAATCATGAGATTTCGTACATTACCTAGCTTTTTCCGAAAAGCAAAATAGTTAACCAAATACCTTTTTAGTATAATTTTATGGTGCATTAAAATGCTATAACCTAATAGCAAAATTAAAATGAATCCAAATTCGCATGTTCGTTTTTTTTCACAATATTCATCTGATCTCAATATTTAGATAAGCCAAAATGGTAACTATGATGCTTGTATCTTATTAAGCTATGATGCGTCTTTTTAGACATTTTAGACAAAAATTAAACATTTATTTTTTACGTTTTAATAATAATGTATTTCTCAGTAGTTATTTTTTTTTTACTTTTATGCGAAGTTTCTAAATGTTAATTCCTTTTATTTTAACTATAACTAACACTAATTTATGATATAGAAAAAGAAAATTTCAGTTATCTTATTATGTCCCGATAAAGCTAGTTTTATTGGACTATTGTCGGACTATTATTTACCGCTCCTATAGTGTGCGTCTAGTAACCTATTATTATCTATTCTGTGGTACGTGTAGTACACACACATGCCGGCAACCCCGAGCGTCACGTTTCTCAAGCTAAAAGCCGCCGGGCGCACCGCGGCTTGCCCGGGCAGCACTGTGTGTGTGTGTTGGGCATATAAAGGACACCTGTAGATATGTTCGCGAGCAGTAAATGATTCGCGTCCCGCATGCATGTTATGTAGTTTCCTAGGGCTCTATTTACTCATTAAATACTCAAATAGCTTAATTTATTTTCTCCTAATTTCTTCTTTAAAAAAAATCTATATTTTATTTCACGATACATCTAATTCGTTACAGTTTGCCATTTTCACTCACTTAAATGACGAGATTCACTTGTAAAATGGCAAAATCACAACTTTTCCTGAAATCAAGGACCCTGGAAACTGCGTAATCACCAAATCCTGGCAGGGTCGCCATGCAATGTGGCGGTTCGGGATGTAAATAACAAGTCTGACTGCGGTCAATAACTCATTTATTAAAGTAAGGAAACAGTTTATTTATATTCCAATAAAACTAGCTTTATCGGGATATAATAAGACAACTGAAATTTTATTTTCTATGTCATAAATTAGTGTTAGTTATAGTTAAAATTAAAGGAATTAAACATTTAGAATTTTTTTTTAATTTTTGTCTAAAATGTATAAAAAGACGCATCATAGCTTAAATACGATACAAGCATTATAGTTACCATTTTGGCTTATCTAGATATTGAGATCAGATGAATACTGTGAAAGAAACGAACATGCGAATTCGGATTCAGTTTAATTTTGCTATTAGGTGATAGCATTTTAATGCACCATAAAATTATACTAACAAGGTATTTGGTTAACTATTTTGCTTTTAGAAAAAAGCTAGGTAATGTACGAAATCTCAAGGTTTTTATATGAAACGGTTACTACCCCGGATTTCTTACATCACATATCTAATTAATATTTGACACTTAGGCCCGTATTTATAAACCGCTCTCAATACCGATCTCAAGATCGATCTCAGCTGATACGCTCTCAAGATGTGAGCAGCATCTTAAGTTGGATATTAATTAATAGTCAGATATCAAGAGCGTATCAAATGAGATCGATCTCAGCTCTCAAGATCAATCTTAAGAGCAGGATCTTAAGTTCACGGTGGTTTTTATACAGTAAAATTACACTTTTGAATTAAGATTGAATGATTAACGTTTCGTTTAAGCTGTGTAGAATAGTTAGCTCAAATTACAAAAAGTAATAGTTTTATAAATTGTACTCTCATAAATTAGTGCAAAACATTTTAGACAAGTGGTAAAATTAAATAGGAGCGTTTTACCTACCATTAAAACGCGGGTTACCTCTATCTGGCAGAAACTTGATGCTCCGAAATTTATTTGGCAGAACACACTTGGCAGAATCTTCTTTAAACGAATATTTTTAAGGCATAAAAATTGTTTAATATAATTATTGTTTGGCAGAATGTTTACATGTCCGAATTTACAATGGCATACTATTCAGATGGCAGAATTTCATTAGGCATAAATACCTTTGGCAAAATTTTTATTCGCAGAATTTCGTTTGGCATAACGTTTATTTAGTCGACAATTATTTGGTATAATTTTCACATGGTATACTACGAATATGGCAGAATTTCATTAAGAATAATGTCATCAAGCATATTGTAATCTCTAAAAAATGCATTTTAACTTCAAATTGAATAAAAAATTTGTCTTAAAAAGTTGAAGTTGAATTTTTGTAAATGTTGTGCTACAAAAGTCAACAACAGAACGAATCGCTGCAAAACCGATATGCATGCTGCTTGCTTGCATGCATGCATGCTTGTTTATGCTGCTTGCATGCTTGCCGGGGGGTGCAGGGGGGCTGGCCCCCCTGCTCGGGGGGGTCGGGGGTCCTGAGGCCCCCCGCTATAAAGATAAACTTTTAATGCACCTACCAGTAGGTTAGGTTAGGTTAGAGTTTTGACCACTCGCAGCGGAGCGAGCGAAGCGAGCGGAGCTCCACAATGCTTGCATGCATGCTGCATGCTTGCTTGCATGCTGCATGCTTGCTTGCATGCTGCATGCTTGCTTGCATGCTGCATGCTTGCTGCATGTTTATTTGTCTGCATGTAAGGATGCATGCAGCATGAAACATGCGTGTAAGTAATACAAAATTATTCTAGATATGAATTTTCTATTAAATGTATGCCAAAATATGATTCTGACTATAAACTGCCTGCGATATGATAGTTCTGCCTTTTAATAACTATAGATTATGAAATGTATGCCAAAAGATGATTCTGACTATAAACTTTCTGCGATATGATGGTTCTGACTGTGAACTTTCTGCGATATGATGGTTCTACTATTTAATTATTATGGATATGAAATGTATGCCAAAAGATGATTCTGGCTTACAAAATTATGCGTTTTAAGTGTATGATAAATGAGTGTATGCCAAACGATTTTCTGCGACATGAAATTTATGCCATTAGTTGTTATGCATAATAAAATTATGACATAAAAAGTTCTGCCATAAAAGGTAGACTCTTAAAACGCATATTGTGTCTGAAGCCTTATTCGAAGCCTTGGTAAACAGATTGAGAATAGCGAAGCCTTTCCGTTTCCCGTTCAGCATCATTATTATAGGTCTATCTTACCGAATTACGTCACATCCGCATCCGTGCGACGTCATACCTCACCCCACTTTGTTCACCAGGCGGCCATGCTAGTTTCAGCCAGGGATTGGTTGCGGTTGTTAAATTTCGGTATGTTTTACGGTTAATATAGCGGTACCGAAATATTCTACCCTTACTTAGGATACCGATAAATTTTATTTCGGTATAAAACCACCGAAATATAGAGGTACCGAAATTACGGAACCTATGTTTGAAGTACCGAAAAATTAAGGTATCAAAATATGAAGGTATAGTTTTAAATAGGTATGACGTCATACCGATATAAAAAGGTACCGCAATTTTCCGGTATATCTGTTTTTCGGTACCTCATCAAAGCGGTACCGCAATTTTTAATTACTCAACCCAAACCCAAATATAACGGTACCGTTATATTTGGGTTAGCTTAACCTCTTATAAAGGTATTATATCGTGTTTTGTCGTTCATCTTCATGCTAGGGGGGCTGGGGGCGGTATTACAAGCTCTTAAAACTTCAATTTTCTGAATGGCTATCATCGCGTCTCTTTTATTACTGATAAAACAGACGCAGACGATGATTGATGATTACTCCTTACAATATTAATTACAGCCCAATCCTCAAATTTTTATAGGTACCCTTAAAAAATATACCTACCGAAACAAAAAAAATGTGTAGTACATATTTCACATACACGGTCATTTGATTTACTAGCTAGGCGAAGCCTGTACTATGGGTGATAGATACTGATATAACCTGACTGATATATAATATCTGACTGACAGATATCCGTCGCGTCGGGGCTTCCATTACCTGCGTCGAAATGAACTAATATTTTGTATTGGGAACAATATTGGGAATATAGGTACTTTTGAAGAACAGAGAGATGGCAATTGCAGACCCGATGATTTTTTTTGAATAGGTGTGTATGTATAGGTTAATACTACAGTACTAGGCACGTATCTTGAAATTTTTTCGACGGAGTGGGGATAAGTTCGCGCATGTGCTCTTGTGAGCGACCAATGGCGCGCGCCCCTCGCCCACCGCCCGCGCCCCTCACCGCTACGCATACCCAAAATACGCGTTTCGCACAATCCCCACCCGATTTCAAGTTATATGCCTCGTACTGTACATTAATGTGAGTCAGGAGATATTTTCGTAAAAATTATTTAACCTTTTTAGGGTTCCGTACCAAAATGGAGTCCGTTACGCCAGCAAGAAAGTAGCTTCTAGAGGGAAGCGAGTTTGATGAATAATTTGTGCGCAATTCGGTGTAAATGTGCGCCAAATAAAAAAATTGTGTGCCTTATAGTTTTGGAATAAAACGGGAAAAACGAATTCTGCTGGGGTAACGGTACTCCAGCAGGAAGATTCTAAACTAATGATCGGAGAGAAATAAAAAATATATGGGCGGGTAGCTTGATATTAGCAAGAAATGTGCGCCAAATATATAATTTGTGGGCCTTATAGTTTTGGAGATATTTGATTTCCTGCTGGCGTAACGTTTTGCCAGATCCCAGATCTCGGAAACTACTAAATGTGCGATCTTACAGTAAACATATAGAAGTAGCCCCTAATTTGTGCTATTGGTGCGGTAGAAAACATTTCAAAAATATTCACAAATTTTGAAGTAATCGGGCATTTTCTGAAAACAGAAAAAAATATCTAGCGCCTTAACTACCACATAAATAAAGAAACTAAAAACGGTGTTCTGTTCTTCTTATTATTTCTCATTACCATAAAAATTTTGAAAACCGCACACATACACGTTTTTGAATAATACCCACATGAAGGTGAGACCGACCATGTCATGACTTTGACGGTCAGCAGGATAAAAATATCAGAGATTATTTAGATCTTGGCCCAATGAATAATCTGTGCGGCTACTGAAGTACATGCTTCAAATTCTTCGTATTAAAGGAAATATCAATTAAAATCCAAAATAACTCTCAGTATTCCGATTAACCGACCAAATTCGATAGACCACAAAAAAGCGACGCGTTCATACATATTGATGACCTTCTTTAATGTGTCGTATTATACAGAAAAATTGTTTGTACAGTTGCGTTCATAACTTCTTATTGGCAAATGTGGGTAAATAGTGTTTTAACATTTAAATGGTTAGTTAGAGCCTGCATTTATACCAATACAATGTGGCGTTGATCTGTTACATTACACCCAGATTATATATTTTGCGGACGGCACTCTTCGAACACGTGACTTTGAAACCAGCTAAATTTCTTAAGTTACTAGAAGATCTGTTTACTTCTTAGTGAAATATACCAGAATCATTGTTGTCTAAACATCAATAGCATAGCTGTTTTTATTTTCAATAACAGAAAACAACTACCTAGCTGTCTTAGGTAGGTATATGTTTATAACTTCATTCGAACCGGAAAGAAGTACTAAAATCAGTTAAACGGGCACTTCACTCGCGTATTATTATTAAGGTAGGTATTTAGTTTTGGTGTAACAAGTAGGTATTTATTGTAATAACATTTTATTAAGGTACCTAAGTACTTACTTAAAATGCAATTAATTTTACAACAGAAGATAGTGACCAACTTCATAGCGCTTGTGCTATAAAACGACGTTTTTTAATCTGTAACATTTTATCTTTTCCATAGAGACCACTGACGTCCATTATACAACTTGTATAATGTACGTCAGAGGGCCTAGTACTAGTTGTGTTTCTCACCTCACTTTACAAATAGTATCGAGTGAAAGAGAGGAAATCATGCGAGTGAGTGAACGAGTGAAAGAATGAAAACGATAGTTAACTATTCGTAAAGTGAAGTGAGAACAAAAAACCAACTCGTACTAGGCCCTCTGTGAAGAGACCTACATCCATGTAGAAGTTGCATGCAAGGGATCACTGTCTATTGTCAATTTAATCGCATTGTAGGTACATTAAGTACCTAGTTAGGTATAACAAAAAAAAACGAAATAAAATTACAAAACATCCTTTATTTTTTTACTAAAATAATGTTAAAATGGTTAAAATTCTTTCAATTCAAGTAAAAAATAAAATGTAACAGAAATAACTTCATTCATTATTTAAATAAAAGCACTCACTCAAATCACTTTTTCACTTAAATGTACGTAGACGTGACGTGTACAATCCTGTTCGACAACAAAGTTAAGGAGGTCATCAATATGTATGAACGCGTCGCTTTTTTGTGGTCTATCGAATTTGGTCGGTTAATAGGAATACTGACAGTTGTTTTGGATTTTAATTGATATTTCCTTTAATACGAAGAATTTGAAGCTGAAAATTTCAGAGCATGTACTTCATTAACTGCACAGATTATTCATTGGGCCAGGATCTAAATAATCTCTCATATTTTTATCCTGCTGACCGTCAAAGTCATGACATGGTCGGTCTCACCTTCATGTGGGTATTATTCAAAAACATGTATGTGTGCGGTTTTCAAAATTTTTATGGTAATAAGAAATAATAAGAAGAATAGAACACCGTTTTTAGTTTCTTTATTTATGTGGTAGTTAAGGCGCTAGAATTTTTTTACTGTTTTCAGAAAATGCCCGATTACTTCAAAATTTGTGAATATTTTTAAAATGTTTTCTACTGCACAAATAGCACAAATTAGGGGCTACTTCTATATGTTTACTGTAAGATCGCACATTTAGTAGTTTCCGAGATCAGGGATCCGGCAAAACGTTACGCCAGCAGGAAATCAAATATCTCCATGCTTAGCCTTATATTTAAATTTAAATTAATACCTAATTATAACTAATTTATTTTAATAATTAACTGTAATTTGATTTTATATACTTTATGTGATTTTTTGCATGCTGAAAAGCAAGATATGTTAAGCAACTTAACTTTAATTTACCAACATGTAAAACCATGTCTTTTGCAAATAAATTTTCATTCATTCATTCATTCATTCATTCATTCATCCAAAACTATAAGGCCCACAAATTATATATTTGGCGCACATTTCTTGCTAGTATCAAGCTACCCGCCCATATATCATTTATTTCTCTCCGATCATTAGTTTAGAATCTTCCTGCTGGAGTACCGTTACCCCAGCAGAATTCGTTTTTCCCGTTTTATTCCAAAACTATAAGACCCACAAATTGCGCACAAATTATTCATCAAACTCGCTTCCCTCTAGAAGCTACTTTCTTGCTGGCGTAACGGACTCACCAAAATGGTAAAAAAAGGAACCCTTATGGTGTGACTCAGTCTGTCTGTCTGTCACAGCTGGATATCTCAAAAACTACTAATGGTATCAACTTGAAATTTGGAATTTTTTTGGCGGGTAGCCACGAAAGTGTAAACACGTCTTAAATTTAGCTCTCAATCTTTTTTATTATTTAAATAGTAAATTACCTTATGGTTATAATTTAACATCTCCTGTGCCTTCGTTGACATCTCTTACACCTTCACACACATTATCTCCATCAAAAACATGGACACTTCTGCAGAGCAACTTCTGAAAAGCCTGACGGAACTATCTACTATGTTTGGCGAAAGGATGTCAGAATTCGAGAAGAATTTGCAGCAACCGGGTGTGAAGGAGTCCAACACTACTGTAAAAACCCTGGCAGCAGACTTTTCTTTATTCAAAACCCTTGTATGGAAGACGCTTGGCATCCTCAAGTCGCAGATCGAGCTCCTGACACTGGGCGTTGATCGTCTGGATACAATGTCTCGTCGAAAAGTCCTTTTATTCCATGGCATAAAAGAAAGCAAAGATGAAGATGTCCTCAAGAAAACCCTGGAGGTATTATCCAATCAAATGCAGATGGTTGGTATAACTTCGGAGGAAATCGTATCCTGTCACAGGCTTGGTGCGAAGAAAAAAGATTTCTCTCGACCCATTCTTGTTCGCTTCGCCTCTATGCAGCGCCGTATGGTTGTATGGACAAAGAAAACCACGCTCAAAGGATCCGTAGTGACCGTCTCCGAGTTCCTTACTAAGACTAGACAGGACATTTTTGTTGCGGCTCGTAAACATTTCGGTAAGAAGAAATGCTGGACGTCGGAAGGTACTATCATCGTCCTTCTTGCGGACGGCACTCGTAAGAAGATTTACACAAATTCTGAACTGCAGCATCTGATCTCACAGAATCCCAGCCAGCCGGCAGATGCGCCCCGAGGCAATGTGATGAAATGATTGTTTTAAGTTTCTTTATTAACTATACTTTTTAATTTAGTTGGGTTACTTTCATTTATTTGGAAGGTATGAATTTCTTTTAATTATCCTTGTAACCCACTTTTCACTCTTATTTTTATATTTTAAATGTTAAAGGTACACTCAAATTGTTCATAACATAACCAAACTTCATTCATCAAATGCACTGTCAATGTCAATGAGTGCATTCCAGCAGGCTAATCGCTGGATATTTTTTTTTTTTTTTTTTTTTCTCTTTCACGGCATTGGCATCCGCATGCTTCTCGATGTTTCGTTAGTTTTAATGCTTTTTTTTTTCCATGTGTCTGCTGTGTCCCAATGTTTCATTGAACGTTATGGGAAACTATTTTCAGCTATTTTGTAATTATTTTACTTAAAAATGTTTGCTGGTGTAAATTAATTAACACCAATGGGAGTAAACTTACAGTCAACTTCGGCGCGTGGAGAATTTTTTTTTTTTTATTTTTTTTTATTATTAACTTGTAATAAGTATTTAACTTTAAGTTATATAATTTATATTATATTATATATATAAATATATTTATTTAAGTAACTATTATGATCTTAGATGATGAATACTTTTCTTGTTCGTCTGATAATTATGAAAGTGCTGATGATAATGACTCGTCTGTTTCAGATTCGGAACCTTTGCAGGTTAAACTGTCTGGGGTGTTTGACAAAAATCCTAACTTCCTTTCCCTAGTGCATATCAACGCGCAAAGCATTCTCGCTCATCACACTGATCTCCTATCTTCGTTTGGCAACAGCGTAGTCGACTGTATCCTAATTTCCGAAACTTGGCTAAAACCATCACTTTCTTCTACTAGCTGCTCTCTTCCGGGATATAAGTTATTTCGTAACGACCGCACCGGTGCCGGTGGTGGTGGCGTAGGTATCTACTTGCGTAGCCACATACCTTCCCGGGTGGTCTCATGCTCCTCTTCTCAATATACGGGATCTCTCGAGTACATATTCATAGAAATAGTTGCTCACCACAAAAAGATCCTTCTTGGTGCCTTATATAGCCCTAATGACAATGTCAATTATTTCAATGATCTGGAGAACACTCTTGAAAATCTCGTCCCTAATTTCGACAATGTCATTCTTATGGGTGACCTAAACACATGCCTTTTAAAAGATAACACTAGGTCTAAAAATCTTTTATCTCTTCTCACTTCTCTCAATCTTCACGTTCTTACAAAATCATCTCCTACTCATTATTTTCCCAATTGTGAACCGTCTCTTCTAGACCTTATCATTGTGTCTAACCCTGACCTAGTCGGATCTCATGGGCAAATGAATGCTCCCTTCTCTTACCACGACCTGATTTTTCTTACACACAAAGTGCGTCCTCCTAAAGTTAAACCTAAAGTACGCCTGCTGCGTAACTTTCGACAGATTGTTCTTGAGCGCTTGAGGACAGATGTGAGAGGAATAGATTGGTCTCCATTACTTTCGTCGGACAATATTGACTGCATGGTTGACTATCTCACCTCTATGTTAATTAAAGTATACGACATTCATGCGCCAGTACGTCCGGTGAGGGTCAAACATTTGCCTGCTCCCTGGTTAACACCAGTGATTAGGAAAGTTATGGCGAAACGCGATAAGGCTAAAAGTCGACAAAAAATTTCACCTTCAGCAGAAAACCTGTCCGCATACAAAAAGCTCCGAAACCTTTGTAACAGGATGTGTCGGGACGCCAAACGAAAATATATCCATTCACAAATTGAAAGTCTCGACCAAAAACATATTTGGGGTTTCCTAAAGTCTCTTGGTGTAGGTAAAGTCGCAGATTCTGTTCAGAGTTCCATCGCAGATCTCAATACTCTAAATAAGCATTTTTCAACACCTCCTCTCATTTTAAATTCAGCCTCTAAATCAACTGCTCTCTCTTCTCTATCTCGACCGGTCCCCTCTAACTATCCCTCTTTCTCATTTAGTGAAGTTTCTGAAACAGATGTTGCGAAGAGCATCAAGTCTATCTCCACTAAGGCCATTGGTAGTGATGGACTTAGCTTGGAAATGATTCTCCCGGTGCTGGAGGACATTGTGCCAGTCATCACACACATTGTTAACTTCTCGCTGCAACACAATGTTTTTCCTTCATCGTGGAAGAAAGCCCAAGTCATACCCCTTCCTAAAACTCCAAATCCATCCTCTTTGTCACAATATCGACCTATTTCTATTCTTCCAATCCTCTCTAAGGTCCTCGAATCGATCGTTCACAACCAACTATACTCCTTTCTCTCCTCCTATGATCTTTTGTGTCCTTACCAATCTGGTTTTCGCCCTTCCCACAGCACGGTTAGTGCACTGCTGAACATTACCGAGGACATACGCAATGCGATGGATAACACTAAGCTCACGGCAATGGTTCTGCTGGACTTTAGCAGTGCATTTAACTGTGTTGACTTTGATCTACTCCTAGGTACTCTTCGTTCTCTTAACGTCTCCGCCCCTGTCATTGAATGGTTCCAGTGCTATCTTTCTGACCGTTTCCAATGCGTAGTTTATGATGACACTTCATCTGATTGGTCGCGCTTATCAGCAGGTGTGCCGCAAGGCGGTGTTCTCTCCCCTTTATTATTTTCTATATTTATTAACAACATCCCCTGTGCTATATCCTCCCCTTTCCACCTTTATGCTGATGACCTGCAAATTTACAGACATTTCTCCGTTGCCGAGGCTGCTGAAGCGATGGACTCTCTGAATAAGGATCTAGTTTCTATCCGGGACTGGGCCACCTCGTTTGGTCTTATTGTTAACCCTACCAAATGTCAGGCTATGGTTGTCGGCAGCAGCCGGTTAAGGAGCAAAGTTGACTGGAAAGCTATTCCAGCAATTATCTATAATAACCTGACAATCCCATTCACAGACAAAGTTAAAAACCTCGGACTAATAATGGACTGCACTTTGTCTTGGTCTCCGCATATTGCTGAAATTAGCAAACGCATTCACTATTCTTCCCACTCCCTCAAGCGACTTCAATACTTCCTTCCCTTCAAAACTAAAATTATGCTGGCCCAATCGCTGCTCCTCCCACTTCTCGACTACGCTGACGTTTGCTTTCTGGATGTGACCGAGGAACAACTGAACAAGTTGGAACGTCTACAAAATTTGGCCATACGTTTCATATTCGGTTTACGTAAATACGATCATGTGTCTCAATTTCGCTGCCAGCTTAAATGGCTTCCTATACGCCTTCGCCGTGATATGCACATCCTTTCTGCCCTCTTCAAAATCCTCAAGGATCCCAAATCACCTAAGTACCTCGTTTCCCGGTTCCAGATGCTTCCTCCTCCCTCTCGCCCTAGGCGGGCTTGCATCACTAAGATGCTGGAGCTACCTAGAAGCAACACCAGTTTCCTCCGTAACTCCTTTTCTGTTAGAGCTGTACAGCTTTGGAATAAACTCCCGTTGAACATCCAGGATTGCCCCAACGTCAAGACCTTTAAATCAAAAGTTAAATCGCACTTTCTAGCACAATTATCGCACCCTGAGTCATAAATAACATTATCTCATAATCACTTACATATTTATTTATATGTATGTATTGAGTATGTATTTAGTGTATGTAGGTATATTATATTTTATTTATATATGCATATGTATTTTATATATTATGAACAAGTATAGGTTTTGTATTATTATCTTATTATTTAGCTATTATTATTATATGTCTTGCACTTTATGTACCCGCTTACTATAAATCTCTGACACCTCTTAGGTTGGCTGGAAGAGATCTCTTTAGAGATAAGTCCACCTTTGCTTACAATTATCATAATGACTTATGTAACAATTATTATCAGTGCAATAAAGAATATATATATATAATATATATATAGTTTAAGATGATATTTGTCCAACTATTTTGCAAATAAGAAAGAAATAAAAAAAAATTTTTTTTACAACAGGTAGGTACTGAAAAGGAGTCTTAAAAATTTGAAGTGAAGTGACTAGGTAATGTGGGGTATCATATGAAAGAGCGCTGTTTGCACATTATAAAACATTTTTTTCCTTTTTTTAGGACGCATAGTTTTCGACTTATGATGAAAAATGTAAAAAAAACCGTCCCCCCCCCCTTATCTCCGAAGTTTGCAAAGAGAAAAATCTGAAATAATTCTATGTGATAGTAGTTTATGTAAGGATTACAGGAAAAACAAAACGATGCCTCAATATAACACAATTTTTTAGAAATTCAAAAAACAAACAAAAAAAAATATTAGTGCCACTACCAGTCAACAGATGGCGCTGACCTAAGAAGAAAAAAATAGTTCCACTATTGGTCAAGAGATGGCGCTGACCTAATACTACAATAATAATTGGTGGCTGGTTCTAATATAATTACCTACGACTGTCATTCTGAATTTCGACAGTCAATTATTTCGACAGGGTCTGAATTTCTAAAAACAATAGTGCGACTACTCACTGCTTTGACAGAACATATTTCGACACACACTACTACGAATAACACTACTTCGACGGAACATACCTTCGAAAAAATACTACTCTGAAATGTGACAATAATTATTGAATTCCGCTTTTTGGTTTAAGGTACTTACAAAATAAAAACATAAATAATAATCAACTATGTTTTTAATAATTATAACAATCATATCTTCAGATAATATAGAGAATTTAAATTATTAATAATAGTAATAAGTCTTCTTGATTTTTTTATTACACATGTTAGTATTAATAGGTCTTTCTTATGCTAATAATAAAGTGGAATTCAATTAATATTGTCACATTTCAGACCAGTATTTTGTCGAAGGTATGTTCCGTCGAAATAGAGATCCGTCGAACAAGTGCATTTCGAAGAAGGGTTCTGTCGAAGTAGTGTTATTCGAAGTTGTGTGTGTCGTAATCGAAATATGTTCTGACGAAGCAGTGAGTAGTCGCACTATTGTTTTTCGAAATTCACCCTGTCGAAAATTCGAAATAATTGATTGTCGAAATTCAGAATGGTCATTACCTACTATCTGCCGTACGAATAAAGAAAAATAAGTTCCTACTTAGAATAACCAATAATATTGCTTAGCAATATTATTCCTTACGTTTAATTCATGAACGCCCGAGCGGCCTCCTGGTCCCGGATAACAATGGAATATCTATTGTGTCTCTTTTTCCGGGTGTTGAAAGGTTAAATCGATAATATTTCATCAGTTTGTGGAGTGGCTGAAACGTTTTTCAGTCACCATAAGCAGCTATTAACTGTCCGCCTGTTCGCCCTTCCACCTGTCCGCCGTCTATCCTACTTTTTTAAAGACTGTAGGTACTAAAGTAACATATCAAAATATATTCATGATTGTACGGAACCCTCGGTGCGCGAGTCCGACTCACTCTTGACCGCTTTTTTTAATTAAGGTAGGTATACCTATTCCCGGAAAATTAGAGTAGTGAGACACAAAAGATTTCCCATTGTTGAGCGGCCCGATCGGGCCGCTCAGGGATTGAAAGATTAAGAATAACTATTTTAAGTGACGTGGGTTTTATTTTTTTTTTATTTTGCTTTTTATTTTAAACTTTTTAAATAATTCATACTTTATCTATTTAATAACCGCTTCCAAATCGGTCAAACCGATTTATATACATAAGTATAGATAAACATACAGATTTATTTCAATAATATTTTTTTTCTTTCTTACATTAATTTTTATTTAAACTTATGATAAATGTATTTTTTGTAATAAAAACGAACTGTAATTTTAGCCTCGGTATAACATTAAAAATGAAAAGAACATAAAAAATTTATTCAGAGCCCAAAGTGCACATGTGCGAACTTTCCCCCACTCCGTCGAAAAAATTTCAAGATTAATGAAATGCCTCGTACTATTTTTCGGATGAGATGTCGCCTGAGTCTACTGTACTGAAGTGTACACTGTACACCGGCACCCTGATTATCTAAAAAGAAACTATTTAGCGACCGGTTTCATTCCACATACATTGCTACTTTTCTTTGGTATGTTTTTTTTTAATCCAAAAAGAAGTAGCAATGGATCACTATAATCTATGAACTGCAACCGGTCGCTAGGTGGTTTCTAATTAGATAATCAGCCCGCGGAGTCTCTCTCTACCGTCTGTACCTACTCGCGAAATGCACGGAACTTGTCGGTTCGTGTTCAATACAGTGCATTTCGGTACCGAAATAAAATAACGGTTAAATAGCGGTACCTCAAAATAAAGGTTGTCATATTTCGGTACCAATATTGAAGTACCGAAAAATTAAGGTATCGAAATTCGAAGGAATAGTTTTTAATGGGTATGACGTCATACCGATAAATAAAGGTACCGAAAAATTAAGGTATCAAAATATGAAGGGACAGTTGTTTTAATAGGTATGACGTCATACCGATAAATAAAGGTACCGAAAAATTAAGGTATCAAAATAATGAAGGAACCGTTTTTAATAGGTATGACGTCATACCGATAAATAAAAGTACCGTAATTTTCCGGTAAATCAGTCCCTGGTTTCAGCGCTCATTGCAGTCTCAAAATCTGAAAAATACTTCACAACTAATTAGCATTAAATGCATACCAGGCAGCCCTTGAAGGTAGGCTTCGAATAAGGCTTCAGACACAATATGCGTTTTAATCGTAGGTAAAACGCTCCTATTGTGTCCTATTCGCCGTTATTCGAAGCCTTGGTAAACAGATTGAGACATTGTTTGTTATCGCCTGGTGAACAGGGACAGGACGCCAATGTGACACTTTAAATCATAAATAGTTTATTTCTCTTAAAATGTATTTTAATTTAGATCAAAAGAAATCATTCTTTAAATTAGTAAAGGAAAGAAAATAATAATACAAAAACATAACAATTAAAACTAAAATAAAGACAATTGACAAATCAGATCAGCTTTAAATAAATTCTCATAAATTTTTACTTGCGTAATTATTTAACATAAATGATTTACCTCATAATATTTTAGTCGTGTTATCGTTCAATATGACTGCTGGCTGACAGTGCATCTCTGCTTAAGTCGCGTCGATCGCCTACTTCAAAATTATCTGGGACAAGACAACGTTTTCTTCGCAGATTCTTTTATTACAAATGTGATGTCGGTTGCTGCACAATTGATTCACTTAAAATACAAACCTTACGAAATCCTTGAGCTTTTGCTCTGCAAAAAAAAAAACAATCTTTATAAAATATGTAACTGGATTTGAATATCATAATAAAATAAATCTTTGTGAACGCGTTCACAAAGTTATTACTTTTATATCAAATACTTGATTAAATTAATTTAATCGTAAACTGCGAACTGGACTCAATAAATACCTACCCAAAAATAAACGTTATACGACTGACTTAAGCCAAAGGCAGGCTAACCACCTTCGGTGTTACCCACTTAGGCCGACTAGCTAGCTAGAGTGTCTGTGTGCGCCACTGTCTGCGACACCTTGTTGTGTCGCGTCCGACATAAACTTTAATAGTGGGCGGAACAAGCACTAATGTCAGAAGTTAGTGTTATATAAATTGCTATAGAATGTTAATTAACATTGACAAGTCCATTTGAATTTTTACAGTTAATAAAACATTTAGTATTCGATTGGTCAGCACACAGCAGCTGTGTTAGCCCAAAACAAACACAAAAAAAAGATAAGTATGTAGATACTTATTTAGGTAAGTACTACCACTAAATTTAACTGTAAAATTTTTAATTATCATCGCAAAATTAAATGACATCTTAACATTGGGAATTAAAATACAAGGTATAGACTAACTATTATAGTATAATAGATAAAATCAAAAGATGTATTAAAAGAACAAAACATATGACAGTACTGCATACCAAATAAAGAAACATGACTTTAATTATTCCAACATGTATTTACTTTCTATAGACAAAGTTTCGTCTTTTATAGATAAAGGTAAGTACATAAAATATTTTCTTTTTATCAATCTATAAAAAAATAAAAATAAAATAAACAATCAAGATTCTACATGCCATGGTTTCTATGGCCATCGGAAAAGCTGCACGCAGCATAAACTTAATACTTATATAACATTTGTTTTGAACTTGAATTCCTAACAATATAGCAAAAATGTTGCATATCAACAATAATAGTAATAATAATAACAATGAATATACTTGCATTTTATTATTCAAATAAAATCACATAAATACTTTGGAATCATCCACCGAGAAGATTATCTCAGTTATCTAATAAATCAAGTATCATCACCCGGATAAATAAACAAGAACCGGGTGCCAGTGCTTCCCCATGGTAGGTAAGCTTTGATTAGGAAAGTATATTTAAGTAACTTATTCGCAGACACCAACCAATATAAAATCAGAGCGACAGTGTTTACAACAACTGACTAATGTCAGAGTGCTTAGGTATATTATTTTAAAGTTAATTCCAGAATATGGTACATGTTATGGTAGCTAATTAGAAGTATTTTCATATTCTACTGAAATATTCAACAAGTACTTAAGTAAGTATATAACAAAATGTTAACTTGTTATCTACAACGTGCTAAGATTATAATCGAAATATAGAATGATTCAATCGAGGTCTGAGTAAAATCGAGATTCCCCACAAATTTAATAGGCTTCCAAAAAGTGATTATTAAATTCATATCTATTAATGTACACAACGACGTGGTCGAAGTACAATAAAAACTAGCACTTATGTATTTATTTATGTACGTACATACACATTACACGCCCCCGGCACTTTGTAATAAAGCCAACATCATCAGACTTAAATCTTCATAAAATTTTAAAATGTAAAACAGGCACAACCCTGCATTGCAGTGACCACTTAACTAAAACTATCTAGGATATCTGATCTGTCATCGGACTCTTGAGACAATATCACTCTTCAAAGCGTACAAATGAATATAAAATTTTCAAACAAAACATAATATCTGCGACAGTTATTTTGGCTACAGTGTAGCCAAAAGGGACATCATCAGGTTAGATTAAAACTGACCTTTTTGGTCACAAAACGGCAAAATGAAGCGCGAGCTGAGCGAGCGCATCGAGTGTGCCACGGCAGCGGCCAGTGAAGCACCAGAACGCAATTGTTGGTGAACCTCCTTTGCGACACCCGGACTTTGCACCCGGTTCGATATTTTTAATAAAGAAACATTTTAAATAACAGGAAAATATATTGATTGAAATATTTCAATCAAAATAACTTGTTTTAACAGGCCCACGGTTAAAAAAAAAATACTATTAATAAATAACTCTCCAAAGAAAAATTTCAAAATTCTTCTGGTTGTTCTGTAAGCAGCAACTAATGGTTGTTAGAAACATGTTGCCCACCAGAAGTACGGGAATATTTTGGATGATCCCCTTTTTAAGTTCCTCTCCCTCAGGGATTAAGGACAGTGTTTACACCGAATAATTAAATAAAATAATAAGACAAAATGAGTAAAAATATGTACATATCGACGGTGGATGGTGCTCATCAAAAGCAACCGAAATAATTTATGTTAAAACATCAATCGACGGTGCTCTGTAGCGACCGGCCGAATCTATGTTAATTATGTTAAAACCATAATAAATGTTTATTGAATGTCAATCTATTTATTCACCTTACATAACTATAGTGACGGTGCCCATCAGAGGGCGACCGAATTAAGTTAAATAGTAAGATACTTAATCAACGGTAACCATTAGGAGTGACCGCCAGAGTTCATATCAAATTATCAATCAACGATGCTTCGAAGCGACCGGATGAATCCAAATCAAAATATTGTTACAAATCACACAACTCTCAACATGTGGGGCTTACTACCATAGAGGAAGAAAACAGCATGTTTTAATTACTTATACAAAATTATTTAGATAAAACTTTTCATAAACTTGTGTCAACGGTGCCAGGAGCAGCCGATAGACCTTCCCCGGTCCAGTTGCGGAACAAGCTGGAACCGAGGGGTATAATAATAATAGAAAATATCTAATTACTATGATAAACTTTTGAATTGCCTGCAATTAAAAATAGATTTCAAATTATCTAAAACAATTACCACAATTAATTGTATTATTATCTAGCTGTACCCGACAAGCGTAATATACCACACATTTATTCAATCAAAGGTTAAAACAATCAAATTAATGGTTTGGAAAGCATAGACAGCAAATATAAAGCAATCATTTTTATTTATACACAAGACAAGATTAGTACGCTCATTTTACTGGGAACTGAACCCGGGTCATTTTGCGCATTGATAGCGTTTACTGTCGCTGCATCAAATACGCCATCAATTGTTGCAATATTCCGCAATCAAGCCAATATCTGACTGTATAAATGTTTTAATTGAACACCAATATAAAGGCAACATTCTTTTGCAAAACCAC
Organism: Agriphila geniculea; assembly: GCA_943789525.1. Taxonomy (NCBI): domain Eukaryota; kingdom Metazoa; phylum Arthropoda; class Insecta; order Lepidoptera; family Crambidae; genus Agriphila; species Agriphila geniculea. The sequence goes on from OX038889.1 coordinate 9,845,498, forward strand.
TGAATACTTATTCTTGTTAAAAGTGCCTCGTTACGTATCTATTCAAATTTACAAAGCAGCGGCTTTTCTCAAAAAAAAAAAATCAAATTTTTTGAATACTCGTTCAAACGACTACGGCTAAACAACATCTCTAAATAAAATAGGGCGCAATGGTTAATCTCAACACTGGTCAAGTTGAACGAATTATGAGTTGAACGAAATGCCACGGTAATAAATGGCCGGACAGCGCCAGGACACAGAATAAACTCAAGCTGTACACACTTTCTCATATTTGAAGAACACAAGGCTCAGCTCACATTCAACGCAATATAGCTTTACCAACAATGAATAGGAATCGTACGAAACATGTTTTCCGTAACGTAAAAATTTTCATAAGCATTAAATTTGTCAAAATTATAACCTTTTCAGCAGATCGCTTAGGCCAAAAGCGAATAACACTCATGAACGGCAATTTTACGAATGTTAGAATTAACAGAAAATATTTTTCAACATATCGTGGGTAGAATCATATCATTATAAAATATGGAAAAATTTCACTGACCTTAGGGCGAGGCGTTAGATTACCTCAATTCAATTCAAATCCTGCGTCGTATTTACTGTAGATCCATGTCCTCACCCTCGTTCTCTGCTACTCCACGAACATGACGACGAAAACGGAGACGACACAGAGTCGGACCCAACTAACACTGATTTTACGTATGGTTTTCAAACTACGCACACTCATTTTATATAGCCGAAAATAAATCGTAAGATGTTACTTTTCAACAAAAATATGTAATATAAAATCTAAATTTGAATTAATTTCAATTCAATTCAAATTCATTTATTTAGACAACAAAGATCCATGGGTTAGTAAATAAAAGATACTTAAAAATAAGGGTTAGTAAACTTAGGTACAAAAACGAAATTTAATAATTACGAATACCTCAGAGGCCACCCGGGCGGACAACACCCAGAGGAGTTATCCTCCACTGCAGTCATTGTCCGCGCGAAGTGCCTCAGGATAGGCGCGTATGGATCATCCGCTATGGTTTTCAGCATGCTGTTGCCACTCCCTCGCACCCTCCCCAGCAGTGACGCCACTTTCTTCCGTATGACGGCATGAAACTTAAATTAAGAATTTCGCGAACGCTAACAGCGTTTGACCTACTTTAGAAAACTTGAAATTCGAACGCTAACAGCGTTTGACCCACTTAGGAAAATTTTTAAATTTCGAACGCTAACAGCGTTTGACTAGATGTGAACGGTTGCGAAAAAAGGACGCCAATGAGCGCTGAAACTAGCATGGCCGCCTGGTGAACAAAGTGGGGTGAGGTATGACGTCGCACGGATGCGGATGTGACGTAATTCGGTAAGATAGACCTATAATAATGATGCTGAACGGGAAACGGAAAGGCTTCGCTATTCTCAATCTGTTTAACAAGGCTTCGAATAACGGCGAATAGGACACAATATTTATTTATATTACTTTACACATAAATAAAATATCACTTTATATTACTCTGTCAGTTCAAGAAGACTGAAGTCTTGGATTATATATTTCGTGGCTGTATGATGCAAATGTGCCTTTGCCTTTTCTGTTTCATGATTAAAGAAACGGAAAAAAATGGCGGGATATTGTTATTATGACTAATACATTTCGTAATTTATGTAATATCGTAATCAATATCATCATAATAATTAACTCCGTTTATTAGATTTTGAAACTATATAATTTTATCCACGTACATAGGTACAAAAACATACGCGCACGCTCTCAAGTCACGGTTTTGCAGCACTTGGCGAACACGCTCTAAATCATCATCTCAAGAGCGATCTCAAGTGCAGAGTTTTGTTTATTAATATGAGTGCTCTCAGTTGATACCACGAACTCAAACATGTACTTAAGTATGATCTATTAATAAGAACAGCATCTCAAGTATAAGCTCAAGATGGCTCTCAACGTTGAGAGCGGTTTATAAATACGGGCCTAAATATCAATATCCGATAAACTAATAAAAACAACGAGTTTATTAATAATTTCCAGATAACGCTAGTTTTATTGGACTATTATACAAGGTTATTTTTAGTCAATACAAACCTCGCGTGGGGTTAATCAGACCATCAAACTGAACAACTTTCATTATGGGATCAACCTCGAGATCACGAAAAAACATCAGCTGTTCCATACAATAGTACAATTCTATTCCATCGAAATGTATGAAACAGCTGAATTTTTTTCGCGATTTCAAGGTTGGTCCCATAATGAAAGTTGTTCAGTTTGATGGTCTGATCAACCCCACGAGAGGTTTTGTATTAACTAATTATAACCTTGTATACGAGGAGAGATGAGTGTGTGCTGTATATGCTGTACACACACTATACCTGCAATCACGGCTGTATTTCTGTTGGCAGCATGCTATATAAAATAATATGAAATTTGTTGTTAGGTCATCGAGCAGCAGCTCGGTGTGGTCGCAGTCGTGCTCGTCGTGCACGCACTACGACGACAACGGCTCCGACCACTCCTGCGACCTCAGCACCAGCGACGCGTAAGTACTCGACTACTATAGTCCAGGGATGTTGCGGATGCAGATTTTTTCACATCCGCGGATGCGGATGCGGATTTTGAGAGGCTCACATCTGCGGATGCGGATCTGTACAAAAAACTTAAGTGTGGGTAAAGAAAAATAACAAACGTGCGCGTCAGATCTTGTCACAACACAAACAATAGCGAGGCACGTCACCGTCACCGTCACCGATTCACCGAATCCAAACCAAAATGATTGCTTTCCTATTGGCACAGCGGCGACACTGTCTGAGCTCTGGCGCCGGCGACCCTGATAGCTGCGTCTGGGACAGTCTTTTCTCTCTCTCTATTTTGTGTTTTCGTGTATGTCGTTCTCATGTCGCGCAACTTCGCGGAGTCAATTCCTCGCCCCGATGGCTCCGCGGCACACCCACGCTCATTCTTGTCACTCACACATGGCCGCGAGCACTTTTACGACACACTTACGTAAGTGTCGCTTCTTTTCGCGTAGTGTATATTTTCTTTGCTATTGGTTTATCAGCACGCTCGGTCGACACGCGCTACTCGCCGGGCCCGCCCCTTTCTTTCTTGTCGCTAATTGCTACACATCCGCATCCGCATCAGCTCCGCATCGATTTATGCGGATGCTCCGCATATGCGGATGCGGATGCGAATATTCGCAACATCCCTGCTATAGTCCATGAGAACGTTCGTGGCACGCGGGGTTGTAAAACGCGTCAGTGACGTCAGCCATTAGGATTGCGCGTGTCATTGAAATGAATCCGAACCCGCCCATGAGGCCTATGAGTGCAAGGGAGCGCGCAATGTAGCTACTCCGTTCGCATATTTTACAACCTCGCGTGCCATGAACGTTCTCATAGACTAATTATTATCTACAGCTTGACCATAGAGTTAATTTTAGTTTATTTGTTGTCCATCAGCCATTTTAATGTCCCCACTGCTGGGCACAGGCCTTCTTTATGGGTGGATAAGGAGGACGGGCCATAACCCACCACGCGGGCTCCATGCGGATTGGTGGGTGTTAACGATTGCAAGTGCAGCCGGGACCAACGGCTTAACGTGCCTTCCGAAGCACGGAAGAGCTCAAGATAATAAATTTTTGGTCACCCATCCCATCACCGACCACTGCGCCACTGAGCTCCTCAAGTTTATTTAGGGCTGATTTTTTAATGCCCAGATAAACCCTTATTCGTTTGATAGCGTATTATGCCGCTAAATCGAAAATGATTGTCATATGTTTGTTTATCAAATTTTTTGAATGACTTTTATGTTATTCGGATTATAATTTAACTGACAGATATCTGTTATTTGAGGATTGAAAAATCAGCTCTTAACAAAATATTAATTTGATTTCTGTTCTTTCTGACCAATCTGTAGATAGTTTTTTTTTATCCAGCTTCCACACTTTAAAACCATTACTGTAAAACTTTATCTCAGAAAAAATGAGTCACAATAAGCATGAGGGTGTATTGGAAGGAACACACTCAGTTTGGATGGTGAATAAAAAATACACTCATTTCATTCAATAGAACTTGGAAAAACTGCAATTAATAACTTTAATGTAATTATGTCATTTATTAAATTGTAGTTTTCTTTACATATTTTTTTTAATTCACATTAAGCGATTTTTCAACGCGCGATATTTTTGGTATTTAATTATTATTTTAATTAATATTGATATGGCGGCAATAAGGTACCTTTTCCCGTGGAACGTCCTCGGCGGTAAAAATATCGCTCGTTGAAAAAATCGCTCGTGTGAATGATCCCTAAGAGGAGCAGTTTGTTATGAAATTATAAAAATCTGTAAAAGTCAACGTGTTACAAAAATACCCCTAATCCCGAATATGGTAGATAGGGACCATCAAACTGAACAACTTTTACTATGGGACCAACTCTGAAATCGCGAAAAAAAAATCCGCTGTTTCGTACATTTTGGTATTTTTGTTATTAATTTTTGTATGAAACAGCAGATTTTTTTTTTCGCGATTTCAGAGTTGGTCTCTTAGTAAAAGTTGTTCAGTTTGATGGTCCCTTCCATCAAATTCAACATTAGGGGTATATTTGTAACACGATGTAGAGTTGTTTTCTAGTGAATATAGTTCATAACGTTGTATGTTTCTCACAATAAGATATGTTGTTAGGTCCAGCAACGGCCCTTTAGAGGCCGAGGGCTCTGCTCGCCGGCCGCGGCGCGCGCTTCTCACCGACGCCTCCGATACGGAACCCACCTCACCCATCAAGGTACGTAAACAATATATTATCTTTTACGAAAATTCGTTATCGTTCATGTTAAATTCAGATCAAAATTATAAAATAACTAAATCCCTAAAATAATGTTTCGCTATAAAGTAAATAAAAATTAAATAGATCGTGCGTTTTCGAGACCGCATTCCGAATTGCGTGTTCCGTTTTTGAACCCAACAACAAAGTAAACTTTGAGACTTACTTCATTTACTCACGTTACACATGATACAGCACGTCTTTTGAGGGTGGGTAAAAATGCATTCTACTTTGCATATTATTGTACTGAATTTGACATATTCAAACACTACCATTGTATGTCATATAAATTTTAATTTATTTAAAATATAAGTTTTAATTTTAAAAATACATATCATTCGCTATAAGTTTCAGAGAGACGTTACGATCTTTGGTTCCAAATCGGCAAATATATTTATGCCACATAAAATTACAATTTTAACCATATACCTCGGTCGCTATATGTTTCCGTCTAACATAGCTCTATTATTTGTCACTAAATTATTATTTAACAATACATCTCAATCGCTGTAAGTTTCAAACACGTAAGGGTTCGTCCTAATAGAACGCGATTATCAGTAAGCGACGCGATCATCGCGTGCTCGCGCGATGACAAGAAATCTGTATTCAATACAACGCGAACGATCATCGCGTGAATTAACGAATCGAACATAGCGTACCGATGACGCGACACGAATATCGTGCGAATACCAATTAAGACACCTCGACATCAATAAGTTCGATCACGGATTCGTACGAATTTATTTCGCGCAAATAGATTTCAAACATTTTAGTCGCGGGATGCGGTCGCCATTTAGCGACAGGTGTCCTACCGGCTAACTTTTCGAATATCGGCGGTTCTGCCGAGATTTAAATTATTTGTCGAAGTTATTTGGAAGATATCGATGTTCGTGTGACATCATGATTGGGGTTCGCCGATTTGACCCAATTAGGGCTCGATATATCTGTTTTAATTTGAAACCCGGCAGACTTTTCGAAGCTCGATGCGTTAGCCGGTACTGCCCCAGTATGTTTGATCGCGGATTCGTACGACTAAAATTCGCGCGAACATGCGATGATCGCGTAGTCGCGTTCTGTTAGGTGGATCCCTTACATGTGTTTGACGGCGGGTTGTCTCGGCAGGGGCGCGGCACCCGCTCGTCGAGTTCCAAAACGCCGGTGAAGAGCGCGCCCGCCGACCTGCTCGAGCCGCTGCAACTGGTCTGGGCCAAATGCCGGTCAGTATAGATCGCGCCATCTAACTTGGAACGCCAATACTTGCCCCATAGTCATTGTCACATTTAAAGGTCATTGGGCATTTTGTTCAAACATTTGACCTACGGCGTACACAAATGAAATAGGGCTAGGTATCTACCATGGGCAACAGCGTCGCTTAACCTTTGCTAAGGTTAAAATCGCTTGCACGCCGCGCCCGCTGTCACATACGTTTAGTTAGTGCAGGGGCGATACGCGCGCACACGAATTTTGTTGCAAACTGGTTAAGCGACGCTGTTGCCCATAGTACATAAATGTGTCTGATACGAAGTGGTATGGGTCGCATTCTTGCAGGACATGTTTCATTTTTATCATTATGTGCATTTTAATAATAAACAAGATAAAATAAATAAATAAAGACAATACAAACGTTTATTATGCTTGTACCACACATTTTCACAATGCAGAAAGTAAAAACTTCTGCTTTATTAACAAAAGTCTAATAACATCAAACATATACTTACGCACAATGTGAAATAACTTTTTTCTGCCGGTCGGTACATAAAAAAATAATATATATTTTGAAAAGTGGGATTGAATTCCTCAATTCTAAACTGGTTTGGTATGCGAACTTTAATCAAGCAGGTCAAATATGCCCAATGATCTTTCATCATCATATCAGCCGTACAACATCCACTGTTGGCCATAAGCCGACCCTAAGGATCTCCACGACGATTCGGTCCTGCGATGCCCGCATCCAGCGGCTTCCTACCAGATCGTCGGTCCGCCTTATCGGGGACCTACCCAAGGAGCGTCGTACCATTTGCAAAAACTTTAATGAGTCTCGTAATGGAAAGATGTATAGGATCGACAAGAGCTTTCGCCAAGCGTCCATTTTTAAAATGTCAAATCCAGACCTCTTTCCTACGCGAAGTTCGTTATCGTTTTTACAAATATCACTTTGGCTAGTCGATTGCACATAAGATGGTTTTGTTCCTAAAACTGTTCCTACTCATGTCACGCGCGCGGGGTCAAATAGCTTCAAGATATATGGCGCGACCCGTACTACTGTATACCAACAGTAAAAATGCAAGTTTCTGATTATGGCTTGGAGTAGTAAAATTGAACTGACAGAGTTGATCAGTTAGAGTAAGACGATTTTTATAGATTTCACTAGGTTGTACAGTACGAGGCAAATATCTTAAAATCGGGTGGGGATTGCGCGGAACGCGTATTTTGGGCATGCGTAGCGGTGAGGGGCGCGGGCGGTGGGAGAGGGGCGCGCGCTATTGGTCGCTCACAAGAGCACATGCGCGAACTTATCCCCACTCCTCCGTCGAAAAAATTTCAAGATATATGCCTCGTACTGTACCCGCTCAAGGAAAGCAAAGGTTTTATACTTATTGGGGTAAAATGCAGGATCTTTGATTTATTTTAAACAATTAATTATTTATCATTGAATCAAAATTGTAATTGTATTATTTTTTCAGAGGATACCCGTGGTACCCAGCCCTAATCATCGATCCAAAGATCCCCAAAGGCTTCGTTTACAACGGAGTGCCGCTACCGGTTCCGCCCCAAGACGTGCTAAACCTAAAGAAAAACCACTCGCACGAACCAATCCTATACCTCGTTCTCTTCTTCGATGTCAAACGAACGTGGCAATGGCTCCCGCCAAACAAACTAGAGTTACTAGGCGTCGACAAAAGCGTGGATCAAGCTAAACTGGTAGAATCTAGGAAACCGACTGATCGAAAGGCGGTCAAAAAGGCCTACGGTGACGCTATGCAGTTCAGAAAACAAGTGGACGGAGATGATAAATGACAAAGGTTTAGATACCGGTCCAGGAGACCGCGTAATAGAACGTTCAGCTTTGGAAACTTTTCACTTATGAACATAAGGGCCCCGGACACAACTGACTCCAGTGATTAAATTAAGTGGAAATGGCTATTGGAGAACATACTTTTAGTAGTTCATTTTAGTCTCTATACAAATCATAGTAAAACCAAATTCTGTCTGATGAAACTATGAAAGATCATGGGAAAAATATATATTAAATATTAGGCTTGCTAAAGATCGACAAATAACTGTACATATAAGTTTACAAGTAATTTTACAATTAAACGTGAAATTTCAGAACACCTGAGAATAGGTTCTTGAATTGAATTTTTTGAATAATATTAAATGTCTTTAACAAAAATGTTATCTTAGAAATGATAATGGATCTATATGATGAAGTTTTAAGATTGGGTGAAGTTTTAAGTGAGGAAAGTAATCTTAATTAGGAAAGTCTTGTATTATGAATACACTTAGGACATGTGTGGTAGTTTAGGTGTTTTAGTCCTTATTACTGTAATCAGGTGCAGGATCTTCTTAGTAAAGGCTGCTATTGAAGTAGCTTACCTTACCTAATTATTTGAGTGCATGGTTACATTACGGATCAAGTGTTACGCTAGAAAGATACTATTGTGTTGTGTCGTGTCGCGACAGAAGCGTATCGGATTCATACTTTTAGTATGACTAGAAACACACTATTGTGTTGTGTCGGGATCTGTTATGGCGCAGACCACTCGGCTGCGATTGCAACAGAACCCCCACCACCGATCTGTCGCGACACAACACAACACAATAGTGTGTTTCAACATTGCAGTTGTGACAAAGGAAGTGTTTAGCTACTTTTGAGGCAAACTATACCATGATGACTCATCTCCATAAAATATGGATTTAGTAGGTAAAATAAATTGTTGCTTGTTTTTAAGATATTTGATAGAAACTTTTGTTTTTTGAAATAAAATTATAACAAAATATTTATGATGTTGCTTTATTCATATCCAATCGGTTAGGAAACTCTTTTGGCTAAGAGATACCTTTTTATATTGCAGACAAAATGGTTTCTATTCCTATAAAATAATACATAATTTAACTATATTTTGTTTGTTTAATCATAGTGTTTGTCCCAATGGAACACTGGACCAGGTGTAGGCCTCACGTTGGTGGCGGCTTTAGGGGCTCTGCAACAATAAATGAGACTTTTAAAATGTTTTGCAGTATGGTCTTGCAAGAAACTTAAACAAATATTAGGCTCTTGAGTAAAACCATCCAGCGCACATATTGACTAAACAAAGTTAACAATTCAGTAGAATATGAAAACACTTCCATTTAGTTAACATGGGCTTATTCCGTTTATCCACCCTGAAACAGCCACCCTAAGGTGGATACTCGGAAAACGCGTGTCCATCTATCCACCCCATCATAGTTGATAATATGTTATTTCCAGAATATGGTACATGTTAGGGCTTATTCCGTTTATCCACCCTGAAACAGCCACCCTAAGTTGGATACTCGGAAAACGCGTGTCCATCTCTATCCACCCCATCATACTATCAACTACTAGCGGCCGCCCGCGACTTCGTCTGCGTGGATAGGTTTTTTACTATCCCTCGGGAACAATACTTTTTTTTCGGGATGAAAGGTACCCTATGTCCTTCTCTATACTCCTGACAACGTGTATGCAAAATTTCATGATGATCGGTTCAGTAGTTAGGACGTGAAGGCGTAACAAACAAACAAACAAACAAACGGACTTTCGCATTTATAATATTAGTAAGGATGATTACAAACGGAATAAGCCCTAACATGTACAATTTTTTGGAAATAACTTTAAAATTATATTTTATTTATTTATTGCAAAAGATTCACCAACAACATAATCATTACACATTACAATACATATATAAGGCCCGGACTAAAAGATATGCCTATGTATATATATATATATATATATATATATAATATAAGTTAATACAGCTTTTATTTTAGATTTATACACCTAAGCCCATTGACTTTAGTCAGTTGTAATTTGTAAATACTGTTGCTCTGATGCTATATTTGTTGGTGTCTGCATATAAGTTACTTATATACCTACCTTCCTAATCATCCTTATACACAGTTAATTTTTTACTAGGTATATCTAAAAATGAAATGGGGATTTCAGACCACGTAAATGAACAACTTTTACTATGGGGCCAACCACGAAATCGCGAAAAAAAACCAGCTGTTCCATAGAAAAGTACAACATCGACTCGACTATAATGTATGGAACAGCTGACTTTTTTTTCACGATTTCATGGTTGGCCCCATAGTAAGTTGTTCATTTACGTAGTCTGAATTCTGAAAACCCCATTTCATTTTTAGATATATTTATTAACCGTGTATTTCGGAAGTCCACATTCAATGGTCAATACAACCGATAAATCGTTTTTAAAATCATAACTTATCATAGTTTATACTTGTATAATTGAACACGTATCAAATACTCAAATTATTTACCCTTTATCAGAACTAGCTTCAATCAGTATTTTGGTGACATCTGCTGGAGGAGCTACTTCACGGCGGCCATCTCTTGTATAGTAATAGTTGTGTGCGTGTCTGAAACAGATGTTGATTGATAAATACTTTTCCTTCAGTGTACCATAAACTGGGGTGATTAGCAACTTGCGTGGTGAATAACAACAGTGACATTTTCGATGAAAAAGTTGCATAACTTCAAAATGCTTGGGCCTGCGGGGCTATCGGCTAAAAACAATGAAGTTAATGTAAACTGTAATTTGAGAGATGGATGTAATACATTGCTACTTTTCTTTAGTAAGTTTTTTTTTATTATTTTTTTATTTTTATTTTATTAATTATTATAACAATCAAATAAAACTTATGTGTAATACATAGCCCCGCAAAACTGTTTACACAGTTTGACTGCAGGATCGGTGTGTCTCAAGTTTAAACGTGTACTTACATACATAGGCTGAGCATGTTTCACAGTTTTAGATTAAGTTCTAGTCGAAATAAATAGGTTCTTAACGAGTAATTTCATATGATTTCTACACGTAATTTCAAATTTAAACAGATTTTAGTGTCGAATCATAGATTATGAAACAGGTACTTACTTCTAAATTATTACAACTCATTAGTCTATGTAGCCTCTAATGTATCAAAGAGATGTTGCTGTAACATTTTTTAAAATTTTTGTTTATTTGGTTCCTGTCGTATATCGTCGGGCAAACCATTCAGTAAGTATGGTAATCGTTTTTTTAAGGTCCTATCTCCATAGTAGTTCTTAACACTGGGAACCTTTAGTTTGCCTGCCGATACAGAGTGGGTTTTATTATGCGTTTATTTGTGTCAAAACGATAGTGGCAATGTATCACATCTGTCAAATTACAGTTAACATTAACTTCATTATTTTTAGCCGATAGACCCGCTGTTCATAGAACATTTTTCTATAAAACTAAGGTCATTTGAGTCGATTTTTTTTCTGTCGAAAATATCGATGTCTTTATTTACCACGCAAGTTGCTAATCACCTAGTTTACCGGTACCTCAAACTACCATTCTTAAGAAAAATGATTCACTTGTTTATGTGTTCTATACATACTTGTGAGATGATCCATCAGGGATTTCAGGTTGCGGCTGAGTCCTGGCTGACACAAGAGGAGCGAAACGTAATGCATTTGTGTGTGTTCTCTGAAATATAAAGAAATTGAGGTACCTAGGTAGGTATCAATATTTTTGTAAACATTGAGGTTACTTACATAATGATAAAAACATCAGTTACTTACTCCTAAAAGGAAGTTCCTCAAAATTTGTATGAAATTGGACACATCCCGAAGTGGTACCGCCTTTTTACTCATTTCCAAATTAGGTATTCCTTAGTTTCCTCTATAAAATTTTATTCACAACACAACAATGATCTCAAATCTCAATCGTGATCGTGAAATCGTCGTCCGTCCGTCCGTCAATAGTAAACTGTCAATGTCATTCACAGCTGTTATTTGTCAGGATTCTAGTTTTTTTTTACTATCGGGTGCATTCAAGAACCATTCATGGTGCATTCAGATTCCGACCGATACTTGTTTTTGGACATATAATTTTGGGGTAGAAGATTTTTGGATTTGTGGACCTTTGTGGTGGCTCGTTGATATGATCAAAGAAGTTTTTGGCGCCATTTAGTCGAGTTCGGTTCGGTGACACTACCTATTTTAATTATTTGCAAATTGATTCATAGTGGATATTGTATCTTAAAATTGGTGCAGTTTTGTGATACAAGAGTCTACGCAACTGAACAATATGAAGGATAAATTGAAATAGGCGCGATCTTGGTTGTGTGAAGCCGAGACTTTTACTGTAGTGGTGGCTACCTCGGCATAACTTACCGATTAAATTGTCCTGATATACTTGGTGCCTTCGAGTAAGACGCGCTTCTGTTCGAGACGAAGCCGCGATGCTCTAAGCTGGGTGCCAAATGCTCCAAGCAGCATTGGAATGCAGTGCACCTGCTTTCTAATGTAAACTGAAATAATCTACCACTGAACTATGCACTTGCCGGACTACAGCTGCGCCACAAAAAAAAAGTTTGAAATCTGACATTTTGACTATGCCATGATGAAGTCTATAGTTTGTCGGAGTTGGTCGCCAAAAACCAGAGTTTGTCGGTCTTCCGTTTAGGAGATACATGTGGCTCAGCTGTAGAGACGTCTCTACAGCTACGCCACACAGATCTCGAAAACGGAAGGTCGTAGCGAAAATCTGATTACTTGTATGTATAGCCGTTAGTTTGTCGGAGTTTGTCGCACAAAAACCAGAGTTTGTCGGTCTTGCGTTTAGGAGATACGTGTGGCGCAGCTGTAGAGACGTCTCTACAGCTGAGCCACACAGATCTCGAAAACGGAAGGTCGTAACAGAAATCTGATTACTTGTCTGTGTAGCCGGTAGTTTGTCGGAGTTTGTCACCAAGAACCAGAGTTTGTCGGTCTTGCGTTTAGGAGATATGTGAGGATACGCTGTGGAGACCTTTCTACCTGGATCTTGAGAACGGAAGGTCGTAGCGATAATCTGATTAGTCATATCTATAGTCGGTAGTTCGACCGAGTTTGTCGCCAAATACCAGAGTTTGTCGGTCTTGCGTTTAGGAGATATGTGAGATTTTCGCTACGACCTTCCGTTCTCGAGATCCAGGTAGAAATATCTCTACAGCATATCCCCAAATATCTTCTAAACGTAAGATTGAGAAACTCTGATTTTTGGTGACAAACTCCGACAAACTAATGGCTACACACTCAAGTTATCAAATTTTTGCTACGACCTTCCGTTCTCAAGATCCAGGTAGAAAGGTCTCCACAGCGTATCCTCACATCTCCTAAACGCAAGACCGACAAACTCTGGTTCTTGGTGACAAACTCCGACAAACTACCGGCTACACACACGAGTAATCAGATTTCTGTTATGACCTTCCGTTTTCGAGATCTGTGTGGCTCAGCTGTAGAGACGTCTCTACAGCTGCGCCACACGTATCTCCTAAACGCTAGACCGACAAACTCTGGTTTTTGTGCGACAAACTCCGACAAACTAACGGCTATACATACAAGTAATCAGATTTTCGCTACGAACTTCCGTTTTAGTGATCTGTGTGGCGCAGCTGTAGAGACGTCTCTACAGCTGAGCCACATGTATCTCCTAAACGGAAGACCGACAAACTCTGGTTTTTGGCGACAAACTCCGACAAACTATAGACTTCATCATGGCATAGTTAAAAAGTCAGATTTCCAACTTTTTTTTTGTGGCGCAGCTGTAGTCCGGCACTTGAACTATGCAACACTTGACACTGGCAAAAACTACTTCCAAGAGGAAAGTAGATTGCCTAAACAAAAATAAGAAGAAGAAGAAGACATGATCAAAGTATACTTGGACAAAGTAGCTTTTTGTATAGGTACGGCGACCTCCAAGTGCACTTGGATAAAGCCGCAATAAAAGAATACAATACTCTTCTAACATGAATTTTGCCTTTATTAAAAAAAATTAAAAAAAATATGACATGCTCTGCCACTTTCTTGACTTTCTACATTCAATAAAAATAAATAAAACTTGTTAATAAAAACATGATTTCTCATAAAGCAAATTTGTTGTTGAAAACTTATTTCGTAAGTACCTAGCTATCGACGACAAACTTCCTATAAATATTTTCTCTTTTTTATAAATTTGCTTTTAAACTTTTGATATTTTTTCTTTCTATTTACAGTACAGATTTATTATAATAAGGACCTTAAAAACTTTTGTACAGCCGAAAATTCCATTACCAAATGATAGGTATGCTAAACAATTTTGTTATTTTTTATTATTAGGTACCTACCTTTAATAAAGGAAATAATAGCACAGATGCAGACTAGTAATAGATATATCTATACTGTGATAATAGGCAAACGCAGGATGTGTTTGCGATAATTAATAGGCGGTAAAGCGAGACAAGAAGGCTGTATTTTTTTAAATTAAATTCAAATAAATCGCGCAACAGAATCAGAATTCGAACCTGGGTTCTTTGGCGCAGTAGATAGCAGGGTCTGTTGCGTCGCCGTCGCCGCTGTCACGGCCTGGCCACAGCCAGCAGGCGGTGTTTAATAATCACTGCGCGCTATTTCGATGGCGGCCTCTCAGCTCGTCGTCACCACCGCGCAGTGATTACCAAATTCGCATGTCGCGCCCAAGGAGGTTTATAATAGGGAGTGAGTACTCTACAAAAATTTTCAACTATCGTTTAAAAGAAATTCAACTTTATTGCATTTGACATAGAGTTGAAATTCTATCGACGACATTGACTGAAGGCACTACTGTGTGAATGAGACAACACGAGGTGGAGGTCGGTGTCTCGTTCGCACAATTGCCATTACTAAACAATAATACCACGATAGTAGGACTAAAAATATGTACGTTACTACCAATCAAGTAGTGTATCAAAATTAAGGATTCGGAGTGGGAAGTCGAATATATACTATTTAAATATTAATTTTAGAATGACACATGATAATTGTAATATAAAACAGAACTTTTTTGATTTAATTAGATATCTACAATAATGCTAATCAGCAATCATCGGTGAGGTGGTAATAAATAGAAGTGTCAATCCTGGCAACTCCGATTTTGACCTTGAATTTCAATTTAAGAATTTCAATCTATAGGAAATGTTACTTTACAAAACTAGTGTGACCATAAATACTTCCAGATTTCAGATTTCCAGAAAAACGAAATTGTTCTATTGAAATGGCTAGAGGTCGCAGGCGAGACGGTAAAATTAATAATAATAATCAAATTCATGTTTGTGCGCCTATTTCGATGAAACTCGGTTTCTGGTACTATTTCAACATGAAAATAACAACGCAATTTTTAAAAAACTAAAAATCCAAGATGGCGGCCAACTTTTTTGTTTTTGGGCCGATTTCGATGAAACTCGGTTTTCGGTACTATTTTGACAAGAAAATAACAACGCAATGTTGAAAATAAAAAATCCAAGATGGCGGCCAACTTTTTTGTTTTTGGGCCGATTTCCATGAAACTCGGTTTTTGGAACTATTTTGACAAGAAAATAACAACGCAATTTTAAAAAACTAAAAATCCAAGATGGCGGCCAACTTTTTTGTTTTTGGGCCAATTTTGATGAAACTCGGTTTTTGGAACTATTTTGACAAGAAAATAACAACGCAATTTTTAAAAAACTAAAAATCCAAGATGGCGGCCAACTTATTTATGGGCCGATTTCGATGAAACTTGGTTTTTGGAACTATTTTGAGAAGAAAATAACAACGCAATTTTTAAAAAACTAAAAATCCAAGATGGCGGCCAACTTTTTTGTTTATGGGCCGATTTCGATGATACTCGGTTTTCGGTACTATTTTGACAAGAAAATAACAACGCAATTTTTAAAAAACTGAAAATCCAAGATGGCGGCCAACTTTTTTGTTTTAGGGCCGATTTTGATGAAACTCGGTTTTTGGTACGATTTTGACAAGAAAATAACAACTCAATGTTGAAAATTTAAAAAATTCAAGATGGCGGCCAACTTTTTTTGTTTTTGGGCCGATTTCGATGAAACTCGGTTTTTGGAACTATTTTGACAAGAAAATAACAACGCAATTTTTAAAAAACTAAAAATCCAAGATGGCGGCCAACTTTTTTGTTTTTGGGCCGATTTTGATGAAACTCGGTTTTTGGAACTATTTTGACAAGAAAATAACAACGCAATTTTTAAAAAACAAAAAATCCAAGATGGCGGCCAACTTTTTTATTTATGGGCCGATTTCGATGAAACTTGGTTTTCGGAACTATTTTGAGAAGAAAATAACAACGCAATTTTTAAAAAACTTAAAATCCAAGATGGCGGCCAACTTTTTTGTTTTTGGGCCGATTTCGATGAAACTCGGTTTTCGGTACTATTTTGACAAGAAAATAACAACGCAATTTTTAAAAAACTTAAAATCCAAGATGGCAGCCAACTTTTTTGTTTTAGGGTCGATTTTGATGAAACTCTGTTTTTGGTACGATTTTGACAAGGAAATAACAACGCAATGTTGAAAACTTACAAAATTCAAGATAGTGGCCAACTTTTTTGTTCTTGGGCCGATTTCAAAAACAAATTAGCAGCCATTTTGATCTTTTTTATTTTTCCATCAGTTTACATTGAGTTGTTTTTTCTTGTCAAAATAGTACCAAAAACCGAGTTTCATCGAAACCGGCCCAAAAAACAAAAAAGTTGGCCGCCGCCTAAGATTTTAAGTATTTTAAAAAATTGCGTTGTTATTATTTTGTCAAAATATTACCAAAAACCGAGTTTCATCGAAATCGGCCCAAAAACAAAAAAGTTGGCTGCCATCTTGGATTTTTAATTTTTTCAATATTGTGTTATTATTTTCTTGTCAAATTAGTCCTAAAACCGAGTTTCATTAAAATCAGCCCCAATCACGAATAAAAGAGTTGGCTGCCATATTTGTTTATATTTTTAACATTTCGTTGTTATTTTTTATCAAAATAGTAACAAAATCGAGTTTCATCAAAATCGGCCCACGAACAATATAGTTGGCCGCCATCTTGGTTTCTTTTTATATTTTTAACATTGTGTCGTCGTAAATCTCATGCACCCATTTTATTAACTTCACAAGTAAAGAAATTGGTGCAAGAATTTTAGACCTTATTGACATATTTACCAAAATAACAGTTTTTAATGAAACAGCAAAGTAAATGAACAAGTATAATTATGGGAAAAGGCAACCGAATTTCAAAGGTCAATAAAGTGGAAAATCGTTTGCATCTTTTTTTGACTACAGATCACTAGACAATGTTTTCCTACTTTTACTTGTTTTTCCAACATTCATTTGTTTTTCCGAAGTTCACGCACATTGTATTTTTATAAAAAAAATGGAATAAACTTTAAAGTTGCGTAATTATTTACACTTGAACTTAAATTGAATTGAATAAACTAGATTTTGTATTGGTTGAACTACCATATTTAAAAAATAAAAACAAAAAAGCAATTTAATAAAAACGTGATAAAAAAATTGTTCCAAATTTTTTTTTTAATAAATAATTATTTTCTGTTTTTTAGTTAACGAGCTAAATTAAAAATATACCACCGCCTATCAGAGTACTCGTCAAGACCATTCAAACGAGTCCAAACTCGATGGGGTTGAAAGGTTTTATTACAAAGTTCCTGTGGCCTTCTTCCGGCTTCCTTCATCAGACTCTTGGATACTATTACCCAACAGAGCACTCGTCAAGACGATTCAAACGAGCCTAAACTCGATGGGGTTGCATGATTTCAATATTGAGTTCCTATTGCATGGCCTCCAGACTTCATCATCCAACCCTGAACCTCGTCTCCCGTCAGAGTACTTGTCAAGACAATTCTAACAAGCCCAAACACGATGGGGTTGTATAGTTTCATTCATCATTGAGTTCCTGTGGCGTTCTTCCGGCTCCATCATCAGATCAGCTTAATGACATTGTAATATTGCATTTCCTTCCATTTCTGACCTGTGTTCAAAGTTTCAAGTCTCTAGCTCATCGGGAATTCAGTATAAAATCGTTTGCAAAATTTGTGCTCAAACAAACAAAAGAGCAAGCAACCTAATAAAAACGCGGTAAAAATTGTTAATTATAAATAAAGAACTACCTAGGTATTTAAGTTTATATTAAACAGTTTAAAGTATTATGTATGTCTCCGGCCAACCATACGGTTTGGTCACCCTAATGAAGAAAAGGACACATACATCTACTAGACCTCTCTGTCGGCTCGTTTTGGGACGAAGCGCTCATTCCGGTTTATAGTACTATTTCCATGGTCGCGCCCCGTTTGCCTCGCCGTCCGCCTGTCGCGCTGGCTGTGGCCTGTGGCCTGGCCGTTGCACGGATGGGGTGTACCTACTTATCACTGCCTTTTTCCCGCTAGAGTTTGGTTAACGAAATATGAGACTCGGTTGGAAATGGGACTAAGTTTGCGCCTTATTTTAAGGTTCAGTTTCTAATAACTTATAACCTCTAACGTTAATTTAACAGGGAAAGTGGCGCCGCCATTTTAATCTCATCTTTCGTTGACCAGACTCTAGGACCTAGCGTGCTAAAAGTGGCCACTTTTCACAAAAAAAAACTCCATTAAACAAAACGACAGGCTAGAAAATATTGTTACTACAGCTTCTTCGGTCGGAGTGCTCTACAGTAGCTTTAGTTCGCTGCTTTACAGAGAGTTAATTCACAATTTCGTCTTTATAAGGACTATGATTTTTTCCAGTGGCGATGGCGGCGCTAGTGCGCAGAATAACTGGGTTGCGTTCAGAGGCTTAGAGTGTAGTTAAAAAACAACCAAACGGTTGTTTTTTAACTCACTCTAAGGTTCGGAACGACCAAGAACTTTAAATGTCAATACAAAGTCTTCATTTTCCACTTGGAATAGAAATAATTTAAACTTTCCTTAATACAAAATCAAATAAAAACAGTTTTTTTGCGAAGCTACCATGATTTATTTGAAAATTAGACACAAAAACATCAAAATACAAAATAATGTCAAATGACATTGACATGTTTTCATAGACAAACGTCAGAGCGTTTTACAACCATCAATTTTGATGGTTGTTTGGTTGCAACGCTCTGACGTTAGGAACGGGAAAGTTGTTACAACCGAACGTCACGCACTAATGTTTGGAACGGCGTTAGAGCGTTCGGTTGCACTCGGAGCGTAGGTTCGGAACGACCCCCTGTGCGTTCACAGCGAATCCGTATTTGCAGCACCGTTTTTATGGATCCGTCGCTACTGGATGTGATGTTCACACTGCATTTAAAGGATCGTTTTATCGGATCTGTTGCTATCTTAGGTTGCTATAGATAGATACAGTACACAGACCGATTCGATATACTGGGTGGGTTGTGTTGTGTGTGAACACCTTCGTACAGTACGAGGCATATATATCTTGGAATCGGTTGGGGATTGCGCGGAACGCGTATTTTGGGCATGGGTAGCGGTGAGGGGCGCTATTGGTCACTCACAAGTCACAAGAGCACATGCGCGAACTTATTCCCACTCCGTGGAAAAAATTCAAGATTTCCTCGTACCGAACTTTACAACTACATACGCCATCGTCGAATAATAATGGATCCTATAAAACGGACCTGTAAAACCACTGACCTGATTTTTTTGGAGGTCAGTGTGTAAACAGCCTTTCTATTGTCTAACTTCAAAATCTATCGCAATCGCTTTCAGGATGTAATCCATTGAAGTTTCTTTTTGGCACAAATAAAAACTTACCAAAGAAATGCAGCAATGTGTCACATCCATCTGTCAAACGAAAGCGATTGTGATAGATTTTTAAAATTAGACAAATAGCCCCCAGGTTCATAAAACTACATACGCCATAGCCGAATAATAATGGATCCGATAAAACGGACCTGTAAAACCCATCGGTATTTTTACTGGATCCGAGATACTGTGTTTTGTGTGATCAGGTTCATACAACTACATACGCCATAGCCGAATAATAATGGATCCTATAAAACGGACCTGTAAAATGGATAGCTGTGTGAACGGACATGAACAAATTCTAATCATATTATTACTTACAGGAGTTATGATTATGATACTAAAATGTGGGCAACTTTGAAGTCCTTATCAGTTAGAAGAGCTCCTGTGCTAGTGGGCGATCCTCGGATACCAAGATTAGCTCATAGGAGACCGCGGTAATTTATTTTAAAATCGTTTTATTATATAATTGAAATAGTAGAGGTACCAATAATAATACGTCTCCACCTGCGTTAACGTTATAGAATATAAAAAAAAGTTAACGTTAATAGTAATGTCCAGTTACGCGTTAGCTAAGGCATTATAAATATTTAGTACTATCGTTTGTAAATTAACGCCGTTAACTCTTGGCCACATCTGCGTAACGCCTGGATTAACGTGTCAAGCTACGCGTTAAGACGCAGGTGGAGCCGTAGCATGAGAATAAAAAAATCTGTTATTAACGTCAAAATTCACTGTTAAAATCGAACTTATTATTACACAATATTTTCATATTGTTATCCGAAAGCAAACCAAAGTGCACCTTAACACCATAAGATAATGTTGATTTTTAGGTATCAAATTTGGTAGATTTGAATGTTCATATCATTTCGGCGCTGACCGAGGTATCCGGGTATAGTTTGTGCTGGTCAAAGACTTAAAAGATAAAGAGAAGTGGAGTTTTTCTTATGTAGTCTCTCAGATCAAATAAAATAGGAAGATGGAGCGTTGCGCAGTGGTTGCGAACAACTAAGTGAAGCCGGTTTTTGATGGTACATGTGTGCGTACTAGGGGGCGGGCGGGGGCCGGGCGGTAGGGTTCGCCCAATGACGAACGAAAGCCAAGGCGTAGTTTCGTTACATATGTGTGCGTAAACTGTGTATGTACACAGCCAAGGCGTAGTTTTACTGGCTTCACCGCTTTGTCGGAAGACTCCGTCTTTACTTTTTTATTTGGTCTGAGTGTAGTCTTATATTAAGTATTTGAGTTTAATTCATAATTGTTAATTTTATATTTACAGACAAGAGATATTTGAGAAATGGAGTAAAACAGCTAGATACGAACATTTTAGGTGGTTTAGAATTGGCAAATAGTCCACAGAGGATCAGTTTTAGAAATATTTTATTTTGATAAAAATCAAGAACAAGAAGTCTTGAAAAGTAGAAAGTCGGTACAGATTATCTGTATTTAAGATGCCTATTATAGCAAATGGCGAGTTAATTATTAGTTATGAATTGTTAGTTTTGTACTATATTTTCTCTTTTATAATATTTATGTTGTAAGATGTTTCGGTATACAAACAATAAAAAAACCTTTCAAACATAAAACATTCTATAATTATTCAATAACTAAATTAAAAACATCATAATTTCTATAGAGATCCTTAAAATAACTTAATTTTAACGTAAAATATAATAATTTCTAGTTTTCAATAATTTATAGAATAGAATACAATATAATGTCTGTTTCATAATCCAAAAGTAAGTTATTATTACGAGTAGATTACTTGACCATATGTTTTGACATATTTTTCATATCACAACTGTTAAATCATTTGTCAAGTAAGGTACTCAGAACTTACTTTTTGATTGTAAAACCTAGTAAAATAATAAATACAAACAACACAACATGTACAAATATAATTAATATAATATTACTTATATACTAATATTAGTACTCTATGGTGATACATTTGGTTTTAAGATATTCGTTCAGTGCTTCTTGGCCTGAAACAAAAATAAACAAATATAAAAAAAAAATGCTATATAAACGTTGATGCTTTTGGAAGAGTCTACAAAAGATCACAAATCGTGGTTTTCCGCGCTCGCACACGCCTATGATATTGTACCTACTTTTTACAGGGCGCAGAACACACACTATACAAGGTTATTTTTAGTTAATACAAAACCTCTCGTGGGGTTGATCAGACCATCAAACTGAACAACTTTCATTATGGGACCAACCTTGAAATCGCTAAAAAAACCGGCCAAGTGCGAGTCGGACTCGCGCACGAAGGGTTCCGTATCAAAAACGGCAAAAAAATTACGTTTGTTGTATGGGAGCCCCCCTTAAATATTAATTTTATTCTGTTTTTAGTATTTGTATTTATAGCGGCAACAAAAATACATCATCTATGAAAATTTCTACTGTCCACCTGTTGTCGTTATTAATATCGAGCAAAAAACGGCAAAAAAATCACGTTTGTTGTATGGGAACCCCCCTTAAATATTAAATATATTCTGTTTTTAGTATTTGTTGTTATAGCGGCAACAGAAATACATCATCTGTGAAAATTTCAACTTTCTAGCTATCACGGTTCATGAGATACAGCCTGGTGACAGACAGGCAGACGGACAGCGGAGTCTTAGTAATAGGGTCCCGTTTTTACCCTTTAAACAGGTGTAGATAGTACAGAACCCTAAAAAACAGGTGTTTCATACATTTCGATGGAGTAGGATTGTACTTTTGTATGGAACAGCTGATTTTTTTATCGTGATTTCGAGGTTGGTCTTATAATGAAAGTTGTTGGTCTAATAACTAAAGAGGGCCTGCGCATAAACTGTAAGAAAACAAAAGGCATGCGCCTAAACACCTCAGATGTAACGCCCATACACGTTAATAGCGAGGCCGTCGAACAAGTAGAGCGTTTCACGTATTTGGGAAGCGTGATGGACCCCCTGGGAGGCGCAGAAGCACGCACAAACAAAGCCCGAGCCGCCTATGCGCAGCTTAAACCTGTGTGGACGTCCTCAATAATAACACACCGCACGAAAATAAGAATATTTAACTCTAACGTCAAGTCGGTTCTCCTTTATGGATGCGAAACCTGGCTCGTCAAAAATAAAGTCACCGCTAGGCTACAGGTGTTCGTCAACAAATGTCTTAGGCGGATTGTGGGAATCTGGTGGCCACGAACCATCTCCAATGCAAGGCTGTGGGAGTTAACTGACCAGATACCGATAGACAAGGAGGTTCATTTAAGGAAGTGGCGTTGGATTGGTCATGTGTTACGAAGACCTGACAACCACATCCCGAAACAGGGTCTAAAGTGGCAAGCGCATGGCAAGAGAAAGGCCGCCCTCATACCACCTGGAGGCGCTCAGTTGAAAAAGAGGCTGCATCAATCAGTCAAGGCTGGACAGATCTTGAGGTGGCCGCACAAGACCGGAAAAAGTGGAGGTCCCTTCTGAAAGCCATATGTCCCTAATAAGGGATAAGAGGAGATCATTATCATCATCATCATCAACTTTGTATTATGTGTGTGTCGTGCGTAGGCTTTCTATTCTACGCACTAGCGGTCAACCGCGGGGGCGGCTAACCGTGCGGTT
Source organism: Agriphila geniculea (assembly GCA_943789525.1). NCBI lineage: Eukaryota > Metazoa > Arthropoda > Insecta > Lepidoptera > Crambidae > Agriphila > Agriphila geniculea. The sequence goes on from OX038889.1 coordinate 9,868,694, forward strand.
CCGTGTGCTCATTCAATAGCTCGCACACAGTTGCGCGTGTGCAAAAACGTCACTGTGTAGCGTCTGTGTAATAGGTAGTTGAAACGCAACGCTTGTATGGAGTGCCCGGAGTGTGCTATAATGGAAACAAAATCAATGTATTACCCAAATCCTTTCCAAAGCCGGACTGCTTGAACCCTCCGAAGGGCGCGGCGACATCTGTCTTGTTGTACGTGTTCACGAACACGGTGCCCGCGTCGATGCGCTCGGCGAACTGCAGCGCTCGCGTTACATCGCGCGTGAACACGCCGCTCGCGAGCCCGTACTCGGTGTTGTTCGCGCGCCGGATCACGTCATCAATGTTTCTGGGTAGGGAATAATGGTTGTTAAAACAGGGTTGGACTAGGTATTTTTCAAGCAAGATAATAATCGAGATAATTTATGTACTCGTTCCTGTTTCATAAACACTACCATATTAAATAACAACGATTGTTTGGTGTTCATTGCGTAGCCAATTTAAAACTAGAAAATAAACTACTCACAGACACCGTAATGTTTATTTTACTGTAGTAAATTGTTATGTTTATGAAATAGGCCCCTAATAAAAAAAAAATTAATGATAATAACTTTTATACCTGCGTGTGATATTATGTATTAAGTATCCGAATGCGCGGTAATGTTATGTGTCACTTTCTTGACGTTGATAGTGAGCAACCGACATCAAATAACTATTTTAAATTTTAAAATAATGAAAGTATTTTAAGGGAGCGTAGACCTCGCGTTTGTGACATTTATGATCATTTTTTGAAATTGATTAATGTGTTTTTTTATTCGAATAATTTCGAAAAACTGGCTCAACAAAAAAATCTATATAGGGAAAGAGCCCCGGTTTTGGCCACTTTAAGAGAATTTCTATGTTCAAAAATTTGCTACTATTACAAGAATGTGTAATGAGACGGTTTGAAATAACCAAAGTGAAGGGCATACGTTTATCTTTTAAAGTTTTTATGCGATGTTTGATTCGAGGTAGTATATATATTTTTTTATATGGTTTTAAATATAAAAGGTATGATTTCACCAGTTCTGGCCACTTTTCCCCCAGTTCTGGCCATACCATTGCACCAGTTGTGGCCATTAAATTAGTAAGGGAATTTCCCAGTTTAAGAAAATAAAACAAATAATTATAAAGAAGTTAATATTTAGTTAAGTAGGTAATTAAAAGTTAACAAATTCCCAATATTTTGGAAAGCGAATAAGGAAAAAGCTTCCTCTTGGCATTATGAATTTTGCTTTTTTTATTATTTTTTTGAAGCCTTTTTACCCAACCTAAGTACAAAAGAAATAAAAACTTGTAATGTCAAACCAGTTAGTATATTGTCAAGCAACAAACACAAAGTAAAAACAAAGTGGCCAACACTGATGTTGTATGGGTGTCAGTTCTGGCCACAAGCATGGCCAAAACGCAAGCAAAGTACAAATTAGTGTATTAGTTGTGGCCACCCCCTTTTTCCAACACTAAGAATTTAACGAGTAACAAAACAACCTCAAAGCCATGTTGCTAGACATTCTGTTAGTAGGATTTAATCAAATCCAAATCAAAAACTAAAAAAAACTGAGATATTTATTGATTACTTTAATAGTGTCTCTTAAGGTTTTCCTTAAGAAAGTACCAGAAATTTTTCGATAAAACTTACTAACCTCACAAAAAATTGTCTTGAAGCATAAGACGTCACAACTGTGACTTGTCAGAACGGATCATAGACAAAGGATTTTTTACCACATACTATGAAGCAACTTCGTATTTTATGCCTTATTTATTGGCCGCTAAAGTTGCAAGTGGCCAAAACTGGGGTAGTGGCCAAAACCGGGGCTCCTGCCCTACTAACTAAATAGTAAACGAAATTTCACGAGCATCGGTTGAGAAATGCGACTTGTAGTGGAGAACAAACAGACAGACATACGAAAGCATTTTTATCCAAGCTGAAGCAGAGACGCTTAGCGCTCTCTCGGTCAATAATCAAAAGATATCATAAATCATTAAGATAATTGCATCACTAACTTGCTACTGAACTTGCTGATGATCATAATGGGCCCAAAAGACTCCTCCCTGGCTATGTACATGTCGTCGGTGACGTCGGTGAATACGGTGGGCGTGAAGAAGTACCCTCGGCGGTGTGCGCGCGCGCCGCCGAGCACCAGCCGCGCGCCCTCGCGCACGCCGCGTGAGCAAAACTGGACAAAAACAATACATTAAAACAACAAACTTAATACAATAGTAGATTGTACAACAAGTGCATAAAACGCACCATTTCACCCGAGACGTATACATACAACGTGTAACAAAAAGGGGGTATCAACCCGAAAGGAGACATCTGAACACCTTTCAACAGAAAAAAAAATAAATCGAAAAAAAAAATTTTGGTCTCTCCATAGAAAAATTGAATTTGCCGCCAACATTTTGTATGGAGAGTTCAAATTTTTTTATTTTATTTGATTTTTTTTCTGCTGGAATGCATTCAATTTCACGAGTACATTGACCTCTTTCGGGTTGATACCCCCTTTCTGTTACACGTTGTATATCAAAAGAATAGTCAAGTCAAGGGTAAAATGGGTGTTATGTACGAGTTATACACTCTGCTTTTTACGTCGATTGTGACGAAACTAAACAGAAATACCTATATTCGAAAATAAAAATAAAAATCTTAAATTTTAGTGACAAATTGTATTTTTAGAATGTGCACATCAAGACCTTTCATTTGATGCCCATATTGTAAAAAAATAAAAGAAATCATGAAAGCCTTTCAGTTGATTTGATACCCTTTTAAAAAAAGTAGGTATTATAAAAGCCGGCCAAGTGCGAGTCGGACTCGCGCACAAAGAGTTCCGTACCAAAAAAGGCAAAAAAATCACGTTTGTTGTATGGGAGCCCCCCTTAAATATTAATTTTATTCTGTTTTTAGTATTTGTTGTTAGAGCGGTAACAAAAATACATCATCTGTGAAAAATTTTAACTGTCTAGCTATCACGGTTCATGAGATACAGCATGGTGCCAGACAGACAGACAGACGGACAGCGGAGTCTTAGTAATAAGGTCCCGTTTTTACCCTTTGGGTACGGAACCCTAAAAATGAAGAAACAGAATGAAATAACAAGTTTATTTAACGGAGTTTAATTTCGTGTGTGGTTGTTTACCTGACGACTTTTGTCTTACCCTCGTATTCATAGACGTAAGACGAGTAAGTAATGACTTGAGTAAAACTTGCAATTTTCAAATGCTTCTCATATTCTTATTCACATGCAATTTATAGTATAATAAATGCAGTTTTGAGTGCATTTAAGATTAATTTATACTCGTCATCGTAACAATTTAGACTTAAACGAAGATTTTACTTTATGCACTAGGCATGGAAAGCGATTTTATGCAGCCTATATCTACCCAAAATAAAAGACGAACTTTACGAGCATGAAAAGTGATAAAGTGTTTTTTGCAATGTCTAGTACACGTGTAAACCTTAGAAGTGAATATCTACAGTCCCTCAAAAAACTCATAAAACGGAACTATTGCGAGTAACATTATTTCTATTGATCCCATCAATTTCAATTGATGGCCTAGTATGAGAGTCTTTCCATCATAAATCCCGTTTCGATCTTTTTGATAGTTACAACGTTTATCGAAGGACCCCATCAATTATTACCTACCTCTATAAGTTTCTTAAGATGTGCCTCGTGGTTCTGCGGCCCGTGTGTAGTGGCCCTGTTCAAAGGGTCGCCGATCACTATCTTCTTGGTTTCTGCGAGCACGCGCCGCACGAATTCATCGTGTATCGTCTCTTCGACGAACAGGCGGCCCGCTGCTATGCAATTCTCGCCTTTATTGAAGAATACTGAAGCCAGGCCCTGTTGGTAATGGTTTAGTTATGTTTTTTTTTCTATAGTTAACTACTAAGAACGGACACTCCCGCTCCGGACGGGCTCAAGGTCACGATATTAGCCTACACGTTAAACGGGATACTCAGTCGGGCTGCCACGGCCGGCGTCGCCACACGCGCTTTTGCCTGTTTGTGTGTTCCGTACGAACTTGGAAACAAATTACAATGGCGTCAAGTTATTGTGGTGTGTTTGGTTGTACAAACAATTCAAAAACGATGCCACACTTAAGTTATTTTAGTTTGCTAAAAGATGATGAGAGGTAAGTAATATTTTTTTTGTTTTCATACCTAATTTATCAAAAAGATTTTCAGCGTGTATATCAGATATACGGGTAAAATAGGTCTAAGACCGCAATCGTTGAAGACAAAGTCGATTGATTGAATATCATTTAGTTTTAAAATCTCTACCCACTACACCGTAGCATACCATGATCGTGCTAGGAACGTATCAGGCAAAAAAATATTATTTGTATTGAAAAGTATGACACTATTCCCACTAGACCGTTCCGTCACCGGCCGCGCACGTAGCGTGCGTGCCATGCACGGAGCGTCAATAATAGGCTATTTGACTAATTTTGGAAAACCATTTTAAATTATTCCTTATTACGTAATAAGCGCACCACATTGATATTTCAGGAAAAATTAATGTATTTTATTAAAAAATCAATACTAAAGTTTAAAATTTTAAAACCGCGCCATAAACGCTATGGCACTGGAAACGTCACTTGTTGACGTCACAAGCCTGTAAACATTGTAATATCCTTAGCTATTTGACAGCCATCAATCGCGGACCTTAAGTCTATGGTCGTGTCAAACGCCTGGACTGGAGGCCATATTTATTTAAAGGCAAGTGACGTCATCAGTAATCTTAGAGCGTTTTCGCCACAGAGAAAAATTCAAAAATTATTGCATTTTTCTAGGTGAAATTAATCAATCAATAGACTTTATTTAGTTTATATGATAGTTGAATATGTTTTTACGCCATTATCTGTTAGGATGGGATGACCACAATTTGCAGTATATTTTCAATGTTGTCTAATACCCTATTGTCGACGAGAACTCAATGACACGCTTTGTGCATGACACGCGACGTTGCCGAGCCGGTGAGTATGGTTGTAACCGCATATGATGACTGTAATAAAAGCAAAATGAAACGGATTCCAATCGGTTTTCGATGTTGCATACGGGCATCATACGGATTGCATACGGGCACAGAACGCCGTTGATCGTTTCAATGGGCATAGTAAAGCGTATCGTGTTGATTTTCGTGTCTGATACGTTCCTAACACGGTCATGGTATGGCACGGTGTAGTGGGTAGAGACCTTGGGTTGGTTTTAGAAATAGGGCGCCGGATTTTGGAATTGAAATATATCGCATTTTGTAGAGTTTCGAAAGGCCTTTCAAATGATACTAGTCTCCCGACGAGGAAATTTGTATTTGTATATAAAAAGAACTTAGATGTAAGAAAACTGGTGTTTTGAGGTTAGGATTTTTGAAATTATATCTCAGTAATTATTAATTTCCTTGCGGCGGGAGTGGTACTGCAGGGTTTTCCTCTTCCTCCTCTCACCCCCCCTATCGATCTCAATCGTCATTTCAGGCGCCCCATTTCTAAAGATTACCCGGGACTTTTTAGGGTTCCGTAGCCAAAATGGCAAAAAACGGAACCCTTATAGATTCGTCATGTCTGTCTGTCTGTCTGTCCGTCCGTATGTCACAGCCACTTTATTCCAAAAGTATTAGGACTACATAGTTGAAACTTAGTACGTAGGTGTATTCTGTAAACCGCTTTACGATTTTTAGACAAAAATAAAAAAAAATAAAAGATTAAGGGGGGGCTCCCCATACATGGAACTGAAACTGAAAATATTTTTTTTCATCAAACTAATACTTGTGGAGTGTCTATAGATAGGTCTTTAAAAATGACATTGAGGTTTCTAAGACTATTTTTTTTAAAGTCAACCGTTTGAAAGATATATGCCGCCAAAGTGGTAAAATGTGTGTCCCCCCCCCTTTAACTTTTAAAGTAAGAGGGTGAAAAATCTAAAAAAAATATCAACTATAGATCTTAATAAATACTTTCAACGAAAATTGTTTTGAACGAGATACAGTAATTAGTTTTCGAGATATAGTACATTTTCAAAAACCGCAAATATAACTTTGTCATTCATACAAACACTGTGAAAAACAAAGTTATTTTTTCAGACGAAAAATGATAGCGGTATTAAAATATGGTATGGTATAATGTACCTACGGAACCCTACTGCGCGTGGCCCGACACGCACTTGGCTGGTTTTTTTTAATTTTAATAAAGCAGTGTGTACGTACGTTCCTGACGGCCTTATCGAGGTCGCAGTCGTCGAAGATGACGAGCGGCGACTTGCCGCCCAGCTCCAGGGACACCTTCTTCATGTTCGACGCCGCGCACGACGTCATTATCGTCTTACCTGTTGAGTTTCAACATTTGTTATACAGGGGGATTTTTGAACAGTGCAAAAAATTTTGTGGTGGACACTACACAATGTGGTGTTGCATAGACCGTCAAACTGTACAACTTTGTCTATGGGACCAACTTAATCAGTGCAAAAAAATAATCAGCTGTTCCATAGAAAACGTCAATATCTACTCGACTAAATGTATCGACAGCTGACTTTTTTTTGTTCTGGTTAAATTGGTCACATGGACAAATTGTTCAGTTTGACGGTCTAAGTCACATCACAAAAGTGCACTGTTCAAAAAATCAGGTACCTACCTATCTAATTTCTATTGAAAAATCGAAACCAAAGATGCACTACCATATTAAAACAGAGATTGAGATAACGCCTCATTTCAAACTGGGGTCTTATACAACACAAACAAAAGTGCGCTTTTAACTTCGAAGATAAGGCTTAGATTAGGGAAATCACAATATAGAGAGAGTACAGTAGTTGTGCTTAGTACTTGTGCGCTCGAGCAACGCACACATAGACATCTCTCACCGACACTGTATAACTGCAATCTCAAACCACTCTCAAAACAGTTCGAGTACGTGACGCAGCGGCGAGAGCTGTCTTTGTGTGTGTGCGATGCTCGAGCGCCCGTAGTACTAAGCTAAACTTCTGTTAGTCTCTCTATTTTGTGTTGAAATTATTAACATTTTTGGTCGTTTATTTCGTTTACATTATTGCCATGGGTCCCATAATTGCGTTGTTTTAGTAATGAAGCGTTATCCAGTAGTATTGTTGATCGACGGTGTGTGTGTTTCTTGGTGTAAAGTAAGATGTACCTATCTCTGTGCTTCCGGTGAACCCTAGCTTGTGCACTAGCGGGTAACCACCCGCTAGTGCGCTAGTGCCAACCGGCAACGCGCGCCACTGCCCGCCACCACGTTGAATCTTAAGATTGTATCTCTCAGAATCTATAATACTGTATTTTATATAGAGAAGTACAGTAAAGTGTTATTGTGTGTGTAGACTGATCTATCGGGTGGTTAGCTAGCGTGTGTTCAACGCGCACCGCTACTCGCTACCACGTTAACGACGCTCGGGGGAATGCTCGAGAGGCAACAGCTCGGCCAACTTCAGCGCTGTTAGGCGTGTAATACATAGAAGAGATACGGCGGAGATAAGGCGCAGATACGGCGGCGATACGGTGCAGACGCGAGACGGATGCGGTATGACATTCCAAACATCCACAATGGAGCTCGAGACTAATAAGAACAAGGGGCAGAGAGCTTAAGAAGAGTATAGATAATAACAACCTCAAAGCGATATCTACTCCAGAACCAACGCACTGGCCATCCGATCCAAACAAGTTACCGGACGTCTTGGATTTCTTTATAACAAGAGGAATGTCTAGATACTTCTACTCTACCCTTCTTCTTCACTGGACGGCTCCTCCAACCACATCCCAGTAATGCTGACAATTGGCCTAGAGGTGATTGCTTGTGAAAAACGCATTTCCCTGTATAATAAACATACAGACTGGGAAGCGTTTCGAGAATTGGTTGACAAGAATCTCAAATTGGACGTGGCTCTCAAAACTGAAACTGATATAGATGATGCCACTTATTTATTCACTACTGTAATTCAATCCGCATGTTGGAAATGCACACCGGAGTCAACGAACCAGGCACCAAGACAAAATAAGGTATCCACGGAAATCAACCAAAAAATCCTGGAAAAACGACGAATACGTAGAAGGTGGCACACTACTGCCTAGTAGTGGGTGCCTACCCAGAAGACAAAGCTGCATTCAATAAGGCAATAAAAGATCTCTCAAACGCCATAGACGAAGCTAATAACGCTTCCACAGAGACCTACTTAGAGTCACTAACTGCAACAAATGCAACAAATTATTCATTATGGCGAGCATGCAAAAATCTGAACCATCCAATCGAGCATAGACCGCCAATAAAATTGAGAGACAATGAGTGGGCCAGATCCAAACAAGAGAAGGCGGACACATTCGGAGTCTACTTGGCTGATGTCTTCAAACCGAATGAAGCTGACCTAGATACAGATGAGGCAGAAATAGATAAGATCCTTAACCAAGACTTCCAGCTTGATCTGCCAATAACACCAACTAGTCCTAGTGAAATTAAGAAGGTTATCAATCTAATGGAGGACAAAAAGGCACCTGGATTCGATCTTATTGATAAGAAAGTACTGACTGAACTCCCAAAAAAAGCTGTAGTATTTCTCTCTACCTTGTTTAATGGTGTCATGAGAACTGGCCACTTCCCGGCCCTCTGGAAAGTATCTCAAGTAATTATGATACAAAAGCCAGGAAAGCCAATACATGAAGTGTCATACAGACCAATTAGCCTTTTGCCAGTGATCTCCAAAGTGTTTGAAAAGGTTCTTCTACACAGACTGTCAAGAGAACTCTCAGAAAGATCCATAATACCTGATCACCAGTTTGGATTCCGACAGCAGCACGGCACTGTGGAACAAGTTCACAGGGTGTACAGAGACATTCGCGAAGTTCTTGAACGGAAAGAATATTGCTCTGCTGCGTTCCTTGACATACAACAGGCGTTCGATAGAGTCTGGCATAAGGGCCTACTGTGCAAAATAAAATCACTTCTACCTCACACATATTTTGGAATTATAAAATCCTATCTCTCCGATCGTATATTCCAAATAAAGGAAGATAATTGCACATCCTCATTTCACCAATTTTAGCTGGAGTTCCTCAGGGCTCAGTGCTGGGTCCGATGTTGTATACTATTTATACATGTGATCTACCACAACGAGAAGATGTTGTAGTTGCTACCTTCGCAGACGACACTGCAATCCTTGCTAGAAGCACATGCCCCAACGAAGCTTCAATGAAGCTACAGAGTAGCTTTTGTGAAATAGATAGGTGGCTGACTAAGTGGAGAATAAAGGCTAGTGCCGCGAAATCAGTTCACGTAACCTTCACTCTTCGCAAGGGGAACTGTCCCCCAGTCTCACTACGCTGCAACCAACTCCCCCAAAGCGACTCTGCTAGATACTTGGGACTCTACTTGGACAGACGACTGACTTGGAAAAACCACGTGCAAGTCCATTGGGACGAAATTAACATCCGATTCAGAAAACTTTCTTGGATGCTGGGAAGAAACTCAAAACTCTCATTGGACAATAAGTTGCTAATCTATAAGTCAATCCTAAAGCCAATCTGGACATATGGCATACAGCTCTGGGGCACGGCGTGCGACTCAAGTATTGGAATAATACAAAGGGCTCAAAACTACATACTGAAACAAATTTACAACGCACCGTGGTTCATAAGAGTTGCTGAACTCCATGAATTTCTTGAAGTCAACACAGTTAAGCAGGAGATCAAGTCCAGCTGCGCAAAATACAAAACAAGGCTCTCAAACCATCCAAACCAACTTGCAGTGCAGCTTACTATTCCTCAGGCTATGCGCAGACTAAAAAGACGGCAAGTCCTAGAACTGGACGAACCTTAAATTAATATGGAGAGGTCTTTTCATTGGGGAAGCCGCTTCTACTGCCAAATTCACCATTCAACTCATCTGTTCATAGTCTTTCGACTGATCGCATGATAAAACAAAAAAAAAAAAAAATCGACCCCGCTGTATTGAAAATTATGAATGAAAGAAAAAACGCTGAAAAGAAAGATGGCGGCCACTTTTTGATTCAGCGGGGTCTAATTAGTCAGTAAGTAATAAGTAATATGATTTGTTTCTAGAACTTACATTTTTTTTCATTCTTGACTGGTCTATATCTGCGCCGTATCCGCACCTTACGTCGCTTCTATGTATTTCAGGCCTTACGAAGGACACCAAGTGATATTCAAAGTAACGTACCTATCTCGGTGCTGCCGGTGAACCCCAGCTTGCGCACCAGCGGGTGGTTGGCGAGCGCGTGGCCGGCGCGCGCGCCGCTGCCTGCCACCACATTGATGACGCCCGCGGGAATGCCCGCGCGGGCTGATAGCTCCGCGAACTTCAGCGCTGTTAGCGGACACACCTGCAAGATAAGATCACTTTTAAACCTAGAAAATAACGTATTCTGTGGTTTAGCAGTTCGCCAACACGTGTAAAAGGCCTACTCAAATCTGACCGGTTTCCTATACCGGTGGCGGTAACGGTATCCCGATGGGTACAAGGATAACGCGCTGTTCAAACCATAACGGAACTCTACCGCTACCGGAGTCGATAACGGTACTGGCGCGCGCGCAAGCGCGGACGGCGCGGGGTGCGTCTGCGAGGGGGAGGAAAAGTTTCATCGAATACGCCAGTAGATACCGCATACGCATCCGGTATGCGGTTCTGGTTTCGCAACAGATGCGGTAATGCCATTCAAAATACCGGTCGGGATATCGGTCGGTATACCGTTACCCACTGCGATGGCGGATACCAGTCAGGTTGGGGTCACAGGTTCGATTCCCAGGAGAGAGGACAATTTCTACTCGGTGTGGTTAGTGGTAGGGCTTATTTTAAGTCCACCTGGCTAGCTATCACCATCTTACCTAAATCTGACGCCATAACAACAATTTAAAAATTGTTCTGTCTTACCAAACTTAGTAAGGTTCTTGCACTTTTAATAATTATTGATCAATTACTTTTTTATAAAAGTAACTGATACAAACATAAAAAAAATCAGTCAAATCAGTGCAAAGCAATAAAGGCTACAATCATCTACATACCACAGCGGGCTTGATGACCACAATGTTGCCAGCGGCGAGGCAGGCTCTTCCAAGCAGCATCATTACGTAAAGATGACCTTAACTACATACTGATAAAGACTACAATCGGATACTTACGGCGGCGGGTTTAATGACGAGGAGACAGGCTAAATCGTGAAATAATCGTAAAACAAAAGCTATAATCGTGTACATACGGCAGCAGGATTGATGACCACAGTGTTCCTAGCGGCGAGGCAGGCGGCCACTTTTAACTATAGCAGATTTATTTATTTTTAACACACTTGCTCGTAAAGTGAGCCCTAATACATCGCTTTTAGGGCCATAAACCGAACTATAACAAACGCGTGCAATAATATATAAAACACTAGTTGGTTATAGAATTATCGCTACAAAGTTAAATAGGTACCTTACTGCAAGTTATATGCGAGTAAACAGAGCATTTTCAATTTAACCGGGTAATACAGTTACTTTTTTAGTAACAACAAAGAGGTTTTATGCCGCTGAAAATTCATTTGCATTTTTGGAATAAATAAATGTGTAGGTCCTTAATTAAGTCAAACAAATATTTATTATTATAAAATTATTCCTAATTTACAATATTTTGTTATAAAATATTAAAATATTAGCATTTTATCACCTAAATTTAGAATTTTGAGGTAGGCTGTATGCTCACTAACCCCTTTGTTCGCAAAATATTCTTGCATTGGGCGTGTGAAAAAAACAAAAAAAAAAAAACCTGCGCGCCTTTTCTCATCGTGATTATCATTTTGTTTTTGTCGTATTTGTTGCTGTGTGGTAAATTACTTTGTTTTTCCTCGCTAATGTGTTGAAAAACGTCGTATGAAACTCGTGAGCTCTTACTTATTGCACACTCGGCTGAGTTACGCCCTCGCCTGCGGCTCGGGCTGCAACCCACAGCCTTGTGTGCAATAAGCAACCTAAGCTAACTTGTATCATAATGTACTATTGGGAAACCGTCACTGTAATAACAACTTTATAAGTATAGTTATAAAAGCTATAATTGTGTACATACGGCAGCGGGTTTGATGACCACAGTGTTCCCAGCGGCAAGGCAGGCGGCCATTTTCCAGGACAGCATCATCAGAGGGTAGTTCCACGGAGTGATTAAACCGCAAACACCGATCGGCTCGCGCTTCGTCAATGTTAGGTTTCTGTATGAAAATATTTGGGGATGTAGGACATATTTTATTAAACTAGTGGCTCTGTGAGCTTAAGAGTCCGTAGGTACACATTTTGCCGCTGACTGTCGATCTCTCGAAAAATGTGTCTCGGCTACTTTTCGCAATATAAGATTACGGACTGTTCAATATTATGTACAGAGTCATTTTGAACATACCATCCAAATTTTGTGGTAAAATTTGACACATGTTTCTTAGAGAAAGTTGTTTAGTTTCATGGACTGGACACATCCTTAAAATTTGGATGGTAAGTTCAAAATGACCCGATATATTTCAGTTTCGAGTTGCTGAAGTACAAAAAGTTATCGTTTTTGCCAGTTGAAATAAGTGTTAGAAACGACAACTTTTTGTACTTTAGCAACAAAAAACTGATATATATATTTTAAAATGTCCGTAATCTATATATATAAAAGCGTAAATCACTCACTGACTCATCACGAAATCTCAGAAACTACAAGTGCTAGGAGTCTCAAATTTTGCATGGGGGTCCCTTTTAGGGTGTAGGTGCTCACTAAGACGGGATTTTGCGAAATTCAATCCCTAAGAGGGTGAAACAGGGTGGCAAAGTTTGTATGGGAGAACGCGATTCCTTAGCCCGATTGACTTGAAATTTGGCATAGACATTCTTTTACAAAATTAATTGAACACGTGTTTCGTATTTTTTTGAAATGTATCCCTTAACAGGGTTGAAAAGGGGTAGAAAGCTATTTTTAGGGTGGTTGACTTCGATATCGGAATCAAAACTTCTTAGTGCATTTGAATGATTAAGAAAAATAAATGTCAGTTGTCACTGCACGGGCTGACGTTTAATCTCTAATTTTCCCGATTTTCAAGACAAGCTTTGATTTTATATAAGATTTTATCCCTATTTTCACTACTTTACGAAATATTAGTCAAATAAAACGGCAACATCTGGCAAATATCAGGGGGCCTATTACGAAAATAACGTACGCAATTGCGTAACGCAGTCACTTGGCCACGATAGTCGTCCGCAGTTTGTTGGTTGTAGTTTTATCAAACATTTTGATTTTTTCTATCGTAGTCCATAGACTACTAAACGAACGATGTCGGATACGCAAGAGAGACACTGACAAACTCACGCAATCACTTCGCAATATCGCATACGAAAGTGATTTGTAATAGGAAACAATCAAAACGAAGCACGGACGCAGCTGCGTGTATCGCATTAAACTTTTCGTAATAGACCCCCTGATAACGTGACAAGGAATGTAGTATTTAGAGAAGTGTTTCGATGGAGAGCCTGATAATAATGCACAACATTAGTTGCACCCGGCATAAATCTTTGCCCGGCATGCGTTACAATGTCACGTTTTTTTTAGCCAGAAACCTAGCTTTTCAGTATTAAGCAGAACAATTCACCAAACATTCACCAAAGTTTCATCATAATCGGATGTGGATAAATGGTTTAGGAGTGCAAAGGAAACAAATACACATACATCGATTTTTATTTATAAAGAAGATAACTATTAAGCAAAGATATTAGAATTTTTAACTATAAGGTAAGTATTAAATGTAACATAATAATTATTATTATACTTATTTTGTTAAATTACCGCTAATAAATTTTATTAAGTACCTACCTAACTAATACAGAATCGTTAACAGGGCGTCGATTCTGTAACCAAACTCGAACCCCACTTCGAATCTCACTTCACTGCACGGAAATTTTGAATCATAAATAAGATAATGATAAGAAAATTTTTTTATCACAAAAGATTTTAGATAGCTACGCAGGCTACCTAAATTTTTTTGCAATCAGTAAAATAGCTCATTTAGTAAACAAATGTCTAATAACAAATTCACGCGAAGTGAAGTGAGATGCGAGTTTGGTTACAGAATCGACAGACTGCGCGGGTAAAACCGCGGGGTGCAGCTATTACCTATATAATCACAAAATTGTATAAATTTTAATGTGAAAGTTTTGATGTTTGGATGTTGTTCTGTTAGGTACCTACTCAATCATATCATACTCAATCACGTCTGAACGGGTGAACGGATTTAGGAGAAATTTGGCACAGATATAGATTAAGTCCCGACTCTCATTAACATCTGCCCGTTTCAGAAGCTTTACATCGTTAGATGCACAGGTTTTGTTCATGGTCTTATACGTTATTATTTTATAATGAAAATATGAAAATATATGAAACAGCTGTTTTTTTTCGTGATTTCAGAGTTGGTCCCAAAGTAAAAGTTGTTCAGTTTGATGGTGGAATACTTAACACAGGCTTCTTTTCATCCCGATCATTGGTTTCCAAGGGAAGACTTACAACGATTACCGACTGCCAAGCGGGCGGAGCCACGGGCAAAAGCTATATAGTATAAAACAAAGTCGCTTCCCGCCGTCTATACGCTTCTCTTAAACTATGCATAAAAACCTCATTAAAATCGATCCATAAGTTTGGGAGCTAGGTTAGTTGCCTCAGACAGACAGACACACACACACGTCAATTATATTATAACACCCCTTGCGTACGTCGTATAGGTATATGTCGTCCTCCTAGGTATATGTATCCTGTAGTATAATCTAATAACTTTACACTGACACCACATTAGCACAGTTTTACATTTAGTAACTACATTGCACCCGTGCGAAGCCGGGGCGGGCCGCTAGTCTTATATATTGCGGAAAGTGGCAGAGACACATTTTTCAATTACGCACTCAGATTTAAGAAATTTTGAGAAAACATGAAATGTGCGAGCGAGATAGAAAATATAAAATGGTAAAATAGGAACCCTTATGGTGTGACTCAGTCTGTCTGTCTGTCTGTCACAGCTGGATATCTCGAGAATTACTAATGGTATCAACTTGAAATTTGGAATAGTTTAAGATGACATTTGCCCAACTATTTTGCAAATAAGAAAGAAATAAAAAAAAATATTTTTTTTACAACAGGGACTGAAAAGGGGTCTTAAAAATTTGAAGTGAGGTGATTAGGGCGTGTGGGGTATCATATGAAAGAGCGCTGTTTGCAGATTTTAAAACATTTTTTTCTTTTTTCTTAGGCCGCATAGTTTTCGACTTATGATGAAAAATGTAAAAAAAATACCGTTCCCCCCCCTTATCTCCGAAGTTTGCAAAGAGAAAAATCTGAAATAATTCTATGTGATAGTAGTTTACGTAAAGATTACAGGAAAAATAAAATGATGTCTCAATATAACACACTTTTTTAGAAATTCAAAAAACAAACAAAAATTCTTTAGTTTCACTACCAGTCAACAGATGGCGGTGATCTAAGAAAACTGACTTGCGAAAAAAAATAGTTCCACTATCGGTCAAGAGATGGCGCAACCTAATACTGCAGTAATAATTTGGTGGCTGGTTCTAATATAATTACCTACTATTTGCCGTACGAATAAACGAAAAATAAGTTCCTACTTAGTAATAATAATATAAACAGTTTGCAATGTGGAGTGGCTGAAACGTTTTTCAGTCACCATAAACAACTGTGGTTAAGATTGTAAATTAACTGTCCGCCTGTTCGCCCTTCTACCTGTCTGCCATTTATCCTACTTTTTTAAAGACTGTACTAAAGTAACATATCCAAATATATTTATGATTGTACGGAACCCTCGGTGCGCGAGTCCGACTCGCTCTTGACCGGTTTTTTTATTTTAATTTACCGAAACAAGTTTGTCAATAAAGTTACAAAATTACATGTCATAAACAATACACGCTGAAATTTTAATCATTTGGTTCCCGCCGTGTGGTGGTTCCACTCATGATTACAAGCAACTTTTACTATGGGGCCAACTCTACTGCTCGCAAAAAAAAATCTGCTGTTCCATATAAAAGTGCAGTACCTACTTGACCTTAATGGTACCTACTCGACCTTAATGTATGAAACAGCTGATTTTTTTTTTGCGAGCAGGAGAGTTGGCCCCATAGTAAAAGTTGCTTGTAATCATGAGTGGAACCACCCCACGGCGGGAACCAAATGTTTAAAATTTCAGCGTGTATATTAGGGTCACAATGAGTTTATAGCGCTAAAAGATGACAGAAATGGGTGTTAGGGTAACTTTGAACAATTCAAAACCTTGTTGGTCTATTTGAAATAATTGATTTTATTTTATTGAAAGTAAAAGCACAGATAAGACATAAGTACTACCGTACAGAAAGGACAGACCCCGCTCCGCCCCAGAATCAATAACCTCACCCCACCCCGCGAGTTCGTATGCCGAATCGTATGCTCGTTTAGTCGTGTTTGTCAAACGTCAACTTATTTTGATATTCAAAGAAATCGTCGTAACTTTTTAGTCGTGTTTGTCGACTGTCAACTTATTTGATCAAAGCAATGCGTTGTAACTTTATTTACCAAAAAATTCGAATTATGAATTGAACGCCGCTCATGAAGTACAAATTGCATGGTAGCCCTAGACTTACACACAGTTGTGCGTATACAAAAACGTCATAATGACGTCATCTGTTTATAATAGCACGGTTGTATGGAGTGTCCGGGGTGTGGTGAAAGTGAATTTATGTAGTATTTTTATTTTAATAACAAGTTACCTGTTAGGTCTCGCGTGGTTGATGGGTATGGTCGCGCCGTATATCTTGTCGCTCCAGCCGGCGAAGTACCGCCACGCGTCTATGGACAACGTTACCTGTTAGGTCTCGCGTGGTTGATGGGTATGGTCGCGCCGTGTATCTTGTCGCTCCAGCCGGCGAAGTACCGCCACGCGTCTATGGACAACGTTACCTGTTAGGTCTCGCGTGGTTGATGGGTATGGTCGCGCCGTGTATCTTGTCGCTCCAGCCGGCGAAGTACCGCCACGCGTCTATGGACAACGTTACCTGTTAGGTCTCGCGTGGTTGATGGGTATGGTCGCGCCGTGTATCTTGTCGCTCCAGCCGGCGAAGTACCGCCACGCGTCTATGGACAACGTTACCTGTTAGGTCTCGCGTGGTTGATGGGTATGGTCGCGCCGTGTATCTTGTCGCTCCAGCCGGCGAAGTACCGCCACGCGTCTATGGACAACGTTACCTGTTAGGTCTCGCGTGGTTGATGGGTATGGTCGCGCCGTGTATCTTGTCGCTCCAGCCGGCGAAGTACCGCCACGCGTCTATGGACAACGTTACCTGTTAGGTCTCGCGTGGTTGATGGGTATGGTCGCGCCGTGTATCTTGTCGCTCCAGCCGGCGAAGTACCGCCACGCGTCTATGGACAACGTTACCTGTTAGGTCTCGCGTGGTTGATGGGTATGGTCGCGCCGTGTATCTTGTCGCTCCAGCCGGCGAAGTACCGCCACGCGTCTATGGACAACGTTACCTGTTAGGTCTCGCGTGGTTGATGGGTATGGTCGCGCCGTGTATCTTGTCGCTCCAGCCGGCGAAGTACCGCCACGCGTCTATGGACAACGTTACCTGTTAGGTCTCGCGTGGTTGATGGGTATGGTCGCGCCGTGTATCTTGTCGCTCCAGCCGGCGAAGTACCGCCACGCGTCTATGGACAACGTTACCTGTTAGGTCTCGCGTGGTTGATGGGTATGGTCGCGCCGTGTATCTTGTCGCTCCAGCCGGCGAAGTACCGCCACGCGTCTATGGACAACGTTACCTGTTAGGTCTCGCGTGGTTGATGGGTATGGTCGCGCCGTGTATCTTGTCGCTCCAGCCGGCGAAGTACCGCCACGCGTCTATGGACAACGTTACCTGTTAGGTCTCGCGTGGTTGATGGGTATGGTCGCGCCGTGTATCTTGTCGCTCCAGCCGGCGAAGTACCGCCACGCGTCTATGGACAACGTTACCTGTTAGGTCTCGCGTGGTTGATGGGTATGGTCGCGCCGTGTATCTTGTCGCTCCAGCCGGCGAAGTACCGCCACGCGTCTATGGACAACGTTACCTGTTAGGTCTCGCGTGGTTGATGGGTATGGTCGCGCCGTGTATCTTGTCGCTCCAGCCGGCGAAGTACCGCCACGCGTCTATGGACATGCCCACGTGCGTCTTGAGCGCTAGCGTGTACACCGCGCCCGAGTCTAGCGCCTCTATGGTCGCTAGCTCTTCCTTGTGCTGCTCCATTAGATCTGCTAATCTGGAGGTACGTACAATATTTTTTATAATTAGTAGGTACAATATTAATATGCTCACTATCGATAGCATGACAAATTGAGAGGAGTTTTGTTATATAATTATCATACTTGGATGTACCTAGACAAAACAAGATTTAAGTATATGCCCATGGGCGTACCGAGGGGGTGGGGGGTGGGGGTGGGGGGCAGCTGCCCCCCTGGATTTTGTTCACCTCCAACTATTATATCCTGTTGTCGATAAAAGTTCTTATTTGCCATTTGCAATACTATAACTTTTAAAAATCGTTCACCCGTTCTCAACTGACTAAAAAACGCACTATGCGCGGCCTATTTTTATTATGGGCAAGAGTACAAGATTAGTGGATGAATATAAAAAAAAATCGCACTGCTTGCCGTTTTTTTGCAATAGACAGGCAACATTAGAACATTAGTGGACGAAACTGAATAAAAAAACGTACTGCGCGGCCGTTTTCTCCTTCCCAACAACAGCCCTAAAATCGCGATATTTTCTTCTTCAGATATTTTGAACTTCTGATCTGGCAACCCTACTCGAGTTAGTATGGGAAATAAAGCTCATTTAATAATACCTATTTTAATTTATGTTTATTAATTTGACTAGGTGCTTATGAAAAATCTGATTTGCCCCCCCTGGCTCAGAACCTGGGTACGCTCATGTATATGCTCCTTGGACAAAGCTAGATTCGTAAAAGTGATAACGAACTCTACCGATAAGTAGAGATTGTATGATGTTATAAAACGCTATGCGTCTTTACTGTCTTCATAGCGCTGTTACTAGCGAGAGCGAAGCTGCTTGTTAATAAAGAAGGAATGCCGAAATTAAGTCTAACGGCCCGGCCACAGTCAGCGCGGCAGGCTGCGAGGCAAGCGAATTCGGTAATCACTGCGCGGTCGTGACGACGAGCTGAGAGGCCGCCATCGAGATAGCGCGCAGTGATTATTAAACGCCGCCTGCCGTGCTAGCTGTGGCCGGGCCGTCATGCAACAAATTAAAGTTGAATCTCAAAACTCTCTTGTAAAAAAAATAAATAAATTAAAAAAAATAAAAAAAAAACACGACTGCCCTGCCAAAAACGAATTAAAAAGTTAAGTAACAAAACAAGTGTCATTGCAGTCGGGGGACCGTTTTATGGAAAAAATTTGATCAGAGGTCCCCCGACTGCAATGACACTTGTTATTTAACTTTTTAGTTCGTTTTTGGCAGGGTAGTCATGCTTTTTTAATATATTTTTTTACTAATTTATTTTTATTTCACACATTTTAGTAACAAATTATATAGTTTTGGAATGTGCTCATCAAGGCCTTTCATTTGATGCCATATGGGCATATACACATATACACTCCTTTTTGGGCAGTCATGTAAAAACACATATACACTTCCTTTTGGGCAGCCGTGTAAAAACGTAAGCCTTAAAAACCAAACAACAACTAGTGATTATGATGATAGCTTCGACAAAAAATATCTAGTGTCTACAGTAACAGTACTGTAGACACTAGATATTTATATATCAACTACAGAGTTGAAGAAAGATGAAACTTACTTGAATAACAGCTGCCCTCGCTCCCTAGCGCTGATCTTGGACCACTCGCCTTCTTCAAACGCCCTCTTGGCCGCCTTCACAGCTCGGTCCACGTCGCTCGGCGACGCACTTTGCACTTTACAAATCTCACTCTCGTCACTCGGATTCACTATAGAAAGCGATTTACCACTATCAGAATTCACAAATTCACCATCTATAAACAACTGCGTGGGGATTTTAATCTTCCTTTTATTCACTTCTAATTCCACACCTTCGTAAACTATTTCTTTGGCATTTTTCTCTCCTCTAGTTTTCAGAATTACTGCTGAAAAGAATTCTTCGAAAGTTGTGTTTAAGTAGATGTCTTCGTTCTGGAGTTCCACTGGGGCCAAGTCTTTAACTTCCTCGACCAGTCTTACGACATCCATGGACCCAGCGCCTGATGAAAAGAAATCTGTTTCGTCTTCTATGTCGATTCTAAGTATCGCCTTCCATATATCTCTGAGGCCCTCAACGTAATGTCTTTCGTCTTGTGTTAGTTCCACTGTAGCTTTGCTGTCGTTTCTTTTGTAGAAATTTTGGGCGTTTATCATTTTGCCATTCACTTTCAGTCTTCGGATGTTAAGCTGAAAATTTAAAGCAGATATTGATATTCTATTGGATAGTATTTAATCGAGTAACAATAAATTCCCATTTTGGGTATCAAAAATACTGAATATAGCGTACTGAAATACTAAGTGGGCGACGGACTGAGGACTACAAATATTGAAAATGGCTGACTTTAAAATACAAATTGATTATTTTTTTAATCCACAGTTTGTCGCCCGTTAGGTTATTTTGTCGCAAACAAAATAAATCGTTGCCGGGTTTAGTATTTAAGTATCCCATTAACAGTCGCCTGTATTATTTCCAGTCACCCAATTAAAAATATCCCTTTTATTTCAATAAGAAAGATTCATGTTATTTAATATGGAAAACAGATGAAGAGATTACAAACTAAAAATGTTTTCAAGACAATTCCAATACAAATTAAATACGTTGGTATAAAGTTGACTTTAGAATAATTTGGAGAGAGCCATGCTCGGCGTTTCTCTGTGTGATCGAATCAGAAACGAGGAGATCCGCAGGAGAACTAAAGCAACCGACATCGCTCGAAGGATTGCTCAGCTGAAGTGGCAATGGGTAGGACACATAGCGAGAAGAACTGATGGCCGTTGGGGCGGAAAGGTTCTGGAATGGCGACCGCGCACCATACGACGCTCCGTGGGTAGGCCCCCGACAAGGTGGACCGACGATCTGGTGCGCGGTCGCGGGAAGCCACTGAATGCGGACAGCGCAGGACCGATTGTCGTGGAAATCCTTGGGGGAGGCCTATACCCAGCAGTGGGTGTCGTGCGGCTGATATGATGATGATGATGATAGAATAATTTGTTAGGGCATATTGCCTAATGTTTCATTAACAGGACCAAAGTAGTCGCAAATAGATAGGATATGATTCGAAAGTCCCTAATTTGCTGAAGGCTGATTGAACAATTTCCGTTTTCTGTAACTGTGTCAGTGAAACAGCAGTATATTAATTGCTTGGTATATGAAATCTAATTAGAATCCATAATAATTATGCTATTAGAGTTAGTAAGGTAAACAAATTATATTCTTTGTATGCCATGTAAGCCAGTCAAAGGTAAACAAAAAAGAAATAAGCAGGATACATAGCTCCAAAAGTTAGTAAAGAACATTTTTGAAATATCTTACTTAAAAAAAAGAAATCGTCTGCTTCTATGAAAAAAAACCGGTTTAATTTAGCTGTAGATAACACTATTTATCGAAAATATTTTCAATTAACTTTTTGGAACATCTTCTGTGTACGAAGTATTCATTTGAAAGTTCATATAGTATGTCATTAGTGTCAAATTCCATATAAATTGCTGCCTAATAAATATTAATTAATAAATCTAATTAACTGTCAAATAAATACGATTGACTTTACGCAATCGCACCCCAGATCATTAATTTCGAAAAATAATTTGTATGAAATGCCGTAGCGCGTAGCCTGCACACTAGCGCCGCCATTAGAAAAAAATCATCTAAAGTGGCCACGACAGGCTAGAAAATTTTTAAGCGATAAAAAGTACCAAAAATCTCCATCGGAGTGCACTTCAAAGAGATAATTCAAAATTACGTCTTTATTTCAGCACTATGTTTTTTTTGTAATGACGGCTCTAGTGTGCAGACTACGTGCTCTTAAGCTAAAATAATTATTTATTGAATTTTTAGATTTTAGGCATTCACAATGCTATTTTCATACTAAGATAATTAATAAATTAGACAAAGTCGACTCATCATAGCACAGAATACATAATAGTACAAGTAGCCCTAGCACCTCAGACGAGACAGTCTATTATTATTTATTATTATTTAGAAGGGGGGACACCAGCGAAGCCAGACGGATGATCAGTCACCCTAGTCGGGACCATTTCACCCATTTCCCCAAATCCCCAGAGGGGGAGGCGGGTTATCATTTACCCCACCGGCGTCGGACCCTCGAACCTACCTGTTCGCTTACAGAACCTACTGAGTTGACTTATCGTTAACTGCTTTAGATCCTCTTCTTTAAGCTGGTCCGCTCCAAAGAGCTCCCAGCGCAGTGATGCGTATATCGGGCATTCTGCCATGAAGTGGTAGCTTGTTTCTTCTCTTTCTTTGCATTGCGGACAGATGGAATCCTCTGTCCGTTTGATCACAGGCAGATTTCTGTTTAGTGGACAGTGTCCTGTCAGTATTCCTACAATCGTTCTTATATTTCTTCGGCTTCGTTTCAGCAACTCTCTAGTTTTCTTCTTGTCAACTGATTTGATGAAGATCTTAGACTGTCTACAGTCTTTTTTTTCCATCCATCGTTTGTTGGTTTCTTTGATTGTTCTAAACGAGACCGTCTAAGGTGCTATGGGTAAGTCGATTTATTCTAGTATTTTTTTCTAATATAAATAGTTTACTTACTCTAACGCCGTCGTTGGCTGTAATAAGAAGTCCTGCTTCGTGAATAATCGCCGGTTTCTCCAACCCTGGTATCACCACTTGGTCTCCTTGCGCCTCGTATTCCCCCTGCCATAGACTAGACCCGAACAGCTTCAGCTCTATGGTCGGCTCACTGGTCTCGTCTACGCTCTCTCTTGTCTGTGGTTTGACAAACGTGGTTGCCCCTGGGGAGGAGTCGAGCCCTCTGATGAAGTTATGGAGGGCTACGCCGCCTTTGGAGAAATCGATCTACAAACAATGCAAATAATTTTTTATAAGATCATGCCGGAATCTGGGCCATGATGCGTCTTAACCTTAAAGAACTTATACCTTAAAGAAAAAGGAAATAAAAAATGATTACATAATAATCAAGAAATTATTAAAATAAATGTGGCGTTAAAAAGTTATATAGGAAATAGTTTCTCAATATAAATTAGAGATTTTAGCATTCACAATGCTATTTTTATACAATACTAAATACAGTACGAGGCAAACATCTTGACACTTTTTCGACGGAGTGGGTATAAGTTCGCGCATGTGCACTTGCGAGCGACCAATAGCGCGCGCCCCTCTCCCGCAGCTCGCGCCCCTCACCGCTACGCATGCCCAAAATATGCGTTCTGCGCAATCCCCACCCGATTTCAAGATGTTTGCCTCGTACTGTAATATACTAGAAAAAAATCGACTCGCACCAGATCATATTCTAAGGCGGGAATCGAACCCGCGACCTTTGGAAGTAGGGTCCTATGTTCTTCCAACTGAGCTACCGAGTCACTCCCACATGATCTGGGGGCTAATTGTCTAATTCAAAAAATCTAACGCAATTGCATTGCTGCATTTCTATGGTAAGTTTTTAGTTAACACGTCTATTGAAGTCGGGTGAGGCTGGAGTACAAATTCCTTTTTTTTATTCTAAAAGCCCCACCCGACTTCAATAGACGTTTTTTTATTATTACGAATATTATTTCTTGCTTTTTAGAGGTAGGTTTTTTGAAGTCGGTTTTTTTATTTTTTTAATTTTTAGTGTAGGTACCTTTTGTATTAGGTAGTGTAGGTATATTATTTAGGTAGAAAAATCGGCTCAGCCAAACGTGAGTTAATCGCGGAGATACATACATGCGGCTCAAACTGAAAACCTCCTTTTTTATGTCGGTTAAAGAACTACACTAAAGATATCCCTTTTCCAACAAAAAAAATATTATCTTATTCAGTTCATAAACAAAGAAGTTATACGACTGATCATCGAGGTAGTTCACACAAAAGCATACTATTTCGTGGTTTTTTTTAAATTACTTGAAAAGTACTGAACCGATTTCAAAATTTCAAAAAATGGGACCATCTTGGGAGTTTACCTAATGTAATAACGTTTGAATCATTTCGATCGGTTCAGCCGTCTTCGAGTAAACGATGTACATACAAAAAAAAAACGGGTCGAATTGAGTACCTTCCTTCTTTTGAAGTCGGTAAAAAAGAAGCTTCAATGTGTTACATCCTGAAAGCGATTGCGATAGATTTTTAAATTAGACAATAGAAAGGCTGGTGCGGGTCGATTTTTTTCTAGTATATTTAGTAATGCAAATAAACTTTGATTGTGGATGCTGCGCATACGTACAGTTTGGCAGAAAAGTAAAGATATTCATAGGGGCGCCACTTTTAATGACATAAGTGTTATTGTATGGCAGCACTCGACTACTTTGTAAGCAAAAATTCTATGATAAGGATGCCTATTATTTGTTACTTTTCACAAAATTAGACACGTAGTAAATGGACTATTACTATTGTAAAAACAACTCAAAAGAAAAGCGGCTCTCGTTTGCTTTACAAACCTTGCCTTACTCTCGGCCTAAGAGGGTATTACAACCTCTTAAAACTTGCCTTTTATGAATTGACTATTTACTTAGACTATTTCATGAAGTAGCTATTTACTTACATCTCTTTCTCGCTGTACAACAAATAAAAGAGACACATTGATAGCCATTCAGAAAACTGGCAAGTTTTTAGAGGTTGTAATACGGAGGCTGTGCCACGCAACTGAGCGAACCGCGGCGCGCGCGACGAGGAATACTGAAGCGGGAATTACATTAGGCCGACGTGGGCCACGTACGATCTGGGCGCGTCGGTCCCCATGCATTTTACATAGAGGATAGTCGTTTAGAGCTACACTACATCCACGCCTTGCGACGCGATGCCACGTTACTCGACGCTACGAAAAATATGTCTTATGTCCATAGAGTACATTATCGAGCGCACCTAGATCGGCGTACGTGGCCCACGTCGGCCTAATGTAATTCCCGCTTTATTCTTTTCATTGCGGGAATGAAACGCTCACCACACAGCGGCTATATAATTGATAACCCACGTCATGTTTAAGGAATTTATTCGCCAGTGGCTAGACAGTCTTGTTTAATATAAAAAACCGGCCAAGTGCGAGTCGGACTCGCGCACGAAGGGTTCCGTACCAAAAAACGGCAAAAAAATTACGTTTGTTGTATGGGAGCCCCCCTTAAATATTAATTTTATTCTATTTTTAGTATTTGTTGTTATAGCGGCAACAGAAATACATCATCTGTGAAAATTTCAACTTTCTAGCTATCACGGTTCATGAGATGTATCTCATCTCCAGGCTGTAGCCTGGTGACAGACAGACAGCGAAGTCTTAGTAATAGGGTCCCGTTTTTACCCTTTGGGTACGGAACCCTAATTACTAGCAGCGAACGGTACTTATTTTAGGTGAAAGGTACCCTATGCAATTTTCTGTATCCTTAATAACATGTATGCAATGATGATCGATTGAGTGAGTAGTTAATGTGAAAGCGTAACAAGCAAACAAAATCGGTTTCAAGTTATACTAAGTTTCAAGGATATTTCTAAACACTTGCAATGAAATTTTCAAGCGTACGTATGCCACCGAAATATTCTCTAATCATTGACTTACTGTATGTGTCTCTGGTTTGAATAAGGCCGGGTCGTAAGTGGCTCCCTCTTCGGTTTGCGCGATCCTCGGCGCGGTCCCGTTGGCTACCATATTTACTGACTCCGCCAACGCTCTGATACCTGTGTATTAAGTACATCAAGAATGCACCTTATTACTTTACTTTGTAATAAGAACCACAGAGAATGTAAAAAAAAACCGGTCAAGAGCGAGTCGGACTCGCGCACCGAGGGTGGAACCCTACAATCATAAATATATTTGGATATGTTACTTTAGTACAGTCTTAAAAAAAGTAGGATAAACGGCAGACAGGTGGAAGGGCGGTTCGCCCTTCCACCTGTCTGCCGCCTGTTCAGGCGGACAGTTAGTTTACAAATCTTAACCACAGCTGCTTATGGTGACTGAAAAACACATTACAAACTGTTTATATTACTAAGTAGGAACTTATTCTTCGTTTATTCGTACGGCAAATAGTAAGTAATTATATTAGAACCATTATTATTGTAGTATTAGGTTGCGCCATCTCTTAACCGATAGTGGAACTATTTTTTTTTCTTAGGTCAGCATTCTTAGGACAGCGCCATCTGTTGATTGGTAGTGAAACTAAAGAATTTTTGTTTGTTTTTTGAATTTCTAAAAAAGTGTGTTATATTGAGACATCGTTTTATTTTTCCTGTAATCTTTACATAAACTACTATCACATAGAATTATTTCAGATTTTTCTCTTTGCAAACTTCGGCGATAAGGGGGGGGTCGGTATTTTTTTTTTACATTTTTCATCATAAGTCGAAAACTATACGGCCTAAGAAAAAAGAAAATGTTTTAAAATGTGCAAACAGCGCTCTTTCATATGATACCCCACATGCCCTAGTCACCTCACTTAAAATTTTTAAGACCCCTTTTCAGTCCCTGTTGTAAAAAAAATTTTTTTTAATTTCTTTCTTATTTGCAAAATAGTTGGGCAAATGTCATCTTAAACTATTCCAAATTTCAAGTTGATACCATTAGTAGTTCTCGAGATATCCAGCTGTGACAGACAGACAGACTGAGTCTCACCATAAGGGTTCCTTTTTTAGCATTTTGGCACGGAACCCTAAAAACTAGCGTTTTAATAAGAACTAGGTAATTTTTATAAGCATAATTAGATTAAATAAAAATTATGTTGTATGGTCCTAGAAATAACGGTATACAACGTACCTATTACAAATAAGGTAGATAGGGACCATCAAACTGAACAACTTTTACTATGGGACCAACTCTGAAATCGCGTAAAAAATTCAGCTGTTCCATACAAAAATTATAACGACAATATCAAAATACATGAAACAGCTGATTTTTTCCGCGATTTCAGCGTTGGTCCCATAGTAAAATTTGTTCAGTTTGATGGTCCCTATCTACCTTATTCGGCATTAGGGATTATTAACACGTTGTATATTTAAATATTATTTTGCTTTTCATTTGAAAGTCTTTTGCCCGCGACTTCATTCATGTGTGATTTCGTTTTTCGTGGTAATGCGAGTATATCGAAAATAATAATAACCCTGTGTCCTTCTACAAGGTCCACTATATACCAAAACTCATCAAAATTGATTCAGCAGTTTAGGCGTGAGCATCTAACGCAATAATATACTCATCAACTTTGTCTAGGGATACAGGTGTTATTTTCATACAAACGAGGTAACTTTGAAGCCTTGGTTTTCTGCGTGGGATGTACCGTGCTGTAATCTGATGATGGCCATCCAGGGAGTGAATGAAGTAGATTCAGATCGCTATACACACCCAACTGATCTGATCAGCATTCTAAAAGATGGGTCAGACAGAGTTCTCAGTTTGAGGATTTCCATACATTTTCATGCTAATTTCGCGGTTTTTATAAACATGTCCATTACGTTTTTAGAATGCTGGTCAGATCAGTTGGGTGTGTATAGCGATCTGAATCTCCTCCATTCACTCCCTGGATAGCCGTCATCAGATCATAGCACAGTACATCCCTGGCAGGAAACCAAGGCTTCAAAGTTACCTCGTTTGTATGAAAATAGCACCTGTATCCCTAGACAAAGTTGATGTGTGTAATAGCAATAGCTTTGTGTATGAGACTTACCCTCCGGGTACAAGTACTTGTTGTATATGGAGTCGACCGTATCGTCGGCGGTGACGAGGTAGCTCTTCTGCAGCAGAATAGGGCCGGTGTCGAGCCCGTCGTCCGCCCAGAATATTGAGAGGCCGCACGATGTGTCGCCTTCGATTAAAGTCCTGGACAAAATGTATAATTGTAATAATTCGAGGGTTCACATGCTGTTCTGCACTCCGTCGGGTTGCAGATTTTAATATTGTATGCAAGTACATTAATTATAGTACGAGGCACGTATCTTGAAATCGGGTGGGGATTGCGCGAAACGCGAATTTTGGGTATGCGTAGCGGTGAGGGGCGCGGGCGGCGGGAGATGGGCGCGCGCTATTGGTCGCTCACAAGAGCACATGCGCGAACTTATCCCCACTCCGTCGAAAAAATTTCAAGATACGTGCCTCGTAATATAGTATAGAAAACACGCCTCGTCCAACACACCGAAAAGGCGACACAGCGCGCGAGCGTATTCTGCCACCACCAGGAGCGGAGGCGTGGAGCGTTTCCCGGGGTATGACACACTAGTATCGTGCCGGTTTTTGTACGCACAACAGCAGATTAGGTTAAACATTTGAACAACGAAAACAATCGAATCGCCTTACATCCGTGTCGATGTCGTGGGCCAATCGTGGAATTGGGCCGATCGAGATCTGCCTGGGCAGATTACGATACGCCGGCATTTCTTGATTTGCCTTTTCAAAACCCGCTATATCGTTCAAAGCATAACGTTTGACGATTTGCCGGCCATGCTTGGGCAAATCTATTCTGTGGGGTGACCAAAGTACAAGCAAATAAAATGAAGTTTAGAAAATAATTATTCTACTATGTAATAAAGATAAAACCAGCCATGCTGGGATTAATAGTCTGTAGAGTGACCAAAGTATTAGTAAAATGAAAAGAATGTAGGTACATTAATTATTTTTTTAATTTTGTTTATTATAAATCATCATTCTCATCTTAACATCTCATTATTATTATTATCATCTTAACACGTGGTTCGTTATACAAATGTCTCTTAAAAGCGTATTGATTTTATTATCACAATTTTCGATTTCTTGTGACGCCGCCATCTTACTCGCACGTAAACACACAGCTGACAGAGCGCAAACAGCGTTACAGCGCCACAAGCGTCCCGAAACGGAAGTATATTACGATGCGCCCAGCCATATCTCGATGTGGCTAAGTACTAGTAGGGCAAATCGACGAATGGTTGCTTTTATCGATCTGCCTAATTAGGGTTCCGTAGCCTAAATGGCAAAAAACGGAACCCTTATAGATTCGTCATGTCTGTCTGTCTGTCTGTCCGTATGTCACAGCCACTTTATTCCGAAAGTATTAAGACTACACAGTTGAAACTTGGTAAGTAGATGTATTCTGTTAACCGCTTAACGAATTTAATACAAAAATAAGAAAAATAAAAGATTAAGGGGGGGCTCTCCATACATGGAACTGAAACTGAAAAAAAAAATTTTTCTTCAAACCAACACGTGTTGGGTGTTTATAGATAGATCTTTAAAAATGACATTAAGGTTTCTAAGACAACTTTTTCTCAAAGTCAACCGTTTGAAAGATATTCACCGCCAAAGTGGTAAAATGTGTGTCCCCCCCCCCCCTTTAACTTTTGAAATAAGAGAGTGAAAAATCTAAAAAAAATATATGCTGTAGATCTTAATAAACACTTTCAACCAAAATTGGTTTGAACGAGATGTAGTAATTAGTTTTCGAGATATAGCACATTTTCCAAAACCGCAAATATAACTTTGTCATTAATACCAACACTGTGAAAAACAAAGTTATTTTTGCAGACGAAAAATGATAGGTGGTATTAAATATGGTATGGTATAAGGTAACTACGGAACCCTATGGCGCGTGACCCGACACGCACTTGGCCGGTTTTTTTTGATTGGGCACATCATGAAATTATTAGCCAGATCATGAAATGCCGGCACATCGTGATCTGGCCAGGCAGATCTCGATCGGCCCAGTTCAACGATTAGCCCACAACATCGACATAACAAGCGCAACATGACAAAATTTTGTGGATACTTTTCTCGCAAGATATCTGATTCTGTCCCGCTCAAACAGCACTGATGTGAGCGGGAAAGAGATCGCGGGTCGGTGAGCAATGTGCATGCATTATGTTTATAATTGATTTCCTGTGCACAAACACGAGCGTGCACGCGTCTATTGCAATAAAAGTGCGTGCGCAGGTGTGGACCCGGTTTTATATAGGTATCAATATAACACAATGGATTAGCAAAAAATTAAAATCGTAATGGATAGTAGTCACTTTTTAAGGCTTTTCGATATCCTTAATGTTTTTTGGTCTAAGTGCTGATTATCTGTATTTATTGTAGCCAAAGAAGAAACTTTCCATCGGCCCTAAACATCACCTTAATTTGGCACGAAGCGATTGAAGCGCCAAGTGCTTATCTTATTAAAGGTCGTGAACTCGTGACTCTTAATAATGTTGTGCAATTATTAATATTTATATTTATTCGATAACGAGTACTATATCAGATGATCGGTCACGCCTTCAAACATGATCCAATCTTTATACCTTGATGGTCAAATAGTTTATTGGTATAAAAGGAAAGGGAAGTGCGAAAGGTGTTTGGGAAATAGTGCTGACTCCTTCGTACTATAAATGGGTTAAAATACCTAATACTTTTTTATATTTTTCGAGATAATTACTCGCCGCGCGCACCATTTCGACAATAAGTGTTATGCAAATTAATTGCACAGTATATACATTAGTTTAATTGTTTCTCATTTTGAAATTAGAAAGAAGGTAAACAAAAAATACTTACTACTTACCAGGGAACCTCGATAGTTTGCAATAAAAAAAATAAAATAAGTACTTAATTATTTTGAATGTTAACTGTATACACAGTAACTTCATAGACTTTAAACTGTTTCCCAAAATCTATATTCATTATCCATAGGGATTATCCCTATGTATAATGAATATAAAATTGGGGAGAGAAAATTAACCTACACTAAAACTTTAATTGTCAATATTGGTAGGTAAAGGCTGGCGTACACTAGGCGCGCCGAGTCAAATCGCAATAATTCGCCTCCATACATTTAAAGTCTGTCCATCCTTACTTATCTTATATGGTAAACAATCTTCACCCAACTCTTTATTAAAATAATCATTTATAAAATACAACAAATGGTTTTCCACACATAGATTACGGAATAATTTGTTAATAAATTAATAACAATTTCACGAAGTTACTAACATATTTTTAAATAACGATTTAAGTATAAAAGACGTATGACAACTGTCAAAAACTGTTTACTAAATAAGACAAGTAAGGATGGACAGACTTTACTATGAAACTGCGTCCATTGGAGGCGCGCCGAATCGAGTCAGCCTTCATAGTAAATCTATGGCAGGCGAATTATTGCGATTCGATTCGAATCGACTCGGCGCACCTAGTGGAAGCCAGCCTTAATAAATAATTATGATGAGGCCGTCGATGACTGGTTTGCGCATTCGGTCTGCAATTGTGGAGGTTAAGCAACTTTCGCTAAGGCTGATCATTGGATGGGTGGCCAAAAAATATTAAGAATCTCGAATTTTCCCTTGCTCCAATAGTTAAGCCGTTGGTACCGGCATTTGCAGTCTTTAACACCCACCTATCCGCAATGGGGCCGCGTGGTTATGGCCCGTAGTCCTTATCTATCCATTAAGAAGGCTTGTACCCCAGCAACGAGGATTTTAAAAAGGCTAGTGGTGATGTCACAGAATAGATATAAGTACTACCGTACAGAAAGGAAACTCTCTGCCCCGCCCCGCAATCAATTACCTCACCGCGCCCCGCGAGTTCGTAGGTTAGTTCGTATGCTCATTCAATAGCCCTAGACTACACGCACACAGTTGCGCGTGTGCAAAAACGTCTCTGTGTAGCGTCTGTGTAATAGGTAGTTGAAACGCGACGCTTGTATAGAGTGCCCGGGAGGGTGGTGATGTGTAAATTCTAGGTCTGAATATTTTTTGATTAGTATAAAGAAATAGTTAGGTACCAATTAATAGAAGAAGCTCCTCTATGCCTGGGCAGTACGCTGGGATGGTAGCAGATGCTCTCGTACTTGGGATGCAAGATCACCTCCATGGGAATGAATTGGGTGCAGAATGGCAGCACATTGATGTCGGCGTTCACCTACAAACAAGAATTGACATTATTTCTATTGAAATAAGACACATTTTCGGATCAAAACAATGAAGGAAGGCTATTACAGCAGCATTTAAAACTTCACTAAGCTGCACTCGTGAGCAGTATGGAATCAGATACCAATTTTCATAAAACGAGGTAACGTTGAAGTCTTCATTTTCCATCAGGGATTGAACAGAGTGTGATCTGATGATGGCCATTCAAATAGTAAATGGCGGATACCCTATTTAATATAAATTCTTTAGCCTTAAAGATCGCTAAATGTCGGTTTATAACTAAAGAATCGCTAAAGAAACACAATAAAACCAGAGACTATATGGAACTTTAAAATGTTATTTTTTAAAGTTCAAAAAAAATTAAACAATGTAAGTACACAAATGGAGATCTTTAAATAATTTTAAGCAAATAAAGATTAAATTCTGAAGGGAGAGACAAATACTTGAATGAAATGAAAACTGCTCCAACTATCATTAATATATATATTTGAACTGTGTTCAACCAAACTAGATTTTACTGGTAGCAAATGAAAAAATACGATATCAAAGCTTAAAATGCGTAGTTTATAATTATATCAAAGCAGTTTTAGTAAGAAAAAGCTGGTATCAAGATGCATGTCACCATTACCAGCTATGGTGATAATGCGATCCATGGGTTATCAGTTTCTGAATAGGTACCTATGTTACTTAAACAATCTTTATTGTACCACATTGTATACTTATACTACACTGTACTTATAATCATGACATGAGGAACCACATGGCTTCCAAATAGGGTTCCCAACAATGTTACAAACAGTATTATATTGCTTTTCAGTACAATATACTTATTTTTTACTTTTGAACAAAAATAAAGTACAATAAGTATACAAAATACTGTTATAAAACAACATCATTGGTAATAAGTCAGAGGAAATACTATTCATTTTCTATACTGTGTATTTTCCTTCTCAG
Source organism: Agriphila geniculea (assembly GCA_943789525.1). NCBI lineage: Eukaryota > Metazoa > Arthropoda > Insecta > Lepidoptera > Crambidae > Agriphila > Agriphila geniculea. The sequence continues at coordinate 9,901,728 of OX038889.1, forward strand.
ACCTAAATATAGGTACTTTATTTCCAGGGTTCGAAATTATCCGATATTTATTATAAATATCAAAATATCGAATATTTATGATATATATCCTATATATATATATCAAAATTGTGATATATATCCGATATATATAAAAAATGTTATATATTATCCATTTCGTATGACAGCCAAATTATTATTTTATTGTATTATGATGTATAAGTACTATTTGCACATGTGTTTTATAAACATAATCAATCATTTTAAGAAAACTAGAATATTTTTGTTTTATTTAGGTACTTATTTGACATATTAGTTAAAAATCAGGAAAATTTGGAGATACTAAAATTATTGGATTAAAAAAAAAATTATAGTTACACTACATTTTTTATTTACTTTTTTCATTTAATTATGATATTTATATTTATTACTCACCTCACCACCAATAGGTTAGTAATATACAATATAGTCAGCACACACGTCACAACACAAATCAATATTATCACATTTTTTTGGTATTTTTATGTGCGAAATTCAAGTTACAATAACTATATACAGCCACAGATTACATAATACGATACAGCAAAACAAAACAATAGCATGTCATAACTCTACATCAACGCCATCTAAGTAGCAATATAATAACAAAAATCTACATAGTATTGTAATTTTTTTAAACTATTTTTAAAATGATATATATCACAAAAATTAGTTTGATATATATCGGATATATATCATGATATATATCCATTGATATATATCCTCGAACCCTGTTTATTTCCTTTCATTTCTTGTAAAAAAAGTTGGCAACCCTACTTCCAAATAAAATATTGGCGACTTTTGGTACCGTTATTCTTTTTGTTTCAAAGCTATTGAAATAAATAGCAATAGTAATTGGTCTTTCGAGCCGGATTGGCATAAAATGCTTTTAAATCTATATCCTTACTAATATTATAAATGCGAAAGTCCGTTTGTTTGTTTGTTACGCCTTCACGTCCTAACTTCTGAACCGATCATCATGAAATTTTGCATACACGTTGTCAGGGGTACAGAGAAGGACATAGGGTACCTTTCATTCCGAAAAAAGTATAGTTCCCGAGGGATAGTGAAAAAACTTTCCACGCAGACGAAGTCGCGGGCGGAAGCTAGTGCTAAATAAATCGTTAACTTGCATTGTTTGCATTTCAAGGTTTGAAAATTTTAAGGCGAGTAAGATTTTTATTGAATCGAAAATCTGAGGCTGAGTTGACACCTTTCATAGTTAATATAAAACAAAAATTCATAGTTTAATCTCCATCTTATTATAGTAAAGGCGACTTTTAACTAATGAAATGTTAATAAACTAAATCAAACATGCATGTATAATGTGAATTAATCATTTAGTGATATAGAAAGGTCACAAGTTAGTAGGAGCTGAGCTCAAAATGGGTGATAGAACCACGATCTTGCAGCGTGGCACCTACATCTGACAGATCGGTTAAAACATTCCATTGCCTTATGATTATGACATGTATCTACAAATAGTAGGTAGTTAAATTCTGATAACAATTCAAGATACTATAACAATGAACTATGCTTTTAAGAAGCACATATTTAAATATTTTTTCAGTTGGTGAACTTAGAATAATAACAAACTTGAACGTTTAACTTGTAGTAGGTCCCTTCGGACCAGTTACTTGGGAGTAAAGTTATCCCACTAACATTATTATAAATTACAATATTATACAATATTGACAATATTATCAATTATTTCATTGTTATCTTTATCCCAATTCTTTCACAAACTGTTAGACTTAGTATTTGTTTAAAATGTTTTTTTTTGTAGCCACTTATATATTCTGTTTATAAAGTGTTGTTTCCGTAATTGGCTTATGTATTTTGCTCTGTAAATGCTGTGGTAACAATGTTAAAAAAAATATATATTAAAAAAAAATATGAAGGATACTCTGAAAACTGTGATTTTTGACTCAGTTTTTATTGCCTCACTTTACATACAAGGGCTCGCTAATAAGCTTAGACTCTAAGCTAAGCTAAGGTAACCCACCAACTAAGAATAATAATACCTAAAATCAAAAATCTATCTTACATGCCCTTGGTCTAAGCCTTAGACCAAGGGCATGTAAGATAGATTTGTGCCAATAAAAATAATATTATTTTGTAAATTGTAGAAAGTAGTGTAATTATGTCTTAAATACACGTCGAAATTTTAATCATTTGGTTCCCGCAAGTGGATGGTTCCACTCATGATTACAAGCATCTTTTACTATGGGGCCAAGTCTGAAATCGCGAAAAAAATTCAGCTGTTCTCAACCTCTCTGTGATACTCAACCTAAATGTATGGAACAGGTGATTTTTTTTCGTAAAATCAGAGTTGGCCCCATAGTAAAAGTTGCTTGTAATCATGAGTGGAACCACCCCACTGCAGGAACCAAGTGATTAAAATTTCACACTATGATAAAAACTGAAAATTATAGTCTTTTCTAGTTCAATAATTATTCATAATACAGAACTACTTACAGATTTGTATTCTTCAAGTATTTCTGGTATAATTTTGCCTTTCACTCGCCATGTCTTGTATTTATAAACTGGTACTCCATTCTGGGCAGCAGTTGTTGCTGTAATAAGATAATTTAATATTATTAACAAATAAATAAATATTAAACAACATCAGAAACATTGCTTCGATTGCAAAGTAAGCTTAGAATAATAACACCTAGAAGCCGTGTCCTCGTATGCAAAGTGCGGCAACTAATACCAAGCCAGAATGGCTTAGTTTTAAAATTTATATATCCTTCATACGTTAACTAATCGTAATTGAAACCCAATAATATAGTAACTAGTCTTATAAATGTAAGAAAATTGAAACTGTTTTGTACTTAATCGGTATGATTAGGTAATAATCTTAATATATAAAATCGTAAACTGAATGACTGACTGATCTATCAACGCACAGCCCAAACCGCTGGACCTAGAGACTTGAAATTTTGCACACAGATACCTTATACAGTGTAGGCATCCACTAAGGAAGGATTTTTGAAAATTCTATCCCTAAGGGGATGAAATAAGGGATGAAAGTTTGTATGAAAGTCCCTCAGTTTTGAAGCTAGGATCGTTAAATTTTGTGTTTAGGCTGACGATTGAAAATTAATAAATACGGGTCTCAGCGTTTTTCAAAATTCTACCCCCGAAGGGGTCAAAAGGGGGATGAAGTTGTGTAATGAAGAAAATCCTTTATTTCGAAGTCAAAATTGCTAAATATATATTTTATGCTTATGGATGGAAATCTAACGCAACTTATATTGTTATTGTTAGTATTTCAACCCCTACGGGGGTGAAATAGGGGTGAAAAGGGGTAAATAAACCTAAAAATAGATATGGATGTCGTTATTGGGGTTTTCTGGGATGACGATTGCAAAAATGACATTTATTTTGAAGTCCAAAACGGTGGACATGATTTGACCCCTCAAGGGGTGAAAATGGGGTTCAAATTTTGTATGGAAAAATAATATTAAATGGACATTACAACTTTAAACTTCGTAGGAGCACGTCTAAAAATATATAAGCAAACATATTTTTTGTGATTTTGAAAGTAAACCCCTAAGGGGGTAAATGGGGTGAGTAAACCTAAAAATAGATAAGGATGTCGTTATTGGGGTTTTCTGGGATGACGATTGCAAAAATGACATTTATTTTGAAGTCCAACACGGTGGACATGATCTAACCCTCAAGGGGTGAAAATGGGGTTCAAATTTTGTATGGAAAAAAATATTAAATGGCCATTACAACTTTAAACTTCGTAGGAGCACGTCTAAAAATAAATAAGCAAACATATATTTTGTGATTTTGAAAATCAACCCCTTAGAGGGTAAATGGGGTGAGTAAACATAAAAATCGATGTGGAGGTCGTTCTTGAGGTTTTATGGGATGGTGATTACGAAAATGAGATTTATTTTGAAGTCCAACACGGTGGACATGATTTAACCCCTAAAGGGGTGAAAATGAGGTTCAAATGTATGGAAAAAGAATATAAAATAGACATTACAACTTTAAAATTTATAGGAGCATGTCTAAAAATAAATAGGCAATCCCATATTTTGTTATTTTGAAAATCGTCCCTTAGGGTGTAAATGGGGTAAGTAAACATGAAAATCGATGTGGATGTCGTTCTTGAGGTTTCATGGGATGGTGATTGCGAAAATGACAATGACATTTTGAAGTCCAACACGGTGGACATGACACATCATGGACCTGTACCTGGATATGCACATCCAGGTAACGGGAACGAGAACAGGCACGGGCACGGGCACGGGCACAGGAACAGGAACGGTAACGGAAACAGAACGAGAACGGGATGGAAACGGAACGGGCTGGTACGGAAACGGAACGGGAAGGGAACGGGAATGAAACGGGATCGGAATAGGAACGGGAACGAAACGGAAAAGGAACGGGAATGGAACGGGAAAGAGAAAGGGACAGGAACGGGACGGGAACGGTACCGGGAAAAGGAACGGAAAAGTAAGGAGTACGGGACGGGAATGGACGCGAACGGGAACGAAACGGGAACGGAAAGGGACGGAACGGAATGGAAATGGAACGGGAACGAAACGGGAACGAAACAGGAACGGAACGGGAACGAAAACGGGACGGGAACGGTAAAGGAATGGCACGGGAACGGAGGGGAAAGGATCGGGAACGGAATGGGAACGGAATGGGACGAGAACGGGACGGGAACGGGAACGGGAATGGAACGGGAACGGGAACCGGATGGGAATGGGAACAGGACGAGATGGGGACGGGAACGGAACGGAACGGGACGGGGATGGGAACGGGAACCGGAAGGGGTACGAGACGGGTACGGAACGGGAACAAGAACGGAACGGGACGGAATGGGAACGGAACGGGAACGAAACGGAAAAGAAACGGGTACGGAACGGGACGAGAACGGTACGAGAACGGGAACGAGAACGGGACGGTAACAGGACGGGAACGGCATCGGAAGGGGTACGAGAAAGGGACAGGAAAGGGACGGGAACAGCCGTTCTGTTCCCGTCCCTTTCCTGTCCCGTTCTCGAACCGGAACCGGAAACGTAAAAATGACTGGTCAGATCCTGGCTGAAGGTTCTCTAAGGATTTTCTCTAACATCCACGCGGACGAAGTCGCGGGCAGAAGCTAGTGTAGAATAACAATCTGAAAACAGAGCCATTTTGGCTGTTTTAGTTGCCTCACTTTTGACAGTGCGCTTTGTAGAGAACTATCCTTCTAGGTGTTATTATTCTAAGAAAGTAAGTAGCAAAAGCACTTGTGTTAAGGAAATCAGAGACAACAGTGGTATCACCAACACCCAGAGCCAATATGGAAAAGTTCGTTTTCTAGATTGACTTGGCCAGGGATCGAACCTGGGACCTCAGAGCTGGCAATTAGTAACTTGTAATTAACTGACCTTGAAAACCGGTGTATAATCCACTTAACCACGGAAGACGTATTTTATTTAACAACTTGGACTTACAAAAAACTAGCAAATATGACATAAAATATAAGATCAAACGAACTTCTAGAAGTGAAGTTCGATCGATATTATATGAGTCGCTTCATACGAAAGATATAAATAAATATATAATTATTTATGGTTTACTTGTAGTACCTCCCAGGTACTTGGCAGATTCGCACTATTTTAAAGAGTATGAAAACTACTTGTGTTAGAAAAGTATCTCACCACTTCCGGTAATTACGTCACCAACACCCCACCCCAGCTTACTTGGTTACCGGTCTTGCGATCGTACCTCATTCTTTTAGAGATACAAATAAATTAGCAAAACTGACTAAAGGGTACAAAGGGTGGGTGGGAAGCTTATATCTTTCGTATGAAGCGACTCATATAATATCGATCGAACTTCACTTCTAGAAGTTCGTTTGATCTTATATTATATTTCGTCGCTTCATACTCAGATATAAATAAATATATAATTATTTATGGTTTACTTGTAGATGTTTAGAGATATAAGGAAAGTTTTGCTAAACAAAAGATTTTTAGAATATAATATACTTAATCAATTCAAAGCGTAATTATTTGTTTATAATGTAGATAATTATTAATTATCTCAAAATTGCAATAATGTAAGTGATTTGTTATTTGGAAAAGTAATAGTGAATTGATTATTATTCTTATTAGAAATAAAAACTATTATTTCTCAAACCTTGTCAATTATAAAATCGAGCAAATACATAAGACCTGTCCGTCCAGTCCGCTGTTCCTCCGGGCTCCGATGGTGTCTCTCTATGTATAGAGTAGAGACCCGCAGAAGCGAGATGGCAGACGTGGCTGCTTGTCGCCGGCCATGAGCACTGAAAACTAGTTAAAAAATTGAGAACTGGTGTGTCAGTCCCACTCTCATCGGACAACCTTTGCTTGATCTACCAATCAAATTAATTGCGACCGACGTGGCGGGTGCCTCTGTAAGTTCTATGAGTAAATAAGAGATAATATATGTTAAATAATAAACTACACAGGAATGAGATTATTCATGTTATTCGGCCTTGTGTCCCTGGTCACTGACAAATAGTTCTGTAGCATTATAGCCGGACATATATTTTGATGGTCATCAAAAAAAAGGGAAATAGGTAAGAGAGTATATAACAATGATATAGTTCACGACCTGGAGCTGAGGTTTTAATAATGTCTAAAATGGCAGTGTATTTTTTTTGTGTTGAGTTTATAAGTATTTTTATTTTTAATAAAAAGTATTTTTGGACTTTGTGGGTGGTACAAAGAGCCAACAAAATAAGAAGTAGGTGCCTTCGGTAGGCATAAAGCTAGATTTAACTACCTGATTATAGATTTTAATACCAATTTGAAATCTATTGTATATAACCCAAAATATTGGTCTAAGAGTTCTTTTGAAAACTATTTTTGCAAGAGTTTTACGTTTTCATCAGCTCCAATCAAGTTCTGTTTCCATCCTAATAGGGACAAAGCAGGTCGAAAAGTGTTTTACAAACATTTATAAAATTGTTCCCTTATTAAAAATATTACATTTTGAACTGAATTATGGATCAGGTTTTTGCCTGAAAAAAGATATGTTTCTAAAGATAAAGCTCGCTGAAAGTGAGACCATCATCAGCTCTATCTACGGCCGCCGCGCCGCTAGTGTCGCCTTCTGCATGAAGGCCGCGCGCCGACTGTGCAAAAGCTGTGCTGTCAAAGCTACTGATGGTGCCTGTATTGAAAATATTAAGTTTATTTCAGGTTTTATAATGAACATATACTTAGGTGCTTAACTAAAATATATTTTAGAAGAGGCCAGAGTTGAGATGGCCACGTAGAAAAAAATAAAATGACGCAAGCATTGTCATATTTTATTTTCGTTTCTACCATAAGTAGGTAAAATAGATAAACAGAGGATGAAAAAAGTATATATACATACTAACTACTACTACTAATTTATATCGGAAACAAGATCAAAGTATATATATACTTTGATCATGTAGGTACCTAATCTATATACAATTTGGCCGTGGTGCGGGACGTAAAGAAATCAACCTAATTTGAAACATCAATTGATATTTCAGAGAATGCAAGCTCAGACAATGACCACTCTGTTTCCGTGTTTAGTTTTCTTGATTTTTAATCAGCACCGCGAGTTTTTCTCGTTTTTATGTACGGATACGAGACGTATGCTAACCTTATGATTACGGCTATGGCACCACTGCCAAATTATGGTAGATTAATTATTAAGATGAGGGCAATGCACCCTATAAAATAAATTAACCATGAAATGAAATGAATGGCTGTTGTATTATTTTGTCCTAATAATACTAAACAATTAGACTAGATTATGGCAAATGTTTTGATGTCAAAAAGACTGCTAAAATTGCTAAATTGTTGGTCTTATACTTATTAAACACCCAATGTTCAAATATTGTGAAAATGTTTTGTAACCATTGGGTTATATATTTTTAAATTATCTCAGGAATATTTATTACGGTATCATAATCACTATTTCAGTATGACATTCCAAAGTTAAGAACTTTGTCTATCTTAAACCTTTGTGTGTAGCCAACTATAATACTTTGTAGCTGGGCAAGCAGCTGTAATGTTCTAAAAATATTTGAGAATTTTCTTATGCTACACTGTAATTGAATTTCTTCAAGAAATGATACCTACCTACGTAGGTAGGTATAAGTCTAAGACCTAGCACATCTGCATAATGTAGGCTTTAAGACACTCACAGAATAATTTATTAGAAAGTCAAAGTCTTTTTTGATACTTAAACTTAATACAGTACTATACGAGATACGAGTACATATGTTCTCTAAATTAACACTTAACTCTTAGGGAAGTTTATCTTACTGAGACATGAACTTATTGAAAGCCCGATGACATGCTTGACTGTCAAAGTACTTGTATTAAGATATTCAAATCATAAAAACTTTTATTTTTAAATAATAACTAGCAAAAATTGCATTGTAAAATGCTAAAATTCCAAAATTAATCTTAAAAAAAAACTCATTATTTTTTGATACTCACAGGGGCAAATAAATAAAGAAGTTTATTTCCAATCAATGTTACAGAGTAAGTACATGTTGTGTTATTAGCTTATCAGTCAGCAATTTACATGCAGTTTGATAATTTTTTATCTTAAATTGATGTTTAAGATGTTTAAAGTAAAGATGTACTTAGTTTAAACTAATCTAAAGTAATACTGGTCAGATGCTATGAATTATTTTGTCACTATTGAACTTACTAAGTAAATGACAAAATATAAACAAAAATTGACCTTTAGACAGTTGAAATGTTTGAATTGCCCCCAATTCTAATCATATAAGATTTTATATAATATGTAGTTATAATCATGTTCTGTCTATAGAACACTATATACGTTTGGTAACTTTATCAGCAAAGGGCAACATCCCATTTTAGTTCAATCTTTACTATTAATATTGGTTATTTTAAATAAGTATTAAAGTACTGAATGCAGCCAGCATGTACCTTATTTAGGATAATGTGTCGTCTAAGGGGCACCCTTGGATGCACTCTATCTACGATGCGACGGCGGAGGCTGTAGAGTTGCTCGAGGAAGCCTCTGGCTGCTCCGGTTGTTGTAGCGGTTTGCTAGGGGTCTCTGGACGCCTCCTCGCTTCCCCCCCCCCCCTTTTTCGTCGAGCGAGAATCAGCCAGTGACTGGCCCAGTTGACCTGGTTGCTATTTATGGTACGACCTGAGTCATGAGTCGACGTGTTCACATTTTTGTGGTTTTGGATTGTAACCCCGTCTTGCTGGCCTTAGTTTTAGTTTTATCGAACAACCTGCTGCCGAAAAGTTTGACTTTCCTAATAATCTTGGATAACTTACGAAACTGATTTATCCAGGTTAGGCATTATATGTTTTTTACAATGGAAGTCGCTCCAGAAGCGACATTTAAAGGCAGTTACTTTGCTCGCTTTTTATTAAGGCGGTCATCGCCTGACTTAACACGGGAATATCAATGCCCAGTTGTTGTTGGCTAGGTCAGACCCTGGCGTAACAACAGAAATCTTAATTATGATTTAAAGATTAGCGAGATTAGCTACGATACCCTCTATAGATGCAGATGCATCATTAATAGCTCTTTGCAGCTATGGATCTAGCTTTATCTACCTGAGGAGGTGAAGCCTTTTGAGAAAGTTGTTCGAGTGTCAGGGTTGAAGTAACAGCTAAAATGTTTTTATAACTGGTTCGGTTAGAAATGTAATAAGACAAGCTTCTCTTAATCGGAGTACTCAAAATAGCCGCTTGTTTTGCATGAAGGCACAAGTGCCTAATCAAAATCTGTCAAACAGATCAGTGTTTAAACGCCACGTGTTGACTCGCAGTCAACCCCTAGGCGATATTTTAGCCATTGTGTTAGCTCGCGGCTAACCCCTAGGCAAAGTTTGCTACTTGTGTTAACTCACGGTTAACCCCGAGCATGGATACTTATAAAGCAAAACAAGGGCCCTACCGCGCATGTGCCACGGTGTTTAATAAACGCCATATTGTGTTGACCCGCAGTCAACCCCTAGGTGGCATTTTAGATGTATATGATATTCATTATTAATATTATATTTTAGCCATTGTATTAGCTCACAGATAGCCTTTAGGCAAAATTATGCTATTTGTGTTAACTCACGGTTAACCCCTAGCATAGACACTAATTGTAAAGTTTCACTTACCTTGTAAATTCTCATATTACTGAACTTTCTTCATGATAATAATTTTTCTTTTCGTTTTATTTAAATTCATAAAAAATACTTTTTGAAATTTAAGTAGACTGTAGAAATACAACACTTTGGCGTGGTGAGTGAGACGTGCGAACACTGCCGCGCACCAAAAAAGAATGAGGTACGATCGCAAGACCGGTAACCAAGTAAGCTGGGGTGGGGTGTTGGTGACGTAATTACCGGAAGTGGTGAGATACTTTTCTAACACAAGTAGTTTTCATACTCTTTAAAATAGTGCGAATCTGCCAAGTACCTGGGAGGTACTACAAGTAAACCATAAATAATTATATATTTATTTATATCTGAGTATGAAGCGACGAAATATAATAAATATGAACCTATAATCTTTTATAAAAGTTAAAAAATAAACACTTTTAAATCTAATTACTTAACTCAGTAAAAAAATGGAATCATTTTTAACACATTTTTCTGTGTAAAGTATAAATATATGATTAATAATTAAGAAATAGGAAGAGAATAGTTTCATACCAAGTGGGTCCTCTCGGTTGCCCTTGTCGAGTACAGTAAAAACTCCAGCGATGACATGTCCATCTTTCACTAAAAGTTTGAACACCTCTGCGGCAAACGTGCTTTGACCTATTATGGCTACTCGCAATTTCTTTTTGGGGGCCTATACATAAGAGAAATCAAATGTTGTAACAATGATAGTAGAAAGAAACATTTTAAATAGTCTGACATTTAAATTAAATTGTTAGTTTAAAATTTTGGATTGAATGGACAGATAGATTGTTTGTACTTACATCATCGTTTATTGACACTGGAGGCATGATTAATTAAATATTCAACAATAATAAAACACTTTCAGTTTGTAAAAAGCCCCACTGTTTAGCCAGTGGAGCACAGTTGAACTAACTAGAATTATACCGTTTGCAGCTATTTAAAGAAGATCGATGTAGCTTAAAACCTTGACACGCGTTATCGTATGAGATACAATACTTAATTTATACAAAAAATAATAAACTTCTTTGAATTTTGTCTTTAGATAAGTTTTTATTATAACCTGTCGATCGATCGATTCTAAATTATGATTTTCGTTTTGACTTTTGTTGACTTTGGCGCCAAAATTGCTGTCAATGTCAATGTCAAAGTATTTTTTTACGATTGAAAAAGCAGATGAATCTGTATTTATACAGCCGTGTATCTAGATTTTAATATTTATTAACAGTAACACCCGATTGCACTAAACTTAAGGATCGCCTAAGTCTGTTCCTTACTACAACACGACCAAATTAAAACGGTGTCAAACTTAGCGGTCATGTAGCTGTCATTCGCCTACTTAACTTGGTCGAGTTGTAGTTAAGAAAAGACTTAGGCGATTCTTAAGTTTAGTGCAATTGGGTGGTAGACTTACACCCAATTGCACTAAACTTAAGAATCGCCTAAGTCTTTTCTTAACTACAACTCGACCAAGTTAAGTAGGCGAATGACAGCTACATGACCGCTAAGTGGGTGGTAGACTTACACCCAATTGCACTAAACTTAAGAATCGCCTAAGTCTTTTCTTAACTACAACTCGACCAAGTTAAGTAGGCGAATGACAGCTACATGACCGCTAAGTTTGACACCGTTTTAATTTGGTCGTGTTGTAGTTAGGAACAGACTTAGGCGATCCTTAAGTTTAGTGCAATCGGGTGTACGTTATGCAGATATTAGACGGTCATCAAAAGTGCTTCATTTTCGATGAAAAAGGCAGTGACCAGTGAACGACTTTTGGTATTTAGACACTAAATGTAAAATGAATGTAGTATTTCTCATTTCTCACAATATTTCGCGGCAACAGGTTGTGCGTGATAATTTTGATTAAAGAATTAAAAGTTAATTAAAGAGAAAAAAATTGCTTGCATGCACTGCTTGTATGCATGTTGCATGATGCGGGTTGAAAAAAGTCTAAAAACGAAAAATAAAGGCATTTTAAAATAAACACAAATAAGTTAGTGACGACATGCCGTTCACTGCAGTGAATGGCACTATTTAGTTTACACGCGTCATTTATTGTTCATTTCCGATGCCGCGAAACTGTTTGCCGCGAAATTTTGTGAGAAATGAGAAATACTTCATTCATTTTACATTTACACCCGATTGCACTAAACTTAAGGATCGCCTAAGTCTGTTCCTAACTACAACACGACCAAATTAAAACGGTGTCAAACTTAGCGGTCATGTAGCTGTCATTCGCCTACTTAACTTGGTCGAATATTTTAATCAATATTTATTATAGGTAAATATTTGAATTATTTTGCAATGCACAAATTGGTGCATTTCCACAGAGAGAAAAACACTCTCTGCTGATGTATTCGAAGGTGGTATCGAAGCTACCATCTGAAAGTTAGTCGGAAAATATAGAGCCTCTTTCATGGACATAAAAAAGTGCCATAAGCACCCAATACTTGTCAGGGGCTGATTTTTGTTTTTCTTCTATTAATGACTTTAACTGATTTCCGGGACAAAAGGCGTCCCGCAAGGGGTCTCGGCGGGACGGCCCAAAATTGACTCAGAAGCGGGCGTCCCGGAAAATCCGGGACGGTTGGCAAGCCTAGTCACGGCTGTGACTGACGATTAACCTACCGTGTAATGGGGTGACTGATGGTTGCATGAAGTTGATTTCTTCTTACCATCAGTCAGTCAGTCAAACGTAATTCATGACTAATGGAATTTGACTGACGCTTGCATGAGTTGAGCGTGTAATGGTCGCCTAAGAAGGATTTAGTGACGTACGGGACGGGCGTACGCAGAGCCTCTTATAGCTGATGAATGTAAACTTTCCTTGTTTTCCTCAAAAAATGATATATTTTTAAGTCTCTTTACCAGTTGTCATTCAACTCATGTAAACAATTGACAGAAGAGATAAGAATGTAACCGACTAACACCAGTTCACAATATGTTAACCGCTGGGGTCAAGAAAATAATGATAATGGTGGGCGGGTGTTTACTTACACACGTATTTTACTTTTAAGTAGTACTTACTTACAATCTACAATACAAAAATAGAAGAACAATGATGTTGCCAAGTCAACAAAGGCACCTAGCCAGCCCCCCTAGCATGACCACCGAAACGCTATATGATATAGCGATTTATTACGTTTGACTGTCAAGAGACGATGGATTTTGACAGTTGAGTGTCGATAAAACGCTATATCACGCGATAGGTATATCGTGTTTAGTAGGTCATGCTAGGGGCGGGGGGGGAGGGTGGGCTTGAAACCGGTTTTAAAATACCGGTAAATAGAGGTTTTTGGAGGTTTTAATAAAAGGTTTCTCTCGGAGCGTATTTAAGACGGGTTATTCCCTGAGGATCTCATTCCCCGAGGATCATGTCCCGGAGGATCTCGAATTGTTTTTATCTGCATGAACTCAAACAATACATATTCGAGATCCTCCCGGGAAGGAGATCCTCAGGGAATAACCATTTGAGACAGGGCTTGATTTCCGGTCAATTTTCAAACCTAAATCAGGGCAAGTATATAATAAGGAGCGACTATAACTTAACCTTAAAAATACTGGTTTACTGAAAGAGCAAAATTAAAAGGGGTTTGAATTGGTGTTATTCCCTCCTCCCGAGATCCCATAGAGCCATTCGGCTGGGTGGGATCACGGGAGGCAGTCGTGGAAGGAACTGAAATGCTGAATATTGCGGTTCCCTCCTGGCGAGTCCCATATATGCCCCTCTTCCGCTCACCTGCGGGTGGGAAAGCGCATAAAGGCGTTTTCTTCGGAATATAAATAAAGGTACTTATCTACATTATACCTTATAAGTGCCATTATTAGTGCATGCATTACATATTAGCACGTATTAGTGAAGTGACAGTAAATACCTACGTACGTAGTATCACCATATCACCCTCAATTTTTATCTCTTGACACATGCACCCTTTTGAAGCGAACGGGTAAATAACTAGGATGATACAATCGTAAAACCGGTTCATAACCAGTTCAGTGATGTATGTTTGTGTTCAATAATATAACATTTATTGCTTTGTGATAGATAATAAAACAAATATGATTTGTTATCGTAACGTGACAGTTATTGCCAATATTGGCCGTACATTACTCAATCTCATGTTATAGGTACATTGTGAAATTTTTATCATTTGGCTCCCGTTGTGGGGTGGTTCCACTCATGATTACAAGAAACTTTTACTACGGGGCAAACTCTGATATCGCGTAAAAAAATCAGCTGTTCCATACAAAAGTGCAATACCTACACGACCTTAATGTATGGAACAGCAAATTTTTTTTTCGCGATATCAGAGTTGGCCCCATAGTAAAAGTTGCTTGTAATCATGAGTGGAACCACCCCACTGCGAGAACCAAATGATTAAAATTTCAGCGTGTAAAGGGCACTCTGAAAGTATCTGGTAATTTAATAAAGAGTGTTGTTTACAAGAACTCATTCATGAAATTAAAACAAAAATTGGCCGGAAGTCGCAAGTCATTTGATTTTACCACAATAAAATTCGCAGCCCATAGCAAAGAGAATGTAAAAATAACTAGCGTTATGCCCATAGCATAAATGAAATTACGCGAAAAGGGTTCGGGGTAACATTTTTATAATTATGAAAATTTTTTTCATAAAAAAACGCTTTTTAAAACGGAGTAAAAAGTATAAATAATTTCTACCGTAAAGATTTATAACCCTATACAAAAGTTTTTAACCTTAAAACGTGGGGCAAAAGACAATAATAATGATAAATTTTAGAAAATGCGCCCCACGTTTTTAGGTTTAAAACTTCTGTATAGGGTTATAAATATAAATCTTTGGGATAGATTATTTTATACCTTTTAGTCCGCTTTAAAAACGTGTTTTTTTTTATAAAAAAAACCAGTAGGTAATGTACCTAAATTATTATTTTCTGTCAACGAGCTAAAACTAAAAATACAACACCTATCGAATACTCGTCAAGACGATTCAAACCTGCCCAAGCTAAATGAGGTTGCATGGTTTAATTATAGAGTTCCTGTGGCCTTCTTCCGGCTTCTTCATCAGACCATAGTGTCAAGGCCTGCTGGACGCTATTTCCCGACAGAGTACCTACTCGTCAAGACGATTCAAACGAGCCCAAACTCAATGGGGTAGCATGGTTTTAATACTGAGTACCTGTGGCCTTCTTCCGGTTTCATAATCAGACCCTGGACCTCGTCGCTCGTCAGAGTACTTGTCAAGATGATTCGAATGAGCCCAAACTCGATGGGGTTGTATGGTTTCATCATACAGTTCTTGTGGTCTTCTTCCGGCTCCATCATCAGATTAGCTCAACGATACCTCTACGGTTTAGCAACTGCACAATATACTTAGGTGGAGTTGAATGTTCGCAATCTTGCGTATCAGCAGATTCCGCGACAATGTAATTTTATTTAATTGCTATTATAGCCAGTTAAACGCAAGCTACCAACAAATAAACATTTATATTATAACTTTAACTTGTGAACGTAAATAAACTATAACTAAAACAGCGACGTCGTTTAACTCAAACATAAGCTTTCTTTATAGTAAGTCTGGAAAACTACATCTTAGTGATCCGGCTCGCATATAAGCAAAATCTAACTCTCGAGTTTTGATGGTGATCCTTGATTGGTCAAGAAACTTAGTAGTTAGGTTTTGCGCGCAATCTTAACTCCCCAGTTTCGCACTAGTTCGATAGTGATCTCTGATTGGTCAAAAAACTCAGTAGTTAGGGTTTGCCCGCAAACTCTAACTACTGAGTTCGCATCTTTATTTTTTTTGTCAGTAGTAATGTATAGCGCGTTATTGTATAACTGATTTCAGGGACTTTTGCGTATATGATTCACTATTTCCTAACAATTTTTTGGCATATAAATCACATTGATACGAACTGTATTTCTTAAGGTGTCTGCCGGCTTGACGTCAAGTTAGCAGCCTCACCAAGATACTCAAATATCTTTTGAACCATAGTATCACTATTTATATGCTATAGTTCACTATTTATCACTATTTACTAACAATTTTTTGACCTAGTCAAAACCTTCTAATTCCATGGTGAGGCTGCCAACTATACGCTAATAACATCGGCTAACTCTTCTAGAACAGTTGTGCGAAATGTTCTAAGTGAGACATTGTTAACATCTGTGGCATATTCTACAAATAGGCGTGTACAGAGTACAGAGCGACGCAATGGAGGGCAGAGCGGCGTGACGTGATAGGATATCGTGGAAGACAAGCGGGAGCTCTGAAGCGAATTTTTCCTAGCAACTCTGAGCAGTTTATATTGTTACGCAGTAGTTTGAATAGAAAAGTAAGATATAACATATCTCTTCGTTTAGATAGTGTAACCATATTGAAAAGGTTTTAGTGGATCTTGTAACTTACACGTCTACCCCGCAAACCCGTAGAATATGCTAGGTGTCTAAGAAAGCGTTTTTGTATTCGCTCTATCCTGAGAAAGTGTGTTGCGTAATGTGGCCTCCAGATAATACTGCCATACTCTAACAAGCTTCTTACTAGGCTGTTGTAAAGTATTATCTTTGTCTTTGGCTTGCGGAACTCTTTGCCGTTCCTTATCACAAAATCAAGCACTCTCGATGCCTTCCCATATACCTGTTCTATGTGTGGTATAAAAGTAAGCTTACTATCTAGTAACACGCCTAAATCTCGCACGACATCGGTCTCACGCAGGGTAACGCCCTCCACAGTGTATGAAGACGAAGTAATATTCAACTTTCTAGTGAACTTTATGTGTAAGCATTTTTTTATATTAAGTTGTAGACCATTCTGTTTTCACCAACAACACATATCGATGCAACAACATAAAGATGCCAGATCCTGTTGAAGCAATTTGACGTCGTTCTCATTGTCAATGATTTTGGTTAGCTTTAGGTTGTCGGCAAACATGTATGGGGATGAATATAGAAAACAATCTGCCAGATCATTGATGAAGATATTGAACAATATGGGACCCAAATGTGAACCTTGCGGCACTCCAGAAGAGACGGGATACGATTCTGATTGAAAGCCGTTGATCACTACGTAAAAATTCCTATTATTTAGATAGGAATTAAGCCATATTAAAAGGGGTCCAGCAAAACCATACCCCGCCAATTTTCGAATACTGAGTAGATTACTACAATTTGGTTTCCAACTGTCGTTAAAAAGGATAAGGAAAAACAACCAAGTGACATATGGACTTAGGAGTCCCGGGTTCGGTTCCCAGCTGCAAACTGAAAAAGTCCGAAAACTTTTTTTTTACCCACGACGGAACGGAGACGGATGGGTTTGGGGTGAGAGAATGTGTGTGCAAGCAAACCAATGTTTTGTACCATTTTCGTTGAAGTGGTGGTCATAATTATTATAATTTGCATTATCTTCATGGCCTCTGTACTGAATAATGATTGTTGATTTTGTTTATTCATGTATCACAATAGGTGGGCATCTAAACAAGCGTCATTGTTCGTTGAACCATTACGTTACAGCATAGAGTACATTGTAACATAAGGAAACATTACAGTCTCAGCGACCGTTGCGAGAGGTCATAGGATTCGTGAGTGATAATGTTGAAATTATTTGCCGCTGTTTTTATACTCATGTCGTTTTTTGAGGTAACTACCCACGTTTTATGTTTTTTATATTTAACTGTATGTTTCGCTTCGTAGAAGTAAGAAAGTGTGTAGAAGAAGTAAGGTTTCGTCATAATATATTATGGGTTGTGTGTGATTCTGCCCAATCAATATCGTTAACTGAAGTAGGATTTAGGGGTTGTCCATTAATCACGTGTTGTTTTTTAGCTACTTCTTAACCCGCCCTTAACTTTAACTTAACTTCTTAACTTAACCCTTAGAATAAAAACGCGTTTATTGTAAGACTTAACCTTAAGAGCATAACCAGTTTAACTACTTAGTATAGGTACTTTACTGTAGTTTTGAAAAAAATATTGTTTGTCATGTTCAGTTTCGTCCACGCGGACGAAGTCGCGGGCATCAGCTAGTTGTTTAAATAAAGTTTATATCTGGGGGAAACTAGTTAATTTGACATAAAGGGGTCACATAATAAGGCGATAACTCAACTGGGACCGTTTGAAGTTACAGGCGCCCAATTTTAGGTCAATCACTTTGGTTTGTTTGTTTATAAACGGAAATTTTAGCTATTTATAAATAAGCTAAGATTTCCGTACATAGGAGGTAAAGAAAGTTCTTTGAACTTGTATCTAGCTAGTCAGTCTTATTTATTATTAACCATAATGTGCGTTCTAGAGAAGTGGTTGTGGTTCTTAATTAGTTTTTTCTATGTAGCTCCAAGAAAGACATCAAACTCGCGTAGGTAGGTACCCCCTAAAGCAGGAATGATAAATAAAAATTCAAAAAAATTAAAAACCCGCCTGCATAAAAAGACAAGTCAACTGAAAAGATGGAAACAAGAGTAAATATTAAAGGCAACATTATAACATGCAGTCGGAGGCATGCATAAAGAAAGTGACATTATGAATGATTTGAGTTATATGCCTCCGACTGCATAATGTTATAATGTTGCCTTTAATATTTAATCTTGTTTCCATCTTTTCAGTTGACTTGTCTTTTTATGCAGGCGGGTTTTTAATTTTATTGAATTTATTTTTTTATTTATTTCTTTTTAGTTATTATTTATTACAATCATGATATACCTTTTTGAAATCCTTATAATGAACCCTTTAATTTGATACCCATATTGCAGTATTACATTTAAAAAAAATCCACTACGTATAATACTTTCGTCCAAGGTACAATAGCACCGTGCAGCCGCCATGTTGGTTTTTTTATAACGCCACTTTCTTAAGAACACTTGGGCTGGCAAGACAAATCTAACGATATGCTAATCATAGAAATAGGTACTTAATAAAGAATATTACATACCAACACACATACAAACATACATACAAGATACGCGCTAAAGACATTACCCTCTTGCAGTCGGGTAAAAATTAAATCAAATGTACGAGGGCGGTTTGATAAGTCCATGACTTTGAAAAGAAGAAATACTTTTTTCATAATTTATTTTTGTATCTTAAAAAAAAACATCATCGAATGAAGATGCGAATTGCGAATCCTTCCTATTCTTTAGATAATTCTTTAACCAACCAAACATAAATAAATGTCTTGGCGGGCAAAAATTTCCATCAAGCCAAAAGGTGGTGTCTGAAATGAGCTTTCATTTCAGTTACTACAGTTTTCAGGCGATGAAAGAAAAAAAAATGGGTTAAAGAGGTAGGAACTTCATTGGACTAAATACGCAGAGCTACAAAAAGATTATGTAGAGAAATAAATTAAAATATGGCGAAAAAAGATGTTTCTTCTTTACAAAGTCATGGACTTATCAAACCACCCTCGTATACTTATAGATGTTCACGCATAGCATAACGGACCAAATGGGAGTCTAAATGCGGAGAAAAGAGCCCATCACCAATACCAATACTTATAGATGAGATTACTGCGCGTACCCTTTGATGCAACCTCACTTACCCCTGGGAGTACGCGTACCACTACATATTGGGAAACACTATGTTCTAGCTAGAGTATCAACCGCACTTAGCTTAGCCATATTTTCCTCTTATTCCTTTTGTTCTACTTACTAGCGGCCACCCACAACTTCGTCTGCGTCAACAGTTATGTTTATTTCCAGCCCCTACATGGATTCATTAAATCCCCAAACAGGAGAATCAAGATAAACTCAACATTACTGCATCGTGATAAAGAAAAGATATTAGCAGACCTGACAAGCTACCAGGATTACCAAGACATCTACAGAGAGATGATGAAGATCAGCCGGGAGAGCATGGAGAGCAGAGACGAAGACAGGTCTAGAAGGGTCATTGGGCAGGATGACTCCTGGATTTACCAAGGTTTGCCAAAAAAACGATTTCTGTTTGCACTGCACATAGGCACTTTCTTTTCCATCGGAGTGCTTTCTCGATGTAAGAATGCACTCTTCTTCTTAATGACTTGCTGTGGTCTAACCTCTCTCCTTTGTTCCTTGGAAATAACCATGGTCGCACATACTAGCTTACATCAAGCCAACTGCTAGAGTGATAATGACTTTATGAAATTGTTTTGTAAAATTGAAGAATCAATTATAAAGATGAAAGCAACGGTATTGATCCTAGGTGATTTTAATTTAAATAGTGCATCAGTCAACATTAATAATTACTATTATTATTTTTTGTCATTTTGTCGTCTTGTTGAGAAAAATTGTGTGAATAACTTGTACGACGGTATGTTAGATGTCGTGTTGGTACAGGATAGGGATGATATGCGTGATGTACTATGGGCAACAGCGTCGCTTAACCAGTTTGCAACAAAATTCGCGTGCGCGCGTATCGCCCCTGCGCGAACTAAACGTATGTGACAGCGGGCGCGGCGTGCAAGCGATTTTAACCTTAGCAGTGGTTAGGCGACGCTGTTGCCCATGGTACATGTTGACGCAACCGATGGAATAGTTTCCCCAGATGCCTATCACCCGTCACTGGACATCCAGCTGGCAGTCGACACGCCTCATTCAGCGAACTCTCTAGACCCAACTAATATAAATCCAGCACAGGATTGGAACTTTAGGAAGTGCGATTACAATTGTCTATTGAATTGATTTCTGACACTTCTTGGGATACAGTAGTGGAGGCAAAGGATGTGGTTGCTGTAACAAGCAATAGTAGATTTCATCTCGAAAGTTTTGGATCGTGGGTTCCAAGTGGATGTTCTCTATTTTGACTTCCGGAAGGCGTTTGATAGGGTTAATAATGATGGATTGTTCTTCTACACCTTATCGCAGACTACCTTCGAGATCGTAGACAATACGTCAGGCTTGGTTTGTATAAGTCTCACACCTATCACACTCGTTCTGTAAGTCAAGGCTCTATACTTGGCCCTCTCTTGTTTTTGCTAATGGTAACTTATCTGTAAGGAAAATCTATTCCTAAGAGATAACTTGTTATACTGAGGAAATAAAATCTTCACAGATAACCAGTTATCTGGCCATGGTTATCTCCAAGGAACAAGGGACCTCTTTCACTAATTTCTTTATTGCACAGTTGAAAACTCGGAACGTACACCGCACAGGCGGTTTAGCTAGGGTTTCCTAGCTTAACCGCCATAGACAACGTTCTACGCAGCTAAATTACGGCCGTAATATGACGGCACCGTCATCCTAGGAAACCCTAGCTTTAGTTGGCATCACTAAGGAATTCGTTCATCACGCAGCCAACTGTCGCTTTGTTGCGTAGTAGTATATTAGACCGTGACTCTGTCCGATGTATTGGGGGAAGACAAAAGGTTCGGCTAGTGATTACGAAGAAAACCTCAAGCTTCAAGTGTTTCTATTAAGTGGGTATTTAAATTTACTGATGATTTATTGCCAAATCTTTACAGGTGACGAGACTCGACGTCGAGGTGGCTCCGACCCGGGCCGCTCCGCAATGGGCAGGAGACGAGCTCGATCGCAGGCGTTACGTCGCGAGAAACTAAACAGTCAGAGCTTACGCAGCCACATGATGCATACACGACAAGCGGCGGACTACACCAGTGCTATGTTTGACACAAACTGACCCGCGTCTCGAGGCCTCACAAATAAAGTCAATTGACTGATAATTGGCAGTGATGGCGTTAACAAACTAATACCAGTAATAGGGACTCTGTTCGCCTCGTGAGCTTCAGGATACTGAAACGCTTTGACGTACCCTACAAGTTGATGCTTACTTGAAATGAACCTATAACAGTTTACCCATTCGGCTGCGATGAACGATGAGGCAAGATGTCGCAGTAATATTCAGACAACATATAGTTAAGAAGCCGAGTCCACAGTTATCCTGCAGGCCTCGGCACGGATCTTGAGTGTGACATTTAATGCGCAGAAGTAATTTTTAGGTATCATTGGCGCATGACGTGGTGCGGGGCGATGCAAACATACGCAGTACCAATCCTCTCCAATATCTTTCACCGCTCACGATTCGTGTCAGCACCTACATGTATAGCTTGCATACGGAGTGATGGCCGCTCCAGACACCGGGACATAATTTCAAGGTGATGTGTTCTCTCCATGATTGCACATTCCCCGTTCCCATAATTTTCTGATAATAATGAAAAGTAAATAATAATTGCTACATTTGACTTTTTCTTGAAATCTCGCGGGTGTTGGTCCTAGATTAATTAACCTACTTTAATTTGGTTGAAACCACTTAAATATTCGTACATCTTATTCTATTCTGCTTATTTTTTTTAAATTTATTTATTAAGTATATCTGAATTAAATAAAACTTAGTCCATAATGACATCTCATTGGCACTCATTAAAAATCAATTAGTTTTCTTCTTAATATTTATTGCAATTAATTATGTATAAATTATTTGGTTTGTTATAAAAATAAGTAAATGATTTATGTTTGATCAAATAATATGGCCACATGAAGAATTACGAATTACAAAACTAGAGTTCTCAGTCTATGATTTTTCTGTGTAACTGAAAATCAGGTTTTCCACTGCTATGCTGTTCTGTACGTCTTCTTCTGAAGTCTCAGTTTTTTGGTTGACATCTCTCAAATACGCCCTGCCCCAGAGAGCGAATGAAACTAATTCACTTTGAGGCCTATTAAGGCTGTAGAGTATTTCTGCTCGACCCGTAGTTTCGTTTGAAACTATTTCGTTATCAAAGTCTCTATTCGAAGACTTATAAGCAAAGTCTCGTGTGTCTAGTGGGAATTTATTGTATCTGAGTGAGGTTGGGTAGTATACTGTGTTATCACAATCTAAGGACCCGTTATGCTGGTTGGGATATGTAGTCATTTTGATTTCAAGCTCCTCGAATTCAGTGAATGCTTCATCTTTAGTGAATCTGAAACAAAAGAAAGAATATATTTTACCGTAAACGAAAACACAATACAAAACAAATAATGAGAAAAGGAAGAACTGACACTTTTTGAGTTTCAAAACGTAAGTTTTCAGAAAAACAACAAGCCTCTATAACAGTATATAAATGCGAATCCAATTTAAGGTGGTTATACCACCGAAAGTGGAGTTCTCAGAGGTTTTTATTTAATAAGTTGTTAATAGAAAATGATTTTAATAAAACTTTACGTGGAATTTTCAGGGCCTATAGTCTAGTATTATTGGAAGGTATCACTATATTCCCTAGTAGTCATTTTGTACAAGTAGATAGCAAATGTGTCGAAAACGGTCACTATTGCTATCTAGTTCTAGTAGGTAGTGACTACGAGGGAATGTAATGATACCGTTTAAAAATACAAGAGTTGAATTTTTAGGGCCCATCATAGTCTAGAACTAGACTAAAAATTCCACGTAAAGTTTTATTACTTACTTAAAATTGTATATTAGATTTACACCACGGCGGGCGCCACTTTCGGTTACAACCGCAGGCAGATTCACAAACAAACACGTTAGCTAACTAAATATTTATATCTGTACTTCTTACCTGTACGGACAACTAGAAGCGCTGTCATTCTTACATGCTACCACTGCACAAAATAGGACACCCATTTGACGGTGTGCGTATGTGTTTGCTCCGTCTTTGATAAACGCGCGAAAATGTTGGACCTGAGAACGAAACGAAACATAAGGCTATATAATAGAGCTAGTTTGCAAAAAAAATTTCTTAGCCATAAGAAAGATCCCGATCTAACTAGCGTTAGCTGGGCGTGCGCGTTCGTTGATTTAGTTAGAAGAATATTGAACATTTAGACATGAGTCTAATTGATCAGCGAGGATGCAGCGCGCACGCATGGCGCTCACTAAATCTTCTATCCCCCTTCTCAAATGGCTATTCTACTAAAATTAACGCTAGTAGAATAGAATGACAATGTATGGGATGTGATGTAGCTCCTGTCAGCTCTAAGCGTTGACTTATGTCATATTCCCATACATTGTAATTTGAGTAGGCCCTTTGTGGTAGGTATTTTATTTTGCCCAGATTTGCCTACTACATAAAAACGATGGCGATATTCGGAAGCCGTTCGTTGTTTGATCTACTAATTTGGACTTTTCGGAGCAAATAACCGTTAATTTTAGTAGAATGGTCATTTAAGTAGGCCCTCTGAGGTATTTAATTGTATTTTGCCACATTTTGTCTACTACAAAAAACGATGGCGATATTCGGAAGCCGTTCGTTGTTTGATCTACTAATTTGGACTTTTCGGAGCAAATAACCGTTAATTTTAGTAGAATGTTCATTTAAGTAGGCCCTCTGAGGTATTTAATTGTATTTTGCCCAGATTTGCCTACTACAAAAAACGATGGCGATATTCGGAAGCCGTTCGTTGTTTGATCTACTAATTTGGACTTTTCGGAGCAAATAACACAGTACCTACCTAGTTTTTGAAAAAAACTTTTATTTATACTGTGCAAATAATGTCACGAACCGCAACGTTCCTTTTTGGGGAATAAGCCCTCTTACCGTTCCAGTGGCATCTGAGTTTTTCCTGTTTATCCTGATTTTGAAGACGCAGCTGACGTCTCTATCTACTAGAGTGAACTCCTGGAAGCCAGGTCTAAGTAGTCGGGACACAGCAGTTGGCAGAAGTAAGTCTTTGTTCAAGAGGAGCACATTCGGTGATGTCGGGTCGTCATAGATCGGTCCCTGCGTGGCAAATGTGGGCTGCGAAAGAGATGAAATTAATTAGACTGTTGAATTAGAAATTGGACTAGGAATAGACTCTTAAAATAAACATAAATGTTTGTGCTACCTTATAAGTTAAATGTTAAATTTGTTCGTTTGTACACTTAAATTAAGTAAATTAAAGTAGGTTTTGCGAAACATTGTGAATGATTGTGTAACTTCTTTTTAATAATAAATAAATAATAATAAATATTTTTTGATAAATGAAACTTTCCGGAATGGATTTTCAAGCATATTGATGTTTTATCTCCAGCCTGTTAATTTACAGAAAGCCGTTGCGTGCAATGATATCAAAAAATCCTAATATCTTTGGTTGCGTGTATTTAGGCATCTAGAGGGTTCCTTTGACGAGGACCTAAGCTGACTAAAGCATTAGGATATTACTATTATCTTACATGTCCTGGACGTTTGGGCACCCTTGATACAAGTAGACGTGTCTTTGGCTCTCCAGGCATAATGCTCACTAGCGCTCCAGCTTTGCCGGAATAAATTCCCGATCCTGAAAAAAATCTATTACGTCATCAAGTGCCTACCACTACCTATTTTTTGTTTGTAATGAGTACGAATGTGAAGGCACCTTAGCAGTTAAAGGAGTTCTTTTTTATTTTATTTTTGGTAACTGGGCAGGCATTAGATCACCATCTTGCTTGGTAGACAGGATGTGGTCAAAGGTGTAGCACGGTTGCCCAGAAAATGCCTATTTACTCTTGCTTGAAGAGACCAAGGTTGTATCGGGGAACACATGCAGCAGGCAGGGCATTCCATTCTTTTGTTGATCGCGTAAAAAAAATTTTGGCAAAGCGCTTGGTACAGACAGACCCTTAGAGTATCTATTATGTAAGGCAGCCATTACATGGTCATGCAAGCGTCAGTCAAATTCCATCAGTCATGAATTACGTTTGACTGATTGACTGATGGAAAGAAGAAATCAACTTCATGCAACCATCAGTCACTACATTACACGGTAGGTCAATCGTCAGTCACAGCCCGTGACTGTGGTTAAACTAACAGCAAAACCTACCGTGTAATGGATGCCTAAGGGTGATATGCTAACCTGCGTCTGGTACCCCGATGGTGGAAAGGGACTGGAGGAACAAGATCGTGCAGTTCCCTCGCACACTCCAAAGTGTACCTATTCTTTAAAATACCGATAAACAAGCAACTTTGCGACGGTGACTAAGGCTCTGCTCTCTTACCAGCACTTCCCACCTTCACATTGTTGGCGCCAGCTGCTAGGAAGTTCACGCCCATGGTGTACGCGTACGACTCCTGGATCTCGACGGCTGAAATATTTTCCAGATAGTGAATGAGTGCAAAAGAAATATGTTATCAAATTAATCTCTTTTATTTGCACACTAGCTTTCGCCCGTGACTTCGTCCACGTGGACATTTGGAAAATTTTTAGAGGGAACCTTTGATAGGGATAAAACGTATCCTCTGTTTTAAAATGTGTGTATATGATAATCCTGTGCTGCAGGATTCGATGATTTGCAGAACTGATTTGCATTTGCAGGTAATGGGAACGGCAGGTGGCTGCGTGTTTTACCAAGGTCTAGGTCAAAATAAACTCATATTCGCTGATACCACTTGATGTTTATTCAGAAAACAACAGGCCGTAATCACAGGTCAATATTTAGTTAAAGGATTAAAATAGATTATTATAAAGACACATAAATTGCGGAGCAAAAATATGGTTCGAACGGTAGTGAAGACATTACAGTGATGTTGCTAGATTAATTAAATAAAAAGAAATGTAAAGCATATCACACACTCTCACAGATAATTTCAACAGTGTGCCAATTTAGGTTGAACAGAAAATTAGAAAAACAGCTGAACGGCTCTTTTTCAGCTTTCAGCTTCAGTTTTTCAGCAGCCTTATTTTAGGTGTCAGTTTTATTAATTTAACAGGGCAAGTGGCGCCACCATTTCAGTCTCTCTTTCGTTGAGCAGACTTTAGTCTAGAGCACAATTAGCCCATTAGGAAAAAGAATGGAAACTTACATATTAATATGAAAATTAACTATCAATGATTGCAAACACGGATTGGACGAAGATTTCATTGTTCGATCGTTCTATGATATTTTTACTCTCACAACTTTTTGCGATTTCATTCATGATAAACCTACCAGTCAAAAATGGCATCTCCGAGAACCACATAGTGCTGAAGATGACGTCAGTGAGGCTGTTCTTCTGCACCACCTGCGTGGCGGGCACTTGGAACATCAGGTCGAAGCAGATGAAGTGGCCAAATCTGACCCCGAAATCGGTGGAGAATAACCCCAGATCTGGCCTTAATGCTGGGGAGCGGGTGTATTCGCTGAAAAGGTTTATCTTGCGGTATCTGAAATAGAGTTGGAGGAGGATATTAAAAGATACAGCCATAAAAATAGGTCTTCTGGCAAATCTGGCCTTTTCAATGCATAAGTAAGTACTTAAGGGTGCATGATAGGAAAACATGGATTGCGCGGGCCATAATTTAATATAGAAAACTTAAAGTTGTAGCCAAAAAGAAACATACGACAAGCTAATAAAGAGATTATCTAGTAGCCACAAGTATTAAATTGCGTATAAACCTCACAGATGATTGTAATAAAAAAAACCGGCCAAGTGCATGTCGGGCCACGCGCCATAGGGTTCCGTAGTTACCTTATACCATACCAGATTTAATATCACCTATAATTTTTTGTCTGTAAAAATAACTTTGTTTTTCACAGTGTTGGTATGAATGACAAAGTTATATTTGCGGTTTTGGAAAATGTGCTATATCTCAAAAACTAATTACTATATCTCGTTCAAACCAATTTTGGTTGAAAGTGTTTATTAAGATCTACAGCATATATTTTTTTTAGATTTTTCACTCTCTTATTTCAAAAGTTAAAGGGGGGGGGGGGACACACATTTTACCACTTTGGCGGTGAATATCTTTCAAACGGTTGACTTTGAGAAAAAGTTGTCTTAGGAACCTCAATGTCATTTTTAAAGACCTATCTATAGACACCCAACACGTGTTGGTTTGAAGAAAAAAAATTTTTTCAGTTTCATTTCCATGTATGGGTAGCCCCCCCTTAATCTTTTATTTTTCTTATTTTTGTATTAAATTCGATAAGCGGTTAACAGAATACATCTACCTACCAAGTTTCAACTGTGTAGTCTTAATACTTTCGGAATAAAGTGGCTGTGACATACGGACAGACAGACAGACAGACATGACGAATCTATAAGGGTTCCGTTTTTTGCCATTTAGGCTACGGAACCCTAAAAATCAGAACGTCATCAAAAGCGCTTGTCGCGGGTCATATTTTTGGCGTAAATAATAACAGAACCGTATTGAATTCTACATCAAAGTACACTTTAACGTACTGTGTAATTGCTACAATAACTTTTTTCAAGAAAGATAATTGTGCTAAAGATAATGATGTTTTACGAGAACCACAAAAAACTGAAGTACTGAGTGAGAGTGCTTTCTTAGATCTTCTTTAAAAACTCAACAGCCATTTTTAACTTGAACTCGAAATAAATAGACAAAGGTCGGAATATCTACTCATCAACATTTATCTTGTTTGTTTGTAAGACTGGATTCATAGGATGGCTTCAGTCGGCTATGAAAGTAAACAGTAAAGCTAGGATTTCCTAGGATGACGGTGCCGTAATTTAGCGGCACCGTCATCCTAGGAAACCCTAGCTTTAGTAATTGTTTTGCTCACCGGTCTATCACAGCTCCTGTCCTATCAAAGACTACATTGGTGTTGAAGATATACAACTTTTCCTCTGGGCAATATTCTCCGGGTGCATTCCTGCAGTCCATTTCTTCTTGAACGTTCACCACCAGGTAAATGCTGTGTTCTCTCGCAGCAGACGACAGCGACACTAAAATCTAAACACAATTTTATGCTTTAGTATGTGCCCAAGATAGAATCCTAAAAGAAAATTGACCAAGCTATTTTGTTTAAATTTTTAAAAGCAATGAATTAGTTTACGACTTTATATGATTAATTCAATTACTCTAAGTTTTTTGTTCAAATTATAAGTTTGTTGTGACGGTAAATTAGAAATACCACAGAAAAGTACCTAAGAGGCAAACTCTTGAGTGTCAATTCAGCCCCCCTGTAAAATTCATATTTGGAAGATAGATGGATGATGGATACATTTTATAGATTAATGACGAAAGTTTAATACCTATTATGTCAATCCCATACCTACATCTTTCGATCGATAGTGAAAACACATGGCAAACAAAAATCTTCTGTGTAAAGATTTGCAAATGTAACATTGGTTACATGGCCAGAACCTAGTGTAAGTTTTTCACAAAGAAAAAACGTTACTTTGTGTTTCGAGAAATATTTTTATGGGGAAAGTACAGAGCTGCCATGCGACGAGATGATGAACCAATTCATGCGAGTGTAAGTTTGTCTCAATACGTAGACATGCGTGAGCAGTATGATCTTTTCCCTTCCTCTCCTGTATAAAAGAAACAGTTACCTCATCAAATAGATGGGGATGCAGTGCTGGGATCCGATACTCCTTCAGTAGTCCGTGAATAGGCACCCCCACGTTAGTGCCTCGGTTCAGCGTCATTTCAGGGAACACCAGAATGTCCGCATCCTGGAAAAAAATAAAAACAAATAAGTATTCAAATCAATACAAATATTCAATAACAACAGTTATGTATAGCTTGAAAGTTAACTAAGTACTATCGAACTTAAGTTAGCGTTAGCGTTTAAACGGATAGAAAGTTGGCCATTTAAATAATGTTGCCCCTTTCTATCCGTAGGGCAGAAGAGTTTTTGTAGTTTAATTTAGTCCAATGATTTTATTACTGTCTTGTAGGTTGGGACTTATTGGTTATTTCCGGTGCCCACTCACCCATTGGCATCTGAACAATGTGAACGATTGATTTTTGACAAAATTTAGGAAACTGGATTACTGGAACCGTGAGTAGCTTCAAAGCATGTTAATCTAAGGCTGAAGTTCACCAATGCATAAACAGCTGATCAAGTT
This sequence comes from Agriphila geniculea, assembly GCA_943789525.1. Taxonomy (NCBI): domain Eukaryota; kingdom Metazoa; phylum Arthropoda; class Insecta; order Lepidoptera; family Crambidae; genus Agriphila; species Agriphila geniculea. Next base: position 9,931,561 of record OX038889.1, read on the forward strand.
TTAACCGTCTGTTTTTGTCATTTTTATGTATGGAGAAAATGTCAAAAACAGATGGTTAGAAATTAATCAGCTGTTTAGGTAGTTGGTGAACTGGGGTCTAAGTCTCTACCTATAGGTGTTATCTCTAGTGGGAGACAGTCATACATTAAAAAGGTGTTATCTAGAGTGAGAGACAGTCATATATTAAAAAACGTAACTATTTACTTACTGCTGTGGCTCCGGAACCTTAAGTGGATCTTTGCCTCCAACTATACAGCACGCTATTCCTTCCTACTTAGTGCCAGCCCTGACCAATCCGTGGATTTTAACTCAGCGTGATCTGATCTGCCTAGCAGTATCTGGGTCTGCCAATCGGGTTATTTACTACCTACCTAATAATAATACCTGATCTGCCGCTTGCTTTATGTAGTACAAGTAGTTCTGCAGGTTGGTGGACGTGTTCCTGGTGAACTGGTACTCAAGCACTGCCGCCACATAGCTGTCAGAATCTGCGGTCGATTTCTGGAAATCAAATAAAAATATTTAACTTTTTCAGCAATCTCGTTTTTTGTCAGTGACTCAACCTATCAGCAAATAGGTATAGGCGGGAATCCTACCCGTTATAGTAATGAATGAGGATGGAAATAAAAAAGAAAAAGTATATGGTAATGTCAGTACGAGAGGAAATTATGAGAGAACTGAAATGAAAGAGTAAAAAGAATAGAAAAATAAAGACCTGAACCTTATGTCTAGGGAGCAGTTGCAAAAAATAACCTATCAGCAGTATTGCGATTGTAATAAAATGCTGTTTGTTTTTCTGTCCCTGTTTCTGTTGTTTTTCATCTAGCTAGATAGAGTAGAAGTCATCCTCCAGAGAGAAGGGTCAACGAGCTAAGAAGACACACTGGCTCCAGTTAGTTCCAAGTGGCGATAGAAAGATCGTGGAAAGCTTTGAACGAGGCTATTATGTTCGAAGACGGATACATCAAAGGCAAAGGATAGATAGGCGGGGAGACGCGAAATTATGACTATGACGAAGGTAAACCGTTCTACAAAAAAAAGGAAAAACCTCCTTCAAAAACCTAAAAATAAAAACAAAATCAGCTTCAAAATCAAATGAAGTCGGATGGGGCCATAGACTTATTAGATGGGGCTGGATGGAGGACAACTTTTAACATTGAAAATGTTTTTTTTTGAGGCATCTGTATAGGCCCGATTTTCAGCCAAAGTGTGACATCACCCTGGTGTCGTAGATATTAGAGCTACGTAAATGATTGAGATATCAAATGACGCGTCTAATCAAGGGCTATAAACTGAAAAAAACTTTTTTCAAAAATCTCAAAATCTTTTTTTGAAAATCGCAAAAATGTGAAAGATGTGGTCGATTTTCGCCTGGTTCGGCGAGAAAAAATCATATCTCGTAAACGAAACGCGATATCGGGTCGATTTTAAAAACACCTCGAGATATGACATTGGTCTACTTAAAATAGTAGATTGTACAACGAGCCGCAGGCGAGGGTGGATAGTCAAGTCGAGGGTAAAATGGGTTTTATGTACGAGTTATACAATCTGCTTTTCACTTCGATTGTGAGGAAATTAAACAACAATAATGTAAAAATCTACAAAAAAAAAATTCTTAAATTTTAGTGACAAATTCTATATTTTTGGAATGTGCTCATCAAGACCTTTCATTTGATACCCATATCCAAAAATTAAAAAAAAAATGTTTTTTCTTAAGTTTTTGTGACAAAATATCTATTTTTGGAATGTGCTCATCAAGGCCTTTCATTTGATACCCATATTCAAAAATTGAAAAAAAAACTCTTTTTTTTTATAAAAAAAATATAATTTTGGAATGTGCTCATCAAGGCCTTTCATTTGATACCCATATTCAAAAATTGAAAAAAAAAAACTTTTTTTTTATAAAAAAAATATAATTTTGGAATGTGCTCATCAAGGCCTTTCATTTGATACCCATATTCAAAATTGAAAAAAAAAAACTCATTTTTTTTATTAAAAAAAATATAATTTTGGAATGTGCTCATCAAGGCCTTTCATTTGATACCCATATTCAAAAATTGAAAAAAAAACTCTTTTTTTTATAAAAAAAATATAATTTTGGAATGTGCTCATCAAGGCCTTTCATTTGATACCCATATTCAAAAATTGAAAAAAAAACTCATTTTTTTATAAAAAAATATAATTTTGGAATGTGCTCATCAAGGCCTTTCATTTGATACCCGTATCCAAAAATTGAAAAAAAAATTTTTATCAATGTCTTTCAATAAAATTGATACCCATTTTCAAAAATAAAAAAGTATTTTATGTAAATAACATAAAAGGATAATTCTGTAGGTTAACCTTTATGAAGTAAAGTTTGCGCGGAGCGTGTGAGTGAGTGCTGAGCGCAGTAGTGTACACGTACGTACCTAGTCGTATCAACGCTAATGGTCTGAAAGACAAATGTTTGTTTATAGTTATATTTTGAGTTGTAAATGTAATGAAATATTATTTTCTTTTTATAAAAAACTCGGATAGGTACTTAATTAAAGTGTTTTTTAAAGTAAAACAAATAGATATTTTTAATTTATTGATACTTATGTAAAATTCTTTGATCAAGTAAAATTGACGTGCCGGACTACAGCTGCGCCACAAAAAAAAAGTTGGAAATCTGACATTTTGACTATGCCATGATGAAGTCTATAGTTTGTCGGAGTTTGTCGCCAAAAACCAGAGTTTGTCGGTCTTCCGTTTAGGAGATACATGTGGCTCAGCTGTAGAGACGTCTCTACAGCTGCGCCACACAGATATCGAAAACGGAAGGTCGTAGCGAAAATCTGATTACTTGTATGTATAGCCGTTAGTTTGTCGGAGTTTGTCGCACAAAAACCAGAGTTTGTCGGTCTAGCGTTTAGGAGATACGTGTGGCGCAGCTGTAGAGACCGTCTCTACAGCTGAGCCACACAGATCTCGAAAACGGAAGGTCGTAACAGAAATCTGATTACTCGTGTGTGTAGCCGGTAGTTTGTCGGAGTTTGTCACCAAGAACCAGAGTTTGTCGGTCTTGCGTTTAGGAGATATGTGAGGATACGCTGTGGAGACCTTTCTACCTGGATCTTGAGAACGGAAGGTCGTAGCAAAAATCTGATAACTTGAGTGTGTAGCCATTAGTTTGTCGGAGTTTGTCACTAAAAATCAGAGTTTGTCAATCTTACGTTTAGAAGATATGTGGGGATATGCTGTAGAGATATTTCTACCTGGATCTCGAGAACGGAAGGTCGTAGCGAAAATCTCACATATCTCCTAAACGCAAGACCGACAAACTCTGGTATTTGGCGACAAACTCGGTCGAACTACCGACTATAGATATGACTAATCAGATTATCGCTACGACCTTCCGTTCTCAAGATCCAGGTAGAAAGGTCTCCACAGCGTATCCTCACATATCTCCTAAACGCAAGACCGACAAACTCTGGTTCTTGGTGACAAACTCCGACAAACTACCGGCTACACACACGAGTAATCAGATTTCTGTTACGACCTTCCGTTTTCGAGATCTGTGTGGCTCAGCTGTAGAGACGTCTCTACAGCTGCGCCACACGTATCTCCTAAACGCAAGACCGACAAACTCTGGTTTTTGTGCGACAAACTCCGACAAACTAACGGCTATACATACAAGTAATCAGATTTTCGCTACGACCTTCCGTTTTCGAGATCTGTGTGGCGCAGCTGTAGAGACGTCTCTACAGCTGAGCCACATGTATCTCCTAAACGGAAGACCGACAAACTCTGGTTTTTGGCGACAAACTCCGACAAACTATAGACTTCATCATGGCATAGTCAAAATGTCAGATTTCCAACTTTTTTTTTGTGGCGCAGCTGTAGTCCGGCACGTGTAAAATTGGATTGAGATGAGAGATTGGAATGAGATTATGTTTGTATTAAATTTTGTTAATGTGATTTTTTAATAAATATTTAATTATGACTTTTTAATGGTAGGTGTCAAATCTAACGTAAAACAACTAAGTTAATTAAACACGATTAGTATTACCCATACGAAGAACAAGATATCATTTATTTATTAACCCTATTTTGGTTAATAACGCGTTTCTTTATACTTATGCAAAAGGCCGGGCTTTGCCCTGCAGTTGCACGTGAGCATCGAAAAGACTATTTCGGCGCATCTGTTTCTATTGTTTTGGCTATATTTCCTGATCATTGCCTGCACCGCACCGTGGGATTTCGTTATACCCGGCCACTTTTTTGTATAGGCAAACGAATAAACGAATCTTGAGCGAAGGTTGAATAGAAAAGAGTTTGTAGTTTCCATACTTAGTAGTAGATACAGAAAAGCATTTGCATTGCACTAATTGGTCAGAATTTTTAAGATAAATTACACTCAAAACGTGTAAAAAGTGAAATAAATAGGTACCTATGTCGTGGGTTGCTGTTATTTCAATTTTGAGATTTAAAATTACTCGATCGGGCATGTCTCATGTTTTTCTTAGTACGCTACGTTTCCCAATGATTTTTTACAACGGTCTCTAAATGAGAATGTAAAGCTGGTGCCTAAATAAACATAGTTTGGTATCGCACATATTCAAATGATGATGAAATCAGCGCGAGACTGTATTTGATTTTGATTAGAATTTTTTATTAGGTATTTATTTGTAGAAATTCTAAGATGTTTTTAGTTATAGTATTTACATAGGTATATTTAATAATAATAAAAAATACAAATAAATTTTGTTTTAGTCATTAAATTCATTTTCAATGTTCCAGAAGGTCGTGAAAGGCACGAGATCTGTGATTTTTTTTATTCTAAAACCTTTGAAGTATTGACTAACTACTAAATCCCCCGGTATTATTAAATTAAAACGTAAACGTGACTCGCATGGCGCAAAACCACAGAATAACTAAAAACTTGGATAATATAAGTACTCAATGATCGGACTCAAAACACCTTCAACCAAATCTAATTTTGATATCACCTGAGGTTGTAGTAAAACCCAACAACCTTGTTACAATCAAACAATAAACAACATAATTGTGAATTTGTGACAGATGATCAAAAGTTCTGTGTCAACAACAATACAAACATAAGACATGTATTTATTTACCTATATGTCAGCGTTTGCTGACGTTTTTAATAAACAAAAAGGTAAGTACTAAGTATGTACTTACTAAGTACCTACCTACGTAAGTATAAATCATCTAATTGTAAAATGTTATTGAAAGTTCGTTGAAATCTTTTGTTACACGAAAGAAAATCAATTTTATTTTGTTTCCACGAAATAGATTTCACATTTCTAAGTGCATCATTGTTGTTATATATTTTATTACAGCAGTCTTTTAGTTACAGACAGATTTTAAAATCGTTTTAAATTAGTTATTAAGTAAAACTAATCTGAAACGTAGTTATTTTGAATGCTAATATTTTAAGAGGCGCAGTAAAAAGATGCAATAGTTAAAAGAAATGAACTTTATAAGCTTCTTTTCAATTTGTTTATTCACCTTTCAGTGTTTATTTATGGATATTTAGGTAGGTAATGGACTTTAGACCATAAAACTAGACTTACCTGATGAGAAATGCAAATCAAGCAAAGAGAAACTATCACTATGGCGAATTTCATTCTTGAATAAAGAGCGTATCAGCTGATTGACGTTTAGTACGTCACATTTATTTACACAAACAAAACAAATGACAGTCGACAAGACTGTTTCCACCGGTATCTTAGTTCGTACTGGCCAACAATAAACATGTTTGTTTGTGCGGCACTGTTTATTGATTGAGAACGAGACTACTTTCGTTTTGGTTTACATTGCTTACTTGTTGAAGAAACTATTTTGAATAAGGTTTTGTTTGTAAGCAATGTATGATAAATATAGCTTTTTCGTTTACGCCGGCATTACTTACAAAGGTCTACGAGGGTAAAGTACCGTAGGTTTATCCTGTACCAGACAAGGCACTGTGTGTCATGATTGTTTACCAATGTAGTACAATTTGTGCTAATGTTTGAGTTTTCGAATTGGGTAGGTACACGAATTATAAGGAAACTTGATATTTACAAACAAATTGGACTTAGAGAGATGCTTACGGGTGGTAAAGACCTGACAAACATAAGGTCACGCCAGCACCGTAAAAATTGTAGCATTTTTCCTAGAAGTTTTTCATTAAAAAAATATCTGACTGTATTTATATCAATAGGATTTTTGTATGAACTCAACGTAACGATGGTTATGCGTGATGCTTTTGTTATGTTAATGGTTATAATTGGAAATGTTAACTAGGTAAAGAAATCGGGATAATGAAGGTAGAGGTTTTCTTTCATTTTGAACATTTTCTAACGTCTTCTCATAAAATGAACACAAATTTCATTGAAACTTGGACAAAACAACGTCGCCGTCGGTCGGGTCAATTATAATAAAATGCTAAAACGCCTGTAATTTTACAACCAGTAATTATTAAAGAAAATGGTTTGCATTGAAGTTTGCATGCGATGAAAAGAAAACGGAAAAAAAAATTCTTTGGATCGAAACTATACGATCGGTAATTAGTCGTCGTTTTTCCATAGAATAAATAATAGTACCTACCTACTGTTTTTATGGTAATAATTACCGAAAAGCGTAACCGTAAAGTATTTATATTAAAAAAAAAACTAACTAAAAATATCGTTAGACTAAAATGTACTAACCTAGTTTATCAGGACGATAGTATATTGTTGTTTTTTAACATTGGTCATATTATATTATTACAAAGTATAGTTAGATAGGAGATTTTAAAGGGTTCTTATCACTAGTACATAAATGCGAAAGTCCGTTTGTTTATTTGTTTGTTTGTTACGCCTTCACGTCTTAACTACTGAACCGTTCATCAAGAAATTTTGCATGCATGTTGTCAGGGGTCCAGATGACATAGGGTACCTTTAATCCCGAAAAAAGTATTGTTCCCGAGGGATAGCAAAAAAACTTTCCACGCAGACGAAGTCGCGGGCGGCTCTAGTTATACCATAAGTGTCCATAAGCTATGATAAATAAAATGAGAGAAATTTTTAAGAAAACAACAAGAATAAAAGTTGGGATTAAAGAATCAAAACTGGCGATAAGAATTTTAATTCATGACTAATTACGATAATTCTTAATCATGTTTTTATCGATAATTAGTATCAGTAATGTGATATTATTTATTTTGAGGTGAGGTAAAACAACTTCCGTTGATTTAAAATCTGATAAACGCGAATATCTTTAGCGTTGATCATAATATTATTAGGGTCCCCCCAGACCTACCGGTTTCGTTTCTTGCTTTGCTGTTCTACTTGCTGTTTAGACCGCCGGCCAACCAGAGTCATTTTCAATCTATCGCATATTTGGACCAGACCAAATTGGCAAGATAGACATTAGTTTGATGTTATCAAATATCATCGTCTGGGTTGCGAAGTAGGAAGCTTCTGGGAGATATGCCACCCTGAACATGGTCTCCGATTGCTAAAAACAAATCGATCGCATATTTATATAAATTGTGAACAGGGTTGTGGGTGTCATCATTACCTATCTGAACTATTTTTTTGTGTTTTCATAACGGTCGTTTAAGGAACAAAGCTCACAAGAACATTCTTATATGTGAAATGTACTTAGATTGAAACTATGCGATAGATTGAAAATGAGCCTCTTGGCCGGCAGTCCATTGCCGAACAGCAAAGCAAAGAACGGAAACCGGTAGGTCTGGGGAGACCCTAACCGGGTATTTTTAGATAGGGAATTTAAGGAGTTCTTATCGTCAACATTTACCATAAGATATGGTAAATAAATATGGGAGAAAAACTTAGAAAACCCCAGGAACAAAAGTTGGGATTAAGATATCAATGGAGATAAGATTTTAACGTAATTCGTGACAGATAGGTAATTACGATTAAGACTGAAAAGCCGGAAACATACTATTGTGTCGTGTCGCGAGAAGTTTATCGGTTTCATACATTTAGTATGGCTAAAATTACATTGTTACAGTGTGTCGTGTCGACACAACACACTGTAATAATGTGTTTCTAGCCATATTAAATGTATGAAACCGATACGTTTCTGTCGCGCGCGACTCGTCAGAAAAAAGACACAATAGTATGTTTCCGGCTTAAAGTACCTTACCGTGCATGTCATGATTTCATGATTCATATGTCGTTTTTATCGAAAATAGGTAGGTTTATATTATATCTATTCGGCTGTGATACTTGCAGATTACGTTCTGTTGATTTCAGAATCTGTTAAATCCGGATCAGCCTGTCGATTCTGTAACCAAACTCGAACCTCACTTCGAATCTTCGAATTTTCTTCGAATTGAAAATCATAAAAGAGATAATGATACGCTGTTTTCTTATTTTAGATAGCTGTAGCTACCTAAAACCTCTTGCAATCGGTAAAGTAGCTTATATTCATCCAATTTCTTATAACAAATTCACGCGAAGTGAAGTGAGGTTCGAAGTGAGATGCGAGTTTGGTTAAATCGACAGGCTGTTAGGAGAATATTTTTTAACGTTAATTATTCGTGAGACAGAAAATTTTTCAGAAGGTTTTCTATTATATGAAAATAATAGAAAACATCAAGAAAAAAAGGTTGGGATTAAAAGTAGCTAAGTATACTATTATAGGTATTTAAATTGTCGATAAGACTTTATTGTTATTTACGATGATGGCGATAAGCGTCATTGCAGATGATAGTTCAGTTTTAGGACTTTGATTTCGAACTGGCTGGGAAGAACTTCGAGATAACGTTTATGACTATTATATATTCTGTGAAACCCTAAAAGTTCCGTATATACCTCAAAGGTAAAACGGAACTTTCCGTTTTTCATAGGCTGGTTGTCTGTCTGTCATACTTAACCCTTTTTCTTAGGAGGGCGAAGATATCGAATACTTGATGTATGTTCTTCGTATCTGTGAAAAAATAAATAAATTTTAAAAATATTAAAACACGACTGCCCCGCCAAAACGAACTAGTGGGGCAGTCGTGTTTTTAATATTTTTAAAATTTATTATCATTTTATTTCACACATTTTAGGGACAAATTATATAGTTTTAAAATGTGCTCATCGAGGCCTTTCATTTGATGCCCATATTGTAATAATTGAAAAAAAAAAATCTCACATTAAAAAAAAAATGGCGTCGTGCAGTCGCCATATTGACTTTTTTCAAAAAAAATATTGCCAGTGTCACTCGGAATGATGTAAGAATTCTAACGATACCCCATACATCGAAATCCGTTGAGCCATTTAGAAGTTATGGTGGAATAAAGAAACTCACATACCCACAAACATACATGAACCCTGAACACATATACACACTTTTTGCTTTGGCCAGTCGTGTAAAAAATTAAGCTGCTTGCGGCCGATTCCTACAATATAGTCGTCTTCAGTACAGTAACAAGTCTGCTATTGATAATTAATACTATAAGCAAAATGTTGTTAAAAATGTTGTTATTTCCCATCATTTAAGGATATATCTGGGCAACAAATATTTAGTTAAAGGCTTGTCTCTTACCAACAAAAAAAAGAAAAAGGAAAAGGAATAAGAAATGTTTTAATCAATTCAACATAGCATCGATTCTAAATAAATAGAATAGTGTAGGATCACAAACCATACAACAAATACTACGTGGTAGGAAGCAAGGTCTCACATCACAGCACAACCAATGGAAAAAAAAGAAATAATTCGTTCTAGAAATATTAGTGTACCCTAAGTAAGCAAGTCAGACAAGCACTTGTCCGGTCCTTTTACATCTTTTCTGTATTGCTTTAGCCCATGTGTTATTACGATGGGTTCACTATAAAAACTTGCAGCTTTAGATTTCAGAATTATAGGTATTATCGCTATAGATCGCTGGCTGTTCGCTGTAACATGTTAGCTCGAAGGTTTGCATTGTGTACGAAATCAGTCAAAATCACGCTTTTTAAAGCATTCTGCCAGTCGTTTTACACCTGCAGCCTTTGGGCTGACCACACGCGGCGCGCGTACAGCGATCTGCGGGTCCAGTAGGTATAACAACGCATTCAGGGTTCTGTTGGGGCTGCCGTGGCGTTGTAGTGCCTCAGGGATGTTTGCGGAGGTGCACACAGATGACTTCTATGCTGTTGTGAGAAAAAGGTGCGCCTCCATGCTAGCCCGCCTTCGCGGCGCCGCCAACAGAATGCTGAATGTGTTTGTAGATCGGTGGGACTCTCCATTAATGTGTCGTTGGGTGCAGCTACACACCCGGCAATAATATTTAAAAAATAACATGTGCTACTAACACTTTTTGGACCAAAAGTCTGAAATAAATGTATTATTATTATTATAGTAGTATAATATGAGAAAAAAATTTGCTATGAATGCACTAAGTAAGTATCTCGCTTATAAATTGTCACGAGCATCGAATAGAATAAAAGATAAGCGCAAATATCTTTAATACCTTATAAAAGGTAGAGTTTTATCTTTTATGCCATTGACAAGACAGGTGTTGTGCGGGCGTGTAAATTAATTGTATATGTAATTAGTGTAAAATAGCATTTAAAATGTATCGTTTTATGATTTTGGTGGTCGTGACTTGTTTAGTAAAAGTATCGCTGCAGGTAAGCAAATAACTCATGATTGAGTTAATTTTAAGTCTCGTTTACGTTTTTTAAAGATATTTATTGAAAATCGATTCATATACCCTTCATCATATTCCTAAATTGATATTTGTTTGTTAAAATTATTATTTTTTGGAATAAAGAAGTAAACAAGTTTAAAAATCAGTTCTTGTTTAGATTTTTTGTTTCGGGTGCCTATTTTATCGTTTTTTTTAAGTAAAGTGTCAGTTATAGTGAATTGTTATAATAATATGTGGACAAAAAAAGACTGACAGGTGACAAAGAATTGTTAAAGCTGTGTAAATATTTGAGTGTAGGTATTAATATCGTGAATCATTTGTTTCTATCCGACATAAGGACATAGTAGATACCTACCTGAAATCTGCAATCTAAAGCTTTTCTTCTTTTACAATTAATAACTAAAAATCTATAATTCTATTATCACTTATTACACCCACACCACCTTAGTATCAAATAATATGCAGTGCTATCAAATAAAAAAATAACTAGGAAATCATTTTCCCATAATGAGTGAAATTCGATCGAAACAAATGGAGCATCGTGAATTTAGTACATATTCATATTGCTAAATGCATTTTTAGGATCAAATATCACATAGTAATATCACGACGTATCATGTTAAATATACAGGGTTATTTATTTGTTAAACACCAACAACCTCGCAGGAGTAGATTAGTAACATAATATACAACAATATTTGTTTTACGACTTTTCCAAAAACTGACAAAATAAAAATACGACTTTTCATACAAAACTCAGACATTTGACATTTAGACATTTTTTATGGAGAGTAAAATTTTTTTTCTGTTTTCGGAAAAGTCATAGAACAAATGTTGTTGTTCATGATGATAATAATCTACTCGTGCGAGGTTGTTGGTGTTTTACAAATTAATAACCCTGTATAAAACTAGTGGCTCGGAAGAGCTGTAGACCTCGTGTTTGTGACATTTTTCAAAATGGCTTAAATATAATTTTCCCAATATCTCCGCCATTTTTAATTGAATCGACAAAAAATCTTTATAGTTATAGAACCCTGCTCACAAAATTTCACGAGAATCGGTTGAGAAATGCGACCAGAGGCCGTATTACAAGCTCTTAAAACCTGCCAGGTTTATAAATTGCTGTAGTGACATCTCTTTCTCGCTGTTATAGCAAAAGAGATAGATTGATAGAGTCAGAATACGGACTGGAAATAAAGTCATAATACAGCCCCTGTAGAGGAGAACAAATGGACAGACGGTCAGCGGACAGCATAAAGCATTTTTGCCCAAGCTGAAGCAGGAGACGCTTCGCTCGCGTTTCGCGCTCGCTCGGTCAATAATTGATAGATTGGTGATAGTTGAAAGTTTAGTTTAGGGTTGAACGTTTAGTTTACATTGATGGTTCACAGAGGTCGCTGCCTGAATCTGACAGCTATGTGGCGGCAGTTGTCGAGTACCAGTTTGCTGATGACACCAACACAAACCTGAACAACTACCTGCAGTACATAAAGGAAGCCGCCGAACAGGTATAAAGCTGTACATAGATTATGAGCACTGATAGAGTGCTAGAACCAATTATTAGCACTTGGTCGGATTCGCAAAAGGTCGGATTTTTATTTTACATTTAAAACTCATATACTTACAGAAATATTTGAAGACGATATGAAATAGAATCGTGTTAGTCGTCATTAAATTAACTTAATTTTGGACCTAATTCGTAAGTTCAATCGCCTCTGCGGTCTAGTGGTTTACCCACCCGACGCAGGGGTCCCGGGTTCGATTCCCAGGAGGGGGATACATTTGTAGGTACTCGGTTTGGTTGGTGGTAGGAATTATTTCAAGTCCGCCTGGCTAGCTACCATCATCTTACCTAAGTCTGACGCTTATTTACATAAAAAAGTTGTCACGATCACGAAGCAGAACGAACGTTCGTCAGATTGTCCTTCAACCTTAGTTTTAGTTAGGCCCTTGGACCGTAATCGTCGTATCAATAGAAGTGCCTTAAGAAGCACGGAAGAAATCGAGACAAAATAATTTGTTGGTGGCCATATTGTGATGACCCCAGTAATGTAAACGTCAAAATCGTGGTTTGAATGGTAAATGCTTTTTGACGCTGTTCCTGTCTTTGTGAGAGCTGCCGAGACACAATGTGCGTCTGTTTTGGGGTTAAGAAACACAATGTGTTTCGGTTTTGGGCTTAAGAATTGTTTCTTAAGTTCTTGTGAACTGTGTCAAAAGCGTTACCATTCAAACACCATTGAACCACGATTTCGACGTTAACATTAGCAGACTTGACCCCCAGCTCTGTTGTGGTGATGGTAACCCCATTAGTCCTCTGTTAAAGTTACTCGACTATCACAATTTGTGAATGCGCAAGAAAAGAGTTTTAGAAAGAAGTTCTCAGAAAAGAAGTACTGTTATAAATAAATAAAAAAACTGAAATATTGGGGACAGCCAAGAACGTAGCTGACAAAATAAACACATTATTATGACGAAATGTTAATTTTCAGAATGCGGACATCATAGTGTTTCCTGAACTAACTCTAAACAGACGTCAGCAACCAATAGAAGTGCCCATATACGGTGCCCTGAAAGATGAACCGGTTCCAGTATTGAACCCTCTATTATACCATGAGGTAATGTCGTCCACTTGGAATTCAGCATTTCATTTCATTCCCTATCCCTATGCATGCTATGTACGTAGCATGCATAAATCATCGAAACGGTAATAGTACATTATTGCAAAGGCAGCGAAATAAGCAATTGAAGGTCGAGTATGAGTTTGAAGGCCGAGCCGCAGGCGAGGACTTCAATGATACGAGACAGGCAATTGCCATTTCGGCCGAGGCATATATAGTGCTTTTCTTAAAAAAATGCAAGGAAATAAAAAAGGGTCTCATCTGGGGCTTCGAGTAGAAACTGTTTTATGTTTTCACCAGTCAAAAGCTTCGATTTTTTGCTCTTTTACCCAGACGATTGTTGCTTTAGAAAAGTTGATAAATTTCCGTAGTTCTTCAAGACAATGCCGTTTTTAGGGTTCCGTTGCCTAAATGGCAAAAAACGGAACCCTTATAGATTCGTCATGTCTGTCTGTCTGTCTGTCTGTCTGTCTGTCTGTCTGTCTGTCCGTATGTCACAGCCACTTTATTCCGAAAGTATTAAGACTACACAGTTAAAACTTGGTAGGTAGATGTATTCTGTTAACCGCTTAACGAATTTAATACAAAAATAAGAAAAAAAAAGATTAAGGGGGGGCTCCCCATACATTATGGAACTGAAACTGAAAAAAATATTTTTCTTCAAACCAACACGTGTTGGGTGTCTATAGATAGGTCTTTAAAAATGACATTGAGGTTCCTAAGACAACTTTTTCTCAAAGTCAACCGTTTGAAAGATATTCACCGCCAAAGTAGTAAAATGTGTGTCCCCCCCCCCTTTAACTTTTGAAATAAGAAAGTGAAAAATCTAAAAAAAAATATATGCTGTTGATCTTAATAAACACTTTCAACCAAAATTGGTTTGAACGAGATATAGTAATTAGTTTTTGAGATATAGCACATTTTCCAAAACCGCAAATATAACTTTGTCATTCATACCAACACTGTGAAAAACAAAGTTATTTTTGCAAACGAAAAATGATAGGTGGTATTAAATATGGTATGGTATAAGGTAACTACGGAACCCTATGGCGCGTGGCCCGACACGCACTTGGCCGGTTTTTTAATATAAACTGTACATTTCAGCATAGAATAAATCGCCCATAATGTAGACGGCTTTTTAGTTTTAGCAATTTCATTGAATATGCCAAAAACACTGTGTCGGAGAACAATTTTGTATTTTTCTCGTTTTTCCAGAACATGAAATTTTCATATAATTTCATATATTTTTCTTTTGATTTCGCTGGAAGCAGGTTTTCCATCGCTAATTTACCTTCCGATCTTAAATCTGGTGGAGTGCAGTCAATGTTCATTTCATTTTCACTTTCAGAATCATCGGAACTCATTTTAATTATTTTTTATTAACAAAATAACAACGAACTCCGCCAAAGAGAATGTAAAATGACTACGTTTTAAACTCCGCTTTACCGCCAATTTTTTTATTTTATTTTACAGTTTGTGCCGAAAGGTATACGCATCTGTGGCTTGGCTATACAGCCACGAGAACGCAATGTGTACGATACTTAGAGCATTAAGTACGATAGTTGAAAGAGTTCTAAATTCAAACAGCACACCGTTTCATACAACATTGCCGGCGCGCTCTTCGTTCCAAATTCAAAGAACGCGCCGGGAAGTGATTTAGGTTTTTCAGTCTACGTAAATATAATACTTCGCGTGTTCTTTATCCAAAAGTAAGGACAATATTTCCGCGCATGTTTAAGAAAATACATTTCGATGACATAAATATAACCTTTTATAAAAGAAGAGAGAATTAAGAGAGAATCCCCATTCCTAAGACTCATCCGATACCTGGGGTCTATTGCATAACAAATTACAAGCTAATATTATTAGTGAATTTGTATGGAAAATCGCTAATAATATTAGCTTGTAATTTGTTATGCAATAGCCCCCTGGCCTCTGTAATTTCTTAACTTTTTAAACCATAATGGTCTATATTTATCACACTTGCTTACAGGTTTTAGTGGCCATATCAAGAGCAGCGCGGGAGCACGCAATTTACGTGGTTATCAATGTGGAGGAGATAATGTTCTGCAACACGCCACAGACTGAAGAATACTGTCCAGATTATACTACCTACCTCTTCAACACTAACGTGGTATTCGATAGAAACGGCGCTGTTATAGACAGGTATTGTTCTTTTTTATGCAGAACGGGATGGTGCTTGGCCTTCATCTCACCTGATGTTAAGTGACGATAAGGTCAAGGTGGAAGCGCACTACACCCGGATCCTCATTACTGACGTACTGGCTATCTTACCCCTAACTGCCGGAACATAACAATTTTTAAATTGTTGTTATGGCGTCAGACTTAGGGTAAGATGATGGTAGCTAGCCAGGCGGACTTTGAATGAGCCCTGTCACCAACTGCCATAAATCACCATGAAACTTCTCCCGTTAATCTCCCACTGCGGAAAAACCACTTTACGAGGTGCAATCTCTTCTCAAGATGCCTGGTATTTTTTTGAAATCCCATTACATTTTGGAAATTCTGGGACTCCGATCATTGGCCCTACTATGAGTTGTTGCAAACTGTTTACGTTACCGTAAACTATCGTTTTCTCTCTTTCACTCGTATTGACTGTGAGCAGTTTATCCGATAGTTTACTGTAACGTAAACAGTTTGCATCAACTCATGGTAGGGCCACATACCTACATTGGAACTCCAGGGCAAACCCAGGGGGTTCTGCCTGGCCATTTTACAACTCTACCCCTCGAGAGCCAAGTTTTTGCACTACTGGTATACGATACTACGATAGCACAAGAATTGGACAAGCATTACATCAATGTATTAAAGGTATTTGAACCTCTAGTACACATGCTTGTCTCTTCTTTGTGCAAGATTAATTTGTTCGGCAAGGAACCTGTACCTGGCACAATCGAAGGGGTAATAAAGGTCAGGAGCAGAGCTCGCGATTGCCCCCAATTAATTCCTCTGGAGGCTCTCGAAAGCCAAATCCCTGCTATAGATGCCGGCATATAAATTGGCAAGAGAAAGATGAGACAAAAGATGCGCAGTAGCCATAAACACTAAGTTTACTGCGCATATTTTGTCTCATCTTTCTCTTTCCAATTTAGGTATATGCCGGGCAGTATACTCTAGCTAGAGTGTAGAGAGCAAGGATTGTTCATTGCACTACTTGTATGGTATATTTAACCGCTTCTGTGGTCTAGTTCGGCCACCCGTGTAAGACGCACGGGTCCCAGGTTCGATTCCCAGGGGGAGTACAATTAGCACTCGATTTGGTTGGTGGTGGGGCTTATTTCAAGTCCGCCTGGCTAGCTATCACCATTTTATTTAATTCTGACGCCATAACAACAATTTAAAAATTGTTGTGTACCGACAGTTAGAGGTAAGATAGCCAGTTGCTCAGTGATTTAGGATTCCGGGTGTAGTGCGCTTCCATCTTCGGCCTTATCGCCACTTAACATCAAAAGACAATGGATTTTGACAGTTGGGTGTCGATAAAACGCTATATCACGCGATATGTATTATCGTGTTTCGTCAGTCATGCTGGGGGGGGGGGGGGGGGCTGGTGAGGTGTAAGCCAAGCACTACCCCGATGTGCGTAACAAAATGTATTGTAATATCGTGGCGTAATGACTGTCGAATGTTCTACTCCATCAGATATCGCAAGATCAACTTGTTCGGCGAGCCGAACCGCACGCCCGCCTTGCGGCCCGACCTGGGCGAGTTCACGACTGACTTCGGTGTGAAGTTCGCGCACTTTATCTGCTTTGACCTGCAGTTCCAGGTCCCGGCGATACAAGTGGTCGACAAGCTTCATGTCACTGACGTCATCTTTACTACCATGTGGTTCTCGGAATTGCCATATCTGACTGGTAAGGGCATTTATATAAGTACTCAGTTATTATACAGGGTTATTTTTAAAACACCAACAACCTCACAGGAGTAGATTACCAACATCATAAACAACAACTTTTGTTCTACGACTTTTATCATAACTCAATACATTCACCAAAAATGAATTTTCAAGTTTGTATTGTACTGTTCGACACTTTTTACGTCTATGGATGGCGGTGGGGAGGGCGGGCGGGGCGGGCGGGTCGCGCGCACCAGACGCTCCGCGCGCCGCGCGTAGAGTTATGAACATACGAACGGTACATTAAAATGATATTTTTTTTGTATGAAAGTAAAATCTAACGAATTATCAAAAGTCGTAGAACAAATGTTGTTGTTTGTGATGTTGGTAATCTACTCCTGCGAGGTTGTTGGTGTTTTACAAATAACCCTGTATAGGTTTTGGAAAACTCAAAAAAAAACCTAGAGACACCAGGATGACATCAAAAACAGTCAACAAATTTTGTGGTGTGGCTTAGATCGTCAAACTGAACAACTTTGTTGGACCAACTTAATCAGAGCAAAAAATTATCAGCTGTTCCATACATTTTGGTCGAGTAGAGATTGAACAGCTTATTATTTATTTGCTCTGATTAAGTTGGTCCCATAGACATGTTCAATTTGACGGTATAAATAGCCACACCACAAATCGAGTGTTCAAAAATCACTGTAGTTTTTTACCCACCTATAATGAGGGTAATCCAATAATACGGATAAGTTTGATAGACAAAAACGTAATTGTCTTAAAAAAACTACTTTTTTATACCTATCTTAATGTTTTTTTTTGTTTTTTGCTTTCAGCTGTGCAGATCCAGGAAGGGTATGCTTTTGCTATGAACGTCAACCTTCTGGCGGCTGGTGCCAACAATGTTGGAGTTGGAAGTGCAGGTAGAAATCAAAACGCATACCTACTAACTTTTTTCTTTTTATTGCCATGACATGAGTCACTGTTGTCGGTGGACATCATCACATAAACACAAATGAATATTAGACATTAGCATCAATTTTACTGGACGATTCGTCCAAGATATTTTACTGGACGAATTAACCACTGGGCGCGATAAATGACATCCATATTCGCTTTACCCCTCTGCCACTTACTGAGCCTAATAGCCTCAGTAAACGATATCGCGTTGCCAGTGATAATTCGTCCACGATTTTACTGGATGAATTTATTTTATTTTATGTCATCATCGTTATCACAAATTACTACATTTTTTATCATATTCTATTCACTTCTCAAGCTTACGCGCCCACCAGACATGAAATAAAACGGTTTTATTGAAAGTACTTTAGTAATTAGTTGGTATTTGGTTTGGTTTGGTCACGGGGGACCACGGCAGCTGCAAAATTGCCGAAACGACGGGAAAATAAAAAATCAAACCAAATACCAACTATTTTTTATTAGTTCCATTTTCCCCTGTTCTGCTTAGTTTGTGAATAAATAATTTTGTGAAATTGAAGCAAAATATAAGTGTTGAAAACAAAAGATAGAGAAACAAAATATGAATAAACCAAGTTGGTTAACCCACCAACATAAGTCAACCAAAATGACAGATATTACACAACTTTGTTTGATTGAGATTCTTAATTCACCTATTTCCCTGGGTGATTTAAGTGTACCAATAAGTATACTTATTTCACCCAGGTGATTTGGTCCAGGTGAATTAAGTCTACGACGGGTTTTTTTTATATTATAATATCCCCGTCTGAGGTGCTACGGATGAGTCAATTTTTTCTTGTATTTTTTCTAATAAGTATTAACATTGTTATTTCAGGTTCGGGCATATTCTCTGGCAGGGCTGGTGCATTGGCAAGCGTCATGCCTGGTGTGCCGACATCTAAACTGCTTTTAGCTACTGTTCCGAAAATACCTGGACAGGTACGTTTCTACTATATTAGGTGGAACCAAAACAAGAGCCAATACTTCGGGGGAAGGTCAGGTCAAGTGTTTAGAACACATCGGTGAAGATTTTTTTTTAATTTTTGTTTTTTTTTATACAAATTTTATACCGGGTGTAACAAGATCCTGCTCAGAAGAGTGTCTGTTACAGTCAATATAGGTCGAATTTGCAAAAAGATTGGAAGTAGGTAATTCGTGTAGTTAAATTTTTTATGGAATCATTAGAAGACATGAATATAAGTTTCCTCCGACTTTGCACCATTCCTGTTATGTACGAAACATAGTTTAATGTTAGGTGTTAACATTAAAGTCCCAACAAGTTTAATTAAAGGAACAAGTACCTACGACGTCACAAAGGTGGCGTCCCGAAGTTTAGATTTTGCCAATTATCTCGGTAACATTTTATCTGATTTAAGCAAGATAGGTATGAAATGATAGGTGATTAAAATCGTTACAAAACATGGAAAGAAACTGTTATTGTTGGTATAATTGGTATGGTATTTTAATGTTAATACCTAACATTAAACGATGTTCCGTACATAACAGGAACGGTGCAAACTCAGAGGAAACTTATTTTCATGTCTTCTAATGATTCTATAAAAAATTACAACTACACGAATTACTTCCAATCTTTTTGCTAATTTGACTGTACATGAAAAGGATAGAATATAGACATATCCCCCTGAAACACCCAATATAAAGCGTACCAATAAATAAACCCATCTTTATGTGAACTCTAAAAATAAGATTTGCTTTCAACAGGTGACTAATCCGTCCCCAGGACCCATCCACAATGACCCAGTAGACCACGACAGTTTGCACCTGATCACGGACCCTTCGATAGTGGACCACCTGACCCAGCAATTGACGGGACCTGCGGTGTTTGCGATGTCCACTCAAAATGTCGAGTGCATATTTCAGATCAACATGACTTACGGAGAGCTAGAGAACGATGTCCCTGTGAGTATACCCAACATAAATGCAGATGAATATGTGTACACTACTAGTGTTGAGAAGATCCCAACACCATTAAATAGTAGAGTAACCTACTACTAGGAGTCACTACTCCTAGGAGTAGTGACCCCTAGGAGTGAGTAACTCACACATACGACAACAGAACAAAGAACACGACGATCTTCGTAAGATCCCAGGTTCGATCCTAATCTGGGTCAATTTAGAAAACCAAGTTTTCTATTGGCTCAGCATTGCATATTGGCAACTTCGGCAAGTCTGCTGGGCTTCAAATTAAAATAGAAAAATCGAGCCCTAGTCGGGCCAAAATGGCTAACCGCAATTCATGATATCACACGAACATCGATATCTCCCAAATAACTTCGGCAAATAGTACAATACCAAATTCCTTACTTCGTTTTATCTGTTTTAAGTTGAAGCTCGGCAGACCCGCCGAAGTTAGTAAAGTTAGCCGGTACGGCCCCAGGTCTGGGTGTTTGTATTTCCACCGTTGTTTCAGATTTCCATAAGTGCTTACTTTGGAATCAGAGCAATATTTGTGATGTTGTTTAATATTTATAAAAAAAAGATTGCTACATAATTTTATACATTCTATAGAGATATAAATAAATACTCGTAATATAATAAGTCTATGAAATACTCTGTCCTTTCAAAATTCAGCCTACTGTGCGCGAGCGTGACTCAAGTATGGGTCTTATGAAGCCGGGGGCTTCATAAGGATTAATTTATTTTTTAATAAATGACTCGCAACTAATTTGCAAATGCATTTGCTTTCTCTTTTGGCTCTTTTGATGCCTTTAAGTTCTCATGTAATTAAATGCTTCTTCCTTCCTCGGTATTCTCGGAAAGTAATGAAGGAGAAATATTGTCAGTATCAGTAACATCATTAGTAGCAGCTGATGTTGAAGGAATCATCGCAGAAGCTACGAGAAATACATGTATTTATGCTTCTGTAAAATCTCGTTTCTCTCGCCAGATCTCGTTAAAAATGGCCGAGATCTCGCAAGATCTCGTAGAATGAGATTGCATTCCCTCTTAGAGCATTAAAATTCTCTAAGCATCCCCTACCCAAGTGACGCAGGTCCATAATTAAGTATATACGCCTCTGTATTAAGCCGGGTTGACATGGTAAGAGTCAGCTCGGAGCGAGTGCACTCGGATTACTACTCGGACTCGGTGTAAACATTAAATCCGAGTGCACTAGGAAGTGCTACGTATGAAGCTGCCTCGTACAAGTGGACTCGGACATGACTCGGTCCGAGCTGACTCTTATCATGTCAACCCGGATTTAGATGCATTATATTTTCATTGAGGTTATAACACTCATATTTAAAATTATATTTTAATCTGTCCCAAGACATACAGGTATCGAGCGGCTGTATTCGATGGCATCCGTAGCTACACAGGCGTGGCTCATGGGTACGTGCGCGCCTGCTCCGTGATCGCCTGTACCGGGGACACCGTCGATACCTGTGGAAAACGGTAATTAAATACTGATCTTCTTTATAAAAAAACCTAAAAAGTATTTCATTTATTCAGTTTATATAAGGCTGATTACAAGCATGTGAATGTCAAAATCTACGCTATCGCTTGGGAAAATCTGGAGTAAAACAGAGCAGTTATTTGATGGATGCCCTCAGTGAAGACAATAATAATATATTTAGTCAATTTCAAGGGTCATATCATATTCATATGCCCCCTTAGTTTCGAGCACCTTTCAGTTGATGGTGTAGTTTAGCTAGCTGCGAAGATGTTACATTGAGAAGTAGTCGAAATAAGAAATTGGCTATTTGATAAGTAGACCCCTGGCGCCGAAAAGGTTTTTTTTTATCTTAATTTAGTGAGCTTGATCACTGAGTGAACATGTCGCTCAATCACGTTATCTTAAGACTACATAACAAAACATTTTTTTATATTCTATTTTCATAACAATTTTGAACAATTTTAAACAAATTTTTGGCACTGTCTGATAAAGGTGAAGCCAGAATTAAATTACAATAGCCAACCATTCTTATACAATTTTCTAATGACTTCATTCCGGGCACACTCCACCATTACATGATATGCGTCTTCAGGAACACCGCACCTTTCACAATTTGGAGATGGAACCTTTCTCATCATAAATGCAAACTTGTTCAGAGGAATGTGACCAGAACGAAGTCGTAATGCCAAGACTATAATATTGTGATGTATCACAATCGGACGGCATTAGCATTGTGACATTTCGCGATTTTATTTAGTCCCTATTTAGTCGACACCAGCCATTTTAATGTCCCAACTGCTGGGGCACAGGCCTTCCTTATGGGTGGATAAGGAGGATGGGCCATTTCCCACCACGCAGGCCCAATGCGAATTGGTAGGTGTTAACGAATGTAAATTCAGCCGGGACCAACGGCTTAACAAGCCTGCCGAAGCACAGAGGATCTCGAGATAATAAATTTTTGGTAACCCATCCCATGACTGACTCTTGCGAAAGTTGCTCAATCTTCGTAATCGCCGGGCGCTAAACCACTGCGCCACCGAACTCCACCTTATTTAGTACCTGTACCTAACCTCATCATCATAATAATTCTATTTATTAACACAATACACGCCCCCTCAGATCAAATAAAAAAGTAAGATGGAGCGTTGCAAACAATGAAGTGAGGCCGGTTTTTGATGGTACATGTGTGGTGTGTGCGTGAACTGTGTATGTACACAGCCAAGGCGTAGTTTTACAGGCCTCACCGCTTTGTTCGGAAGATTCGGAAGACTCCGTCTTACTTTTTTTATTTGGTCTAAGACACGTCCCATTATATTTTACAGATTCCCCAATTACAACCCGAAATCCACAGCAGTCTTTCACGAGCTGAGTATCATCGCTACAGTGGCGACATCGGTCATGGACCCTGAAGTGGAAGCTAGGGACACTGTCTTCTTCCCCCTCTCTCTAGACACATCGATAATGCCTTTAGAGCCTGAATACTATACATACAGTGAAGACAAGAATGGACCAAGGACAACATACTCTTTGTTCTTGGATAGAAGTGACAGGGAACTATACAGTTTTGCTGTATGGGGAAGAGCGTTCTATAAAGATACTGATATACCAGAAGTAATTACTACGACTGAGGATCCAAACGTAATTATTACGACTGAGGATCCAGACGTTATTATTACGACTGAGGATCCAGACGTAATTATTACGACTGAGGAACCAGACAATCCAGACACGACTGTTATAGATGAAAATGAAAATGGTGATGGTTCGTCTGTAACACACTTGATAGCAAAAACCTTGTTGATACCAGTATTATTGTTGTTGATTACAAATAATTAAACTAAGATTGTGATAACTGTGATTAAATTATTAAAGATTAATGTAATATACTAAACTTGGAAGCAGTGTTTTATTTAACGAAAAGAGAATCAAAAATTACAGAAACATAATAATAAACTTTTGTAGGAATAAGCTTCGGTTGCGTGAAAAAAATTAAAGTCACTTTTATTTCACAAAAAGGAAGTAACGGCAGAAAGTACCATTTTTAATATCATGTTGTGGTTGTGTTGTGACAGGTGGTGGCTATAAGGAATCAACTCCATTCTCCGTACTGTTTTGTTTAATAATGTAATTCAATTAACAATATTTTTAGCGTTATTTACTTTGTAATAAAGAATATAATCTCTCAAAAATCGGTAATCACGATCGTGACAATCCGACTCAAACTCAACTTTCGATTGTCGAAATACTTTTTTTTTGCATGCGAAACATTATTTTGCGAAAAGCAGCAAAAGTACTGAACACCAAAGCAGCAGAGCTGACAAAATTTCATAATGGGATGTATTCCATATTCACACATTCACATGTACTGGCGGGCAGAAATGCGATTAGCTTTAGTTGCTCTAAATATGGTTTTAACGTTCTGCCATGCCTTTACATGTTGTCAACAGTGATGAGGCTCCTGCAGGAAACCAGAATTCACTTTGGAAAGTCCAACTTGTTCTTACTCAAGTCAAAAATGTTTGCGACAAGTTAGAACGCCAACAAGGCTTCATTCCATAGACAAGCAAATGATTCCATTCTCTGGGATCTATTGTAAATCATAAATAAAAACATGTTTCTATGAAAAATTGTGTATTTATGTACTATTTTAACATGAAAATCTGATATTGTCACGATCGTGCACTAACTAATTTGAGCCTGAGCTAGGGATAAGCAGGGAAAGAAAAGAAAAATATGGGAAAATACGGAAATATACGGGAAAATATGGTAAAATTCCAAAAACGCGGGAAAATACTCTTTGCTATGAATTCAGTTACATATGATACCAATATTTTTCTTTGGAACGTGTTTTTAGTGATATTGTACTATAATATGTATGATCCAAACATCTAATTAGCAATCAAAAACAACTCAATAAATTCAAACACTTGTACTTGTATCTGATTAATAGCATTTATTTCATCATCATCATTTATCAGTCACATTTAATTAAGTAAATATAATTGTATCTACTGTCAATTTTCGATTAAGGAAATAAAAAATGTCAATCAACAATAACAAAAGCTGTCGAGTTCAGATAGATAACGCACAAGCGCTTGGCCGCTATTACGCCTGATGGTAATCGATGATGCGATCTACAATGAAACGCGCTTGCCTAAAGATACCTATTCACACGCGACTTGAAGGCAAACATATTGTACCTATCGGGTAACACAGACTCAGGCAAGGAGTTCCACTCTAGCGGTACGGATCTTAGAGCAACGTCGGCTTCCTACGGAACGAAGCCAACGTTGCTCTAACTAAGGTACGGATGATAGAAACAAAACGCTTAGTGCAAGTTTTTTGAATATTTATATTTAGGTACTTAAAAACGGTGGTGCTGATTTTTTTGCTTGCGATATCACAAGCAGACATAGAACGGTTTCTTGCGCTTCTGGAAACAACCAGTATTGATTTTGCTCTCACTATAAACCACGATAAAACAAAAATGATGGTGGTGGATCGTAACAAAACGATTTCAAACTTTGTTAAATTTAGCTCTTTTTGCTGATATGGATTATTTACTATACTTTGAAGTTCTTGATCAACTTGATTAAAGTGATATACCGACACCAAGGAAAAGAAAATCATACAAAAACGCGATTTGATCCTTTTTCCTTAAAAGATGAAGATTTCCGCATAAAATACAGTTTTACCAAGGAATACGCGAGGTATTATATATGTTACCGGCAATGTATGAAATGCAGGCATTGTATACAATGCCTGGCCCTTTTAGGCAATGTATGAAATATAATGAATATTGATATCTATTTCACACATTACCTAGGCAGTGTATACAATGACTAGGCATTGTATAGAATGCCTGCTGGTCTACCGGCAATGTGTATAATAAAAAGATTTTCGAGAATAGATTCGAGGGGGGATCGAGGGGGGCTTGGGGAAAGCTCGAGGGGGGGGGCTTGAGGAAAGCTCGAGGGGGGGCTCGAGGGGGGCTCGAGCGGGGCTCGAGAGGGGCTCGAGGGGGGCTCGAGGGGGGCTCTTTGGAATCGAACCTGTTTTACTCCTGTAGGTCCCGCGTATAGGTTAGAAATTTAAGGCGAGCGCGGAGCGCAGCGGAGCGTGAGCCTTAAATTTCGAGGTTATTTTTTTATAACAGACAACAGAAATATACTTATTTTACACATTGCCGGTGGACCAGCAGGCATTGTATACAATGCCTAGGCAAAGTATAAAATGAATTATATTTCATACATTGCCTGATCGTTTTAGGCATTGTATACAATGCCTAGGCATTGTATACAATGCCGGATTATACACATTGCCGGTAACATATACAACGCGAGGAATACAACGACGCCTTCAGGGTTCTAATGGGACTCCCGCGTCGCTGTAGTGCATCTGGTATGTTTGCGGAGGCGCGGGTTGACGGCTTTTCTACAATTGTTCGAAAGCGTTGTGCGTCCCTGTTAAACAGAGTCTGTTAAACAGAGTGAGAAACAGCAGCAATACCATCCTGAAGGCGTTGTTAGTCGAGCGCTGGGACTCTGCCTTCCTGAGACTGTGGGCTGACCGGCACGCTAATATCGCAAAATATAACGTGTGAAAATGAATAGTTAATGTAATGTATTTCAATAATTCTATTCTATTCAAATCAAATTAATTCTATATAATATTATAATATTTATTACTGTAAATTACTAACATAGTTTTAAGGTATTTTTTTGTAACTAACACTATGGACATCGTTTCTGAAATAAAATTATTATTATTATTATTATTATTATCGTCGAATTGATCAGAGGTGGCTTGGTACTATGGAAACTTAAACTGTCACTATCACTCACGGGACCTAGTTAAACTGATGAATAAAAATAAAGTTTTATGATTATTTCGATGTTGTTTCTAGAGCATACAAGGCAATGAAACTGGTCAATCAGCCTACAATTTATTAAAGAAACCGTATCTAATAAAAATGCACTAGTTTTTAACTCGATATATTTTATTTTATAGACATAACCTTTAAAACAAAATAGTTCTTCGTTGTTCTTAAGTTTTTAATCGATGCAGTTTCTTCAGGTTAGGATAGGGCAAAGCAAAGTATTAGAGTAAGACAGTTAACACAAAAAGTTTCAGATCAAAAAGTTAACTAATTACCTACAGAAAACAGCTAAAGAGCCATGCTAATACAACGCTTGGCTGAGGCAAGGGAATCTAAAGGGAATCATTAAAAACATCAAATTTAAAATGTACAGAATTATGAGCCGCACACATACGAAACAACGGAGAGTGATGACCGAGACGAGTCTTACACACCGGAAGTGAGAAAGTCTTTCGATTTTGGAGACGACTAGCACTGCGTGGGACTAAAAGTTGCAAGCGCTCTAAGATGTCGGGAGAATCCACGAGACCATTTACCAATTTAAATACAAAAAGTATATCTGAAGATTTTCTGCAGCTGTACAAAGGTGTTAAGCAGTAATTGGAAAGACGGGCTTCATACGACTGTAGGAGATGACACTTATTGTCAGCATAGCTAAGGTGGTACAGAAAGCGTTTCTGTACACGCTCCAATCTATCAGAGTGAACTTGGTATCCAGGATTCCATACAGTGCTACAGTATTCCAAGATACTGCGCACAATGCTGTTGAAAACAAGAATCGTGATCTGAGAATCCTTTAATATTTTCATTTGACGTGTGATGAAACCATTAAGCTTGGATGTCTTTTTAGGGTTCCGTACCTCAAAAGGAAAAAACGGAACCCTTATAGGATCACTTTGTTGTCCGTCTGTCTGTCTGTCCGTCCGTCCGTCTGTCTGTCAAGACCCTTTATCTCGGGAACGCGTGGAGGTATCGAGTTGAAATTTAAACCATATACTAAGGTCTACGGTCCCTTGAAGCTGTAAAAAAATCAAACTTCTAAGTTAGCGTAAAAAAAAGATACTGCCGTTTAGGGCGCAAAAAATGCATTTTCGAGACTCTCAAAGGAATCAAAATTCATAGAGTACTTCCCGTTGACCTAGGACTATGAAATTTGGCAGGTAATAGCGTCTTATACTACACTTACAGGAATAAATCTGAAAACTGTATATTTGTAATTAAATCATAAAAAATATGGTAATTAAAATACGTAATTATTAATTATCTTGGTGAAACAACGGTATGCGCGGTCATAGCTTAACTTCTAATTACTTTTGTGATAATCGCGCTACTAATTCTTTTTAAAATATCAATATTTATTATTATTAATTATTCAGATCCTTTCAAATATTGTTATAGTTAATTACTTATAAAAATAAAATTAAAAAGTAATAAATTTGGCTCTAAATATTTTCGCAACATGGCGGTATGTCACGCTGCATGACAGGGGTGCGTTCGTAAAGCTCGCTCGACGACGCTCGACGACATGTCCGCGTTCTAAAACCACCACCGGGGCGATCGCCCGACGATCACTAGGTATAGCCGTTCGTAAACGACGCCCGGCGAACGCACCGGTCACCCCACGAAGTAGGTGGGTGAAATTCGCTCTGACGTTTTATTTGACAGTTGACACGTCTTCTTTGTTTATAAAAATTAATTTTCATTTTATTGTTTGTTGCATTTCGCGCTTCATTAATATCAAAATTAACAAATAAGACAGTGAAAGCTATGCAGTGTCGTTCGTAAACGTCGGATGACGAACGTCGCGTCGCACGCCTTGGAGTGAAGGTCCGACTTCGAGCCTCGTTTACGAACGCACCCCAGGGGGTCAAAGAGTAAAACAATCAACGGAGTGCATTCCAGCAGACCAATAGCTATCATATCACCACAGAGTAGGTATATAACAATCAGCGCGTTTTTCACACCGATAAGACGTGACTCGAACGGGATGGAAACAGACTTTCGGAGGAAGGGTCTTGTTGGAATACACCCATTTTCTCTAATAACACCATTTCACAGAACATTATACAGTGTACTATTGATATACAGCGCCATCTGTTGACAATTAGCAGTACTTGTATTTTATACAGGTGCGGTGGGTTTGTAATTATTTATTTTTTCTCAAACATGCTTGGAAATTCGAACATTATTTTGACAAACTTCTTCGTGCTAAATCGGAGTTTACGGACAGACCTAATCCGCGCCGTCAATATTTGTATGAGAATCCATTACTAACGTGTAATAATGTATTTTTATACAAAAATTGACGGCGTCTGTCCGGCAATGTTTCTATTAAAACTCATTACACACGTGTAATTCAGATATGGAGCGAACTTTTCAATGAAACACAAATACTTATAGGTATCAAATGTCCCTTGATGAGCGAGAAAATTTTTTTTTTAAATATTCGGTATACTGGTATCACGTGAAAGGCCTTGATGAGCACATTCCAAAAAAACTGAAAAAAAATAAAAACGAAAAAAAATATGTTTTGGTGCAATATGGGTATCAAATGAAAGGCCTTGATGAGCGCATTCCAAAAAGATGAAAAAAAAAAACGAAAAAAAATTTTTTTTTTTCAATATGGGTATCAAATGAAAGGCCTTGATGAGCATATTCCAAAAAACTGAAAAAAAAAACGAAAGAATTTTTTTTTTGCAGTATGGGTATCAAATGAAAGGCCTTGATGAGCACTTTCCAAAAAACTGAAAAAAATGAAATACTGGAAATAAATGAAAAAAACCAGAAAAAATATTTTTTTTTTTCAATATGGGTATCAAATGAAAGGCCTTTATGTGCACATTCCAAAAAGATTAAAAAAATCTTTCCATTTTCTTTTTTCAATTACTGTAATTTAAAATAAAAATAAAAAGCTTAAAACTTTTAAAACTAAAAAGTTAAAAGTTTATAAGCTACTTGGTTTGAATTTCCGCGCATTATTTGAGAAAAGTGAAAGAAAGTTTGAGTGCCGCTGCAGTAATGTACTATTCCATTTCAAACCTTCGCCCGTGGTCAGTTCTTTGTCGTAATCCCTGGAAGGGTTATTTTCTACGTGGCGACAAAGGATTTCAAATGGTTATCTATATATAGCAGTCAATTCTAAATGTTTTTGCGCGAATCACTTAAAAACTGCTGAACGGATTTTGATGGTATTTTTTTACAGTTTGGTAGCTTGGAGTCCAACTTATAATCTAAGCAATTTTTCACATAATTCCGGTAGGTAGAACCTGGGATGAAGCTTGAACTCTCCGTAGTACAGTTTTCATATAAAAAAAACTAATAACTACCAACCACTTTTTTTCAAAATATTTCCTTTGTACCGACACAACTTTTCTATAGCTTTATTTTATGTATAGATGTAGGTCTGTACGGAACCCTCGGTGGGTGAGCCCGACTCGCACTTGTCCGGTTTTTTTATGATGCCATCGATATGCTGAGTAAAGCTTAGTTTGCTGTCAATAATCACACCTAGGTCTCGTATACTCAAAACTTCTTTTAAGGAACGTTGTTGATAAGATAGGTAGTGTAGTGTACTCCCTGTAACAGGCAGCACTGGCTCGTTCTTACGCCAGCGGTGCAGGCAGGCCTCCTTCACTCGCTCAAGGTCGCGCGATAAGCACCTACCGCTAGCCGTTCGTTCGAACGAACAAGTGAGCAGAGGGCCGCCACACGCCCGCCTGCGTAGTCGTGCGGCATCTTATTCCCCGCGTAGATATTGCCTCTTTATAATAGTAACAATGTCGAATCAACATTACTGTGCCGTGTACGGATGTCAAAATCGAAAAACCAATAAACAATTGTCGTTTAACACATTATGAAATATGCTACGCAGTTCATTTGAAACGGGACAGCCCTAGCGTTGCGTCGTCAGAAAAGGTAAGAGCACGCGATAGAAAGAGAGGCAACTACTAGGTGAACTGCGCGACCTGAATTGCACTTTATTGTGTCGGAGATAAAGTCGCTATTTATTTAAATGACTTTGCCGAGTGCTGCTTCTGTACTTGTACTATTAGTTATTCTGTGGTGCAGGTAGGATCACACAAACACAGTCTGCTCTTGCCCATGGCTCGCACGTGACTGGCTACCCCACCGCCCGCGCAACCGAGATAGTGTGTGACATCTGTCAATGACATTGACAGTATGCTGTGCATACACTACAGGTAGCATTAATTGACTGTACCTTCCTCGTAAACCGAATAACAAAACATTTATTAGAATTAAAGACCATGCCGTTACCATCACACCAATTTTGAACTTTACAAATAGGTATCAAGCTGAAGTGCAGATTTTGGTAATTTCCAAAAATAAGGTCTAAATCTAAATAGACCTGAAAGGGATAAAACAATTCAAAGCAAATTCATTTCAGAAAACGTAACACAGATCGATGTTTTGATATTAATTTGATTTGATATGTTTGCCTGGCATGAAGAAGATAGACTTTACAGATCGTGCGAGACGATCAAGTGACGTTATATTGTCATTGAATACTGTTATCAACTCCATTTTCCTGACGACCGTTAAATGCTTAAGTTTAAGTTGGAATGTACCTGAACTATTTATTTAATAAAAATTTACAAGCAATCAGCAAAGCATATAAAATACTAGATAACCTTAAACCTAGGTGTGGGTTGCCGGGCGGCCACTGGGTTACATTGGGGTGATTTCCACAAGGATCCCCCATGACCAGTCAGCAGCGAGAGGGCAAATATCGGAGGTTTTAGTGGGTATTCCACCCCGCCGAGATCCCACCGAGCCACTCGGCTGGGTGGGATTAGGGAGGCGGTCGTGGAGGGAGCCGAACCGTTCAACGTTGTGGTCCCGTCCAGGGGGGGTATTACAACCTTTAAAAACTTGCCAGGTTTATGAATTGCTATAGTTACATCTCTTTCTCGCTGTATAGCAATTAAAAGAGATAGATTGATAGCCAGTCAGAAAACTGCCAGGAAATAATATGTCATAATACGGCCCCAGGTGGGTCCCTAATACTATAATTTCACAAAAACAAGATTACCTTGAACCTGCACTGGAATCAGTTACGCCTGGGATGGCGAGGCCTTGTGGTCGTTGTTAACAAGGACCTCACACTGTCTTATTAACCGATAGAGACGGGTGGTATCTACTTGCGAATGCGAAAACCATTTAGGCTCCAGTTACCATCTTGAGAATGTTATATTCGTCGAGCTGTCACGAAGCGGAGACTTCTGTGAATATATCGTCGGTCCAATACTAAACTTGCCAATCTGCAAATGTCAAACTTTTTAGTAGAGCGAAATAAAAACAAAAATTGGTCCTGTAAATCAGATTTTATAAGTATTTTTTCAAGTTCGTAAATTTAGAAGTCAAAAATAATATACTTTAAGTAGATATTGATAAAATTATAAATTTAACATTATTTACGAAATTAAAGCAGATTGGCCTATTCACAATGGTCAGAATAAGACAAGTAAAATTATTTTAATGTGTTCAAGTAGCCAAAGTGGTAGATAGCTAAATTGACAGCGGTGGCGCATACTATACGACATACATTTTTGAATGTCAACTCGCCAAAGCGCCCTTTAATGTTAAGATTTATTCTATGGTAAATACATTTTTGCCATGGTTAAAGTGGTACTGAATAGCAAGGTGAGTAGCAAAAATAAACGAGTAAGTAAAAGCAAAAATATTTATTGTTAAAAGTGACATAGAAAAATTATAGAATTAAGTATTATAGTTTAAAATTTAAAGACTAACCCGGCCTTACCACAAAAGATTTAAAAACACTGTTCAACATAGACACTGTTTAAATGTGATGCTGTCACTTTTTAGACAGCATATTTTGAAAAAGACGGCATCACATTTAAACAGTTTTAATATTTTTTTGTGGTAAGGCCGTCATTGTTGACAGTGGATAGTGTCACAACGCCACTATTCGCTATTGTCTTCAGTCACGTCAGGTTCAGGAAGAGAGTCTCTTTCAGTTTCTGAGGAAGGAAGATTCTCGTAAAAAGAATGATAAATCCTAGGAATTTGACCATCCTTGCATAGTTTTAAGAGATCAATTTTCTTCTTTGAGGAGATCCTTAATCTTTGTGAATATGCCGGAACGGGGTAGCTGACTGGTTTTCCTCTTTTCTTTTTAAGGTTTATTTCTTGAAATGGTGTGTTTATATCGTATGTGTTTTTTATGAAAATTTTGTCAGGTTCCCCCTTCCGGTATTGCAGCCAAACTGCATCGTGGATTCCAAATCGTCGTTCATTTGACATTTTGCTTTGATATTGATTATGTGAACCAAAATCTTTGAAATCCTCGTGACTTAGTGATGTTACATTAAAAGGCCTTGGGTTAGTTCTTGCTAAGCGAACTAACTGCGCCCATCCATCTGGAGTGTACACAGGTACGTGTTTTGCTTTAGTTTCAATTTTTGAATGAATCGAGTCACACTCCATATGCGTGTGACCGGTTTCAAAAAACTTGTGAT
Source organism: Agriphila geniculea (assembly GCA_943789525.1). NCBI lineage: Eukaryota > Metazoa > Arthropoda > Insecta > Lepidoptera > Crambidae > Agriphila > Agriphila geniculea. The sequence goes on from OX038889.1 coordinate 9,964,407, forward strand.
CAATAATCTGTAAAGTAGCATGTTGTTCAACTGTTAACAAGCACATAGAGCTAAAATGATAATTTTTCTGCTGACCACCACAGCCATCCGACATCATTTTTACATGTTTAATATTATGATGAGCCATAATGTATGTATTGATGCAGGTTGATATTTCAATACTGCCGCGTTTTCCTTCTGTCTCATCCCACATGTAGCATTCTACATCTTGATTCCCTAAATTGTAGACCGTCAAATTATAGACAGCCAATTTTCTCACGTAAAAAAATGGCCCAGCCGCTCCTTTAGGGGTGCTAAGAACAGCTTCCAAATCAAAATTAAAAGCAAGAGTTTTGTCGTTATTTTGAGCTTCCTTTTTATCCTCGTCTCTACAAATCCGTGCTTCATTTTTCCGAACCAAATGCAGTTCATGAGTTTCTTGATTTTTATTTTTTTCTTCAACGTTCATTTCTTTAAACGCCGTACACTGTTTACATAAGTCTTTTTTTGGTTTGTGAAAACTCAGTTTGTAACTTCTAAAAATGGATCGATATTTCTCAAATGACTTTACTTCGGCTGATTGTATTTGGCACTTTTTTTTATAATCATTGTACATTATTGTAATATTAAGCGAGGAATCTAAATATCTTATGACGGAATTGCGACGACAATAGTGAGATTCAACTGCTGGAAAAGATAGAATGTGGTCACGGATAAACGTTTCGTCTTCCTGACTTAACTTATTAGGCGGGGGCTTTTTGCCTCTATAATCTGGGAGTAAAAGGCCTTGTGAATTAAGCTTCTTTAAAGCACCTTTTACAAATCCACCTGTGATATTTAGGGTGTCTAAAAAAAACTCTCGGCAAACAATTTTTTTTTCATTACCTACAGTAAATGTGTAAGTGAGGGTGAAATTCCTGCGGGAATGTCCTTGTGTCGTATCTCGGTTTTTCTTCTTCCTTTCTACGTGGTTTATAATAAAATATCGTTGCTGCTGCAGACTTGGCATGTTCCGAAATTCATTATAAATATTTACCCTCTCATCTTCAGGAACATACGAAATACATTTATGTTTAAGAATAGCTGAACACTTTGCTGGTTTTATGGGTTTGGCTTCCATTATCTTTCCTTTTTTGGTTTTATACAGTTCCCCTTTTAACCGTTTACGCTTTTCAATGTTTACCTTCCACGTACTAGGATTTCTTACTTTTCGCTTTTTTGGAGTTGAACTAATATTACTTTCTTCTAAATTTTCTCCTTCTCTATTTTCTAATGAAATTGAAAAAATCTCGTCTTCTTCTTTTCCCTCCATGTCGTTTAAAGCTTGTGTCAATAATGAAGGAGATCCATTACCATTCCGTGCATCTTTACTAGTGTGCTTCTGACGTTTATTGGTTTGAATATTTTCAGTTTCGTCTGAACTATCATCGCGTACATTTTCATTATATTCTATTTCATAATTAGGATCAGCTACGGAATCGTCACTATCTACAAGTACATCTGTTCTATTCAAAATATTAAAAACTTTATTTGTTTCTGGTGACATGGCAGGAAGAGGGGATGATGGGAAAGAATCATGATGATAGTCAGTACTCTTATCAGCTAAACAATAACTTGTAGAAGGTATTACTAAAATTTTTGGTGCTTCAATATTTTGTTTAGGTGTCAGTGGTGAATAAGCTGGAGCTTCGATGCTCATCTCACCAACCTCACAAAGCTGTTTGTGTAACAGAGAAGTCGGAGTTGGAACTTCAGTGCATGTTTCACCAGGATGTGTCTGAGTGGAATGTGGTATTGAATTAGGAGAATCTATTTTTTCATCTTCAAACTCCAAATGAGCTACTAACAATAAAAACATATTTTTTTATCATCTACACCAGCATAAGATTAATAACTATATTAACATTATCTAGTTGGTAAGCTGTTTTACTGGTTAAAATAATTCATACATACATACATACCACATCTAGTTGTTAAGCTCTTTTTCAGGTTAAAACATTCATACATATTACATACATAACACATCTAGTTGTTAAGCTCTTTTTCAGGTTATAAACATTCATACCATACATACATACATAACACATCTAGTTGTTAAGCTACAAGATACATAACGCATCTAGTTGTTAAGCTCTTTTTCAGATTAAAAACATTCATACATACATACATACATAACACATCTAGTTGTTAAGCTCTTTTTCAGATTAAAAACATTCATACATACATACATAACACATCTAGTTGTTAAGTTCTTTTTCAGATTAAAAAAAATCATACATACATACATACGACGACCTCCGTGGTCGAGTGGTTTGCACGCCGGTTTTCAAGGCGTCACCATCTCTTGAGGCCCCGGGTTCGATCCCCGGCTGGGTCAATGTAGAAAATGAACTTTTCAATATTGTCTCAGGTCTGGGTGTTTGTGATACCACCGTTGTCTCTGATTTCCATAACACAAGTGCTTTAGCTACTTACTTTGGAATCGGAGCAATGTATGTGATGTTGTCAAATATTTATTTATTATTATTATTATATATTATTATTATAACACATCTAGTTGTTAAGCTCTTTTTCAGGTTAAAAACATTCATACCATACATACTTTGATGTTGTAGGTCTCATACCCAGTTATTACGATAGCTACAGTGCCCTCTTCCCAAAACACAACAGTTCAAACAAATAAGTAAAACTTACACGGTATAGCTGCTTGTGCACAATACGGACTAACATCTTTTGTGTTGTTTATAATATCTCTTCCATGTTGGATATCAGCTGTAATATAAAAAAGCAAAACTTAACTAAACTTGCTGTTATACAAATTTTAAGCAGATTAAACAAACATTTTCTTGCCGCATTCAAACGTTAATTCAACAACCATCACAATAATCACAAAAACAAGCTAAGTAATTAGGTATCACACGAAAGCTGACATCGCTGTATTGGTTAAAATTCAATTTTAGTACAAAACCCACAAGCACAAGCCCCTTGCATAATAAATCACTATGATTACAAACACAGTATAACGACTTACATGACATTGACTCCAGTATTAAAAAGGTAAAGTTCCAGGTTTAAAAATATCCTAATAAAAGTAAAAATACCTACATTAACTGCATATAGGTATGCACGTATTTGTCAAGTGTCATCGAATAAAAAAAGCATTTAAGTACTTACAAATAATAACTAACATTACAATTTACAGTAAATGTATTTAACAAGTTTTTCAAGAAGTATTATTTTTAGGTTATAAAACGTTACAAATCATACCTGGACAATTATTTTCTTCGTCTGAACTACTCGTAATATAAACGCCTGCATTTTTCAGTATTTGATGCACACGTCGTCGCTTCATGTTTTATTTTATATTATTTATCAAAATTTCGCAAACACTTGTAACTGTAGCACTTACCAACGAGCGTTATGGAGCGAATGAATGACAATGAATGAATGAACCACCGACCGCCTTGCCTTCCTTTCCTTGTCTATGATGCGCTTGCGTCACAGATTACGTAAGTACTTGCGTAGAGATTTCCAAGCTGAATATCGATACTTAGGGATGTCTGTGTGTATCCATTCTACCACTTTGGCGAAGAGAATACTGTGAAATTAAGTTTTCTTAAATTTTTAAAATTTAAGTTGTCTGAACGCGTAATGTATTCAAACTGCCATTTAGACTAGTTGATCACTGTGAAGTAAAGTACTTATAGTACTTTTTGAACCAAGGTAAACCATACAATTTGGCATTAAGACTAGTTGATCACTGTGAAGTTAAGTACTCATAGTACTCTTTGAATCAAGGTAAAGTATTCAATCTGACAATTAGACTAGTTGATCATTGTGAAGTTAATTATTAATAGTACTCTTAGAACCGAGGTAAAGTATTCAATCTGCCATTTAGACTACTTGATCACTGTGAAGATAGTACTCATAGTACTCTTTGAACTAAGGTAAAGTATTCAATCTGCCATTTCGACTAGTTGATCACTGTTAAATTAAGTACTCATAGTACTCTTTAAACCAAGGTAACATACTCAATCTGTCACATAGGTCAGTAGAACACGGCGATATTTTTGTAAGTAACAGTTTTTTGTTTCGGTAAACTGAACTATAAATCACATAGATTAGTTTACTTTTGCACTGACTGTAGACTTGGCAGATAAGCATTAGTGAAAAGCCATTTATCTCGTCGATTATTAAACCTACAGATACATGATTTTACCACATTGTAAATAAATAAGAGTTATTAATATTGGTATATTTAAGTCAAAACTGCCAAAATTGCAGATTGGCTAGTTTACTATTGGACCGACGATATCCTCTCACTAGAGAAGCGTAACACATATTAACAGTTAATACATACAAACACTCCGATATGCAGACAACGATAGATCTGATATCGACTTATCAGACTTTATCGCTATATAAAACCTGAAACGGAAACGATTGATATGTAATCTATTGAAAAAAGACAATGTTCCCAAGCGGAATATTAAACGAAAAAACGTAAATTTTCCTCAATTAGACAGTATCACTCTCATAGTTGATTGATAAAAATCAATAAACAAACTTCACACTGCACAATCTGCACAATTTTATTTTTTATGATGTTTTTTATAATTTTCAGAACATGAAACAGTAAAAAAATATAGTTTTTGTGGAAAAAGTTCTTTTACATTGCCAAGTTAATGTGTTGTTAACAGGCGCGGTCGCAGCCTGAAATTTTGGGGGGGTCACTAATAATAATAATTGCTTTTTTGTAAATTGTTAGATGCTTTTTCTATGTGACATGTACGATTTTGGGGGGGGGTCATGTCCCCTGTGCCCCCCCCCCCCCCCCCTCGGACCGCGCCTGGTTGTTAACGTATAATGCAAACCATGTTATGGAATCTCGGTACACATTTCTATGGGGCTCATTTACAAAAGAATTTTAAATTTGACAGACAAAACTATCATTTTTGTCTCTCCAATAAAACAAGTATGAAATACCTATGCGTTTGAAATCATTGTATTAAAAACCGACATGTTTTTCCTCAACACAGATCAATGAATGTCTTGCGCGAATGACGACGGTGAATGATACATCTTCAATCGGAGCATCAATTGCTCATCATTCTAAAGCTTCAATTACGTAAAAATTTACAATCTTTTAACTCAAAACTAACGAATCAAAAGTTTCGGGCGACATTCATGAATTGTTGTCTTTAAAATAATTCTAGAATCTAGTGCAATCAACTTCTCAGTGGATAACAAAATATGGGCAACTAACGTCTCAGTCCTCTTTACCCGCCATAAGCAGACCGTCATTAAATATCCTCTGGCATCTATCCTCATTCCCCATCCCCTATCCCAAAATATTCCATATCCATATTCTCTACCTAACCCTACCGCTACCCTACCCTACCCTTACTTCCTACATATTTTTTGTGGAATATAGTATTAGTACCCGTAAAGATTTCCAAGGTAACAAAATAATTTAGAAAAACGTTTTCCTTAAACTGCGTCTTACGAATATTATAGTTAATAATCTTTATCAGTTACGTTATATTATGCTTAAACACAGTGATAAGAGGATTAAACTGACTATCATTATTTTCCGCACGTCTCTTAATATCTTATATCGTTTAAATACATATAAAAGTGGGACAAGTTTATCTTTCATACAAGAACGATCATTTAAAGGTTAGCAACATAAGCGAGAAGTAAACCAATATTTTGTTGCGTTAATTTTAATATAAACAATTAGAAAAAATGGTGCAAGCAAAACGTGTACTGGCAATATACACGGGGGGGACGTTTGGAATGCTGAAAAATGAAAAAGGAGGTAAGTTTTTAAAGGTTTTTTATTTCCTATTTCGATATAGTCTGCGATTTCTTAAGAAACTTTCTTCGTAGTCGTAGCATTGTACCGTAGCTACAAGAAGTTTTTTCTCTTAATTTTTTTTGGATCAGCATGCGAAGAAGATTATCGACATAGAAAATTTAAAATCGAATTGATCAAAATGTTTGGAACAGCTGATTTTTTTTCGCGATTTCAATGTTGGTCCCATAGTAAAAATTGTTTGTATGCATGAGTACATTGACCCCTTAAAGTTATGTGCACTATTTAAGAAGGACCTTAATTATGATCGTCGAAAACATACCAATAAAAAATAACTTGCTTCTTAGCGTCAATACGAACCCATCAAGTAATTTCGATCTCTCTCGGTTCGTTACTTTATTAATAAAAATATAATGTTATATTGTTTGTAAGTACTTGTATAATTTTAATTCAATTAGTAAATTCATGACAATAGCCGGACATTTCGCGTATTAAGGCTTTAACATGCCTCAATCCGAGCGGGTCGATTCGTGATGGTGTGAAATCGAACGTAACTCTATTCACTTTGGGTTCAAATCAGTGCGCGTTCTAACGCGGCGGTTGCGTTGAGAACTAGCACCGAATTCTCAATTTTTACATGTTTTTATTAAATTTCTTCGCTTTCAAGTTAGTTAAAAAAAGTCTGTTCAATTAAGATTGAAGGTATTAACATTGCCGATTTTTATGTATTGGTTTAAACATAAACGAATGTTTTGTTTCCGAGAAATTTAGCAAATAGGACCAGAAACAGGGTCCACGGAATATTTTTTTACATCAAAGCTGGTAACATTTTTACAAATGCTTTCAATTGAATCTATTGTGTATTATTCCAAGTACATTATATATTTTTTCCATGATAGCTTTACGCGCGTAATCTTTCAATAATTTGAATTGAATATTGGGATTTGACCCTTCTTAGCGCCTTAATAAGGTAATTAGGTTTATACCTAATTTTTTACCTTTTAAATGATACACTTTATAGTGTATCATTTAAAAGAAATATCAAGGGGTAAAATACTTTATCATGCTGAAGTGTATCGTAAGTAGTTCAAATAGTACTAACATACCTACTATTATCATTTTCTTATCTATGAGACTTGTAAAATTGATATGTGTTTCTTATTGTAAGTCGCGGGCATCAGCTAGTTTGTAATAATAAAGTATGGGCGAAATTAGGTCGCATGTATGAAATAAATATATAAGATCGAAATTATTAAATAAAAGAAGAACACAACGTTATGTAAAACAAAATGACGGGAATCTCTTTTATTCTATGAATAAAATTTTTCAGCATAGGTTTGATCGAACTATTTTAAAAATGAGTGCGTCCAGCAACGAATACAGTTGTCTAACTTCAAAAGAGTTGAGAGAATAAGTTTCTAATGCTGAATTTAGCTTTTTACCAGGAATGTTTAAGCAATTGAAGGGGCTGCGGTGCGATCTAAATGCTTCATTTAACACGTTCGCTGCGGCATGACTTTCCATTCCTTCGGTACAAGGCCTATACACCTGGTAATAAAACTTCCATTGTGGCGGCACAAGGCTTATAGACCCTGTAACATTTAAGAAACTTTAAATCCTTTTTTGGCTTCATGCAAAAAGATATATGATTTTTTTGCTTTGAATATAAATAACAATGAACTAATTGACATACACCTGAAGGCGTTCGTTAACAGCTTGCTTAGTTTAAAAATTAAAGCTATATTTAAATACAGGGTTTATGCACCCTGCGCCGCACTGAATATGGGAAATCTGGTGCGTATTTTAGGGATGTGAAATAAAACATCGATAATCTTAATTAAGGTTAATATAATGAAAAAAAGATAAAACAAATATGATTTAATGTTTTTCAATAAAACATGGGTAACAAAAGTTTTTTTTTTGCATTGTACACATTTAGTTAAAAAAATAACTTTTTTGTCAGCTTGGCGGCTGGTTAAAAAGGTTTGGAGGTTATCGTAACATCCGACACAATTCCTCTTCTTAACACCTTTTACCAAATTGTGTTTATCAAGTTTTCGATGCGGGTTCTGAAAAGATAAATTACATACACACAAATCTTTCCTCTTTATAATATTAGTATAGATAGAGTATAGAAGTATAGATACGCACTAAATGTTACTTTTCTGTAATAAAACAGAGAACAAAAACCTGCCTATACCCACGGGAAACGTAATTAGGTAAATAAAATAAATAGTAATGATGACTCACCTGTCTTTGATAAATCAATGTATGATTAGATTTAATATTCACTGCATCACTGTCCTCACAAACATCATAGACAATTTTTTGTGGCACCTTTTGGTTGGTCTTGACGCCACGTCGACGCGTGCGTTTCGTGATGAATGCAAGCCAACACTAGCCGCGTGAAGCAAGCGCGGGGTGCGGTACCAGGTGCGCGGAGTACAAGGTGCTTCGACCAGGTTACGCACTGTGATGAAATTTTATTTCATCCATGCGGTGCCAGGTCTAAAAACCTGGTATTAAGATAGGTACACCATTGGATTCTATTTTAAGAATACATCTTAGATATATATTCATCTCTTTCCTACACCGAACCAAGTTAAAGTTATGCCTTCCGCAAGACAAGGAAGTCTATACTTTTCTTAGCCGCACTGTAAGCGAGGCGTAAAGACCTGGTTTCGCACTCAACGTGTTAAATGTTTTCATAAAAATATTTTGTAGTTTCATTTTTTATGTTTGTATTTTGTAGTTTCAGATATAAAAAAACCGGTCAAGAGCGAGTCGGACTCGCGCACCGAGGGTTCCGTACAATCATAAATATATTTGGATATGTTATTTTAGGACAGTCTTTAAAAAAGTAGGATAAACGGCAGACAGGTGGAAGGGCGAACAGGCGGACAGTTAATTTACAAATGCTGCTTATGGTGACTGAAAAACGTTTCAGCCACTCCACATTGCAAAATGTTTATATTACTAGTCCATCAGCCATTTTAATGTCCCCACTGCTGGGGCACAGGCCTTCCTTATGGGTGGATAAGGAGGACGGGCCATAACCCACCACGCGGGCCCAATGCGGATTGGTGGGTGTTAACGACTGCAAATGCAGCTGGGACCAACGGCTTAACGTGCCTTCCGAAGCACGGAGGAGCTCGAGATAATAAATTTTTGGTCACCCATCCCATGACCGAACCTTGCGAAAGTTGCTTAACATCCGCAATCGCTGGTCCAGGCGCTAAACCACTGCGCCACCGAGCTCCTCGTTATTATTATATTACTATATAGTAATATATATAATTACTTAGTAAAGTATGAACTTATTCTTCGTTTATTCGTACGGCAAATAGTAGGTAATTATATTTGAACCAGCCACCAATTTATTATTGTAGTGTTAGGTTGCGCCATCTCTTGACCCATAGTGGAACTACTTTTTGCCCTTAGGTTAGCATGCTTAGGACAGCGCCATCTGTTGACTGGTAGTGAAACTAAAAAAAATATGTTTGTTTTTTGAATTTCTAAAAAAGTGTGTTATATTGAGACATCATTTTATTTTTCCTGTAATCTTTACATAAACTACTATCACATAGAATTATTTCAGATTTTTCTCTTTGCAAACTTCGGAGATAAGGGGGGGGGGAACGGTATTTTTTTTTACATTTTTCATCATAAGTCGAAAACTATGCGGCCTAAGAAAAAAGAAAAAATTGTTTTAAAATGTGCAAACAGCGTTCTTTCATATGATACCCCACATGCCCTAATCACCTCACTTAAAATTTATAAGACCCCTTTTCAGTCCCTGTTGTAAAAAAATATTAATTTTATTATTTCTTTCTTATTTGCAAAATAGTTGGGCAAATGTCATCTAAAACTATTCCAAATTTCAAGTTGATACCATTAGTAGTTCTCGAGATATCCAGCTGTGACAGACAGACAGACAGACAGACAGACAGACAGACAGACAGACAGACAGACAGACAGACAGACAGACTGAGTCACACCATAAGGGTTCCTTTTTTACCATTTTGGTACGGAACCCTAAAAAGATGAATCTTTATTTATTAACAATTCTTGTTTGACATAACATTATAACAATGTCCCACAAAACTATTCAGACCACAGAATCAAATTGAACCGTGATTCAGGCAGTTTGATTATAATTATTAGCTCCCTGACCTACGTCCACACGTTGTTGGGCCAAACCTTGGCCAATGCGATTAACTATTTAAATATTGTGAGAAAGTTACGTAAAAATTGACGTTTTTTCCTTGTTTGCAAGCGTCACCACAGAATATATGATAGACTGCGTCACTACTACCGTGTGAACTCAGATAACAGTTGTTTACTCACATGATACAATTTTTTATTACTGATATACAATGCAATACACATTCACTGTTTACCTGGATCACTATTGTCTTATCGCCCATTATATATTTTTTATTAAAATAAACACGCGGAATTATTAATTTAGTTTTAGATTTTTGCACCCGATATGCTTGTTTACTACCACCTACCTACTTTTATATATATGATACCGTTAGAGTACGGAATCCGTTAATCTGCAGATTAACTGGTCGAGTCGGTTAAAGTGCGGAATTATTCTTAAAGTAGACGAAATCGTCTACTTTAAGAATAATTCGGAATATTCGTGCGGAAATCCGCACTTTAACTAGTTAATCTGCAGATTAACGGATGCTACACCGTTAAAGTGCGGAATACAGTAAGTGAAATAGCCAAGGCTTCAGGAAATTTAAGTAAAAGACCTATATTGAAAGTTTATTTTACAAAACCTTCGTTTCTGGCGCTTCGCCGGCCGCTCCCGCGGCACGCTCGCTCCGCTCGCTCGGCTCGCGCGTTTTTGGTCACAATACTAACCTAACCTAACCTAATGACCTCTTTAAGACTTTTCCAGGGCGGGGGGCTTCGCCCCTGCGCCCTCCCCGTCTTCCCGCTTTAGTGACAACCCCATTTTATGTTATTACACATTTTTTTCAATAAAAGAACCTGTTTCCGTACTTTAACTGATCTGAGGGAATCTGCAGATTACCTAGTTAAAGTACGAAATAAATCAATTTTCCGCACTTTAACTGAATCGACCAGTGAATCTGCACTAATTCACTGATTTCCGCACTCTAACGGTGACATTTATACATATGTTAAAACTTTACTTCTAAAAAGCAACTCTTCTCTAAACATGCCAAAATATTCTAAGGAAACCCAATTAAAATACTATTCATTTCATTCTTAAATTAGACTTGTGCCACTGTAGTCTGCTATTTTGATCACTGGTTCATCAAATCAAATCAGATCAAAAACGCAGGCGCGGTCGCAGCCCGAAATTTGGGGGGGGGGTCACTAATAATAATACAATTGCTTTTTTGTAATTTTTAGAAGCTTTCTATGGGACATCTACGATTTGGGGGGGGGGGGGTCATGTCCCCTGTGACCCCCCCTCTGGGACCGGGCCTGTAAAAACGCAGATCTCAGTTATTGCAAATAGACCAAATTCTCCCCAGTGCTCGTTTGTCCTATCTGTGACCTAAGGCCTGTGCCCCAACAGTGGGGACATTTAAAAAAATGTCTGCCCCCTAGCATGACCACCGAATGCGATATGATATAGCGAGCGATTTATCACGTTTAACTGTCAAAAGGCAATGGATTTTAACAGTCGAGTGTCGATAAAACGCTATATCACGCGATGTTATATCGTGTTTCGATAGTTATACGGTCATGCTGCCTGCCTAGCATGACCGATTATAGGATTTTATCGACACTCAACTGTCAAATTCCTTTGTCTTTTTGACAGTTAAACGTGATAAAATGCTATATAAATCACGCGATATAAATCGGTCATGCTAGGCAGGCTGATCGATACTTAGTAAAAGACACTTACTTGACTGTTATCGGCGTTTTCAGTGTTGGTGCCACAGAAAAACATAGAGCAGGTAATTCGCAAGCTGCCACAGTTGCATGACGAGGAATACTGGAAGCAGCATCTTGCGAGAACAGATTTGGCTGACTACTTAGCTTTACCTGGTAAGACAGAAAAAAAAAAATAGATTTTATCTATACAAGCAACATGAAAGCCGGCTTTTCTTGATCTTTTAAACACCACATGTAGAGTGCCTGCTGAGTTGAAGGATGGTTTAATAAGACGCTAGAGTGCCTCTAAGTCCAAAAAACATATCCAATTAGGAATTAATTCCTGAAACAAGAATTCACATAATTATTTTTATTGACTTTTTCAGATGGCAAAGACACAGAAATTAAAGTTTTATACAAAATACACGAATACGATGAACTTAAAGATTCTTCGGATTTCACACTCGACGATTGGATCAAAATGGCTCGCGATGTAAAGGTAATATTATTATTTGAACTAGTTATTATCCAGTTAGAGTACAAATACTTACATACATTTTGAATTCTTTCATTGCACAATACTCGCGATGCTCGTAGTGAACCTTTGTTTTTCTTCTCAGTTTAAGGGGCCATAATAGGAAAAAAAATATGGTTTGCGCGGGCCATATTTTTAAACGTAAAGTTGTAGCCACAAAAAAAACATACGACAAACTAAATAAATTATCTAGTAGCTACAAGTATTAAATTGCATCTAAACCACGCAGATGATTCTAAAAAAAATCTGCATATCATCAAAAGCGCTTGTCGCGGGCCATATTTTTGACGTAAATAATTAGTAAATAATAGCGGAAACGTTTTGAATTCTACATCAAAATACACTTTAACGTACTGTGTAGTTGCTCCAATAACTTTTTTTCAAGAAAGATAATTGTGCTAAAGATAATGATGAAATAAAAATAAATAAATTTAAAAAATATTAAAAATACGACTGCCCTGCCAAAAGCGAACTAAAAAGTTGAATAACAAGTGTCTTTGCAGACGGGGAACCGTTTAGTGCAACAATTTTTAATCAAAGAGGTCCCCCGACTGCAAAGACACTTGTTATTTAACTTTTTAGTTCGCTTTTGTTAGGGCAGTCGTGTTTTTAATGTTTTTTAAATTTATTTATTTTTATTTAACACATTTGGTGACAAATTATATAGTTTTGAAATGTGCTTATTAAGCCTTTCATTTGATGCCCTTATTCTAATAGTTGAAGAAAAAAATTTTTTTTTCACAGTTGAAAATGGCGTAGTACAGTCGCCATAGTGACTTTTTTCAAAAAAATATAGCCATTGTCACTTGGAATGATATAAGGATTCTAACAATACCCTATACATTCAAATCCGTTGAGCCATTTAGAAGCTACGGTGGAAGTTACGTGTAAATAATCATGCGCAAATGTACGAATTGTTTTAATCTGCCTAGATTGTAACTCAATTTTTGTCTAAACTACTCAAATTAATATGATTTTATATGGTGCCAAGCCAACTAACATGTCAATGTATCAAAAACGAAATACGTGTATGATATAAGCAATCACAGAGGCCTGAATTCTTCTTATGAGCCCTCCACATGCATATTGCAAAGAGGGGGAGGCACGGCCTCCTCAGGACGAAAGAGGCTGTGCCTCCCTACACACTCTGAGATTTTGCCGGAAGGCAGCGCCTAGCGCCTCCCCGTAGATTCTGTAGACCGGGCCTGTGCATTTGGAGGGATCATTATACTGATGTCGGTCGCGTATCGTCAGCTCAGCGTTAACCGCCGCGCGTGCAGACCGTGCAGTGCGCGTTAGCAAGTCGTCAGGTCAGCGCTGCACTGTATGCAATCGCAAAGCTTTGTCCAGACTTGTATCATTTTGGCGTATCAGATCACCGTATCTTTACCATACATCGCTAGTTTGGTTGGGCGTGCGTTGATATTACTTCAACGCATGCCCAACCAAACTAGCGATGTATGTTAAAGATACGGTGATCTGATACGCCAAAATGGCCTAGTCTGGAGTCTGGACAAAGCTTAGCGACCGAGACATGCACGATTAGTCGTGTACGTCTCGGTCGCGCATCATCAGCGACATCAGCGCAAGAGAAATCCGGCCCTTATTAGGATTCAAAGTCAAAGTCAAAGTCAAAAATAGCTTTATTCAAATAAACTTAATTATTAAGTACCCTTGAATCGTCTATATTTTCCTACCACCCGTTCAGACTTTTTTAACTGACAAGAAGAACGGGCGCAAGAAACTTATCAGCTTTAACAGCAATAAGTAACGATATTTACAAACTTAAATATCGTTACCAGATAATTACAACAGGGTGACAGGATTATTGGCAACAAAAATAGACTTAGTTATTATACACGCTGAAATTTTAATCATTTGGTTCCCGCCGTGGGGTGGTTCCACTCATGATTACAAACAACTTTTACTATGGGGCCAACTCACCTGCTCGCAAAAAAAATCAGCTGTTCCATACAAAAGTGCAGTACCTACCTACTCGACCTTAATGTATGGAACAGCAGATTTTTTTTTGCGAGCAGGAGAGTTGGCCCCATAGTAAAAGTTGCTTGTAATCATGAGTGGAACCACCATACGGCGGGAACCAGATGATTAAAATTTCAGCGTGTATTACTATCACTGGCAACAAAGTACTTAAAGTAGTTATGTGTTACATCATTTCCACGCATTTTAATCTTTAAGATAATCGTTCACTTTATAATAACCTTTACCCATGAGCATTTTTGGTATGATCAGTTTTTATATTTCAGAGGTTCTATCACGACTACGATGGGTTCGTGCTCCTCCACGGCACCGACACCACGGCTTACGGCGGCTCCATCCTGTCCTTCATGCTGGAGACTGTTGGGAAGACCGTTGTCCTCACGGGAGCTCAGGTTAATATGGTTGACTATGTGTTTCTTCTGAAAGTGATAGTACGGAGATAAAATATTTGCACTTACTCATACTAGGTAACAGTGGCGAGGGGTCGAAATATGGCGAAGGTAATCCGGACCAAAAATAACCACCGCGTGATGCAAGCTTCAAGCGTTTCTTCAGAAGTTAGGGCCTCAATTTCACCATGCAAAAAAGCACTGATAAAATAGTGACAGTCTAGCCCGCGCTACTCTATACTGAGTTGGAATCAGAAATAATAATCATGGAAAACAAAACATTTTATTGAGTTTGTAACTGCTTGTCATCCTTATCGTAGAAAGATATATTATATTGAAAATGTTTAAAAAAACCCATCATGCTAACGTAACCATAACTTCGTAACTAACTTTGGAAAACAATGTTTCGCCGCGCTAGTCAGTTAAACGACAATCCATATTAATTAAAGCCATTATGGCAAATAAAACTTACCGCAATAAACAAATACATGAGATAAACACATTAAAATAAACAAAAACCGGGAAAAAGTATCGATTCTCACTCACTAATTCACTATTTTGATAAAAACTAATCACGTTCCAAACACTCACATAATGATAATGGTAGAAACGTACTATTATACTTCTAAATAAAAATATCTAAGTTGCGATGTATTTTCTTCTATCGTTCTTATTTTGTTTATTTTGCATTTTAAAACTTATTCGTCTCTTTATAACAGAAAGAGAAAAGAAACGTTAACATCGCTTCAAATAGAAAGAGAGAGAAAACTTAAGCCACAGCCGGCCGGCTTGCCTTTCACCATTTTCAACCGAAAGGCACGCGACTGTGGTGCGTTGGTGAGAAAGAGACAGAGTAATAACAATCAACCGTTGCCCGTGGCAACCGCGCCAAGACACAGTGCAAAAAGGAAGCCAAAGGACGTCGGCTTGCCTCAAGGAGATTTTGTACGAAAATTGATTTGATATTCCTTGCACGCGGGGCGCGGCGCGCGCGCGAGCGTTTTTAGAGTAGACAATTTACTTAGAAATTCATAAAAAATAATTGTAGCCATTATTAATTAATCTTACCGAAATGGCGAAAAAAATTAAGTAATGACATGTTATAATGGATCGATGGGGATGGGATTTTAAAAGGTAAGCCGATGGGAATCGGCTTGTATGGACCCTTCGCCACTGCTAGGTAATCATAGCTATGACGACTATCTATCTATCATTATCATCATAATAATTTATCAGCCGAATGATGCCCATTGCTGGGCGAAGGCCTTCCTCAAAGCTGGCCGCATCCAGCGGAATAACTTCTATGTTCCTTCTTTATCATATAAAAATCTAATTGATTGAATGATTGTTGTGATATGGCTTGACACCATTTTTGGAGATTCACCCCCTAAGGGGATGAAATAGGGGAAGAAAGTTTATATGGGACTTTGTATAGGGTTAAACGCAAAGACACCATTTTTGGAGGGTAGATACTTTTCATGGTTTAGGTGAGCACTAAGAAAGGGTTTTGTAAAATTTCCGTTATACAGGGTGCTACAGGGCGTTCCAGTTTGTATGGGAATTTGTATAGGGCTGAAGATATATACACCATTTTTGGAGGGTAGATTCCTTCCATAGTGTAGGTGAGCACTAAGAAAGGGTTTTGGAAATTCCCGTTATACAGGGTGCTACAGGGTGTTCTAGTTTGTATGGGGATTTGTTTAGGGTTGAAACATTGCTGTTAGAGATACCATTTTTGGAGGGTACCTTTCATGGTGTAGGTAAGAAAGGGTTTTGGAAAATTCATGTTAGACAGGGTGCTACAGAGTCTTCCAGTTTGTACATGATTTATTATGGGAAAATTTAAATGTGTGAAATGAGGTCTACTGATAAATACCTAGGTATATTAGTAATCCGTGACTTTCGAAATAAATTCACAACTATCTTAATCACGCGAAGTCGCGGGCAAAAGCTAGTATTTATATTAAAAGGTTTAATATTATGGTACGTAGCAAAAGACCGCATGACAAAAAACCGAATTGTAAGTTCTTTACACATCAAAGGGAAATTTTAAGGCCGTATCCCCCCCCCCTCCCCTTTGTCCACAACTGGGGGATATCGAAAAAAAAAATTTTTTTTCTCTATTCATTTCTTCCCGATATCCCCCAGTGGTGGACAAGGGAATACATCGTCCATACTTTATTTTTCGATATCCACCAGTGGTGGATAAAATAGTGTCACCCACTGTTTGTCCGGGAACGGGAATAAGCCGATTTTAACTTCGTATTGGCTTTCAGGTGCCGATCTTCCAGCCCCGCAGTGATGGCAACAACAACTTCTTCTGCGCCCTTCTAGTAGCCGCCACTCAACACATCCCTGAAGTCACAGTGTTCTTTGGAGCAAAACTTTTCAGAGGAACCAGGTAAGAAAAATATATTTTGAGATTTTTTACCGGCTAGAGAATTACCTGTACCGGCAGTTATAATTAAACTACTTACCTACTCAAATAGCCATATTACTAAAATTAACGCTAGTAGAATAGAATTACAATGTATGGGAATGTCAAGCTTATACGCGCTCCTGTCAATCCCATACATTGTCGCTCTATTCTACTAGCGTTAATTTTAGTCATTTGAGTAGTTGTAATTTACAAACTAACTCAAAATATGGCAGTAAAGCTAGCATAATTGCAGTTAAAGACATCCTAATAAATATATCTGTAGCTAGAAGATTACATGTATAAATCTTTCCCTCTATGTACAGAGTTAAAAAGGTCTCAAACACCCGCATCTACGCGTTCGACTCACCCAACTTCCCGCCTCTACTTGAAGCTAAAACCACCCTGGAGGTAGACCCCAAGATGCTGATCCACCCGTCAGGGTCGGTGCCTGATGAGTGCAGGGTTCACGACAAGCTGTCCTGGAAGGTCTACGTGTTGAAGGTCGCGCCCACTATTACACCGGAGATTATCAGAGCGGCCTGTGAGGGGATGGAAGGTGAGTATGTTGTTTTGTATCATTAAGATATTAAGATACCCAAAACCACCCTGGAGGCAGACCCCAAGATGTTGATCCACCCGCCAGGGTCGGTGCCTGATGAGTGCAGGGTTCACTACAAGCTATCCAGGACGGTCTAGGTGTTGAAGGTCGCACTCATTATTACACAGGAGATTATCAGAGCGGCGTGTGAGGGGATGGATATTTGTTTGTTTGTAGGTATTTAGTTAAAGCATTAGTTCCTAACTGGGGGTAATTACTCCCTCAGGGGTAAAACAGCTGTTCTAGGGGGGTAACAGGGTGGTACCAGTAAGAATATAGAGAGATGGCACTATGGTTCATTTAAAATAACATTTCTTCAATCTTCAATGACACTATTTGCTATGCACTGTGAATGTGATACGGCGGCAACCCCAATCGCTGGGGGTAAAGTCTGCTTCCCTACTAGGTGATATGGGTAACAATATTGAAAAGGTTAGAAACCACTGAGTTAGAGGGTAAACGAAAGGGGTTAATAATCTTACAAAGCATTATCTTCGACTTGTTGAACTGACTGTCGTGCCAAGTGTTTTTTTACTAGATAACAACCCATTTCGGATCAATTGCGATTGTCAATTTTTCCGTCAATTTCATTGTTGGAACAATTGACAATCGCTTCAATTGCACGCGTAAACGATCAATTTTTCCGTCAATGGGCGTCAATTGCGGAAAAATTGACAATCGCAATTGATCGTTACCGGTGGGCTTTAGAAGTTGTTTGTGTGAAACCTGTGAATCCTGTGATGTGCTATTGTTTTACCATTGCTCATAAAATCTATGTAACATAGGATCATCCAGGTAGGCAGTAGGGATCAAGTAGCTATTATTAAGCAATTTCATTATACACAGGTTTGGTGCTAGAAACATACGGGAACGGGAACATACCTATTAAACGGAAGGAGATCTACAAAGAGATAGAGAGGGCCGTGAAAAACAAGGTTCTAGTTGTAAACGTGACCCAGTGCATCAACGGAACCGTACTAGGGAAGCCCTTGTATGAGACTGGACTGGTGAGAATAATTTCATACAATAATAAAATTAATATAATCAGTATTGTTACCGCGAGATATTTTGAATAAAGATATTTTGACTTTATAATAATTGAATTCAATATGTAGAGGTCATTTTAGCGCCTTTAATCTAATGTGCGGTATTATTATTATTAATTCTATTTACCCTTGCTTTAATCTCACAGACTTTCACAATCTGGGTTTCAAGGCCTTTAAGTGTCAATTCTAAAATATTATTTTCCTTTTTAATCTGGGTATTCTGTTTCAGCTATTGCTAGAATGCGGCGTGGTCCCATCCTTTGATATGACGTCGGAAGCAACCTGGGCCAAACTATCATACGTGCTTAGCAAGACTGGACTTAGCTACGAACAGAAAGTTGAGGTGAGAATAGGTCCATGTTAAAAAAAAGTACGGATATAATTACGAACTTATTTGATTTCGGGGGGAACCCCCAATAACCCCGCGTTACGCCCATGAAATAATGGATAATTTCACACACAGGTTCCGAATAAGTACCAATTGAAGTATTTGACAAATATTTTAATTGAAATACTGTTCTATTAAAAATGAGTGTTAAGTTAGGTCCAACTTCTTACCAATTTAACAATTTTGGTTTCACAATATTTTTTATATTTCAGTTTTTTTATTTCATTCAGTTCATGATTTTATGATTGTCTAAATATACGTTTTAATTTCAGCTTATGAAGACTAACATACGAGGAGAGCTGTACAATCCGAATCATGCAAATAAATAGAAAGTAAATTAAGTTATTATAATAGTTGACCTGTACAAATAGTTATTAAAGGTATCGAATAACAAAATCACTTTTATTTCAAAAATAAACATTTATTACACATACGCACACTTATAAATAAAATAATAAAGGAATCAAAGAATAATAATTTGTAATTATAAGAAAATGTCAACTTATTTTAATGAACATTCATGGTATTGTTTACCTATTTGTCTAAATGAAATTAGTTAAAACTTTCCCAACATCTTTAGATCAAAGAAAAGGGCAAAGACACACTAACACTTCACTTCACACAAATAGTACAATCGCAGCCAAAAGCTCTACTTTTAATATCAATATAAAAAGATTCTTAAATTTGTATCGAAGAGAAAATCTCCAAAGCTACCAACTGGATTGTACGAGATATATTAAAAAAATAAGTTTGTACTCATCTAATTAACGGCAGTGCCTTGACATAGAACACTTCGAAATTCCTACGGTAGTCCTATCCTTGTCTAAACAAGTTGACCGCTCTAAACAGTTGTACAAAATCTAATTTATTAAATTACTGTTTAAGTTGTACCGTAATAATAATATCCTGAAAAATATTCTATGATTATAAAGAAGATATACTTTAGCATACAATCGTCGCAGGTCGCACTACATTTCGCTTTTAACTATGATTAATGTAGAATAACAAAAAAACAACAACGTAATAAATTATTACTTAAATGCAACTTGTTGATATTCCTTGGGCTGTTACATACGAAAACTAAGAAATACTAGCGTTTTTTTATTCAAGAAACTTAGCTTTGCTTAATAGGTAACCTCTTTAAGTTTGGGTTTTGTAACTAAGTACACACAAATCTGGTAAATAACTTCGGAAAGCATTAAATCTATGTCATATCTACCAGCCCTCAGTTATCTAAAAAACTATGTTTCGTTCTAAATAAATACCTTATAAGTACTTATATAAATAAGTAATGCTAAGACATTTATTATCACGTTTGACACTTCTGCAATATATAAAAAGTAAAAAACATTGAAAATAAGCTACAGTAGCTACTTTGTACTAAGATTGTACGCTATAAATTAGATAAAGATTATATAAAAATGTAGTAATTAATATTTGAGTAAACGCTTTTGTTCATAACCTTACGGGAAGTAAGCAAAGCATAGAAAATATCCACCATTGAACAGACATATTATGTGAATGAATTGTTGAATGTAAATATTGTGTTTGACACTTAGTGCATTGATCGATTTTATGTAAAATGTAAATTGTAGCTATAGTTTATAACGAAATCACTATGATTTAACATGGACACTTTTTAAGACAATTATCACTCCAACTACTTCATATAAAGTATTATAATAGAATTATAGTGGAGTTTAACTGTAAATTTTGTGATTGTTGCAATAAATTTTATTATTTTTATTTTATTTTATTTTAAAGACCAAAAGACCATCACACACGAACTAATTTTACGTTATATATTGATAGCAATAAGTTATTACAGCCATTTAAATAAACGATGAATCAAAGATACTGCATTGATGTATAGTCGTAAGCAAAATGCGTACTACTTTAGGTGTGTAATTAAGACAAATTAATACGTAAAATCGAAAAACGATTCCAGCAAGGATTTACTAGAGGAATTAAAAAGACACCACAAGAAAGGTTGGTCATAAAATGTTTAGATAAAAACATCAATTTGCCTTATATTTTTCACGTCTAACTGATAACTACCTAAGTTTTAAGTAGGTAGACAAATATTGCACAATACTACTCTTTTACGTATCTTGTAATGCTTATAACTATTTGCACCAAACGTCAAAAATAATAACGAATCGATATTTTATGTCCAAGTAATATCGTGTGTGAGGGGCTTACGGGTAGGGGCAGGCTATGGCACTGAGTGGTGCGGGGAGGTGGTACAAAAACAGCGGAGCTTAGCACACTGTCACTTCCTTCTTCTTGGTCGCTACAAACGACCCAGCACCACCGTCTTCTGGAAATAAAAGAATTTAGGTGTAAATGGAGATAAGAGTAAAACGCTTTAGTTGGTTTGGTATTACCAGCTGGCTTATTCCCGTTGTCAAAAAGTGGGCTTTTGTCCAGCATTGGGGGATATCGGGAATAGTACATTATGATATAAGTGCGGTAATTATCAAAGCGCACGTATGTCATACGACGTTTTATAACATATTTGCGAGGAAATAAATAAAACTCGGACTTTGCACCTTTGCTTGTTTTCCATATGATTAAATTTTGATACGCTTGTAATGTAATGTAAGTATCTTATCGGTAAATTTTTCGGGCAAGAGGCTTAGAGTAGCCTTTTTCGCTGCCTCTGAGACTCCTGGTGGTGTTGAATTAATAAATTCATCACTACTTGACGACATTTTCAATTAAAAACAATACAGCAAAAAAAATAGCAATGCGCGCGCATCAGCACTTTTTTTAAGGCAAAGGCATAAAAAACAGCCAGTATTACTAATAAAGTAAATTAATATTTTTGTGTTTTTGTTACAGATAAATGGTTGTAATTTATTGTCAACATTAATTAAATTAAATAATTAAATGTTTATTTATTTTATTTCCCAAAGTTAATTTTATTCATAAAATGTTGACCTCTTTTCTGACATAAAAACTCTTTGCTAAGATTTAAAAAAGTACCTTTCGTTTTAGACGAAGCATCTTGATAAACCGTGCGGTAATGTAAAGTAAAACGCACGGTTTATCAAGGAAAGGAAACCGTGCGTTTTACTTTACATTACCGCACAAGTTCGTAATGAGATACAATACGATATTGAAATTGGTGTAATAAGAGACCCTTTACGAGCAAATATGTTATAAAAAATATTTATTCTACACACATATCTTGCCGATATCCCCTAGACAACGGGAATAGACCGTCCACACTTTGTCTCCCGATATCCACCAGTGATGGACAAACAGTGGAGGACAACGGGAGTAGGCCTACCAGCCGTGGCTCAATCCGCAGCTTAGGTACACTCGTTCGGCCGCGACGGAGCGTTGACACACGACTAAAATGAGCACACGATTCAGGGTTGGTAGATCCAGATTTTGAAATTTCCCCATATTTAAGAATTCTTTTCCCCAAAATGATCCGTTTGGCAACTGTTTTCCCCATTTTTGTTAAACAGGAAATTAAACGAATTGAAAGATAACCAAGTTTATTAAGAAAATATCCTTACTAATATTATAAATGCGAAAGTCCGTTTGTTTGTTTGTTTGTTTGTTACGCCTTTACGTCTTAACTACTGAACCGATCATCATGAAATTTTGCATACACGTTGTCAGGGGTACAGAGAAGGACATAGGGTACCTTTCATCCCGAAAAAAAGTATTGTTCCCGAGGGATAGCAAAAAACCTTTCCACGCAGACGAAGTCGCGTGCGGCCGCTAGTAAGAAAATAAAAAAGTATCGGACGGAAGTTCTAAACTGAATCATCCAAAACGTTTAGAACTTCCGAAACTTTATCTTTGCTTAACATGGTCAGATAAACATTATCGGAGTTAAATTAATTCTTCCTTGTATATTTTTCTCCCCAAACATTTCCCCAAAGATTTCATTTCCCCAAAATTTCACCAAGACCGTTATTTTTCCCCAAAAATGCAAAAAAACCCCTAACCTACCAACCCTGACACGATTCGGCACACGAACTCGCGCGGTGGGGTGAGGTAATTGATTGTGGGGCGGGGCGGAGTTTCCTTTTTGTACGGTAGTACTTTTATCTATTCTGTGGTTTCACGACGAAAAACAAATCACAGCCGTTTTTAGCTAGCGCTTATGGCGGAGCTTGACAGACTGATCGTACCTGATTACGTTTGTTAAGCAACGCTCCGTCCGACCAGGTGTCAGATGGGTGACCGTTAAGTGGCTAACAACTGAGCGCTTCGGAGGGCACGTTAAACCGGCGGTCTCGGCTGTTGTCATCTGATAACAGCCTTTAGGCCAAGTCAGAGGCGTCGTCGCAAGGCGGCTTGATAAACTCTAACACCAGAGGTGGCCACTAATCCTCATATGATAAGAAAAAAAAGTCGGTAGTTATTTTTTAATGTCGCCTTAATAAAATAGTATCGAGTCTCACCAGCGGGGTGCAGCCGCTTGAGCACGGCGTTGATGTCGAAGCCGGTAAGCGTCTTGAGCGCGGGCGGCAGGCCGCTGGCGAGTCGCGCCACCTCGCTCGTGGCGCTCGAGTCACCCACCAACACGATCTCGTCGGTGCGAGCGAGCGGCGCATATAATGTCGTCTTAATAAAATAGTATCTCTAGCCTCACCAGCGGGGTGCAGCCGCTCGAGCACGGCGTTGATGTCGAAGCCAGTGAGCGTCTTGAGCGCGGGCGGCAGGCCGCTGGCGAGGCGCGCCACCTCGCCCGTGGCGCCCGAGTCGCCCTCTATCACTAATAGTATCTCTAGTCTCACCAGTGGGGTGCAGCCGCTTGAGCACGGCGTTGATGTCGAAGCCGGTGAGCGTCTTGAGCGCGGGCGGCAGGCCGCTGGCGAGGCGCGCCAGCTCCCCCGTGGCGCCCGAGTCGCCCACCAACACGATCTCGTCAGTGCGCGCCAGCGGCGCTGACACCTCCGCCGCGATCTGAAAATAAACAATCGATTATTTTTCTTTTTCTTAAAAGAATCAGCATCTCAAGTCAAGACTACGCGGGAAAAAACAAGAAATGTCAGTGAGAATGTTTGTAAGAAAATTGATTTTTACGCTTAGATATTCCTTGTTTTTAGCCAGTATATTCAAACTTAAAATCTGAATTATCATTGACTGTTCGTGTTTTTGCTATAAATTAAAGGAAAATTTTAAATCTTACAAAAAGACGCTAGATGGCATTGGTAATTTGGTGCACTCTGAAGTTAATCACTTCAGTTGTACATTGTCAAATTATTCGCATTGTAGGTATGTTGTAAAACTGTCGATAAGGAAAGAAGGTTGCACTGATTAAATACCTTAGGCAGAGCTTCCAGCACAAGAGCCATGATGGCAGCTTCCCCGTACTGCTTGTAGACCTTGGCCTTCGCCAGCATGCGCTCGGCGTCGGCCTTGCCTACGTCTCCGATGGCCGTGGCCTCCGCCAGACCTAGCACCTTGATACGCTCCGCGTCCGCCTTCGCTTCTTCCACTGTCTGCGTACTGGAAAGAAAAGAGTTTGATAAATGGCCTACTCGCGTTTTCCCCCACTGTTTGCCCTTGTCCATCACTGGTGGATATCGGGCAATAAAGTATGGACGGTATATTTCCGTTGTCCACCACACATCGGGTCATTTTGAACTCACCATTCAAATTTTAAGGATGTGTCCAGCCCATGAAACTGAATAACTTTCTCTAAGAAACATGTTTCAAATTCCGCCAGAAAATTTTGGTCTTCCCATACTAAATTGATCACGTGATCTCTTTGATTTGTATGGAAAGTCGATTTTTATTTTACATATTTCACCATGTGTTCCTCAGAGAAAGTTTTTTAGTTTCATGGGCTGAACACATCCCCAACATTTGGATGGTAAATTCAAAATGACCCGATATAATTTTTCCAACATAATTTTACGTTATTCATCATTCCAAGGTCTTACCGTTTTCCTTCAGCAATGGTCTGCAGACGGTAAGCCTCCGCTTCGGCGGGGAGACGCACGGTCGCCATCAGCTCCTCTTCTCTACGAAGGATTTCCTGTTGCTCCACCTACAGAATAAAGTTCAATTTGCTTTGACATCTGTCTAGAAAGAAAGATTTTGTTGATTTACCATCAAAATTTACTATTTTGGGTCGATTCACAGAAGGGTTATTAGTTTGATTTAATTGGTAGATAGTTTTTCCTAAGTTCACCTGGATGGCTAACACATTTTAATTGGAGTCTTGTCACCATTATCTGTTTAGTTAGAACCTTACTTTTATCTTCAACGATGTTATGACGAACAGTAAACTTTGTCTAGGGTTCTATAACCAAATAAAAATTAATGCGACTTTCAGTTTTGTATGAAAAAATGTAATTGGTATTTATTTTGAATTGGGTAAGTATTTTGGTTTTATTGACGTTTGTATAGAAAGTCCACTGTTCGCCGGCCTCTTGTGATGATAAGGCCGCAACTGCACTTCACCCATAAAAATCATAAATCGCTGAAGAATTTCAGCCTTATCCCACAGATTTTAAAGTCTGGCGACTTATCTTTGCTTGCACACTGAGACGTTAAGTTGCACTGAACCTCACCTCGATTTGTTTGTGGCGCTCGACGACTTCGATTTGGATTTCTTCGTTTCGGATTCTCTGCTTAATCTTCGCCGCTTGTAGCTCGTAAGCCAACGCCGCCTCGGCTTTCTGGAAACAGAACAAAATTTTCAGCATACTACCTAACGGGATATTTTTAATTGTGCGACTGGAAATAATAAAGGCGACTGTTAATGGGATACTTAAATACTAAACCCGGCAGCGGTTTATTTTGTGGGCGACAAACTGTGGATTACAAAAAATACGTAAAACGAGCAACTACATGTGGGAGATAAATAATTTAAGTTAGCAGTGAAAATTCTAAATGAGTGACAAAAATACTGAGTGGGTAACTATCATACTAAGTTGGTAACATTATAACTATTCAACAGTACTATTAAAAGGTACGTAAGAACGTAGGTACGTAGTAAGTACTATTCAAAAGTACTTAATAATTAAGTTTATTTGAATAAAGCTATATTTGACTTGACTGATTTAAGCTGCCCAACACCAACATTATGTTTGTCATCTCGATTAGGTTACTAAGTCGCCTTTTTTTTAAATTTGAGATTTTTGCATTTACAATGCTATTTTTAAACAATACGACTCGCACCAGATCAATACTCAGACGGGAATCGAACCCGCGACCTTTGGATATCCGGTCCAATGCTCTGACCGCTGAGCTACCGAGTCACTAGTGACATCGTCGAATTTTTCCTAGTATATCCTAAACTCTTACGCTGTAAGCCAGCGTTATTTCACCAATGTGAGGAGTCTAGTATATTATTTAGTATTGTTTAAAAATAGCATTGTAAATGCAAAAATCTCAAATTTAAAAATTATATAGCTATTTCATCTTAATCAATTGTTAAAATATCTGGAAAGATATTTCAATTGAATGTCGAGGTAATTCCTCACATTGGTGAAATAACGCTGGCTTACAGCGTAAGAGTTTAGGATATACTAGGAAAAATTCGACGATGTCACTAGTGACTCGGTAGCTCAGCGGTCAGAGCATTGGACCGGATATCCAATGGTCGCGGGTTCGATTCCCGTCTGAGTATTGATCTGGTGCGAGTCGTATTTTTTCTAGTATATTATTTAGTATTGTTTAAAAATAGCATTGTAAATGCAAAAATCTCAAATTTAAAAATTATATAGCTATTTCATCTTAATCAATTGTTAAAATATCTGGAAAGATATTTCAATTGAATGTCGAGGTAATTCCTCACATTGGTGAAATAACGCTGGCTTACAGCGTAAGAGTTTAGGATATACTAGGAAAAATTCGACGATGTCACTAGTGACTCGGTAGCTCAGCGGTCAGAGCATTGGACCGGATATCCAAAGGTCGCGGGTTCGATTCCCGTCTGAGTATTGATCTGGTGCGAGTCGTATTTTTTCTAGTATATTATTTAGTATTACTAGTCGCCTTTTAAATATATGCCAAATTTTAAATATTTTGTGTGCCCTAAGGTTTTCGCCCAAATAGTAATTTGGTCGCCCGTTCTGAATAACTAGTTACTCAATTTGTATTTAAAAGTCGCCCATTTTCAACATTTGTAGTCGCCCTCAATCCCTCAGTCCGTAAATACTACCCCTACCTAACTAGTAAATTAACATTGATACATGAGTTTGGTCGAAGTGTCTATCACTATAAAGAAAAATAAGTATAAATGTTTGCTTTAAGGTAACTAAAATTTACTTTCCTGAATAATAAATAACCATTGCCTGTTTTTAAGAGCAGTGTAAGGAGATAAATTGCCAGCGTCAATTTAAGGTCGTAATTTTCTCGGGGAAGCGAAAAAAGGGGAAAAGAGTGAGCCAGCTCTTTGTGTCCGAAATCAGTCATTATTCACAATGCTCGGTGATTCCTAAAATGACGATTGTTAAGGGCGGCAAATTGTGCTGCGTCTTTAAGCAGCAAAAGAAAAGAGAGAGAGAGATTTATTATACCGTGTGTATAAAGGAGTCGCTTGCACAAATTATCCTAGAGCCTAACTTTTTAACTCAACATCACGATTGTTGATAATCTGTGTACACATCCATCACTGGCTCACAAAGACAGTTGTCACAGAGATTTGTATTGCCAAAACAAAAGAGATTGCGATAGGTGTGACATTGACACCTGAGTGACATTATTAGGCGCCTGATTCTGGCAACTAGCGACTCACAATATCACCAACAAAAACATCATCAGAACCCGTAGTAACGTAACATAAAAGTAATAACGCAGCAAAATACATTTTCTAACTCAAAAGACCATACTGTTTTCATGGAATATAATCAAGGTGTTACTTACAGCCGTGTTAACTTCCTGATCAAACTGCGCCTTCTGCAGTTTGAACAGCCTCGTGTTGTCTTCGATCCTAGTGTCCATTGAATACTTGACGTCCATAGCACTCTTCTCGCATTCCGCTTCCTGAAAGAGAGGAATATATATTAGTCTACTTTAGGGCACGGTGGAGAGAAAAGAGAGGGAAGACATACAAGGGAGGGTCTCTCTATGACGATAATTCAGTAATTTAGTATGCACACTGCTGGGATACAGGCATTCCTTATGGATGGATAAATAGGATAGACCATATCTGACCAGGCAGGCCAAATGCAGATTAGTGGATGATAACGACTGCAAATGTAGCAGACCAACGATTCACGATAACGTTTAACGTGCCTTACGAAGCACGGAGGAACTCAAAATACAACATTTTACAATAATAATCACTATTTTTTTAAATAATACTCCCGCACGTGACCAGCTACCTTCCCCGTTACCCAGGCTTACGTGAGAAAGTGGGAAATGGCCAGTGCAATTGATAATCTCCCTATATAAGTGAAACTGTGCCAGTGCAGGTGACGGTCCATTCAAGTACCTCCATTTAGTCAGTGTCTCTAGGTCGGAAGAGAAGCGCATAACCACCAAAAAACCGGAGCGTGTGCCCACGATAGCCATGGCCACCGTGGTCCAGTGGAATCCTTGTAAATATTGTGTAATACTCCCGCACTTGACCAGCGATCTTTCTGCGAGAAAGTGGGAAATTGCCTAGCATACTTGGTAAACTCCCTAGACAAGTGGAACTGTGTCAGTGCAGTGGCCCTACCATGAGTTGATGCAAACTGTTTTCGTTACCGTAACGTAAACTATCGTTTTCTTTCTTTCACTTGCATTGACGGTATACCCGATATTTTACGGTAGCGAAAACAGTTTACATCAACTCATGGTAGAACCAGTACATACCCTAATGCCGGCGTCTCTATTGGCCTGCGCGACGCCAACGTCCGCGTCCCGCTTGACGACCGCCGTCTGGGCCTTGCCCAAGCTGGCCAGGTACTGCACGTCATCGTACACGTCCTTGATCGTGAAGGACAGGATCTCGATGCCCATCCGGCCGACGTCGGGTGCTGCCACCTCGCGGACAAGACCCGCGAACTGGTCTCTGTCCTTGTATACCTCTTCGACTGTAAGCGTTCCTGTGGACAAAGACAAAGGATTTTTAAAACCGCGACCTCTGGATATCCGGTCTAATGCTCTGACTGCTGAGCTACCGAGTCACTAGTGACATCGTCGAATTTCTTCTAGTATATCCGGGGCCCTATATAATAAGCGTGACAATTTCTCACCTGTCATGACATTTTTATATCCATTGCGTCAATCGATTTGAAAATAGAATAAACTACTCATAGCTACACCGCAATGTAAACCAAATTGTCGCGACAATTTACAAATTGTCACGTTATTAATTAAATAGGGCCCTGGTCTTACGCTGTAAGCCAGCGTTATTTCACCAAAATGTGAGAAATTACCTCGACATTTAATTGAAATATCTTTCCAAATATATTGACAATTGATAAAGATGAATTAGCTATAAAAAAAAATTAATTTGAGATTTTTGCAATCACAATGCTATTTAGTCATAGACTTATTATATTACTTTGTATTTAGTATAGTATAAAAATAGCATTGTGAATGCAAAAATCTCAAATTTAAAGATTATATTGTGTTTATTCTACATAGAGCTCTGTGGCACACAATCACTGACCTGCATATATTTACACTGGACAGGCTTATGTCAAACTGTTTTTGTGCCTCTTTGATTTCCGCCATTTTGGCGCTGTAGGACGTAGCGTGAGCATAGCGTGCGTACATGGTACTAAAGTTTGAAGTCTGAAGAGTCTGTATTTTCATATAGTACGTCAAAATTAGTTCTTTAGACGCACGCTAGTGGCGCTTCAAATAGGCACAAAAACTTAGCTGTCAAATCATACAGACAGCCAGTCCAGTTAAATAAAAAAAAATATTTCATGTCAGTGCACACAATAGAGACTATAAAAGTCAAGCTCAGGTATTTATTCGTAGCGGTTATAATAACACATGAGTAAAAAAACGTGTTATAAAGTCCGACTTTTCGCGTAATCATACTAAGCTTGTGTTCTGTATTGTATCTCTTTATTTAATGCCCTTGGTGTGACGTCGTTGTACCTGAAAATTCTTGGTTAATACTTCGAGAATCTTAGAAGCGTCAACTGAATCTAGATAGCGTCGTTATATTTTCTAGTTTATATTTTCGATTTGTTTTACAGTCAGGAATGAATTATTGTACAAATTGCAAATTTTTAAGGTTAACTCAGGTTGGTTCAGTTTTTCCATTACGTTTTCAGATTACGTTGTTTGCAGAGCGATCATGACGCGTCCGGGCCCTTCAATATTTTGCAAAGTCATGAATAGCCAATCAGCCGAATATTAATTTTATCCGGATTTCTCGCGTAAAAACGATTATTAGCTCTGAGCACACTTCGATTTATATCCTTGTTTCAGAATAATGAAAAAAGCCTTCATTCTCAGAAGATCCATCGGCCAGATAAGAAAATAATACTTCACTTACACTAAAATTAAATAGGTAGGTTTCTATGCTATTATTTATAAATAATTTGGCCGATAAGCTTTATTTATTTTTTTCATTACTGTTCTAGAATGTGTTATATTATGAACTTATAAGAATAGATTGTAAATAAAAGAAATCTCCTATTTTTTGTAGGTAAAGTTAAAATTATAAATTGAGCGCGTTGCGGTACAAACGAATAGTTACAGTTTGGGGGTTGGCAAGGCAAAGCTAATTGTAGATGTCGCTGCGTACGCTTGTTCCCAAGACAGTAGACGTTCAGAACAAAATGTATGGAAAAATAGGTATTTATTTTGTGGTATTTTTTTACCGAAAAGGACCCATTGACCCAAAATGGATATAAAAGACTATTCTACAATGCAAATGCCAGAATTGAAAGCCAAATTAAGACGTTTTTCTTCTTACAGAATTCATCCATTTTTTCTATATCCAGATTTTTCGGAAATTTGTAAGTGCCAACATTTTTAAAGCCTATTTAATAATTTTAAAGCTATAAAAACGATATTTTTAAGTAAAAGTCCTTTGTTTTCATAGCTCTCGTGGAACAAGCGTACGCAGCGCCATTTTGACAGTTGCCTTCCCCAGGCTGAATGAAAAATGAAAATGAAAAATTCTTTATTCAAATAAGCTCACATAATGAGCGTTTTTAAATCGTCAAATAATTTTTTTACCCTACCACCCATTATGACGTCTTTTAACTGACAAGAAAAACGGGCGCAAAAAACTTATCAGCTTTATCAAATGGAACGATATTTACAAATATGTATATCGTTTCCAGACTTTAACAAAGATTAACAAATAAATAAAATTATAATTAGATCATTACTTAATGAATTACAATGCTGCAAGCTGCAATGTAAAAGGCTATCAAAATTGAAATTGACCGGCTAATGGAGTTGTTCAGTTGAGAATACGTGCTCAAGAGGAGAAGTGGAATATGGGCTACGAGATAAAAAGACTTGGAACAAGCAAATTACGAGTAATAAACAATGAACACCGTATTAATGACTGAAAAGAGCTTAATTCTATTTGAACTTTTGAATTCAAATGGAATAATTAAAAACGTGCTCCAACAATTGTTTGTGTTTCAGTTTCAGCTCAATATCATATTAATATGATGTACAGGGTGTCCTAAAACTGTGCCACACGGAGGGAAAGTATAGGTACCTTAAATATTAAAGATGCGAAATTTTTAAAAATAATTGTTTTTAAAAATAATTGAAAAATCAAAGATTGAAAAAAAAACTGTATGTACTTATGTAATATTTTTTTATACTTACTTCTTCACGTTAAAGCATGTCAGTCCTATAGACAAAGTGATGGGCACCAAAGCAAACTTTACGAAATCCATGGTTTTTCTTACACAATAACTTATAGTTTTCACTTCACCACTAAATTTGATTTGGAAGACATTTTATCTTTTAGTACTTTATGATTTAATCATGGCACTATTAATACTACTTTAGTTATTATCATGTATTTTCTATACCAGAAACAAAAAATATGTCTTTTAAATTTTCTATGTTTAAAGTTCAGATTATTTACATCACACTGACATTTGTAAAAAAAAAACATTAGAACAGCAAAATCGTTTAGATATCCTACAAATCACTTTGGTGCAGAAGATAGGTACCGATAATAAATTGCGAACACATATTTTGCTTTGTTTCACTTTATATCTAAATCAGTGCGAGATTTGCATAATATATGAGGGCGTAATATTCCGCACTACGTTGGTTAGATGCAGATGAATACTAAGTGGTTTTAAAAAAGGCACTGACTAATACCTAGGTACATTTATACCTCAATCTAACAATAACGTAAATAGTAATTTTCATTAAAACGCCCCTTATAGGTACGAATTAATTAGTATTTGAAATCTGTAATAAGAACTAAATTTTCAATGAAAAAGTACCCACGATGCTTGACCACCCAGAGTTATGAATCTAGTTGGTTTTACTGGAGTATATTTTAACGACATAAGTTTTCTTTGAAAATAATATGAATAAATAACAAAAAGGTGTATTTGGATTTCCAAAAACATTAAATAATATTACAAACAGATCGACTGTTTAAGGGAAACCATAATTAAAACAGACACAAATTAAAATTTGACTAGAGTGTTGGTTGACATAAAAACTCTTTATCAGTTAATTAAAAAATCTGATTTTTAATCGGTCACAGGCACTTTTAAATTGTTCACTCTATTTTTTTGCACTGTTGATCTTCCTGTATATCGCCCAGACGTTGTAATCATCGCAGATGCGACGAACTACTGCAAAATATAACTCATCGAATATTTAATTCTTTTTGTAGGTACCATATGCCCTTATTAAGAAAGTAATAAAGTTTAGAGTCGCATATCGATATGAGATTTACTATCAGTATTTACATAGTGAATGATATTAAATATGATAATGATAAGAATGCGGTACGATTGCTATCAAAGTAACGGGGTTGACATTTACGTAAGTAATGTTTATCGTAACACCTAGTTTATTTCCTCATAATATTATTTATTACAAAAATTTTAAGTAAACTTTATTTTTAGGAAATGAATGGTGTAACGTAACTCTTTATTCTTTTTTGGCTACAAACAGTCATTCAAACAAAAGGACTTACTTATATCTATCTTACTAGCTATAATAGATCTACCTACAACGCGTTACAAAAATACCCCTAATGCCGAATATGGTAGATAGGGACCATCATACTGAAAAACTTTTACTATGGGACCAACTCTGAAATCGTGAAAAAAAAATCTGCTGTTTCATACAATAATTAATATCGGAAATATCAAAATGTATGAAACGGTAGGGGTATGTAGGGATATTTTTGTAACACGTTGTATAGTGCCAATAAGGATGATTATTCTGACAAGTTATGTGTTACGCTTCAATAGTACACAATTATTCTATTCGTTTTGTGTATTAAGGTTTGAATTAAACGCTTAAATTTAGGTAATAAGTTACTAAAAATATCTACTTTCAGAAGTAGATATTTTATGTATGAACCTCTGTTATGAAATATCAACCATGTTATGTATGAACCTTTAATAATATGTATGATCACCACATGATCACTATCGCACTAGCTTACACTCAACTACAGTTTCAACTGCACTAGCTTATGTCGAAATCGTACAAAATAAAAACCGGCCAAGTGCGTGTCGGGCCACGCGCCATAGGGTTCCGTAGTTACCTTATACCATACCATATTTAATACCACCTATCATTTTTCGTATGCAAAAATAACTTTGTTTTTCACAGTGTTGGTATGAATGACAAAGTTATATTTGCGGTTTTGGAAAATGTGCTATATCTCAAAAACTAATTACTTTATCTCATTCAAACTAATTTTGGTTGAAAGTGTTTATTAAGATCTACAGCATATATTTTTTTTAGATTTTTCACTTTCTTATTTCAAAAGTTAAAGGAGGGGGGGGGGGACACACATTTTACCACTTTGGCGATGTATATCTTTGAAACGGTTAACTTTGAGAAAAAGTTGTCTTAGGAACCTCAATGTCATTTTTAAAGACCTATCTATAGATACCCAACACGTGTTGGTTTGAAGAAAAAAATTTTTTTCAGTTTCAGTTCCATGTATGGGGAGCCCCCCCTTAATCTTTTATTTTTCTTATTTTTGTATTAAATTCGGTAAGCGGTTAACAGAATACATCTACCTACCAAGTTTCAACTGTGTAGTCTTAATACTTTCGGAATAAAGTAGCTGTGACATACGGACAGACAGACAGACAGACAGACAGACAGACATGACGAATCTATAAGGGTTCCATTTTTTGCCATTTAGGCTACGGAACCCTAAAAACCGTCATCGTAACTAGTCGTAATAAAGTTCATCGAACTAAACAAAAAACGTAAACAAAAGAAGTATGAGTACATAGAAATAGGACAATAGAAAACAATAGTTTCGCCCTTGACATTAGGTTGACATCCTCGATTTATATGGGTCAAACGCTAATAGGTTTAAGACTCGATGGCATTAAGGATTTTGGTCAAGAATCCAATATTATTGATTGAGTCATATGAAAATT
Source organism: Agriphila geniculea (assembly GCA_943789525.1). Taxonomy (NCBI): domain Eukaryota; kingdom Metazoa; phylum Arthropoda; class Insecta; order Lepidoptera; family Crambidae; genus Agriphila; species Agriphila geniculea. The sequence goes on from OX038889.1 coordinate 9,998,945, forward strand.
ATTGATAAGAGTATAGATTTTTTTATGGTTAGGTACGTAAAAATTATCCTGAGTTTGAAATATCACTAATGTTTTTTTTAACAAAGTATTATGCATTGATTATTCATTTATTATTTTATATTGTTTTAGGTAACCTATAATAATAATAGGTGTATTTTCATTTTTGTATTTGTAGCTATTGTATACACGCTGAAATTTTAATAAATTGGTTCCCATTGTGGAGTGGTTCCACTCATGACAAGAAACTTTTACTATGGGGCCAACTCTTGTATGGAAACGCTAATAGGCTATTTGACTAATTTTGGAAAACCATTTGGCTATTTGACTAATGTACTTTTGTATGGAAACGCTAATAGGCTATTTGACTAATTTTGGAAAACCATTTTAAATTATTCCTTATTACGTAATAAGCGCACCACATTGATATTTCAGGAAAAATCAATGTATTTCATTAAAAAAAACAGTGTTAAAATTTAAAATTTTAAAACCGCGCCAAAAACGCTATGGCGCTGGACACGTGACTTGTTGACGTCACTAGCCTGTAAACATTGTAATACCCTTAGCTATTTGACAGCCATCAATCGCGGATTCGTGTCGTGTGGTCGTGTCAAACGCCTGAAGCCATATTTATTTACAGGCAAGTGTCGTCATCAGTCATCTTAGAGCGTTTTTAGCCACAGAAAAAAATTCAAAAATTATTGCATTTTTCTAGGTGAAATTAATCAATTAATAGACTTAATTTAGTCTATATAATAGTTAAATATGTTTTTTACGCCAATATCTGTTAAGATGACCACAATTTGTAGTATATTTTCAATGTTGTCAAATACCCTATTTGTTTTTTCGCGATATCAGGTTGGCCCCATACTAAAAATTGCTTATAATCATGAGTGTAGCCCCCCCCACCCACTGCGGCAACCAAATTATTAAAAATACAGCGTGTAAAATCTATCAATTCCATTTGAGACAATTTGTTTACTCGTACAGCATATTTTCAGTGCCCTATAACGACGCCCTGCAAGGAAGTTATAAAATGTTATGGGATCTATTTCTGATACTGATATTTTTAATTAGGAGCATATTACGTCAGTCTTCGCGTTTAGATCATAAGTATTTATATTCATAAAACCTTCATAGTTTGAAGTTGAATACCTACTGTAACGTTGTGTTCTGACAATCCACAAGTTTAAATCTTGGCGCGGAAGCGCAATGGTAGTTTTCAGTATTTTGCAGGAATTGGCACCTCCCCTTTAACGTCATTGGTTGTTTTTTGTAGCAGTCGCAACTTTAATAAATGTCTTTTCAAATTTTTTTATTATTTGCATAAGGCTTTGAAAATAATAAACATTGAGAATCAGAGCAAAGTCTCTCAAATTTCGCTTCAGTTTAGCAAGGAATTAGACGATAGAAGATGGCGCGTGCCGCGCGTGATGATTCTGACCAATAGCAACAACGCCCAATAGGAAGGCAGATTTCGGAGCTACGGTGTTGCCATCTCGTGTCACGCTCTTCCATCTGACACTTTTGTTGAAGTTATGCGCGAACACCCTTTTGCTAGCTGAAGCGTCGATTGACAGTTCTTTGCGTTTTGTCCAAAAGTTTTATAGTCAGGAGACGCACAGATATTTATTTCTGTAGGTTAAATTTTGTTTGCAAAATATTTGGTAATTTTATTTAATTTCCAAGTGTGTTCGAATTTCGGAAAACGGAACGTTTTGGAAGGAGTATCGAAGCGGGTTAGGGCAACACCAAGCGAGCCTTCAGTTTTCAGGAAAAAAGATGACATGTGTGTTGAGAAAGAATTTTGATGATTTTATTTAACGCGGCCGAAGTCGGTCGAATAATTTAGAGAGAGAAAAACGCTACTGAGGTAAAACCTCAAGTTGCAGACCATCGTTTGTTTCTGGTCGCTGGCCTGAAGGTTTGCCAGGATCTTCGAAGGTTACTTGCCGTGGCTTGAGGAGTCAGCCAGGCAAAATTTCAAACGGGTGGAGGGAGCAGGCGGTTTGAAATCCTGCTAATCAGGATTGCTGCTTTAGCAAGACCTGGTAAGAAGTTGAAAACATTTTCCCCACGCCACGCCGCCATGTTGCATAGCCACAACGTGTTCAAAGTCTAATTTTCAGTTTGGTTAATCCTACACGTTTGTTTCAGCTATGGGAAATTAATTTCATTGATAGTCTTTGGGTCTACCACGTGCCACGTCATGTGCTGATGAGTTGCTGTCCACAACTACATGATAATCCTCCAGGGAGTTCAGAGGTCTAAATAATCCCTCATTAGTAAATACAGGACACACGAGGTCGGTGCTTTTTTACCCTTTAAATATTGTGAACCGTGGTATTTTCCAATTAGGGATGATAATTTAATATAAACTGTAACTTTTACTCTTTTTGCGACCCGACACACACCAACCAATAGAATCCATGTAGCGACCCCTGTCGCTGAGCTAGATTTGTGAATTTTTTCTCATGTAAGGTGTAAACCAATATTAGTAATATAGACTGTTTCAACCCATACCATTTTTTATTTTTTTTACCTTAACTTTATTCTTTTTGTCTCGTGGGTCCCAGCGGGCAATATTCAAAGGGAACCACGTGGCAAATGGCGCCCACATTTATTTAAAGTTATTGTTTGGTGTGTTTTGGTCAGCAACATCCCCAACTTTCTCATATCTGGGCCCGGACCGCAGGGTATATTGAGTGTGTAACAACTGTCCTGGCCCACCCCTTTGGCTTACTTATGGAATGATTTTAGTACTGATTGAGAGAGGGTAGGAGAGAGTAGGGGAGTGTTTTTGTGTTTTGGTAAAAGTTTACAGTCGAGTCATTATATATTTTTGCTTAACTTAGAATCATATTTTGAAAGTATTTACTAGAGTCATATATGTATTTTGTGTAACTTAGAGTCATATATTTTTCAAATAAGAATATTTAGCTTCATTTTTATTGTGTGAACAACATTTAAGAGTCATTTTTTGTGCTTGAACAACATAACCACAGTAAAGATTTTTTTTTTCTCAATTTAATACTTTTCTTTGGAACATTTTGCTTAGAATTTGTCTTTTTGGTAAGCAACAGTAGCGGCATAGATGGAAATTGTTTTTAGGTTGGAATACCACAGGTTCTAGTTTGTAATTTTATGTTGTGGTGTGCTGCTATTGTGAATGTTATAAAGTGAAAAAAAAAACACAAGTGTGGTTGTTTTATTTCCTTTAAATTTTTAAGTGTTAAGCTTTGTTCTATGTTTTATGTTATGTGTTATATGTTTTTATAAAACTAGGGTTATCATAAGATTTATATGTTCAGGTACCTACATGTTTCATGTTTTAAAGTTAACTTCAAGTTATATTGTTTTCATGATAAACTGTAACTAAACAGACATAAATATCAGATTTTACATTTGGTAACAATCTAGTGTTGTGTACACATTCATACTTTCAGAGAAAGATTTCAGTTTTCAACTTAAAAATTTATTTTGTTTTTACAAAGAATACATTTTGTTAAATTTAAAGTCCATACAGTGATTTATAAATTTGATACATTTTGTTAAAATTACATTTTATACAATTGGGTGAATATTACAATATTGTTACAAGCGGTGTGTCGTTGTGGTCAATACAATTACAAATAATTTTCTTGAATACTGTGTTTTCTCTGATTTAGTGTTGGATAATTTAACATTACCCTTTATTTAAATTGATTGTGAAGGAAATACCACCAGTTCTTAACAATGGATTTAGAAATTTTAGTACATTCACTCTTAAAAGATGAACTTACTTATGAAGTGACAATTAGGTCTGAAACACCGACATCTACAGTGCCTTTGTTGAGAAAGCAACTAAAACAACTTCTTATTGAGTGTCCCTCTGAGGTAATCATGGAAACAGAATTTGAAAGTAGTTCAGAACTTAAAATTATTTCAGATAAAATTAAAGAATTAAAAGCAAAACTTAGTGAAAAATCTGTTACAGCACATTGTTTGAGCAGATGCCGTGGTTTGGTACGACACTTACATCATAGGCTATTGCGAGTTGTGTCGGATGACCCTGCTGTTTTGTCACAAAAGGCAGAGTTGTCTAGCGCAATCGAGTTTTTATTGTCAGTTTCTGAAAAGTTTTTCTTGTCAACAAGAGCACAGCATCCTGAACAGTGCGACACACAGGTGGAACCGGTGCCAGTAGTAGCAGTTGCGGAATGTTCTGGTGATAGGAATGTGGCAAAGTGGAACTTGAGATTCAACGGGACCACAGACCCTCGTTCATTTTTGGAACGTGTCGACGAGCTCCAAGTTTCATATGGTGTTTCTGACGGCAAGTTGTTCAACTCAGCTGCTCAATTATTTTCAGAACAGGGTTTGCTATGGTATCGTGGCATTAAAAGTCAGGTTGACAGTTGGGCAGAATTAAAATCTTTGTTGCTCGAAGAATTCGACCCGGTTGATTATGATTACAGGTTACTGGGTGAGATCCGTTCACGAACACAAGGAATGGAGGAGCCAACACACATTTATTTTTCAGTAATGGCATGCCTATTCAACAGACTGAAATCACCACTGCCGGAGGAGAAGCAGCTTGAAATCCTTTTGCACAACATCAGACCGTATTTTTCCCAACAGCTAGCTTTGTTAGATATTACTACAATTTCTGATTTGAAGACAAAATGTCGTAAGCTTGAATCTGCTCGCCAACGTTCAGATTTTTTTGTGGAACCGACCAAGTCGAATTTTCTGAGTCAGGAGTTTTGCTACAAGGGTAAAGCAAAACAAGTTAATTATGTAGCAACACACAACACTAGTAGACCGCCAACAACATCACAACAGTTTAATTCTAATTCCATGCCTTCTGCAAACCAACGAGTGTGTTATAAATGTGGCAAGGGTAACCACAATTTTAGGTTATGTAAAGTGACACCCCAAAATATAAAATGTTTCAAATGTGGCAAAGTAGGTTTTACTGTCACTTCGTGTCCGAATTGCAGTAAGGGCACAAGTTTTAAAGGTTTACCACAGACAAAAAACTAGTTGGTGAGAACCGAGGTACAAATTTATTGGATAGTGAGGGTAAATTTAAATCTTTTCGTAGCATCGCTTCGGTTCTCTTCGCACCTAGTGAAAATGATGTTAGGCCTTACTTAAAATTTAAAGTAAATGATTTTGAAATTATTGGTTTATTAGATTCAGGTGCTTGTATCTCAATTTTAGGGAACAATGCACACAAACAATTTATAAAGTTTGGGTTTGAACTACAGGAGCGTGTAGACAGGTCGTGTAGTGTTGCAAATGGGGTTCAACTAGAATCTTTAGGGTTTATTTTTGTACCGGTTACTTTTGGTAAAATTAGCCGGGTAGTGAAATTTTTTGTGATTCCTAGTATAGTCACGGAGGTGATACTAGGTTGTGATTTTTGGAGATGTTTCGATTTAGGGAAGAACATTTTTGATCAGATAGATTATAGGAACGCTCCTAAACCATTTTTTAATAATTGTAGTTCAATTCACTCGGAACAAATAAATAGTATTCAGTCGTATAATAGTTTGTCTTTTAGTCAAAGAGAATTGGCTGATTCTATGGTGAAAGACTTTGAATCAATTTCTTCGGAAAGGATTGGGTTAGGAAGGACCTCTTTAACTGAGCATGTAATTGATACGGGAGAGGCCACACCTATTAGGATAGGACAGTATCCGTTGTCTCCGGAAAAGAAAAAAGCCTTAAACGACGAATTGGATAGAATGCTGGAATTAGACGTTGTAACACCTAGTGAAAGTCCGTGGAATAATCCCGTTCTATTAGTCAAGAAAGCGAATGGCGATTGGAGATTCTGTCTTGATTGTAGGAAGCTTAACGCCGTTACCAAGGGCGATGCATATGCTATTCCGTACATGCCTCAGATACTTGACAGCCTTAAGGAGGCTAGGTACTTATCCTCGATAGATTTAAGCTCCAGTTTTTGGCAAATTCCACTCCAAGCTGAGTCGCAGGATAAGACTAGTTTTACCGTTCCCGGAAGAGGTATCTTTAAATTTAAGGTGATGCCGTTTGGACTGTGCGGAGCTCCGGCTAGACAGCAACGTTTGATGGATAGGTTGTTGGGTCACGGGTTCTGCAGTGATATTGACAACGGAACAGTTTACTGTTACGTTGAAGACATTATTATCTGTAGTTCTGATTTCCAAACGCATTTACTACTTTTAAAACGGGTGTTTGACAAGCTTAAAGAAGCCAATTTATCTATCAATTTTACAAAATCTAAATTTTTCCGAAGTTCTATTAAATATTTAGGTTACGTTGTAGACGAATTCGGTCTGAGAACTGATCCGGAGAAGGTTTCCGCAATTTTGAACTTTCCTACGCCAACTTCAAGTCGTGAGGTCAAAATGTTCCTTGGAACATGTTCCTGGTATAGACGGTTTATCCGTAACTTTTCGACTATTGCTGCACCACTTAATAAGTTGACGTGTAGTGGGAAGAATGCGCCACCTTTTTCTTGGTCGGAGGAAGCCGAAGAGTCCTTTAATACTTTAAAAAATGCCCTGGTTACAGCACCAGTTTTAGCTGTACCAGATTTTGAGAAACCTTTTACTGTGCATTGTGATGCATCTTCATATGGGTTAGGAGGAATGTTATCTCAGGAAATTGACGGACATGATCACCCTATTGCATTTGTTAGTCGTTCTTTAAATAAAGCAGAGAGAAATTACAGTGCTACAGAAAGGGAAGCCTTAGCTGTTTTGTTTTCGGTCGAGAAATTTGAACCTTATTTGGGATCTCGTCCTTTTAAAGTTGTCACGGATCATTCATCTCTAAAATGGTTTACTAAGCTGGAGAACCCTTCAGGTAGACTGGCACGTTGGTTTTGTCGACTGTCTCAATTCGATTTTCAGGTTGAGCACAGAAAAGGCACGGACAATGTGGTTCCAGACGCGTTATCCAGACTTATGGACGCTAACACCTTAAACGTGATCAACTCTGTGGAGGACGAGTGGTTTGATAAAATTTTCAATGGTTGTAAGTCGCATCCACTTAATTTTCCTAATTTTTGTGTAAAGGATGGTAAATTGTATCGTTTTTCAAAGTGTAAATTTAATTTATTGAGTGAATTTGATTGGAAGCTGGTAGTACGAAGAGACCAGAGAGAGGCCATTATTAGGGAGAACCACTGTGAACCAACAGCGGCTCATTTGGGGATTTTTAAAACCCATAGACGCCTTTGTCTACGGTATTATTGGCCAGGAATGTACAAAGACATTGTTGATTTCATTAAACACTGTGACACTTGCGCCGCATACAAACCATCACAAAAGGCAACTCCAGGCTTAATGGGTAAACCGAAAGTCTGCCATAGACCATTCCAGGTTTTATCCGTAGACATCGTTGGGCCAATGCCAAGGTCTCGTTCTGGGTTTGTTTATCTTTTGGTAGTTACCTGTTGCTTTTCTAAATATTGTTTAATTTTTCCTATGAGACGTGCTACTTGTGCGGAAGTGGTGAAAAACTTGGAACAACGCGTAATATTAGTACACGGCGTCCCAGAAACTGTAATTGCTGATAACGGAGTGCAATTCACAGGATCTGAGTTCCGCCAAATGCTCGAACGTTATAAAGTTCCGAAACTCCATTTTACCCCGCGTTACACACCTCAAGTAAATTTGGTTGAAAGATACAACAAAACCATAATGACAGCTGTTTCTTCTTATGTTAAAGATAATCATCGTACATGGGATGAACAATTGCCGAAAATTCAGTTAGCAATAAATAGTGCCGTGAACGAGTCCACTGGATTTTCACCATTTTTTCTCGTACATGCTAGGGAACCCGTCATCAGTGGTACCTTTTATAAAGACACAGATAAGGAATACGAACCTGGGGTACCTAGGGACGAATACGCCGGTGAATTTCACGTCTTAAAGACGATTTTCGAAAAGGTACGCGAGCACTTATTAAAAGCCCATGCTGAGAACACCACTCACTATAACTTAAGAAGAAGAGCGGAAACATTTTCTGTAGGTGATGTTGTGTGGAAGAGAACATTTACTCAGAGTGATGCGCAGAAATTTAAAATGGCCAAATTGGCACCTAAATTTGAGAAATGTAGGGTAAAGAAAGTTTTATCGCCTTTGGTGTATGATTTGGAAAGAGTTTCTGATGGTCAATCTATAGGTTCTTGGCATATTAAGGATTTAAAAGCTTAGGGCACTTATTACATCTTCTCTAGTAGTGTGTCAAATACACAAAAATTTGGCACACGAAGCGTGTGTCTCTGTGTGGTGTTTACAGTTATTTTCAGTGTGACACTATTAGTTTGCACGGTGAAGTATGAATGGACAAATGGTGATGAATGAATGTATGACGATTGCATGCGGAGGAATTTGGGTGTGAAAGAGCAGGGAATTGCCGGTAGCCAAGCTATAGGTAGATGGAGGCCTGGTTTAGTTTTTTGTGTGGTTCGAATCTCTAATGAGTTAGAATTCACCTTTTGTTACAAGTGTCGAATCTATTTTTTTTACCATGGTGTAGATTCGGGTAAATCTTGATATTTTTTTTGTTTGCTCTTGTCAGGGAGGTAGTGAAACTTATTTTCTTTTCAATTCATATTCCAATGTTGCGACGAGTTGTTACTAAAAGATAATTTTCTATTTGGTTGACTGAAGATTTTTTTCTATTTGGGTGACTGAAATTTATGTCACGAACTTGTTTTTTTTATTTTTTTGAATATTTAGTCGTTGTACAGTCACAACAACTGTTGTTGCATTCGCATATTTTAGTGAATGTAAAATTTTTTTTGGAGCGTAGTTTTGACTCCTTTTTCGGTTTACAACCGGTTTTGCGTTGTAAATGTTTTGTTTGTGCGGTTTGTTTTGTTTCGTTTTGTCTCGTTAGGTGGATGTCCTGTGTCGTCAAATGTGATGTCACGGTGATGGGTTGTACGTCCAGGGTATTTCATGTTTTTTTGGGTTGACGGTCGACATGGTTTGTTGCATCGTTGCGTTCAATAGAGTTTTTAGTGTTGATAGTAGGTTTTGTAGTTTGAGGACGCTGAGGGCAGCGCCTTTTTTTCAGGAGAGGGGGTATTGTAACGTTGTGTTCTGACAATCCACAAGTTTAAATCTTGGCGCGGAAGCGCAATGGTAGTTTTCAGTATTTTGCAGGAATTGGCACCTCCCCTTTAACGTCATTGGTTGTTTTTTGTAGCAGTCGCAACTTTAATAAATGTCTTTTCAAATTTTTTATTATTTGCATAAGGCTTTGAAAATAATAAACATTGAGAATCAGAGCAAAGTCTCTCAAATTTCGCTTCAGTTTAGCAAGGAATTAGACGATAGAAGATGGCGCGTGCCGCGCGTGATGATTCTGACCAATAGCAACAACGCCCAATAGGAAGGCAGATTTCGGAGCTACGGTGTTGCCATCTCGTGTCACGCTCTTCCATCTGACACTTTTGTTGAAGTTATGCGCGAACACCCTTTTGCTAGCTGAAGCGTCGATTGACAGTTCTTTGCGTTTTGTCCAAAAGTTTTATAGTCAGGAGACGCACAGATATTTATTTCTGTAGGTTAAATTTTGTTTGCAAAATATTTGGTAATTTTATTTAATTTCCAAGTGTGTTCGAATTTCGGAAAACGGAACGTTTTGGAAGGAGTATCGAAGCGGGTTAGGGCAACACCAAGCGAGCCTTCAGTTTTCAGGAAAAAAGATGACATGTGTGTTGAGAAAGAATTTTGATGATTTTATTTAACGCGGCCGAAGTCGGTCGAATAATTTAGAGAGAGAAAAACGCTACTGAGGTAAAACCTCAAGTTGCAGACCATCGTTTGTTTCTGGTCGCTGGCCTGAAGGTTTGCCAGGATCTTCGAAGGTTACTTGCCGTGGCTTGAGGAGTCAGCCAGGCAAAATTTCAAACGGGTGGAGGGAGCAGGCGGTTTGAAATCCTGCTAATCAGGATTGCTGCTTTAGCAAGACCTGGTAAGAAGTTGAAAACATTTTCCCCACGCCACGCCGCCATGTTGCATAGCCACAACGTGTTCAAAGTCTAATTTTCAGTTTGGTTAATCCTACACGTTTGTTTCAGCTATGGGAAATTAATTTCATTGATAGTCTTTGGGTCTACCACGTGCCACGTCATGTGCTGATGAGTTGCTGTCCACAACTACATGATAATCCTCCAGGGAGTTCAGAGGTCTAAATAATCCCTCATTAGTAAATACAGGACACACGAGGTCGGTGCTTTTTTACCCTTTAAATATTGTGAACCGTGGTATTTTCCAATTAGGGATGATAATTTAATATAAACTGTAACTTTTACTCTTTTTGCGACCCGACACACACCAACCAATAGAATCCATGTAGCGACCCCTGTCGCTGAGCTAGATTTGTGAATTTTTTCTCATGTAAGGTGTAAACCAATATTAGTAATATAGACTGTTTCAACCCATACCATTTTTTATTTTTTTTACCTTAACTTTATTCTTTTTGTCTCGTGGGTCCCAGCGGGCAATATTCAAAGGGAACCACGTGGCACTACTTACCATAGAAACTGTGGTTATGCAATTTTAATTTAGGGCACAGTAATGTCTCTATTTGTGGCACCATTTAACAGGCACTTTTTTCATCATAGGCGTTATTACTTAATTTACTTATGAGAACTGCCATTAATTAAATTACGTAGAAAAGACAAAGTCACGCTTTTGTCATAAAAATAAAATATTTGTGATAATATCTCTACGATCTTTGTTCTTAATTTATTATCAAACATACATACTAGTACTTTTATCATTACTGCAAAAACATATTGTATTTATACAAAATTAAACCGGTCAAGAGCGAGTCAACTCGCACACCGAGAGGGTTCCGTACCATCATAATTGCACCTGATGGTGGTTTGATAACCACACTGCAGAGTAAAATAATAAAATAAGTATTGCAATTTTAGGTCAGCGCCATCTCTTGACCGATAGTGGAACTAATGTTAACTTTTTTAGAAATTTAATAATTTTTAAAATGTCTGCTATATTGAGACATCGTTTTATTTTTCCTGTAATCTTTATATAAACTGCTATCACATAAAATTATTTCAGATTTTTCTCTTTTCAAACTTTGGAGATAAGGGGGGTGGGGGGAGGTATTTTTTTTACATTTTTCATCATAATTCGAAAACTATGCGGCCTAAGAAAAAATGAAAAAATGATTAAAAACGAGCAAACGGCGCTCTTTTATATGATACCCCTCTTTTATATATCTTTTATTTGATTAACAAATTTTTAAGACCCCTTTTCAGTCCCTGTTGTAAAAAAGATATTTATTTTTTTATTTATATCTTATTTGCAAAATAATTGGGCAAATGTCATCTCAAACTATTCTTAATTTCAAGTTGATACCATTAAAAGTTCTCGAGATATCCAGCTGTGACAGACAGACAGACTGAGTCACACCATAAGGGTTCCTTTTTTACCATTTTGGTACGGAACCCTAAAACTATCTTTAATCTCTCGCCTATTAGTTCAGTCAATAAATGACCCAAAAGGGGGTGTAGATTGCATGAGAGGGGACCTAAGCGATTTCTCCTGAAACTTGTTCAGGGTACTTAGGAAGTAAACATACTAAAAGTCCTGACGTTTCGGAGGTGAGCCGGAGGGTGGAGGGGGGGGAGAAGGTACCACTTTTAAGTTTTTCGCCAATATCTCATAAATGGTGCGTTGCCGTTGTGGCGAAAAATGTTCAATGATGAAATGAAAGCTTATAAAATTCTCTATAACTTTAGTTCTGTACACTTTGTTCGAATTTCTAACCGTTTTTGGGCTACTCGCTCAGGAAATGTGAAAATTTGGATGATGGGCAAGATGACCAAGAGAGTTGTTCTATACACTCTCTACCAACAAATGAGATATCATTAGAAAGACCTGTTTTAGACCAATATTAACTGCAAACAAACTTTAAATCAATTGTTAGTATTTTTGGAGTTAAAGGTCAATTAGCTTCCGCACGCGTCTTTGTCCACGAGGACCCTAGGTAACCTTTGATCAGAATAAAAAGTACCCTTTGTTTTAATTCAGATTATAAACTATATGTATGCTAAATTTAATCTAAATCCGTTCAGCCGTTCTTGAGTTATAAGTTGTATGAGTTATAATTTTCGAGCTACACACTCCGGAAAAAGGAATTCTACTACTCCTTTTTTAGACAAATAAAAACCTCATGAAAAAAGTCAAGTTATTTACACAACTTATAACTCAAGAACGGCTGAACGGATTTAGATTAAATTTAGCATACATATAGTTTATAATCTGAATTAAAACAAAAGGTACTTTTTATTCTGATCAAAGGTTCCCCAGGGTCCACGTGGACGAAGACGCGTGCGGAAGCTAATTGACCTTTAACTCCAAAAATACTAACAATTGATTTAAAGTTTGTTTGCAGTTAATATTGGTCTAAAACAGGCCTTTCTAATGATATATCATTTGTTGGTAGAGAGTGTATAGAACAACTCCCTTGGTCATCTTGCTCATTATCCAAATTTTCACATTTCCTGAGCGAGTAGCCCAAAAACGATTAGAAATTCGAACAAAGTGTACAGAATTAAAGTTATAGAGAATTTTATAAGCTTTCATTTCATCATTGAACATTTTTCGCCACAACGCACCATTTTTGAGATATTGGCGAAAAACTTAAAAGTGGTACCTTCTCCCCCCCCCCTCCACCCTCCAGCTCACCTCCGAAACGTCAGGACTTTTAGTATGTTTACTTCCTAAGTACCCTGAACAAGTTTCAGGAGAAATCGCTTAGGTCCCCTCTCATGCATTCTACAACTCCTTTATTGATTGGACTATATACAAGCTTATTTTCATTTATTTCTCAGTTCCCCCCAGAAATTCATCTAAGACAAAGACTTCGCAATTATTTAGTCCACGAGGAAATTAAAACACCGCACATTTATTGCGTCCTTGGCGTAGCTCAGCCAATGTAATTTGAGCAGATGCCTTACAAGTGTGGCACATTAGTTGCCCACGCATTTCCTATATCTATTTGCGACTCTACCATCATTGAAATAAGGACTCTAAACAGGATGTCGTAATACGTCTTTAAGGGCAATGGAGAAACATTTAATAGGTGAGATACCTAATGGTTTAACAATAATAGGTTTCCGAAAGAAGGTACTGGTAATCTCCGAGCTGTGAAAATGTCGCGTCAAATAAAACGTTGGGGAAATCGGCAAAAAGGTTTGCGGCTCCGCCAACACTTGCGAAATTGTATCATTAATCTTTAGCTGCGAGAAAAATGTTGGTATGGGGAGGTACTCGATCAATTGGCTATTCACTAACCTCATTGGTTATAGTTATAAATCGTTGGATAGTGATTAGTTACATAAATATTTCTTTTTACTGACAAACTTATGTAGTACAGAGAGTCATTGGTGTTTAGCTATACTTACAATTACCTATTTTAGTAAAGGCATTAATAGCGTACCATGGGCAACAGCGTCGCTTAACCACTGCTAAGGTTAAAATCGCTTGCATGCCGCACCGTCACAACCATACGTTTTGTTCGTGCAGGAGCAATACGCGCGCACGCGCATTTTGTTGAAAACTGGTTAAGCGACGCTGTTGCCCATAGTACCTATAGATTTGACACTATTATTCATTAGCGAATGCACGTGTTGAATATATTAATTTGATTCGTTCGTCATTTACGAGAAAAACTCGGTACAAGCAAGTGAATTGTATTTTTGAGTTAGCAATAATATTGAAATTGATTAAGGCCAGGCCGTTCACGAAATTTACTCTTTCACTATGTCTTCAGAATAAGGTTGAGTATTGCATAGCTTTAATTGACGCTTCGCCAGAAATTTGACGAAATTTAGTACATTTTTATTGATTTCTGAACTACTGGATCATTTATTAAAAATGTACTCGGTTATTGTGTTAGCTCAATAAAAAAGCTATCCATTTTGCATAAAAAAATCATATCACTGTCGTTGAATATTACGAAATCTGACGATTTGAAGTTTATTTTTATAAGTTTTTATGGTGTTATTTAGGATTTTTTTACAGAGTTACTAAGCCATTTTTCAATATTGTGTTCGTTTATTGTGTTTCTTTGTTTCTTTTTCAGTCTACAGTAATTTTTGTAAAGTAGAATTCTACATCAGTTCTTCACATTGGAATTTCAAAAATCAATCTTTTCATCAAATCGTGAACTGGCCTCGCCTTAAAGTTTTCAGAAAAAACTATCAAATACTCGAATGTCTAGACCAGGGTTTCTTAAAGTATGGTCCACGGACCCTTTAGGGGTCCATTGCATGTGTATCAGGGGTCCGCAGTAAACGTTTCCCGTAATGCGAATAAAAATGTATTTTTACAAAAGCTTGTTTTCTTTTCAAAACATATTATTAGACAGGTCTGTGGAGTTTTTTTTAATCTGAAGGTGGTCCACGCCTGCAAAAAGTTTAAAAAACCGGTCAAGAGCGAGTCGGACTCGCGCACCGAGGGTTCCGTACAATCATAAATATATTTGGATATGTTATTTTAGGACAGTCTTTAAAAAAGTAGGATAAACGGCAGACAGGTGGAAGGGCGAACAGGCGGACAGTTAATTTACAAATGCTGCTTATGGTGACTGAAAAACGTTTCAGCCACTCCACATTGCAAAATGTTTATATTACTAGTCCATCAGCCATTTTAATGTCCCCACTGCTGGGGCACAGGCCTTCCTTATGGGTGGATAAGGAGGACGGGCCATAACCCACCACGCGGGCCCAATGCGGATTGGTGGGTGTTAACGACTGCAAATGCAGCTGGGACCAACGGCTTAACGTGCCTTCCGAAGCACGGAGGAGCTCGAGATAATAAATTTTTGGTCACCCATCCCATGACCGAACCTTGCGAAAGTTGCTTAACATCCGCAATCGCTGGTCCAGGCGCTAAACCACTGCGCCACCGAGCTCTTCGTTATTATTATATTACTATATAGTAATATATATAATTACTTAGTAAAGTATGAACTTATTCTTCGTTTATTCGTACGGCAAATAGTAGGTAATTATATTTGAACCAGCCACCAATTTATTATTGTAGTGTTAGGTTGCGCCATCTCTTGACCCATAGTGGAACTACTTTTTGCCCTTAGGTTAGCATGCTTAGGACAGCGCCATCTGTTGACTGGTAGTGAAACTAAAAAAAATATGTTTGTTTTTTGAATTTCTAAAAAAGTGTGTTATATTGAGACATCGTTTTATTTTCCTGTAATCTTTACATAAACTACTATCACATAGAATTATTTCAGATTTTTCTCTTTGCAAACTTCGGAGATAAGGGGGGGGGGGGGGGAACGGTATTTTTTTTTACATTTTTCATCATAAGTCGAAAACTATGCGGCCTAAGAAAAAAGAAAAAATTGTTTTAAAATGTGCAAACAGCGCTCTTTCATATGATACCCCACATGCCTTAATCACCTCACTTAAAATTTTTAAGACCTCTTTTCAGTCCCTGTTGTAAAAAAAATATTAATTTTATTATTTCTTTCTTATTTGCAAAATATTTGGGCAAATGTCATCTAAAACTATTCCAAATTTCAAGTTGATACCATTAGTAGTTCTCGAGATATCCAGCTGTGACAGACAGACAGACAGACAGACTGAGTCACACCATAAGGGTTCCTTTTTTACCATTTTGGTACGGAACCCTAAAAACAGTGGTCTCAACAAAGAGTTTTTAATGTAGTCTTTTTTCCTTTATTAAAAATATCACATGACATAGTCCTTCAAAGGTGTAGACTCTTTTTTAAACAAAGAGTTTTTATCACTGACATGAAAAACTTTTTTTCTTGTGTAATAATATAGAGGTCAATGGTTTTTATCTTAGAGTTAGACGCGCTTCGCGGAAGCCGCGAAAGCCGCGATGCTCTAAGGTTTTTATGTAGCCTTTTTTCCTTCATTAAAAATATCACATGACATAATCCTTCAAAGGTAACGGGTTTGCTTAATTAATCCAACCCTTAAGTTGCCAACTCGTCATGATTAAACATTTCCTCTCGATTAGCCCTCATCACTCATTCAAGAACCCACAATAAATTACCTGTCGCAAGAAAAGAGCGACAGCCCGACAGAAAATTGCTTAAGATTCGGAGGAAATGGCCAAATGAGATCGTATTACAATAAACAATCACGAAATGAGCCCGACATTAAAACGCTTTAGATTCGAAGGAAACGGCCAAATAAGACCCTATTACATCAAACAATCACGAATTGATTTCACTAAGATAAATGACGCCATTTTGTCACAGATAATTTCTTTGTTCTGTGATCTGTCTTCATAACGAAATCGCCTAAATAAACAAAACAAAATTGGTTAGTTTTGTTGAAAGTTTTGCATTGACTCTTATAACTACTTATAAGATAAGAATAAGAACTTTTCAAAGGGTGATTGACTAAAAAAGCTTTTTGAGACTGCGCCTCCCTTGTTTCTGAATTTGACAGCTGGCGTACCATGACTCTTTGGGAAAAAAATATCAATTTCCCCTTATAAGATACCAATGATTTAAATTTCACCGCGTATAATGACTAAGTAATAATTTCTATTTGATTCACTGGTCATTTACGCATATTGTCAATCACTGACTGCGCTAATAACGTATTAATTTCCGCTTATTTTCCATTTGAGAAAACTCTAACCGCTCATTTTGCTCGCTCAGCGCGTCTGTTCGCTGAGTTGAGATAACAGGAAATTTAATATTAAAATATAAAGTACAATAATCAAGTTATTTCCCATTACGTATATTAAAAAAAAACACATTTCAAATTCCCTGTATTACAGAAAAAGATCTAAATAATCCGATTTGAGTAATTTACGGCAAGGGTCTGAATCTAGGTAATTAAATTTTTCTGAAGATAACCTGCTTTAGGTCTAAAAATAATACGTTAACTGAAAGGGACATTTCATTATTAATACGGATTAATGATACAATATAAACTCCATTCATTAATGATAACAATTAAGTGCCAATTTCTAAATCGCAAAAATGTTCTTTAGTAGGTACCATAGTAAAGTTACCAGTTATAATATAATACAACCAACAGTTTACATAAAAACTTGTCATGCTATTTTTCAGTACAAATGATTTTCCAAAGCTCACATACACCCTATTGTGTGTAAGATAGGAAATCCCACAAGAAAACTTCATTAGAAAACTTACATTAGGTTAGCGGTCCGCCCCAGTTATTTACCAATATACGCTACGAGGGCTCGCAGCAAGTGAAATTTATTAAACTGCGAGGCTACAGCACCTATTTAACACTTAATCTTAGGATAAGATATCCCACCAAAAACTTTGAATGAAAATTTTGAATGTTTCCAAAACGTGGCCATATGGCTCGCATTGTCAAAAAGTTATCAGACCTTACGTAGAGCCAAGCTTCTAACTCTACACGCCCTAGCTCTACAAGCCCTAACTTCACAAACTCTACATTTTGGTCAAAATTTGTGGCTTGGCCATCTTGTTCTTGTAGTAACGAAACGGCCAAGCCACATATACGAAAATACAAAATGCTTTATTTCGTTAACAAACCAGCTTGCCTAGCATGACCGATTTATATCGCGTGATATAGCGTTTTATCACGTTTAACTGTCAAAAAGACAAAGGAATTTGACAGTTGAGTGTCGCTAAAATGCTATATCACGCGATATAAATCGGTCATGCTAGGCAGGCAGGTGACATATAGGTGTCTATTATGTGTAAGATAGGAAATCCCACAAGAAAACTTCGTTAGAAAACTTATATTGGGTTCGCGGTCCGCCCCAGTTATTTACCAGTATACGCTACGGGGGCTCGTAGCAAGTGAAATTTATTAAACTAGGCTACAGCACCTATTTGACACTTAGTTTAAGTCAAAATATGTGGCTTGGCCATTTCGCTACAATAACTACATTCTATTTTATAATAATATGTGGAGATTACGACTGAAAAATATGTTTGTGCTTTAAAGATACTTTTAACGAGGAAGTCAACACAAATGTCTAAAATAACGGCAATGATTCGTATTTATAAAGAAGATACCTCTAGCGGCCGCCCGCGACTTCGTCCGCGTGGACAGTTTTTTTGCTATCCCTTGGGAACTATACTTTTTTTTCTGGATAAAAGGTACCCTATGTCCTTTTCTGTACCCCTGACAACGTGTATGCAAAATTTCATGATGATCGATTCAGTAGTTAAGACGTGAAGGCGTAACAAACAAACAAACAAATAAACAAACAAACGGACTTTCGCATTTATAATATTAGTAAGGATACCTCTAATCTTATTACTTACCTATATTTTTTTTTTACTAAAATATATTTTTACTAAAAACTATACATTTTTTTTTCTGCCATTTTAATGGCTTAGCCTAGTTTTTAAAAAACATTAAAAATAATAAGTAAGTAATAGAAGACAGTAAAATCAGTTTCAACGACAAATTGCAAGCAAGCTTGGCAGCGTCTTGAGAAGAAGCCTTCATATTGTTTTTGTGTTTAAATTACATACTTTCAAGACTTCTCAATACGTTTTCAGGATTTATTCAGCAAACTAGTAGTCAAATTATGTGATCTAATTGATTACAAACGGTCCCGTAAGTGGTAGTATAATTTATTTATATCATCTTTATATCATCGAAAAAGGTTTCAGTTTTGTTCAACACGCGACAGTGCCGTCCTTTTAATTACATTCTTTCAAGACTTCTCAATACGTATTTAGGATTGATTCAGAAAACTAGTAGTTAAATAATCTAATTGTTCACCAACAGACTCGTGGGTGGTAGTATAATTATTTATATCATTCACAAAAAGGTTGCAGTTTTGATCAACACGCGACAGTGGCGTTCTTAAACTCTGCAACGAAGGCAAAGGAATACGCCACCTTACAGCCACGGACCCCGCCGCTGCTCGCGACGCCAGCGGCGGGACTGATTTGATTTTTCTGCCGTCTGAATAAGAGCCACGATTTTTCGTCGTTAATATTGTGGAATCTCCTTTAATAGAAGGTAACGTACGATGGCACATCAAACGTAACATGTTGACCTCGAAAACGCCTTCCTGTCCTAAGTAATAAAATTGTTTTTGCAGTACAACTGTTACATCTGACGTGCCGTCGTGTGTTATACCTATGTATACGAAGCCGGAGGGTTTCGATGACCTATATTGCTTGTTAATAGCGGTCCTGCGCTACTATTTAATCTTGTTAACGCCTGAACTACGTTTTTTGAGAGACTTTATATTGCAATTTTTCATTTGACATCAAACTGTGCAAGAAAAGCAAATAAAAACCAATCCAAAGTTTTAGGTATCAAAGATCTAATGTCTATTAGGGTTCCGTACTCAAAGGGTAAAAACGGGACCCTATTACTAAGACTCCGCTGTCCGTCTGTCTGTCTGTCTGTCTGTCTGTCATCAGGCTGTATCTCATGAACTGTGATAGCTAGAAAGTTGAAATTTTCACAGATGATGTATTTCTGTTGCCGCTATAACAACAAGTATTGAAAATAGAATAAAATTAATATTTAAGGAGGTCCTCCATACAACAAAAGTATTTTTTTGCCGTTTTTTGGTACGGAACCCTTCGTGCGCGAGTCAGACTCGCACTTGGCCGGTTTTTTTAATTATGTGAGTTTTCTTTGATTCACTACTACTAATAATGTAGTCAATACATTATTTATCGAAGAGCAAAAGAAGTGTATTATAACAAACTAGCTTCCGCCCGCGTCTTCGTGCGCGTGGACATTCGGAAAATCCCTAGGGAACCCTTGACCGGGAAAAAAAAGGAAAACTATCTGTGTTCTGTGTGCCATACAAAATCTCTACAGCCGTTTTTAACCGACTTCAAAAATAGAAGGAGGAGTTATCAATTCGGTTGTATGTTTTTTGAGTAACAAACATCCAAACATATTCTAAACCAAATCGTAATCAACATCCCATAAAACCCCAATAAGGACATCCATATCAATTTTTAGGTTTTTTACTCATTTACCAGGGGGTAAATAGGTAAAAAAAACTTGTATATCGACGGCGAAGTACCAATACCTCCTAACTGTAATTTTTTCGAGCAATTAATTTTCTTAAGGTTTTGAATTCAAAGGCATCATCATTCCCATTCAAAACTTTAAGAAAATTAATTGCTTGAAAAAATTTCAGTTAGGAGGTATTGGTACTTCGCCGTCGATATGCACTTTAGGATAGGGACCCTAAGGGGTTAATTTTCGAAAAATTACAAAAAAGTGTTGCTTATCTGTTTCAGAAGTACTCCTACGAAATTTCAAGTCTAAATGTCTATTAATCTATAAAAATTTTGAACCCCCATTTCACCTTTCTGGGATTGAATTTCGAAATATCCTTCTATAGTGGTTGTATACAACGTGTTATAAAATAACATCTAATGCCAAATATGGTAGATAGGGACCATGAAACTGAAATAACTTTTACTATGGGACTAAAATCACGAAATCACGAAAAAAAATCAGCAGTTTCATACAAAAATTAATAACGAAAATATCAAAATGTATGAAACAGCTGATTTTTTTCGCGATTTCAGAGTTGGTCCCATAGTAAAAGTTGTTCAGTTTGATGGTCCCTATCCTTACTATAATATTATAAATGCGAAAGTCCGTTTGTTTGTTTGTTTGTTTGTTACGCCTTCACGTCTTAACTACTGAATCGATCATAATGAAATTTTGCATACACGTTATCAGGGGTACAGAAAAGGACATAGGGTACCTTTCATCCCGAAAAAACGTACTGTTCCCGAGGGATAGCAAAAATACTTTACACGCAGACGAAGTCGCGGGCGGCCGCTAGTCTACCATATTCGGCATTAGGGGTTATTTTGTAACACGTCACTAAGTGAACACTTAAACTAGATTTCAGCTTTCATTATAGAATCTAAATTAGATAATCTAAAGGGATTTACACTTTTAAGACCTCCGCGCGTACAGTTCATTAGAAATAAAACACTTTTTACGGATTACAGCGCGTATATTGGTTAATTCAGATGTTATTTTAGAATTAATTAGTTTTGATTTGTTGGTTTTGTTGGTTTTTTTGGGTTTCCCGACGTTTTGACAACTTTGCAGGGGCCGTGGTCACCGGGACCGACTGAAGTAAGAAGGTGCTCATATTTTTATGAAATTACTCGCTCGGAACTTTATAAAAATGCATTCAAGTTTATTATATTATTTTATAGCTGCGTTCTGATTTTAATAATAATTACTGAATTAAATTGATTAAAATTAATTAGAAATTATTATTATTAAATTATTAGATCTAGCTACTAAAGGGATTTATTTAGGGAAGCGTGGGAAAGATGGCTAACCCTCAACAAAAGAATGTCTTCATGGCTATTTCAATAACTTTATGAAGAAAAAGCATCGAGCTTTTTATCACATCACAGTTTTTGACCGAGCGAGCGCGAAGCGTCACCGCTTCAGCTTAGGCAAAAATGCTTTCATATCAAACGGACAGCCGGACATTCGTCCGGCTGTCCGTTTGATCTCCTCTACTGGTCGCATTTCTCAACCGATTCTCGTGAAATTTTGTGAGCAGCTATAATTATAAAGATTATATCTCGATTCAGTTTTTCAACATTTTTCAAAATGGCAGATATGGCAATATTTCAAAAAAGTTCAAAAATGTCAGAAACGCGAGGTTTAGAGCTCTACAGAGCCACTAGTTTAGCTTTACATCATACAGCTCATATACATAATATATACCATAGCCTTTCATTTGATATTAACTTTAATTTTATAGCACCCATTTTCTTTAACGTATGGTTCACGTGATGGATTACACGGAAACTAAAATTGTATGTTCCATTTTCACCTTCGATCTTTAACAGAGTGAAATTGAAGTCATCTTTAAAACTGAATCTAACCGCGATATTGATAACTGTCACCCGGAAAATGGACCCGTGGGGGCATTATCACGGGTCGATTTTCCAGGCGACTTTAGTCGACTAGGGTTTTTTATCGATAATCGCATGTAAATTAGGTCATTAAAATTAGGTTTGCGACTACTTGATTTTGACATTAAAATGTTATCAATGCTGCAATACTGCAATACAACAATTATCTTTTCATGGGATGGATGTTCTGTGAAAATCATTTATTTTATGTTTTTTAAGCTTGTCTAGTATGTTAGTTTTGAATCAATAACTTTAAACAATGTCTGAAATTTAGAGTTCCGTAGCGTAATGGCAAAAAACGGAACCGTTATAGATACGTCATGTCTGTCTGTCTGTCTGTCTGTCCGTCCGTATTTTACAGCCACTTTATGCCAAAACTATTAGGATTACACAGTTGAAACTTGGTAGGTAGATGTATTCTGTGAACCGTTTTACGATTTTTACACAAAAATAACAAAATAATAAGGGGACCTCCTCATAGATGGAACTAAAACTGAAAAAAAAATTTTCACAAACCTATACGTGCGGGGTCTATTGATAGATTTTCAAAAATGATATGAGGTTCCTGAAATTGCAAGATGAAAAATGATAGTGGTATTAAATGAGATATGGCAACTACGGAACCCTACTGCGCGTGGCCCGACACGCACTTGGCCGATTTTCACTCTTTTGCAAAGTTGCAAAATGTGATATAAGAAGAATGAGCGTAAATATGTCCGAATAAACTTCCTTTCTATTTATATTTTCTTTTATGTGCTAAATAATAACGTATTCGTCCTTTTCATAAAACTCTTATTATATTGTGAATAACAGTGTTATCTTTTATTTAAACCCTTATTATGAACGTATTACGGGATGTACACAGTCATGTTCTTATAGAAACAGGGATTTGAAATCCCGAAGGGTGATCCCGAAGGAACCATTAGGCTTAATTATAGGCAACCTTGTTCGAGGCTCCACTCTTTATATGATTATTATTTCTGTATATTGGAATTAATAAGATACTGAAAGTATTTGTAGAGTATGTCTTAATCCGACTCTACCGAAAATAACAAATACTTATTAGTAACTGTAAATATTTTTATTAGAAATAAACAATTTAACGGATTACTACACGTATATTATTAATTCAGGTATTATTTTTGAATTATTTAGTTTGGATTTATAGATTAATGTTGTAATTCATAAAAAAGTGTTTTAGTTCTAATGAACTGTACGCGCGGAATGTAAGCGTTTGTATTTTCGTTCAGTCCGAGACATGCTTACACTCGTAGATACGCATAGAATATAAGTTTTTTTACTCTATCTGACTAGATAATTCCAACTTATATAAACGTTAAAAACCATACCAAAAATGTTCTGGAAGTAAAGGTGTCGTAAATTATTATATGTAGATTAACTTCAGTTGAAATGATGATTGTTTTTATTGCACAAAAAGTAAGATATTTAATGATTTTCATCCCTAAACATTACGGACGAAAGCTCTCCCAAAAGCTATTGAAAATGCACATATTTTAAGTGAATAGGGGCACATGAATAAGTAAGAGTATTATTAACTCTGTGATACTGTGGCTTCCAAAAAAAGCGATTCAATAGATTGATAGTTGATACCAATCTACAGACGGGATAGGTCGTTCTTTGGCCGTAGCGTTTTTAGGTTAAGTTTCTTGTCAGTACAGTTTTAAAAGATAAAGAGAAACGTAAAATACTTGTTGTGGATATAACCCTGCATATTAGAATAATAACACCTAGAACGATAGTTCTCTACAAAGCGCACTGTCAAAAGTGAGGCAACTAAAACAGCCAAAATGGCTCCGTTTTCGGATTGTTATTCTACATTATTCCCTAATCATACCGATTAAGTACAAAACAGTTTAAATTTTCCCACATTCATAAGACTATAGACTGAGCGGTCATGGGATTTTTGGTAACGATCAAGGAAAAGGTTCGATTCATTTTCATGGGTTGTAGAGTGGTCCCCTAATGTGAATGATCTCGGTCTGCCTGCTCTCAGTGGTTGCAACTTCGAGTTATAGCGCTTACAAGAGGCATCATTGTTACGAAAAAAAAAAACGATCAGAGAAATGGTCAGTTTTAGTATATATTCCAAGTATGTCGTCTCTGCAGATGAAACAAGTTAGTCTGCCGGCTCATAGTGGTTGCATTTCTGAGCTATGACGTGCGCAAGTCACGTCATTGTTACGAAAAAAAAAACGTTAAGGGAAATGGTCAGTTTTAGTACCTATTAAAAGTATAGTATCTCCACGGGTGAAACAAGTTGGTCTGCCGGTTCTCAGTGGTTGTATTTCGGAACTATCATTGTGTACGCAAGACGCTTATTTGTAGAGAAAGCCTAAAAAAAACTTTGAAAAACGGGATAATAGGCGAATTTTTAAGTGCACGCCGGCCGCTTGCGTATCTGTGACTGTATCAGTCCCCTCCCCACCTTAAGACATCTCTACACTCGCGCGCGAAAAGCCCCAAACCTCCCGCGAAGCATAGTGTGAAACCGATTTAAATCGAATCTACGCACCCGCGCGTGAGTATGGAGAGGTCTTTATGCCTGTGCCACTGCGCACCCCCCATCCCCCCCCCCTACGTCCGGCTTTAGCGTCAATAGAGATGTTCGATCCGGGTGCCTTGTATTGATATTCCGGATCGCCATGGATCGTAATTCACTGTATCGATCCAAATTATAGAATCTGGATCGATAGGCATCGGCTACACGCTCGGTAAATACTGTGGTCCAGCGCCATAGAGTAAATTTTAACCATGGAAAGTAAAATATTGAACATTCCATACAAATGGTCAGTTTTAGTACTTATTCAAAGTATGGCGTCTCTGTAGCTGAAATGATGTGGTCTGCCGGCTCTCAGTGGTTGCATTTCAGAGCTATGACACGCGCAAGTTACAACAAAATTTTTTTTTTCGTCAAAATGTATTTTTAAAAATTCTAATCGATAGAACTCTTTATTATAATGAAAAAAAATCTTAAGCCATTTTTGTCTAAAATGAATAGATTGGTCGGAAAAAATACTTTATGTTTTTTTTTTGTATGGAGTAAGATATTCAATGTGCTCTTACGGCCAATTCCTAATACTAGTTACTATATTATTGGGTTTCAGTAACGATTAGTTAACGTATGCAGGATATAAATTTGAAAACTAAGCCATTCTGGCTTTGTATTAGTTGCCTCACTTTGCATACGAGGACACGGCTTCTAGGTGTTATTTATTCTAAGCCCTGCATGGACTGCCTTAGAGAGATAGAATCTGCTAGTGTTCTCGTGCACGACTTTTACGAGATAAGTGCTAGCCTATACAGCATCTGATATATTGTTTAATTCTCCAATAGTAAAAAATTGCAGCATCATTTATTCTTTCGCTTGCTTTTGTTACTCTTTAAAAGCTGTTAAATTAATTATCATCTTTTCAAATACACAATATCTCAAAGTTATACGAACACAAAAAATCCCACGGCTATATTTCATCCTAAATTAATTATCATCTTTTCAAATACACAATATCTCAAAGTTATACGAACACAAAAAATCCCACGGCTATATTTCATCCTTACAATATTATAAACGCGAAAGTCCGTTTGTTTGTTTGTTACGCCTTCACGTTTTAACTATTGGATCGATAATCATGAAATTTTACATACACGTTGTCAGGGGTACAGAAAAGGACCTAGGGTACCTTTCATCCCGAAAAAGAGTATTGTTCCCGAGGGAGACCAAAAAACTTTTCACGCAGACGAAGTCGCGAGTGACCGCTAGTTGCAATATAATTTTATAATAATAGGAGAAAGTCAATATAACCTTAACCTTATGCAGGCCACACACATTACTAAAGATTTGTTGTGACACGTACCGTTCGAAATGCAAGATAATTCTTTTGAAAGAGAAAATTTGTATAGTGTTATTCTTTATCTTCATGCACGCATTACGGATATAACGTTTTCGAAAGTGCGTCTTGTCTTGCTAGAGTCAGACAGTTAATGGCTGCTTGATTATAGTATGCTGGAAATCGTGTCTATGAGCCTTTATTCATTCATTTATTCCACTAACTAGCGGCCGCCCGCGACTTCGTCTGCGTGGCCATGTTTTTTGCTATCCCTCGGGAACTCTTTTTCTGTACCCCTGACAACGTGTGTGCAAAATTTCATGATGATCAGTTCAGTAGTTAAGACGTGTAGGCGTAACAAACAAACTGACTTTCGCATTTATAATATTAGTAAGGAAGCAAGGATTCAATTAAATACTCAATTCAACTAATAGACTGGGGTAAGGGTAAAGTATTCAATAATACATCGATAAGGGTTTCAAATCTTCAATGGAAACTGAAATACAAGTAAAAACTACTTCTTAGGAATGACTTAATACTAGACCAGCAAAGACTAGGTATGTCATATCACTTATAGAATCGAAAAACTGTTATAGTTTTATTTCAACGAGCAATATCGATGGTACTTTTTTTAAAAACTAGGATAATAAAACCGGTCAAGAGAGAGTCGGACACTCGCACCGAGGGTTCCGTATCATCATAATTGCACCATTAAACCACACTGCAGAGTAGAATAATAAAATTAGTATTGCAGTTTTAGGTCAGTGCCATCTCTTGACCGATAGTGGAACTAATGTTAACTTTTTTAGAAATTTGATAATTTCTAAAAAAGTGTGCTATATTGAGACATCGTTTTATTTTTCCTGTAATCCTTACTAATATTATAAATGCGAAAGTCCGTTTGTTTGTTTATTTGTTTGTTTGTTTGTTACGCCTTCACGTCTTAACTACTGAATCGATCATCATGAAATTTTACATACACGTTGTCAGGGGTACAGAAAAGGACATAGGATAATTTTCATCCCGAAAAAAAGTATTGTTCCCGAGGGATAGCAAAAAACTTTCCGCGCAGACGAAGTCGCGGGCGGCAGCTAGTCTTTATATAAACTGCTATCACATAGAATTATTTCAGATTTTTCTCTTTGCAAACTTCGGAGATAAGGGGGGGAACGGTAATTTTTTGTTAGATTTTTCATTATAAATCGAAAACTATGCGGCCTAAAACAAAAAGAAAAAAAGTTTGAAAACGTGCAAACGGCGCTCTTTCATAGATAACATGCTTTAGTAGCTTCACTTCAAATTTTTAAGACCCGTTTTCAGTCCCTGTGGTAAAAAATATATTTATTTTTTTAATTATTTCTTATTTGCAAAATAGTTGGGCAAATGTCATCTCAAATTATTCTAAATTTCAAGTTGATACCATTAGTAGTTCTCGAGATATCCAGCTGTGACAGACAGACGGACAGACTGAGTCACACCATAAGGGTTCCTTTTTTACCATTTTAGTACGGAACCCTAAAAATCAACTCTTCTGTATAACGTTTCTTTTTAAAAGGGCAAGTCTCTGCGACATACTTCGCATACCGGAAAAAGGCTAAAAGCTTCTCTTTCTAGCTTCATGCATATGTAAAGAGTACTGTAAAGAGTACAAAAATGTATGCATAATTACTTGTACGATGGGCTTTAACTTGAACATAAAGTAATTGTTCAAAGTGACGGCCATAACTGAATTACAGCGTTCTAAAGTTAGTTCGACTTTCCGGAAAATGCGATTTTTTTTTAAAGTGAATATCTCCGTAACTATCAGTTCTAGAAACAAAGTTATAAAAAATTTGGCTTGTCACCAAGATTTATTTTATTTTCTTTGTAGGCGTCGTATAAAACATTATGCATCACTCGAAAGAAAGTGCAATTAATAACCTCGATGGACGATGTACATAAATATGATACAATTTAAATTAATTGTCACTTTTAGTCAAGAACGCTGTCTCAGCAGGACTCGATGAAATGAGGATGAAAAATGAGGGGGTCACGTTTTATATGAAAACTGAAGGATCCTCTTAGGAACCCGCCAAGGTATCGTACCTTGTTATAAAAACCACAAAATGAAAAATGGCTTCTCAACATTTTTGGTGTGTTAATTATACCTCTAATTCGATCAATTTGTCGAAAATATACAGTAGAGAGTGTTACTTATAATCTTAAAATAAAAAAGTTATCTTTTAAAATACACAGTTTCAAGTTAAAAAACGAAAAGTATCTACACAGCAGGGGACCTATTTTTGAATCGCTCGAAGCCAGTCGAGCGCTCGTTTCTACTGATTTTCGTTCGACATCTCATTGTTTTGAGCCATATGTCGAACGAAAATCAGTAGAAACGAGCGCTCGACGCCAGCCGAACGATTCAAAAATAGGGCCCCAGCTCGAGTAACTTTTCGACTACCTACGAATATGTTAAATATTTTATTTGTAGAAAGTAACAAGCAAACAAAAAGTGCTTGAAGTGGAGATTGATCGACTGTCACTACCATTTCTTCTAAAGATTACCGAATTATTCAAGCTCTGATAAAAAGATTAGCGTTTTTATAATGGGAAAACCAATTGACCTTCACGTCACCGCAAGAAATAGGCGGAAAGCAAGAAATTTATATAAAATTCTTGGTGGAAAGTTAGGGCTCGGTTATGCGGAAACATTTGTCTCTGGACTTTTTCTTTACGTGTAAAAAGTTTGGAAAATAACCTCACTTCTGCACTTTTTCGATGTTTTTCGTTGCTTTTTCATCATTATCTTCAGCACAATTAACTTTCTTGAAAAAAAGCTATTGGAGCAACTTCACAGTACCGTTAAAGTGTATTTTAATGTAGAATTAAATACCATCCACTATTAGTTAGCCAAAAATATGACCCGCGACAAGCGCTTTTGATGATATTGTTTTTTTACAATCATCTGTGAGGTTTCTACGCAATTTAATAATTTGTAGATGCTAGATAATCTCTTTAGCTAGTAGTATTTTTTTTTGTGGCTACAAACAAACGCTTAACAATAATTAATAATAATAGCGTTTGAATGTTTTATGAATAACACGGTTAATCTTCATTTTATTGACAAAATAACTTAAAACCCACATCGTTTTTATTTGATCACGATCACGTTCAGTTAAAGCCGAGAGGAAAATCGTGAAAATATTGGATTAACGATATTAGGAGACAGTAATCAAATTGCAGGAAGGGAAATATCTCACGACCAATTCGTGACGTTATTGAATTGAGAAACTGCTGGTTTTACTCAATGCCTCATTATAATAAATTAGGGAAATATACGTGTTTTTTTTCGTTAATGCAAACAAAATAAACAATTTATTACTTTAAAGGTTTTTGACCGAGCGAGCGCGAAGCGTCTCTGCTTCAGCTTGGGCAAAAATGCTTTTCCGTTTGTTCTCCTCTACAGGTTGCATTTTTCAACCGATTTTAGAGAAATTTTGTGGGCAGATAGAATTTTTATGTAGAGCCAGATTTTGAAAAATATCACCCGTTTCGAAATATTATGTTCAAAATTAAAAGCACAATCTAGCCTCGAATAGATATAATAAAAGAATACCTTTTTTATTATACCGAAGAAAATGCATTTACGCAATCTCACGACAATAATTAGTACCTACTGTTTTTGAAAACTGCAATTTGAGCTCTACCTCACTGAGTCCCTAGTTAACTATTCTTTAACTCTACTAACATAATAATTATAGCGAAATCGATACAAATAAATTGCAAAATCGCTAACGTGAACCATTATCAATATTTTACTCATGGAAATTGCTCAGACGTGCTAATACTTCCCGTTCTTTGCCAAGTGTTTCCGAATCTACCTAAACATAAATGTTTACCTGAAACTTCTAAAACAATGTTTGTAATTGTTTTGGCAACAACATGGTAATTTAGTGTCTGTGTTTAAAGTCGTAAATATCGTAAGTGACGAAACTTCAATCATAATACCTAGATATGGCATGTCTTTATAATTTTGCACGTGCATTCTACATTCGTTGTTTGTTCTTGATAGTGTTTGCATATTGCGGTTTGTAAAATTGTAATATGATTGTTGTGATGAGTGGACTGAAATCGAGAAACTGGACAATGATATTATTTTTACGGTTCCGTACTCAAAGGGTAAAAACGGGACCCTATTACTAAGACTCTGCTGTCCGTCTGTCTGTCTGTCTATCTGTCTGTCACCAGGCTGTATCTCATGAACCGTGATAGCTAGAAAGTTGAAATTTTCACAGATGATGTATTTCTGTTGCCGCTATAACAACAAACACTAAAAACAGAATAAAATTAATATTTAAGGGGGGCTCCCATACAACAAAAGTGATTTTTTTCCTTTTTTTTTGCTCGATATTAATAACAACAACAGGTAGACCTTACAACAAACGTATTTTTTTTTTTTGCCGTTTTTTGGTACGGAACCCTTCGTGCGCGATTCCGACTCCCACTTGGCCGGTTTTTTTAATTGGATTATCTGAGAAAAGTAATATCTATGAAGTAACAGTTACTTTTTCAAAATCATTAAGTTTGTCAGTTTGCTGTTTTCCATACTATTAAAAAAACAATATTTCTCAGCCATGTGGTGGTTTTCAGACTTGATAATAATTTTCTGGGATTGTATGCCTGGGCATGACATCCTATCTACCAAAGTGGGATTATACGGACCCTGTAGATTTTTTTTTCAATTTCAGAGAGAATGCATTTTTTTTAAATGATTTTTCGTTTGAGACCTTTAAGCAAAACATTTTGTCAAATGTTTGAAAACTCGACAAACCATTCTAAATGAATAATCGAACCAAGTCACAGCTGTTACATTTCGTTCAGTTGTGCTAACTTTGGGAATATAAATGCCTCTCGCCTTTTCTGTTTTCGCACTGACGGACTGCCAAAAATTATTGTGCTCTGTTGGTTTGATTGACAACGTACTCACTGGATCGAGTGTGAGTTAAACGGGGCATATGTTTACATAGCCTAAAGGGGATGCGCTTGAAAATTCAACACTTTTATTTGTTGGTTAAATATTTTAAACTAAAGACAACAATGTGTGTTCTGTTGTGATGGTAAAGTTATAAAGAATGTATTTGAGCAAAAAATATAGGACATGAACTAAAAATCTCTAAAAAGGCAAGATTATAATTTATAATATGTTACATTTCCCAAATCTTAAAATAATTTTGAATCATAAAATTAAAATCTCAAATATGATTCCTAAATGAAAACCATTTTTAGGGTTTTCAAAGGATTTTTGCTACCAATCTGTCAGTATATCATCTACAATCTTGCTTATTTATAGACTTCTGTGGACATTTAGCCTAGGCAAAGGCACAGAATACAATGAGTCGGTCCCATTTGTTCTATGGAACATGACATAATAGAACAAATTGAGAAAATATTTATATCCTAATTGTACTATAGAACTACATACTAGCTTTGCTCCTGTGTTCATTTGTCTGTTAACGCATAGAGCTCTATAATATGTTCCCATTTAGTTCAATGGGAATCGGTTTTTCCCAAATTCTTCCATGATGAGATATTTATGGTATTGTAGCAAATCATAATCGAGTGGCCAGTTTACATGTCAACTTCAAAAAAGTTACATAGTTTGTTCTATGGAACAATTTGAGACAAAAAAGTACATACAAACTGTTTTATAGTATGAATAGGGACAATATTTTCTCAATTTGTTCTATTACGTCATGTTCCAAAGAACAAATGGAACCCATATTGGCCTATGTTTGTTTTTATTTAGACTTTACAAAAAATATTATATCTGTAACTTTTAATTTAGACAATATTCCTATTAGAAGATACCTGGTGTACCTGTTTATAAAATACGTAGTAAAAACTAGGTGCAATTTCTGCTATTGGATCCCATTTCCGTTTCCTCCGAGGCTGGCTTACTTTAATAGCTTTCGATCTGTTTGACGTTCAGTCGCGGCTTGACTTTGCGTTAAAGTATTTTAATCTGTATTCTGTTTGCTTTCAACTAACTTTTCAACATTTTAAATACTTGGACGAATCAACCATTTAAATACCGTGAAACTAATTTATTAAGGTTTTATAATTTTTTTATATTTAATCCAAAAACAAAACAGTTATGTACACAAAACAGTATCATGGATCAGGACAGAATATGACTTAGGTAATTGGTTATTAGATGGACTCTTACTATTAGGCAAAAATATATTTTTTTGGAAAAAAGTTCAAGGTAAGTACAAAAAACAGGAAATATGTTTGAAGTTTTGTCAACTACCTACACAGAATATATAAATTACAAATTGACTATCCTTACTAATATTATAAATGCGAAAGTCCGTTTGTTGGTTACGCCTTCACGTCTTCACCCGATCATCATGAAATTTTACATTCATGTTGCTAGAGGTACAGAGAAGGACATCTGGGTACCTTTCATCCCGAAAAATATTATTGTTCGCGAGGGACAGCAAAAAGCTTGCCACGCAGAAGAAGTCGCGGGCGGCCGCTAGTTTATAATAAAATTAATATTGAAACATTACGACAATAAGTATTGATTAGAATTAAAGCTAAAGATAGATTAAGAAAATGACAATAATGGATGTAAATAATGCCCATCATTTGGGCCAATCGAAAGTGCCCACGGTCGAGTAGCAGCAATAGTAGGCCAAGTTACACCAAAAGTAAGCCAAGTTGCTGCTAATGTAGGCCAAACTTATACCATGTGCTCTTAAGGGTCCATGATAGGAAAACATAGTTTGCGCGGGCCATATTTTCATATAGTAAAATTAAAGTTGTAGCCACAAGAAAAACATACTACAAGCTAAAGAGATTATCTAGTATATACAAGTATTAAAATGCGTATAAACCTAACAGATGATTGTAAAAAAATTGAATATCATCAAAAGCGCTTGTCGCGGGCCATATTTTTGGCGTAGGTAAATAATAGCGGAAACGTATTGAATTCTACATCAAAATACACTTTAACGTAGTGTAGTTTAAACAACGAAAAACATCGAAAAAGTACACAAGTGAGGAAAAACATCGAAAAAGTGCACAAGTGAGGAAAAACATCGAAAAAGTGCACAAGTGAGGAAAAACATCGAAAAAGTGCACAAGTGAGGAAAAACATCGAAAAAGTGCGGAAGTGAAGTTATTTTCCATACTCTTTACACGTAAAGAAAAAGACAGAACAAATGTTTCCGCATAACCTAGCCTCAAAGAAATATCAAAGCGTGGTGTAAGTGGGATAGGGCTATGTGCTGTGTTTGGTGGCGTCTCTCTTCCTCGAATGCAATTAATTTGTTAAAGGTAAGGCCCCTGATCTAGTATACAAGAAAATTATACCATCTGCGCTAGCGCAGCGCTATACGTTTTGATTCCTTGAGATAGTATAGGTACAGAGTATATAATGCCATAATTATATGAGTGTGATGTCAACGTCGTTAATGGAACAAATTCATAGGTATAATGATTTAATTAGTCAGTCTCTAAGGTAAATAATTAATATTAGAAGAACTAATTCTACTAAGTTAGTAGATTGGTAAACGCAGTTAGAAATGTTAGGATTAATTGAAGAAATGATAGGTTAGGTTTAATAATATCAGTTTTCGTAAATAACCCTCGTTCTACACAGTTTTCTAAAATACGAAAAAAATCCAATATTTTATACATAAGTTTTATATAATAATAAACTTTTATTAACCCTTCAAATGTGTTATAGAAACAAGTTTTTATAATTGAATAATATTTCACGTAGACTACCTATCTAGTTCATTCTATAAATAGATCCAAAGACCTTAAAATGCTTTCAGTTGAAAGTTACTTCAAGGTTGTTGCAGCAATTGCAACTGCATTTTTTGTAGGTTAAAATTTGTAGTAATACTAGTGTGAACTACTGATAGGATCTCTATTATGCTATAGTCTATCTATCCTTACTTGTCCTACTTAGTAAGCTTTTGAGAGCTGTTGTCATACGTCTTTTAAAGGTCATTGGGCATATTTGACCTACTTGATGAAAGTTCGTGTACAGTTTTTAATTTATAAACCAAACCAGTTTTTAATTGAAGAATTCAATCCCACTTTTCAAAATATGATTTATTTTTTTATGTACCGACCGGCAGAAAAAAGTTATTTTACAGTATATGTGTGTGAATATTATGTTTAATGTTACTAAACTTTTGTTAGTAAAACAGAAATTTTTACTTTCAGCATTGTGAAAATGTGTGGTACAAGCATAATAAACGTTTGTATTGTCTTTATTTATTTATTTTATTTATTATGGAAATGCTATGATATAATGATAAGAAATGAGACATGGCCTGCAAGAATACGACCCATACAACTGAGTAGCAGATACATTTATCAACATATTTAACCCTATTTCGTTTGTGTACGCCGTAGGTCAAATGTTCGATCAAAATGCCCATTGACCTTTAAATCGTTATTTAAAAAATATTGTCTTATTAAATCAAAAGAGGCTCAAGGTCACCCAGCGTGCAATGGAAAGAGCCATGCTTGGCGTTTCCCTGCGTGATCGAATCAGAAACGAGGAGATCCGCAGGAGAACTAAAGTAACCGACATCGCTCGAAGGATTGCTCAGCTGAAGTGGCAACGGGCAGTACACATAGCGAGAAGAACTGATGGCCGTTGGGGCGAAAAGGTTCTGGAATGGCGACCGCGCACCGGACGACGCTCCGTGGGTAGGCCCCCACAAGGTGGACCGACGTGAGGGTGAAGGTCGCGGGAAGCCACTGGATGCGGGCAGCGCAGGACCGATCGTCGTGGAGATCCTTGGGGGAGGCCTATACCCAGCTGTGGGTGTCGTGCGGCTGATATGATGATGATAATTCAATTAAATTGTCATTAATGAATAGTAATTTCTTTCGAAATCTATATGTGAAAAACCATTTGATGTATTTTATAATTGATTTTTTCAATAAAGAGGTGAAGGTGAAGATTGTTTACCAAATAAGACAAGTAAGGATAAACAGAAATTTATCATAGTTATTTTTGAAATTATGTACCTACAAGGTACCTACTTAGATAATGACATTACAGTCACTGTAAAATGTGCTGTATGTAACAGATTAATAGATATAAAGGAGCGGAGTCTCCTACTTCAACGACTATTGTTATTTGAATCATTTTAAAGATGTTTTATATTAACTTAAAATATAATGCGAACATAAAAGTGTTGTTCTCCAGAAAACCGGACCGGAGTGCGAGTTGGACTCGCTCACCGAGCGTTCCGTAGAAACTCGATGATTGATTACGTATTTTTTTAATAAAGAAAACTTACTTATATTCTTTATGATTTGATTACAAATGTAAAGAATTCAGATTTTTCCCTGTACCTGTAGTATATGACGATATTATTACTTGCCCATAGTTCTAGGTCAACGGGAAGTACTCTATAAATTTTGATTCCCTTGAGAATGTCGAAATATGCGTTTTTTGCAGCATAAACGGCCGTATTATTGCAACTCGATACCTCTACGAGTTCTCGAGATAAAGGGTCTTGACAGACAGACAGACAGACGGACAACAAAGTGATCCTATAAGAGGTCCGTTTTTTTCCTTTTGAGGTACGGAACCCTAAAAATCAGTCTATATGCTACATAAAATAGTAATGTTCGGTTGAACACCATAAATTTTAATGGGGTGTCAGGTATGTTTGTACATACTACGCTATTTGTCTAAAAATAACGTAAAGAAGTCTACACAAGGTTTGTAAGCATAATATTTTCATAGAAAACAGTGTTGTCTAAAGTTAAATAATACTCTATTTAATTTTGTATATTGTTATTTTATTTATGAAATATCCTTTTTCCTAAGCTAATCAATTCTTTACCCACCGCCACGCGTAATGCTATTACGAAAAAAACATAAAATTTAAATTAAAAGAATATTTTCTGTCTTCCCTAAATCATGCTCGTTCTCCTAATACATATCTATCAAAAAGATTTCTAAAAGTTTAATGGTAATCACTGAAGAACGTTGACGAAATATGGCATTTCATACAAACTTTTAAGTCCTTATTTTCGAAACGAATAAACCGATTTTAATGAAACTTCATACAGATAAACAGAATACATTGGTCGAAAAAGTTAATTGAAAACATTTTCGATAAATAGTGTTACAGCTAAATTAGACTGAATTTAAAATTTCCAAACAGAAATTTCCAATTATATCAAAAAAAGACATTTCTAAAATGTTCTAAACTAACTTTTTAGACCTATATATCCTGCTTATGCTTACGAAGTTTGTATGAAATGCCGTTTTTGTCAACGCCCTTATCATGCTTTTGACGTGTTCGCGTGGTACGCGTTCGTAACTTATCAATGGGTACTAAAAACTCCTATAAAGTGATAAACGTGTGAGATATAAGGATATATCATGACCTTTTGGCAGAACATTTTCATAGATAGATCAAATCTCTGTACACATAACAATAAAGTAAAAACTTGAAATATTTAGATCTAGATCTAACTAAACATCATGTATGTAAAAACGAAATGTCATGTATCATCATATCAGCCGCACGACACCTACTGCTGGGTATAGGCCTCCCCTAAGGATCTCCACGACGATCGGTCCTGCGCTGCCCGCATCCAGTGGCTTCCCGCGACCTTCACCAGATCGTCGGTCCACCTTGTCGGAGGCCTACCCACGGAGCGTCGTCGTCCGGTGCGCGGTCGCCATTCCAGAACCTTTCCGCCCCAACGGCCGTCAGTTCTGTCATGTCATGTATAGAAACGTAATGTAAAAACGTGAACAGTCAGAGTCAGTTCAGTGGCTTTACCACCTTAACTATCATATTTAATTAGTTTTAGGCGAAATGTTACGAGTTCATCAACTTTTAAGTGCCAAAATAAACACTTGGGTATAATAACGGTCCCATCGCATGATGTTATGTTTTTCCATGAAAGTCGCATTTTTACCAAATTCGGCGTTAAAAAAACTTTTCGCAACCAACTGGGAATTCACACCACGCCATTCGTAGATTAAACGAATACGATGACCAAATAAAAAAGTACTTAAATAAAAAAACCCTAGTCCTGATTCCCGAGAGGATGATTATTTAATTTGAGTTAATAACTCTCTTTATTAGCTGTTGGTGAAATTAAGTATTTATTTTGCCTACATTTTAATTAATTTGCGTTAAATATTGATGACTTTTGGTTGTTATTTTAATAAGCAAAGGAAATTTTACAAATTAACCGAACTATTATTTTGTTTTGTAGCACAGACGTCTTTTTGTCAAAATATCAATGTTAATGAGTGCATTCCAACAGACAAATCTCTAAGTCATCGATCGCCATAGAGTACATTTTAACCGTGGAAAGTAAAATGGTAAACATTATAAACAAATTACTTTCCATGGATAAAATGTACACTGCGGCGACCGATGACTCAGAGATTTGTCTGTTGGAATGCACCCTATGCTTTACACAATTTCAGAATAATATATTAAAAACTAACTAATCAAACTTTGATCTGAGTGATCAAACTACGTTCAACTAAACAAATATGACCTAGAAGTAGCAGATTATTGAAGAAGCCGGATTTTTATATTCAACAAATTATTACAAATATTACAAACGAATTATTGAGATTGAAAGCCAAAATAGAAATTCATATTCCAATCACTTTACAATAATACCTATCAGTTTCAGTAGTATTATGACATTACTCAAATAATAACAAAGCGAAAGTACAGGGTCGGACTCGGAGACGATGAATTATTTATAGATTTCGACGTTTGAGTGAACGGTTGAGGATAAAGAATGAATGAATGGGAATCTATTTTTCAGGCAAAACCCAGCTGTGCGGGAACAAAATTAAGCTTAGCGATTTCCAAGGATATGATGGGCAGATTACACTGATTATTTTTTCATTTATCATTGCCATACATATTATTTTTATTGCTTCTGCAGTAGCAATGATTTTTTATATTTTTTCTGCAAAATTTTGCTAAAAAATGAACATAGAAGGATGTTTCCTTGAGTCACACGAAGTGACTCGGTAGCTCGGCGCGGCGGTTAGAGCATTGGACCGGACATCCATAGGTCTCGGGTCGATTCCCGTCCGAGAATTGATCTGGTGCGAGTCGTATTTTTTCTAGTACATTATTTAGTACCTATTTTATATATTATAAATTCAAAAAGAGTTTCGTCGACTAGTTTAATTAAAATAATCAAAATATTGGTGACATTTTGGTAGCACAAGAGGAAAAAATTTCGTTTTATTAGTTTAAAAGTTTACGTTTAATGATAGTAAAACTTGTACCTACCGTTTTATGACAGTGCTCTACGAGGCTTGGAACAAACTGTTTCGTACGTAACATTGTTGATAAAACACTGTTGTTATAGTGTCAACACTCAACACTGAAAACTGACGTCAATGGCACATAATTTGAGTACGATAAGCAGCTGTTATACTTTATGCCGCTATAATAAGGATAAAAAAACCGGCCAAGTGCGAGTCGGACTCGCGCACGAAGGGTTCCGTACCAAAAAACGGCGAAAAAATACGTTTGTTGTATGGGAGCCCCCCTTAAATATTAACTTTATTTTGTTTTTAGTATTTGTTGTTGTAGCGGCAACAAAAATACATCATCTGTGAAAATTTCAACTGTCTACCTGTTGTAGTTATTAATATCGACCAAAAAACGGCAAAAAAATCACGTTTGTTGTATGGAAGCCCCCCTTAAATATTAATTTTATTCAATTTTTAGTATTTGTTGTTATAGGGGCAACAGAAATACATCATCTGTGAAAATTTCAACTTTCTAGCTATCACGGTTCATGAGATACAGCCTGGTGACAGACAGACAGACAGACAGATAGACAGACAGACGGACAGCGAAGTCTTAGTAATAGGGTCCCGTTTTTACCCTTTGGGTACGGAACCCTAAAAACAATAGATGCACGAAGCGATAACAATATCAGATTGACAACTCCATTTTTAATGGGTGCTTATTATTTCTTTCACATTTTATAATAAGTTAGAAATTTACAATACAAAACGAAAGGGAGTGAGAGAGATGGGAGGGGAGGGGGAGAGGAGAGGGATGGGAGGGGAGGGGGAGAGGAGAGGAAGGGAGGGGTAAGGGTAGTGGAAGGGGAGGGAGTGAAAAAGGGGCAGCGCGCTTGGTTGGGACCCGCCTAATCACGTAAAAACGGCTGATCTGATTTTGATGAAATTAAAACATAGAATACTATTTATCCTGGAAAGGATCCCTAAGGATTTTCTCGAATATCCACGTGGACGAAGTCAGGGCAGAAGCCAGTGGACAGTGTATTTATAAAAACGCTCATTTTGAGAAAACTTTGCTTGGAGGATTTTATCCAAATTTCCAATCAATCATCGCTGAAAATAAATCGTTTCACAGGTTGCGGCACTATCTTCTGATTAACTTAAAAATAAAAAAGAATATGTATGATATTATCTGTCAGTTAAGTTAAAATTAACAGGAACCTATAAATCTGACCATAAAAAAAACTTGAAAGCGAAAAGCACTTACGTTTTTATAACAGCAAATGTGGCGCCAACTGTAAGTCCCAGATTGAAGACGCTCATCCACACTAAAGACATAACTGCAAGCTTCCAAGGTTCCCTTTCGTAAAACGGGACGTATTGCAAAGGTCACTGAACTGCACTACAACCACAGCTGTTAGTCCCGTCACTTACAACGGCAAAGTGAAAAATTTAAAAAGTACGGAAATCGCGCTTATCAATTTTCCACAAATTTAAAAATGGAATGCAAAAATGGAACGCGGTCGAGTTAGCAAAATTTGGACGTTTTACTTTTTAAAAGTGAATTTAGGAAAAGGTGATCAAAACTTTTTCGTTACGATCGTAATTTACGAACGAGTTAACAAATTAATTAATCGATATCTTGTTGCTAGTACAAACGTTAGCGAACGAATGGTGGTGGTGGCAGTCGCACTGTCCTTTAGACTATAGTCGCAGGGTTCCCCCGCCACCGCGCTGCCGCAAACATGTTTTTTTTACGTTTGCATGATGCAATTTCATGCACTCCTCGGGAATATGTTTAAAAAAGGGATCTACCCTTGGGCCCCATTTAATAACGTGACAAATTATTTGTCACCTGACATGACAATTTTATATCCAACCAACTTAAAAATAGAACAAACTGCTCATAGCTACATACATCCCAATGTAAACCAAATTGTCATGACAATGGACAAATCGTCACGCTATTAAATAGGGCCCTGATTGTCTTTAAGTATAATTTCACTCTAAAAGAAAAATATATTAAAATTGTAGTTTTGATGTAAATAAACGGTGGTTTGTTTAGCAAATGAGCTTTAACTGTATATTAAGTTAAAGTAATTAGTTGATTCAAATGATAGTTACCTACATTTTTAATGACACTGAAGGCTTTAGGTACATGTAACTTTGTAGGTTGTTAACTTGTTAAGGAAATGTATGCATACAGACTAGTAAGTACTAGGTTCTTACTAAGGTTTTACGTGGTTCCAGATAAGACCTAAGGTCGTAACATTGAATGTTACCTACAAACCTACTTCACACTTCTACTTTTTAAGACTTAGTCTTAGATTAAACACACGGTTTCAAAACTAAACAATTCAAACTTAATAATTAACCACTTTTGAACTCCAAGAGCTTTCAATTTAGAACGAAAGTCATTTTATTCTCAGCGGACACAAACAAAGACTATCTTTAATTAGACTAAGTACTTATTATAAAGTGCATTAAAATGGCTCCCCCTCAGCATTATGTAGTGACATACACACTTGAGGACCTTCTCTATGACGCTGATTTTCAGTGGTCATATTTAGATAATGATATTACGAACTTCAGATTCATGAACTTGTGTTACTGACAGATAGACTATACAGACATAACACCCAGCAAACAAAAATCTATGGAACAAGCATTGCGCTCAAAAAAGGTCACTACATGAAAATTATAAGTGGATGGAGTTAAAAATGCTGTCATTCAATTATGCAGCACAAAGCGTCTGAACACTGCTTGCTATTTATTAGCGACCATAATTTGTATACTCATACATATTTTCTATACTAAAACGAAAAAATATGATACGTTATTTCTGCATATTTTTACGGCCTACTTCGCCTCTATTACACAATTTGATTACACAGGACGTCATTTCTAATAAACACTTTCTTTCTCTCATTTCTCTACAATACAAACTGCAATTATTGTAAAGAACGCTAACGTCAGTAATTCATCTTAGTAATAATCAGGTTGTAATTTGTCGGCCCCGGCCCCGTGTTATTTTAAGTAATATTTGTTTGCAATTATATATGCTTCCATAGATTTTAGTTCGCTGCATACACCCAATGAAATATAAACTATCAGTTGTGTTAACAACTGATTAAGTCAAATGCAGGCTATGCAGGCCCAGTGTTTCTTTCAGACAAAATTCTCCAGGGGGGCAATTAAGAGATTCGAGGGAGCTCGTCCGTCGATCACTACACTAGTTTGCCCGTCTACCTACACACAACACATTTTTCTCCGGGGGGGCACTAAGGCTGCTCCGGGGGGGCACCGCCCTCCCGGAATAGTACCTGAAAGAAACACTGTGCAGGCCTCCCATGGCAGGCAGGAGGCGGGTTTGATATTGCAGTACGTGTTGGAACGTTTTCATCGGAAAATGCTTCCTATATTTTCTTATCTACGGAGGTGTTAGATCAGAGTTGCCCATACGGTCGATCGCGAGAGATTTTATGGTCGATCGCCAAGGATAACAGATTGGATGGAAAGTGATCATACACAGATTTAAGACCAGGTCTTAACTGTGTATGGCTACTTTTTATAGTCTTACTTATATCTGTGGCAATCAAACCAAGCTGTAGAACACGACAATAGCTAAATTATGTGGCAAACCTCGAAAAATAAAAAGAATCAATTTTGGAAATATACAAATATAGGTTACGGCGGGTTGCGTTCTGTAGGGTTAAAGTATCTATATTTCGTAAAAAATAACTATATCACAACGGCAAACGGTAACCTTTTTCGTGATTTAAATGTTTTACGGGCTACTGTACTATTAATACATTACGCAAACTTGCCCAGTTTCTGAGAAGAATATTTGACTGCATAAGCAATTATTTGACCGACATTTAGATGTTGGAGAGAAAATACCAATGTTTTGATTTATTTTATTCTGTTATTTTCCAGAGAAGCTCGATGGCGCAGTGGTATAGCGCCTGGCCCAGTTAGCAAGGGT
This sequence comes from Agriphila geniculea, assembly GCA_943789525.1. Lineage (NCBI taxonomy): Eukaryota > Metazoa > Arthropoda > Insecta > Lepidoptera > Crambidae > Agriphila > Agriphila geniculea. Next base: position 10,040,961 of record OX038889.1, read on the forward strand.
CGGTCATGGCATGGGAAGGGTGACCAAAAATTTATTATCTCGAGCTCCTCTGTGCTTCGAAAGGCGCGTTAAGCCGTTGGTCCCGGCTGCATTTGCAGTTGTTAATACCCACCAATCCGCATTAGGCCCGCGGGGTGGGTAACGGCCCATCCTCCTTATCCACCCATAAGGAAAGCCTGTACCCCAGCAGTGGGGACATGAAAAATGGCTGATGGTCATGGTAATTTTCCAGTTAAACGAATTTTTGAGAAGGTTGTCTACTTTTCTTTTTCGAAAGTACTACAGATTATAGAACTTTATTTATTATTGAGGCTTTCACGATGCGTACACGAAAATAGTAACATGTTATTACTACAAGTGGTTCTTAACTAAGTGTCACATTACTTATACATAGGAGGGCACCTAATGCTTAAAAATCTTACTTGGTTTGGTATCAATTTATAAAGCCTCTAAAACACTTATATTGTAGGTTAGCCTAAGATTTTTATAAGTGACTAGCGGCCGCCCGCGACTTCGTCTGCGTGGAAACGTTTTTTGCTAAATAATACTTTTTTTCGGGATGAAAGGTACCCTATATCCTTCTCTGTACCCCTGACAACGTGTATGCGAAATTTCATGATGATCGGTTCAGTAGTTAAGACGTGAAGGCGTAACAAGCAAACAAACAAACGGACTTTCGCATTTATAATATTAGTAAGGATACAAATCTGTGATCGGCCCCTATTTCACAGACGTGACAATTGTATATTACAATGACAATTTGATGTACGTTGCGGTATCTGTGAGTATTTTGAGTAGTATGTTTTCTAAATTCAATTTGGCTGACGCGATGGACACCGAATTGTCATTGTCATTTACAAATGTCACGTCTGTGAAATAGGGGCCTGAGATTCTGTAATTTATTAATGCTCTGTATTTTTACCAAGTAGGTAAAAATGTAGAGCATTAATAAATCACAGAATAGTAACACCGTCATAACAACAAAATAATGGCAATCGAACTGTACTAATAACGGAAAAGAATGTTATGTTCGTACGTATGTAAGTCCTACGTATAGTTACGTGCGTACGTAAAGGACAAAAAAACAGCCTGTGACGTTTGTTATGTACCCAGGTGTTTTCACAAAATTTTATTTATACCATTAATATCATGAAACTTTTGTCAGTAAGAAAATTATCAGAGAGTACATAAATAACATTCAATCGTTTAAATCATGAATTATTATTGACGTTCTCTATTTATTATGAATTTTGAATATTTTTTATTCAAAATTCATAATAAATGAAGAAAAATTTAAACTATACAAATATGTTAATAAAAATTTAGTAATACAATTATCGGTACAGTCGTCAGAAAATCTTCTTAAAAACAGAAATCGAATATATCTTTCATTACCACAATTATTTAAAAAAATAAGTAAGTAAGTATTAAAATTTATTAAGATAGTGAGAAAAATGGCGTCAAGAATGTTAAATAAAGTCAGCGTTTGTCATCATAACCATAACACGGGCGGCAACAATTAAGAGAATGCTAAAACGCAAGTAATAATACACAAATTAATATTGGTTACGAAGTTAAGTTTAAGCACAGAATAAGTACTACCTTTTAACGTAACATCAGAGATTAAATATCTGGGTAACATTAGTAGTTTTGTAGGTACTGATTTGCAGTGAAAGCCAAAGCCAACGGTTTGAAAATGATGATTATAGTATTTTTGTTTCGCGGCTGTGTGGTACAACGTGTACAGCTGCCTACGTGACCCCATGCACGTTTTCTGCAGTGAGAGTACAGTCAGAAAAATAGTGATGGAAAATTGATTTTTTAATAACATCAATCATATTATATTCTTTTCAAAAATGGAATCCACTGCTTGATCTTGCTAACCTTTTTGAAAAGAAATAAAAAACCAAGTTGCACGCACCTTTTCATCTTTTGTTTCATTGTACCTTTCTGTCGCACAGAAGTTACAATAGCTAGAGCAAGGAAGATACTTAGAGGCACCCTACGTTATCATTATCAATTGATTGAGTTGTTGCAATCCGATTTTGTTTTAGGGTAAAACATAAAAAAAATGTGGTCAAAATAAACACAACAGTCTTGTTGATACAGAAAAAAATGCGTTCATAAATACTAATAATAATATAAAACCTGTTGTTATAGAAATTACTATGTCTCTATTCTGATATAAATCGTGTTTTTTATGCTTATTGACCGAGTGAGTGAAGAGTCTTCGTTTCAGCCTGGGCAAAAATGTTTTCGTATGTCTGGATGTCCGGCTGTTCTCCTCTACAGGTCGCATTTCTCAACCGATTATCACGAAATTTTGTTATCAGGTACGATAACCATATGGAATTTATAAATCAATTCGGTTTGTCGAAATTTTTCAAAATGGTGGAGAACGTGAAAAAACAAATTTCAGCCATTTCTAAAAATGTTCAATCTAAGTATTTTTTTTGCATATCTAAAAAAATATTATTCTGACATAATTTCTTTTTTGTTTATTTTTTAAGGCTTAGATAAGTATAATCTATTTGTTTTGCAGATCCTACTCAGACACAAACCATTGTGTGTGTTTGAAACAAGCAAACTCAGCGATGCATCGGAACCAACCGGTATACTGCATGTGTGTCTCACCAAACAAATAGCTTAGCTCATGTGTATACGAGCATCAAATGACAGATGCCCATGCCATTTACGGTTACCGTTAAGAAATTTAAAAATGTATACTTAATATTTTATATACCTATCATAAGTATGAAATCCTGATAATACCTAGGTCACAAAATGATAGCACAAGGTTCGTAAGCGGATACCTTGTGGTGATAGTTTAGTAATTTAAAACGGAAATTGAACTGCGAAGGTACCTAGTTAGTATTTTGCGTAAATCAAAGTTGGTGTTCTGCTTTGTTGGTACTTTGCGTAAATAGTATTTTGCGAATATGGTGCGTATGTGGTATTGTGCTGTGCGTCTAAGGAAGGTGTAAAGGCATCCGTAAACTGTGAAACTGGGGTATTTTATTCCATCTAAATGATAAATCAGAAAATATTAAAAGCAAGTACCTATCTATAGCCACTTCAAATTATATTTTTTTCTATAATCAATCATACTTTGTCTTGTTTTGGTTCCAACTGTGATTGAAAGAGTGTTGCTCAACTGCATGGAAAGTTACTGAGTTTTTATGTTTTTTGTTATTCTTTCGTCATAACCGTACAGTGGTTTAAAATTGCTACCGATATTAAGTAAAGCAACATAAAATAGGAGACTAAGATATCACATAGAATCATTTTTAAAAGTAGCATAGATGTCTATCAAACGCCAGATGGAAAACAAAGTCAGGTAAATATAATAATAGTATGGGCTGCGTTACCCATAATCCGTGTGTAACTCTGAAAAAGGAAATTAATTAACCTACAACCTACCTAAAACTAATAAACCTATTATTCCTTCGACATTGGTGTAACTAAGGTGCAACTAGATAATAAGGGCATGTGTTCCGACACTTCTAACATAAACCCAGGCAATGCATTTTCTTCGGCATACAAAAAAAAGGTGTAACTTATACTGAATATATACGCCCCTTTTAGCTAATTCTCTTTTAGTCCCTACAAAAAGATGAGTGGCCCTTTTTTTGCTGTCAATCACACGGTTCGGCACGCACAGCACTGCAAAAAGTATTAAACTTTTTATCGATCAGTTATCAAACAAGGAATTTATAGTGTTTTTAGGGTTCCGTAGCCAAAATGGCAAAAAACGGAACCCTTATAGATTCGTCATGTCTGTCTGTCTGTCTGTCTGTCTGTCCGTCCGTCCGTATGTCACAGCCACTTTATTCCAACAGTATTAAGACTACATAGTTGAAACTTGGTAAGTAGGTGTATTCTGTGAACCGCTTTACGATTTTTACACAAAAATAAATAAAATAAAAGATTAAGGGGGGGCTCCCCATACATGGAACTGAAACCAATACTTGTGGGGTGTCTATAGATAGGTCTTTAAAAATGACATTGAGGTTCCTAAGACTATTTTTTTTCAAAGTCAACCGTTTGAAAGATATCTGCCGCCAAAGTGGTAAAATGTGTGTCCCCCCCCCTTTAACTTTTAAAGTAAGAGGGTGAAAAATCTAAAAAAAATATATGCTATAGATCTTAATAAACAATTTCAACGAAAATTGGTTTGAACGAGATACAGTAATTGGTTTTTGAGATATAGTACATTTTCCAAAACCGCAAATATAACTTTGTCATTCATACCAAACACTGAAAAACAAAGTTATTTTTTCAGACGAAAAATTATAGCGGTATTAAAATATGGTATGGTATATAATGTACCTACGGAACCCTACTGCGCGTGGCCCGACACGCACTTGGCCGGTTTTTTTATGCACAACGGGATAGTGCTTGGCCTTCACCTCACCTGATGTTAAGTGACGATAAGGCCGAAACCGAGTACAAGGTGTACCCCCTCCTGGGAAATGAAACCGGAACCCCTGCGTCTTAAGACGGCTGGGCGAACCACTAGACTACGGCGGTTGTGGCCTCAATTCAATAGTTAGGCCTTGTCGGCAACATCACGCGACACGTCACCGTCTCGTCATTATCTCACGATCGACGTCACAAGATCGACATTTTGTCAATTTGAAAGGGGTCAATCGCATTCAGTTAAGGCTGTATATTTGCATTTCAACGAAATTAGTGTTTTTCTAGGGAAGCTATCTAAAGAATGAAAGCATTATTATTGATGTAAACTTTAGTTTTAGGAAGCAAAATTCTTAAATTAGTGCCGTATAGAGAAAAAAACATAATAAATTGTCAGGTATTTTAAACCGAAGACAATCTGTTCAAGTGGAATTTCAAATTTGCTTGTCAGAGGTATTTTTCAAAAACGTTTCAGCTGTAACAAATAAGAATACGACTCATATTTAATTTTTTACTTATTGTTTGTATTGTCGTTCTTATTGGAGTTCCCTATAGAGAGAAAATAAAAAAAAATGCTTTTAATCACAGAGAAATAAAATATTAAAAAAATGCTCAAATTGGTACACTTTGGCATGTTTTTTACTGGTTTTTACAGAATCTAAAGTAATTTTTAATTTTTCTTAGGAATAATGAGATATTTGTCTAATATATTGCGTGTTTTGTATATACTTATGTCTATTCAATAATTTAATAGGAATTTCAAAGTTCGCCCTCATTACGGCTCACGCAGAGTTGTTTTGATCATTTGTATTAAAAATTTAAAAATGGAACGTGATGCGACTCTACAGCCTTAAGGATAAAATCGCGACTTCACCTCTGTGGAAATTCGTTTCCCGTGAGAATTTGGGGTATAAAAGAAACCATGTTCTTCTCCAAGGTACAATCTATCTCATAAAATGCCAACTATGCCAAATTTCATAAAAATTAGATCGGTGATTTTAAATTTCTTGGATTTTTTATTTTTGCATTCACAATGCCTTTTTTATTACTTATAATATTAAATACTATGCTAGAAAAATTCGAATGGTGATGGCGAGTCGAATTATTTTTTAGTACCTATTAACTTCGATCATCTATTGATTTAGAAAAACAGACAGTTACTTTCATATTTACGATACCAAGTACAAAACAAAGAAACAAATAAGTAAATTAACAAGAAAGTGACCTAATAAGGCAATAAATATCTATTGGTGAATTGTTATATTAGCTACCTACTATATCAAATTAATTTATCTCATTCGGAAGACCGAATAATTAAAATAAAATAAAAAATATGGATTTAATGAATGACGTAAAATTAATTAAAAGTTGAACAATGTGATAAAATTGTTATCAAATCAGGGTCACCACACATTGCACGTTCGTTGCCCGATTTGGTAGGTCAAGTTCGACCGGTTAAAGTTGACTCATGTTAAGTTTATAAATAGTACAGTATTGGTAGTGGTTTTGGCCGTGACCATACAAACGGTAAATTATATTGACTTTGACCACCTTTGACATCGTGCAAAAGATGAAAATTATAATATGACTTGACTTCAGCCTTGACATCACACTTTGATTACAGTTACAGCGCGTATATTATTAATTCAGCTGTGTTGTTTTAGAATTGTTTAGTTTGGATTTATTGTTTTTTTTTTAATTTCCGACGTTTCGACACCTTTGCAGGGACCGTGGTCACGGTAGGAGGACCACGAACAGAAAAATCAGGTGTAATTTTGTTTTGTTTTGTTTTTTTTTTCGTATCACGAGAAAAAAACGCAAGAAGAAAAGTTTTAATATTATGTTATGTATTTTCTCACGCCATTGTACAAATTGATTTTGACACAAAAAAAAGATGCATATTCCCTATTCTCCCACATTTTCTAGAATTCACCTCAGGGTGGATTCTTTCGGGCAGTTTAGGGTAACAAGAATAACCGATTGTTTGTCGTGAGACTCAAATCCAAAATATCTACCATGTCTAGGAAAGGAAGTGGGTAATACCTACACAGGCACTACTGAAGGGCACTTTTTATCACTCTCCACGCACGAAACTTCCGAATAAGCAGTTGGAAATAGTGTGACTAGCTAGATGATACGGGTTGACAGATAGGGTGCCCAAGTCGGCAAAGATAAATCAACCTGCGATGGCACACCTATTAAGTAACGCTGCCTGCACTGCTATAATAAGCATCCTTCCGCAATTATCTTTCTTGTATGGGATTGTATATAAATTTGTAATAATAAATAAAAATAATAAATTTTGCAATCACCAAGATATAATACAATCCCATACAAGAAAGATGATTGCGGAAGGATGCTTATTATACCTATCGGTCTAGGTTATTATATTTTTAACTTAAAGGAAATGCAACTTAGATGACATATTCTGAGAATTGAAAATTGACAATTTTTTAAATTTTATTGATAGAGCGAAGCGACTACTTTTCAGCTTGGACAAAAATGGCTTTCGTTGTCCGTCTGTTCTCCTCTAAAGGCCGCATTTCCTGACCAATTTTCGTAAAATTTTTCGAAAAATTTTAAATAAAAAAAAAATAAAAAAAAATTGCGAGCAGGTTCGACAATTATATTATATTTTTCGAGCGATTCAGTTTTTCGAAATTCGGAAACAAAAAACGTATTTTAGCCCTTTCGAAAAATGTCACAAACGCGAGGTCAGCTCACAGAGCCACTAGTTTTATTATTTGTAGGGCAAAAAGGCCTACTTTGTACTCTGTGTGCGTACATTAATTACGCTTTAAGCCAATGACGTGATGCGGGTTTAAGAAGGGATCTTACCCTACTTTGATTTATTGCTAATTCTGACGTAACAAAAATACCATACAAAAAGAATTAGACTCCAAATACACCCACAAACAAGCACAATAAGAACCTATAAATTCAATTTCCAGTGTTATTTTTGTTCTTTAAATATATTTAGGGTCTATTCTACATATTACGGATTAGTGCCAATCAAATAATTGTCAAATAATCCCATAGAAATTCTAATCTTTTACCAGCAAATAGCGCTATACAGAACCTGTGAAACAGTCTAGTGTTCTTAAATACATCGAAGGGAAATATCGTTATTATTGCATGATCGTACTAACTTAAAGATAAAGATAAAAAGATAAAGATATATTTATTGGCCTCGAAGAAAACATGTGCATGAATATAAAACATCAGAAAAAAGAGAAAAGAGATTAAGCTACTTAAACATTACGGGTGAGACCAAAGGGTAGCTGTCTCAGCTGTGCTTTTGCGGCATTGCGGAGAATGCCGCAGAAGCGCTGGTTTTCAGCCAGCTCCCTGGACGATGTGGTGCGGTGACACAGTAAAAGAAGGGAGAAGCGGATTAAATAAACATAAATACCTACTTTAGAAAAAGGTCATGAAAATGCCGTATCTTGACTTGAAGTGTGACCTACTGTGTATTTTGTAATGGACCTCGTATCTATAATAAGATACCTGCATCAATAAGACACATTGATAATAACTTTATGTTTAAGCAGAAATTAAAGACATTGTTGCTGGAAAAATGCTACTACACACTAAATGATTTTTTGACAGATAAAGATTTGTAAAATTATGTTATGTATGACTGTATTTGATGACTTTTTTGTGACATTTAATTCAATTTTCAATCTAACTTTCAAAATAATTTTAATAATATTATTATGCATGATCAATTTGTATTACCATTATTATTTCAATTTTAGAGTTAATTTAACCCTTCATTGTATGCTATCACGGCAGGGCATAGCTGAACAATTTATATTGTATTATAACATCTCTAAGTACCTATGGTTCACAATAAATGATTATGATTATGATTATGATTATGATTACTTAAAGTTTAAAATATCATAATTTTTGGAATAGAAATAACTTGAATAGAAATGACTCTACTCATGGGTACATACAAATATGATATAAAAACCATATGTAATTTAGCCTAGGTACATAACAATGGGGCGGATTTTGTTTAATGTACAACAGGATAGTGCTCACCTCACCTGACACTAAGTGACGATAAGGCCAAAGGTGGAAGAACATTACACCCAGAGTCCTCACCACTGAGGAACTGGGAACTGGCTATCTTACCTCTAACTGCCGGAACACAACATTTTTTTTAAATTGTTGTTATGGCGTCAGACTTAGGGAAGATGTGGTAGCTAGCCATGCGGACTTGACATAAGCCCTACAACCAACCAAATTCCGGATCAACTCACATAATTATTTTAGTCACAACACCGGAAATTGGCGTCATACTCGTCATTTGAACTCGGAAGCATCTCGATTTCCCTCCGAAAATAACTCATTGACATTCAACAACGACATAGGAACAGGACCATAGGAAACAAATTGTGTTACGGAAGCTATTAGTACTAAAACGACAGTATGCTACAGTCAGCAGCCCCAGAAGTAACTGAACACTTTAATACTATGTCATGCCAACTAATGCACTAGTTTAGTAAATAAAAAACGTAATAATATGAACGCTTTAATTAGCGTGACATGGTACAAAATGTTGAATTACTTATGGATCAGTGGTAGCTATTGAAGTCTCAATTTGTAAACTTAGCAGGTGCAGGGGTTCAGCGACGTCGGGCAGAAGAATTAAAACTCCAGCTTTTTTTTACTATTTGTATTTTCAAACCATAGTAGGTATATATTGAACTGAACAATTTTCATACAAAACAGCCTTATTTAAGTACAAAATGTTTACTCGCACTTAGTGGCTAGTTAGTTTTCTACAATATAGCTATTAGCCAATTACAACGCATACAGTTTGCACACGGCACTAATTTTTGCACACGGCACCAATCTTTCCTGTCTCTTTCCAACATTTTAGTGCTATCTCTTTCTAACGGTGCAAACAAAATCGCTAATAGTATCTATACAAGAAAGATAAATAACAAATCAAAGGTCTTAATTCCTATCTTAATTTCTACATGTAAAATATACTAGATAAACATAATTTAGTGTTCAAATAAGAGAAAATAATGTGATAAAACAAAGTAATTCTACAAAATATCAAAATTTAAACTATCTTAACTATATTTACATATTTTACAATCGTTCTGCCGTCAACATTCCACCCCCTGGTTGCGGATTTACTCCCAACCATCATGCCTCTGTAGGCAGAACTACCACTTTAACTGCAGGGCGGCGTAATGTCCCACGGCAAGTCCTTATGTCTACTATCCTAACTTGGCCATCCGCTCCAGGGTAAACCTTTACTATCACATCTCGGGGCCAGACGTTTCTGGGCAGAGTGGGGTCGACGATTAACACTAAGTCCCCAACTTTCAACGGTGCCACATCCTTCGTCCACTTCGATCGCTTTTGAAGTGTCGGCAGATACTCTGACACCCAGCGGCGCCAAAATATGTCGGCCAATGCTTGCGCAGCTTTCCATTGTTTCTTCGTTGTCAGGTCTTCTTCCGAAAAATGTCCAAGTCTGGTGGTCGTTGACGCGGTACCCAAGAGTAGATGGTTCGGAGTTAACGTTACTGGGTCGTTCGGATCCACAGAGACGTGGGTCAGTGGTCTACTATTGATCGTAGCTTCCACCTCAGCCAGCAGCGTTAGTAACACTTCTTCTTTCGGCGCTCTCGCATTCAGGGTTACTCTCAATGCGGTCTTCGTGGAGCGTACTAAACGCTCCCAACATCCTCCCATGTGTGGCGAGGCGGGCGAGATGAATTTCCATTTGATTCCAAGTGTGGTAGCTGCATCTTCCAGCTGATGGATTTCCAGGTTCTTCCACGCGTTCCTTAGTTCTTTATCAGCTCCTATGAAATTCGTGCCCTGGTCGCTGTAAAGTGTTTCAGGCTGACCGCGGCGCGCAATGAAACGTCGGAGGGCCATGATGGCCGAATCAGCGCTAAGAGAGGAAGCGACTTCCAGGTGGATTGCTCTTGACGTCAAACAGGTCAAGACGATTCCCCAGCGTTTCTCATGACGACGTCCAATGGTCACTTCCATGGGTCCAAAATAATCAATTCCACAGTGAGTGAATGCACGACGATGATGGGCTAATCTGGCGGAGGGCAAGTCCCCCATCTTCGGTGGTTTCGGAAGTGTTTTTCTTATCACACACATGGGACAGCTTCTCGCGACTTTCTTGACAGCTGGTCTTATCTTCAGTATCCAGTACTTTTCGCGGAGCATGTTCACAACTGCTTCATTATTAGCGTGATGAGCTAATCGGTGGTAATGCAGAATTGTCAACTCAGTCAGTCGTTCCTTTGCATCCAGGATAATAGGATGTCGTTCCTCAAAGGGTACATCGGCTGTCTGGATCCTTCCTCTCACTCTCAAAAGTCCATCCTCCATTATCATTGGATCGAGAGCTTTCAGACGACTTTGTTTCGGTAAATCCTTGCCTGCTTTCATATTTTCTATGTCTACTTCAAACGCAGTTTTCTGAGACTGAAGGATCAATATCTTCTCAGCTTCTCGGATCAAGTCTCCAGTGACCTCGGGCCGTTCTTTCAGCCTTAGGCGCTTGATGTAGGCCAGCACACGAGCCATTGTTCTCACCGCCCGAATCCAGGACGAAAAACGCTGGACTTCCAATATAGTGGGCGGGGCTTCCGTGATGGTGTGAACTCGATTCGGGCGTAGTTCACTGGTCTCTTCATCGGTGGCATTCGATAAGCCTTCTTTCGGCCACTCATCCTCATTTTCCTTAAGAAAGTCTGGGCCTGAGAACCATATCGACTTTTCTGGCGTCCAACCCTTTCTTGTTGCTTCGTCAGCTGGGTTTTGTTCTGTCGGAACCCATCTCCATTCATCGCTTCTGGATCTCTCATCTATTTCAGCTAAGCGATGTGCCACGAACGGCTTGAAATCCCTCGGGTCCGATCTAATCCAGTGCAAAACTGTTTTGGAGTCTGTCCAAAATACTCTTCTTTTTATCATGAAGCTATGTTCTTTCTCCACCATGTTTGCCAGGCGGCAGGCTAGCACGGCTGCTTGCAGTTCAAGCCGTGGCATCGAGACCATCTTCATGGGTGTCACTTTGGCTTTTCCTGAGACGAGCGCCACTTCCCTTTTCTGGTCAACGAAGTACGCGACGGTGGCATAAGCTTGCTCGCTCGCATCGCCGAAGATATGAAGTTCAACTTCTTCTTCCTCGATCCCATAATGTCTCGGTATTTTCAGTTCTCTAAGCACATGAAGACTTCTTATCCATTCTTTCCATTCTTCATGACATTCTTCGTTTATTTTCTCGTCCCATTTGACGCCGGTCTTCCATATCCGTTGCATTAAGATCCTTGAGCTGATTGTCACTGGGCATATCAAGCCTAGTGGATCAAACAGACTCATTATGAGTTTGAGGAACTCTCTCTTTGTGGGCACTTCCTCGCCACTCGCAACTTCTTTCTTGATTTTCTTGAATGACACGTCGAAACTCAGGGTGTCATCACTCGTTTGCCATACCAGACCCAACGTTCGTTCTGTTTCTCCACCAAGCTTTGACAAATTCACGCTTTGCGGTGCCACGTACGGGAGCTTTTCACGCAACTCAGGATGGTTGGTCGTCCACCCCCTGATGTTGAAGTTCCCTTGAGCGTGAATGTCACTTATTTCTTTAATCATCTTGATGGCATCTTCCACATTTTCTACACTATCTATGTAATCGTCCATATAGTGTCGTTTCTTAATAGCCTCGACCGCTTCTGGGAACTCTTCTTTAAACCTCTCAGCGTTTCTGTTTAGCACGAAGATTGCCGATGTTGGAGAAGATGTTGCTCCAAATATCATCGATTCCATTACATATATCTCAGGGTCTTCATGTTTGTTCGCACCTCTCCACAGAAACAGCTGTGCTCCTTGGTCTTCTTTCCTTATCTTTACTCTAAGGAACATATCCTCGATGTCCGCGGTGATTGCGATCGGCTTCTGGCGAAACTTAAATAGTATTCCTAAAAGGGAGTTCAGTAAATCTGGGCCGCTCAATAGCTGGTCATTCAATGACGTCCCTTTATATGTCGCAGCTGCATCGAACACCAAGCGCAACTTTCCTGGTTTATTGACGTTTGTCACGCCAAAATGCGGGAGAAACCAAGTGTGTTCGGAAGGTATCGGTTCTTCCACACGTTTCGCGTATCCTTTTTCAATTAACCTGCTTATCTGGGCGCAGTAGGCAATCGCGAAGTCCGGGTTTCTGTCCATTTTGCGCTCGATTCCTCTTAGGCGTTTCTCAGCGTCGTTAAAATTATCTGGCAGCTGGACGTTATCTTTTCTCCAGAGTAGTCCCACCTCCCAACCTTCATTGGTAAGGCGCGCAGTCTCATTGAGTATGGTCTCAGCTCTCTGTTCTTCAAAGTTCACTCTCTTTTTGGCGACGATCCCCATATTTTCAATGTCAAACTGCTGTTTGACGAGATCGTTCAGCTCCGCCATGCAGTTTACGGTGTCGGGCTCGTCGCTCTTTGTACTTACCGGGCCATGAATTACCCAACCTAGCTTGGTCAGGGAGGCCACCGGTCTTCCCGATTTCCCTCGCCTTATGTCGCCGCCCACTATTGTTTCCCAATTGTCTTGTCCTATGAGGACTAGTGGGACAGCGTCTCTCATTTCTTCAATTCCCAATCCTTTCAAATGATCACTATTTTCGATCACACTCTTTGGCACAGTCTGCGGCGGCAGGTTCATCTCCCTGATGGTCCTCATCTTCAGAATGCGGGGTTCTTCATTTGGTCCCCATAAAGTCACACTTACTAACCTTGATGAGTCATCTTCAATCGAGTGTCCGCCGGCACTGAGGATCTGGATCGGTGATCTCGGACCTCGCAATTCCGTGGCAAGAGTCTCGTCTATCAACGAAATAGTGGCACCGTCGTCAAGCAGAGCGTAAGTGTCAATCAGACGACCCCCGTTTTTCACTTGTACAGGCACTACCTTCAGGAGTGACTTCACACAACGTCTGTCCCCGAGGTTAGTGACACGCTCAGTCTGAGTAGAAATATCAAAAGGTTGGTTACCTGGTTTATCCACGTGCAGGAGCGTGTGATGGCCATAATTACACTTAGCACATTTCCTATATTTACACCTTAATCGACTATGATTGCCACTTAGACACTTAAAACATAACTTATTGTCTTTAACAAAGTCTCAACGTTCATTTACACTTTTGTCACGAGTGAAAACTGTCACACGAAGCTAACCGATGATCACTTTCACATAGCACGCACTTTATTTCACTGTTGTTATGCACGTTTACTTTATGCACATTTTTCACACTGGCACGGTTACTCACAGTTTGATTCCGTGGTGTCACCTGCCTTTGCGCAGCCGCAGGTCTGCTCCCGATGATGTCGGCAGGAAGCACGAAAGCTGCGGTGTCGGCGAGCTCCTCCAAGAAGTCCACGAATATGATGAGGGTTGGCGACACACGCAGATCGACTCCACCGGCGATGGCTTGACTCCGTGCAAACTTGGAGTACTCGTGGCGCTGGGTCGGTGTTAGTTTCTCCAGTAGCTCACTCACAAGTTGTGGGTTGTTGATGAAGCCGTCCGCCTTGATGTTTCTGAGTGTGGAGATGCAGGAGCGGACGGTGGCACTGAAGACACGAAGGCCATCGCTGTCATTGTCGGCGGTCTTGGGTAGTGCTCGAATCTTCCCGATAGCGCTCTTCAATAGGAGGTTTGGATCCCCGTAGGTGCGCTCTAATCATCTCAGGATCTCGCCAGGATCGGAGCTGGTGCGGAGAAGGTCTTCAACCAGTTGCTTCGCCTTGCCATGTATTGCTGATTGTAGTCTCGCAAGGTTTTCTGATGGCCGGAACTCGTACTGGGCAGTGGAATCTTCATATTTCTTCTTAAAGGCAAGCCAGTCCGCTGGATCCCCACTGAAGTTAGGCAACTCATAGAAAGCTCGTGGCATAGGGCGTGGTTTGGCCATGTCACGAAGGGCTTCGGCCAACTCTTCAATCGCCTTCCCAGGTTGACGCCGTCCTCTTGAAGAATCACGTCCATCTCGGCCAGAGTGCGGGGTCTTCTCACGAGCGGGCTCAAAAGGTGACTTCTGGATCCACTCCTGGATGCGATCTTCTTTAGGTGGTTCTATTCTCGCTAAGGCCTCTTCCTCTTCTTCCTCCTCTGCGTCTAGTTCCGCCAGTTGCATTGCCTTCTTTTTCTCGGCGAGACGCTGTTGTGCTGCGCACATTTCAAGTTCTGCTTCGTATTCGATTCTCTTTCGTGTCGCTTCTCTGTGTGCGCGACTGGAACGGGACGACGTGACACTTGGAGCTTTTCGGGGTGCTCGTACGGTGCTCACGGTCGGCGTTGCTTCATGATCTGGATCTCTGGTCGTGAAATCCACCACTCTTCCACCAATGCCGGAAGACGGAATCTCTGGGATGTATATTTCACCAGGTATCCCTTGGTTAACCGTCGACGGCGATCGGAGTGGGCGGACGAACGTAGCTACCCCGGAGTCTGCGGGTTCCGTATGTGCAGGATCGCTCTGGGCCGTTGACGTTCCGCCTCTCTCCTTTGCCTTGCTCCTCGTCGGGTACGACATGGTTGCTTCTTCAAATATCCCAGGAATTCTTCAAGTCCCAGACTGAATGATCCAAAAATATTCTAAGTCTTGGGAATTTTTCTTCAAATTTTCTAAGTCCTGGGTGCTGGCAGCGAAATCTTCTAAGTCCCCGGCGTATCCGGCTCGAAGGACCACTTGTAAACTTAGCAGGTGCAGGGGTTCAGCGACGTCGGGCAGAAGAATTAAAACTCCAGCTTTTTTTTACTATTTGTATTTTCAAACCATAGTAGGTATATATTGAACTGAACAATTTTCATACAAAACAGCCTTATTTAAGTACAAAATGTTTACTCGCACTTAGTGGCTAGTTACGTTTTCTACAATATAGCTATTAGCCAATTACAACGCATACAGTTTGCACACGGCACTAATTTTTGCACACGGCACCAATCTTTCCTGTCTCTTTCCAACATTTTAGTGCTATCTCTTTCTAACGGTGCAAACAAAATCGCTAATAGTATCTATACAAGAAAGATAAATAACAAATCAAAGGTCTTAATTCCTATCTTAATTTCTACATGTAAAATATACTAGATAAACATAATTTAGTGTTCAAATAAGAGAAAATAATGTGATAAAACAAAGTAATTCTACAAAATATCAAAATTTAAACTATCTTAACTATATTTACATATTTTACAATCGTTCTGCCGTCAACACAATTATTGAAGCTAATTGAAGTTAATGAGTCTCCGGTAGATTTCATGGACCTTGGCCATGAAGTTGGTTAACGAGTAATTGATACCTACCTTTCAACAGGAAAAGAAGATAATGTTCGTTGTACCAAGTACCTGAATATAATGGGTTTTTTTATCCACTTATTCACATACAGATAATAATAGGGAACATGCATAAGTGACCGATTTTGATAAATTTGAGCTTGATCGCTGCAGACACGTATAAAAACATGATGGAACAGAAAAATAAAAAATAAAATGTATTACTTTAGTTTTATCAGACAAGGGAAATTTACGAATTTTTTTTTTCGTTATCGGATATAATGCACTGAACAGTCGAATAGAACATCAAATAAGAAATAATATTTTGTATGACACATATGTACTTAAACGCAATATTTAGGGAGATATTTGAAAATTCTTGGCTAACTCCATACTAATGCACTGAAACGTGACATGAGTGACGTCACAAATGTTGACCTTTTTTAGGGTTCCGTAGCCTAAATGGCAAAAAACGGAACCCTTATAGATTCGTCATGTCTGTCTGTCTGTCCGTATGTCACAGCCACTTTATTCCGAAAGTATTAAGACTACACAGTTGAAACTTGGTAGGTAGATGTATTCTGTTAACCGCTTAACGAATTTAATACAAAAATAAGAAAAATAAAAGATTAAGGGGGGGCTCCCCATACATGGAACTGAAACTGAAAAAAATTGTTTTCTTCAAACCAACACGTGTTGGGTGTCTATAGATAGGTCTTTAAAAATGACATTGAGGTTTCTAAGACAACTTTTTCTCAAAGTCAATCGTTTGAAAGATATTCACCGCCAAAGCGGTAAAATGTGTGTCCCCCCCCCTTTAACTTTTGAAATAAGAGAGTGAAAAATCTAAAAAAAATATATGCTGTAGATCTTAATAAACACTTTCAACCAAAATTGGTTTGAACGAGATATAGTAATTAGTTTTTGAGATATAGCACATTTTCCAAAACCGCAAATATAACTTTGTCATTCATACCAACACTGTGAAAAACAAAGTTATTTTTGCAAACGAAAAATGATAGGTGGTATTAAATATGGTATGGTATAAGGTAACTACGGAACCCGATGGCGCGTGGCCCGACACGCACTTGGCCGGTTTTTTATAGAGCGTTTTCGGCGGGTGCTGCTGCGTGCTAACTTCAAGTAACTATATCACGAGAAAAAAACACAAGAGAAAAGTTTTAATATTACAGTTGATTTTCTCACGCATTATACTTTTGATTTTGATACAAAAAAAATTGATGCATGTTCCCTATTAGTACAATGCTTCCATAAAATATTTTTAACTAGCTGTATAAGTGGAAACTGTTGAGGAGCTCGGTGGCGCAGTGGTATAGCGCCTGGCCCAGCGATTGCGGAGGTTAAGCAACTTTCGCAAGGGTCGGTCATGGGATGGGTGATCAAAAATTTATTATCTCGAGCTTCTCCGTGCTTCGGAAGGCACGATAAGCTGTTGGTCCCGGCTGCATTCGCAGTCGTTAGCACCCACCAATCCGCACTGGGTCCGCATGGTGGGTAATGGCCCATCCTCCTTATCCACCCATAAGGAAGGCCTGTGTCCCAGCAGTGGGGACATTAAAATAGGTGTTTCTTTAAAGATTTTTGGTTTGGATGTAAAGTCCTTTTAGCCATGGTCATGTGTGGAAACAAACTGGAGACCTAAAAAGGATAATAGACAATTTTCAGACACATTGAAAAAATAATATTTAATACAAAGAAAAATTACCGTAAAACGGTGTGTATAGGAATAAAACTGGACTTCTTCAGAACTTACAGAAAGTCAACATTGTATACAATTTTCTTACAAAAAAGTATGCTGTATGGAGTTGGCTATGGTGAGCTAAATAATTTCCCACGTAAAGTTCAATCCTGGTTTTTAGGGTTCCGTACCAAAATGGTAAAAAAGGAACCCTTATGGTGTGACTCAGTCTGTCTGTCTGTCTGTCTGTCTGTCACAGCTGGATATCTCGAGAACTACTAATGGTATCAACTTGAAATTTGGAATAGTTTTAGATGACATTTGCCCAACTATTTTGCAAATAAGAAAGAAATAATAAAATTATTATTTTTTTTTACAACAGGGACTGAAAAGGGGTCTTAAAAATTTTAAGTGAGGCGATTAGGCATGTGGGGTATCATATGAAAGAGCGCTGTTTGCATATTTTAAAACAATTTTTTCTTTTTTCTTAGGCCGCATAGTTTTCGACTTATGATGAAAAATGTAAAAAAAAAATACCGTTCCCCCCCTTATCTCCGAAGTTTGCAAAGAGAAAAATCTGAAATAATTCTATGTGATAGAAGTTTATGTAAAGATTACAGGAAAAATAAAACGATGTCTCAATATAACACACTTTTTTAGAAATACAAAAAACAAATAAATTTTTTTTAGTTTCACTACCAGTCAACAGATGGCGCTGTCCTAAGCATGCTAACCTAATGGCAAAAAGTAGTTCCACTATGGGTCAAGAGATGGCGCAACCTAACACTACAATAATAAATTGGTGGCTGGTTCAAATATAATTACCTACTATTTGCCGTACGAATAAACGAAGAATAAGTTCATACTTTACTAAGTAATTATATATATGACTATATAGTAATATAATAATAACGAGGAGCTCGGTGGCGCAGTGGTTTAGCGCCTGGACCAGCGATTGCGGATGTTAAGCAACGTTCGCAAGGTTCGGTCATGGGATGGGTGACCAAAAATTTATTATCTCGAGCTCCTCCGTGCTTCGGAAGGCACGTTAAGCCGTTGGTCCCGGCTGCATTTGCAGTCGTTAACACCCACCAATCCGCATTGGGCCCGCGTGGTGGGTTATGGCCCGTCCTCCTTATCCACCCATAAGGAAGGCCTGTGCCCCAGCAGTGGGGACATTAAAATGGCTGATGGACTAGTAATATAAACATTTTGCAATGTGGAGTGGCTGAAACGTTTTTCAGTCACCATAAGCAGCATTTGCAAATTAACTGTCCGCCTGTTCGCCCTTCCACCTGTCTGCCGTTTATCCTACTTTTTTTAAAGACTGTCCTAAAATAACATATCCAAATATATTTATGATTGTACGGAACCCTCGGTGCGCGAGTCCGACTCGCTCTTGACCGGTTTTTTTTTAGTAGGTACTTGTTGTATGTTCTGTTTTCCCTGTTCAACCCTGATACCTCCAACAAATGTAAAGAAAAATGCAATTACCTATCATAGACACTGAAGTGACATCTACCGATCATTGTATAGACGAAGTAGCATCACGTAACTATTTCAACAAGCGTTGACGCGACTAGCATGCCCACAATTTTGACAACCGGCTTTAACAGGCTGGCGTTTCTGCAAATCGACGCTAGATGGCAGATAGTTTTGAAGTGTTCACGTCAGGAGCGTTCCCACGGCCTGCCTGTGGACGGGCCGCGCCGAGCCGAGCCCGTCTGTCTACCCGCAGGTCGTGGGAACCGACAACGTCTGGCGCGCCGGGGCGCGCCGGGGCTCGCCGGGGCCTGTGCGGAGCGTTCCCACGGCGCGCCGGCGCCTGCCGCGGCGCGCGCCCTGCGCGGCGTCACAGTTTAATAAAATAGTGAAATACAGTAGGTTTAGGTATGATAAAAGTCAAGTTTTAAATGGCGGCCATTCCAACATAGACATAGACACCCCAACATGTGGGTGTTTTTGTCGATAAAATTAGATGTATTTCACGCCTTTGAATTGTCGCTACTTCGAGACCAAAGGCACTGTACATTCAGAAGGAATCGAAGCTAATTTGTTTCTTCTTTTAATATGTGTAGGTAGGTTTTTCGCATTTTTTTGGTTTTTTGTTTTCATCGTTAGTTTTGGTTACCAAGGTATTTGATTGCTTAGAAATTGATTTCGCGGTGAAGATAGACCGTATAATAATATGGATTCTAAAATATTACGATACACGACAGCACTTCAATCAAGTTATACAATTAAACTGCGAAAACAACATTTATTACTCAGGGCATAAAGGCGGTCTCAAGGTCAACATAGACCAAAAAAGAACGGCCTGAGGTGCCTCATGTGTACAGTGAACTGCACGTCAGACATGTTGACCTTGACATGACATTTAATTAACAAATTAACTAATCCACAGATAAAAAAAATACCTGCCTGGAAAGTCCGAAAAAAAGATTAAGTATTAGTAGGTACTAGACGTGTGCGCCGATCGGCGTGGCGCACGCCGCCGGTCATTTTAGCCACGCCGCCGCCGCCGAAGTTTTCGACGGCGTCATAGGCGTCAAAATCCAAGTGTAATATGTGTAAGAAACAAGTACAAAAAGCTGAAATAACTTGCATCTAGGTACATAATTATCTCATATTTTTTTATTATTTTCCTCTCTTTTTTGGATTAGTTTGATTGTTGCCATTGAGGTTTTTTTTATAGTGATTTTATAATTTAATCTTTATCATATCATCCGCACAACACCCACTGCTGGGTATAGGCCTCCCCCAAGGATCACTACAACGATTTGTCCTGCGCTGCCCGCATCCAGCGGCTTCCCGCGACCTTCACCAGATCGTCGGTTCACCTTGTGGGGGCCTACCCAAGGAGCATCGTCCAGTGTGGGGTCGTCATTCCTACCTTTTCGCCCCAACCGCCTGTGTTTCTTCTCGCTAATATGTCCCGCCCACTGCCACTTCAGCTGAACAATCCTCCGAGCGATGTCGGTTACTTTAGTTCTCCTACGCATCTCCTCATTTCTGGTTCGATCACGCAGGGAATGCCGACCATGGCTCCCTCCATTGCATACTGGGTGACCTTGCCTTCTTATGAGACCCGTAGTTAGCGACCACGTTTTATCGCGGTAGCTCAACACTGACAACACACATTGGGCATAGACTTTTGTCTTGAGACACTGAGGTAAGTTGGACGCGAAGATTTGTCGAAGCTTCCCGAATGCTGCCCATCCGAGCTGGATTCCATGAGAGATCTCTTTTTCGAAGTCGAACTTACCTAACTGCACTGTCTGTCCTAGGTATACGTAATGGTCAACAACTTCGAGTGTAGTGTTCCCAACATGAGCTGGAGTGGGTACAATATGAGCAGTCGACATGATTTTCGTCTTATCCATCTTCATTCTAAGACCCACTTTTTGGGAGGCACTACGGATATCTTCGAGCATTGTGTTCAAGCCTTCCATGGTCTTAGCCATAAGAACTATATCATCAGCAAAACGAAGGTGTGTTAGGTACTGGCCATTAATGTTGATACCGAGTCCTTTCCAGTCCAAGAGCTTAAAGATGAAATAACGTCTCCCTGTCTCACACCTCGCTGTAGTTGGATGGGATCTGTGCTCTGATTCTGTACTCGAGCCGACACGACATGGTGGCATTTTCTTATAAGTGCCTCAACACCTCGATATACCTAGTCTACTTGGTGCACCTCTGGAGACTGCAGCACTGCCCAGGTCTCAATCGAATCAAAGACTTCAACATAGACCACGAACGCCAAGCAAAGTGGCAGATTATACTCCCCGGTCTTCTGTATAACCTGCCTCAGCGTATGGATGTGGTCTATGGTGCAAAAGCCTTTTCAGAACGCGGCTTGTTTGGGAGGTTGGAAGTCGTCGAACTTGCGAGCGCAACGATTCGTAAGATTAGTATTCTTCAAGAGGGTCTTGCCACCCTTTTTAGGGTTCCGTAGCCTAAATGGCAAAAAACGGAACCCTTATAGATTCGTCATGTCTGTCTGTCTGTCTGTCTGTCTGTCTGTCTGTCTGTCTGTCTGTCTGTCTGTCCGTATGTCACAGCCACTTTATTCCGAAAGTATTAAGACTACACAGTTGAAACTTGGTAGGTAGGTGTATTCTGTTAACCGCTTACCGAATTTAATACAAAAATAAGAAAAATAAAAGATTAAGGGGGGGCTCCCCATACATGGAACTGAAACTGAAAAAAAATTTTTTCTTCAAACCAACACGTGTTGGTTGTCTATAGATAGGTCTTTAAAAATGACATTGAGGTTTCTAAGACAACTTTTTCTCAAAGTCAACCGTTTGAAAGATATACACCGCCAAAGTGGTAAAATGTGTGTCCCCCCCCCTTTAACTTTTGAAATAAGAGAGTGAAAAATCTAAAAAAAATATATGCTGTAGATCTTAATAAACACTTTCAACCAATTTTGGTTTGAACGAGATATAGTAATTAGTTTTTGAGATATAGCACATTTTCCAAAACCGCAAATATAACTTTGTCATTCATACCAACACTGTGAAAAACAAAGTTATTTTTGCTTACGAAAAATGATAGGTGGTATTAAATATGGTATGGTATAAGGTAACTACGGAACCCTATGGCGCGTGGCCCGACACGCACTTGGCCGGTTTTTATAGAACAGAATCACCTCACTTTCACTTCACTTATGTTCCATGTCTTTGGCATTCTGCCCTCGACGATAACGAAATTGAAAAGCTTCTGGAAGTCTTCTATTCTACTTATTTTGAATATCCTCGCCGATTACGCCGATGACGCCGCCGCCGCCGACAATTTAGACGCCAGACGCCGCCGCCGGTCAAATGACCATCGGCGCACATGTCTAGTAGGTACCTTAAATATTTTTTATACAGTTCCTTTGGTCTTGAATTGGCGATGGTTTGAAGGCGTGAAATACACCTCATTTTAATATTCTTAGTTATTTTTCTATAATTCGAATGCACAAGGATGTTATCTACAAAACGAATCTAAAATTTCATTGCTGTGTTGTATATTTCGAGAGTTGTTGTTGTTTGAATATGACCCTAAGCACTAAATGTTAATTTTCGAAAATTAATAAAAAACAAAACTCATAAAAATTGGATTTAATCGTTTGATGAGATTTGTATTCATTCATATTTGTCCATTTTCAAAAATAATAATTTTTGGTTAGGTACGTAAGATGGTAAGGGTCATATTCAAACAACAATAACTCTCGAAATATGAACCGACTTATGGTGTAAATAGGTATTTCAAGGACGGCCGAGTTACAGTACTGATAGATATCATTACTGTGACGCACGGCAGATGCCGACGGGCGGCAGGCGCCGGCGGGCCACGCTCCGCGCCGCGCCGCGCCGATCCTTTGAAGTTACCGACACCCGATGGATCGGGCAGACGACGGCGCGCCGCGGCAGACGTCAACGGACGCGTCGGTTCCCACGACGTGCTGGCTCGGCCTGATCTGTGACACCACGGGTCGTAGGAACGCTCCACGGTGCCCCGCCCGCCGCTACTGAGTGACTTCACACAACGTCTGTCCCCGAGGTTAGTGACACGCTCAGTCTGAGTAGAAATATCAAAAGGTTGGTTACCTGGTTTATCCACGTGCAGGAGCGTGTGATGGCCATAATTACACTTAGCACATTTCCTATATTTACACCTTAATCGACTATGATTGCCACTTAGACACTTAAAACATAACTTATTGTCTTTAACAAAGTCTCAACGTTCATTTACACTTTTGTCACGAGTGAAAACTGTCACACGAAGCTAACCGATGATCACTTTCACATAGCACGCACTTTATTTCACTGTTGTTATGCACGTTTACTTTATGCACATTTTTCACACTGGCACGGTTACTCACAGTTTGATTCCGTGGTGTCACCTGCCTTTGCGCAGCCGCAGGTCTGCTCCCGATGATGTCGGCAGGAAGCACGAAAGCTGCGGTGTCGGCGAGCTCCTCCAAGAAGTCCACGAATATGATGAGGGTTGGAGACACACGCAGATCGACTCCACCGGCGATGGCTTGACTCCGTGCAAACTTGGAGTACTCGTGGCGCTGGGTCGGTGTTAGTTTCTCCAGTAGCTCACTCACAAGTTGTGGGTTGTTGATGAAGCCGTCCGCCTTGATGTTTCTGAGTGTGGAGATGCAGGAGCGGACGGTGGCACTGAAGACACGAAGGCCATCGCTGTCATTGTCGGCGGTCTTGGGTAGTGCTCGAATCTTCCCGATAGCGCTCTTCAATAGGAGGTTTGGATCCCCGTAGGTGCGCTCTAATCATCTCAGGATCTCGCCAGGATCGGAGCTGGTGCGGAGAAGGTCTTCAACCAGTTGCTTCGCCTTGCCATGTATTGCTGATTGTAGTCTCGCAAGGTTTTCTGATGGCCGGAACTCGTACTGGGCAGTGGAATCTTCATATTTCTTCTTAAAGGCAAGCCAGTCCGCTGGATCCCCACTGAAGTTAGGCAACTCATAGAAAGCTCGTGGCATAGGGCGTGGTTTGGCCATGTCACGAAGGGCTTCGGCCAACTCTTCAATCGCCTTCCCAGGTTGACGCCGTCCTCTTGAAGAATCACGTCCATCTCGGCCAGAGTGCGGGGTCTTCTCACGAGCGGGCTCAAAAGGTGACTTCTGGATCCACTCCTGGATGCGATCTTCTTTAGGTGGTTCTATTCTCGCTAAGGCCTCTTCCTCTTCTTCCTCCTCTGCGTCTAGTTCCGCCAGTTGCATTGCCTTCTTTTTCTCGGCGAGACGCTGTTGTGCTGCGCACATTTCAAGTTCTGCTTCGTATTCGATTCTCTTTCGTGTCGCTTCTCTGTGTGCGCGACTGGAACGGGACGACGTGACACTTGGAGCTTTTCGGGGTGCTCGTACGGTGCTCACGGTCGGCGTTGCTTCATGATCTGGATCTCTGGTCGTGAAATCCACCACTCTTCCACCAATGCCGGAAGACGGAATCTCTGGGATGTATATTTCACCAGGTATCCCTTGGTTAACCGTCGACGGCGATCGGAGTGGGCGGACGAACGTAGCTACCCCGGAGTCTGCGGGTTCCGTATGTGCAGGATCGCTCTGGGCCGTTGACGTTCCGCCTCTCTCCTTTGCCTTGCTCCTCGTCGGGTACGACATGGTTGCTTCTTCAAATATCCCAGGAATTCTTCAAGTCCCAGACTGAATGATCCAAAAATATTCTAAGTCTTGGGAATTTTTCTTCAAATTTTCTAAGTCCTGGGTGCTGGCAGCGAAATCTTCTAAGTCCCCGGCGTATCCGGCTCGAAGGACCACTTGTAAACTTAGCAGGTGCAGGGGTTCAGCGACGTCGGGCAGAAGAATTAAAATTCCAGCTATTTTTTTACTATTTGTATTTTCAAACCATAGTAGGTATATATTGAACTGAACAATTTTCATACAAAACAGCCTTATTTAAGTACAAAATGTTTACTCGCACTTAGTGGCTAGTTAGTTTTCTACAATATAGCTATTAGCCAATTACAACGCATACAGTTTGCACACGGCACTAATTTTTGCACACGGCACCAATCTTTCCTGTCTCTTTCCAACATTTTAGTGCTATCTCTTTCTAACGGTGCAAACAAAATCGCTAATAGTATCTATACAAGAAAGATAAATAACAAATCAAAGGTCTTAATTCCTATCTTAATTTCTACATGTAAAATATACTAGATAAACATAATTTAGTGTTCAAATAAGAGAAAATAATGTGATAAAACAAAGTAATTCTACAAAATATCAAAATTTAAACTATCTTAACTATATTTACATATTTTACAATCGTTCTGCCGTCAACACAATTATTGAAGCTAATTGAAGTTAATGAGTCTCCGGTAGATTTCATGGACCTTGGCCATGAAGTTGGTTAACGAGTAATTGATACCTACCTTTCAACAGGAAAAGAAGATAATGTTCGTTGTACCAAGTACCTGAATATAATGGGTTTTTTTATCCACTTATTCACATACAGATAATAATAGGGAACATGCATAAGTGACCGATTTTGATAAATTTGAGCTTGATCGCTGCAGACACGTATAAAAACATGATGGAACAGAAAAATAAAAAATAAAATGTATTACTTTAGTTTTATCAGACAAGGGAAATTTACGAATTTTTTTTTTCGTTATCGGATATAATGCACTGAACAGTCGAATAGAACATCAAATAAGAAATAATATTTTGTATGACACATATGTACTTAAACGCAATATTTAGGGAGATATTTGAAAATTCTTGGCTAACTCCATACTAATGCACTGAAACGTGACATGAGTGACGTCACAAATGTTGACCTTTTTTAGGGTTCCGTAGCCTAAATGGCAAAAAACGGAACCCTTATAGATTCGTCATGTCTGTCTGTCTGTCCGTATGTCACAGCCACTTTATTCCGAAAGTATTAAGACTACACAGTTGAAACTTGGTAGGTAGATGTATTCTGTTAACCGCTTAACGAATTTAATACAAAAATAAGAAAAATAAAAGATTAAGGGGGGGCTCCCCATACATGGAACTGAAACTGAAAAAAATTGTTTTCTTCAAACCAACACGTGTTGGGTGTCTATAGATAGGTCTTTAAAAATGACATTGAGGTTTCTAAGACAACTTTTTCTCAAAGTCAATCGTTTGAAAGATATTCACCGCCAAAGCGGTAAAATGTGTGTCCCCCCCCCTTTAACTTTTGAAATAAGAGAGTGAAAAATCTAAAAAAAATATATGCTGTAGATCTTAATAAACACTTTCAACCAAAATTGGTTTGAACGAGATATAGTAATTAGTTTTTGAGATATAGCACATTTTCCAAAACCGCAAATATAACTTTGTCATTCATACCAACACTGTGAAAAACAAAGTTATTTTTGCAAACGAAAAATGATAGGTGGTATTAAATATGGTATGGTATAAGGTAACTACGGAACCCGATGGCGCGTGGCCCGACACGCACTTGGCCGGTTTTTTATAGAGCGTTTTCGGCGGGTGCTGCTGCGTGCTAACTTCAAGTAACTATATCACGAGAAAAAAACACAAGAGAAAAGTTTTAATATTACAGTTGATTTTCTCACGCATTATACTTTTGATTTTGATACAAAAAAAATTGATGCATGTTCCCTATTAGTACAATGCTTCCATAAAATATTTTTAACTAGCTGTATAAGTGGAAACTGTTGAGGAGCTCGGTGGCGCAGTGGTATAGCGCCTGGCCCAGCGATTGCGGAGGTTAAGCAACTTTCGCAAGGGTCGGTCATGGGATGGGTGATCAAAAATTTATTATCTCGAGCTTCTCCGTGCTTCGGAAGGCACGATAAGCTGTTGGTCCCGGCTGCATTCGCAGTCGTTAGCACCCACCAATCCGCACTGGGTCCGCATGGTGGGTAATGGCCCATCCTCCTTATCCACCCATAAGGAAGGCCTGTGTCCCAGCAGTGGGGACATTAAAATAGGTGTTTCTTTAAAGATTTTTGGTTTGGATGTAAAGTCCTTTTAGCCATGGTCATGTGTGGAAACAAACTGGAGACCTAAAAAGGATAATAGACAATTTTCAGACACATTGAAAAAATAATATTTAATACAAAGAAAAATTACCGTAAAACGGTGTGTATAGGAACAAAACTGGACTTCTTCAGAACTTACAGAAAGTCAACATTGTATACAATTTTCTTACAAAAAAGTATGCTGTATGGAGTTGGCTATGGTGAGCTAAATAATTTCCCACGTAAAGTTCAATCCTGGTTTTTAGGGTTCCGTACCAAAATGGTAAAAAAGGAACCCTTATGGTGTGACTCAGTCTGTCTGTCTGTCTGTCTGTCTGTCTGTCACAGCTGGATATCTCGAGAACTACTAATGGTATCAACTTGAAATTTGGAATAGTTTTAGATGACATTTGCCCAACTATTTTGCAAATAAGAAAGAAATAATAAAATTATTATTTTTTTTACAACAGGGACTGAAAAGGGGTCTTAAAAATTTTAAGTGAGGCGATTAGGCATGTGGGGTATCATATGAAAGAGCGCTGTTTGCATATTTTAAAACAATTTTTTCTTTTTTCTTAGGCCGCATAGTTTTCGACTTATGATGAAAAATGTAAAAAAAAAATACCGTTCCCCCCCTTATCTCCGAAGTTTGCAAAGAGAAAAATCTGAAATAATTCTATGTGATAGAAGTTTATGTAAAGATTACAGGAAAAATAAAACGATGTCTCAATATAACACACTTTTTTAGAAATACAAAAAACAAATAAATTTTTTTTAGTTTCACTACCAGTCAACAGATGGCGCTGTCCTAAGCATGCTAACCTAATGGCAAAAAGTAGTTCCACTATGGGTCAAGAGATGGCGCAACCTAACACTACAATAATAAATTGGTGGCTGGTTCAAATATAATTACCTACTATTTGCCGTACGAATAAACGAAGAATAAGTTCATACTTTACTAAGTAATTATATATATGACTATATAGTAATATAATAATAACGAGGAGCTCGGTGGCGCAGTGGTTTAGCGCCTGGACCAGCGATTGCGGATGTTAAGCAACGTTCGCAAGGTTCGGTCATGGGATGGGTGACCAAAAATTTATTATCTCGAGCTCCTCCGTGCTTCGGAAGGCACGTTAAGCCGTTGGTCCCGGCTGCATTTGCAGTCGTTAACACCCACCAATCCGCATTGGGCCCGCGTGGTGGGTTATGGCCCGTCCTCCTTATCCACCCATAAGGAAGGCCTGTGCCCCAGCAGTGGGGACATTAAAATGGCTGATGGACTAGTAATATAAACATTTTGCAATGTGGAGTGGCTGAAACGTTTTTCAGTCACCATAAGCAGCATTTGCAAATTAACTGTCCGCCTGTTCGCCCTTCCACCTGTCTGCCGTTTATCCTACTTTTTTTAAAGACTGTCCTAAAATAACATATCCAAATATATTTATGATTGTACGGAACCCTCGGTGCGCGAGTCCGACTCGCTCTTGACCGGTTTTTTTTTAGTAGGTACTTGTTGTATGTTCTGTTTTCCCTGTTCAACCCTGATACCTCCAACAAATGTAAAGAAAAATGCAATTACCTATCATAGACACTGAAGTGACATCTACCGATCATTGTATAGACGAAGTAGCATCACGTAACTATTTCAACAAGCGTTGACGCGACTAGCATGCCCACAATTTTGACAACCGGCTTTAACAGGCTGGCGTTTCTGCAAATCGACGCTAGATGGCAGATAGTTTTGAAGTGTTCACGTCAGGAGCGTTCCCACGGCCTGCCTGTGGACGGGCCGCGCCGAGCCGAGCCCGTCTGTCTACCCGCAGGTCGTGGGAACCGACAACGTCTGGCGCGCCGGGGCGCGCCGGGGCTCGCCGGGGCCTGTGCGGAGCGTTCCCACGGCGCGCCGGCGCCTGCCGCGGCGCGCGCCCTGCGCGGCGTCACAGTTTAATAAAATAGTGAAATACAGTAGGTTTAGGTATGATAAAAGTCAAGTTTTAAATGGCGGCCATTCCAACATAGACATAGACACCCCAACATGTGGGTGTTTTTGTCGATAAAATTAGATGTATTTCACGCCTTTGAATTGTCGCTACTTCGAGACCAAAGGCACTGTACATTCAGAAGGAATCGAAGCTAATTTGTTTCTTCTTTTAATATGTGTAGGTAGGTTTTTCGCATTTTTTTGGTTTTTTGTTTTCATCGTTAGTTTTGGTTACCAAGGTATTTGATTGCTTAGAAGATAGACCGTATAATAATATGGATTCTAAAATATTACGATACACGACAGCACTTCAATCAAGTTATACAATTAAACTGCGAAAACAACATTTATTACTCAGGGCATAAAGGCGGTCTCAAGGTCAACATAGACCAAAAAAGAACGGCCTGAGGTGCCTCATGTGTACAGTGAACTGCACGTCAGACATGTTGACCTTGACATGACATTTAATTAACAAATTAACTAATCCACAGATAAAAAAAATACCTGCATAAATAATAAAATATAAAATAATCGCATTTTTTTGGTTTTTTGTTTTCATCGTTAGTTTTGGTTACCAAGGTATTTGATTGCTTAGAAGATAGACCGTATAATAATATGGATTCTAAAATATTACGATACACGACAGCACTTCAATCAAGTTATACAATTAAACTGCGAAAACAACATTTATTACTCAGGGCATAAAGGCGGTCTCAAGGTCAACATAGACCAAAAAAGAACGGCCTGAGGTGCCTCATGTGTACAGTGAACTGCACGTCAGACATGTTGACCTTGACATGACATTTAATTAACAAATTAACTAATCCACAGATAAAAAAAATACCTGCCTGGAAAGTCCGAAAAAAAGATTAAGTATTAGTAGGTACTAGACGTGTGCGCCGATCGGCGTGGCGCACGCCGCCGGTCATTTTAGCCACGCCGCCGCCGCCGAAGTTTTCGACGGCGTCATAGGCGTCAAAATCCAAGTGTAATATGTGTAAGAAACAAGTACAAAAAGCTGAAATAACTTGCATCTAGGTACATAATTATCTCATATTTTTTTATTATTTTCCTCTCTTTTTTGGATTAGTTTGATTGTTGCCATTGAGGTTTTTTTTATAGTGATTTTATAATTTAATCTTTATCATATCATCCGCACAACACCCACTGCTGGGTATAGGCCTCCCCCAAGGATCACTACAACGATTTGTCCTGCGCTGCCCGCATCCAGCGGCTTCCCGCGACCTTCACCAGATCGTCGGTTCACCTTGTGGGGGCCTACCCAAGGAGCATCGTCCAGTGTGGGGTCGTCATTCCTACCTTTTCGCCCCAACCGCCTGTGTTTCTTCTCGCTAATATGTCCCGCCCACTGCCACTTCAGCTGAACAATCCTCCGAGCGATGTCGGTTACTTTAGTTCTCCTACGCATCTCCTCATTTCTGGTTCGATCACGCAGGGAATGCCGACCATGGCTCCCTCCATTGCATACTGGGTGACCTTGCCTTCTTATGAGACCCGTAGTTAGCGACCACGTTTTATCGCGGTAGCTCAACACTGACAACACACATTGGGCATAGACTTTTGTCTTGAGACACTGAGGTAAGTTGGACGCGAAGATTTGTCGAAGCTTCCCGAATGCTGCCCATCCGAGCTGGATTCCATGAGAGATCTCTTTTTCGAAGTCGAACTTACCTAACTGCACTGTCTGTCCTAGGTATACGTAATGGTCAACAACTTCGAGTGTAGTGTTCCCAACATGAGCTGGAGTGGGTACAATATGAGCAGTCGACATGATTTTCGTCTTATCCATCTTCATTCTAAGACCCACTTTTTGGGAGGCACTACGGATATCTTCGAGCATTGTGTTCAAGCCTTCCATGGTCTTAGCCATAAGAACTATATCATCAGCAAAACGAAGGTGTGTTAGGTACTGGCCATTAATGTTGATACCGAGTCCTTTCCAGTCCAAGAGCTTAAAGATGAAATAACGTCTCCCTGTCTCACACCTCGCTGTAGTTGGATGGGATCTGTGCTCTGATTCTGTACTCGAGCCGACACGACATGGTGGCATTTTCTTATAAGTGCCTCAACACCTCGATATACCTAGTCTACTTGGTGCACCTCTGGAGACTGCAGCACTGCCCAGGTCTCAATCGAATCAAAGACTTCAACATAGACCACGAACGCCAAGCAAAGTGGCAGATTATACTCCCCGGTCTTCTGTATAACCTGCCTCAGCGTATGGATGTGGTCTATGGTGCAAAAGCCTTTTCAGAACGCGGCTTGTTTGGGAGGTTGGAAGTCGTCGAACTTGCGAGCGCAACGATTCGTAAGATTAGTATTCTTCAAGAGGGTCTTGCCACCCTTTTTAGGGTTCCGTAGCCTAAATGGCAAAAAACGGAACCCTTATAGATTCGTCATGTCTGTCTGTCTGTCTGTCTGTCTGTCTGTCTGTCTGTCTGTCTGTCTGTCCGTATGTCACAGCCACTTTATTCCGAAAGTATTAAGACTACACAGTTGAAACTTGGTAGGTAGGTGTATTCTGTTAACCGCTTACCGAATTTAATACAAAAATAAGAAAAATAAAAGATTAAGGGGGGGCTCCCCATACATGGAACTGAAACTGAAAAAAAATTTTTTCTTCAAACCAACACGTGTTGGTTGTCTATAGATAGGTCTTTAAAAATGACATTGAGGTTTCTAAGACAACTTTTTCTCAAAGTCAACCGTTTGAAAGATATACACCGCCAAAGTGGTAAAATGTGTGTCCCCCCCCCTTTAACTTTTGAAATAAGAGAGTGAAAAATCTAAAAAAAATATATGCTGTAGATCTTAATAAACACTTTCAACCAAATTTGGTTTGAACGAGATATAGTAATTAGTTTTTGAGATATAGCACATTTTCCAAAACCGCAAATATAACTTTGTCATTCATACCAACACTGTGAAAAACAAAGTTATTTTTGCTTACGAAAAATGATAGGTGGTATTAAATATGGTATGGTATAAGGTAACTACGGAACCCTATGGCGCGTGGCCCGACACGCACTTGGCCGGTTTTTATAGAACAGAATCACCTCACTTTCACTTCACTTATGTTCCATGTCTTTGGCATTCTGCCCTCGACGATAACGAAATTGAAAAGCTTCTGGAAGTCTTCTATTCTACTTATTTTGAATATCCTCGCCGATTACGCCGATGACGCCGCCGCCGCCGACAATTTAGACGCCAGACGCCGCCGCCGGTCAAATGACCATCGGCGCACATGTCTAGTAGGTACCTTAAATATTTTTTATACAGTTCCTTTGGTCTTGAATTGGCGATGGTTTGAAGGCGTGAAATACACCTCATTTTAATATTCTTAGTTATTTTTCTATAATTCGAATGCACAAGGATGTTATCTACAAAACGAATCTAAAATTTCATTGCTGTGTTGTATATTTCGAGAGTTGTTGTTGTTTGAATATGACCCTAAGCACTAAATGTTAATTTTCGAAAATTAATAAAAAACAAAACTCATAAAAATTGGATTTAATCGTTTGATGAGATTTGTATTCATTCATATTTGTCCATTTTCAAAAATAATAATTTTTGGTTAGGTACGTAAGATGGTAAGGGTCATATTCAAACAACAATAACTCTCGAAATATGAACCGACTTATGGTGTAAATAGGTATTTCAAGGACGGCCGAGTTACAGTACTGATAGATATCATTACTGTGACGCACGGCAGATGCCGACGGGCGGCAGGCGCCGGCGTGCCACGCTCCGCGCCGCGCCGCGCCGATCCTTTGAAGTTACCGACACCCGATGGATCGGGCAGACGACGGCGCGCCGCGGCAGACGTCAACGGACGCGTCGGTTCCCACGACGTGCTGGCTCGGCCTGATCTGTGACACCACGGGTCGTAGGAACGCTCCACGGTGCCCCGCCCGCCGCTACTGAGTAGGGATGTCGGAAGTGAAAAAAAATATCGATACATCGATATTTATAAAAATATGAATATCGGCCTCGATATATCACGAAAAAAATATCGATATATCGGTCAAATTTTCAAATTACATTTGCAGTTTTAAAATATAATGTATTTAGTTTAGCCTAGCTCAGAAATCTCAATAGAATTTTTTGACTTATCGTGAATAGCAATTTTTCTTCCAACATACAAAGTATTTTGGTTTTTTCACAATCTTTAATTCATTTACTATCCAACTTCCATAGTAATTATTATTAGTATTCAACCATTTTTAGATATAATTTAAAATAAATGGGAAAATTGGTGGTAAATGCCCGTACAAAGGTCTCCAGCAGCAGTAGCGCCACCAAGCGTCCGGCCTCGCCATTCTAGTGTCTTTTGAGTGATATGATGCTAATAAATATATCGTTTTTGATACCATTTTCGATATTGGTTATTTTGTATCGATATATCGGATCAAAATATATCGGCTAAAAATATCGATATATCGAACAAAAAATATCGATATATCGATATTTTTTCAACAAGCCTACTTACTGCTGAGTTGAAGATTTGCGTTTCCACGTGCAAAGCAGAAAGTTTTCTCGCAGCTGAAAACGCATCTTTATCGAATACATCCGCACTGCGCTTTAGTTAGTTTTTAAGGCTATCACCGTATCACCCCCAAGCTCTCTATTTCTCAAGCGCACTTGCTCGCTAAGTATATAATGTATCGAAAATACACATGTATAGATTAGTTTATTTAGAAACAATACCATATAAAATATAGTTCGTTGTATAGTAGTAGTTAGCAAAAGTGCCTGTGGCCACTTTTGCTCCTTATACAACCTGATACAAAAAACCCCCTAATGCCGAATATGGTAGATAGGGACCATCAAACTGAACAACTTTTATTAAGGGACCAACTCTGAAATCGCGAAAAAAATCAGCTGTTTCATACAAATATTTAAGAACAAGAGTATCTAAATACATTTAGATACTCTTGTCGCTAATCGCGAAAAAAAATCAGCTGTTTCTGTAGAAACAGCTGATTTTTTTCTACAGAAACAGCTGATTTTTTTTCGCGATTTCAGAGTTGGTCCCATATAGGGTTAACATCCGTCCGGATTAGACCGGATATGTCCGGACTTGTCCGGACTTTGTCCGGCTTTTTAAGATTGGGCGGTGTAATACGAGTTAAAAAACATACATAACAGTAGTGTTCGAAAGAAAGTCCCAAAATGTTTGGAGTCTATCCATCTGTGAAAATGTCCGGACTTTTATTGAAATGTCTGGCTTTTTGTCAGGACTTTACAAATTTTGTAATGGTAACCCTAGCCCCATAGTAAAAGTTGTTCAGTTTGATGGTCCCTATTTACCATAAATTCGGCATCGGGGGTATTTTTGTAATTTCTAAATAAAGTCTGGAACGGGTGGTAGGAAACTATAGACGATTCAAAAGTACTTAATAATTAAGTTTATTTGAATAAAGCTGATTTGACTTTGACTAACACGTTGTAAAGGGGCCTTACGGCTTCAATGGCATCTACATACGATATATCGATATATATACGATACGATACGATACGATATATATTTGACGTGTATGTAATGTATGTTTTTGTTTGACGTGTATGTATGTTTTTGTGTGATATGGACGTTTGTCTGAAATAAAGATTATTATTATTATTATATCACTAAACTTACCAAGAATAGCTCTCAGATGTCCCTCCAAGGTCTGAAGGATGGTCATCTTGATCTCCCTGACAGTCTTGCCCAAGAACTGCTCGCAGGCGGTGGTGAGGAGCTCGTCTTCGTTCATGATCTTACACTGGGCGACGCCTGTCACGGTCAGTGGTACACCCTGGGCGGTTTCCACGTTCTCACACATCGGGTTCAGAGTCATAACCTGGGAGAATATCATTGAGTTTATAAAAAAATATCGGGTTGCACACCGGAAGTGCCGGCAGAAGTGAAAACTTGATTATTAACGTTGTGCATTTTTGATATTTTGGAATGGTTAGGGAATAATTTTGCACGAATTGCAATCTTAAGAATTTACTCTGCATTTCAATTTACGAATACAGAACAGTATTGAACGAAAGTCTTATCCATAGCTTGACAGAAAATCTAGAGTTTTGACATTGAATTAAAAAATTAGCGCGTTGCTATGGTGACACAAGTGTTTACGTCTAGAAATGACGCGAGTTTAGCATTTTTTCCCCATTACAAAAAAGCGTACAACGCCGCTAAAGAAGTTTTCACTTCAAAAAATAGGATTTCGTTGTGGGATAGACGAGGTTTTTTGTGATTGATCTCGGAACAAGACGTAGTACTAAATCTATTCTGTGGTACAAGTTCAGCGTGTATCGAAAAGATGGCGATGGCACAAATAATACATTCGATTTTAGAAAAAAATTGCAAACCGTATGTTTGTAACAACCAACAAAACTTGTAAGTTGGCAAACATTTTTACTTTTGATTTTAGCATTAGCTTGGAATTTTTGAAGAGTTACCAAAACAATATTTTGTGTCCATCCCATTTAACTTTTTATGCTATTATTTAATTAATTAGGAATCCTTCACTATTATTCACAAGCCTCTAATAACGATTTTGATAAAAAAAAATATGTTTGGTTAGCGATGTCGGAGCTTTTAAAGGCAGATAATATGATAAATTTTATCGACAAAACCCCCCACATGTTGGGGTCTATCCCCTCTCCTGATAAAATGACCGGCATTTTAAATTTGACTTTTTATTTTAGATGGCCCTGCTGAAAAATATTGATTTCTACGGATTTAAAAGTCCCACAGTTTTAAAAAATTACTAAAGTAAATTTTAATCCGAAATTAGTTTTTTTTTAGTTTTTCTCACAGATAAATTTTTTGCATTTTTAAAATACACAGAAATATTATCTACAAAACGAAATTGAAATCATTGCTCTGAGTTGCATATATCGAGAGTTATTGTTGTTTCAATATGACCCTTACAAGCACTAAAAGTTGATTTTTGAATATGGTCAAAATTCAAAACTCGTAAATACGTAATACTTGCTTTTATGGTTCTGTCATATTTATTTTCAGATAAAATTATCAACTTTATTTAAAAACTATAAATTGTTTTTAAATTTGTCTATTTTCGAAAAAAAAAAATTATTGGTTACGTAAGGATCATTTTGAAACAACAATAACTCTCGAAATATGCAACTCAGAGCAATAATTTTGATGTCGTTTTGTAGATAATATTCCTGCGTATTATAAAAATGTGAAAAAAATGCACACTAATGTCCTAGTTTTTGAGATCTGTGAGAAAAACAAAAAAAAAGCTTACTGATTTTGGATTAAAATTTACTTTAGTAATTTTTTATTACGTATGAAAGTTAAAATGATAATATTTTTACTTGATAGGTGATATTATTATGTTCGAAAAGTATTTTTTTTATAGCTGTAAAACTTTTAAATCCGGAGAAATTAATATTTTTCGGCAGGGCCATCTAAAACAAAAAGTCAAAATTAAAATGCCGCTTATTCTATCAGGAGAGGGGATAGACCCCAACATGTGGGGGGTTTTGTCAATAAAATTGATCATATTATCTGTCATTACAAGCTCCGACATCGCTAACCAAACATATTGTATAAGTCTCTTCCTGTTTCTCCATCTTTTTTTGGGGTTCCGTTAACTAAAACACCCACCTCGAGGGAGATGCGCTGGACGTCGGTGACGAGCCACCATGCCCACGCCCACCCGCCCACGATCGTGCGCTTCTGCGTTGACCCGCAACATCCTCCTGTTGACAATAACAAGGAAAGCGTCAGAAAAATTATAATATATCTCTCTATAGGGGGTAACGACCGATTTGTAGGGTTCCGTACCTTGTAACGTTATGGGTTATTTTTTAAATAAAATCTACATTTTTACTAAATTAAAAAAAAATGAAAACAAATAGTTTTTTTTTAATACCTTAATTAATCTAATCTTATTTCTATCTTAAACTAATAACTACAATCAAAATAATAATGCACATTAAACTGCAGATCATACGTATTGTTTATTAAAAACGTTTTACCACTGCGCGAACGGTACCCTAACCTACCTTTGTTTCGCGTATCGACCTGAAGGTAGCGGTTGCGAATCACACAATGCGTGAGCGCAACTAACATCGCGATGCAGTGGTTTGCTGCGTCATTGACACACACCGCTTTCTGAGCTCCCGCGTACGACACGAACCTATTTCGTCTTAAAGTCGCCGCGCCCCTTGGAAATCATTTTTTCATAATACTTAGAAAAGAAAGATCACATATTGATCAGAGTGTCGTCACTTTATTTAAAAATAAATTCAGTGCAATCCCCGAAAGGGTAAGTGTTGAACATCATTGTGTAGTAGTTATTAGTTAGTAATTTTAGTTTGTGTTTTAAAATAATTGTTTCATGTAAAATTTAGTGCACGCGGATGATTATACATTCCTGTGTGTAAGAATCTCGGCGTTATCTTTTAAATAGCTTAAACGACCAAATCAAAATTGCCAAATCATTCGCCTTTGTGTACCCTCATATTTCAATATTATTAATTTTACAATTTTATTGAACGTAATTTAATTTTTTTTAATATAATCATCTTGTAAGCAATCAGCATAATGCTTTTATGCACAATTTAATTAGTTTTATGTATGTAAACTCCGCTCTGATCGCGATAATTTGCCACTTCACCTGCTACATACTTTCTTTTCTCCCAACTTTTCTTGGCTTAGCTTAGTTAGGTGAATTGGCTATCGCAATCAGCGGCTGCTTAACATCAAGCTTACGCAGTTTGATGGAAATTTCAGGGACCCAGGTTCACCCAGGTTGACCCAGTTGACCCCTGCAACTTTGGCCCAACCAACTTTGGCCGACATACTTTGGCCGCTCGGCGGTTTCTTCGGTCGCCATCTGCGACGCGCCTCACACCCTCCGCTGCATCCTTCCACGCCACGTCGGGCCATCTACCACCTCAAGGCCCCCTTAAGATAAGTTGGGACACGCAGAGTAAATACCAGTCGGGCCCTTACACTTACGACCCCATGCTCAAGCCATAAATAAATATTGTGAACGTAAGTTGTGGTTTTGCTCCTTAAGTAACCCGCTACGCGACACTGGCGCCTCAACTTGGTTTTGGTATGGGCTGGTATTTGCTTTCGCAGTGAGTTGTAGTTAGTGTGTTGTGTGCCTTTTTGTGTTATTTTTTCTTTTTAGGTCTGTGTTTGTCTTTTTTTTATTTTGCAAACCTGTGTATTTTGTTTTTTTTTTATTTTGCAAATCTGTGTTTGCTTATTTGTGTAACTTTTTTTTCTTTTATTTCTGTTGCCGTAGTTTTTTTTTGTAACAGACGGAGTTAGGTGGTTATTTTTTTTTAGTTTTAAGTAGTTGTAAGTAGATAGTAAACGTTCAACATTTACCCTACCTTACGGATATTTTTTTGTTTTTTTTCTTTCGCGTCGTTTACCGAAGTCCGTTTACTTGTTCTTCTTTTTCTT
Organism: Agriphila geniculea; assembly: GCA_943789525.1. Lineage (NCBI taxonomy): Eukaryota > Metazoa > Arthropoda > Insecta > Lepidoptera > Crambidae > Agriphila > Agriphila geniculea. The sequence continues at coordinate 10,079,334 of OX038889.1, forward strand.
TTTTCATTATGGCTTTTTCAATAAAATTTCTATCTCTGCAAAAGTCGGAGCTAGAATACGAGGTGACCATTAGAGGTTCCACACCTTGTGCTACTGTGCAAGACCTACGCAAACAGATCGCGAAGTTAGCACCCTTATTTCCTTCTGAGGACATTTTGGACAGTCCATTGGAGGCTGCAGTAGATTTAGTTGGGGTTAGTGATACCCTCACTAAAATAAAAACAAATTTAGATTCGGGTACCGACAAAAACACCTTGTTACGTACGCAAAACCTGTTGCATCATCTATATCATCGGATTAACCGAATAATTGCCGACGAGTCTGTCAAGCCTCAATACGATACGTGCGTTTTGCAGTTTAAAAATTATTTTGAAACTTACAATTCCATTAAGGATAAAAGAGTTGATCCTTTAATTTCTGCCAGCAATAGCGAGTCATCTACTCCTGCATTGCCATTGAACATCTCAGTCACTTGCGATCGTGGTGGTTCTAGTGATTTGACTAAACTAAAGTACGATGGAAAGACCTGCGTCAGGGCGTTCATTCAACGCGTAACGGAATTTTGTGACGCAAGGAACATTTCGGGACCTAAAGCGCTTTCATTCGCTACTGAGATTTTCACAGGTGATGCTTTGCATTGGTACAGGAGTGTAAAGAGTCGAGTTTCCTCTTGGGGTGAACTCATTATTCTGCTGAGGCAAGATTTTGATCAGTCTGACTTTGATTACAGACTGCTTTCAGAAATCCGTGCAAGAACACAAGGTGAAACAGAGAACATAACAATTTATTTATCAATTATGTCTGGTTTGTTTTCACGCTTAGCGAAAACATTGTCCGATGACGAAAAATTGGAAATAATTCTCCATAACATTAGGCCTTGTTATGCTAGTACATTAGCCTCAGTTAGTGAAGTTAAAACGATCGAATCTTTACAAGCCTTATGTCGAAATTATGAAAGCGTACAGTCACGTCTTGCAAACTTTCATGAGCCTAGTACAGCGACTTCTAATACTCTGGCTCCAGAATTTGCGTACAATGGTAATCGTAATAAAACCAGTAGTAATTCATCAAATACATATAATCAAAATTTTAATACACCTTTTAATAAAAATCAATCTTTTACAAAATATAAAAATAATTCCAACTATAACTACACTTATAATAATAGTAAAACAAATTATCCTAATAACAATAATAATAAAACAAATAATGAAAAGTATTTACATGCTATCGAAGCTCCTAAAGCTCGTTATTGTCCTAGATGTCGTGTAGATACTCATAATTTGAGACAGTGTACAGAAAATAAAGACAACATTTACTGTTTTAAATGTGGTCGAAAGGATGTTAAGACTCCTCAATGTCCTTACTGTAATCTAGGTAAACCATCCAGTTCAAAAAAACTAGTAGAATTGAATTGTGGTAGTTCAAATCACAATTACTTTGATAAAGATGATTGGCAGAAGTGGCTTAAAACTTTAAGTGTTTTCTTTCAAGCATATCGAACTGCCACAATTCATAATAAACCCAATAATGATATTAGACCTTATGTCACTATTAATATTAACAGTCTCTCTTTTACTGGCTTACTCGATTCAGGTTCCGCAGTCACCATTATAGGCAACAATTCACATTTAGTTCTAGAGTCTCAGGGATTTAAATTGATTAGAAACCGCTGTATTTCAGTTACTGCTGCAGGTGGGCAGTCTTTAAGTAGTATTGGCCATATTAATATACCTGTGCACTTTGAAAACCAGTTTCACATTATTGAAGCTGTTGTTGTACCTGGTATTGATACGTCTCTCATACTAGGCGTTGATTTTTGGCGTAAATTTAATATATGCCCTAAATATTTAGGAAGCATTTCAATCGATTCTATTAATACACCCGTGGACGTCTCATCCGAAATTTTATTACATAGCTATGATAATTTAAGCGAATCGGAAAAAATGATTGCGGACAATATCATTGACCAATTTAAAGAAATTTCTTTCGAACAAAAGGGTCTAGGTAAAACTAGCTTAATAACGCACAGAATCGATACCGGCGATGCTCAACCAATCCGGCAACGATACTATCGCATGTCACCGGAAAAACAGCGTACTCTGATGGAGCAGGTCGATGAAATGCTAGCATTAGATGTAGTCGAACCTTGCGAAAGCGCTTGGTCTTCCCCAGTTTTGCTCGTGACCAAGAAAAACGGACAGCCTAGGTTCTGCCTCGATAGCCGTAAGCTAAACTCAGTCACCAAACGCGATGCATACAATTTACCCTACATATCTGAGATTTTGGATAACCTCCGTGATGCGCGTTATCTTAGTAGCATCGATTTATCCAAATCTTTCTGGCAGATAGAGATTGCGCCCGAAGACCGAGATAAGACCGCTTTTTACGTCCCAGGCAGAGGTACACTTCGTTTTAAAAGAACCGCCTTTGGTTTGACCAATGCTCCGGCAACCCAACAACGGTTAGTTGACCTTCTGTTTGGCGAGTTTGGCTCTAATGTTTTCGCGTATATCGATGACGTCATCATCGTTAGTAATGACTACCAAACTCATGTCACGCTCTTGTTAAAGGTTTTAGAAAAACTTAGAAATGCTAACCTCACCGTAAATTTAGAAAAATGTAACTTCTTTCGTAGTGAGCTGAAATATTTAGGATATGTCGTCGATAGTCGTGGACTACGGACCGATCCCGAGAAGGTGGAGGCCATATTAAACTATCCGACACCTACTTGTCGGAAGGACATCAAACGGTTTCTCGGGACAACTACATGGTACCGTCGTTTTGTCCCCAATTTCAGCACTATTGCCGGTCCCTTAAATAGACTCACTTCCAATAAAAAGGGCGCACCCCCCTTCAAGTGGTCTGCTGAAGCTGATGCTTCCTTTCAGAAGCTGAAAGAATGTTTGGTTTCCGCGCCGGTTCTGACTTGCCCCGACTACAACCAACCATTCGAGGTACATACAGACGCGAGCAGTTATGGCGTCGGCGCTATGCTCACGCAGACCAGGGACGGAAAAGAGCACCCTATTGCTTATATGAGCCGTTCGTTAGCTCCTTCAGAGCGTAATTACGGCATTACAGAGCGTGAAACTCTGGCTGTGATTACTGCCTTAGAGCATTGGCGATGTTATTTAGAGAACGGAAAAACCTTCACCGTATATACTGATCATAGTGCTTTAAAATGGTTCCTTACTCTAAATAACCCTACAGGCCGGTTAGCTCGATGGGGAGTACGGTTATCATCGTTTAATTTCGAAATCAAACATCGTCGCGGGGTTGATAATGTTATTCCCGACGCTCTTTCGCGTGCATTTCCAGTTAGTGCCATTAGTTCTTCCGACATATTGGACTCTAAAGACCAGTGGTACAAGACACTTCGCAACGGTTGTTTGAATAGTCCTCAACAGTATCCAAACTATTTAATTAAAGATGATATTTTATATAGATTGACTAAAAGTAAATGTAGCCTTAATGACGAATTTTCATGGAAAATTGTTGTTCCTTCCGAGTTGCGGGAGAAAGTAATTTCGGAAAATCATTCTCAGCCTTCTGCTGGACATTTAGGTATATTTAAAACATATCATCGCCTTATGATTCGTTATTTTTGGCTGGGCATGCATAAAGACGTCGTAAAATTTGTTAGCTCTTGTGATAAGTGTCTTGAGTACAAGTCACATAACCATCAAACGTTAGGTGAAATGGGTCGTCCTAAACAGTGTTCACGTCCTTGCCAAATAATTTCAATTGACCTTATGGGACCGTTGCCTACAACTCGTAAACAGAACAGCTACATTTTAGTTGTGACGTGTGTTTTTTCAAAATTTTGTTTAATTTACGCTATCAAAAAAGCTACTTCGGACGTAATTATTAAAATCTTAGAGGACAACGTTTTTCTTGTTCATGGAGTTCCACAGACAATTTTTCTAGATAATGGTACTCAGTTTATTAGCCGTGACACAACTGCTTTTTTCCAAAAATATAACGTACCTAATGTATATTTCTCTCCAAAGTATACACCGCAAGTAAACACTGTAGAGCGCTACAATAGAACGATCATTACCTGCATATCAACTTTTGTCGAGAATGACCACAGAACCTGGGATATTTTTATACCCAAGGTGCAGTTTGCCATTAATAACGCTGTGAATGAAGCAACTGGTTTCACGCCTTCATTTTTAGTTTTCGGCAGAGAGCTCGTTACCTGTGGTACTCATTACACAGACACAGATTTAGGCGATGAGGTCTTATTCCTACCGCGCGATATTTATGCGGATAACTTAGGTTGCTTGTCAAGTATCTTTGACGATGTACAAGCAAAACTTTGGCATGCTCATGAAAAGAATACCGCACATTACAATTTGCGTCGTAAAGCAGCCGAATTTCAGGTGGGCGATATCGTCATGAAACGAGCCTATGTACTAAGTGACAAAGATAAATATTTTAGCAAGAAGTTGGCACCGAAATTCATAAAATGTCGTGTCACTGCTAAAAAATCACCTTTAGTTTACGTTTTAGAGGATATGAATGGTAAGGATTTGGGAACATGGCATATAAAAGATTTAAAACTAGCTGGTCTTAATAAGTAAATATTTTTTAAATAAATTAGTTTTTTTAACTGTAACATGAACATTACATTTTTATAACATGAACATTTTAAATATTTTTGAATATATCGTTACAAAGCTAAAAACTTCGCACGTTTACCATCTATGTAAAGTAATCACGTTTGTATGGGTTTACCAGTTCATATGTAACAGGAACCTACCATATTGTCAGGATGCGTCAATATTCGATAATATTGTTTATTGTTGCCTTTTGAAAGCGTGAAGTATGAAATGCATGAATGATGAAGAATGAAAGTGTTAATACGAACCATTAACTTAGTTACTAAGTGCGGATTTTATTAAGAGGAATAAAATCCTTGATCGCGCGAGGGGGTATTGTAACGTTATGGGTTATTTTTTAAATAAAATCTACATTTTTACTAAATTAAAAAAAAATGAAAACAAATAGTTTTTTTTAATACCTTAATTAATCTAATCTTATTTCTATCTTAAACTAATAACTACAATCAAAATAATAATGCACATTAAACTGCAGATCATACGTATTGTTTATTAAAAACGTTTTACCACTGCGCGAACGGTACCCTAACCTACCTTTGTTTCGCGTATCGACCTGAAGGTAGCGGTTGCGAATCACACAATGCGTGAGCGCAACTAACATCGCGATGCAGTGGTTTGCTGCGTCATTGACACACACCGCTTTCTGAGCTCCCGCGTACGACACGAACCTATTTCGTCTTAAAGTCGCCGCGCCCCTTGGAAATCATTTTTTCATAATACTTAGAAAAGAAAGATCACATATTGATCAGAGTGTCGTCACTTTATTTAAAAATAAATTCAGTGCAATCCCCGAAAGGGTAAGTGTTGAACATCATTGTGTAGTAGTTATTAGTTAGTAATTTTAGTTTGTGTTTTAAAATAATTGTTTCATGTAAAATTTAGTGCACGCGGATGATTATACATTCCTGTGTGTAAGAATCTCGGCGTTATCTTTTAAATAGCTTAAACGACCAAATCAAAATTGCCAAATCATTCGCCTTTGTGTACCCTCATATTTCAATATTATTAATTTTACAATTTTATTGAACGTAATTTAATTTTTTTAATATAATCATCTTGTAAGCAATCAGCATAATGCTTTTATGCACAATTTAATTAGTTTTATGTATGTAAACTCCGCTCTGATCGCGATAATTTGCCACTTCACCTGCTACATACTTTCTTTTCTCCCAACTTTTCTTGGCTTAGCTTAGTTAGGTGAATTGGCTATCGCAATCAGCGGCTGCTTAACATCAAGCTTACGCAGTTTGATGGAAATTTCAGGGACCCAGGTTCACCCAGGTTGACCCAGTTGACCCCTGCAACTTTGGCCCAACCAACTTTGGCCGACATACTTTGGCCGCTCGGCGGTTTCTTCGGTCGCCATTTGCGACGCGCCTCACACCCTCCGCTGCATCCTTCCACGCCACGTCGGGCCATCTACCACCTCAAGGCCCCCTTAAGATAAGTTGGGACACGCAGAGTAAATACCAGTCGGGCCCTTACACTTACGACCCCATGCTCAAGCCATAAATAAATATTGTGAACGTAAGTTGTGGTTTTGCTCCTTAAGTAACCCGCTACGCGACAACCTCAAAGGGAAAAAACGGAACCCTTATAGGATCACTTTGTTGTCTGTCTGTCTGTCTGTCAAGACCCTTTATCTCGGGAACGCGTGGAGGTATCGAGTTGAAATTAAAACTGAGTACAGTCTAGTCTACAGTCCCTTAAAGCTATGAAAAAAAATCAAACTTCTAAGTTAGGGTAAAAAAGATACGGCCGTTTATGCCGCAAAAACCTTATTGCGACACTCTCAAGGGAATCAAAATTGATAGGATTCTTCTCTTTGATCTAGAACTATGAAATTTGGTAAGTAACATCGTCTTATAACAAATACAGGAAAACATCTAAACACTATACAATTGTAATTCAATCATAAAAAATATAAGTACTCTTTTGTCCATACGTCTATACTTATTATATCGGGAACGCGTGAAGGTATCGAGTTGAAATTAAAACCATGTATTCAAGTCTATAATAAGTCCCTGTGAAAAAAACAAGCTTCTAAGTCTTCATCGTAATAAATATATTAGAAAAAATAATATTAAAAACACGACTGCCCTGCCAAAAAATGAACTAAAAAGTTAAATAACAAGTGTCATTGCAGTCGAGGGAATGTTTTGTGAAACAATTTTTAATCAAAACGGCCGGCCCCTCGACTGCAATGACACTTGTTTAACATTTTAGTTTTTTTTTTTTTTTTTTCTCCTACCTCTAACACAGGTTAGAGCCTGTTTTAACAATGGCTATACATTTTTAGTCTCTTATTTCTAATTACATTTTCTTTCTTATTATACAATATATTTAAGTTTTACTATCTTATTTCTAGTTACATATTTATTCTTATTCTACTACAATTTCTTACACTTATTGTCCTTGAACATTTTTATTTTGTTGCTTACTTATTTTATACTTAAAATTACCTATGCTAATGGACAATATTCAACAATACTGTTTTAGCATATATTGCTAATCGTTTTTGTTTCTTTTGTTTACTTTAACTACTATATTTTTACAAAAATTAAGGAAGGTTATTCTTTCCTTACTCAGTAACATTTTAGTTAGTTTTTGGCAGGGCAGTGATGTATTTTTATTTCAAACATTTTAGTGACAAATTATATAATTTTGGAATGTGCTCATTAAGGTCTTTCATTCGATGCCCATATTGTAGTAATTTAAGAAAAAAATATTTTTTTCACATTTGAAAGTGGTGTCTTACAGTCGCCATATTGATTTAAAAAAAAAATAGCCATTGTCACTCGAAATGATGTAAGGATTCTAACGTTACCCCATACATCCAAATCCGTTAAGCCATTTAGAAGTTATGGTGGATTAAAGAAACTAACATACCCACATTTAGAGGAGGGGCCAGGTCTTCAAAATTGAAATCCCGTCGGACAAGCGAGTGCTCTACCGACAACTGGTATCATTGTCTTCAGCATGATCTCCTGAACAATAATATAGCGGTTGTCGCATTATAAAGTGGTGGAGGGGGGAGGGGGGGAGGAAAAAGGTGCAAAACTCGGTTATCAGAGTTTGGCTAATTTCTCAATAACCACTTGTTCGATTTAAACAAATAAACTGTCATTTGGTAGGTAATATTCTTAACAACAGATTTTATCAAACAATGTTTTTTGTAGATACTATAGTTTATGAAATAATTAGATAAAATATGAATATCAAATAAAGATTTTTTTTGTTTTGTAGAATTGAAGCAGTAAATTGAAATAAACTACTATGTAATTAAAACTATGAAGATTTGCTCCAGGAAAAAAATATCGGTGAATAGCCCAGTCATTCCCCTATATAGAATAATAAACTTGTTAAACATTTTTGTCTAGTAACTAGCTAAAAAAAATGTTTTTTGTGTCGCGTGGCGAAATTTTTTCTTCCATTTTTTTTTCTTAAATCCTCTACAGAATTAAAAGTATGAAGATTTGCCTCAGGAAAAAAATAACGGTAAATAGCCCAGTTATTCCATTATATGGAATGATAAACTTATCAAACATTTTTGTCTGGTAATTATGTTAAAAAAAATGTTTTTATTGCGTGGCGAATTTTCTTTATCTCTTTTTTTTCGAAAATCCTCTACAGAATTAAGACTATCAAAATTTGCCCCATAAAAAAATTATTGTGAATAGTCCAGTTATTTTTCTATATAGAATAATAAATTTGTAAAACATTTTTGTCTAATAACTGTGTTACAAAATGTTTTGTGGTGTGTGGCGAAATTTTCTTTACAATTTTTTTTTCCAAAATCCTCTACAAAATTAAATCTATGATGATTTGCCTCAGAAAAAAATGCTGGTGAATAGCTTAGTTATTGCACTATACAGAAAAATAAACTTATCAAACATTTTTGTCTAGAAATTATGTTAAAAAAAATTATTTCTGTCACGCAGCGAAATTTTCTCTAACAAATAATTTTTCCAAAAATCTTCTACAGAATTAAAACTATGAGGATTTTCTCCAGAAAAAATTATAGTAAATAGATCAATTATCCCACTATATAGATTAATAAACTTATCAAACATTTTGGTCTAGTAACTGTGTTAAAAAATGTTTTGTGTCACATAACACGGTGGACCTGCAAAGTTATGTTTAAATGAGTTTGTACGGCACAAAATATTTTTTAACACAGTTACTAGACATAAATATTTGACAAGTTTATTATTCTATATAGTGAAATAACTGGGCTATTCACAATTATTTTTTTTCTGGGGCAAATCATCATAGTTTTAATTCTGTAGAGGATTTTCGAACAAATGGTAGAAAAAATTTCACCTCGTGACAAATAAACATTTTTTTAACATAGTTACTAGACAAAAATGTTTATCATGTTTATTATTTTATATATAGTGGAATAACTGGGCTATTCACCAGTATTTTTTTTCCGAGGATAATCTTTATAGTTTTAATTCTGTAGAGGATTTTCGAAAAAAATGGTAGAAAACATTTCGCCACGCGACCCGAAAAAATTTTTAAGCATAGTTACTAGATAAAAATGTTTAACAAGTTTATTACTCCATATAGTGAAACAACTGTGCTATGTACAAATATTTTTTTTCTAGGGCAAATCCTCATAGTTTTAATTTCATAGTACTTTCTTTCAATTTACTGCTTCAATTCTGCAAAACTAAAAAAGCCTTTGTTTGAAATTCATCTTTTTTCAATTTTTGTAATAAACTTTAGTATTTACAAAAACCATTGTAAGATAAAATTTGTTGTTACGGGTATTATCTACCATATGACACCTTATTTGTTTTAATCGGACAAGCGGTTACTGAAAAATTATCCAAACCCTGATACCCGATTTCCGCATCTTTTCCTTCCCCTCCCTCCCCCCTCAACCACTTTATAATGCGACAACCGCTATATTCTTGTTCAAGAGATCATGCTGAAGACAATGATACCAGTTGTCGGTAGAGAACTCTTCGGTTCGACGGGAATCGTCATTAGACGACTTTCGTTAAAGCGTTTTCCATATTATTCGGACAGTGACCTCCCGCACTATATCGATGATAATTTTGCTGTCTTCCAGCCAAATTTCAAAACTAAAAAACAAACAGCAAGCTAATGACTGTGGCAATTTTACGTAGTACTTTATATTATATGTACTTCAGTACTTTATTTTAATTTACTGCTTCAAATCTACAAAACCAAAAATGATTTTGTTTGAAATTCGACTTTTTTCTAATTATTTAATAAACTATAGTATTTACAAAAACCATTGCTAAATAAAATATGTTGTCAAGGTTATTACCTACCCTAAAACACCTTATTTGTTTTAATCGGACAAGTGGTTGTTGAGAAAATTAACCAATTTCCGATACTCGACTTCCGCATCTTTTCCCTCCCCCCCTCCCCCCTCCACCACTTTATAATGCGACAACCGCTGTATTCTTGTTCAGGAGATCATGCTGAAGACAATGATACCGGTTGTCGGTGGAGCACTCTCTTGTCCAGCCGGAATCGTAATTAGACGACTTTCGTAAATGTGGCATCTCCTCTAATTACCCACAGACATACATGAACCCTGAACACATATACACTCCTCTTTTGGGCAGTCGTGTAAAAATACTAGAAAAAATCGACTCACCCGTAGTATCTCAGACGGGACTCGAACCCGCACCCTTGGGATTCCGGCCCGACTAATTTTATGCTACCGAGTCGCTAGTGGGAGCGGCGAAATGTTCTAGTAATTTTTCGTTTTCGCTGTAAGCCAGCGTTAACGGGAACGGGAAAGGGGAAGCAGGGGCAGTACGCTTGTGGGCCTATTTACGTAAAAACAGCTGATCAGATTTTGATGAAATTAAAACATAGAATTCTATTTATCCAGGTTAAAGGTTACCTAAGGATTTTCTCGAATATTCACACGGACAAAGTCGCGGGCGGAAGCCAGTAAAGCTATAAGGTTGAAGTACGTAACTAAAAATCCCTAAAGAGGAGCAGCATAACGAGATATGAGTATAAGGGCAGTCACCCCAAGTGAGAGCAGTACGGATATTGATGGAACTGGTTTGTGTTAGTTACAGTTGTTACGTAGACTGGTTGGGTGTCGGTTTCCTGTCACTTTCTTCTATAGAAATATCTCACCTCTTCCTGGAGTGAACGGGATATGAAAATTCTAGACGAGAATCATTATAACGACAATTCCAGACAAATTAGAACCACTTAGCTTGATTATGGATATTTAAGTAGGAAACTTACAGAAAATTATTTATGCGGGCTCCAGACTCCTGTGTGATTTACGGCGTGAATTCACTCCGTAATTTTGCCGTGAAGTCGGCGTGAAAAGCATGACCCACCACACTCGCTATCGTTCACAGTTTAGTTCACGCGCTCGTCGAGAATGGACGCCGAATTATGCACTGCTATCTTTGTGTTTAGCATCCCATAAAATGGGTTCGGCATGACAACAACTTAATCAACACAAGTTCCTGCTCGTTCGTCCAAGTGAAGCTCATTTTGATGCATCGTACTCCGCAAATAAATAAACAAACTCACGGCACAGCACTGTTTTCGAGCGCGTGGGTGGATGTGTTCGCGTTCACGGGAGGTTCGCGCACCGCGAATCCTTTGACGCGGGCGCAAATACCGACACTAAACCGGGAACAAGGCGTGAACAGGTGCGAAACCCGTGAACGGGCGTGAAAGCCATCCACACTCGCGGTTCACGGCTTGCACGGGTGTTCACGGCGCGAATGTGGAGCCCGCATTAATTATTTTTTCAACACAAACAAACAGAGACGTCGTTAAATTAAATAAACACATTTTTACACGACTCAAAAAAGAAGAGTGTATTGTGTTCAGGCTTCAGAAGCGCTCATGGCGGAACTTGACAGACTGATCGTACTCGATCACGTTTGTTAAGCAACGCTCGGTCCGGTCAGGTGTCGGATGGGTGACCGTTAAAGTGGCATTATTACTGAGCGCTTCCGTGCCGTGAGTTAGAAGCCTTACAGCACAAAATATCGCCACTACTTACTTTGTGCTTACAGGCGGCTTGATATACTCTAACACCAGAGGTGGCCACTAATCCTAATTCGATAAGAAAGAAAGCAGAAACCCTTCGTCGCATAATGTACAATACGCAAAATGTGCATATGTTGCAAAATGTACAATAGGCAAAACGTACATACGCGAAATGTACAATAGGTACGCAAATTATACATAGAGGGTTCATTCAACATAAGTATGTTTGTATGTATATGAGTTTCTTTATTCCACCATAACTTCTGAACGCCTAAACAGATTTGGATGTGTACGGTATCATTAGAATCCTTACATCAATCACATCGAGTGACACTGGCTCGGACTACAGATTTGTTTGAAAAAAGTCAATGTCATGCCTTCAGGATGTCTTCAGGATGCCATTTTGTAACGTGACAACATTTTTTTTTCTATTATTTCAATATTGGTATCAAATGAAAGGCCTTAATGAGCACATTCTAAAACGACATAATTTGTCGCTAAAAATTATGAAACAAATTAATAAAATAATTTAAAAAAAATCAAATCACGACTTACTCTGCCAAAAACGAACTAAAAAGTTAAATAACAAGTGGCATTGCAGTCGGGTCGGGGCTCGGGGGACCCACAGAACGGTTCCCCGGCTGCAATGACAACTTGTTATTTAACTTTTTAGTTCGTTTTTAGCAGGGCAGTCGTGTTTTTAGGGTTCTGTACCCAAAGGGTAAAAACGGGACCCTATTACTAAGACTCCGCTGTCTGTCTGTAGTTAGCTAGACAGTTAAAATTTTCACAGATGATGTATTTTTGTGGCCGCTATAATAACAAATACTAAAAACAGAATAAAATAAATATTTAAGGGGGGTCCCATACAACAAACGTGCTTTTTCCGTTTTTGGTACGGAACCCTTCATGCGCGAGTCCGACACGCACTTAGCCGGTTTTTTATATTTATTTCTTTAAGTATAGTACATATAGCCATGTGATGTCAATTTATTAATACTTAGAAAGCTTAAGCATACTAAAGATACAGGAAAGACAGAAAAGAATGTCATTAATACCTATTAGGTATAAGTATATTATAGATGAATCATGGAAAATGAATAATAAATAATATGAATACTGTTCTGTTCATAGAATACTGTTTGAGCTTGCGCTTTCTTTCATTAAATTACAGTGACAGGGCCTTGCGGTTACTTTCCCCTGTCTAAGGGAAAATTTGAGGAATAAAGAAAACCATATTTAAGTTAGTGTTCGTTCTTTAAATTCCCGTCATCAGATCCCACCCCGTTTAATCCTGGGCAGAGAACGAAAGCTTCAAAGTTACCTCATTTGCATAAAAATAAGCCTGCGAGTCCATTTTTTTTGCTCACGAATGTATATGGGTTTTATTGAAAAAAGGTTTCCAAAGAAAATGCATAATTATATCGATATTTTTAATTTCAATGATTGTAAGAAGAGAGCCTTTATCAAATTTTGTTAAAATAATTATTGCCCCACAATATCAAATGACAAACAAATCATACCTAACCGTAGAGTAGACGCCCCGCTACCGGCACGTGCTTGACGTGCTGTTTTGATAGAAATAAGTTCAAAGCAAATATGACCCTTAACTTCACCTGTCTCAGTACAGTACAACGTCCTTCGATTCTAGAACGTACTCCAAAAAGATCCGACAAGGATACGACCTCTGCATTGTCTCGACACTCCCTCCCTTTCCACCATTTCACCGTAACGGCCTACGTGCTCAGGAGTAGATCGCTAGCAACCGAAGAAAGCACCCGTTACTTTCCACCAGAAAACAGACTTTACGAAACTTATGAAAAAAATAAAAAAGTCAAAGTTATTGAAATAAAAACTGCAAAAGGGTTTTAGAAAGAAGTGAACAGTGAAAGTGTCGAAATGTGTTTAACAAACTCTTTTGTGTTCGAGTGAAATTTTTCGGTTGATTTTTTCGATGAGTCTCTTGTATAAATAACGGCAAATAATAAGGTAAGTGTTGTTTCTTTAGTGGCTAATTTCATGCCGATACTATAACAAACTGTTTTTAACTGAAGCAAAAGTGGCCAGTCGAAAAACAAACATTCATTTGTATTTTGATATTGTCAAAGAAACGTAAAATGACTTCATTTGTTCAAATAGCCCTAGACCATAAATAAGTTAAATTTTAGTATAAGAAATCTTCAAAACAATGTTTTGTCAATAATCCATATATATGCACTAGCAAAAAACAAATCAAGTGGAAAAGAGATTCAATGTGGAACGCAGTTCCGCTTTGATGGATTTCGGCCCTTAACGTTGCTTCAAATATAAGTTTAGAAAGAAATCAACTTATACTCTGATAATCAAACGAACCTAAAATATTGTTCACAGAGAAGGTCAAATAACATAATATCGAAATGCCTTCGTCAAAAGAATTTCGAATAAATTACGAGGCACTACAACATTACTAAGCGTATTTTTTCGATCGCTATAATAACTTTCGATTCGTAAGAAATAAAACTCTCAATTTTACTTTGGTTCACGTAATTTGGCTAAACTTTCCTTAAAATTATGGGAAACCATCGCTATTGGGAAACATTAGAGTACAAGTGATGGTTTTTGAATAAAACATTAGATGGTAAAAATATATAAGAACGAAACCTTACAGTTAAGTACGGCGTTACGGGTCACATCACAACCTAATTACTGAGAAACAATTGCCTTTGTAGTACTCGAATAATTAGGTGCATTTACGGATGAATATTTTATTATTATTATGTATGTTTTATAAACTATTAGCGCAAGCAAATGGTTACTTGATGCACTTTGCAGTTATTAGGTTAAGTTATATCAACGTCAGTTCATGTTACTGTGTTGACGAGACCACGTCAGATGATGTGGTCTGGTTAACACAGTAAGAGATCTGAGATCAGAAATAACAAGAAAATTAAAATGCTATACAAGGTATGCAGAAAATTTATAATCATCTGGTGGTATGAAGGTAATACGTCATTGAGACTTCTTTGCATGATATTTGACCCTTCACAGTAGCTATACTCGTTTATTGTACATACCTGACAAAACTGCTTACAGTCATAATATGACACTGTTTTTTTTACTTTATGTTTTAACTTAATTTGTATTATGGTTAATTTGTTTATGCTGTATGTTCCCTGTACCACGTACGCATATTGATAAAATATTCAACCAGCAATTGTAGCTATCACATAAATTTTGTCATTACTTCATAGACTTTCTACAAGCGCCCTCGATGCCCAACATAAAACTCTGCGTGTATATTAATTACGAGCGTTACATAACTCCGTTTATTTTCACCGGAACCGCTTTACATTCTGGATAAAGAGTATTGTACGCGTAGCTTAGGCGCTCCACGGTCCAATGAGCGAACAGAATCACTTTCTACGAAATCTAAAATAGCAGTGGACATACTAGTTAGTAGACTGGTTCTAATACGTATGTATGTATATGTATAACCACTGTAAGAAGTGGACTCATAGAATTGTTGCATAATACTTAATAGAAGAGTGATAGACATGAACGCTGATGGATGGAGAGTAGAGGAAGACCGCAGAAAAGATGGATTGTGTGCAGAATGATATGAATGTGAAGGGAGCGAATGAGGAGATGATAGGGACTGGGAGAGTGACAGGAAAGGTTATTCCGATCTGTTACCACAAAGAATGTTTGAATTTGTTAAAACAAATGTAATCATTCAGTATCATCTCCCCGCCCTTATCCCAATTTAGTTTGGGTAGCTAGCTACAGTTCGTCCTTTTATACCATATCTTTCCTGGTTATTCCTATCTGTTACCCCAAAGAATCCACCCTGAGGTATTCACCTCTGTCTGGGAAACGTATATCCGAGATTTTCCCCTCAGCTAAGCTTCCACCTAGCATAAGGAGAATTCTCGGACATAAATTCCCCAAAATTCACTTCAGGGTGGACGCTTTGGGGTAACAGATCGAAGTAACCGGGAAATAAAGGGATAAAAGGACACTGTAGCTACCCAAAATAAATTGGGATGACGGCAGGGAGATGGTAATACGTAATGATAACATTGACTAAGTAAATGACTATCGTCGCTTAGTTTTTCGGCTCTCATTAATCTTCTTCTTTAGACAACCGCATGATAGTAACTGTTCAATTAATCAAGTTCAAATTAGATAATTGATATAATCGTTAAACAATAGCTTCAGTAATTTGTCTGATTGAAGATGAATGGGTATTATAAAAATAAGATTCTCATCAATGGCATGCTATAGAGACATAAGGAAATAAATTTATGAAAAACAATAGAATTCACGAGAGTTTATAGAAAGTTTTAATAATTAAAACAACAAAGAGAAGACAGTAAAAACTGTTCAAAGTAAACAACAAACAACAACATTATGATTTTTCACAAAAAAAATATTATAAATATGTTCCAAAATATAATGAGTATAATGAGATGTAAAATCTTAATAGCTCGTTTCTAGTGTTTCACGGTAAGTAAGTGATTGTTTAATAATTAAGGTATTGTTTAAGCCAGGGATTCCCAAAGTGGTCGATATCCGACCCCTTAGGGTCGAATCAATCGGTTTTCCAGGGGTTAACATAAACTTATAATGATTATTATTAATTTCATTTTATGTTTGATAGGTTTTTTAAAAGTAATTTGGCTATGGGGGTTTGCGGTATCAGTTCATTTTGGAAAAGGGGTCTCTAGCCCCTAAAAGTTGGGGTATCCCTGGTTTAAGCTATCCAGGCCAAATAGGCCAAGCCAAGCCCTAAGGGACAAAAATGAACAACTTTTACTATGGAACCAATTCTGAAATCACGAAAAACAAAATCTGCTGTTTCATATATTCACATATTTTCGTTATAATTTTTTGTATGAAACAGCTGATATTTTTTTCAGAGTTGGTCCCATAGTAAAAGTTGTTCATTTGACCACATCTGCCATGTTCTGCCTATCTATGGTCTAATTTCAAAATCTATCGCAATCCCTTTAGGATATGACACATTGCTGCTTCTTTTTGGCACAAATAAAAACTTACCAAAGAAATGTAGCATTGTGTCACATTCGTCTGTCAAATGAAACCGATTGCGATAGATTTTGAAATTAGACCATTAGCCCCCTGGTTTAGCTGCTAGCAACTTTGTATGTCCATCAGCCATTTTAATAACTTTGCATATATAATGCCTATTGACAAAAAGTCCAAGAATGAATCTAAGAAAGAAATAGAAACCTAAAACCACTACATAATTTAAAAGAAATGGTTTCCAAGAAGCTTCAAATTCGTCACGCAACACAAAAGTGTGCCACAAAAAGAGGTTTCGTCGAAGAGTGCGTGGCTGATTTGAGCAATGGCAGGATAATTTTGCTGATTCACAAATCATCCACCAGTCGGCGCATTACCGCTAACTTGGCGCTAGTGTAAATGTAGATGCCAATTTTTGGATATCGGAAGCGAAATCACAGAAATTTCGTTAATGTCCACTTTTCTTTCAACATATTTTGGTTTTCTTTTTTTTCAACTCAATCTCCAACTAATTAACTGTCCAGCGTCTATAATAATTCATTATTAACTATCAACTATTTTTAGATATTATTTAAAATTAACGGGAAAATTGGGGGTAAATGCCCGTACAAAGGTCTCTAGCAGCAAAAGCGCCACCGGAAAAATTTTGTGATATCCCGACATTGCAAGCGCCATTCTAAGAAAAGTGGAAAACCTACAACCTCGTTTCTTTGAGGAAATAGTTTCCAGGAAGCTTTAAATTCGTCAAGCAATACATTAAAAAGTGTGCCACTAAAAGAGGTGACCGTCATGTTACGTTGGAGAGCGTGGCTGATGTCCGCGTACGCTTGTAACGGTACCGCACCGGCATTCTTCTCTGTTGATTCCACACTTTGGTCCTAACCTTGGCCAATGTATCCTTCATAGATGCTTTTGAAAGAACGCCTTTGAAGAATTTGGTACCAAACCAGCAACGTACGATGAATTTACCAATATTGTGGCCAACGTGGGGAGCCGGCATACCACAGTTCACGGGTAGACGGCAATTCATTTTTGATACTAAAACAGACTGCAAAGATTAACGGTTGAATGCAAGAATCTATTCCCAGTAAGGGTTAATCAGAGAATCAGGAGGGATACTTAAGCTTAGTGTGCTTAGATATTTTTGTTAAATGACAAGCATGTACTTTTTAGGGTTTTGTACCCGAAGGGGCTGGTTGATTGGATATGTTGGTTGATGATATCCTTCGATCCACCGGTGGAACCTCGTCGGTGGATCGTATTGAGGGTGTGGAAATAGGGTTCGACAAAAAATCCTGCCGAATCGCTCTCAGATTGGTTTAGTTATACAATCACGCTACTTACTAGTTATTATTCTAAACTGTAATCTAATTTAGAATACAGATAATTAAAATTAACTATTTATGTATTAAACGTGACCACATCAGAAATGTTTATCTTAGCTATTACGACTAAAGTGTTGGAAAAGGGAATCATGAAAATAGTAGGTAACTGCACACCTTTCTCCGTTCACCACAATCACTTAATCACTTGATTAGATTTTAAACTAACTTTTAGTGGCGACTTTTCTTCTTACTCTCGCCTTTTGGTTCGACCTTATAAGGAAGGGAACTGTCTATTTTCCTACTCCTACTAGTAAAGTGTTATTATTTTTTACACGACTGCCCAAAAAAGGAGTGTATGGGTTCAGGTTTCATGTAAGTTTGTGGGTATGTGAGTTCCTTTATTCCACCATAACTTCTAAATGCCTTAACAGAATTAGATGTATGGGGTATCGTTAGAATCCTTACATCATTTCGAGTGACACGGACTATATTTTTTTTGAAAAAAAAAACAATATGGCGACTGTACGACGCCAATTCCAAATGTAATAAAAGAAATTTTCTTCAATTTTTGATGAGCACATTCCAAAACTATTTAATTTGTCCCTAAAGTGTATAAATAAAAATAAATACATTCAAAAAATATTAAAAACACGACTGCCATGCCAAAAACGAACTAAAAAGTTAAACAACAAGACGTGTCATTGCAGTCAGGGACCGTTTCGTGGAACAAATTTTAATTAAAGAGGTCCCCCGACTGCAATGACACGTCTTGTTGTTTAACTTTTTAGTTCGTTTTTGGCATGGCAGTCGTGTTTTTAATATTTTTTTAAATTTATTTATTCAAGATTAAGAACGAAATTTTAATGCGAGTGAAAGAGAGAAAACGATACTTTACGGTAACGAAAAAAGTTTGCATACTCATGTTAAGGCCACAGCTGCCAAATGTTTGACGATTGTACTAGGTACACTTAAGCATCGTCAAGGGCCAAGGGTAATCTGACTCCCAGTATGCTCTTGTATAGGTTGTTGAACTACGATTAAACACCACTCTCTCATTGCAGGTGCCAAGATGAGCTCGATAGTGAACGTGGCTGCTGACGTCATATCAGGGACAGCGATCGCAGCTGCGAGTACTCAGGTATTGTCTACGGGTCCATATGACCGTATTTACACTGAGAAAAATTTCCTCTGCCGCACTACGTAAAATAAGGATAAAAATCGACCACTATTACGTACGTAACCCGCTCCATTACGCGTAAGTAGTCAGTCATACGTAGTCGGCATACTGACGCTCATCATGTAGCGGGATACGTAATTTACTCGTGGTCGATTTTTGTACGTACGTACGTAGCCCGACATCCGGCTACGTATACGTAGTGCGCAAGTCGCACTGAATACTCCTGAAACTACGACTGCAACTCCCGTATACTATTGTTGCGGGCACAGTAGAACACGGTGAACCATACGTGTATACCATGCCGGCTTAAGTACGATACTGTAGCGGGCACAGTAAATAATGGTGAGCCATACGTGCGCACCGCGGCGGCACACGTACGATACTGTGGCAAACACATTAAAACACGGTGAGCCGTACGTTTGTACTGTGGCGGCATATGTACGATTCTGTAGCGGGCACAGTCAATAATGGTGAGACATAAGTGTGTAATACGGCGGCATACGTACGATACTGTAGCAGGCACAGTAAATAATAGTGAGCCATACGTATGCACTGCGGTGGCATACGTACGATACTGTGGCGGACACAGTAAAGCACGGTGAGCCGTACGTGTGTACTACGGCGGCATACCTACGATACGGTAGCAGGCACAGTAAATAATGGTGAGCCATACGTATGCACTGCGGCGGCATATGTACGATACTGTGGCGGACACAGTAAAGCACGGTGAGCCGTACGTGTGTACTACGGCGGCATACGTACGATACTGTTGCGGGCACAGTAAATAATGGTGAGCCATACGTATGCACCGCGGCTACATACCTACGATTCTGTAGCGGGCACAGTCAATAATGGTGAGACATAAGTGTGTAATACGGCGGCATACGTACGATACTGTAGCAGGCACGGTAAATAATGGTGAGCCATACGTATGCACCGCGGCGGCATACGTACGATACTGTGGCGGACACAGTAAAGCACGGTGAGCCGTACGTGTGTATTACGGCGGCATACCTACGATACGGTAGCAGGCACAGTAAATAATGGTGAGCCATACGTATGCACTGCGGCGGCATATGTACGATACTGTGGCGGACACAGTAAAGCACGGTGAGCCGTACGTGTGTACTACGGCGGCATACGTACGATACTGTTGCGGGCACAGTAAATAATGGTGAGCCATACGTATGCACCGCGGCTACATACCTACGATTCTGTAGCGGGCACAGTCAATAATGGTGAGACATAAGTGTGTAATACGGCGGCATACGTACGATACTGTAGCAGGCACGGTAAATAATGGTGAGCCATACGTATGCACCGCGGCGGCATACGTACGATACTGTGGCGGACACAGTAAAGCACGGTGAGCCGTACGTGTGTAATACGGCGGCATACGTACGATACTGTTGCAGGCACAGTAAATAATGGTGAGCCATACGTATGCACCGCGGCGGCATACGTACGATACTGTGGCGGACACGTTAAAGCACGGTGAGCCGTAAGTGTGTACTACTGCGGCATACGTATGATACTGTGGCGGACACAGTAAAGCACGGTGAGCCGTACGTTTGTACCGTAGCGGCATATGTACGATACTGTAGCGGGCACAGTAAATAATGGTGAGCCATATGTGTGCACCGCGGCAGCATACATACGATACTGTTGCGGGCACAGTAAATAATGGTGAGCCATACGTATGCACCGTGGCTGCATACCTACGATTCTGTAGCGGGCACAGTCAATAATGGTGAGCCATACGTATGCACTGTGGCGGCATACGTACGATACTGTGGCGGACACAATAAAGCACGGTGAGCCGTACTTTTGTACCGTAGCGGCATACATACGATACTGTTGCGGGCACAGTAAATAATGGTGAGCCATACGTATGCACCGTGGCTGCATACCTACGATTCTGTAGCGGGCACAGTCAATAATGGTGAGCCATACGTATGCCGCCACAGTGCTGTGGCGGCATACGTACGATACTGTGGCGGACACAGTAAAGCACGGTGAGCCGTACGTGTGCACTATGGCGGCATACGTACAATACTGTGGCAGACGCAGTAAATCATGGTAAGACATACGTGTGCATTGCAACGGCATACGTACGATACTGTGGCGGGCACAGCAAATCATGGTGCACCATACGTGTGCACCATGGCTGCATACGTAGGATACTGTAGCGGGCACAGTGAAGCACGGTGAGCCATACGTTTGCACCACGGCAGCATACTTACGATACTATGGCGGATACAGTCAATTATGGTGCGCCATACGTGTGCACCATGGCGGCATAGGTAGGATACTGTAGCAGGCACAGTAAAGCATGATGTGTCAGACGTATTAACTGTCGTAGTAGAGGTAAGGTACCGTTGCCGGTACAGTAACGCATGATGTACCGTGCGTATGTACTACGGCAGCGTACGTACGATACTGGTGCGGGAACAGTAAAGCACGGTGAACCATACTTATGTACAACGCCAGCGTACGTACGATACTGCTGCGGGTACAGTAAGGCATGGTGCACTATACGTGTTACGTATGGCACACCATGCCTTACGATACTCGCACCTGTATTTTCCTTATGCTGGCATGATACATACAAAGGTGGTCAGATAATTATTATGAATATTAACCAATCAAAGTCAATGAAATTTTGTAGACACCATCGAGAAACTAATATCTGGGTCTGTGGTTTATTACATTTTCGAAAAAAAGTATGGTTTAAAAACTGCAGGGAGTTGTGAATGAAAATATGAAAACCTGAAATATTTAAACTATACATTTTTACGAAAATTTAATAAACCACAGACCTGGGTATTAGTTCTAGACCATGTCTACAAAATTTAATTGACTTTAATTGGCTAACATTCAAAATAATTATCTGAATACCTTTGTATGTACGGCCAGCGTCATAAATACATATATATAAGCAAGATCAAAAATATCTACACACCTCTATGTCACTGACAAAAAGGTTGGTGTTTACATATTTTGACTCAATGGCTATATATGTATAAATGACGCTGACTGTAACCATGCCAGCATAAGGAAAATACAAAGTATCATAAGGCATGGCGTGCAATCCGTAACACGTAGTGCAGTAGTGCACATGCCTTATACCCGTAGCAGTATCGCATGTACTCGGGCGTGTGTCTAATTAGACACACTTGATTTTTTAGGTTTCCGTTTTTCCTTTTTGATGTACGGAATCCTAAAAATCAAGTATGTCTAATAGCCCTCTATCTATGTACATACATATGGTGAATGGTATGGTGCCTTATTGTCCCGCACACTAGTGCGAACTGAGAAGAAAAATAAAAGATCTGATACTAATCAGACCTTCTATTTTTCTTCTCAGCATATATATTTGTTCAATGCTGGACATTATGCCTCTCCCATGGTTTTTCTATGTCGTCCTCGATGCGGCGTATCTGGTCGAGGTGGGTCCTGCCATCTTAGGAATGGCGGTCTGCCTACGCTTCGACTTCCCGTTCATACCTCTACTATAACAGTTAATAAGTTTTATACACATTATGCTATTTAGTATAAGTAGTACAACCTGCACTGGTTACATAGATATCTAAACTTACAAATAATGGTGTTGGTACGGTAAAAAAAAGAATGATGTATCATTATAAAGCTGACCAGATGTTTTAAAACCCGCGTGCGGTATTTTAAGATTTAATATCTTTTACTGGCAATAGTTACGTATAAATATATCACAAAAGGTCACGTCCTCATTGCAGGGTTTTTTTTAAACTCTGGTCAGGCTTTACCTACTGTTATTGAACTTGTACGATATTAGTGCGGCTATTATTATTATTATTCTAATGCAAAATAATTTTATAGCAAACTTAACAGCTGCACCGATATAGCACCAAGTAAGTCCGGACCTGTAAGTGAAAAGCATACAATAATTGGTAATTTAGATAAAATAATGCTTCACGATACATATACATTTAGTGTACACAGCAATGATACATCATTTTTTATTTTTTTTAACTTTTACAAGGTTATTAATAGAAGAAATGTTCTAAACTGTTCTAAAACCTTGTACGTTTTATAGCTTTATAAAAGGAAATAGACATAAAAGATTCATATTATTTATTTTCAATCGTAAAATTGAGACATACAAAAAAACAAGTTTAATTATCACACTATTATAGAATTACATGGTCGTCAACTTGGCGTACCCGTTAAACATAATAAAAGATTCATATTTTCAATCCTAAAACTGAGACATACAAAAAACCACAACAAGCTTAATTAATCATACTATTCTAGAATTACATGGTCGTCAACTTGGCGTACCCGTTAAACATAATAAAAGCTTCATATTATTTATTTTCAATCGTAAAATTGAGACATACAAAAAAACAAGTTTAATTATCACACTTTTCTAGAATTACATGGTCGTCAACTTGGCGTACCCGTTAAACATAATAAAAGCTTCATATTTTCAATCCTAAAACTGAGACATACAAAAAACCACAACAAGCTTAATTAATCATACTATTCTAGAATTACATGGTCGTCACCTTGGCGTACCCGTTAAACATAATAAAAGCTTCATATTATTTATTTTCAATCGTAAAATTGAGACATACAAAAAAACCACAAGCTTAATTAATCATACTATTCTAGAATTATATGGTCGTCAACTATGAACGATGAATTTCACTGTCTGTCGGTTGTTGACAGGCGTCCACCATTGCAAGATTTTAAGGCCTACTCAAATCTGACCGGTATCCTGTACCGGTGGCAGTAACGCGCTGTTCAAAGGTGTTCCGCAACTGCTGCCAGTAATGCCATACAAAATACCGGTCGGGATATCGGTCGGGTATACCAATACCGCCACCCCTTCCGTCGCAGAATGTCCCTTTCGCAAAACATCCCTTTCGCAAAACGTCCCTTTCGCAGAATGTCCCCTTGGTATCAAATAAATATCACTAGTGCCAAATTTCCATTTTGTTCGAAATGTTCTATGTAATGTCGAAATATGTCGAATTGTAATAATCATCAGATATGAAGGTACTTATGAAAATATACGTATTTTTTATTGTTTCTGTCAGTGAATATTGCGAATAAATCTTGTACGGTTGCAAATTACATGTACCCAGTGTTTAAAGTAAAAATATGTATTAATGTGTGAAGAATTTTATTGTTACATAAATTGAATTAAAGATATGCGTATTTACTTAGAAAACCTGTTTTGTTTAAACATAATGAACATATTTATTAGTTTTTTATGATTAATAATATACATAACTAGCGGCCTCCCGCGGTTTCACCCGCGTGGTTCCGTTCCCGTGGGAATATCGGGATAAAAAGTATTCTATGTTTTAATCTAGGCTATCTACTATCTGTGTGCCAAATTTCAACTAAATCAATTCAGTCGTTTTTGCGTGATTGAGGAACAAACATCCAAACCCACAAACTTTCACATTTATAATATTAGTAGGATGACCTACATAATTTGACTTTCATTTTTTCATTTTCATAGAAAATTTTGAACAAAATGGCAATTTGGCGAGAGTGTTATATGATATTATGCTTCAAGGGGGACATTCTGCGAAAGGGACATTTTGCGAAAGAATCATTTTGCGCAAGGGACAATCTGTGACCAGGGGACATTTTGCGAAAAGGACATTCTGCGACGGAGCCCCGCCACTGGTACAGGATACCGGTCAGGTTTGAGCAGGCCTTTACAATCCGTAATACGGGAAGGACGAGAGGATTGGCGATTAGATATTTATTAAAAATAAGGGCGTCAGTAGATATCCTACCTTATATAGATTTCGTCTGAGTGTAACCTAACTTAAAGCTCGTTCACATACGAACGCTAATACATACGCATAAACCTAAATAGTTGCGGAACCTATGTCGCAAGGCCCGACTTTATACTGATATAACCGGTATTCTACAAAAAAAAAATGAGGGGATCGCCCCGTTTCGGTAGCGATCCGAGAGCCACCTTTTGGCAGTAGGGGCGGTGCTCCCCTACCCCAGGGCCTAGGTGAAGGTTAAACATCAGTAACGAGTTTCGATATTTCTACTTTACGAAATTTGACTAATTTTAAAAGCATAAATGACACAATACGATGAAAGGATACAAACAACAAATGAAACTCAGTACTGATGTTTAACCTGAAGTTAAGTTAAAGAAACAAATTGGTGGTGGGCCCGTATTCACGCTTTGTAAAACTGTAAGTTACGGGTAAGTAAGATGTGTATACTGTATCACCTGCGGGCAACAGATCCACACAGGTGGGTGTGTTTCTGAATTTTTGCACGTGTTGTATGTGTTATAGTCAAGCCCCGAAGTCCCGGCGCTCTTAGGTTTGTCAAGTCAAACCTCAGGTTTGACAAGAAGGCTTAGTCAAAGTCCAAAACTAATAGCGTGTTTCGACCTTTGCCTAACGCATTTATGTCCAAACCTAGGAGAGACTAACTTAGAAAGTCAAACGCCGAAACGCAATTTGACCAAATCGGGGTTTGACCAGTCAGACTTAAATTAGGTACAGAGTTTGTTTTTTGTATTTAAATGTATGAAAGACACATTCTTTAGAGTGAAAATTAAATTAAATTAACAATCTTCCTGTGAAACAAAGATTTCTGTTGTCTGTTAAAAAAATAACCACGAAATTTAAGACGATCGCTCCGCTCTGCGAAATTTCCAACCTGCATGCAGGACCACATGACCTGACCTGTAGGAGTAAGGTAGTTTTGACTAAATCTAACATCGGAAATGAATGATGTTTTTCATACATATTTTTTTTTAACAGACAATAGAAATTTTTGTTTCACCGGAAGATTGTTGATTTAGTTAAATTTTCACTCTGAAGAAGTTATTTTTACATATAACCCATTCTGTCCCTAATTTAAGTCTGACTGGTCAAACCCCGATTTGATCGTATTGAGTTTCGGCGTTTGACTATCCAAGTTGGTCTCTTAGGTTTTGTCATATTTTTTTTGTCAAAGGCCAAAACACGCTTTAGTTTCGGACTTTGACTAATAAGGCTTCTTGTCAAACCTGAGGTTTGACTAGGCAAACCTAGGAGTGCCGGGACTTCGGGGTTTGACTACATATGCATGTAAGTGTGTGATTAATTAGGTACAACAACAGACAGGCCATTATCAACATAAACAATGTCTCAGATCTCAGTTATTTGTTGCACGAGCCGGAGGCGGGAAAGTCAGAGCAACCTAGGATTCCCGACCAAAGAATCACTAGTAAGGGTACCTTGGCGTCAATGGAGTCCGCGTGGTCGTCGCTGGAAACCAATGCGTCTAGGCCTACGGTAAACTTAACTTAAAGTTCGTTCACATACGAACGCTAATACATACGCATAAACCTAAATAGTTGCGGAACCTATGTCGCAAGGCCCGACTTTATACTGATATAACCGGTATTCTACAAAAAAAAAACAAAATGTGAGGATCGCCCCGTTTCGGTAGCGATCCGAGAGCCACCTTTTGGCAGTAGGGGCGGTGCTCCCCTACCCCAGGGCCTAGGTGAAGGTTAAACATCAGCAACGATTTTCGATATTTCTACTTTACGAAATTTGACTGATTTTAAAAGCATAAATGACACAATACGATGAAAGGATACAAACAACAAATGAAACTCAGTACTGATGTTTAACCTGAAGTTAAGTTAAAGAAACAAATTGGTGGTGGGCCCGTATTCACGCTTTGTAAAACTGTAAGTTACGGGTAAGTAAGATGTGTATACTGTATCACCTGCGGGCAACAGATCCACACAGGTGGGTGTGTTTCTGAATTTTTGCACGTGTTGTATGTGTTATAGTCAAGCCCCAAAGTCCCGGCGCTCTTAGGTTTGTCAAGTCAAACCTCAGGTTTGACAAGAAGGCTTAGTCAAAGTCCAAAACTAATAGCGTGTTTCGACCTTTGCCTAACGCATTTATGTCCAAACCTAGGAGAGACTAACTTAGAAAGTCAAACGCCGAAACGCAATTTGACCAAATCGGGGTTTGACCAGTCAGACTTAAATTAGGTACAGAGTTTGTTTTTTGTATTTAAATGTATGAAAGACACATTCTTTAGAGTGAAAATTAAATTAAATTAACAATCTTCCTGTGAAACAAAGATTTCTGTTGTCTGTTAAAAAAAAATAACCACGAAATTTAAGACGATCGCTCCGCTCTGTGAAATTTCCAACCTGCATGTAGGACCACGTGACCTGACCTGCAGGAGTAAGGCAGTTTTGACTAAATCTAACATCGGAAATGAATACATATTTAGTTTTTTTTTTAACAGACAACAGAAATTTTGTTTCACGGGAAGATTGTTGATTTAGTTAAATTTTCACTCTGAAGAAGTTATTTTTACATATAACCCATTCTGTCCCTAATTTAAGTCTGACTGGTCATACCCCGATTTGATCTTCTCTTCTCTTCTCTTTCTCCTAGGTTTTGTCATAAATTTTTTTTTCAAAGGCCGAGACACGCTTTAGTTTTGGACTTTGACTAATAAGGCTTCTTGTCAAACCTGAGGTCTGACTAGGCAAACCTAGGAGCGCCGGGACTTCGGGGTTAGACTACATATGCATGTAAGTGTGTGATGTGAGAAAAATAAACGAAGACTGCTGGTGCTAATATGATGGGAAATGTACGTAAGTGTACGAAACCCAAGGGTACGTATGTCGTATGTGATGTGTAATGGTTCTTTGTTATTCTAAAGTCCATCGAACAGTGACATAAAGTTTTAAATTTGACATTATAGTAATTGTAGCCGGTACAGGCGAAACAAGGGTATTATAATTATGTAATTGGTAATCGTTGGTTCTCTGCACTTGATACGCATAGTAATGCTGATTAAAATCTATACACTCTAATGAAACACACTCAAATGTAACTTCATCATTGTCAAGTAAATAAATATTTTTTATTTCACCAAACTTTGGTAAGCCTGAAGATTCTGAAATATCTGGAATGACAATTGACGACAGCTCAAATCGGACACCATACAGTTTCACCCATGATAATGAGTACCAACACTTATTATCGATTATACCTCGAAAATGAAAGTTTAGTCTTACATTTTCAATTTGCGCTTCTGTCATATTTGCCTTTTTGCCATAAGAGATCGTCTTAAATGTTTCATTTTTAAGGAAAGTATCGTTTAAAATCAATTGATGCTTAATAGCTATTGTTTTACAAACATTTACTCTGTTGTGCGATGCTCTGGCCACAAATTTAGATATACGATGCTTGGCTTCAAATCTCATCGTCCAGATTTGGGTAAGTGGGCCAAATTTTTTTAACATTTCTGGATAATGTGTAAGAAAATGAAACTTTGGCTTTAAGTCTGTTTCAGCAAATTGACGATAGAGCTCGTTTAATTCAGCTACTGAAAATTTTACTTGATCAATAGTGTTTTCATGGACTCTATGACTCAAAAGTTTATCCAACAATTGTCTTAATTTGATGTATAAGAACCAAACTTCGTTTTCATCTGGGACATTATGTCCGACAATTAGCCCAAAATATCGAACAAGAGTAAGCATTTCAGAAGCCGAACATTTTAACTTTAATGTTGAGCCTTCTTTTGCTACAGAATTGCATGGTGTCGAAGCAGAATCAGGTCCATAATTAAAATACCGTATTCTTGATTTCAAATTGTCAAAAGAAATTAGAGTCTGAGTGCATACTAGATTTTGTATCACAAATGACATTACATATCGACAAGCACCCTCTAGATAGTCATGTAATACATCTACGGCGACGTTTTGAAATAAGTCAAACCCATCTAAAGCAAGCCACGAGCATTTTTCTTTAAGACCAGTCATATAAATGTCATTTAAATGTAAATCATTTTCATAATTGACATTGTTTCTCAACAACGTGTCATCTTCATAAAGCAGTGTTTTGATTTGTTCTTTATTAGCAGTACAAATTCTACATGGCCGATTTGCAGAAAAACTTTCAACAAAACCTAACATAGCATTCAATCCTAAATTATCTCCCGTCACAGCTGCAACATAAAACTTTATTTTGCCAGTGTACACATCAGTTTCAACATGAATACCATTGATCTTTAAATCATTAAGAACATCAAAAACTTTTTGAAAAATTATGTTGTTTCCAAAGCTTGTTCTGTCTGATGAGTGAAAAAGAGCCAATAATAAAATATTTTGCAAAAGCGACACGTAGTGAGGTGGAAGACATGGTACTGAGGCATAAATAGCTCCAAGTTTATGAATCCCAGCGTGGCTTCCTAAGGGATTGCCTATTTCAAAATCGTCAAAGTAGATTATTAATGGTAAAATCATTGCATCATGCTCTACAGAACTTTCTGTCATTTTTTTCCATACTGAACCCTGAACAATATTCTCAATACCGAAAGAGTCATTTTGTACTGTGTCCAAATATTCAAGAGTATCCTTCATGAATTTTTTTGATGAAAAAATTAGTTTTAAATTTTCTTTTAACGGAATTACCTGCATTGTACAATTTACTTGTACTAGTAACGAACCAGCTGCTGTTTTTTTAGCCTCGTTACGTTGACCCACAACCACTTCAAGGGGCTCAGAATAAGTTCCTATTTTATTAAAATATTTTAAACGTTTGTGTTCCGAATCTAAATTCTCAAAAGCATCGCTGAACGCGCTAAATATTTTTTTAAAAGCATTTTTAACATGAACATTATTTTGATCTGGTGGAACCATATCATTAAACTGTCGCTCTATAATGCATTGTGATTTAGAATGAAATAATTGAAGATTTTCTACAAGAACTTTTGATCTGGTGGAACCATATCATTAAACTGTCGCTCTATAATGCATTGTGATTTAGAATGAAATAATTGAAGATTTTCTACAAGAACTTGTACGGCTTTACGCGGTATTATCGGGTTAGCATATAGAGTGGAGACAAGACATGCAGCATGGTGACCAAGAGAGGTTTCGTCTCTTTGAGTTGGTAGAAATTCCATCGTATTTGCTATTTCGTAAGTTTCTTTGCTTGACGTTGAAGGTAAATTTGAGATATTGGCTTCTGTATCTGTATCGATCGCTTTGTTACTATTTGGATGACGCAAGGTTGACAACGATGACTGGTGGTCTCTAACTAAGTGCTTTTTGAAAGATGCAGAGGAAATATAATGACGATAACACCCTTGTTCACCACACCGAAATCCGGAAAATCCTACCGTTAATTTACAGAAAGTTCGCAAATGAGTAATAAGTAAATTCGGAGATGCACTGGCTTTTTTGCAATAGTAACAGGTAAACATTTTTAAAGTATTAACTCTAGATCAGTTAAAAGAGTATTCACAGCCTGCGTGGGCCTATCAAATTTAGTTTTAATATCGTAGAAACCCAATTGAATAAAAAGCCATATGTCTCCAGCTTCTTCCGGGTAACAAGCTCCTATCGATTGAAATATTTTAAATGCACAGTCTACTGCTGTTACTAATTTGTTGAAACTATAAAATGTGTCATTTATTACTACATATGCTACTTTTACCTCAGTAACGGTAGGGCCAACAAAAATAACGTAGGGTTGAACTGTGCGGCCTAGCCTCTGCAGGTTCTCCTTTTTTTGAATGATCTTGTTGGTAACGTCGGCTTCAGAAGCAGCTTGCGTTATATAGCCGTCGCATACTTCTGCTCTAGACGGCTTCCACGCTGGCTTTCCTTTTATTTTCCGTGCAGGTGAAATGTTGATGACATAAGCCAGCAACATCAAAGCAACATTGCTAGATGTCTCTGGTTCATCTTCTGTATTCAAAGAAAAAAAAGTTTCGGTTAATTTTTGCGACTTAATTTTATGAAGGTTTTAACCTTCAACTATGAACGTCATTTTTTCAATACACTAATATGGACGTGGAGTCTCTGATCTGAGATCCCTGTATTTCATGACTGTAGTTCTCATGATGTTTTTAAAGAAATAGTACATTACATCCAAGAACGGGTAGCTAGCGATTGCATTGTCGAGGATGGATACCGCACAAGTGCGGGAAGTAAGTATTGAATTGAATTTCAAATTTAGAATGTGATGAACCAGACCCAGATTAGTTAAAGGTTAATATTAAGAACTAATATTTGAGCAAAACTTCTTACCGTCAATCAGTGCAATTATATTTGCTATTTTTGCTCTCGTGTCTTGGTCCCTAATTTTTCGTAATTTTAATGAAGCATATTTTATAATTTCTTCATTTTTGAGGGTGATAGAGGAAAATAATTTGTTTTCCTTTCCCGGATACAGATGACTGAAATCGTTCATTAGCTAAAAAAAAGAATACAATAAATGTACGCTATGTTATTTCCACTGGTTAGAAAGATCCGGATCGCTACCAGAGCTTGGGTTGTTAAGCGAGCACTAGAATAGTTTTTCTCTTTTAGTCCCTTTGTAATTCAGACACTTGTCTTATAAGAAATAAACAAACTTTTGTCATTTATAATTATATCATTGCGTACGTTTTTATAGAAAAACCACAAGGATTATGTAAAAAGATAAGGCTGCGGTATATGCTTACCAAGGTATAGCCTTGTGATTGTTTTAAGGCTGGGAAATCCTTGAAGTAATCCGCTATATCACCTTTTCCACATTGAATGCGATTTAGGCGATGATCTGCAGTTTCTGCCCACTTTTCTTCAACAGACTTCCATGGATCAACATTGTTTTTCAGCCATAGTAATGATTCTTCATAAACAATACCTGTAATTTATTTTTATGTGTATGGTCGGATGAGTTAACTAGAAGAAGGGCATCATAGTACGTACAGTCGCCCGTGGCACATTTAAATCACGAAAAAGGTGACTAGCGAATATTTGCTTACCACTTTCCAGAGATTCCAGGCTATAAATGTCATCATCTGTGATAGTTGGCGTGGATCTGAGCGATGATCTGGACGACTTTGACGATGAACGGCTAGTTCCTGGCAACTGCCCGCCTTCTCGCAACTTTCTCCTTCGAGCTATATAGCTTTCATACAGCTTTCCGGACGCATTTTTTTTAGCTAATTTATTTGTAGCTGATAAATATGCAGAATAATACACCACAACGCGTTCCTTGTGGAATATTTCCACAATTTCGGTAGCTAGTTTATAAAATTCTTCACTGGAAATTTTCTTTGCACAATTGTTCTCTAATTTGTGGTGTATTAGCAGCTGGCTCAATTTCCGTCGGGAACCCTCCGTCAGTAAGCCTCCTTTTCCCTCTTTGAGTATTGCTCTGCCGTCTAAACTATCCTGTATGATGTAAAACACAAACACTATTGATACCAACTTTTTAAAGTTGTTGAACAAGAGTAAATGGTCCAGTATAGCCTTCGGGGCTCTGTGAGCAGTAAATATAACCCAAAATAATATCAGAATTGAAAAAAAAAATTTTTTTCGATGACCGATGATTCCTTCTTTTTTTGCTCTTATTCAATTAAGGATACCCGTAGTAGTACGGTTCATTTCAACCAAACACGGTCCCATCCGACAGAAAGCATGAAACTTGGTATGCATGTAGTTTTTACGTATATAATAAAATATAGAAGTGGCAGCAAGTCGTAAAGTGTTTTTCTCCCCTTGGGGGGGCGTTTTGTGTCTCCAATTGCAATTTTTCTTTTTTAAATAAAAACGGTGAAAGCTACAACAAAACTGTTTAAGAAAAATATATTTGTCATTAAATTCTCTATTAACCATTTTTTGAATGAAGGTGATAGCACCTATAGTTTTCAAATTATGTTTGCAGACTATGGAAACGCCCGGGAGACAGCGGGAGACACCCTGTATAATATTCCAAAAATAAATAAATATTCCAGTGACGATAAATTTCTAACGAATACCGATATCGGCTTGAAAAAATATGATAAGAAAGCCATATTCATACGAATTTCAAAAATATAAGTTTCATTAGAATAGTTTCATAAAAAATGTGTTAAAAATATTATATACAGCGTGGCAGTAGCATAAATAAATCTATAAAAATTCCCCATTTCTTATTCTAATTTAAAAAGGTTACCGTAAACGGTGAAAGCTACAGCAAAACTGTCGAAAAGCAATATATTTTTTATTAAATTTTCTACAATAACTTTCTTGGAAGTATGTTGATATAGGACTTATAGTTTTCAAAACAAACTCACAATCATTGGGTAAGTAACGGAATTTAGGCAATTAATAAAACTACCTATTTCATGACTAATCACAAATTGTATTTATTTTTTAATTTAAATTACACGAGTCTGTACTAGGTTATTTTTTTCAAGCCGATATCGGCATTCGTTAGAAAAATATCGTCACTGGAATAATTTCTTTTTGACAAATTTTAGATGTTCTGCATTTCAATTACGGCAATTCATTTTTTTGTATCTGAAGGTGTTTTTTTATTTCTGAAAATGATTGGCCATCCTTTATTTATCCGAAAATGATACCCGATTTGCCATTGTAGCTATAAATTAGCAGTTATTATACCCAACAGTACGCGTGGCGTTAGAAAATTTCACCCCCTCCCCCTCCCCCCAGCAGGGTGTCCCCCGCTGTCTCCCGGGCGATTTAAACTCTAGTCCACATATGAAACAAGCGTGCTAAGTCTCATTCTTTAATAAAAAAATATCGGTGTCGTCCTATACGATTCCCACAGGGTGATTTTTTCAAAAAACATCAGAAGAATCTCAAACATAATATGAAAACTATAAGTGCTATCACCTTCGTTCAAAAATTGGTTAATAGAGAATTTAATGACAAATATATTGTTCTTAAATAGTTTTGTTGAAGCTTTCACCGTTTTTTATTTAAAAAATAAAAACTGCAATTGGGGACACAAAACGGGGGGGGGGGGGGAATCACTTTACGACTTGCTGCTACTTCTATATTTTATTATATCCGTAAAAGCTACACGCATGCCAAGTTTCATGCTTTCTGCCAAATGGGACCATGGGCCCTATTTTTGAATCGCTCGGCAGGCGTCGAGCGCTCTTTTCGAGTGATTTTCGTTCGACATCCCATTGTTTTGAGTCATAAGTCGATCGAAAATCAGTAGAAACGAGCGCTCGACTGGAGTCGAGCGATTCAAAAATAGGGCCCCATAACCTATACTAGTAGAAATAGGTTGAAATTAGCCGTACTATAGAAACAATTTAGGCTTTATACACTTTTTCGTAAAATGTATATTTTTCGAGTAATTTTAACTTTGAAGATTTTTGCACTGCGCAGCAGTGCTGCCGACATCGGAATCATACCTTAAGAATAAAAAGTTTTATTTAATTTTAAGTTTAATTCTTATGCCATGACATAAATTGATGGGGACAATGATCGAAAATTGATACAACTCAGTAAATATGCATTTAACAAAAACAGTTTATAAGTTTAAACATGTTCCTATATGTGCCCTAAATCGAATAAGACCACAAACAGTCATCGGTAACCGATTAAAAAAAACTAAAGGCCAAGCCACACAGCGGGCGTGGCGTGACGGGACGGGACGGCGACGCGACGCTGAGAAGTTGTAATGTACTAGATACTATGGACGAAGTCACAAAGGCCGGCGTGGCGCGACGGGTCGCGTCCCGTCGCACCACGCCGCCGTCGCGCCGAGCGTGAATACAAATCGGAAGCGCGGCGGGGCGGAACGTAGGCGAGATCACGCCCGCAGTGTGAACTCCCGTCGCGCCCCGTCACGCCGCGCCCCGTCACGCCCGCTGTGTGGCTTGACCTTAAGTCTTTTTACCCATAGCGCCCCAAAGGCAACACTCCAACTGATTCCGACGAATTGAAAACGTCCTCCTTTTTAATATCGGTTAAATGCCACGCAGTTATTGAGTTAAGCTAGCTAATGATAAATACTGAATACTATTTAAATACTAAATATACAGGGTGGTCCAGACGGTGACGTCCAAGATTTTTTTTTAGGTTACTCACACCTGGGTGCATCCGAAAATACCCTATGTATGTTCCGAGATTTTTCGTAGTTTCGAAGTAATGATTTTTTAATGTGTTTTTGCGAATTTTCTACCGGACTAAACAAAAAAATTCATAACTCCTTTTATATTAAGAACTTTTTGAATTTTCCTTTTGTAACTTAATTGTCTTGAAACATTCTTCCATACGTAAAATCAACTACACGACATCTAGATAAGTTCCTGAAAAAAGGGTCGAAAGTGACAATTTTAGGTTTTACTTCGACGAAGTAACATTTTAACAATTCTTTTAAAAATACAAAATGGATATTTCATCAATTCAAACTGATTTTAAAAACTTAAGTGGATTCTTAGCTTAGTATATAAAACAAAAAAAGTGACTCTTGATAGGACATTTTATGGTGAAATCGGCTTTCAAAGTTTGTAAGGTGAAAAATCCGTTAACATAATAAGATTGTTTGAAAATTTATTTTAACAATTTTATTCATTCTTATCGCTAAAAATAGTAAGATATCATTGAAAGCATTAAATTTAACTCAAATGGTCAATTAAAAACTTTAAAATATCACAAAAAAATTGTTACTTATTCTATTCTACTTATTTAAAACCCTTTACTAAGGGTTTCGACTTTAAGCTTGGATTTGACTTTTACTTTACTTTGATTTTGACTTTCCTCTCCCTCCTCGTCATTATATCATCCGAACGATGATGGTTATAATGTTGTACTGAATTTCATAATGTAACTCATCGGGCGTGGGCGCGGGTAGCGCGACATCCTCTTAGAGGATACATAATCATGGGTGTAGCTAAATATCATTGGTGTTTTTAATCCATATGTATTAAAATATTGATTTTTTTCCAAATAAAAATAAAATAAAAAAGAAAAACCTTCAAAAAACCTGAAACAAAAACAGCTTCAATATTAAATACCTCTAAAAAAGCAAGAAATGATATTCAAATCATTATTTACGCATAACATTCTTAATAATCACGTCTATTGAAGTCGGGTGGGGCTGGAAGACAACTTTTTTTAATATTTCTTATAGCCCCACCCGACTTCATTAGACGTGATTATTAAGAATGCCCAAGTAACAAAATTTGGTACTATAAAAGTCCTGAGAACGCTTTAAGACGTGCTAATTAGTTTCATGATAAGCACTATAATGGTATTGTAAACCTTTACAGAACCCCAAATAGGCCCTAGTTTTGTCACTGATTATTTCTATAAACATACATAAAGCCTCTCACGGTAATAAATCAGCTCTATACTTGAAAACCCAAACATGTTTAAAGTGCTATTTTGATCTTTTTATCACACTATTGTTCGCCAGTTTGTTTGTGCTGTGCTCATGTCATCGTGAGTGTTCCCCAAGAAAACAAAATGTCAATTGCTATTACAATTTGTAATACAAAGGACATTCTACAAAACATCACCTTTGATCGACCATTGACCGTAACTCCACCGTAACTTGCACTTGCGAAAATAATTGTATCGATAAAATCACTATGCTGATTTCAAATTTGACAATGCGCCCTCATAATTTTCGTGATTTAATTAAATTTAAATTAATAAAATAAGGACTCGTCCCGACTATGGCTGCTATAGTACACATTGGCTCCAGCCGTGCTACTTATGTGCTATCATGGCATAAACAGCGGCCATATTTTTATCGAAAAAGGATTAGTCCATTAACTATTCATTTTAGTGCTTTTATCTCAGGCTTTAGTCAGGTAGCAGTAACACAAAAAGTTTTAGTTATTTAGCAACTGCACCAAATGTCGCTTTGATACTATTTAGTACCATAGAAGAGTTTTCATGACTTTTACAGAACTAGCCCCATAGCGATGTTGAGGGAGCATTTAAGAAGCTAAACCGTGACATAATGGTTGTGCAAGGTACTTTTATAGTGCAGATTGATTCTGTAATAGTGTTTTCGATACTGCTACAATACTAGTACTCTAAAAGATATTTTGACGCAATATTAGTGCAAAATAGATACATAAAAGTGACAGTAAAGTCGTCTATAGTACTAAATAGTACTATAATCGCTTTTTTCATATCTATTACAGTGCAACACTTTAAAGATTCTTTAGTATGTCCTGTAAGTGTTCTAAGAACTGCACCATAGAACTTAAATGCTCTTTAATATTATAGAACTAAAAGGCTCAGTGGAAAACCTTTATAGCACAAGCAGTCACAACGGTTACCATTTAAGGCCTACTATATCACTGTTTGGTGATAAAACCCCTTGGTTATAGAAACTTTTGTTACTTGGGTGTTATGCGTAAGTAATGATGATTTGAATATTATTTCTTGCTTTTTCAGAGGTATTTAATTTTGAAGCTGTTTTTGTTTCAGGTTTTTTGAAGGTTTTCTTAAAAAAAAAAAGCTTTTTTATTTTCAACTTTTTAGTGGTAGGTATGTAAGCGTGTAAATATTTTTTTTAAATTTATAAAATATTTTCAATGGTAAAATGCCCACAACTCTATTTCCAAATTTATGCTGTTTGTTTTTGAGGAGTTCCTTTGTGTCCTCGTAGTCCAAGTCTAGTCCAGAACGTTGCATCGGAGGCCATGGTTTGGTTTGTTTCGGATTGTCATAAACCTACCAACATCTAAATCACTTTACATATACTATTTGACTTTGAGGAGTTCCCTTGTGTATCTTCTAAGTTCAAAATCCAATACCAATGAAATTAAAATGTGACCACTCTTGAAGTATGCCCTTTCAAACAAAAAAAGAATCATCTAAATCGGTTCATAAACAAAGATGTTATGTCCGAAAATCCGTATAAACACGTGTGATGGCAAGCTAAATAATTGATATTTTTCAGGATTATGAAAAAACTACCTGCCAGATCTCTGTAATTTTTTTATGGGACCACACACAAACTTTGTTCTTTGAGATAAAAAAGAATTGTATAAATCGGATAACAACTGAC
The DNA here is from genome assembly GCA_943789525.1 of Agriphila geniculea. Classification (NCBI taxonomy): domain Eukaryota; kingdom Metazoa; phylum Arthropoda; class Insecta; order Lepidoptera; family Crambidae; genus Agriphila; species Agriphila geniculea. Next base: position 10,117,324 of record OX038889.1, read on the forward strand.
AAAGATATGGTAAAACATACATAAAAAAAATATAAAAAAATACTGTCGACTTGATAACCTCCTCCTTTTTTTGAAGTAGGTTAAAAATGGGTGTACATAAATTCTTGTGTATACCAATAAATAGCTTACATTATTTTCTTACTGTGTGTGTGAATTTTAGTTTTATTTAATGCAGTCGACGATATCTTACAATTTTTAGAGCTAGGAATAGAAAAAAGTTAAATATTGGGTGTTTTTAAACAGTAGGAGATTTTTCACCCTACAAACTTTGAAAGCCAATTTCAGGATAAAATGCCCTATCAAACCAAAGGGTAAAAACGGGACCCTATTACTAAGCCTCCGCTGTCCGTCTGTCTGTCTGTCACCAAGTTGTATCTCATGAACCGTAATAGCTAGACAGTTGAAATTTTCACAGATGATGTATTTCTGTTGCCGCTATAACAACAAATATTAAAAAAAAGAATAAAATAAATAATAAAGGGGGGCTCCGATACAACAAACGTCATTTTTTTTGCTGTTTTTTCTCGATATTGATAACGACTACAGGTAGACAGTTGAAATTTTCACAGATCGTGTAGGTATTTCTATTGCTGCTATAACAACAAATGCTAAAAACAGAATAAAAATAAATATTTAAGGGGGCTCCCATACAACAAACCTAATTTTCTTTGCAGGGGCCGTACCGGCTAAGGAATCGATTATCGAAAAGTCTGCCGGCTTTCAACTTAAAACAGAAAAATCAAAGTAAGGAATTTCGTTTTGTACTTTCTGTTGACGTAATTTGGAAGATATCGATGTTCGTGTGACATCATGAATTGGGGTTTGCCATTTTGGCCCACTTGGGGCTCCATTTATTTCTTTTAATTTGAAACTCGGCAGACTTTTCGATAATCGATGCGTTAGCCGGTACGGCCCCTGTTTTTTGATACGGAACCCTTCGTGCGCGAGTCCGACTCGCACTTGGCCGGTTTTGTGTTTTATCTGCTAAGCTAAGAAGCCACTTAAGTTTTAAAAATCAGTTTGAATTGATGAAATATCCATTTTGTATTTTTAAAAGAATTGTTAAAATGTTACTTCGACGAAGTAAAACCTAAAATTTTCACTTTCGACCCTTTTTTCAGGAACTTATCTGGATGTAATGTAGTTGATTATTTTATGTATGGAAGAGTGTTTTAAGACAATTATGTTGCAAAAATAAAACTATTATTTTTTTTTATATGAAAGGAGTTATGAATTTTTTTGGTCCGTTCGGTAGAAAATTCGTAATAACTCATTTAAAAATCATAACTACCTAAACTACGAAAAATCGCGGAACATACATAGTGTATTTTCAGATGCACCCAGGTGTGAATAATCTAAAAAAAATTCTTGGACGTCACTATTTGGACCACCCTGTATACTACTTAGTAATCCAGGCCATACACGAGGTAATCGCGGACAAACATGCATATTATACAGGTCAAACTGAGAACCACCTTTTTTGAAGTCGGTTAAAATACTAAAACCTCCTTAATGCAACAAATACTTTTATGGAAACCGCATTAAAATCAGTTCAGCCAATCGTGAGATAATCGCGGATACTGGTCAAACTGAGAACCTACTTTTTTTAAAATCGGTTAAAAAGAAAAAATAAAGAAAAAGAAACATCAAAATCGGTCTACAAATGTCGAAGATACGCGCAAACAATGATAAAACAAATATATTCAATCTAATTAAGAACCTCCTTCTATTTTGAAGTTGGTTAAGAAAATCATACGATCGATCGCTCACTGCCATACACGGTCCAATCAGCATGATCCAATCGGCATGATCCAGACAAAAGAATTGAATTTTGATTGTTCCGTCAATTCGATCTGTCCAGCCAATCCACTGCCGACACACGATCAATTCGATTGGATCCAATCGGCAGTATCATGCCAAATGGACGATCGAATTGATGGTGTATGACCTGTATAACTATACGGGTTGTAATAATACTGGTTTTAATAATGTACTAAATAAAACTATACATACGGATGTACTTACATTTTGCTGGTTAAACAATATACCTAAACTCTACTAGCACACTAACTTTAACTAGTGCCTTCTAATTACTGATACAAGCTATTACTGATAAAGAAAATAACATTACATTTAATAGTTTCAATACCTGAAACAAAAAAAATGAAATCTTAGAATCGGTCTACGGAGGACAAAAACAGTCCTATCTTAATGACGGGCAATTTTATCTTAAGAAAGGTTTGCACAAGGCCATCGCTGGCTGCCAGTCACAGCAATGGCTTGGTATTGGCCTTGTCTAAACAATTTTTCAAGCCAAGCCAGCAACGCTAGCGAGGATAGAGCGCCCGTCTATTTTTCAAGCCAGTCCTTTCGGTCCATATCACAAACATAAAGTACCTACCAAACTCAGCTACAAAATAAAAATTTTAGTGAGCACCAAAAAAGGGTGAGGCCGCTTGTCAGAATTGTATTACAATTCTACAATATTGTAAACTTGTCAAGAGAAAATCTCTATTGGAACAGAAACATCTTTCGAAGAGAAACATGTTAAATGGTCGTTACAATTTGTCAAATTTTTAAGTACGTTTTGTTATCAAACTGAGTACCTAATGTTATGATTATGAGTAACTCACAGTGTTATTAGCTGCAGTAGAAGTACAATTTGCAGAGATTTTTGCATCATCGTCATTATCATCAGTGTCCTGTTCAGCGTTTTGAGTAGAGTTGTTTAGCTCACCATTCTTAATTTCAAGGTTCTAGAAAAATAATTAAAAAGCTTTATTACAAAGTATACAGCATCGGTCCAAGAGAAAAAAAAGAAAACATTTTTATTAACTAAATACAAGATGTACAATATAAACAAGTTGGTACATACATTGAAACCGGCCACCTTTTGATGTTGTAGTAGCAAATTTTTGAATTTGATTCTGGGGCCAATCTTGGGAACCAATTCTTTCAAATTCTCATCATTTAAAAGAATTGCAGTTTCAAGTGTTGTTATAAGATTGTCTGAAAAATACAAATAATAAAACAAACATGTACAAAACTAGTTATGTAGGTACCTAATTTTGTAATTGCCTACATGCGTTCAGTCGGAGTCAGGTTCGGGGCGGTCTCCTGGTTTTCAATAAGAAAAATGCTGTCCGTTTAGTAAAGCTTACAACTTTATCCAACAAGCAATGGATAAGGTTTTAAACTTGTTTGTAATTAGTATTAAACAGATTTTTTCAATAAAACAAACAAATACCTACTTGTCAAATACGAATGTCTGTTGTTTGTGGGTGAAAAAACTTTGATCAAAATATACTTGGATACCCGTTGACACGATCCAAGTATACTTGGACCAAGTAACTTGGACAAAGTAGCTTTTTGTATTGTATACGGCGACGTCAAAGTTTACTTGGTTTGCTCGTTTACATGATCCAAATAGTCATCAAAACTACTTAGTCCTAGCAGACTTGGATGAAGCAAGTACGCTTTGCTAGCTCATTTACACTTAGATGAATTTATTTCATCTAAGCATTTACATGATCCTACCTATCAGTATTATTTCAAATCTTTCAAAATGGCGCACGCATGCGTGATGCGTTCTTATGTTTACGGACGATTTAAATCTTTAGTTTACAAACGAGAATTCTACAAGTTTTGTATAAAACTAGCTTAGATAATCTAAGACCTACCTAGTACCTACACTACCTACCTATGTTTCTTGGTGAAAACGAAGGGTTAATTTATGTATGACGCAACATACATATTTCATTGCGGTGCGAGTGCGACAGATCTAAGAAAATTTATAATCTAAATAAAACAAAAATCTTGATTAAATAAAACCGTGACAATAACTTACCCTGTAGGATTGGTAATAGTTCTTCTAATCCTGCATTACTAATTTCTTCCATAAAATTCATGGCTAACGCTGTTACGACGACGCGACCTTTTGGCAAGTGAAATCCGGTGTTGCCAGATGCTAGCGATGCGCGATTATGAATGATCATTCGATTATCTAAATCATTCGAATAATTCGAATGACCATTAACATATATTACTAATAATTTCATTGATTTGATACTAACGCCACGGCAATACTACGGTACGTTGCGTTGGTGTAAAAGGAAGCAACTCCCTTTTTCATTTTGATTATTGTATAAACTTACAGCTTTCTTTCAATATCATCGATTATAATTAACACGTTTTATTAGGTTGCTTTCAATATTGAAACCGTGCAACCCCATCAAGTTTGGGCTCGTTTGCATGCATCATCTTTCCAAGTACTTTGTTGGGAAAAAGTTTCCAGGGTCTGATGATTAAGCCGGAAGAAGGACACAGGAACTCTTTAATAAAACCACGCCACCCCATCGAGTTTGGGCTCGTTTGAATCGTCTTGACGAGTACTGTGTTGGGAATTAGTGTTCAGGATCTGATGATGGAGCCGAAAGAAGGCCACTGAAACTCTGTAATAAAACCTTGCAAAGAGATGCATTAATAAAATTATGAAATAAACTTATGAAGTAGAGTAGCTAGACCACCAACCAAACAACATAACTTTAATATGATGGCAACTCCAAGGTAACCGCGTTAATTATAATGTACCCGGTTACTTATAAGTATAGTACTGCAGTTTAATGTACCTACAGCTTGACCATAAAGAATGGGGTTGGCAACGCAAAGCTAATTGTAGATGTCGCTGGGGGTCGTTCCGAACCTACGCTCCGAGTGCAACCGAACGCTCTAATGCCGTTACAAACATTAGAGCGTGATATTCGGTTGTAACAACTTTCCCGTTCCAAACGTCAGAGCGTTGCAACCAAACAACCATCAAAATTGATGGTTGTAAAACGCTCTGACGTTTGTCTATAGAAAAACTGTCAATGTCATTTGACATTATTTTGTATTTTGATGTTTTTGTATCTAATTTTCAAATAAATCACGGTAGCTTCGCAAAAAAAAACAGTTTTCATTTGATTTTGAATAAAGGAAAGTTTAAATTAATCCTATTTCAAGTGGAAAATGAAGAGTTAAAAGATGACTGAACAAAAAAGTACAGTTGCCAATAAAATTTTGAAAATTTGTTTCTGGAGATATTTTCTGCGTGGATTCGCCCGTCCCCTGTATGTTTGTTCGATTCTTACATTACAATAAAATACAGCAGTCGGCTACTAAAATACAAAATTGTAACGTTAGAAAGTAGCCAGATGGTAGCAATTTGCATCTAAAAGACTTATTTTGTTTCGCTTATATTTTTAGTCAACTAAAGTGGTTGCCCACTTGTTTGTAAAAAAAGAGCAAACACAAACACGCTAAATAAACTTATGAAGTAGCTTAATGACCACCAAACAACATAAATTTAATGTGATGGCAACCCCAAACACGTTAAATGCGCAGTACGACGACGTAATTAACCGCGCTATTTGTAAATAGCGCGTTTCATTATAATGAACCCGCTTACTTATGTTACGTAACCGCCTGCAGTATAATGTATGCGGTTACTTATGTTACGCATAGCGGCTGTTTTTTTCCGGTTCCAGGGTATCTTTTAACTAATGCGACTACTTAAAATGTTTCGGGATATCTATAGGTTCGTCGAGTTACCTACTAAGAACATATAGGTAATCCAAGATGGCGGCCAACTTTTTGTTTATGGGCCGATTAAAATGAAACTCGGTTTTTGGAACTATTTTGGCAAGAAAACAGCAATGCAATCTTAAAAATATAAAAAATACCAAAGATGGCCGCCGACTTTTTTGTTTGTGGGCCGTTTTTAATGAAATTCGGTTTTTGGTACTATTTCGACACAAAAATAACAGCGCAACATTGAAAACATTAAAAAATTCAAGATGGCGGCAAACTATTTCATTTGAGGGCCGATTTAGATAAAACTCGGTTTTTAGGGTTCCGTACCTAAAGGGTAAAAACAGGACTCTATTACTAAGCCTCCGCTGTCCGTCTGTCTGTCTGTCTGTCACCAGGCTGTATCTCATGAACCGTGATAGCTAGACAGCTGAAATTTTCACAGATGATGTATTTCTGTTGCCGCTACAACAACAAATACTAAAAACATAATAAAATAAGTATTTAGGGGGGCTCCTATACAACAAACGTGTTTTTTTTTTGCCGTTTTTTGCTCTATATTAATAGCAACAACAGGTAGACAGTTGAAATTTTCACAGATGATGTATTTCTGATGCCGCTATAACAATAAATACTAAAATCAGAATAAAATAAATATTTAAGGGGGGCTCCCATACAACAAACGTGATTTTTTTGCCGTTTTTTGGTACGGAACCCTTCGAGCGCGAGTCCGACTCGCACTTGCCCGGTTTTTTATATTTTTTGTATTATTTTAACACGAAAATAACAACGAAACATTAAAAATCCAAGATGGCGGAAAACTTTTTTGTTTTTGGGCCGATTTCGATGAAACTCGGCTTTTGGTACTAATTCGACAATAAAACAGCAACGAATAATAAAAATATAAAAAAATCCAAGATGGCGGCCAACTTTTTTGTTTTTCGGCCGATTTCGATGAAACTTCGTTAATGGTGTTATTTTAACAAGACAATAACAACGCAATGTTAAAAATACAAAAAATCCAAGATGACGGCCAACTTCTTTGTTTTTCGGCCGATTTCGATGAAACTCGTTAATGGTGTTATTTTAACAAGGCTATAACAACGCAATGTTAAAAATATAAAAAATCCAAGATGGCGGCCAACTTTTTTGTTTGTGGGCCGATTTCGATAAAACTCGTTAATGGTGTTATTTTAACAAGGCTATAACAACGCAATGTTAAAAATATAAAAAATCCAAGATGGCGGCCAACTTTTTTGTTTGTGGGCCGATTTCGATAAAACTCGATTTTTGATACTATATAGACAAGAAAACAGCAACGCAAGGTAAAAAATATGAAAATCCAAGATGGCGGCCAACTTTTTTGTTTTTAGGCCGATTTTGATGAAACTTGTTTCATGGTGTTATTTTAACAAGGCAATGTTAAAAATGTAAAAAAATCCAAGATGGCGGCCAACTTTTTTGTTTTTGGGCCGATTTCGATGAAACTCGGTTTTTGTTACTATTTTGACAAAAAAACAGCAAAGCAATGCTAAAAATATAAAAATCCAAGATGCGGCCAACTTTCTTGTCTTTTGGCCGATTAAGATGAAACTTAGTTTATGGTGTTATTTTAACAAGGCAATAACAACGCAATGTTAAAAATATAAAAAAATCCAAGATGGCGGCCAACTTTTTTGTCTTTCGGCCGATTTCGATGAAACTTGTTAATGGTGTTATTTTAACAAGGCAATAACAAAGCAATGTTAAAACGTAAAAAAATCCAAGATGGCGGCCAACTTTTTTGGTTTTGGGCCGATTTCGATGAAACTCGATTTTTGATACTATATAGACAAGAAAACAGCAACGCTAGGTAAAAAATATGAAAATCCAAGATGGCGGCCAACTTTTTTGTTTTTGGGCCGATTTCGATGAAACTTGTTTCATGGTGTTATTTTAACAAGGCAATAACAAGGCAATGTTAAAAATGTAAAAAAATCCAAAATGGCGGCCAACTTTTTAGTTTTTGGGCCGATTTCGATGAAACTTTGTTAATGGTGTTAACTTAACACGGCAATAACAACGCAATGTTAAAAATATAAAAAATCCAAGATGGTGGCCAACTTTTTTGTTTGTGGGCCGATTTCGATGAAACTCGATTTTTGATACTATTTCGACAAGAAAACAGCAACGCAATGTTAAACATATAAAAATCCAAGATGGCGGCCAACTTTTTTGTTTTTTGGCCGATTTCGATGAAACTTCGTTAATGGTGTTATTTTAACAAGGCAATAACAACGCAATGTTAAAAATATAAAAAAATCCAAGATGGCGGCCAACTTCTTTGTTTATCGGCCGATTTCGAAAAAACTCCCGTTAATGGTGTTATTTTAACAAGGCAAATAACAACGCAATGTTAAAAATTTAAAAATTCAAGATATCGGTCAACTTTTTGTTTGTGGGCCGATTTCGATGAAACTCGATTTTTGAAACTATTTTGACAAGAAAACAGCAACGCAATGTTAAAAATATAAAAATCCAAGATGGCGGCCAACTTTTTTGTTTTTGGGCCGATTTCGATGAAACTTGTTTCATGGTGTTATTTTAACAAGGCAATATCAAGGCAATGTTAAAAATGTAAAAAAATCCAAGAAGGCAGCCAACTTTTTTGATTTTGGGCCGATTTCGATGAAGTTCGATTTTTGATACTATACAGACAACAAAACAGCAACGCAATGTTAAAAATATGAAAATCCAAGATGGCGGCCAACTTTTTTGTCTTTCGGCTGATTTCGATAAAACTTGGTTTCTGGTGTTAATTTAACAAGGCAATAACAACGCAATGTTAAAAATATAAAAATCCAAGATGACGGCCAACTTTTTTGTTTGTGGGCCGATTTCGATGAAACTCGTTAATGGTGTTATTTTAACAAGGCAATAACAAAGCAATGTTAAAAATGTAAAAAATCCAAGATGGCGGCCAACTTTTTTGTTTTTGGCCCGATTTCGATGAAACTCGATTTTTGATACTATATAGACAAGAAAACAGCAACGCAAGGTAAAAAATATGAAAATCCGAGATGGCGGCCAACTTTTTTGTTTTCGGGCCGATTTCGATGAAACTTGTTTCATGGTGTTATTTTAACAAGGCAATAACAAGGCAATGTTAAAAATGTACAAAAAATCCAAGATGGCGGCCAACTTTTTTGTTTGTGGGCCGATTTTGATGAAACTCGATTTTTGATACTATATAGACAACAAAACAGCAACGCAAGGTAAAAAATATGAAAATCCAAGTTGGCGGCTAACTTTTGTGTCTTTTGGCCGATTAAGATGAAACTTAGTTTATGGTGTTATTTTAACAAGGCAATAACAAAGCAATGTTAAAAATGTAAAAAAATCCAAGATGGCGGCCAACTTCTTTGTTTTTCGGCCGATTTCGATGAAACTCGATTTTTGATTCTATTTAGACAAGAAAACAGCAACGCAAGGTAAAAAATATGAAAATCCAAGATGGCGGCCAACTTTTTTTGTTTTTAGGCCGATTTTGATGAAACTTGTTTCATGGTGTTATTTTAACAAGGCAATAACAAGGCAATGTTAAAAATGTAAAAAAAACCAAGATGGCGGCCAACTTTTTTGTTTTTGGGCCGATTTCGATGAAACTCGGTTTTTGTTACCATTTTGACAAAAAAACAGCAAAGCAATGCTAAAAATATAAAAATCCAAGATGCGGCCAACTTTTTTGTCTTTTGGCCGATTAAGATGAAACTTAGTTTATGGTGTTATTTTAACAAGGCAATAACAACGCAATGTTAAAAATATAAAAAAATCCAAGATGGCGGCCAACTTCTTTGTTTTTCGGCCGATTTCGATGAAACTTGTTAATGGTGTTATTTTAACAAGGCAATAACAAAGCAATGTTAAAACGTAAAAAAATCCAAGATGGCGGCCAACTTTTTTGGTTTTGGGCCGATTTCGATGAAACTCGATTTTTGATACTATATAGACAAGAAAACAGCAACGCAAGGTAAAAAATATGAAAATCCAAGATGGCGGCCAACTTTTTTGTTTTTGGGCCGATTTCGATGAAACTTGTTTCATGGTGTTATTTTAACAAGGCAATAACAAGGCAATGTTAAAAATGTAAAAAAATCCAAAATGGCGGCCAACTTTTTTGTTTTTGGGCCGATTTCGATGAAACTTTGTTAATGGTGTTAATTTAACACGGCAATAACAACGCAATGTTAAAAATATAAAAAATCCAAGATGGTGGCCAACTTTTTTGTTTGTGGGCCGATTTTGATGAAACTCGATTTTTGATACTATTTCGACAAGAAAACAGCAACGCAATGTTAAACCTATAAAAATCCAAGATGGCGGCCAACTTTTTTGTTTTTCGGCCGATTTCGATGAAACTTCGTTAATGGTGTTATTTTAACAAGGCAATAACAACGCAATGTTAAAAATATAAAAAATCCAAGATGGTGGCCAACTTTTTTGTTTGTGGGCCGATTTTGATGAAACTCGATTTTTGATACTATTTCGACAAGAAAACAGCAACGCAATGTTAAACATATAAAAATCCAAGATGGCGGCCAACTTTTTTGTTTTTAGGCCGATTTCGATGAAACTTCGTTAATGGTGTTATTTTAACAAGGCAATAACAAAGCAATGTTAAAAATATAAAAAAATCCAAGATGGCGGCCAACTTCTTTGTTTTTCGGCCGATTTCGATGAAACTCCCGTTAATGGTGGTATTTTAACAAGGCAAATAACAACGCAATGTTAAAAATTTAAAAATTCAAGATGGCGGTCAACTTTTTGTTTGTCGGCCGATTTCGATGAAACTCGCATTTTGGTACTATTTTGACAAGAAAACAGCAACGCAATGTTTAAAATTGAAAAAAAAGCAAAGACAGCGGCCAACATTTTTGTTTTTGGGCCGATTTCGATGAAACTCGGTCTTTGGTACTATATTGGCAAGTTAACAGCATCACAATATTAAATATATAAAAATCCAAGATAGCGGCCATTTTTTTGTTTTTAGGTCGATTTCGATTAAACTTGGTTTTTTGTATGATTTTAACAAGGAAATAACAACGCAATGTTAAAAATAATAGAAATATCCAAGACGGCGGCCAGCTTTTTTGTTTTTGGGCTGATTTCGATGAAACTCAGTTTATAGTACAATTTTGACAAAGAAATAACAACGCAAATTTCGAAATATTGAAAAATCCAAGATGGCGGCCAATTCTTTTGTTTGTGGGCTGATTTCCATGAAACATGGTTTTCAGAACTATTATAAAGAGAAAACAGCAACGCAATGTTGAAAATATTGAAAAGTCCAATATGGCTGTTAACTTTTTTGTTCGTGAGCCGATTTCGATAAAACTCCGTTTTTTGGTACTATTTTGACAGAAAACAGCAACGCAATAATAAGATATAAAAAATAGATAATAATAATAATAATAATAATAATAAATAAATAAATCATTTATTCACAACTTCATTTTGTTCACATTTTTTTCCCAAGCTTTCTTGTATAATAGTACCAGAAAACCGAGTTTCATCAAAATCGGCCTAAAAACAAAAATGTAACCGGAACCATTACTTAATGAGACAGAGACAGTACAATGATTTGGTAACCAGTAACTGTTATAAAGAGCCTGGATACTGAAATAATGCAGCTGTATAACTATTCGTACGTATAGCGCATACATATTTTATGTTACGGGTTAAGTAAATTACGTATGCTGCTCCGTGCAGAATCATTAAGCCGCATACGTAAATGTAAAGAGTGCGCCACAGTAATTTAATGATGCGGCTGACGTCATAAAGATTCTACGTACCAAACACAGTAAGTAAGTGAACGGAGTTCGTAAAATGAGCCAGGATACGTAATAACTGATGATGTAGACGGAGACATTATTTATTATCCCGTGTACGTAAAATGTAACGGCATATCTCCGACCCTGCTCGTACATTATGTACGTAACCGGAACCATTACTTAATGAGACAGAGACAGTACAATGATTTAGCAACCAGTTACTGTTATAAAGAGCCTGGATACTGAAATAATGCAGCTGTATTACTATTCGTACGTATAGCGCATACATATTTTATGTTACGGGTTAAGTAAATTACGTATGCTGCTCCGTGCAGAATCATTAAGCCGCATACGTAACTGTAAATAATGCGCCACAGTAATTTAATGATGCGGCTGACGTCATAAAGATTCTACGTACCAAACACAGTCAGTAAGTAAACGGAGTTCGTAAAATGAGCCAGGATACGTAAAAACTGATGATGTAGACGGAGACATTATTAATTATCCCGTGTACGTAAAATGTATCGGCATATCTCCGACCCTACTTGTACATTATGTACGTAACCAGGAACATTACTTAATGAGACAGAGACAGTACAATGATTTGGCAACCAGTTACTGTTATAAAGAGCCTGGATACTGAAATAATGCAGCTGTATAACTATTCGTACGTATAGCGCATCCATATTTTATGTTACGGGTTAAGTAAATTACGTATGCTGCTCCGTGCAGAATCATTAAGCCGCATACGTAACTGTAAAGAATGCGCCACAATAATTTAATGATGCGGCTGACGTTATAAAGATTCTACGTACCAAACACAGTCAGTAAGTAAACGGAGTTCGTAAAATGAGCCAGGATACGTAATAACTGATGATGTAGACGGAGACATTATTAATTATCCCGTGTACGTAAAATGTATCGGCATATCTCCGACCCTGCTCTTACATTATGTACGTAACCGGGACCATTACTTAATGAGACAGGGACAGTACAATGATTTGGCAACCAGTTACTGTTATAAAGAGCCTGGATACTGAAATAATGCAGCTGTATAACTATTCGTACGTATAGCGGATACATATTTTATGTTACGGGTTAAGTAAATTACGTATGCTGCTCCGTGCAGAATCATTAAGCCGCATACGTAACTGTAAATAATGCGCCACAGTAATTTAATGATGCGGCTGACGTCATAAAGATTCTACGTACCAAACACAGTCAGTAAGTAAACGGAGTTCGTAAAATGAGCCAGGATACGTAAAAACTGATGATGTAGACGGAGACATTATTAATTATCCCGTGTACGTAAAATGTATCGGCATATCTCCGACCCTGCTCGTACATTATGTACGTAACCGGAACCATTACTTAATGAGACAGAGACAGTACAATGATTTAGCAACCAGTTACTATTATAAAGAGCCTGGATACTGAAATAATGCAGCTGTTTAATTATTCGTACGTATAGCGCATACATATTTTATGTTACGGGTTAAGTAAATTACGTATGCTGCTCCGTGCAGAATCATTAAGCCGCATACGTAACTGTAAATAATGCGCCACAGTAATTTAATGATGCGGCTGACGTCATAAAGATTCTACGTACCAAACACAGTCAGTAAGTAAACGGCGTTGGTAAAATGAGCCAGGATACGTAATACCTGATAATGTAGACGGAGACATTATTAATTATCCCGTGTACGTAAAATGTATCGGCATATCTCCGACCCTGCTTGTACATTATGGACGTAACCGGGACCATTACTTAATGAAACAGAGACAGTACAATGATTTGGCAACCAGTTACTGTTATAAAGAGCCTGGATACTGAAATAATGCGACTGTATAATTTCGTACGTATAGCGGATACATATTTTATGTAACGGGTTAAGTAAATTATGTATGCTGCTCTGTGCGGAATCATTAAACCGCATACGTAAATGTAAAGAGTGCGCCACAGTAATTTCATGATGCGGCTGACGTCATAAAGATTCTATGTACCAAACACTGCCAGTAAGTAAACGGAGTTCGTAAAATGAGCCAGGATACGTAAATGATTATGTAGGCGGAGACATTATTAATTATCCCGTGTACGTAAAATGTATCGGCATATCTCCGACCCTGCTCGTACATTATGTACGTAACCCGGACCATTACTTAATGAGACGGAGTCAGTACAATGATTTGGCAACCAGTTACTGTTGTAAAGAGCCTGGATACTGAAATAATGCGGCTGTATACCTTCGTACGTATAGCGCATACATATTTCCTGTTGCGGGTTAAGTAAATTACGTATGCTGCTCTGTTAATACATATGCGGCATCATTAAACCGCATACGTAAACGTTAACAGTGCGGGCACAGTAATTTCATGATGCGGCTTACGTATTAAGGATTCGGCCTCATTACAAGTAACTCGTTTACATTGTCTTTACAGGGCATTATGCCGCATACTTACTGAACATGGTGTCGTTTCATTATAAGTATGGCTCTTATTTATTTCATGTGAAAAGCACATTATACGTATCTGGCTGCCAGTGCATTACAAATTTGCCAATTTTAAGTAGCCCGTTTTTCTCAGTGTACTCATTAGCTCATTAGAACTATCAAAGCGTGATAATGTAAACAATTTCATTCGAATAAAGTCGTGCGCGGTGTGATATCAATCGTACGCTCGCTTATTTTATGACACTGTACTGTACATAAAAGATGTGAGTATTGTTATGCTTCGTACAAATTAATATTGTTGGCATAAGGATCTCGCCTTTTTATAGTTCTTCGACTCGGATGAAAATAATATAGATAGGGATTGATAATCCGTTTTAAATATAAAACCTATGAGCTCTTTTCTCAACAGTTTAATGGTATTCATTCTGCATGTTACCTTATACCTTACAACATCTAATTATTTTGAGCAGTTTAGCTAGAGGCTAATATAAATGCACATCAGCCATTTTTATTGTCCTTACAGCTGGAGCAGCCTTCCTTATGAGTGGATAAGGAGGTTGGGTCAACCTACTTAATATTATAAAAGTGAAAGTTTGTGGGTTTGGATGTTTGGATGTTTGTTCCTCAATCACGCAAAAACTACTGAACGGATTTGGTTGAAATTTGGCACACAGATAGGTATTAGATAGCCTGGATTAAAACATAGAATAATTTTTATCCCGATATTCCCACGGGAACGGGAACCACGCGGGTGAAACCGCGGGCGGCCGCTAGTAACTCATAATCCAACACGGGCCCAATGCGGATTGGTGGGTGTTAACGACTGCAAATACAAACAGGACCAAAACGACATAATACATATTTGGTCACCCATCCGATGGGCCATGACCAGGCGTCCGTCACTCGCTCAAGGCCACGCGTTATATACCTACCGCTCGGCGTATCGTCCACGATACAACTGGCAAAGGGCCGCACGCCCGCCTGAGCGCTCGCACCGCACGTTTTCCGCGCTTACTCCACCTTACTCCTCGAAATGCCGAAACCAGTGGATGGGTGTCAAAGTAAAAAAAATAAATGAAAAATTGGTGTTGTTATTGAAATTATAATTTATAGTTTAGGTAGGTGTGTACCTACCTAATCTATAAATTATAATTTGTGTGTACCTACCTAATCTATAAAATGTAGTGTGTGCACGTCAGGTTATAATGTTAAACTGCAAAAACAGCTTTTATTACTTAGGGTATAAAGGCGGTCTCAAGGTCAACGTGTATGGTCTAAGGTGCCGTCGTGTGTACCTATTTACTTACCTACTTACGAAATAAATTGTTAATGACAATTTGATTTCGTAAGAAAGCATAATTTGTAAAAGGTGTTGTAGGTATGAAACAAGAACTGTTTCATACCTAAAACAACCAAATAACTAAATAGGACAAGTAACTATAAACAACTACAATCCCCGTCAGTTGGTAATGCGCCTGGCGGCCATGATTTTAAGCTCAAAAACGAAACCCTATTCTATTGAAAATAATAATGCAATAATTACTATATCAGATTACCTAGCAAGGTATTAAAATTTTCTTATTTCATGACATTTTTAGTTGCGGATCACGTCAACCTGGTTGTTAATGTGACATGGTTCCAGCGCATTGCCAATTGACGGGGATAATAAGTACCTACCTATCTAACTAGGTACCAATAGTTGACTTTTATTATTTTTATGTCCCCCGTATTTACGTCTACCTAGGTAGGTAAGTACCTAGTTAGATTATTACTTAAGTTAGTAATGTTCAAATATTATTGTAAGATATTCTTTAACCATAGCACCTACGTAAAATCGCTTTCCTTTTATGATATAATGCTACGCAGTTTATTTAAAAGCCGACAACCCTAACAGCGTCAGAAGAGATGAGAGCTACGCGATAGAAAGAGAGAAAACTTCTAGGTGAATATAACTGCAGCAGCTGTAGCGGTGTGCGATCTGAATTGCGCCTTATTGCGTCGAAGCAAGAGTCGCTATTTAATTAAATGATGTTGCGGATTGCGGCTTCTGTACTTGTACTAATATGTATTCTGTGCCATGGCTGACCCTTGCGAAATTTCAAAATGCGTAGGTTCGGTAAATTATATTGCGCAATTGGCTTTGGTTAAAAAATTAAAGGTATTTTTTTATATTTTTTTACTACAGATTAGGCCAATTTAAGAAACTAATTTGAATATTTTAACATTTGGTCCCGTATTTATTTTTTTATAAATATATTTGTCGAGCGGATATGGTCAACCGGAATGACGTCGTTAGTGGCATGAAAGTTTAAGAAGAAAACCTTTGCCATCTACTTATAGAAAAAGAAAGGCCAAGTGTCATTAACTGTCATAATGACTTTATGGTTGTTTGTAAACAAATAAGTTATAGTTAATATTTCTTCTATTTTATTCATTTAATCCAGTTGTGACGGTTCTAGCCTACCTTCTTAATTTGCCGCAATAATTTTTGAGGTGGTAAAATTATAATAAAAATGCTTACCAGTGGAAACTCTGCTGAAAAACTTTGTAAAAACTGACACGCCCAATCTACCCAAATTGCGAAATGTATTGTATGTATTGTGTCTATTTTGGATGTAGGCTACATGGATGAAATTGTAACGATTGCTTGTGGACTGATAAATTTGCAGGATAACATAATAAACATTGTGAAAATATGTGCATACTTTATTTCTATTTACAAACATTTAATAGTAGGGATGTGGAAAAAATTACGAGATAAGTTCATCGATATTTTTCGGGCGATATTAAATACTCTGATATATCGATAGATGTTTTTACAATAATTTTTCCAAAACATTTTTTTGGTAATTACGTATGGATTCTAATAGTCGACACTATTTTGTCACTGGAGCATTTTGATTTTTTCCAACTTTGAGTCTTAAAAATCATCGTAAAATTCGTCAAATCGAGCCAAAATTTCGCGTAGGGGTTTATTTTGCTATTTTTTATGTTTTACAATACCTTAAAATTAGAATCCATTACTTAGTCATCGTCCCATTTTATCCCATTTTTTTCTGAGAAATATTACCTATATCGATATTTTTTCACTTCCACCTTCCAACATCCCTAATGCCAAGTTCATTGTCAAAATTGTCTTTGCACTTTTTTCTTTTTTTTATTATGGCTGGGAGATCTGTATGTGATGACGTCATATGAAGGTCATTTGAAGGTTAAAGCTTTTTATTGAATATTATAAATATCTTTAAAAATATAGACTTATTTTTAAATTTAATTAGTAGACACTGTACCGAAAGCTTATTCCTCGAAATGGTTTTGAGATTTCCAGTCATGTTCAAAAAGTTATCAAAGCCAATTCAGTCTTTACAAGTTTAATCCAGATAACGATCCTTTCATCGTTATCGAAAGACAAGTTACACTGATAATCTGGATCTAAACCATTGATCACGATCAAAGGATTGGCCAATCGTGATCTGGAGATAGAACGTGTAATGGTTGCCTCATACTTCAATATCATGTTAACTAAGTATTATAAAATAAAGATTTGTTAAACTTTATCACTAAATACCACACTGTTTATATTAAAGGTGACCTGGTTCATACCCATGTTGGTGGCTGCCATAGCGTACTACCAGTACGACCAGACAGACCCCGAAGGGCGGCCAGCTGACGTCACTGACAGCGCAATGTTGTCTGAGTACGACTTCATCGTGGTGGGAGCGGGTTCAGCCGGTCAGTGAGTATGCACGTTTGCTTAGATGCTTATCAAACTCATCTTTAGCCATTTTTAGTGTCCCCATCGGCTCCATGTAACCGCATGGAATTTTGATCCACCATGCGGGGCCAAAGTGGATTGGTGGGTGTTCCGTCTGCCCTCAAAGTTATCATTTTACAGACATACTTTTAGATTTGGATATGTAAGGAAAAGTAAAGGCTTGTTCTTTGATATTTTATTTATGATTTTCATTTGATCAGGAGTTTTGGACACATTTCAAGTTAGCGGAAGATGTGTATTTGGCGTAACTTGATTCTGAACGCCTCTAAAATTTTCATAGCAAATCGTACAATCGTACTTAATGACTTACTACAATTCTGATTGATGATTTTCAATACAAATAAAATTGTTTTCTTTATAGTTATTATAGTATTGGTTGGCACAGCACTGAAAAACTACATATAAATACACTACTAAATTGGAGGCCACTTTACTTTTTTTTCAATTGAGAAACGTTTAAGCTCTCTATCATGTTTCTGTCAACCACGTAACTAAGTACTATAAATTTACTTTTTGTATTTTTTGGGACCGATATATCGAGTATACTTTGTGAAATCGTTAATCAAAAATGTGTATTTGACATTTTATGGCCCATTAATTGTGAAATACCGCTCGATACTCCTGGATGTTTTGGGTGACACTATAAATAAAATATGTTACTGATAAAAATATTGATAGTAGCTATAAGTATTATATTTATGCATAAAATGCGCTATGTTTGAATTTGGTCACTATAGTGAATGATAGGATACATTCTTTTCACGTAAATCAAAAAAGGGACTTTAATTTTTTCATTATTTCAGGTGCGGTAGTCGCAAATCGCCTATCTGAAATAGGATACTGGAATGTACTTTTGATTGAAGCTGGCGGCGATGAGACAGAAATATCCGACGTCCCTCTCTTAGCAGGATACCTGCAGCGAACTAAGTTGGATTGGCAATACAAGACTGAACCTCAAGGAACTTCCTGTCTGGGTACGTAATATTTAATGATAACTATCAGCTGGCAATAAGCCTAGTTAGTTAAGGCATTTTATAATCAAAGGTCAATAATGTCATGATTAAATTCATGCTACTTACAACTACTAGAACCAGAAACATCCTAAAACTGTTTGACAAACTTTAAAAAAATAAGAAAAGTAAAAATTTAAAGCTCTATTTTCTTTTGTAATTTACAGCTATGGAAGGTAGCCGATGCAACTGGCCACGAGGTAAAGTTCTTGGTGGTAGTTCGGTTTTGAACTACATGCTGTATCTAAGAGGAAACAAAAAGGATTACGACACATGGGAGGAGTTAGGGAACAAAGGCTGGGGTTATAAAGACGTCCTATACTACTTCAAGAAATCGGAAGACAATCAAAACCCCTACTTGGCACAAACACCATATCACGGCAAAGGAGGATATCTTACTGTTTCCGAAGCCCCTTATCATACACCACTTGTCTCCAGCTTCATTGAAGCTGGGTTAGAAATGGGTTACATGAACAGAGATATCAACGGAGAGAATCAAACTGGTTTTATGGTTGCCCAAGGAACTCTGAGACGTGGAAGTCGCTGCTCAACGTCCAAAGCATTTCTGCGAACAGTCAAAGACCGAAAAAATTTACACATAGCCAAACATTCACATGTAACCAAAGTCATGATAGACCCAAGGACAAAAATAGCTTTCGGAGTTGAATTCATCAGGAATAAAATGTTATACCGTATACGTGCTAGAAAAGAAGTTATTTTATCAGCGGGGACAATAAATTCTGCACAACTATTGATGCTTTCTGGCATCGGACCAGCAGAAGAGTTGACAAAACACCGAATACCAGTCATACAGAACTTGAAAGTCGGAAGAAATCTTCAAGATCATATTGGTTTGGGAGGGTTAGCATTCACGATAAACGAAGAAGTCTCGATTGTTGAGCAAAGACTGCACACAGTAAGTTCATTGATGGAATATGCTGTGTTAGGCGAAGGACCCTTAACCATTATGGGAGGGGTGGAAGGCCTTGCCTTTGTAAATACAAAATTCATGAATACATCAGACGATTTCCCCGACATTGAGTTCCATTTTATATCCGGATCAACTAATTCAGATGGTGGAGAACAGATACGTAAGGTACACGGACTAACAGAGAGATTTTATGAAGCTGTATTCCGACCGATCGACAATAAGGACGTTTGGAGCATTATCCCCATGCTTCTGCGTCCGAAGAGTAAGGGGTTCATTCAACTACGTAGTGCTAATCCATATGATTATCCTTACATATACCCG
Organism: Agriphila geniculea; assembly: GCA_943789525.1. Taxonomy (NCBI): domain Eukaryota; kingdom Metazoa; phylum Arthropoda; class Insecta; order Lepidoptera; family Crambidae; genus Agriphila; species Agriphila geniculea. The sequence continues at coordinate 10,137,189 of OX038889.1, forward strand.
AACTATTTGACCGATGATATAGATGTCAAGACATTGATCGAAGGTGTTAAAATAGCAGTGGCTGTTTCTAGAACGAAAGCTTTTCAGAGGTACGGTTCTGCATTGAATAAGCATATTTTTCCTGCTTGCGCGAATTTACAGAGATACACAGATGCTTATTGGGAATGTATGATAAGGCAATATACTGCTACAATTTACCACCCAGTTGGAACAGCTAAAATGGGACCTTATTGGGATCCTGATGCTGTTGTTGACAATGAATTGAGAGTGTATGGTGTGAAAGGCCTAAGAGTTATAGATGGTAGTATAATGCCTAACTTAGTAAGCGGCAATACGAATGCGCCAATTATCATGATCGGAGAGAAAGGCAGTGATATGATTAAAGACTTTTGGCTCAAAAGGAGAGTCGCGCGTTATTACTACGTTTAAAAATATGAATGTACAAATAAAGGGTGCTACTTTGTTGATCTCGATCCTTGTAATCAGTGGTTCAGAGAATATTACTGTATGAATAACTTTGCCAAAGAATGATACTGATTTATATCAAACAACATAATTAACTATAGGTAACTACCGAATGATTATAAATTAGAGGGTTTTCTAAGTAGCTTGGGATATAATCATATAATTTTCTCAACCAACTTTGAACGTTTGAGAAGCGTTTGAGTGACGGCAACAAAATAAATGTACCTAAGTAATTCATAAATATTCCCAGCGTATACCTACTCTGCCTTTTTGTTAGTGCTTTAAGGATAGTGATTAATAGTAGGGCCCAAAAACGATTTACATATCAGTATTATGACATTTTCCGTCCCACTTTCAGATCTTTTACCTACAATTTTGCTTTGTTTATATTATTTATATTATAAGGTCAGTTTTTTAAAGAGAAGCGAAATACAAGTAAATAATTTAGGCTTAGCATAAGTTTAATCAGTAATGTGTCTGATGAGAATATGTAAATAAAGTGTGCAATTAAAAATTCATTATTTTAAATTTACACTGATTAGTCGTTACTGGATAATGAAATAGTAAGTACTAGATAGTAGTATGCATAATTTACTAGAACTTAATCATGAAAGAATTGCGTTCGCTGCCATTGTAGGGCGGTGGTGGTCGGACTGGGCAGGGCAGGTAGAAATATCTGCTAAGTTTTTAATTTATTTTTATTTTATAGGAACTAGGTATGTAAGAAAATTGTAATGCATTCTCTACAATTCTATTGATTGTTATTTAGATGAATTGCAACTTATGGTTGTACAAGATGATGAATGCCAGTCAGTTTACGTACGATTAAAACTAAAAAGGTTTTTGTGACACTGTTTTTTTAAAAATAGGTATTTATTATTATTATTGTAATTTAATAAAATGAAATAAAATATAATAAAAATAGTAAAATTACAATTGTTTTGTTAACATCTAAATGACAATGATTGTTTGTAATTAATGATTGCATATTTATTAAAAGTTAATTTAAGATATTGTTTTTTATTCTGACATAAAATAAATACGTTTACCAAATAGCTTCCTCCCGCGACTTTATCTGCATGTACCCTAAGGAAAGTTTGATCAATATAAACTATCTAAATGCTAAATTTCATACAAATCCGTTCAGCTTCAATCTGTTCATGTGATTTTTCGATACATGCACTTAGCGAGTAATTAATTTAATTAAGATTAGGACACCCCTTTGAAATATACATGTAGGAGCCTTAAAAACCCAAAATAGATTGCATTTCACGAAAATAAAACCAAGGGTTTTATCGAAATAACAGTTATTGCTTTATATAGATTTAGACATATGAATCATATTATGTTGTACTAACTTTGTCGTACCTTCCTTACTAATATTATAAATGCGAAAGTCCGTTTGTTTGTTTGTTTGTTACGCCTTCACGTCCTAACTACTGAGCCGATCATCATGAAATTTTGCATACACGTTGTCAGGGGTACAGAGAAGGACATAGGGTACGATTCATCCCGAAAAAAAGTATAGTTCCCGAGGGATAGCAAAAAACCTTTCCACGCAGACGAAGTCGCGGGCGGCCGCTAGTTAACTATAAAAAAGTATATAACTATATGAGCTGCACAGCAGTTACTTAATTATACAAAAAATCTATTAACTATCTTTTTTAGGGTTCCGTACCCAAAGGGTAAAAACGGGACCCTATTACTAAGACTTCGCTGTCCGTCTGTCTGTCTGTCTGTCTGTCCGTCTGTCTGTCTGTCTGTCTGTCTGTCTGTCACCAGGCTGTATCTCTCATGAACCGTGATAGCTAGAAAGTTGAAATTTTCACAGATGATGTATTTCTGTTGCCGCTATAACAACAAATACTAAAAACAGAATAAAATAAATATTTAAGGGGGGCTCCCATACAACAAACGTGATTTTTTGATACGGAACCTTTCGTGCGCGAGTCCGACTCGCACTTGGCCGGTTTTTTCGTTTGTTCCTCGAATGATAAAGTCGAAGTGATAGTATGTAATTACAAATTATGTTCTGCGGCGTTTTTAGGGTTCCGTACCCAAAGGGTAAAAACGGGACCCTATTACTAAGACTCCGCTGTCCGTCTGTCTGTCTGTCTGTCTGTCACCAGGCTGTATCTCATAAACCGTGATAGCTAGAAAGTTAAAATTTTCACAGATGATGTATTTCTGTTGCCGCTATAACAACAAATACTGAAAACAGAATTAAATTAATATTTAAGGGGGGTTTCCATACAACAAACGTATTTTTTTCCCCGTTTTTTGGTACGAAACCCTTCGTGCGCGAGTCCGACTCGCACTTGGCCGGTTCTTTTTCTACTTTAGACGTAATAAGTACCCACACAATAAAAAGTTTAACTACTCATCTTCGACTGATAAAAAACCTGTCACACCAGACCAGAGTTTTGTCAGTCTACCAGCAGGTCATTGCTCTCGGCAACTAATGTATTTTTTAATGTAGTGTTCCTTACATCAAACAATTTGTACCTAAGCGTCATTAGAGTTTTAAAACGCAGTGATTTGTGTAGGTACCTAGTTAATTACGAATTGCAGTCATTAAAAGCAATAAAACTAGGCTAAGAGGCAATTTCACAGGTGCCGGCTATATTCCAAATGTGACACCTGACAGATAATTAATTAAATCTGTTCTATTTTTTTTTTCAAATTAAACCAGAAGACAAGGACTATCCAATACCCGTCGTAGCACGAAACGAACATCTACTTATCGAGAAAAAAAAACGCTCGTAACAAAAATCGATATGTTAATTTTGTATGGAAAACTTGTACAGCGCCATCTGCCGCCGAAAATTGAAATAAAATTTTCATATAAAATAACTCTATCGAGTACTTTTACGCTGGTTTTTTTTTCGATAGCTGTTCGTGCTAAAGCTAGGGTTTCCTAACCCCTCGTTTTTATCAAGAAACATGTTAAATACTAGTCTCATACAAAACTTGTAGAATACTTGTTGTAAACTTGTTGTGAACAAGTATTTGTTTAATACATGTATTGCAACAGTCTCAAACATTCTTCTCGTTCACACAGTATACGAACGTGTGTGTGTTTGAACGAAATGAAAGTAGGCAATTACAAGTACTTAACAAGTTTTGTATACAACATGTTTTATACATGTATATGAATGAGAACAAAAATCAACAAAACATGTATTATACTTGTATTATACCTTGGTGAAAACGAGGGGTAAGAAAGCAGTGCCGCCACATAGCAGCCGTAATTTTACGGACGTAAAAAGACCGTTCTCTAGGAAACCGTGCCGTATTGTTTACATCTAGACAACGTTCTACACCGCAAAATTATGGCCGTAATGACGGCACCGTCATCCTAGGAAACCCTAGCTTAAGGTTAGTAGGGCCTGAAAGAGGCATTTAAAATTGTCTCGGTTCCGTTCGAGACAAAATTTCTAAATAAGTACAGATTTATTGATATTAGCAGTATTATTATACATGTTATCTGATAGATAACGATCGGGGTCATCGCGAATCGCCGGTTAATGTCGTAATAAAGTCCGATCGCGAAATGTGCTGCGACAACAAAACAATAATACACAATACAATACGCACAGAGTAATTAAACATGAATTAAACACTTCGAATAAAAATAATTATATAATCTAATCCTATTTAGTAAACAGCTTTTGATAGTTGACATACTTACGTCTTTTAAATCGTTATTTAAAAATATGTTTTGTTATTAAATCAAATTTTCACCCATAGTAATTTCTTTCGTAATATATATTTGGAATGCCATGTAACTAAAATCCAATATAACAGTAACTAATCCAATAAACTAAAGGTACTGAAATTGAAACTGTTTCGTATAGTACGAGGCACGTATCTTGAAATTTTTTCGAGGGAGTGGGGATAAGTTCGCGCATGTGCTCTTGTGAGCGACCAATAGCGCGCGCCCATCTCCCGCCGCCCGCGCCCCTCACCGCTACGCATACCAAAATTCGCGTTTCGCGCAATCCCCACCCGATTTCAAGATACGTGCCGCGTACTGTACTTATAGGTACGATTAGGTAGATTATTAAATTTTAAAAGTATTAAAAACACGAATGCCCTGCTAAAAACAAACTAATAAGTTAAATAACAAGTGTCATTGCAGTCAGACCTCTTTGATTAAAAATTTTTCAACAAAACGGTCCCCTGACTGCAATGACACTTGCTATTTAACTTTTTAGTTTGTTTTTGGCAGGGCAGCCATGGTTTTAATATTTTTTAAATTTGTTTATTTTTATTTTACACATTTTAGTGACAAATTATAAAGTTTTGGAATGTGCTCATTAAGTAACTTGTACCGATAAATAAATTAAAAATTAAATTAAGCCCTTTCAATTTGATGCCCATATGAATGAAGAAAAAATGTTTTTTGTTTCACATTTTAAAGAGGCGGCGTACAGTCGCCATATTGACTTTTCCCAAAAATAAATATAGCCAGTGTCACTCGGAATGATGTAACGATCCTAACGATACCCCACACATCCAAATCCGTTAAGCCATTTAGAAGTTATAGTGGAATAAAGATACTCACATGAATACATACATGAACCCTGAACACATATACATCCTTTCTCGTGTAAAAAATATGTTGTCGCTATTAGTAATTTCTTTCGTAATCTATGTTTGGAATACCATGTAACTAAAATCCAATAAAACAGTAAATTATCCCCTAAACTAAAGGTACTGAAATTGAAACTGTTTCGTACTTACAGGTACGATTAGGTAACGTAATAAAAAGGATAAAAATCTGAAAACTGCTCAGTTTTAGCTGCCTCACATTTGACAGTGCGCTTGTAGGGAACTATCGTTCTGTGTTTTTATTATAGTAGATAGCGTGGTCAGCGGTCACATAACAACGGAGATTTTTTCATAAAGGCCTGTACCTATTTATATTAGATTTTATCGCGCTGTTTACGGAAAGAGAGACGCAATAGTAATAAAATAACAGTTTTCAATTTTGGTATACAGATTGAAGAAAGTCAACTTCTCTTCGGATCCAGAACTTGTAAGCCATGGCATGGTTAAATAAAACCGGTCAAGAGCGAGTCGGACTCGCGCCCCGAGGGTTCCGTACTATCATAATTGCACCATTAAACCTCACTGCAGAGTAGATTAATAAAATTAGTATTGCAGTTTTAGGTCAGCACCATCTCTTGACCGATAGTGGAACTAAGGTTAACTTTTTTAGAAATTTGATAATTTCTAAAGAAGTGTGCTATATTTTTCTCTTTGCAAACTTCGGAGATAAGGGGGGAACGGTATTTTTTTTTTACATTTTTCATCATATGTCAAAAACTATGCAGTCTAGAAAAAAAAGAAAAAATGATTGAAAATGTGCAAACGGCGCTCTTTCATATGATACCCCACATTTCCTAGTAGCCCCACTTCAAATTTTTAAGACTCCTTTTCAGGCCCTGTTGTAAAAAAGATATTTATTTTTTTATTTATTTCTTATTTGCAAAACAGTTGGGCTAATGTCATCTTAAACTGTTCCAAATTTCAAGTTGATACCATTAGTAGTTCTCGAGATATCCAGCTGTGACAGACAGACAGTCTGAGTCATACCATAAGGGTTCCTTTTTTACCATTTTGGTACGGAACCCTAAAACCATAGAATTAAAAACATAATACTAATCCAAAGAAAATCGGGGCCACAACCTATATGATTTTAAATACTAACAAGCTAATTTCTGCAAGGTTTTTTTAGGATAAATTCATTCTGATTTTATTTGAATTTGATATTGTTCGAAAGCTGTAATAGTCCACAGGCTGACTTTTCTGTCTAAACTGCTATTTGCTGTGTGTCAGTTAGAAAAGAAAAAAATTGGAAATGCATACAAAAATTAATCATTTTTAGGGTTCCGTACCAAAATGGTAAAAAAGGAACCCTTATGGTGTGACTCAGTCTGTCTGTCTGTCACAGCTGAATATCTCGAGAACTACTAATGGTTTAACTTGAAATTTGGAATAGTTTAAGATGACATTTGCCCAACTATTTTGCAAATAAGAAAGAAATAAAAAATATATTTTTTTACAACAGGGACTGAAAGGGGGTCTTAAAAATTTGAAGTGAGGTGACTAGGGCATGTGGGGTATCATATGGAAGAGCGCTGTTTGCACATTTTAAAACATTTTTTCTTTTTTCTTAGGCCGCATAGTTTTCGACTTATGATGAAAAATGTAAAAAAAATACCGTTCCCTCCCCTTATGTCCGAAGTTTGCAAAGAGAAAAATCTGAAATAATTCTATGTGATAGTAGTTTATGTAAAGATTACAGGAAAAATAAAACGATGTCTCAATATAACACACTTTTTAAGAAATTCAAAAAACAAACAAAAATTCTTTAGTTTCACTACCAGTCAACAGATGGCGCTGTCCTAAGAATGCTGACCTAAGAAAAAAAATAGTTCCATTATCGGTCAAGAGATGGCGCAACCTAATACTACAATAATAATTGGTGGTTGGTTCTAATATAATCACCTACTATTTGCAGTACGAATAAACGAAGAATAAGTTCCTACTTAGTAATATAAACAGTTTGCAATGTGGAGTGGCTGAAACGTTTTTCATTCACCATAAGCAGCTGTGGTTAAGATTTGTAAATTAACTGTCCGCCTGTTCGCCCTTCCACCTGTCTGCCGTTTATCCTACTTTTTTTAAAGACTGTACTAAAGTAACATATCCAAATATATTTATGATTGTACGGAACCCTCGGTGCGCGAGTCCGACTCGCTCTTGACCGGTTTTATTTAATTTTGACACACGGCGAACAGGAGAAATTATACAGTAAAATCCGCAAGTTGACGATTACAGCTTTTGAACAATATCAAATTTAAATAAAATCAGATTGAATTAATACATCATGTATCAAAAAACCACGTGCCGGACTACAGCTGCGCCACAAAAAAAAAGTTGGAAATCTGACATTTTGACTATGCCATGATAAAGTCTATAGTTTGTCGGAGTTTGTCGCCAAAAACCAGAGTTTGTCGGTCTTCCGTTTAGGAGATACATGTGGCTCAGCTGTAGAGACGTCTCTACAGCTGCGCCACACAGATCTCGAAAACGGAAGGTCGTAGCGAAAATCTGATTACTTGTATGTATAGCCGTTAGTTTGTCGGTGTTTGTCGCACAAAAACCAGAATTTGTCGGTCTGGCGTTTAGGAGATACGTGTGGCGCAGCTGTAGAGACGTTCTCTACAGCTGAGCCACACAGATCTCAAAAACGGAAGGTCGTAACAGAAATCTGATTACTCGTGTGTGTAGCCATTAGTTTGTCGGAGTTTGTCACCAAAAATCAGAGTTTGTCAGTCTAGCGTTTAGGAGATATGTGAGGATACGCTGTGGAGACCTTTCTACCTGGATCTTGAGAACGGAAGGTCGTAGCAAAAATCTGATAACTCGAGTGTGTAGCCATTAGTTTGTCGGAGTTTGTCACCAAAAATCAGAGTTTGTCAATCTTACGTTTAGAAGATATGTGGGGATATGCTGTAGAGATATTTCTACCTGGATCTCGAGAACGGAAGGTCGTAGCGAAAATCTCACATATCTCCTAAACGCAAGACCGACAAACTCTGGTATTTGGCGACAAACTCGGTCGAACTACCGACTATAGATATGACTAATCAGATTATCGCTACGACCTTCCGTTCTCAAGATCCAGGTAGAAAGGTCTCCACAGCGTATCCTCACATATCTCCTAAACGCTAGACCGACAAACTCTGATTTTTGGTGACAAACTCCGACAAACTAATGGCTACACACACGAGTAATCAGATTTCTGTTACGACCTTCCGTTTTTGAGATCTGTGTGGCTCAGCTGTAGAGAACGTCTCTACAGCTGCGCCACACGTATCTCCTAAACGCTAGACCGACAAATTCTGGTTTTTGTGCGACAAACACCGACAAACTAACGGCTATACATACAAGTAATCAGATTTTCGCTACGACCTTCCGTTTTCGAGATCTGTGTGGCGCAGCTGTAGAGACGTCTCTACAGCTGAGCCACATGTATCTCCTAAACGGAAGACCGACAAACTCTGGTTTTTGGCGACAAACTCCGACAAACTATAGACTTCATCATGGCATAGTCAAAATGTCAGATTTCCAACTTTTTTTTTGTGGCGCAGCTGTAGTCCGGCACGTCAAAAAACCCTGTCAGATCCTGAAACAGGTGATGGTGTTGCTAAAACTGAACAACATTCTCCAAAGCACATAGGTCGAAAAACGATTTTTTATTCGCCTTTCCATAGTAAGTCGGTCGGCTGACATTTTGTATGGGAGTATGAAAATTTCTTTTCGTTTTTCGACCTATGTTCCATGGAGAATATTTTTTACATGACTGCCCAAAGCAAAAAGAGTGTATATGTGTTCAGGGTTCATTTATGTTTGTGGGTATGTGAGTTTCTTTATTCCACCATAACTTCTAAATGGCTCAACCGATTTGGATCTATGGGGTATTGTTAGAATCCTTACATTATTCCGAGTGACACTGGCTAATTTTTTTTTTTGAAAAAAGTTATTATGGCTACTGTATGACGCCATTTTCAAATGTGGAAAAAAATTTTTTTTCTTCAATATGGGCATCAAATGAAAGGCCTTAATGAGCACATTTTAAAAATATATAATTTATTACAAAAATGTGTGAAATAAAAATAAATAAATTTTAAAAATTTAAAAACACGAATGCCCTGCTAAAATTAAACTAAAAAGTTAAATAACAAGTGTCATTGCAGTCGGGGCACCTCTTGGATTACAAATTATTCCACAAAACGGTCCCCCGACTGCAATGACACTTGTTATTTAACTTTTTAGTATGTTTTTAGCAGGGCAACGTGTTTTTAAATTTTTTAAATTTATTTTTCGTTTCAGCAACACTATCACCTGTTTCAGGATCTGACAGGGTTTTTTGATACATAATGTATGAAAAATCTTTTCAAGCTCGTTTGTACGGAAAACCGTATAGTAGCCCCTATTAATGATAATGATTCCATTATTAGTGCAACAAAGAAGCTAAGAACCTCTTGGTAAAAAAGTAAATCATAGTATCATAGTTGATGCTGATGACTTTATAAGTAATCAATTGTTTTTACATACAGACCAAGGAGTTTAAATATTGACAAAAATAACAATAGCTTTTGGCAACTTATCATGACCAAGCTGGTTTCTGTAATTTTCTTTTAATAGGTATTAAAATAACCTAATCTTCATTATATGTACAGACCTTATTAAGAGGCCGGCGGATCTATCGGCTAAAAACATTGAAGTTCATGTAAGCTTTGATTTGACAAATGGATGTCACACATTGCTACTTTTTCTTGGCACAAATAAAAACTTATCATAGAAAATAACCAAAGTATCACACACATCTGTCAAATTAAAGCGATTACGACAGCAATTGAAGTTAGGCGATAGAGCCACTGCCCCCCTAATGCATGCAGAATTTTAAGAACTATGTCGGTATTAGTATATGTTTAAAAAACCGGCCAAGTGCGAGTCGGACTCGCGCATGAAGGGACTCCGTACCAAAAAACGGCAAAAAATTACGTTTGTTGTGTGGGAGCCCCTATTAAATATTAATTTTATTCTGTTTTTAGTATTTGTTGTTATAGCGGCATCAAAAATACATCATCTGTGAAAATTTCAACTGTCTACCTGTTATCGTTATTGATATCGAGCAAAAAACCGAAAAAAAATCACGTTTGTTGTATGGGAGCCCCCCTTAAATATTAATTTCATTCTGTTTTTAATATTTGTTGTTATAGCGGCAACAGAAATACATCATCTGTGAAAGTTTCAGCTATCACGGTTCATGAGATACAGCCTGGTCACGGTAATATTACCGTGGCCTGGTGACAGACAGACAGACAGACAGACGGACAGCGGAGTCTTAGTAATAGGGTCCCGTTTTTACCCTTTGGGTACGGAACCCTAAAAAGAAAAGAGAAAATGGAAAATGTTTTATTAAAAGAAATACAAAATGCATTTATTGATCGTCTCTATTCAAGCACTTCAGTTCTGAAAAGAAAATCTATGAGTAGGTTAGGTACATAGTTCTAACAATTTTTATTAGTTTTAACTTACAAAATATTTTTGTCACGGAAAACTTTATTCAAGTTGTTTGGTTACTCTGTACAATATAATAATATCTAACAATGACCGTTGTCTTTTTTTCATAATGCTGACTTCGTTGTAATTCAATTCTTTCATATTATCTCTCGTGAAGTTTCTTTAAACGGACGTACACACAATGTCGTCATACAATTCTGCATCGCTTAAACCAATTTATTCAAGCACGAGGATTCTCTTTGGGTTGTTACCAGGGTTAGGAACTTTGATTGTACTTCGGATGGCTATACACTTGTACAGACCTGATATTGAAGATGCCGAACACAGAGTAAGAGACTACCCCTTCGAACATCTACACGATTGTTACGACTTCATCATAGTCGGTGGCGGTTCAGCTGGATCAGTGCTCGCCAACAGATTATCAGAAAACCCTGACTGGAACGTGTTACTTCTGGAAGCAGGACAAGATGAAAACGTACTGTCGGAAGTCCCCATTTTGTTTCCAGTGCTACAAACGTCATCCATTGATTGGCAGTTCACGACTGAGCCTAGTGACGGTTACTGCTTAAGTATGGTGGATAAGAGATGCAAGTGGCCTCGAGGAAAAGTGCTAGGGGGATCCAGCGTCTTGAACGCTATGCTGTATATACGCGGAAATAAACGCGATTACGACCACTGGGCCAGAATGGGAAATACCGGCTGGTCTTACAAAGAGATTCTGCCATACTTTCTGAAAGCTGAAGACATGAGGATTCCCCAGTATAGACATGACCCTTACCACTCTACGGGTGGGCCCTTGACAGTTGAGTATTTCAAATTCGAACAACCTATCACAAGGAAGATTTTAGAGGCAGGACAGCAGTTAGGCTACAATATTCTGGATGTGAACGGACCTTATCAAACAGGATTTACACGTTCCCATGCGACGGTGCGAGATGGTCTTCGTTGTAGCACTGCTAAAGCATATCTGAGACCAGCGTCGAAACGCCCTAATCTACATGTAAGTGTTCATTCTCTAGTGAAAAAAGTGCTTTTTGATGAAGATCACAAAGCATATGCAGTACAATTTGTGAAGCATAGTCAAGAACGTATTGTCAAAGCGAGTAAGGAAGTTATATTGTCTGCTGGGTCTTTACAGTCTCCACAGCTTCTTATGCTATCAGGAATAGGAGAAGCTAACAACCTAAAAGATGTGGGAATACATCCGATCGTCGATCTTCATGGTGTCGGAAAAAACTTACAGGACCACGTCGCCATGGGTGGACACTCGTTCCTATTTGATAATCCTTACAAAAATGGGACAGACTATGGTTTTAATTTATTTTCAGCATTGAATGTTGGAACGCTTATAGATTTTGCGATACACAAGAAGGGTTATATGTATAGTATGATGGAAGCTGAAGCTATGGCGTTTGTTAACACCAAGTATCAAGACCCTAGTGAAGACTACCCTGATATTCAATTGTTTATAGCACCGACGGCTGATAATATGGACGGAGGGTTCTTTGGAAAGCGAGCTAATGGTCTGACGGATGAGACGTATGCTGAGTTATATGAGGATATTCTATACGAGCCGTCTTTCTCGGTTGTGCCTCTACTGTTAAGGCCAAGAAGCAGAGGTTATCTAAAGCTTCGTGATGCAAATCCGTATACTCCACCTAGAATTTATCCCAATTATTTCGCAGATCCGCAAGACGTCAATGTTATGGTAAGTTTGACAACAGTTTTATTACCTTGGCGAATGTAGTAATTAGTTATTAATGTGTAACCGTGAAAAAGTACTGCTCAAATCAAATTCTGATAAGATTATTGAATTGCATTGCAACAACACCTCTTCATATTAATCTACACTAAACCAATTTATAACTTATTTCAACGATGAGTTATAAAGCAATAGTACAACATAAAAAAATCTGAACTATTTTTATTATAAGGGGCCATCCATTTTACGTCACACGTCTTAACGTGTAACCCCCTTAGGAGGGAGAGAGGGTCGACGAGGTGTGACATTGTGTGACAAGGGTGTGGGAGGGGTCCTAAATTGAGATAAAACAAATTTCAGAACTGCTGTTTCAATTCAATAATTACTTCTAGATGTACAATAGTAAAATATGTGACGTAACACTAGGAAGGGGATCTCACAAACGTGACCAGCTGTGACAAGGACGGGGAGGGGGTCAAAAATCATGAAATTCGTGTGACGTAAATTATGGATGGCCCCTAAAGACCCAATTTAATAATGACAATTTTGGGGTCACTAATTTCTATTATTTATTTCACTTATAACATTTTAGCATAAATGCATTCCAGGTAGAAGGTGCTAGAATAGTGCAAGAACTAGTCCAGCAGCCTGCCCTTCGAGAGCTGAACTCGCGACCGAACCCAAACCGCAATCCGGGATGCAGCCATTACGCCCTTATGTCACACGAGCACTTGGAGTGCCAAGCGAGGCACCACAGTCTCACAATCTACCACCCTGTGGGAACCTGCGCCATGGGGCCGGTGAGCAACCCTGAAGCTGTAGTAGATCCAAGACTAAGGGTACGTTTAATTTTAATACTATTAAGGTAATCTTGGATGTAACCACTAAGGTACTATGTGGCACGAGCATGGGGAGTGCCAAGACTACCAAGCAAGACACCAGAGACTGATCATCTACCATTCTGTGGAAAACTGCGCCATGGCGCCAATGAGCAACCCTGAAGCTGTAGTGAATCTAACACTAAGGGTACGTTTAATTTAAATAATATACAACTAATCCCGGATGTAACTACTGGCATTACGTGGAACGAGCATCGGGAGTGCCAAGCGAAGTAACACAGACTGACCATCAACCACCTTGGTCGAAACCTGCGCCAAGAGGCCGGTGAGCAACCCTAAAACTGTATAGTGTATCCAAGACTAACGAGTATATTTAATTTTAAAAATATAAAGGTAACCCTGAAAGTATCAACCATAACCTTATATCACACGAACACCTGGAGTGTCAACCCAGGCACCACACCCTTACAATCTACCACACTGACTGTGAGAAACTGCGCAATGGCTCCCGCTCTTTCTTTCTTATCGAATGAAGATTAGTGGCCATCTCTGGTGTTAGAGTTTATTAAGCCTGTAAGGCTTCTAACTTGGCTTAACAACTATTAATCAGATGACAACAGCCTGGACCGACGGTCTAATGTGCCCTCCGAAGCACGGAAGCGCTCAGTTGCAATGTCACTTTAACGTTCACCCATCCGACACCTGCCCGGACGATCAGTCTTTCTATGCAATAAATAATATAATAATAATAATTTCTATCCAATAAATTTAAAAATTTTGCAACAAGACTAAGGTTCAAACTGCGTCCGAAAACATATTTTCCGACACGTTTTTGTATTTTAAAGAACTATCAATTGTAGACTGTGACATTGAACTCGCGACTGATTTACCTGCTTACTGTTCTAGATATTTTTCTGAATAAATATCATGCTTCTAAATATCTTTGAAACGTGTTTTTTTATAAAGAAAAACTATTTTTACTTTTTTGTGGTAGGTATACAACCTGATTTTTTTATTTCCTATAAGGGTATTAATGAGATCATGAAATAGATTCGAATAGCATATTATCATTTTTTATACAATATAATTAAATCAAGTTAAGACTACCTATGCACAATACCTTTTTGTGCAATATGGCAACGTCGCATTTCCTCTAAATATGAATTAAGTAATCAATGTTTTTTTTTTTATGAAAATGCAGTAGTAGTCATAAAGCAAGAACCTTATATGACTCATAAAGTCAATGAAAGATAAACGTCATCACGTTTGTGATCAATGATAATAGAAAAAAGCATAGACATAGAAAAATTTTCGCTGCGCTCAAGAAGACCAACAAAGCGTGGAAAAGAGATGTAACATCACGGTCTATGTAAAAAGAGACAAAGGATCAAGTGACATGTGCCAACATTTTTTACAGTAAGAGCCCCTAGCGTCCCGCTAGCAAATGAGCAATCACAGTTTGTTTAAAATATTTGTTAATCTTAATTATAATTTAAAATAAAGGTATCGTGGAGCCATGGTGTCTTGTGCTCTAAGTAATTGTGATGTGACAAAAAGAAACAATCCAAATAATCACACTTTTCACAGGTAAATAAGATATTGCCACACATTTCTCTAAAACCAAATTTCGCTACATTTATTCGTTTATCGACGAAGAAAACAGTATGGAACATAATTTATTAATTTCCTTTGCCATTTATAGTCATATTTTATGTATCTATAAGTCATATTTTACGTATCTCATATAAAATGTATGCATTTATTTTCGGATCACCTGTTTATTGACATTGTTGTTCTTTGACATTCTATTTCTATGGAAAAAGTCTTGGACGAATCAACCACAAATAAAACCGGTCAAGAGCGAAAAATTTAATAATTTCTAAAAAGTGTGCTATATTGAGACATCGTTTTATTTTTCCTGTAATATTTATATTAACTGCTATCACAAAGAATTATTTCAGAATTTTCTGTTTGCAAACTTCGGAAATAAGGGGGGGGAGAATGGTATTTTTTTTTACATTTTTCATCATAAGTCGAAAACTATGCGGCCTAAAACAAAAAGAAATAAAACCGGTCAAGAGCGAGTCGGACTCGCGCACTGAGGGTTCCGTACCATCATAATTGCACTATTAAACCACACTGCAGAGTAGAATAATAAAATTAGTATTGCAGGTTTAGGTCAGCGCCATCTCTTGACCGATAGTGGAACTAATGTAAACTTTTTTCTAAAAAAAGTGTGCTATATTGAGACATCGTTTTATTTTTCCTGTAATCTTTACATAAACAACTATTATTTATTTCTTATTTGCAAAATAGTTGGGCAAATGTCATCTTAAACCATTCCAAATTTCAAGTTGATACCATTAGTAGTTCTCGAGATATCCAGCTGTGACAGACAGACAGACTGAGTCACACCATAAGGGTTCCTTTTTTACCATTTTGGTACGGAACCCTAGAAAGAGGAAAAAGTCTTTGTTCTGTGAGAAAAAAGTATGTGTATGCAAAAAATTAAAAATCGTCATAACAGTTATAAACTTTTGTTAAGATTGATAAAATCTTCAAAATTATGCATTTTTGGACCACATGTTCTAGAAGTTTTTTTGATTATTTTGACCTATAGAATATAACCTCGAGAGTATGGGATATCAAAAATACATGTTGTATAAGCGATGATATTATAAATAAAACAGTTTTTAGGGTTCCGTAGCCTAAATGGCAAAAAACGGAACCCTTATAGATTCGTCATGTCTGTCTGTCTGTCCGTATGTCACAGCCACTTTATTCCGAAAGTATTAAGATTACACAGTTGTAACTTGGTAGGTAGATGTATTGTGTAAACCGCTTAACGAATTTAATACAAAAATAAGAAAAATAAAAGATTAAGGGGAGACTCCCCATACATGGAACTGAAACTGAAAAAAATTTTTTCTTCAAACCAACGCGTGTTGGGTGTCTATAGATAGGTCTTTAAAAATGACATTGAGGTTCCTAAGACAACTTTCTCTCAAAGTCAACCGTTTGAAAGATATACACCGCCAAGGTGGTAATATTTGTGTTCCCCCCCTCCCCCCACTTTGAAATAAGAGAGTGAAAAATCTAAAAAAAATATATGCTGTAGATCTTAATAAAGACTTTCAACCAAAATTGATTTGAACGAGATATAGTAATTAGTTTTTGAGATATAGCACATTTTCCAAAACCGCAAATATAACTTTGTCATTCATACCAACACTGTGAAAAACAAAGTTATTTTTGCAGACAAAAAATTATAGGTGGTATTAAATATGGCGCGTGGCCCGACTCGCACTTGGCCGGTTTTTTTATGTTTCATACTTTTCTATGTTGTAAACATAAACTAACCTTATAACTCAATTTACACATTCGCGCTTTTTGTTGTTAATTGTACTCATCTAAATCGGTTCATAAACAATGTTATAGCACCAAACTAATATATGTATGTATACTGTGTTAATAGTAACCGATCTGATAGTATTTTCAGGATTACATAAAAACTACTGAACTGATTTCTAAATAAAAAAAATGGGACCAACTTGGGAGAATCTGATCTCGCGTTTGGCTGAACCGATTTTGATGCGGTTTTGAGAAAAGTATTTGTTACATTTAAGAGAAAGTTTAAGTATTTTAACCGACTTCAAAAGAGGAGGTTCTCTTCTCAGATTGATGTTTGTCCGCGATTATCTCACGTTTGGCCAAACCGATTTTTCTACCTAAATAATATATCTAATACAAAAACTACTTACACTAAAAAGAAAAAAAAAATTGTTTTAAAAATAATTTTAATGTCAAAAATAAAATAAAGTGTCTAATTATACAACAAACTATTACACATGCTATTATTAGTATTCTTCTAAGAACCTTGTACTGTTTGATACAAATAAATTCATTTTTTACAGGTATATGGCGTCAAAAACCTTCGTGTCGTCGACGGTAGCATTATGCCGACCATCGTAAGTGGCAACACCAACGCACCAATCATCATGATAGCAGAAAAAGCAGCCGACATGATCAAAGAAGATTGGGGCGACCTCTACGACGAAAACTCAACTTGCACAGAAACTTCTAACACCACCTCGTACGCAGAAGCGAAGAATTCAGAACACGAAGATGCTAAGAAAATAACCCCGGATCTCTTCAACGAAACGACCAGCTTATTTCCTAATCTATCCTTAGAAAATATTCCTGAACATCCAAAAAAAACTACCAAAAACAACAAAAAGAATCCTAAAAAAGACAGAGAAAGTGAAACTAATCTACAGAAAGGACGTGAAAGTGAAATCAGTCTTAATGATAATGTTGGAGGTACATTTTCACCTAAAGTAGGTGAACCTTTTCCTATTGACGTAAATCAAGGATATCCAGATCATAAGTTCACAAACTTTTACCAAATAATATACCCAATAGTACATTATGAACCACCGAACGTTCTAGAACATCATCCATTAGCTGGCTGGCCTTTTGACGACAGGTATAACCAACCATTTCCTAAACTAGGGAAACCTGGCGGATTTCTTCAAAACCCAATTCCAAAATTACCAAGTTTATTCGACGGAATACATAAAATGAAACCTACTACCTTAAATCCATTTCTACGAACACCAAACAAATCGGTTTTAAACCCATTTTATAATGACGATTCTGGAGGACACAATGATATTACACCTATTTATTATGAAACGGATAAATTCGTAACGCAGAAAGGTGAACAAAAATGTAGAATATGGTTGTATTACGATGGAATGAAATATGAAGTAGTGTTGTAGTCTACACAGAAGTTTATCTATTTATTTTTCAATTACGAGACTGTTAATTAAACATCAAGTTATCAGTTCAATAATTTCAAGAATTTATCTAAACAGCAAAATTTATGTTCACTTTTTGTTAATTTACACTGCCACGTAAATTTTATTTAAATTTTGATTTTACTAACATATACAATAATTTATTTTGTAATATCAAAGACACAAAACCAAAAAACGCTTTTGAATTTGTAAAAACTGAATGAAACTTATATTGTTATCCACTTTTGAATAATTCTGGATATCATGATTTTTTATGGTTTAAGTGATAGATAATTGTTTGTTAATTTAAGACGTAAGTAATTTAAAATAAAAAATAAAAAAAATGTAGCACGATTTTATTTACTAAAGAACACGATACAAAATAATTTAGTATTTAGGGGTACTGAAATGTATCAATTGAATCTCAACTAGGTTTTAAGAAAGATTTTGACATAATTTTTCCGTATAAGACCAATATTGTTTTTTCTAGACAGTTCATTGAACTAACATTCAATCGCCATGCAGATTTGACGAGCGAGGTTATATACACCGGTTACAAAAGTTAACAAATAATCAAAATATTTTCCGTAATAAATCTGATTGATTAATCAACAAATACATCATTCATTTTAAGTGTGTGTTCCAAGTCATATTCCTGAGCTATTTTAAGTACAAGTCGTGTGCGAGGGGCGTAGCTTAAAAGTATGTCCGTAATACTGTGCAATGAACCTGGTGCTAGTTCTCTGACCGACTGCGTTGGATGCACATGCATCGTTCTTCGCGTTTATTTCAACAAGTACAAATTAGTTATATTTCAAAGCGACATTCGTAATCGTAAGTTAACTACCATCATTAAAGTAACATAAACTTAATTTGAAAAATTACCATCAATCATTAATCTCTAATTTAGTCATTGTTGACGACTAAAAATTATATTTTTTGCGTTAGATAACTGCCCCTCTCCGTATAAACTACAGTAATATTCGCGAAGCTGTGAAGATCGGGCGTTCACTGCTGTTCCTAAAAAGCAAAATAATTATGAACATCGTGAGATCTATGTGATTTTGTATAGTGCTACTTTGTATATTTACTTTAACTGTATAAAACAGGTTCGGCCTACAAGCAATAACGTAAGTACAGAACCGACATTTCGATACCTAATTTCGTTACTATACTCAAAATATAACGGAGCTAGCGATTCAACAACTAACGGAGACTACTCTTATTTCTTAAATTTATAATCTGTCCGTGAGTCCCAGATTGACCTTAGAATCTTGGATATTTCAAAAGGTTCTTAAGATTAAAATAAATAGAAAGATAACGGTAAAAAAACGATTAGCTCTGTGTTTTGCTCGATAACAAGCGCTATCATAATCGAAGTTTAAAAAAAAACTTATACCTACCATAAAAATAAATAAATCTTATGTACCTACTTTAATGAAAATACAACATGTTAATGAATGAACCCAAAATGAGAAAACCGTTTCTTCGGACCAGAGGCCGTATTACGAGCTCTTAAAACCTGCCAGGTTTATAAATTGCTGTAGTGACATCTCTTTCTCGCTGTATCTCAAATAAAAGAGATAGACTGATAGCCAGTCAGAAAACTGACTGGAAATAAGAGGTCATAATACAGCCCCAGCAAACTTAATAACTTTTTCTGTGGGACCAACACTGAAATCGCGAAAAAAACCCAGTTGTTTCATACATTTTGATATTTTCGTTATTATGTTTTGTATGAAATTGCTGATTCCTTTTTCGCGATTTCACAGTTTGGTCCCATAGTAATATTTGTTCAGTTTGATGGTCCGATAAAACGGATTTCCCATTTTGGGTTCATTTATTAACACGTTGTATAACTAAACATTGCTAAATATAATGCTCTATAATGGAATGTAATAAAAAAATGCTAAATAAATAAAATATAACCTAAAACTTAAGAGGTACACATTAAGAGGCTGTCTTTGATTTAACTACTCTTGAACCAGGTCAATATTAGAAAAAAAGAAATGACAAACTTTTCAATACTTTTAATTCTTGATAACTACCGTTTGAAAACTATACAGGGTTATTTGTAAAAAAAACCAACAACCTCGAAGGAGTAGATTAGTAACATCATATACAACAACAATTTTGTTCTACGACTTTTCCAAAAACAGACAAAAAAATCAACTTCTCATACAAAACTCGATCAGCTGTTCGGACATTTGTATGGAGATAATTTTTTTTACCTGTTTTTGGAAAAGTCGTAGTACAAATGTTGTTGTTTATGATGATAGTAATCTACTCCTACGAGGTTGTTGGTGTTTTACAAATAACCCTGTATAAGTAGTAAAAAGAGTTAAGAAAATTAAGAATTAAGTATTCAATAAATATAACAGACATATTATTATGAGATATTGGTTGTTTATTTTTTTAATATTGACCTAGTTTAAGAGTAATAAAAAATTGGCAGGCGTTAGTGGACGGCTGCATTGCATGCCCCTTAAGAATCCTATAGCCGTCAAATGGTGCCCTCGTTTAAATTAAAATTGCTAACTAAGTACATAATGTATCGAAAATTCACATGAACTTACAGATTGTAGCTAAGGTTCTATAGTTTATTTACAAACAATAACCTCAGTATAATATAGTTATTTGTAGTAGTGGTCGGCAAAAGTGCCTAAAGTGGCCACTTTTTGCTCATTTGCCTACTGTTAATACAGCGAACTATATTTCACAGAGGTTATTGTTTGTAAATAAACTGTAGAACATAGTGATGTTCTACAGTTTTTAAAATTCACATGACTAGTGAGTCATGTGAATTTTCACTATATTATTTACTTAGCGAGAAATAAATGTAATTAAGATGATGGCGCCAGTTTGCGGTATAAGCACAGAATAACTAATAGTACTAGTGTATAATAGTACAGTAGCCCGTAGAACATTTAAATCACCGAAAAGGTTACCGTTTGCCGTTGTGATATAGTTATTTATTACGAAATTATAGTAACATTAACCCAAGTTTTACAGATCGCAACCCGCCGTAACCTATATTTGTATATCTCCAAAATTGATATTTTTTTATTTTTCGAGGTTTACCACATAGTTTAGCTATTGTCGTGTTCTACAGCTTGGTTTGATTGCCATAGATAAAAGTATGACTATAAAAAGTAGCCATACACAGATTTAAGACCTGACGAAAATGGTTGGACTTTATCTGGTCTTAAATTTTTTTCTCTCCAAAGTCTTACTATTATTAGTGGCAATCAAATAACGCTGTAGAACACGACAATAGCTAAACCATGTGGTAAACCTTGAAAAATAAAAAAATATCATTTTTGGAGATATACAAATATAGGTTACGGCGGGTTGCGATCTGTAAAACATGGGTTAAAATATCTATAATTTCGTAATAAATAACTATATCACAACGGCAAACGGTAACCTTTTTGGTGATTTAAATGTTCTACGGGCTACTGTACTATAAGTACTTAGCGAGAAATAAATGTAATTAAGATGATGGCGCCACTTTAAGGTATAAGTATAGGACCTTTAACATATTGACGTGCATTTTGTATGCTATGCTACCTACATAAATTATGCAAAATGCAGTGCTATATAGGAAGGAATTTATGTACCTTGTATAATTGCGCAGTGGCAAAGAAAATTGTGATGCATTACACAAATGGATATGAGGCAAGATAAGAAGTTCTAGAACTAATAGGATTTGTCATGGAGAAGCATCAACTTTGGATTTTTTTTTCTATCGAGATAAGTGTTTCTATTCATGTTTTAGCCTTGATCAAAACCTCTATTTATTAGTTTATTTTAACATATTCCAAAATTAGAACAAAGGTAGTAGGATCAATAGGATTAAAACTAAATTGAAAACCATGAAAATCCACACAGTATGTACCTACCTTAATATGTATTAAAATAAAACTTACAGCACCGAAAATCATACATACAGGCTATTAAATTATTCATCTATGAAATAAATAAAACAATATAGGTACATTTTTGAAGAGCTCCATGACGCAATGGTTTAGCTTCTGACCCGGCGATTGCAGATGCTAAGCAACTTTCGCAAGGGTCGGTTATGGGATGGGTCACCAAAACTAATTATCTCAAGCTTCTCCTTGCTTCGAAAGACACGTTAAGCCTTTGGTCTCGGCTGCATTCGGGTTAGGCCTACCCTCCTTATCCACCCATAAGGAAGGCCTGTGGTACCGCAGTAAGGACGCTAAAAATGGCTGATGGTCAAATTTTCTTTTCTTTGAATGCAGCATTAAGGAGATGGGGAGACATTTTAAAATGGCCGATCATAATGATCCAACTCCTACTTATATTATAAATGTGAAAGTTTGGATGTTTGTTACTCAATCACGCAAAAATGGCTGAATGAATTTGGATAAATGGCACACAGATAGTTTATAGCCTCGATTAAAAGGTAGCATACTTTTTACCTCGGTCAAAGGTTCCCTAATGGATTTTCCAGATGTCCACGCGGACGAAATAGCGGGCGGAAGCACCAATTCCAGCACCATGTCGTGGCAGTGTCAGCACTTTATTATCGTATGAGGATTAGTAGCCACCTCTGATGTTAGAGTTTATCAAGCCGCCTGTAAGGCCTCTGTCTTGTAACAGATGAAAACAGCCGGGACCTACAATTAAGCGTGCCCTCCGACGCACGGAAGTTGGCCGGACCGAGAACGTGGTCGATTATGATCATGCAGTCTGTCAAGCTCCATGAGCCTCTACAGGGTGGATTTTTGAGACGGTACATTAAGGGCATGTACCTTAACCGTTATAGTTACAGGAAAAAGTTCTTAGGAGACCATCCATAACTTTTCAAAACATTCTGAACTGCATTCACAGATTTTGGAAAAAAAACCGTTAGCAAAAAAAAATGCTAAAATTCAAAAAAAAATTTTTTTATGCCAATCGATCCTATTTCGTGTGGGGATCTAAAGACTCAATGGGACCATTTAAGGTATGAGTAAGTACTCAGTCCAGTAGTTTCTAGTGAAACGACGGAAATCGCCAAAAACTTTTCCCATACATTTTGTACTGAAAAACGATAAATCAACTCAAAATATTTTTTATTGCGAAATGATCCTATTTCTTACTGTGATCAAAATGCTCTTTGAGGCCAACTGAAATTTGAGTATTTTTTCCAAAATCTGTAAATGCAGTTCAGAATATCTTTAGAAGTTATGGATGGTCTCCTAGGAACGTTTTCCTGTAACTATAACGGTTAAGGTACCTGCCCTTAATGTACCGTCTCAAAAATCCATCCTGTATATGTTGTGGTTAAAATAGATGATGATCTATTATTTCAGCACCATGTCGTGGTACTGCGACCCCGTCCACACTGCGTCCATCGTGAACAGCTACCAGGCGGCAGGACCGTTGTTCATGCAGACGATGCAGAGCTTCTTCGCAGCACAGTGCGCTTTGACCGGCGACCATCTTTGGCCTGAAGACGCCACAGAAGATCTTTTACGAGGTACCTATTATACATTTATCAATTCAGCACAATGCCTTGGTCGTACGACCCCATCCACATTGCATCCACCGTGACGAGCTAACAGGCGGCAGGCCCGCTATTCACACTGGCGCTGGAGAGCTTCTTTGTCGCACAGTGCGCTTTGACTGGCGACCGTCTATGTCCAGAAGACATCACAAATAATTGGATGCTAGGTTTGTATTCGGCCTTTTTATCACACAACATAAAATCATCCCTCATTCCCTCTAGTAGAATCCGATGAGTTCAACAGTTAAATAACAGTGAACAAATATTTTTAAGAGTAGGTAGATAAAATTAACAAAATATCAACTGCTTAAATTATTTAAATATGTTATATTACAAAACCGTATACTTACAGCTGTAATATCTTGATATAATCAGTAATACAAAAACTTGGATAATTTAATTTATGATAGGTCAAGAAAACGCCGAGTAAAACCCACTGAGCAAAATGGTAATAGTAACAATTGGCACGTGAATAAATATGAAGTGACCAACATTTTGTTTTGTTTATTTACTATCAATCAACGTCAAATCACAAAATAATCAAAAAAAGCTTAAAAATGGATAAATCAATAGCTTTTAAAATAATGGAACAAGAGTTCTTAAAAAAACATAGTAATTACCATACCATTGCTTTGCTAAAACAAAAATTACGTTTAAAAAGTATAGTTTTGTAAAAGTTTTTTTCTTTTCCCGCGATAAAAGGCGGTATGTACTGTACATGAATATTTTATTGCTTTCTTTAATCATATTTTTATAATATTTCAGATCCAAATTACGACTTCATCGTGGTGGGAGCTGGATCGGCGGGCTCAGTGGTCGCGAATCGTCTCAGTGAAGTACCAGAATGGAAGGTACTTCTGGTCGAGGCAGGAGGGAATCCGACTCTGGCAACAGAGGTGCGTTAGTTGACGCGATTTTTATTGTATTGTGCTCTTGTTTGGGGTGGAACCTGAGACACAGGAATCTTCTTAGTTCTGGTATCAGCCCGCCACAGTCTTTAGTACCACTCTATCTTGTACAAACTATAAGTAAAAAATATAGTTATTTAAAAACTGTTTGTGTTAAAATAATTGTGGTGTGAAAATAAACATTATTATTATTATTGGTAATTATCTAAATCAAAATCAAAGAAAGCTCGACGACACAACAGACTTTACATGTTGCACAGCACAGCAGTAAAGATACGGACATGTTGACCGTCTTTATCACCTACGTAATAAAAATTACTTTTTTAGTTAAGTACCAACTTACTCAGATTTGGCACTTTCATCATCATATCATCATCATCAATAAAAGTTTGCAGTACAATTACTACATTCTGACGTGTCGTCGTGCGTACATGCATAACAGTATTGCTCATTTTGTCCAAATCGGCGGTTCAGTAATTTTGCCTTTCCACTAACGATATCATGTTACGACTACGTTAAGTATTCTGTTTTTGATATGAGTACCTAAATAAATGAAAGTATTTTAATTTTCCAGATACCACAGCTATTCTATAACAATTTAAATACTGCTGAAGACTGGGGCTACAAAACACAACCACAAGAAAATGCTTGTAGAGGTTATAAAAGTCGTGGATGTGCTTGGCCAAGAGGAAAAACACTAGGTGGCTGCAGTTCTATCAACGGTATGTTCTACGTGAGAGGAAATAAAATTGATTACGACACATGGGCAGCAGAAGGCAACCACGGCTGGTCTTATGAGGAAGTCTTACCTTACTTCAAGAAAAGTGAAAACTTTTCAGGAGAACTTAAAGGAAATGGAAAGGAATACCACGGGACCGACGGTTATTTATATATAGAGAACGATAGAAATATTCATCTGTTTGAAAAATTAATTTTACAAGCAGCTAACGAATTAGGTATTCCGACACTGGAAGATGTTAATGGTGATTCCCAAATGGGTATTTCTAGAAGTCTTACAAACATTAAAGACGGTGTAAGACATAGTACGGCGAGAGCATTCCTGAGCCCCATCAAAGATAGGAAGAATTTGCACGTTGTCAAAAATGCTCATGTCACCAAACTAGCTTTCAAGCCTAATTCTAATATTGTAAGTGGGGTTGTCATAAGTAAAAATGGTATGGAAATAACTGTCAATGCTATGAAGGAAGTTGTTGTTTCAGCAGGTGCTATAAACACGCCACAATTACTTCTTTTATCTGGAATTGGACCACTGACACATTTAAAAGACTTTGACATTGACATCAAAGCAGATTTACCTGTTGGACAAAATTTACAAGATCATCTGTTTGTACCATTTTTTTACTCTCTACCTGGTGATAATCAACTGAATTCAATAGAAAGGATAGCAAAAGAATTCATGGGTTACATGATGACAAATAAAGGTGCTTTATCGTACACCGGTCCACATAGAGTTATATCTTTCTACAATACCACTGACAAGAATTCAAACAGTCCTGACGTCCAATCTCATTACCTCGTATTTCCACCAGGTTTATATAATTTAGTTGATATATTCGATAAACACGGATTAAGTGAGGAGATACAACAAAAGTATCGCAAAATAAATGACGATCACTTAATAATGATCGTTTACGCAGTTCTACTTCACCCGAAATCAAAAGGCAAGATAATTCTAAGGAATAAAGATCCTTTTGAGCATCCACTGATTTATGCTAACTATTTCGATGATACAGAGGACTTAGAAACAGTTATAAATGGCTTTAAACAACATATTTTGAAGCTAGGTGATACGAAAACATTCAAGGAAACGGGGTTGAAATTGGAATGGTTGAATTTAGATGCGTGTAAACAATATAAAAAGGGCAGTGATGAACATTTGAAGTGTTACAGTAAAGAGATGACATTCTCATTGTATCATCCTACGGGTACAGCAAAAATGGGACCAATTACTGATAAAAGTACTGTAGTCGATCCTGAATTAAGAGTGAAAAATGTAAAAAACCTGAGAGTCATAGATGCTAGTATAATGCCTACAATCGTAAGAGGAAATACAAATGCGCCATGCATAATGATAGGTGAAAAAGGGTCTGAATTGATTAAGAAAACTTGGTTAAATATGCATAGTGAACTTTAGAATATGTACGTACATATTATGCATGATAATAAATTTAATACTGAATACAAACGTCTCCTTTATTGTTACCTCTTTATGCATTTTATTGTTATGGTAACAAAGAGCGACTGAATAGCTGGAACACAAGCCAGTTTGAAACGCACCTAGAACTTAGAAGGTTGTCAGGGTCTTGTTTTAAGTTGCACTCAAGTCTGATGTATTAAAGTATCTCAAGTTAAAGTGAGTTATAATTTAACAACTTATCGATATGTCAATTCAATAAATTTTCTGGTGCCAGTAATCGTATAAGCAGTGAAATATTTAACTATCTCGTTAGATACTATAGTTATATAAAAATCAATAAAAAGTCTGTTTGATTTTTCAATATATTTCATCACACTCTTCTTCATTATAAAATTTTCTTTATCATACATTAACTTCAGTGATCATGGAAGCATTAGTGGCAAATATAATAGCCACATGTCCATTACCGTTTTCGGGTACAACAGGGCACCTATTCGCTAGAGCAATAGCAACAGTGGTTGCAGCGCATTGCACCATTTTCGATGACTACCAATGGCCGCAGGATAATGCCCAAGAAGTTTTAAGCACAGGTAAACTCAAATTTTAGTACTTATTTAATAGAAATATTGCAAAATATCACATACATTGATAAATTGACTAAAAAAATAATCAAAAATGATTATTTTGTTCACAAAATATTTTTTTTAAGAAACATGAGATTGGGACTGCCTAGTGAGCATTATAATACATAGTATGTAAGTGTTACCACTCCTTCGTAACACTAACATATTTACTATGTATAAATAAAATGTACTTAGATTGAACTAAAGAAAATCAGTAGTACCACAAGCATCCAGCACTGAGGCAATATATAATAGTTCGTTTTCTAAATTGAAACCAACAAGAAATCGAACCCGGGACCTGAGAGATGGTCTCTATGAAAACCAGTGTAGTATAAACCACTCAACCATGGAAGTCGTCACATATATTCTGAATTGATGACAATAGTAAATTGATAATTTCATTTCAGTAACTTATTTCTTATGAAAAAGTTTAAGCAAGATTAGTTACTTTATTAAATAACTTTAGTATGGAAATCAAAGCTGTGTATACTTATGATGATCTTATGATAAAAATACAGGGTATGTTTATTGGTTAATTCAGATGTTATTTTAGAATTATTTAGTTTAGATTTGTTGGTTTTAGGGTTCCGTACCCAAAGGGTAAAAACCCTATTACTAAGACTCCGCTGTCCGTCTGTCTGTCTGTCTGTCTGTCACCAGGCTGTATCTCATGAACCGTGATAGCTAGAAAGTTGAAATTTTCACAGATGATGTATTTCTGTTGCCGCTATAACGACAAATACTAAAAACAGAATATAATCAAAATTTAAGGGGGGCTCCCATACAACAAACCTAATTTCTTTACCGTTTTTTTAGTACGGAACCCTTCGTGCGTGAGTCCGACTCGCACTTGGCCGTTTTTTTTTATTTCCCGACGTTTCGTTCGACACCTTTCCAGGGGCCGTGTAATCCGTAAAAAGTGTTTTATTTCTAATGAACTGTACGCGCGGAAGCCTTAGAAGTGTTTAATATACAGTATGTTGTTTCTTATTTGGACAACGTTCTACTTATAATGAAAATACAACAACTCAAGCTCATAAAAGATATTTGTTTAATTAAACGGACACTTTCAACACTTCATTTTGTTATTTTGATTAGTATAGTATTTAGTCCCGATTCCTATTCATGTATTGTTTTTTTTTTCTCTATGAATACTGATCCATAAAGTGTGAGCACAAGCAATTTTAATGTAAAATGTTAGATTGATCCTAGGGATGAGCGCCGTAGTCTGAGATACATGTTTTTCGACCTAGTACAGACGCAGATAATCAGGGGCCCTATTTTTGAATCGCTCGGCAGGCGTCGAGCGCTCTTTTCGACTGATTTTCGTTCGACATATGACTCAAAACAATGAGATGGCCGCCCGCGACTTCGTCTGCGTGGAAAGATTTTTTGCTATTCCTCGGGAACAATACTGTTTTTCGGGATGAAAAGTACTCTATGTCCTTCTCTGTACCCATGAGAACGTGTATGCAAAATTTCATGATGATTGGTTCAGTAGTTAAGACGTGAAGGCGTAACAAACAAACAAACAAACAAACAAACGGACTTTCGCATTTATAATATTAGTAAGGATTACATTTGGATATACCTACTTGAAATGTTTGTACTGTGCTATTTTGTAATTTGTACTGGGAACAAATTATATTATATTATTATTATTTTTTCAGGTCCTAGGTCATTTGACTTCATTATTGTTGGAGCGGGGACTGCAGGTTCAGTGCTCGCCGGACGCTTGGCTGATCTAGATCCATCTTTATCAGTGCTACTTATTGAAGCTGGCGATAACCCTAGTCTTAACAGCGAGGTATTACTATTTTCTATCTTTAATTAAGCACTAAAAGAGTCAGTAAAATAAAGATGAATGTGTTTATACGAAAATAATTGAAAATCTTTTTGTTCTTTCAGATACCAGCATTTCTAGTTTCGAATCAAGATATAGACTGGAAATATAACACCATTTCTAGTAGAGCTTGTTTAGGTTTTAATAATAATAGATGTATTTGGAATAAGGGCAAAGCTATGGGAGGATCGAGTTCAATAAACGCAATGTTATATGTTCGAGGACATCCAAGAGATTATCAACACTGGAAAGATCTGGGTAATTTTGGGTGGGGATATGAAGACCTACTGCCATATTTCCAGAAAATAGAAGAAAGACTAAATTTGTCGTCATATGAGTATAACGAAAACCCATGGTATCGAATTCTCGGAGCGTCATACAAAGAGTGTGGAGTAGATAAGGATGTAATTGATTATAACGAAGGTCTTACTGGAACTAGAATTGCCAAGCTACTAACGCATAATGGAAAGCGGCTGAACACGGCTAAAATTCATTTGAAAAAAGCTAAGAACATGTATGTGGTTAAAAATTCTGTTGTTCAAAAAGTTGTTATCGATCGTAAAACTAATATAGCCAGCGGTATTGAGTTGCGACATAAAAGCGGCGTTGTGATGCAAATAAAAGCAGACAAAGAAGTTATACTATCAGCTGGTTCAATCGCGACGCCTCATATTTTAATGTTATCGGGTATTGGGCCCAAAAGTCATCTCAAAGAACTAGGAATAGAATGTTTACTTAATTTGCCTGTGGGGAAAAATCTTCAAGACCACGTGATATTTCCACTGCTTTTAAAAACGAATCAAAAAACGGAAATCACTGCAGAGACCGTTATACTAACGTGGCTACAATATATGCTTACTAAAAGAGGACCTTTGTCGAACATAGGTTTGACTGACTTCATGGCTTTCATAGACACCAAAAATATATCAAATCATCCTGATGTTCAATATCATCATTTGTACTTTACAAAGAATGATAAATTTATGATGCGGTCGTATCTTGAAGGATATGGATACAAAGAGGAGATAATAAATACTATTGAAGAATTAAATGAGAACAGTGATTTGCTTGGTATTTATCCTACATTACTGCACCCAAAGTCGAGAGGTGAAATTTTGCTACAACAATCCGATGTCATTTCAAGTCCTAAAATTATAACAAATTATTTTGACGATTGGGATGATATAAAGGTACTGTTGCGAGCAATAGAATTTATTCGTAAACTAGAAGGAACTGAAAGTTTTAAATCGCGTGGTATTGAGTTGATTCCTTTAGAACTGGCTGGTTGCGTAGGATTTCCTACGTTTACTGAAGAATATTGGGAATGTTATATGCGTCATATGGCAACGACGGTTTACCATCCGGTTGGAACTGCTAAAATGGGTATAAAAGAAGATGACACCGCGGTAGTTGATAATAATTTACTGGTTCATGGAATGCAAAATCTGAGGGTGGTGGATGCGAGTGTGATGCCGACAATTCCTGGAGGCAACACTATGGCTCCGACACTTGTCATAGCCGAGAAAGCATATGAGATTATCAAGATGAAATATTACAGTGGAAAAGATGAATTATAATTTTTCAGTCTATTTTCATAATTACTTTACCCTACCTACTATACTACCTAGCAATAAAATACTGATACGATTAAGAACTACTGATTTTATGTGAAATAATGAAATTATAAAATTATTAGAACCAACTTGTAGTTGTAGGAAAGTGGCAGCTAGTAATTAGCCCGTTATTATAATAAACAACCTGTGTACTGTGTTGTGTCTTTGTACAATTCTTCTGACCATTTCTTTTCTGATTAAACTTGTGTGTGTGTGTGTGTGTGTGTACAGTATGACGATTTTATTGATAGGTACCAACCTTTTTCTTTATAATCTTAAATTTTAAGTGGCAAGTCACGCAATATCAGCACAGCAGATGAAAAGGAAGAAAAACTTACATTTAAACTTTCCTATGACAAAACACTAACATTGAAACCTACAATATGGGCTACAACAAAGGGTCACTCACTACATTAATCGTTAGACATGCCAGGGGCGTAAGGCCTTTGGTGTCAAATGTCACAGTATCTAGTCGTTGTGCCATATCATATAGTCGCAAGGCCGACCTTGGTCTGGTAACCTGAGGCCCAATCACGCTAGTTTTCAACGACAAATCCAAAAATCGCCATCGTTTCAGTTACGTTTACAGAAAAATACTCGCTTTAGCTTGGTTGAAATTATTGAAAGCTATGCCTAAGGAGCCTAGGAATTAGGATGCCAAACTCGGACAATGAAGGTAATAAAGTGCTTCGAGGCTACTGTGACTCAGATATCGCAGGGTAAAGAAACACTAGGCGCACGGTAAAGAAATGTACTAGGGGTAGCACGTCGGGTTAAGGCGCTAAGAAGGGTCAAATCCCAATATTCAATTCAAATTATTGAAAGATTACGCGCGTGATGCTATCATGGAAAAAATATGTAATGTACTTGGAATTATACACAATAGATTTAATTGAAAGCATTTGTAAAAATGTTACCACCTTTGATGTAAAAAAATATTCAGTTGACCCTGTTTCTGGTCCTATTTGCAAAATTTCTCGGAAACAGAACATTCGTTTATGTTAAAACCAACACATAAAAATCGGCGATGTTAATACCTTCAATCTCAATTGAACAGATTTTTTTAACTAACTTGAAAGCGAAGAAATTTAATAAAAACATGTAAAAATTGAGAATTTGGTGCTAGTTCTCAACGCAACCGCCGCGTTGGAACGCGCACTGATTTGAACCCAAAGTGAGTAGAGTTACGTTCGATTTCACACCATCACGGATCGACCCGCTCGGATTGAGGCATGTTAAAGCCTTAAGTGATTTGGCTGAACGGTGAACCAGTGGCATGGAGCTCGAGAAAGCAGCTGATCGTAGCGTTGTCAAGTACGTAAGCAGAGTTTATAGCCGCAGCAGAATGCTGCAAAGAACTTCTGTTCATCAGAGACTTCATATATGAAATGACCAATGAGAAATTAGAAATATAATTTAAATGAGAATTCTAAAGCTAAACGAAAGATTTTTGAATAAATCCCAAAAAAGTCCGTGTCGATTAGGTAAATCAAACAACAGATTCACGCAATAGCGAAAGTTATTTATTGTAACTAAATATTAAAATATACGTGTAATACAAAAAACCTTAACACCGCCGTTCAGGATGTGCGTAAACAAGTACAGCGCCATCTATCGGTAAGTAGATTAACTAACCACAATAACAAACATAATGATCTCTGAACATTTCGGCCGCCATGGACATAGTCCATAAACGGTTGACAGAGCATAAAGAAAAACACAAAAAGAAATTTAAAACTAAAAAGTTTCATCCCTAACTAATGATTACAATGTGACACTGCAAAAGTGTCTGCTTATCCTAGGTATCTATGGGTAATACAACTAATTTAGATACAGGTCGTTTAATTTTGTTACCTTTGTAACGTAATGTGACGACACGCGTAAGTTTGTCCGCACCGGGATGTTTTTCGGTTATGACTCCGAATAGCCATCTGGAGGGTGGAAGATCATCCTCCTTCACTAACACTACACTTCCCACTTCAGGTTCTGGAACTTGTTGTGCCCATTTGTATCTCTGTTGAAGTTGAGTGAGATACTCATGTGACCATTTCCGCCAGAAGTCCTGAATCATTCGCTGCGTCAGGTGCCATCTTTTTAGGCTACTAATATTAGCGTTTTCATAGTTGTTCTCTGGAGCAAGCACCAACGGCTCTCCAACCAAAAAATGACCAGGTGTCAGAGGCGTTGGATCATCCGGGCTGTTCGACAACTGACAAATGGGCCTGGAGTTTAAACACGCCTCAATTTGTGACAAGGTTGTTGTCATTTCCTCAAATGTGAGGGTGCTGTTACCTATGACCCTTTTTAAATGATACTTGGTCGACTTAACACCCGCTTCCCACAATCCTCCAAAATTTGGAGAATGGGGAGGGATAAAGTGCCAATTAGTACCATTGGAAGCCATCCAATCTGCTATTTCAGACGCGTACCCAGAATTTTCCGCAGCGAAAAGTTCTCGAAGTTCTCTCGCGCTTCCTACAAAGGTGGTGCCATTATCACTCCACAAATCAGCGACATGGCCTCTACGTGCTACGAACCGTTTAAATGCAGCAATAAAACTTTGAGAGGTCATGTCGCTTACCACCTCGAGGTGAATGGCCTTAGTGGCCATACATACGAATAAACATATGTAACCCTTTGTCGAGTGATGGCCCCGCCCCTTTGTAGCTCTAATACTAATTGGTCCAGCGTAATCAACGCCGCTGCTGAGAAACGCTCTAGTTGGGGTTACCCTCGCTGTAGGCAGCTGTCCCATAAGTTGTTGTCTTACAGCTGCCTTTTGGCGGACACATGGAATACACTTATGCACGAATTGACGTACAAGATCTTTAGCTCCTATGACCCAATATTTGTTCCTTAGGTAGTTCAACATAATTTGAGGGCCTCCGTGCATAGTGTTTTCGTGTGCATCATCTACTATCAACTTTGTAAGATGAGAGTTATGGGGAAGAATGATAGAGTGCTTTACGTCATCGCTGACTTGAGCATTTTGAATCCTCCCACCTACTCTAAGAATTTGATCTGCGTCTAAGAATGGACATAAGGAGGTAAGTTTGCTTTTCTTTGGTAAATTACCCGTTTTTTGTAGACAGTCAATATCTTCATGAAAGTTCTCTTTTTGACAGGTTTTAATACAGGTGAGTAGTGTTTCGTTTATTTCTTTTGCTGATAACCATGTATTAATTGTATTTGTGCTTTCTTTTACAGGTTTCTTCCATCGCAGAACTCTACGGCAGAAGGACAAAACACGGGTAAGTTTCCTCAGTTTTGAAAATCGTGATAAAATGTCATTGATTTTATTATCTACTATCGTTGTGTGACATTTTACCTTACTCTTCTTCTCTTCCATGTCTGTACTCTCTAATTCTCCTTTACTATACTTTATATTTTCCAGATGTAACCACTTAGG
Organism: Agriphila geniculea; assembly: GCA_943789525.1. Classification (NCBI taxonomy): domain Eukaryota; kingdom Metazoa; phylum Arthropoda; class Insecta; order Lepidoptera; family Crambidae; genus Agriphila; species Agriphila geniculea. The sequence goes on from OX038889.1 coordinate 10,171,170, forward strand.
ACCTTGGTGCCAGAGTGTATTTTGAACACACTCAGAAGGTTGCAATCCTCGTGAGGCGGGGTCTGCAGGGTTATCCTTAGAAACAACGTGGGACCATTGTTCTCCATCTAAAACGGTAAGTATTTCTGTTACCCGATAGGCCACAAACGTTTTCCAGCGGCTGGGGTGGCTCCTCAGCCATGCCAGGACTATTGACGAGTCAGTCCAAGCGTGCCATCTTTCCTTTGGAACTTCCAAAGTTTCAGCAACTTCTTTTAAAAGTTTGGCTAGCAGAACTGCGCCACATAATTCGAGGCGAGGGATTGAGATTTGCTTTACTGGAGCAACCCTGGTTTTGGAGGTAACCAAATGGACGTGAACCTGCCCATGTTTGTCAACGATACGTGCATATACTACGGCAGCGTAAGCGACGTTGGACGCATCCGAAAACCCATGGAGCTCAAACAATTTCTCATCTCTATCGCTTTGTATCCATCGCAGAATCCGAATTTCAGAGAGATGGTGAAGGTCGTTGCGAAAGGCAATCCAATCCCTTAGCAATTCGGATGGAAGCTCTACATCCCAATTTATGCCAGCCAACCATGCTCTTTGTATAAAGACTTTAGCTGTAGTTACAGCGGGAGCTATCCAGCCCAAAGGGTCGAATAGCCGGGCGATATCCGAAATCATTTTTCTTTTTGTGACCGGAAGTTGTAAAGGTGGAAGATCAACAGTACATCGGAACTCATCAGCATCTTGATTCCATTTCAATCCAAGAATCTTTACCATATCGTCAGATTTCAACTCTACATTCTGATTAAAGTCTCTTGATTCTTCACTAAGTTTGCTCATGAGTTCCTTAGAGTTACTCGACCACTTTTGAAGAGGGAATCCACCACGGTTTAGCAGAGCTGCTACTTGTTCGTAAACCTGGAGTCCTTCAGTGACAGAGTAACAACCGGTCATAAGATCATCCATGTAAAAGGAGTCAAGGACTCTGGGCACCGCCAAAGGATAATTATCACCGTCTTCATAGGCTAGTTGTTGAAGGCAACGTACGGCTAGATAAGGGGCCGACGAGGTTCCAAAAGTTACACGCAAGAACCGAAGATGCTACGTGTGAATTTTGAACTTCGCTATGGGAATGTGAGTGTGATGGGCCGGGAGACTCTACGACCTCACTATTCACAGACTGATCCGATTTGACTTCATTGAATGATTTAGGACTTCTGGGATGAAGTAAGGAGTGGTGTTTCTTTTTACAAAGACGGCACCTCGTTAACAATGTACACTGATACACTGAATGACTAGAGCCAAGGCAGTTGAAACATAAGTGGTTTGTTTGGACAAAGTTACGTCGCGCGTCAACGTGTTCTTTTGCGAACTTTTTACAGTTAGCCAATTTATGGCCATCCGAGCAGAAAATACAATTAACTATTGTAGTGGCCACGTGAGTACAGTTTTGCTTTTCCGATTTTTGAACTTTGGTATCGATGAATTCTAATGCTCTAAATCTACCGTGTAAAAACTCTTCAAATTGCTCAAAGGTAGGCAAATCCTTAACAGAGTCGCTAATTCGTTGTTCCCATTGTTTACGCGACTCGGGATCTAACTTCTGACTAATTAAATAAATTATGATAGTATCCCAGCTACTGACATCAATGCCTATGTTAGTTAATGCAGACAAACACTCTTTGGTAGTATCTAACAATTGTTTGATACAACTAGCCGTCTCAGATGTTAAAGGTTTTTGGTTTGTTAACTTTTTCAAAATGTTGTTGGCAAGGTATCTTTTATTATTGTATCGACTCTCTAATTGATTCCAACAAACATTATAATTGTCTGCAGTGACTGGTATGTACCGTAAAAGCTGTTCTGCTTCACCGGTTACTGAACCTTTTAAATAATGGAGCTTCTGCACGTCATCGATACCAGAATTCTTATGAATGAGAGATGTGAATAAGTCTCGAAAGCTTACCCACTCTGAATATTTACCTGAAAACTTAGGGATTGATATCTTTGGCAATTTTACAGCAGATTGTTCACTAACTTTACTTTCCTTAATTACTTCCCTGTTCTCCAAAGCTAATTTCGATAATATACCTTTTAACAATGACTTGTACTCATAGTATAACTCTTCCGTTTGCTCATATAAACCAACAGATTCATAATTTGATTCTTTGACCACTTTTGGGTCCAACTCCAATATAATTTTGTTATGATTATCGTTAAATAAAGACCAACTTTGCTCTAAAGACTCTAAGCGTGCTTCTAGATAAGCTATAGTAATTCTTTCTCTAGGACTTTTCTTAAAATTACCTTTAGATTTATTAATTTTATTAGAAATATCTTCTTGGAGTTTAAAGTACTTGTCAGTCATTGTGAAACAGGAACTGATTCAATTTAAACAAGGAAATTACAGAAATACAATTTAAAATTCCAAATAAAAATGACAAGTTTCATACAAGTTCAGTAACAAAAGTAAACATAAACTTCAATCAACTAAGTATTACAAAAAAAATAAAGTCCAAAATTTTCACTTCAATAAACTTCCAAGACTTGTTGAATGAACACCGTCCAAATTAAAGCAAAATATTCTAAGTCCGAAATTGTTGAGAATTCTTCTAAGTCCCAGGCAAACGTAAATATTACAAGTCGAAAGTTCGGCAAATTTTTCTAAGTGTTTAGAACTTAGTAAATTCGCTCAGAAAACCGGCATAGGTTCCCCGTTGGATCACTTTTATTAAAATTATTCTAAGTCTAAAACACTTTGCCAATTTCACATGCACTAAACTTTGAATTTTTTAAGTTAATCACTTCTTGACAATAAGGTTCAAAATCGTACTCACAATTTTTAAGGTGGTACCCTGAGCGAAAGTGACGCCGCGGTGAATTTTATTTAATATTATAATTCTAATACACAATTTTAATAATGTTTATCGTGGAGATTTTAGGGACCACAGTCTAGTATTTTTAGACGGTATCGTTACATTCCCTAGTAGTCACAGCTAGAAGTAGATAGAAAAACTGCTAAAAGTGGCCGTTTTTGACACATTTGCTATCTACTTCTACGAATGACTACGAGGGCATGTAGTGATACCTTCTAAAAATACTAGGCCATGTGTCCTAAAATCTCCACGAGAAACATTATTACAATCTTTTGCTATTAATAACTTATTAAATAAAAACCTCTGAGGGCGCCACTTTCGGTCATACAACCGCCTTAAGTAAATATAACCTAAGTGACAACGTAACGAATTCGGTTTTATCGTTCAGAATTAGCGCGATTGGGCCCCCTTAGAACGAACATCCATCGAGAAAAAAAACGTGCGTAAAAAATTGTGGAAAATTTCGTAACATTATTTCATTAGTATATAAATTCATACAGATTTAAATTGTTTACTAATCAGTTTTAGTTTAACAGTCTTGTGAAAATGACTGCTGATTTTTTTTCCCACAAAGTCAAATTATGTGGAGTGTTTGGCAAGGTAAATTATTTAAACTTCTTTTATGTTAAGAAACCTCATGGTATTTTAAAGATTACATAACATGACTTGACATTAGGTTGTGTCACAAAACAAGTTTTTAATGCACTCAAATGTTTACACTTCATAATAATTACGATCTTGAAATAGTTTTAACAGTGAATGTATAAGAAAATCGAAAATGGTTTAAAAGACATCAACGCAATCTGATTCAACAAAATGCTAAAAATATTAATAAGTTACTATGATGTTTTAGTTTCAAAAAGTAAATTTTTTGAAAAGAATTAAACGCACTTTCTCGAGTGGCGATGGTAAAATATAATATATTTTATTTAATTTAATAACGATCTCATTAACAGCAAAAAACGAAGAAATAATTATTCTACAAGCAATGTTATCACACCTTGCCTTGACCACAGCTTACTAATAGATAAGTTTCGTAAGTTATAATTTCGCAAAGAAATAGGCCCCAGAGCCCATTGCGCACATGTGTGCGGGCACGTATACTAAAATGATGAGTCCAGATAAATAATATACTTATCTAATAATAATATAGCATTGCGAATGCCTAAAATAAAATAAAAAATACTGTAAAGTCAATTCATTACTTGTAAGGTAAGTATCTTAATACATTTTCCAATGATAATGCACTGAAACTGGGTTTTTTGAAAAGCCATGATATGGCTTTTATTAATATAAGTCTATATAAACAAAAATGTTTTTTTAGTGTTTGTCCTCAATGCGTTCCATTCAAACTGATCTGCGTGCGATACTACATAAAAAAAAAATCGCGGACAACTTATATAGGGAGAGTTTATGCTCGTATCAAACCAGGGTTACTCCCGAATACAAACGAGGTTTTGTGATGGAGTTGGTATCGAGTAAACGTCAAATCAGTACAATGGAAACCATGGCAACCATTTTCAATGTACTAAAATAACAGATTTTTGACGTTTACTCGATACCAATTCGATCTCAAGGGCTCGTTCGTGTTTGCAAAACATAGACAAAGTCTCATGATTGTAGGAAGCAGTTACCTAACACCGATGCATAGTTTATTTGTCGACAAGGCTAGGGTGACCAGTTCTCATGGCCGTTGCGACAGATCCTGTGACGCGACCGGCTTTGTGCCTCGCATTACAAAGTCTGCCAAGTATTTGTAACACCTGATGCTAAAACACATAATATAATGCATTACAGAACATCAATCCATTTACTTTTTTTAAGATAGAAGTGAAAAGAAAACTTATATTAATTTTAATAGGCTGGAAATCTGGAATACGCTTTCTTTTAATGTAGGTAACTAGCTTTTTTGGGGGTTTTGTGTGCTGCTCTGTATTAAGGGTGACTGGGTCCAGGGTTGGTAATGACACCTAATGGTAAAACTACAGCCATTATGTAATACTTTTTGTAATAAAATTTACTAGCATCTGTCAAAAGTTACCCAAGTTGTTAATGTTTTTATTTTGCCGTATTGTTGTTTGCAATAGTAATATGTTTTACGGCCGATTTCAATAATCTTTCTCAGTAAAAGTACTAATCTACTATGGATCTGTTACTAGGTTGTTATTTCGCGTCATTTAACAGAAATATCTAGGCAACAAATCTTTATTAAGCCTGTCTCTTACTGAGGATAGGTTATTGAAAACGGCCTTTGACGACTTCGATGGTAGATCAGTAAGTCACAAATGCTTGTTTTCATCAGAAACGTTTGCATCTTGCGTAATCGAACCTGCAACCGCTGCGGTTGGTTTCGGAGTCAAGGCCGACGAAGACCACGATGAAGTTGGTCATTAGTTTCCACTTTATATGGCTCATCGATTATTTTCATCACTATCATAAATAAGCGATTTAAATATCCTGAGTGCTGCGGCACAGGGCTTCTTTATGGATGGATAATGGGTAAATGACCGTCGCTTCGCAATGGCAGGCCGAATACGCTTAACCACTGAGCCATCGAGGTCCTCTTTTATAATTATGTATGTATACGTAGTTTAAAATATTGTGAATACGAGGCTGGCCGGGAAACCTGTCAAAACATTGAATGTTTTGTTGGCTTGGTATAATGGGAACATATAAACTTTGGCTCATCATAAACATAAACATTTTTATTATGCCAGAATGTGGTAGGTTCGGATTATTCGCAATTGGTCGGATTCACAAAAGGTCGGATTCTCATTTTGCCGGAAGATAGTCATAAAGAAAAGTTTACTTGATTAGAACTTGGTCGGATTCGCAAAAGGTCGAAAAATAATTTTACATTTAAATTAATAATTATTTAATTAAATTATTTTCTATAAATTACTTTTTTATTATGTTTAATAAATACCACATTAAAAAATATTTCTCTCTTGTTTTTCCATAAATCACAAATTAGTGACAGACCATGACAACACAAGACATTTATAAGTGTCGGGTTTCGAAAATAATTTACCTTCCTCACATATTTATATAAAAATTTGCATTTTGCAGTTACTGATAGATAAATAAAAAAATATTTATTGTTTAAGTATTATGTTATTGTCTGTACTGAATCCGGCGAAATGAGAATCCGACCTTTTGCGAATCCGACCAATTGCGAATTAATCGTAGGTTCAGATGGAGTTCTTAATTCTAAAAAGTACAAGACACATTCACCCACTTTTGGGCATGCAAAATACATTTTAATCTATTAGCTAATCTAGAAACTTATATTTATTATTTTAACTTAAACTATTCGTTCATTAATTTACTACTTACATGTTGAATAGTTTTAAAATTTTGTTTTTTGTCATAATAAGTGCCGCATTTTATGTGTACTATTTCTGCACTTCAAATGTTCCTAGGTACTTACTAACTAATTAATACATGATAAAAAATAAAAATAAAATTGTCACATTATAATATTTATATACTTTCGTCAAAACTAAATAAGTACATAATTATATTTATTAAATACTACATGTCAAGTTTCAGATGTCAGTGTTTTTTATCTAAATATTCGTTTATAGTATAGTAACATTTTTGTATTAGCCATGTCTTAAGTTTGTATTTGAATTTATTTAGAGCTAAATTTCGAATGTCAATTGGTAAATTGTTATAAATTCTTACAGCCATGGAGCGACAGTTTCTGTTGCGCATGGCTGTTCTCATTGCTGGTAGCACTAGTTTATTTGGATGTCTACAGCTATAAGGGCGGGGAGTGTCGCATAAGGAACTAAATAACTCAGGATCGCTTTTAACAAAAATGCACACCTCATACATGTATAAACAAGGGACCGTAAGAATCTTCAACTCCTTAAACAGCGGTTTGCACGAAACCAAAGTTTCGGGGTCATATATCGCACGAACGCACGCTTTTTGGCCAATGAAAACCTTGTTTATATGACATGAGTTTCCCCAAAGTACTATGCCATATCTCAGAATTGAGCAGCCTTCTTTATCCATCCACAAGGAATTGTGCCTTACCCAGCAGTGAAGAATGTCTGATGATGATGATGAAAGTCTCTGTAGCAGGCCAAGCCTGTTAATAAGTCTATTAATAATGGCCTATTTGCTATATTTAAATCCTTGTCTTATATTTAAAATAGTTATTATGTTACTAAAAGTCACGTAAAATCATAATAATATACTTAATTTACATCTTTAATTTACGATATTGCGGCGTTTGTTCGGTCGATCACAATCAGCTGATTCTCGACAGGTTAGTGACCTTTACGAAGCGTGTATTTCAAAAATATCAACACCATTCGTGCAGCGCAACCCATAACTGGACAAGATACACTCACTAGCTATAGCTAGCCTTAGCTAACTAATTAACATCGAGCTGTGCTATGCTAAAGCAGTAATCAGTTATTACATTACACTACTCGATTTTTAGGATATTTACTAAATCGAAGGCAGAGCGATTTCCACAGTGCACTTTCAAACAGTCTTAAAGTGAACCCCAAGTGTGATTGTAACTTCAGATTATCTTATGTATACTTACAAGGTTATTTTTAGTTCATACTAAAACTCTCGTGGGGATGATCAGACCATCAAACTGAACAACTTTCATTATGGGATCGCGAAAAAAAATCAGATGTTTCATACATTTTGATGGAGTAGGCATTTTACTTTTGTATGGAACAGCTGATTTTTTTTCGTGATTTCGAGGTTGGTCCCTTAATGAAAATTGTTCAGTTTGATGGTCTGATCAAGCCCACGAGAGGTTTTGTATGAACTAAAAATAACTTTGTATAGGTTTCCTACAGATTGAATTTAGGCATAAGCGCTCTAGCTTACTGCCAGTGTAAAAAGGATTTGCACAGGGTCAAAAGAGTTTACTCAACGCCCGAGCGGCCCGATGGGGCCGCACAACAATGTAAAATCTATTATGTCTAATTTTGCAGGGCTTGAAGGAATATAGAGACAGTTATATGGTTTCGTATTACCTGCGAGACGTAGTTTTAGCGAGTTAGCATTAAAAAGTGTTTTAATTTTAATTGCTACTTTACAACAAGCACGGCTTCACAAAGCGCATCACATCTCGATGTTGTATAATCACCTTTACTTTATTCTGACGTCTCTGTGTTCTGAATGCTTAGGATGGCTGCGCTTGCTTCACATGTTGTAACAGCAACTTTGTCATGTTAATGAGTGGAATTAACCACCGTGAACTATGGCTGAAGTATTGCGAAGTGACCATAGGTTAAAATACATAATGCACATCTCATACTAAGGTAATGCGATAGGTCAAAGTTTGTGCTATGCTAGACGAAGGATTTTCAGTTTTTTTTAATGGCAAAATTAAGAAATTCATTTTAATTTAACGTCTTCACTTCACAGGTTTTATCAATAATAGTAACCTTTAATATTAATTGGAATACACTCATCTGCTTTTTTCACTAAAATGATGATTTTATTTATTTTGTTATTGTTTGATACCTAGAATTATTGTTTATACTTACGTTCGGGAAAAGATTCATTCATTATTCATTCATGATCGTGAAAACGTTTAGCTAAAAATAAACGCTGGATGGTCAGCAATAGCGTTCTTTTTTCTTTGTGCATCATCACTTGGAAATGGCAGTCATACTTAAAAAATATTACTTCGCGGAAAAGCGGAACTTCTGACCCCGATGTACTCAAAATCCTGGCTATTAGGAACAAATATATCACGAGGGTCTAAAAAGACAACAGTGTGTAATTGTACAACGGGATACAGAATTAACAATTTTGGCTATGGGACCAAGTCTGAAATCGCGAAAAAAATCTGCTACTTATTTCATACATTTTTCAGCTGCTTTTTTTTGCGATTTCGAGTTGGTCCCATAGTAAAATTTGATCAGTTTGATGGTCCCTATCTATACCATATTCTGATTTAGCTATTAATTTTGTTCACATTGTATAAATTGATAATAATTTCGTTATTCCGAATAGATTTTTGAGTGATAATATGAACATTTTAACATTATTGCTGTAAAATATGATTCCAATGTAAAATTATTTGCAGATGTTTCATAAGTTTGTCTCTTTTCTCTTTTTAGGGGTTTTCAAAGGACTTCTGCTTCAAAACAGAAAATATTTCATTTGTTTCACAGGTTTGTAATGCTTATGATATCAAATCTGACAGATAACATTGTACAAATTTTGTACCATTTTTAATTAAGCCACAAAAATGATGATACTGATTCGGAACCTATGAAACAGTCCTTAACGTTTCATCCACCATCTTGGCTCTTGTCTTTTTAGATACCTATGAGGTAGCGACAGTATTGGCCGTTTACTGGTTATGCAAACTTCAAGCTTCACACTGCTTGCTTCGTTCGAGCGTGCACGCGTGTTAAGCATAGCGGCTTAATTTAAACATTAATCAATTTTTGAGCAAGCGTGCTACACCTTAAACCACATCCTGTTTACTAAACAAGATGGTGGTCAAATGCCTGCCCAGTTTACAATAAATAATAAATAAAAAAGCTAGTATAGCTAAGCTAAATCTAGAAAGCAGGTCCTTAATGTTTCATCTACAGCTTGCTCTTTTACACCTCCAGGAGGCAGCGACCGTAATGGGCTTTGCGGGCCTAACATTGACCGTTCACTGATTGTGCAAGCAACATTGCTTACTTCGAGCAGTGCACGCAGTCGGACCCGAGCGCGCAGGCGCATGTCTTGCGCACAATCAAGTGCTGTGATAACAGTGACAGGTGATTGGTGGATTGGTTTTAAGGGACGTTCCTTATCACGTTGTATTAATAATTAGTTTGCTTTGGAGTTTTTGGTGAGTTTAATTGAAGATTTTGTTTTTTTTTTGAGGATTCTGGGTGTAACGATGCGAAGTGTGAGGATCTGTTAAATTATCTATTGCCAAATGCAACAGACTCGATGTATATTATAGGTTGATTGTAATGAAACGTTGCTTATTACAGGAAATAAGTCGAATAAGTTTAACAATAGCTGTTTTTAAGATTAGTAATAAATTAAGGTATTATGGAAAACATAGTTTAAATTGTTGTGAATGTAAAAATATTTATTTATGATTGATGTCATGCATCCTGATAATATAATGCCTACAATTAATGTAATACAATTAATGTAAGGTACCTATCTTTAGAGATTTCATAATGATTCTGTAAAAAATGAAAGATGATGTAAATATGAACATAATTTTCAATTGTTAATAAAATAGCTAAAACTACTTTTGATTTAAAAGACCTTAATTTATTGTCCGTTACGAAATAAAGTCCTTGACCTACGTTTCTATTTCAAATAAACTTTTATGAGAACCGGTTTTATTTCCACTAATTAAGCTACCTATTTTATGATTATCATGAAACCTATTTTCTAATTAGACTAACCTTTAAAATTGCACATGAATCATAGTTTAACAATTTTGTTCATATCACTATAAAAATCCTTAAAAATATTTTTACAAACGATAATGTGATATAGATTTTTAACTTGAAGATTTTGTTGTAATTTCTGAAATGACAATAGAGACGTACGAATCTGCGCCACCGTTTTTGGTTGATATCCCAAAGACCAGTAATAAGCATTTTGCTTCTATTTCTATCAATCGTACCGCCAGAGAGTGGAACTCCTTGCCCGAGGCTGTTTCCTGATAGATACAATCTAGGGGCCTTCAAGACTTGTACTATTAGTTATTCTGTGCTTCAAGTCGCGTTTCATCGTAGATCGCAACATCGCTTACCATCAGGCGTGATAGCCGTCAAGCACTTGTCTATCTCTAATAAAAAATGATTTTTAATAATATCCTTATTAAAAAAATTGTATCACCACTCTCAGTTGACACATTTTTTTCTTAACTAATATTGTGTTGTGATCCTAACTCAACATAATGCTCTACTCATTCATGTTGAGAACTACCACGAACTTGTATTAAAAATTTTTAATATGCACAGAATTTATAATAGTGCTCAAGACATGTTAAATTATGTCGTACAATTTGCTGTGCTATAATTTCCCATAACCGTTAGTAATTTTGTCTCATTTAGCAGTACCAATACTTCGTAAGTGCAAACTCTTGCAAAATACGTAGGACAGGTAATCTTCAGTTCGAGGCAAATATCGTTGAAAATAATTGCATAATTGCTGTAGGTATGCCATCATATCATTACTTCAATCAATATGATCTTTATTAGTAAAGTCCGTTAATTTTTAGGATAATATTTAAGACTTTTTTACCGTTATCAAATTATCTGGTTTTTAAGTTATAGAAAGGTCATTGGGCATATTTGACCTGCTTGACGAAAGTTCGCGTACAGAAACCAAAGCAGTTTTAAATTGAAGAATTCAGTCTCACTTTTCAAAATTTGTATGTATTATTTTTTATGTATCGACCGGCAGAAAAAAAATATTTTACAGTATGTGTGCGAGTACCTATAATATATGTATGATGTTATTAAACTTTTGTTAATAAAAAAGTTTTTACTTTCAGCATAGTGAAAATGTGTGGTACAAGCATAATAAACGTTTGTATTGTCTTTATTTTATTTTATTTATTATTGAAATGATATGATATAATGATAAAAAATGAAACATGGCCTGCAAGAATGCGACCCATATCACTGAGGAGCAGATACATTTATCTACATATCTAGCCCCATTTCGTTTGTGTACGCCATAGGTCAAACGTCTGAATAAAATGCCCATTGACCTTTTATGCATTTTCTACCAATCAACGATTAAAGATCACATCAAATCTTCATTATGAAATTATTGACGTATCAAAAAGTAACTAACTAGTGAAATACTCGTCGGGTCGAGTCGAGTATGGTTCGGTTCCTCTGATAGTACGGAAAAATATAATTGTACAAAATAGTTATTTCGCAGATTTACTACTAAACCTATACCACCCTGTACCTTCAAATCCGGAAAAGTCACTGATATTGCCGATATGCTCTGTGATTTCTTAGCAAGACATAACGTAATATCAACAAACTACAAATTGGTTAACACGACCTTGAGCGGTTCTCACACACTATCACTGGCGTTGCCTATGATTTTATACAACAACTTTGAAGAGAACGTGTAGGCGAAAAAACTATTCTTCGTAATTACTAAGTTAAACGTGGAATAGACAGGCCTAGCTTTTCATCTAATTTCGCTGGATTCCGGAGGTATCGACTAAGAACTGACGGAAAAGAGGTGAACGGAGATTAGAGAATCGATTTAAAACTACCCAAAAAAACCTACCAAGCACGCGCTCACTAGACATGAAATAAAACACTTTTTAACGGATACTAGCGCGATTTTATTAAAGTACTTTAATAATTAGTTGGTATTTGGTTTGATTTTTTATTTTCCCGACGTTTCGGCACCTAGTATCCGTTAAAAAGTGTTTTATTTCATTTTAAGCAAAAGAACGCAGTGTTTTTTAAATGATTAGTCTAACACTTGTACTATTAGCTATTCGTGGTCTAACTTTAGCATAACTACATACTAATTCCCCTAGAAAGGATCTTTGACGACTTTTCCTTACTTATTTAACAAACATAAACTATTTAATTTTGCATTTAAAAAAAAAATGATTGACATTAATTTTTAAAATAGAGCGATAGTATCGTAGTTTATGAAATTATTGTGGTAATATTATAATGTCATTCATTACTTATTTTGTGTCATATTAATCATTTTTATTAACTAATGATAAACTCATTTGAGGTGTTACACGTTATAGTGTCTAATGGTTGAAAGTTACTTATAATTTATTAGTGGCCTTGTAATAAAGGACATGCACTGTGCATTACTGTTTATTACAGTAATCTTATATCATTAACTTTAAATTATGGATCTAATATGTTCATAAGCGTGAGGTTTTCGGCAAATGCATTGGTAATTATGATGAATCATGTACAATTTTAATTTTCTATGCTATATAATTATTATTATGAGACGAAAAACTAGCTTTAATTATATTACTTATATATATTTTTATTTATCGATTCCTTATGAGTACTTACATGTTTCTACTATGAATATAAGAGTTAAAAGACTAACACCCATTTGCACTAAACTTAAGAAACCTTCATAGTACAGTCGCCCGAGTTACATTTAAATCACGATAAAGGTTACCGTTTGCCTTCGTGATATAGTTATTTATTACGCCATTGTAGATATTAAAACCCAAATTTTACATATGGCAACCCGCCGTAACCTATTTTTATGGATCTCCAATTTTTTTTATTTTTGAGGTTTACCACATAGTTTGGCTATTATCGTATTCTACAGCTTTGTTCGATTGCCACAAAAAATAGTAAGACAATGGAAAGTGGCCATACACAGATTTAACACCAGATGAAAATGGTTGGATTATAGCTGGTCTTAAATCTGTGTATGGTCACTTTCCATTCAGTGGCAATCAAACAAAGCTGTAGAACACGACAATAGCCAAATTATGTGGAAAAATAAATAAAAAAACACTTTTGGAGATCCATAAAAATAGGATACGGCGGTTTGCTATCTGTAAAACTTGGGTTTTAGTATCTACAATGGCGTAATAAATAACTATATCACGAAGGCAAACGGTAACCTTTTTCGTGATTAAAATGTATTACGGGCGACTGTACTATCAACTCGATCAAATTAAAACAGTATCATGAGTCATGAGACTCTTGAACTTACATGTCATGCAGCTGTCATTCGCCTGATTATATTGGTCGAGTTGATAGTTTAGTGCAAACGGGTGTAAGAGTCCCAGATTTCTCAGAATCATAACCTCATTTTTTTAAACCTTTAAGTATTCAAAATGGTATTCTTAAGTAATAACTTTCTTCAAGAGCTTTATTATTTAACCAGTAAACTGGTTGTTATATAACCCCATGGGTTCAAATAACGAGCCTTATTATTTTCATCTTGACCCTGTGACATCATTGCGAGGCGACGTCACGCACGCAGTCGCAATAAGGTACTACAATAAAACGACGATGCAGTGACAGTGTTACAATGATGCAATCAATAATGAAGAATATATCAATTTGGAATGCAAATAAACAATTGTATTATAGTCTCCTAGGGAAGTTTTCCTGTAACTATAACGGTTAAGGTACCTGCCCTTAATGTACCGTAGGTACTCAGAAATCTTAAAAAAGGAAGGATCTCAATATTGACGAAGAACTTAAGCTTTCCTACTTTTTGGGCTAACAGGTAAAAGAAGTTAGTTCTTTTGATTTTGAGACGATAACTCATATAGTATAGCCGACATATTCGTATAAAGTCTAATATGGAGTCGATGGTGATTTGGATTGCTGTTCATTTGAATACCCATTGCTTGGTAATTTTGCTGTCACTATGTCATCCCTTAAAGGGAATTTCTTGTATTTTTGACGTCTCTCCATATAACACCAGTAATAAATTCAATAGAATCTTTACCAAGATATAACAATAAATGCTACGATATGGGAACTCCGCATTGAATAGAGCCGCACGGGACCTCATTCGCACACTTTGACACAAATCGTACAACTCTACATCCAATCAACTTTAACAAAAACAAATAGAACTATACTTATATACTTTAGCATTGTTCTGTATGGCCTTACTGTGCATTTAGACAGCACTTTATAACTTAGATAATGACCGGAAAAGATTTGTAGAAAAAGAAACATATTTATTTTAATTCTTTCCGATGTTTTTCGACTTTTTAACCCGAGACTCAAAGGTGCTATGATAATTGGACAGCGAGGGTGTATTTTGCTAGTACGTACGAACACCTACGTAGATAGGTCGCGGGAAGCCGCTGGATGCGGGCAGTGCAGGACCGATCGTTGTGGAGAACCTTGGGAGATGCCTATACCCAGCAGTGGGTCTAGTATGATGATGAATTGTTATAGTTATAGGTGATGTAAAATGCCTCATTCATATTTCTTATCGAGGAAATACTCTTTTTTTAAAACTACGACTAAGAAGTTGCTAATTATTGGGGTGCCATAATCTGAGTGTGAGTCCGAGTGAAAATAATATTGAAAATCAAACGAAATCGAACTAGACTTAGGCTCCGTTATGCGAAATCATTTGTCTCTGTCTTTTTCTTTACGTGTAAAGAGTATGTAATATAACCTCACTTCTGCATTTTTTCGGTGTTTTTCGTTGTTTTTTCATCATTATCTTTAGCACAATTATCTTTCTTGAAAAACAGTTATTGGGGCAACTACGCAGTACGTTAAAGTGTATTTTGATGTAGGATTCAATACGTTTACGCTATTAATTATACCAAAAATATGGCCCGCGACAAGCGCTTTTGATGATATTCAGATTTTTTTACAATCATCTGTGAGGTTTAATACGCAATTTAATGTTTGTAGCAACTAGGTAAACTCTTTAGCTTGTCGTATATTTTTTTGGTGGCTACAAGTTTACGTTTTCTATATAAAGATATGGCCCGCGCAAACCATGTTTTCCTATTACCGCCCCTTAAAACAACAAAAGCAATGCAGCGAGATGGCACTGCGCACGTAAGCCACCGGGATGTCGCAATGATTACGTGACGACCCCACCGACATCAGACGCCTGGTAGACCCATGCGATCCACCAGTGAACCACGAAACAGATGTTTAACACAATGGCATAGAATTACTTTTCAAATAAGACGGATTAACTCAAGAGGATAACGTATGTCTAACTTACACATTGTTCGTTATAGTGTGCCTTTAATTTCGAAAGAGTTCAAATATATCGGCTGGTAATAGTTGGTGAATGAATTAGAAAATCCATAGAATGACACAGCCTAATGATTGCTCCTTCTCAGTAGAAGGATAGTCACACTAACCAAAACTAAGCTGTGTCATTAGGCTGTGTCATTCTATGGATTTTCTTATTGATTCACCAACTATTACCAGCCGCTATATTAAGTTTATATTTAAATTATTATTGCCGCTTTATTAAGTTAATATTTAAATTATTATCCACCTATTCCGATAGGGTGGCTGACTAGCTGAAAATTTTACCCTAAATTGGATTGGAAGGATTAAAAATTGCTTCGTCTCATTTCTGTTTTAATTATTGGTGAAAACAGTTAACAGTTTTACTTTGTGATGTGCTTCATGCTTTTCATAACTAGATCAAGGTGAAGTAGGTACCCTGATTTTGATTTCATGGCGCTTGTTAAAAGTGCAATATTATTAATGGTAGATTTTTTCATTACGATCAGCCAATCAGCCATAGGACGACTAAATTTTTGGATAGCTTTAACAAGCTTGTTTTTTACAGGTCCAAGTAAAATATAAAATTTTATGTCCCTTGGACCGTCCAAAGGGCAGTAGACCTTAATATTTGACATTAATTTCAACAGCCTGTACTCTTTCTTAAGAAAAATGGTTTCGATAAAGAGACAGAAGGACAACGATAATGATTACCGCCTCTGTGCTCTAGTAGTTCACCCACCCGTCTAAGACTCTGCGTCTTACACAGGACCTGCCCCGGAACCCTGTCCCGGGTTCGATTCCCAGGGGGGATACAATTTTTACTCGGTTGTAGGGCTTATTTTAAGTCCGCCTGACTAGCTAAGTAGCTACCACCATCTTACCTAAGTCTGACGCCATAACAACAATTTAAAAATTGTTGTGTAGCGGCAGTTAGAGGTAAGATAGCCAGCAGTTCCTCAGTGTTGAGGATTCCGGGTGCAGTGCGCTTCCACCTTCAGCCTTATCGTCACTTAATAACAGGTCAGGTGAAGGCCAAGCACTACCCCGTTGTCCATAAAAATATATACCTATTTTTTTCCTTTTGAGCTACATAATTTTGAAATTAAATTCAAAGCATGATTTTAAATTTAAAAACACGTAAGAATTGGGATGTTGACTAATAAATAAAATAACGAAATACTAATAAAAATCGTAAACATATTAAACTTTTAGAGTAGCTTGTATACCTCTTGGTTTTATATATTGCATATTATTTGTTTTATGACCCTTCAAAGTTGGGTGGACAAGTCCATTTAAAAAGTATATATTTTTTTAAATAAATGATACCTTTAATTAGTTCGTAAAATGTATAGCAAATTTGTCTAAGAAACCATTTTGATAAACACAATATTTAATATAGCTGCCAAACAAATTTCCTACGCGTTGCATACAAACTACTGAGGCGTGACGTCATAACTCAGTAGCCGTTAGTATGGAGTGTTTTTGAGCGAGTCCATTTGTGTGCATTTCACACTGTGATATCTCGGGCAGTTTTCAAGCTAGCGAAATAATTATTTTACCAATGTTTCTTTTTTTGAGAGGTAATTTATATAATATAAAATAAAAAAAGTTGTCAACATCCGAATTCCGGAAGCATTTGCTATTAAAACTAAACATGTATTGTTTTCCTTTTATGGATCAAAGTTGAAGCAATCAACCAATAACGTTGTAAAATTGGTAAATTAGATATTTTATTACTTCAAAGTGGATCATAAGTTTGAAGCGGCTATTTCACTTCGCAATTTCGGAGTTATTGTTTCACAGTGATTCACTTTTGATATAAACACCATTTCAGATTTCAGAATCGTACATTATTAACATATTGTATAATAAATTGGACTGCAAAATTCTCAAAAAATCTTGACTGCTATTATACAATTAATAATAGTGACCTGTTTGAAAATGTTAAAGCAAAAGGTGCCCGAAAATCTCTTACATTATGTAATTTCAAGAAGCGCTCATGGCGGAACTTGACAGACTGATCGTACTCGATCACGTTTGTTAAGCAACGCTCGGTCCGGTCAGGTGTCGGATGGGTGACCGTTAAGTGGCATTACAACTGAGCGCTTCTGTTCTTCGGAGGGCACGTCAAACCGTCAGTCCAGTCGTTAAGCCAAGCCTTACAGGGGCCTGATAAATTCTAACTCCAGAGGTGGCCACTATTCTTCATTCGATAAGAAGAAGAAGATTATGTCATTTATTTTTACACAGTTTCTTAAAACTTAATACCGAGAGTTGGACCTTAAGAATTATTCAAGGGTTAAAAATTTGCTGAAAAAGCAATTAACCCCCCGTTTCAGAAATACTTTATCGGAGCTTTAAATTTATCGGATAGGGTTCACATTATCTGGTTTAAAGTAATAAAATTTACTTTAAATCAGATACTGTGGACACCTCCGATAAAGGACCTCAGAAATCGGGAATTAGTTCTATTACACCTATGTTAGCTTTACATTTAGAAAACACTATCTTTTTCCGAAACAAAACAATAACGATTTTTTTTACGAATGTATCGACCGTAGTTTGGATGTTTGTTACTCAATCACGCAAAAAAACCCGCTGAGCGGATTTAGATAAAATTTGGCACACATTCATCAATGTCTCATTTTCCCGTACCTCATAAGGCACTTTTGTCCTCGTCAAAGAATCCCTGGGGATTTTTCAAATGTTAAGCGAAGCCACGTTCAGAAGCTGGTAAAGAATAATCGTATTCTGGGTGAAACTAAAATGTTACATATCTTTTCCAACTCAACTTTCCTGCTGATAGCTTGCTTAAGGTTTTTGTTAAATTAAATTAATTTAGATACGACCGACGATTTAGACCGATTTAGATACGTACGGCTATGAAAAATATCAATTATATTAATTTATATTTAACACCTTGTAGGTCCCCGATTGTCCATTCTGATCTGTCACGAGAACAAGTTGATGACATGACCGCCTGTCCACTGCAAACCCGTCACGTCCCGTCATCTTGTTCGATCTCATAAAAACATCTCGATCTCGTCTCGTGACGGCTCAGTTTGGGCGGTCGTGGGCAAACGGCATCAACGATATCTCATAAATTTAAGATTATACTAAACCTGACTAATAATATTAAGCTGGTGCAACTTAATTTATTCCTATTGTTAAATTCTTATGATGACCATTCAGTAGCCTTGACATAATGATTCAGTAACTCACTGTTAAAACTCTTGCTTAATGCCGTAGATTTTTCCCACGTACAATTTATTTGTGCTGAAATTATATTTAGGCAGCAAATGAAAATATTTATACGAAGACTAGGTTTCGAACTGGAATAAATCTTAAAAATACTTTTAATAAAAATTTATCATAAAGGCAAAATTAAGGCAACGTTATATATTTTGATGAGTTCTTGAGTTTTGATGATTTCTTGATAAAATTGATATTTTGGAAACAAATCAGAGTCATTTCATATTAATTAGATACTTGGGTATTTACTACTAATTTAATTAAAATGATTATCTTTGTGGTTCCAGGAGAAAAGCATGCTCTAAGTCACCATGGGTATACTGACCATCGTCACAACGGCTGCCAAGTCAGCTTTGACTATAGCCGGAATCAGCAAGCTCACCTTCATCCCAATAATGTTAGCAGCCATGGCCTATTTCAACTACGATATGCTGGACCCAGAAAACCGCCCTTTTAACGAGAAGCACCTTCGAGAGAAGTACGACTTCGTCATCATCGGCGGAGGATCAGCAGGATCTGTGCTGGCTAACAGATTGACTGAAGTTGAAGGTTGGAATGTGCTGCTATTGGAAGCTGGAGGCCATGAGACTGAGATCAGCGATGTCCCGTTGCTGTCATTGTATTTGCACAAGAGCAAACTTGATTGGAAGTATAGGTATATTTATTATTTGTTTTCGACTAGCTGTACTCGACATGTGTTGCATGTGTCGTAGGATAATTGTACAAACAGGATTTTTACAAAAATCCTAGTATGATTGTAAAATACCGGATGATTATAATCTAAGACAGATTTTTGCAATCATCCGAGTAATGTTTAGGATTTTTACAAAAATCCGGCGTATCTTAGGTAAATCGCGAATCACCATCTTTTTGTGCGCGCTGATTGGCTGACGTCATCGTTATTGACTGACGGATGCTCTGATTGGCAATTTGTTATTGATCTGATTATCCTTACTAATATTATAAATGCGAAAGTCCGTTTGTTTGTTTGTTTGTTTGTTTGTTTGTTTGTTTGTTTGTTTGTTTGTTTGTTTGTTTGTTTGTTTGTTACGCCTTCACGTCCTAACTACTGAACCGACCATCATGAAATTTTGCATACACGTTGTCAGGGGTACAGAAAAGGACATAGGGTACCTTTCATTCCGAAAAAAGTATTGTTCCCGAGGGATAGCAAAAAACCTTTCCACGCAGACGAAGTCGCGGGCGGCCGCTAGTTGTTAAATATTTCTCTAGTGTTTTGTATAAATTTTACGTTTTTTATTTTAAAAAATCTGAGTGCTCACATGAATCAAGAGACATTTGAGTGAATTGGATGTTATACAAGTGCCAGGCTCCATCAATGCAGACAATTTAGAGGTTATATTTTAAAAATAACATTTCTATACAGAGTTAAGAAAGTTCTATAGCACTTGTCAATATTGTTGTGCAAAACCTAAATGGCCTTTCGAGTTAAGTAATTAGTGCTCTTAAAACTTCAATTGAAGAATGAAATTCGGCAAAATTACGAAATAACCCCAAAACCCAACAGCAATATGTTCTGACCAATCAGACTGAAGTTGTTATAAACCGTCTCTTAGATTATCCAATCAGCATTTAAGTTCATGATTTTCCTAAACATACTAGGACTTTTACAAAGATCCTAAAAATTACTCGGACGATTGTGAAAATTCATCTTAGATTTCAATTATCCGGTTCTTTACAATCATCCTAGGATTTTTGTAAAGATCCGGGATTATCCTACGACACATGCAATGTCACGTATATTTTATACGTGGTTACCATTATACTATTTGGTTTAGTAAAAGGACATACATGTGAAAGTTAATTTTTGTTTACTAAGAAGACTTATTGTTGTAGGTAATTCTTCAAACGTGTCAAATCAATGGGCATTGTGTTTTTATGCTGCAAGCCACAATGCAAAAAAAAATCGGAAGACTAAGTTTTTATTGTTTTGTTAGACAGTATTTAATTCATAAAACTTACTACATTAAACTGACAAATATCACCTTGTAAGAAATAATGTGTTGTTATTTGTCAGTTATTTCTAAGTGATGAAGGGAATGCAAAGTCAAAACCCATGAATTATATAACATAATATTCATATAATAATGTTTGCAAAATAGGCAAAGGGCAAATACAACATTATGTTGTTTAACTGTTCAACTTAAATTTTGTTTGTTTTAGTTTTCTGGTAACAAAACTATTATATTACTTACCAACGACATAAAGTATTACTGTTAACTTAAGGGAAACCTATTATTGGCTATACTAACTAACATGTAGGTACCTAATGTTAAGTAGTTTTGTTAATAAGCTGTTGGTTTTCGTAATAAAGTAAATAAAATAACCATTTTCCAGGACGCAACCACAAGACACGGCATGTCAAGCGATGATCGATAAGCGCTGCGGTTGGACAAAAGGCAAAGTCCTTGGAGGTTCATCTGTCCTGAACACGATGCTCTACATCCGAGGCAACAAACGAGACTTCGACCAGTGGGAGGCGACGGGGAACCCTGGCTGGGGATATGAAGATGTGCTGCCTTACTTCAAGAAGTCTCAAGACCAAAGAAACCCCTACTTAGCTAAAGACACCAGGCACCACGCTACAGGTTTGTAAATTAATTTTTTTATGGATCCATTTTATCAACCAATTTTTTCGGTGCTATAATTTTTTTTATGATGAGAAGCTGAGTAATTGTGAGTTAAAATGACGACAGTCGATGTTCTTGTTTTTAATAAGTTTTCTATTATTTTCAGGTGGATATTTGACAGTTCAAGACTCACCTTACAATACACCCATTGGAGCGGCTTTTCTACAAGCAGGAGAAGAGATGGGCTATGATATTTTGGATGTCAATGGCGCCCAGCAGACGGGTTTCGCTTGGTATCAGTTCACCATTCGAAGAGGAACCAGATGTTCCGCGGCTAAAGCTTTTCTACGGCCCGTAAGGTTGAGGCAGAATCTCCACATTGCTTTGTTCTCACACGTCACTAAAGTTCTCATTGATAAAGAAACTAAACGAGCATACGGTGTCGAATTTATTAGAGATGGCATGCATCAAGTTGTCTACGCAGACAAAGAAGTAATATTATCAGCTGGAGCAATCGGTTCTCCTCAACTGCTGCTATTATCTGGTGTAGGCCCAGCAGACCATTTGAAAGAAGTAGGTGTTGATGTAATACAAGATTCTCCTGGTGTCGGCAAAAACCTACAGGATCATATAGCAGTGGGTGGACTGGTATTCCAAATTGACTATCCTATTAGTATAGTGATGAATAGGTTGGTAAACATTAATTCAGCTTTACGATATGCGGTAACAGAAGACGGTCCTTTAACTTCAAGTATTGGGTTAGAAGTAGTTGCTTTTATTAATACCAAATATGCGAACGCGTCTGATGACTGGCCCGATATAGAATTCATGATGACGTCATGTTCCACCCCATCCGATGGCGGCACACAAGTAAGAAAAGCCCACGGTCTTACTGATGACTTTTACAATGAAGTGTTTGGAGAAATCACAAACAAAGATGTGTTTGGTATTTTCCCTATGATGCTTCGTCCGAAGAGCCGAGGTTTTATAAAACTTCAATCGAATAATCCGTTGGATTACCCCATCATGGTGCACAACTACCTTACGCATCCTGATGACGTGGGAGTTTTGAGAGAGGGAGTGAAAGCTGCGGTCGCAGTAGGAGAGACTCAAGCAATGAAGCGATTTGGTGCTCGATTTCATAACAAACCTCTCCCGAATTGCAAGCATTTGCCTTTATATACCGATGACTATTGGGATTGTTTGATCCGTCAGTACACCATGACGATATACCATCTTTCTGGGACGACAAAAATGGGTCCTTCTAGTGATCCAATGGCAGTTATAGACCCTCAGCTACGGGTGTATGGTGTAGAAGGTTTGAGAGTTATAGATGCGAGCATGATGCCTACGATCACCAATGGCAACATAAATGCCCCCGTCATGATGATTGCTGAAAAAGGCGCTGATTTGATAAAAGAAACTTGGTTGACGAGTAAGAAGAGAAAGCGCAGATCTTTGAAATGTTCAAAATTGGATATGTTAAGTAAAAACAAGAGTGAAAACTTATGTAGTGGAAGGTGACGTAATATTAAAACCACTTTACCTAGGCCATAATATTCTTTGAATATTTTTAAAAATAAGCTCGAAGTAGAAACTATTTTAAGGATATGTCCTTAAATATTAATTCTTAGATTTTTTCTACTTCAAGCTTTTTTTTGCTCATTATAATGGTCCACTAATGTAAAGTTACCAATCTAGTCGTTAGTCACAAAATCAATCAAATTCAAGAAGCCGGGATGACAGGACTCGTCT
Organism: Agriphila geniculea; assembly: GCA_943789525.1. NCBI lineage: Eukaryota > Metazoa > Arthropoda > Insecta > Lepidoptera > Crambidae > Agriphila > Agriphila geniculea. The sequence goes on from OX038889.1 coordinate 10,194,351, forward strand.
AATTTCTTCAGCAAGTTTTTTAATTAATTTTAATACGCACTGCTCTTTTATTGAAAAAGTTTGCATAAGCAGTCAACAACTAACATATAGCTGGGATTGAACCTGGGATCTCAAAGATGACAATGCTATGTTTAACCACACACACAAGCAACAAAATTTGTAATTTGACTCAATGTTTTTGCACGATATGACAGTACTAGCGGCCGCCCGCGGTTTCACCCGCGTGGTTTCCGTTCCCGTGGGAATATGGGGATAAAAAGTATTCTATATTTTAATCTAGGCTATCTACTATCTGTGTGCCAAATTTCAACCAAATCCGTTCAGTAGTTTTTGCGTGATTGAGGAACAAACATCCAAACATCCAAACCCACAAACTTTCACATTTATAATATTAGTAGGATGATATTAATTGAAAAACTTTAACTTAGCATAGATTATATTACGACGAAGTATAGCTTCGTCTTTTAGTATGAGAATTAAGTAAATATACAGGGTTATTTGTAAAACACCAACAACCTCGCAGGACTTTGTTCTACGACTTCTCCGAAAACCGACAAAAAAAAATTTCACTCTCCATACAAATGTCCCGAACAGCTGATCGAGTTTTGTATGAAATGACGATATTATTTTTCTGTTTTCGGAAAAGTCGTAGTTAAAACAAATGTTGTTTATGATGTTAGTAATCTATTCCTGCGAGGTTGTTAGTGTTTTACAAATAACCCTGTATATAATAGTGGAACCAAATTTTGTAACAATACTTGAAACAGGTGCTACTGTTGCTAAAACTGAACAACGTTCTCCAAGGAACATAGGTGGAAAACGAAAAAAAAATACTCCCATTCAAAATGTATTTATTGGTCACCTGATCGACTTAGTATGAAAATGCGAAAAAAAAAACGGTTTTCGACCAGGGACCCTATTTTTGAATCGCTCGGCAGGCGTCGAGCGCTCTTTCGACTGATTTTCGTTCATATGACTCAAAACAATAGGATGTCGAACGAAAATCAGTAGAAACGAGCGCTCGACTGGAGACGAGCGATTCAAAAATAGGGCCCCTGTTTCTTGAAGAAAGTGTTTATTTTAAGCAACACTATCACGTGTTTCAGTATTAATACATAATTCGGTTCCACCTTATACAACGTGTTACAAAAATTACCCTAATGCCGAATAGGGTAGATAGGGACCATCAAACTGAACAACTTTTACTATGGCTGAAATCGCAATATCAGAGTTTGTTCAGTTTGATGGTCCCTATCTACCCTATTCGGCATTAGGGGTATTTTTGTAACACTTTGTATATTTAAGTAAGTTATTAATTTTTTAGTTTTATAAATGTTGTTGTAAATAATGTAAATATGTATTACAAAATACAGTGCGTCAAGTGATAGGAAATGAACTAATTTTGACAGATAACAAGGCCTTGTTTTAAAGGTCATTTTTCAATGGGGAAGGCAACTGTCAAAATGGCGCTGCGTACGCTTGTTCCACGAGAGCTATGAAAACAAAGGACTTTACATAAAAATATCGTTTTTTTAGCTTTAAACTGATTAAATTCTGTGTAAAAGGCTTTAAAAATGTTGGCACTTACAAATTTCCGAAAAATCTGGATATGGAAAAAATGGATAAATTTTGTAAAAATAAAAACGTCTTAATTTGGCTTTCAACTTCGGCATTTGCCTCGTAGAATTGTCTTTTATATCCATTTTGGGTCAATGGGCCTTTTTCGGTAAAAAATACCACAAAATAAATACCTATGTTCCTATACATTTTGTTCTGAACGTCTACTTAACTGTCTTGGGAACAAGCGTACGCAGCGACATCTACAATTAGCTTTGCGTTGCCAATTAAATAATTTTACAGCGATAGAGTATTTAGTGATTTAACAAATTGCATTCTATGAACGTTTGTACAGTAGTAATATTACCTATGCGTCGAGTTAGTAAACGATACCAAATCTGTAAAGCTACTTAAGAATAATAGTTTTTTTATTATAGTGATCATAATATAGTATTCATTTAAATTGTTTTACAACCTATAAGCTTGTAACTTGACCCTAGTATTAAATGTGGAATAAAGTTAGACTTAGTTTAAAACGAATGCTGTCTATGGCTTTCAATAAAAAAGTGACAGTATCAACTTAAGTCTCCATAAAAAATACGTAATGGGGAAATAGAGGGAAATAGTCACAATAATAAGTGATACATTAATTCCTTTTCCTGTCTACAATGTTGTTTTTTTTATGAATACAACAATGTTGTGTATTTAATAAAATAAAAATACATGTAGTTTTTTATTTACCCATCGGTGACTTATGTTTACTTAATTATTAGCTAGACTTTATATTTATTGCAACCATCAAAGACAATTAGATTGATATTGTCTTTATTCAAAAAACAACTGGAACACACAAAAAAACCGGCCAAGTGCGAGTCGGGCCACGCGCCATAGGGTTCCGTAGTTACCTTATACCATACCATATTTAATACCACCTATCATTTTTCGTCTGCAAAAATAACTTTGTTTTTCACAGTGTTGGTATGAATGACAAAGTTATATTTGCGGTTTTGGAAAATGTGCTATATCTCGAAAACTGATTACTATGTCTCGTTCAAACCAATTTTGGTTGAAAGTGTTTATTAAGATCTACAGCATATATTTTTTTTAGATTTTTCACTCTCTTATTTCAAAAGTTAAAGGGGGGGGGACACACATTTTACCACTTTGGCGGTGTATATCTTTCAAACGGTTGACTTTGAGAAAAAGTTGTCTTTGAAACCTTAATGTCATTTTTAAAGACCTATCTATAGACACCCAACACGTGTTAGTTTGAAGAAAAAATTTCAGTTCCATGTATGGGGAGCCCCCCCTTAATCTTTTATTTTTCTTATTTTTGTATGAAATTCGTTAAGCGGTTAACAGAATACATCTACCTACCAAGTTTCAACTGTGTAGTCTTAATACTTTCGGAATAAAATGGCTGTGACATACGGACAGACAGACAGACAGACATGACGAATCTATAAGGGTTCCGTTTTTTGCCATTTAGGCTACGGAACCCTAAAAATACAGAATGTAAATGTTGCCTTATTAATAAACGAAGAATGAGTTTACACCTTAGTTTAATAAAAAAAAGTTTGTTTAGGAATATGACGCTTTGAGGCGTCAAACCGTCAAACGTAGTAGCAATAATATTGCTAAGCAATATTATTGGTTAAACTAGCAGTATTATTGCTTAAACTAGCAATACTATTGGTTAAACTAAGTGTAAACGTATTCTTAGTTTATTAATATTAATAAATGCAAAACGGTCCTCTTACTTTAGTATTGTTTAAGGCGGTTGTATGACCGAAAGTGGCGCCCTCAGAGGTTTTCATTTAATAAGTTATTAATAGAAAAAGATTTTAATAATGTTTATCGTGGAGATTTTAAGGCGCATGGTCTATTATTTTTAGAAGGTATCACTACATGCCCTCGTAGTCAAAGCAAAGCAAATGTGTCATAGCAAATGTGTCAAAAACGGACACTTTTAGCAGTTTTTCTATCTACTTCTAGCAGTGACTACTGGGGAATGTAACGATACCGTATAAAAATAATAGACGTAGGCCCTAAAATCTCCACGATAGGGAATTCGATCCCGGGATTTTACATAGGGATCAATCCCGGGATTGCCTATGTAAAAATCTCGGGATCGAATTCCCCACTCCACGATAAACATTATTAAAATTGTGTATTAGAATTATAATATTAAATAAAATTCAGCGCGGCGCCACTTTCGCACCTTAAGGAATTTTTGTTAAATTACATACTGATCAGAGTAATATTTTCTAATAAAAGAATTACAAAAGTATTTGTGCATTGTGCCTTTTATCAATCTTTCTTACGGTTGTGTTTTTTCCAATACTGAAAAATAATTAACATATCCGATAATTAAATGCTAACTACTCTATTTCCGCGAGTATTATCTACTAGTAGATACTTACTGAGATAAACCCTTTTACAAACTGGTACTATACATTAAAATAAAGCATTTGATTTTTAATTGTGGCGTTTTGAGTTCTAGGAGGGTGAAAAATTATTCAATCTTTCTCTGCGAAGCTAAAGCTAGTGATGCGTTCGTTTGCTGCAAAAAGGCGCCATCTACTGTTAAAGTAAAGTAACTGTATAAACAAAATGTTAAAGACTTTACTATGCTTTCAATGTTACCAGAAAATGCTAGTGATTTACTACAGATGGCTTGTTTATGTTTTATAAAGTACTTAATGGTAAATGTGAGATTTTCGTGCGAATGTAATAAAAAAATCAGGCCATAAAGTACAGCATAACCACACAATATTATAATAGTACTAACTAAACGTGCATAACGAAGGGTCAAGAATGATATTCAAAAGTGACAAACCTTTTGTTTTGCTGTCAAAATGACATTCCAAACTCACACCCTTAAAAAAAGAGCATCAGGCCCTTTTGACATACCAACCTGTCCGCCATTTTGAAAAAAGTCGGTTTTGGAAGCCTGTGATAAAAGTGGTGTCAGTCAATAGAATAAATCATTACAAATAAAAAAAATAATAAGTAAAAAACTTTCGTCGTTAAACAATAATAAGTAAAAAAATTACAATGTCGTAGTAGCCCAGCTTGCTGTTGACTGTACCAAAAGTAATAAAATAATAAACAAAACATTAATATATCATATAATTAATAATTATTATAAGGCAATACGGCAAAAAAATGTATGTTTCGAGCATTATTTGTCCCACAAGTCACCAAAAATACATAATTTCATTATTGTCTTTTTTCAACTTCAAACTCAAATATCTCAGTAAGTATATCACTTACGAGATTTTTTGACTTTTCAGTTTTGTTTATAATAAATTATTCTATCGACTGACACCACTTTTAACACAAGCCTCCAAAACCGACTTTTTTCAAAATGGCGGATAGGTAGGTATGCCAGTCTTCATACATAAATGTCCAAAGCCTAAATGTGGTATTGTCACAGGAGTAAAGAACGTTTCTTTACTCCCGTGGTATTGTGTCACTAATTTATTAGTTAAATCGCAAATGATGAAATAATTAAAATATCACCCATTAAACCGAATGGTACTCATATCTTCTCAATTTCCGACTTGCATCTCATTTGCAATCAATGCAGGAAAATGTTGAGCTGTGTCAACAACACCAAGGGTGTTGTTTCAATCAAAAATGGATCTTATTTCTTTGATTTAAAGTCTATTTGTTATGTTATTAAATGTTACCTAACTTAGAATCTTCTGGAACAATGCTCCGTGCATTACTGCTTGGTCATTTTATCACATTGCTAACGAAAATGTGACATTATGCAATGTTCTTGTAGGTTCTTATTTAGATGACCAGTTAGACTAAATAATATTTGAACACAAGGCTTGCATGTAATGAGTTTTAGTATTAATTTTAGCTGGTAAGAAACAAAAGAAGTGTATTCTTTTGTTTCTTACCAGCTAAAATTAATGAGATATTTTTTAGTCATAGGAAAGACTCAAAATAATAGCTAAGCAATTGAAAATCCAACATTGGCAATTTTGTATGCGAATCACCATTTTGGATTACTTTTGGCAGCTAACAAAGAAAGCACTCGGTGTGTAGTGTTAAGAAAATATATTAATGGGTATTTAATCGGGTAACAATAAATTCGCATTTTGGGTATCAAAAATACTGAATACAGCGTACTGAAATACTAAGTGGGCGACGGAGCGAGGGCGACTACAGACAGATATTGAAAATGGGTGACTTTAAAATACAAATTGAGTAACTAGTTATTCAGAACGGAAGACCAAATTACTATTTGGGCGCACACAAAACATTTAAAATTTGGCATATATTTTATTTATAAATAAAGTGACTAGTATCCTAGTCGAGATGACAAAAAACAAACAAACAAGAAAGCAACCTAATAAAAACGTGTTAAAATACCATGTTGGGTTGCTTTAATCAGTTATATAGTTACCTACTTGGTATAATAGTTGCCCACTCAGTATTTTAGTCACCCATTTAGATTATTTGTCACCCACATGTAGTCGCCCGTTTTAAGTTTTTTTTTGTAATCCACTGTTTGTCACCCATTTAGTTATTTCGTCGCCCAAAAATAAATTGCTGCTCGGTTTAGTATTTAAGTATCCCATTAACAGTCGCCTTTAATTATTTCCAGTCACCCAATTAATTAATTCCCTATATTAATTATCTCATCCATTCGTAGTGTTGATTTCGTTTTAATTCTTGAATTATATAGGTGGAGCTAGTTTTCAATATTTAAAAATTCATAAGGTAAAATTTATAATCATATAAATTATAAGTGGTACGAACTACAAAGTTCACAGGGTCCACTAGTATCTAATAATTATCCCTAATAAATAACCCCTTTGCCTACATTGTATTTCCAGCCTCGATTTTGTAACTTCTTTTTTTTTCTAAAGTTATACAATAAAAAAAAAACGCAAAACTACTTAAGTTCTTAGTCACAGTAACAGTTAGGATGCCCCTAACGAATGCGGAAATATTCTCACAATACCTTTAACTACGCGGTCAGCCAAAATGGAAGGAAGTATTTATAGGAAAGGAAGTCAATTTAACATCTTGTGATATTTGACCATTTGACAATCTTTGTTACCCTATAAGAAAAATAATGGAAGGTTCAAATGCAATGAAAATGCATGAAAATAATATTAAACTTTCGGTGACAGATTTTACTTTATTGAAATGAAATGTTTTGTTAATGTCTACATCAAGGGTTTGGAATTAAAAAATACTCGACTTATTTTATTAAATAGTAATTTATTACTTAGTAATTTAAATATTACTTTAAATAATATAAATATTACTAGGTAATGGTAATTTATTAATTGGTAATTTAATAATCTTAAAATTAATGGCAAATATATTAAGATGATAAATATAATGAAAATATTAGAAAAAATCGGCTCACCCGTAGCAACTCAGACGAGACGGGTGAGCCGATTTTTTCTAATATTTTCATTATATTAATCATCTTAATATAAAAATAGCATTGTGAATGCAAAAAAAAATCTAAAAAGGCAAATATATTGTTTTTCCTTCTTTTTTGTGACGACTTTTTAAAGGTTTTTCATCATAAGGACAAGAAACATCTTTCTATTTCTTATGATTAAAAAACTATCTATGATGCCTACTGAACTAACCCAGAACAAAATGTTTGCCATTAATTTTACGACAATTATTGTTACGAAATAGAGGGCAACAGATAAAATAACAGAACTAGTTTAGAAATTCTGCAAAAATTGTAGACCTAGTTTTTACGCAATAAAAAGAAAAGCTATTAGATTTTTTAAAGATAGTCTTCGTATAACTAGGTAACAGCACTAGCAAAACTTAAAGATAAGCAATATTTGTTACAAAATTGACACAACGTTTGTGCCAATAAACACAATGGTAGCCTGGTTCCGTGAGAGGCTCGCAGGGGTTCCGCGAAAATTCAAGAGTTTAGGTATAAAGACAGTCCCGATTTCGATGATATTGCCCCGCGACGATCGATTAGTTTTGTCCAGATTTTTGATGATAACACGCGATCACAATCAAAGTGTTAATAAAAATGGGTCCAAATGTTTAAAAGCATAAAGGACAACATCTTAAATGCCTTATTTTGCGTTGTATCTCGCGCTTTAAGCATACTGCTTTCAAATGCTTATGTTGACCGAGGTTTTCCCATATGACGCTTAAATGTTCTAATGTCAGAAATCGTTGCTCTGTAGATTTAATGAAAGCAAAATTGCAAAGGACATGTCTTGTTCGGAATTCGTAAGTAAATATAAAAATGACGCGCAATTAATGAGAGAGGCCCGTAGTAATAGAAAATTAGCATGAAAACAGAGTCAAAATAAAAATACCTAATACATTAAATCAAAAGTCTTTTTTCCCTTCAGTTAAGTGGTTCTCCTTTTTTTATTTTACTCTTACTTTGCTGACCCGCCCGTTTGTTTCCATTGATTTTGAGTATTTTAATTACAGACATTTACATACATTCAACATGTCCTTCATTTACTAGTAACTAGACTTTACCACAGAATAACTAATAGTACAAGTACTCTACAGTGGTTTTACTGCCAGTTTTAATGATTTCAACGTACATTTAGTTAGAAAATAGACCCAAAAATATTTTCAATACCTTAAACTTAAAATTTTTGTTTTTTAGTCATTTCAGAACTGACAGACTTATGTTTACTCTCTCTACGATTGAAAACTAAATGATGACACGGGTCTCTTACTGATGTCACATGACGTAAATATAACCCTAAAATTTTGACCGGAAGTGGAAGATTTTCTCAAGCTTCCGGCCAATTTTAATTGCGATAATCTTCTGATTCTCGCTTAGCACAACTTTTCCGACCGTGTGCCATGCATTTCATTGTGATGTCATATGACGTAGGCAATACTGTCGCGGGCTCACGGACTATAGAGGAATTATGTAAATAACATTTCAATAACCGCACTTTAGCTAGGCAAGAGAATTGGCACACTAACAAGATAACCAACATTTATTACAAAATTGACACAACGTTTGTGCCAATAAACACAATGGTTTAGCCTAGAGGCATTATGTAAATTACATTTCAATAGCCGAACTTTAGCTTGTTAGGCAATTGGATTGACTTTTAAGAATTGGCTTGTCATCATGTTAACTTACAACAATGCCTGTCAAAGGTCTAATAAGATAGGCTACTATAAATGTAAGCCACTTATGTTTTGTGTTTGTGTTGTTGTTGTTTTTAACCGCCTCTGTGTTCCAGTGGTTCGCCCACACGTGTTAGACGCAGGGGTCCCGGGTTCGATTTCCAGGAGAGGGGTACAATTTATACTCGGTTTGGTTGGTGGTAGGGTTTTCAAGTCCGCCTGGCTAGCTACCACCATCTTACCTAATTCTGACGCCATAACAACAATTTTAAAATTGTTGTGTTCCGGCAGTTAGAGGTAAGACAGCCAGTTCCTCAGTGGTGAGGAGTAAGTGGGTGTAGTGCGCTTACACTTTCGATCTTATCGTCACTTAACATCGTGAGGTGAAAGCCAAGCACTATCCTGTTGCGAATAAAAAACAGTGTATCGGTGATCAATAAATACCTAATCTTTAGGCGAATACGCCTAAAGATCTCATACTAATGAGTTATGAGTTTACGCTTATTACACTCAATAGTGATTACATTTGGTATGAAAACTTTTAGTTTAGTGTAGTTACCGCCAAAGGCGCTGTCCTTTTATGCATATGAAGTGCGCTGTTATTGCTTACTACTGTCGCTATCGAGCACAGTTAACTGTGCAAACATTCATCTACTGCGCACGCAGCCAAGGAGTGGAATTCCCTGCCTGCGTCTGTATTCCCGAAAGCATATAACCCAGCGATATTTAAGGCACGAGTGAATAGGCTTCTTCTGGGCAAGCTCGTTTCATCTTCGGCCTCTTCTTAGTTCATTAAATGTAAAAAAAAAACTAGCCAGCTAATGGAAAAGGTCATCCAATATTATCATCATAATAATAGCATCTCTTAGGAGGATATTGCAATAATATCTCTGTTTGGAAGGAGGGATCCCAAGTAGCAAAAAAATGTTTTATAAAGGTTACGAATGCCAAAAATATTATCCTTATAAAAGCCATATTATCGATAATAAGACTGTATTTGGGCACAAATTATAAGGGCTATAACTCTTGTAAAAGTTTTATAATTACCATATAACTAACTAATCTTTCTCATAATTACCTTTTACAAGCAATGGTTTTGCTAATTTGTCTTGAAAAAGCAAGAATTTTGCTTTTATACTGCCAATCATCCTTATAATCGATAATTAAATGCTGCTTAAAGCATATATTCACTTATAGCAGCATGTGTTAAATAAGTATAAGGGCTCTGAGGACTTGATTTAAATCCATACATTATTACTCAATGTTAAAAAAAAGGAAACAACGAAACGTATAAAGTGACTGTAATGAAGGATTGTTACAAAGTAAAAATATAGATGTTAAAGTTTAAAAGGCTTATCAAGTTTAATACGTTAAAATCTATGTGCCAAATTATTTTCATTGCCAATTTATGCAAGTTTTATGTATTTTTTTTAATGCGCTCTTTAAATTGTTTATTTTTATGATAAAGAAATAAGGTTTATTTTCGATAATTCTAATTCTAATCCACTATAAGAAAGATTAGCAAGTGTAATGCGTTTATAGAACAGATATACGGCGAACGCCCTTATAAAAGCATTAAGATATTCTAAGCGCTCCACCATATTGAAAGATTTAGGGTTCAATAATTTGAATAAAAAACAGTTTTATTTGTAGTAGTAGCAGTATTACGTTTTAACTTATACATACTTCCTATAGATAAGAAAGAAGAAAAAATTTATAAAAGCACACGTCTGTTGAAGGTTCTTGCTAAATAAGTACTTGTAACGGTGAAATCAAGTATATTTATAAGAATAATACCCTTGTAAAGGTTATAATAAGTATGATGTAAGCTTCAGTCTTTGTAGCAGTTATATAAAATTCCATTTAGCAATTGCTTTATAGTAGCTGTAAGATGTACAACTATAAGGGTATTGGCCATATAAAAACTTTATAAAATTTTATAAAAGTACGTGGCAAAAGCGACTATAAGGCTAATTTATTATATGGCGAAAAGTACTACATTTTGCTTCTATATGTCTAGGAGTTTTTTAATAACTATATAAATCTGATTTATAAACGATAATACGGTTTTCAACAAGAGTAATATACCATATTAGCAAAAAACACTTATAGCTTGCATTTATAAGGAAAATGGTAAAAGTAGTGCGTTAATAAAACATGTATAAGAATTCTACCCTTATAATTCTTATATTATAAAGCTGTTTTGCTACTTGGGATGGAGATTGCAGAGTTAAGGCCCTCCGCACATGGCTCGTAAGCGTAGTCGTCTCGTAAACGTATCGTCAAGACGTGACGAGTACGATACGAGCAGAGTTCTTCTTTTTGTCCAACTGTGGACACAGTAGGCACAGTAGGCAAAGGATGGTTGATACGATAGAATGTGCAGACGCACACTAAAACAAACACGCCTAAGGCCGTGAGCACTTTGGACACGAATTTACAACGTACGTAAACGTATGGTATGATCCTGGTCGTACGAATTGAGTGCGCACCCTGAATACGTTTTACTCCGTTAAATAGGTATATCGTATTCATGAAGTCATCTTTGGTTGGAGCTCGATGAAAAATCTAAATCTGTACCTTCAAGATTATTCTGTTATTACTCGGAGACTATGGCGGCGTCGTCGCTGTCGTAGAACCAAATGGATGCGTGAAATACAATATATAAAATGACTTGATTTCGGTGAATTCCATCATTTTATGGAAGAAAAATAATGGTGATCAGAGTGCTTTAAGCAGCAATCTGATCTCACAAACATTTATGTTCGTAAATTAAGTTAATTAACTTTTCTACATCTATTTTTAACTTTTTAACGCACGAACTTGTTTTAAAATCCCAACATATTCGGATTGTATTCGGACGTCGAAAGTATACGTACGACTAACTCGCAACCAGTGTGCGCACCCATATTAATTCAAAGGTCAGGATCTTTCGTGCATGTACGTACGTATTCGCACGAGTTAAATTCGTACGAAAACGCGTCCAAAGTGCTCACGGCCTAACACATTCATAGCAATAGCGTCTTCGCGAAACAGAACAACTTATACCTACCTGATCCTAACATAAATACTTGAGACTCAGCAATATTTGCCGGCTCTAACACGTACTTATAATATGCCACTTCCTTATTGCAAACCTTATTATCCGTCTAATAAGTTTCAAATCAGGAAAGTAATAAACGCGATCTCTCTGCCATCACAACGCATAGCTTCTGCTTCACGTGCCGCGAGGAAAGTGTAAAGCCGTGCCTATTATAGTAGCGGGGCGGGCCGGCAGCCTGTCGACGCGCCGATAGCTGCTAGCGACCGACGACGCGATGCGACGTTTTGACTATTGACAGTAAAGTGCTGCTCTTCTCGTATGTTTGAGGACTAACGGCCCAGCCACGGACAGCGCGGCAGGAGGCGAGGCAGGCGGTGCGGCAAGCGAATTCAATAATCACTGCGCGCTATCCCGATGGCGGCCTCTCAGCTCGTCGTCACGACCGCGCAGTGGTTACCGAATTCGCTTGCCGCGCCGCCTGCCTCGCCCCCTGCCGCGCTGTCCGTGGCCGGGCCGTAACTCATGTTCCGCTCCGCTTGAAAAATCCTCAAATTAGGTACTGCCAATCATGTACATTACTTTTATGTGCATTACACAAAAGATACCGCTGCCTCAGCCATACTTAAGATGATCGGAAAATAAAGACCAAGATTTATTTTCTAACAAGAAAATGTAAACACGCGTATGAAGAACATAATTAATAAACATAATAAATGTTAACATTCCGATCATAAATATAGAAATTTAGAAGTAACCGTATCTCTATACCTCTTCAAATTAGCGGTCCAATGCATTACAAAGTAGGAAAGAGACAGTATTTCCACCACAAAATTGAAACGACGCTCCGTGGGTAGGCCCCCGACAAGGTGGACCGACGATCTGGTGAAGGTTGCCGGAAGCCACTGGATGCGGGCAGCGCAGGACCGATCGTCGTGGAAATCCATGCAGCCAGCAGTGGGTGTCGTGCGGCTGATATGATGATGATGATGATGATGATGAATTGAAACAATCCCTATCTGGTGAAATTCCAGTCTCTTTCCAACATCGGGCTACGACTTTGATTGGGTAGAGCGATCCATAACTTCTACATGATATATCTATGATCTTACAGCATATTTATCATTTATATAATACATCGCTACGCTATACTCGCTGTTCTTTAAGCCGCAGCTCAGATCCGGCCTTCTTAGCAGATTACCGTAGAATGAAGTAAACGCTCGAGTTTTACTTTCTCCCGAATGCTGCTCGGTCTGATTTTGTATGCCCGTCTTATAAAACGAATTCCTGAAGGTCTGTACTGGTCTGTACTGGTCTCTGAAGGTCTGAACAAGTAGTTACTGTATTATTGTCCTGACCAAAAACTTTTAGCAGCTAGATACTTACAAATTAGCACTTTTCCGTCCCAATTGCGGTCGTTCTCAAAATACCTGTAAATAAACAGTTCATAATTAGATTATAAGTATTTCAGTGAAATTCGACTTTCTATTTTCAAATTTATATTGTTTATGAATTAAAATCCAACAATATAAGTCAAGTAGTAGTACCCAAGTTAGTTTTTTTAAGAAATAAGTACTGCAAACACTGCATTTTTAGGGTTCCGTACCCAAAGGGTAAAAACGGGACCCTATTACTAAGACTCCGCTGTCTGTCTGTCTGTCTGTCTGTCCGTCTGTCTGTCTGTTTGTCTGTCTGTCTGTCACCAGGCTGTATCTCATGAACCGTGATAGCTAGAAAGTTGAAATATTCACAGATGATGTATTTCTGTTGCCGCTATAACAACAAATACTAAAAACAATATAAAATTAATTTTTAAGGGGGCTCCCATACAACAAACGTTATTTTTTTGTTGTTTTTGCTCGATATTAATAACAACAACAGGTAGATAGTTGAAATTTTCACAGATGATGTATTTTTGTTGCCGCTATAACAAAAACTACTAAAAACAGAATAAAATTAATATTTAAGGGGGGCTCCCATACAACAAACGTATTTTTTTTTTGCCGTTTTTTGGTACGGAACCCTTCGTGCGCGAGTCCGACTCGCACTTGGCCGGTTTTGTTCTCTAATATTATCTTCATAGCCCGCACAACAGTTTCACCAATTGACTCTGTACTATTGTTTAATTAATTATGTAGGAGTGTAGTATATAAATAAGACGATATTATTTGCCAAATTCATAGTTCTAGGCACATGAGTAAAAAAACGTAGGTCAGCGGGAAGTACCCTATGAGTTTTGGTTCCTTTGAGTGTCGAAATATGCGTTTTTTGCGTCATAAACGGTCATATCTATTTTTTTACGTTAACATAGAAGTTTGATTTTTTCACAGCTTTAAAAGACTGTAGACCTGAGTATAGGGTTTTAATTTCAACTCGATACCTTCACGCGTTCCCGAGATAAAGGGTCTTGACAGACAGACGGGTAACAAAGTGATCCTATAAGGGTTCCTTTTTTGAGATACGGAACACTAAAAAATATCTAAGGTAGGTGTGTATTATGATATACACACACAACAGCCACAAACACCGATTAATCTCTTCAGATCGCACACAGATTGTATATCACACCGTGCTGGCAATGACGTAATGATGTAACGACCATCTTAGACCAATTGTAGGGCAATGTCCAAAGAATAAACTGGGCCACACAGAACACATAGATTATGTTAAGATAACCAAACATATAATTAAGCACCCGATTTTAACAGATGTAAGAATAGCTCAAAGTTTAATTCCGTTAATTTCATGTCTTTTTCTTTTAACTAAGTAGTGTACGTTCGCTGATTGAAATTCCGGTCGTTATTCGAAAATATTTCGAGGAAAACCTAAGTTGCATACTTGTCAAATTTCATAGTTCTAGGTCGTGGGTCGCCAAACTTTTAAGCCTAGGATTCAGACTAATTTCTTCACGAAGTCACAAGGGCCAGGAGCTATCTAGCTCATCGTACCAACAAACTGTAAATTACAATATGTTGGTACGAACTACGATCCGGCCCGCTTTCGCGTTCGCGGGCCGGATTGTTGGTGCTCGCGGACCGCCGCCGCCGGAGCTGGCCCGCGGGCCGTAGTTTGGAGACCCCTGTTCTAGGTCAACGGGAAGTACCTATGAATTTTGATTCCTTTGAGAGTGTCGAAATATGCGTTTTTTGCGTCATAAACGGCCGTATCTTTTTTAATGTAAACTTAGAAGTTAGACAAGACAAACTTAGACAACCCAATGAAAATCAGTTGGCTAACAGAGAAGAAAATAGTACTTACTGATTTTTTTTACTCTCAAACATAGGTTGTTTTGTCTATTTAAATTTTACTAGTGTGTAAATCTTCCACTATAAGAGAAAATTTAATCTTGATGGTACAGACAAGCTACCGATATATTAAAATACACGGATTCTTGCGGTCTCGATACGTAATATAGTAGTGTCGAGAACATAATAAAAACATGATTTATGATTGCTGTATATCAACTATTTGGTTACTCAATATGAGGATATTTATTTACAAATTAAAGCTTAGTGTCAAGATGTCGTGCTGTGAATCTGTCCAGATTTTTCTTAGAACGAGTTTATTTAAACTATCAATGGTACTCGTACTTACTTATCAAAAACTATCGGATAATACCTATATCAGCACATCCGTAAAAATATCAATGTCAGTAAAAGAAACATAGACGATAGTTTTTGATAACGAACATAGTTTGCTTAACTCACTTATACTTCAGTCTAGAATAGTCCAGATTCGATGTTCATATAATCAAATATTGCCATTTTTCTCAAACCGTGAACTACTATTTCAGACGGATAACTTGCGTTTAGCTTAAACAATTACTAATAATCTCTGCTTGAAAATAATATTTTACAAAATGTAAACTGTAAAACCAGGAATGAATGACGTAACTGTTTCATGCACTCAGAAACAATAGCAAACAACATTGAAAGTGAAAATGTAATACTATCCTAACCAAAAATGGACACATAGTCATCGTTTCTATATTTCTGAAAATTAATCTTATTGCAATCGCCTGTAATATTAATCAACAAAAGACTCTCGCGCATATGATTTACAATCTTAAATTGGACTTGTCAATCATAAACTGCAACATAGTTTTAATATAAAATAGTTTTGATGAGCATGAAGGCGTGTTATGGGCCTATTCTCACGCAAGACAGATTAAAATCTATTTTATGTTCGATCTAGACAAGTACGCTTTCTATTCGATTCCTGCGCCTGCGCATTCTGCAAAAGATAGGTGAATTGCAATGAGGAAAACACAAATTCCTACTGTTAAGGTACATAATAACAAAGTTGAGAAGTTAATTAATTGCATATTATCAGTAGTAAAGCTGCGAAAGGCGGAACATAACTTACAATGTAATGTATAGTAAAGATAATTAATTACTTACTATGTAGTAGGTCAAAAGGTTGAGTAATGAGTTTTTTATACAGACATTTGTAGACTTCATATTTTTTATAAAGAAAATGTTGGTTTTATAACCAGCATAACCACAAGTTTTAAAAAACATCTGCACTTACTTCGACAATGGATTGCGGTTAGTGTATATCTTATTAATGATGGAATGTTATTTTATTGAAAATAAGTCTTTATTGAGATATAATTTCACCTAGGTATTACTTTTTAGTAGTAGTGTATCTGTTGACGATAAAATTTAGCTTTTTTGTAAATTGATTGACTTGCGATGAAGTGAATAGTAAAGTAATTAAAATATTAACGTATTTGTATATGTTACGGCTAATACCCGAAGTGCGGCTAAACCTAGTTTTAGCCGGCTAAAACTAGGTGTAGCCGATAGCTATTGGCTGAAACTAGGTGAACCGATCTGCTTTACTCCTGTAGGTCCCGAATATAGGTTAGAAATTTAAGGCGAGCGCGAGCGTGAGCCTTAAATTTCGAGGTTATTTTTTTTAACAGACTACAGTTATAACTTTCTTAATACCCCATGCTATACCTAGTTTCTGGCTACACCTAGTATTATCCGCGAGCAAATCGGCTACACCTAGTTTTAGTCGGCTAAAACTAGGTTTAGCCGCACTTCGGGTATTAGCCGTAACATATACATTACTTTGGTACATAATTAGTGCTTATGTCTAAATCTGTAAATAAATACCCTATCTCGAACTTGAGTCTGTATCTAACGTCGGATCAATAAACTTATTAATTTCACCATTTCTAACAAATTAATATGTAAAATTATAAATAAATAATCAATAAACATAAATTATTAAATCATAATACATGACCTGATTTAATGTGACGAAACACGTATATCTAATTGGCATTTAAAGGTTACATAATTAAGTACTAATCTTCCCTATACCAGCCGCAGTTCTTTAATTGAGCGTGAAGCAGGACCGTAATGTCAAACGTAATCAACTTGTAACTATGTTACTTTAGGGGCATCGTGGCGTTACATACACTTTACAAGCGTTTTTAAGGTACATAATACCACATAATACACTGCATGGTTGTAAAAGGAGTAGGAGGCGTAAGATCTTGCGAGCGCGCAGTGGTGTTTTGACGAGCGTCGGCGTCGCTCTCACTGTCAAAGTTTTCTTTTTCGGTCGTAACTCGCAGCATGTGGATTGTTTAGTTCGCCCTCTTTTAAAGGATTGTTCGGATATCCCACCTCTTTTTCGGTAAGTGTAGTTTTGAATGCAACCTTTAATCATACGAGATAGATGGATGATGTCGAGATTCAATGAAAATCCAATGAGGGCTTTTCAAAATGACAAAAATAGACGGCGTTGATAAAAATGTATGTGTCAATGTGATTTTTTTTACAAAGCTTTGAAGAGTACTCAGTACTCTAAAATGTTTCTCTTTGGGCAGATGTCAGCCAGCGAGCGCTGACTTACCTCTTTGGTATAGGCCGTTTATTTTCAAAAGCCAATATTGAGACTTATCTTTCCATCAACGCCATCTAGTGAGACAAATAGTTACTATTTATATTTTTAAATGTCACTTTGGAAAGCCCTCGTTTTTTAATTGTTAGGGTTATCAGTAATTTGGTTAATTTAAGTAATAAAACGATTAAAGTATTTTATTTTATGTAAAAAGTGGTACCGAAATATATCTTAAGAAATATTTCGACATTGCTTTTTATAGGATGTACGTCATTTTATTAGTGAAATGGAGTAATTACCAAATTTGGATCATGAGCTTATGTAATCTCTTATCGAAATTGTATCACGTAATCTTCTTGATAATTAAAAATAATTGAAACAAAAGGAAAGGCATTTGACCACAACTTTAATTAAAGTTAAGCAGAAAAATATTTTACAAACTATTACGATTTTATTTAATAGAATCAGGCCTTACTTTGCAGAGGAGGAGTTGTTAGACTGTGCAAAGCCAAAAATCTCGTTGCTTGGCTTTGCAGAGTCTAACACAAGGATACCCAAAGTGAGGGGGTGGTATGCGATGGCCGGGCCAAAAAAAAATTGTATAAAGTTGTATAAAATATAAAAATATTATATGAATTGATTTTTAAAGTAATTTGGATATGAGGGTAAGGTATCAGTTCATTTTGGAAAAGGGGTTTTACCGCCTCTGTGGTCTAGTGGTTCGCCCACCCGTGTAAGACGCAGGGGTCCCGGTTTCGATTCTTAGGAGGGGGGTACAATTTGTACTCGGTTTGTTTGGTGGTAGGGCTTATTTCAAGTCCGCCTGGCTAGCTACCACCATCTTATCTAAGTCTGACGCCATAACAACAATTTGAAAATAGTTGTGTTCCGGCAGTTAGAGGTAAAATAGCCAGATCCTCAGTGATGTGGATTCGGGTGCAGTGCGCTTCCACCTTATTGTCACTTAACATCAGGTGAGGTGAAGGCAATAATTTGGGAATCCCTGGTCTAAACAGTGGGTCTATTGCCCAAGTGTTGTCGACTTCGCCGTCGGCTTCATTTGACAGATGGTTGTAATACATTGCTACGTTTCTTTGGTAAGTTTTTATTGGTACCAAGAAGTAGCAATGTATCTCATCCATCTGTCACATGAAGCCGACGGCGAAGTCGCCGACACTTGGGCAATAGACCCACCAGCTCCTGACGATACTCCGTTTAGGGGTGTAACACATGTTTTAATATACCAACTACTCTACACGTGTAGTGTATTGGTGTGTCAGTGTGTCTGCAGGTATTTGCATAGCATTTAATTGTGGGCGGGCGGGTGGAGCACAGTTTTCTTGCATATTTTACCGTCTACTGTGTGGAAGTTATTGCTATTTTTTTTCACATCCATTATTATAATTTAGCTATGGTGGGCCAAGGTCGAATTACCGGAAATTCTGGGCAAGGCAGATTTCAATCCAAATCATATACGAAGATAATTGCGTGATCTTTGCAATGTCACATAAGATATTATTAGACGTTCGTCAACTATAAGGCCATTGTAGGACGTAGGTTGTCTCCCGTGGAAGGATGTTTTTTTAATGCACAACTGGATAGTAATTGGCCTTCACCTCACCTGATATTAAGTGACGATAAGGCCGAAGGTGGAAGCGCACTACATCTGGAATTCTCATTACTACGGAACTGGCGGAACACAACAATTTTTCAATTGTTGTTATTGCGTCAGACTTAGGTAAGACGGTGGTAGGTAGCCAGGCGGACTTGAAATAAGCCATACCACCTTACCAAACCGAATACAAATTGTACCTCCGGTGGGAATCAACCCCAGGACCCCTACGCCTAACACGGGTGGGCGGACCACTAGACCACGGGTATACAGGTGTTGCCATAATATCCACGCGTGGCAGGAGGGTTGGATTGGAGATCTATTAGGTAATTTTTATTGGAAAATGCTCACGCCCTGGATATAGGCAGCGCAGAATCGATCGTCGACGTCGTAGACATGAGGTAGTCTTGCCTAGCCCACTGCTAGGCAAGACACCTCGTGGTTGTCTGATAACATAAAGTAAGCTATTGCACCCTGTAAATATGTGCAATGCCTTGCACATATTTACAGGGTGCAATCAATATCGCGGTTAGATTATTAGTTTAAAAAATTGTCAATGTCTTAGATTTAACACTGTATAAAACGTGTATGTATAAAAAATTCAGTATTGGTGGTTTGTTTACAAACATTCTTGTTGGCTGGAGTAATAAATTCATTGATTAGACCAAGTTTTATTAAAATGTTATACTATTTTAACTAAAATAAGCACAATGAATAAAACGCTTATGCTATAAGTACATAATTATGAGTATGCGTATTGACCTAACTTGGTTTACGACGGAAAGTGAAAATGCTTATCTCCTTTGCTATGATGTAAGTATAATGTTGTTGCTCTCGTTGCTAGCACCTCAATTTTCTAATGTCTGTTGCATTATGTATAATTATTTGCAATATACATTATTAATTGAATGTTATTTAAGAAGAGAAATAAAGAACAAAGTCTGAGGTTATAACCAGACCCCGGATTTGCGGTAGCACGAATAAAATGACTAAGTGAATAAGTGGTTGTTAGTTGTGTACTAGTGGCTGGTAGTTACAGACATGTGCTGTAAATTTAACAACAAAGTTGCATTTCCTGGTTTCGTGTATGGTTGTTGTGATGTAAATCATCCATGTTTTTGTTAGATTGAGATTCCTTAAGTGATTCCTACATTATTGCATGTAATTTCACTTACAATTAGGTCTAAATTAGTAATTTATTTACTTTGTATGGTTCCTATATTGTCAATTAGTCTGTTATAACTAAAGGCCGGATTTACGGTAGCAGGTAAATCCGGCCTTTAGTTATAACAGACTAATTGACAATATAGGAACCATACAAAGTAAATAAATTACTAATTTAGACCTAATTGTAAGTGAAATTACATGCAATAATGTAGGAATCACTTAAGGAATCTCAATCTAACAAAAACATGGATGATTTACATCACAACAATCATACACGAAACCAGGAAATGCAACTTTGTTGTTAAATTTACAGCACATGTCTGTAACTACCAATCACTACACAACTAACAACCACTTATTATAACCTAGTTCAGGTAAATAAGTTTATATTTAGATTTTAAATTTGTAATTTATTATACCTAATTATGTTATTGTAATGCATCTTTTATTGAATAAACGTTTTTATTATTATTATAACTTGATGATATCCATCAAGTTTATTTACATCTTGCATTGTTTATTGATACGATAGAAAAGCATTTTTAACGTACTTAAATATCCAAGGTTATTTTTAGTATATACGAAACCTGAAAACTGTTTGTTCAGAATCAGTAATGGAACCGATTGCATTATTTTTTCTATGTCATGTTAAATATATTTTTACTAAATAATATTCACAAAACCATAATAAACGCACGCCCCACTAAAATGTCCCGCGCGCACAACACAAAAGGCTTGTAACTTCGTGAGTTTTTAAGTATCATTATAATTTTTTTTCTACTGATTCTGAAAATGAAAATATGTGACCCGTGTTTCGGCTTTCCGTATATACAAAAAGTAATGTTGTATAAATACCGCTAGCTAAAAAAAACACCTGAAATTAGCCAATATTTTAAAACCCGAGAAATTACTGTTTATGATAAAATGTTTCCTCCTGATGAATCCTTTCATTATTTGAATCAGGAACAAATTAAATTAAACGTGTTGTTTATTTTGAGTTCGAAGAAAAACGAGCGAAAGCAAAATTTTCTAGATTCTACAGTGTTTGTATGGCAGTGTTTAATACTTTTGTTCGATAATAGTTCGAGGGAGTGGTTTTATATTTTTAGTTCGCTGGTTTTATACGAAAGTGGGTGTTTTCCGAGATTAGTTAGTATCAAAACTGTTAAAGTGAACTAATTTCTATCAACAGCTTTCAATAGAGAAAGCCGAATAATCAGATTACTTACACTATTAGTATCCAGTTCTTGCTCGTGATAGGGGTAAACTCGAAGTATTTAGCTTTCTTATAATAAGATCTAAACTGCAATACTCAAATTACAGATCCTAGACGTAATACTTGTGTTTCCTGTTTTACTTACCTCATGTAAAGGAGCGCCCAACATTTATATGATGGCAACATGGCGCTCGCGCACTATACCACAGAATACGTAATAGTACAAGTTTAGTAACTTGGCTAAATTTGTGATCAAATAGTAAAGTACTATAGTATAGTCAAATATGTGATCAATATTTCGTTTCTCTAGTGCGATGTCTTATGTGATGAGTTTATGTTTAAAAATTGTTTAAAAAAACAAAAAACCGACTTCAAAAAACCTACCTCTAAAAAGCAAGAAATAATATTCGTAATAATTAAAACACGTCTATTGAAGTCGGGTGGGGCTGGAGTACAAATTCCTTTTTTTTATTCTTAAAGCCCCACCCGACTTCAATAGACGTGTTTTTATTATTACGAATATTATTTCTTGCTTTTTAGAGGTAGGTTTTTTGAAGTCGGTTTTTTGTTTTTTTAAACAATTTTTAATTTTTAGCGTAGGTACCTTTTGTATTAGGTAGTGTAGGTATATTATTTAGGTAGAAAAATCGGCTCAGCCAAACGTGAGTTAATCGCGGAGAAACATACATACATGCGGGTCAAACTACGAACCTCCTTTTTTAAGTTGGTTACAGAACTACACAGATATCCCTTTTCAAACAAAAAATAATTATCTTATTCAGTTCATAAACAAAGAAGTTATACGACTGATCATCGAGGTAGTTCACACAAAAATTTCGTGCTTTTTTCAAGATTACTTGAAAAGTACTGAACCGATTTCAAAATTTTAAAAAATGGGACCAACTTGGAAGTTTACCTAATCTAATAACGTTTGAATCATTTCAATCGGTTCAGCCGTCTTCGAGTAATCGGTGTACATACAAAAAACAAAAAAAAAACGGGTCGAATTGAGTACCTCCCTCCTTTTGAAGTCGGTAAATTAGCGAGGGTGACAGACGAACATACTTCACAAACTTTGTACATTTTGCACTATAATCACTGACAAACTTACAACACTATCGAGGCAGCTTAACAAAACTCAAAATGGAAATCGTTATTTCGAAACACATCTGAAAATATTGATAATGTAAGTATACAAATTGCTGACTTCTCTGCACTTATACAAGAAATAAATAATGAAATGAAGTTATTGTAAACGTATAAATAATAAAAGACATACTGAATAGTCTGAATATCCGGTTTTGTCTTGAATAATACGAGGGGCATGCCAAAAGTTTTTAGATACTCTTTATTCAATAATTTAATATTGGCAAGTTATACAGCATCGTAAACACTCGTTACTTAGTGATAAATTTAAACATGAATTAAAATATTTTTTCTTAATAATTTTTGTATTTGTTGAATCCCGGGGCCCTATTTCTGTATCATTCATTCAAGTTATTTGAGTCAATCATAATTGACAACTAAATTGCACTCCAAAATCACTGATCAAAAAGATTGATTGACAATCTGCTGACCAACAAGCGATTCAATAATACTTATTTTGCTATATCGAACGAAAATGAGTAGAAAAAAAACGCTTGACGCCAGCTGTAAGATTAAAAAATAGAACCCCAGATTCTTACAATTATAAGCTATTTTAAGATAATAAATATTTTATTCAAGCATTTTCCATGTTTAATCACTACCTATACTGCCCTCATAAGCCAAAAAGCGTTAACTCAACAAAAGTGACTTCCGAGAAAATCAGTGTTTTGTCTTTTTCATTTTCGCATCAACTTAGGAAAGTCTTTTATGGATTATTATAACTTGTTTATAAATATTTGAAGCCATATTTAGTATTGATACAATAAAATATTGGAAAACTATATATTTTTGCTTTTTATTTGAGATACCGTCATTTTCCTTCAAATTACTTTGCTTTCGAAAATGAGTTACTGCTGTCGGCTTTAGTGTTTGTATAGAAATTTCCATACAAATATTTTCATATACATTTTTGCCGAAAATCTAAAATAATAAAAGTAAAACCAAAAGTAAATGCATTTTTCAATAATTTTATTATATTTAGGACAAATCAAGCACAAAATTGTAAATGTTTGGTCTACGCAACTATATTTTATATCACTCAGAAAACACCTCCCTCAAAAAGAAAAATCGGTTTCTTGGCATTATATTTTGAAGGGATTTCAAAATATTACTTTTCTTGGCCTGTGAAATACCATTAGAAATGATTTTCTTCTGAGGGGTAGAAGTACTTTTTTTTTGTTTGCAACAATGCTGGTGATTATAGACTTACTAGCTTCCGCTCGTGACTTTGTCCGCGTGGACATTCGAAATGTCCTTAAGCTTTGACGGAGATAAAAAAATATCCTATGTTATTATAACCCAGGCTATAAACTACCTGTGTACCAAATTTCATTCAAATCCGTTGAGCTGTTTTTGCGTCATTGAGTAACAAACATCCAAACATCGTAACTTTCCCATTTATATATTTAGTAGGATAGTAGGTATATCCTTAGCAATAGGAATAAATTATCAAACACTGCGCTGAAAAAAAAAACTACCCGTGTACGCAAATGCCACCAAATGCCTTAGAAATATTTTTTACGGCCATTCGCATTCAAAATTATGGTATACCCCTAAGTCTCTTAGTAATTTCATGTAGAATTGAGATATGCAATATTTTCTAAATGGATTTTCTACATTTTTTAGAAGAGATAACGCTATTTGGCTTACTCCATCAGATAGATAATTGATTAAGCTATCCGATACAACAAAAATCAGAAAATAGGATTTTTTTGAGATACCGCTTTTTGGCTTATGAGGGCAGTATATTACCCATGTGTTTACGATGGCGTATAACTTACTAGTACTTACTTATCAAATTATTGGGCAAAAAATATTTGGCATGCCCCTCGAATGTTAAGTCCTTTCATAATTGATTGTTGGACAAATTAATTTCATTGCTAATAAAATTTAATTACCCGTCGTGGTTGCCTAATTATTTAAAAATACATCTCTTTTTCCAGTTGATTCAGTTTTGTGGATCGAGATTATAATTACAAATACCTAACTACTTATTTTACCTAACCAGGTTTTATCCACCCGAATTAGATGAAACATGTCTTAGATTTTAAGTTGGATTCCAATTACCAAACTGTGAAAATCCCATCAAAATCCGTACAGCGATTTTTGCGTGATTCACCCACAAACATGTAGAATGTACAGTTTTATTATATGTATAGATAAAAAAATTGCATTAAATTCAGATTGCAGTACCTATTTAGATTAGCTTTTTGCTTATTTTAACGATAAGACGTATAATGCACTGATTATTGTAGGTATTACAAATATCAATTAATTATAGGTAGTTACACGTATTTCGTTTACTGAGGTTAACCTTTGTTTTTGATAAATTAACTAAATATATAATAATAGTTATAAGAATTATTATAAGTTAATTAAATTGTAATATAATTAATTAACTAATTAATCAAATTTAATTTTAAATAAGGACATTACTATAAACTGAAATAAAATGTTGCCAGTATGATTACTAAATAAACAAACCTATTGACAATACAGTGAATTTATTTAATATTTGTATCGGCGCTTAGCATAAAAAACTTGTATTCAAGCTTAAAAATTACATCATATATTTGAAAATTGAGGTGTAAAAGATGATAAATCTCTGATTCTATAACTAAATTAATAAATATGTAATGTTATTATATCACATCATGTCACTTTTTAGATATTGAATATTTAAGGGAAACAAGAATATGAATAGCTTCTAATCAATTCGTGTGCTTTTATTAGAATAATTTTCTAGGCCTTATAATTTAACTTAATCGAATCAGATGTTATACTCGAAAGAAACGTGTGATAAATATTATATTAAAGAATAAACCTTATTTAATTGCACAGCAGCTTAAAGTCATAAGAAAATGACGTTTTAATGAAAATAAATATTTGATATTATTTCGGTTTTCCAACGTATGACTTAACTTCAAAAAGACATCTTACAAGTTATAGTTTATTTTCGTACAAAAAATATCTACGCTAAGCCGAGTTCTTAATCTCAATGTTTACCAAAGAATGTTAACATTGAGACTGACAAAATATTTTTCACATATTATTTAGGTAGGTTTGTGTTATGATGACGGACCACGTGGCCAGAAGGATTTTTTTTTATAGAGCCTTATCACACTGGCGATATGCATTCGTTGCATAATTTTTATAGACAACGTTCTATGCCGCTAAATTACGGCCGTAATATGACAGCACCGTCATCCTAGGAAATCCTGCTTTAGCTTTGAACTCGCTGGTAAATCGCGATTGTGATAATAAGGCTCTTAAGATTTCACTGTTTTTACCGTGGATCAAAGGATCAAAGATGATGTTTTTTTTATATATGTTTGGTATAGAGAATTAGAGATAGATATTAAATTGACAATAGACAGTGATCCGCGGCAACTTCACTCGAGAATGTATTTCAAAAAGTAAAAGACAATGCCACTCTTCCATAGTAATCTGGCCTAAAAAAATTACATGTGTTGTATAGAACAGTGAGTGATATCAGTGAATAGGTATTATTGTTACTAGTAACTGATACAAAGAAAATATCTCCCGGAGGTATTAAGATATAGTCACACAAAATATAAAACAGTATACATTCACTACAGTACAAACATAAGTTAAAAATTAATAATAATCTTGCTATGCCGGACCCATGCGACACGTATCGCCTCTAGCTTCATTTTTTATAAAGAGACCATACAAATCTGACTCACCCATAAAAATATAATCATCAGTCAAAAAAGTTATAAATAGATATTTTTGAAAGTGGGCATGCACTTATTTACTAGCATCATAAAACCAGTGCTCAGCTAGCTTTTTCTGTTTTTTTCTTTCCTACGCTAGCAAATATACCTGTATGGAGCTATAGTTTTATATTGTAGTAGACAGATCTATTTAAAAATAAAAATTGTTTACTGTTCAAAATATATAGCTTTTAATATTTTGGATACCTTTAACTTTTTATCTCCAGGGGGGCTACTCAAATGGCCACTTTTCTATTCGTTCGCTAACTTAAAAACTAAAAATAAGCCATAAACACCAAAATAACGTGTCGTAGGCTTGTCAATTCCATACAATGCAATATTGTCTGTGATTTAAATAAACTTGCGACGTCTGACTTGATCGTTTAATTGCTTATTTTTAAGCTTTAAGTTAGCGAACGAATAGAAAAGTGGCCATTTGAGTAGGGGGGCTGGACAGATTTTCTTGGTCCGATTATAAAAGTTACTAGTTACAATCATATCTATTAATTGATATAGGTTTCATTTTCATACAACATATCTATTTTTTGGGCCAGTTAGTTGCATGGTCCTTTAATATACTTACATCGTTTTGTACCCCAAGTGCTCTGAAATTGGTAACTTCTGTTGTAAAAAGTTTAATTAATCGCATTGTACCTACAATGATTTTTTAAACCATCTAAAGAAACTAAGTTAACCTTATTTCTGATACTTATTTTTTACCTAACCTACAGTAACGAAACAAGCATTATACTTCATACTAGATTACGTAGTTTTCATTAATTACAAGATGCAAACGATATCATCAACTTCTACATACACGAAAATGTACTATAACACGTGTACTGTAGGTTCAAAACGGAACATTGTATTTAGACGCCTAAAATGTACATATTATTAAGTCAAAATAAGTTTAATTGTATGAAACTTTCACTAGAATAATCATTTTAACGAGATTAATTAGTGGTACATACGTTTTTTACAGACTTAACATTAATATTCTAAAATTTGGTTTCTTAATGTCAACGCAAACAATGAATAAAGAAAATTACTCTTAGTTAGTTGTTTATCATCATAACATCTTATTAAAAACAAAAAAAACATTTAGTATAAAAAAATATTTTCACAGTAAATCAATCAAGGATTTTAAATGATATTTTTTATAGCATTTACTGATTTACTCTATACTTACATCCGTTATTGCATTACATTTTCAAGAACCCAAGGCATGACACACCCAAATAAAGGAAATAATTTCGCGTTGCAACATTATTGTATGAAGCAATCGACGGAAGTATTACGTAAAGAGCTCATTATTTCATAAGATTTAAAGATTAATATTTATTTATAATGGTGGTAGGTACTAAACTTGTGGACTCATCAAAGTCAAGTTGTGGAAGTGTGTCAAGCATGTGTCAAGCATTAAATGACCATAGTCAACGTTGCTCAATATACGAGGAGCATGAGAAAAGTTTTTAGATACTCTTTTGTTAATAATTTGATACTGGCAAGTTATACACAATCGTAAAGACTGGTTGTTTATTGATAAATTTAAACATGAAAGATACTTGAATATAATCTTTTTTTCTTAAAATTGCTTATACTTGTAAGAACCTGGGGCACTACTTTTAATCCTTCGGCTGGCGTCGAGAAAAATCCGTGTTATTCAATCGCTTGTTGGCAGTAGGTTGCCAACAAGCGATTGAAAAATTTTAGCAAGTATTTTTAAGAAAAAAATATTTCAATTCAAGAATGTTCCATGTTTAAATATATCACTAAATAACCAGTGTGTTTACGGTGGTGTATAACTTGCCAGTATCAAATTATTGAGTAGAGTATCTAAAAACTTTTGGCATGCCCCTCGTAGTCCTCGTAGATGGACTTAAGTACCTAAATATTTAGGCATAGTTTGGGTTTTGGTGTCATTAATCTTGGATATACGAGAATGAAAAAAATCCGGCCAAGTGCCAGTCTGACTCGCGCACAAAGAGTTCCGTACCAAAAACACGTTTGTTGTATGCTAGCCCCCCTTAAATATTTTTTTATTCTGTTTTTAGTATTTGTTGTTATAGCGGCAACAAAAATACATCTTCTGTGAAAATGTCAACTGTCTAGCTATCACGGTTCATGAGATACAGCCTGGTGAGAGACAGACAGACAGACAGACAGACAGACAGACAGACGGACAGCGGAGTCTTAGTAATAGGGTCCCATTTTTACCCTTTGGGTACGGAACCCTAAAAAAGGTGAAAGATTCAAAATTCGACCGAATGTAATTGTATTCTTTAAAAATATGAAAGTGATACCTACAGTTCTTAAATCGTAATTGATCAATCTATCTACGACTACTAAATAACCATTGATTGATAATAATATATCTATATAGGTACTTAATGATACTGGTACTTATTTCAAAAGGGATTGATTTGAGTTAACTTGGATCTTATTCTAACAGACATTAATTAGTTAAATACTTTATAATTTATTCAAATAAACTATTTTTGTACGTCACGTCATATTTTTGGGTATTAAATTTAAATCGGTGTTCATAACCTCGTTTTGGCTTACAAAGAAGAATGAGCGCAAGAAACATCAGCTTTACGTATCAACTAAAAATAATACAATTTCTTCACGAGTTAATCTAAACACTGAATAAAAAAAAATGTAGGCAATGCCGTCAGTATTGAGGTTATTAATTCTCCGGTTACAAAATAGTTTTATTTATTTCACCTCTTTACTTGGATGCATTTCAAAACTTGAATGCACTGAATACGCCGAAATATTTTGACGTCGTCATAAAAATGTTATATAAGTATTTGCAACATGTTTCAAAAAACCCCTGAAGGAGCGCATCCACTGCATCGGAATCGGAGCGGACAGAGCGGACGGATTTGTTGCTTTGTACGGATTTCTATAGCACCGTGTGAACTGCATCGGCATCGCGCCATAGAAATCCATACAAAGTGACAAATTCCAACGCTCCGTCCGCACCGTACGCTCCGATTTCGATGCAGTGGACGCCGTACAACTTAAAGCCGGGTATGGTATGATAAGGTATCAAGCATACAACCCTTTTTTTATGCCGAGGAAAGGAAAATAATTATAAAACCTAAACATCGTTATTTTTTGAAAAAATATAAAATCATTTCATGATAAGCTGTGGCAACCTAAATTGTATTTTGCTTTTGCTCATTCATGGGATTGATTATCGAAATTACATAGTCGATATAATATCGAAAACAATAGTCTATTTGCGTCTAGGGTTGTCACTTTGCGGTTTCCCATACATATCAAAATAAAATTTTACGGGTTATTATGAAACACCTGTAAGTATAATGATAATTTATAATCACAGGGTAAAGAAAAATCTTCTGTGATAACAGGGGCCCTATTTTTGAATCGCTCGGCAGGCGTCGAGCGCTCTTTTCGACTGATTTTTGTTCGACATATGACTCAAAACAATGAGATGTCGAACGAAAATCAGTAGAAACGAGCGCTCGACTGGAGTCGAGCGATTCAAAAATAGGGTCCCTGATTCTTTGAAAATGACGAGTGAGATTATTTTAAAGAATTATTTACACAGCTTGAGATTTTATTAATAATAAAACACTTTATTACACACTAACACAGGATATCACAGGAAAACAATAAACAGAGAAAGCACACAAAAGGCGGCCTTATTGCTAAATAGCGATTTCTTCCAGGCATTTTTTTTAAATTTGTTTCCCGCGTAGTAAGGTAGTTCCACTCATGACAAGCAACTTGGGCCAACTCTGATAAGTAATTCTGAAATTCTTCTCCTACTTAAATTAAAGGATCTGCATCTGTTTTCAAAGTACCTTTCATAAGAACATACCTACATTTATTACCTTTTAAAATATGATTACTATAAGAACAGAAAGATGTTTTTTCTCTTTTTCTTCTCAACTTGGGCTCATTACCTTTTTGATAAACTAAACATTACCTATCTTGGCAATCGGGTAAAAAGTACCAGGTAATCATAACAAAAACCAACGCATAAAAATGAATGGCTAGATAATAACTGGTTACACGAATGCAATCAAAATAATTGATGTATACGTTCACTATCCAAACCAACCATCTTAAAGATCATAATAGCTAAACAAAACAAGACCAAATAGCGTAACAAATTGATGCCGTAATGTGATATCAAAAGTGTAATCAATAAAGAAACACAGTCGAATTGAAAACCTTATCTCCTTTTTGTTGAAGTCGGTTAAAAATAAAACACTTTCTCATTCTGATTTTTAAATAACACAGTATCGAACTTTAACAAAAGGTAGACCATGATATTTAAATTTTCATTATTACGTATCTTTATATCATATGCGATTTAAAAAAAAAGCAGTTCCAATTATTTTTTAAATCAAAACGTATTCTGCTTTTGTAAAATATCCTATCTTCAATATTTAAGGTACTTTCCCTCCGTGCCGTGTGGCAAAGTTTAGGCACAACTGTATAAGGGTTCCGTTGATTCTTTTGAAATACGGCCTGTGTACAGGCTGTTTCAGAATAATAACCCGTAAAATTTTGTTTTTTATTTGTATGGAAAACTGACAACCCTAAACACAAAGATTGCTTTCGATAAAATCAATCCCAGTAAATGGGCAAAATCAAAACACAATTTAGGTAGGGTTGCCGCCTTGCAGTTTATAATAGTATTCATAGTACAAGTTTTTATCATGAAATGTTTTTTTTAAAGTGGAGGTTTTCGAAATTTGTAATAATTTTCTGAGGTTGTATGCATACTACCTATTTTTATAAAATAAAAACTTTATGTTTATGTTAAATGGAATCGATCTCGCGGAATATATTCATGTTACATATCGCTAAGAATTTCATAAATAAATTAACAATAAATCTCTTAAGGAAGTACCCTGACCAAAAGTAGCGCCACGGTGAATTTATTGTAATTTTATTACACAATTTTAATAAAACCTTACGTGGAATTTTTAAAACCCATAGTCTAGTACTTTTAACCGACTTTCAAAATTGAAAAGGAGGAGGTTATCTATTCGTCACGTATATATTTTTAGACGGTATTATTACATTCCCACGTAGTCACTGCTAGAAGTAGATAGCAAAACTGCTAAAAGTGGTCTTTTTTGACACAAATTAGCAAATTTGTTGAATTTTTAGGGAGGATTTTTTTATTTTTATCACTACATTTCCATGCATTAATTTGTAGAAGTAGATAGCAATCTACTTCTACAAATTACTGCAAGGGAATGTAGTGATAAAATTTAAAAAATCTTCTAAAAATACTAGACTATAAGCCCTAAAATTCCACGTAAAGTTTTATTAAAATCCTCTTCTATTAACAACTTAATAAATAAAACTTCTGAGGGCGCCACTTTCGGTCTTCTGCCTAATGATGTAAAATTTTCAATAAGACGAAAATAATACTTGTTTTTAACAGTTGCACACTTACAAAATAACTATAGCTACAGTGAAAAAAACCTAATAATGTTTATGAAAAAGAAAACGTTGATGTTCCTATGACAAAATCAGTTTGATAAAGTTTGAAAATTCTGTAAGTAACATATAAATTACTCTCTCCGCATCGTCATTCATTAGTCATCGTAAATAATAATAATGATAATTTATTAACATCAGTAAGTATTTATTTTATTAAAAATAATGATGGTGAATATAATGTTGATAGCGCCATCTAGCGACAACGTGAACACTAGCCGTACCGTTTATAAAAGCATAGCAAGTTAGTTCCGCTACTCGACGCTAGGTGGCAAAATAGTGGCCGAAAGTGGTAAACCATCCAAGTTAAATCATTTTTTTGCAACCGCGAATGCTTCATTAGGAAATAGACAAAATTAGGAAATATACAAAAAAGTTTATAAAAAAACGAAAAAAATAATAATTTGGATATCTATTCAAAAGGGACCTATTCAATCCAGCAGGCACGATTTGTAGATAGATAAACGGAAAGTTTGTCATCTTTGATATTGCGAATAAGACAGGAAGCTCTCTCGAGCGAGGCTGACAGGAATACGTTTAAGTATAAAAAAATTACAACAATTTCTCGAATCCAATTCGATTTTATTGAAATTGGAATTTAAATCATACCATTCATTTAAGTATAATAAAAGAAAACTTTCAGTATCAAAAATCAATTAAGGTGTCTCGTCAAAAACCGCATAGGTATAAGAATTTCTCTTCTTGACTTTCTCTTTCACACTTCAGATAGTAGCCGTTGCTGGAAAGGGACAGCTACAGAGATTTGTAGGGAGTTTGCACTTTTGCATCTCGTGAAAGGCTATCAATCCGGTTGTTGTGAGATCGTCCGAAGTATCTAGTGTTACTTGTTATACATTGTTTATGTCAGTTTACGTTGTTTACATTCATTACGAGCACATTTTAAGAAAAAGAAATGTATGTTCGAAGATATTGCCTTCTTATAAAAATCGGATCACACAAAATAAGTTAATAAGTAGAAACTGATACAGCAGTAGAAGCTGAAGTTTGAAAAGTATTTAGTTACCTACTTAAGTTTATGTGTTTATATCCTTAGCACTAACATCTATCGAGAAAAAGCGTAAGTACCTATAGTAGGTATGAACCTCTATACAAAAAAAAGTTGGGAGTTACAAGTAGTGATAAAGTTTGGCCACATGATAGAAAGAAACTGATCTGTAGGCTGTTTCTAACTAATATTGAGCTGGGTCAAACTATCCTTACATACAGTTCCATACGGCGGCGGGTTGAATAGCGCACTTTTCCCGGCTCCATTCTAAAAACTATAACAATTCAGATTTAACTAATAGGTCAAATGTGGTATCATTTTCGGATAAATCAATAAAGTAGAATTTATTTCTGGTATAAAAATCAATTTATTACGCAGTTTCTGAAAAATTACACAATAACCAACATTTTTAAACTTCATTTTTTTAGTTTAGGTATTGGCACTTGTTTCAGTATTTTCAAAAAAACTACTTTAAAGAAGCGTTTTTCAGGTTAATTTGTTATATGCTTTTGTTATGTTAACTATTTTATACAATTTGCGCCTAACCCAAGTAGTTGAGGTCCATTGCTTGCGGAGACACAGCTAGTCAAAAATATGCATTTATTCACGAAATAAAAGGGGTTTCCGTTTCGTTCGGAAGCATTTCTCACTTTTTTTGTTTATATTTCTGTAAAGTTAATTAAATTTTCTACAATTTGAGCTTAATTTGAGTGCCTTGCAACTACCTTGAGTGTCTTTGCAACTAGTAAACCTAGACTACTCAAGTTAGGCTCAAATTATAGAAAATTTAATTAACTTTACAGAAATATAAATAAAAAAGTGAGAAATGCTTCCGAACGAAACGGAAACCCCTTTAATTTCGTGAAAAAATGCATATTTTTGACTAGCTGTGTCTCCGCAAACAATGGACCTCAACTACTTGGGTTAGGCGCAAATTGTAGAAAATATAGTTAACATAAGAAAAGTATATAACAAATTAACCTGAAAAACGCTTCTTTAAAGAAGTTTTTTTGAAAATACTGAAACAATTGCCAATACCTAAACTAAAAAAATGAAGTTTAAAAATGTTGGTTATTGTGTAATTTTTCAGAAACTGCTTAATAAATTGATTTTTTTAAATATCAGAAATAAGTTCTACGTTATTGATTTATCCGAAAATGATACCACATTTGACCTATTAGCTAAACCTGAATTGTTATAGTTTTTAGAATGAAGCCGGGAAAAGTGCGCTATTCAACCCGCCGCCGTATGGAACTGTATGTAAAGATAGTTTGGCCCAGCTCAATATTAGTTAGAAACAGCCTACAGATCAGTTTCTATCATGTGGCCAAACTTTATCACGACTTATAACTCCCAACTTTTTTAGTATAGAGGTTCATACCTACTACTACTTGATAGAATAAGTTAACAGTCGCCTTTAATTATTTCCAGTTACCCAATTAATTAAAATATTCCCCATAAAAAAAGGGGGGCCACGCGCAGTAGGGTTCCGTAGTTATCTTATACCATACCATATTGAATACCACTATATTTGTTTGTCTGCAAAAATAACTTTGTTTTTTATAGTGTTTGTATGAATGACAAAGTTATATTTGCGGTTTTGGAAAATGTAATATATGTATCTCTAAAAATTATCACTATATCTCGTTCAAACCAATTTTCGTTGAAAGTATTTATTAGGATCTACAGCATACATTTTTTATTTTTTCACTCTCTTATTTTAAAAGTTAAAGTCATTTTACCACTTTGGCAGTGTATATCTTTCAAACGGTTGACTTTGAGAAAAAATGGTCTTAGAAACCTCAATGTCATTTTTAAAGACCTATCTATAAACACCCCGCACGTATAGGTTTGATGAATTTTTTTTTTCAGTTTCAGTTCTATGTATGGGGTCCCCCCTTAACCTTTTTATTTTTTTTTATTTTTATGTAAAAACCTTAGAGCGGTTCACAAAATACATCTACTTACCAAGTTTCAACTGTGTAATCTTAATAGTTTCGGAATAAAGTGGTTGTGACATACGGACAGACATGACGAAACTATAAGGGTTCCGTTTTTTGCCATTAGGCTACGGAATCCTTAAAAAAAGGCGAATGCGCTAAGTCACGCGCTGCCCGTGCCATCGAACTCCTCACTCAAGACTCAAGTGATAGTAGTGTTCCTCACTAAACCGTGATAGTCACGGTCTACCGAGTTGCACCGCGTTATTCACGAGAACGGTAATACTCTAACTGTGGTTATGGTTGAGTGGATGCCTACACGTAGTTGCATCGAGGCAGTCTTGTTGTTTTTGTAGCTTTGTGTTTGTTCAAGTGACATTTTGTGTGCTTTAAAGTGAATCTAGTAAACCGATTTTTAAGCTTTCACTATAAATAGGTCTAGGCCATTGGTTCCTAACCTGGGGGTAATTACCCCCGTAGGGGTAAAACAGCTATTCTATGGGGGTAACAGAGGTGGTACCAGTAAGAATGAATAGAATAGAGAGATGCCACTATGGTTCATTTCAAGTAACATTTCCTCAATCTTTAATGACACTGTGTGTGATACGGCGGCAACATTGGGGTTAAGTCTGCTTATCTACTCGGTGATATGGGTAACAATATTGAAAAGGTTAGGAACCACTGGTCTAGGCATTAGGTTAATTAACAAAACTCATATGACTTTAATTGTATCAAAGCATATTTAAATTTCCTAACTGTATCAAACAACTGAAAACATATTTAAAAAAAAAAGCTCCCTAATAGCGCATTTTCAGACACAGGCGTTAAAACTTCAGCAATTGAACGTACACACATCAACTTTGTCTAGGGATACAGGTGCTATTTTCATACAAACGAGGTAACTTTGAAGCCTTGGTTTGCTTAATGCTGATCGGATCAGTTGGGTGTGTATAGCGATCTGAATCTAATCCATTCACTCCTTGGATGGCCATCATCAGATCACAGCACGGTACATCCCTGGCAGAAGACAAAGGTTTCAAAGTTACCTCGTTTGTATAAAAATAACACCTGTATCCCTAGACAAAGTTGATGTGTATTCTAGGTACTATGTTGTATTTCAAAGTGTGTCTTTTGATTTTTAAGAAACTAGAGGAGGTACTTAAATAATGAAGGACTTGTAAATTCAGGAGCATTCTGACTGTCGTAACCACGTACTTGATGATGGTAATGATGAGATGATAAAAGTGTTGCGAGCTAAGAAAGGGTCCCACTTAGATTTGAAGAAGCCCCGGTTTCCACAAGTAGGAAAACATTCCTCCCATTTAGTATCAACAGATTTCCTCCTATTTTACTGCCGTTTTTTATGACTTCGGAGCTTTTACTATCGAGTATTATATGTGCCTTTACATAACTATTAAGTAATATACTATTTTAAACGTTATATGTTCAAACCTTCGCAAGTTTTATTTGGTAGATAGGTGCATCGTATCGTTTTACAGTAAGATATACACGCTGAAATTTTAATCATTTGGTTCCCGCCCTGGGGTGGTTCCACTCATGATTACAAGCAACTTTTACTATGGGGCCAACTCTCCTGCTCGCAAAAAAAAATCAGCTGTTCCATACAAAAGTGCAGAACCTACTCGACCTTAATGTATGGAACAGCTGATTTTTTTTGCGAGCAGGAGAGTTGGCCCCATAGTAAAAGTTGCTTGTAATCATGAGTGGAACCACCCCACGGCGGGAACCAAATGATTAAAATTTCAGCGTGTATAGTTCTGATTTACTAAATAGAATCCCCCTGCTTCTGTAGATATATTTGCAGTGTTTAGAAATATTAGGTAAAGATAAATCGGACTGAAATAATTTATCAACTACGACATAATCCACGCATTTTTTTTTTATGTTTGTAGTCATCGTCAGAAACCTGTGTGGAACAGGTAATGGGACAGCTTCATAAGTTAAATTACTTAACTAATGTGAAATTGGTTAATGTAGGAATATTGTACTTGTATCTACTAGGTATGTCTTGACTCTTGACTATAAATCGTTAGCTAACAATCTATTAGAATTTGCATTTTTTTATAAATTGTGTCAATTCATAAGTCTCCATACAACATGTAGGTTTATTAATAATCTTGACAAAACCGTAGGAAATACATAAGTGTGTTAAATAATATTTTTTCTTATGATAAATCGCTATGCACAATTTTTAAGTTTTGAAGTGAAATTTCTAATTAAACATTTAATATTCGGTACCCAGAGTCATTTTGCATGTCCGCATGCAATGTCTATAAATTGTACGTTCACCTTAAAGGCGAAAGTTTAACGGCAAAACTGGTATCAATGTGATGGTCAGCACGTAGGCGTTTGTCCATTTATTCAAGGCAAAATGACCCCTCTCTTTCGAATTATACTCAGTTAACAAAGCAGGTGTATTAAACATCTGTGGTGGATAAACGGGTGTAGCCAGAGAAAAATAAAAAAGTCCAATTATTAATTGTCTAGCTAGGCCAACCAACCATTCGATGGCCAGCACAGCAACTCACTCGCTCAAAGCCGAGGCGCGTAGCCGCACGTGTTGATGAAAG
Organism: Agriphila geniculea; assembly: GCA_943789525.1. Classification (NCBI taxonomy): domain Eukaryota; kingdom Metazoa; phylum Arthropoda; class Insecta; order Lepidoptera; family Crambidae; genus Agriphila; species Agriphila geniculea. The sequence continues at coordinate 10,231,834 of OX038889.1, forward strand.
TACCGGAATAGTGGCTTTCTACAAACCGCGACATTTCAAATTCCGAACTGATTGAAAAAAGGAACAATCTGACATTAAAAAAAGATTGAATTCGTGAGAATTTATGAAACAAAAAACAAAACAGAATCGAGTTACATCAAAGTGAAAGAGGGCGTGTAAAAGTGATATTTTGAGTGGCTATTCGATTCATGGAGTGAATTTAATCTGTGATCTGCATAGTGGATTGTTTTGAATTTCATCTTGGATTCTGCAGACGACACAATGGATCCAAGGTAATTGTATTTCGCAGTTTTTATGCGGTCTCTTTACCATGAATGTCACAGAATCACAGAAATTACATACGTTTCTGTATCTTTATTTGGAATAGGTACTTGATAAAGTCTAGCTTGATCTAGAGTGAGTACTCTACATCCCATAAGTTATTAAATTTGTAATTGGCTATCCCTAATAAGAACGTACTTAAATATTAGAACTTTTTTGGAGAACGTTTGTTAGTAACAGCATTAGTCAGGATAAATGAATGGAACTATTGTATGTTTCATCTCATTACTACCCAAAAACTTAAATCTATAAAACTATTGGCCGAATACTCAAACGCTACTTAACTTTGAGCGGCTCTCAAACAGCATGCTGTCTTTGTCATATCTTTGACATTCAGGACGACGTTTTAGAGTCCCTCAAAGTTAATTAGCGTTTGAGAATTCAGCCATATATTTGTTATTTGTGAATTACTCGTTGTTGCATTACCCGTTGCTTAGTCACCATAAAGCTTAATTTGTTCAGTTCGGGATTAAATCTGTTTGGATTAACCATTTTGTTTGTCGATTGTCGGTCATTTGACGTTTAAGATCCCAGTTCCAGAGAAAGAGTAATCGTAAGCATCATTCGAGAAAGCTAGTTTAAAAACAACAAAAAGTCATCAACATCCGCTCGGGACACAACAGATTCGTTCGCTTCAATTACTCTAACCACAAAGACGTGATTGTCTGGAACTTTCTTCAAATGTGCTTTTCACGATTCTATCTTAACCCTCCTTTTTGCTTCGCCGTACTCGGGCAAAAAGTAAACCAGTTCATCTTTGTCACAAGTGCTTTTTAACAATGCTATGGTTTTCATTTAAACTGCGATCAATGAATATTTTAGCATACGTTATCTTTCTATGTTAATCGACTATACTGTAAGTATTGTTCGTCTATGTTTAAACCAATAGAAAGCCGATTTCTCACCACCAGGGTCGTATGATGACCACTTCCTAACCCACCGGTCCTACAAGATTCCAGACTTGTCCTAACATACCACTTATCTCACCTCCCTTCACTCTTTTATTAAACCGTGCGTGTTTGCTCTGTTGTCTACGTTTAACCTCTGAAAGATAAAAGAACTGGCAATATGGCTTACTTAGACCTTCACCTGTCCTGAAAAGGACGAATACAATAACTAAGAAGTTAAGGCCACCTTAAATTCAAAAAAGTTGTCAGATTTGACAGTATCTCTATGGAACTGGCAGGTTCCTTAAAGTTAAGGAGACCTTAACTTAAGATTTTAACTAAGAAGCCTTTGAGTATTCGGCCTTTAAACCAGCCAGCGTTAATTTGTAAAACGAAAAAAAAAACTAATTTCAAAATCAATACTACTTTTTAATGAAGGCAATAAAGCAGGTTTTATACCGAACTTGTGTTTCCTTTTTTTATTCAAAACTTATTATGAAGAAAATAAAAAATGCAAAAAGTTTCAGCCAAAACAGGTACCTATTCAAATGATAGTGTCAATGAACTTATCTCAATACTGGTATAAGGTTTTATTAATGGCATAATAACGGTGCGAGGAAACGAGGAGCTTTTGGTTGACTGCTAACAAATACATATAAAAAAAATACCGTAATATCCTTTCTACGCTAATCAACACCTGAGAATGCAATTTTAGCCAATACGGATTTCTGTATCTGTGCAAACACTGAATTTAATAAACTTAAGACTTGATTTTTTAATTAATTTGATTCGAAAATGAAAGTAAAAAAAACAACTTAACATTTAGGCCTAAAATCAAACAGTAGTCGTGTTTTCACAATTTCAAATATAAGTCCATTTGTTGAAGACTTAATTAAATAGACTGGCATTATGTCATATTTACATTCTTTATTTGCCTACGCTCTCTGTCTAAAAAGGATAAGTTAACAAAGCATCATCAAATCACCACTCTTTTTAAGGCGAGGCTACTTCACGTTCTGATGAAAAGATTGATTTTTGAGTTTCCAATGTGAAGAATTCTACTTCACAAAAATTACTGTAGACTGAAAAAGAAACAAAGAAACACAATAACCGAACAGAATATTGAAAAATGGCTTGGTAACTCTGTAAAAAAATCCTGAACCGTACAACTTATAATAATAAACTTCTAATCGTCAGATTTCGTGATTTTCAACGACAGTGATATGATTTTTTATGCAAAAATGATAGCTTTTTCATTGATCTAACACAATAGCCTAGTAGATTTTTAATAATGTATTCCAGAAATCAACAACAATGTACTTAATCTCGTCAAATTTCTGGCGATGCGACAAATAAAGCTATGCAATAATCAACCATATTCCATAGAGATAGTGAAAGAGTAGATTTCGTGAAGACGTGAACTCTGGGTCACAGGCCATCCTTATAAAAAATAAAAAAATGTGATAACTGGCACGTACATAAACAATATCAGTTATTGGAGCAATCTCAAGGCACATCACATACAAACGGAATCTGATACGACGACATATCGATAACCGTATGAAAATTTCGAACGGAAAATTAAAGCATGTATGAGGTAGGTCCATAAATGGATTTGCTGCGTACGGAATGATTCCGTTTCGGAATCCCGAATCAAATTCAGTCTGTAGGTATATGGCGGGCCTTATGGATCCTTATTGATGGATAAAGGAGGAGATTGCTAATAATAGCGCCTATTATATTTCAAAATAAATAAAACATGCGAAGGTCGTAACGCCATCAGCCTCTGACATACTGACCGATCACACAGCGATTTCTAATAGCGATGACCAAACAGTCCATTAAATGTCGAAGCCCATTCAAATTCTTAACGTGTTTGGTTTGCCGGACTCTGAAAATATGGCGATTTTGTTTATTCAAAATCTACTTGCAATTATTTACATTTGTAATCAGGAGTATTTGAGGTCTTTGACAGCCACTAACATTAAAAGAAAGTTTTTTAATACGGAACTAATAATTCTTATCTTCTTCCTTAATGTGTGCAATATCAAGAAACAATGTTGAGTGTGAACATTATCATAAAATAATGATAAAAAAAACAGATCGTTAGTGCTCTTTATTTTGTGTCGTTAGCAAGAAAGCGAAAAATTAATGGCGACAAGTTTTTTATTTTAGTAGTGATTGTAGACATTAAGAATTGCTTCGTTGACAGAAACGGTTTTCACTTACTTATAGATGTTAGACAGCATAGGTACATATGATGTACCCTACGAGTACTTTCATTAAATCATATATTTTTATCACATAAGGTATTATTATGTATTCTGTGACATAAGCAAACACTCGTGATTTGCGTACGAACAACTTTGCAATGCCATACCGAAATATTTCCATGGGATGTATTTATAATAGATTATTTTATCAAAGAAACTACGAGGTACAGAAGATTTTACGCCCATCAAAATGAGTATTTTTTGCGAAAAGCTACTTTGTCATTGGCAATAGTTTTTTCTTTAAGTTTATTAACTCACAGATCATTACATAATAATCAAATCGTGAAGTCTGCCGTATCACGTATATTTTGTGAATGTCGCTCACATACTTACTGATTTGTAATATGTGTAAGAATATATATACCTATATATACCTAACCTACTCGTATTAAATCAGTTATGTAATGGCATAATCAATCATGTACTTACTACTTGGGCGAAACTTACTAAGTAGAAAGGTTGTTAAATTATACAGAATATTTTAAAGTAAACGGGATTCTAACAGCCACTGTTGGTGTAGTGGTTCACCCATCCGTGTATGACGCAGGGGTCCCAGGTTCGATTCCCAGGGGGGTACAATTTGTACTCGGTTTGGATGGTGGTAGGGCTTATTACCTAAGTCTGACGCCATAACAACAATTTAAAAAAAATGTGTTCCGGCAGTTAGAGGTAAGATACCCAGTTCCTCAGTGGTGCGGATTCCGGGAGTAGTGCGCTTCCACCTTCGGCCTTATCGTCACTTAACATCAGGTGAGATGAAGGCCAAACACTATTCCGTTATGTATAAAAATAAATATGTGTCAAAAATAAAAAATACCATCTTCATAATGAGAGTAACCGTAAAAAATGAGTTTGCAGTGGAAAGTGAGCCAGAAATAAAATTGGTCGGAATGAATGATGATTACGGTAAAACTCTACATTAAGGAAGATACTGATATTAGTCACGTACACTTCAAAATATTATATGATTATAAAAATATCACACACGAAATTACTTAATTACAGAATTTACAGAACGATGAAAAACAAGATTAACCCCCAAAGAGCAAAAGAATTATCTCCTAAACTTAAAAGCAAATTAGGTTTTTTCTAACGATGTATTAAAAAGCCTTTGTATATTTAAAAAAAAACTGTCAAGCATTAAATGAAGGCATCAAATTAAATCAAATAGTTTATTGAATATAAATAATGAAAATACAATTTGCATACCATAGAACAAACTTATTAAATTATCAACAAAATAATGTGGAACAGGTGGTAATGTGACAATTTTTACAATAATAAGTAAGGTATAAGTCATCCTCATTCGTTTTTAACACCTTTTTCTAAGTAGAATGTGAAAGATTTTTTTCAAACAATGACTATACGAATTATGCGTCTCTCGCACGTGTGAACACTCACTTTTTTATTATTTGTAAATGTTTACACGGATGCCTTCTTAAATGCAAATGTCAAACATGATAATTAACAAAACAAATGAGCGTATTAAATTGCTTTTCAATCAACACCTGTTGTGAATTTCGATATGGATATTGTTTTGAATGACAAATTTGTAATTGTAAGAGCTCCAAAATGTCTAGTTCCTTAGGTGTGTTGACGAATTAGGTTGCCTTTTTTACTACCATTTCTACTATACTTTCATATTTCATGCGAAATGTATTCTTAAACTCATCCTATGTTGAAATTAGGTAGGTTTACCTCTTGGTTTATACTTGGTACTTATATACTTTTTTTTTAAGTGAAAAAAAGTATATAGGTAAAGTTTAGGTTTAGGTAGCACAAAAAAATATTTAATGTAATACAAGATTTATTATTAACGATTTTCAATATTTTGGAGTTTTCTATTATTTTTATTATAGCTTATAGCGTTTAGTTTATGTCAACAGATCATATTGTCTTACAGCGAGCGGCGTCTTGAAGCGCTCATGGCGGAACTTGACAGACTGATCGTACTCGATCACGTTAGTTAAGCAACGCTTGGTCCGGTCAGGTGTCGGATGGGTGACCGTTAAAGTGGCATTACAACTGAGCGCTTCCGTGCTTCGGAGGGCACGTTAAACCGTCGGTCCCGACTGTTGTCATTTGATAACAGTCGTTAAGCCAAGTTAGAGGCCTTACAGGCGGCTTGATAAACTCTAACACCAGAGGTGACCACTAATCCTCATTCGATTAGAAGAACAGCGTAAAGATCAGAGTTTTATTTTCAGGATTTCCATACGTTTTTATGCTAATTTCGCGGTTTTTCAAACATATCCTTGTATCTCTTAGAAATATTAGAATGCTGATCAGATCAGTTGGGTGTGTATAGCGATCTGAATCTCCTCCATTCACTCCATGGATAGCCATAATCAAAACAGATCACACAGCTAGGTCAATCCTTGGCGGAGAACCAAGGCTTAAAAGTTACTTCGTTTGTATGAAAATCAACTAGTGTCTTTAACTGTGTGACCGTCACTGTATATTCTGTGCTTAAAGGTATTAATTAGTTGGACTAATGAACGGTGATGAAGCTTATGATTGATTTAAGAATTAACTTTTCCTTTTGATCTTTGAAACTTACATGACAGTTCAGTTTTATTAGATAATAAAATATTTATAGAAGGCACTGACCAGTGGCATATGTTAGGCAACAAGTGTCACCATTAGACGTGTCAATAGAGAGAAAATGAGAGTGTCCACAATTTGGTCGTTACGCCATTCCGCTTATGCACTAGTAGTAGTCATTGAGCAAACCGACCGATCTCAGCTTTCTCCACGGTGGGTGGACACTGCAAATCTATCACTTATGTCAACGGATCACATTGTTTTATTAGTTCACTCGATAATAAACTTTACGACCTTGCAATAGCGACTAGGAACACGTTGCGTGGTATCGATGCCACTGTCCCAGTTGGCCGTCCCAAATAAAGATCGCATTAAAACGGTGAAGAGTTAAATTAATGACACGTTGATAGTCAGTGCATGGAGTCCGACGTGACTGGACGTATGTAATACTCCCTATATGCGCGTACGGAATAAGGACTTTCGATATTAAGTAATACGATTCCAAGTCAGTGATCTGAAATTAAAAAAAAACAACCTCCAATCTGCCGAATTATTACCAGCCCATGACCTCATGAAAATCAGCGCGCTATCGCGCCCTATGGGTTGGTAACACACCGGTGTTACTGACCCCTATCGCGCTGATTTCCAACGATAAAACCAAAGCTAAATCTTTAACGTTTCAGTTTCGTTTACAGAAAACTACTCGTCTTAGTTTTGTTAAAATTTTTGAAAGCTATTGCCTAGGGAGCCTAAGATGCTAATCTTGGACAATTTAAATGGGAATTCGAAAGCTAAACTAAAGATTTGTAGATAAATATAAACTAAATGACAACGTTACATTTTTGGTTTTATCGTTCAGAATTAGTATGATTGGGCCCAGATACACGACAAAGCCGACGTCTATATCAGACATATTGGAGAAAAACCTTTTGTTTATTAGTATTTTTTTGTCTGAAGATAAATCCACGACGGCCTAATAGGGCAGAAGGTTGCTATTCACTCGGTAAAGTTAGGATTCTATTTAATCACTCTCATTATTTAAAGAATTATGAACACATTCAATAAGTTTTCAAAATTGTAAAGATTTTATTAATCAATCATTTTAGAAGCCAAAACATTGGAAATTAACATTGACAAGAATATATACATAGCATACGTCACAATCACAAACGAAACCACAGGGAAATCATAAATGGAATAAAGGTTAACTTCGGTATTTAACAAGAATGTCTCATTACTGCAGCTAACAAAAATTGTTTATAAGTGTAAATAGACTGACAGTGAGTATATAAATTATTGCCGACTACATAACAGCTTCCTTAAGGCGAGGCCAGTTCACAATCTGATGAAAAGATTGATTTTTGAGCTTCCAATGTGAAGAACTGATGTAGAATTCTACTTCACAAAAAAAAAGAAACAATAACCGGACAGAATATTGAAAAATTACATGGTAACTCTATAAAAAAGCCTGAATCCTTACTAATATTATAAATGCGAAAGTCCGTTTGTTTGTTCGTTTGTTTGTTACGCCTTCACGTCCTAACTACTGAACCGATCATCATGAAACTTTGCATACACGTTGTCAGGGGTACAGAAAAAGACATAGGGTAGCTTTCATCCAGAAAAAACGTATTGTTCCCGAGGGATAGCGAAAAAACTGTCCACGCAGACGAAGTCGCGGGCGGCCGCTAGTAACTCCATAAAAACTTATAAAAATAAACATCCAATCGTCAGATTTCGTAATTTTCAACGACAGTGATAATGAGTTTTTATGCAAAAAGGATAGCTTTTTAGGGTTCCGTAGCCTAAATGGCAAAAAACGGAACCCTTATAGATTCGTCATGTCTGTCTGTCTGTCTGTCCGTATGTCACAGCCACTTTACTCCGAAAGTATTAAGACTACACAGTTGAAACTTGGTAGGTAGATGTATTCTGGTAACCGCTTAACGAATTTAATAAAAAAATAAAAAAATAAAGGATTAAGGGGGGGCTCCCCATACATGGAACGGAAACTCAAAAAATTTTTTTTCTTTAAACCGACACGTGTTGGGTGTCTATAGAAAGGTCTTTAAAAATGACATTAAGGTTTCTAAGACAACTTTTTCTCAAAGTCAACCGTTTGAAATATATACACCGCCAAAGTGGTAAAATGTGTTTCCCCCCCCTTTAACTTTTGAAATAAGAGAGCGAAAAATAAAAAATAAATATATGCTATAGATCTTAATAAACACTTTCAACCAAAATTGGTTTGAACGAGATATAGTAATTAGTTTTCGAGATATAGCACATTTTCCAAAACCGCAAATATAACTTTGTCATTCATACCAACACTGTGAAAAACAAAGTTATTTTTGCAGACGAAAAATGATAGGTGGTATTAAATATGGTATAGTATAAGGTAACTACGGAACCCTACGGCGCGTGGCCCGACACGCACTTGGCCGGTTTTTTTATTTATTGATCTAACACAATAACCGAAAAAAATTTATATAAACAATCCAGTATTTCAGAAATCAATAAATATGTACTAAATTTCGTCAAATTTCTGGCAAAGCGTCAAATAAAGCTATGCAATATTCAACCTTATTTTAAAGACATAGTGAAAAAGTAAAATTCGTGGACTGCCTCGCCTTAAGCTACTTTGTGTAGTCAATTAGTAAGTTGGCTATGCCATTGCTTATGTAACCACCTAAAAAGGTTCCAGTTAACTGTATGGAATGCATAATGTAAAGCTACTGGTCAGATAGGTTGATGGGTTAGGGCTCTTAAATAAAAGATTTTGATAAGATTCACAGGGATATAATACGATATCAAAAAAAAGAGATCGATCGACCATTACGGGCACACATGAGCAAGTGAGCGGAAACGGATATTGCATACATTCTAATGACAATCAGTTGTCAATGTCACATGACAGATACCACAGATTATAGATTTTATTACGTTTACATAGTTCTACTCAACACTGTCCCTTAAACTAATACAATCCTACAATATTGTCCCTTAAATAATGCAATACAGAATAGAACAAAACTTAAGTATTACATAAGCACTAAAACAGTTTCATTACAAATTTGTTATGTATTTCTTTTGTAAGCGGTTTAGTCAGCAAGTCTGCTAACATTTCTTCGGTACACAAATATTTAATATCAATAGAACCGTTACATACATGTTCCCTAATAAAGTGGTGGCGTATATCTATGTGTTTAGTTCTAGCATGGAATATTGTATTTTTACACAATTTCTGAGCAGACTGATTATCGTTAAAAATTGTAACTTTACACAGTATACCCAATATTTCCTGTAAAAAATTTCTAAGAAACAAAGCTTCCTTGGAACTGTCAGAGAGACACATGTACTCGGCTTCCGTGCTGGACAGTGCTACAGTTCTCTGTTTCCTACTTTCCCAGGAAACAATAGATTTGCCAACCTGAAACACATAACCAGTATAAGATCTTCGATCTGCTTCACTTCTTCCCCAGTCAGCGTCTGCATATCCTGTAATATTAATTCCGGCTTTTTGAAAAGTCAAACATAGTTCTTTTGTGCCTTTGAGGTAACGTAGTACCCTTTTCGCTGCCCTACAGTGAGCTTCATTGTAGCAATTATTAAATTGGCTTAGATAGCTGACTGCATGTGTTATGTCTGGTCGTGAACCTACTGAAATATACATCAGTGACCCTATTAAACTTCTATAATCAAAATTAGTATTTTTATCACCATCAGATTTTTCTAGTTTCAAACCAGATTCCATCGGTGTTGCTACAGGTTTGCAGTTTTCCATCTGAAATTTCTGCAAGACCTTTTCTATATAGTTCTGTTGATCTAGAGTTATCTTATCTTTATTTTTACAGATTCTCATGCCTAAAACATGCTTTGCTGGCCCTAAATCTGCAACCTCAAACTCATTATTTAATTCCTCTTTAATATTAATTACTTCTATTTGAGCGTTTTGTGTATACATCAAAAGAATGTCATCAACATACAGTGCTATTATTATTAATTTATCATGACTATATTTATAATAAACACAAGCCTCTAATGATGACTTTGAAAATTTCAACTTTTCACATAAGATTTTATTGATTTTCTCATACCATGCTTTAGCTGCCTGCTTAAGACCATAAATTGCTTTATTAAGTTTAAAGACTTTCTTTTCATTACCTTTATGTATGAACGCTTCAGGTTGTTCCATAAAAACTGATTCTTTGAGTTCTCCGTTAAGAAAAGCTGTCTTTACGTCTAAGTGATGAATATTCATGTTATATTCAGCAGCTATAGCAAGGAGTGTTCGAATACTTGAATATCTAACAACAGGAGAAAAAGTTTCATCGTAATCTATCCCGTATTTCTGTGTGAAACCCTTTGCAACTAATCTAGCTTTATATTTGAGAAGTTCACCATTGACACCTAACTTTCTTTTAAATACCCACTTACATTTTACTGGGCTTTGACCTTCCACTCTGTCAGTTAGTGTCCAGCATTTGTTGACATTGAAAGAGTTATACTCATCTTTCATCGCTTGCCTCCAGTTGTCAGCATCTGGACCGCTCAAAGCTTCTTCCACTGTCTGCGGGTCTCCAGTGTCACTGGTACAGGTTGCCTTCACCAGAAAGGCTGAGATGGAGTCATCACCTGTTGTTGTTGTATCTTGCTCTGAACTTGAAGGTTGTTCTTCTACATCTGGAAGATATGTTTCATCCGAAGTATGATTTGAAACAAAACTTTCATCACTCTCAGAATCATTCACTGATATCGTACTATACCGCTGTGGATTTGATGTGTCATCAGAATTGACCCCATCTAAGGTATTTTCCTCAGTGAATGGTTCTGTGGGTTTCTCAGTCTCTATACTCTCTTGCAAATTTACATATGTGAGAGTATTATTACAATTGTTATCATCATTTGACACTATATCATCTTTACTAAACTTGTTTTCCAAGAATGTTACATCTCGGGCTTTTATGCAATTCTTTGGAAAGTCTGGGTCTAATATTCTATAGCCCTTAGTATGCTCACAATAACCAGTGAAAATATATTTCTTTGCTTTGGGTTCCAATTTATTTCTATTGTGCACATGTGCATAAACGACACAACCAAAAGTACGCAAATGTGAAATTGATACCTTTTTGCCAGTCCACTTTTCTTCTGGAGTGCAGCCTTTGACCGCTATCGTAGGAGATCTATTCTTGAGATAGACCGCTGTATTTGCGGCTTCTGCCCAATATTTCTGCCCGAGGCCGGCTTCTTGAAGCATGCAGCGTGTCTTCTCCATTATGCTCCGATTAGCTCTTTCAGCAACTCCATTTTGCTGCGGAGAATATGGCACTGTAGTATGATGTATGATGCCATTCTCCTTAAGAAAGTTCTGAAATTTCAAATTACAGTATTCAGTACCATTATCACTGCGCAAAATTTTCAATTTTTCATTTGTTTGATTCTCTACCAACGATTTCCAACTTTTAAATGTATCAAAAACTTCATCTTTTCTTTTCAAAAAATAAATGAAAGTTTTTCTAGAGTAATCGTCTATAAATGTTATATAATATTTTGCACCACTAAATGATGTACATGGCATTGCACCACATAAATCGGTATGAACCACTTCTAAAATTTTTGTAGCCCTAGTAAAACTGTTCTTTGGAAATGATGTACGAGTTTGCTTTCCCTCGATACATGATACACATTTCTGAAAATCACTTTTATCATAAGAAATGCCTGAAACCATACCTTGTCTTAGCAACTCCATGCTTCGGTGATTGAGGTGTGCGAGACGACGATGCCATACCTGCTGCGAAACCTTATCTTCCATCACCGAGACTGCAGGCATCGCAACAGCACTTGATTCTTCACTACTTACGGCTTGCACATCTTTATTTTGCTCCAAACAACCTAAATTTGCTATAAATGGAGAGGTATTAGGACATACTTTTGTTAAGTTACAGTTTTGATTGGTTGATTCAACAGTATCCAATTGATAAACACCACCATACATTGTGGCCGTTGCTACTAAAGCTCCGTTATCAAAAATTCTACACATGTTAGAACTAAACACCACTCTAAATCCTTTACTTGTCATAGCGCTGACAGATAACAAGTTTGCTGACAAATTGGGAACGTAATGTACATTACTAATTGTTTTCACATTACCATTATTCATATTAACTTTAACAGAACCCCTTCCAGCAGTATACAACTTGTCCCCATTAGCTACATTAACCTCTATCGACTTATTATCACAAACAAAATCACACATTATACTTTTGTCCCTACACATGTGTCCAGTAGCACCGCTATCAATGTACCACGAACCAGTCTTGATGTTTGCCGACAGTGCAACTAGCAGGGCCTTAGATGTATCCGTATTTGGTGTCTTCGCAGTCTTCCTATACATTGACTTAGGACAATCTTTAATATAATGACCCACTTTCTTGCACTTAAAACATCTTGGTTGTTTCCTAACGAACAGGGCTGAAGCATCGGTCTCCTCCTTATCATTTCTACGAAGATTTTCCTGCAGTAACTTTCCTTTTACTACTTCGCTGGAAAGTTTCACATTGGAATTTTCAATTGCCATTATAAGCGGGTCAAAATCTGTAGTCAATCCACTTAGCATCAATACAGCAACAAAGTCATCTTCAAGGGGAGAACCAATTTCACTGAGTTGTTGTGAAATCTCGGTTATTCTATTTATGTAGCTTTCCATACTTGCGCTCTCGTTCAACTTGGTCGCGAATAATGTTCTCAGGAGCCCCAACCTTCGACATAGGCCCTTATCTTCATAAGCCTTTTCAAGGTTGCTCCAAGCTTCAAACGCTGTTTTCGCATTTCGTATGTGTGGAATTGCAGACGGTTGTATGGACAACGCGATTCTCGCCAAAGCTTTCTGAGCTTTCTTCTCATCACATTTTTCATTTTCCACACATTCCCACAGATCTTCTTGAATCAATATCATTTTAATCATGAATTTCCAGGAACTGTAGTTTTCTATTCCTTTCAATTTCTCTATAGAAACGAAATTCGCAGAGCCCGACATCGTGCTTTTTGATAGGCAGAATTTCACAATTGCGGATTACAACTAGCGCGTGAAAATATCTACTTTTTATTATTGCGCGATAGATAAGGCCCATAACCTGATGGGTTAGGGCTCTTAAATAAAAGATTTTGATAAGATTCACAGGGATATAATACGATATCAAAAAAAGAGATCGATCGACCATTACGGGCACACATGAGCAAGTGAGCGGAAACGGATATTGCATACATTCTAATGACAATCAGTTGTCAATGTCACATGACAGATACCACAGATTATAGATTTTATTACGTTTACATAGTTCTACTCAACATAGGTACTCAGAATAAATACCTAATGAATTGTGAACGTTCTCTAAACTGTGGTAAACTTAAAATAGTACCCCATGGTAGCAATATCAACATTTTGTCTCTTAACAATAGGCTATTTGACTAATTTTGGAAAACCATTTTAAATTATTCCTTATTACGTAATAAACGCACCACATTGATATTTCAGGATAAATCAATGTATATCATTAAAAAAAACAGTGTTAAAGTTTAAAATTTTAAAACCGCGCCAAAAACGCTATGGCGCTGGAAACGTCACTTGTTGACGTCACTAGCCTGTAAACATTGTAATATCCTTAGCCATTTGACAGCCATCAATCGCGGATCCTTAGTCTATGGTCGTGTCAAACGTCTGAAGCCATATTTATTTACAGGCAAGTGACGTCATCAGTCATCTTAGAGCGTTTTCGCCACAGAAAAAAATTCAAAAATTATTGCCTTTTTCTAGGTGAAATTAATCAATTAATAGACTTAATTTAGACTACATAATAGTTAAATATGTTTTTTTACGCTAATATCTGTTAGGGTGACCACAATTTGTAGTATATTTTCAATGTTGTCAAATACCCTATTTATTAAACGAAAAATTTGGGTTCAAGGAAATTGTTTATGATTTTGGTGTTAGTTTGATTTTTGCATTCCCCGAAGTTCATCATTCCGTGTCGTCCATACCCGTATTACCCGTAGGTATTAATTGAAAGTTGTTTCAAGGTTGTTATGGTTTAAAAGTTGTTTTAAGTCTGTTTCCAATCGCTAAATCTTCTGTTTTACTCTGTAGATACGAAAAAACCTAAGTTACGTTTCTGTTGATGATTTTCTCATTTGGCTGTGCTTTCGTGATAAACGTCTTTCCGTAAATCATGTTTCTGCATAGAAATTATTAATATATTTTTTAACAGTTGCTTTACCTGTTAGATAACGTTGACGATCAATAAATTTCAAAATCCATAATTCACATTCACACGTCGTCATTAAATTTTATTTGATATCTTCCATGGTACAGGCATTAATTATTTTCTCTCATCCCTAAATAGATTTTCAATAAAGTAAAGAAAACAAAAACAAAATTAAATTATTTTTTATTAATAAATATGTTTATATGTAAACTAATTTAAAAAAAAAACATCAAAAAGCCAACATCACGCGGTGTTCCCAGGCGGTCACCCATCCAAGTACTGACCGCGCCCGACGTTGCTTAACTTCGGTGATCGGACGAGAACCGGTGTATTCAACGTGGTATGGACGTTGGCAATTTACCGATCGAATTATTAAACATTAAACCACTTCTGTCTCAAAGTATGTAATTATGTTCATTCAATTTTATTTGATATCTTTAGCCATCTGTATCTTACAGTAAAGGTATTCATTTTTTCTAATGCCCAAATATTATATTCTTAATAAAATAAAGAAAACAAAAACAAAATTAAGTATATTTTTCATTAATAAATATGTTTATATGTAAAGTAAACCAATTTAAATAAAATAACATCAAAAAGTCAACATCACGCGGTGTTCCCAGGCGGTCACCCATCCAAGTACTGACCGCGCCCGACGTTGCTTAACTTCGGTGATCGGACGAGAACCGGTGTATTCAACGTGGTATGGACGTTGGCAAGTTGCCTAACGAATTATTAAACCACTTCTGTCTCAAAGTTTGTAATTCTGGTACAAACTAATGACGTCATTCAATTTTATTTGATATCTTTAGCCATCTGTATCTTACAGAGTACAGTAAAGGTATTCATTTTCTCTAATGCCCAAATATATTTTTAATAAAATAAAGAAAACAAAAACGAAATTAAATTATTTTTTACTTATAAATATGTTTATATGTAAACTTATTTAAAAAAAAAACATCAAAAAGCCAACATCACGCGGTGTTCCCAGGCGGTCACCCATCCAAGTACTGACCGCGCCCGACGTTGCTTAACTTCGGTGATCGGACGAGAACCGGTGTGTTCAACGTGGTATGGACGTTGGCAATTAACCGAACGAATTATTAAACATTAAACCACTTCTGTCTCAAAGTATGTAATTATGTTCATTCAATTTTATTTGATATCTTTAGCCATCTGTATCTTACAGTACAGTAAAGTCGCATTACTCATCTCCCAGCAAAAATGTAAACAAAGGTGTTGCCAGAACAAAACAACTCAAGAGGAAATAGTATATTGCTAAGTCAAGAAATAAACACACCTACATGTTTTTTCATCACGAACCTAATAAAAATAGATTAGATAAATATTCTGAATCATGAGTTTTGCGGCAAAAACAGTAATATAATTTAATATTTCATAATAACAGTTTTATAGTAGAAAAGATATTCATGATGCTGTGCACACATCAACTGCAAATCGTGTACATCAACCTTTGGTTCATTTTATAAAATTTAAAAAATATAGTAATAATAGTAGCTGTAGTAGTAACATTTGTCTTTTGGTTTGGTTTGGGGGGGGGGACGATGACGACGACGACGACAGGCGAAGATGCTAAGACATTCTGCCAGTTCTCGATTAAGAATGTATGTAAAAGATTATAAAAATTGTCCTTAAATAAGTTCAGTTTAACTTAGATCCAACATTTTAATAAGAATACCTAAATAATCTTTACATTTATTTCTTATTCAAAATAGTTTAACAAAAACCATAAACATTTAATTCGTAGGGGAGACATAGGAGGTTTGTGACATTTTTTTACTAACCGACATAAAACATGTGGCTTATAAGGCTATTACCAAACACTGTGAATTAGTTATTCGTTGTAATTATTTTTTCTTGAGGCGGCGCTAGTGGACACACGATGCACCTGTAAGTATTTGGTTACTAATCTTGTTGTAATTGCATATGCGTAGGAAGGGGGGAGCGTGCGCAGTTGCGCACCCCATAACAGTGTGGTGCCACCCCAAACAAAAAACCTGATTAACCTTTATATGCGAAAACAAATTAAATGAGTATATTTGTATCATATTTAGTTTTACTATTAGTTATTAATACTGTATGTTTTCCAATGAAAATAAAAATAAAATGAAATAAAAAATATATTGCCCTTCTATACTGCAACGAGGCTCTAGCACGCACCCCCCTCCCCTCACCCGTTCCACGTCTGGAACGGGTGGTATTAAAATACAGACGATTCAAAATCTCTATTTTTTTTTAGTTTATTTGAATAAATATTATTTTGATTTCGACTTTGACTTTTATTGTAAATAAGGTTAGTTGAAACAATTATAATGGGAAGGGCAACTGTCAAAATGGCGCTGCATACACTTGTTGCAGGAGAGCTATGAAAACAAAGGACTTTTACTTAAAAATATAGTCTTTTTAGCTTTAAAATGATTAAATTTGTGAAGTAAATCTGGATATAGAAAAAATGCATAAGTTCTGTAAGAATAAAAACGACTTAATTTGGCTTTCAATACAAGCATTTCCATTTTGTTTCTTCCGTCTTTTATGTCCATTTTGGGTCAATGGGTCTTTTTCGGTAAAAAAATAACACAAACTAAATTACTATTTTCCCATACATTTTGTTCTGAACGTCTACTGTCTTAGGAACAAGCGTACGCAGCGACATCTACAATTAGCTTTGCGTTGCCAACCCCATTGATTGCAATGTCCTGTTACCTACGTATTTTTGATAGTTTAGGTCATTCAATTTTATTTGATATATCTTTAGCCATCTGTATCTTACCCCTCGTTTTCATCAAGGTATAATACATGTTTTATGCAATTGTTTTGATTTTTATTCTCATTCATGTACATGGATAAAACATGTTGTATACACAACTTGTTATGTACAGTCAGCAAAGTTATGACCTTAACAGTTTGAAAATAAATCGCTTGCAAGGATGGAACTAAAAGTTCGTCTTTACCTGCCTCCATTGTTTTTATACAAAAGATGCTTTTGTGACTTTTGGGTAAATGCAAGACAATACAGAGTACTCAATCTAGAAATCAACCTTAAGGTGTTCAGCTCATAGCTTTGCTGACAGTACTTGTAATTGCCTACTTTCATTTCGTTCAAACACACACACTTTCGTACACTGTGTGAACGAGAAGAATGTTTGAGACTGTTGAAATACATGTATAAAACAAATACTTGTTTACAACAAGTTTACAACAAGTATTCTACAAGTTTTGTATGAGACTAGTATTTAACATGTTTCTTGGTGAAAACGAGGGGTTACATTACAGTACAGTAAAGGTATTCATTTTCTCTAATGCCCAAATATATTTTGGGCATAAATAAAGAAAACAATAACGAAATTAAGTAATTTTTTCAATAATAAATATGTTTAGATGTAAAATAATTTAAAAAAAAAAATCAAAAAGCCAACATCACGCGGTGTTCCCAGGCGGTCACCCATCCAAGTACTGACCGCGCCCGACGTTGCTTAACTTCGGTGATCGGACGAGAACCGGTGTATTCAACGTGGTATGGACGTTGGCAATTTGCTTAACGAATTATTAAACCACTTCTGTCTCAAAGTATGTAATCCTGTTACAATCAAAATAATTAATATCATATTTCAGCAATAAATAAAGCATAATATCTACATTGTGTCCGATGCAAAAAATTTATACAACTAATATTTTGTCTTACAAAGTATTTTAAAGATAGCCTAAAAGCGTATTGGCGTTTAATTCATGTAAATAAATTGACCACAACTCAAAGCAATCACAAAGGTATAAACTACAATGTATCCAATTCACATTAAAAAAAAATCGCTTAGTAGTAAATAAGACGCATTAAAACTAATTAAAGATGGACTAGTATAAGCAGAGCCGCCATATTTGCGGTTCAAACGTGACGCCTATGTTATTTGCAGTAAGGCACAATATCGAATGCTTCACGCATACAGACAGAACAGGGCATGTAGCCAATAGTAGGTATGAACGTCTATACAAAAAAAATTTGGGAGTTACAAGGCGTGATAAAGTTTGGGCGCATGTTGGAAACTGATCTGTAGGCTGTTCTTAACTAATATTGAGCTGGGCCAAACTATCCTTACATATGAATCCAAACGGCGGCGGGTTGAAGTAGCGTTCCGCCCGGCTTCATTCTAAAAATTATAACTGTCCCGGTTTAGCTAATAGGTCAAGTGTGGTGTCAATTTCAGATAAATCAATAACGTTGAATTCATTTCTAGTATAAAAAAATGCAATTAATGTAACAGTTTCTGAAAAATTGCTCAATAACCAAAATATTCAATACATATTTTTACTTTTAATCACTGTAAACATTAAACTGGTGCATTTATTTCCAAACAAAAAATATGTTATCAAAGCCTATTTAATGCAAATTTGAAATACTATAATTTTTAAGTACCTTTACACATAATAACTAGAGGAAAAAAAAATTTACGTCGCGTGACAATAGCCTAGAGTTCACTTTCGAAATAAATTACCAACTTTGACTAGCTATGTCTCTGCAGTCAATGGACATAGACTACTCGAGTTAGGCTCAAATTGTAGCAAATGTTGTTAGCTTTACAAAAGTATAGGACAAATTAACCTGAAGAGTTATGAATCTCCATATAAATTAATCATGGGCGTTACAAGTCCTGATAAAATTTGGCCACATGATGAAAACAGTTCTGTAGACTGTTCATAACTAGTGTTGAGCAGGGCCAAACTGTCCTTACAAAAGAATCCATATGGCGGCTTCTTATGATATTTTTTTTGTCGAACAAATTATTATTTTTAAGATAACTCAAAAATAATAAGTGCTCTACAAAATCTTTATATAGCAAATATGTTACAAATAAATTTATCTATTACTTTGCTTCTTATAAATTTTTTGATAAATCTAATAGTTTATAAGATAAAATGATTTACAATATGGCGTTTCTCTTTGAAACGATAAAAAAGAAACGCCATATTGTAAATCAGTTTATTTCATGAACTATTAGATTTATCAAAAATTTTATGAGAAGCAAAGTCATAGATAAATTTATTTGTAACATAATTGTTTTATTAAGTTTTTGTGGAGCACTTATTATTTTTGAGTTATCTTAAAAATAATAATTTCTTCGACAAAAAGATAAGTCATAAGTAGCCGCCATTTGGATTCTTTTGTAAGGACAGTTTGGCCCTGCTCAACACTAGTTATGAACAGTCTACAGAACTGTTTTCATCATGTGGCCAAATTTTATCAGGACTTGTAACACCCATGATTAATTTATATGGAGATTCATAACTCTGCGGGTTAATTTGTTCTATACTTCTGTAAAGCTAACAGCATTTGCTACAATTTGAGCCTAACCCGAGTAGTCTCAGTCCATTGATTGCAGAGACATAGCTAGTCAAAGTTGGTAATTTATTTCGAAAGTGAACTCTAGGCTCTCGGCGCGCGACGTTTAAATATTTTTTCCGCTATTTATGGTTTGTAAAGGTACTTCAAAGTTGTATTATTTCAAATCTGCATTAAATAGGCATTGATAACGTATTTTTTGTTTGGAAATAAATGCATCAGTTTAATGTTGACGGTGACTAAAAGTAAAAAAAAGTAGTTGAATATTTTGGTTATTGAGCAATTTTTCAGAAACTGCTACATAAATTGCATTTTTTTATACTAGAAATGAATTCTACGTTATTGATTTATCTGAAATTGATACCACACTTGACCTATAAGCTAAACCGGGACAGTTATAATTTTTAGAATGAAGCCGGGCGGAACGCTACTTCAACCCGCCGCCGTTTGGATTCATATGTAAGGATAGTTTGGCCCAGCTCAATATTAGTTAAGAACAGCCTACAGACCAGTTTCCATTATGCGGCGAAACTTTATCACGCCTTGTAACTCCCAAATTTTTTTTGTATAGACGTTCATACCTACTACAATGCCACATTTGCAAATTTTCGCTTCGAAACATGTATGGAATTGACGTTTTAAAATTCGATTTTTTTTAATGAAGCATTTTTTGTTATTTTTAATACAGTAAATAATTAAGTTACCTACTTACTACAAGATAATAAATTCCTAAGTATCAACTAGTCCTAGGTAAAGGTAATATTATTAATAATAAAACCATGTGAAATGAGTCAACAGCATTCGAGTAATGGATAATTATCTTCTTGAGAAATAAAATAACGTTCTCTTTGTAACGGTACAAGGTCTATAGCATTTGTAAATAGCTTAATTAATCACTATTGCAAAATAACTAGGGAATCCTCTGTATGGATTATGGATACATATTTAACAGATTCTTAGGAAATACGAGATTTTGTTTATTTCTTACGCGCTGAAAAGACCTTTATAGTTATTTATGCAACTGTACTATATCTAATTATGTATAGTTGCATACAAGACTTTATCTACACCCATTTTTTTAGTTTTTCTAATTTTTATTAGGGAAACAAACAATGTTTTAGTACATATGGATTAAAAACACCCATGATATTTATCTAAACCCATGATTTTGACTTTGACTTTTCTCTCCCTCCTCGTCATTATGTCTTCCGCAAGAGTGTTATAATGTTGTACTGAATTTAATAATGCAACGATCGCGCGTGGGCGCGCGGCGCTGCAGGACCAGGGGCCCTATTTTTGAATCGCTCGACTCCAGTCGAGCGCTCGTTTCTACTGATTTTCGTTCGACTTATGACTCAAAACAATGGGATGTCGAACGAAAATCACTCGAAAAGAGCGCTCGACTGGAGTCGAGCGATTCAAAAATAGGGCCCCAGGGGCCGTACCGGCTAACGAATCGATTATCGAAAAGTCTGCCGGGTTTCAAATTAAAACAGATAAATCGAGCCCCAATTAGGCCAAAATAGCGAACCCCAATTCATGATGTCACACAAACATCGATACCTTCCAAATTACGTCAACAGAAAGTACAAGACGAAATTCCTTACTTTGATTTTTCTGTTTTAAGTTGAAACTCGGTAGACTTTTCGATAATCGATGCGTTAGCCGGTAACGGCCCCTGCTCTCGCTCGGGATATTGTAATGATGGCAGTAAGCTAACTGTTTCAGAACCTCTTACAGAGGATTTAAAGCATGGGTGTAGATAAAAATATTAAAAACAAAACCTTGCCTAACCCTAATGCCTTAGCACTATCGAAAAAAACGCGCGTAAAAAAGTACTTGATAGAGATCTATTGGGAAATCTCATTTCACTTTTCGGCGTTAGATGGCGTTGTACAAATTTCTTATACAAAATTACTCTATCGAATGTTTTTACGCGCGTTTTTATTCTCGATAGCTGTACGTGCTAAGGGTACTGAATTGCGATCTTAAGGTGGTACGTTAAATATGAGCAATCAGTTATGAATGTGGATATTGCAAAATGTGGCCACTTTTGGCTATATCCACATTCATAACTTATTGCTTATATCTGAGGCCGTGAAAAAATATTTAAATATTGCACTTTACTCTTCTCTTTGCCGAAAATTTTTAATCTAAGCCTTTGATAAAACGTAAATGATTTATTTCCATTGGTGGCGCTACTGAGCTTGACGAACCACCTTAATGAGATTTTTCTAAAGCGGTTTGTTTAAATGATACTTACGTATACTTAATTTGATTAATTTGATTTGTTACTTGTATGGTTATTTTTGTCTTTTTAAAATAAATCTATATTAAAATTGGAAGGACATAATCTTTAAGAAAATATTATAATAATTTTTTTTAAGTATAATATTCTCGGAGGAGCTTGGTGGTGCACTGGTTTGGCGCCTGGCCCTACGATTTCGGAGGTTAAGCAACTTTGGCAAGGGTCGGTCAAGGGATGGGTGACCAAAAATTTATTATCTCGAGCTCCTCCGTGCTTCGTCACGTCACGTTAAGCCGTTGATCCCGGCTGCATTTGCAGTCGTTAACACCCACCAATCCGCATTGGGCCCGCGCGGTGTGTTATGGCCCATCCTCCTTATCCACCATAAGGAAGGCCTGTGCCCCAGCAGTGGGGACATTAAAAGTGGCTGATGGTCAAACATTTGTTTTAAGTTTCTTGTTATTTAGGACGTTGAACAAATAACAGACTCGTTGCAAACATAAAGAGCTAAACCAACTTACAACTTCAAAATTATCGCATTGCAACACACCGCAAAATAACTGCAATGCCTAGTTGAGGTTTCTGCGCCTACGCAGTTTCACAACTGCATTTAGGCCTTAATGCAATACTTACATGTGACATATGGACAAGAGAAAGAAAATAAAAATTATAAAATCTACCCCTAGCACAAACAACAAATCTACCCGTAACATCTATCGTGAAAAAAATCGGGTTGCACTCCGTGAGTGCCAGCAGGAGTGAAAACTTGAATATTAGCGTTGTGCATTTTTGATATTTTGGAATGGTTATTTACTCAATTCAAACTCGAATTTACTCTGCATTTGAATTTACGAATACAGTATTGTACGAAACAGAAAATCTTTAGAGTTTTGACATTGAATTAAAAAATTAGCGCGTTGCTATGTTGGCACAAGTGTTTACGTCTTGAAACGTACGCCCCGCCCCGTAGAAAGAGAGGGGGATACTTCCGCCGCCGGCTGTCTACTCTCCATCCGTCACATACGTCTTACGAATTTTCGATCAGGGTCACGTGATTCTTACTGACGCGAGTTTAGCATTTTTTCTCCATTACAAAAAAGCGTACAACGCCGCTAAAGAAGTTATCACTTCAAAAAACGCAAGCCGCGTAAAAGTGCTCCATAGAGTTATTATCTACTAGCGGTCGCCCGCGATTTCGTCTGCGTAGAAAGGTTTTTTGCTCTCCCTCGGGAACAATACTTTTTTTCGGGATGAAAGGTACCCTATGTCCTTCTCTTGACAACGTGTATGCAAAATTTCAAAAGTTCTGTAGTTAAGACGTGAAGGCGCTAGGCGTAACAAACAAACAAACAAACGGACTTTCGCATTTATAATATTAGATTAGATTAGACAATACTTTATTTTAACACCAAGAGAAACATACATATAAAAAATTACAATAAAACTTACAGTGCTAAATATTAGTAAGGATGGAACATTTCATTTCGCTTTTCGGCGGTACGCTGTACAATTTTCCCATATATTGCTATCGAGCGAATTACGCGTGTAATTTTTTTCGATGTCGGCGGTACGGAAAATGCTAATTTGCGCGCACTCGGAATTTCACATTCGTCAGTTGACGAGACTTTACTCGTTTGTACAAAACTACGAACTGCAAGTTTGGCTTTTGTTTTTATCAATGAAATCTCTCGGTATTTTTGTATCGTTTAACCTAACTAACTTTGAAGTACTTAAATTGTGGATATTTTTGCCTTTTGCAATCAATATGATTACGGTTCAAGTGCGACTAGGGTTACCAGGACCAAAATTCAAAAATCCGGTTGCAAGAGGTTGAAAATCCTGATTTTTGGACAAAAATCCGGTCTTAGACCCAAATTAAAAATAATGTAGGCCATTTATTTGACTTTAGGCACAACTTATATATTTATTATCTGCTGGCAACAGCCTTTTTAACAGATTTTTTTGTAAAATTAAATTTCACACAAGTGGATGGTTTCTTATAAGAAAATTATGAGCATCTTTAAGGAAATCACTCTTTCGTAGAGCCTAGTCACAGCGTGCGTAGCGCGCCGCACGCTTCGAGCTTTGCGGCGATGATGGTTTAGAGTCTAAACTTTAAACAAAATCATTACAATCAATGATGGTGTAATGATTTTAACCAAGCACGATTAAAAATCGGTCTCGAATAAAATCCGGGCGGAGTTCGGTCTGGACCCTTAAAATCCGGTCTAGACCGGATTTATCCGGTCAGATGGTAACCCTAAGTGCGACAGAGTACGAGCGTTAACTCTGTGGAATTCTAGAACATTTCTTCGAACTGGTCTCCTGTAAAAGGGAAGTGAGCGCAGTTAATGACACAGACTAGAAATAGCACCGTTACTCAACCGTGGGTGCGTGCGGCGAATACCACCTTCATCGCTCTCGCTGGTGATTATAGCACCTCGAGCTTAGTTCCGCTGATTTCAACGAAATTATTTGTGTGGATAGTTCGTCAACATGTTGACTTAAATAAGTTACTGTTTCTGCCTTTATATTACATCCATATTCAAGAACATTACTCAAAAGACCTGCTGCTGCGTTGAAATGATTATATTTATATGTAAAGTCTGTCCCATGGAAATAGTACTATAAACCGGATTGAGTGCTTCGCCCCAAAACGAGCCGACAGAGAGGTCAAGTAGATGTATGTGTCCTTTTCTTCATTAGGGTGACCAAACCGTATGGTTGGCCGGAGACATACATAATACTTTAAACTGTTTAATATAAACTTAAATACCTAGGTAGTTCTTTATTTATAATTAACACTGTTTACCGCGTTTTTATTAGGTTGCTTGCTCTTTTGTTTGTTTGAGCACAAATTTTGCAAACGATTTTATACTAAATTCCCGATGAGCTAGAGACTTGAAACTTTAAACACAGGCCAGAAATGGAAGGAAATGCAATATTACAGTGTTATTTTACAGTGTTATTGAGCTGATCTGAAGATGGAGCCGGAAGAACGCCACAGGAACTCTATGATGAATGAAACTATACAACCCCATCTTGTTTGGGCTTATTAGAATTGTCTTGACGAGTACTCTGACGGGAGACGAGGTTCAGGGTCGGATGATGAAGTCTGGATTCCATGCCATAGGAACTCAATATTGAAATGATGCAACCCCATCGAGTTTAGGCTCGTTTGAATCGTCTTGACGAGTGCTCTGTTGGGTAATAGTATCCAAGAGTCTGATAATGGAGCCGGAAGAAGGCCACAGGAACTCTGCAATAAAACCTTTCAACCCCATCGAGTTTGGACTAATTTGAATGGTCTTGACGAGTACTCTGATAGGCGGTGGTATATTTTTAGTTTAGCTCGTTAACTAAAAATAAGAAAATTAATATTTATTTAAAAAAAATATTTTTTAAGAACAAATTATTTATCACGTTTTTATTAAGTTGCTTTTTGTTTTTATTTTTTAAATATGGTAATTCAACCAATTAAAATCTAGTTTTTTCAATTCAATTAAATTTCAAGTGTAAATAATTACGCAACTTTAAAGTTTATTCCAATTTTAAATAAAAATGCAATGTGCGTGAACTTCGGAAAAACAAATAAATGTTGGAAAAACAAGTAAAAGTAGGAAAACATTGTCTAGTGATCTGTAATTAAAAAAAGATGCAAACGATTAACGACTTTATTGACGTTTGAAATTCGATTGCTTTTTCCCATAATAATACTTGTACATTTACTTTGCTGTTTCATTAAAAACTGTTATTTTGGTAAAGATGTCAATAAGGTCTAAAATACTTGCACCAATTATAATTACTTGTGAAGTTAATAAAATGGGTGCAAGAGATTTACGACGACACAATGTTTAAATATAATAAAAACCAAAATGGCGGCCAACTATATTGTTCGTGGGCCGATTTTATGAAACTCGATTTTGTTACTATTTTGATAAAAATATAACAAAGAAATGTTAAAAATATTAAAAAATATGGCAGCCAACTCTTTTATTTGTGGGCTGATTTGAATGAAACTCGGTTTTTAGTACAAATTTGACAAGAAAATAATAACACAATATGTATTGAAAAAATTAAAAAATCCAAGATGGCAGCCAACTTGTTTGTTTTTGGGCCGATTTCGATGAAACTCGGTTTTTGGTAATATTTTGACATAAAAATAACAACGCCATTTTTAAAATACTAAAAATCTAAGATGGCGGCCAACTTTTTTGTTTTTTGGGCCGATTTCGATGAAACTCGGGTTTTGGTACTAATTAGACAAGAAAATAACAACTCAATGTAAACTGATGGAAAAATCAAAAAAGATCAAAATGGCTGCTAATTTGTTTTTGGGTTGATTTTGATGTGACTCGGTTGAAAAAACAAATAAATAACTTGGCTGCCATCTTAGATTTTTCTTATGACATTCCTTTGCTGTTTTCTTGTCAAAATAGTACCAAAACCCAAGTTTCATCAAAATCAGCCCACAAGCAAAACAGTTGGCCGCCATCTTGGATTTTTTGTATTTATAAAATTGCATTGTTATTTTCTTGTCAAAATGGTACCAAAAACCAAGTTTCATTGAAATCGGCCCAAGAACAAAAAAATTGGCCACCATCTTGAATTTTGTAAGTTTTCAACATTGCGTTGTTATTTTCTTGTCAAAATAGTGCCAAAAACCGAGTTTCATCAAATTCGGCCCAAAAACAAAAAAGTTGGCCGCCATATTGGATTTTTTATATTTTAAAAATGCTTTGTTATTTTCTTATCAAAATTGTGCCAAAAACCGAGTTTCATCGAAATCGGCCCATAAACAAAAAAGTTGGCCGCCATCTTGAATTTTTTAATATTTTAAAAATGCGTTGTTATTTTCTTATCAAAATAGTGCCAAAAACCGAGTTTCATCGAAATCGGACCATAAACAAAAAAGTTTCCCGCCATCTTGAATTTTTTAATATTTAAAAATGCGTTGTTATTTTCTTATCAAAATAGTGCCAAAAACCGAGTTTCATCAAAATCGGCCCAAAAAAGTTGGCCGCCATCTTGGATTTTTAATATTTTAAAAATGTGTTGTTATTTTCTTATCAAAATAGTGCCAAAAACCGAGTTTCATCGAAATCGGACCATAAACAAAAAAGTTGGCCGCCATCTTGAATTTTTAATATTTTAAAAATGCTTTGTTATTTTTTTTTATTAAAATAGTGCCAATAACTGAGTTTCATCGAAATCGGACCATAAACAAAAAAGTTGGCCGCCATCTTGAATTTTTAATATTTTAAAAATGCTTTGTTATTTTCTTATCAAAATAGTGCCAAAAACCGAGTTTCATCAAAATCGGCCCAAAAACAAAAAAGTTGGCCGCCATCTTGGATTTTTAATATTTTAAAAATGCATTGTTATTTTCTTATCAAAATAGTGCCAAAAAACGAGTTTCATCGAAATCGGCCCATAAACAAAAAAGTTAGCCGCCATCTTGAATTTTTTAATATTTAAAAAATGCGTTGTTATTTTCTTATCAAAATAGTGCCGAAAACCGAGTTTCATCGAAATCGGCCCATAAACAAAAAAGTTGGTCGCCATCTTGAATTTTTAATACTTTAAAAATGCTTCGTTATTTTCTTATCAAAATAGTGCCAAAAACCGAGTTTCATCAAAATCGGTCCAAAAACAAAAAAGTTGGCCGCCATCTTGGATTTTTAATATTTTAAAAATGCATTGTTATTTTCTTATCAAAATAGTGCCAAAAACCGAGTTTCATCGAAATCATAACATAACATAAACAAAAAAGTTGGCCGCCATCTTGAATTTTTTTAATATTTAAAAAATGCGTTGTTATTTTCTTATCAAAATAGTGCCAAAAACCGAGTTTCATAGAAATCGGACCATAATCAAAAAAGTATCCCGCCATCTTGAATTTTTTAATATTTAAAAATGCGTTGTTATTTTCTTATCAAAATAGTGCCAAAAACCGATTTTCATCGAAATCGGCCCATAAACAAAAAAGTTGGCCGCCATCTTGAATTTTTTAATATTTAAAAAATGCGTTGTTATTTTCTTATCAAAATAGTGCCAAAAACCGAGTTTCATCGAAATCGGCGCATAAACATGAATTTGATTATTAATATAAACTTTACCCCTCGCCTGCGACTTCCAGTTATTTCCATTGATAGAACAATTTCGTTTTTGGGAAATCAGAAATGGTATAGTATTTATGGTCACCCTAGTTTTGTTAAGGAATATTTCCCGAATATTGAAATTCTAAAATTGAAATTTGGCGCCAAAGTCAAAATCGGATCGGAGTTGCCAGGATTGACACTTGAATTTATACAACTACAATAATGCTGATTAGCATTATTGTAGAAATCAAAAGAGTAAGTTCAGTTTTATTTTACAATTACTATGTGTTTTTCTAAATTAATATTCAAGTAGTATATTTTCAATATTCCACTCTGAATCCTTAACTTTGACACACTACGTGATT
Source organism: Agriphila geniculea (assembly GCA_943789525.1). NCBI lineage: Eukaryota > Metazoa > Arthropoda > Insecta > Lepidoptera > Crambidae > Agriphila > Agriphila geniculea. The sequence goes on from OX038889.1 coordinate 10,260,187, forward strand.
GGTAACGTACATTTTTTTTTCCTACTATCGTGGTATTATTGTTTTGTAATGGCAATTGTGCGAACAAGACACCAACCTCCACCTAGTGTTGTTTCATTCACACAGTAGAGTCTTCAGTCAATGTCATCGATAGAATTTCAACTCTATGACAAAGGCAATACAGTTGAATTTCTTTTAAACGAATAGTGAAAATTTTTGTATAGTACTCACTCCCTATATGAACCTCCTTGGTCTGTCCATCCTTACTTGTCTTATTTAGTAAACAGTTTTTGACAGTTGTCATACGTCTTTTAAACTTCAATAGTTATTTAAAAATATGTTAGTAACTTTATGAAAATGTTGTAAATTTATTAACAATTTATTTCGTAATCTATGTGTGGAAAACCATTTGTTGTATTTTATAAATGATTATTTCAATAAAGAGTTGGGTGAAGATTGTTTACCATATAATACAAGTAAGGATGGACAGACTATATATGAATGTTAAGGCGCTTGTATGACCGAAAGTGGCGCGGCGGTGAATTTTATTTAATATTATAATTTTAATATACACAATTTTAATAAAACTTTACGTGGAACTTTTAGGGCCCATAGTCTAGTATTTTTGAACGGTATCATTACGTTCCCTCGTAGTCACTGCTAGAAGTAGATAGCAAAATTGCTAAATGTGGCCGTTTTTGACACATTTGCTATCTACTTCTACGAAGGACTACGAGGGAATATAGTGATACCGTTTAAAAATACTAGACCATGGGCCCTAAAAATTCCACGCAAAGTTTTATTAAAATCATTATCTATTAGCAACTAATTAAATAAAAACATCTGTACCCTTAGCACGAACAGCTATCGAGAAAAAAAACGCGTGTAAAATTACTCGATAGAGAATTATCTATGGAAATTTTAATTCCGCTATTCGGCGGTAGATGGCGTTGTACAAATTTCCAATACAAAATTGCAATATCGAATGATATTACACGCGTCGCGTTATTTTTTTCGATAGCTGTTCGTGCTAAGGGTACTGAGGGCGCCACTTTCGGTGGTATAACCACTTTAACCTTTTACAGTTTCCACGAATGGTAAAGAGTTGATTTTAAGACGAGCAAGTACAATTTATGGAGATACAAGTTCAGAAATAAGGACAACCTTATGTGGCGTCAAGGCCACGAAAGTTGTTTGAACCCAATATCAAAATGGCAGAGTTGAAATAATATGGGAACATTACACCAGTTTATAAAGTAGCAACGAAATTAAAACTATCTTTGCTTTGATATGCAAGAAAATAAGTGCCTACCTTTTCTTTTTAAAAAAACACTTTCCTTTAATAATGGCATAACATTTCCTCCTCGCTAATATTTACGCATGCGACACGGTCGGTAACACCAGTAACATTTCCATAATTTAATAAAATTTTAAAAATAATAATTTTACAAGTAATTGTTTTGCTCTGATTGTTTTGTAACCGTTAGAAGCCCACTGTACTACATTTTGCTTATGCCAACTTAAAGCTGCCTTTGTAAATTTGTCGTATTGCAAATTTCCGTCGTAGAACTTGGTACGACTTTTCATACAAAATGTCTGAACAGCTGATCGAGTTTTGTATGAAAAGTCGATATTTTTGTCTGTTTTCGGAAAAGTCGTAAAACAAATGTTGGTGTTTGTGATGTTAGTAATCTACTTACTCCTGAGACGACAACCTTGCAGGAGTTTATTTGTAAAGCACTAACAATGGTGCTTTACAAAGTACCCTGCTCTAAGTATAGTCTAAATTGTAAGTACTTACCTGCCTATTTGAAATGGTGTTTGAATTGCCACCTGATACAACAACATAGGTAGAACACCTTTTATTACTTAACTCATAGTAAAACAAATAATAGGAAGTTTTTCAGATACAAAGACATAAACAGTTAAGATTTTTTAGAGAATGGTAGGTATAAAAAAGCCATAATAAGTTCCCATATTTATTTTTATGAACAATGATTGACAATGCCTATTGTAGGTATGATGTATGGTATTGTCATATAAGCACAATTATTAAAATTATCATTGAGCGCATGATCAATTGATAAAAACGTCTTTAAAGATTATTACGCGAATATAAATTATAGATATAGATATAGAATAGAATATAAATACGAATATAGATTAGACTGCGGCGTACGTCAAGGCGGATTGACTTCTCCGGACCTTTTTAACCTATATGTGAATGTTTAGATCGAGGGACTGAGAGGTACTAGGACGGGTTGCCATGTTGGTAAATGGTATGTGTTAACAGCCTGAGCTATGCCGATGATATGGTGCTTCTCAGCCCCTCGATTAACGGCCTTCGCAAATTGCTTTCAATCTGTGAATCTTATGCCGAGAAACATGGATTGAAATAATGTTGCTAAGACAGAAGTCTTGGTATTCCGTAAGGGTAGAGGTCCGGAGAATATACTACCAATTTGGCTGTATGGTACACCAGTTCGGGTTGTGTTAAAGTTTAAATATTTAAGACGTGTTCTGAATGAACATTTAAATGACGAAGAGGATATGGAAAGGGAACGTCGGGCACTTGCAGTGCGCTGCAATATGCTCGCAAGGCGCTTCGCCAGATGTGCGGGAGGCGTCAAAATTATGTTATTTAGGGCCTATTGCCAAACGTTTTATACTTGCCAATTGTGGTTGAAATACACAAAACGATTTTTTAACATAATTAGAGTTCAATATAATGACGTTTTCCGCATTCTGATGAAGCTGCCGAGACATTGCAGCGCCAAGGAAATGTTTACCGAGGCAGGTGTTGCCGACTTCTTTACCATTCTCCGATCGCGATCAGCATCGTTTTGGGAAAGAGTCCGTGAAAGCGACAATTCTATTCTTAAGAATATCAATTGTGATGTTGATATTGTGTTTTTAGGGTTCCGTACCTCAAAAGGAAAAAACGGAACCCTTATAGGATCACTTTGTTGTCCGTCTGTCTGTCTGTCTGTCCGTCCGTCCGTCTGTCTGTCAAGACCCTTTATCTCGGAAACGCGTGGAGGTATCGAATTGAAATTTAAACCATATACTAAGGTCTACGGGCCCTTGAAGCTGTAAAAAAATCAAACTTCTAAGTTAACGTAAAAAAAAGATACTGCCGTTTAGGGCGCAAAAAACGCATTTTCGATACTCTCAAAGGAATCAAAATTCATAGGGTACTTCCCGTTGACCTAGAACTATGAAATTTGGCAGGTAATAGCGTCTTATACTACACTTACAGGAATAAATCTGAAAACTGTATATTTGTAATTAAATCATAATAAAATATGGTCATTAAAATACGTGATTATTAATCATCTTGGTGAAACAACGGTATGCGCGGTCATAGTTTAACTTCTAATTACTTTTGGATTAATCGCGCCACTAATTCTTTTTAAAATATCAATATTTATTATTATTAATTATTCAGATCCTTTCAAATCCTGTTATAGTTAATTACTTTTAAAAATAAAATTAAAAAGTAATAAATTTGGCTCTAAATATTTTCGCAACATGGCGGTATGTCACGCTGTATGACAGTGGGTCTTCTTCTTCTTATTTTTGTTTTGGCAATCTACTTTCTTCTTGGAAGTAATTTTTGCCAGTGTCAAGTGTTGAATAGTTCAGTGGTAGATTGTTTCAGTTTACATTAAAATGCGGGTGCATCGCATTCCAATGTTGCTTGGAGCATTTGGCACCAAGCATAATCAAGACAGTTTACTCGGTAAGGTCAGCCGAGGTAGCCACCACTACAATAAAAGTCTCGGCTTTACACAACCAAAATCTCGCCTATTTCCATTATCCCACATATTGTTCAGTCAATATTTGTATGAGAATCCATTACTAGCCGGCGTCTGTCCAGCAATGTTTCTATTAAAACTCATTACACACGTGTAATTCAGAAATGGAGCGAACTTTTCAATGAAACACAATTAATATAGGTATCAAATGGTATAGGTACGCCTTGATGAGCGAGCACATTCCAATAATTTTTTTTTAATATTCGGTATACTGGTATCACGTGAAAGGCCTTGATGAGCACATTCCAAAAAATTGAAAAAAAAATTAATAACGAAAAAAAACTGTTTTGGTGCAATATGGGTATCAAATGAAAGGCCTCGATGAGCGCATTCCAAAAAGATAAAAAAAAATTAAAAACGAAAAAAAAATTTTTTTCAATACCTATGGGTATCAAATGAAAGTTTTTTGAAAAGTTTTTTGGAATATGCTCATCCAGGAGCATATTCCAAAAAACTGAAAAAAAAAAATAAAAACGAAAGGTAATTTTTTTTTTGCAATATGGGTATCAAATGAAAGGCCTTGATGAGCACATTCCAAAAAACTGAAAAAAAAAAAAAAACGAAAAAATAATATTTTTTTTTGCAATATGGGTATCAAATGATGATGAGCACTTTCGAAAAAACTGGAAAAAAAATGAAAAACTGGAAATAAATGAAAAAAAAAACGGATTTTTTTTTCAATATGTGTATCAAATGAAAGGCCTTTATGTGCACATTCCACTTTCCATTTTCTTTTTTCAATTACTGTAAGTAATTTAAAATTAAAATAAAAAGCTTAAAACTTTTAAAACAAAAAAGTTAAAAGTTTAAAAATACTACACAAGCCTTGGCCACATCTAGGCATTGATGGACTCACGTATGTTCTTCAATGCCTGTCTTGTGTGCCGCTGCAGTAATGTACTATTCCATTTCAAACCTTCGCTCGTGGTCAATTCTTTGTCGTTATCCCTGGAAGGGTTATTTTCTACGTGGCGACAAAGGATTTCAAATGGTTATCTATATATATAGCAGTCTGCTGAACGGATTTTGATGGTATTTTTTTACAGTTTGGTAGCTTGGAGTCCAACTTATAATCTTAGCAATTTTTCACATAATTCCGGTAGGTAGAACCTGGGATAAAGCTTGAACTCTCCGTAGTACAGTTTTCATATAAAAAACTAATAACTACCAACCACTTTTTTTTCAAAATATTTCCTTTGTACCGACACAACTTTTCTATAGCTTTATTTTATATATAGATGTAGGTCTGTACGGAACCCTCGGTGGGCGAGCCCAACTCGCACTTGTCCGGTTTTTTAGACACTGGTCTAAAATTCATAGTGTCGCGAATGACAGCTTAACGTGAAGCAAATAATAATAATTTTAGTGTAGTTTAGTTTTGTATTTAGGTAAATATAATTAAATGTATGGGTTTATTGCCTGAAATAAAGATATTATTATTATTATAAAGTCTTTAAATATTATTTAACTTCATTTATAGAATTTATCTACACCCATGCTTTAATTAAATCGTCTGTAAAGCGTTCCGAAACAGTTAGCTTACTGCCAGCATTATAACTTATTTTTTTTCACTTATCACGTGTCGCATTAGTTAGACGAGTGTTTCAACATTTGTTCATTCATGGTTGTTAAATAAATCAAGAAAATGTTAGTATGGAAAATGCGAATCCTTTAAAATTCTCCATACAAAATGACCATTTTATACTTTAACCTATATTATAACGAATAATCTAGTGAAGTTAAATCTCTGAAATTACTTACATAGGTAGTTTGCATTCTCATAGTGTAGTAGACTGGTATAGAATGAAAATACTGATATTAAACTAGTTCGGCCTTTGCTGACATTTCAATTTGCATTTTAAGTATACCTACCTAGTTTTAATTTAAGTAAGCTAAACGTAGTATCCTTGGCCTAATTTATTGACCCGACTTCGACATTCTAAATTTAAAACATAAAGAAAAATTACAATGGAATAGGTTTATTGTATAGTTTATACAAGATATTCCACTTCATATTGTTTTGTATTCCGAAGTGTAAATATTTACCTCTGTTTGTACCGAATTAAGTAATCAAGCCTTTGAACGAATGAGTGCGTTTTTTGAGTAAATACACATTACAAATAAATCTTATTTACTACGTAATTTTATAGTTTATGATTTCACAATGCTATTAACGTAATTCTAGTATTTTTTTTTAGTATATCATTTACCTTAAATTAACTTTAGATATTTTTCCACCAAACTAGAATTAGGTATAAAATATTAGGAAGAAATTATACCTAACTTAGTTTTATTTAATCAATAGCTTAGCTGATAGAACTTTACTTTCTAGAAATGGCGACCAAAACACTCAAGTTAAAAATGAAAGTCGCTGTATTATTAGTTATTTATATGATACCATTAAGTAACATTTAAGTAATTAGTTATTAGTTTTCTAAACTAAAAAGAGACAGTGCTTAATCTGTCGTCACTCACCATGTATTTAGACGAGACAAATTATCACTTCTCGACCCTTCGAGAGTGAAAACCATGTTAACAATAGTTTGCTTTGCAATCACATTGCGTATTTCAAACCGCAAATCTGCAGTGAGGTCAAACACAATCGCGTCTGACTAGAAATCAGATTCCCTCTGGGAGCGTAGGTTCGAATCCTACCGACTGCGAAGTTGTTTTTGTTGATTTTTTTAAGTTTATTTCTCTTGTAATGTTTAACAAGATGAATATATTTGGAATTTAAATTACCTTCATCATGGCATATTTTTTGATGAATCTGTCATCAGAAGTGCACATCTGAGTGAGACTGCTAGCGAAAACTCCGTTTAGATGTTGCGATATTCAATTAAAGATGTAACATCGTATTGCGAGTGAAAGTCCAATGCGGGCCAAACTTTATTGGTCGTTTGTGTTCGTACGTAACTGAACAAATGACTGCTAAATCGTGAACATTGGACAAACATTGTACAGTTTAAAAATAGAACCATAGTGAAAAATTACAATAAAACAAATGAATGAGTTAACAACGGAATGCCGCTTACTTCGACTGCGAAAATATTATTTCTTTCTACAGTTTTTTATAAATCTTATAAAAAAATTGTGCCTGTGCCGCTATTTTAATGACGTCATTTAGAAACTAGGCTAAATGAGCTCGTAAATTCCTTGGAAATTGGACAACTGTAGTAAAGTTGGTTATGTATTATTTTTTTAATCATTTTGCTTATATGTTAAGCGGTATTATTATCTGTACTGTCGTCATCGTAACGGTATCAAGGACAAGGTCGTTGCCCGGCCGCGGTTTACACTGCTCATCACTAGGTGGAGTTGTACGCTCCTGAATCGCGGTAGCGTTTCGTTTCCACAGTTTGTACATAGCCGCTGTCAAAATATTTATTCATTGCCATCAGAAGGGTCTTAACTGACTCGACTGAACAGCGAGTGATGAATTCGGAAATGAATCTCTGTGATTCCACTCCACTCGCTTTCAGGTCATCTATCGCGACCTGTCAGTGAATGTCTGACGCTGTTTTGGGCCCCTTATTAATAAAAAAAATAAATCCAAAATCTAGCTCCTTAGATTAAAAAAAATGTAGTACCCAAAATAGATCACATCGCATTTGCTTTCGCATACCTATCAGCGACACGACAATCAAAATTAAATATTCTCGTTTTATACATTGTAATGACAATAAAATAGTTTAAGAATGGTAGTTTTTCAGGCCGATAGAGATTTTACTAAAGTCAATGCTAATTACGTTCAATCAATTAATTATAATAACTATCGACAAGATTTTAAGTAGGTAGTGATTTGTTAATTTGATGTGCGTCACTTATGTATGAGCATCCATTATAATTTTCACTTATTAGTCGAATACATTTTGTATTTTCACATACCGATTCTTCATACAGCAGACCACAAGCTTCATCGCATATTATTTACCTGTAATAAAAAAAAGGTTTTAAGAGTTTAGAAGTCACTGATAATCTATGTATTTGATATATTATATTACTTACTAAAATACAATACTTTATACAGGGTTTACCAACATCGTCAATAAAATAAACAACAACGTTTGTTCTGCGACTTTTCCGAAAACATACAAAAAATATTCGACATTCCATACAAATCTTCGAATAGCTGGTCGAGTTTTGTATGAAAAGTCGACAAATAACCCTGTGTAACTACACAGGGTTATTTGTATAATTATTAAACTAGATATTAAACCGACTGAGAAAAAAAGGTATTGAAGAATAATAATAAAAAAAATCTTTACAATTAAAGTTTCTCAGTGCGTTAGGCATAGTCAGTTCAACACTGATTTTTTTTTCGACTCTAAATTAATGAAGAATAACTATTAATTCAAAACCGAAAAAACGAATGAGTTAACAACGAAAATATAATGAGTAACTTTTAATTAAATATAATAACTATTACACGTGGATGACGTGGATATAAAAGAAGTAGATGAGATAACAAACAAGTCTTTTAATGTAATTTTAATCTGCATTTTAGTGTCACAAAAAGGCGAGCTTAACTATTTCCGAAAATCTTTCAACTTTTTTTAAAATGTATATCGTAACTATGACTCCCTATCCCTAGATAGGGTAAAACTTTTATAATTTTTAAATGATTAAAATTTAATTTTTGTTTTTTCCAGGAAATTGACAAGAGAGCGGTGCCGCGCCTCTCACCATGGGTCAAGAACAATCATACCCGGGTCACACTAGTGTATCCAACGTAGCCCGATACAAGGATAAGTACGGCCCTCCCCAATACATGGGCAGCCCCCTCTACCACCCCGGCGACTACGACAACGATTACAAACGACACAAGCCCAGGCGCAGCGCCGAAAGCTTCAAAAGCGACAATTCAACAGAAAGCAGCGGGTACAGAAGTGGCTCGAGCGCATACGAAAGTCACTCCAACAGATCGTCAAAAAGCGATTACTACTGTACATCCCTATACAAAAACGACCATTACAAAGAAGCAAATAAGGAGCTTTATAAACCCGTCAAAATAAAAGAGAAAAAACAATTGCAGTTACTGGCAATCGAGAAAGATGAACTGAAGAGCGCGCGATTAAAAAGTTATCTCGCCGAATCGGAGAAGGCTAAAACCTCGCCTAAAAAGGCTGGTATAAGGAATTACACTCCAAAGATTTTGTCTGAGGAGGAGCAGAGAAAAAAGGTTGATAACTGGATATAAGAGAGCCAAGACTAGTAGAATAGGTTGTATATATTAGTGTAGCAGTAGATGTGGGTGTGGATCAGCGATGGAGGCGGCAGGGGCGCTGGCGAGCTTGGCTCCGTCACCCATCACAGTGCTTGGTCTGATACCACTCCTAGCACTAGGAATTACGTATTTCAGATACCAACAATACGATCCGGAGTCTTACATATCGGAAGTTAACACTGTAAGTATTTAGTATCATTGTTTAAATGTAAAGCATTTTAAAAACGTTATTAAAATTTAATTTCATACAAATTGACTGATAGTTAAGTTATTGACGTAACTAATTCGTTAACTTTATACCACAATATAGAGAGAGTACAGTAGTTGAGCTAAGCACTTGCGCGCTCGAGCAACGCACACATAGACATCTCTCACCGACACTGTATAACTGCAATCTCATACCACTCTCAAAACAGTTCGAGTACGTGACGCAGCGGCGAGAGCTGTCTTTGCGATGCTCGAGCGCCCGTAGTACTAAAACTTCTGTTAGTCTCTCTATTTTGTGTTTATACCGACCGGTTGGTAACAAAACAACGTGAATTAAAAGTGTAAGCAAGCAGGCAATCCTTGAACACGCAAAAGGTTAATTGCCTCTCAGGTCTCAATCAGAAAGATGCCAGGTTCGATTCCGGGTTGGCGGCTGACTTTTAGCACCCACTTGGTTTTTAAAATAAGAATGCGTATTTTTGTATACAGGGTGTTTGGTGATAGCCTTATAAAGCCCTCTATGGTAGATAGGCACCATCAAACTGAACAACGCGACCAACTCTGAAATCGCGAGAAAAATATCGGCTGTTTCATACAAAAATTATTAATGAAAGTATCAAAATGTATGAAACAGCTGTTTTTGCTATTACCAAACACCTTGTATTAATTAAAGTTATTTTAATAATTTATTTAAATTATTTTATTTTGTTGATCGTCTGTCATATCGTTGTGGAAATACAAACAGGGTTCACTGTTAATTATCTAAAACTTGTCTTTTCCCATTTTCAGATTCTGCCAATCTACGACTTCGTGATAGTCGGGGGAGGGTCAGCGGGCGCCGTGATCGCCTCCCGGCTCTCGGAGGTCGGTAACTGGACGGTGCTGCTTCTAGAAGCTGGCTACGACGAGAACGAGATCTCCGACATTCCCGCCCTGGCCGGTTACACGCAACTCTCCGAAATGGACTGGCAATACCAAACTACACCTTCCAAAAATCGCTCCTACTGCCTAGCCATGAACGCCGACCGCTGCAATTGGCCTAGAGGCAAGGTACTCGGTGGATGCAGCGTTCTCAACGCCATGGTCTACGTAAGAGGCAATCGCAACGATTACAACCTTTGGGAGGCTTTCGGGAACCCTGGCTGGGGCTACGATAAAGTCTTACCCTACTTCTTAAAATCAGAAGACAATAGGAACCCTTATTTGGTCAACACTCCGTACCACTCCGCTGGCGGGTTCTTAACCGTACAAGAAGCACCTTGGCGAACACCGCTATCTATAGCGTTCCTCAAAGCCGGAATGGAACTGGGTTATGAAAATCGTGACATAAATGGAGCGAAACAGACCGGTTTCATGCTGACCCAGGCGACGATGCGGCGCGGTAGCCGGTGCAGTACCGCGAAGGCCTTCCTCCGGCCGGTCCGACAGCGAAGCAACCTTCACATTGCACTAGGCGCTCATGTAACAAGGATATTAATTAACCAAGTCAAGAAGCAAGCGTACGGCGTGGAGTTTATATACAAAGGCCAAAGGCAAAAGGTACGAATTAAAAGGGAGGTAATTATGTCAGCAGGTGCTTTATCTACTCCTAAGCTAATGATGCTGAGCGGTATCGGCCCTGCTGAGCATTTGAAAGAGCATGGCATTCCGGTGGTAGCCGATTTAATAGGAGTAGGTCGTAACTTACAAGATCACGTCGGCTTGGGAGGTCTCACGTTCCTTGTGAATAAACCAATAACGTTCAAAAAGGACCGCTTTCAAACATTCTCCGTCGCGATGAACTACATTCTGTACGAAAAAGGCCCGATGACCACACAAGGAATCGAAGGTCTCGCTTTTGTCAACACAAAGTATGCGCCGCCATCTGGCAACTGGCCTGACATACAGTTTCATTTCGCACCAAGCTCAATCAACTCCGACGGAGGAGAACATATACGAAGAATATTGAACCTACGCGATCGCGTTTACAATACAGTATATCAACCAATCGAAAACGCAGAGACGTGGTCTATATTACCGCTTTTGTTACGCCCAAAAAGCACAGGCTGGGTGAAATTGAAGAGCAGGAATCCTTTTCATCCACCGGTAATTGAACCTAATTACTTCGCTTATAAGGAGGACATCAAAGTGCTCACGGAAGGCATTAAAATTGCGATGGCCATCTCTAACACGACATCCTTCCAGAGATATGGCTCTAGGCCCCACCATATTCCTTTGCCAGGGTGCACGCATTTGCCTCTATTCAGCGATGAGTACTGGGAATGTTGTATGAAGCAATTCACTTTTACTATTTACCATCCCACTAGCACTTGCAAAATGGGGCCAAAGAGTGACCCAGATGCAGTGGTAGACCCTCGACTCCGTGTTCATGGTGTTGCAAATCTAAGAGTGGTGGATGCAAGCATAATGCCTACTATTATTAGTGGTAACCCCAACGCACCAGTTATTATGATAGCCGAAAAGGGTTCCGATATGATCAAGGAGGATTGGCTTGTATTATGACAATGTTTTTTTTTACTTTTATTTGAAGATAAATATTGTTTGACCTTGATTTATTCCAAACGATTGGAAAACTTACAAGGGGAATTTGTGATGTGAAGAATTTGTAACGAAAGTGATATTAGACAGTGAGTGAACGCTTTGATGAGTTTTATTGTATGAACGTTGCTTTTTTGAGGACAAAATGTCCGTAAAATTTTAGAAGCAATGAAATACGTAGGTTCATTGTTTTTATGGACTATTGTATATTTCTTATGTACTAATGTTGTAATACTCTCCCTGGCACGAAAGCTAGGTATTATCGAAAAAACCAAAGCGCGTAAGACACTGACGTCCATTATACAAATTACGCTGGACAGGCTAATGTTATGAAATGACAGCAATTTTTTGTGCCGATTTGAAAATCACCATATTGGCGCTGAGAGCAGTAGATTCTTTACTATGGAACTAATTAGTTCCAAGTACACTCACTACTGTCATAGTAGAATCTACTGTTCTCAGCGCCAATATGGCGATTTTCAAATCGGAACAAATGACTGGTGACGGCTGTCCAGCGTACTTGTATAATGGACGTCAGTGGCGTAAGAACATTCGATAAAGTAATTTTGTATGGGAAATTTGTACAGCGTCATCTTAAATTCATTTTCATTCATTTCATTTCACCGAAAAGCGAAATGATATTTTCCATAGAATAATAATACACTGGCCTGCAAAACTAAATAGGTACCTACTATAGAGGCCTATTTTCATACAAATGAGGTAAATTTGAAGCTTTGTTTATCCGGCCAGGATTAAACGGGGTGTGGTTTGATGATGGCCATTCGAAGAGTGAATGGAGGAGACCCAGATCGCTAAAGAAGTCCGATGGATAGAAGAATCGCGTAGGTCAGGGTTGAGCTTAAAAAAATAACAAGCTAAAATGATATCAAAGTATGGAAATTGTAACACAAAAAGTCCATACGGTCTCTGGTGTGATCGTACGTGTAAACGACTCTTCAAATCTATTGAGTTTCTTTAGCGATCTGGGCCCCCCTTTTTACTCTTTGAATGGCCACCATCGAATCAAACCCCGTTTAATCCTGGGCGGAGAACAAAAGCTTCAAAGTTACCTCGTTTGTATGAAAATAGGCCTCTGTAGTACATACTTTTGCAGGCCAGTGAGTGTCTACCGTGTATTTTTTTTTTCATTTCGCTATTCGACAATAGATGGCGCTGTACAAATTTCGCATACAAAATTATCGAATGTTTTTACGCGCGTTATTTTTTTCGATAGCTGTTCGTGCTAAGGGTACTGTTTGTAAGTTTGTACATATTGTGAACATGATAATAAAACCTTAGTATGCTTAGTATTTAAGTATTGAGTCGTAGTCTTTATTTTCTGTAAAAAAAATCGTATAATGCAAATGTAAATTGGTTAATTAAATATTATCATATAATTATATAATGTCGTTGTTTTATTTAAGGTGATTAGTACCCTCAAGTTGCTCGAATTAAATTTATTGCTCGCTAAGTACATAATGTATCTAAAATTCAGACGTTGAGATTGAAGCTAAGTTTGTATAGTTTATTTACAAAAAATAATAACCTGTGTAAAATTTAGTTCGTTGTAGTAGGCAAAAGTGCCAAAAGGGACCACCTTTTGCTCTTTTGCATTCTACTTAGGTACTACACTCGCTCAATCATCATTTTAAGATATATAAGGATCAGAGTTCTGTTTCAGGACTTTCATACATTTTTATGCAAATTTCGCGATTTTTTTAAACATATCCTAATATCGCACAGAATACTGATCACATCAGTTGGGTGTGTATAGCGATCTGAACCTCCTCCATTCACTCCCTGGATAGCCATCATCAGATCACAGCTAGGTCAATCCTTAGCGGAGAACCAAGGCTTCAAAGTTACCTCGTTTGTATGAAAATAGGCCTATCATTCCATACTTTTGCTCGCGAGTGTATATCTAATCTCAAGAAGTTTGTGTCGTCCTTTGTCAATATCATAGTAGTAAGGCTGCGCAGTCTGCACACTAGCGCCGCCATTAGAAAAAAAATCATAGTGCTAAAATTAAGACAAATTTGTAAATTATCTCTCTGGAGTGCACTCCGAACAAGCTTTGTGGTACTTTTTAGCACTTAAGCAATATTTTCTAGCCTGTCGTTTAGTTTTCGCAATTAAAGTCCATATAACAAAACAACAGGCTAGAAAATATTGCTTAAGTGATAAAAAGTACCGCAAAGCTTGTTCGGAGTGCACTACAGAGAGATAATCCATAATTTCTTTTTTATTTAAGCACTATGATTTTATTTCCAATGGCGGCGCTAGTGTGCAGACTGCACGCTCGTAACGTTAGTACTATTATGTATTCTGTGGTACCTAGTAATCCCTTTCAACATGATTGAAATCATATTAATCCAACAATAAAGTTGTCATTGGTTAACGTTCAATTGCGAGTGGTGCTAGTTTTCATACATAATAATAGCAAATGCACTTGGCGAGCATTCCTGTACCCTTAGCACGAACAGCTATCGAAAACAACTTCGCGCGTATAAACATTTGCTAGAGAAATTTTGTATGGGAAATTTGTACAGCGCCATCTACCGCCGAATAGCGAAATTAAATTTTCCATGGATAATTTAATAAATTTTCCATGGTTAATTAAACGCGCGTTTTGTTTCTCGATAGATGTTTGTTATAATTTCCGTAAATACCTAAAAAGCAACCGTAACTAGTCGCAATCGCGTTGCTATTGTACAATTAGCAACCGGTTGCTTTGCTAATAAGACTGCGTTTCTCTCTTCACTTCGTTGTACCTACGAAGCGAAGCGAGGGCAGACCCTAGTGTCTAATTATAGACATACTTTATACTGAATGATAATTGTGAAAACCGTATGAAAATCAAAATCCGTTGCGTAGTTTAGAAGTACTAATCTAAGCGAACAAACAAACAGAGACACGAATTAAAAATAATTATAAATAGCGGTGATCTAGGTTTCTCTTCTCGTCTCTTCTAGCATAGGAAAATAATTCTTTTTCAAGTTGCGATTATTATTATATTGATTTTAACAAAAGTATAAATTTTTCTCAATGTCTTCGTCTCGCACTAGTTCACATCAATTGTTATTTTAATACGTACAATAATTCCTAATAGGTAACATTTAATATTTTCTCAAAAATCAAGTTTAGTCTAACGACGTTAGAATAAATAATAGTAGGTACATTATATAGCGCCAAAAATCCGGATGAATAAAGCGCCACCTAGTAGCGAGTAGCAAGTGCATTTGTAAAAAGCAAAATTCTGTAGCATGCTTTACTGCGTGCTTTTACATTGATGGTTAGAGCAATGACTTATTTCTTATACACACCGGCGCGCGGCGCTAGAGGGCTTATTCAAGAAAAACCTGACAAAAGATAAAGGTGCCTTCCCACGGTGCGTGCTACCACGCACCGCACCGAGCCGCACGAGGGCGAGCACGGGCGCACCGTGGGAAACGCTGGCACGGGCCGTGCGTCGTTCGGCCATGTTCAGCGCACGGCCCGCTGTACCGTTCCCACGGTGCGCCCGCGTCCGTGCAACGACGCACGAGTGATGATGGCACAGTACAAATCGTTCGCCACAAACAATCGCGAATGCGCCGCAGTAACGAACGAAAAATTTACGTAGGTACTATTTATTTATTGATTGAAATACCTGTACTTACTATGGTAAAGTGCAGATAGTGCTGTTTTCATTATATTTATGTAGGTAACCAATTAATTCAGAGATAAAAAATCCGAAAGCTCCGAAATATAAGATTAAATATAAGTAAGTACTTTAAATACTGTTTAGTATATAGGTATTACCTACTAACTATGGCCAAAAGGATTTGTAACTAATTTTTTGTACAGGCTGTTTGGTAATAGCTTTATAAAGCCGAATAATTATGGTAGGTAAGGACCATCAAACTGAATAAGTTTTATTATGGGACCAACTCTGAAATCGCGAAAAAAATCTGCTATTCTATACATTTTGATATTTTCGTCATTAATTTTTGTATGAAAGAGTTGATTTTTTTCGCATTTCAGAGTTGGTCCCATAGTAAAAGTTGTTCAGTTTGATGGTCCCTATCTTCCATATTCGGCTTTATTAGGCTAACTAAAAACCCTATATAGGTTTTACGCAATTTTTTGTTTTTTTGTTTTCACTATTAGTTTTGTAATTTGATAACCTAGGTATTTTATTGCTTAGAAAGTATTTCGCATTGAAGGTAGACCCTATATAATATTGATTCTAAAATATTATTATTATTAATAATAATAATAAAAACACTTAATTGCACACTAAGACAGGACATATACAAAGAAAAACAGCAAAGCACACAAAAAAGCGGCCTTATTGCCAAAAAGCAATTTACGTAATAATACGTACAATCACAAAACTAGAAAGATACGAAAGTACTTAGATGAAATTAAAATACTTTAGGTAATTATTTAAAGGCCAGGGCCGATTGACTACTGATAGATATCATACTATGACGCGCATATTGACAAAGGCGACGAGCCGCCAAAAAACGCGGATGCACAGCGCTACGCACCGATCCTTTGAAGTTACCGACGCTCGATGGATCGTACGCACGACGACGCACCGCGGCGCACGGTCGTTTCCCACGGTGTGTCGGTTCGGTCTGGTGCGCTCTCGTGCGTCTCAAGACGCACCGGTGGGAAGACACCTTACGATTTTTTATAGCAAATTTTCAATGGTTACTTTGGTTCCTTCCGATACATAAGGTCATCAAAGAAAAAAATTATTAAAGGTGATGAGGAAGATGTATAGTTTTATTTTCTAAAATACTTAATAGGTACTTTTATAATAGGTACATAACATACGTCATTTGGTTTAAAGAATAGTCTCATGATACGATATTTACCAAAAAAATATTTTCATCATGAGAATATTCTGTACTTCAGCTATTTCCTATTTATAGTATGCACGGAATGATTAATAATAATTATGCACGCAATGCTATGTAATATCACAGTCTTGTGGTAATAGTTTGTAGTGCAAGCAACTATAAATAATTATAGATGACTGTTTGCATAAGTACACAATACTGCGGCCGAAATTAATTAATAATCGATACTTAATAACCAAAATGCTTAATTAAATGCATTATCTTTTATTTCATTTATGCGATAGAAACCTAATTAATAGGATTCATTGATAATAACAACTTATTTTGTCCAGTACGAACATCTATCGAGAAAAAAAACGCGCGTAAAAGTAGTCGATGAGCAATTATTTATGGAAAAATTAATTTCGTATTTCATCAATAGATGGCACTGTTCAATTTCCCCTAACAAAATTTCTCTATCGAATGTTTTTACGCGCATTATTTTTTCGATGACTGTTCGTGCTACGGGTATAGTACCCTTAGCACGCACAGCTATTGAAAAAAATAACGCGCGTAAAATCATTCGATAGTGCAATTTTGTACTGGAAATTTGTACAACGCCATCTACCGCCGAATAGCGAAATTAAAATTTCCATAGATAATTCTCTATCGAGTAATTTTAGGCGCGTTTTCTTTCTCGATAGCTGTTCGTGCTAACGGTACTGTACCCTTAGCACGAACAGCTATCGAAAAAAATAACGCGTGTAAAAACATTCGATAGAGTAATTTTGTATGGGAAATTTGTACAGCGCCATCTAGCGCCGAATTGCGAAATGAAATTTTCCATAGATAAATCCTCTATCGAGTACTTTTACGCGCGTTTTTTTCCTCGATAGAATGTTCGTGCTACGGGTACTGTATCCTTTTAGCGCGAACAGCTATCGAAAAAAATAACGCGCGTAAAATCATTCGATAGTGCAATTTTGTATTGAAAATTTGTACAACGCCATCTACCGCCGAATAGCGAAATTAAAATTTCCATAGATAATTCTCTATCGAGTAATTTTAGGCGCGTTTTTTTTTCTCGATAGCTGTTCGTGCTAAGGGTACTGTACTCCTAGCACGACCATCTATCGAGGAAAAAAACGCGCGTAAAAGTAGGTACTCGATAGGGAAATTATATATGAAAAATTTCATTTCGCTTCTCTGCGATAGATGGCACTGTACAAATTCCCCATACTAAATTACTCAACTCAATCTAATGTTTTTACGCGCGTTATTATTTTCGATAGCTGTTCGTGCAAAGGGTACAGCTTTGGGTGTACAAAGTGGAATTTGTAAAAACCTAATATCATCACACATAGTCCGAATCATTTTAACATTATTTTTTTATTTGTCTGTTTTGTACGAATAACATACATAAGAGGCGGACTTAATACATTATATATAGTATTATATTATCCGTGATTATATGCAGGTCAATTTATGGGATTTTGTGAAATATATGGTAATACCTATACCATCCCATAACTACTTTTTATCACGCCAGCAGCATCCCTAGCATGACTACGGAAACGCGATTCAAGTAATATAGCGATTTGTCACGTTTAACTGTCAAAAGACAATAGATTTTGACAGTTGAGTTTCGATAAAACACTTATATCACGGGAGGCTGATGTCAGTTTTGCTTCGTGTATCCAAACAACTTAGGTTGTAAAATGTTTTTTTTTAATTTTCTGCATTTATTTGTGCAGCAATATTAAGTTGTAAATACTGTGAAAGTATGCAAGTAAGCTAATGAGTTTTCAATTACGATCATGCAATGTGATTATTAGCGCAGTATCATGTTACGTGGGAAGCAATAACTTGTGGTATTTCGTTTATTTCTTGCGTTTCCGTATTTATATCGAGGATGGTAATAAATTATGTTACATCTGCGTCTCACGCTGTGAAAATGTATCTTCAAAATAATACCTATTTACCTGAACTACCTATTTACCTGTGCCATCAAACCTAAAAATAAAAAACCGGCCAAGTGCGTGTCGGGCCACGCGCAGTAGGGTTCCGTAGGTACATTATACCATACCATATTTTAATACCGCTATCATTTTTCGTCTGAAAAAATAACTTTGTTTTTCACAGTGTTTGTATGAATGACAAAGTTATATTTGCGGTTTTGGAAAATGTACTATATCTTGAAAACTAATTACTATATCTCGTTCAAACTAATTTTCGTTGAAAGTGTTTATTAAGATCTATAGCTTATATTTTTTTAGATTTTTCACTCTCTTACTTTAAAAGTTAAAGGGGGGGGACACACAATTTACCACTTTGGCGGCATATATCTTTAAGACGGTTGACTTTGAAAAAAAATAGTCTTAGAAACCTCAATGTCATTTTTAAAGACCTATCTATAGACACCCCACAAGTATTGGTTTGATGAAAAAAAATATTTTCAGTTTCAGTTCCATGTATGGGGAGCTCCCCCTTAATCTTTTATTTTTTTTATTTTTGTGTAAAAATCCTAAAGCGGTTCACAGAATACATCTACCTACCAAGTTTCAACTATGTAGTGCTAATACTTTTGGAATAAAGTGGCTGTGACATACGGACGGACAGACAGACAGACAGACAGACAGACATGACGATTCTATAAGGGTTCCGTTTTTTGCCATTTTGGCTACGGAACCCTAAAAATCTACAGATCTCACAGTATGGATGTTATAGTCAAACCCGAAGTCCAGGCGTTCCTAGGTTTGCCTAGTCAAACCTCAGGTTTGACAAAATGGCTTAGTCAAAGTCCAAAACTAAAGCGTGTTTCGGGCTTTGACTAACGAATTTGTGGCCAAACCTAGGAGAGACTAACTTGGATAGTCAAACCCCGAAACTAAATACGTTAAAATCGGAGTTTGACCTAAATTAGGAACAGAATGTGTTATTTTGTATGTAAATTTGTAAAAATACATTCTTTAGAGTGAAAATGTAACTAAATCAACAATCTTCAGAGTGAAAATGTAACGAAACAAAGATTTCTGTTGTCTGTTAATAAAATAACCACGAAATTTAAGACGATCGCTCCGCTGCGCTTCGCAGTCGTCTTAAATTTCTAACCTATCACGTTACCTACAGGAGTAAGGCAGCTTTGACTAAATCTAACATCAGAAATGCTGTTTTTCAGACATTTAGGTTAATCCTAGTCAAAGCTGCCTTACTCCTGTAGATCACGTGATAGGTTAGAAATTTAAGACGATCGCTCCGCTGCGCTTCGCGATCGTCTTAAATTTGACAACAGAAATCTTTGTTTCACAGGAAAGTTATAAATATTAATTAAATTATCACTCTAAAGAATGTGTTTTTCATACTATTAAATAGAAAGAAACATTCTGTAACTTATTAAGTATGACTGGTCAAACCCCGATTTGATCGAATTGCGTTTCGGTGTTTGACTGTCCAAGTTAGTCTCTCCTAGGTTTGGCTAGTCAAAGGCCGAAACACGCTATTAGTTTTGGACTTTGGCTAAGCTTTCTTGTCAAACCTGAGATTTGACTAAGCAAACCTAGGAGCGCCTGGACTTCGGGGGTTGACTATAACATGTATACGCAACAATCTAAGGCATTGAAAAATTAATTTAGAAATAAAGCACACGGCACTGTTATCAATGCCGCATAGGCTCCATACATAGATAATAGGAATTCATTATTTATAGTACTGACCATAAAGTGAACGGAGCGCAGATTGACCTCGCGCGTAAAGAACCCTCTACACTACAGCCTACAGTTTTTGCTCGCCCGCCTCCTAAGATGGATCAAACTGTAACTTAATTCAATCCCGAGATCCATGTTTTCCGTTTTCTCGATCCAAGCCGGCGATTTTTTTTTTAATTTGGCAAATTTTGGAAAATCTCAAAAAGTTTCCGACCGATTTTGGGAATTCAAATTGCATTTTGACGCACTCCGGCAGACGCACATTTAGACATATCGTCGTTGCCCGTGCAAGAGTAGCTGTGTGTTTTTAACATACTTTACAGGAGACGCAAAAAACTGATTTACTCGAAAAAACTGCAGGCAAATGTCACAATTTCATAAATTGGGACAAAACACAAACATTAACAATGTTAAAAATCTGTGTCTAATTAAGCTTTGGGTTTTATAACTGTCCACCAGCCATAACGTTTCAATTAGCATGCTGTCGTTGCGTCGGCGCAAGCCACTGTGTGCGTGCGAGCGAGCACGTACACCGTACGCGTATTTCCTTAACCGTTTCGAATTCATCCCCTCTTCGTGACCAATTCAGTACGTTTTTGGAAATCAAAATATGCCGCGAAAGCGTATCGATTTCAGCCCCATCAATAGACAAAATCAACACGGTTTTATGCATGTATTCGTGTAAAAAATATCTCTAAAAAAACGTATCGTTTATGTCTACTGGGGCCTGGGGGTGATTAACAGAATACGTTTTGGTAATAGTTATCAATATAAAAACTGTTGACAAAAACCGTAGTGAATTCGTCCTGTTAGGTGCTGGCTGGTGATTCGACCGAGAAAAGTCGCGAGAAGATCCGATTTAATTCAATTTAAAAAAAATACAGAGTATCTGTATTAATGCTTCGTAGCCCCCAAATTGGTGTTTAGTATGTTGGCATGGAGGAGGTTCAGTATATGTTCGAAGTTGTGAAAAAACTCGCCGTCAACGGCAAAAGAATGCGCGCCCAACTTTAACAGACTTGAAGTAGGCAACTTAAGCCACTTTGTCTTGTAATTTAATTAATATTGGAAAAGTTATTATATGACAATGCGATAAAGTTCATCATTTATAATTTAAGCGTGGCGTGTGGAACGGGTAAAGTTGATACGTCTTTGCAACAACAGTGTGTTAGGTTTAGCTGTTTATAACACTAGTTTTTAGCGATTTTGCTTTTTCTAACGATAACGTTAACGCTATTTTCTGGATATGCGTTATTCATTTTACTGGCAATAATTGATTACTGGCAACACTAGAGCTATTTAAGCAGAGAGCTACGGTAGATTCGGGCATTCTTGTTCCAACCGCCGACGAAGTAATTTGAAAAGTGAAACTACCGTGTAAAATGTACGACAGTGTCCAAGTCATGTGAAAGTAAAGGATGTTAAAGGTATTTATGCGTTTTTATTTTATTATAAGTGTTCTTTAGAAGAATAACCCTACAATTCAGAAGTGGTACCAATATTGAACGCAGTTAAACAAAATTGACATTGCACGTGGCCGAGGCAACTCTTCGGTCGTGCTTTAACATACTTTACACTCATTTCATGGCACGTGGCCGAGGCAACTCTTCGGTCGTGCTTACATACTATACATTCATTGCACGTGGCCGAGGCAACTCTTTGGTCGTGCTTTCATACTACACATTCATTGCATGTGGCCGAGGCAACTCTTCGGTCGTGCTTACTCACTTCACACTCATTGCACTTGGTCGAGGCTACACTTCGACAGTGCATATACACTTCGCACTCATGCACGTGGCCGAGGCAACTCTTCGGCCGTGCTTTAACATACTTTACACTCATTTCATGGCACGTGGCCGAGGCAACTCTTCGGTCGTGCTTGCATACTACACATTCATTGCACGTGGCCGAGGCAACTCTTCGGTCGTGCTTGCATACTACACATTCATTGCACGTGGCCGAGGCAACTCTTCGGTCGTGCTTTCATACTACACATTCATTGCACGTGGCCGAGGCAACTCTTCGGTCGTGCTTACTCACTTCACACTCATTGCACTTGGTCGAGGCTACACTTCGACAGTGCATAGACACTTCGCACTCATGCACGTGGCCGAGGCAACTCTTCGGTCGTGCAACATTTTCACTCGCAAACCATACTCTGATTGCTCTACACCAGCCTCAAACGCTGCTTGCTAATGCTTGGTCAGGGCCACTCCCTGATAGCATTGGTGAGTAAGGTTATGAAAACGCTGCTCGCTAATCCTTGATCGGGGCTACTCCCCGATAGAATTGGCGGGTAGGGTAATAAAGGCACTGCTCGCTGGTACTTGGTCAGGGCCACTCCCCTATAGTATTGTCGTGTAGTGCGATAAATGATTTGATCCTGCTGCATTTAATCGTGAAACTCGTATTGTTTTGTGAACTGTACACACATAATTTTGTAGCATCCAGTTTCAGTAAAATGAAATTTACTTCATTCTTGAAGTTAAAGTCATAAATTCCCAACTATTCCAGTAAATTTAGTGTTATAGATAAAACAAAACTCAATTGATACGTACTTGTGGCTTAATTATTCTAAAATTTGCATTCTTTTCTGTTTAATACTCATTGGAACGAGACTGACTACACACAAGCTGCGGCAGCGTGTCGAAAAATCCTACTTCGAGATGCGAGAGAGAAGAAGATGACACGATGAAACGAGATCGAGGATGGAATGCTGAGGTACTCCCTTCTAAGCGATTAAAGGTCAGAAGTTACATTTCACTTTACTGTTTTATCAGTTATGAGATTGTAAGTAGGGTACTTAATACTTATCTACAAATTTTTCATAATGTTGATAATACATTTGAAGGGAATGGTTCAGTTTGAACGGGCGCTTAGTATAAACATTAAATATGTATATATATTTGGTTCTCATTTGTAATACTTGTCAAATTGATATATTTCAGTCTTATGAGTAATAGAAGTCGATTTAAATGATTTTTTTTTCCAAAATTAATTAATTACACTTTAAACTTGCTTAATAATTACTTATTGTTCACACTTTTGAGGTTATGTTGTTACCTACATAATAAATAATAATGAAAAGTTATTTTTATGATGGATACTCTACGGAAGATAGTGTGGGCACGTACTGGTAATATGTTGTGCCTTGTTTTGAATAAGTTCTCATCTCTAAGATTGCTATACACTTTGTGCTAAGACAACTAAAACTACTTTTCAAATGATTCCTTTTTATATTTACTTTCCGGCGAAGAGACTCCCCTTGATATTTAATTGTATTTTTCTGTAAAAATACATTTTACAGAACTTTTTCGCCTTTTGGCTTTTGCCTTGATCGAACCATTCTCTTCCCTAAAGTGCTTCATGGTTACTGAATTTGAATTTCTCTCTAAACTGAGTATAATTACTTTATAAAAAAAAAATGGTGACATATTTTGATTTATGTTAAGCCAGGGCAACTCTCTGGTGAAATGATATATGGTCGGTAACTATTCTCTTATACTAACTAACTCCTGATACCGATTTTAGTTTTGCCACAAACACTTCTAAAAGTACGTATGTACATATATAAATATCATTGATATGTATACAGGGAGATGCTAGGGTTGATTGCTTGTGCTTATCGCTTGATCAGGACGACTTTCTAGTAGCGTGGTGCGCCAGTTACTGGATGAGTCTTGGGCACAGCCACGACCGTGACCAAGGCTTATTCCTTACCCTTGGTAGCACTCGACACGCACGTTACACACACTGTGAGCCAGTTCATGCCGACTGATGATAGCGCTTGATCAAAGTTTCTCTGAAGTATATTACCTATGTTGAACTTAGAGTTTTTATATTTTCTCCATCGCTGTAATTGGTCCAAAGTTAAGGTCCTATAACGCTATTAGCTCACTAATTTGAAGTAGTCAGTTCCAAGTAACAAACAAATTTAATGTCCTAAAAAGAAACTGTAGATATCTTAAGGGCAAGTAGACAAATTCCAGCTGTTGTCTTGGCTAAAACTATTAGGTCCTTCAAGATATTGTCAAGATACACTCCAAGGGCTAATTAAGTAAGATTGAGCAAAGCATTTAAGAACATGTTAAAAAGAGTTACTGTGAAGATAAACTTTAACCCTATTAAAAATGTAGTTTTGCTGGACTCTATTCAGATCAAGAAAGACTTAAAGATATGTACCATACCTAATTAAAACCTTCAATGTTGAATTACAGGTAGTCTTTTAAGTCTTAGTGAAGTAAAATAAAAACTTATTTTGCTTTATATAATTTTATGAAAATGGTGACTAAGAAACTTATTTTATATCTGAAAAGGTTTTCTTATGTCGTTGAATGCATTGGAAATTTAAAACGCATGATTGTTTCTCGCGTAAGGTCTATAGATAGTGCTATAAAACAGGCGGGCTTTTGAAAAGCTAAAAGAAAAACCAACGATAAAATTTTGTATAATAATATTGCAATGTTTTTGCATATATTGCAAAGTGCTACATTTTCTACAAACATACAAACTATTTATGTAGTTAGAATATCTACAAATATGTTCAATCTACACCCATTTTGATGAAGTTTTGTCGGAAAATGTAGATTTAAGACAATATTAATTTTATAAGGCTACTAGGCTAGTAGTGCTAGTTAAGAGATATTATACTTAGCTTACTCTAACAACCGTATTGGCAAAGTACTATATAATTCATTTTATTAAGTAGTTTTAAAAGATACTTGTCAAGTTTAAGTGAGCTTACAAATGATCAAAAAAAAAATGGTGTAGGTATACTTAATTCAAACTAGTTTTCAGAACACTTCAACAAGTGGGGCGGTAGTTTAAAACTATTCAGTATTAAGGCAAGAAAAGACTTCAGGAAGTCCTTTTTGATTTAGCAAAATCCAACTTTAGATAAAGTACAGATATGTAAGATTTAATAACTAATCATAATTGCTACTTCTTGGGAGTGGTAAACACACCATATTTGTGTCACATTATGTAAATATTAAGTATTTTATATAAAATAATTTACCACATCTTGGATACGTTGAATAATTTAGACGAGCATACTATTTATTTATATATATATATATATATATATACATAATTATACGGGATAGACCCAATTACATAATTATGTGGTAGGTACTACAAACATAACTCAAGTTGGTTAACAAGAGATTTCGAATTGTCCACAAATACATCAAAGTCAGGGTAGGTAACCAGGAGCGCGTTGAGTGCCTCATGCATGCGACAGCGGCGACTGCCTACGCCATACAAGTTGATCATGATCAGTGATTGATAACAAATCACAAGTTGAATTGCGGGAGGACTGGATTTCCTAGTCGCTGGCTGCCAGGTTTTGGCGCCGTATCTATTGCTTATGCATTAGCTGTTAGGTTAGATTTAAAATAAAAACTTTATTCTCATAAGGACATTAACATTTGCACTTACATGAGAACAATATAATAAATAACAGAACTACAACAGTTGAAAAGCAAAGCAGATCAGGTAGGTACAATAATTATTGTCCGCTGGTATACAAACAAATGCAGAGCCTTCCAAATTACTCCTATAAGAAAAAGAATAAGAAGAATAAGAAAAATTTATTCTGTAAGTAACATGGTACACATACATAAAGATCTTAAAATAGGTAATATCCGCTACATGTTACACCAATGTCAGGCAAGCAGAATGTAGAAGGATATGAAGTCTCCTATAAAACTAAATTATCATAAAATCCATATAAGTAGGTACATTAATATATTAATCATTTCAAGTCTAATTCTAAGTTACAATGTATAGGTACATTGTCAAATGTCATGAGATAAAATAATAAATATAACTGAGACAATAATTAACATGAATTCAAATTATTATGCATATTTACGTTCTACATTCAAAGTATTCCCTAATTGAATAGAAACACTTAAATGATAACCACTTTTTAGCCTTTTCATAAATAAACCATTACCATCAGTAATTCTCGTATAGATTAAACTAATGATGACATCGTTTTTGCGACTTAAGTTAAGGCTCGGTTATAACGAAACATTTGTTTTTTTCCTTTACGTGTAAAAAGTATGGAAAATAACCTCACTTCTGCACGTTTTCGATGTTTTTCGTTATTTTTTTTTTCTCATCATTATATTTAGCAAATTACTTCTCTTGAAAAAAAAATAGTTTTTGGAGCAACTTCACAGTACATTAAAGTGTATTTTGATGTAGAATTCAATAGCCAAAATATGATCCGCGACGTCAGTACTATTATATGTTCTGTGCCACGACAAGCCCTTTTGATGATATTCGGTTTTTTTACAATCATCTGTGAGGTTTATACGCAATTTAATACTTGTAGCTGCTAGACAACCTCTTTAACTTGTCATTTTTTTTTTGTGGCTACAAACCATGTTTTCCTATCATGGATACTTAACTGGGAGCTACAGTCAGGAACTTTAATCTTATTCGGATATCTACACGAGTACATACTAATAGACTGTGCAAACAAATGAAGATTCCAAAAAAAAAAAAAAAAAGAAAACCGTCTACCTCCAAGATACAGACAGGTCTACAACAATCAAGTGGTCTTGCTTGATCTTATATTCCACATTATCGACATTAGTATTTTCATGTTCGATAAATGTTTCACTCTCTGAGTTCACACTATTGTAATTATACTGATACAGTAGTTATAATGATTTAATCTTAAATGATTTTATATTTAGTACTTAGTCATTCGGTGGCTCATCACACATACACATAGAGATGGTTGTTAGTAAGTGGTAACAAACAAGTTCCTTAAATAACGGATCACAGAGTCACGTGGTAAATTTACCTGTTATTGATAATATAATTAAGCCTAGCTATGGTAGGAAAGTATCGGGTGTTGACAGTGACTAGGCAATACTAAGACCATTGCTAGGTTCCGTAGTTGAATTAACTGAGTGTTAACTGGATCTTGACACTAATGTTGACAGTAACTAGGCAATGCTAAGACCATTGCTCTGCCGCGCTAACTAAAAGTACAATAACTCGATTTTGGTCGATATTGAGTTATATATATATTTAGAATCAGGGAATCGAGATCTACAACTCTCTCTAAGTAGCTTTTCATGAATTCTTCAGGAACCTGATTTTTCAGTAAGCAATAATGCAATAACTAAGACTTCACTCCAATTTTACTTATCAATAATACAATAAGCATACTTGTGGTGTTATCAGTTTTCAACTATGCCTAGATTACTTATAATAAGTACAATAACTATTCTAGTTGTTCCACTTATATTTAGTAGGACTTGGATTTTCAATATTTGTTCACTAGTCATAAATACAATATGTTTGAATTATTGTACTTATGATTTGTGTATCCCAATCATTTACTGAGATAAATACTAAGAATTTACAAACAAATGCTGTTATTGTATTAATTGCGCGTGGACATTTGAGAAAATCCTCAGAGAAGCTTCATAATATTCATTCGAAATATATTTTAAACTCGTACTTTATGTGTTTTTCTTTCAATTGGTACAAGCTACATGTAGATCCGTTCAGTAGTTCATGAGATACAAGAAAAACAAAGTTTGAAATTTTGCGCGCGTTTTTCTCGAAAGCGGCAAATTCGAGTTATTGTACTCTTAGTTAGCGCGGCAGTGCTAAGTTCCGTAGTTGAATTAACTAAGTGTTAACTGGATCTTGACACGAGATAGATTTACTCTTTTCCCCTTAGCAAAATTAATATATAAAGTTCTGTTTACACAGTTCTGTTTACTTTAGCATTGCCGATTTTAATGGGGAAAGATTGGTTTGCTATAGGGTTATAATAGTAGGGCTTGCACTTAGTTAAGTTCGCATTATATAATATAGGTATATTTATGTATAACAACGGTTGCATCTACTCAAAAAAAAAAAACATTAAAGGCCTCTAAGGAACACTAACAGTTTTAACGAAGAGTTTCTGATTACGATATTCTTGCAAACGTTTTGATTGAAAATTTTCTTCTAGATATTTTGCTTTCATAGTCTTATGATAATACTTGGAAGAGGTTTCTGTCGCTTTTGTGTTTAATTTCAGAAAACTTATTTGCTTCTCGACGGCGGCGCTGACCGATTGCTTGTGAATGGCGCTGACGAATGGCTTCTTGATGTTACTGACCGATGGCTTTTGGATATGCTGACGGCTGGTTTCTGGTAGGTGCGGACGGATGGCGCGAACGGGTGGCTTCTGGATGGCACCACGATAACTCCTTGATGCCACTGACAGATGGTTTTTCGATGGATGATGATGGTAATTATGAGGATTCCGAGCGGGTAATTTTTAAAAATAATGTAAATTATAATGACAAGCCTCATTGGAATCAGCGAGTTGAATCATAATTACGTAATGTATCGGTAATTGTATAATTGCAAATGGTTTTTCTTCAATCATTAATATTATACATATATGACAAGAATATTAGGTTTAAGAAAACTTTCGTGCAAATAAGCCCTAACTAATATTTTTGTTTTGATGTTTGAATGTGCAAATAGAAGTGATTAGCTAATATGGAATGAGTGTGAATGAGATTTAATACTGATATACCCTCATGTGAGCCAAGATGGTTCCATTCCGGTGATATGAGTTTATCTACATTCATAGATTAAAGCTCATGTACCTTCATGAGCAAATGATCTTGGTGGTACATGAGTAGGACTTTGAACGATTGATAGAAGAATGAGATTTAATACTGATATACCCTCATGTGAGCCAAGGTGGTTCCATTCCGGTGATATGAGTTGATCTACATTCATAGATTAAAGCTCATGTACCTTCATGAGCAAATGATCTTGGTGGTACATGAGTAGGACTTTGAACGATTGATAGAAGAATGAGATTTAATACTGATATACCCTCATGTGAGCCAAGGTGGTTCCATTCCGGTGATATGAGTTGATCTACATTCATAGATTAAAGCTCATGTACCTTCATGAGCAAATGATCTTGGTGGTACATGAGTAAGATTTTGAACCATTGATAGAAGAATGAGATTTAATACTGATATACCCTCATGTGAGCCAAGGTGGTTCCATTCCGGTGATATGAGTTGATCTACATTCATAGATTAAAGCTCATGTACCTTCATGAGCAAATGATCTTGGTGGTACATGAGTAGGACTTTGAACGATTGATAGAAGAATGAGATTTAATACTGATATACCCTCATGTGAGCCAAGGTGGTTCCATTCCGGTGATATGAGTTGATCTACATTCATAGATTAAAGCTCATGTACCTTCATGAGCAAATGATCTTGGTGGTACATGAGTAGGACTCATATATAAAATTGAGAGACTTAGACATAAAATAAGTTAGTTACACCAATGTAAATCTAAAGTATGTAATCATTTTTCTATCTAAGATTTACACATAGGTATAAAAAAAGAGATAGACCTGCATTCATAGACACTGATGTATCTTAAAAATAAATTTGATGTTGTTCCCTATGAAATATATTTTGTTGTAATAGAACTGTTATGTCTAAAAATGTATTTATTCGTCTCGAGGTTGGAACAAGCAGGCCGATTGTTAGGTATGAAATCCTAGTCGCGTGCATGGGGACATGCACGAGGTCAGGATGGACGATTGTTAGGTTTAGCTGTTTATAACACTAGTTTTTAGCGATTTTGCTTTTTCTAACGATAACGTTAACGCTATTTTCTGGATATGCGTTATTCATTTTACTGGCAATAATTGATTACTGGCAACACTAGAGCTA
Organism: Agriphila geniculea; assembly: GCA_943789525.1. Taxonomy (NCBI): domain Eukaryota; kingdom Metazoa; phylum Arthropoda; class Insecta; order Lepidoptera; family Crambidae; genus Agriphila; species Agriphila geniculea. The sequence goes on from OX038889.1 coordinate 10,290,224, forward strand.
TTTAAGCAGAGAGCTACGGTAGATTCGGGCATTCTTGTTCCAACCGCCGACGAAGTAATTTGAAAAGTGAAACTACCGTGTAAAATGTACGACAGTGTCCAAGTCATGTGAAAGTAAAGGATGTTAAAGGTATTTATGCGTTTTTATTTTGATTATAAGTGTTCTTTAGAAGAATAACCCTACAAGTGTGAAAAAATCGGACTAAAAATATTAAAACGGACTAGTAAAAACAAACTAAAAATTAAAAAATAAATTCGTCTGTAAATATTTATAACCCTAATACCCTATACCTACAGAAATTTTAAATCTAAAAATTTTAAACCTAAAAACGTGGGGCGCAGTTTGTAAAATTTATCATCCACATTGTCTATAGCATGCGCCCCACGTTTTTAGGTTTAAAATTTTTTGATTTAAAATTTCTAAATTAAGCAACCTAATAAAAACGTGTTAAAAAAGCTTCATACTCGTAGATGTGCGCGTGCTACATGTCTATGACGTACCACTTATATAAAGTTCATTTTCCTACAAGGAACCTAATCAAACTAGGAGATGGTGAAATCGATATATTTTTAGATAGCAAAACTGTATGATAAACCTAGGTAAGTCAATAAGATCAATCAATCAATTTTCGTCCCTTTCAGTTGACGAAGCCGATACCGTTTTGGGGAATAACATACGAAAAATTTACACCAAAACCATGTTGATTTTGTCTACTATAGGGTTGAAATCGATATGCTTACGTGGTATATTTTTATTTCCAAAAACTATATTGGTTGCGAGGAGGGGACGATTTCAATACGGTTAAGGAAATACGCACACCGTACACCGGTGCGCCCCTTCCTTATGTAATAAACTTATCACAACCGCTCGCTGGTAGTGTCACAGCGAAACTATGAACAGTATGTCCTAGTAGAGGGAAGGATATTTTTCGGTATGTCCGTTTTTTCCAGAATCTACAGTTTTTTCACTACATATCGCTTATTTATTCATGGATCATCAAATCAATATACGTACGTACAGTGTCGGCTTTAAAAGTGGATTTCATAGATGTCCAACATTCTTTGAAATTAATCACTTTAGGCATTGCAACGCGTGTATTTTTTAGTTTTATCTTTTTTAACATCCCGACTGGTCAGCTCGGTAGCCTTTCAGGGGCTTTGGTTGGCCACGAGGTGACATTCCAATGTCAATAATATTATTAATAATAATAACGTTTATTGCGTCATGAAACCAACACAAGAGCTCCTCCGCCCCGTAGGGACGCCCATCATCATCATCATATTCAGCCCACATCAACCCACTGCTAGGTATAGGCCTCTTCTCTATAGCACCATTCCTCACGGTCCTGTGCCAGCCTCATCCAGTGAGATCCCGTCAACTTGACGATATCGTCTGACCATCGGGCCGGTGGTCTGCCCACTGGCCTTGTTGCTCCTCTTGGCCACCACTCTGTAACTGCCTTGGTCCACCGTCCGTCATCCCGTCTAGCCAAGTGTCCCGCCCATCTCCACCCTGACCTTGTTATCCGCCTACCCACGTTTTCGACTTCGTTTTTTGTCGAATTTCGACGTTTGGTATACGGTCAACAAGAGAGATACCTAACATAGAACGCTCCATTGCTCTTTGTGCTACCTTAATTTTGTGCAAATTCTGCTTAGTGAGCGTCCAAGTTTCAGCACCGTAGGTGAGGATAGGCAAGACACATTGGTTGTACACCTTGGTCTTAAGGCACTGTGGGAGTTTAGACTTAAAGACGTCCTCGAGTTTACCGAAGGCAGCCCACCCTAATTCGATGCGTCTTTCGATCTCCTTCACCTGCGCTTCTCGATCAAAGGACAAACGATGTCCAAGATAGACGAAATCGCTGACCACCTGTATGGTGTCATTACCAACGGTTATATCTGGTATTCGTGTAGAGCGATTCGTCATGATCTTGGTCTTGGACACGTTCATCCTAAGACCGACCCTCAGGGAAGCTTCATGCAGTTCTGCGAGCATATGCTGGAGATCGTCGACGCGTTCGGCGACGAGAATGAGGTCATCCGCGAATCTAAGATGCGACATGCGCTCCCCGTTAGGCCTGGTTTACATTAGTCAAGTAGACGACCGAGTCGAGTAGCGAGTAGAAATACATTGCTTGGCATGTTCGTCGATTTTAAAAGAACGTCAAACTCACCACGTAATGAACTTCTACTCTCTTAAAGCACTATACTAAAGACTAAGATAATGTAAACCAGCCTTTAATGTTGACTCCACTCTCGCTCCAATCCAACGTCTTCATTATCATTTTGTAGTAGGGACACTACAAAATGATATTTCCTAACAATTCACACTATCTGGATATTTATAATGCATTTAAATAAATGGGATAGTAGTTCTTAAGAGGTAAGTGATACATACAATGTGAAATTCAGCCGTCGTACAACTCTTGTAGGCAATACAGGCTTTTACACAATAAGTATTCCCTTAACTTTATATAAAACAATGAATTTTCAATTATCTCGCTTAGATAAGTAGGAATTTTATAAACAATAACTTAAGACATGTGATTAGCGCTTGTTCGTACTATTTCTAATTTATTAAATGGTAAAGCTAACTTATTTTTATTTTGTATTTTACGTGGAGCTGAGTGAGGGTCTTTGGCTGGTGAATGGGGTCTGTTACAAATTATTAGATGACATACTGCTGTTTCATACACCTTCTGCGGTTGACTACAACAATTTTATTGTTCTAGAAGTTTAGAGAAATAGGAAACAACATTTATGCAATGAAAAGACCTGTGCCTAAATTGATATACAGGTGAAACCTACGACTACTTAGCATTTTGCCAGTTCCTATCTAAATAAGAAAGCTAACGAAATTAAATCTTTAAGCACTTGACCTATATAATATTAGTAGACTTTTTTGGCTTCATAACATATTTTTTTACGTTTTAGTCTTAGAATAATAACACCTAGAAACCGTGTCCTCGTATGCAAAGTGAGGCAACTTATACCAAGCCAGAATGGCTTAGTTTTCAAATTTATATCCTTCATACGTTAACTAATCGTATCTGAAACCCAATAATATAGTAACTAGTCTTATAAATGTGAGAAAATTGAAACTGTTTTGTACTTAATCGGTATGATTAGGTAATAATGTAGAATAACAATCTGAAAACGGAGCCTTTTTGGCTATTTTAGTTGGCTCACTTTTGACAGTGCGCTCTGTAGAGAACTATCGTTCTAGGTATTATTATTCTAAGGTTTTAGTGAATAAAACGTAACTAGAACATAAGAATTACAGGTAAACAAAGAAATTAATTATTTTAATATACTTACTTATTTATAGCAAGTTAGAAAGACAGAACAGGGTAATTTTACGCATAAAATTTAATTGCAAAAAAAAAATGGAAAATAGCTACTAATTTTGAGCAAAAATTCAGATTAAAATTAAATGTCCGGATAAAGCAATTAATTTTTGTTCCGTTATTGAATAATATTTTGAATTTTTCAGCCGCAATTAATTTACTCGTAAGATCTTTCGCATACATTATTCCACATAGTATGGTCTACATCACACCATTTATATATTGTAACAATGATTTAGAAATTTCGCGGACATGATTAAAGGAAAAACATTAGATTTTGTTAAAAAACATAGGATATTATTAAGTCAGGTATCTGTTTTTGTTAGTAGAAAAAAAACATAGTAGTAGGTATGAACCTCTATACAAAAAAAAGTTGGGAGTTACAAGTCGTGATAAAGTTTGGCCACATGATAGAAACTGATCTGTAGGCTGTTTCTAACTAATATTGAGCTGGGCCAAACTATCCTTACATACAGTTCCATACGGCGGCGGGTTGAATAGCGCACTTTTCCTGGATCCATTCTAAAAACTATAAAAATTCAGGTTTAGCTAATAGGTCAAATGTGGTATCATTTTCGGATAAATCAATAACGTAGAATTTATTTCTGATATAAAAAAAATCAATTTATTAAGCAGTTTCTGAAAAATTACACAATAACCAACATTTTTAATTTCATTTTTTTAGTTTAGGTATTGGCACTTGTTTCAGTATTTTCAAAAAAACTACTTTAAAGCAGCGTTTTTCAGGTTAATTTGTAATATGCTTTTGTTATGTTAACTATATTTTATACAATTTGAGCCTAACCCAAGTAGTTTAAGTCCATTGTTTGCGGACATACAGCTAGTCAAAAATATGCATTTTTTCACGAAATAAAAAAGGTTTCCGTTTAGTTCAGAAACATTTTTCAGGTTTTTTGTTTATATTTCTGTAATGTTAGTTACATTTTCTACAATTTGAGTTTAATTTAAGTAGTCTAGGTCTATTGGTTGCAGAGACATAGCTGGTTAAAAATGGGCTTTTTATTGAAATTAATTGAAAAAATCTTATCTTGGACTAGCTGTGTCTTTGCAACTAGTAAACCTAGACTACTCAAGTTAGGTTCAAATTGTAGAAAATTTAATTAACTTTACAGAAATATAAACAAAAAAACTGAAAAATGTTTCTGAACGCAACGGAAACCTTTTTTATTTCGTGACAAAATGCATATTTTTGACTAGCTGTGTCTCCGCAAACAATGAACCTCAACTACTTGGGTTAGGCGCAAATTGTATAAAATATAGTTAACATAACAAAGCATATTACAAATTAACCTGAAAAACGCTTCTATAAAGTCGTTTTTTTGAAAATACTGAAACAAGTCCTAATACCTAAACTTATAAAAATGAAGTTTAAAAATGTTGGTTATTGTGTAATTTTTCAGAAACTGCTTAATAAATTGTTTTTTTTTTATATCAGAAATAAATTCTACGTTATTGATTTATCCGAAAATGATACCACATTTGACCTATCAGCTAAACCTGAATTGTTATAGTTTTTAGAATGAAGCCGGGAAAAGTGCGCTATTCAACCCGCCGCCGTATGGAACTGTATGTAAGGATAGCTTGGCCCAGCTCAATATTAGTTAGAAACAGCCTACAGATCAGTTTCTATCATGTGGCCAAACTTTATCACGACTTGTAACTCCCAACTTTTTTTAGTATAGAGGTTCATACCTACTATAGGTATCATTCAATATTATAGTTATTTATAACACAACATAATATCATATATTAGCGATATCAAAACTAAAATAATTGCAAACTAAAAATAGAGCGTGAATTTTTTATTTGCGTGAAATTTTCATCAATTGGTTCCCGCAGTGGGGTGGTTCCACTCATGATTACAAGTATCTTTCAATATAGGGCCAACTCTGAAATCGCGAAAAAAAAAACAGCTGTTCCATACATTAAGATCGAGTAAGTATTGCGCTTTTGTATGGAATAGCTGTTTTTTTTCGCGATATCAGTGTTGACCCCATAGTATAAGGTGGTAAAAGTTGCTTGTAATCATGAGTGAAACCATCCCACAGCGGGAACCAAATGAGTTAAATTTCAGCGTGTAGATGTATCGTAATTATTTCCTTCATCTTCCTTACAAAAACTACGATCGCATTTATAGGTCACTAGCGGCCGCCCGCGACTTCGTCTGCGTGGAAAGATTTTTTGCTATCCCTCGAGAACAATCCTTTTTTTCGGGATGAAAGGTACCCTATGTCCTTTTCTGTACCCCTAGCAACGTGTATGTAAAATTTCATGATGATCGGTTCAGTAGTTAAGACGTGAAGGCGTAACAAACAAACAAACAAATAAACAAACAAATCAATCAAAAAATAAGTAAGGATTAAATCGTGACTTATTGAGATTTAAGAGTTTCGACTATGGTTTGGCCCGTCCTATCGGTTCAGTGTGGTTACCCTATCGCAGGTTACATAAGTCTAAGTATTTTCAAGATGGCTCTATTTCCTTTGTTTAACAACCCACTTTCTATGCTAAGTACACATCCTTTACATTTAATTTTATTCCTCATTTCGTAACTTAACTATTTTGTAATCCAATTAATTTACACAAAATGGCTGAAAATTTTTAACTCTAAATTTACTTAGGTAACGTATACAAAACATAATTTAATGATGATTAAATAAGAACTTAAAAAGAAATAGATAAAACTTAAATTTTATGTACAGTACAGATGATGGCACATCAGACGTAACATTTTGATTTGACCTCGAATCTGATTTATGCCCTAAATATCAAAGGGTTTTTGACTTGCTGTCATGTGTAGTATGTACAGTCAGCAAAGTAATGACCTTAACAGTTTGAAAATAAATAGCTTGAAAGGATGGAACTTAAAAGTTCGTCTTTACCTGCCTCTATTGTTTTTATACAAAAGATAATTTTGTGAGTTTTGGGTAAATGCAAGACAATACAGACTACTCAATCTAGAAATGAACCTTAAGGTGTACAGCTCATAGCTTTGCTGACAGTACATAGCTAAACTATTGCTATTCAAAACATACAGAAAAGTTATGTAGCATTCAGTCCATACATTAAAAATACCTACCTTTCGGGTGTAGAATTACAACCTGTTTTTTTTTGATTCGGTATAAAGTAGGCACCAGAATATAATTAAATATGAACTAAACAACTTTACATCATTTAAGTTCTCTATCAAGTACCTACGTGAAACGCGGAACAGGCGTAAATTAAAAATTAAGTTCCATAATTAAGCTCGAAGTATAACAGCAAACCCATATTAGTTTACCTACATATTTTCTTCTTAATATCCAAAGTATAGAGTTCTAAATCGGTTGGCAAACATTGACGGTTTGTGTAAAATTGAGGAGCTGTCAGCTGTACCACAGTATGAGAAGTACCAGTATTCTATCTTCATACTAATCGACACCGAACGATTGCGGGTAGAAATGACTGTAATGAAATCTCAATAATGATTTCGTACACAACAATCGCGAGTGCGCCAAAAAATAACGGGTAAAATAACGTATGCATGCGGTCGGCCTACTGGGTGAGATAAAATACTGCACATCACAATGATATTAGTATTAAAAAGATATGTTATGTCAGTACCATGCAACATCAAAAATTGTCCCCAACCGAATGTCACTACTAATCATAGAATATCGTTAAATGGTTCACAGAAGAGACATTTAGATAGTTTGATGCCTGTGAGTTAGGTACTTAAGAGATTGACGTGATTAAACGAATATGTAGAATTGTTATTTACTTTGCTAAAAAAGATGGCACTAGCTGTATCAAATATCATGTGAAATGCATTACACGAACGATTTTTAGCTGGACTTTAAAAATATCACCATGGAAAAAAAATTGCGTATGTTCTTGAAAGGGCTAAGCTAACCCACTGCGCCATCCTGTCCCGTTCCTGGCATTAAGATAAAATACTGTTACTTATTTAATCTGTGGCTTTACTAAAGTTTTCCCGCCGTGAAAGCCATGGTGTTCAGTGACGCAATAGCTCACTGTATAAACATCTTGGACGTTTCTGGACGAACGAAGACGGATAGTCGGTTAGTAGTTACGAGACGAGACTAAATGACGACATGCTTCCCCTTACTAAAATATTGACTAAAGTTAAACTTAGTTTAAAACTGATTTTGTCACACTTTATTTACTGAATGGAAGATAGGACCAGGGGCCCTACCGCCTAACTCAAAGCTTTAGCCAGAGCTAGACTATATCCATCCTTGTCATATCATAACACGATGACAAGGACGGACAGTGCACTGACGTCATAAACCAAAGCCAGAGTCAAAGCGAGAGAGTTAGGCGGTCCGGCAGCAGGTTAAAACCAGGTAACTTTCGTCCATATTGTTGCTTAAGGTTACCATTGTATGTCTGAAGTTTTTTACATTTAACACAACACTGGCTGTTGAAAAAATTGGCAGAATGTGCGGTTTTCAGTCAATCACTAAATTATGCGAATTTTAGTTTTAATGAGTTAAAATCAATACCATTTATACATCATGTATCAAAAAACCCTGTCAGATCCTGAAACAGGTGATAGTGTTGCTAAAACTGAACAACATTCTCCAAGGAACATAAGTAAAAAAAAAATTTTTTCCGGCTTTCCATAGTAAGTCGGTCAGCTGACTAATACATATTGTATGGGAGTATGACATTTTCTTTTTCGTTTTTCGACCTATGTTCCATAAAGAACGTTGTTCAGTTTCAGCAACACTATGACCTGTTTCAGGATCTGACAGGGTTTTTTGATACATGATATTTAGAAATAAAACACTCTTTTAGGGTTCCGTACCCAAAGGGTAAAAACGGGACCCTATTACTAAGCCTCCGCTGTCCGTCTGTCTGTCTGTCTGTCTGTCTGTCACCAGGCTGTATCTCATGAACCGTGATAGCTAGACAGCTGAAATTTTCACAGGTGATGTATTTCTGTTGCCGCTACAACAACAAATACTAAAAACAGAATAAAATAAATATTTAAGGGGGGCTCCCATACAACAAACGTGTTTTTTTTTGCCGTTTTTTGCTCGATATTAATAATTACAACAGGTAGGCAGTTGAAATTTTCACAGATGATGTATTTCTGATGCCGCTATAATAATAAATACTAAAATCAGAATAAAATAAATATTTAAGGGGGGCTCCCATACAAATAACGTGATTTTTTTGCCGTTTTTTGGTACGGAACCCTTCGTGCGCGAGTCCGACTCGCACTTGGCCGGTTTTTTTTCTCTTTATTTGGGTCAACTAACAACCACATATTAATAAACTATAATATAAAATATTTTCTTAGGAAATTTAAACAAATATGCAGTCTAAACCGTTAACCACATGTTACTACAAAAAAAGAGTTAACAAGAGGCAACACAGTAGATACATTTTTACTTACAATAACATTAATTAAGTAATTTTAATACTTTTTACGGATTACAGCGCGTATATTATTATATACGCGCTGTAATCCGTAAAACGTGTTTTATTTCTAATAAACTGTGCGCGCAGAAGTCTTGGAAGTGTATATTGTGAACAATTTATTTATCTTGTTTTTAACTAGGATCAAATTGATAGAAAGTATTGTGAAGAAATAAAATACTGACCGTATTATAATTATGTATTCTGTGGCATTGTTTACAATATAAGCACAGAATACATTAGGTAAAGTATGATACGCGTCAAGACACCAAATAAATAGAAGGCTTCAATAACCCACCTTACATTCCGGAATAATGTCAAAGTCAAGGAGGTCTGCATGTGTTATGATGTCACGTTTACGTCACCAGTGATGTGACTTCATCATGGAGCCAAGATGGCTTGGATCTCTTGTCACGTACGAGTGCGAAGAAGGCTGTAATGGCATCATATATCTATTGGGGATCTTACGCAAACGAATTTAGGGCGTTTGATTTGGAAATTTTAATTAATGAGCGTTTAAAACTCAGCAAAAGTTTTCTAACAAAACTAATTATGAACCTACCGGTTGATTTCGTACGTGTCAAAGAGAAATTTTTACTTATGAATTTTTTTTTCAGGTATTATGCAAAACACCCGTTTTGTTATTTTTTTACCAAAAAATCGGAAACACTTGACAACAATTACATAAATATTCAATTTAATCTGTCCCTGGATTTAACAGAAAACGTGAAACATCGAGCTTCTAAAAATATAAGGAAGTTAACGTAATATATTAAATCTCTATAAATATGTATTTAACTATAATGTATGTACTAAATGCAAAATTTGAAAATAAATAATCACATCTTCGTGAAAAAATCGTCAAAACAGATTTATCTTCGTAAATGTACTCGAGCCAAAATGAAATCAAAGTATTCTAAATCTCTAACGATTTCAGCAAGCAAAATCCTTCATCAAAAAATATAAACTTGTTTGATTGGGTGCATTCTGCCAGACAAATCTCTGAGTCATCGATCGCCATAGAAATAGGGTATTTTCCAAATGTTTGAAAACTGCTTATATTTAAAAATTGGGACGCACAATTCAACAGAAGAAAAATAAATTAATTTATGACTTTTTTCTCCATTAAACCAATTAATATCAAATTTATTTTTAATGGTTTTGAATTTACCGCCAAAACGCTCGGTTCGATGACGTCTACTGTGTGACGTCAACTTTGTGTAAATCATAGAGTAAATTGTAGCACAGACTACAAAGGTGTTAAAATTGTTTACACAAAGTGGACGTCACACAGTAGACATCAACGAACCAAACGTTTTGGCGGTAAATTCAAAACAATTAAAAATGAAATTGACTTTAATTGGTTTAATGGAGAAAAAATGACATTATTTCATTTATTTTTATTTTTCTGTTAAATTGATCGTCCCAATCTTTAAATATAAGCAGTTTAAAAAAATTTGGAAAATACCCTATTGATGGCTCAGAGATTTGTCTGGCAGAATGCATCCATTGCTTTCAACCATTGTCAAGCCAAAAGACTTCAACGACTGTACATGCCGTTGATGTCTTTTATAAGCAAGTATGGAAAACAATTTAAAAACCTCTGGAATGTTGAAAATAAGAGATTTCACATTAATAATTTAGTCCATTTATAGCAACAATTATTGATCAATCCTCCAAGACGCGCCCAAACGTTCCGAAACTCAAGTTTCAACATCCATGGAACAGTATGGAAACGGACCACCAAAATGTCGACCCACAACTCCACATAAGCGTCTCGTAACACGAATAACCGATTTTGCCGTAATCCCGCGCAATCGCAGCGTGGGGCTGCCGCGGCGGCTGCGCGTGCGCACCACCAGTACAACACGCGAGCGCGCGTCGCGCAGTTGCCGCGAGAGGAAGTCTAAAAAACTAACTGTCAGTTCTTTTTTCAAAAACCCTTTATCTACCGCGCGGAGTTCTCACTTAAAACCTCTTTGCGTAATTAATCGGACTTTTTTGTGCCTTTTTTTAAACTTCTTTTTTAATAACAAAGGAATCATGAATATTGTGCCTGAAGTTTCAGCGATTATATCAAATGGTTTACTGTAAACCTGCTTAGTGGTGTAATAGAACCTTACCTAACGTAACGTAACTTGATAAGCCAGTTGCAGTTATATAAATTCAGGTGCACCTTGCACCGTATGCAGTTGTAACACTAGTTTGTTGTTGCAATTGATAATGTTAAAGAACGTCTACATAAATTACAGATATTGAATAATTTCATGTAATAATGTGTAACATTATTGTGTAATTTAAAATTAAAACAAACATTTTGTTAATTAACCTCGAATGTTAATATCATGAATATTGCTACATGTAATAGCTGTTTGCAAACGGAATTAATTGTTTTAAGTCCAAAAATAGTAAGATTATTTTAAGTAAAAGTTTTGTGTCAAGGAAATAAGGTCACTTTCAATTTTAACAAAAATATAAGACAAGTATTGACACGCAACACCGATGCAATAGTAATTTGCTTCGCAGTAGTCGCTTTGACATGTCATGGACAATAGGGAATTCGATTTAGTTGACAGGTTGACTACGAATTGAATAGTCAGTTGGCCAATCGGTTTTCAGCTGTCGTCAGTCGAAATTGTACGTGATCAATCAATCAATCATATGATTGTAACCTTTCATGCTCTACATTCATATGAATTTTGTTGCGATGATATTAGTTAATTCAATTGTAAAAATATTATTGGTAATTTTCAGTATAAATGTCGGTCATTTACCTCGAAAACGTTGTACAAAAATTGATAAAACTAAAACTGAAAGTAGTGTGTATAAATCTTAGCAACTGGAAGACCTTGGCACTACCCTAGTGTGAGAGCGAGAGTGAAGCGTGTGACATTTCGACCGAATAATCCGAATATTAAAGGCTTCTCTTAGCTAAAATCTTTAGTTAAGGTCTCCTTAACCTTAAGGAAGCTGTTACTGTTTCATAGAGTCTCTATTTTTCTGTCAACTTTTTTGAACTTAAGATGGCCTTAACTTTAAAAGTAGCGCATACTATCGCACTTAGCCGAAATTTCAATACTTCATACAATCTGTAGCACAAGGACAACTTTATTAAAATAGCAAACTTCAGATCACAGCATGCCTACTTTATAGCAAGTTTATACTTAGCGCTTTATGTAGCATCGGCACATTTATTAGCTAATTTAATATATATGAAAAAGTACCAGGACCACATAAACAGTGTTTCTAAAAATCTTTTGTAATAACACGGGATGTCTTTTATGAACTGGTGGAACTTCTTTTGTGAAAGCTTGGTTAAATGCTCTAGTAAAGCTCGTAGTAAACACTAGTAAATCTTTGAAATTTTATTATGTTTACAAAATCAAACGATTTCAGCATGTGCGTTTTCGTAAAATAGTAATGTTGAAATAGCACGTCATCCAAAACAGTAACCCACTTAAACTTCTCGATTTCAACGTAAATGTAACCTGTCAGATCATATGTTCTTTAACAACCATACATAATCGTATTTATAACCTATCACACGATACGTTTCTCGACGCATCGTTTTAGCATTTGACCTATCGCTTAATACGATTCTAATTGCTTCCCGTATTCCTTTAAGCCGCACTCAGATCAAAACGGACCGCAACGCTGCATCATCGTTCGTTATTGCTGGCAAAAATAAAATTAAGGTGATGTAATTTGATGAAATTGCTGATAAAGAACGAAATTCTAATTTTTTGTGTATGTATTTTATAAAGGAATTGACTGAAATGTAATCATTATCATAACATTAATTTGTATTTAGAACTACGTTAACATAATGGTGTCAATGAAAATTAATGTAATAAGTATGTGTGCCCAATAACAATGTTACGGTGTTCAATTTATTTAGAACAAAAGTCAAAAAATAGATTCTCACACACCATTACATTATCGGGGAATAGAATATTAATCTAAAAAATATAGGGTGCTGTGCTAAAAATTATAATATTGTTTATGCATAAGCTTTTTTTATACACGAGAGAGAAAGATGTTGTGACGATAAGGCCGAAAGTGTAAGCGCACTACACCCGGAATCCTCACCACTGAGGACTCTCTAACTGCCGGTGCACAACAATTTTTATTAAATTGTTGTTATGGCGTCAACTTAGATAAGATGGTGGTTGTTAGCCAGGCGGACTTGAAATAAGCCCTACCACTAACCGACAAGACAAATCTGATAGATTTATTGAACTCCTTTTTTACCGTTAAAGTGCATTTTTAAAATTTTGTCGGCATGCGGCATAAATCCGCAAGCTGCACATAGCGATTTTCTGCGGACAAGTGTGTATAGTTCAGTGCGGCTCATTAGGTACGATTAGTTGAGTCATCGTTAACAATAAGGCACTGTTACATCACTATTAGCGAATATCATGTTAAATGCACTACACGTCACTTTGTTTGTGATGAAATTATCGGTTGCCATAAAAGATATACTTATATTAATTATCTAAGATCGTTGGTAACGAGGTGTTGTAATGAAGAAAAATAGGGGATATTTTTTATATGAAATCATTATTTAGCAATTTAGCAATCATAGCTAACATTTTGAATAAACATCCCAATTAGTTTACCGGCTAAATACAATGCCTTTTTATGCTGTTTATGTGCAGAAGAGATTTTTTTTATGTAGTTTAAAAAAAGACTCTTTCTAAACAGGTCTCTCAAACAAAGGCTCTTTCAAAAAACATTTGGAATTTACTTAAATTCCCAATGTTTTTTTGTCGCGCATGTGTTTTCATTTATGCAAAGATGCCAAAACATCGGAAAACCCTAAAATCAAATTTAAAAAACTTCGCTAGTTTCAGTAAAAGACATGTCAATGTTTAACGAAAATAGCTAGTATTCTTTTTGTTTTCAAGATTTTTTACCTGTCCAATTAGTAATATGTACTTACAATCATCTTACAATATTGATTGGTTCCCGTCTCTTTTCCAGCTTATTGCGAAAAGGTAGCTCGCTTATGCGATTTTTAACGACTAAATATGACTCCTTAACGAATGCCGCTAATTCCCAGTAAATCTCTTGTTAGATAACCGATTACATTGACACTAAAACTCGTCAGGTAATTGCTTCTGTTTCGCGCCAAAAGATTTGTTCTGTTGAACGAATCCAAACGTAATCTTCGCTTAATTACGCATAGACGTAATTTAGAAGCTTGACCGAGAACCGCTGTTTTATAACAAATAAACTAAAATGTTTTAACAAGCATAAACAATTATTTTGTTAGAAAAATATAGGTTGTATTTTTGTGCATCATTATGTTTGGAGAATGTGATAAGTTGGTACTACCCAGTTCTACTGATATAATATCGGATTCCAAGATGCAACTGGCCAGTAATGTGCCTACCTTCTTGCTTCTTGGTACGAACGATTGTCTTAAAGTCATGAAAAAGAAGTTTTAAATAAAAACATCGGGCACAATATTCCAATTTTGAATTTAATTTTAAAACTTTGACGGTTTTAGACATGTGAAACTTTTTTATTGCACCTCCGAGTTTGAATGTCATCAAAGAGGTTAGATTACCCTAAATGTTTTACGAGTATTTATGTATGAATTGGAGTTTCTCTCTACCAACGAGACTACAATTAAAATACTATTTACTACTATTTATTATCTAGTATTACAGCAGAGCAATCATACTTACAACTTACAACTCAAGGTCTCGAGATCATCGCCATTTTGTTAGAAAATACGTGGGAAGTTGTGAAACAATGTAAGTGTCACGACAGGTTAATTACTAATGAGTTTGACATCACTTTCCATTTATTTCCAGTGAGTAGTGTTGTTCGACAGTGCTTGAAGCTGACTTAGTGAAACAAAAGTGAACTATTGACAAAGTGAGTGAAAAATTGGCTGAAAACAGCCGCTTGGCACCAACATTTTGGGATTGGACAATATTTGAAACTTCAGCTATGAAAGTAAGTTTTTGTTAATAATTCAGTTACTTAAGTTAAAAAATGTTACAAAAAATACCAGTAATGCCGAATATGGTAGATAAGGACCATCAAACTGAACAACTTTTACTATTGGACCAATTCTGAAATCGCGAAAAAAAGTCAGCTGTTTCATACAAAAATTAATAACGAAAATTTCAAAATGTAAATCAGCTATTTTTTTGCGATTTCAGAGTTGGTCCTATAGTACAATTTGTTCAGTTTGTAAGCCCTATCTACTATATTCGGCATTACTCGTATTTTTGTAACACGTTGAATAATAATGACGACACTATAAGCAGTTTGTGACATATAATATGATAATCATCTGTAATCGTCACAGATCAATGGCCAAATAAACATATACATTATACTATTTATACTGTTACACCATTAATTTTAGCTTCTCTACCTAAAATGTTTGTTGCCAATGCGTTCAAAAGGCGTGTCAAGGCCGTTATTGTAAGATATTAGCTAGAGAAATTAATTTGGAATCGACTTATTAGCGTTGTGTTGCTCAATTCACCTGTCAAATTATAATTTATTAATGACAGTGAGGCAATTTCTCCGAGTTGTTATTGCTAACTTGTTAGTAAACATAATAATAAATTTGCAACACTTTTAATCGTGTTTCTGTTATTAAGATACCGATACAACCGATATTCTAGGCCAAAACTTAGAATTATAACAACCTAGAACGATAGTTTCCTACAAAGAGCACTATCTAAGTGAGGCAAATAAAAGTGAGCCAAAATGGCTCAGTTTTCAGATTCTAATCCTTCAAACGTTACCTAATCGTACTTATAAGAACGAAAAAGTATATATTTTCCTACTTTTAGGGGTTGTTGATATTTTATAGACGATTAGGTAACGTGTGAAGGATTAAGATCTGAAGAAAGAAAAGAAAACTGAGTCATTTTGGCTTAATTATTTTCGCCTCACTTTACATACAAGGACTCGGCTTCCAGGTGTTATTATTCTAAGGGCCAAAATAATTATGACCAGATTAAAAATTATATACTTAGTTGAAATTACATATCTTCACCAACACTAAAAATATTTAAATACTCAACCAGCTATTGTTAATGCAGGTCATGGTGCAAAGCTAACGAACTCATTTTGTTTTTTTTATCTAGTAATTAAGACGTCTAGGCGATAGTGTACTTGTTTACAATGATTTCTTTCTCTCATTAACATTTTTCTTTATCGTCACATATTTTTAACAGCTTCTTAGGATAAGACAAAAACTGTACCTTCTTAGCTTTAGGCCCTATCTAATTGTTTTATTAATTTGTGTCTACAAGGTGTTTGGTAAAAGCCTTATAATGCCGAAAATGGTAGATAAGGACCATCAAACTAAACAACTTTTACTATGGGACCAACTCTGAGTGAAAAAAAAATCAGCCGTTGAATACATTTTGATATTTTCGTTATTAATTTTTGTTGGCTGATTTTATTTTTTCACGATTTCAAAGTTGGTCTATAGTAAAAGTTGTTCAGTTTGATGGTCCCTATCTACCATATTCGGCCTTATAAGGCTTTTACCAAACACCTTGTATAATGACAATTTTTTTTATGGATTTGACTTAACTATACACATCAACTTTGTCTAGGGATACAGACAGGTGCTATTTTCATACGAACGAGGTAACTTTGAAGCCTTGGTTTTCTGCCAGGGACGTACCGTGCTGTAATCTGATGATGGCCATCCAGGGAGTGAATGAAGTAGATTCAGATCGCTATACACACCTAACTGATCTGATCAGCATTCTAAAATATTAATGGGTCAGAGTTCTCAGTTTGTGGATTTCCATACATTTTTATGCTATTTTCGCGGTTTTTTTAAACATGTCCATTACGTTTTTAGAATGCTGGTCAGATCAGTTGGGTGTGTATAGCGATCTGAATCTCCTCCATTCATTCCCTGGATAGCCGTTATCAGATCACAGCACAGTACATCCCTGGCAGGAAACCAAGGCTTCAAAGTTACCTCGTTTGTATGAAAATAGCACTTGTATCCCTAGACAAAGTTGATGTGTGTATATTCGCCTACGTTTTCAGATTATTTGGAAATCAAGAAGTCTTAGTATCAAACTATTGCGATGAATACTATTCCATTCTAACGGAAATAACATTATACCAAGTTACAATAAAATTGATGTCAATTGTCCAATACTAACAAGTGTGTACATAACAATGTTAATGTTAATACCCAGTCTAGTTGCATTGAGAGAATCTCAAGTTTCGCAAATCGAATTGCTCAATGACAAATGAGCAACATTTTTCGCGAGCCGAAATCGTCATTTGTTTAACAAAAGAATCCGCCTGGGAATTACATCGTCAGAGGTTATAGTTATTCTTATTATGATGGTTATGAAATCCATCTCACTTTTTTAATTCCGTTTTATCAATATTGCGATCCGTTAAGAACTTTTTACAATAAGAATAAGACGGCGTCGGTCAAACGGAAAGGTGAATTTTTGTCGATCGTCATTTATTTCTTTTTTTTTTATTCAACTCATCTTAGATCATAATAATAACCTAGATAATATAATGTTTCTTTGTATAAAGTTTGAGCAAGACTGTTTGGGGACGTAATTGTGTTGGTTTTATGAAGATTATTACAAAACATGAAAACACCTTTTGGATTTTAAATAATATCAAATCATCTCATTTTCGATGGAAACTTTGACTCACTTATGTTTTTGTCATAACTTAATTATTTGGAGAGAAGCAAAGAAATTAAGATAACATATACTTTACGTGTTTTATATAATTTTAGTCGCACGCACCAGTTATTGCACTTATAAAATTAATACAAATAACTTACTAAACAAGAATTTAAGTTGGTGTGACAAAGTACTCAAGTATTCAATTACATCTGAGGCTGAAATCCGAATGTTCATACTATTCCTACTTAATTAACTCTTATAAAAAATCCTGAAAATTCTAACACCTCCTTCTAAATCTAAAGGCTGTCGACACTTAAGCCAATATAAGACCACAGAATTTTCAGTGCTTGATGTTCAAACTGCCAAGTCTGATCGCTCGATATTCAGAAACAGATAGTCTTTTTAATTGGGATGTTGACAACTTTTTTTATTTTATATTACATAAATTACCTCTCAAAAAAAGAAACATTGGTAAAATAATTATTTCGCTAGCTTGAAAACTGCCCGAGATATCACAGTGTGAAATGCACACAAATGCACTCGCCCAAAAACGCTCCATACTAACGGCTACTGAATTATGACGTCACGCCTCAGTAGTTTGTATGCAACGCGTAGGAAATTTGTTCGGCAGCTATATTAAATATTGTGTTTATCAAAATGGTTTCGTAGACAAATTTGCTATACATTTTACCAACTAATTAAAGGTATCTTTTATTTTAATAAATTTTATACTTTTTAAATGGACTTGTCCACCCAACTTTGAAGGGTCATAAAACAAATAATATGCAATATATAAAACCAAGAGGTATACAAGCTACTCTAAAAGTTTAATATGTATAAGATTTTTATTAGTATTTCATTATTTTATTCATTAGTCAACATCCCAATTGCACTACTGTCTGAATATTGTTTGATTTAATAGGGACTTTATGAATGCCAACAAAGCCAATTTCCCATACACAAAGCGTCGGCTTTACCTATTGTGACTCATTTAACCATAGACTATTGTGCGCCTGTAACCGTTTTCACGCACTGTTACCCATCAAAATAACGTAATAGACCAGTAATTATAATATGGAAATAACGTAACTGTGTAACAATTAGAGGCAGATTTAATTCCGGTAAAGCGGCATCGTAAGCTGATAAGAGTTTTTTTTTAATCTCGGCAGGTGGTTTGTCCCGTAAAAACAAAAAAATTGGGTTGCACTCCGGGAGTGACGGCAGAAGTGAAAACTTGAATATTAACGTTGTGCATTTTTGATATTTTGAAATTAGCGGCAAAGGATTAAAATTATTTCTTTCCTATTACTATACAGTCACACAATTCAATCAGTTTGTAATTAGAGAAAAAATCTGAAGATTTCGCGCCAGTGGCCTTTTTAATTTCTACATGCACGCATTCTACGATTTAAACTTATAGTCACAGAGTATAAATAAGTCTATGATTTCACCGAAGTGACCGCTGCTATAGTTCCATTTTCAAAATTAGCGCGTTGCTGGTGACACAAGTGTACTATACGTCTTAAAATGACGCGCCGCCATTTTCACCGCGCCCCGTAGAAAGAGAGGGGGATACTTCCGACGCCAGCTGTCTACTCTCCATCCGTCACATCCGTCTTACGAATTTTCGATCAGGGTCACGTGATTCTTACTGACGCGAGTTTAGCATTTTTTCCCCATTACAAAAAAGCGTACAACGCCGTTAAAGAAGTTTTCACTTCAAAAAATGTTTTGATACCTACTGACTTTGGAACGACAATTCATGAGGAGTCCCATTTATTTTCTAAGCTTTTAAACTCGTGATAGAAAAAATATCGGATGTAAATTCTTCCGCAAACCCACATGGATCTATATACGCCTTTCCACGAAGAAGATAGCCATGTAACACCAACTCATTTTATATACTTAATAAAAATTTAAAAAAAACCTACTACATAGAATTGGCAATGGACCTATCATAATTCAGTATAACTATTTACTTTTAAATATCTTTAAATTATTTGACTGAAAAACATTATTATTACAAGCAGCAGGTCGAAAGTACTTACCTAATTATTTTTTGTCGCTGATTTTATCACAAACTTTAGTACTTATTACTGTATATCGCTAGTAAGATGATTGGCAGATACTTCATAGTAGTTTGTTACACAAGGGATGTAAGTGAGCTATTACAGAACAAGATCCAATTTGGCGCCCGTGCGAGCGCAGCTCGCAAAGGGCGCTAATGGATCGAGTTCGAGGGTGTAATAGCTACTTACAACCGAGGTAAGCATACTATTTTACATCATTCATGCGAGGTAATAGAAATAAAAACAAAAACGGGCGCCAAATTGGATCTTGTTCTGTAATAGCTCACTTACATCCCTTGTGTAACAAACTACTATTACATCATACTTGCTCGGTAACTAGGATTTACTTATATAGTATGAGGCTGTGTAAGTTGGCATGTGCAACACAGTGCATTGTTTAGATAGAACGTTCCATTTTCAAATCACTTTACAATTCAAGGATGGTGAATGCTTTAACTGTAAAGTTACTTTACAATTCAAGCATTTAAAACTCCTTAGTGAACCAATCTCATTTCTTTTATTATAAACTGACGAAACTTTTGGCTGAAAAAAAAACAATGAAAATGGCGGCATTATATTTTAGTTGAAGCTAGGTATGCAAAATTCTGCAATGCAAAAACAGCTGATTTATTTTCGTGATTTCGAGGTTGGTCTCATAATGAAAGTTGTTCAGTTTAATGGTCCGATCAACCCTACGAGTTTTCAAATGAAATAACCCTTTAACGTTTTATTTTTATTTTTGTTTTAATGTTTTTGTTTTTATTTTTATTTAGATTTTTTTTATTTTTTTATTTTTTATTTTTTTATTAAATTTACCTCGCATGAATGATGTAAAATAGTATGCTTACCTCGGTTGTAAGTAGCTATTACACCCTCGAACTATATTCGCCCTCGCTCGCTTCGCTCGCTCGTGCGTCTAAATATCTCGGGTGCACTCGATCCATTAGCGCCCTTTGCGAGCTGCGCTCGCACGGGCACCAAATTGGATCTTGTTCTGTAATAGCTCACTTACATCCCTTGTGTAACAAACTACTATTACAGTTAAAGCATTCACCATCCTTGAATTGTAAAGTGATTTGAAAATGGAACGTTCTATCTAAACAATGCACTGTGTTGCACATGCTAACTTACACAGCCTCATACTATATAAGTAAATCCTAGTTACCGAGCAAGTATGATGTAAAAGCATATTTCAAACACGGAACCCTTTTGTAATTTGAAGATAATATTTTTACTATAGAGACGGTTCGTCCAATATCTGATGGTAGAATCCATTTTCTTTTTTTTCTTTCTCGATCGGACATCCGGCTTTTAACTAACGCACAATCACAATGTTTAATTCTTATATTTTTAATACAGATATTTGACTATTTGATATCAATTTAGACCAAGAACCGAGAGAGTGGAGATCGCCCAGAAGGTTCATATTCAGCCTGGCCTTAAAGATAATCGGGGTATACACACAATACATAATAGTACTGACATCAATTAGTAGGTACGGTAATGGTAGGTAGGAAAATATACACAGGATGTTACATTAACAACCCGCTATGCCGAATATGGTAGATATGGGACCATCAAACTGAACAACATTTACTATGGGACCAACTCCGAAATCGCGAAAAAAACCTGCTGTTTCATACAAAAATTATGATAACGAAATTATCAAAAAGTATGAAACATCTGATGACTTTTTCGTGATTTCAGAGTTGGTCTTGTAGAATATTTGTTCAGTTTGATGGTCCCTATTTCCATATTCGGATTTGCGGGTTGTTTTATAATTTAACACCCTGTATAGATGCAGGAAGCGAGTTTTATTCTTCAGATGTGATTACAAACTATGTTGATTAGTGCTTAGTGCGATAGTTAAAATAGAAATAACAATCAAAAAAAGGTGAAATACCGTAGTGAGTATCTGTATATCCGATAGAAGAAAGGGGATAGAGGTATGAGCTCATGCCCTTTCGGTTAGCGCACTCACCGAAGTACATAATACATACTTACTAATTGGATTACGATAACACCAAATTGAAGGTGATACGCCCAACAATTTGATTGAACTATCTCTAAATTCGGTTTCGCTGATTCATCCCATCTCTAATTTAATGTAAGTCAACAATCTAAAATCTACCTGTTATTTTTTATTGGCGTTACAAAAGAATGACAATTGCAGTTTTATTTTGTTATTATTTTTATGAATTGCGTAAGTCAACACCATACACCATTCTACTAAGGAAGATTTGTTGATGTTATGCAATACAACTATATTGTATTAGTTTGTCATAAATGTTTGTATGGTATGTGTGGAACTTACTAATCAATGCGATGCTTATCGTTTGAAGCGCTCATGGCGGAACTTGACAAGACTGATCGTACTCGATCACGTTTGTTAAGCAACGCTCGGTCCGGCCAGGTGTCGGATGGGTGACCCTTAAAGTGGTATTACAACTGAGCGCTTCCGTGCTTCGGCTGTTGTCAGCTGATAACAGTCGTTAAGCCAAGTAAGAGGCCTTACAGGCGGCTTGATAAACTCTAACACCAGAGGTGGCCACTAATCCTCATTCGATAAGAAAGAGAGATCGTTTTAAAGGTTTAACTAAAGTTATATAAACCTTAACTTTGTTTAAGAAGCATAAATTTATTCAAAATTCAAAAAAATTCAAAATTCAAAATAATTTATTCAGTCTAGGCTGTTACAAGCACTTGTGAATGTCATAGAAGCTACGCCATCGGTTCGCAAACCCTAAGCGGGAGACCTTGTAACGAGAAGAACCGGCAAGAAACTCGTCAAGGGCTGCTTTTTTCTCCCTGTATATTTCATACAGAGTCGTCAAGATTGAAAAATGAGCTCCACATTTAAAGTGAGGTCATTTTCCATCACAATAATTATCAAAAGGTTACACACAATGGGTAGGTAGGTTAAAATTTAATATCTACTACATTCAGATAGGTAATCGTGAGAGTAAATAACTTTCAACTAGTTTAGAAATCACTCCGTCTGCTACTCTAACCAAAAAACACTTGATACAAGACATAAAAATAAAAACGCAATTCTTACAATTCAATATGCGTTAAGATAGGTACTCAGAAGCAGACCCATTCCCACTGGCAGCACCCGTTCACGAGCATGACGCATGGACCAGCCATCGCTTCGCTCAACCATATTTGAGGGAACGTAACGTATATAAATATACGTACGTATATACGTACGTATTAAAAGGTATATCGTGTTTGTAAAATCTAATATAATCATTATGATAAAGCTAGATTCCTAATAAACTTTTGTGAACGGTTCAATTTCAGTCATAAATCCTATTTGCTGTGTCTATTTATTTTTATTTTAGTCTTCTTCATATCTACCTATTTTGTCTTGTTAAGAATATTTTATATAACGTTCTTATCTTACTCATTACTTTGAAGAGTTCTAAGTCACCAAAATTTTCTCATGGTCAATTATAGAAATGTGGAAAGAAATATTTCCAACAATTAATTATTAACTAACTAGTTTTTGGTAAGACCAATAAACTAATAAAAAAAATAGATACGAAATCAGTGATCAACTGAGCAGTCACATTACACTAAGTTTATTAAATCTTATATATATAAAAGCGTAAATCACTCACTGACTCATCACGAAATCTCAGAAACTACAAGTGCTAGGAGTCTCAAATTTTGCATGGGGGTCCCTTTTAGGGTGTAGGTGCTCACTAAGACGGGATTTTGCGAAATTCAATCCCTAAGAGGGTGAAACAGGGTGGCAAAGTTTGTATGGCAGAACGCGATTCCTTGGCCCGATTGACTTGAAATTTGGCATAGACATTCTTTTACAAAATTAATTGAACACGTGTTTCGTATTTTTTTGAAATGTATCCCTTAACAGGGTTGAAAAGGGGTAGAAAGCTATTTTTAGGGTGGTTGAGTTCGATATCGGAATCAAAACTTCTTAGTGCATTTGAATGATTAAGAAAAATAAATGTCAGTTGTCACTGCACGGGCTGACGTTTAATCTCTAATTTTCCCGATTTTCAAGACAAGACTTTGATTCTTATAATGTTGTTTAGGATTTTATCCTTATTTTAACTACTTTACGAAATATTAGTCAAATAAAACGGCAACATCTGGCAAATATCAGATAATGTGACAAGGAATGTGGTATTTAGAGAAGCCAGAAACCTTTTCAGTAGTAAGCAGAACAATTCATCAAACATTCACCAAAGTTTCATCATAATCGGATGTGGATGAATGGTTTAGGAGTGCAAAGGAAACAAATACACATACATCGATTTTTATTTATAAAGAAGATAACTATTAAGCAAAGATATTAGAATTTTTAACTATAAGGTAAGTATTAAATGTAACATAATATTATTATACTTATTTTGTTAAGTTACCGCTAATAAATTTTATTAAGTACCTACCTAACTAATACAGAATCGTTAACAGGGCGTTGGTTCTGTAACCAAACTCGAACCCCACTTCGAATCTCACTTCACTGCACGGGAATTTTAAATCATAAATAAGATAATGATAAGAATTTTTTTTTTATCACAAAAGATTTTAGATAGCTACGCAGGCTACCTAAATTTTTTGCAATCAGTAAAATAGCTCATTTAGTAAACAAATGTCTAATAACAAATTCACGCGAAGTGAAGTGAGATGCGAGTTTGGTTACAGAAGCGACAGACTGCGCGGGCAAAACCGCGGGGTGCAGCTATTACCTATACAATCACAAAATTGTATAAATGTGAAAGTTTGATGTTTGGATGTTGTTCTGTCAGGTACATACTCAATCATATCATACTCAATCACGTCTGAACGGGTGAACGGATTTAGGAGAAATTTGGCACAGATATAGATTAAGTCTGGAATACTTAACACAGGCTTCTTTTCATCCCGATCATTGGTTTCTAAGGGAAGACTTACAACGATTACCGACTGCCACGCGGGCGGAGCCACGGGCAAAAGCTATACATAGTATAAAACAAAGTCGCTTTCCGCCGCCTATACGCTTCTCTTAAACTATGCATAAAAACCTCATTAAAATCGATCCATAAGTTTGGGAGCTAGGTTGGTTGCCTCAGACAGACAGACACACACACACGTCAATTATATTATAACACCCCTTGCGTACGTCGTATAGGTATATGTCGTCCTCCTAGGTATATGTATCCTGTAGTATAATCTAATAACTTTACACTGACACCACATTAGCACAGTTTTACATTTAGTAACTACATTGCACCCGTGCGAAGCCGGGGCGGGCCGCTAGTTAAATATAAAGTAATTATGAACATTAACAGGAAAAACCCAACGATTTTCAGTGTATAATCATCGTGTAAGTGTCTACAATATTATCATAAGTAATAATATTTCTCTTAGAAGCAAAATGTCGTAACAAAAAAATTGTCAATTCATGTTCAATAACGGAAGAGGTCATTCCACAAATAAAAAACGAGCTCAAGAAGTGAAAATTCAATACTTACTTTTTAATGTATTCCGTTATATGCATGGTTGTAAATTAAGTTTTAACATTATCAGTGAGTGGCAACTGTGACTTTTGAAAGTAATTTTAAACATCTTCACGTTAAGCCTTACACGACAAATATTTAAAGACTAGTTCTATTTTTCATTTTAAATGTGAAAATCGAAAGAAGAGTTCTGTCTGAACATCTGAAACCAAGTAACCAATTTTTGAAAATTACATTAAGATACTCAAATAAATCAAATGAAAAGAACCATAATCCTAATAAAGAAATGAAAAAACATTACGACTAGAGATGGGCAAAGGACCCGATTTTGACCCGACGACTGCTGGGTTTAAACCCAGTCAACGCCCATAGACCATTTTGTTGAACTAAATAAAATCTTTAGAAATAAGAAATGTTTCCTCATTTGAATATTTTTCTGTATTGGTAAACAAGAAATTGTTTCCATAGCAACGTCACATTTGACTTATCATTAGAAATAAAAAAGCTGTAAAAAGTTTCTTTAACATACAATGTGGGTCTTTATTGGGTTTAAACCCAGTGGTCGGGTTTAAACCGGGTCTTTTGCCCATCTATAATTACGACACATCCTGTACAAAAGATCCCAGTACCGGATAACACATTCGGAAAAAAATGCATTTTCCTGAAATGGCGCGCTCGATAACATTTTCATTTCGATTGTTACCTAAATCAGGTAAGGTTAAGACACATTCAAATATTTTACTGTTTTTTGAAATTCAGGCACGCTTAAATTTAATTTTATGAGAACAAATATAATTGAGCAATCATCTTAAATTACCTAACAACATGACAAGAGCGCAGCGGGTGCTTTAATTAATCCATAACTTTTGATTTAGCCTTCTTCCTTAATTATTAGTAACCCATGAAATCGATGAGAATGTGGCATGAAATTCCTTGACATCGGTAGGAAAGCGTGTCGGACGAGGTGACGCAATGCCGTGACCTGTACAGCGATGACGGCAAAACCAAAGGGAATTGGTGTAAAACTTCGATTTTACCTAAAAGTGTTAAACCCTGAAGAAATCAGCGGTGGACGTAACATAACACATGATACTCTACATAATATTAACTTGACTCAGCTCTCTAACGTGCACTACGGCAAATAATACTAACTATTACCTCTGTGTTATTAGTTATTACTAAGGACTGCATTCCGCGTGTTATTCCGCTCCGCAATCCGCATGCGCGATGCGCCTGTGGTAGCCACAGGACATGCACTCACCCCAACTTCATTGAGAATGTACGCGCGTGTGTAGAGTCGACTCCAAAAATTTTCTTCAGTATACCGAAGTAATTTTTTTCTTTAAAATACTCTATATTGAAATATAGAGTAGCTATAATTAAAGATAGAAATAGGCCACACTTGGCACGTTATTGTGGTAGTTTTTTACGTCAGAACTCCCTAAGTATCACTAGCGTGTTGCAAGCTCTGACTCTATCTCTTCTTAAGTTAGGCAAAAAGTAAATGAATTTTATGAAAAACAACTGGCGGTCTCTTGCTGCTTGTGAAGACGTAGTCTCACTGTGCAAATGGGACTCAGAAATCCTAAAATCCTATTTTACTAATATTATAAATGTACTTAATGTTTAGATGTTTGTTACTCAATCACGCTAAAACTACTGAACGGATTTGGATCAAATTTGGCACACAGATTAGTTTATACCTAGATTACAAAAAAGGATACTTTTTATCCCAGTCAAAGTTGCCCTACTAGGTATTTTTCTACTGTCTACGTGGACGAAGTCGCGGGCGGAAGCTAGTAGTTACATAATTTAGGAAATGATAGTATTTTAATGATATTTTTACGAGAACAGACATGAGATTTAAATGAATGAAATTTATGATGCTCAGTTTTACTACTTAATAGTTCAAAGAAGCAAAAGACCACGCCTCAATAGGTGTAAAGCAGGGATTGAAATATACCGTTAAAAGAAATAACGATATAAAAAAATATCGTTAAAACATTTTATCGGTAAATTTACCGGTAAAAATAACGTTAAAAATATTTTACCGGTAAAATTAACGTTAAATATAGCGTTAAATTTAGTACCGGTAAAATTATCAGTAAAAAATTTACGTTATTAATTGGAATAACGTTAATTTTAAAGTAACGGTAAAAAAGGAAGAAATAACGTTAAAATTAGCGTTATTTCAGTAAATAACGTTAAATTTTACGTTATTTCTCAAATTACCGTTAAAATTAACGTTATATATTGACTTAACGTCAGTGTTAAAATTAACGGTAAAAAAAAAGTAAGAAATAACGTTATATTCAAAAGTAACGTTAACATTCCCTGGTGTAAAGTTAATACACAAATTGCGAAACCTAAACGCTAGCTTTTACATAACCCCAGTAGATCAACAATCACAGAAGAGAATCATGTTATTTAATTAATAAATCGTCTATTTTACAACCTAAGTCAAAACTAAAGCAAAAAAGCTATAACACGAATTGGCGATAAAATTTTATTTACTAAGCAAAACGTAACATACACAAGTGAAATGACTCTTCGGTAAACAAGTTGCAAAAGTAGGTAAATAGGTAATACTAGTGTTTAGTATTAAAGATTCAAAACTAAAACTTATTTTTAAACGTTAACTTCTTAGTTAGTTAAAGTTTCAATATCTAAACAAATATTTTTTAAAACATCTAAAATTATCGGAACTTTGGAAGTTTAAAGAAATTTTCTACTTAAAAGCAATTATTACTAAACCATATTATTCATAATGGTAATTAAAGCGCTCATATAACGAAAATATTTGATAATAATGCTCAGTGTACCGAAAAAACTCAAATCAAGCTATACTCATTTTGAAATTGAGTAATTTTTTAAAAATTCCAAACTTGCCAATAATTTTAGATGTTTTCGAGAAAACTCAGAAGTATTCCTGAAAACTTCAAAAATTTTCGATAATACTTCCAAAGTATCCCTGATAACTTTCAAAATACGTAATACATTCCGAAGTTTTTGCATTTTATTGTTAATATTATACGGTCAGCAACGAAAGTTGTTTAACACTTTAGTACTTTGTCATAATAACTTTTTTAACTGATGTTTCAAACCATGAGACACCTGTTAAAAAAGTTGATATGACAAAAGTACCAAGGCGTTAAGTAGATGATACATCAAAAAATTGACACTATTTGAAGTAATTCCATCGGTCGAAGAAAGATCCTAGAGATCTAAAATTAAGATTTATATTTCTTTATCCAGACTATTCCAGACACGTAAACAAACTGAAACATGATTTAGTGATTTTGGCCCCATACATTTTAATTTCTAAAATACTTCTTAAAAATATTTAAACCCGAAATGATTTAGAAACAACATTAGTTATTCAAGTCAAAAATGCTTTAAACTATGTGTATCATAAATATTTAGAATCGTATAGAAGCATTTCTCTTTAATCACTACAGTTATTTACTACGAATAGATTAAAGTAATTTTTGCGCGGCGTTTTCTCATTGCTATCTCACCATACGCTTTATTTTAGATGTAGCCCCAGTAAGCGACTTTCATTGTTGACTGTAGTTATAATTGATGTGAGAGTACCAAAGAGTTTAGCTACTTTAGAGGCTGACCGTACAGTCATTTGCTAGGGAAAGTCAAAGGCCATAATAGCGGAAGTAGGGGAATAGGTAAATAGAGACATAAAAATATTCATGGGAATAGCAATTCACTACAAACGCAGTTTCATAATGCGTTTCGGAGATTGTAGTTTGTGAACGTTTGTTTGTGTTTTGATGGAGTTATTATTTTTTAGTATATATAAATTCATCCAAGTACATATTTTATTTAGATTTCCTGCTTAAAAAAATGATACTTATTATAAAATATATACCTATAAAATAAAATAAAAACACTTATGACAAAGTTTTGGACCGTTGGCCAACCAGGGTCATTTTCGATCTATCGTATATTGAACCAAATTGGCAAAATAGCTATTAGCTTAGTGTTATCAAATATCATCGTCTGGGTTGCGAAGTAGGAAGCTTCTGGGAGATATGCCACCCTGAACATGGTCACCCATCGCAAAAAAAAAATATCGATCGCATATTTATATAAATGGTGAACAGGGGCGTGGGTGACATCATCACTTGATCTATTTTTTGTGTTTTCATATCGATCGAATAAGTAACAAGAATCACAAGAGCATATATGTGAAATGTACTTACCTGCCCTGACCGCCTAGACGCTTCCTGAAAGCGACGCATGACTATGGATTTATATACGCCTGGGACCTGCCTCACCCTCTAAATGTAATTACATGCCAATATGTAGTCGATTATTTTTTTGGAAAAAAGTCTCTATGTTTCTACCCTGGCCACGCGCATGCTTCCTGACAACTAACCAAGCCGATGTCTAACATGTTTGTAATGATGCCAACTGCGACCCTGTTCACCATTTATATCAATATTCGATCGATTATTTTTTTGCGATTGGAGATCATTGTATGGGAGGCCATATGTTCAGGGTGGCATATCTCCTAGAAGCTTCCTACTTCGCAACCCAGACGACGATATTTAATAACACCAAATTTATATCAATATTCGATCGATTCTTTTTTTGCGATTGGAGATCATTGTATGGGAGGCCATATGTTCAGGGTGGCATATCTCCTAGAAGCTTACTACTTCGCAACCCTGACGACGATATTTAATAACACCAAACTAATGGCTATCTTGTCAATGTGGTCTGGTCTGGTGCGAATATGCGATAGATTGAAAATGAGCCTCTTGGCCGACGGTCCATTTACTATGAAAATTTACCATTTAAAGGAACATATTGTAAGTCAAATCAATCAGACGTAGGTCTTCGAACAATTTATTAATACGAGTTACTCTATTTATTATTAAATTAGTTAGTCTATTAATATTTTCCTTAAGTACTATTTCAAATGGTATCTACCCTAAACAAAAAGGCATTTCATTGAAAATATTGCAAAATAAATTTGACCCTAGCTAGACATTCAAACGTGCATAATGTTAAGTAATCCGCAATTACTTGCAAATCTTGCAATACGACACATTTGAATACCACTTACTTACTAACCACTACCGACATGCGGTCGACAACTTAAGTTTATGTGCATTTCATTGTGTTATTGTGTTTCCTTATTTGTTTCAATTAAAATAAGGTTGATAATGCCTTGAGCCACAAGCGCATCTGTAAATTCGTTACATGCAGGCGCGCGCTGTCGGTCGGTTACTAGGCTAATAGATTGATTCCAATTTGTTTTCTATTTCGTTTACTTTTCATTTCATCGAGAGT
Source organism: Agriphila geniculea (assembly GCA_943789525.1). Lineage (NCBI taxonomy): Eukaryota > Metazoa > Arthropoda > Insecta > Lepidoptera > Crambidae > Agriphila > Agriphila geniculea. The sequence goes on from OX038889.1 coordinate 10,320,525, forward strand.
ATGTCATTGAAGGGGTTATTCCCAAAGCTCCACAGCTCTATTGTTTCCAAAAAATGTAAGTTCATACTTTGGTTCCCAACGGGTCCACGACATTAAAAATTAAAAAGCATTTTCTTTCCCAGCGGGTCCATGAGAATATTTGGTATAGTCAACAGTAAAAGCTGAGTTATTTTATTTTCAATCTCTAATGGATTTGGATATATAAAATATATGTTTTTCAATCCTTTCTAAGAAAAACGTCTCCAAAGTACCAGGATCACATAAATATAAAGAAGGTTAACTTTTGTAATTTTCAAAACTCGTGAAACCTTTAATCTTATTATTTAAAACTGATAAATTTGAAAATATTCAAAAACGGTTCTGGCGAATAACAAATAGCACAAATTCTCTTGTATCGTTTTTGCTGAATGTACTTCGGATAAGTCTCGTGGACCCATTGGGAATTCAAATATGAAAATTTTAAAATTTATTTTAAAATTTCATGGACCCGGTGGGAAATGAAGAACAATAGAGTCATGGAGCTTTGGGAATAATCCCATTGAAGTAGGTTTATAGCTAATTAATTTGGACGGCGATATATCTTCGTAATCAAAACAATAAACAATATTTTTAGCGGTTCACGTAAGTCCAAAAGTCATAAATAAATAAATAGCAAGTAGTTGTCTATCATATACAAGTTGTTGGTGCAACACATTTACATGTTTATTTTGAATACAGATAATATTTTGACATTTACTATTACCTATGTCATGACAGCTACTTTATTTTTTACCTAATTTATTTTATTAGGGATAACAAACAGTTGTACAATGTATAATAATTGGCCAAAGAATTTTCGGCGAAAAGGCAGAGAACCGACAGGCTTACTTGGGCATGTCCTTATCCTTACTAATATTATAAATGCGAAAGTCCGTTTGTTTGTTTGTCTGTTACGCCTTCACGTCTTAACTACTGAGCCGATCGTCATGAAATTTTGCATACACGTTGTCAGGGGTACAGAGAAGGACATAGGGTACCATTCATCCTGAAAAAAAGTATTGTTCCCGAGGGATAGCAAAAAAACTTTCCACGCAGACGAAGTCGCGGGCGGCAGCTAGTTTGTCAATAATATCACAGCCGAAAACTAAAAAAAATTTAGGAAGGTAAGGTCTAGCTAGTGGGTACAGTTGCAGTAGGGTCTAATCTTGAAGGTCCAGTGGGCACCAGGCGAATTAAATAAAAACTGGCCAAGTGCGTGTCGGGCCACGCGCCGTAGGGTTCCGTAGTTACCTTATACCATACCATATTTAATACCACCTATCATTTTTCGTCTGCAAAAATAACATTGTTTTTCACAGTGTTGGTATGAATGACAAAGTTATATTCGCGGTTTTGGAAAATATGCTATATCTCGAAAACTAATTACTATATCTCGTTCAAACTAATTTTGGTTGAAAGTGTTTATTAAGATCTACAGCATATATTTTTTTAAGATTTTACACTCTCTTATTTCAAAAGTTAAAGGGGGGGGGACACACATTTTACCACTTTGGCGGTGTATATCTTTCAAACGGTTGACTTTGAGAAAAAGTTGTCTTACAAACCTCAATGTCATTTTTAAAGACCTATCTATAGACACCCAACACGTGTTGGTGTGAAGAAAAAAAATTTTTTCAGATTCAGTTCCATGTATGGAGAGCCCCCCTTAATCTTTTATTTTTCTTATTTTTGTATTAAATTCGTTAAGCGGTTAACAGAATACATCGTTGCCCAGGGTGGATCAGTTTAAATATCTTGGATCGATGCTTACCGCAAACGCCAACATAGATGCAGACGTGACCCACAGAGTCAACGCGGCGTGGCTTAAATGGAGAACACTCTCAGGGGTGCTATGCGATTCTCAGATGCCAATACAACTAAAGGGCAAAGTTTACAAAACTGCCGTAAGACCGGCCATGATGTATGGTGCAGAATGCTGGGCGGTCAAAAAACACCATGAACAGAAGATGCACACAAATGAAATGAAGATGCTACGGTGGGCTGCCGGGGTAACTAGGCTTGATAAGGTGCGAAATGAGTACATTAGAGGGTCCTTCAAAGTCGCGCCAATTACTGACAAAATGATTGAAAGTCGCTTGCGGTGGTATGGACATGTGATGAGGCGGGATGAAGACTACATTGTCAAAAAAGCTTTAGCAATCCCAGATAAGAGAAAAGGCAGAGGCCGCCCACAGACTACGTGGTGGACAACCGTTGCAAAAGATATGGAACGGGCCCAGTTAGATGCATGTACAACCCAGGACAGACTGTCTTGGCGCCTTAAAACGAGGAGAGCCGACCCCAAATAATGGGAAAAGGCACGGAAGAAGAAGAAGAAGAAGGTTAACAGAATACATCTACCTACCAAGTTTCAACTGTGCAGTCTTAATACTTTCGGAATAAAGTGGCTGTGACATACGGACAGACAGACAGACAGACAGACAGACAGACAGACAGACAGACAGACAGACGGACAGACAGACAGACAGACATGACGAATCTATAAGGGTTCCGTTTTTTGCCATTTAGGCAGCGGAACCCTAAAAAAGAAGTCCAATGTACGCATTGGATATACTTATTTTTTAAGGAGGTCGAATGGGCCATGTAAATGATGTCCTATGGGCACTTTTTGCTTTTGGGTCGAATCTTGGAGGTCCAGTGGGTACTAGAGTCTAGATCATTTCCGATTTACCTTCCACAAAATGATAAACATTCATAAGAACCTCGCCTCTTTGCGATGACAACGTGACATTTCCAAAACCGTAACTTCCAGGAGGCTACTTTTAAATAATAAAAATAAAACGTTTTCAACGAGATGCCATGTTGTCATCGTATCGCATAGAAGCGACGCCTCTTTGCGATGACATTGTAACATCTCGTTGAAACGTTTTTAATAGTGGAAGTAGCCTCCTGGAAGGTTGCCGTTTTGGAAATGTCACGTTGTCATCACAAAGAGGCGCTTTGATGAAACAAAAATGGCAGTATGAAAGGAATTCCTTGTCCTCGACCATAGATAATAAACTTGAATTCGAACGCGGCAAATCGGCCGCTCGGCTTGCAAGGCTGCGCCAACATTGCAACACTGCACGGCACGCCCGCCGGCCATCACTTACATAACGTTCTGTTGCACACAGTGCAGTGCCGGCTTCGATGCTTGGCGGGAATTGTTGATGATACATTGCTAGGGTAAAATTTCCTTGTGTAATCTAAAATCGCTGAGGAACTACTAATGGTTTCCATCATGAAATCAAACAAAATGCGATTGCTACTTGCTTACAATTCGAAATATTCCAAGTATGTTTTCAGGGATTTCGAAAATTACATAAACAATTTTAGCGTTCATTGCTATTAACTAAAATGTAATAATTAGTTCAAAAGACTAAACATTGAACCACTAAAATATTGCTTTATTAGTTTTAAATAAAGATAAAATATTAAAGGTTTTTAGTGCACAACTCGACTTGCCTATGTTCGTCACTTGAATATGCTTATAATTTCGTCAGATTTCAATTCAGTAAGGTTGTAGAGCAGGGAATTTCAAAGTGGCCGGTGACCCCTTGGGGTCGGAATCAGTTTCTCAGGAAAAAAATAAGTACAATAATTATTATTATATGGGAATTAAGTAATTGGGTGACTGGAAATAAATAATGTAATACAATTGTAATTTCTTCTAATCTCTCTCTAATTGTAAACTGTAAATTCAGATACTTCACCAACCAATCAGCCAAGGAATTACAATACATTGATGGAATAAAAACTATCGTTTATTTATTGCATCATATGCAATTTTTTTGGGACCTACTTAATACCTATATCAAAGAACGCCTTCGATCGATTATATATAAAGAAGCTAATTGAAACCGTTTAAAAACATATTTAATTTCTGATATGTGGTATTAATATAAAGTATGCTTAGAGCAGCTCTAAGTCTCAATGCAACCAAACTATAATGGAACCTCGGCTACTCATAAAACTTTTTGCATACAAAAAGCCTCTCATATTGTTTCACCACCCATAGGCATTATTATAAGCAAATTATGTGACGTAAAATCAATGAGGTCACGCTTCTGAAGCCGCAAGCACAAAATGAAAAGTCTGTGCTGTGTTACTGAGACAGAAGGTCCACTCTAGCCGTATTTGAAAACGCTTCCATCATTTGTTTTTGCCAATATAATAAGTCTATGGTTTTTGCATAGCAATGAGCGATTTTCTGACAGCTCGAGAATAATGATCCGAAAAATGGCGTTTTATGAAACCCCTAAGAAAGCCAAGCCGTACAGTTAAACCCCTTTATACTGAGCAATTTAGGGCAAACGAGGCGGAGGAGTTAAAACTGCGATAGACGTACGTTTTTACAATTGAAATACGACAATACAAGCAACTTTACGACGGCTCGGCTTTCATAAAATGACATCTATCGAGACTATTTCAACTATTTTTTTTGTTTCGGAAAATCCCTCATTGATACATTTCCTACGAAGGCCCGCCCGCTAGATACAGACGGAATTGTGATTCGGAATTCCGAAACAGAATCATTCCGAACGCAGCTAATCCGTACAAATCTATGGAAAACACGTTCTTAGACCCACCTACCTATGGTCTTCTATAGTTTGTACTAGTATTCCGTGCTATATATTGCACAGGAATAGATGATTTTTGTTTACCCTACCTGTAACAATAGTACCAGACTATACCATATTGTAGCCTGTAAGTGTATTGACCTAAAATTGCCTGTACGAAATGTCCATGTGTGCGTGCACTGAAAATCGCGATCTGTTTTCCGTGCTATATATTGCACAGGAATAGATGATTTTTGTTTACCCTACCTGTAACAATAGTACCAGACTATACCATATTGTAGCCTGTAAGTGTATTGACCTAAAATTGCCTGTACGAAATGTCCATGTGTGCGTGCACTGAAAACCGCGATCTGTTCCGAGCGGCTCTTCTATGTAAGTACTTTTTATATTTTGTGCCGCAAGCGCGTAATTGGCTAAGCGCAATTCATTCTTTATAAATTCCTAAATTGGACTGATCTACATCGAAAGTGGTTTTGTCAGACGATTGATCAGAATAATAGCTGTAGTTACTTTGCATAGAACGTAAAAAACGCACACAAAAATAGTTTCGCGCGGAAATTACTTACGATGCGATTAAATTGACAGTAGACAGTGATCCGCTACAACTTCAATGTATGGCAAAGGGAAAATTTTACAGATTAAAATACGTCATTTTGTACCGCACGCGCTCTGAAAGTCTGAACTAAGCTACTTCAGTTGTACATTGTTACATTCTTCGCATTGTACGTACATAGGGCGCACTGACAAGGGATACTGCAAAAATTCCACTACAAGCTTTGTTGCCTTTTGTCCTATACATACTTTTTAGGGTTCCGTACCAAAATGGTAAAAAAGGAACCCTTATGGTGTGACTCAGTCTGTCTGTCTGTCTGTCTGTCTGTCACAGCTGGATATCTCGAGAACTAGTAATGGTATCAACTTGAAATTTGGAATAGTTTAAGATGGTTTGCCTAACTATTTTTCAAATAAGAAATAAATAAAAAAATAAATATATTTTTTACAACAGGGCATGAAAAGGGGTCTTAAAAATTTGAAGTGGGGCTACTAGGGCATGTGGGGTATCTTATGAAAGAGCGCCGTTTGCAAGTTTTTAATCATTTTTTCTTTTTTTTTCTAGACCGCATATTTTTTGACTTATGATGAAAAATGTAAAAAAATACCGTTCCCCTCCTTATCTCCGAAGTTTGCAAAGAAAAAAATCTGAAATATTTCAATGTAATAGCAATTTATATAAAGATTACAGGAAAAATAAAACGATGTCTCAATATAGCACACTTTTTTAGAAATTATCAAATTTCTAAAAAAGTTAACATAAGTTCCACTATCGGCCAAGAGATGGCGCTGGCCTAAAACTGCAATACTAATTTTATTATTCTACTATGCAGTGTGGTTTAATGGTGCAATTATGATGGTACGGAACCCTCGGTGCGCGAGTCCGACTCGCTCTTGACCGGTTTTTTCTATTAGCGAGCGGGTTGCGGTTGGCGCAGGCGAGCGAGCCCCTCTGCCTCACCCCCTCACATCCAGATTTGCGTTGAAATAGACCACCTTAAATACTGTGCTCGTGCAATAGAGTATTAGCTATTTTGGCGGAGTTGGTGTAACGAAAAATAATGAATTTCATCTGCCCCAAGATACTATCAAATGTTGACAAACTCACTCAAATACACATAATTGAATACTATTGACATTATTTTACCATTTCCTTCTACTCCCCATTGAAAATTGCTATTTCAAACTCCAATAGACATTCACTGTATTTCCGGCCTTATTTGCTTTTGCATGCGGTATTCGAATTATTTACATAAAGGCTTCCCTTCCGCTGTTGTTGGTTTTGTAAGTTAATAACTTGACTACAATATGCGTCCAAACAGCGTTATTATTATGAAACGAAAACGGTTTTATTACGGGTAATAATGATTTTAAATCGTCAACGCCCCGATAACGAGACACAATTGATTTTCTATTGTTGTCCGGACGCCGGCGCGGGCGCCGGCGACCGCTGCTCGGGCGTTGATGAATTGATCAGATTTTTTACTTTTCTGACGTTTGGAACCTTCTGTCTGGTCACGGGTGTTCTGAAAGTTTATATGCAGGAATATACAGAAGGGAATTATCACAACGGTGAATACTCGTAGTAATAGGATTACGAGAAACAGTTCTCTCTCGTGGTCCCATTATGGGACAAAATCCTGCGACTACGGGAAAACAGGGCCTGTAGCTCAGACCAAATAAAAAAGTAAGACGGAGTCTTCCGAACAAAGCGGTGAGGCCTGTAAAACTACGCCTTGGCTGGGTACATACACAGTTCACGCACACACGTGTAACGAAACTACGCCTTGGCTTTTCATATAAAACCCTGCCGCCCGGCCCCCGCCCGCCCCCTTGTACGCACACATGTACCATCAAAAACCGGCCTCACTTCATTGTTCGCAACGCTCCATCTTACTTTTTAGGGTTCCGTACCCAAAGGGTAAAAACGGGACCCTATTACTAAGACTCCGCTGTCCGTCTGTCTGTCTGTCTGTCACCAGGCTGTATCTCATGAACCGTGATGGCTAGCAAGTTGAAATTTTCACAGATGATGTATTTCTGTTGCCGCTATAACAACAAATACTAAAAACAGAATAAAATTAATATTTAAGGGGGGCTCCCATACAACAAACGTGATTTTTTTGCTGTTTTTGGCTCGATATTAATAACAACAACAGGTAGACAGTTGAAATTTTCACAGATGATGTATATTTGTTGCCGCTATAACAACAAATACTAAAAACAGAATAAAATTAATATTTAAGGGGGGCTCCCATACAACAAACGTAATTTTTTTGCCGTTTTTTGGTACGGAACCCTTCGTGCGCGAGTCCGACTCGCACTTGGCCGGTTTTTTTTTATTTGATCTAAGGCCTGTAGGTGTTGGCTTGAACTGCACTTCTAACCGCCTGTGTCTAGTGGTTCTCAAAAATGAACGTTATTTAACCTAACACAACAGATATTTCATAATTTTTATTATTTAGTCGAGTAGAAACCGCAGACTGACATTTCTACCAAAAAGGAAGACTACACACAGGAAGTTCATATAAGCACCAACACTTGATTGCATCGGGTTAAAATTTATTTACTTTTCTCAAAAGAACATTTTTCTGTGACATAACCAATAGGTAATGTCACAAAATTATTCGAATTTACGTGCTCACACTTGTATTAGTAGATACTCTTGTTATCAGTTTAGCAAAAAAGGATAGAAATTAATGGGGGAGCCATTTCTGACATTGTGTTATTGTATTGTATGGCAAGGACTTGACTAATTTTGTATGCAAAAATCACGTGTTTCTAGAAAAAGTATTTATGATAAAGGAAGGTAGTGGACCCCCACAGTAAATCCTCAGTAGACGAAACTTTACAGTATGATGAAGTACCTATCATAAAGGAAACATATTTTTAAAATTATCCAAATTTTTTTTTTTGTTTTTGGATATTTGTACATAGGTTTTGGTTCATACTATATTACATCCCTGCAAAGTTTCATCGACTGTGGTATTCATGTTGGGGTCTCCATACAAAAGATAGCTTCATTTCCTACACTATTTTATTTCTGTTTCTAAACTTTCTTGCGAAGGCAATTGTGAAATGGAACAACAACAATTTGCACTAACATTTATTCATACAACCTTCTTTGCGGGAAATAAAAAAATATATATCAGAAGTCTCAAATAATAATTAAAACACTGTTTGCTAGTGGCAAAGGGTCCATACAAGCCGATTCCCATCGATCCACTATGCAGATTATAACATTTTTGTAGGACAGACAGCTTACTTTCACCATAAAATTTCCTTTATTCACATCTGACCCCTCACATCAAGGTATAATTTCACCCTCGCCACTGCTGTTTACATACCACAATATAGATCTTTCGCAGACTGCCCTCAATATGTCAGTAAGGCAGTCAAACGTAATAAGTATTTGCTTCCATGTTTGAACGATCTAAAAACACTTCGTCTCTTAGGGCGCGCCCGCCGGTAAACCACGCGCTTTACTGTTTGCGCTAAGTGACGTAACGAACGCAATACGTTACGTCACTGAGTAACTAGCTTGGTAGGGTTAGCACTTGCCCTTGGTTTACACCTGTTGAGTCTAAAAATCTGACTACCAATACTGAAACGTTTATATTAAATATTAAATTTAGTAGGTAGTAATGTTTAAGGTAATTTCATGCCAAAAATTAAAAAAGTTTTGAGTTTAATAAAAAAATCCGTCTGAGGTGCTACGGGCGAGGCGATTTTTTCTAGTATTTAATCTAAAAAACCAACAACCTTGCAGGAGTCGATTACTATCATCATAAACTACAACATTTGTTGACTTTTCTGAAAACAGACATATAAATCTACCAGTGGCGAGGGGTGAAATTATGGCGAAGGTAAGCCGCACTAGAATAATGCTATGATCTGCATAGTGGATCAGTGGGGTGGGATTTCTAAAAGGTAAGCCGATGGGAAGCGGCTTGTATGGACCCTTCGCCACTGAAATCTACTCCTATACAAATGTCCGAACAGCTGACCGAGTTTTTTATGAAAAGTCAAAAATTTTTAGTCTGTTTTTGGAAAAGTCGTAGAACAAATGTTGTTGTATATGATGTTACTAATCTACTCCTGCGAGGTTGTTGGCGTTTTAGATATATAAGGTCCTTCATAAATAGTGCACATAGTTTTAAGGGGTCAATGTACAACAAACAACTTTTGCTATAGGACCAACATTGAAATCGCGAAAAAAAAATCAGCTGTTCCATAGAAAATTTTAAATCGAATAGATCAAAATGTATGGAACAGCTGATTTTTTTTTTCGCGTTTTCAATGTTGGTCCCATAGTAAAAGTTGTTTGTATGCATGAGTACATTGACCCCTTAAAATTATGTGCACTATTTAAGAAGGACCTTATATAACCCTGTATAAATTACGAGCATAAAAAACCACTTTACTTACTTTGTAATTTTCTAGCAAATATTAAGTTATATTTGTAACTTAAAAAGAGGCGGTTTTCGTAGAATTAAAAAGCATACTAAACTAAAAAAAAAACAACATAATACGCAACCCTATTAAGTTTATTCTTCACGCATTGCTAGATTTGTAGGCGCGTACGCATAACGTAAAATTATCACGATTTTCGGAAATTCCAACATACAGTTCTCAGTGGGTTACTATGTCATATATAGTAACAATTTAACTCGTAGTAAACAAACCTGCATGACCAAATTTTCTTACGTTATGCTTAGAAAAACAAATTGTGTAATGGATGGTGCAGAATGTTCTTCCAAGTAGTAGGTGTAGGTATATTTCTGTGCCCGCATAACTGAAGTTTATTAAGCTGCAAACTGTCACGTACTACTATAATAGTGGCTCTGTGAGCTGCTGTAAACCTCGCTTGTGTGACATTTTTGATCATTTTTCGAAATGGCTGAAATGTGTTGTTTTTTTAAAAAAAATTCGGAAAAGTGTCTCAACAAAAAACTATATAATTATCGAACCTGCTCACAAAATTTCACGAGAATCGGTTGAAAAATGCGACCCGTAGAGGAGAAGAAACGGACAGTCGGACAGTCATAGGAAGGCATTTTTGCCCAAGCTGAAGCAGAGACGCTTCAATAAGTATGTTAATAATTAATATCTGGGAATAAATTAAAGGCTATATAAAATAAATTAATTTTGTAATTTAAACATTTTTCTTTCAGCATGAAAAAATCGAGCGGAATATTTCCCGCCTAGCATGTTACAGGGGTTAACTAAATTTTTTCAGAAAAAAAGGGAAGAAAGTAAATTTTATAATATTTTAATAAATGCACTTTATTTATGGAAATAGTACGGAACCCGGAACCATGATAAATTATACGTGACAACAAAGTGACAACCCCACAATAGTTCGTTAAAGTTCGTAACAGTCGACACAATGGCGAAGTACTAACGTTAATGAAGTAATAAACAAACGGTATTAACTAAGTACGGTGAGTTTCGTAACTCAGTATATATAGGTATTTAGGTTTTACCATAAATTATTTTAAATTTACCAAAATGACTCAAATGTGTCTGTATTATTCGATTTGTGTAAATGTTGTCGAAAGTTGTTGAAATCGTTGTAAATGTCAACGGAAATTTGTCATAGAATCTATGGAATTTGTTCCCTTTTAACATTAGTTTACTTAATTACACCCAACATTAAGTAAACTAATGTTATTTTACAAAAATCCTTTTATTTTTATACCTACCAGTTGCTCTAAGTAACTTGTTAGATACTATTACACTATTTCTTAAACTCACACCGGTTAAAATGACATTTTCGTTAAAATGACGTCATATTAATCATGCGCGTAGACCAATGTGATGCCACCGATAATGACCTGCGCCAAATTCGGGCACCGGCCCAAGGTCAGCGACGGTGGCGCCGCGCCGCCGCTTGCGCAACTGTGAAAGTAATCGGTGGCCTTCAATATGTAACTATAGTAACATTATTAACTGATGTGGTTGGAAAAGGTTTATTCGAGAGTTGAGAAAGATATAGCGTTCAGTGAATTTTTCCACTTGAGTGGAGCCCTTTGGAGAATTTATAGCCTTATTTTTTTTATTATGTTGTTCTGTTCTATCTCACGAAGCCCGTTCGGCTATGTTTGTTGTTAGGCGAGCACATGGCACACTGTTTTATAGTGCTACTTCTACTTGTACGAAAAAAACCGCAAATCGATGTACAGTAAAGCTGTTTGGTACAAGTAGGTATACTTGAGGTCAAAACAAAATTTTGGACCCGCAGTTCTTAAAAATTCTTCCCTTAAGAGAGGAGTTATGGTGTCTCCTTTTTTTTGTATGGGGAAACAAATTTTTTGTTCTAAAACCTATCGTGTATTGTAAGGTATCGAATGAAAGGGCTTGCTGATCCGGTTCTAAAAATATATCACATCAATACATTTCAGTCACTTGTTTTAAATTAAACCAAAAAATATTTTCAAAACATACCAATTTTGGGCTCCTTTAAATCCGATGTGGTTAAATTATTTTTCATATATTACGCACACTAATAATTTGCATGTGCACGCCTAACAACATCCATAGCCGAACGGACTTTGTGGGATAGAACATTTACACTCCCACGAACCTAACTTCAAATTCACAAAAGTCTCGTAAATTCTTCATTAACTAATCCAACGTTATAAAAAAAATCTTATTATCCTACTTCCTACTAATATTATAAATGTGAAAGTTTGTGGGTTTGGATGTTTGTTCCTCAATCACGAAAAAACTACTGAACGGATTTGGTTGAAATTTGGCACACAGATAGTAGATAGCCTAGATTAAAACATAGGATACTTTTTATCCCGATATTCCTACGGGAACGGGAACCACGCGGGTGAAACCGCGGGCGGCCGCTAGTTTACAATAAAGAACAAAAAAGTCGGTGAAATATACCTCGTTAGATCCTAAAACGTCACCTGGGATTAAGAGACAAAAATAGACTTTACATAAGACTACGGGCACAGCACAGTATTATAAACCACCTAAGGGTACATTCAAAAGCTGTAAAAGATTGAGAAGGAGGGAGTTTGGTATATATCAAAACCCCCTCTTGGGTTTGGTTTGAATATAAGCCGTTTGGTACCTAACCAAACGGCTTAAAAGGGAAGTTGCGAACAAAACGTGATGGAAAGGTCACACCTTTTACAAACTCAACTTGTTGACTTTTAATTAAAACACTAGCTGCAACATTCATTTTTCAACCAAGCTCAAAACTGGAGTTTTATTTATAAAACCCCAGGGTCGAACTTGATCAAAAGTTACTTCCTACTATCATTATGAAGAAAAGTTATAAGAACTTATATCATGTAAACTTATTACTGTAAGTACTTTGCAGTTGACAAAATTTGATTAAAATAAACTTCTGTTTGTGTTCTGTTCTTCTTCTTATCGAATGAGGATTAGTGGCCACCTCTGGTGTTAAAGTTTATCAAGCTGCCTGTAAGGTCTCTAACTTGGCTTAACGACTGTTATCAGATGACAACAGCCGGGACCGACGGTCTAACGTGCCCTCCGAAGCACGGAAGCGCTCAGTTGAAATGCCACTTTAACGGTCACCCATCCGAAACCTGACCAGACCGAGTGTTGGTTAACAAACGTGATCGAGTACTATCAGTCTGTCAAGTTCCGCCATGAGCAAAACAATATGACATGATGATGCCGTTGTCGCATCGCATCAGACTGCATAATCATGATTTTGCAACACCCCGAATTTCATTATATTGCAAGATTCTCGTCCACGCGTGTGTCATGCCCGATGCATTGCCGATTGTACAATCGAAAGTGGGAAAGGTGGCCTTCACCTAAAACCAGTGGTCTTTCTTTATACAGACTGGTTCTTTACATAATATTTGTTTATCAATTTAGCGGACCACAAAATACATGTTTTGGCGCTACATAATACGGGTCATATTTCGATACAATGGTAACATGTATGTTTGATCGGTTATCTTATTGTTTATTATTTGATTTGACTTGACGTGAAGACAAGTGGTTTTTCTTTATCACTGATAGTTAATTAATAATGAATAGAATTAATTAATAATTAATTTTTAATAATAAATTCTCCAGAAGATTTATAGTTAGTGCAGCATCGATGCCAATTAAAAAATATATTTTCGACGTTTTTACGGCAAAATCCTTACTAATATTATAAATGCGAAAGTCCGTTTGTTTGTTTGTTACGCCTTCACGTCTCAACTACTGAACCGATCATCATGAAATTTTGCATACACGTCGTCAGAGGTGCAGAGAAGGACATAGGGTACTTTTCATTCAGAAAAAAAGTATTGTTCCCGAGGGACAGCAAAAAACCTTTCCACGCAGACGAAGTCGGGGGCGGCCGCTAGTTATAAATATTTTTGAAAACCTATAAGCTTGACTTAAGTTACATTTGTGTCATAATGATATTCTCTTTGGTCTGTTTCATACTGCATTTATTATTGTTTATCAAACGCAACAATAACAATAGGAGGCGTGCACTTAGCGCAAAACAATACGCTTATGCAATACCAATTTCATTTGATACTGTTCACGATTATTTTTATCGAAACCATTATAACGTGCATATTCTAAGTAACTCATATTTCACTGTATTGAGAATTGTTAAGAATTTAACGACAAAATTAGATTTGCCTAGTGAAACTAAAAGACAATAAATCCGTTTTTAATGTTTTTGCAAGATTCTCTAATTTTAAACTTAATGAAAATCAACACGCATAATAATGATAGGATGACATATCTCGACTTTTGCATAGAGCATAGCATTATAATTATGGGAAAGCAGAGTTAGCAGACATTCTAAGAGTAGAAGTCATGAAAATATTGCTCCTTTTCATAAAATATTTTTATACCAATATACAGTAAAATAGTGTGCCTAAAATAAATAGTAATACTAGTATATTATTTATCCTGTGGGTACTGGCATATGAAAAGTAAAATAACCTTGCTCGTAGTACGTTACGTCGTTACTCAAAAGTAACCAACCTTACAAAGAGATTAAAAGCTGTAGCACTAGGAAGTAACCATTAAATGGAAGACATAAAGTTAACATAATATAACTTAATAGGCAATAGATATCCATACAACAAAGTACATAGGTAATGGTGTGATCGTGACGCTGCATGAGTGAGAAGTGTCATCTAATCGCTTCGAAAGTTTTAAAGATAACGCGATAACTCTCATAAAAATATGTATATGTGATACTTCCGGTAATATTTCTTTAGGTAAAAACATTGGACGATCATTTCGATCATCCATCATTCAAAACATAAACATAGGTACATACTTCTTGTCAGCTAAAAGACGTCCCACAGACCCAGTTATTTTTTAAACATGGACGATTAAAAATTACTACATTTATAGTATATAAGACTGGAATAAAGCTGATTATTTCAAAATAAAGAGATAATAATAATTTAATTTCATATTATAAGCCACATTTGGCATCTCCTTTGATTAGATAAAATGTTTATATTTCGTTATAATTACTTTTAGGTGCCAACACTGCCAACCAACCGGACGAAATAATATTGTTAACTTTGACTCCATTTAAAGGTAACTTTTTAAATAGGAGAGACATAAATTATCTTACGATAAAACACATAATGATATAATAATAATAATAATAATAATAATAATGACTTTTCACTCAGAAGGAAGTCATTAATAAATTAATGATGACATATAAAGAAACATACGTACTAGAGTCTCTAGATATTATTTGAGGATTATGTGTTATTTCTATACGTTTTTCTTTTACGTTATACAAGTATTGCCTTATCAGAGTCAAGTATTTTCTTAAAAAAACAGTAGTATCAAACCAACGTATAATGCGATTCGAATCATCTTTTCTTTTGAACTTTTCACACGATTTGCGCACGGAACTTCTGCGCTTGCGCAACGTAACGAGATGAGAGATAGTATGGCAATATCTAGTATAAATTACACTCTTGCAACTTGTTGTTTACCTAGTAATATTTGGTCCTAGGACGATATTGAAGGCTCTTACTCAGAAGTTATCTATCTATATCTATCAATAAAATGCCATAGGTCCTCAATTGCATTTAGAGGTGTTAAAATATTAGCACTTACAACATACAATTAAGAAACTAATCAAATCACGAAAAAACCTCGGATTACCCAATCAAACAGTAAGCTCCACCTAGGTGGAGAATCCAGGTAGAGCACAAGAGGAAGACAAGCTTACTTATTTCTTAAAAAAATATGAACTGCTATCTAGTTCCTATATCTTTATTAAATTTGAAGAGCATGAAAATTGTGAACGTTAATTGGTGGCATTTATACAGGGTTATTTGTTAAACAACAACCTCGCAGGGTAGATTACTAACATCATAAACAACAAAGTTTGTTCTACTACTTTTCCGAAAACAGAAAAAAATATTCGACTTTTCATATTCGATCGATTTTTAATTTGTCTGTTTTCGGAAAAGTCGTAGAACAAATGTTGTTGTTTATGATGTTAGTAATCTACTCCTACGAGGTTGTTGATGTTTTACAAATAACCCTGTATAAGAACAGTTAAACAGTTTTAGACAGCACTGTGCCACTGTATTTGCATTTGCTATTAAAGCTTCTTATAGAATCCTATCAAAAAGTATAAATTAAAGTTTCATTAACATCCCAGAAGCGATTGACGACTGTCATAATACAAAATCACATTAACATAGTTACCGAACAACGAAACAAAATACAGTGTTACCGATATCCATCGGTACTTTCACACAGGCCCGGTAATGCCTAGAAATCAGATCATATCTTCCGCAACGACTAGGAAATAAACTGTTTGTCCCCTTCGCTCTATAGGGAATTACGTAAAGCGTGCGTTTTGTTCTCCCTCTTGAAGTGTTTTGTTTCTTACACTTCATTAGAAAAGGCAAATGACTCTATACAAATCATAAAATCCATACTAATAATAAAATAAATGCGATATTAACTCTGTCTGTCTGTTTCCATTATCACGCTGGACAGATTTTGATGACTTTGGTACGGATATAGATGGGACTGTGCACGGGTCTCCGCTCGCACGGTAACTCTATTCCACGAGGGCGAAGCTGCGGGCTGAAAGCTAGTCATCAATACATATAGGCATTAAAATGCCATTAAATTCATAACTTTTAAAGACATTAGTAGTTCATTCATGTGACGTAATACAAAAATGTTGTTATAGTCGTGTATAGTGAAGACAGTTTATTATTTATTTTAAACAAAATAAATATTCTCTTACTATTTTTGTGACTTTTGTATCCCGCTCGAATTTACGTTACTCCTTTACCTGAAAATAAAAAGCTCAAATTAATATAAAAAAATAATATCACACAAGAATAACAGTTATTAAAAAAAATACAGACTTCTATAATTTCAAATTAATGAGCAGAAATTAAAGTTGTAATTAGATTAAGGCCCGTATTAATAAACCGCTCCCAACGTTGAGATCATACTTGAGATGCTGTTCATATAAGAAACGGCATCTCAAGTATGATCTCAAGATAGGTCTCATCGTTGAGAGGGGTTTATAAATACGGGCCTTAGACGTTTATGATTTTGGGAAACGGCGTTTGATGTTGATCTACATGATCCCAAAGTTATTAATTACCATGATCCACAAAGACAAACTTGTTTATTTTAAAGTTTTTATTTGTCACTTTCCAGATTCGAGAATCAAGCCAACAAATTGTCACGGGCGACTGTGATGCGGCATAACATGACGCCGGCTCGGCAACTACCACCGAACACCGACGAGCCGATGCGCAGGAGCAAACCGCCTGACAAACCTATACACAATCCCAAACTAGTCCACTTACAAACCAAAGGAAGTTTAATATGATGTGATAGCAAAATTTAAACTGTGATACAAAAAAAAAGAAACTGCTAAATTCGATATTCAAAACAAAGTAAATTCTGTGATAAAAAGAGAAATAAAAGACAGTTCCAATTTCAAAAATGGGTGTCCACGTCCTTCTAGCTTCAACAGCGCTAAAGACAATCAGTGTTACAGGCCTGTGGTTAATACCTCTGCTGCTTGGAGCGCTTACTTATCACAATTACAATTCTTATGATCCAGAAGCAAGAGTTCTGGATAAAGAGCCGCGGAGAGAGTATGATTTTGTAGTCGTCGGGGGAGGTTCAGCGGGAGCGGTCGTAGCGAGTCGATTATCGGAGGTCAAAAACTGGAACGTTCTTCTACTAGAAACAGGTAAATATTTTTCAACAAAAGTAATTTTGCACAATAAAGGATTCCATTTTCTCGTAACAGAATAATTGATTCAAAAGAAGAAACTTTACATAACATCTATTATGCATAAAAAGATTTAAAAAATGTCAGTTCAATAGGCTTTAAAAAGCAAGATTTCCTGATTCTGAAATTGACGGAATATAAATATACCCCCTGCTGTATAGAAAGTAAAATAATTTTAGCATAACTATTGCATAGTATTGAAAGACAGTTTTTTCCGCCAAGAGCAAGAATTAAAAGCTTAAGTAAATAAATTGTTATCGGTTCTGTTCTGGTACACTGCTCATCACCTTTTCTGATCTCTGTAAATCTACCAAATTTTTTAGCTGCAATTTTTTGTTGACTGTCATTATTAAGCCTCAACGCTTTTAAAGTAGATTAGGATTTGGTTTAGTAAAACATTAATGATTTGTCCACGACAAATCTGTTACGAAAGTATAAAAAACGCTTGCGTTTTCGATTTAAAAGCTGCACCATCTGTCTGTGGCTGCACCGTGAAAAATATGATAATCAACACTAATTATCAGAGATGATCCTAGTGAATTCATAAATAGACATAAATATAACGAACAAACTTATACTTCCGCCATTGTTAACGGTGACTCTTAATCAAAAGATAATACTGACACAACTTAAAAAAACTCCAATGCTTTCCAGGTCCAGATGAGAATGAAATAACTGACGTCCCTTCGCTAGCGGGCTACCTGCAACTAACGAAGCTGGACTGGCAGTACAAGACCGAGCCGACCTCGTACGCATGCTTGGGCTTCAAGAAAAGGAGGTGCAGTTGGCCTAGAGGAAAGGTACTTGAATATTGTTTACTGTGGTGAGAAAACAGATAAAGTTAGCTAAAACAGAGAAACAGACGTGAATTAAATATTAATACTAAATAATATACTAGAATAAGTAAGATTCGCACCAGATCAATACTCAGACGGGAATCGAACCCGCGACCTTTGGATATCCGGTCCAATGCTCTGACCGCTGAGCTACCGAGTCACTTGGTACCGGATATCCAAAGGTCACGTGTTCGATTCCCGTCTGAGTATTGATCTGGTGCGAGTCGTATTTTTTCTAGTATATTTTTTAGTATTGTTTAAAAATAGCATTGTGAATGCAAAAATCTCAAATTTAAAAACTAAATATTAATGTTTTTTATTGCAGGTCCTAGGAGGCTCAAGTGTATTAAATTACATGATCTACGTACGAGGAAATCGCTTTGACTTCGATCAGTGGGAGTCGTTTGGCAACCCTGGCTGGGGGTACCGAGATGCCCTCAAATACTTCATCAAATCTGAAGACAACAGAAATCCTTACTTGGCCAAGAGCAAGTACCATGGTCGAGGGGGATATCTTACAGTTCAAGAAGCTCCTTGGAGAACGCCGCTTGTTGCTGCCTTCGTGGAAGCTGGAGTAGAAATAGGTTACGAAAACAGAGACATTAATGGTGCTGTACAAACTGGCTTCATGATAGCACAAGGAACAATAAGACGTGGGTCCAGATGCAGCACTGCCAAAGCTTTCTTAAGGCCAGTGCGAACTAGAAAAAATCTAGACGTATCCTTACATTCACAAGCGACAAGAATTTTAATAAATCCTATGACTATGAAAGCTTACGGAGTAGAATATGTAAAACATGGAGTAAAAAGAGTTGTATATGCGAGAAAAGAAGTCATTTTATCAGCTGGAGCAATTAACAGTCCACAGTTGCTCATGTTATCCGGTATAGGACCTAAAGATCACTTGAGAGATGTTGGAATAAGAGTCCTTAAAGACTTGCCTGTAGGCGAGAACTTACAAGATCACGTTGGTGTTGGGGGATTAACTTTTCTAGTCGAGAAACCAGTTGCAATCGTCCAAAACCGTTTTCAAGCTTTTCCTGTTACCATGAACTATGTGGTGAACGAACGTGGACCAATGACAACTTTAGGTGGTTTGGAAGGGGTCGCTTTTGTAAATACTAAATATGCCAATAGTACCGGGTTATGGCCAGACGTGCAATTTCATATGGCACCGGCCTCTTTCTCATCGGACAACGGACAGATCGTTAGGAAAATTCTTGGACTGACGGATGAGATCTACGACCAAGTGTACAAGCCAATAGCAAACAAAGACGCTTGGACCATAATGCCTCTATTATTGCGTCCAAACACAAGAGGCTACGTAAGATTAAGAAGTTCCAATCCTTTCCACTACCCTATAATGAATCCACGATACCACGAAGATCCGCTGGATGTCGCCAGGTTAGTGGAAGGGATCAAAATAGCCTTACAAGTTGCAAACGCATCACCATTCAAACAGTTTGGATCTAGACTGTACATGAAGCCGTTACCAAATTGTAGGCAGTATAAGTTTATGTCAGACGAATATATAGAGTGCCAAGTGAGGACAATATCTATGACGATTTACCATCAAAGTGGGACTGCTAAAATGGGTCCTGAGTGGGATAAAGAAGCTGTTGTTGATCCAAGACTAAAAGTGTATGGTGTTCAAGGACTTAGAGTGATAGATGCTAGTATAATGCCTAAAATAGTGAGTGGAAACACTAACGCTGCGGTAATAATGATAGGAGAGAAAGGTGCGGACATGATTAAAGAAGATTGGCTAAGTGGAATGCGATGACAGAGTGATATAATACCTACACTTTGGTACAATCAAAGGAACGACTGAAAATATATTTTGATACATTCCTTCGATTGTGCTAATATGGACCTTTTTAGAAAATAATTAATGTTACCATTTTTAACACATTGCCAATTCTTTATCTAACATGTACATAAAAATGTAAGCTCTTATTAATTTTGTAAATAGAAACTTTACTGTCATTTTATGCATTACTATTAAAAAAATACCAAATCAATTTTGGATTTAGGTAAATAAATATGGCTTTAAATTATTCGTGGAGGGTGATCGACATATGTAATTAAAATATCTAATCTTATTATTAATAATTTAGCTATTTTACCGTTCTGTAGTAAAATTGTAGTTTTTCCAAAAGTGTAGAACGTAAACCAACCATCTTTCTTATAGAAAATCTTTAATCATACGACATTTATGAAGTATATGACAAATTACTAATGATAGTTTCTGCATTAAGTAGGAAGTGCTAACTTCATGTTTGAGGAACTAACAAAAACTTAAACACACTAGCTATTACTGGATCAAGGAACTTTACAAGTTCTAGGATGAGATTTGCTTTTAAATTACTTCCTACTGAATTACTGATTGATGGATTAGGTATTTAAATATATTATTTATAGTGCAATAAACATGGTAGACAATTTTCAAAATTTTCACGTATATACTTAGAATTTTATTGTTACTGTAGCAACGCCCGAAATTTGTGACAAATGTGCACCAATTTAGTTGCTTTAATCTGTACGTACGTATTAGATTTCTAATGGTACAAGAGTGCCGTTTTTATTATTCTAAATTAGTTTAAGGAACTTTCTTATTAATGTAACATACTGTAACAAACATTTTTGTAAAAGTATTTAAGTGGTTATTATGTAAAAAAATAGGGTTTTTGATTGTGTTCACATCACTGTTACATCACTTTCAACTTAACAAGTTCATTATGTTTCTAGAATATTTTTCAATGAAGCCACCAATGAAAAGTTTGCACTGTTAAACAGGGTAATTTTGTATTAACCATCCAAATTTTGAGGATGTGTTCAGTACGTGAAACTGAACAACTTTCTCTTAGGAACAATCAACTAACTATACAAATCAAAGAGATCACGTGATCAATTTAGTATGGTATGACCAAAATTTTGTGGAGGAATTCTACACAATGTTTCTTAGAGAAAGTCGCTAACGGCCAAATACTCAAACAAATCTTAAAGTTAAGGCCACCTTAAATTCAAAAAAGTTGTCAGATTTGACAGAAATTCTATGAAACTGACAGCTTCCTTAAAGTTAAGGAGACCTTAAGATTTTAGCTAATAAGCCTTTGAGTATTCGGCCGTTAGTTTCATGGACTGATCACATCCTTGGGATGTTATGTATGACCTGATATTTTTAATAAAATCAAATCCGTGGAATCTACAGTTCCTACGTTACAGACGATTGTAGAAAAGTTAACTTTTTATTTTATTTACAAATCATAAAAGAAAAATAAATTCTCTCTGATTTGTGAAACAGAGTTCTGTTTATATTTCTATAATAACATAAATTGTCAGAATATTTTATATAATCAAAGGAGAATCATTATAATATGTAGTAAATATGTGCCATAAATATTTTGTTATAATATCTGTTAATCGATCACTTGTTTTTCTGTGAACCACTTTATTTTATTTTTAACGTAGTTATAGATTTATATCACATTCTCACCGCAAAATGTTTATCGGTTCAATGAAATAAAAGTAAACGTTTTTACTTTTATATGGGTCGGTAATATTTATAATGGACATGTTACTTTGATTTCAGTACCTACCTACCTTAACATAAACAGCTATCGAGAAAAATAACACGCATAAAAACATTCGATAGAGTAATTTTTTTATGGAAAATTTGTACAGCGCCATCTACCGCCGAACAGCGAAATAAATTTTTCCATAGATAATTTAACTAGTCGAGTCGAGTACTTTTACGCGCGTTTTGTTTCTCTATAGATGTTAGTGCTAAGGGTACTATAGAAGAAACTGAACCTTCTTACCATCATCATAACAGCCCATATTCAACTGCAGGACATTGGAGACCGTTCAAATCTGTGGTTCATATAGTACCTACCTATAATTGCAACTTACTGTACTAGCGCAATGGGCAATGACCGAAAAAAAAAATTGGCTGAATATGTTTTTACATATAAGTAGGAATAAGCTCCATTAGTAATAAAAAAAGGTTACAGAATTTTTAGTTGCGTGAAAAAATTTAAATAAGTTGAGTCTCTTCGACTTCTCAAATGTTCGAAAGTAACAGCAGAATGGAGATTATACCTTTGCCACCACCTGCCACAACCACAACAAGTATTTAAAAAAAAGTTTTGACATTTTGTCCTAAAACTTTTTTTAATACCTCATGTAGTGATTGTGGCAGGTGGTGGCAAAGGGATAATCTCCATTCTGCTGTTACTTAAGTCGAAGAGACTTTTTTTTACGCAACCGTAAATTCTGAAACTATTTTCTAAGGGAAGAAGGTAAGGGAGCTTATTCCTACCTATAAAAAGAAATCAGCCAATTTTTCTTTCAGACATTCCCCATTATCAGTATGGACGGTACCTAAGTATTCAACTACTCAAAATGCGCTCCAGTATGTCTATTTTCGATGCATTTGTTATAAGATTGCCTTTTGTTATTGGTCTCGTTTGGGAGCTTTGTAGGAGTTTATTAGTTGGCCTCAAAAGTAGTCCACTATTGGTTGAATAGTTTAGTTATTTGTCAACTAACTTAGTCAATAATAGCGCTATATGGCTCTATACTCCTGGCATGAACATCATTAAGAACAAAAACGCGGGAAAAATATTCGATAGAGTAATTTGTTTCATTTCATTTCGCTTTTCGGCGGTAGATGCCACTGTACTAATTTTCCATACAAAATTTTGCTGTATGGCTGTATTTGTAAAGGGTACTGTACCCTTAGGGAACGTACCCATACTACGTGACCCATATTTTACCATTTTTGACCTCCCTCCCCCCTTGGTGACCACCCGTAGTATATGCCAAGACCCTCCCCCCCTCCCCCCTGGTTTTCACGGAGTATTTCATAGATTATGATTTTACATCATTTTCAACAGAAATCTAAAAAAATTTGCTCATTTTTGTCTTTTCATTAGTAAGGCGCTTGCCACGTAATGCCAGGAGAGTGTATTATAATTTTACATACAATTACAAGTGAAAAAATTTATCAAGAAGAAAAAAATTTCACTGCGTGCCATATTTGAATACAACTTGAAAAAAAAAGAACCAGATTTCCATTGACAATATTGACTACGTGACAAAACATAGGCCTCCCCCCCCCCCCGGTGACCAAGCGTGGTATTTGGTACGTGGTACCCCCCTCCCCCCCCCCCTTAACGGGTCACGTAGAATGGGTACGTTCCCTTAGCACGAACAGCTATCGAGAGAAAAAACGCGCGTAAAATCATTCGATAGTGCAATTTTGTATTGGAAACTTGTACAGCGCCATCTATTGCCGAATAGCGAAACTAAAATTTCCATAGATAATTCTCTATCGAGTAATTTTACGCGCGTTATTTTTTTCGATAGTTGTTCGTGCTAAGGGTACTGAACTGTTCAGCTTTATTTAAGGCCGATCACAAGTACCACTCTTTAGTAAATAAATTTTGATAAAAAATACAATTCTTCAATGTGATCGTTTTTTATATCAAGTAAATGAAATGTAAAGTAATGGGTTTTTGCATACAATTTTGTCGTTGTTTTTATTTTAATATTCATATATGTGCAACTTTGAACAACTGTGAATGTTATAAATGGTGTCGTTGCAATGTTATTAATTTGTTTTGTATGTTACTCATAACGCCAAATAAATGATTTAGATGTTTTTGTTTTTTTTTTATTTCTATTTACTAATGGTTAACAAATTTATCGCTAGATCCTATCACTCCCATTCCCATCCCATAGAATTCAACAATCTTTTAAAGGGCAAGACAAATCAGAATGAGCAAAAATACATGGAATAGTAAAACCAGTCAAAATCGAAATAAAAAGTTTGTATGTTTGTCTGTTTGTTAGCGAGAACGGCTGAACGAATTTGGATGAAATTTGGCACACAGATGTTTATGATCTGGAGTAAAACATAGGTTTCATTTTTATCTTGGTCAAAGCAAACGAAGTCGCGATTGTAAATAAAATTATGTAAATTTGACCTCATGGAATGAAACGTCATTGGGTGAATATTGAAACTACCCCATTAGATGTGATTTACAATAGTACATTATGAGACAAGTTAGCTTAGGTTGCTCATTGCACACAAGGCTGTGGGTTGCAGCGTAACTCAGCCGAGTGTGCAATGAGCAAAAGCTCACGAGTTTCATACGACGTTATTCAACACATTTGCGAGGAAAATACAAAGTAATTTACCACACAGCAACAAATTCGAGAAAAAACAAAATATGACAATTATGGGAAAAGGCACGTAGGTTTTTTTTTTGTTTTTTCACACGCCCAATGGAAGAATATTTTGCGAACAAAGGGGTGTGTGAGCATACAGCCTACTTCAAAACTATAATTTTAAGTGATAAAATGCAAATATTTTAATATTTTATAACAGCATATTGTGAATTATGAATAATTTGATAATAATAAATATTTGTTTAACTTAATTAAGGACTTACACATTTATTAATTTCAAAAATGTATATGAATTTTCAGCGGCATAAAATCTCTTTGTTGTTACTAAAAAAAAATAACTGTATTACCTGGTTAAATTGGGAATGCTCTGTTTACTCGCATAGAACTTGCAGTAAGGCACTCATTTAACTTTGTACGGATAATTCTATAACAACCTAGTGTTTTATATATTATTGCACGCGTTTGTTATAGCTCGGTTTATGGCCCTAAAAGCGATGTATTAAGGCTCACTTTACGAGCAAGTGTGTTGAAAATAATATTATTCTACATGAATAGGCCCTTCAATCTGTTTATGTAATAATCGCTTTTATAAGATCATGGGTTCAAATTATAGTAGTGAAAACATATTTTTTAAGTCTCAAGGTTAAATTTAATCTAAACCGTAGCCTGATTTTTATAATTGATTGCATTTCATTCAGCCAAAATTACGTATCCATTAACCGAATGTATACCAATATCAAAATTATATAACGATGATGACTGAAAACTAGATCGCCGAAAATCCTTTAATAGTTAAGTTTTGTAACACAAAGTCTTAATATAGTTGTTTAATTAACTAACACCCACCATTACCAAATTTCACTAGATTAGTCTGTTATGGCATAAAAATGTAGGCCAACACTTATGACTTGAAAACTTTGGCAAAAAAAATAGATTTAAATACTTTTTTTCATTTTTGAAGAAAGGATTTGGCTGTGTTCCTATGTTTTTCTTTTTTTATAAATCAATTAAGCTCATGGCGTAACTTGACAGACTGATCGTACTCGATCACGTTTGTTAAGCAACGCTCGCTCCAGTCAGGTGTCGGATGGGTGAACGTTAAAGTGGCATTACAACTGAGCGCTTCCGTGCTTCGCAGGAGCACGTTAAACCGTCGGTCCGGGCTGTTGTCATCTGATAACAGCTAACAGTCGTTAAGCCAAGTAAGGCCGGGTCTCCTGCGCCGTGTTTTTGTGTTTTCAAACATCAAAACAATGTTTTCTCAACATGTTTGGGGCGTGGCCTATGAGTTTTGTTTTGCAAAAACACAAAACATGTTTGCCGCGACGAACGGAAAACATCCCCCGGTCTCGCCTGCGGGGAGGGGAAGTAACTCATTTTATGTTAGCGCTCACTAGATGCAGACGTCTCGCCTGCGTTCGTGTGCCATTGTGTGATTCGTGTAATTGTAGTGATGGAGTGGAATAAGGAGAGTACTTTATTTTTAATTGAGTTACTCAGAGAAAGACCGCTACTTTGGGATGTTACGGTGGCTAAGTATAAGGTAGCCATTACACGGTAGGTTTTGCTGTCAGTTTAACCACAGTCACGGGCTGTGACTGACGACGTCTTCTTCGTCGGAACTCATTTTCGAGACTGAGCCGTGATTGGCCGAAAATTTTCTAACAAAACATGTTTTCAAAACAAAACCTAGGCGCAGCGGACGTGCGGTTTTGAAAACAATGTTTTGAAAACAATGTTTTTTCAACATGTTTTGTTGAAAATTAAGCGCAGGAGACACGCCTTAAGGCCGGGTCTCCTGCGCCGTGTTTTTGTGTTTTCAAACATCAAAACAATGTTTTCTCAACATGTTTGGGGCGTGGCCTATGAGTTTTGTTTTGCAAAAACACAAAACATGTTTGCCGCGACGAACGGAAAACATCCCCCGCTCTCGCCTGCGGGGAGGGGAAGTAACTCATTTTGTGTTAGCGCTCACTAGATGCAGACGTCTCGCCTGCGTTCGTGTGCCACTGTGTGATTCGTGTAATTGTAGTGATGTAGTGGAATAAGGAGAGTACTTTATTTTTATTTGAGTTACTCAGAGAAAGACCGCTACTTTGGGATGTTACGGTGGCAAAGTATAAGGTAGCCATTACACGGTAGGTTTTACGGGCTGTGACTGACGACGTCTTCTTCGTCGGAACTCATTTTCGAAACTGAGCCGTGATTGGTCGAAAATTTTCTAACAAAACATGTTTTCAAAACAAAACCTAGGCGCAGCGGACGTGCGGTTTTGAAAACAATGTTTTGAAAACAATGTTTTTTCAACATGTTTTGTTGAAAATTAAGCGCAGGAGACACGCCTTAAGGCCGGGTCTCCTGCGCCGTGTTTTTGTGTTTTCAAACATCAAAACAATGTTTTCTCAACATGTTTGGGGCGTGGCCTATGAGTTTTGTTTTGCAAAAACACAAAACATGTTTGCCGCGACGAACGGAAAACATCCCCCGCTCTCGCCTGCGGGGAGGGGAAGTAACTCATTTTGTGTTAGCGCTCACTAGATGCAGACGTCTCGCCTGCGTTCGTGTGCCACTGTGTGATTCGTGTAATTATAGTGATGGAGTGGAATAAGGAGAGTACTTTATTTTTATTTGAGTTACTCAGAGAAAGACCGCTACTTTGGGATGTTACGGTGGCAAAGTATAAGGTAGCCATTACACGGTAGGTTTTACGGGCTGTGACTGACGACGTCTTCTTCGTCGGAACTCATTTTCGAGACTGAGCCGTGATTGGCCGAAAATTTTCTAACAAAACATGTTTTCAAAACAAAACCTAGGCGCAGCGGACGTGCGGTTTTGAAAACAATGTTTTGAAAACAATGTTTTTTCAACATGTTTTGTTGAAAATTAAGCGCAGGAGACACGCCTTAGGCCGGGTCTCCTGCGCCGTGTTTTTGTGTTTTCAAACATCAAAACAATGTTTTCTCAACATGTTTGGGGCGTGGCCTATGAGTTTTGTTTTGCAAAAACACAAAACATGTTTGCCGCGACGAACGGAAAACATCCCCCGCTCTCGCCTGCGGGGAGGGGAAGTAACTCATTTTGTGTTAGCGCTCACTAGATGCAGACGTCTCGCCTGCGTTCGTGTGCCATTGTGTGATTCGTGTAATTGTAGTGATGGAGTGGAATAAGGAGAGTACTTTATTTTTAATTGAGTTACTCAGAGAAAGACCGCTACATTGGGTGGCAAAGTATAAGGTAGCCATTACACGGTAGGTTTTGCTGTCAGTTTAACCACAGTCACGGGCTGTGACTGTGACTGACGACGTCTTCTTCGTCGGAACTCATTTTCGAGACTGAGCCGTGATTGGCCGAAAATTTTCTAACAAAACATGTTTTCAAAACAAAACCTAGGCGCAGCGGACGTGCGGTTTTGAAAACAATGTTTTGAAAACAACGTTTTTTCAACATGTTTTGTTGAAAATTAAGCGCAGGAGACACGCCTTTTAAGAGGCCTTTCAGGCGGCTTGATAAACTCTAACACCAGAGGTGGCCACTAATCCTCATTCGATAAGAAGAACAGCGTAAGGAATTAAGTACCTACCTATTTAAACAGAAATTAATCTCAGAAGTCTAAAAAAATTGCCATTGTTTAGACATCCAAAGAACTTTGACAAGATTATATAAAATAAAACCGGTCAAGAGCGAGTCGGACTCGCGCACCGAGGGTTCCGTACCATCATAATTGCACCATTAAACCACACTGCAGAGTAGAATAATAAAATTAGTATTGCAGTTTTAGGTCAGCGCCATCTCTAGACCGATAGTGGAACTAATGTTAACTTTTTTAGAAATTTGATGATTTCTAAAAAAGTGTGCTATATTGAGATATCTTTTTATTTTTCCTGTAATTTTTATATAAACTGCTATCACATAGAATTATTTCAGATTTTTCTCTTTGCAAACTTCGGAGATAAGGGGGGGGGGAACGGTTTTTTTTTTACATTTTTCATCATAAGTCGAAAACAATGCGGCCTAAAACAAAAAGAAAAAATGATTAAAAACGTGCAAACGGCGCTATTTCATATGATACCCCACATGCCCTAGTAGCTCCACTTCAAATTTTTAAGACCCCTTTTCAGTCCCTGTTGTAAAAAAGATATTGTTTTTTTTATTTATTTATTATTTGCAAAATAATTGGGCAAATGTCATCTTAAACTATTCCAAATTTCAAGTTGATAACATTAGTAGTTCTCGAGATATCCAGCTGTGACAGACAGACAGACAGACTGAGTCACACCATAAGGGTTCCTTTTTTACCATTTTGGTACGGAACTCTAAAAAGCAAAACATAAGAACTTAGCCAAACCATTTCTTTATTTTTTTATGAAAAAGTATTTGAATCGGTCTAAAGACATTGATTTTCTCAACTTTTTATATGAATTTTAAAATGGTTGTGCTTTTCATATCATAACATTTGCCGATCGCAAAGTGCAAGGCGCGCCGTTCGTTAGGTCAAACACTATAAGTATATGATCAAACTGCTATAGAGCCGCGTTGGAGTTTTGAAGGGCAATAGAAAAATATATCAAGTTTTCTGGGTCGGGCACCAGACTGCTCAGGGTTGGGCAAAAATCCAAGGTCACGATCATATTAAGGCGATTCCCAGACCGAAAGTGGCGCCCTCAGAGGTTTTTATTTAATATATAAGTTATTAATAGAAAAGGATTTTAATAAAACTTCTCGTGGAACTTAAGGGCTCATAGTCTAGTATTTTTAAAAGGTATCACCACTACGTTCCCTCGCAGTCATTCGTAGAAGTTGATAGCAAATGTGTCAAAAACGGCCACTTTTAGCAGTTTTGCTGTCTACTTCTAGCAGTGACTACGAGGGAATGTAATGATACCGTCTAAAAATACTAGCTTAACTAATGGGCCCTAAAAACTTCAAGAAAAGTTTTATTAAAAATGTGTATTAGAATTAGAATCCTTACTAATATTATAAATGCGAAAGTCTGTTTGTTTGTTTGTTACGCCTTCACGTCTTAACTATTGAACCGATCATCATGAAATTTTGCACACACGTTGTCAGAGGTACAGAGAAGGACATAGGGAAGAAGGACCTTTCATCCCGAAAAAAAGTGTTGTTCCCGAGGGATAGCAAAAAACCTATCCACGCAGACGAAGTCGCGGGCTGCCGCTAGTATTAAATAAAATTCACCGCGGCGCCACTTTCAGTAACTTAAGCGCCTTAATTGTTATTTTTAAAATTACCTCCCAAGTTTTAATGGTTGCAAATGTATGATTACCATAACAGCCCTTAGTACTCTCTGACGCACACAATATCAAAACTCTTGAATTATTTCCAAGCAAAATTACCTTATTGCTGGGCTAAAATAAGCAAACTGTTTGTTTACCCATTTACGCCTGTCCGTAAATTACGAGCACTTTATTTTAAAGAGGAACTTTCTTTTTACTTTTTCGGCATTTTGGTGCAGAAATAGAAAATACAATGAGACCAGTACCCTTAGCCTCAGACCAAATAAAAAAGTAAAGACGGAGTCTTCCGACAAAGCGGTGAAACCAGTAAAACTACGCCTTGGCTGTGTACATACACAGTTTACGCACACATATGTAACGAAACTACGCCTTGGCTTTCGTTCGTCATTGGGCGAACCCTGCCGCCCGGCCCCCGCCCGCCCCCTAGTACGCACACATGTACCATCAAAAACCGGCTTCACTTAGTTGTTCGCAACTACTGCGAAACGCTCCATCTTCCTTTTTTATTTGATCTGAGCCCTTAGCACGAACAGCTATCGAGAAAAAAAACGCGCGTAAAATTACTCGATAGAGAATTATCTATGGAAATTTTAATTTCGCTATTCGGCGGTAGATGGCGTTGTACAAATTTCCTATACAAAATTGCACTATCGAATGATTTAACGCGCGTTATTTTTTTCGATAGATGTTCGTGCTAAGGGTACTGTAGGCTGATTGTCTAACTTTGTTGCAATCAACTTTGACAGAAATCGCAGTGACATTGCTGCTTTAGTAAGAACCAATGCGAAACCACTATCTTATTCACTTCTCAAGCTTACGCGCTCACTAGACATGAAATAAAACACTTTTTAACGGATACTAGCGCGGTTTTATTGAATGTACTTTGGGAAAACCAAAAATCAAACCAAATACCAACTAAATACCAAAGTACATTCAATAAAACCGCGCTAGTATCCGTTAAAAAGTGTTTTATTTCACCACTATCTTACTTAAAGCAGCAATGCAACTGCGATTTCAATCGAGAATTGTTAGCAACAGCTTTACGTAATTCGCCCACAGTACCCTTAGCACGAATAACTATCGAGAAAAAAAACGCGCGTAAAATTACTCGATAGTGAATTATCTATGGAAATTTTAATTTCGCTATTCGGCGATAGATGGCGTTGTACAAATTTCCAATACAAAATTGCACTATCGAATGATTTTACGGGCGTTATTTTTCTCGATAGCTGTTCGTGCTAAGGGTACAGGTTAAATTTATTTGCATTTAAAGTACTTAAGTACCCCCGAGCGAGCCCCCCCTCCTCCTACCCCTGCCAATGCCAAGTGTTAAAGAAATGTCTAGGCAACAAATCTCTAGTAAGCCTATCTCTTACTGAAGAAAGGTTATTGAAATCGGCCCGTTAGTTGGGTATTTGTGAATCTGATACATAAAATGTTTTTTTTTTCTCTAATATTGGGACATAAATAGTCTATACGCACATCGTCACTACTACGTACGAAAATATTTAAAATTAAAATTTAAAAAATAGGGAATTCATTGAAATGAAACGAGATTAATTACAAAAACGGAAATATTCCACAGGACGTTATCATCAGAGGGTAATTCTGTTAAAATGACAACAGCTGCGTATTTACTAAATTGTGTTATTGCATAATGTTACTAATATATTTTTTGTTTGTAACTAATGATGTAAAAATTTCAAAGCTTAAAGATGATGGCTAAATTGGACGCTCGCTACTATATACAGGGAGTTTGCTAATAGCCTTATTATAAATCCCTTACAACCAGTTTTTGGCAAAAAAAATCTTTTTATGAAAAGCCGCATAGTGGCATGGCAACCATAGACCGAAATTGTGTATTGCTTTTGCTCATTGAGTATCGAATACAATTAGTCGTAGTCGTAATGCTAGGGTCGTTCTCGTTACTTATGATATGAAGAGAAGTATTAGGCATCGCGGAAAGCTATTATTACCCAGAATGCGGACGGTCCTCTACAAGAGGAACTGTTACATAAGTTGTGTGATGATCTTTAATAAATTACCACATTCCTTAACCGAACTTAACATTACCATATTTAGACGAAAACTGTTTGAATGGCTTAAAACAAGATGTTTTTACTCAGTTAAGGAATATCTTACTTGTAAAGTTGACATAAAATTATTAAATGATAATGCCAATGACATAATGTGTAAACTGTTAATATATTTCTAATTTTATTAATTAATTTATATGATGAATTATATTATGATTGACTATTGACATATTAACCATTGAATAGAATATATAATAGTCCTAACGTTCATTAACATTAACTAGTATCTTATTAATTTGTAATTGGTATTTTTCTTTTCTTAAATTCACATGCCATAATTTTCGTAAAATAGACTAATAATATAACAACCAAACTGTACTCTATTTTCTGTGAATAAAAATTTCAATTTCAATTTTAAAAAAAAATCTATTTCATTTACTTTGCATTTTTATATAAAAAATATCAGCAAACTAAAAATAAACAAAACAAGAAAATATAATATCTCCACATTCTACCCAAAATAGATACCGATTTCGACCCATTGTTAATTATAAAATACTATACATCGTGAAATTTTAATCATTTGGTTCCCGCAGTGGGGTGGTTCCACTCATGATTACAAGCAACTATTACTATGGGGCCAACTCCGATATTGCGAAAAAAAATATCTGCTGTTCCATACATTAAGATCGAGTAGGTCTTGCGCTTTTGTATGGAACAGCAGATTTTTTTTCGCGATATCAGTACCCTTAGCACGAACAGCTATCGAGAAAAAAAACGCGCGTAAAATTACTCGATAGAGAATTATGTATGGAAATTTTAATTTCGCTACTCGGCTGTAGATGGCGTTGTACAAATTTACAATACAAAATTGCACTATCGAATGATTTTACGCGCGTTATTTTTCTCGATAGCTGATCGTGCTAAGGGTACAGAGTTGGCCCCATAGTAAAAGTTGCTTGTAATCATGAGTGGAACCATCCCACTGCGGGAACCAAATGATTAAAATTTAAGCGTGTATAAAATTTGACTAATTTCGTTCGTGGGTTAAAACGGGGGGATTGTTTTAGAATTTGGGTAGAAAACAAAATTATTATTATTATTATAAGCTAGTGGGTAGACGGAATACATCTTATTTATAAATATAATAAAGGATAAAGAATGATGATTATGATATGAGAAGGCAGATAATACCTAGCCAGTTTTAAATCTCGAGGAATTGGCGTTGTTTACCTGGTAAAGTTTAAAGCAAGGTTATTTGACAAACAAAGATTGTCTATCTGGAACCTGTATTTTTTGATATTCCATAACTCTGAGGTTATAATCTATATGTCAAAATAATAAAAAAACTCTAAGAATATACATAATAATATGTTAATACATATTACATACCATTTACCACATGGTAATACATATTTAGAGGTACGGAAATGCTACGTTGCCATATTTTATAAAAAAATATTGTTATAATTTCAATTTATTTGCATTCCAAAATGTTACAAAGCTGGTAGGTAAATATTAAGACTCAATTTTGAACCCTGTTGGGCACAGCAATTTAAAAGGGAGGATGACTTTTGGTAAAATATAAAGGTATCGCTAGGTAAGTAATGAAGAAGATTTTTTCATCAATGCTTCTGTTACTTTATTGACTTTGTATTAAAAAAAATGTTTAATTCAAAAATATTTCCAATGTTATTCGATTCTATTTTATGGTCTCATCAATATCCTAGAGTTATGGGATATAAAAAAAAACCGGCCAAGTGCGTGTCGGGCCACGCGCAGTAGGGTTCCGTAGGTACATTATATACCATACCATATTTTAATACCGCTATGATTTTTCGTCTGAAAAAATAACTTTGTTTTTCACAGTGTTTGTATGAATGACAAAGTTATATTTGCGGTTTTGGAAAATGTACTATATCTCAAAAACTAATTACTGTATCTCGTTCAAACTAATTTTCGTTGAAAGTGTTTATTAAGATCTATAGCATATATTTTTTTTAGATTTTTCACCCTCTTACTTTAAAAGTTAAAGGGGGGGGGACACACATTTTACCACTTTGGCGGCAGATATCTTTCAAACGGTTGACTTTGAAAAAAAATAGTCTTAGGAACCTCAATATCATTTTTAAAGACCTATCTATAGACACCCCACAAGTATTGGTTTGATGAAAAAAAATTTTTTCAGTTTCAGTTCCATGTATGGGGAGCCCCCCCTTAATCTTTTATTTTATTTATTTTTATGTAAAAATCGTAAAGCGGTTCACAGAATACACCTACTTACCAAGTTTCAACTATGTAGTCTTAATACTTTTGGAATAAAGTGGCTGTGACATACGGACGGACAGACAGACAGACAGACAGACAGACAGACAGACAGACAGACAGACAGACAGACAGACAGACAGACAGACAGACAGACAGACAGACATGACGAATCTATAAGGGTTCCGTTTTTTGCCATTTTGGCTACGGAACCCTAAAAACACGTTGTACCTATATAGTCTATGGTAAATAAGCCGTAAATTCTATCGTTAATTTTTATCTAGTCTTTGTTTTTTTGTAGTTTTTGTTTGTTTACGTTTTCTCTAAAAATTTTTAGAACTGTCAGGCTTAGCTTAATAGTTAATTTGCTTAATTGCAATGACGAAAGAAGTGGAAACTTAGTTTCCGCAGTTAATGGTCTAGAATATTTATACTAATTATCTTGATAATGACCGATATTAGTGACGCCTCCTAAATTTTGGTATTTATTGAATGTGAATACACAGGATCGGGTTCAAAGTGGTTTTATTAGCAGTGTGTTTATCACTCAGTGATTACTGTGATATCGTTATGTGGCACATTTTAAGTTTCACAAGGTAGATATCTTGATCTTTAAATTTGAGATTTTTGCATTCACAGTGCTATTTTTATACAATAATACTAGAAAAATATGACCCCCACCAGATCAATCCTCGGACGGGAATCGAACCCGCGACCTTTGGATATCCGGTCCAATGCTCTGACCGCTGAGCTACCGAGTATTTTATCTAGTATATTATTTAGTATTGTATCTTGGTCTTTTAACCCATTTTATTAATCTTCTATACCTATACAAGGTTATTTTTATGTATACGAAACCTGAAAACTGTTAGTTCAAAATCAGTAATAGAATCGATTGCATTTTTTTTATATCATTTTATATTTTGACTAAATAATATTTAAAAAACCATAAATAACGCACACCCTACTAACGGGACAACATAAAAAGCTTGTAACTTCGTGAGTTTTTATGGTATTATTATATTTTTTTTTATATTGATTCTGAAAATGAAAATATGTGACCCGTGTTTCGGCTTTTGTATATACAAAAAATAATGTTGTATACAACGTGTAACAGAATTAATGGCTTAACCAGAATAGGGTACGAAAATATGAAAATGTATGAAACAGCTGATATTTTTTTTCGCGATTTCAGAGTTGGTCCCATAGTGAAAGTTGTTCAGTTTGATGGTCCCTATCTACCATATTCTGGTTTAGCCATTAATTCTGTTACACGTTGTATAATAAAATTGTAAATGGCCGCTGTCTGTAAATTGATATATAAGAAAAAATAAAAGAAGGGGTCTATATAAGAGTAATAAAAGCTAACACGATTATCATCAAAATTTTTGTCTATCTGTATCTATGACTGTATCTTTGTACGCGCATCATGCAAACACTACTGCACGAAATTAGATGCAGTTTTCACAGTTTTATTTTTGAGAGTCTAATTTAAAATATGGTTCATGTTTCATCTTGATACGCCAACTAGAACAAAGTCCAACAAGATGAAGTCAGGGCGGCCGCTTGTCAACTATAAAATTATTCATTTTGGATTACAAATAATTGTATGCGTTTCCGAATGAATAATAAGCTAAAAGAAATATGTATGTGAAAAGAGCATTTTTTAATACAATGATTTAGTCTACCTAGTTCTATTATTGTCGCAAAATACTCGAGGACGATTTAGACAAATTTTACGTATGGTTTTGACTGGGGAGGTCTAAAGATTAAAATACCAACTTATCTAGCAGAAGTAGTTATATACTTCTAAATCTTCCGCGCGTACAGTTCTTTAGAAATAATACACTTTTTACGGATTACAGCGCGTAGATTATTTATATATCATATGTTATTTTTGAATCATTTAGTTTGGTTTTTTCACGACGTTTCGACATCTATCCCAATTCTAAAATAAAACCTGTGGCCCAACCGCGCTATTTTTTTGACGATGAAACTAAAGATCGTTACTGTTTTAGTTTCGTACCTACACAGAAAAATTCTCGCTTCAGATTTATTAAAACTGATAAAATAAGGAGCCCAGGATGCTTATCTTGGACAATTTAAATGATATAATTCTAAAGCTAAACCAAAGATGTTTAGGTAAATTTAACTTGAAGGACAACGTAACGGTTTTAATTTTATCGTTCAGAAATAGCGCGATGAGTACCCTTAGCACGAACAGCTATCGAGAAAAAAAACGCGCGTAAAATTACTCGATAGAGAATTATCTATGGAAATTTTAATTTCGCTATTCGGCGGTAGATGGCGTTGTACAAATTTCCAATACAAAATTGCACTATCGAATGATTTTACGCGCGTTATTTTTCTCGATAGCTGTTCGTGCTAAGGGTACTGGCCCCTGAATTAATAATATACGCGTTGTACTCTACCTGTAATCCGTAAAACGTGTTTTATTTCTAATGAACTGTATGTACTTCTTTTAGATAAGGTATATACAACGTGTAACATAATTAATAGCTAAACCAGAATATGATAGGTAGGGACCATCAAACTGAACAACTTTTACTACGGGACCAACTCTATCACGAAAAAAATCGGATGTTTCATAAATTTTCATAATTTCGTTATTAATTCTTGTATGAAAGTGCCGATTCTTTTTCGCGATTTCAGAGTTGGTCCCATAGGTTGTTCAGTTTGATGGTCCCTCTCTACCATATTCTGGTTTAGCTATTAATTCTGTTACAAATTGTATATTAACCTATCTAACATAATAAAGATCTTCAATAAGGAAGTACCAATTTGTCTATAAAAAAATTGGAGAATAAAGTAACATAGCTTACGTTGAAGAGTTTAATGCCCTAACCACAAATTAACTTCTCTGACGTCAAAATGTCTATTTGAAAATCCCAAATCTTTTTTAAATGTGTGATTAAGAGTAAAAACATATATGACGATGTTCAAAATATAATTGTATATTGTTGTTTTCAATTTCGCCGCAGTTAACTTATTATTAATAGTATGTAGAGTTAAATAAATAAGCTAATTAGATACTTTTCGCGAACAAAAATCTACTTACTGATTTTTTTTGCAAAATAATTATTTATTTATTATTTAGATATTACAATTTAGATATATGAGCAGTATATCCGATAGTTTTCGGTAGCAAAAACAGTTATTCCAAGCTCCATAGCTCTACCATGAGTTATTACAATTTATGGTAGAGCTACTAGCGAATGAAATAAAAAAATAGCTCATGCTTGCAGAGGCCCAAGTCTTCTATTTATTAACGTCATAATCGTGTTTCAATTGTGTTTCGGTTTCGGGTTTAAGAAACAAGAACTGTGTCAAAAAGCATTACACACTATTGAGACACGATTGTGACGTTAAAAATAGCAGTCTTGGGCTCCAGGACATGCAAGAGTAACGGAAACTCAACCTATTCCAGCCTAATATGTTTCATCGCCCCAACCCTCGGGTACCGCGGCTCCATACCGGAGGCACTCGCCGGTTTTCTCCACGACACCGAAGAGTTGCTGAACGGAGAACCGCCGGACACGGCCCGCCTGCTGCCGGAATACGATTTCATCATCATCGGAGCCGGCACCGCGGGATGCGTTCTAAGCAACAGGCTCACGGAAGTTGACCAGTTCAAGGTAGAGTCAAAAATGTCATTTGTTAAAAAAAAACTAAAAAAGTAGGTGCTTTTGAATCATAAATATTTTTCTACCATTTTAAGACTTTTATAACTGACAAGATCAAGAAGAACGGGGGCAAGAAACTTAGTGGTAGAGATGAGATTTGACTTATTGATTTGGCGTTACAAAGGATAAGGATAAAATTAAATCAAAATCAGACCATTCTTATATGGAATCTACGACGCCTACTCTACGACGCAATACATTTTAGCTACAATGCCACAAACAGACACAGATATTCATAGATACTCTTTTATTACAACACCTCTCTGTTTCATTTTTAATCCTGAAGCACTAAAATTATTTTAATGAACTTTAGTAGAGATGGATATCACGAAAATGTTTATTTAGGGGTGTGATAAGGGGAGAAAGCATAAGTAATTGACTTTGAGGTTTTTGCACTGAAAAACTGAAGTTTCGAAACCATGCACGCACAGTAAAACACAGGTCCCTTTCAATTTGAAAGTTCAGTAATAATTAAAACATAATATTAAGTACCCCTCATAGGCTTATATATAAGAATCTCACAATCTTATAACATAGGTAACAGTAATTTCTTATATTAACAATCACACCTTGTACGATATAAAAGAGCATAAAAAGACCTTGCATTTTGAACTTCCGTGCTTTCCAATGACTCCGTCGCATTCGTTATTGGACCCAAAAGTCAACAAAAGCCGAAAACAAGTAGGTATTTAAAAAATCTGAAGTACTTAGTAAAACGAGTTCCAACTTTGAGGAAATGCTCTATTTAGTAAGTTCTTTGAAATCTATGGCGAGCAATACTATCATCATGATGCTGTATCGCGAATTATCATTATGAGTTATGTTAAGAGATCGGATAATCGGATGCATATTTACCTAAAATTCAGATGTTGGGTTTTATTGAAAGCACTTTTTGCCTTGGATTTTTTCGATAAAAAAGTCAAAAGAAAAGTGCAAGAATTTTGAAATATGAGAATTTAATTTGAGGATTTAAAAAATTCCAACGATTCCGAGATTAACTAATTTTAGTGTAGGTATAAGTATTCCCCTGAGATAATAAATAAATCCGATTTGACACAAATTCCAGTTGGCCTGTTACAAACATCATTACTTGCTTATCCCTACTTTTCTTTTATTTTTGAAGAAGCAAACACAGTCTTTTTATGCTGTAACATGGCTTATTAAATCTCATGGGAATATACACATTTAAAGAATTTTAAATATTTAAAAAAAGCCGCTTTTTCCGATCACCATCAGAAAATACAAAAAATATTCATGTCGTATTATCGACTCTAAATAAATCTAAACCAGTGCTGTATGTACTATGGGCAACAGCGTCGCTTAACCAGTTTGCAACAAAATTCATGTGCGCGCGTACGCCCCTGCACGAACTAAACGTATGTGACAGAGGGCGCGGCGTGCAAGCGATTTTAACCTTAGCAGTGGTTAAGCGACGCTGTTGCCCATGGTACAGTATATCCCTACGCCCTAGAATAATGAAATCTGGCAGGAAGAAGAGCTCAAATAAAGAAAAAAATTGCAAAAATGCAAATCATCATTAGAGTTACCTAAATCCGGTAAAAAGCATAAGAACCGAACCCTCGGCACGCGAGGGGTACAAACAAACATGCCGAAGATGCTTAGATGCCTCGCGGTCGCACTTAGGTCACCCTAGATGTCGCTGCTTTACATGGACACGCGACTAAACCGATGTGTCCGCACCGCCATCCATGTAAAACAGCGAGTATCGACATCGAGGTGCAACCGCAACCGCGAGCAGCTCCGGCATGTTCGTACCCTAAGACTCGCACTTCTCTTGGTTTTTATTAATAGTAAATAAATAATTAATTAACGCGATGTGTCCAGGTGCTGCTCATAGAAGCTGGTGGCAGCGAGCAGTTCTACATGGATATCCCCGTGCTGGCGACCCTTTTGCAGTTCACTGATGCCAACTGGAAGTACTTCACGGAACCCCAAGTGAGTCGACGTTATATTATACATAGCTCCCACCCGTCACGTCGCCCGCATGGAATTCCTCTTCAAGAGGAATTTTATATTCCTTCCTTAGCGGATATCTACGTCATAATTACTACGTTTTGACAAAATTTCAGCTGGATGCGTCCAGTGGTTTGATCTGTGCGATGATGAATCAGTCAGTTAGGACATCTTATTTTTTATAGGCACATCACAGATTTAGTAAAAAGTTGTTTTCCAATTATTGTGTCTTGGAAGCCCCTACGGAGCAATAACCTTTTATTATGCGGTATTCGCAGACTCACAACACAATTACTGGATTGATAGCTTGGACGAATCAACCACAGATAGATAAGAATTATATTAAGCTGCTCGTCATGATCGTTCTACTGAAAAAAAAAATTATGAATCGACAATAACTGTGATGGATGAGACGTTAGTAACAAAAAAACATATCCTCTTTTTACAAGTTTGCTTACAATGTGAAATCAATAATTGCGTGCGAATGCGAAACTGGCAAAGTTACACTCTCATTTTGTTAATATGTTAGTTGTTATCAGCATGATGATAAAAAACAAATCGTGATCTTATGGGAAATGTTCAAAAAATCTTGCACTACATTACAAAGTTGTATCATGTTATGCGTTACCGTCACCATAATATGACTCTTCTATCTTGCTTTTTCATCAAGCTCTTCAACCAGTTCAATTCATGAATGTGCCATTAGTTCCATTCTGTTATTATGTCCTATTTTTGCAAGAACTTTGTTAACTTCTATAATCGAATGCGCTCATGGCGGAACTTGACAGACTGATCGTACTCGATCACGTTTCTTAAGCAACGCTCGGTCCGGTCAGGTGTCGGATGGGTGACCGTTAAAGTGGCATTACAACTGAGGGCTTCCGTGCTTCAGAGGGCACGTTAAACCGTCGGCTGTTGTCATCTGATAACAGTCGTTAAGCCAAGTTAGAGGCCTTACAGGCGGTTTGATAAACTCTAACACCAGAGGTCATCATTCGATAAGAAGAAGACTTCTATAATAAATCTTTGTTACACCTGATTTAAAACTATAAATCGTATCGGTAGTAACAGCGAAATAAGATAACGCTACTATTCAATTACATAATAACATGAATTCATACTAATCGATTGCACCTGTTACACTATTTTAATCGATACATGACATCGTTATAGATCAACCCATATCTAACTATTATGAAAGGCTTTGCGTACGTGATTTTTGTATGAAATTTTTCATGGCAATGTTGACATACGTGACGTAGACCAGGCACCGGCATTGCTCGAATGACAATGAATGGAAATCGATCTATTTTCCTTTATACTTAGTATGATAAATATGATAATCCTCAAGGTATGGTGGGTCAACAGTATTAGGTACCTATCAGTGGCGAGGAGTGAAATTATGGTGGAGGTAACCGTTCTACAAAAATGTTCTGCATAGTGAATTGGTGAAGGTAAGCAGATGGCAGAGTGCCATGGAGAGAGATGCTCGGCATTTCCCTGCGTGATCGATGACAATATTTATATAAGTGGTATTTTTTTTAAATTTGCGACTTAGCATTCACAATGCATTTTTTATACAATACTAAATAATATACGTACTAGAAAAATTCGACTCGTTACAAAATTTCATGATGATCGGTTCAGTAGTTAAGACGTGAAGGCTTAACTACTGAACCTTAAAGAATATTGACAGAGTGTTTGCACAATGGAAAGATAACGCGTCGTAAACTTATTAAACTTTTTGCATATAAGGCAATAACACATTTTATATGGGCTTTTTTGGACCAGAACTCATAGAAAAATGTCCCATCTCTTTTTATTAAATTTACGATGCGCAACGACTGAGACCTTGATGTGATTTTTTTACATTAATGTAAATAAGAAAATATAGCAAACCACAAATAATAACATCCTAGAAAAAACACGTGTTATGATTATGACGTCACGAAAAACACGCTAGGACCATTAAATGTGCGTCATGAATTTAATATTGTTGCTCCATTGCGTTCCAATCTTGTGAACGTGTTTAAGCCAGTAAGGGAATTTCCTAGAAAATTTTAACGTAGATGACAAGAAAAATATTAAGTTTTTTTGCCGGTATAAATAAGTAGATGATGGTTAAAGGCATTTTGCCTTTTTTACCGACTTCAAAAGGAGGGAGGTACTCAATTCGACCCGTTTTTTATTACTCGATTACTCGAAGACGGCTGAACGGATTGAAATGATTCAAACGTTAACATTAGGTAAAAATTCAAGTTGGTCCCATTTTTTAAAATTTTGAAATCGGTTCAGTACTTTTCAAGTAATCTTGAAAAAAGTACGAAAATAGTATGATTTTGTGTGAACTACCTCGATGATCAGTCGTATAACTTCTTTGTTTATGAACTGAATAAGATAATTATTTTTTTGGTGGAAAAGGGATATCTTAAGTGTAGTTCTTTAACCGACTTAAAAAAAGAGGTTCTCAGTTTGACCCGCATGTATGTATGTTTCCGCGATTTACTCACGTTTGGCTGAGCCGATTTTTCTACCTAAATAATATACCTACACTACCTAATACAAAAGGTACCTACACTAAAAATAAAAAAAATAAAAAATTGTTTAAAAAAACATAAAACCGACTTCAAAAAACCTACCTCTAAAAAGCAAGAAATAATATTCGTAATAATAAAAACACGTCTATTGAAGTCGGGTGGGGCTTTTAGAATAAAAAAAAAGGAATTTGTACTCCAGCCCCACCCGACTTCAATAGACGTGTTTTTATTATTACGAATATTATTTCTTGCTTTTTAGAGGTAGGTTTTTTGAAGTCGGTTTTTTGTTTTTTTAAACAATTTTGCTTCTAAATATTGAATCTATGTATAGTCTGGTGGAGTCAAATAAAGCTCACCAAAACATTTTAAATTATATTTTATTTTGGACAAGGCGCACACAAAGATTTAAATCTTTGGGCGCACACAAAATTTGCTTTGTTATGACAACTGTCTAAACGTCAACGTCTTTTAAACTTAGATCGCTTTAAAAAAAAAACAGAATATCATCAAAAGCGCTTGTCACGGGCCATATTTGTGGCGTAAATAATAGTGGAAACATTGAATTCTACATCAAAATACACTTTAACGTACTGTGCAGTTCTCCAATAACTTTTTTTCAAGAAAGATAATTGTGTTAAACATAATGATGAAAAAACAACGAAAAACATCGAAAAAGTGCAGAAGTGAGGTTTTCCATACTCTTTACACGTAAAGAAAAAGACAGAGACAAATGATTTCGCATAACCGAGCCTTAATACATAAAAAATTATCAGCTTTGTATAGTTAAACAAAGCCTGAAATTTCTTATTCTGAACTGAAACCGACGTAAATATGACTAATGAAAGAACAAAGGGAATTCACGAACAAGTTTATTTTTTATTTTCAATTAATTTCTGTTCATCAGATTCAACATAATTAAAACAAATTGAAATATCGACCTTGAAGTCGGTACTTATCTGTTCAGTTTACCGGCCACATTGTATAGGCCGTAGGCGGTCCTATAAAGTTATAAAAAAGCCTATAAAAAGTTCATGAGAAAATGGAATTTGTGTTTTTCCCAGATCCGGTATACCGAGTGGAAAAGTACGCTGTTATTTCTTATCACTGTAAAAACAAAATACAAAACGAATGTTAATGATGATTAACACTATTGTCACAAACTTATTCAAAAACTTCTACAAAAATGAATATTTAGGTATAAGAAATGAAGGACATTGTTTTGTAATTTTTTTTTCTATGCATCAAAAGTAGGCCTAAATCATCACGGTGACTCAAATTCATCTGTCAAATGTTTCAGAAACCAGTATTTAAGACCGGTACCGTTAGGTTTTTAAAAATATTAAAGTTTTAATCTTTTGAAATAGTTTATGCGCTATTTACTAAGCCTAATACATGATTTTTTGGATATCAGGTGGATGCATAAGTAACAATTTAGGTAAGTGTCTTTTTAACAATATAGGACGAAAAGAAAATAAGATGAAAATTTTCTTTTCATGATGACTACAAAGTTGTAACGGATGTACCATGGGCAACAGC
Source organism: Agriphila geniculea (assembly GCA_943789525.1). Taxonomy (NCBI): domain Eukaryota; kingdom Metazoa; phylum Arthropoda; class Insecta; order Lepidoptera; family Crambidae; genus Agriphila; species Agriphila geniculea. The sequence continues at coordinate 10,364,272 of OX038889.1, forward strand.
GTCGCTTAACCACTGCTAAGTTTAAAATCGCTTGCACGCTGTGCCCGCTGTCACCTACGTTTAGTTCGTGCAGGGGCGATACGCGCGCACACGAATTTTGTTGCAAACTGGTTAAGCGACGCTGTTGCCCATAGTACATGAGCTTTTTGTGTCATCTCTGTCCACGGGAATACTGTTATTTTTGACTATTACCTAAAACATTGCCTAATTGCCTTAGTAGCTCCAAAAGAATATTACAATTGTTTTAATAAGAGTAATAAGTTGTTTTAGAATTTAGATCAATGGTATCTGTTGTACAAAATATTTTGTTCCGAATTCATCAATGGCCATTCCACCTTTTTTTTTCTTTCCGACACCCTGTAAAAGTCACAAAAGAACATTCAAGTTATCAGAGTTTGTGTCTTTGTTATTATTATGGGGTAACGAAACAATTCACAAATTGCGTCGTTTTTATCAATGAAATCTTATATTAGATGTGTGTTTGTAATGTTTTTAATGTACTGCCCCAAATCAGTTTTCATAGACAAAGATGATACAAACTAGGTTTGTACACTACTCAGGCTATCTTAAATACATACCATTGAGTTTTAACTTTAAATCAATTTTGTCAGTTTTGAGTTCAATTATTTATGTCCACCACAAATAATCGAATTTCTAAAGATGCATCTGCAAGATGTGACACAAAAGGACACTGTTATATGCAAATGTATTGACAGACAATATTTCATCAACTTTAGAATTTTGAAGTTTAGCCATCAAAAAAAGCTAGCGGTACCGGTCTATATTTTTAGAACATCATTACATAAATAACAAATCGTTTTGTTTCACTGATTATAAGTTTAACGAACTTTAGTAAAACAAGTTTTAAAGCTAATTTCTTGACCAGAACTGGTATTCGTTGAATGAAGGCCAGATTTACACTCAAAATTTATGATCTGGTTTTTTGCACCCAATGAATTGGTAGATTTATGAAAGTTCGTATAGGTCAGGACAGGAGTCAGGACGAATACTTACTAATCCTACTAATATTATAAATGTGAAAGTTTGTGGGTTTGAATGTTTGGATGTTTGTTCCTCAATCACGCAAAAACTACTGAACTGATAGTAGATAGCCTAGATTAAAACATAGGATACTTTTTATCCCGATATTTCCACGGGAACAGGAACCACGCGGGTGAAACCGCGGGCAGCTGCTAGTATTATATAAATACGAAAGTCCGTTTGTTTGTTTGTTACGCCTTCACATCTTAACTACTGAACCGATCATCATTAAATTTTGCATACACGTTCTTAGGGGTACAGAGAAGGACATAGGCTACCTCCAGAAAAGAGTACTGATCCCGAGGGATAGCAAAAAAAATGTTCCACGCAGCTAATACTCGCTCTGTAATATTTCCAGTCACCCCATTAAAAATATCCCATTTATTTAAAACAATATTATAAACAGTAGCCAAAGTTGTATTTCAAATGTAAAGATTTAATAAGTTCTACAAAGATTTGTTACTTATTTATTAATAATATGGTAATTAATAATATGCTATTTATAATAATAAAGTAATTAATTTGTATGCTGTTTGATACAGCAAAACATGAGCACCTTTGTTTTAAAGACCTGTAATAAAATGTTTTAGACAAATAAGGAATTTTATTATTTTATTTTATGCATTGTGCGATCAATAAAATGTTATAAATAAATAATGAGATGTATCACATTATTGTACAATCACGTACCAGTATTATTAAGAGCTATAAAAATGTAATTTCTATAAATAAGTACAACAAAGCCTGTTTTTACTTCGATTATGACTGTTTGCTCATAATTATTGGAGACAATTATCATTATCATACAAAATTGTCATGAATACAAAAACGCAGTACGCAGTGGGATTTACCCGCATTGTTATCCACGTCTTTTACAAAGAATAACTTTTCTTGAAGTAACTACAATACTTTTTTGGTTTGAAACAAAAAATATAATGTTATTTACTTTTAAAAGTAAAAACATTTTTATATTATTGCCACTGACCTGCCCCCCTAGCATGACCGACGAAACACGATATATATCGCGTGATATAACGTTTTATCGACATCTAACTGTCAAAATCAGTGTTTCTTTCAGGTACTAATCCAGGGGTGCACCGCCCCCCCGGAGCAGCCTTGGTGCCCCCCCGGAGAAAAATGTGTTGTGTGTATGTAGACGGGCTAACTAGTGTAGTGATCGACGGACGAGCTCCCCCGAACCTCTTAATTGCCCCCCCGGAGAATATTGTCTGAAAGAAACACTGGTCAAAATCCATTGTCTTTTGACAGTTCAACGTGACAAATCGCTATATCATATCGTGTTTCGGTGGTCATGCTAGGGGGCCTGCATATATTTACACTGGACAGGCTTAGGTCAAACTGTTTTTGTGCCTATTTGATTTCCGCCATTTTGGCGCTGTAGGACGTAGCGTGAGCATAGCGTGAGGGACATGGTACTAAAGTTTGAAGTCTGGAGAGACCATCACGGCAACCATTTTCATATTGTACGTCAAAATTAGTTCTTTAGACGCACGCTAGTGGCGTTTCAAATAGGAACAAAAACTTAGCTGTCAAATCATACAGACAGCCAGTCCAGTTAAATAAAAAAAAAAACATGTCAGTGATTATTGCTGTCTATGTGTGAGTCCAATGCACTTGCATAGATGGCGCTAACGACAGTGTCAGTTGTATTCGCCAAATACTACAAACATATTGCATTTAATGTGATAATTTTGCTTTGATAACACTGTTCATAGTGAAAAATTGTCGTTGACGGGACACGCTAAACTATTTGTGTAAAAGCTGAGATCCTGGGAAAACCCGTTATGTTTAAATTAGCGCCATCTATTGGCACAGGCCAACTGATTCGATGATCTATTTAATAATTAATATCGTAGTAAGTGTAAGTTTCATATCAATAGCGAGTCACGTATGTTGCGGATAGAATCAAAAATTTCCTCAAGGGAAGTTTGAAGTTTGCCCTTCACCGTACAGCCTTGGAAAATTAAAACTAAAGGAAGCTACTAGCATCCGCAAACCACACAAGGTTGTAGCCACTTGGATCTTCAGCTTCGATTAATCGTAAACTAGGAAAAACTGGTTTAAGTCCTATAAGAGCTTATAATTTATTATGAGTTTTATTTCCATTTTCCCCTTATTCAAACTTAAATTTAATTTAAAACTGGTTCCTGCTTATTCTAAACTCAAGCTCTGTATTGAATTCAAAATTGGTGTTATTTGGTTCGTACCGATCCAGGGGCTGTACCGGCTAACGCATCGAACTTCGGCAAGTCTACTAGGCTTCAAATTAAAACAGATAAATCGAGTCCCAATCAGACCAAAATGGCGAACCCCAATTTATGATGTCGCACGAACATCGATATCTTTTAAATAACATCGGCAAATAGTACAATACTAAATTCCATACTTTAATTTATCTGTTTTAAGTTTTAATGGCGACCGCGCACCGGACGACGCTCCGTGGGTAGGCGCCTGACAAGGTGGACCGACGTGAGGGTGAAGGTCGCGGGAAGCCACTGGATGCGGGCAGCGCAGGACCGATCGTCGTGGAGATCCTTGGGGGAGGCCTATACCCAGCAGTGGGTGTCGTGCGGCTGATATGATGATGATGATGATGATGAAGTTGAAGCTCGGCAGACCCGCCGAAGTTTGAAAAGTTAGCCGGTAGGGCCGCAGATACTGAAATGGATCTTGCCGTAAAATTGCGCGATTTTGTTCATCCGCTACAGTGGTAAAGAAATTGAATAATTACTTAAGAAGCATAGTTCCTACTCGTTTCAAGATATTTGACAGATTACTAATTTTTTTTTTAGATTTCATAGACTTTCTTCATCCACATTTCACTAATGCAATATCTCCACTGTTCTTAACAATATGGGTACATACTCACTCTGAAAGTTTTGTGTATCTGGCAACTCACAAATATTTGAAATAGAATGTTATGTTTTTTTAAACTTAAGAACTCATACATGAAATAAATACTAATAAAAATTAACCGGAAGTTGCGAGTTATTTGTTTTTATCACAATGCGTAGTTCGTCGCACGACGTATCAAAAATGAAATATACGCGAAAATATTTCAGGGTGACATTTTTTTATGATTTTGAAACTTCACTTTCACTGCTTCACTTCTATTTAAATGCTTTTAGAAAAGGAAGCGCCTCATTAATTTGAGTATCGTAAAGCATTGGTATGCAGAATGTAATCGTTTTCTTGTCTCTCCTATGATTAAATAGTACAGTAGCCCGTAGAACATTTAAATTACGAAAAAATGTAATCTCAAAAATAAAAAAAAATATCATTTTGGAGATATGCAAATATAGGTTACGGCGGGTTGCGATCTGTAAAACCTGGGTTAAAGTATCTATAATTTCCTAATAAATAACTATATCACAACGGCAAACGGTAACCTTTTTGGTGATTTAAATGTATTACGGGCTACTGTACTTAAATTGATGAAGGTCGGTATACAAATGCGATCACTGTGCAAAAGATGACTATTGAACACATAATTAATTGAAGAAAACCGGCACATTACCTATTGGAGGATTTAAAGATACTTGGGGATTGGTATGACATAAAATTACAAAAAATATACTTCAGCACCCAAACGTTAGGAAACTTTGTTGCCGCTGGATTCTTCATGAACTCACCATGGAAAAAGGCTCGTATTGATTGATATAAAAATTATGTTGTTAAAGTACGAACACGACTTCTCAAATGCTGTGTATATGGATGTTCGAAGTCGACAGTGAACCGACAAAATTAGACTGGCGAGAATCGTGGGCAAGGATTCGACTGCATTATTTTTCTCCCACATGGGTCCTATCTGAAATAACCTACTTGTGGAACAAAACCCAGTTAAGCTGATTAGATCACTACCATTTGGTACCAACTGTCGTTGAAAAAAGGTAAGGGAAAACAATCAAGAAGTGACATTTTTTTGTACGATGACAATTTTTCAGTGCATATCGCGATGAGGACAAAGTCATTTTCGGCTCTGAAAAGTTGGGAGTTCATGATCCATTAGTTAGACCATATATCTTGCGATTTCTTATTATCCTAGAAATTAAAGATACTATGAGATATTTCACATTTATTGGGCCAGCAGAAGCCGTGATAGCGTAAGAAAAACATGTCCTCAGACAAATGATGCTTATGTTAAAAATAATACTTTGAACTAATTAAAAACGTTGTATAATGTAATGAAGAATACTGTGACACGCAATAAATAATGTATAAGTTTATTTAGTTTACCTATATTTTGTTTTATACAGGGTAATTTTGAACTTACCATCCAAATTTTAAGGATGTGTCCAGTTCGTGAAACTAAACAACTTTCTCTAAGAAACGTGTCAAATTTCGCCAAAAAATTTTGGTCATCCCATACTAAATCGATCACGTGATCTCTTTGATTTGTATGGAAAGTCGATTTTTATTTTACATATTTGACCATGTGTTTCTTAGAGAAAGTTGTTCTGTTTCATGGACTGAACACATCCTCAAAATTTGGATGGTAAATACAAAATGACCTTGTATATGAGTTGCGCAAAACTTTCAGTGTCCCACGTATCACTGAATTAGACCAGGGTTGACAAAGATCTAGTATTCATTTACCATCAGAAGGTCGTTTGCTTATTGTCTAGACAAAAAAATCTATGCACGTAACACATTAGCTTACCTAAGACTTAACAGATTGACTAATACAACACTTATAATTCAAAGGATCGTTCGGAAGAACCACCTGGATTACGTAGGTCTTTGGCTTCAATGACCTTAAAGTCATTGTGTAGGTCGACATCAGCAATTTTTAATGTCCCCACTGCTGGGACACAGGTTTTTCTTATTGGTGGATAAGGATATCCATCAATAAGAAAGACCTGTGTCCCAGGCTCCCAGCAGTCAGGACCAACGGCTTAACGTGCCTTCCGAAGAACGGGGGAATTCGAGATAATGATTTTTTTAGTCATCCCATCCCATGACCGACCCTTGCGAAAGTTGCTTAACCTCCGCAATCGCAGGACCAGGCGCTAAACCACTGCGCCACCGAGCTCATCATTGTATTGTATAGGTACGTTCTACTATCATAAAATAGCGAAATTGAGTGTAAAACCCAGTTCCGACAAGACACTTCTCCGACAGGACGGAGGTCCGATAGCTCGAGCTTCGACAGGACAGATCTCCGACAAAACGTCGCTCCAACAGGATATATTTCCGTCAACATATACACTACTACTATTTGGGAAAAAAATCCATTATAAATATTTATTTTATGCAAAATACAAATAATAAAATCTTCGTGAAGTTTTTTGAAGTCAGTTTTCTTTTTTGGTATAAAGATTTTATTTTTTATCATATGTATTTTGCATAAACAAAATAAATATGTAAGTATTGTTTTTTTTTAAACAGTAATAGTGTATAATGTCGTCGATACTGTGTCCTGTCGGAGCTCAAGCTATCGGAGCTCTGTCCTGTCGGAGGAGTGTCTCGTCGGAACAAAGTTACACTAGTTATAAAGTTACAAAGTTACACTCAGCCAAATTACGGCACATTTGAGAAAAAAAATCGGTAGATAAAGGGTTTTTATAATAAACTTCATCATCGTCTTACTCAGTCAGGGGCCGTACCAGCTAACGAATCGATTATCGAAAAGTCTGTCGGGTTTCAAATTAAAACAGATATATCGAGCCCCAATTGGGCCAAAATGGCGAACCCCTATTCATGATGTCACACGAACATCGATATCTTCCAAATTACGTCTACAGAAAGTACAAGACGAAATTCCTTACTTTGATTTTTCTGTTTTAAGTTGAAACTCGGCAAACTTTTCGATAATCGATGCGTTAGCCGGTACGGCCCCAGGACGAATCAAATAACTACAATCGATTTTCACTAATTCTTTGTCAATGGTCAGCTGTTGTCTCTTAGTCGCCCAAGATTTATTTATCATTATTAATTAACATTACAGAAAGCGGGATGCAGGGGCATGAGATCTGGCCGCTGCGCGTGGCCGAGAGGGAAGGTCGTCGGTGGTTCTTCCGTACTGCATTCCATGATGCACACGAGAGGAAATCGCAGGGATTACGACAGATGGGCAGCTAACGGGAACCGAGGTAACATATTAAGAAAAATCCCGCATATTACGCAGGGGTCTTTACTTTGACCTCCTTATAAACTTATTTTTCATTGTATGAGTACAATAGGTTCTGTAGCAACATTCCACTAAGTATATGTTGTTTAGCCATGAAATAATATGTGAAAAAAAAAACTTTTTCAGGTTGGGACTACAAATCAATCCTCAAACATTTCAAGAGATCGGAAAATATGCAAATACCAGAACTAGCAAGAGACAGGCGTTTTCATTCTGTCAAAGGAGAAATGACACTTACATACCCAAACTGGAGAACGCCATTATCAGACGCATTTTTGAAAGCAGGATTAGAAACAGGTGGGAAAATCGTTGATTATAACGCGGAAAAACAAATAGGATACTCCATCATTCAGTTTACGATGAGCAATGGAACCAGAATGAGTGCCAGCAAAGCATTCTTGCACCCCATTAAACATCGCAAAAATCTTCATATAGCAAAGAACGCGATGGTGACAAGAATACTCATCGATCCACAGACCAGAAGAGCATATGGAGTAGAATTTCATAAAAATGACAAGAAATATGTCGTGCGAGCACAAAGAGAAGTCATCCTGTCCGCTGGCGCAATAAACTCCCCACAATTGCTAATGATCAGTGGAATAGGACCAAAAGAGCACTTATCAGAGAAGAACATTACAACGATTGTCAATTTACCAGTCGGATATAACTTGCAAGACCATTGGGCTTTGGGAGGACTCACTTTCGTGATCAACACAACTGATTCCATTAGATCTGAAAGAATAACAACATTTGGTAATATTATAGAGTATTTCAGTCATCACACAGGCCCCTTGTCAGCGCCTAGTGGCACTGAGGCTTTAGCCTTTTTCGATACAAAGAATCCCAAAGATGACGATGGTTACCCTGATCTTGAATTACTATTTGTGGGAGGTTCTTTAGTGTCTCAGCCTACTTACCAACAAGCTTTTGCAATCGACGAACACATATTCGACCAAGTATATGGACCCATCAAGGATAAGGATACTTGGATGGTGTTTCCTATGCTACTGCTGCCCGAGTCCAGAGGTAGAATACTATTGAAGAATAAAAACCCATATTCAAAGCCGATTATACACGCAAATTACTTTTCTGACGGCGGTCATGATCAAAAGGTGATATTGTACGGTATAAGAAAAGCTATAGAGCTTTCAAAGACGAAGGCTTTCCAGAAATATGGGAGTAAATTGCACGACATTCCTTTACCTAATTGTGCACATCATATTTTTGACTCTGATGATTACTGGTACTGTGCTATGAGAACTATAACGAACACGATCTATCATCACTGTTGTACGAATAAAATGGGGCCGAAAGACGACCCTGGGGCGGTAGTAGACCCTCGGTTGAGAGTTTATGGCGTGAGGGGGTTAAGAGTGGTGGATGCCAGCATAATGCCTCATGTGCCAGCTGCTCACACGAATGCACCAACTATGATGGTGGCTGAAAAAGCCGCAGACTTAATTAAGGAAGATTGGGGAGTTTAATCTACGAAGTTAGAGAGAGAATTGGTTGTTCCCAGTTTTTTTTATACTTACAACAATAATTATTATAATTTATTTACAAAAATTGGTACTTACAGTACTAGGCACGTATCTTGAAATTTTTTCGACAGAGTGGGGATAAGTTCGCGCATGTGCTCTTGTGAGCGACCAATAGCGCGCGCCCCTCTCCCGCCGCCCGCGCCCCTTACCGCTACGCATACCCAAAATACGCGTTTCGCACAATCCCCACCCGATTTCAAGTTATATGCCTCGTACTGTACTAGACTTATTTTTTAAGGTTATTGGCTTTTCTTTTTAATTCAAACTATCGTTTGATCGATAGGTCTCTTATTAAAAGGTCCAGTAACCAAACACATAATTTACATATTTAATTAAATCACAGTGTTAAGTTGTATTTTGAAAGATGAAATAAGAGTATCAGACACTATCTTACTTGAAGACAGATGTTTTTTTTTTACATTTTTATGTCATGTTGATATAAAAGGGGGGAAATTAAAAAGGGGTCGTCCGCAAATTACGTAAGTGACGTAATTTATTATGTGGATATTAAAGTATTAATATTCTCAATATTGTAAAGCAACAGAAAAAAATACTTTTAAGGCCGAATGCCAATAAATTCGTAGAAATAAAAATGATTCAGAAACATGTGTATTATTTTATTTTAATCACTTCTTAAATATAATATTTTGAAGGCCTATAGTAGAAACCGTATCAATTAAAGAGCATAAAAATGAATCAGTCTACTAAGTTAAAATAAGAATCCCGACTAATAGACATTTTAAGAATGCTACAAAGACATGCATGTTGCGTAGTATTTCTTTCGAGTATTGTATCGAATGTAAATGATATTTAGAAATACAGAGCCAAACGACTGACAACAATACAAGCATATTTTAAGTAGCATCCTACGCACAGTTGTAATATAAACTTATATTTTTTACACGCTTGACCATGAAGGCTACATACTATTTTATTATGGTATCAGCCCCCTAGACAAAGCGCTTTAGAAAGATTTAAGATGGCTTTGACGTTTTTTAATTTTTGGTTAGCGAATAAAAATTTTCGAGTAATGTCAACTTTTCAGAGGGTACAGACAGTCGAACCTTTTAAGGAGCACTTGAAAAACGATTTTTGTTTCAAGAAACCCCGATCATCATTAAACGATAACATTGAAAAACACTGGAATTTCAAATAATAGTAAATAACAAAAATAAATAAAAATCATCTTAGTAAATAAGAAATTAATTAGGCGCAGCGAGGCACTAAAGCAGCTCTTGTAAGTGTCAAGTGTCAACGTTTAAAGTTAAGTAATCGTTAATATACGCAATAAACCTGACGCAGAGAATGAAAAAAGAAAAACAATAAAAACTGAAGATGATCTGACGTAGGACATAAAAAATGTGTAAAGAAATGCTACCCTAAGACCGCATGAACTTGAGTATAATGTAAGGTCAATGTCACGCTTAATGTTGCATGTTGTTATAGTTGGCCACGAGCGAGATCACGCCACAGTATCTACAAGGGTTCGAGTCCTGCGCACGACGTGTCAGTGTGTGCTGTGCGTGCAATTTGTGATGTGCTAACTTTCAGGAAATATGGCCTTATTTGTAAGTTAATTGATGTTAAGCAAGCTTTCCCAAAAAACTATACTTCTTCTTTCAGTGAAAAATACGAAGACTACTGATAGTTTTAAAAGTCTCGAATGGATGGTAGGAAAATATAGACAATTCAAAAGCACTTAATATCCAAGTTCATTTGAATACATATTTTTTCATTTAATTTCATTTCAGTTGTTCAGGGAAACTTAAAGTTACTAAGTATACATAATTAGTGATCTCTGGGAGAAACCTGTTAAGTCCAATTTGGTATTTTTTTTGTTAAGTCCAGAAAAGTTATCTATTAAAAAACAAATCTATTGTATGACAGTTACCATGAAGTGACTTAAATTTTATGTTGAGTTTCATTGGCACTAACTACATACATGACAAGTAAACTTATCATTATGGTACAAAAACAGAAATCCTAACGAAAACCTTAACTATTTTTCCAAATTGGACTTAACAGTTATAATGCATCACATTTAATTATAATAGGAGCCAAATATTTATAATTAAGTATACATAAAAATACTTTAAAATTGATAAACACTCGTAGAAGATAATAAAAATAAAATATGTATTAATAAATACATTTTAAAAGTTATAAGTTATAACCATGTAAAATACGATACTATGAATATATTTCTACAATGAGATTCAAATAATGCAAATTCAGTCCCCGAAGAGGAAATGACAGACAGCTAAGAAACCTCAATACTTACTTATTCATTTACATTTCTAAATATATCTATTCAGATGATAATTTTGTTAGTTATTATTTACAAAATTTACAGGTAGGTAGGCAATAAAATATATGAATTGAAAGTTTCACTTACAAACTTAAATATAAAGTGACTATAATAGTTTTTTTGATCTAGGTGATCAACCTATACTTTGTAATAAGTTAGTGCAATTAAAAAAATCTCAGAGAGAGGAAAAAGTGTTGCCGGGTGTAGTTGAAATTCGACCATAGTAATATAATTATTATTGAAGAAGGTAAGAAATAAACTGCTTCCAATTTTTTTATAAGATTTAACTTCGGTAATAGCTATAAACAAAAAAAGGTTATCAAACATAGGAAAAAATAAGGGACTAAACGATTCAACTAACATTTTTGGCTTCAAATCGTCATTGATTCTGAAGATGCCATAAAACTATGAACTTTAAAAAGAAATGAATGGATTACTTGGCTCCAAAGCCATCCATATACCTATGCGTGAGGCGTGAGCCTGTCACTATCCACAGTAATAGTGATGTGAGGATCAATAACACCTTCAAAACAACGGTAGACAATATTTTAGTTTGATGCACTGACGTATTTAGTGTAGGAAATGAAGCGATCTTTTGTATGGAGATTGGAGACCCCAACATTAAATCCTCAGTCGATGAAACTGTGCAGGGATGTAATATAGTATGAACCAAAACCTATGTACAAATATAAAAAAAACGATTTGGATAATTTAAAAAATATGTTTCATTTATGATACTTTATAATACTGTAAAGAATCGTCTACTGAGGGTTGTAATGTGGGGGTCCACTACCTTCCTTTCCTACACTATACAGGATGGATTTTTGAGACGGTACATTAAGGGCAGGTACCTTAAACGTTATAGTTACAGGAAAACGTTCCTAGGAGACCAACCATTACTTTTTAAGATATTCTGAACTGCATTCACAGATTTTGGAAGAAAGTTACCGTTAGCAAAAAATATGCTAAAATACAAAAAATATATGCTAATCGATCCTATTTCGTGTCGAAATCAAAAGACTCTACAGGACCATTTAACTAGAAACGACAGAAATTGTCAAAAACTTTTCCCATGCATTTTGTGCTGAAAAACGATGAATCAACTCGAAATATTTTTTATTGCCAAATGATCCTATTTCTTACTGTAATCAAAATGCTCTTTAAGGTCAACTGAAATTTGAGTACAGAAACTACAGTAAGTAAAAACACCGGCTTCACACGCAGGCACAATCTTCTACAACATAAGATCTAAAAAAATCTGTTTCTTTACTCAAACATCAGTTAGCCTTAAAGAGTATTTTGATCACAGTAATAAATAGGATCGATTGGCAATAAAAAATATTTCGAGTTGATTTATCGTTTTTCAGTACAAAATGTATCGGAAAAGTTTTTGGCGATTTCTGTCGTTTCTAGTACTCATACCTTAAATGGTCCCATAGAGTATTTTGATCCTCACACGAAGGTATTTTGTATTTAGATTTGCATAATTTTTTTTTTGTAATTTAGCATTTATTTTGCTAACGGTAATTTTTTTCCAAAATCTGTGAATGCAGTTCAGAATATCCTAAAAAGTTTTGGATTAACTCCAAGGAATGTTTTCCTGTAACTATGACGGTTAAGGTACCTGCCCTTAATGTAACGTCTCAAAAATCCATCCTGTATAATGTACAAACGCTAGTAAAATAGTTAAGTGGCTTGATGCAAAAAAATAACTAAGGTTATGTTTCACAATCAAAAAGTAAATTCTGAATATAAATTCAGTATAAGTTATAAAACTTAACCGACACGAGAGTTGACATATTTTTCATAATCATAACTGTTAAGCCATCTTTCAAAATTAGCAAAATGACAGATAGCCGCCTATGATTTTATACGACTCAAATCAGAGGTTATTCGGCGGTCGTGAAACAGGCTCAAAATGTTCCAAACTTAAGTCATACTAAAAGTTTAAGTTCAAAGTATGAACAATTCTCAGTCAATTAGACCCATTCAGATCACAAGCGGAACCAGTTAAAACCTGATTGTATGCCTTGATAAATATATTAAAACTTACTTATAGAGAAAGATAAATAAAAGTTTTCATGAAACTGATATCAGATAAACGCTACGAAATACAACATTGTTTTTGTACACCTCCGTATAAAAACAACCACTTTCAACTTTAACCTACAATTACTTATCACATCATCTGAAATAATAATGATAGTCGAAAGTATGAAAAAAGTATTGAAAGGAAGACGATTTCTTACACTTCTTGCAAAACATTTGCATTTTGCACATTCTCATTCTTAAAACAGAATTTATATTCGACAATTACAATACCTATTTTTTTAGCTAGCACCATGTTACAAACGAATTAGAAAAACCATCTACTACAGGGACAAACAAACATAAGTAGTGAAAGAATTAATTTCGTAAATATCGATAACCAATGCGGTTAAAAAACAAATAAATTAAAAAAATATTAAAAACACGACTGCCCTGCCAAAAACGAACTAAAAAGTTAAACAACCAAGTGTCATTGCAGTCGGGGGCCCTCTTTGATCAAAAATTGTTCCATTATAAGGTCCCCCGACTGCAATGACACTTGGTCGTTTAACTTTTTAGTTCGTTTTGGCAGGGCAGTCGTGTTTTTAATATTTTTTTAATTTATTTGTTTTTATTTCACACATTTTAGTGACATATTATATAGTTTTGGAATGTGTTCATTAAGGCGTTTCATTTTATGCCCATATTGTAATAATAAAAGATTTTTTTTTTCACATTTGAAAATGGCGTCGTACAGTCGCCAAATTGATTTTTTATAAAAAAAAAATATAGCAAGTGTCACTCGGGATGCTGTAAGTATTCTAACGATACCCCATTTATCCAAATCAGTTCAGGCATTCAGAAGTTATGGTGGAATAAAGAAACTCACATACCCACAAACAACCCACAATACACTCTTTTTGCTTTGGGCAGTCGTGTAAAAACATATTTTTTACTCCCTATGGATATGCGCACTTTTATTTTTTACCTTCAGAATTTAATAAATTCGATAAAGTTTTAAAAGTAATAATAATATTATTTCTGCACTTTTAAAACTCTATTTTAATTATGGAGTAAATAAAATTAACAACGGGAACTCTAAAATACCGAATAGGCTCTACTCTACTACCCTACTTCTACCATAGACTTTTTTTAAAGCACAACCGGGAGTGTTTGGCCTTTACCTCAACTAAGGCCGAAGATGGAAGCGCACTAAACCCGGAATTTTCATCACGGAGGAACTGGCTATCTTACCACTAACTGCTGGAACAAAACGATTTTTAAATTTTTGTTATGGCGTCAGACTTAGGTAAGATGGTGGTAGCTAGCCTGGCGGACTTGAAATAAGCCCTACCACCAACCAAACCAAGTACAAATTGTACCCCCCCTGGGAATCGAACCCGGGACCCCGTCTTACACAGGTGAGCGAACCAATAGACCACAGAGGCGATGACGAAGTTTGATAAGACTATCTCTACTCTAATAGATAATATTATGTGACTGTAGCACCTGCGGGTCTATCGCCTAAAAACACTGAAGTTCAGGTAAGCTTTAATTTGACAGATGGATGTGATACTTGCTATTTCTTTTGGTAGAAATAAAACTTACCAAAGAAAAGAAAAGTAGCAATGTAACACATACATCTACAAATCATCCTTGAACTTTTGGTTTTGGCCGATAACACCGCAGATAATTTCAATCGCGGCACAAAAAAACTCTTGTTCAGCTGAAAATTTTAAAGTCAATAAGAATTTGGCCAACTATTTCAACAAATTCTATATTAAACTAATTTTTTGCCATTGGTCTTTAATAATCTTACAAGATTTACAAGGCAATTTACATATTGCTGTCTGCGACTCCAAGCGATTATTTATTTCTTTCATTCATAAAAAACATATTTTTTATTTCTACTTTACCGTTGCGCGACTACATTGATTGCTTGTCATCATCGGGGGCCGTACCGGCTGACGCATCGAATTTCGGAAAGTCTGCTGGGATTCAAATTAAAACAGATAAATCGAGCCGTCCTGCCAAAATGGCGAATTCAGGATGTAACACGAACATCGATGTCTTCCAAATAACTTCGGCAAATAGTACAATACGAAATTCTTTACTTCGATTTATCTGTTTCGAACTTTGGTGGGCCTGCCGAGCATCAAGCTCGGCAGGCCCACCAAAGTTCGAAAAGTTAGCCGGTAGGGCCCTACTAAAACTGCTCCTAGGTAGATTTAGCAATATAGAGGAGCATCAAGTTTTGCTTTTTATCCCGTTAGGTTTCTTATAGCAATAGTCTTCGTATCCTATGTAGTTTATCGGTTGTTTAACTAAAAAACGTACAACGATTTTACTAGATTTATAAAATTTTACTAGAATAGAAAATGTGACAGCATTTCTTAGCAATATCAGTTACTTAGCAATTACAACCGTTCCGAAGAAATATTTTGATGACATTATTTTAGTGAAATGGATCACTTAAGGTTCCATTTATGTTCCATATCAACTGACTCAAATTCAGTACCCTCTCGTTGGCAAACTTCCCGTTTCTTTCAAATCGGGTTTTTAAAATGACGTCAAGACATTCACATTCTTTTCAATAGTTAATCTTCCTTTATGGAGTACATTAAAATTGGAATCGCAAAGGGATTTATGAATCATACTTTATGCATCTGAATATATTATTTACTGCGAGTGTATGAAACGCAGTGTATTTTATAATAACTGTGAAAAACAAAGTTATTTTTGCAAACGAAAAACGAAAAACTTAAATATGGTATGGTATAAGGTAACTACGGAACCCTATGGCGCGTGGCCCGACACGCACTTGGCCGGTTTTTGGTTAACTTTTTAGTTCGTTTTTGGCAGGGTAGTCATGTTTTTAATATTTTTTAAATTTATTTATTTTTATTTCATACATTTTAGTGACATATTATATAGTTTTGGAATGTGCTCATCAAGGCCTTTCATTAAATACCCATATTGTAATAATAGAAGAAAAAAAACACATTTGAAAATGGCGTCGTACAGTCGCCATATTGATTTTTTCTAAAATGAAATAGCCAGTGTCACTCGGGATGCTGTAAGGATTCTAACGATACCCCTTTTATCCAAATCAGTTCAGACATTTATAAGTTATGGTGGAATAAAGAAACTCACATACCCACATACATGAACCCTGAACACATATACACTCTTTTTGCTTTGGGCAGTCGTGTAAAAAATCATTATAATCGGCTGCACAACGCAAGCCATGTTCCAATGTTGCCAAAATTCCCAGACTTGGCAGAACGGTTGGAATTCGTTTAGACCGTTTTCTTGGGAAAATATTGTGCCCATATTCTATTCTATCCCACGGAGATGAAGGTATGTAGGTACCATCTCCATCTCCGGCATATAAAAAAATAAAAAAAAGGTACCATCTCCAAATCATTTTAGTCTCGTCTTTACGACATGTCCTACCCCTGTGTGAAAAGTTCGTCATTACAGCGTTATATATATTAATGGGTGACTGGAAATAATTAAAGGCGACTGTTAATGGGATGCTTAAATACTAAACCTGGCAGCGGTGTAGTTTTTGGGCGACAAACTCTGTCGCCCAAACGTAAAACACAAAAAATTAATAAAAAAATAAATATCTTTTTTTACAACAGGGACTGAAAAAGGGTCTGAAAAATTTGAAGTGGGTTCTACTAGGGCATGTGGAATATCATATGATAGAACGCCGTTTGCACCTTGTTAATCATTTTTTCTTTTTGTTTTAGGCCACATAGTTTTCAACTTATGATGAAAAATATAAAAAACATTACCGTCCCCCCCCCCTTATCTCCGAAGTTTGCAAAGAGAAAAAATTGTTTAAAAAAACAAAAAACCGACTTCAAAAAACCTACCTCTGAAAAGCAAGAAATAATATTCGTAATAATAAAACACGTCTATTGAAGTCGGGTGGGGCTGGAGTACAAATCCCTTTTTAGGGTTCCGTACCAAAATGGTAAAAAAGGAACCCTTATGGTGTGACCCAGTCTGTCTGTCTGTCTGTCTGTCACAGCTGGATATCTCGAGAACTACTAATGGTATCAACTTAAAATTTGGAATAGTTTAAGATGACATTTGCCCAACTATTTTGCAAATAAGAAAGAAATAAAAAAATTAATATTTTTTTTACAACAGGGACTGAAAGGGGGTCTTAAAAATTTAAAGTGAGGTGACTAGGGCATGTGGGGTATCATATGAAAGAGCGCTGTTTGCACATTTTAAAACATTTTTTTCTTCTTTCTTAGGCCGCATAGTTTTCGACTTATGATGAAAAATGTAAAAAAAATACCGTTCCCCCCCCCTTATCTCCGAAGTTTGCAAACAGAAAAATCTGAAATAATTCTATGTGATAGTAGTTTATGTAAAGATTACAGGAAAAATAAAACGATGTCTCAATATATTACACTTTTTTAGAAATTCAAAAAACAAACAATTTTTTTTTTAGTTTTACTACCAGTCAACAGATGGCGCTGTCCTAAGCATGCTAACCTAAGAAAAAATATAGTTCCACTATCGGTCAAGAGATGGCGCAACCTAACACTACAATAATGAATTGGTGGCTGGTTCTTATATATAATTACCTACTATTTGCCGTACGAATAAACGAAGAGTAAGTTCCTACTTAGTAATATAAACAGTTTGCAATGTGGAGTGGCTGAAACGTTTTTCAGTCACCATAAGCAGCTGTGGTTAAGATTTGTAAATTAACTGTCCGCCTGTTCGCCTTTCCACCTGTCTGCCGTTTATCCTACTTTTTTAAAGACTGTACTAAAGTAACATATCCAAATATATTTATGATTGTACGGAACCCTCGGTGCGCGAGTCCGACTCGCTCTTGACCGGTTTTTTTATTCTAAAAGCCCCACCCGACTTCAATAGACGTGTTTTATTATTACGAATATTATTTCTTGCTTTTTAGAGGTAGGTTTTTTGAAGTCGGTTTTTTGATTTTTTTAAACAATTTTTTATTTTTTTATTTTTAGTGTAGGTACCTTTTGAATTAGGTAGTGTAGGTATATTATTTAAGTAGAAATTAAAATCGGCTCAGCCAAACGTGAGTTAATCGCGGAGAAACATACATACATGCGGGTCAAACTGAGAACCTCCTTTTTTAGGTCGGTTAAAGAACTACACTTAAGATATCCCTTTTCCAACAAAAAAATAATTATCTTATTCAGTTCATAAACAAAGAAGTTATACGACTGATCATCGAGGTAGTTCACACAAAATCATACTATTTTCTTGCTTTTTTCAAGATTACTTGAAAAGTACTGAACCGATTTCAAAATTTTAAAAAATGGGACCAACTTGGAAGTTTACCTAATGTAATAACGTTTGAATCATTTCAATCGGTCCAGCCGTCTTCGAGAAATCGGTGTACATACAAAAAACAAAAAAAAACAAAAAAAAACGGGTCGAATTGAGTACCTCCCTCCTTTTGAAGTCGGTAAAAATACGTAAAATGGGCAGCTTCATGTGGGAGACAAATAAGTAATTTAAGTTAGCAGTGAAAATTCTAAATGCGTGACAAAAATACTGAGTGGGCAACTATTATACCAAGTAGGTAACTATATAACTTATTTAAGCTGCCTAACATGGTATTTTTGTCATCTCGATTAGGATAATAGTCACCTTTTTTAAATAAAATATATGCCAAATTTTAAATGGTTTGTGTGCCCTAAGGTTGTCGCCCAAATAGTAATTTGGTCGACCGTTCTGAATAACTAGTTACTCAATTTGTATTTTAAAGTCATCCATTTTCAACATTTGTAGTCGCCCTCAGTCCGTCGCCCATTTAGTATTTCAGTACTATATTCAGTATTTTTGATACCTAAAACGGGAATTTATTGTTACCCGATTAAATACTACCCAATTATAATTAGGTACCTACAGATGCCGGCATATAAATTGGCAAGAGAAAGATGAGACAAAAGATGCGCAGTAGCCACAAACACTAAGTTTATGGCTACTGCGCATCTTTTGTCTCATCTTTCTCTTGCCAATTTATATGCCAAGCAGTATACCATTTATTAACATCCAAATTCTTAGATTTGCAAAAACGCTAATCTGTCGAAACGGAAACAAAAGTAGGTACTTAAGTACCAATCCTAACTTTAGACTCAGAATACTTAATACTACCTTTAGATCCGTAAACAGTAAGGAAGAGGACAACTCTGTGCCATTTTACACACACACAATAGGTAAGGTCTCTGCCAACAACATACGCATATAAAACAAGGCTTATGTACATGTGACGGCACATCAGACGTCACATGTAGACCTTGAGACCGCCTTTATGCCCTACGTAATAAAAGTTGCTTTCGAACTACAACTGTGTATCACATCACGTAAATTCACGTCAGACGACCGATTGATCTTGATCCGTTTTCATACTGTTTGTTTTGTGCGTGACATGATTATATTACGAGTAATTAACTATTATCATTGCATTAGCCTGAGGAAATCTATTTATAACGCTGTTTGCTTGTTAAGTTTGCTTTTATAGAAAATGTATTTTTTTTCTTCCCATCCTGTGAATACAATAACAATTCCACTTCAACTTCCATTTGACACTTCGACCGTGCTTTAATTGAGTGAAAGATTTGAGTACCTACCAATCGCAATTAGTTCACTCAATTACCGCACAATATTGACTCAATTAGCGCTGGTCACGCAAATCAAGAGTCCGAAACAATGCACAGCTATCGAAAAAAAATAACGCGCGTAAAAACATTCGATAGTGTAATTTTGTGTGTGAAATTTGTACTGCGCCATCAACCGTCGAAAAGCGAAATGAAATTTTCCATTGATAATTACTTTAACGAATATTTTTACGCTCGTTTATTTTCTCGATAGTTGTTCGTGCTACGGGTACTAACTAAAAGGATCGGACAAAAGCATTATACGGTACTGCATCCTCATCATTATTATAATTAAAACCATCATCATATTCTAAATAATAATCATCATTGTTTATCAATCATAAATCGATACTTTTTGACAAGATAAGATAAATGCCAATTAATAATAGTTACGGTAGAGCACGTGTGTAAGGTGTTATGTACAATTTTCAAAAACAACAGTCTAAAGTTTGATTATAACCGGATTTTTAACGATTAAAAATATATATGCCTAGCAGTTTTTCCTAAACATAAAAAAGGTTAAGTATATCTCATTAGTTACATTAGTTATAATAACACGGATCCAATAGTAGAATTTGATTGGAATATTTTTTTATTAAATAGTTATATTTGCTACGTTTTTACAACTTTGACCACTTTTGTTGGTGTTGGGTTTGCCACAATCAGCCACAATTGACCTTTTTTATACTATTATTATTTACTTATATATTTTTAGTTATAAAATTTTTTGACCTATCACTTTGACTGAATCTCACATCGGAAATGAATAATATTTTTCATTCATCTTGAGGTTGAGTTGATTCAATGCTGCCTTCCTCGTGTACGTCACGTGATAGGTTAGAAATTTCAGTCGATCGCGAAGCGCGTGGTTATTTTTTTTAACAGACTTTTCTGAAGTCTGTTAAAATCTTTGGTTCACAGAGAGATAGTTAATTTAGATAAAGTGCCGGCCAAAAAACAAAAGTGCTTTAATCTTAGATTTTATTATGGCACCGAAGCTGTAGCACCGTTTCACATTTGTGTCAAAATGTATGAAAAGACAGACTTTTTGAACTCAATTAAAATCAAGAACAGCTTGGGTGCCATAATAAGAAATGCTTAGGCGGACAAAATCTATCAAAATTTGCTTTTTGGACGACTTTTTTTTTACATATGTGCCAAAATGTATGAAAAGACAGACTTTTTGAACTTATTTAAAATCAAGTATAGCGTAGCACCGCTAGGCGTGGCAGCTTCGGTGCCATAATAAGAAATGCTAAGGTGGACAAAATCTATCAGAATAAAGCACTTTTGCTTTTTGGCCGGCACTTTCACATTTGGACCAAAATGGAATAACACATTTTATAGGTACCTAATTAAGTCCGACTTTTGACCGATCAAAGTACTTGTTGTATGGTCTGTGCCGATCAAATCAGGGTTTGACCTAATTTAAGACAAACCCCGATTTGATTGTATTGAGTTTCGGCGCTTGATTGTCCAAGTTGGTCTCTCCTAGGTTTGGCCATAAATTAGTGAGTCAAAGGCCGAAACACGCTTTTGTTTTGGAGTCCAATTTGGACTTTGACTAAGGCTTCTTATCAAACCTGAGGGGAGCTTCGGCATTTGCCTATAACATATACAGGGTCACTGGAAATATGACGTATTCCTGTTAAGAGGTTATAGATAAGGTCAAAACAAATATTTTTTGTCATATAACTTTTTCTCAAAAAATAAATAGTTTTTGAGTTAATTGAAATTAAGTATTTTTTTACCAAAAGTACGTTTTCAGACACAAAAATTTAAAATAAAAGATAACTACTTATTCGATTCCGGATTTTTTATTATTTTGGGATAGAAACAATCTGAGTGTTGATAATGAATTAAAAAAAATTCATAAAATGCAGGTGTTTATAAAAAAATCAATCCTTAAATGCATTTCATTTTTATTATTTCTTCCGATTTTTTAGAAATAGCTTCAAATATCTTTAAAAAAATCCTAGTAACTAAGCGTGCATAATATTTTAAAAACATCACCATCTATTCAGCTTTCAGTTGAGGTATAAAACTTAATAATACCTTAAATAAAAAATGAGAAATTAAGACTTAACTAAATAGCAGTCCCATTTCATGTAGCAAAAATTTCCTACTTCAAGCACTTCGGAGGTGGCCGTATTATCCTACTTATTCCATAAATGTGAAAGTTTTCTCGTTTGGATGATTGTTAATCAATCACGTAAAACAGCTGAACGGATTTGGATGAAATTTGGCACATAGATAGTTTATAAGCCGGATTAAAACATAGGAGGATACTGTTATCTTGGTTAAAGGTTCCCTAGGGATTTTCTCAAATGTAAATGCGAATAAAGTCGCGGGCGGAAGCTAGTTTGCCATAAATGATCGTGCTTACTAAACATACTTTCGTCCGAGTGAGTTTGAAACAGGATTATTTTCCGCCGATGAGTAAAAATTTTATACAGACAGCATCAAAAATAACCATGCATATCAGTCATTTTCAATGCCCCGCTGCTGGGGAGCTGGCCTTCCACGTGGGCCCAATGTGGATTGGTCAGTGTTAACGACTGTAAATGCAGCCAGAACCAAGGGCTCAATGTAAGGTACATTGACACCGACCAATCCACATTGGGCCCACGTGGTGGGTTATGGCCCACCCGCTCTATCCTAAAAGGAAAGGAAGGCCTGTTCCCCAGCAGTGGGCCATTAAAAATGGCTGATATGCATGGTTATTTTTGATTATGTCTGTATAAAATTTTTACTCATCGGCGGAAAATAATCCTGTTTCAAACTCACTCGGACGAAAGTATGTTTAGTAAGCACGATCATTTATGGCAAACTAGCTTCCGCCCGCGACTTTATTCGCATTTACATTTGAGAAAATCCCTAGGGAACCTTTGACCAAGATAATAGTATCCTCCTATGTTTTAATCCGGCTTATAAATTATCTGTGTGCCAAATTTCATCCAAATTCGTTCAGCCGTTTTGCGTGATTGATTAACAATCATCCAAACAAGAAAACTTTCACATTTATGGAATAAGTAGGATAATACGGCCACCTCCGAAGTGCTTGAAGTAGGAAATTTTTGCTACATGAAATGGGACTGCTATTTAGTTAAGTCTTAATTTCTCATTTTTTATTTAAGCTTTTATTAAGTTTTAAACCTCAACTGAAAGCTGAATAAATGGTGATGTTTTAAAAATATTATGCACGCTTAGTGACTAGGATTTTTTGAAAGATATTTGAAGCTATTTCTAAAAAATCGGAAAATAAAAAATAAAAAAATGCTTTTAAGGATTGATTTTTTTATAAACACCTGTATTTTATAAAATTATTTTTATTTATTATCAACACTCAGATTCTTTTATATCCAAAAATAAAAAAAAATCCGGAATCGAATAAGTAGTTATCTTTTATTTTAAATTTTTGTGTCTGAAAACATACTTTTGGTAAAAAAATACTTAATTTCAATTAACTCAAAAACTATTTATTTTTTGAGAAAAAGTTATATGACAAAAAATATTTGTTTTGACCTCATCTATAACCCCTTAGCAGGAATACGTCATATTTCCAGTGACCCTGTATAATGTCTTTGGTCTTGGACAAGCGATAATTTAAGTTTGAGAGCTTTGTTTGCTAAGATAATTTTAATCACCATGACTACTTCTACAAATATGAAAAATAATGAAACAATGAGTAGTAAGATATTTTGAACACCTTGTCTGCTAACAACAATATGATGATGCGAACTGCGTATATCAAATTGCTATTATGTTTTTTAGATCATTTTGACTACTCTAGACGCTCATATCAATTTGTACAAACCAAAGACATTGTACAATATTCACTTGACAAATGTTTATATTCCTCTCCTCTTATTTTTCCGTCGAAAAGAAAGGTACAATGTGGTACAATGTCCAAATTATGTATCCAATTATAAAAATATAACAGTCCTTTTCGCGAATATGGGACGTAGTTGAAGGTTTATTCAATTATTTATATCTTTATTTTAATCTGTTTCGTGATAGTAATAAAATAATGACGGAATACCTACTGTCGAACAAACATAAAAAAACAACCGAATTGATAACCTCCTCCTCGTTTTTTAAAAGTCGGTTAAAAATAAAGTTATCCAATTCCAGACGATGATACTGTATATGGGTAATAATTATTGTCTAATGCGTTTGCTAATGAAAATCAGCGACACATTTCAATGGTAATTTAAATTACCATTGCTCAAATTCCTAATGCTCAAATTATTCAAAACTCAAAGGACGAGGGACCAATCTTTAAAGCCCACCGGTAACGATCAATTGCGATTGTCAATTTTTCCGCAATTGACGCCCATTGACGGAAAAACGATCGTTTACGCGTGCAAGCGATTGTCAATTGCTCCAACAATGGAATTGACGGAAAAAATGACAATCGCAATTGATCGTTACCGGCGGGCTTAAAATGTCGAGACTTGACAATCTAAGAAGAAAAAAATATCTAAAGAACTATCAATGTTTGTATTTTCCATAAAACAAATAATTGATGTAAAAGCAACTATTAATATTCTGTGGTAACAGAGCTATACATGGCATCAGTAAAATATATAAAAAGTAAATTAATGAACAGGGACTCAACCATTACATTAGATTTGAAAAAGCACAAATCCTTGCCAAAGTAGTAACAGATAAGATGTTGGAAAGTACAGTCAGCAGCGCGTCAGGTCAGGATATACAAAACTGTCAAAAATCTGCAATTTATTTTGAATCTTAATGCATTTAAATTTAAAATTGATTGAATATGATTACGTATTTTGTTGAAGCCTAGCATACTTACCTTTGTACCACCAGCTTGGTACCCATAACCCATCAATTAAAGTCCCATCCTAAATCACACACTGCAGGATCTAAAGATACAGTTAGTTTGGTAGATTAGATAGGGATGAAAAGGGAGGTCGACAAACCTATCTGAGTTTCCTTCCGCCAGTTCTTTCTCAGAGAGGCGTCCTAAATGTGAATTGGTAATTCAATAGCTTAGTCTTAGTCAGTTGATATGCCAACGTTTGATCTCATACGACACCCGAGCTCAACCCGAACTCAACTCAAACTCAACCGCAGCCTACTCCTTGAAACGCATCGCAAGTTTTATGAGTCGCAGAAGCCATTTTATTTGATCACTAGTAGGTACCTCAATAAAACTCATACGTACGAGACATGTTACAGACAATTAACTTACTTACATGTAAACATAATTAAATAGACTGCGAATTATACCTTTGATTGACTTCAGAGAATCAGTATTACTTTAATAACTATTCATTTTCATTTTATGTGTTAATAATTTATATTGTTGTTGACACGTTGTTGATATAAAAGCCTTGTCGTGATTAAGATTATTGGATCACTATTTATTCACTATTATACTTAATTGTTGTACATAACCGCTTTGATGGATTCGTATAGTTAAGATTTAAAAATATAATATATTTAAAATTATTGTATTTGTCAGTTTTTGACTACTAATAAGTTTCATAGAACAGGCCAGCAATATTTGATTGCTGGCCTGTTCTATGTTAGGGATGTTTTAAAACTTACTAATTTTATTAGCAAACACTTTGCATTTTTAATAGCACCATTATTGTTACACCTACCTTTGCACAAGTATGTTACCTAATTTTGATACAAATATCTGCTTGATAAGAAAAGATATCCGACAAAATTTGCGCAACATAAATATATTATATAATAGCTGATTTTATTATGGGCGCGAACAATAGAAAATGTTGCCAGTCGTCGACACAACATGTAAGTAAAATTTTGATATTTTTTTAGTCTTGAATAGTCTAGAAAATTTAAATACTTTTCGCATCCGCATTCCGTCTTTTTATGTGCGATTAAATCTAAATCTTGAACTGTATGTTCCTAACATAGGTACAGCATTGCTTTTTAAATTTCAGTTCTATTACCTAGCTAGGTCTAGCTCATACAACGTGTTAATGAATGAACCCAAAATGGGAAAACCGTTTCTTCGGACCATCAAACTGAACAACTTTTACTATGGGACCGGCTCTGAAATAGCGAAAATCATTTGAGGACCAAATCAGCTGTTTCAAACATTTTGATATTTTCGTTATTAATTTTTGTATGAAACGACTAATATTTATTCGCCATTTCAGAGTTGGTCTCATGCATAGTAAAAGTTGTTAAGTTTCTGGGTTCATTCATTAATGTTGTAGATAGAAGAGTATTGTATGAACATGTTGAATCAGAGGATGTATTGAACCCCTTAAAATATATATTTCTTCAAATAAATTTAAAACAGGGTCGGTAAATCGTTCGTTATTTGATCAGTGTTTTTAAAAATAATAGAAATAGATTTGAGGAGTTGCATTATAATAACGTCCGTTTGTAAAAATTCGTTAATGTTTCCTAGAAAACCACATATTTATAAAATAATGTGACCTGGTTCAAACTTTGTCGTGGATATTGGTCACTTAATGCTATCGGCATCATTAGATCTTTATTATAGAGACTTATCGAAACCACAGCCCTCGACACTTAATTACATATTTAATAATTGTATACTTTGAATAGATAATGGTATAGGATAACAACGTCAAGAGATATTATAATTAGAGATTTCTTGTCACGGAAGGAAGGAGTCAAGGATTCTGTGAGGCATAGAGCAGACTATAATAATCTTACGTAATTTATACTAAAGTTTGGATGTAATCTCTCAAACTATTCATTCTATTTCACTTTTATCATTAAAAAACTACACAATAATTGCTACCCTAGAATGACCACCGAAACAAGATATGATGATAGCGATTAATCGACACCAAATTGTCAAACTCCATTGACTTTGATAATTTTGTCGCTCGCTATAACTTTTTTTCTGCTATATTTTTTTATCACCAAGAAGGGAATTCATACAGAAGAACTCACAAATTCAAGTTATTTTAATATTTCAATGTAAAAATATAATAATGACAACAGCAATTTTTGATATCAATGTTTGCGGTTTTGGATGCAGATATATTTTGGTTTTCCCTTTGGTCACTACAAACTTGTCTCGTATTTTTGATTTTATAATAGTTAAAATAAAACAGCATTGCTTATTTCATTAGTATATTATGCTATGTAAACGTATTATTTGTGACTTATCTGTAGATACTAATTATAACGATTACGGTACGGCAAACAAAATAAGCAATTCCTTTGATGTAAATAAAATAAAATTCAATATTTTTTAAAATTGTAAATCCCAATATTGAAAGGTTTACTAAATCAACTTACACAAATTCAGAACGCAGGTATATGTTTAGTTTAATCACTTATCTATCAGAATAGATTAACGTTTAAATGTTTCGATTAAATATCTATCAGAATTAATTAACGTTTGATTTTTTTAATTGAAGCGTTACATTACAAGAATATTTTTCGTACAAGCTAAGCACTGTCACTGCTTCACTGAATGAGTCTTACATTAGAACTTACAATATTTTAGGACAATAAAGAGATAACATTTAGGGTAGATTTGAAAAGCGCTTTTAACTCTGTACATTTCGATATCCTTCTAGTCATACTTCCATCCATAAATGTTTCTTCTCCTCTTTGACGTAGTTTGGTTAATTTATATCCTCGCAAGTGCCCTCCCACTGCAATGTACACTCTAACAGATGTACGAAAGTACGACCTCACGGAGTGCCTCAAGGAAGTCAAGAAAGTGTTTTTTGCCACTTCCTTTCTCTATTTTTATTAATTCTGTCACTAGAAGCACAAAAACACTTCTTTTTAATTTTTCTTTACGCAAAAGACTCGCAGATTTACCGTTACTTTTTCATTGCAACGCGAATACAATATTATTAGGATATTAAATTATACGTTTTTAAAAACCTTGTAACATTGGTCGGTAGAAATTTAACGGCCTAGACTATGGTCTTCTTTTATTATAAATACTCAAGTTTAGCAGGTTGTTGTGCATAAATTACCTAGCGGAAGTCGATAATTGTCATCTAGGGGATCGGTGACGTAAATGCATTTTATCCGTAATTAATAACTACCAAGTGGATTAAACGTTGTGGAAACAAATGACAGCTTTCCTGATTACCTGAATACATGCTACAAACTAATATTACGAGTATACTGTGTTACACGTACTTGTTATATGGTCTGTGGCTACAACGTAGCAATTTTTCATGTAGCAGCTACATGAAAAATTAAGTATATAGTATATTTCGTTACTTATTTCTGTTAGAGCTGATAAGTTTATTGCGCCCGTTCTTATTATCAGCTAATAAAGATTTTTTTTATATTTTTATTTTTTATTTTTTATTTAATTTAAATAAAGACATTTTGAATTTAACTTTAAATAAGTACTTATACGTTTTCCTAGCTTGTGATCGAGTAGATTAGAGACAAAAAGGTGGCTACTGATTTTTGCAAAATTAATGAAAATATTATGTTAATGTTCTTTTTATTATTACACTAGCTTTTGCCCGCGACTCCGTCCGCGTGGACATTAGGAAACTTTTGACCGGGATAAAAAGTAAAACTATCTGTGTGCTAATCCAAATCAGTTTAGCCGTTTTTACGTAATTGAGTGTTTCACATTTAAAATATAAGTAGGAAATATCCCGTTACTTTCACATTTATAATATTAGTTTACGATATCCATAACCGTTCATGCCTCGTTCCCGTACCCATTCTCGTTCCTGTTCCCGTTCCCATATTATTTTAGCCCTTTAGGGGTAAAATAAAAGGGGTTAAATCATTTCCACCATGTTGAACTTCAAAACAAATGTGATTTTCGCAATCAACATCCCAAAAAACCTTGTTAACATGATTTTTAGGTTTATTGCCCCATTTACCACCTAAAGGGTTTATGTTCGGAAAACCACAAAACACGTGTTTGCTTATTCATTTTTAGAAGTACTCCTACGAAGTTTCAAGTCAAAATGTCTATTTTTTTCCATACCAACGTTGAACCCCCATTTCACCCCTTCACGGGTGTAATTTCCAAAAATCGTTTCTTAGTGCGTGTTTACACTGTATAAAGTATCTATGTACAAAATTTCAAGTCTCTAGGTCCAGTGGTTTGGGCTGGGCGATAGTCTGTCAGTCACCCCTACACTTTTTTATAAGAGATAGCTTCTGCCCGCGACTTCGTCCGCGTGGATGTTAGAGAAAATCCTTAGAGAACCTTCAACCAAGATCTGACCAGTCATTTTTACGTTTCCGGTTCCCGTTCCCGTTCTGTTTCCGTCCGTTCCCGTCCCTTTCCTGTCCCGTTCTCGTACCCCTTCCGTTGCCATTCCCGTTCCCGTCCCGTTCTCGTTCCCGTTCCCGTACCGTTCTCATCCCGTTCCGTTCCCGTTTCATTCCGGTTTCATTCCCGTTTCATCTCCGTTCCGTTCCCGTTCCCATCCCGTTCCCGTTCCGTTCCCATTCTGTCCCGTTCCGTTCTTGTTCCCGTTCCGTACCCGTCCCGTACCCCTTGCGGTTCCCGTTCCCGTTCCCGTTCCAGTTCCCGCCCCATCCCGTTCCCGTTCCCGTCCCCGGCCCGTTCCCGTTCCTGTCTGGTTCCCGATCCCGTTCCCGCCCCGTCCTATTCTCGTTCTCGTTCCCGTTCCCGTCCCGTTCCGTTCCCGTATCGTGTCCGTTCCATTCCCGATCCTTTCCCCTCCGTTCCCGTGCCGTTCCCTTACCGTTCCCGTTCCGTTCCTGTATCGTTTCCGTTACGTTCCCGGTTCGTTCCCGTTTTGTTCCCGTTCCATTCCCATTCCGTTCCGTCCCTTTCCGTTCCCGTTTCGTTCCCGTTCGCGTCCCGTTCCCGTCCCGTACTCCTTCCGTTCCTTTTTCCGGTACCGTTCCCGTCCCGTTCCTGTCCCTTTCTCTTTCCCGTTCCATTCCCGTTCCGTTCCCGTTCTGTTCCCGTTCCCATTCCCTTCCCTTTCCGTTCCCGTTTCATTCCCGTTCCCTTCCCGTTCCGTTTCCGTTCCGGCCCGTTCCGTTCCCGTCCCGTTCTCGTCCTGTTCCCGTTCCCGTTCCTGTTCCCGTGCCCGTTCCTGTTCTCGTTCCCGTTACCTGGATGTGCATGTCCAGGTACGGGTCCATGATGTGTCATGTCCACCGTGTTGGACTTCAAAACAAATGTCATTTTCGCCTATTTATTTTTAGACATGCTCCTACGAATTTTAAAGTTGTAATGTATATTTTATATTCTTTTTCCATACATTTGAACCTCATTTTCACCCCTTTAGGGGTTAAATCATGTCCACCGTGTTGGACTTCAAAATAAATCTCATTTTCGTAATCACCATCCCATAAAACCTCAAGAACGACCTCCACATCGATTTTTATGTTTACTCACCCCATTTACCCCTTAAGGGGTTAATTTTCAAAATCACAAAATATATGTTTGCTTATTTATTTTTAGACGTGCTCCTACGAAGTTTAAAGTTGTAATGGCCATTTAATATTTTTTCCATACAAAATTTGAACCCCATTTTCACCCCTTGAGGGTTAAATCATGTCCACCGTGTTGGACTTCAAAATAAATGTCATTTTTGCAATCGTCATCCCAGAAAACCCCAATAACGACATCCGTATCTATTTTTAGGTTTACTCACCTCATTTACCCGCTAAGGGGTTTATTTTCAAAATCACAAAATATATGTTTGCTTATTTATTTTTAGACGTGCTCCTACGAAGTTTAAAGTTGTAATGTCCATTTAATATTATTTTTCCATACAAAATTTGAACCCCATTTTCACCCCTTGAAGGGTCAAATCATGTCTACCGTGTTGGACTTCAAAATAAATGTATTTTTGCAATCGTCATCCCAGAAAAC
This sequence comes from Agriphila geniculea, assembly GCA_943789525.1. Taxonomy (NCBI): domain Eukaryota; kingdom Metazoa; phylum Arthropoda; class Insecta; order Lepidoptera; family Crambidae; genus Agriphila; species Agriphila geniculea. The sequence goes on from OX038889.1 coordinate 10,394,849, forward strand.
CCCAATAACGACATCTATATCTATTTTTAGGTTGATTTACCCCTTTTCACCCCCATTTCAGCCCCGTAGGGGTCGAAATACTAACAATAACAATATACGTTGCGTTAGATTTCCATCCATAAGCTTAAATTATATATTTAGCAATTTTGACTTCGAAAATAAAGGATTTTCTTCATTACACAACTTCATCCCCCTTTTGACCCCTTTGGGGGTAGAATTTTGAAAAACGCTGAGACCCGTATTTATTAATTTTCAATCGTCAGCCTAAACACAAAATTTGACGATCCTAGCTTCAAAACTGAGGGACTTTCATACAAACTTTCATCCCTTATTTCATCCCCTTAGGGATAGAATTTTCAAAAATCCTTCCTTAGTGGATGCCTACACTGTAAAAGGTATCTGTGTGCAAAATTTCAAGTCTCTAGGTCCAGCGGTTTGGGCTGTGCGTTGATAGATCAGTCAGTCAGTCAGTCAGTCATTCAGTCATTCAGTTTACGATTTTATATATTAAGATTATCGTGTAGGTAGATTAATGTAGTTTAGCAAATATAATGTAAAGTAGGTAATAAAGTTTTCTTAGTACCTTGACTGAAGTAGATGTACATTTATTTGAATAATTTAATACTAAAATATGATACTTAGGTAGGCATCTGTAGAACGTGTTACAAAAAAAACCCGTACTGCCGAATATGGTAGATAGGGACTATTAAACTGAGTAACTATTACTATTGGACCAACTCTGAATTTACGAAATAAATCAGCTGTTTCATTCATTTTGATATTTTTGTTATTATTTTTTGTATGAGACAGTCAGCTGCTTTTTTTGCGAAAAATCTGTTTTTATTCGCAATTTCAGAGTTGGTCCCATTGTAAAAGTGGTTCAGTTTGGTCACAGATAATATTACACAGTTTGATGGTCCCTATATCTACCATATTCGGCATTACCTACGGATTTTTTCTTGTAACATCTTGTATATCGGGTCATTTTGAACTTACCATCCAAATTTTGAGGATGTGTTCAGTCCATGAAACTAAACAACTTTCTCTAAGGAATACATGGTCAAATATGTAAAATAAAAATCGACATTCCATACAAATCAAAGAGATCACGTGATCAATTTAGTATGGGATGACCAAAATTTTTTGGCGAAATTTGACACATGTTTCTTAGAGAAAGTTGTTTAGTTTCATGGACTGGACACATCTTTAAAATTTGGATGGTAAGTTCAAAATGACCCTGTATAAGGAGAGACGAAGCACTGATTTGATACTCCTGTATGTATAATATTTTATTTTCTAATATGGGAAAAGAAAATGGAAACTATACAAAGATAAACACAAAAGCACAAAGTATTTGGATTCAAAATATCTGTGCCTCTATTTTTAGACCTTATGCGTGTTTTTTTACAAAATTAACTACTTATTGCATATGGTTCCGAAAGAATTTAGAGAACAGTCACTTAGGAAAACATTTTTAATTTCGCCATCATTTCAAGTACTACAGTTATTTTTTTTCGATAAATCTTAGTTCCTTTAACGTACAAACGAAGTAATAAGGCGAGGGGTAAAATTATGGCGGAGGTAAGCCGTTCAACAAAAATGTTATGATCTGCATAGTGAATCGGTGGGGTGGGATTTCTAAAAGGTAAGCCGATGGGAATCAGCTTGTATGGACCCTTCGCCATTTTACACGACTGCCCAAACCAAAAAGAGTGTATATGTGTTCAGGGTTCATGTATGTTTGTGGGTATGTGAGTTTCTTTATTCCACCATAACTTCTAAATGCCTGAACTGATTTGAATAAATGGGGTATCGTTGGAATTCTTACATTAATCCGAGTGACACTGGCTATATTTTTTTTAGAAAAAATCAATATGGCTACTGTACGACGCCATTTGCAAATATGAAAAAAAATTTTTTTTCTTCTATTATTGCAATATTGGCATCAAATGAAAGGCCTTGATGAGCACATCCTAAAACTATACAATATGTCACTAAAATGTGTAAAATAAAAATAAATAAATTGAAAAAAAAATAAAAAACACGACTGCCCTGCCAAAAACGAACTAAAAAGTTAAACAACAAGTGTCATTGCAGTCGGGGGACCTCTTTGATCAAAAATTGTTCCATAATAAGGTCTCCCGACTGCAATGACACTTGTTGTTTAACTTTTTAGTTCGTTTTTGGCAGGGCAGTCGTGTTTTTTATATTTTTTTAATTTATTTATTTTTTATTTATATCTATTAGACTTTTTTATTTAATTTTTAACACTGACATTATGATATAAATTAACCATAATTAGCTTTACAATGCTCAGTGGAAACTTAATTATAGGTGACAACTGCATGATCAGGAAACAACAGCAACAATTAAAATAAAATTAATGATAAATTAAAACTTATGCGATAAAGAATTTTTAGAAAAATTAATTACTATGTACTTAGTGGCACCCAGACATATGGATCTAAATTTTGTTAGGCTGTCAAAATAAATATTAACATTAGTAGATTTAGACAACGAATTATATTGAGAAAACATTCTGTTTGAAGGAGAGAAATGGCCTTAATTGGTGCTGGCGTACTTGCTTACAAATAAGTTATATCTGGATATTCTAGGCAACTTAATAGGGACATTCAAGATTAAATACAATAGTAAATAGAAGATTATATACATAAAAACCGTAATACTAAATACTTGACTGAATTTGATTTCGAATTTCGATGGATTCTCGAGTTAAGTGTACTTATACTTTAAAGGATTTGTCTATGTAGATTGTTTGCCCTGCCCTTCATAAATGCATTGCAATTTGTAATTAGCCGGTTAGGATACATTAATTTAACGGTTTAATAGGTTAAAAATCAAATGATAAACTAAAAAAATATCGACCATATCTTTTTCACACACCCAATTTGCAAACTAAATCACAAAAATGAATGCTTAATAAAAAAATAAAAGTAAATATTATCGAAAATTACTTAATAGCTTAAGTATGACCTCACTTTTAGGGAAATACTCACACTGATTGCTTTTTAATATCAGCATATTACTCTGTATAAAACATTAAAGAAAAAATCAATCTATTATTTCATTGCTAGACTAACACCAAAGTTGTCAAGCGTTTAATAATAATTTTGTTAAAATATTAGATTTCTTTTTTAAGGTTTACAAAAATCATAATAAGACTTTTACAAGTCTGATTGCAATAGACAATATGAAAACTTGTACCGCATTTTATTGAAGAAATATATTCACAAAGGTAAATAATTAGAATGCGACGTCACGTATCATCTCATGTAAATAGCAGTGCCCTTTGCGCGAGGTACATTCAACCTCCACTCGTACGCATGCATACTGAACAAGACATACTCTAATTTTATACTTTCCTCTTTCCAGATGCAACGATATCGCGCGCCGTCGAGGCTGGCGGCGCTTTGGGTGTTGTTCATCGTGCTCCCTACCGAAACACAGTACATCAACCCGGTCGCATCTTTCATGAACTTCGTCAACGAAGGCACAAGGCAACTAGACCAAGAACCAACGGATCAAGCTCGCCTCCTCTCAGAGTACGACTTTATCGTCGTAGGCGCCGGCACGGCGGGGTGCGTCGTAGCGAACCGACTGACAGAAGTACCAAAATGGAAAGTGTTGCTAGTCGAAGCCGGTGTCAACGAAAACTACGTCATGGACATCCCACTTGTCGCAAACTACCTCCAATTCACCGAAGCTAACTGGAAGTACAAGACACAACCTTCGGACCGGTACTGCGCCGGCTTTGACAACAAACAATGCCATTGGCCACGAGGAAAAGTTGTCGGAGGCTCCAGCGTCTTAAACTACATGATATACACTAGAGGCTCTCAACCAGATTACGACAGTTGGAGAGACATGGGAAACGAAGGCTGGGGTTGGGAGGAAGTCTTACCCTATTTCAAGAAGATTGAAAACTTTCAGATACCTTCATTCAATGATTCGAAGCATCATGGAAATGAAGGCTACCTCAATATCGAACATGCTCCATTCCGTACTCCAACAAGTAAAGCATGGGTAAAGGGAGCTAAACAACTCGGTTTCAAGTACGGTGACTACAATGGTGCAAGTCCAGCAGGTGTGTCCTTTTTACAGCTCTCAATGAAAAATGGAACGCGACACAGCTCGAGTCGGGCCTACTTACATCCGATAAACGGCAGACAAAATCTTCACCTTAGTAAAGCCAGTTTGGTAACAAAACTAATATTTGACGACACTAAAACCAAAGTTGTGGGTGTAGAGCTGGAAAAACATGGTATGAAACACAAGATACTAGCAACTAAAGAAGTAATTTTGTCTGCAGGTGCACTTAATTCACCTCAATTGCTGATGTTATCTGGAATTGGTCCAAAACATCATTTAGACGCAATGAAAATAAAAGTTGTGAAGGATCTTCCTGTTGGCTACAATTTAATGGATCATATAGCAGCAGGAGGTCTTCAGTTCGTCATTCGGCCTCAAAATTTCAGTTTGAGAACAGAATATATTTTGAACCACTTAGACATAGTATTCAGATGGATGAAGTCGCACAGGGGACCATTGTCCATCCCTGGTGGTTGCGAAGCACTTGTATTTACTGATTTAAAGGACAAGTTTAATCCAAAAGGCTGGCCAGATATGGAACTACTATTCATTGGTTCCGGTTTGATGGCAGATCCTTTGTTACAATACAACTTCAATTTTGACAAAAATATATTCAGTGACACGTTTGCACCTATGGGAAAAACTGATGCTTTTATGGTATTCCCAATGTTGATGCGGCCAAAATCTAAAGGAAGGGTGATGTTACAAAGCAGAAATCCAAAAGCACCACCAATTCTAATTCCAAATTACTTTGATTACGAGGAAGATTTGAAAAAGATTGTGGAAGGAATGAAATTGGCAGTAGAGATCTCAAGACAGCCGGCGATGACAAAGATGGGTGCGAAGTTGTATGACGTTCCGATTGAAGAATGTTTGAAATATGGACCATTTGGGAGCGATGAGTACTTCGCTTGTCATGCACAGATGTTTACATTCACGATATATCACCAGAGTGGTACATGCAAGATGGGTGTCGCCGAAGATGCCTCGTCTGTGGTCGACTCGAGGTTACGAGTTCACGGGATACAAAACTTGAGAGTGATCGATGCTAGTGTTATGCCGGAAATAGTTGCAAGTCATACGAACGCTCCAGTATATATGATAGCAGAAAAGGGATCAGATATGATTAAACAGGATTGGGGTATAATGTAGCCAGCCACTAGTCCCAGTTACTGCATGTCTTAAAAAATATATGTGTAACATTACTATGACATACAGCATTCGTTGATTTTCTGTCGTAACTTATTTGGGAAATGATAAGTGATTAATATTTACTATTAGATAAATAGCATTTATTAACACATTACTTATAGCATATCGGCAAAATAGCGGATTTGAGAGATTGAAAAACCTTTTTATTTATTGCTAGTAGGTATTTTAACTACACTAGGAGACGGTAGTTTCTGTTGTTATAAAAAAGTGAAAATCTTTATTCTAACTGTAATGTAAAATTTCCAATTTCGCCGATATGTGTACTCCCATTGTATTTTTTAAAAAGCATATCTGTGATATCTATTTAACTTAGATTAAGTGAACACACAATATTGTGTAAATGCAAAAATGCGAAAATTGTGGTGTATTATGTTAATTTTTAAAAACTGTATCTTACTATTAAAATAAAGGAATGAAATGTTGGATTTTTCGGTACAACATTGCGGGTGAGTTAAGAAACTGTCAATACACTTTTTCCTCACTGGTGCATTTCAGAACAATATTTAATTTATTAACTTATTATACCTAAAGACTGAAATAAGATCGCTAAACAATTTACGGATAGTGTAGCAATATTCACGAGTTAAAATAATAAAATATTGTGCATATGAGTGTTTTTATATTTATTGTTGATTGTAATTATTTTTATTATTATACTCCGGGCAAGGAAAAATACTTTGTTCGAAAAAATCACAATAAATTCTACAGAGGTGATTTTTGGAAACATGATTAAAATAAGTTTGTCAATGATAAATTTCAAGTTTTCCCCAAAATATCTGGGGTGCTTTTTTTTACAACGGTGGTTTAAATATTGTTTTTGTCTTAAAACATCGAGTATAAATCGTACACAAAGGGAATTTCCTTTATGAATTTCTTAAAACCATTAGAAATGAAACCTCAAAAATCACCACTTACATTTCAGAGGAATTTGCAAAAAAGGCTAATAAATAAAAAAAAAATCATAACTCAGAAACAAATATTAAAAAATCAGTGATTTTGCAGTATAAAGTTTCTTATAATTAACTATACTAAAAACAAAATTTTCACTCAGGTGACTAATATAGTTTTTTTTTTAAATGCGTTTTATTCATTTTTAAATATGAAGCATAAATTCTACAGTCGTAAAAGTTCAATAATATATAGTGTAATAATTAATAACATCTTAAAATTAAGTAATCCCTCAATTCTAAGTAGAGGATTTCTCGAAATTTACGAAAATATCAGAAGGACGGAGCGTAATATAGAGTGGTGAGCGAGCACGAATGGCAGGCACTCTGTACCTACGAGCGACGATGACGCGACGGCGCGTGGCGTGTCATGAGTCTCCGGGCAATGAAAAATACTTTGTTCGAAAAAATCACATTATATCCTACAGAGGTGATTTTTGAAAACTTGATTAAAATAAACTTGTCAATGATAAATTTCAAGTTTTCCCCAAAATATCTAGGTTGTTTTTTTTACAAAGGCGGTTTAAAGACTGTTTTTATTTTATAACATCGAGATTAAATCGTACATGAAGGGAATTTTCTTAATGAATTTCTTAAAACCTTTAGAAACTAAACCTTACAAAATCACCACTTACATTTCAGATGATTTTTTCATAAAGGCCAATAAAAAATAAAAAATCCTAACTCAGAAACAAATATTATAAAATAAGTGATTTTGTAGCATAAGATTCCCTATAATTACTACACTAATAGCAAAAGTTTTCACTCAAGTGACTATTATAGTTTTTTTTTATTGCGTTTTATTAATTTTTATATAGGAAGCATTAATTCTACAGTCGTAAAAGTTAAATATTAAATAAGTATTTACTTTTAAAAATTAAGTAATCCCCCAATTATTCCCAAAGGATTTCTAGAAATGTACGAAAATAAATATCAACGCGGTAGTGCACGGAAGGACGGACTCGCGTAAGGTAGGTAATCGGCGCGCGGCGGTGGGTGGCGCACAGTGACGCGAGCCGGTACAAAAGGTTACGAATATTACGATTATTTCGGTAACTTTTCAACATTTGTATAAGTGATCAAAAAATTGTTTCGATGATCTATCGGAACAAAATCAGGGTTACTCAAAGTGGCACCATTTTCGCGACAAGATATAATTACCTATAGTAAATAAATAAAAAAAAAAGGTTTATTTACGTTGAGTTTGGTCAACGAAAGATGAGACTCGATTGGAAATGGAACTAATTTTGCGCCTTATTTTAAGGTCAATTTCCAATGACTTAACCTCTAAACGTTAATTAAACAGGGAAAGTGGCGCCACCATTTCAATCTCATCTTTCGTTGACGTAATCTATAGGAAAAAAAACGAATTTTCGAAATTATTTTTAGATGAAAAAACCCATCAAGTGCAACACGGACTTCTCGGACTCGACGCGAGTACTGAGTAGGGTGACTTGCCCAATACCTGGCCCCTATTTTACATACAGGACAATTGTAAATTACAATGACAATTTTATGTTCGTTGTGGTATCTGTGCGTTATGTAGTTTGGTCAGTATATTTTCTAAATTCAAATTAGCTGACGCCATGGACAGCAAATTGTCATTGTCACTTACAATTGTCACGTCTGTGAAATAGGGACCTGGCCTTTTAAGGAAGTAATTGACCATGACAACGAAGTGATCCTAAGATAAGAGTAGGTATCTCTTTTTCCTTTTGAGGTACCCTAAAAACAAGTAATTGAGGTAAGCCGTTGTTAGGGCAGTAGGGGTAAGGGTAAGACAAGGTACCTAACAAAGTAATTTAAAAACCTTTTATTGAAATTACCTCACATTAGTTATGTAATTTAAGATAAACTAGTGGCTAAGTGAGCTGTAGTGTAGACCTTGCATTGAAAAATAAATTGTTAAAAAAATATAGATCTCGCCCTCTCGCCACGAGGTTTTCAAGCATATAGTGGGGTTCATGCTGTTTGGTATATTAAGTATTTGGTATATTCGCAGCTAGATGGCGCTTCTAATTTTGTATTTTCGAAATGTGTGAATTATTTATTTTTTTAGGTTCAGTTTTTCGAACTGTATCCAATATTTCAAAAAACTGGCCTGACAAAAAAGCCTATATAATTTTCAAACCTGCTCACAAAATTTCACGAGAATCGGTTGAGAAATGAGATCTGTAGAGGAGAACAAACCGCGCCGAAAAACAGGGCAGAAATACGTTTTTTTTACATATCTCGGCCATTTTTAAGAAATCAAAAACTAGCTTGACGATAAAATTATATATATTTTTTAAATCTGGTTACAAAATTTCACGAGAATCGGTTGAGAAATGCGACTTGTAGAGGAGACGTTCGAGAAAATCCTTAGGGAACCTTTAACCAGGATGAAAGTATTCTATGTTTTAACGTCCTGCTTCGCTAAGCAGTACGCTTGGTGTAGACGAACCTCGCAAGGCAGGGCGTTTGCCGCTTGCGTTGTGGCAGGCCTCGCGCTCGACATCGCACTCACGCTCACCCGAGGCCTGCCATGCGCGAGGTACGTTCACACTAAGCGCGCTGCCTAGCGAGGCAGGACGTTAACAAATAGAATACTTTTATCCTGGTTAAAGGTTCCCGAAGGATTTTCTCGAATGTCCTTGCGAACGAAGTCGCGAGCGGAAGCTAGTAGAAAATAAAAAAAAAATAAAAAAAAAATCAAAAATGTTTATTTTGTTCACAAAACATTGGTTTTCAAAACAGCAGGTTGGGACTGCCTAGTGAGTATTACAATACTTGTGACAGACAGCCCCGCTCCATCGTAACACTTACATACTATGTATGAATATGAACAACTAATTAGTTAAGTTATATAAATATAATCAAAATTATTTTTTAAATTATATATGTTAGTGTGTGTGTTTAAAAATAATATAATAGAAAGCGGGCTTTGATTTTACTGCATGCATGTGCATTTTGTTTCTGAGAAATTACAATAGACCCAAAACTCCACACGTTTTTGTTTACTTTTAGCCATTGACCATTATTCTGTGCCAGATGTGGATACACCAGCTGGTCGGTTTTTCTAACAGTATAATTCCCGAAGATATTATTACAACAAAAATTCATCGTAAATTTTAAATTAGTTTAACTTTTGATTCAGTGAACCAATTGCGATGAAATAAAGATTTCATTATTTTGCAAGATACACCATATATTTGTATGTAAACATTATTTAGTATTAAGTTAGCGCTTTTTACATTTTTAGCACACCAACATACAGACAAACACACAAAAATTAAAAAAATGTTATAAATGGGTTCTACTGGTAATTATTAAACACTCCACTTTTTTTCAAAATATTTCCTTTGTACAGACTCAACTTTTCTACAGATTTATTATATGTATAGATTAAGAATTGTAAAAATGGCAGTAAGCAGTCATATGGTTTGCACTCAGTAACGATCTGACCAGTGACCTACGTTGTTGTGCCACGCATTGTACCATTTTGGTGTCAAATTCTAGTTACGAGCAAGTTCTGGGAAATAAATTTTTAAATACTTTTACTATTTAAATACTTACTGATTTCTCAATCCATTGGCATTTATGTGATAAAACCTTAACCAAAGAATGATTTGAAGTGATATTTTTTCATATATTTTTATTAGTTAATTAATAAAAGCTTGTTCAAAATCAGGATTCAAAAAACCGGCCAAGTGCGAGTCGGACTCGCGCACGAAGGTTTCCCTACCAGAAAACAGCAAAAACACGTTTGTTGTATAGGAGCCCCCCTTAAATATTTATTTTATTCTGTTTTCAGTATTTGTTATTAAAGCGGCAACAGAAATACATCATTTGTGAACATTTCAATTGTCTACCTGTTGTCGTTATTAATATCGAGCAGAAAACGGCAAGAAACTCACGTTTGTTGTATGGGAGCCCCCCTCAAATATTTATTTTATTCTGTTTTTAGTATTTATTGTTATAGCGGCAACAGAAATACATCATCTGTGAAAATTTCAATTGTCTAGCTATCACGGTTCATGAGATACAGCCTGATGACAGACAGACAGACAGACAGACGGACAGCGGAGTCTTAGTAATAGGGTCCCGTTTTAACCTTTGGGTACGGAACCCTAAAAACTAGTCAAAAATCTAAATTCGGCCGTTTTTGAAAGGGTGGCTGAAAATAGAATAAATATGATCTTATATTCGGACAACGGTCAAACTTAATGAAAGTCTTATATAATTATTTTTATGATTAATAATAATTATTATTAAAATTATTGAAAATACAAATAATAATACTAATAATATAAAATGATTTAAATTTAACTCAGATCTCATATAGGGTAGGTGCACCAGTGAATGAACCCTTAAGGCGATTTGAAACTTAAAAAATTACGAATACCTATTTCTGGATGACTTTGCTATAATAATGGCACTACATACTATTCAGAATTTATTAATGTTCAATATAATATCTTCAGTATTTCTGAAATGCGTATAGTTATTTAGTTTCACTACTAGTTTCATAAGGTGGATGTGAACAGAAATCGTTAATTTATGTCTGTACACGATATTTTATAGCATAACAAACTGGTAAAACATATAAAATTTCAAAAGAAATCTAAATTCTAAATGGCGCACGATACCCAACTCACTGGCATATGCCTCTCTTGAGGCTTGCCTATTTTCCTTTCTGGAATCCTCCGGATGCTCTTGGGGCTCTGTATGACCTGTATCCTCACTTCATGTCTCTGTTTCATGAGTTGAAGAGTCAGGGGCCCTATTTTTGAATCGCTCGACTGGCATCGAGCGCTCGTTTCTACTGATTTTCGTTCGACATATGACTCAAAACAATGGGATGTCGAATGAAAATCAGTAGAAACGAGCGTTCGACTGGCTTCGAGCGATTCAAAAATAGGTCCCCAGGTCGAAGAGTTTATTTAACTTAGGACAACCAATATTAAAAAAAATAGACCTAAGTATTTACCACCATATTGCTTTATAGTTCACATCAGCTATGTTATTCTAATTGTTTTAGAAGTGGTCTAAAACTAAAAACAAAAAAATAATTAATGTAACAATTAAGAAATATATAGTTCATTTACTAGCTTTTTAATAATCAGTAAATGAACTAGGCATTTACTATAGAAGAATCTTAAAATTTTAAAAACTAATGAATGAAAACCCTAGTTCGAAGACTGGTCCAAAGATTGACAATGATTTACTATAGCTATCCCCTAAATATGAACAAACTCCTTTAAAAGTAAGACACAAAATAAGCCTAAACCAAAAAATACGTTAGATCCTATGAATGAACACCTGGTTCATTAACTAATTATTTCTCAATTTTTTAATCCAGTACTCGAACACCCCTATATTTTGTTTAAAATAATGAAATTCTTTACAATCTGCTTTCTATTAGACGAAATAATCATTATTACATCTAAGAAACTAATTTTCTTTGTAGAATGAATCCATATATCAACTTAAAAGCTATTATCAAAATATGTTGTCGCACCATAGTTCTTAGTATTGGTTCATAGAAACAGGAACACTACACAACGTGTCTACTTTGAGCAATCACCATTTAGAAAGTACGGAACACACATAGTCGTCTGTGCAGCCAGTTAAGGTAATAAAGTATAATTTTCATTAAAAAAATTCTGTTGCGTGTAGAAAACAAAAGATTTCTTATTTTATAGAAAAATAACACATTTGTTCCTTCACTGGGGGGGTGTTCATTCACTGGTGCACCTACCCTATTTATCTTTTTTATAATAGATTACTGCAAAAGAAATTTATAAAACAAATATTATAAATATTGCTGACATCCAATCTTATAAAATTCTTATTACAATACTTATAGATCTAAATGAAAAAACTTTCCACTCCAAAAAAGAACTTAATTATTTATAATAAAATAAAAAATATCCCTAATAAAATAAAAATAAAACAAAAATAAAAACTTTTGAATAACTTAAAATTAATTTAATTTAGATATTTGATACCACAAATCAACATTTGAATTTATTTTTAAAATTATAATATTTAATGGTAATCAATGTAATATTAATAATAAATATTCACGAAAAACTTCTGAATAAAATCTATAAGTTCCTAAATAACTATTATTAATATATTAACTGATAAAAATAGAACTACCTAGCATTAAAAATATTAGTGTGAACGTGACTGTATTCATTATGTTTATTAATTTTTGATAAATAATGTTTTTGATAAACATTCATAATTTTGATATGATTGTTGTTATACTCATATAAAAAACAATATATAGCCAACGATATTTTTGTTGATTTTGAATAAGCCTAAAATTATTAATGTTGATAAATATACAATAAATGCATTCAAGTATTAGACTTGATATAATTTTTTTATTTAAGCTTATTTTTCGAAGATTTTTGTTATGCCTAATATGATTAATGTTGATTGGAATAATAATTATGTTAATTATTTTATTTGAATGTCAATAAAAACAATTGAAGTTCCTAATTAACATGCTTACTTCACCTTAGCTGAATTTAGGGAAAAATGGGTCGAATGAAGGGCATACGCGTCAGAATTTAGGAAAATTGGGTCACTCGTCATATATTATTTTTTCTTAATTTTACTATTATTGTTTCCTTGATTTTCTTACAATTATTATAAAGAACAATCATGTAGCAATCGTAAATAACAAAAATTACAATGCTGTAGTTCAATTTTAATATAAATATTTTAGATTTAATCTCTAAAATTGCTGACGTGGCCGAATTTAGGGCATTTCACCCTAGGAATGAAAGAGAGCACCAAACAGGCGAACCGACCCCAGTCGGTGAGGGAGCGGGTGTAAATGAGACAACTACATACACGTCCGTTGGTGCGTAATGAGGCCCCGGTTAATCACTACGGTTTCGAGAATACCTGTGGCCTTACCATGAGTTGATGTAAACTGTTTACGTTACAGTAAACTGTCGGATATACTGCTCACAGTCAATACGAGTGAAAGAGAGAAAACGATAGTTTACTGTAACGTAAACAGTTTGCAACAACTCAAACTTGCACCGGTCTGCGCGAGCTCATACTAGTGATACTCGTTCGTCGTATTTATGCCGCTGTTTCTTAGCGGACCTTAACTTATCTACTAACCCGAACTTCTCGCAACTCGATGCGAACAGTTGCAACCAATTTAGTGTGAAAAACGATCAAGTGGTAGGAGTGGCAGACAATAAAACTTAAGAAACCCGCCAAGCGATAAAACTATTATGTATTGGGGACGAAATGATATTTTCGATCTGTCACTTGACTCCGTCCGATTGATGCGCAATTCAACTACAGCTATTAATGGCTAAAACTTCGTATGCTACTCATAAAAGCTGGTGATTTTTTTATGAGGGTTTATTGCAAGGATAGAAACAAAGACGAGATAAAATATTTGGTGTAGGATTTTTTGTTGGCTAAAATAAATGGCAAAAATCACGTAAAAACATAAAAATCACTAGATATATTAAAGTCACTGGAGTGAAAACTTAAAGATGCTCCTGGATTAAGCTTAAAAACATATTATAAAAAAATCACCTTGTGTACGATTTATTAAAATACATTACTATACTTTCTCCAAAAATATGATTGTAACGCACCCTATCTCCTTAACCTTAAACATAAAATCAGTGATTATTTTTAATTAAATATTAAGTATGTAAATAAGCAAACGCATCATAAATCTCCACTGTAGAATTTTATGAACATTACTTTCCAGAAGTTAGGTATTTTTTACCTATATCTCATAACGCTTATGGTGGAGAGGAAAAGCAGCCATAGTACGATGTTATAATAACCCTAATCCTTATTTAGAAAAACGAAAATGAACTGTAGGATTTAATGTGATCAAAATTTTATTTTGCCTGGACTATTATTAAATTCTTTATTTCAGGCAGAGCCCATATTAGTGTTAGTAACAATGATCACTATAAAACTAGGGTTAGTAATTACATCACACAACTGTTAATAAATTAAAATTCACATTTTAAATACAATTGATAAAAGATTAATAATTTCATTAGTTAATTAATGATTAAAATTAAAATACCATTAATAATTTTGAATTTGTAAAAAATTGGTAACGAAAAAACAACAACAAAAATAAATCAAGTTTCAAATACCTATTATAATTATTTTAGTTTAAACACTGTGTGATGCTGTACCCACCGTTGTAATAAAGGCATGTCCCATCTATCAATAAACACCCTCAGGATATTGTTAGTGCTGCCACGCTTGCGTGACTCAGCGCAGAGGCGCACCGTTTCCTCACTATCGCACTAAAGCTGTCGATTCGAGCTTCCGCAAACATATTGGAAGCGCTGCATCGCCATGGCAGCCCCAAAAGCACCCGTAAGGCGTTGTTGTATTGCACTTTTAGATCGTTGAATGCTCGCTGCGTGTAAGTAACCCACTGGTTACACGTATAAAATGATTGGCAGTACGCTTTAAATAGCGTTAATTTAACTGGCCTAGTACAACGCGCGAACCTGCGGTCCAACATATTGGATCTTCGACCTCTCTCTCGATATCCAGATTGTCCTCGGAATCCTCGGTAACCCAGTGGCCCAAGTACCTAAAACTCTGAACCCGCTTCAGAGGCTTTCCATATAGTGTGATTTCAGGAAGATTAGTATAGTGAGGTGCATCTGACTTAAACAAGATCCACTCACTTTTACTGGTGTTATACTTAAGCCCATGAGCCACCGCGTAACCTTCACAAATAGACAAGAGTCTCCTTAGCCCGCCGATAGATGGACTCAGCAGGACCATATCATCAGCGTAGCTTATGTTATTCATACAAATGCCGTCTATGTAACAGCCAACATTGGCACTGCTGAGTTCACCTATCAGTTGGTTCACATAAAGGTTGAACAGGCGAGGAGAACTTAACCCACCTTGTCTATACGCCATATTGTAAACCAAACTCATCAGAATGATAACCTGCCCATTTAACAGTATTCTTCTGGTTACTATACCAGTACTTGAGTATTTCTACAACGTCTTTCGGTACATTAGTGTCACAATAAAGCTTTTGCCACAGTATATCATAATTAACGACATCGAAAGCCCTAGATAAGTCTAAGAAACTAGCAAATACTGGGGTCTTCCTGGACGTATAGTAATGAACAGTCTGCTTAAAGGACAAGATGGCACTTTCGGTCGATAAGCCCGGTCGAAAACCAAACTGGTTGTCATACAGTTCTATGTGATCAGCCAATATTTTGTCAAGCAGACTGTCCAATACTTTGGCCATAATCGTGGCCAAGGATATTGGCCTGTAGTTCGAAACATTGGAAGAATCCCCCGTTTTGTTTTTAATGACAGGTACCACTGTTGTTCTAGTCAATTCAGTAGGTAAGTAACTGTGACTTATGCAAAGGCTATAGAACATTGCTAGTACTCGAGGTAAGTGCACACCTGCATATTTCAGGTGTTCAATGCTTAATCCATCAAAACCAGGTGATTTCCCCCTCACCATCCGTTGGATAACACTCGCAACAGCCTTAGCCGAAAATCTGGTTAAAGAAGGGCTACCGGTGTTGATGGATTCAGCATCGACCACCCTCCTTGCATTAACCAGCGTTGGTACAATCTGAAAATGCTCACGGAAAGCATTAGCTATTTCCACTGGTCCTTGCACACCCGCCACACTCACAGGAAGGCTCGATTTATGATTAAAATCCTTTGTAGATTTCCAAAATTTATTAAACTGCTTGTCTGAAGGACATTGTGCTATTTTATATCAATTTTTATTTGCTGTTCATTTGATATATATTATCTTGAATAAATTTTACTTTCTTTTTGAAGCGATTTCTTGAATCACACATCATTTTATAAAAATAACCAGACTTATGACGTCCGTATAGAGTCCATGTTTTATAGTGCAGTCGAGCCTCACAGTGAGCATCACGCACATGCTTATTCCAGCCGGGTAGATATTTCTTGTGCTTATAATTACGTGACTTACTAACACTACCTATATTAATACCTATATTATTACCTTTTCTTATTTTATCTTTGAGAAGCTCACTGTTAAATATTTAATTCCTCAGGTTCACAAATTCATCAGTCATCTAGCAAACTTACCCTCGAATTCGATAATTTTAAACCAATCTGAATCCAAGATCTATTTCAATGTTGACAAAAACCGTAATTCAAGAATTCCTACTAATGAATTTGACGATTTCACTCAATGACTTGACTGCACAATTATTGACCAAATTTATAGCCTTATGCTGCATATTTGTGAGGCAGAACGCAAACTTCTTTCCCAAACATTCTGATGTGCTAGCACGACACACAAGGCATAAGGACAGATTGTTTCTGCCGAATTGTAGACTTGATATATTCAAAGGAAATGTTTATGTTCAAGCCATAAAAATATTTAATATACTGCCTAATGATATAAAGAATTTGCCATTTAATATATTTAAACGAAAACTATCGGTTTGGCTGTTAGAACATTGCTTCTATACTGTAAAAGAATATTTAGATTATAAAATTAATAGTACAGTAGCCCGTAGAACATTTAAATCACCAAAAAGGTTACCGTTTGCCGTTGTGATATAGTTATTTATTACGAATTATAGATACTTTAACCCAAGTTTTACAGATCGCAACCCGCCGTAACCTTTATTTGTATATCTCCAAAAATTTTATTTTTTTATTTTTCAAGGTTTACCACATGGTTTAGCTATTGTCGTGTTCTACAGCTTTGTTTGATTGCCACTGATAATAGTAAGACTATAGAAAGTGATCATACACAGATTTAAGATCAGATAAAATCCTACCATTTTTATCAGGTCTTAAATCTGTGTATGGCTCCTTTTTATAGTCTTACTTTTATCTGTGGCAATCAAACCAAGCTGTAGAACTCGACAATAGCTAAACTATGTGGTAAACTTCGAAAATAAAAAAATATCAATTTAGGAGATATACAAATATAGGTTACGGCGGGTTGCGATCTGTAAAAATTGGGTTAAAGTATCTATAATTTCGTAATAATTAACTATATCACAACGGCAAACGGTAACCTTTTTGGTGATTTAAATGTTCTACGGGCTACTGTACTATAAGTAATGTTTGTATTCTAATCATGACATGTGGTATTACGAGTAATTGACATAATACAAAATATTTTGGACATGACTGAATAGTAGTTTTAGGTTAAAATTATATTATTATTACTTTGAATTGACATGACTTGATAATTGTTTTTGTGACGTAATTAATATTTTGACATGATTTATTATTATTATGTACTGTTTTGATCACTGTAATTAAATAAGCATGTATAAACATTTGATTATAAATTAGCAGAGGATTAGTGCGCACTTATAATATATATATTTTTTTGTGTAGCTTCTTTATTCTCACAACTTGTACCGAATATTTGCATGCCTTTGTTATGGGTCAAATATGAGAAACTTTATTTACTGCTGAAACATCAAATGTACCATGTTTGTGGCAAATAAATATTTTCTATTTCTATTTCTATTATGGTTGTCGCAAATCAAGTAAAGAGTTTGAAACGTCACAATGACGGATTCTAAAATTGACAAAAAACTGTAGGCTCGATAGATGGCGTCGGTCGACAAAAATATATGTGTCAATGTGATTTTTTTTGACTAAGCTTCGAAGAGTACTCAGGTAGGCAGGCAGATGTAACCATCGAATGTTTCTGTTTGGGCAGATGTCAGCCAGCGAGCGTTTACTTGCCTCTCTGGTACAGGCCGTTTATTTTTAAAAGACAATTTTGACGCTTCTCTTTCCATCAACGACATCTAGTGAGGCACATAGTTACAATTTTTATTTTTTAAATGTCACTTTAAAAAGCCCTAATTCCAATATTCATCGGATTGATTTTAAGAAAGCCCATTGACATCCAAATATGACGTTAGTCATTCATTTTATGAGCAGTATGTATAGTACAATGCGATTAAATTGACAATAGACAGTGATCCGCTGCAGCTTCACTCGAGAATGTCTTGCAAAGAGTACCTAAATTTTACAGATTTAACGTCGTTTTGTACCGCAAGCGCAGTGCTCTGAAGTTGCTCACTTCTGTTGTACATTGTTAAAGATTTATCAAGCTTCCGGCCAATTTTATTTGCGATAATCTTCTGATCCTCGCTCAGCACAACTTTTCCGACCGTGTGCCATGCATTTCATCGTGATGTCATATGACGTAGGCAATACTGTCGCGGGGTCACGGACTATGAGATCATATTTGCTATGCTGTTGCCTGTTCTTATATGAAACAGCATTTCAAGTGTGATTTAAGGTGGCTCTCAACGTTGAGAGCGGTTTATAAACACGGGAATCTAATTACTCAGAATCAAACTGATAATTATTTCCTGTTAAAGTCAGGAAAACCCTTGAGGAAAGTTATGACATTCCGTTTATATGAAAAAAAGTGGCGTATCGGCGTGTCTTTTAATTGAAACCTAACGGTGAATATAACAGTTAAACATGATATCCACGTGATATCGCGTAGTTGATAGACCCAACTTTTGGGCATTTCGTCTACACGAAAACATTCATTCATTCCTTTATCGGTGGCGGGCGACACGCAATGTTTAAATAGTAAACAGTTACGAAATTTTAATTTCAGTGATTAGCTATTAAGTAGGTTATTCATTAGCCTAATTTTATTCTAAGACTGGTTTGTCAGCGTATTTTGCGACGGCGACGACTTACCCAGAGTAGAGTCGCATGATTGTCAGCGTGCTCGCGTATCGCAGACTTCCGCAGACCACAAAATATGAAGCCTCGAGTTCGGTGTTCTTTCCTAACAAAGATATATTGCAGAACTATTTGGGAAAGGAGAACCAGCACATTCCATAGAAAAAATGCTTGTAGGCAGCGTCCGGAAAAAGCCGGACAGTGTTAGGCTTTTTGACCTTTTGTCCAGTCAAAGACTGCGTCTGACTCACCGATTATCGTGAAATTTGCATACACGTTGTCAGGGGTACATAGAGAGTACCTTGCATACCGAATAAAACTACTGTTCCCGAGGGATAGAGAAATAACTGACTACGCAGATGAAGTCGCGAGCAGTCGCTAGTCTAATATGTGTATGAGCACGACCTAACATTCTGTTACAGAGATAAATAACATCAATGAATTTAATCTGTACTCAGCGGCATAGAAGTGCATGCTCTATGCTGTGCTCGCCCCGCCTCTTCCATCTACGTTACTACGTATTTTGATTTGTCTTCTTTCCAATAATTGTCTGTTATTTTTCCAAGGAAGTGGTAGGTGAAATGAAGCTCGTCAAATACATTTTTAAACAATTTTTATTTTACACAAGGCGCACACATTTTGCTATTACCACAGATAGGTACCCACCCACCACTTATTTGGAAAAATAACAGACAATTATTGAAAAGAAGACAAATCAAAATACTTAGTAACGTCCAAGAGTTTTTGTGTGGAAATACGGAGCTGATGAAAACCGGAAGTACTAACAAACGGCATGCGACATTGTCTGATTAATGGAACTTCCTCTTCCTACACCATTTTATAATGCAACTAATTAGTACTAGGGCACTATGCACGGTATTAGTACACTTATTAAGGTCTTGGAATTATAAGGTAATTGTTAAAGGTATTAATAATCAAAAGATAATTAATTTCCTGACCTGTTTTTGCTCCTTTTAAGCAAAAAATTATGCTCATATTTATTACTCACGTTTGTATACTACTCGTAAATATATGTAAATATAAACTTCGATAATTCAATTGTTTTATTAAATGTTATTGTGGTTGCCGTAATTAAAAGTTATCAAGGCAATAGAGAAACAAATAATTTTGATCCTATAAAATTGAAAAGAATACTAAGTTAATATTATGTAGTTAGACGAGAAATGAAAAAGAAAAATATTCTACTTAAGTACATTGTTGTTCACCTTTTCAATCAAGTAAGGTAAGTACCTATGGAATAAAAACGCCTGGTCATTGTGATACAGCAAAATTATCAACGCGGGAAAACTGCAGGCAAACTAACGCAGTCGGATCGGATATGCTATTAATGGGGAATGTCTGAAAAAAAAAAACAAATTGGCTGAATATTTTATAAGCTCCCAAGTAGTTTCAGAATTTTTGATTGCGTGAAAAAAAATCATTTCGGCTTTGCAAATGTACGGTACGGACGGAAGTAGCTGCAGAATGGAGATTATTTCCTAATCACCATATATAAAAAAGCTGGAACTGTGTAAGAGCCGATATTTTATTAATTAAAATACTTATAATGTTATAATTAATCTTAAATAGAAAAATATGAAGGTTTTTACAGACCCTTGTGTTGTGGTATCTACTTCTGGCTTGAATAAATATAGTACTTACATAATAATCACTTACATTTCTTTTATATCTAATCCTAGGCAATTCTGGTATTGAGCTTAAATATTATGTACCTGAGGACAAAAAAGAAAGTATAGTCAATTAGTCAGTCGTATAATTTATTATAAGAAATAAACATAGCCTACTACCGAATAATTGATAAAAAAAAACATTACAAATTCTGCTAGGTATATGATATGCCGGGAATTTAGAGTTTTGCTTGTATATCAAATTGACTGACTTTGTATAGATAGTATACAGGCTAAATTAAACAAATCTAGAGACTGTGTAGATATTTTGAACACCTGATAAGTTTCTTAGAGCAAAATGTTCACACGATGTATTGACTACTGCCGCCTTCACAGACAAAAAGTAAAGAAGTATAAGTTTTTCTTGCTAAATATTAGAATATACTTACGGATTTTTTTATTGTATTGATTGCTTACAATAATGTAAATACTTGTTTATAAAAAAAATATTAGAATCAATTTCAAAGAACATATTAGATAATTATGTTGAATAATATGCTAGAAAAAAACAAATTGTCGCCAGCAACTAAGGTGAGAAGGAGAATATTTTACATAAATTAGTAAGCAAAGCAATAAATCCAAAAGAAAAACAAAGATTACACAAATAATACTGACTAAAAATAAACATTAACTACAATGCGAATAATTTGATAATAGACAGTGATCCTTTGCAACTTCACTCGAGAATGTATGGCAAAAAAGAAGTTTTACAGATTAAAATGGACTAAAGGTGGATTTACACTAAAAGAACATAGAGCTAGAGCTAGAACTAGAGCATTATTTCGTTTCGTTTAGTGTAAACTAAAGCTTGACGTATCTATTTACATCAAACGAACACCGAACTAGAACTAGAACAAGAATGGTCTTTCTTAATCTTTTTGGTGTAAACAAGAGCTAGATCGAATGTTGTTTGCTTATTCGAGTCAATTCTTTGGTTGGTATTGGTAGTGCTTCGCTATGTCTGATTCTGACAGTGAAATCATTATTGCAAGTGCTGCATTTATTATTTTGAAGCAAAAACTTAAAAATAAAAGACGGAAGAGACGTTGGTGGGTTACAAATTTAATACAACGAAGGACACTGGATAATGTAGGTGAAACAATGACGGATATGCAAAAAAAGAAGAAAGTGGTCAATACCACAATTTTTGTGGAATGGCGTCAGAGGATTTTGATCATTTACTTTCTCTTTACATTACTTTGGTAGGCTTCTATCATTAATAAACATTTTTCTTGAGACCAATCCATAATTTATACGATACGTAAACAATCGCTAGAACACAAGAACACTTTGATGAGACCGCTCAGTGGAGCGAGCGCGTCCGAACACGCTAGAATGTTCTAAGCAACTGTTCACGCGCTCTTGCGCCGTTTACATCGAGCGAGCGAGCATTCTTAGAATATTCTATAGATTCTTTGCGAACGCACTAAGAACAACGAAAGAATGCTCTACGCCTGTTTACACTAGAAGAATTTGACGTAGTGCGGATAGAATGAGCATTCGCTCGTTTGGTGTAAATCCACCTTAAGAGCTAGTCCCGGAAATAGGTATACAATTTACAGAGCGACGAAATCCCTCTTGTTAGTGTGCCATACTATCATTATTAACCACAGACCATAAGGTCTGTGTTATTAACAGATCGGCTGGCTGATTATCTAATTAGAAATCACCTAGCGACCGGTCTCATTTGACAGATGAATGTGATACATTGCTACTTCTTTTTGGGGTGAAAAAAAACATACCAAAGAAAAGTAGCGATGTATATCAAATGAAACCAGTCGCTAAATAGTTTCTATTTAGATAATCAGGGTGCCGGCCACCTGCCAGATTTTTAGTGGTGGGGATGGGAATGGTTGGGAAATAAAGGGGCTGAAAACTGATTGAAGGTATACAATTTACAGAGTTCAGAAAAGATTTTAAAAATTCACTCCCTAAATGGATGAAATAGGGGATGAGAGTTTGTATGGGAATTTGTTTGTTTAGAAAAAAATGAAATGTGTGATGCCTTACCGGCTGAAGGTAAAAACTAAAACGTAGTGATTATTTCCTCTATGGTAAAAACATAATTTTTGGAGGGTAGATTAGATACTTTTCATGATGTAGGTGGGTGAATATCGCTGTTTCTTACTTCCTATGTCATTGCCGTCACTAGAAAATTGTTTAAAAATCTAACGCTTCACAAGGAATAAATCAAAAATATGCAAATTAATACAATTTATTATTGTAGGTACTCTAATGTAAATGATGGCATATTTTTGATTTATTCCTTGTGATGCGTTGGATTTTTAAAAATTCTTCGAGTGACGGCAATGACGCAGGAAGTAAGAAACAGCGAGATTCACCGGTGAACACTAAGAAAGGGTTTTAAAAAATTTCCGTTTTACAGGGTGCTACAGAGTGTTCTAGTTTGTAACGGCTGAAGGTAGAGACACCGTTTTTGGAGGGGAGATACCTTACATGGTGTAGGTGAGCACTAAAAAAGGGTTTTGGAAAATTCCCGTTATACGGGCTGCTACAGGTGATCCAGTTTGTTTATGAAGCTAGTGATACCATTTTTAGAGGGTAAATCTAGATACCTTTTATTGTGTAGGTGAGCACTAAGAAAGAGTTTTTGGGAAATTCTCGTTATACAGGGTGCTACAGAATAATCCAGTTTGTATAATATATGAAGGTAGTGATACCAGTTTTCGAGGGTAGATCTAGACACCTTTCATGGTGTAAGGGAGCACTAAGAATGGGTTTTGGGAAAATTCCCGTTATACAGGGTGTTATAGTTTGTATATGAAGGTAGTGATACCATTTTTGGAGGGTAAATTTACATACCTTTCATGGTGTAGGTGAGCACTAATACAGGGTTTTAGAAAATTACCGATATACAGGGGGTGCTACAGGGTGTTCCAGTTTGTATATGAAGGTAGAGAGACTATTTTTGGAGGGTAGATACGTTTTATGGTGTAGGTGAGCACTAAGAAAAGGTTTTGGATAATTCCCGATATACAGGGTGCTACATGGTGTTCTAGTTTGTAGGTATATGAAGGTAGTGATACCATTTTTAGAGGGTAGATCTAGATACCTTTTATGGTGTAGGTGAGCACTAAGAAAGGGTTTTACCGGTTGGTTAAAGTTTTTATGTCAATTTTTATGAGAAAATTTAAATGTGTGAAATTAACCTACTGATAATAAAAACCGGTATACTTATTGGTAATCCGTGACTTTCAAAATAAATGCACAACTATCTTAATCACGCGAACGAAGTCTCGGGCAAAAGCTAAAGTAAAGGTTAAGTTTAAGTTAAAAATAAAACCGGTCAAGAGCGAGTCGGACTCGCGCACCGAGGGTTCCGTACCATCATAAATGCACCATTAAACCACACTGCAGAGTAGAATAATAAAATTAGTATTGCAGTTTTAGGTCAGCGCCATTGCAAACTTCGGAGATAAGGGGGGGGGGGGTATTTTTTTTACATTTTTCATCATTAGTTGAAAACTATAAGGCCTAAAACAAAAAGAAAAAAATATTAAAAACGTGCAAACGGCGCTCTTTTATATGATATCCCACATGCACATTTTGGTACGGAACCCTAATAAGTAAAGTTTTGGATTAATGTCGACAATAATTTTGGACTATGTTGCTATTTAGCAATATTGTAAGTAATATACTTTATAGATTTGTAATATAACTATTTTTGTCTAGACTAATAAAAAAATTGAGTAAGTAGGTAAGTAATTTAATTTTAGTGCGCAAGTTACGACAGATTACAATTACGAGGCGTTTATACGCATTCTATTTTAAGCGTAACTTTAGTAGTGTCAGGGCCAGTCAGGGTTAGTTTAAATTTACTTAATTAAACGTATTTTTATATCTATGTTACAATCAAAACTAATAATCAGTCAAAATCACTTTGACCTAGAACGTTAATCAAAATCACTTTTAACCGGCAATGTGTAAATAGATTTTACACATTTTTCGTAAAACTTACCAATATTGGTCTTATCAATATTGGTAATAAAAGTGACAGCATCAGTTTTCATCAGTTCTAAAAATTACAGCATCAATGTTCATCACATCTAGTATTAGTTAGTAAGTCAGCTCTAACTCTATATTATAGTATCTCTATTATAATCCAAATTTTAGAATAATATTCTTAAATTTGGAGAGATAAGTAGTCTAATGTCAAATCAAATCAAATCAAAATGTGTTTATTGCATTCATGTGGTTTCTAACAGTCTAACAAACATAGGTACCTACTTAATTACCCTTTGTAACATAATGTACAATACGCAAAAGGACATCATCCATTTTGGTCCAAATATGAAAGTGCCGGCCAAAAAACAAAAGTGCTTTATTCTGATATATTTTGTCCACCTAAGCATTTCTTATCATGGCACCGAAGCCGTAGCACCGCTATACTTGATTTTAAATAACTTCAAAAAGCCTGTCTATTCATACATTTTGGCACAAATGTAAAAAAAGTCAGCCAAAAGCAAATTCTGATATATTTTGTCCGCCTAAGCATTTCTTATTATGGCACCGAAGCTGTAACACCGCTGTACTTGATTTTAATTGAGTTTAAAAAGTCTGACTTTTCGTACATTTTGACACAAACAAATGTCAAGCGGTGCTACAGCTTCGGTGCTATAATAAAAAACCGGTCAAGAGCGAGTCGGACTCGCGCACCGAGGGTTCCGTACAATCATAAATATATTTGGATATGTTATTTTAGGACAGTCTTTAAAAAAGTAGGATAAACGGCAGACAGGTGGAAGGGCGAACAGGCGGACAGTTAATTTACAAATGCTGCTTATGGTGACTGAAAAACGTTTCAGCCACTCCACATTGCAAAATGTTTATATTACTAGTCCATCAGCCATTTTAATGTCCCCACTGCTGAGGCACAGGCCTTCCTTATGGGTGGGTGGATAAGGAGGACGGGCCATAACCCACCACGCGGGCCCAATGCGGATTGGTGGGTGTTAACGACTGCAAATGCAGCCGGGACCAACGGCTTAACGTGCCTTCCGAAGCACGGGAGCTCGAGATAATAAATTTTTGGTCACCCATCGCATGACCGAACCTTGCGAACGTTGCTTAACCTCTGCAATCGCTGGTCCAGGCGCTAAACCACTGCGCCACCGAGCTCCTCGTTATTATTATATTACTATATTACTAAGTAGGAACTTATTCTTCGTTTATTCGTACGGCAAATAGTAGGTAAAGCCACCAATTTATTATTGTAGTGTTAGGTTGCGCCATCTCTTGACTGATAGTGGAACTATTTTTGTCTCTTAGGTTAGCATGCTTAGGACAGCGCCATCTGTTGACTGGTAGTGAAAGTAAAATATTTTGTTTGTTTTTTGAATTTCTAAAAAAGTGTGTTATATTGAGACATCGTTTTATTTTTCCTGTAATCTTTACATAAACTACTATCACATAGAATTATTTCAGATTTTTCTCTTTGCAAACTTCGGAGATAAGGGGGGGGGAACGGTATTTTTTTTACATTTTTCATCATAAGTCGAAAACTATGCGGCCTAAGAAAAAAGGAAAAATTGTTTTAAAATGTGCAAACAGCGCTCTTTCATATGATACCCCACATGCCCTAGTCACCTCACTTAAAATTTTTAAGACCCCTTTTCAGTCCCTGTTGTAAAAAAAATATTAATATTATTATTTCTTTTTTATTTGCAAAATAGTTGGGGAAATGTCATCTTAAAATAACCAAAATTCAAGTTGATACCATTAGTAGTTCTCGAGATATCCAGCTGTGACAGACAGACAGACTGAGTCACACCATAAGGGTTCCTTTTTTACCATTTTGGTACGGAACCCTAAAAATACTTAGATGGACAAAATCTATTAGAATAAAGCACTTTTGTCTTTTGGCCGGCACTTTCATATTTGGACCAAAAATGTATGAAATATGGATGATGTCCTTTGCACATGTTTACATAAAAAAATGGGGACGAAATATAAGTACTTAAATGTTTAAGACAATAGGTACTGCTCGAATATAACGAGAATAATAATTGCACAGGAGAAAGATCCTTCTCCTCGTTAATAAACTATAATACTGTAATGTAAAGAGATTGAAGATTACGAAATTTTCCTTTCAGGTTATATGCTAGCGTGTCAGTCAACCTTACAAAAAAGCCAAGCGGAATGCGTAACGCTAGAAACATATCATTGTGTTGTGTTGTGTCGTGTCGCGACAGAAGCGTATCGGTTTCATACATTTAGTATGACTAGAAACACACTATTGTGTTGTGTTGTGTTGTGATCTGTTGTGGCGCGGACCGCTCGGCTGCGATTGCAACAGAACCCCCACCACCGATCTGTCGCGACACAACACAACACGTGTGTTTCTAGCATTGTATTGGTATATGTCGCTGGCGGCGGACGCTTGCAATACGCGCATTGTAATTTTGATTTAACTCAAAATATGAAGATTTAATAGAACTTGTGCGACAACGTAAAGTGTTGTATGATACCAAATGCAAAAATTATAAACATCAGTTTATCAGAGCTGCTGCTTGGGAATAATTTGTAGGTAAGTTTTTTATAAGTAAACAAATAGATATAGGTACAACGTGTTACAAAATAACCCCTAATGCCGAATATAGTAGATACCTAGGGACCATCAAACTGAACAACTTTTACTATGGGACCAATTCTGAAATTGCGGAAAAAAATTGATATTGATGATATTTTTGTTATGATTTTCTGTATGAAACAGCTGATTTTATTCGTTGTAGGTATAATTATCGTACTGAATTTCATAAGTGAATGTATTAAAGAATGACTCCGCCCGATATTTTAGATTCAGCGACGTAAATGACTCATAATCAACATAACTAAATACAAGCAAAGTCTCTTACTCTTTTCTAACGTTGATCTTTTATTAATAGGTTCAGTCCCAATTGTATGAGAGACTGAGAGTAGATAAAGTAGTTGTGCACATAACTAGTTATTAAAACACTCATTATGCATCAGTTTCATAAACTACTATCATGATACCAAATGCAAAAATTAAAAGATTGCCGGAATATTAGATGGTAAGTAAATAAATACTATCCCCGCAAATTGGTAATACGATAGAACCTTGTCACATAACATACACGTTGACGTCATCCGCAACTAAAAATGACATGAGCAATAAAGTCCTTATAGGTAATTTAATGTATTAATTATTGAATTATTATTTTCAATAAGATAGGGTCTATAGGCATATAAAAATATTACAATTCTTTTTCGTTTTTGAGTTTAAAAATATGGCTGCCAGGTTCATTACCAATTTGCGGGGATACGTATAGGTACCTAGGTACCTACTTATTTAGTTTACGTAAGAATTTTTTATTTCTTAATGTTAGATGCAATTCAGTGTTTTCTTTTTATTTTTCTGAAGAAGTGTACATAATATAAAAAATTAAGGTCCTCTTCTAAATTACCCTCAGAACCTGATGAAAGCATTATGAACGTGCAAGCGCTGCAAAGCTTCGATTGATACTGTGGAGAAAAAACGACAGAACGCTCCGTGTCGCGACACAATAATGTGCACACCCACCGCCACGACACAAAGCGACACAGCACAACACAACACAATAGTATATTTCCATCTTAACACTGCACTGGCATTAAATCACTGGAAATGTGTAGGTAGGGTCAGCAAAGTTATTTATACTTGTACAACAACTGATAAAGTACCACTTAAGAAGCCGTAGGTACCTACAACGTTGGAAGCAATTTTCATTGTAAGCATTATCGATTTTATTTTAAATTTTATCGTTTTTAATTTGTTACTATTTAACTATTTCTTATTTTAAAACAGTCAATCATAAAATTAGAAAGCTAGTTAAGGTTTTTTTTATTTATTTTTACTATAGTTTCTAGATTATAGGTTTATTATAGTTTTATAGCCATCATGTTTCTGTTAATCGCAAAACTGATTAAGTATACTATAATCTACTTTCAACATTATTTTTGGGACCGGATAAATCAAGTGAAATCTTTGTTCAAATATGTGTATTTGGCGTTGTACGGCCCCTTAACATAACAACCTATAGGCCCCATAACTACTTGTGCTTTTACAAGGTGACCATAGCGTTAGTTGGGTGGCCCCTAACGTAGTACAATAAGTAACATTTCTGGACCTTGAAATGTGTGTCGCTGGAAAGCTGAGATTTGGAGAAAGGAATATTGTAGACGTGTTTGTGCAACCTAAAGTGGAGCACAGGCCGAGCCTAAAAAAAATATTTGTATAAGTATTCGTAAATTTAGATGTGACGAAATACACTTTGTTTTATTAGTGTGATGTGGTTTAATTTAAAATGCAACTTTTTATTTGCAAAGAGGTCCGAATTACCTAAGTGATTCACTTTGAATTTGTAAAATACGTGTTTATAGGTCAAAAGAGAATTATTAGTTATTAATAGAGAAGCTGAAATATAACTAAAAACATAAAATATAACTAATAATTAATTTAATTACTTCTAACTAGAAGTTATAATAGAAATATTTATGCGTAATGCTTATTTTTTTTATAAAGAAATACCTAATTAACAAATAAATGCGTGTGTGGCAAACAATATTTCAATTGTAAAACATCCAATTTTAATAAAAACTAACCATATTTCTACTATAATATCGGATTAGTTAAAAAAATTATAATTCTTCGCGTGACATAAAAAATACTTAAGCTTTAACAATTCAGTGCGCGTTGATATCTATTAGTCGACAAGTTGTAATAGAAATTGATTAAAAAAAAAAAATAGTACTTAAGTACTAATGATCAAAAAAAAATTGCTCTAAATCCTGAATAAAAAGGAGATTATGTTCACTAACAAACTGGTAATGTTAAGATTTTAAAAAAATCTGCTCTAAATCATAAAAATATCGGTTCGATTCACTTTACGCAAGTTAAACGTTTAACTATTTTTGGTAATTCGTTACATAAGCTTTAACTTTAAGCAACATAAACTCTGATATGTAAGGCAACGATCAAAATAATTACGAAACTGATACTAGCGGGTATGAACAACGAAAGCCTTATGGCATATGCAGTTCGTTACTTGCTGCGTTGAAGTGCGTTACTTTGTGACGCTTCGATATTAAAACGTGACGGTTAAATAATTTTAAGAAGTTAATTAATATCATAACATAATAGTTATAAAAGTGTTTATGTAATATGATGTAGAATAACTGGATATAACGGATTAAGTTTGTTTAATGTGTTGATGATAATGGGTGAGTAAGTTAACATTGAAATTTTATTTTGGCAAGTGTTTGTAAATAATCTATAGTCAAAGTTTTATTAAAACACTTATAATTTTCTTTTCCATAAATATAAAAGTTTAATTTTGTACAGTTGTTTCTACTTAGAGTCCGATTCTCGACTATTTTACAAGGCATCAATGTTTCGTCTTTTTAACATAATTGTGAAAAAAAAATATACTTAAGTAATAAGTCCGAAATCAAATAAAATCTTACAAATGCACTCAATTTTGTATACTTATGATTTAAATTAACCGTAGAATTTTAAATAAATAAGTAGATTGTCATTGTTATTTATAGGACATGGAAAAATGATACCAAAAAGTTTAATAATTTTAACCATTACAAACCTCATATTGAATATAGTGGAAGGTCAGAAAAATGTTGAGAACCAAAGAAGCAGTAGCCAATCGTATGGGAATCTATTTTCGTACCTCCAAAGTCCACTGTTGGACTTCATGATGCAGACTTTAGCCCCAAACTATATGCCTAGTAACCCAGGGGACTTCTTCGATGCATTGAGAGATAGCTACCCATTGCCAAATGGTAAGTGAAAAAAGTTATATTTAACTAAATATAAGTCTATCTATTTAACTAAACTATTTAACTAAATATAGAGGAGCTCGTTGGCGCAGTGGTTTAGCGCCTGGCCCAGCGATTGCGGAGGTTAAGCAACGTTCGCAAGGGTCGGTCATGGGATGGGTGACCAAAAATTTACTATCGCGAACTCCTCCGTGCTTCGGAAGGCACGTTAAGCCGTTGGTCCCGGCTGCAGTCGTTAATACCCACCAATCCGCATTGGGCCCGCGTGGTGGGCTATGGCCCGTCCTCCTTATCCACCCATAAAGAAGGCCTGTGCCCCAGCAGTGGGGACATCAAAAATGGCTGATGGACAAGTCTATTTTTCAAACTATAATGTTAAAATAGATGTGAAATATAGACATCTCAGCAATGGACTAATAAACCAATCATATTTTCCAGTGCCTAAACAATCAGGCCATGTAGCCAAAGTTACTGGGTATAAAATGTATGGAATTGTAATATTAGGTAATAAAGTTTGTTGTAACAAACCTGGCGTTAATTAGCGTTTTAAATATCAAATCAATAAATTTTATTTGAAAGTTTGTTATCGCTTTTACAATGAGACTTTGTATAGGAGACGGTGTGGGTATCATACACAAGTGGGACTACACTACACACACAGTGTCCTCAACAATTATTTAAATACCTATCTTAAAAAGAGGATCCCCCAACATCAACCCCTGTAGCATACCGTCGTTTATATTACAACACCCACCGCGCAAGTCAATTTTTGGCGGTTTTTATATTTTGATTTTATCGGATAAAGATTTTTAGCGCGCATAGATCTACCAATGGCAATCTATACTATTCCACCCTTATGAACACGATATTTAAAAAATTGTGACACCGTGACTGCGTGGTTCGTTAATACCGCGTAAGACTTCCTATCCCTTCCGGAGCGTTAGGACCAAGATGCTAAAATGACCAAGGTGTTGAAATGACCAAAGTCGCAAAATTACTAATCTTTTCGGAGCCTAATGACCAAGGTACTAAAATGACCAAAGTTGCAAAATGACTAATATATTTTTTGAAGTCTAATGAACAAGGTGCTAAAATGACCAAAGGTACAAAATGACTAAAGTGGCAACATGACTAATGACTAATCATTCGTCTAAGTGCTAAAATATCCAATGTTACCATTAGCCCAAAGGATTAAAAGGACTTGGACAAGGGGTTCTTTTTGAAGATTTCTCTTCGTCAAACAAAACATTAATTTAATAAATGAAAGAGGTGTTTATTTTTTAATTTAAACAAATAAAAAAAATTATTGTAAACGCAGTTGAAATTTTCTGAAGTATCGGACGAAACTTCGGATTTTCACTTCGTAATAGGCCCCCAGACTCTTGTTTTTGATGACTAATTGTTGCTCCGCAAATAATAAATGATTAATAAAATCATTTATTATAATTTTATTGTATTTTTAAGTGAAATTGAGTGAAATATGTATTATATTTTTAAGTGAAATTGAGTGAAAATAGGATTTTACTTAAATTAGTTTTCGTACTTGAGCGGTGTTCCAACATTGGTAATTATTATCATAGTAGTTAGTTTTTAGGGTTCCGTACCCAAAGGGTAAAAACGGGACCCTATTACTAAGACTCCGCTGTCCGTCCGTCTGTCTGTCTGTCACCAGGCTGTATCTCATGAACCGTAATAGCTAGACAGTTGAAATTTTCACAGATGATGTATTTCTGTTGCCGTTATAACAACAAATACTAAAAACAGAATAAAATAAATATTAAAGGGGGGCTCCCATACAACAAACGTAATTTTTTTGCCGTTTTTTGCTTTATATTAATAACGACAGCAGGTAGACAGTTGAAATTTTCGCAGATGATGTGTTTCTGTTGCCACTATAACAACAAATACCAAAAACAGAATAAAATAAATATTTAATTTATGGGAGCCCCAATACAACAAACGTGTTTTTTTGCCGTTTTTTGGTACACGTGCACGGGTCCGACTCGCACTTGGCCGGTTTTTTGTCCCTTCTGACTGGAAACAAAACAAAAAGTGACTTGCGCGGTATCGTAATATAAACGACGATAGAGATTTCGAGATGTTTTGCATATCTGTAGCAGGTAGATGATCGAAGACCTATAGCGAAATACCAAAAATAACATCACGTCTGTTTATCCCATAAATTTATTTATAGTATATCCTTGCTTGACCTCTTTAGTAAACAGCTTTTGACAGTTGTCACACGTCATTTAAATTTAAATTGTTAATTATTTAAACATACCTAATTGTTGTCTTATTAAATCCAATAGCGTGATGTCACAAAAATTATCCCGCTTGATGGCGCTACTTGTACGGGCATTTATCCCCGATTTTCCCGTTTAGTTTAAATTATATCTAAAATGTATATTCATAAATAATTATTATGGAAGTCAGACACTAAACGAATTAAAGATTGAAGAAATCCAAAATCTGTTGGAAGAAAAATTTATACACGGTTAATTTTTAAGTATATCTAAAAATTAAATGGGGATTTCTGACCACGTAAATGAACCACTTTTACTATGGGACCAACCACGAAATCACGAAAAAAAAATCAGCTGTTCCATAGAAAAGTACAACATCGACTCGACTATAATGTATGGAACAGCTGATTTTTTTTTCGCGATTTCGTGGTTGGTCCCGTTGTAAAAGTTGTTCATTTACGTGGTCTGCAATCCCCAATTCATTTTTAGATATACTTAAAAATTAACCGTGTATTTACGAAAAATCGCTACCAACATCCAAAAATTGATAGCAAACACATGAAAATAAGAAAATGACAGGTCTACATCTACACTACCGCCAAGTTAGCGTTAGTGCGCCGACTGGTGGACGATTTGTGAATCAGCAAAATTAGCCTGCCATTGTCACTTATAAAATTAGCAATTTATTATTGTAATCTTTGTGTGGAAAACAATTTGTTGTACCTATTTTATATTAGATTTTTTCAATAAAGAGTTGGGTGAAGATTGTTTACCAAATAAGACAAGTAAGGATAAACAGACTGAAACTTTTATCTGTCAATAAAGAGATTTTGCCTGCAGTCTCGCCATTTTTTCCATCCCAACATAGTAAAAATATCAACATAAATAATGTACTTAGATGCCGAGCGAGAAGGTCGACACAGGAGATAATTCCTAAGCTGGTTTATCTTCTTACTTAGCCAATGCAAGCAACATACTTATACACTAATGGTTACATTACAAGACCCAGTTTCCCATAATAGTTTTGCCTTTATATGCCAATGTCATGGGTGATAAACATAATGATTTTACTACTGTTTTTAATCTATCAATATTTTGCCATGTTATTCTTGACATTATATGTATTTCTAATTAAGAAAATTCTGCATGGCTCTCTTTCCATCCAATGCTTAGTTTTAATTATTCACATGTCAACAAAACATTTGTGGAATATGGTTTGTGTGAATTAGCTGCGTTCGGCAGGCTGATTATCTATTTAAAAACCACATTGCGACCGGTTTCAGTTCACATATGAATGTAATACATTGCTACTTTTCTTTGGTATGTTTACCAAACTTTTATCCCAAAAAGAAGTAGCAATGTATCACATAATTTATCTGTCAAATGAGACCGGTCGCTAGGTGGTTTTTAATTAGATAATCAGCCTGCGGAATGATTCCGTTTCGGAATTCCGAATCGAAAATCCGTCTGTATGTGGCCACTCTTAAGGTGGCCACATGCAGACGGAATACCGCCTACATACGTAATTCCTAACGCAGCTAATCCATACAAATCTATAGGCCTACCACAAACTTGCGGGATTTTTCCATACTGACTTTTCATATTATCGATATTCCGTTCGGAATTCCGAATCGGGATTCCGTCTGTATATGGCTGGCTATACACGTTGTAAGCTTAGGTTGTAAGTATAATCTACACAGGCCCTAAATAGTTTCGGAACAGTATCACAGCTTTACCGTTAAACTGTGATAGTGTGTTGCATTTACATATTATGGAAATATGGAAATGCAAAGGATTCGCGGATACTAGACATTGATTGATTATGTCAAGTCAAACATGCTTCTATTTATTTATGATTGGTGAACATTTACGTAATATGTAGGTACGTAATCATCTTACAAATTACTGTACGCACTATAATAAAGTAAATTACAATGTGCATTAAATTACAAGGTCCAGGACTTAATAAATGGAAAATATTTTCTGGTGTATTCGTTACTGCTCAGCTTCCATGTAAAAACAATCTAACCTACACCCCTAACTCATTAGATAAGGGGTTCCCTAACTTATTTGTGACGCGCCCCCTTTCTATCAAAAAAAAACCGGTCAAGAGCGAGTCGGACTCGCGCACCGAGGGTTCCGTACAATCATAAATATATTTGGATATGTTATTTTAGGACAGTCTTTAAAAAAGTAGGGTAAACGGCAGACAGGTGGAAGGGCGAACAGGCGGACACTTAATTTACAAATGCTGCTTATGGTGACTGAAAAACGTTTCAGCCACTCCACATTGCAAAATGTTTATATTACTAGTCCATCAGCCATTTTAATGTTCCCACTGGTGGGGCACAGGCCTTCCTTATGGGTGGGTAAGGAGGACGGGCCATAACCCACCACGCGGGCCCAATGCGGATTGGTGGGTGTTAACGACTGCAAATGCAGCCGGGACCAACGGCTTAACGTGCCTTCCGAAGCACGGAGGAGCTCGAGATAATAAATTTTTGGTCACCCATCCCATGACCGAACCTTGCGAACGTTGCTTAACCTCCGCAATCACTGGTCCAGGCGCTAAACCACTGCGCCACCGAGCTCCTCGTTATTATTATATTACTATATTACTAAGTAGGAAGGAACTTATTCTTCGTTTATTCGTACGGCAAATAGTAGGTAATTAAATTAGAACCAGCCACCAATTTATTATTGTGTATTAGGTTGCGCCATCTCTTGACCGATAGTGGAACTATTTTTCCCCTTAGGTTAGCATGCTTAGGACAGCGCCATCTGTTGACTGGTAGTGAAACTAAAAAAAATTTGTTTGTTTTTTGAATTTCTAAAAAAGTGGGTTATATTGAGACATCGTTTTATTTTTCCTGTAATCTTTACATAAACTACTATCACATAGAATTATTTCAGATTTTTCTCTTTGCAAACTTCGGAGATAAGGGGGGGGGAACGGTATTTTTTTTTTACATTTTTCATCATAAGTCGAAAACTATGCGGCCTAAGAAAAAATTAAAAATTGTTTCAAAATGTGCAAACAGCGCTCTTTCATATGATACCCCACATGCCCTAGTCACCTCACTTAAAATTTTTAAGACCCCTTTTCAGTCCCTGTTGTAAAAAAAATATTAATTTTATTATTTCTTTCTTATTTGCAAAATAGTTGGGCAAATGTCATCTTAAACTATTCCAAATTTCAAGTTGATACCATTAGTAGTTCTCGAGATATCCAGCTGTGACAGACAGACAGACAGACAGACAGACAGACAGACAGACTGAGTCACACCATAAGGGTTCCTTTTTTACCATTTTGGTACGGAACCCTAAAAAATGTACTTTTTCCATTCCGATCAACTGAACCAATCAACTAGAAACTGAACAACTATTTTACTTCTCAACAGCTTAACTATTTGGGTTGATCGGTTTCTACCAGGTTAGGAAAAAAATAAAAATTTGACCCAAAACAATGACAAATGAACTACACAAGTGGTCCGCGCCCCCCACTTTGAAAACCCGGGATTAGATGTTGCCATTATCGTTGCCAAAAACGTTGCTGTATATTTTTAACTGGCTTCAAAAAAAGCCGGAAGTTCTCAAATCTGTTATTTTTTTTATCGCTGTACGCGCGTAACTTCGGCATTTACGACACTATGTGAATGGTTGCATTGTATCTAGAATCTTACAACCTGTAAAGTATTTCTAAAATTTATTTACAGGTCTGAAAGCACCCTTTTCTGAGTACGATTATATCATCGTTGGAGCAGGGTCGGCTGGGAGCGTGCTCGCATCCCGGCTATCGGAAGACCCGAGTGTCACAGTCCTGGTTCTAGAAGCTGGCAAGCCAGAAATGCTCGTAACGGATATACCGGCCATCGCACCTTTCTTCCAAAGAACTGAGTACAGCTGGCCTTACTTCATGGAACCTCAGCCTGGAGTTTGCTTAGGTAAGTTTTATTTTAACTGAGCATTCTGGCGGTAGGGGCGGAAAGGTTCTGGAATGGCGACCGCGCACCGGACAACGCGCCGTGGGTAGGCCCCCGACAAGGTGGATCGACGATTTGGTGAAGGTCACGGGAAGCCACTGGATGCGGGCAGCGCAGGATCGATCGTCGTGGAGATCCTTGTGGGAGGCCTATACCCAGCAGCGGGTGTCGTGCGGCTGATAGGTTAGTATATATATAATATAGTATATATATAATATATAAGTAAGTAATAATTATGAAATTTTACTTTTCGTGATTTAGGTACTTACTTGATTTAATTCACCAACCTACTAAGTATTCAAATAACGTCCGATCTTATTTTACAAATATCAGTTTCAATAAATGACTGAAAATCTGACTGAAAAGACCAAATTCACGGTTTTACATAGCTTTGCTATAACTTTTACACACATGATACGGTCTCATATAAATATCAATGGGTTGCTCAACAGTATATTTTGGTAGAGTATTACTACGCATGCAAATAGATACAAGTTCTTAACAGCATTCCAATTTACTGTTACAAAACACTGTGGTACGGTTTCAATTAATTAAGGTAGGCCAGCCCAGTTTTTAGTAATCAAGGACGATTTCGCAAAATTATAGAAAAATACTTACCTATGGAGACTAATGGAGTTAACATTAACACAAAAATAATATTACCCATATCAATCTTGTTATTCTTTCAATATTTCATGTTTTCAGTTAAAAAATACAACTGAAATACAGTGAATGATTGTTGCGAACTTGTTGTGAGAATTCATTCAATTCATTCAGAGCTTCACGATGTATAATAAAAATTCGTATAAATTATGCAAACGAAACCACTATAACATAAGTAACCAGGAGGCACCTTAAATATCAAAGTCAACAACCTCGTTATAAACGGCGTGGGGCAACGAGTTAGCTGATTTTAAAGTTCAATGAACACACAATAAAAAAAAACAGTTTCATTTTTGGGCTCGACGTAATTAATAAAAAAATACCTGTATGATATAGACAGGACAGACATCTTGTGTTAGTAAATATTTGTTTTACAACAACACGCCAACAAAAAAAAAATAGCGCCAACAGTCGAAGTAGGTTACTCTAAGAATTCTTTGATAAGATTTTTAAAGGTTTTCTGATTTTATGAGGATTGAAAATCCAAAAATTTAGGGGATGGTTGTGATGTGAGGCATTTTTTTGTGTAAAAAACACTAGTTTCAGCTCGCGACTTCGTCCACGTAGACATTCAAAAAATCCTTAGGGAACCTTTGACCAGGATAAAAGTATGTATCCTTCTTTTACACCAGGTTTTAAACTAACGATGTGCCAAATCATTAAGCAGTTTCCTTTTTTGCTTGATTTACTAACAAACATCAAAACTTTCTCATTTATAATATTATTAGTAGGATGACAAAGATGGACCCAATATCTTTACTTATATATTTACTTTCAGGGTGTCAATCAAAGAGATATAAGGTTCGGTTCTCCAATCACTAGTAGAGATCCTAATTATTGATCGCGAAACAACCCCTAATGATATTCATAATTGTTTTATATAAAAAAATACCCTATTACAGGCATGAGAAACCAAAGATGCTATTGGCCACGAGGAAGGGCCATTGGTGGCACCAGCGTCATCAACTACATGATCTACACGAGGGGCCGTGCTGAGGAATGGGATCGTATCGCTGCCGCTGGCAACTATGGCTGGTAAGGAAATGATCCCTAAAAAAGATTTAGAAAATCCTCTTAGAGCAACTTGGATAGACATCAATCCTCATCGAGAACAACCCCCTGAATGGCTATTCAGAAAACTGAAACAAGTGAAACAACTCTGAGCGAATAGCAATTGAAATGATAAAAATACGTAGGCTGCTGAAGTAGTAATAACTGCTGCTGATAACAACGAAATTACAACAAACCGGTCATCAAACAATCGATGATAAAATCACGTAAATACACTCGACGTCAGAAAAATCGCACCTCTTCGAAAATAAGTTTAGACTTGGCCACCTGCTATTGCTAGCTAATGTTCTATTGTGTAAATGTTGATATCTGTCGAAAGTACATTTAATGAGCTTTCAATTAATATTTGTTTGATTTAGTTAACATAACAGTTACCATAATTAAACGCTTAAAGCGTTATTGCTTGCGCCGCAATAAAAGGGAAATAAAAGTGGTAAATTCAGGTAATTCGGGCAAATTCGCTGTCGAGATGATAAAGAAAACAAACTTCAACAGTTCAATTAAAAAATGGAATACCCAAGATAGATACTATTGCCCATTAAGTTGCTCAACAATTGAAAAATAAAACCGGTCAAGAGCGAGTCGGACTCGCGCACCGAGGGTTCCGTACCATCATAATTGCACCATCAAACCACACTGCAGAGCAGAATAATAAAATTAGTATTGCAGTTTTAGGTCAGCACCATCTCTTGACCGATAGTTGAACTGATGTTGACTTTTTTAGAAATCTGATAATTTCTAAAAAAATGTGTTATATTGAGACGTCGTTTTATTTTTCCTGTAATTTTTATATAAACTGCTATCACATAGAATTATTTCAGATTTTTCTCTTTGCAAACTTCGGAGATAAGGGGGGGAACGTTATTTTTTTGTACATTTTTCATCATAAGTCGAAAACTATGCGGCTTAAAACAAAAAAAAAATGATTGAAAGCGTGCAAACGGCGCTCTATCATATGATACCCCACATGCCCTAGTAGCCCCACTTCAAATTTTTCAGCCCCCTTTTCAGTCCCTGTTGTAGAAAATATATTTATTTTTTTAATTATTTCTGGTAAATAGTTGGGCAAATGTCATCTTAAACTATTCCAAATTTCAAGTTGATACCATTAGTATTTCTCGAGATATCCAGCTGTGACAGACAGACAGACTGAGTCACACCATAAGGGTCCCCCCAGACCTACCGGTTTCGTTTCTTTGCTTTGCTGTTCTACTTGCTGTTTAGATCACCGGCCAATCAGGGTCATTTTCAATCTATCGCATATTTGGACCAGACCAAATTGGCAAGATAACCATTACCTTAGTGTTATCAAATATCATCGTCTGGGTTGCGAAGTAGGAAGCTTCTGGGAGATATGCCACCCTGAACATGGTCTGCGATTGCTAAAAATAAATTGATCGCATATTTATATAAATTGTGAACAGGGTTGTGGGTGTCATCATTACCTATCTGAACTATTTTTTTGTGTTTTCATAACGATCGTTTAAGGAACAAAGCTCACAAGAACATTCTTATATGTGAAATGTACTTAGATTGAAAATATGCGATAGATTGAAAATGAGCCTCTTGGCCGGCGGTCCATTGCCGAACAGCAAAGCAAAGAACGGAAACCGGTAGGTCTGGGGGCGGCCTTAAGGGTTCCCTTTTTTACCATTTTGGTACAGAACCCTAAAAATGAGGCAATGTAATGTTGCTCGGAAACTGAATCTCAGAAATTGATTCCGTTCGACGTGTATACCAACGGTTTCTAGAGACTGTTAGCCAACAGTCTCTAGAAACCGTTGGTATACACGCCTACATACATAGCAACATATATAGCCATGTATGTTGCTATGTATGTGTATGTTGCTAATTACTGAGATTTGGTTTCCGAGCAACATTACATTGCCTCATTTTTTTGCAATATTTGAGCAACTTCATGGGCAATAGTATCCATCTTGGGCATTCTTTTTTTTAATTAAACTGTTGCAGTGTATTTTCTCCATCATCTCGATAGCGAATTTACCCGCATTTCCTGATTATACCCCTTTTAATTCCCTTTTATGGCGGCGCAAGCAAGAAATATCGTTTTGAGCGTTTAATTATGGTAACTGTTATGTTAATTAAATCAAACAAATATTAATTGAAAGCTCATTAAATGTACTTTCAATAGATATCAACATTTACACAATAGAACGTTAGCTAGCAATAGCAGGTGGCCAAGTCTAAACTACTTAGGTGCGATTTTTCTGACGTCGAGTGTAGTTCAGCTAAAGTAATAAGCCAGTGACGAAGTATCCTTTTGATATCTTGTATCTTCATTACATAGTACTACATCTGTTTAATTAATTACATTATCTTAAGATTTTTTTTATCCAGGGCTTACAAAGATGTCCTTGAATACTACAAAAAATCGGAACGCGCCATCCTACAGGGTTACGAAAACTCTCCATATAGAGGAACATCTGGAGAACTGAACGTGGAGTTCGTGCCTTTTAGGTAAACATCTTCTACCTATATTTTAAATTTTTAATTAAGTCATACAATCTCATCGAATCAATATTCTTACAGGACTCCCCTAGTCAGCACGTTCTTAGAGGCCGGCAAAATACTCGGGTATCCTACAGTGGATTACAATTCTCCTGAACAACTCGGCTTCGGATATTTGCAAGCCACCATGAAGACGGGAAGAAGAGTCAGTGCAGCAAAAGCTTTTTTACATGACGTCAAGGATCGCCCAAATCTTCATATATTACCAATGAGCACCGTTACTAAAGTTCTCATCGATAACCAGACAAAAAGAACTACCGGAGTGCAATATGTTCGAAATCGATTAAGATTCGAAGTCAGAGCTCGAAGAGAAGTCATACTGTCCGCTGGGCCGATAGCGTCACCTCAATTACTTATGCTTTCTGGCATTGGGCCAAAAAAACACCTCAGCCGTCATAGTATTCCTTTGGTACAGGATCTACCAGTAGGGCATACTCTTTACGACCACATCACATTTCCTGGACTAGTATTCACACTTAATGTAACTAACGTCAGCTTGATAGAGACTCGAGAAACGACTTTTGCCAACGTCATTCGATGGGTCCAGTATGGTGACGGCCCAGCGTCTACAACAGGCGCAGCAGAAGGCATAGGGTATATCAAAACTTCCGTATCAGAAGATCCTGAACCTATACCAGATATAGAACT
Source organism: Agriphila geniculea (assembly GCA_943789525.1). NCBI lineage: Eukaryota > Metazoa > Arthropoda > Insecta > Lepidoptera > Crambidae > Agriphila > Agriphila geniculea. The sequence goes on from OX038889.1 coordinate 10,436,458, forward strand.
GATTAGCATTGGTGGTTCTCTTGTATCTGATGGTGGACCAGGTGGAAGCAAGGCGGTTAGACGGGGTATGATGATAACAGACGAGGTATTTGATGGGGCGTATGGACCTATAGACGCTACAGATACTTGGACCGCGTTTCCGATGCTACTACACCCGAAATCAGTTGGAAGGTTAGAGTTGAGAAACAATAATCCATTTAGCTATCCAAAAATGTACGGTAATTATTTGACTGACGCGAGGGACGTTGCGACGTTTGTGGAGTCCATACGATTCATACAAGCGTTGACTGAAACAGAACCATTTCAAAAATTTGGGGCACGTATTCACGAAGCTCAGTACCCTGCTTGTCGTGCATTGGCGTTTGATTCTGATGAATACTGGGAATGCGCTGTTAGGACCCTGTCGGCTACTTTGCATCATCAGATAGCGACTTGCCGTATGGGCCCAAATACTGATCCGTTGGCTATCGTAGACCCAGAACTTCGCGTGTATGGAGTAAGTGGGCTACGCGTTGTGGACTCCAGTATCATCCCACGAACAGTTTCTGTGCATACTAATGCACCAGCTATTATGATTGGGGAAAAAGCAGCAGATATGATAAAATCTACTTGGAGTTAGTTAAGTACGATAATGCAAGTACCTACCTACACTGCAATCTTAGGTTTTTATTAGTTACTTATGTTATTTTTATTTTTGTTGGTGTTTTTTAAATAAATATAAAATAGGTAAGTACTTCGAGTTTGTTTCTTTGTAAGAGTTACCTCAAATTGTCTTACTTATTATGCAAAAATCAGAGCCCGCGACTAAATTCAAGTAGGAAACTTTTCTACAATAGCAGTAAAATGTATTTAAAACTCTACCACAGAATTTAAGCAATTACTATTTAGAACAGGAGGATATTAAATATTCAGTTTCACATTATTCTTAAATATTCAGTGAATAGATATATTCTAAAATATAAATATCATGTTTCTTCTAATTTTTTTATCTAACATTAATAATCTATCATCACAAATGACTGAGTAAAAAACAGTGTGCTTCTTTTATAAACAAGATTGCTTTTAATTTAATTTAATTTACTTAACAAATAATTACCTACGTACCATACTTTTTATAATTCGGAACATTTTGAAAATCATCATCAAGATCAACATAAAAAAATATTTTTAAAACCACGTTAAAACTGAAAAGTAAGTACGGCTGAATAAGTCTATGGAACTGCAGTCAACAAAATAAGATACTTATCAAAAATTATATATGGCCTCGCTTTACTTATACGGATTTCTGGGACTTGTTCGGAGTTCATGGCACCGAGACAAGAATTCTTAACACTGGCACTTGACTCATATAACTGTAGACCTCGACAGTGTTAACCTGGCTGGCTGGTTAAAAAAATTAAGAAAAAATATTAATTAAAAAGTTTTTACGAAAAGTTTTGTAATGTTTAAAGAAAGTTTATTTTTAATTTTGGTGATTGGAACTTTTTCGTGCGGTCATGAAACAGAAGACAGTGATGATTATGAAGCCGAAGTTTTGGTGGAACCTGATAGAGATGAGGGAAGAAGCGCTAAACTTTTATGGAGATCCCATCCGTTGATAGATATGGTAAAGCAGTCTAGTGGACAACAATTAAAGGATTCCGAAGATTTTTTCGAATTTTTGAGGGATTCTTATCCACTACCGGATGGTAAGTTTCATTTCCTTACGCTACTCTTACTTATCTTTTAATTAAACATTATCATAAACATAAACGGAATGGATCAACTTTTTAAGTCTATATGTACAAGGTTATTTTTAGTTAATAAAAAACCTCTCGTGGCAACCCCACGAAAAAAAATCTGCTATTTCATACATTTCGATGGAGTAGGATTGTACTTTTGTATGGAACAGCTGATTTTTCTTTCGTGATTTCGAGGTTGGTCAGGGTTCGTCCCATAATGAAATTTGTTCAGTTTGATGGTCTGATCAACCTCACGAGAGGTTTTGTATTAACTAAAAATAACCTTGTATTTTTAATGTTTATGACAAAAAAAATTACGGTTTATATTTTATTTACTTTACCACTGTCAATTGTTTTTCAAGTTCAAGTTTAAGAAAGTATGGCATGACTTTGAGTGTGCAGTTAACAAATGCATAAATTTAAAAGGAATGTAGTTCCTAACAAAAAAATATTGTAAACAACACCTCAGTGTTGTCGTCCAAATGGTGTCGCTGAAAATACTTTGTAACTGTCGGAATTTTGTAGCCCTCATTGTCTCTTTGTAGACAACAAAGTAGTCTGAATTAATAGATAAATTTTATTCAAATTAATTAGTAATTTAAATAAAAAGATTTCATAGCAATGATGACGCATAATAAACAGGTACTTACATACAACATAAAAACATAAACAAAAATAACGCAAAAACTTGCCCAACCGTTATTCGACAACAGTTACGAAGTATTACGGCAAAACGGCAATGAACTTCTTTTTGCTATAAAAAATGCTAATTTGGGTTTAAAAAAAAATATAGTTTATGTTAATTAATTATGTAGCAAACCGGTTAACAGATTAGTAATATTTAATTGAGTAATTATCAAATTATGAACCATCATTAACAAAATTAAACTAGGTACTTTAGTGTTAAGCAAAACTTAACACGTAGGTAATTGTTTAGGTAAAAATTTAAGTATTTTTTTTTTGGTTGAGTCTACATTTTACACGTAATTTCAGGGGGTCAAGTCTGCCAATGTTATCGTGTTCTAATGGTAATGTTTTTTGACACAGTTCTTGTTTCTTAAACCCAAAACCAAGACACAATAATATTGTGTCTTGATTTTGGGTTTAAGAAATACGGAAGCATACTATGCTTCCGTTTTGGGTTTAAGAAACAAGAACTGAGTCAAAAAGCATTACCATTCAAACACCATTGAACTGCGATTTTGACGAAAACAATAGCAGACTTGACCCCTAGGTCTAATCTAATAGTTGACCTATTTTACTTTTAACATAGTTTAAAATTGGTTTCTCGTCGTTATGATTTTTAAGTAGGTAATTCCTACAAATAAGAAATAAAGGGCAAATGTTTATTTACAATTTTGGAATTTTACAGGTCTCAAGACACCTTTGCCCGAATACGATTTCATAATCGTGGGCGCAGGTTCGGCCGGTAGCGTGCTAGCTTCTAGACTGACAGAGAACAAGAATACAACAGTCTTACTTATAGAAGCTGGTAAACCCGAAATGCTGCTAACTGACATCCCAGCCATGGCTCCCTACTTCCAATCCACAGATTACTCTTGGCAATATTACATGGAACCACAGCCTGGAGTTTGTACTGGTGAGCGATTTAAATTATCTCTTTATGAATTTCGTAAATCAGGTCTTAAGACAAAACGAAAAAATGACCACAAAATAAGCCCTCAAACCAGTCGGTTAAGGTTGACTGACACACCTTTAAACCCAACTATGTAACCAGTTATTATGTAAAAAAACCTAAAGGCAATTATAAAGACTGTAGGCATGTCAATGACTGTCGATATTAAAGATCTCAACCCAAGCAAAGAAGTTAGAAAGCTTTTTTACATTACTATTTTCCGAACCTACATAGAATCTTCTTAAGTTCTATGGAAGTGAAAGAAAAGCATAAATCTGTTCGTTATTCCAAATTAAGGTGTAAAAACCACCTGAGGTTCTGAGTTTTATGGGGGGCCCAAAGTGACGGGCGGTAATTTGTCTGCCACTATTTGGAGCATAAGGTGAGCAAGCGAATTCTAATTAGCACAACAGGCTAGGTGTGGCTTTGACCTTTACCTTGGTCAAAGCTCTACCCAACCCCTGTGAAATGACAATAATTTGTCTTTTATTCGATTGTTAACGACAGTTTAGCGTGCGTAGACATCTCGGATATCAACAACTCATCAACTGATCAATGCAGAAGTACAATCTCTCTTTCAAAATTCAATTCAAAATTCAAATTAATTTATTCAGTCTAGGCTGTTACAAGCACTTGTGAATGTCATAGAAGCTACGCCATCGGTTCGCAAACCCTAAGTGGGAGACCTTGTAACGAGAAGAACCGGCAAGAAACTCGAACTCTATCTAATTTATCAGCCATTCTAGCAGAAAAACCACGACTATTAACTATTTGTTGACTCACGTCTTGTGTCTGTCCCGCTCACATCAGTAAGGAACAGTGTGAGCGAGATAAACATCGCCTAACACAAGTTTCGACAATGTTGCGTGGTGCAGTGCACACTATATTTCAGCCAGATTATAGTTTAGGTGATAGTTTTTAACGCCGTTATTTCTTTTCAAATAAATAAAATTAAAAAAAACTTCTTTCCATACCACTAACGCTTTTGCTGTTTAGGTATCTAAGTAAGAGTGTAAAGAAATTGGTGATAGTCGAATATTTATCATCGTCAACAATTCATTCCAGGAATGATCAACGAGCGTTGCTTTTGGCCCAGGGGCAAAGCAGTGGGCGGCACCAGCGTGATCAACTACATGATATACACGAGGGGCAGACCACAGGACTGGGACAGGATCGCCGCCGCTGGAAATTACGGCTGGTAAAAATAGCAACATATTATTAACCTATCAGGTACAGGAAAATAAGACACAATAGATACACACATCAACTTTGTCTAGGGATCAAGGTTTTTTTTTCATATAAACGAGATCACTTTGAAGACTTGGTTTCCTGCTAGAGATGTTCCGTGCTGTGATCTGATGATGGCCATCCAGGGAGTGAATGGAGAAGATTCAGATCGCTATACACACCCAACTGATCTGATCATCATTCTAAAAGATAAAAGGACATGTTTTTAAAAACCGCGAATATAGATTCGCGGTTTTTTCAAACATGTCCTTTTCAAACATGTGCCTTTTTATGGCACAGTCAAGTATTCTTATCACTCCAAATAAAAAAATCATATCACTATAATAAAACTAATATCATCGGATATTATCATAAAATCAATTTATTTTATTGTTCTTTTTTCTACCAAAAATGTTTTACACGACCAGCAACGATGACTTAATGCATGAAAATCCTGAAATTGAAAACTCTGACCCTAGAAGGGTCGGAGTTTTCAGAATCCGTTTATTATATTACAGAGGTCTTTTAGAATGCTGATCAGAACAGTTGGGTGTGTAGGTATAGCGATATGAATCTCCTCCATTCACTCCCTGGATAGCCATCATTAGATTACGATCCCTAGACAAAGTTGATGTATTGTGTGCATTTCATTATTTTTCAGCCACATATGGCTGCGTGGAATTTAATGAATGGGCCAATTCTATGTTCTGGGTAAAGTCCGGACCGGATGCTTTGGCACATGAATCCATAAATGTTGTACCATTTTTTACCAACGTCATGCACGTAAATCTCGGAAGTGAATATTTTTTACGGAGACAAGAGATGGCAACATAATAGTTACGTTAAGCTGACCTTCGCCTTCGTAAAATGACCTATCTATTTTTATAACTAGAAAGCATAATCAGAAACGTCTTTCAAGCTTCTTGCATATTTTTAAATCTCCACAATAGCTAACATTTATATTTATCTTTTAATTTCAACAGCTTCATTTTACATATATTCATGGCTAGGGTATCTTACCTACAGCATATTTCAGCATATTTCACATCGAAATTATTATTTTGTATTTATCTTATGCGTTAAGTACCTAAATCAAATACACAAATAAGCTAGACATATCGTTGCAGCTGCAACCAAATTCGTTTTGACAATGTAACGAATTGAAATTCAACACACGGCGCTTTAAAACGAAGGCCACGGTCATGTCTGTCTGTAATCATCATAAACCAATTATCAATATACAAATGGTATGAAACTGTCTGCTTGTTCAATGGGAAAATAGGCATTCCCAAAGTTTTACTCTTATTCTATAGTTAGTTAGCCAAGTTTAACTATGAGCATTCTATTTTATTTATTTTATTTTTATTTCTATTCTAAAAACTTATCTCTGTACTGCAATATTTTCTTTTTCAGGTCCTACATCGATGTTCTTAAGTACTTCATGAAATCAGAGAAAGCTGACCTAAATGGTTTAGAAAAACAACCATACAGGAACAGAGATGGGGAAATGCCTGTGAAGTTTGTTCCAAAGAGGTATGTTACGGTGGGTCTACAAAAGCGTCCGATCAGATCTAGTATATGTGCTGTGCTATGTTGCGTTTTTAGTTCTGGCAATCAAATAAATACAATTCAGATATATTGAGTTCGCAAAATGTTGTAAATCCAAACTGTACATTTTCTGAAGACAGACAAAATTACTTATTGCAAAGGAAATTTAAGTCCAAAACATAGCCCATGAATCTGGCACGTCTGAAGAACATCCCAGCTATAGGTGATGTTAGCTACCTACCTAGACTAGACATAACGATGTGTCTAGACTTTGTGCCAGAAAGCAACGTCTATTCTTATTTATTGCCGTGGTATTTTTTCGTTTCCTTCCCTATAAGCAACTTATTATTCTTTTTGCAAAAGTGCTGAAATATTAGGATAACAACCAGCCGCCGCTAAATACTTTCCAGGGGTTTTTCTACATTGAGAATCCAATAGGGTCCGTTAGTTTTACAGTACTATTATGTATTTTAACATCTGTAATAGTTAGCCAATTATATTGTTTTTCTATTTTCAGAACAAAACTGATTAAAGCTTTTTTGGAAGCGGGTAAAATTTTAAGACATCCCACGGTAGATTACAACTCCCCGCTTGAGCTCGGCTTCGGTTATGTGCAAACAACTACTGACAGAGGCCATCGTCAGAGTGCAGCCAAAGTATTCCTTCACACACATAAGAGACGGCGAAATCTTCATATCATGCCATCGACGACCGCTACCAAAGTACTTATAGATCCCCAATCTAAAACCGCTTATGGAGTCGAATTTATAAATAAGGGGGTTAAATATACAGCTCGTATCCGCAAAGAGGTCATTCTTTCAGCTGGGCCTATTGCTTCACCCCAACTTTTAATGTTGTCAGGTGTAGGCCCAAAAGACCACTTAACGTCATTAGGAATCCCAGTTATTAGTGATCTTCCAGTAGGGCGAACTTTGTACGACCACATTTGTTTCCCAGGTGTTATTTACACATTGAACATCACTCACATTAGTTTCAACGAAGCCAGAGCGCTACAACCCAGAAACGTTTTCGATTATCTGCGAAATGGAGATAACGACCTTTCTTCTCCGGGTGGAGTAGAAGGCATAGGTTATATCAAAACGCCTATTTCTGACGATCCAGAGCCAGTTCCAGATATTGAGTTGATAAGTATTGGGGGATCTATAGTGGTAGACGGTGGACCCGACGGCAGCAGAGCAGTACGTAGAGGCCTGAGGATATCTGATTCCGTTTTCAATACAGCATTTGGAACAATCGATAACATGGACACGTGGAGCGCATTTCCAATGCTACTGCATCCTAAATCTTTTGGTTACTTAGATTTGAAAGACACGAATCCTTTCAGCCATCCCCGTATGTACGGGAACTACTTGACAGATCCACAGGATGTGGCTACTTTTGTTGCGTCAATTCGTCATATACAGGCATTGGCAGCAACAGAACCGTTTCAAAAGTATGGTGCGAAGATACATAGAGCCGATTACCCGAAATGTCGGAACTTTGTTTTTGACACGGATGCTTATTGGGAATGTGCACTGAGGACGTTGACTGCGACTCTTCATCATCAGATTGCGACCTGTCGCATGGGTCCTCCTGGAGATCCTCTAGCAGTGGTGGACCCAGAACTACGGGTGTATGGTGTAAATAATTTGCGTGTAGTGGACTCGAGTGTTATTCCCAAAACTGTTTCAGCCCACACACACGCTCCAGCAGTAATGATTGGAGAAAAGGCTGCTGATATGATTAAATACACCTGGAATATCTTTAAAATATAAGACTGAAAATCTGGATTAATTTTAAGTTTAGTAGATACTTACGATTATTATGTATAGTAAAAAAACTTAACACAATTTCTTTTTTTTTTTCTTTAAAATATTATAAATGTGAAGGTTACTCTAGTCTGTCTGTTACCATTTAAAACCATTAATTTCAAGGATGCTGCCACAAGTATGAAATAAAAAAAATGAAGCAGCCAAAAATAGCTTAGTAAAGTTAGTAGATCGCCATGAATTAATAATGGAAATACGACCTAAATACTCGTGCATACGTATCAAAATGAGCTCGAACTTATACTGTTGTAATATGGCCGGTTTTCATGATACAACAACAACAAAAAACATTATCTGTTCCTATTCGAAGCGAACCGTGGTAGGTAGGTATCTACTTTGATTAGTTGAACAACATTGCTGTTTCTCTCATGGTAATGTTAACACGATGTTTTCTGGTGGATACGGATAGTTATTTTATAACACATCATATATTGTTTGTTTAAACGAATTTTTGTTTGCAGTTGTGATTAATTATGTTAATAGGTTGCTTTAGAGACATTCCAATGGCAGGCTCCGACGGATTTTTCTTGGTTTTTAATTTATGAACAGGTGGATAAATATGTATAGACTTATATATATGGATATATATGTATAGAAATATGTATAGACGCTCAAATAAATAGAATTAGTGCCTACCGTGCACCCATAAAGGTTGGAAACACCGCTATTGAGGAAGTCACCGAAGCTAGGAATCTTGGTGTTCTCATGGATGGTAGATTGAGGTTTCATAATCATGTCCTGGAAATAGTTAGAAATTGCTTTTACAGGCTAAAGGTGCTGTATCGAGTGCGCGACTTTATAGACGTTGAGGTGCGGATGAAGCTCTGCGAAGCCCTAATATTATCAAAATTGAGTTATGCAGACACTGTGATAGGTGAGTGTATTTTTGGCTACACCAAGAAACTTATACAACGCGTCCAGAACGCCTGTGCTCGGTACTGCTTCTCGATTCCTCGCAGAGCCCATGTTTCTCCGTTCCTCAATCAAGAACGCCTTATTAACATGCAGTCCAGACGCGAACTTCATTTTGCCTCGCTGTTATTTGGTGTTGTACAAACTGGATCTCCATCTTATCTCTTCGATAAACTTGAGTTTTCCCACCGCCAAATCAGAATAACTCCTCGCCTGCTTTACCCCAGACACAGCACTGCAGCGTTTCGTGGAAGCTTCCGCTACTGTGCCACGAAATGTTGGAATAACATCCCACCTCCCCTTAAATTATGTCGCTCTGTTGGAACTTTTAAGGTAAATTACAAAAGCTACCTTTTAAATTTACAAAAAACACATACCTAAATCGCTGTGTTTTGTCTATTATGTTATGGTGGAGCATGGTTCAATAACATATGAGGTGGAGGTGCTTGACTTTTTCTGAAGTATATTATTTGAATTTACCTATATTATTTTATTTTTACTCACACAAAATATAACTAGTTACTAAAAAGAAAAAACCATACATGTATAACTAAATACTTACCTATATAAGTAATATGTCTTAACTAGAATTCAATGACATACATTTTGTATCATTCTAAAAATGATGTTGTATTGTAATGCAGTTATAGATCGGTTAATAGCAGTCTATGCGTAGCAGTGTTTCTCTCATTCATTTTAGGCATTTGCGGAAGACCAGCGTCGTGGCGTTCTTGAATGCTGCGATATTAGGCTGAGTAAATGCCTTTTCGGTGCCATTTCTTTTAAATTTATTTTAATGTATGTTAATCATGTTGCCGAATAAATCATTCATTCATTCATTCACTTACCTACATCACTTTTAGTCGGGGAAATTTCGTAAAAAAAATATTTTACTCTTTTTTAATTAGGAGTAACAATTTTTACCATCGTGCAAGAAGCTTATACCTCCCTCAAATGGAGATTGCACGGCCAGTGTCATAGTGAAGATAGAAAAAATGTCCTTGAGTGACGTGACGGCTTATTGCAACCTCTTTCTTTAGTGTTACAATACGTGTTCGTTGTTCGTCGTTCGTTCGTTCGTGAGAAACAAAAACGTATTGTAAAAGGAAAAGAAAGAGATAGCAATAAGTCGTGACGTCAGTCGTCACTAAAGAGTCTTTTTTCAATCTTCACTATGATACTAGGCGTGCAATCTCCATTGTGGGTATAAGCTTCTTGCCGTCGTGGGTTTTAAAAAAAAGTTTTTGCTTTGTAATTTAGACTTTTTAAAGAATATATACGTTATCTACTCTAAAACCGCATCTAAATCGGTCAAACCGATCTGGAGATAAATGGGAAAATGATTACTGCAGCGCCCCCTATCTAGCGGCTAAACATCATAACACCACAGCGGCGTCACTCCCTGTAAGTGTGAGCTTGGCGCCAGTTTAGCGGCGGCTACGTCGGAAGCGTGACGAGTAGTCACGACTTGTGATAGGGTTGGCTATTGGCATTATTAACGCAAGGAAAGACGTCCAACAACTCCTATTGCGCGGTGCGAGCGAACTAGGCAAGCTTGATAGCGCGTGCCTCCGCGGAGGAGATTCCTCGCCCCGATGGCGTCGCGGCACCCCCGCGCTCGCCCAGCGCACTCACACATAGCCGCGAGCAATTTTACAGCACCCATGCGCAAGTGTCGCTTCTTTTCACGTTAGTGTATATTTTCTTTGATAACACCAAGAACCATCACCGAAAAACTACAAACCCATTACAGGAAGAAAACCGCAACTAAATCGGTCAAACCACTCTGGAGATAAATGGTAAAATGATTACTGCAACGCCCTAGGGCCCCCTAGGGCGTTGCAGTAAACAAAACACCATAACTAAGATCCATCGCCGATAACCTACACACCCATTACCTAAAGAAAACCGTATCGAAATCAGTTAAGTAGTTTTTTTAAACTTTTCAAGTGTAACTTATCTGGTTGCTGCAGCACCCCCTGGTGGTCTATCACCATGAAACATGCCTAAGAACCTGCTCTAAAATGAAATCTTTTGAATGCAAAAAACCACATCGAAATCGGCCCAGTAGTTTCCGAGGAAAACATACAAACACAGAAACAAACAACCTCTAATCTCAAACGCATATACCGCCTCCGTTCCGTTCTGTCTGTCGTGGATAAAAACACACAAACAACCTCTAACCTCAAACACATATACCGCCTCCGTTCCGTTCCGTCCGTCGTCGTGGGAAAAAAAAGATACTAATCAAAAATTATATGGCCTCGCTATACTTATACGGATTTCTGGGACTTGTTCAGAGTTCATGGCACCCGAGACAAGAATCCTTAACACTGGCACTTGACTCATATAACTGTAGACCTCGACGGTGTTAACCTGGCTGACTGGCTGTATCGCAGCCGCCAAAAAATAAGAAAAAATATAAATTTAAAAGTTTTTACCAAAAAGTTTTGTAATGTTTAAAGAAAGTTTATTTTTAATATTGGTGATTGGAACTTTTTCGTGCGGTCATGAAACAGAAGACAGTGATGATTATGAAGCCGAAGTTTTGGTGGAACCTAATAGAGATGAGGGAAGACGCGCTAAACTTTTATGGGGTTCCCATCCGTTGATAGATATGGTAAAGCAGTCTAGTGGACAACAATTTAAGGGATACGAAGACTTTTTCGACTTTTTGAGGGATTCTTATCCATTACCGGGCGGTAAGTTTTATTTCTTTATGCTATTCTTACTAATATTTTAATTAAACATTATCATCTTTAAGATACTCTTAGTAATCTTTTAATTAAACAGTATCATAAACATAACCGGAATGGATCAACTTTTTAAGTCTATAGCTATTTGAAATGTTTACTTTTTTAGTTTACCGCTGTAAACTAAAAAAAAAAACGTTTTCAATCGATGGGTTCAATCAAACGTGAAAGAAGCTTTAGTTTCATAAAACACAAGCTTTAAGGTAGTACCTACATTCATACCAGAATCTCGTTTTGTGAACAAAATGAATTGTTTTTCAAGTTCAAGTTAAAGGGCGTATTGTCATAACATTGACCGTGCAATCAACTGGCCATAAATAAATGTATAAATTTCAAAGGAATCGATCGATTTGGATAAAATCAACGGACGAATTGATAGAAAAACATTGTAGATCTGTGAAAAACTGAAAACCATGATCGAAAATTCGCGTTCAGCAAAAGGCCAAGGAAAACACAAAGAATAAATGAATGGTTTTTATGGGCCAGCTTCCAAACACAGAAAAAAAATCACAAACAAGAAAAATATAATAAAATAATAATATATAAACTAAGTAAATTAATTTAAACAATAAAATTAGGTTACATTCGAATAGAGTGTGTAACGAGCCAACCAGGACCCACAGAGGTTATCTGTGCCAGGACCCTGCCTCAGCTTAATACTGTTGCGATGAGAATATTGCTCACACCGCAACTACGCTGATAAGAATATCAGCCAGACTGCAGGGCTTGTACGAGATAACGTTCATAGTACATTTTTTGAAATATATTTACTACTCGGTACGAAATAAAATAAAAATAAAAGGATTTACAAATACTTACTTACCGTCTAAAATATGATATGCATATATGCATAATACATTTTGAGTAGGTACAAAATCTATGCACATATATCACAAAGCTACGAATTATAACTATAAAAATGATGGAGTAGCGGCTTGGTTTTAAAAATCTCAGTTAGTACAAACTTCAGGTTTAAAAAACAGTTATAATCAAATTATATCTACCAAACAACTTAATGAAACCTACACAGGAACCTTTAAAAAGGCTTTCAAGAAAATAATTCGAATTAAGCGTGTATCCCCTTTTTTCGCTAAACACTGCCGATGATAACATGCATTCATGATGTAATTCAACATCTTACAAATGATAAATAATTGATATCAATAAATTTATGTTTAGTATTAGAACTTCATCACGGTTGTGTGGTTACCAAAAAAATATTATAAACGACAACCCAGTGGTATCGTCCAATGGTGTCGTTGACAATAAACGGGATTTTGTAGCCCTCATAGTATCTTTATTGTCCGCCTAATTCTATTCAAATTAAGAAGTAAATTTAAATAATAAGATTTCACAGCAATGACTCATAATAAACACTTACTTACAACATAAAAAATAACGCAAAAACATGCCCAACCGTTATCCGACAGTTATGATATATCACAACAATACTTAAACGTCAATCTTTTTTTGCTATAAGTAACGTTAACAAGTTAATTTAGGTTTAGTAATAATAATACATGGGTCATTCCATGTCAAACGCGACCATGCCAATTTTTTTAAAGTACTCTTATTACACATAAGTAGCTTAGAAATGTATGATCATTAATTACAGAATACGGTTAGCCGATTAGTAACATTTAATTGAGTTATTATCAAATTATTAACCACCAATAAAAAACTTAACACAATTGTTTAGGTACGAAAATTTGTATTTTTGTTGAGTCTACATTTTACGCGTCTATTTAGCTGTAGCACTCATTCTTAGTTAATCTAATAGTTAACCTTTTTAGGGTTCCGTACCAAAATGGTAAAAAAGGAACACTTATGGTGTGACTCAGTCTGTCTGTCTGTCACAGCTGGATATCTCGAGAACTACTAATGGTATCAACTTGAAATTTGGAATAGTTTAAGATGTTATTTGCCCAACTATTTTGCAAATAAGAAAGAAATAAAAAAGAAAATATTTTTTTACAACAGGGACTGAAAAACGGGTCTTAAAAATTTTAAGTGAGGTGACTAGGGCATGTGGGGTATCATATGAAAGAGCGCTGTTTGCACATTTTAAAACATTTTTTTCTTTTTTCTTAGGCTGCATAGTTTTCGACTTATGATGAAAAATGTAAAAAAAATACCGTTCCCCCCCTTATCTCCGAAGTTTGCAAAGAGAAAAATCTGAAATAATTCTATGTGATAGTAGTTTATGTAAAGATTACAAGAAAAATAAAACGATGTCTCAATATAACACACTTTTTTAGGAATTCAAAAAACAAACAAAAATTATTTAGTTTCACTACCAGTCAACAGATGGCGCTGGCCAAAGAATGCTGACCTAAGAAGAAAAAATAGTTCCACTATCGGTCATGAGATGGCGCAACCTAATACTACAAAAATAATTGGTGGCTGGTTCTAATATAATTCCCTACTATTTGCCGTACGAACAAACGACGAATAAGTTACTACATAGTAATATAAACAGTTTGCAATGTGGAGTGGCTAAAACGTTTTTCAGTCACCATAAGCAGCTGTGGTTAAGATTTGTAAATTAACTGTCCGCCTGTTTGCCCTTCCACCTGTCTGCCGTTTATCCTACTTTTTTAAAGACTGTACTAAAGTAACATATTCAAATATAATATTTATGATTGTACGGAACCCTCTGTGCGCGAGTCCGACTCGCTCTTGACCGGTTTTATTCACCTTTAACATAGTTTAAATTTATTTCCCCGTCGCTTTGATTTTCAACTGTTAACCTTTAACTGTAAAACTTCTTAAAAATAAGAAATAAACGGCAAATATTTATTTACGACTTTGAATTTTACAGGTCTCAAGACACCTTTGCCCGAATACGATTTCATAATCGTAGGCGCAGGTTCGGCCGGTAGCGTGCTAGCTTCTAGACTGACAGAGAACAAGAATACAACAGTCTTACTTATAGAAGCTGGTAAACCCGAAATGCTGCTAACTGACATCCCAGCCATGGCTCCCTACTTCCAATCCACAGATTACTCTTGGCAATATTACATGGAACCACAACCTGGAGTTTGCACTGGTGAGCGATTTAAATTACCTACCTATCTCTTTACGAATTCCGTAGATCAGGTCTTAAGACAAAACGAAAGAAATGGCGACAATATAAGTCCCCAAACCTGTTCGTTAAAGGTTGGCTGATACACCTTTTAACCCAACTATATATTAATAAGTACGTATAAGACTGTAGGCAGTGTCAGTGACTGTAGATATCTAAGATCTCGACCCAAGCAAAGTATAGTTAGTAAGCTTTTTTCTGTTCATCATTCATTACTATTTTTCGAACCTACATAGAATCTCCTTAAGTTCTATGGAAGTAAAAGAAAAACATAAATCTGTTCGTTATCCCAAATTAAGGTATAAAACTAAATCACCTGAGGCTCTGGTTTTATGGTGTCCCCAAACTTTGGAGGTTATCAAGTCAACGGTTTTTATAAGTTTTACTATAACTTCACCAGTTGTTAACCGATTTAAATTAATCTTTTTATCTGAAAAAACATAGTTTAGGTGTGGTCCCATGAATTTTTTACAGAGATCTGACAAGTAGTTTTTCATTAGGTATCATGAAAAATATATCGCACGAGTTTTTACGGACTTTCAAACATAACTTCTTTGTTTATGAACCGATTTAGATAATTCTTTTTTTTGTTTGAAAGGGCATACCTCAAGAGCGGTTACATTTTAATTTCATTGGTATTAGACCTTGGAATTCGAAGATACACAAGGGAACTCCTCAAACTCAAATAGGATATGTAGGTATAGTACAATATGAATATAAGTATCTCAATTATGACAATCCAAAACAAAACGGGCTATGGTCTGCGACGTTCTGGACTACACTTGGACTACGAAGGCACAACGGAACTCCTTAAAACAAACAGCGTGAATCTGGATATTGAGTTATGGGCATTGTACCACTGTAAATAAAAAATGCACGACGATCGGTTTTGCGCTGCCCACATCCAGCGGCATCCCGCGACCTTCACCAGATCGTTGGTCAATCTTATCGGGGGCCTACAACACACGTAGCGTCGTCCGGTGCGTGGTCGCCATTCCAGAACCTTTCCGCCCCAACGGCCATCGGTTCTTCTCACTATGTGTCCAGTCCAGCCCACTGCCACTTCAGCTGAGCAATCCTTCGAGCGATGTCGGTTACTTTAGTTCTCTTACGGATCTCCTCATTTCTGATTCGATCACGCAGGGAAACGCCGAGCATGGCTATTGCGTCAACTGATTTAAAAATAGAACAAAATGTTCATAGCTACACCGCAATATAAAGGTCACCAAGGTCATCACCAAGGTCATGACAATTTACAAATTGTCACGTTATTAAATAGGGCCCTGAAAACAAAATTAAAATGTGTATAGCTTCAAAATTTAGTATAGGCCTCTAAAAAGCAAGAAATAATATCCAAATTATTACTTCCGCATAATCAATTAATAAAACAAGTCTAATGAAGTTGGGTAGGGTTTTTTAGAATAAAAAAAAAGAAGTTGTCCTCCAACCCCACCAGACTTCAATAGACGTGTTTTAATGCGGAACTAATGATTTGAATAATTATTTTTTGCATTTTAGTGGTATTTAATTTTGGAGTTACGCGTTTTTGTTTTTGTTTTCAGGATGCGTGCATCCTGGTGCAACATCAGCCGGTCTAGCAGAAAAAACACCACTATTTGTTGACTCACGTCAAGTCACGTCTCGTGTTGTACTGTTTGTCCTGCTCACATCAGTACGGTACGGTGTGAGTGGGATAGACATCGCCTAACACAAGAAAAGTTTCGACAAATGTTGTCGTGGTGGCAGTGCAACACAATATTTCAGGCTGGCTCTAGTTTAGGTGATAGTTTTTTAACGCCGTCATTTCTTCCTTCTATACCACTAAAGCTTCGTACAGACTGAGGCGAATTCCGCGCGAAATTCGCGAGTGCGATCACGTAACTCAAAGCGATAGCCATAGCCATAGCCATTGTCAAAGAAATTGCTATGGCAATGGCTATGGCTATTGCTTTGAGTTACGTGATCAAAATCTGTCAAAATGAGCGACGCGCGCGATTCGCTCGCGTCGGTGTGGCCGGAGCTTAACGCTTTTGCCGTTTTGTTGACCGAGCGAGCGCGAAAGCGTCTCTGTTTCAGCATGGGCAAAAATGCTTTCATATTTTTCCGGCTGTCCGTTTGTTTTCGTCTACAGGTCGCATTTCTCAACCGATTCTCGTGAAATTGTGTGAGCAGCCCCTCTACTCTCGACTGGAATTGACGAAATTGAGTTCACATTAGGATCGAATTATGTTCAAAATCTGTTATTTTACTCACTATTTTACTACATTGAAAACGGTTGCCATGGTTTCCATTGTACTGTTTTGACGTTCACTGATACCAATTCGATCTCAGACTCTCGTTTGTGTTACGGGAGTAACTCCCCAGGTTCGATAAAGGATTTTTTTTTAGTAGAGCCAGTTTTTCGTTTTTTTCCAAATGGCGGAAATTTGTAAAAAGAACATTTTTCAGCTGCTTCAATTAAATGATCTGATGATGATGATGATGATGATGATTTGTGACAGACAGAACCTTGTTTTTTTAAAAATGCTTCCAGGATGTTAGATAAGAGTAGGTATATTACGAGTTGTTTGGCGTATGTTTTTAGTGGTATTTACTTCCTGCAAGAGTCCAAACTTAGTATGTTTCGAAAATGTTTTACCGATTTTTTTTAAACCAGTAGCTACAATGTAATAATATTGTATATATTTAGAATCAGCTCAAAAATCCCTTTCATCTGATATTACACGATGGGTTTTGAAAAAAAAATCAAATTCCATACAAAAAAAGATTGTATTATATCTCCTTCCCATTTAAAAATCCAAGATGGCTCCCCTTCTTAAAATGATCTAAGGGTTCAGAAGGTTCACCCTGCCAAAGGATATCCCTCGATCACGAAACGCCGTATATTGCACTTTTATGGCGTGAGGAAATGCAACTACAGCTCACGGAGCCACTAGTTATCTAAATAAGAGTGTAAAGAAATTTGTGATAGTCGAATATTTATATATCGTCAACAATTGATTCCAGGAATGATCAACGAGCGTTGCTTCTGGCCCAGGGGCAAAGCAGTGGGCGGTACCAGCGTGATCAACTACATGATATACACGAGGGGCAGACCACTGGACTGGGACAGGATCGCCGCCGCTGGAAATTACGGCTGGTAAAAATAGCAACATATTAAGTATTTGATTAAATCAGGCGTCACTTGGCGGAAGTCCCGAACCATTGTGAAAAAAAAAGAAATATATTATGTAGCTTACTTCCGCGGAGCATCCTCAGGAGTTAGATAGATCGTGAGTAAACCAACACCGAATGTTGGTTTACGCACGATCTAACTGCTGAGGAAGCTCCGGGTTGTGGCGAAACACGTGTAGAGTAGTTAAATCGGTGAAGGTGCAAGGTGTGCTGCTGTCTTGCTAAATGCAGGTATTGTGCACTGATATTTTGTGGTGTGCATGTGCAATTTTTTTGCGGGCAGGCGGTGCACTTGCATATTATATTTTTTGCGGAAGTAAGCTACTTTTAATTTTTTTTACTATAGTACCTTTATTAACCCATCAGATGAATCTATTTTTGTACCATTTTTAACCAACTTCAGTACGTACATAAATCTCAGAAGTTTTTTTTACGGAGACAAGAGAAGGCAGCAGTATCGCTGTTCCCAGTAGTCTTACCGAATAGTTTTAGTAGTAGTACCTACTTAAGGGATTTTCCTTATCAATAGAGTTATATTAAGCTGAATAGGAATTTTGTTCTCAGTAGACCTTTGTGATAATAAATAGAAAGCATAAGTATCTATAAATAGAAATTTCCTTCCAACTTCTTTCATATTTTTAATCTCCACAATATAGTAGGTATATACTTACCTACCATTAATATTTATCCTTTAATTTCAACTGCAAAATTATTATTTTGATCTTATGCGTTAGGTACCAAAATTAAATACACAAATATTAATAAGCTAAACATATTGTTGCAGCTGCAACTAAATTCATATTGACAATGTGACGAATTGAAATTCAACACACGGCGTTTTAAAACGAAGGCCATGGTCATGTCTGTCTGTAATCATAAACCAATTATCAATACACAAATGGTATGAAACTGTCTGCTTGTTCAATGGGAAAATAAGCATCCCAAAAGTTTTACTCTTATTCTATAGTAAGTTAGCTACGTTTAACTATGAACATTATAAAAACTTATTTCTGTACTGCAATTTTTACTTTTTCAGGTCCTACAACGATGTTCTTAAGTACTTCATGAAATCAGAGAAAGCTGACCTGAATGGTTTAGAAAAACAACCATACAGGAACAGAGATGGGGAAATGCCTGTGAAGTTTGTTCCAAAGAGGTATGTTACGGTGGTTCTACAAAAGTTCAGATCCATGTGCTGTTTTTGGTTCTAAGTTCTGTCAATCAAATCAATACAATTCAGATATATTCAGTGCACAAAACTTTGTGAATCTAATCCGTACATTTTCTGAAAAGGGGCCATCCATAAATTACGTCACACGAATTTCATGATTTTTGACCCCCTCCCCCGTCCATATCACATATTTTACAATTTTACATCTAGAAATAATGATTTAATTAAAACAGCAGTTCAAAAATTCGTTTTATTTCAATTTAAATTATTTTTAAATGTTAACAAAATGTTTGTAAACAAAATTTAGGACCCCTCCCACCCCCTTGTCACACAATGTCACACTTCGTCGACCCCCTCCCTCCCCCTTAACGTGACGTAATTTATGGATGGCCCCAAACAGACAGAATGACTTTATGGCAAAGGACATTTAAATCCATAAATAGCCCATGAAATTGACTAGACTAGACATGCCGACGTGCCTAGACTTTGTACCAGAAAGCAACTTCTATTCTTATTTATTGCCGTCAATGATATAAGAATTTTATTTATTGTCGCTAGTAATATAATAAGTCTATGGCCGTAGTATTTTTTCGTTTCCTTACCTGTAAGCAACTTATTATTCTTTTTGAAAAAGTACTAAAATATTAGGATAACAACCGGCCGCCGCTAAATACTTTCCAGGGATATTCGTACATTGAAAATCTAATCACCTCCGTTAGTTTTACAGTACTATTATGTATTTTTACGTCTACAATAGTTAGTCAATCATATGGTTTTTTATTTTCAGAACAAAACTGGTTAAAGCTTTCTTGGAAGCGGGTAAAATTTTAAGGCATCCCACGGTAGATTACAACTCCCCACATGAGTTTGGCTTCGGTTATGTGCAAACAATTATTGACAAAGGCCATCGTCAGAGTGCAGCCAAAGTATTCCTTCACACCCATAAGAGACGGCGAAATCTTCATATAATGCCATCGACGACCGCTACCAAAGTACTTATAGATCCCCAATCTAAAACCGCTTATGGAGTCGAATTTGTAAACAAAGGGATTAAATATACAGCTCGTATCCGCAAAGAGGTCATTCTTTCAGCCGGGCCTATTGCTTCACCGCAACTTTTAATGTTGTCAGGTGTAGGCCCAAAAGACCACTTAACGTCATTAGGAATCCCAGTTATTAGTGATCTCCTAGTAGGGCGAACTCTTTACGACCATATTAGTTTCCCAGGTGTCATTTACACATTGAACATCACACACATTAGTTTCAACGAAGCCAGAGCGCAAAAAACCAGAATCCTTTTCGATTATCTGCGAGATGGTGATAATGACCTTTCTTCTCCGGGTGGAATAGAAGGAATTGGTTATATCAAAACACCCGTTTCTGATGATCCAGAGCCAGTTCCAGATATTGAGTTAATAAGTGTTGGAGGATCTATAGTGGTAGACGGTGGACCCGACGGCAGCAGAGCAGTACGTAGAGGCCTGAGGATATCTGATTCCGTTTTCAATACAGCATTCGGAGCAATCGATAACATGGACACGTGGAGCGCATTACCCATGCTACTACATCCTAAATCTTTTGGTTACTTAGAATTGAAAGACACGAATCCTTTCAGCCATCCCCGTATGTACGGGAATTACTTGACAGATCCGCAGGATGTGGCTACTTTCGTTGCGTCAGTTCGTTTTATACAGGCATTGGCAGCTACAGAACCGTTTCAAAAGTATGGTGCGAAAATACATAGAGCTGACTACCCGAAATGTCGGAACTTTGTTTTTGACACGGATGCTTATTGGGAATGTGCACTGAGGACGTTTACTACAACCCTTCATCATCAGATTGCGACCTGTCGCATGGGTCCTCCTGGAGATCCTCTAGCAGTGGTGGACCCAGAACTACGGGTGTATGGTGTAAATAATTTGCGAGTAGCGGACTCGAGTGTTATTCCCAAAACTATGTCAGCCCACACACACGCTCCAGCAGTAATGATTGGGGAAAAGGCTGCTGATATGATTAAATCCACCTGGAATATCTTTAAAATGTAAGACTGAAAATCTGGATTAATATTAAGTTTAGTAGATACTTACGATTATATGTATAGTAAAAAACTCAACACAGTTTCTTTTTTTTTTCCTTTAAAATATTATTAATGAGAAGGTAACTAGTCAGTCTGTTACCATTTCAAACCATTAATTTCAAGGATACTACCACAAGTATGAAATAAAAACCCATGCCATGGGCTGAAGCAGCCAAAAATAGCTTATTAGAGTCAGTAGATCGCCATGAATTAATGGAAATACGACCTATTTTCTCGTGCAAGACGTTTCAAAATGAGCTCGAACTTATGCTGTTGTAATAAGGCGGATTTTCATGATACAACAACAACAAACAACGTTGTCTGTTCCTACTCGAATCAGAACAGAGGTACTTTGATTAGTTAAACAACATTGCTGTTTCGGTAATGGTAGGTAACACGATGTTTTTGCGTGGACGGATAGAAGTTCTTTTGTAACACATATTGTTTGTTTGACGATGATTATTTTTGTATGATTGAAACAGATTATCATTAAAATTACAAAACTCAAGAGTAAGGAATGTAGGGAGTAAGTGACTAACTACGTTATTATCCTGTACCCTGTCCCCTTTGTCCCTTTAGATTAGAAAGGAATCAAAAGTTTTTACAACAAGAAAGTGTTGTGCAGTTCAACCTCGTTGCAGTAGGCACTCTTCATTTTTAATTTCATACAAATTCAATATACTTATCTATAATATGAAATTAACTTTTAATCCATACCCAAGTCATTTTAATCAAAAACTTTTTATTTATATTTAAAAAAAATCTTTTTTTTTTTAATTAACATACATGCAATGCAATCTGATTTAATCAACTTGTCAATCAGATAAAAATGAAACAAAAACTAAATTTATGAGAAAAACAAACAATGACTTAGGGCGACTTTCACCGTAAATTAAATATTGTTTAAGTACCACTTAAACTCAAATTCGTACACAAAATTGTGTTATTCGTTTTGGTTTATTTGTTTAGTGGTTTGCGGTAGGTACTTACACAACACAATTATATCAAATTTATAGTGCAAGTCGCCCTTAGTGTTTGTAAATTGACTCTCAACAACTTTTTAAAATTTGTTCAAAAAATAGACTTATTTTATTATAGCAATGGCACATAGCGAAAACCATCCAACATTGCGTGCTGCGTAGGGAATGCAAACCGGTTTCACCGAAACCGAAAAAACCGGTTTTTCGGTTGATTTCACAAGCAAAATAAAACCGGTTTTTTAAACGAAAAACCGGTTTTAACCGGTTTTTTTTTTATTAAAATTTCATGCTCTGCAATACATTACAAAGGGAGTTTTTGGCGCCATTTAGTCGAGATCGGTTTCGGTAACTATTTAATTATTTGCGAATTGATTCATAGTGAATTTGTGTCTTAAAATTGGTTTAGTTTTGTGGTACAAGTGTCTACAAAATAGGCGCGATCTTGGTTGCTGAGACTTTTATTGTAGTGGTGGCTACCTCGGCAGAACTTACCGGGTAAAGTGTACTGATATATTTGGTGCCAATTGCTCCAAGCAGCATTGGAATGCGATGCACTCGCATTTTAATGTAAACTGGAACAATACCTACTACTGAACTATTCACTTGACACTAGCAAAAATTACTCCCTAAGGAAATGAGTAGATTGCCAAGCCAAAAATAAGAAGAAGAAGAATACGTACAAATCAAAAATGCACCGCCACATTTTGATTGAATGCTTTAAATAGTTCAGTTCAGTGACCTACTTTTGAGCGGCTGAACGGGTCGAATGTTTTTTTTGTTTTTATAGCGAGAAAGTAAGTAAAATATGGATATTATTATAAATAAAGCAAAAAAGTTCTTATTTTATATTTATAGATAGATATTTGTTAAATACAATTTTATAATACGTAAATAAAAGAAAAACATTTTTTGATTTAAATAACTAACTAAACAAACAAAATAACATAATAATATTTCAGATAGGTACAGTCTCTCAAGAAACTCATGAAATTAATTAGGAGCCACTTTATTCTGCACTTGGCGTTATTTATTAGATTGTATAGGTATTTTGAAGGTTTTTTAATATTCATATAAAATGGAGTATGTATCGAGTTACTTATATAGTTAAAAAGATTTCTTTTACAGTTCACCCTGGAATATACTAAAAATATTAAGTATTTTCAAAATAAATTAAGCGTATGGTGTCAATTTTTAAGATACCTATTAATGGTGATTACTCTTAGAGACCTCCTTGGCCAAATGTTTATTTTCAAATAAGAAGTTTAATTTTTGTTAGATTTTGATAACAGTTTTAATAGATACTTCAGATAGCGAATTATTCAGTTATAAAAGATACGTTTTGTTTTTGTTTTACTTCTAAGAAAATAATGAGATTTAATATAAAACGTTAAGACTTGCTAGCTAGAAGCTTATTACGTCTACGTGATCATTTATCTTTTATTTAATTTTTTGTATTTCAGTTTCACAAATTCTTTTCTCAGAGCTAAGACCTGCAATGATTTTCTATGAAATGTATCGGAAAAGGTTTTTTTTACCATTTTCTTGTTGATTGTACATTTTTTTGATAAATTGTGCATGGGGATGCTCTTGAAATTGAAAAAATGTTCACCAAATCAATAAAAAAATATTATTACCCATGTTCCAATACTTTTCTTCAAAACCGGTTTAAAACCGGTTTTAACCGGTTTTGGATTGAAAACCGAAAATAAAACCGGTTTTCATTTCACTCCGGTTTTGCATTCCCTAGTGCTGCGCGTCTAGCGCCTAGCGCATGCCCACGATTGAGGAGAATACCTCAAATGGCCATTCTACTAAAATTAACGCTAGTAGAATAGAATGACAATGTACATACTTATTCTATTCCACTATCGTTAATTTCAGTAGAATGGCCATTTGAGTAAGCCCTTTGGCCTGGCCGTGCCGATCGCTAATGTATTAACAAAATGCACGACTGGGGTAAAAGTTTACCCCACTATGATAGTTAAGGCTTAATATAAAGGAACTTGACAGAATGATCATACTCGATCACGTTTGTTAAGCAACGCTCGGTCCGGTCAGGTGTCGGATGGGTGACCGTTAAAGTGGCATTACAACTGAGCGCTTACGTGCTTCGGAGGGCACGTTAAACGGTCGGACCCGGCTGTTGTCATCTGATAACAGTCGTTAAGCCAAGTTAGAGGCCCTTCAGGCGGCTTGATAAACTCTAACAGCAGAGGTGGCCACTAATCCTCATTCGATAAGAAGAAGAAGAATATAAAGGTAAAAAAGCAGACACAACAGCTTCGCATCGAGTAGGTATAATTTGGTTGGTATTTATCAAGGCAAAAGGGCAACAATGATTGCATCATACAACTTTTAAAAATAACCAAAGTAGAGCAGCTACGAAACATACAAATAAAAAAAACAGAAATATACACACGGGGAAGAGTGCAAAAGCATTCCTTGCTTTTAGCGTTTTAAAGTTTGAAAGTACAAATTGGTCTGCCTCATAGACGGTTTAAATAGATTCCTAAAAGTGGATAGTTTAAGTCAGGGATTCCCAAACTATTTTGGGTAAGATACCTGTTTTCCAAATGAACTGATATTTCAGACCCCCATATCCAATTTACTTTAAAAATCCTATCAAATATCAAGTGTGATTAATAATTATTATTATAATTATTAGTTTATATCGACCCCTGGGAAACAGATTTCGACCACTTTGGGAATCCCTGGTTTAAGTAATAACTGCCGAGTCCGAGTTCCATGGCATGGGCAACAAAATCCTGTAATTAGGTCATGGCTGCCGTACGACTGATCTCGGTGGTATTCGCGTTTAAATAGGCTACGTGACGCATAGGCATTAAAGGCATGCTAATATTATAGAAATTATTTTTCCTTCATTAGGGAAACAAACAGTTATCATTACATGGAATTGCAATACACAATGATTAATAAAACATGAACGAAATAAGTTTCAACAAAACGTAGGCCGTAGCACATATACGTAGATAGATATTTTGAGATAAAGTCTGTATGACGCAGCGTGATGTGTGGCAGTTGTATTGGATTGTATGTGATCCATTAACGCTGACGTTTTGACTGTTCGCGGAGTCAAAAAAATTAAAAAATCAGGGTTTCCATACACATCAAGAATAATTGCGACCCACTACCTACAACTACGGTTGCCACCCGTAGTTCAAAATAGAGTATTGTACTCTATTTCGTATAGGTATACTCTATAGTCTACGACAAGAATAGAGTACGCTCAAATACTCTGTTTACGTAACTCTTGACTGTTATTGGCTTGTTACTGGTTCTGGGTACTTACTCAGAACCAGTAACAAGCAATTAAATGAAAGAGACTAAATAAACTGGCTTTTAAGGGTAAAATAAAATATAGTAAGTATAAAATAGTTATGTACTCTTTTTTTACGCTGCATATTTTTACGTTGGATGATGACAAAATAAATGAATTTCTTTTTTCTATTTTTGTTTTACCTAAATGAAAAATACTCTATTTGTCTGAAAAAAGTGACAACCCTACCTACAACGGACGCTCGTGGCCCCGGCGCCGGCCCTGCGCTTGACAACAGCTGCGTGGCTCGTATGTACAAAATTAAACGAAAGTCACTATTACGAGATGTTGTCATATTCATAAATGTATTTATCAACTCTTGACGAAGCGCTCATGGCGGAGCTTGACAAACTGATCGTCATACTCGATCACGTTTGTTAAGCAACACTCGGTTAGGTGTCGGATGGGTGACCGTTAAGTTAAGTGGCATTACATCTGAGCGCTTCCGTACTTCTGACGGCACGTTAAACCGTCGGTCCCAGCTGTTGTCAACTGATAACAGTTGTCAAGCTAAGTTAGAGGCCTTTCAGTTGGCTTTAAAAACTCTAACACCAGAGGTTGCCACTAATCCTCACACGATAAGAAACTAATCGCCTATTTAACTAGAGTCAAGTGGTTGGTTTATCTAGATAGAGGTCAGGAGAAAATTAAGTAAGTTGTATGCGTCGTGGTACTCCATCGAGGAAGTCTATATTGAGCAGTATCCCTCTTATGGCTGATATGATGGACTGGCAACTACGATGTTCTATGCTCTGGGACGGGTGCAGGATGGGATGAAGGGAGGTGGAGGGGCTGTGGGAAAAGGAGAAAAGTAATGATTAACATTCAAAATCAATTAATTACATACAATGCGATTAATTTAACAATGTACAATAGAAGTGACCAACTTTAGAGTGCTTGCGGTACAATACAACCACTGACTGCATATATTTACACTGGACAGGCTTATGTCAAACTGTTTTTGTGCCTATTTGATTTCCGCCATTTTGGCGCTGTAGGACGTAGCGTGAGCATAGCGTGCGGGACATGGTACTAAAGTTTGAAGTCTGGAGAGACCATCACGGCAACCATTTTCATATTGTACGTCAAAATTAGTTCTTTAGACGCACGCTAGTAGCGTTTCAAATAGGCACAAAAACTTAGCTGTCAAATCATACAGACAGCCAGTCCGGTAAAATAAAAAAAAAAATTTTCATGTCAGTGAATACAACGTATTATAATCTGTAAATTTTTCTCTGTGCCATACATTCTCAAGCGAAGTGGCAGCGGATCTCTGTCTATTGTCAATTTAATTGCATTGTACATACATGATTCTAGGCATTTAATGCGTGTATTATCGAATCAACTGTATATTTAATGCAAAACTATGTGTTTGATACAACTCTCGACAACATATATTAGTACACATTCTCCTATCTTTACGATATCAGTCAATACAGAACATATCCATTTATTAACCTGATAGAGCAAATACCAACTAATTGGGAATCTAGGAGATTAGTCGATTATCATGTGTAAACTTTTCTAATAATGAAAAAATATTAATCTTTTACTGACATACATTAATTATCTGGGCCATGCCCAGTTTTATTTATGAAATTAAACACAAATAATGAAGGAAAGTCTTTAAAAATACTTATTTATTGAAGTCATGCGTACCTTAGTCTTTATCGATTCAATAGCTACTCATACATGTTAAAACACAAAGATTAAACTTTATCTTTCAGATAAAAAAATGTATTATTCACCACAGAAACATTTCTATTATCAGTTATTGCAAGTAGTTAAAAAATGTGTTAAATACTGTCAATTAAACCTTTTTTTAATGACTGATGTCACCATTTTAATGTTTATTTACATTCATGGACAAACAAATTGATACAATTAAAATCTGTCAAAAATTAACTCCACTGCTTGCTATCACAAAATATTTTGTTGAAAGAAGCGAATTGTCATATTGGTGATAAGATAGCCTAACCATTGGTTATCTCAAATGAGAAAACAAATATTTGAACTAGAATTCCACATAACATAATGTATGAAATATGCATCTTATAATCATTATCAAATGTAAATTAATTCAACACCCGAGGGGTCACCGGTGTCCTGACAACAATAGAAAATCTATTTCGACACTTTTTCTGGGTGTTGACGAGTTAAAAATACTTAGGATGTACCTATTACATTTTGTAGGTTTGCCAAATCGATATAACTGCCTCTGTTGTATAGTGGTTTGCTCACCCGTGTAAAACGCACTGGCGCCCGGTTCGTTACCCATGGGGGTTACAATTTGTACTCAGTTTGGTTGGTGGTAGGGCTTATTTTAAGTCCGCTTGGCTAGCTACCACCATCTTACCTAAGTCTGCTGACACAATCACAACAATTTAAAAATTGTTGTGTTCCGACAGTTAGAGATAACATAGCAAGTTCCTTAATGTTGGGGATTCCGGGTGTAGTGCATCACCTTTAGCCTTATTGTCACTTTACATCAGGTGAACTGAAGGCAAAGTTCTACACTGTTGTGCATTAAAAAACTGGATATCTCATCAGTGGCTAGCTTAAGAGGTAACACATCTGTGGACTGGTGGTGCTATGTACTACCTCTACAACATACCTCCGTTGTAATTATGAATGTTCATGTATTTTTTTTGTTTCTTTCTAATGAGATCCAATATGAGAATGAGATAAATAATTAGAAAATATAGGATAAGTTTGTTCTTTAGTAAATAATTTAATAGCATTAGAAAAAGGTTGCAAAATTCCTATAAATCCAACTTTATTAGGACCTTTACCAATTTGAATATAACCTAAAACTTTTTGGTTTTATTCACAACAGATACATAGTGCAATTTGTCCAAAACAAGTCAGTGTTCTCTGTTAATTACAGTAGGTATTCAATGACTCATTTCTAAACATAAACATTTTAATGTTACAGCAACCCGTAATAAAATCCAGAACCAAGTAGTTACAAAATAGATATGGTTAGGAGTCGGAGAGTCAGGTTC
The DNA here is from genome assembly GCA_943789525.1 of Agriphila geniculea. Classification (NCBI taxonomy): domain Eukaryota; kingdom Metazoa; phylum Arthropoda; class Insecta; order Lepidoptera; family Crambidae; genus Agriphila; species Agriphila geniculea. Next base: position 10,464,913 of record OX038889.1, read on the forward strand.
GGGGCGCTATCTTTGAACAAATTAGATTCAAGGATTCCTGACTTAAAACATGTAAACATTGACCTTAACACATTTGACCGTAATTTACTCACGATCATTTTACAAGCCAACTAGACCTAGAGACACTCTCAAATAAATTATTTTCAACAGATAATAATATGCATTTTTAAGATAAACAGTTTGTATAAGGAAAAACCACGGAAAACATTGTTTTAGGCGAGTGGTAATTACCTGAAACTATCAGCGCTTCATTAGGGCCGACGGTGTGAATATTTCCCATGATGCAGCCAAGAACACTTCACTAAACAGTTATTATCGTAGTATTACTCAAAATAATAAGCAATAATCGATAATTATCTACTTTGAAACACCAGTATAATTTACTTGAGGCGCCGCCCGCCACTCAAAAAACCACCAAAACAACAACGAAACGAAGGTCGTAAAGTGTCACCCTTTGACATTAAATATTTTAAATCAGCCAATCAGTAACCAACAAAAATCGAAAACTTGTCACCGATTGGACAAATAAACTCAGTCTACAGTCTATGGTCTAGAGGTAGGTGTGAGCTTAAGTGTTGCCACCCTCTGATATTGATTTTCCCCGGACTCCTAGTGAAATTAAATTAAGGTGGGTTTCCACCAAGGAGGTTTATATAGGGAGTGAGTACTATATACAAATTCTCACTATTTGTTTAAAAGAAATTCAACTTTATTGCTTTAGTCATAGAGTTAAAATTCTATCGATGACATTGACTGAAGACTCTACTGTGTGAATGAAACAACACTAGGTGGAGGTCAGTGTCTCGTTCGCACAATGGGGAATGTCCGAAAAAAATCAAATTGGCTGAATATTTTTTTATAGGTAGGAATAAGCTCCCTTAATAATAGGAAAAAAATTAAGAATTTTCGGTTGCGTGAAAAATTAAAAAAAAATTAAAGTCTCTTTGAATTCACAAATATAGGAAAGTAACAGCAGAATGGAGATTATACCTTTGCCATCACCTGCCAGTACTATTTCCATGGCCACAACCACAACATGGTATAAAAAAAAAATATTTCAACACAAAATGTCAAAACTTTTTTTTAATTCTTGTTGTCATAGTGGCAGGTGTTGGCAAAGGTATAATCTCCATTCTGCTGTTACTTTCCTACATTTGTGAAGGCGAAAAGACTTTAATTTTTTTAAATTTTTTCACGCAACCGAAAATTCTGATTTTTTTTCTATTACTAGGGGAGCTTATTCCTATCTATGAAAAAATTTTCAGCCAATTTGATTTTTTTCGGACATTCCCCATTGCCATTACTAAACAATAATACCACGATAGTAGGAAATAAAAATGTACGTTACCAATCACGTAGTGTATTTTGATACACTACGTGATTGACGGTAACGTACATTTTTGTACGTTACCCATCACGTAGTTTGTGCGTAAACGGTTCGGAGTGGAATATTTAAAATATACTGCATAAATATTAATTTAGAATAACACATAGTAGTTGTAAAATAAAACTGAACTTACTCTTTTGATTTAATTAGATTTCTACAATAATGCTAATCAGCATTATTATAGTTGTCTAAATTCAAGTGTCAATCCTGGCAACTCAGATCCGATTTTGACTTTGGCGCCGAATTTTATTTTAGAATTTCAATATTCAGGAAATATTCCTTTACAAAACTAGGGTGACCATAAATACTACACCATTTCAGATTTCCCAAAAACGAAATTGTTCTATCAATTGAAATAACTGGAAGTCGCAGGCGAGGGGTAAAGTTATTAATAATCAAATTCATGTTTGTGCGCCGATTTCGATGAGACTCGGTTTATGGTACTATTTCGACAAGAAAATAATAACGAGGTGTTGAAAATATAAAAAAAATCCAAAATGGCCGCCAACTTTTAAGTTTGTAGGCCGATTTTGATGAAATTCGGTTTTTGGTACTATTTGGACAAGAAAATAGCAAAGTAATTTTTAAAGTATATAAAATTCAAAATAGCGGCCAACTTTTTTGTTTGTGGGCCGATTTCGACGAATTTCGGTTTTTGGCACTATTTTGATAAGAAAATAACAACGCATTTTTTAAATATTAAAAAATTCAAGATGGCAGCCAACTTTTTTGTTTATGGGCCGATTTCGATGAAACTCGGTTTTTGGCACTATTTTGATAAGAAGATAACAACGCATTCTTTAAATATTAAAAAATTCAAGATGGCGGTCAACTTTTTTGTTTATGGGCCGATTTCGATGAAATTCGGTTTTTGGCACTATTTTGATAATAAAATAACAACGCATTTTTTTGAATATTAAAAAATTCAAGATGGCAGCCAACTTTTTTGTTTGTGGGCCGATTTTGATGAAACATGGTTTTTGGTACAATTTCCATATGAAAACGACAACGAAATGTTGAAAATATTAAAAAGTCTAAGATGGTTGCCAACTTTTTTGTTTGTGGGCGCCGATTTCGATGAAACTCGGGTTTTGGTACTATTTTGACAAGAAAACACACAAAAAACAATGTTAAAAGTATTAAAAATCCAAGGTGGTGGCCAAATTCTTTTCTTGTTCTTCTTTTTTTTCAACCCAGTAATTTCAAAATCAACCCAAAAACTAAATTAGCAGCTATTTTGACCTTTTGACATTGTTTACGTTGCGTAATATGCAATATTTATAAATCAAAACAAAAAAACTTATTAAAAACTCGATAAATAGATTGTTTATAAAAATATTTTTTAAATAAATAATTAGTTTCTGCTTTTTAGTTAACGAGCTAAACTGAAAATATACCACCTCCTATCAGAGCTCTCGTCAAGAGGAATCAAACGAACTCAAACTCAATGGGGTTGCATGGTTTTATTACAGAATTCCAGTGGCCTTCTTTCGGCTTCATCTTCAGACCCTGGAAACTATTTCCTATCAGAGTACTCGTCAAGACCATTCAAACAAGCCCAAACTCGATGGGGTTGCATGATTTTATTACAAAGTTCCAATGGCCTTCTTCCGGCTCCTTGATCAGCCCCTTGGATATTGTTCCTCAATAGAGTACTTGCTAAGACGATTCTAACGAACCCAAACACGATGGGGTTGTATGGTTTCATCATAGTGTTCCTGTGGCGTTCTTCCGGCTCCATCGTCAGATCAGCTCAATGATACCATAATATTACATTACCTTCTAGGTCTGTGTTCAAAGTTTCAAGTCTCTAGTTCATCGGTAAGTTAGTATAAAATCGTTTGCAAAATTTGTGCTCAAACAAACAAACGAAATAACAAACGAGCAAGCAACCTTATAAAAACGTGGCAAAAGTATTAATTGTAAATATAGAACTACCTAAGTACCTAAGTTTATATTAAACAGTTTAAAGTAATAAGTAAGTATGTCTCCGACCAACCATACAGTTTGGTCACCCTAATGAAGAAAGAGATACAATTATCTACTTAACCTCACTGTCAGCTCGTTTCGGGGCGAAGAGCTCAATCTGGTTTATATCGAAGGGATGTGCTACATCTATGGTTTCCACTAAAAAAAAGTTGCCAACTTTTGTGTTGACAACACGTTTTGGTGACCAAAGTTTCTGTAATTACCATGTATATGTCGTAGGATAATTGTACAAATAGGATTTTAACAAAAATCCTAGTATGATTGTAAAATACTGGATGATTATAATCTAAGACAGATTTTTGCAATCATCCGAGTAATGTTTAGGGTTTTGTATGAATTTTACGTTTTTATTTTAAAAAATCTGAGTGCTCACATTAATCAAGAGACAATGAAGTGAGTGAATTGGATGTTATACAAGTGCCAGGCTCGATCAGAGCAGACAATTTAGAGGTTATATCTTAAAAATAACATTTCTATACAGTGTAACGTTATGGGTTATTTTTTAAATAAAATCTACATTTTTACTAAATTAAAAAAAATGAAAACAAATAGTTTTTTTTAATACCTTAATTAATCTAATCTTATTTCTATCTTAAACTAATAACTACAATCAAAATAATAATGCACATTAAACTGCAGATCATACGTATTGTTTATTAAAAACGTTTTACCACTGCGCGAACGGTACCCTAACCTACCTTTGTTTCGCGTATCGACCTGAAGGTAGCGGTTGCGAATCACACAATGCGTGAGCGCAACTAACATCGCGATGCAGTGGTTTGCTGCGTCATTGACACACACCGCTTTCTGAGCTCCCGCGTACGACACGAACCTATTTCGTCTTAAAGTCGCCGCGCCCCTTGGAAATCATTTTTTCATAATACTTAGAAAAGAAAGATCACATATTGATCAGAGTGTCGTCACTTTATTTAAAAATAAATTCAGTGCAATCCCCGAAAGGGTAAGTGTTGAACATCATTGTGTAGTAGTTATTAGTTAGTAATTTTAGCTTGTGTTTTAAAATAATTGTTTCATGTAAAATTTAGTGCACGCGAATGATTATACATTCCTTTGTGTAAGAATCTCGGCGTTATCTTTTAAATAGCTTAAACGACCAAATCAAAATTGCCAAATCATTCGCCTTTGTATACCCTCACATTTTAATTTTATTAATTTTACATTTTTATTGAACGTAATTTCATTTTTATGATATAACCATGTTGTATGTAATCAGCATAATGCTTTTCTGCACAATTTAATTAGTTTTATGTATGTAAACTCCGCTCTGATTGCGATAATTGCCACTTCACCTGCTACGTACTTTCTCTTCTCCCAACTTTTCTTGGCTTGGCTTAGGTGAATTGGCTATCGCAATCGGCGGCTGCTAAACGTGAAGCTTATGCAGTTCGATGGGAATTTCAGGGACCCAGGTTCACCCAGGTTGACCCAGTTGACCCCTGCAACTTTGGCCCAACCAACTTTGGCCGACATACTTTGGCCGCTCGGCGGTTTCTTCGGTCGCCATTTGCGACGCGCCTCACACCCTCCGCTGCATCCTTCCACGCCACGTCGGGCCATCTACCACCTCAAGGCCCCCTTAAGATAAGTTGGGACACGCAGAGTAAATACCAGTCGGGCCCTTACACTTACGACCCCATGCTCAAGCCATAAATAAATATTGTGAACGTAAGTTGTGGTTTTGCTCCTTAAGTAACCCGCTACGCGACACTGGCGCCTCAACTTGGTTTTGGTATGGGCTGGTATTTGCTTTCGCAGTGAGTTGTAGTTAGTGTGTTGTGTGCCTTTTTGTGTTATTTTTTCTTTTTAGTTCTGTGTTTGTCTTTTTTTTATTTTGCAAACCTGTGTATTTTGTTTTTTTATTTTGCAAATCTGTGTTTGCTTATTTGTGTAACTTTTTTTCTTTTATTTCTGTTGCCGTAGTTTTTTTTGTAACAGACGGAGTTGGGTGGTTATTTTTTTTAGTTTTAAGTAGATAGTAAACGTTCAACATTTACCCTACCTTACGGATATTTTTTTGTTTTTTTTTCTTTCGCGTCGTTTACCGAAGTTCCGTTTACTTGTTCTTCTTTTTCTTTTTTCATTATGGCTTTTTCAATAAAATTTCTATCTCTGCAAAAGTCGGAGCTAGAATACGAGGTGACCATTAGAGGTTCCACACCTTGTGCTACTGTGCAAGACCTACGCAAACAGATCGCGAAGTTAGCACCCTTATTTCCTTCTGAGGACATTTTGGACAGTCCATTGGAGGCTGCAGTAGATTTAGTTGGGGTTAGTGATACCCTCACTAAAATAAAAACAAATTTAGATTCGGGTACCGACAAAAACACCTTGTTACGTACGCAAAACCTGTTGCATCATCTATATCATCGGATTAACCGAATAATTGCCGACGAGTCTGTCAAGCCTCAATACGATACGTGCGTTTTGCAGTTTAAAAATTATTTTGAAACTTACAATTCCATTAAGGATAAAGGAGTTGATCCTTTAATTTCTGCCAGCAATAGCGAGTCATCTACTCCTGCATTGCCTATGAACATCTCAGTCACTTGCGATCGTGGTGGTTCTAGTGATTTGGGTAAACTAAAGTACGATGGAAAGACCTGCGTCAGGGCGTTCATTCAACGCGTAACGGAATTTTGTGACGCAAGGAACATTTCGGGACCTAAAGCGCTTTCATTCGCTACTGAGATTTTCACAGGTGATGCTTTGCATTGGTACAGGAGTGTAAAGAGTCGAGTTTCCTCTTGGGGTGAACTCATTATTCTGCTGAGGCAAGATTTTGATCAGTCTGACTTTGATTACAGACTGCTTTCAGAAATCCGTGCAAGAACACAAGGTGAAACAGAGAACATAACAATTTATTTATCAATTATGTCTGGTTTGTTTTCACGCTTAGCGAAAACATTGTCCGATGACGAAAAATTGGAAATAATTCTCCATAACATTAGGCCTTGTTATGCTAGTACATTAGCCTCAGTTAGTGAAATTAAATCACTCGAGTCTTTACAAGCCTTATGCCGAAATTATGAAAGCGTGCAATCACGTCTTGCAAACTTTCATGAGCCTAGTACAGCGACTTCTAATACTCTGGCTCCAGAATTTGCGTACAATGATAATCGTAATAAAAACAGTGGTCATTTTAAATCAAATACATATAAGCAAAATTTTAATACACCTTTTAATAAAAATCAATCTTTTACAAAATCTAAAGTTAATTCCAACTATAACTACACTTATAATAATAGTAAAACAAATTATCCTAATAACATTAATACTAAAACAAATAATGAAAAGTATTTACATGCTATCGAAGCTCCTAAAGCTCGTTATTGTCCTAGATGTCGTGTAGATACTCATAATTTGAGACAGTGTACAGAAAATAAAGACAACATTTACTGCTTTAAATGTGGTCGAAAGGATGTTAAGACTCCTCAATGTCCTGACTGTAATTTAGGTAAACCATCCAGTTCAAAAAACTAGTAGAATTGAATTGTGGTAGTTCAAATCACAATTACTTTGATAAAGATGATTGGCAGAAGTGGCTTAAAACTTTAAGTGTTTTCTTTCAAGCATACCGAACTGCCACAATTCATAATAAACCTAGTAATGATATTAGACCTTATGTCACCATTAATATTAACAGTCTCTCTTTTACTGGCTTACTCGATTCAGGTTCCGCAGTCACCATTATAGGCAACAATTCACATTTAGTTCTAGAGTCTCAGGGATTTAAATTGATTAGAGACCGCTGTATTTCAGTTACTGCTGCAGGTGGGCAGTCTTTAAGTAGTATTGGCCATATTAATATACCTGTGCACTTTGAAAACCAGTTTCACATTATTGAAGCTGTTGTTGTACCTGGTATTGATACGTCTCTCATACTAGGCGTTGATTTTTGGCGTAAATTTAATATATGCCCTAAATATTTAGGAAGCATTTCAATCGATTCTATTAATACACCCGTGGACGTCTCATCCGAAATTTTATTACATAGCTATGATAATTTAAGCGAATCGGAAAAAATGATTGCGGACAATATCATTGACCAATTTAAAGAAATTTCTTTCGAACAAAAGGGTCTAGGTAAAACTAGCTTAATAACGCACAGAATCGATACCGGCGATGCTCAACCAATCCGGCAACGATACTATCGCATGTCACCGGAAAAACAGCGTACTCTGATGGAGCAGGTCGATGAAATGCTAGCATTAGATGTAGTCGAACCTTGCGAAAGCGCTTGGTCTTCCCCAGTTTTGCTCGTGACCAAGAAAAACGGACAGCCTAGGTTCTGCCTCGATAGCCGTAAGCTAAACTCAGTCACCAAACGCGATGCATACAATTTACCCTACATATCTGAGATTTTGGATAACCTCCGTGATGCGCGTTATCTTAGTAGCATCGATTTATCCAAATCTTTCTGGCAGATAGAGATTGCGCCCGAAGACCGAGATAAGACCGCTTTTTACGTCCCAGGCAGAGGTACACTTCGTTTTAAAAGAACAGCCTTTGGGTTGACCAACGCTCCGGCAACCCAACAACGGTTAGTTGACCTTCTGTTTGGCGAGTTTGGCGCAAATGTTTTCGCGTATATCGATGACGTCATCATCGTTAGTAGTGACTACCAAACTCATGTCACGCTCTTGTTAAAGGTTTTAGAAAAACTTAGAAATGCTAACCTCACCGTAAATTTAGAAAAATGTAACTTCTTTCGTAGTGAGCTGAAATATTTAGGATATGTCGTCGATAGTCGTGGACTACGGACCGATCCCGAGAAGGTGGAGGCCATATTAAACTATCCGACACCTACTTGTCGGAAGGACGTCAAACGGTTTCTCGGGACAGCTACATGGTACCGTCGTTTTGTCCCCAATTTCAGCACTATTGCCGGTCCCTTAAATAGACTCACTTCCAACAAAAAGGGCGCACCCCCCTTCAAGTGGTCTGCTGAAGCTGATGCTTCCTTTCAGAAGCTGAAAGAATGTTTGGTTTCCGCGCCGGTTCTGACTTGCCCCGACTACAACCAACCATTCGAGGTACATACAGACGCGAGCAGTTATGGCGTCGGCGCTATGCTCACGCAGACCAGGGACGGAAAAGAGCACCCTATTGCTTATATGAGCCGTTCGTTAGCTCCTTCAGAGCGTAATTACGGCATTACAGAGCGTGAAACTCTGGCTGTGATTACTGCCTTAGAGCATTGGCGATGTTATTTAGAGAACGGAAAAACCTTCACCGTATATACTGATCATAGTGCTTTAAAATGGTTCCTGACTCTAAATAACCCTACAGGTCGATTAGCTCGATGGGGAGTGCGTTTATCGTCGTTTAATTTCGAAATCAAACATCGGCGCGGGGTTGATAATGTTATTCCCGACGCTCTTTCGCGTGCATTTCCAGTTAGTGCCATTAGTTCTTCCGACATATTGGACTCTAAAGACCAGTGGTACAAGACACTTCGCAACGGTTGTTTGAATAGTCCTCAACAGTATCCAAACTATTTAATTAAAGATGATATTTTATATAGATTGACTAAAAGTAAATGTATCCTTAATGACGAATTTTCATGGAAAATTGTTGTTCCTTCCGAGTTGCGGGAGAAAGTAATTTCGGAAAATCATTCTCAGCCTTCTGCTGGACATTTAGGTATATTTAAAACATATCATCGCCTTATGCTTCGTTATTTTTGGCCGGGCATGCATAAAGACGTCGTAAAATTTGTTAGCTCTTGTGATAAGTGTCTTGAGTACAAGTCACATAACCATCAAACGTTAGGTGAAATGGGTCGTCCTAAACAGTGTTCACGTCCTTGGCAAATAATTTCAATTGACCTTATGGGACCGTTGCCTACAACTCGTAAACAGAACAGCTACATTTTAGTTGTGACGTGTGTTTTTTCAAAATTTTGTTTAATTTACCCTATTAAAAAAGCTACTTCGGACGTAATTATTAAAATCTTAGAGGACAACGTTTTTCTTGTTCATGGAGTTCCACAGACAATTTTTCTAGATAATGGTACTCAGTTTATTAGCCGTGACACAACTGCTTTTTTCCAAAAATATAACGTACCTAATGTATATTTCTCTCCAAAGTATACACCGCAAGTAAACACTGTAGAGCGCTACAATAGAACGATCATTACCTGCATATCAACTTTTGTCGAGAATGACCACAGAACCTGGGATATTTTTATACCCAAGGTGCAGTTTGCCATTAATAACGCTGTGAATGAAGCAACTGGTTTCACGCCTTCATTTTTAGTTTTCGGCAGAGAGCTCGTTACCTGTGGTACTCATTACACAGACACAGATTTAGGCGATGAGGTCTTATTCCTACCGCGCGATATTTATGCGGATAACTTAGGTTGCTTGTCAAGTATCTTTGACGACGTACAAGCAAAACTTTGGCATGCTCATGAAAAGAATACCGCACATTACAATTTGCGTCGTAAAGCAGCCGAATTTCAGGTGGGCGATATCGTCATGAAACGAGCCTATGTACTAAGTGACAAAGATAAATATTTTAGCAAGAAGTTGGCACCGAAATTCATAAAATGTCGTGTCACTGCTAAAAAATCACCTTTAGTTTACGTTTTAGAGGATATGAATGGTAAGGATTTGGGAACATGGCATATAAAAGATTTAAAACTAGCTGGTTTTAATAAGTAAATATTTTTTAAATAAATTAGTTTTTTTAACTGTAACATGAACATTACATTTTTATAACATGAACATTTTAAATATTTTTGAATATATCGTTACAAAGCTAAAAACTTCGCACGTTTACCATCTATGTAAAGTAATCACGTTTGTATGGGTTTACCAGTTCATATGTAACAGGAACCTACCATATTGTCAGGATGCGTCAATATTCGATAATATTGTTTATTGTTGCCTTTTGAAAGCGTGAAGTATGAAATGCATGAATGATGAAGAATGAAAGTGTTAATACGAACCATTAACTTAGTTACTAAGTGCGGATTTTATTAAGAGGAATAAAATCCTTGATCGTGCGAGGGGGTATTGTAACGTTATGGGTTATTTTTTAAATAAAATCTACATTTTTACTAAATTAAAAAAAATGAAAACAAATAGTTTTTTTTAATACCTTAATTAATCTAATCTTATTTCTATCTTAAACTAATAACTACAATCAAAATAATAATGCACATTAAACTGCAGATCATACGTATTGTTTATTAAAAACGTTTTACCACTGCGCGAACGGTACCCTAACCTACCTTTGTTTCGCGTATCGACCTGAAGGTAGCGGTTGCGAATCACACAATGCGTGAGCGCAACTAACATCGCGATGCAGTGGTTTGCTGCGTCATTGACACACACCGCTTTCTGAGCTCCCGCGTACGACACGAACCTATTTCGTCTTAAAGTCGCCGCGCCCCTTGGAAATCATTTTTTCATAATACTTAGAAAAGAAAGATCACATATTGATCAGAGTGTCGTCACTTTATTTAAAAATAAATTCAGTGCAATCCCCGAAAGGGTAAGTGTTGAACATCATTGTGTAGTAGTTATTAGTTAGTAATTTTAGCTTGTGTTTTAAAATAATTGTTTCATGTAAAATTTAGTGCACGCGAATGATTATACATTCCTTTGTGTAAGAATCTCGGCGTTATCTTTTAAATAGCTTAAACGACCAAATCAAAATTGCCAAATCATTCGCCTTTGTATACCCTCACATTTTAATTTTATTAATTTTACATTTTTATTGAACGTAATTTCATTTTTATGATATAACCATGTTGTATGTAATCAGCATAATGCTTTTCTGCACAATTTAATTAGTTTTATGTATGTAAACTCCGCTCTGATTGCGATAATTGCCACTTCACCTGCTACGTACTTTCTCTTCTCCCAACTTTTCTTGGCTTGGCTTAGGTGAATTGGCTATCGCAATCGGCGGCTGCTAAACGTGAAGCTTATGCAGTTCGATGGGAATTTCAGGGACCCAGGTTCACCCAGGTTGACCCAGTTGACCCCTGCAACTTTGGCCCAACCAACTTTGGCCGACATACTTTGGCCGCTCGGCGGTTTCTTCGGTCGCCATTTGCGACGCGCCTCACACCCTCCGCTGCATCCTTCCACGCCACGTCGGGCCATCTACCACCTCAAGGCCCCCTTAAGATAAGTTGGGACACGCAGAGTAAATACCAGTCGGGCCCTTACACTTACGACCCCATGCTCAAGCCATAAATAAATATTGTGAACGTAAGTTGTGGTTTTGCTCCTTAAGTAACCCGCTACGCGACAACAGAGCTAAGAAAGTTCTATAGCATTTGTCAATATTGTTGTGCAAAACCTAAATGGACAATGGTCAATATTGTTGTGCAAACCCTAAATGGACTTTCGAGTCAAGTAATTAATGCTCTTAAAACTTCAATTGAAGAATTAAATTCGGCAAAATTACGAAATAACCCCAAAACCCAACAGCAATATGTTCTGACCAATCAGACTGAAGTTGTTATAAACCGTCTCTTAGATTATCCAATCAGTATTCAAGTTCACGATTTTCCTAAACATACTAGGATTTTTACAAAGATCCTAAAAATTACTCGGACGATTGTAAAAATTCATCTTAGATTTCAATTATCCGGTTCTTTACAATCGTCCTAGGATTTTTGTAAATATCCGGTTTATACGATTATCCTACAACATATAGATGCAGCTGACATTTGGTTGACATAAACCACAGATTATTAAGTGAACATGAACTAATAGAAGCAGAATCCAAGGAGGTTTATAAAGGGAGTGAGTACTCTACAAAAATTTTCACTTATCGTTTAAAAGAAATTCTACTTTATTGCATTCGTCATAGAGTTGAAATTCTATCGACGAAATTGACTGAAGGCACTACTGTGTGAAAGAGACAACACCAGGTGGAGGTCGGTGTCTCGTTCGCACAATTGCCACTACTAAACAATAATACCACGATAGTAGGACAAAAAATATGTACGTTACCAATTAAGTAGTGTATCAAAATTAAGGATTCGGAGTGGGAAGTCGAATATTTACTATTTAAATATTAATTTAGAATGACACATAATAATTGTAATATAAAACAGAACTTACTCTTTTTTTCAATTAGATATCTATAATAATGCTAATCAGCTATCATCGGTGAGGTGGTAATAAATAGAATTGTCAATCCTGGCAACTCCGATTTTGACCTTGGCGCCGAATTTCAATTTAAAGAATGTCAATCTGTAGGAAATGTTACCTTACAAAACTAGTGTGACCATAAATACTGCACCATTTCAGATTTCCAAATAGCGAAATTGTTCTATTGAAATGGCTAGAGGTCGCAGGCGAGACGGTAAAATTAATAATAATAATCAAATTCATACTTGTGCGCCTATTTCGATGAAACTCGGGTTTTGGTACTATTTCAACATGAAAATAACAACGCAATGTTGAAAATTTTAAAAATCCAAGATGGCGGCCAACTTTTTTGTTTTTGGGCCGATTTCGATAAAACTTGGTTTTTGGAACTATTTTGACAAGAAAATAATAACGCAATTTATTAAAAACTAAAAATCCAAGATGGCTGCCAACTTTTTTGTTTTTGAGCCGATTTCGAAGAAACTCGGTTTTTGGAACTATTTTGACAAGAAAATAACAACGCAATTTTTAAAAATCTAAAAATCCAAGATGGCGGCCAACTTTTTTGTTTTTGGGCCGATTTCGATGAAACTCGGTTTTTGGAACTATTTTGACAAGAAAATAACAACGCAATTTTTAAAAAACTAAAAATCCAAGATGGCGGCCAACTTTTTTGTTTTTGGGCCGATTTCGATAAAACTCGGTTTTTGGAACTATTTTGACAAGAAAATAACAACGCAATTTATTAAAAACTAAAAATCCAAGATGGCGGCCAACTTTTTTGTTTCTGGGCCGATTTCGATGAAACTCGGTTTTTGGAACTATTTTGACAAGAAAATAACAACGCAATTTTTTTAAAACTAAAAATCCAAGATGGCGGCCAAGTTTTTTGTTTTTGGGCCGATTTCGATGAAACTTGGTTTTTGGAACTATTTCGACAAGAAAATAACAACTAAATTTTTTAAAAACTAAAAATCCAAGATGGCGGCCAACTTTTTTGTTTTTGGGCCGATTTTGATCAAACTCGTTTTTTGGTACGATTTTGACAAGAAAATAACAACGCAATGTTGAAAATTTTAAAAATCCAAGATGGCGGCCAACTTTTTTGTTTTTGGGCCGATTTCGATGAAACTCGGTTTTCGGTACTATTTTGACAAGAAAATAACAACGCAATGTTGAAAACTTAAAAAATTCAAGATGGCGGCCAACTTTTTTGTTCTTAGGCCGATTTCAATGAAACTTGGTTTTTGGTACCATTTTGACAAGAAAATAACAAAGCAATTTTTAACTACCAAAAAATCCAAGATGGCGGCCAACTTTTTTGTTTTTGGGCCGATTTCGATGAAACTCGGTTTTCGGTACTATTTTGACAAGAAAATAACAACGCAATGTTGAAAACTTAAAAAATTCAAGATGGCGGCCAACTTTTTTGTTCTTAGGCCGATTTCAATGAAACTTGGTTTTTGGTACCATTTTGACAAGAAAATAACAAAGCAATTTTTAACTACCAAAAAATCCAAGATGGCGGCCAATTGTTTTGTTTGTGAGCTGATTTTGATGAAACTCGAGTTTTGGTTCTATTTTGACAAGAAACGGAACAGCAACGGAATGTTATAAAAAAATCTAAGATGGCAGCCAAATTATTTATTTGTTTTTCAACCGAGTCACATCAAAATCAACCCAAAAACAAAATTAGCAGCCATTTTGATCTTTTTTGATTTTTCATCAGTTTACATTGAGTTGTTATTTTCTTGTCAAAATAGTACCAAAAACCGAGTTTCATCGAAATCGGCCCAACCAACAAAAAAGTTGGCCGCCATCTTAGATTTTTAGTATTTTAAAAATTGCGTTGTTATTTTCTTGTCAAAATATTACCAAAAACCGAGTTTCACCGAAATCGGCCCAAAAACAAAAAAGGTGGCTGCCATCTTGGATTTTTTTTAATTTTTTCAATATTGTGTTATTATTTCTTGTCATATTAGTACTAAAAACCGAGTTTCATTAAAATCAGCACACATAAAAGAGTTGGCTGCCATATTTTTTATATTTTCAACATTTCGTTGTTATTTTTTTATTAAAATAGTAACAAAATCAAGTTTCATCAAAATTGGCCCACGAACAATATAGTTGGCCGCCATTTTGGTTTTTTTATATTTTTAACATTGTGTCGTCGTAAATCTCTTGCACCCATTTTATTAACTTCACAAGTAAAGAAATTGGTGCAAGTATTTTAGACCTTATTGACATATTAACCAAAATAACAGTTTTTAATGAAACAGCAAAGTAAATGAACAAGTATAATTATGGTAGAAAAGCAACCGAATTTAAAACGTCAATAAAGTCGAAAATCGTTTCCATCTTTTTTTAACTACAGATCACTAGACATTGTTTTCCTACTTTTACTTGTTTTTCCAAAGTTTACGCACGTTGTATTTTTATTAAAAATTGGAATAACCTCTAAAGTTGCGTAATTATTTACTTGAACTTAAATTGACTAAACTAGATTTTTAGGAGTGTTTTGCAGGTTGTCCGGTTCGCAATTCGTCTGGCAGACAAACTGCGAATTTTTCTTCTCAAATATGGTAGAATTACCATATTTAAAAAATAAAAACAAAAAAGCAACTTAATAAAAACGTGATAAATAACTTGTTCTTAAAAAAATATTTTTTAATAAATAATTTTTTTCTGTTTTTTAGTTAACGAGCTAAACTAAAAATATACCACCGCCTATCAGAGTACTCGTCAAGACCATTCAAACGAGTCCAAACTCGATGGGGTTGAAAGGTTTTATTACAGAGTTCCTGTGGCCTTCTTCCAGCTCCATCATCAGACTCTTGGATACTATTACCCAACAGAGCACTCGTCAAGATGATTCAAACGAGCCCAAACTCGATGGGGTTGCATGATTTCAATATTGAGTTCCTATGGCATGGCCTCCAGACTTCATCATCCGACCCTGAACCTCGTCTCCCGTCAGAGTACTTGTCAAGACAATTCTAACAAGCCCAAACACGATGGGGTTGTATAGTTTCATTCATCATAGAGTTCCTGTGGTGTTCATCCGGCTCCATCATCAGATCAGCTCAATGACACTGTAATATTGCATTTCCTTCCATTTCTGACCTGCGTTCAAAGTTTCAAGTCTCTATAGCTCATCGGGAATTTAGTATAAAATCGTTTGCTAAAATTTGTGCTCAAACCAACAAACGAGCAAGCAACCTAACAAAAACGCGGTAAACAGTGTCAATTATAAATAAAGAACTATCTAGGTATTTAAGTTTATATTAAACAGTTTAAAGTATTATGTATGTCTCCGGCCAACCATACGGTTTGGTCACCCTAATGAAGAAAAGGACACATACATCTACTTGACCTCTCTGTCGGCTCGTTTTGGGGCGAAGCACTCATTCCGGTTTATAGTACTATTTCCATGGCAGAATCTGAATCACAGATTAAAAAATTAAAAAATATACATCTTTAGTAAAAAAATACAGAAAATGAGGTTTCATTGCTGCTTTAGTTAAGAACAAATGTGACAACTATCTTACTTAAAGCAGCGATGTAACTGCGCTTTCAATGGATTTCAATCAAGAATTGTTAGCAACAGACTTACGTAATCAACGGCAGGCTGATTATCTAATTTAAAACCACCTAGCGACCGGTGATAATTACGAAATAGTCGCTGTCAAACTCGATTTCATACCACCGATCGAGTTTCTACGAGTGCTGCCTCCAACGGACAACTAAAGAACTAAAATATACGAGCACTTGCAAGGAAATGCTCCGAAATTCGTATTATCTAACTCAGAAACCGCGACGCGACCGCGACGATTTCGCGATTTCTTCTGTCAAACAGAAACCAGACAAAACGTAATTTCTGATTAGTTTTCGTTAAATTCTTAGACTTACCTTTGACCAAAATTAAATAAAATTGCTATAATGTAAAACAAAAGGCCTGTCCTTCAATGCCTACACGGAATTTGCCATTTTGAAGACGAAAAAATGTAAACGAAATTCGAAGCGAAAACAAAAAGGTTATGTTCACAGAGCACATATAGTCAGACACATACACAGATACAGACTACTTTCGGTAAAAGGACTTTTCAGTCGCTGCCACCGGTTGCTAGTGGCGCTAGTTTCTATGGAGATCTTAACGAGCATAAACTGGAGCATAAACTAATCAGCGATCGCATACATAATACCAAATCAGTGACTCGGTCGCGCGACGATTTCGAAATAATTCAGGAATCGATTTCGGTCGCTCATTTTAGATAATCAGCCTGCGGGCTGGTCCAGCGATTGCTGAGGTTAAGGCCGGCCACACACAGACGTAATCACGTAACGGAATCTCGCAACGGAATCACGCAACGTGATTCCGTACGTACCACCACACACAGACGTTTTTTTTCGTTCGGAATCACGGCTCAGTCAGGCGCCAGACTTTGATGAGTAAACATTGAGCGAAGATTTATTTTGACTTTTAATGAATAAGTGAATATGAATAATTATAGACAATTTATTATTTATATCACGCTTAGGTCAATTCAATTGTTTTCCGTTTTTTTTTTTTGGTAAAATAGAACTTATAACTTAAGCCGGGTCCATAGCTCGTGTTTTGCTTTATTTATTTATTAGGCACAGAAACAAAATACAATCAACTCTAATAAAGTTGATTACTACTAAATACTAAAATACACTCTACACAATCAACAAAAAGATCTACACAAAACATTGTTTCGCGAAACATTTTCGTGTAGAGAAACAATGTTTCTGCTTTCCATGCCCGGTGGAAAACACGTACACAAAACATTTTGCGCGGGTCAAGGGGCAGGGTATTGTCATAGGCCAGCCGCACACACGCAATAATATTGGCAACAATAATATTGAACAATATGATTTAACACTGAGGCTAACCGCACACACGCAGTATTATTGGCAATAATTTGCATATTGACAATAATGTTGTGTGTTTGTGGGCGGTATTGACGATTATGTCAGAATTAAATCATATTGTTCAATATTATTATTGTCAATATTATTGCGTGTGTGCGGCTGGCCTGACATAATCCTCAATATCGCAAACACACAATATTATTGTCGATATGCTAATTATTGCCAATAATATTGCATGTGTGTGGCTGGCCTAAGGCCAGCCGCATACCCGCAATAATATTGGCAATAATAATATTGAACAATACGATTTAATACTGACATAATTGTCATACCGCCCGCAAACACACAATATTATTGTCAATATGCAAATTATTGCCAATAATATGGCGTGTGTACGGTTAGCCTCAGTCTGTGGTCATAATATGGGCGCATTCTGCCAGACAAGCCGCTAGGTCATCGATCCGACCTGACCGAATATTTTAATGAGTGGTTTTCTGACAGCAGAGAATTTTAGTATAATTTTATGTCGATAGATAGCGCTACTTCAAGTAGGTAGATTTTTAAAATATAATTTCCCATTAATGGTCACATTGGTCATAGAAAAGTTCATCGTAACACGCCAACAGACAGCCAACGCACAAGGCAATAAACCACATACTCAACAAACGTATAATAAAAAAGTAATTACATCTCATATTTTTCATAAAAGCTACCTACTTAGTTCAACGACATCTAGTTCTTTTTTATGTACTACTTTTTTTTAAACTGCCTTTTGAAAACCGCTCATTGATGCATTATGTGGAATACGTTTTTTGGGGTGTTTTTTAAAGCCGGTGGCGTACATTGCCAGTTTTGTAACAAATGTGTCAAAGAGGACCTTTCCAAAAACATCAACGAACTATAACGTTTGGAGGCGGTATTACAGTTCGATTATTAATCTCAATGGAAACAAAAAAATGACACTCTCAAACTGACCTTGATAGTTACATTTTCAGATATACCTAAAACTTTGGTCACTTTTAAAATTTCATACATTTTCGAGTCATGATAAGTAATAGGCTAACATAAAATGCTAAATTGGCAACACTGAAGTTTTGTCTACTCAAGCCACGCAATCGCTGTGGACGGCGTGTGTAGAGAAACATGTTTCGCGAAACAATGTTTTGTGTAGATGTTTTTGTTGATTGTGTAGAGCAAAACATGCGCTATGGACCCGCTCTTAGCAAAATAATCAAAAAGTAGGCCAAAAGTCTGGTATCCAGAGCTGTAATAAAAAAGTTAGCATTCCGTACGTACGGAATAACGGTTGTGTGTGGCGACCAATACAAAATCTATGGGAGGCTTGCGTTCGGAATGACTTTTTTCCGTGCGTGATTCCGAATGCACGAGCCCTCATGTGGAATTCCGCACGGAAAAAAATAACGTACGGAACGTTGACGTCTGTGTGTGGCAGACATCGATTTTGTATGCAATTGCTGCGTTCGGAATTCCGAATCGGGATTCCGTTACGAGATTCCGTTACGTGATTACGTCTGTGTGTGGCCGGCCTAAGGAACCAGGGGGCTGACAGCTTTAGTTCCATCCATGAATTTAGTACTATAAACCGGATTGAGCGCTTCGCCCCAAAATGAGCCGACAGAGAGGTCAAGTAGATGTATGTGTCCTTTTCTTCATTAGGGTGACCAAACCGTATGGTTGGCCGGAGACATATATAATAATTTAAACTGTTTAATATAAACTTAAATACCTAGGTAGTTCTTTATTTATAATTAACACTTTTTACCGCGTTTTATTAGGTTGCTTGCTCGTTTGTTTGTTGGAGCACAAATTTTGTAAACAATTTTATACTAAATTCCCGATGAGCTAGAGACTTGAAACTTTGAACACAGGTCAGAAATGGAAGGAAATGCAATGTTACAGTGTCATTGAGCTGATCTGATGATGGAGCCGGAAGAACGCCACAGGAACTCTATGATGAATGAAAGTGTACAACCCCATTATGTTTGGGCTTGTTAGAATTGTCTTGACAAGTACCAGAGTGGGTTGGTTGCAGAGACATAGCTGGTTAAAAATGGGCTTTTTATTGAAATTAATTGAAAAAATCTTATCTTTGACTAGCTGTGTCTTTGCAACTAGTAAACCTAGACTACTCAAGTTAGGCTCAAATTGTAGGAAATTTAATTAACTTTACAGAAATATAAACAAAAAAACTGAGAAAAGCTTCCGAACGAAACGGAAACCCTTTTTATTTCGTGAAAAAATGCATACTTTTGACCAGCTGTGTCTCCGCAAACAATGGACCTCAACTACTTGGGTTAGGCGCAAATTGTATAAAATATAGTTAACACAACAAAAGCAAATAACAAATCAACTTGAAAAACGCTTCTTTAAAGTAGTTTTTTTGAAAATACTGAAACAAGTGCCAATACCTAAACTAAAAAAATGAAGTTTAAAGATGTTGGTTATTGTGTAATTTTTCAGAAACTGCGTGATAAATTGCATTTTTTTATACCAGAAATATTATTGATTTATCCGAAAATGATACCACATTTGACCTATTAGTTAAACCTGAATTGTTATAGTTTTTAGAATGGAGCCGGGAAAAGTGCGCTATTCAACCCGCCGCCGTATGGAACTGTATGTAAGGATAGCTTGGCCCAGCTCAATATTAGTTAGAAACAGCCTGTAGATCAGTTTCTATCACGTGGCAAAACTTTATCACGACTTGTATCCCCCAACTTTTTTTTGGATAGAGGTTCATACCTACTAAATGGGTGCAAGAGATTTACGACGACACAATGTTAAAAATATAAAAAACCAAGATGGCGGCTAACTATATTGTTCGTGGGCCGATTTTGATGAAACTCCATTTTGTTACTATTTTGATAAAAAAACAACGAAATGTTAAAAATATAAAAAAATATGGCAGCCAACTCTTTTATTTGTGGGCTGATTTTAATGATACTCGGTTTTTAGTACTAATTTGACAAGAAAATAATAACACAATATTGAAAAAATTTAAAAATCCAAGATGGCAGCCAACTTTTTTGTTTTTGAGCCGATTTTGATGAAACTCAGTTTTTGGTAATATTTTGACTAGAAAATAACAACGCAATTTTTAAAATACTAAAAATCTAAAATGGCGGGCAATTTTTTTGTTTTTTGGGCCGATTTCGATGAAACTCGGTTTTTGGTACTATTTGGACAAGAAAATAACAACTCAATGTAAACTGATGGAAAAAATCAAAAAAGATCAAAATGGCTGCTAATTTTGTTTTGGGTTGATTTTGATGTCACTTGGTTGAAAAAACAAATAAATAATTTAGCTGCCATCTTAGATTTTTTTATAACATTCCGTTGCTGTTTTCTTGTCAAAATAGTACCAACACCCGAGTTTCATCAAAATCGGCCCACAAACAAAACAGTTGGCCGCCATCTTGGATTTTTTGTATTTAAAAATTGCGTTGTTATTTTCTTGTCAAAATAGTTGTAGATATTGTAGATTTTTTTATGACATTCCGTTGCTGTTTTCTTGTCAAAATAGTACCAACACCCGAGTTTCATCAAAATCGGCCCACAAACAAAACAGTTGGCCGCCATCTTGGATTTTTTGTATTTAAAAATTGCTTTGTTATTTTCTTGTCAAAATAGTTCCAAAAACCAAGTTTCATCGAAATCGGCCCAAAAACAAAAAGTTGGCCGCCATCTTGGATCTTTAATATTTTTAAAATTGCGTTGTTATTTTCTTGTCAAAATCGTACCAAAAACCGAGTTTCATCAAAATTGGCTTAAAAACAAAAAGTTGGCCGCCATCTTGCATTTTTAGTTTTTTAAAAAATGCGTTGTTATTTTCTTGTCAAAATAGCTCCAAAAACAAAGTTTCATCGAAATCGGCCCAAAAACAAAAAAGTTGGCCGCCATCTTGAATTTTTTAAATTTTCAACACTGCGTGGTCATTTTCTTGTCAAAATCGTACCAAAAACCGAGTTTCATCGAAATCGGCCCAAAAAACAAAAAAGTTGGCCGCCATCTTGGATTTTCAAAATTTTCAACATTGCGTTGTTATTTTCTTGTCAAAATCGTACGAAAAACAAAAAAAGTTGGCCGCTATCTTGGATTTTTAGTTTTTTAAAAATTGCATTGTTATTTTCTTGTCAAAATAGTTCCAAAAACCGAGTTTCATCGAAATCGGCCCAAAAACAAAAAAGTCGGCCGCCATCTTGGATTTTTAGTTTTTTAAAAATTGCATTGTTATTTTCCTGTCAAAATAGTTCCAAAAACCGAGTTTCATCGAAATCAGCCCAAAAACAAAAAAGGTGGCCGCCATCTTGGATGTTTAGTTTTTAAAAATTGCACTGTTATTTTCTTGTCAAAATAGTTCCAAAAACCGAGTTTCATCGAAATCGGCCTTAAAACAAAAAATTGGCCGCCGTCTTGGATTTTTAGTTTTTTAAAAATTGCGTTGTTATTTTCTTGTCAAAATAGTTCTAAAAACCGAGTTTCATCGAAATCGGCCCAAAAACAAAAAAGTTGGCCGCCATCTTGGATTTTTAAAATTTTCAACATTGCGTTGTTATTTTCATGTTGAAATAGTACCAAAAACCGAGTTTCATCGAAACCCTCCGGTTCATAAGGTCTTAATACCAAAACACATGAATGTCAAAATGACAAATTCTCAAAAACACCTAATCCCAAAATGCCTGAAATCCGAAATGACTTGACTACTATAATGCCTGAAAAGAAAAATGGCGAATGATGTATAGGCGCACAAACATGAATTTGATTGTTATTATTAATTTTACCGTCTCACCTGCGACCTCTAGCCATTTCAAAAGAACAATTTAGTTTTTTTGGAAATCTGAAATGGTGCAGTATTTATGGTCACACTAGTTTTATAAGTATTATTTCCTATAGATTGAAATTCTTAAATTGAAATTCGGCGCCAAGGTCAAAATCGGAGTTGCCAGGATTGACACTTCTATTTATTACCACTTGACCGATGATAGCTGATTAACATTATTGTAGATATCGAATTAAATCAAAAGAGTAAGTTCTGTTTTAAATTACAATTATTATGTGTCATTCCAAATTAATACTTAAATAGTATATATTCGACTTCCCAATCCGAATCCTTAATTTTGAAACACTACTTGATTGGTAACGTACATATTTTTTGTCCTACTATCGTGGTATTATTGTTTAGTAATGGCAATTGTGCGAACGAGACACCGACCTCCACCTGGTGTTGTCTCATTCATACAGTAGTGCCTTCAGTCAATTTCGTCAATAGAATTTCAACTCTATGGCAAACGCAATAAAGTTGAATTTCTTTTAAACGAAAAGTGAAAATTTTTGTTGAGTACTCACTCCCTATATAAACCTCCTTGGTTCCATCCCAAAAGTTTTGGCGCTAGCGTCGTGGTTTGGACTTGTATATATTAGACTTATCTTTGTGTGTCTATTGTCAGTGTGTGCGTGACGTGACTGTGACAGACGTGACAGTTCTTCGGTCCAGTTGTTTTATTTCAAAGAAAAAACTTATTTTAGTATTTTAATTCTATTTTTCTTTGAGTTGCTCGCTTTATTGGTTGTCTTGATCCCCACAAATCCTGATTTAGTTGAACTCGGCAAAAATAAGTTACTAAAGAAACGCATTTGTGTATAGCTTTTTGACGAAACTCAGTTTGAAGAAGTTGGCGATATAAATTCGTCAATACATTTTCCTTGTTTAATCAATTAATTACGCAAATGCAGAAATTGTATGGTGATTCACTAACTACCGAAGGTAAGTTTCTATCTTAATAATAAAAAAGTTAAGTGTTCCTCTCCATGTTAACAATAGGTACCTGCATACCTACTTTTCTCCCACATTGAGTCAAGGTACAGGGTAATGCATCTTAATAGTAATTTATATAAAATCAAAAAACTTACAACAATAAATAATATATTTGCAAAAAATGTCAGTTGAAGATGTATTGTAAAGGTACATAGTTAAAACATAGTTATTACCGAACACTCAAGCGCTTCCTACCTAAAATCTTTAGTTAAGGGAGGTCTCGCTGTCATCTCATGGTCAATGAGGCTGTCATTTCTATAGTGTTTCTGTCAGACCTTACAACTTATGATACGACCAGACCATAACTTTAAGAATCTACTGAGTATTTGGTCGTTAACCTTAAAAGTTCTGTATTATAATATTTACATTAATTGTTATTATTCCAGTGTACATGGTAGAAAAGGAGCATAACTACTGTCACCCAGGATCAAGTGCAGGATATTAATAGACATGGAGACTGTTGCGGGCATGCAAGGTTTGTTTGTGATTTATATTTTTAACAAAATTTCTTTAACATTTTTAAGTATAATCGTTTCATGAAATTTTTGCACTCAATTAATCATCTAGCAAACTATTTGTAGGCTACTTATTTTAGAGTTTAATAATTAAATATGATATTATAGGTTAATGATGTTATAAAGTTATAAATAACTTCATACTTATTAAATATTAGAATTTTCGCATTTCACAATGCTAATTTTAAATTAAGATAAATAAATACTAGAAAAGATGGACTCACCCGTAGCACCTTAGATGGGACTTGAACCCGCATCCTTGGGACTCCAGCCCAATGCACTGACCAATGCGCTGGCTTGCAGCGAAAAAGTAATAAGTACTAGAAAATTTCACCAATGCAACTAGTGACTCTGTAGCATAATTGGTCAGTGCATTGGGCCAGAATCCCAAGGGAGTGAGTTCGAGTCTCATATGAGGTGCTACGGGTGAGGTGATTTTTTTCTAGTATTTATTTATCATAACTTCATACTTACTGTTAAGTACTTGATTTTTATTTTACTTTTCATTTTTTATTTGCAGGTAATGTTTTTTTCAATGAGCATCACCACCAGCATTACAATCATTTACTAGCGAAACACCAATGATTCCAAAACATCAGAGTGAGGTAAGCTAGTATTTTGGTGTTATTAAAGTACTTAATTTTAAGCTTATTTGAAATATAATTATTTAATAATTAATTATGGAATGTCATATTAAAAACAATGTTAGGTCTAACAATGATGTGAATTTAGTCAAATACTCAGAGATTAATCTCGAAATATTTTTGTTTCAGATGATATTTCTTCTCAAGCACAGTATTTCCTATGCAATGTCTTATTAACTTTATTGGTATACAATTTTAGATGGAGATGGAATTACTTTTTTTTTTCAATTCATTTATTTGTTCATAAACATGGGTATTACAAGATTTTAGTTAAGTAAGAGTATCGATAAGTACAGCCATGATTCACCTTACAGGTATATGAACATACGTAATCATGCTAAAATATTATTCATCATTAATATTAATTTATATTGCTCATTATCACTAATAAATTTATATCAAATTAATTACAGTCATAATTAATAAAATTAAAGGAAGCAAATGCAAAATGTCAGTAGGTATTTTAAATCTATTATTAGTAAATTATTTTTAAGTCATTACTTATTGTAGGGGCGGAGATGGTATATTTAGGTGATAAACTAATTAAATGGAATTAAAGACGGAAATCAAAGAAAAGCATGTACTTGACATATTGAACAGAAACCAAAGATAAAAAATCAATAATGTATGACACGAAGTGTCACTCGCGAACATGCCCCCGCGCGTTGGAGGCTTGTCCTTCAACCAACACATCTTCTTCTGGCAATAAGGGGACTATCTTGCAGCAGCTACGCCGAACGACGCCATTCGCCGTCCTTATGTCAGCGACACGACTTATACCATCACTGGCACCAGGGTAAACAGCCACAATACGTCCAAGCTTCCATTTTAACGGTGGAAGACCATCTTCCTTTATCAGGACAAGAGTATTAACATTTAATGAATATTTTTTAGAGCGCCATTTGACACGCTGCTGGAGTTCTGCGATATATTCTTTACTCCACCTTGTCCAGAAATGCTGGCGTAATTGTTCAATGCGCTGGAAGCGTGATAATCTGGTAACAGGATAGTCTGCGTAGCTCCGGTCTGGTAGGGCAGTGAGAGGGCGACCAATAAGAAAATGGCCAGGTGTGAGTGGTGTCAAATCTGCGGGGTCCGATGACAATGGAGAGAGTGGCCGAGAGTTCAGTATCGCCTCGATCTGCACTAACGTTGTATTTAGCTCCTCAAAAGTCAAATTACAACATCCCAACACTCTATTTAAATGGAATTTGACGCATTTGACTCCAGCCTCCCAGAGCCCACCAAAGTTAGGACTATATGCAGGGATGAAATGAAATTGTATATTTTCCTGCGCTAAATTAGAGGTCAGTGAATTACAATTACTTTTCAAAAACTTAGAAATATCATTATATGCACCGACAAATGAAGTGCCGTTATCTGAAAATATATGAGAGGGAATACCTCTACGTGAAATAAAGCGGCGTAACGCTAGAAGGTAATTATTGCTTGTTAAATCACCCACCAACTCAAGGTGTACAGCCTTGGTCGTAAAACATACAAAAATAGCAATATAGGATTTAACAAGCCTACAACCGCGACCTGTGCGACTAGCGATGGCCACCGGGCCCGCGTAGTCTACGCCAACACTGTCAAACGGATATCCACCTGGTTGAAGTCGCTGCTGTGGTAAATTACCCATTAGAGGGTTATAAACTTTGCCCTTCATGCGATTACAACGTATGCACTGACGAAAACACTTTTTCGCTAAATTCCGACCGCCTATAGGCCAATAAGTTTCCCTAATAGAGGCCAGTAAGAGCTGAGGGCCAGCGTGCATTAATCTAATGTGTTCAAATTCAAAAATTAATTTACAAACTTGATGAGTGGACTGTAAGATTATAGGGTGTTTCTTTTCGAAAGCAAAATCTGAATTGTCTAAACGACCTCCAACACGAATTAATTTATTTTCATCTAAATAAACATTAAATTTTAGTAATGGACTCTTACTAGGCAAATCTTTATTTTTAATTAACAAGTCATAGTCCGGAAACGATTGGATCTGCGATAGTTTTAAAATGAATACTAAAGCGTTATTTAGTTCGTCAGAATCCAAAAAAGTAGTTTTACGTTCCGTACTTTTCTTTAAATTATTTACGAACCTTAGCACAAAAGCTACTGTACGCTGAAGCCTAGAAAGCTTTGAAAATCTACTGAAATCGATTAATTCGTGTTGAGTAGAATCAGTAACATGTAATGAAACTTCATTTCGAGTTTCAGGTAACTTTTCAACAGTGCTTGGAGTTGCAGGCCAGTGCGACAAATCGAGTTTCAAATAATCTGGTCCATGCCACCATAAATTAAGCGACTGAAGAGAATCTACACTAGTTCCGCGCGATATCAAATCCGCGGGGTTCTCATCAGTCGGAACATGCCTCCAAGTACAGTTACCAGTTTTTTCTAAAATATCTGCGACGCGGTTGCGCACAAAAGGTTGTAATTTAAAAGGCAACATCTTAAGCCAACCTATGACGATCATAGAGTCTGTCCAAAAAGTAACCTGACTTATTTGCGCTCGTAGTGCAGCCTTAACCTTTACGTACAATTGAGCACCAATCAC
Organism: Agriphila geniculea; assembly: GCA_943789525.1. Lineage (NCBI taxonomy): Eukaryota > Metazoa > Arthropoda > Insecta > Lepidoptera > Crambidae > Agriphila > Agriphila geniculea. The sequence continues at coordinate 10,491,874 of OX038889.1, forward strand.
AGCCCCACATAATTCGAGTCGTGGTATTGTCGTAGGCTTAATAGGTGCGACTCTACTTTTAGCAATTAACAAATGGACTGAGACTTCACCATTACTATCAACACTACGCAAATAAGCACAAGAACCATACGCACGCTCGGACGCGTCTGTGAAGATATGTAACTCCAGCCGTAAAGCCGAATCACAAATAACACGTCGCGGTATACGCAGGTTGTTGAGACCTGGCAAACTATTGAACAACTCGACCCAGGTTTTATTTATGTCTGGTGGCAACTCATCATCCCAAGACAATCGCTGCAACCACAGTCGCTGTAACAGAACTTTCATAAGGATGACACAAGGTGAGAGGAGCCCTAATGGATCAAAGATTTGGGCAATCACTGAAAGAATATCACGCTTTGTGTTTCCTTTAACCATGGTAGGACTTATAGAAAAATAAAACTCATCTGAAACCGAGTTCCACCCAAGGCCTAATGTTTTACTTGCCCCAGTAACCCCAATGTTTACATCAGGTGATAAATGATTGGTTTCAGGCAACAACCGGGAATCATTTGACTGCCATTTCCTAAGAGGCATACAGGCAGAGGCTAACTCTGAAGTAGTTTGGTCACGAATGTATAATACCTCATCTAATCCATCCCCCCCAGTCAAAAGATCGTCGACATAGAAATCTTTTATGATCACTTCGCCTATCTTAGGGTCCTTACATTCTAGACCTATCTGTTTTAAGCAGCGAGTAGCGAGGAAAGGAGCACTAGCGGTGCCATAGCTCACCCGATTTAAAACATAACATTTAAAAGAAGAATTAGGTTGATCTTGATCACGCCAAATGATTTGTTGAAGCGGACGATCATCCACATGAACTTCTATGCACCTATACATCTTTTCTACATCAGCTACAATCACGAACTTATGCTGCCTAAAACGTAAAAGAATTGACAAAAGGTCATCTTGAACCGTAGGCCCAATCATTTGTATTTGATTAAACGAAACTCCCGAAGTAGTAGGACTACTCGCATTAAAAACAACACGTAGCTTGGTGGTAGTTCTACTTTCGCGAAGGACACCATGATGGGGTATGAAATAATGAGGGACCGATGTGATCGGTTCGCACTCTGACATGTGACCTAATAATTCATACTCTGACAAAAATTCAGCATACATTTTACTAAATGGCTTATTGACCTTGAGCTTACGCTCTAATGATAGCAAACAATACTTCGCTCGCTGATAAGAATCTCCTAACACACTTGGTGATTGTTTTAATGGGATCCTAACACAGAAACGACCGTCTGCGAGGCGAGTTGTATTTTTCACAAAGTGTTCTTCACACTGCTTCTCCTCTGGAAAATAATGAGATGACTGAGGGCTTACTTCTTCGAGCTGCCAAAACCGCGCAAGTTGGGCTTGAATGTCATCGTCAGAAGAGCGAGAAGTAACGAAATCAACTTGACTAAAATTACATTTAATGCGTGGAAAACTAGAAACGCGGCCGCAACTTACAGGACCGGAAACTATCCAACCTAGTCTGGTTTCGTAAAGTATCGGTTTTCCATCACCTAACTTAATACTTTGAGAACCTAAAATGTCCCAAAAAACATCAGCGCCGATAACCATATCAACGGCAGCGGGTGAATAAAACTCCGGATCCGCTAAACAAATATGAGACGGAATATTTAAATTAGTAACATCGATATGACAGCCGGGAATGTTATCTGTAATCGACGGCAGAATAAAACAACAAATATTAGTTGAATAACTTTCCTTTAAGGACGAAATAGATACACGACACATTTTATTTATGTTTGAAATCTTATTATTGATACCTACAACGATTCTATCTGTACGCTCAGCTGGTAGGTTCAATTTCTTATGCAGCCTTTCGGTTAATAAACACGAAGTGCTACCGCTATCCAAAATAATACGAGCGACAACCTCGCGATTTTCGCTATCCCGCAATTTCACAAGCGCAGTCGACAGCAATACCTCGGCGTGTCCTGAACCTGACGGCTCACACGTTACAGAGATGCTCCCTGTAAGCGCCACGCTCGGATTATGAGACTGCATCGCTACCGCCGCCGCCGCCTGAGCCGAGTCGTGCGCCCGCACATTGATGTCGCGCTCGGCTATAGCTGAAGCTGTAGGTACAGGCGAAGACAACGGTTTTGATGCACTAAACTCGTTCATGTGAATAAGTGTGTTATGTCTACGCTTGCATACTTTACAACCAGGACGCTTACAAGTGTTAGCGAAATGACCACTGCGGAAACAATTAAAACAGACTTTATACGTAGGTAACAACTTATAACGTTCCTCGCTGCTTAATGCAAGAAACTTAGGACAGTTATTCAAATAATGATCCTCATTGCAACTAGGGCATGGTTTCATTAACGATGAAGTCGAATCATGTTTTTTATTACTCTGATAAGAAACCATAGCTTTAATTTTAGGTGCACTTTTATTATGAGTCGCATTATTTTGTGACATTTCAATCGTCTCAATTAAGTCGGCGCGATTACGCACAAAAGAAAGAAAGGATTCTAAACTAATCGGCTTATCTTTAGATAAATTACATTTGTGCTCCTCCCATTCACGATATGTTTTGGTATCCAATTTTTTCGTTATAATATAAATCAAAAGTGTATCCCAATGATCAACTGGTTCTCCGAGTGTTTCCAAACAACGTAAATTCTTATTGACTTTATCTATCATCTGTTTTAAATTAATGGACGACTCTTTTGCGATCGGTTCGATATCAAACAAAGATGCAACATGATTTTGTACTAACAAACGTTTGTTATCAAACCGGTCACATAAAAGCTTCCAAGCCACAGAATAGTTTTTAGCGGAAAACTCAATGGATTTAATTACCACAGCAGCTGAACCTTCTAATGACGCCCTCAAGTAGTGGAACTTGTTTATTTCATCAATCTGATCATTTTTGTCAATTAGGCTAGAGAAGGTATCATGATATTCCATCCAGGAATCATAGGAACCGCTAAACTTTGGTAACGAAATCGTGGGCAATTTAACAAACTTATTATTAGAACGAGCACTACTAAATTCACTTTCAACCTTTTGCGTTTTCAGAAAATTCTCTAAAATTCCCTGCGCCTTAGCAAGTACACGATAGTAATTATTTTCAAATTCAATTCGTTCAGATAACTGCAGATCATCATCAACAAGCATCTCGATATTTGATTGTATCTCATCAAAGGTATTATACAAAGACTCAAGCTTACCGGTTCGTAATTGTAACTCCCTGACATCCTGATTAGGGCATGCAGAATCGGACCTCTTTGAAGAATCGAAAATTTCGATTCCGATTCCTTAATCGGAATCGGGTACCCGGTTTTTTTCGATTCTTTTCGATTCTTTTTTGGTTTTTTGTTTACAATTTTGTTTCATGTTAAGAAAGAAAAAAACGCGTTTTTTTAACATTTTTTTCATTAATATCTATTTACTTAAAATAAAACACGAAAACATAAAAGAAACAGCTACTTAATTCTTACAGGGTCTATAGTAGGATAGGTAAGAGTAGGACTCCTACTGTGTGTTACTATTACTAGTAGCACTAGTAGGTACCCTTTGTGCGATGTAAGACACTTTCGCGATTCGTCACATGAGATATTGGCTACTTTATCAAATAGCAACATTAGGTTTAGGACACTTTCAGAATTGGTCATAATATCTCGTAGTCGCATAATACATATGTCACAATATGAATTTGGCAAATTAGTATCTAGACACACACCCCCACTTATACCTACTTATCAATTAAAGGTTGTATTTTACCGTTAAAGTGTGTTAATCAGTTAATGTGCATGTGTACATTAACTAGTTAATTCGCACATTAATGGATTCAGAGCTATAGCGGTAACATAATATCACTACATAGCATAAAACAAAGCCACTTCCCGCTGTCTGTCCATATGTATGATTAGATCTTTAAAACTACGCAACGGTTTTTGATGCGGTTTTTTTAATAGGTAGATAGAGTGATTCAAGAGGAAGGTTTAAATGTATTCATGGTGTCAAATTCCACACTACACCGAGCGAAGCGAGGGCGGGTCGCTAGTTGGGAATAAAACTGGAACTTGTAATGACCCGGAAAAAATCTAATAGGAAGTCGGTACCCACCATTTAGGTAGGTAATAGCCCGTTTTCAAGTATGTACCTACTGTGTTTTCAAGTATGTACTGTATGGTACTTGATATGAAACCTCTTCAGAGGATTACCTACTGATAGAGATTGAACTGGCTAGAAAGACTAATACGTGAATAAGAAATGTATGTTTAGTTAAGATAAGAAGTTATAGATATAAGTTAAGTACTAATATTTTTTATCACAAATTGTAGCGAGATAAAGTAAAAAAAAGTTATTTTTGGTTTTAAAAATATTTTTTTTTATAAATTTAACCTTCTAGTTTTATTCCCAATGTATATGTTACAGAAAAACTAGTTCTTACTGAACACTTCAGTTAAAACTTGTTTTTACTACTAAATACGCGTTTTACCTAAGAACGTGTTTTTACTGTAACATTATAAGTAGTTAAAGATGCCGGCAAATAAATTGGCAAGAGAAAGATGAGACAAAAGATGCGCAGTAGCCATAAACACTAAGTTTATAGCTACGGCGCATCTTTTGTCTCATCTTTCTCTTGCCAATTTATATACCGGGCAGTATACTAGGAGTATAAAATAAGCAATAATATTATAGGAAGTGATTCTACCCATGAAACTGTAAAACTTTCCCTTAAAAACATAGGTCGAAATATAAACATTGCCAAACCGATTCATTTTTTATGGGATGACGTTTATATTTCGACCTATGATATTATTGCTTATTTTTTTTACACCTAGAAGTAGGTATAAGTGGGGGTGTGTGTCTAGATACTAATTTGCCAAATTCATATTGTGACATATGTATTATGCGACTAAATATTATGACCAATTCTGAAAGTGTCCTAAACCTAATGTTGCTATTTGATAAAGTAGCCAATATCTCATGTGACGAATCGCGAAAGTGTCTTACATCGCACAAACCGTAGGTACTGTTTCATTTCTTATAGTCTTCTCTTACAATAAATAAAGTAACAATAAATTGCACAGGAATTAACGATAGGAACAATAACAGTTAAACATAAAAGGAAGGAATCAAGGAAAAAAAAGCAGAAAGCTATTTATTACGTACCTACCTACCACAATAATAATGAATTTTACTTTTGATAGGGGAAAAAAGTAGAAAAAATCATTGTATGAGATGCCAGATCCCAAAAAAATGCTTTTTAAATCAGGAGATATAATACTAAATAATACTAAATAGTTTTTTTTTAATGCAGTTAACTAATTTTGATCCAACCTTAATGCAGTTAACCAATTTTGATCCAACCTTAAAGTAATTAACTAATTTTGTTACAAACATGTGTTTGTTTGGTACTAATATCAAGATGCATAGGTACTTTGTATAGAAATTAACTAGTTTTGTTAAAATACTTACAAAAAATACGTTTTTAACTATTTTTGTTCCGTCAGTCTGTATTGAAGTGATTTTGGTATCGAAAATAACCCAATTTTGTTTCGACTTAATATCAGTATTATGTAGGATTTAAAAAAATAAAAGGCCTTATAACAAGTTTCACATTATTTTCTGCCTCTTAAGTAGTTAACTATTTTTGTTCCGTCGCTCCTCAATTGTGCGCGCCAGTAAGATTGGGAATTTGTTTTTTTTAACGAGAATCGAAAAGAATCGAGAATCGATTCTTACTAATTTAAGAATCGATTCTCACAGGACAAAAAAGAATCGGTTTTTCCCGGTTATTTTGGAATCGGTTAAAATCGGTTCCATGCCCTAATCCTGATCACTCAGCGAAGATTCATCCAAAGCGGACAAATAATTAGAGAATGAGGTGATACGACCTTTAATATAGCCTCGTTTTTTAACTAAGTCCTTTTTATCTGATGTTCCAGGAGGCTGGGGTAGCGTTGGTGCTTCTGTTTTGTCTGTCATTCTGGAATTGATACAACTTACTTCTGCAAGGACTATTACGAGGAACACTGAATCTTTGAAATGAGGATACAAACCAAACAACTATTTTACAAATACAAAATTGAAATTGATATGTTACAATAAGAATTAATGATGATTAAAATGAACGATAAAATATTTACAATAAGTAGACCATAAGTACCTGCGAAAAAAAAATGACACCATTTACCTACACTACGTACTGCCTTGTACCTACTGCGTAGTACTATAACAAAATGGCCGGTCGCCTTGGTGTTCACAAAATAACAAATTTTACACAAATAATAGGCACAATGAAATTAGTTTTATAGAAATAATTCACCTAAAATACCTGAAAGAGTGTTGGGTTTGGTTGGGGTTTTTATTTTAAATTAAATTTTACCACTTTTTCCAACTCAACTCATCGACCACTCTTGATGCGCAGCGCAATCCCCAATACAATAATGCGGCGAAAATCAGCTGGCTAACAATAAAATCCGGTACTGCAGGACCATGTAGGGGCGGAGATGGTATATTTAGGTGATAAACTAATTAAATGGAATTAAAGACGGAAATCAAAGAAAAGCATGTACTTGACATATTGAACAGAAACCAAAGATAAAAAATCAATAATGTATGACACGAAGTGTCACTCGCGAACACTTATATTGTATCTATTTTATTATTTAAAAATGTTCTTATGTCATAGTAAGCTTTTTCAGCAAGAAAGCCATTGAGCGCAGTTTTAAATCTTTTATTGTCATTGATTGATCTGATAGCCAATGGAATTTTATTATAAATTATAGACGCCATACAGTTTACACTCATTCGTCTAAGAAGAGTTTTGCATCCATGAGCTACTTTCAGTGTACCTTCGCGACGACTACCTATATATAGGGTTCATTTCAAAATCGTTTGGGTTATTTCGGACAAAGTTTGCTATCTCAGATATATACATTGACGGCAATGTAAGAATTTTATACTTGCGAAAGTAGGGTTCACATGAATCATCTTGCATTAGACCAAACATGGATCTGAGACATTTCTTTTGAGATTTAAAGACACTTTCCTTGTCAGTAGTGTTAGCCCAGAACATTATCCCATATCTTGAAGCTTAAAAAAACTGTTAATAAAACACACGGAATGCAAAAAATTGGATTAAACCATTAGACAAGTGTAAAGCATATACTTCAACTAAAATTAATAAATGATAATTGTAATTGACAGTGGTTGTTTTATCTTATTTATAATTTAAATTAAAATTCACAATACATCCAAAGGGGGTCCTTTATTGATTGTGGATAATAGCACATAACTAAATAAAGAATATCGATATCGATAGTACTTCGATTGGAAGCACTAGTGCTCTTGGGTTGGAAAGCGATAGCAGCGCCATAGCTTCTAGACGTGGAACCTGCTACATATATAGTGATCTGCTCTCTGTTAAGAGTAATTTTTTTCTATGGTGATCTGTGCGTGGAACATAGACATAGAAAAATTTCGCTACGCTCAAGTAGACGGACAATGGTGCGAGTGAGAAACCGATTCTTACGGCTTATTCGATGTGCGAGAAAGAGTTAAAAGAAAATGACAGCAGAACCTAGTTTGACTTCATTTATCGTCTGTTATCATCTTGGTGAAAAGCGTCCACACGATTATTTTGTAATTTTGACTGCGATCTGATCGGTTTGGCTATATAAATCAATAATGGTGTCGTGTTTTGTACTGAATTGTAATGTTACTTACGACAACAACCCAAATAAACACTCATTTCACAGGTAAATAAGATTGTACAAGTACCATTTTCATATTTCATATTTTAGTTGAATATATTCCTAAACACACTAAGTAATACACTAATATCATGCTATTAACCGCCTATTTTCTAAATAAAGGCTGATTTCTAAACATTATGTGTTAGATAAAAAGATATTATATCCGTGAATTTGAGAAAATAAGGCGTAGAGATTGATCAAAAATTATTATATTATCGATACTCATGTCGATGATTTCCAATATAACCTTATTTGTCTTTGTGAAAACTGATAGCTTTATCTAAAGCTGCTTTTAACCGACAGTTTTCAAATGGTAAATTATACCTACTTAAGTACTAATTTAACAATATTTCCAGGTTTCCTGTAAATCCAGTGATTAAGTTACAACACAGCCATCAGGAGACGGGCAGCAGCGTCTCCAAAATTCTTGGCCTACTGCGATCGCCAACCCGCCTGCCAAGCGTGGCGATTATGGCAAACCCCCTCATGAATGGACACACAAATAAATTGGCCCCCAGTCCCCGGCGGCCCCGCTATTCCTAGCTACGGTAGCGGCTATGGTAACGGCGGGGCAGGGGGTGCTAAGAATCCCCGGGTGCGGATCGGCTACCACCAATCACGAAAATTGCACCTGGCAACCTATAACACGCGCACACTGAGGACCGACACGAAGTTAATCGAGTTGGAAGAAGTTATAAGCAAGTTACGCTGGGACATCATTGGGTTATCTGAAGTCCGAAGAGAGGGAGAGGACTCGATAATCATTAATTCCGGTAACTTGCTATACTACCGGGAGGGCGACCAACAGTCCCAAGGTGGTGTCGGGTTCATCGTCCACAAGTCCCTTGTCAACAACGTGATTACCATCGGAAGTGTGTCGACCAGGGTGGCGTACCTTATACTCAGAATATCCAAACGGTATTCGTTGAATGTCATACAGGTTTACGCACCGACCTCGACGCACCAAGATGACGAAGTGGAGGCTATGTATGAGGAGATCTCTAAAGCCATGCATAGCTACAAAACCCACTACACCGTTGTGATGGGGGACTTCAATGCAAAGTTGGGGAAACGATGCGGTGATGAGCTGAGAGTGGGGCAATTTGGAGTTGGGCAACGGAATGACAGAGGCCAGATGCTAGCCGACTTTATGGAGAAGGAGAACCTCTTTATGATGAACTCATTCTTCAGAAAGCCGGAAAGCCGGAAGTGGACTTGGGTCAGTCCGGACGGTACAGTCAGAAATGAGATTGATTTTATCATGTCGACGAAAAAGCAAATATTCAATGATGTCACTGTGATCAACGCCGTTAAGACGGGGAGCGATCACCGATTGGTACGTGGCACATTGAATATCAACATAAAGCTGGAAAGATCTCGACTGATAAAATCAACACTCCGACCATTGCCGGCCCATATCCAAAACCCCGAGAGCTTTCAACTCGAACTCCAAAACCGTTTCGAAGCCCTTGAGAACAGCATAGATGTGGACGATCTAAACAATATGGTGGTGGATACTGTCCGTACGGTAGGGTCCAAGTTCTTCAAGACCCGCCGTCCCAAGCTAAAGAAACTCTCCGACCACACACTCCTACTCATGGATCAGAGACGTGAAATGAGGCTCCAGAGTTCAGTAGGTGCTAATCGTTATCGGCAGCTTAATAGACAGATATCTAAGTCTTTGACGAGCGACCTTCGCCAATTTAATACGAATCGTATTAAAGAGGCTATCGAGCGGAACAAAGGCTCCAAAGTGTTCGCGAGAGATCTGTCTATTGGGCAAAGCCAGATGACGAAGCTGAAAACTGACGACGGACGCATCATCTCAGCGAAGCCTGAAATCCTTAGGGAGATCGAGAGTTTCTATGGGCAGTTATATTCCACGCAGACACCCGTTGAAAGCAAGGCTAAAGACCCCAGAGCCAAGCTTACCCGACACTATACCCAAGATATCCCGGACGTCAGCATGTACGAGATTAGTATGGCTCTCAAACAGCTGAAAAACAACAAGGCGGCGGGCGACGACGGAATCACTACAGAACTTCTGAGAGCGGGCGGTAAGCCGATACTTAAAGTCCTCCAGAAGCTTTTCAATTCCGTCATCGTCGAGGGCAGAACGCCGAAGACATGGAACATAAGTGAGGTGATTTTGTTCTTTAAAAAGGGTGACAAGTCCCTCTTAAAGAACTATAGACCCATCTCGCTTCTGAGTCATGTCTATAAGCTGTTTTCGAGAGTCCTTACGAACCGTCTCGCTCGCAAATTCGACGACTTCCAACCTCCCGAACAAGCCGGGTTCCGAAAAGGCTTTAGCACCATAGACCACATCCATACGCTGCGGCAGGTCATACAGAAGACCGAGGAGTATAATCTGCCACTTTGCTTGGCGTTCGTGGATTATGAGAAAGCCTTCGATTCGATTGAAACCTGGGCGGTGCTGCAGTCTCTCCAAAGGTGCCAAGTGGACTACAGGTATATCGAGGTGTTGAGGTATTTATACAAAAATGCCACCATGTCGGTCCGAGTACAGAACCAGAGAACAAATCCTATCCAACTGCAGCGAGGTGTGAGACAGGGAGATGTTATTTCTCCGAAACTGTTCACAGCTGCGTTGGAGGATATCTTTAAACTCTTAGACTGGAAAGGACTCGGCATCAACATTAATGGCCAATACCTAACACACCTTCGTTTTGCCGATGATATAGTTCTAATGGCTGAGACGTTGGAGGACCTGAACACAATGCTCGAAGATCTCCGTAGTGCTTCCCAAAGAGTGGGTCTTAAAATGAACATGGATAAGACGAAAATCATGTCGAATGCCCATGTTGTGCCCGCTCCAGTTCATGTTGGGAACACTGCACTTGAAGCTGTTGACCATTATGTATACCTAGGACAGGCAGTCCAGTTAGGTAGGTCCAACTTTGAGAAGGAGATCTCTCGTCGAATCCAACTCGGATGGGCAGCATTCGGGAAGCTCCGAAAAATCTTCGTGTCCGATTTACCTCAGTGTCTCAAGACGAAAGTCTATGACCAGTGTGTGTTGCCAGTGATGACTTACGGCAGTGAAACGTGGTCGCTAACTATGGGTCTCATAAGGAGGCTCAAGGTCACCCAGCGTGCAATGGAGAGAGCCATGCTCGGCATTTCCCTGCGTGATCGAATCAGAAATGAGGAGATCCGCAGGCGAACTAAAGTAACCGACATCGCTCGAAGGATTGCTCAGCTAAAGTGGCAGTGGGCTGGACACATAGCGAGAAGAACCGATGGCCGTTGGGGCGGAAAGGTTCTGGAATGGCGACCGCGCACCGGACGACGCTCCGTGGGTAGGCCCCCGACAAGGTGGACCGACGATCTGGTGAAGATTGCCGGAAGCCACTGGATGTGGGAAGCGCAGGACCGATCGTCGTGGAAATCCTTGGGGGAGGCCTATACCCAGCAGTGGGTGTCGTGCGGCTGATATGATGAAGTTACTGGATAAATGTCATAAATAGAATAGGCTGGGAGCCTCAAGGAGACTTGTAAGAAATTATTTAAATAAAATTGTTCAAAATCTTGTTTGTGTTTTATTTATTAGAGCAATAATACATTATGGTTATCGACAATCTAAAATGGACTTCAGGGCATCCCTAAAGTTCACGCACACGTTTACAAATTTTCACACACTGGCTCATGTCACTTTTGGTGTCGCAGCCAAGCGAACTCTGTTCCTCTATTCCAGTGGAATATTAACTTTATGGCGTGGAACTAAGCTAAATTGACTGTCGTATCTGTAGCTTGCTACATATTAGTAATCTGTGTAAGGAACTTTCGCAAGGGTGGGTCCATAGACATAGAAAATTTTTCGCTACGCTCAAGTAGACGGACAATGGTGCGAGTGAGAAACCGATTCTTACGGCTTATGCGATGTGCGAGAAAGAGTTAAAAGAATTTGACAGCAGAACCTAGTTTGACTTCATTTATCGTCTTTTATCATCTTGATGAAAAGCTTCCACACTATTATTTTGTAATTTTGATCGCGATCGGATCAGTTTGGCTCATAAAGCTATATAAATTAATAATGGTGTCATGTTTTATACTAAATTGTCATGTTACTTACCACAATAACCCAAATAAATACTCATTTCACAGGTAAATATGATTGTACTATTACCATTTTCATATTTCATATTTTAGTTGAATATATTCCCAAACACACTAAGTGATACACTAGTATCATGCTATTAACCGCCAATTTTCTAAATAAAAGCTTATTTCTAAACATTATGTGTTAGATAAAAAGATATTATATCCGTGAACTTGAGAAAATATGACATAGAGATTGATCAAAAATTATCGATACCGATATTCGGGTTATTAGTACAGTAGTCCGTAGAACATTTCAATCACCAAAAAGGTTACCGTTTGACGTTGCGATATAGTTATTTATTACTAAATAATAGATACTGGATGCTGCATGTTTGCATGCATGCATGCTTACTTGCTTGCATGCATGTTTGTTTGCTTGCATGTAAGGATGCATGCAGCTTAAAACATTGCTTTGTCTTTGTGAACACTGATAGTTTTATTTAAAGCTGCTTTTAACTGACAGTTTACAAATAGTAAATTATACCTACTTAAGTACCAATTTAACAATATTTCCAGGCTTCCTGTTAATCCAGTAATTAAATTAAAATGGATAAAAATAATAAATAGAATAGGCTGGGAGCCTCGACAAAACTCTGTGGTGTGCAGCAAACATTTCAACCAAAACTGCTTCATCCAAAGAAATCACCGACGTATTTTGAAAAAGGAAGCTATACCTACAGAAGATGTCCCGGTAGGTATTTTTTTTTAAATTATAGTCAATGCTATTCAATTCAATTGTTAAATACATAGGGAACTGATGAAAAATTGTACGTTTCAGGTGAATATTAAGCCCAGGCGACCTGTATCGTCGTACGTTTACAGGGATATTTCGCCGGAACCATCAACATCACAGCCAAAACCTTTGACTCCGAGAAAAAAACATTTAATTAACAAATGTTCAAAACTTAAACAAAATATTAAAAAGAAACAACAAATAATAAGAAATTTAAGAGCAAAAACTAAAAGAATTAAAGAAAAACTTGAACGAGCGGAGACATTAATTGAAGAGCTAAAGGAACGTCCAGGCCTAAAGGATAATTTAAATGAAATAATTGGAGCATGCAGCAATGAAACTCTGCAGTTATTGATAGACAGAGCCAATAACAAGAAATCTGGTGAATTAGCTCATTCATCGAAATACAAAGAAGAACTTAGAAAATTCGCCTTGACTCTGCATTTTTATAGCCCAAGATGCTATAACTACATACGTCAAAAATTTGACCTTTGTTTGCCTCATGTCAATACATTAAGGCAGTGGTACCAGAGAGTAAACTGTGAGCCTGGATTTACTGCGGAATCATTCAATATATTAAAAAATATAGCGAAAGAAAAGGATTTAATTGTCAGTTTAACTTTTGACGAAATGAGTGTAAAAGAATACACGGAGTTTGTAGGCAAGACACATTACGGTATCGTAAATTTTGGTAATGATAATGATGCAGGGGATGAGTCAACAGTTGCTAACCAAGTGCTTGTGTTTATGGTGGTGGCGGTCAACAGTTTTTGGAAGCTTCCTGTTGGATTTTTTCCTTGTAGAAATTTCACGGCCTCTCAAAAAGCAAATTTATTGAAAATTTGCCTTGGTTTCCTCATAGAGACTGGATGTACAGTCATTTCTATTACTTTTGATGGATTTTCAACCAATTTGAACATGTGCAATATTCTAGGCGCAAAAGTAGACAAAGAACCCTATATTCCCTATTTCACTTTTAAAGATAAAAAGTACTACATTTTACTGGACCCATGTCATTTATTAAAACTGATAAGAAATATATTTGGTGAAATGAAGATTTTGATTGACGGTAGCGGTAGGATAATAGATTTTGGTTATATCATTAAACTGTTTGATTTACAATTAAAAGAAGGGTTAAGATTGGCAAATAAACTTACATTTAGGCACATTCATTATGAAAAGCAGAAAATGAAGGTTAAATTGGCGGCGCAGTTGCTTTCCAGGTCAGTTGCGATAGCTATAGAATTCTGCCGTAGTTCTTTACGATTACCAGAATTTCTAAATTCTGAAGCAACTGAATTGTTTATTTTACATGTCAATGATATTTTCGACATATTTAATTCTAAAAATTTTCTTTCTTATGGATTAAAAAAACCATTGTATGCTAGAAACAAACAAATAATTTTGCAAAAAATTGAACAAATTTATGAATATTTTTTGAATCTAAAGTTCCAAAATGGAACTATGGTAGTCAATTCACCGAGACGCCTAGGCCTGGCCGGGTTCTTGATGAACATAATGAGTTTAAAATGGCTTTACGTAGATTATATAGAAAAAGAACGTTTACGATTTTTACCATTCTATAAACTGTCACAAGATCATGTGGAGACTTTCTTTAGCGCAATTCGATCAAGAGGTGGCTTCAATAATAACCCTACTGTTCGAAATTTTATATCGGCATACAAACGGTTGCTCTGCCATACGGAAGTACGGATCAGTGATAGTGGCAACTGTTTAGAACTGGAAAATATCACAATCCTTTCTGGCTTACTACCGTCCACAGAGGAACGTATTAATTGTTCTGTGAAATACAACAATGTTACAAAGGAATATGAAGTAGGAAATAAAGCTATCCTAGTAGAGCAAAACGAAGATGTCATGATTGGCGGTTTCATTAGATTGCCGGACAGCTTTAATGATTTAACGCAATTTATAAAATCCATCGTACAATACATTGCAGGATTCGTAGTTAAAAAAATAAAAAAAAGCATTAATTGCGAAGATTGTATTGAATCATTAGAGCAGGTGCGTAATAATGAGTCATTGATTAGTTTTAAAGATTTTGATACACACGGTGAAGGTTTAATGTGTTATCCTTCTACGGACGTAATCAACGTGTGTGAAAAATGTGAATGTTATTTTAGAGAAAATGTTAAATCTAAAATAATATTTGACAAAAAATCTTTTGAAAAATGTGTTTTACTAATTTTAAGAAATATTGTCAACATTGAGAATGTGTTTCCGTCTTTGATTGCTCATTCATACGAACAAGAACCTATGAACAACCATAGGTATTTAATTGTAAAATATATTATTGAAATATATTTGTCAATACGACTGAGGTATGAAGCCAAACTAAAAAATCTCTCCAAGGAAACCTTAAGAAATTATTTGAATAAAATTGTTCTCTTCAGAGGACAATAATTGAGGTACCATTATTGTCCGCTAGGTACCATTTAGTGGGTAATCCCCCCTTCCGAGGTTCCATCGAGACATGGCTGAGTGGGACTACGTGAGGCGGTCGTGGAGGGAGCCGCAACTTTAAATGGTGCGGTACCCTCCTGGCGAGTCCCACATACGAACCTCTTGCTCACCTGCAAGGGGGGATGCGTAAATCATTTTTTTCTCGGTATAAATATGGGAACGAAGGGACTAAAGCGAAGGCGGACGCGAACTCTATAGATTCATTCCCTATCGGGAATGTGAGTGATATCTCACAAACTCCTCTGGAATAGACATCTTGAAGGAAAACTAAACAAAGCCACCATAATCTTTTGCCAATGAGAGAATAAGACTACTCGGTAAAAGCTGGGGACTATCACCGAAAATAACGATGTGGCTGTATAAAACTGTCATACGTCCCATAATCACATACGGAGCCGTTGCCTGGTGGTCCGAAACAGAGCAAAGCACCGTCATCAACAAGCTGCGGAAATTCCAAAGATTGGCATGTTCTGCGATAACCGGCTGCATGCGAACTACCCCCACAGCTGCCCTAGAAGTAGCTTTGGATCTGGCACCCCTGGACCTGTTTATACAACAGGAAGCCTCCATGGCTGCTATAAGGCTTAAACACCTGGGTCTGTGGTACAACCGAGAAGGTCCTCACTCCACATTGTGGAATAATCTAGTGAGACATGAGCCACTAATCGCTGCCCCATGCGACAGGATCCCTAAACAATACATTTTCGAAAAGAAATACCAAATTCAATTATTTGAAAGTGACCGAGATTACTCCGGCATACATGAAGTCCGAATTTATACGGACGGCTCCAAGATGGGCTTGTACTGGAGCTGGAGTATTCTCACAAGACCTAAATATCAAAATATCACAAGCATTAGGCCAACACAGTTCGATATTTCAATGCGAATGTGTTGCAATAATAAAGGCCGCTACCACGGCCCTGTCTAGAGGTATGAAGGAACTAAACATCCGCATACTGACCGACAGTATGGCCGTCCTAACAGCGCTGGACGCCAACACGATCAACTCCAGTATCGTCTACGAATGCCACCGAGTTTTGGATCGCTTAGCATCCAACAACAAAGTAGTCCTACAATGGATTAAAGGGCATAGTGGATTACACGGGAACGACGCCGCCGATGAGCTGGCTAGAAGGGGATCTTCCACAATAGTGGCAGGACCCATACCCATCCTGCCACTCCCGTTCAGCCAACTGCGCTCATGGGTAAGACAACGTACTCGTGCTGCACATAATACTCGTTGGGTAGACCTAACAAGCTGTAGACAGTCCAAGCTGGCGATGACTGCAGTCTCGCCGCGGTTGACCTGTAGACTGCTCAGCCTTAATCGTCCAGACCTCCGAATAGTTGTAGGTACACTTACAGGTCACCTAGCTTTAAACCGACAACTATTCATCATGAATGCGACAGACAGTCCCCTATTTAGAGGATGCCTGGACGCAGAGGAAACAGCCGCCCATGTGATCCTGGAGTGCGTGGGTTTGGCCGCACACCGGGCAGAAATCCTCAAAGACGTGAGGTCGCTCCTAGAAGCCTGTGAACGCCCCAGGAGGCTTCTGTGCTTCTGGAAGGAGCTGGGATGGCTTGACTAGCCACACCATGCTGTGTTCACGCATAACGGACCAAATGGGAGTCTAAATGCGGAAAAAAGAGCCCATCACCAATACCAATACCAATCCCGATATCACATTGAGGCTCTCCGTATCCTGGATGGAACCAGATCATATCGTCTCTCAACCACTGACCGGGCACTCATCGACTATCGCTGCTCTCTGCCTGTGTGACACAGGAATAGAGAGCCAAGAACACGCACTGTGAGATTGTTGTGAATGACGACGCTAAACGCATTATGTTGGATTAGATCCTTATACAAAACCTGGACCCGTAAATCACCAGAACCTCATCTGTTGCTGTGAAAACTGGGAACTGTACAATTTCGCGCACATCTGGCACACCATCAGAAGATCGTATGAATAGGTCTGAATGTTTTTCTGAAGTAGTCCGACGCGAAGTACAGTATTGTGGTGCCTAGACCCAGATGGGGAGAGTAGAACGGAAACAGAATTTGTGGGGAGTCAAGAAAAGCGCACAGTGGGAAACCGCTCCTCCCGAGATTCGATCCGTATACCGAGAGGGTAGGATAGGACGGACCATGGGTTTTTGGAGGATTGCGTCCATGGTAGAGGTCATGTACTGTAGGTCCTACACTGTTAATTTCTGTAAATAAACTGTTAACAATTTGTAAATAGGTACATAATCTGTAAATACTATTCTGTAACCAACCTGTACATACTCATAATGTGTAAATATATTCTAATATATTATGTAAATAACAATGATGAATTTTTTTTTCAGTGCCTAACCAGTTAAACTACTTAGTTTACTTCACTGTAGTTTTGAAAGAATTATTGTTTGTCATATTCAGTTTCGTCCACGCGGACGAAGTCGCAGGCATCAGCTAGTGGTACCTAAATGTTTATATAAGTGTACTTATCATAATGATTAAGTTAATCTTGTTTGTGTTTTATTTATTAGAGCAATACATTATAGTTATCGACAATCTAAAATGGACTTCAGGGCATCTCTAAAGTTCACGCACACGTTTACAAATTTTCACACACTGGCTCATGTCACTTTTGGTGTCGCAGCCAAGCGAACTCTGTTCCTCTATTCCAGTGGAATATTAACTTTATGGGGTGGGTCTACGGAACTGGAATGCACCCATATCCATTGTCTTTGCCGTTAGCTAGCTAGTCTGTGGTTGGTATTATCTGTGCCTGTGCTGTGATGTCAGTGGTTGGTCAGTGGTGCTGGTGTGGTCTGTGGTCAATGGCGGTGGTGCGTGTGGTGTATTGAGTGATTGTGTATGTTTGCAGAACAATTTTATTTGGGTTTCTAATGCACTGTAATCAAAAGAATAAGCGTAATATTGAGTTAATTGTAAGGCCCAGTTATTACTTCATTAATTTTTCACTATATGATGACCATGTGTCATTATTCGCGTAACTTATCTTACCCCCATTTCCTTGCAGATTTACCGTTGTAATTTGTAATACAGAAATGTCGGATACCAGTGATCTCGATCGTCAAATAGAGCAGTTAAAAAGATGCGAGATTATAATGGAGGCCGAGGTAAAAGCGCTTTGCGCGAAAGCCCGAGAGATTCTTGTCGAGGAAAGTAATGTACAACGCGTGGATTCTCCTGTCACGGTAATTACACAACATTTATCATGATATTTATGAATATGAGTAATATTTGTAATACAAATATTACTCTACACAGGAATCTACAAATTTTGTATGATCCCTGTGTAAAACATATAAGAAGATAAGGTATTATCTACCACACAGTCTTGTCCAAAACTATATTTGATTTACATACTCATCAACATCAATGTAAATCGGAATTGGGTTATTATCATTTTATAATTTAAATTCATTCTGCACCCACAATTTTAATTTACAACAATAATTATAATTGCATGTTTATTCTATAGATGAATGTATGTGTCATCTCTTGGCATAGTTCATTGTCTTCCGTTGGCAAATAAGTAAATGTAAATGATAAGGTCCAACCACCTTTTCATTCACACTATTAAGTGTAAATAATGCAGTTCTTCCATACTTTCATATTTTGTAATAATCTTGGACTTAAGTATCCATTATAAATGCAACTAAAATTACATTTTGTTTTGAATTATAGAATTGATGTTTTCGAACTTACAGATTTGGACACTTGGTCCTCTCTGGCTTTTAAAGTATGTGTTACTTATTAATTATTTTATGATACATTTCAGTTAATCCCAAACAATATTTTCAGCAGTTGTATGTATAGTAATTATTTGTTTTAAATTTACATATCAGGTGTGCGGAGACATCCATGGCCAGTTTTACGACCTTAAAGAATTGTTTAAAGTCGGTGGTGATGTTCCTGAAACAAATTACCTGTTCATGGGGGATTTTGTTGATAGAGGATTTTATTCAGTCGAGACCTTCTTACTACTATTAGCTTTAAAAGTAAGTATATGTTCATAATCCATAATACGCCAATATGCTCACAGAGATCTCCCCGGCCTTAATTATCTTACTTTGACAGGTTGCCTGCCAACCTATATGAGTATACTCCTCATAGTGAGTACACTCATATGGCAACCAATGTGTTAAATTGCAGATGCTTTGAATTTGATTTGCAAAGAATTTCCAAGTTTATCATTTGTTAAAAATAAGTATGGTAAATCACTCTCAAAAAGATGTGTGAAAGCAAATATTTATGCTTATTTATTCCACATTTTATGACACGTGCGAGTTGGACTCGTTCACTAAGGGTTCCGTACCAAAAATTGGCAAAAATATCAAATTTGTTGTATGGGAGCCCCACATAAATATTTACTTTATTTTTAGTATTTGTTGTTATAGCGGCAATAGAAAGACATCATTTTTCAACTGTCTAGCTATAACGGTTCATGAGATACAGCCTGCAGACAGATGGACAGTGTACTCTTAGTAATAGGGTCCTGTTTTTACCCTTTGGGTACAGAACCATAAAATAAGCTTTTTCAAACTATTGTTTGAGATTTCTGCAATTTGACAAAATGATTTTATTCTGTTTGGTTTTGGTATAGCCACTCTGAGCATAAAATTAAATATCATATTCAATACTGCATCATACAAATCAAAATTAATCATGCCAAGGTCTTCTGTTTGTTCAAACTCTCTTCTCTATATTATAATAATTATAATCACAAATTAACTACTTATTCTAATTAAGACACAGAAGCTATATTTGACATAATAAATTGACCTTAGCCTATCCCATTAGGTCCGGTATCCTGACAGAATAACACTCATCCGTGGCAACCATGAATCACGACAAATCACACAAGTTTATGGGTTTTACGATGAGTGCCTCAGGAAATACGGGTCAATTACAGTGTGGAGGTAATTAAATTGTGTTGTACCTAGCTACCTAAAACTACCTAAAGCTTAATTTCAATAAACTACCTATTCTCAGCAGAAATAGGCCTGCTTGCTAAAGATTTGTTGCTTATGCTGTCTATTAGTATTATATTTTAGTTAAACAACAGGCATTAACTACAGATGCCCAATAACAGCTGTTTCTAATAGACCTATCTCTTATTGCGTATGTGTCATTTTGCGTAATCAAAATCTGTCATAATGCGTAAAATCGAAAGATAGGTTATAGAAATTGGCCACTAGAGCTATATAATTTGAAATCACAGACCATACAACAAGTATTTGAAATCATTGAGATATCTTTGAAGGTTCAATAAGGAAACCGCAACAATCTCCTTTTTCAAATGGTAAATCATTAGAAAAGCTTGTATAAATAGAATAATGAATCACATTGTTTTATATCTACCTACATAATAATAATCTGTTGAATTTTTATTATGCAATGCAAAAGCGAATTAGATTTTGTTACTACTACATACAATGCGGTTAAATTGACAATGTAGTACTGAAGTGACTAACTTTGGAGCACTTGCGGTACAAAACCACGTATTTTAATCTGTAAAATTTTCTCTTTTCCATACATTTTTGAGTGAAGTTGCAGTGGATCACTGTATATTGTTATTTTAATCTCATTGTATACGTTTTTTAACCTATTTTTAGCAGGTTTATAAATTATGCTTGTGTGCTCCAGGTATTGCACAGAGATATTTGATTACTTATCACTGTCAGCGATCATAGACGGACGAATATTCTGTGTGCACGGTGGTCTAAGCCCTTCCATTCAGACGCTTGATCAGATCCGCACTATAGACCGCAAGCAAGAGGTCCCACATGACGGACCCATGTGTGACCTTTTGTGGAGTGACCCTGAAGGTAATTATTTCAACACAGTTTGACAACTTTGCCTGATCTCCATGTAAAACTGCAGCCAAAATGTCGTAGAATCTATTACATAGATAGAAAATAAATACCATCACGAAATACACAAGGAATAAAGGCCTACTCAAATCTGACCGGTATCCTGTACCGGTGGCGGTAACGATATCCCAATGGGTATGCGGATAACACGCTGTTCAAACCATAATGGAACTTTACCGTTACCGCCTCCGGTAACGGTATTGGCGCGCGACGCGTGCACTGCGGGCGGCGCGGGGTGCATCCGCGGGGGGCAAGAAAAGTTTAGGCCGAACACGCGATACGTTCCGCTATGCGGTATGCGGTAACGGTTTCGTAATAGCTGCGGTAATGCCATACAAAATACCCGTCGAGATATCGGTCGGGTATACCGTTAACCACTACGGTGGCGGATACCGGTCAGGTTTGAGTAGGCCTTAAAGCAGGGGTGTTAATTTTCATCCAAAGATATTAAATAGGAGTTATCTTGAGTTTGAGGATCCAGGCACCATGGAAGACCTGAACACAATGCTTGAAGATCTCCGTAGTGCTTCCCAAAGAGTGGGTCTCAGGATGAACATGGATAAGACGAAAATTATGTCAAATGCCCATGTTGTACCCTCTCCAGTTCATGTTGGGAACACTACACTTGAAGTTGTTGACCATTACCTATACCTAGGACAGGTAGTCCAGTTACGTAAGTCCAACTTTGAGAAAGAGATCTCGTCGAATCCAACTCGGGTGGGCAGCATTCGGGAAGCTTCGAAAAATCTTCGCGTCTGACTTACCTCAGTGTCTTAAGACGAAAGTTTATGAACAGTGTGTGTTGCCAGTGATGATTTATGGCAGTAAAACTAGGTCGCTAACTATGGGTCTCATAAGGAGGCTCAAGGTGACCCAGTATGCAATGGCGAGAGCCATGCTCGGCGTTTCCCTGCGTGATCTAATCAGAAACGAGGAGATCCGCAGGAGAACTAAAGTAACCGACATCGCTCGAAGGATTGCTCAGCTGAAGTGGCAGTGGGCGGGACACATAGCGAGAAGAACTGATGTCCGTTGGTGCGGAAAGGTTCTGGAATGGCGACCGCGCACCGGACGACGCCCCGTAGGTAGGCCCCCGACAAGATGGATCGACGATCTGGTGAAGGTCGCGGGAAGCCACTGGATGCGGGCAGCGCAGGACCGATCGTCGTGGAGATCCTTAGGGGAGGCCTATACCCAGCAGTGGGTGTCGTGCGGCTGATATGATGATGATGATGAGGATTTAGATACCTTTTACCTTACCTTTTATTATCTTACAATACGTAGTGGCATCAAATGCCATCTAAAATCATCACAGGATAGATTCTCGCGGGCCGTATTGAGATGGCTTGCGGGCCGGATGCGGCCTGCGGGCCGTATCTTTGACACCCCTGCCTTTAAGCATATTCTTGCGCCAAAGACTCCAGCTAAAATATTGTAGAAAATAAACTCAGTATCAAAGAGAATAATGTCACTGACAGATACGCAAGGCTGGGGCGTATCTCCGCGCGGCGCGGGCTACCTGTTCGGGTCGGACGTGGTCGCGCAGTTCAACGTGTCCAACGACATCGACATGATCTGCCGCGCGCACCAACTGGTCATGGAGGGGTACAAGTGGCATTTCAACGAGACGGTGCTCACTGTGTGGTCCGCGCCTAACTACTGTTACAGGTATGATCAATAATGTCACCGACAGACGTAGTCGCGCAGTTCAACGTGTCCAACGATATCGACATGATCTGCCGCGCGCACCAACTGGTCATGGAGGGGTACAAGTGGCACTTCAACGAGACGGTGCTCACTGTGTGGTCCGCGCCTAACTACTGTTACAGGTATGATCAATAATGTCACCGACAGACGTAGTCGCGCAGTTCAACGTGTCCAACGATATCGACATGATCTGCCGCGCGCACCAACTGGTCATGGAGGGGTACAAGTGGCACTTCAACGAGACGGTGCTCACTGTCTGGTCGGCGCCTAACTACTGTTACAGGTATGATCAATAATGTCACCGACAGACGTAGTCGCGCAGTTCAACGTGTCCAACGATATCGACATGATCTGCCGCGCGCACCAACTGGTCATGGAGGGGTACAAGTGGCATTTCAACGAGACGGTGCTCACTGTGTGGTCCGCGCCTAACTACTGTTACAGGTATGATCAATAATGTCACCGACAGACGTAGTCGCGCAGTTCAACGTGTCCAACGATATCGACATGATCTGCCGCGCGCACCGACTGGTCATGGAGGGGTACAAGTGGCACTTCAACGAGACGGTGCTCACTGTGTGGTCCGCGCCTAACTACTGTTACAGGTATGATCAATAATGTCACCGACAGACGTAGTCGCGCAGTTCAACGTGTCCAACGATATCGACATGATCTGCCGCGCGCACCAACTGGTCATGGAGGGGTACAAGTGGCACTTCAACGAGACGGTGCTCACTGTGTGGTCCGCGCCTAACTACTGTTACAGGTATGATCAATAATGTCACCGACAGACGTAGTCGCGCAGTTCAACGTGTCCAACGATATCGACATGATCTGCCGCGCGCACCAACTGGTCATGGAGGGGTACAAGTGGCACTTCAACGAGACGGTGCTCACTGTGTGGTCCGCGCCTAACTACTGTTACAGGTATGATCAATAATGTCACCGACAGACGTAGTCGCGCAGTTCAACGTGTCCAACGATATCGACATGATCTGCCGCGCGCACCAACTGGTCATGGAGGGGTACAAGTGGCACTTCAACGAGACGGTGCTCACTGTGTGGTCCGCGCCTAACTACTGTTACAGGTATGATCAATAATGTCACCGACAGACGTAGTCGCGCAGTTCAACGTGTCCAACGATATCGACATGATCTGCCGCGCGCACCGACTGGTCATGGAGGGGTACAAGTGGCACTTCAACGAGACCGTGCTCACTGTGTGGTCGGCGCCTAACTACTGTTACAGGTATGATCAATAATGTCACCGACAGATATCGACATGATCTGCCGCGCGCACCAACTGGTCATGGAGGGGTACAAGTGGCACTTCAACGAGACGGTGCTCACTGTCTGGGGCCGTACCGGCTAACGAATCGATTATCGAAAAGTCTGCTGGGTTTCAAATTAAAACAGATAAATCGAGCCCCAGGGCCAAAATGGCAAACCCCAATTTATTATGTCACACGAACATCGTTATCTTCCAAATTACGTCAACAGAAAGTACAAGACGAAATTCCTTACATTGATTTTTCTGTTTTAAGTTGAAACCCAGCAGACTTTTCGATAATCGATTCGTTAGCCGGTACGGCCCCAGGGGCCCTATTTTTGAATCCTTCGACTGGCGTCGAGCGCTATTTTCTACTGATTTTCGTTCGACATCTCATTGTTTTGAGTCATATGTCGAACGAAAATCATTCGAAACGAGCACTCGACTGGAGTCGAGCGATTCAAAAATAGGGCCCCAGGTCCGCGCCTAACTACTGTTACAGGTATGATTCATAATAAATAACAATTTGTTTATTATCTTATTATCGAATGAGGTTTAGTGGCCACCTTTTGTATTAGAGTTTACCAAGCCGCCTGTAAGGCCTCTAACTTGGCTTGACGACTGTTATCAGATGACAACATCCGGGACCGACGGTTTAACGTGCCCTCCGAAGCACGGAAGCGCTCAGTTGTATTGCCACTTTAACGGTCACCCATCCGATACCTGACTGGACCCAGCGTTGCTTAACAAACGTGATCGAGTACAATCAGTGTGTCAAGTTCCGCCATGAGCGCTTCAACAATTTGTTTATTGAAAAAAATCAGTTACACAGTTTCATATTACTTAGGACATAGAAGGAAAGGTAGTCCACAAAAAAGGTGGGACGACGATTTATGAGACGTCTCAGGAGTAATTCGGAATAGAGTGGCAGAAAACTGGGTTGAAACTGGTTGGGAAAAGGTTATAGGAGGCCTTTGCCTAATGGCAATCAGACCTGCAAAAAATAAGCAAAGCCCAAATACTGAACTAAAGCTATTAATATAGGCTAAAGCTGATATTACCTGTAATAAATTAATAATGGGTCTAGGCTAATTTATTATTAAAAGGCAATGGATAAGCAGATATTGAAATCGGTGACAACTGTTGCCCATGGTAGACTAACCTGTACCACAGAATAACTAATAGTACAAGTACAGAAGCAGCACGCCGCAGTCATTTAAATAAATAGCGACTTGCTCCGACACAATAAAGTGCAATTCAGGTCGCGCAGCGCTAATGACCTACAGTTTAATTCACCTAGTAGTTGCCTCTCTTTCTATCACCTGCTCTTACCTTTTCTGACGGCGCAACGTTAGGGTACACTTCTTTTAAATGAACTGCGTAGCATATATCATAATGTGAAAAACGACAATTGTTTATTGGTTTATTGTTTAGAAATCCGTACACGGCACAGTAATTTCGATTCGACAATGTTACTATTATAAAGAGACAATACCTACGCAGGCATTAAGATGCCCGCTGCTCACTTGTGCCCTCGTAGGCACGGCTAGCGGTAGGTGCTTATCGCGCGACCTTAAGCGAGTGAAAGAGGCCTGCCTGTACATGCAACAGTGGAAAAATGATCTGCTTTTAGTGACATTTTGTTTCTCCCAAAAGCGAACTTCACAGAAAGCCTTTTTAACTGCCTCAGCTTACTTAGCATAACCGATTTAAATATCGCGTGATATAGCATTTTATCGACACTCAACTGTCAAATTCCTTTGTCTTTTTGACAGTTAAACGTGATAAAACGCTATATCACGCGATATAAATCGGTCATGCTAGGCAGGCTGTAGTCTGTTAGTTCTCCCACCCATGTAAGACGCAAGGGTCCCGGGTTCGATGTCAGGAGGAGGGGTACATTTGAACTCGATTTGGTTGATGGTAGGGCTTAAAAGTCTGCCTGAATAGCTACCACCATCTTACCTAAGTCTGACGCCATAACAACAATTTTAAAATTATTGTGTTCTGGCAGTCAAGAGTAAGAGAGCCAGTGGATTCCGGGTGTAGTGAGCTTACGCTTTCGACCTTATCGTCACTTAACATCAGGTGAGATATATTATGGTGTTGTCTTTTTACCAGATGTGGCAACGTAGCCGCCATATTGGAACTGAATGAGAATCTGCAACGGGAGTTTACCATATTTGAAGCAGCACCGCAGGAGTCGAGGGGTGTACCGTCGAAGAAACCACAGGCGGACTACTTCTTATAATGTTCCATACGATAGACACTGACAGTTTAGTATTACGGTTTTATGTAGTGACAAAACATTCAATGTGGAAATAATTTTATTGTGATTTTAAGACTGGTAAGTTGTAGCAAAGATGCGATAAATGTACCTTATGCTGAATTTAGTTGTACAAAGGTTTGAAGGCATGTTGCTTTGCACAGGTGGTAATTTCTTTATGGTGATGCTTTAAAAGCTGTGAGCATAAAATTTCTGTGTCCACATATTTTTCTAATATGAACCAAGACGCAACTATTGACTGACAGACTGTTAAGTGCATTATATCCGAAAAAAATCGTTATTTTTCCCTGATTTCAAGTGTGTTGAAACTAAAATAAAATAATACATTTTTATTTCTGATCCATCATGTTTTTATACTTACGTGTCCGCAGCTTAGAGTATACAGAACGTCCGCAGTGATCTAGCTCAAATTTATTAAAATCGGTGACTTATGCATATTCCCTATTATCAACAAAATATAGTAATTTCCTGAGTATTATAAATTTTTAACCAAAAAATGTAATTTTTACCATTTCACCTGTGCCTAGCAACTCGAACAACGAATGTGGCTGGTGGGTGTCGACACTATAGGATCTTTTTAGATGAAATAGGCCGGCTTTAGACTTCAATTTCCCAGAGATTTAGTTCATGTGTTTTACGTTAACAATACTGCTACTGAAAAAAAAATATCTAGAACACTAGCATTAAGTCATTGTTGCCCTTTATTAATAGAATGTTACTTTTTATAGTGTATAATGAAAAATATTGACCAAAATTAATTAAGATTCCTTATCACACTATGAACTAAACCACTGGTTATAATTTATAAGCTCATAACTGTCATAAGTTTAAGATGTTAAGTCAACTACCAATCCGATATAATAAGTATGTGATGAACAATGTGTGTAGTAGCCGTCAACCATCTTGAAATCGGGTGGGGATTGCGCAGAACGCGTATTTTGTGCATGCGTAGCGGTGAGGCACGAGGGCGGCGGGAGAAGGGCGCGCGCTATTGGTCGCTCACAAGTGCACATGAGCGAACTTATCCGCACTCCGAAAGAGCGTCAAGATGTTTGCCGGAATCTGTACCTAGTGTAAGTAATACATTTCAGTGTTTGTGGGACATGTTGAGATCAGTTTAATTCTGATAACATTGAACACTGCCCTAGTGATAACATTTGTACATATAATATGAATTTTTTCTTCTATTTCGTGGTTACTAGCAGGCATCAAGTGCATATGATAAAAACAAAACAGATCAACAGTTAGAAAAGCCAATGTTTGTGACCTTTTGTAATGTCTTATCAAGAGGTTTATGTAATAGTTTCTGATTATCAGCTTTAACTGTTAAAGGCCTAAAAGTATGAAAAATAAATGTGTAGAATCAATTATTATAATTTTTCCTATGATTAATCACCCTACTAAATTATTAACTTAGCTTTTATACAAACCAAATGTGTAATAAAAACGTCTTGTTCCGTGCCTTATACTAACCATCACGGATGGAAAGATTGTCGTCGCGACGGTCATTTCATAATACCGGGTAATAGTGCGCGGACATAAACGTTTCAATTTTATTGTGATGTTTGCCCTATCACTACAACCAAGCGAATCCTGCTGAGCTAGCCTGCATGATGTCACATGGTGCATCGGCGTTGTCACGGTGTTGCTGCGTGGTTTTTTTTTATATAAATTACAAGTCGTGCGTCACTTTTAACGCATCGCAAATAGCGAGGCAGCGTACTCCGTTTGGCACTCACTACGTCTACGACGGAAGCGCGCGATCCAACAACGCCGCCGCACCGTATGTTTTCAATGTAAGGGAAGCTTTATTGTGGTTTAAGGCAAGCTTTTTTTATTGTATTTTTATTATTTGTAGGATTTATTATTTCCATGTGGCAGTCAATTTTAATGTACAAGATTTATTGCTTGGCTCAACTAAACTAAACGATAATCTCTTGAAAGAAATGTAAACAAGCAAGGGTTAATGGTAGGCCAATCAACTGATACAATCAAAGAAAAAATGTGTTTCGATTATTGAAATAAGACCAGTTTTTTGTCCATAGAAAAATATAAATAAAATTATCTGTTTTATTTTGCACCGTTATTGAAAAATTTATGATCTCACGAGATTACTGTAAATTACAAATGACGATCCATTATTGAAGGGATCGATCTGATATGATGCCATAGGAATGTATTTTATTGTCATTTATGTTAACAACCAAAAAAGTATTTATTGCATAAAACTTGTATGTTGTTACTTAATACTTGAAATAAATGAAAAGATTTGTGAAATTTCATTCTTGTTGTTAATTCTACTTATTCCAGAACCAAAACCATTTTGTATCCTTTTTTTAGGGTTCCATATTCTTTTATACAAAAACGTAAATTCCGACGAACTGAGAACCTCCACGTGCCGGACTACTACAGTTTGGCCACAAAAAAAAAATGTTGGAAATCTGACTTTTTGACTATTCCATGATGAAGTCTATAGTTTGTCGGAGTTTGTCGCCAAAAACCAGAGTTTGTCGGTCTTGCGTTTAGGAGATACGTGTGGCGCGGCTGTAGAGACGTCTCTACAGCTGAGCCACACAGATCTCGAAAACGGAAGGTCGTAGCGAAAATCTGATTACTCGTGTGTGTAGCCGTTAGTTTGTCGGAGTTTGTTGCCAAAAACCAGAGTTTGTCGGTCTTGCATTTAGGAGATACGTGTGGCGCAGCTGTAGAGACGTCTCTACAGCTGAGCCACACAGATCTCGAAAACGGAAGGTTGTAGCAAAAATCTGATTACTCGTGTGTGTAGCCGGTAGTTTGTTGGAGTTTGTCACCAAGAACCAGAGTTTGTCGGTCTTGCGTTTAGGAGATATGTGAGGATACGCTGTGGAGACCTTTCTACCTGGATCTTGAGAACGGAAGGTCGTGGCGATAATCTGATTAGTCCTATGTATAGTCGGTAGTTCGACAGAGTTTGTCGCCAAATACCAGAGTTTGTCGGTGTTGCGTTTAGAAGATATGTGAGATTTTCGCTACGACCTTCCGTTCTCGAGATCCAGGTAGAAATGTCTCTACAGCATATTAGTCCAATCAATGAGCATATTTGTTGTATGGAGACTTCCGAAAAATTATCCCGTCTATAAAATTTGGCATGTGATGAAGTTAGGTAACACAGATTACAGATGAACAATAAGCCAATAAAATTTGTTACGAGAAGTTAGGTATTTTTACCTAAACATGAAAATCGCTTATATCTCTCTGTGAATATTTCCTCGGGCTAAAATACTTTCTGTATACGTATTTGTGTATTAGTTAGAATAAGTATGTAAAAGAATCCAATATTTTTTCGATTTCGGAGATACTCCAAATTTAAATTTTAATATTTTTCAATATATATTTTCTTGATAAAAATATCTGCTGATTATTATTTTTTAATATGTTTTTGTACCCTTAATATATAGATTTGTTCAGTAGGCCAACAAATTTTCTTCTTTAATCATATTTATACATAAATGTATGAAAATGGACCGACTATTTTTCACATTACCTCTTAAGACCAAAAAATAAAAAAAATATGATTAAAGAAGAAAATTAATTGACTTACTGAACAAAGCTATATATTTAAGGATATAAAAACATATTAAAAATAATAATCAGCAGATATTTTTATCAAGAAAATATATATTGAAAAATATTAAAATTTAAATTTGGAGTATCTCCGAAATCGAAAAAATATTGGATTCTTTTACATACTTATTCTAACTAATACACAAATACGTATACAGAAAGTATTTTAGCCCGAGGAAATATTCACAGAGATATATAAGCGATTTTCATGTTTAGGTAAAAATACCTAACTTCTCGTAACAAAATTTATTGGATTATTGTTCATCTGTAATCTGTATTACCTAACTTCATCACATGCCAAATTTCATAGACGGAAGAATTATTCGGGTTGCATAAGCCCCGTTGATTGGACTATATCCCCACATCTTTTAAACGCAAGATTGACAAACTCTGATTTTTGGTGACAAACTCCGACAAACTAATGGCTACACACTCGAGTTATCAGATTTTCGCTACGACCTTCCGTTCTCGAGATCCAGGTAGAAAGGTCTCCACAGCGTATCCTCGCATATCTCCTAAACGCAAGACCGACAAACTCTGGGTCTTGGTGACAAACTCCGACAAACTACCGGCTACACACACAAGAAATCAGATTTTCGCTACGACCTTCCGTTTTCGAGATCTGTGTGGCGCAGCTGTAGAGACGTCTCTACAACTGCACCACACGTATCTCCTAAACGGAAGACCGACAAACTCTGGTTTTTGGCGACAAACTCCGACAAACTATAGACTTCATCATGGCATGGTCAAAAAGTCAGATTTCCAACTTTTTTTTTGTGGCGCAGCTGGTAGTCCGGCACGTAGAACCTCCTCCTATTTTTTTGAAGTCTGTTAATAATTAAATGAAATGCCATGATTTCAATATTTCATTATATATATGTATATTATATATGTATTATATATATATATATATAATACATATGTACAAGGTTTACTTCGAGGACAAAATTTACAGTGTAAGCATGCTTTGAGGACTTTTGTATAGTTTAGGGACATGTCTCAAAGTAATCATGTATTCAACGGATACTATGAGGTCAGCGAAATCTTTTATACACAATCTTACCAATCGTTTACATCGGGTCTCGATTTTTTATACGCTACGATTTATATGCTCTGCATGATAGTGTGCACTGTCCTCAAACTGTTTTATACGAAGAAGTATATATAAATTGTGTATAAAATAAGTAAAAAAAACTTTATGAGTAAAACAATTTTACTTTAATGAAAACTGCACTAAACGGTAAAAAATAACTTTGTTACATTTTCATACTATGTTGTACAATACTGTTAGCTGAAAATTTTTGAGTATAATCTATGTCAACCTTACTTAATAATTATTACGAAAAAAGTATTACAATAGGGATTCATATTATAAATTAATACTTTGTTAATTAATTTTGATTATAAAATCGTAGACAAAAATATAGACAAAAATTATAAGATTTCAAACACAAGTGTTGTGCAATAGTTTACTGAGGAGATCCCTTGGCCACGTTCCGTCTCCATTATAAGACCCTAAATCATACCGGGACTACAAGGTTCTTATCAAAACCAATTGAATGTTACCAAACATGAGCGTTTGACAACAAATTACAAAGGAGAAACCTTGACTACATTACGTCTCCATCATCAAACATACCAACTTATCGGTACCATTTTACTATTGAAAGAAATGAAATGAGACCAAACACTACTGATAGGTACCACAATGTTCTCATTGCAACATTTGAAATGACTCCAAACACGAATGTTTTACTATAATTTACTGAGGAGACCCCTTAACCACCTTCCGTCTCCGTCATCAGACCCTCAATCTTACTGATATCACAAATTTCTTATCGATACAATTGAAACGAGATCAAACACGAATGCTCTGCTACAATTATAGAGGAGATCCCTTGACCACCTTCCATCTCCATCATCAGACCCTCAATATTAATGGTACCACAAAGTTCTCGTCACAACAATGGAAATGAGACCAAACACGAGTGTTTTTCTATAATTCATTGAGCAGATCCCTTCACCACCTTCCGTCTCCATCATCAGACTCAATCTTACTGGTACCACAAAGTTCTCATCGCAAAATTTTAAATGAGTCTAAACACGAGTGTTTTACTATCATCAGACTCAATCTTACTGGTACCACAAAGTTCTCATCGCAAAATTTTAAATGAGTCTAAATACGAGTGTTTTACTATAATACCTACATGGGAGGAGATCCCTTGACCACCTTCCGTCTCCATCAACAGACCCTCAATCTTAATGGTACCACTAAGTTCTCGTCACAACAATTGAAATGAGACCAAACACGAGTGTTTTCCCATAATTAATCGAGAAGATCCCTTCACCAACTTCCGTCTCCATTATCAGACCTTCAATCTTACCGGTAGGTACTACATAAAGTTCTCATCGAAATAATTTAAATGATACCAAACACGAGTACTCTGCTATAATTCATCAAGGAGATCTCTTGACCACCTTCCGTCTCCATCATCAGATCAACTCCATGCTACCATAATATTATATTGTCATCAGAACTATAGGTACCTACGTGTTTGTAAAGTTTCAACTTAATCGGTTCACAGGAAGTGGGTGAAAATTAGATTACAAAAATCCGTTGTTAGTTAGTTCGTTCGATAGATAGACAGCTTTAAAGGAATTTGCGCTGAAAGTGCCTACATATAGTCAGTTCCTACGGTTTTCATGATTCAGACCATAGACATAGAAAAATTTTCGCTGCGCTCAAGAAGACCAACAAAGCGTGGAAAAGAGAAGTTAACATCATACGGACACGGTCTATGTAAAAAAGAGACAAAGGACCAAGTGACATGTGCCAACATTTTTTACAGTAAGAGCCCCTAGCGTCCCGCCTAGCAAATGAGCAATCACAGTTTGTTTAAAATATTTGTTAATCTTAATTAGAATTTGAAATAAAGGTATCTTGGAGCCATGGTGTCTTGTGCTCTAAGTAATTGTGATGTAACAAAAAGAAACAATCCAAGTAATCACACTTTTCACAGGTAAATAAGATATTGCCACACATTTCTCTAAAACCAAATTTCGCTACATTTATGCGTTTATCGACGAAGAAAACAGTATGGAACATAATTAATTAATTTCCTTTGCCATATATAGTCATATTTTATGTATCTAAGTCATATTTTACGTATCTCATATAAAATGTATGTATTAGTTTTCGGATCACCTGTTTATTGACATTGTTGTTCTTTGACATTCTATTTCTATGATTCAGACTGTGATTCTATAGGTACCTACGCGTTTTTTTTTAATTATGGTCATTGAGGTTGAGCAAACGGCAAGAAACTCCCTCGTTGGTAGGGTTGCCAACATTTCTTCGACTAAATATAGTATTTTTCAAAACTATTAAAATATATAGTACAGCTTGGCAAAAAAGAGTTTGACGTGGTGACAGATGGAACTAAATATTTTCTTTCATGGCAACACCACTTTGCTGTCAAGTCAAGGAGGTTCATATGTCAAGTAAAGTCGCGTATACAACGACTACACGTGCTTGATTCTTATTAGGGAATGCAAAACCGGAGTGAAATGAAAACCGGTTTTATTTTCGGTTTTCAATCCAAAACCGGTTAAAACCGGTTTTAAACCGGTTTTGAAGAAAAGTATTGGAACATGGGTAATAATACACTTTTATTGATTTGGTGAACATTTTTTCAATATCAAGAGCATCCCCATGCACAATTTATCAAAAAATTTACAATCAACAAGAAAATGGTCAAAAAAACCTTTTCCGATACATTTCATAGAAAATCATTGCAGGTCTTAGCTCTGAGAAAAGAATTTGTGAAACTGAAATACAAAAAATAAAATAAAAGATAAATGATCACGTAGACGTAATAAGCTTCTAGCTAGCAAGTCTTAACGTTTTATATTAAATCTCATTATCTTCTTAGAAGTAAAACAAAAACAAAACGTATCTTTTATAACTGAACAATTCGCTATCTGAAGTATCTATTAAAACTGTTATCAAAATCTAACAAAAATTAAACTTCTTATTTGAAAATAAACATTTGGCCAAGGAGGTCTCTAAGAGTAATCACCATTAATAGGTATCTTAAAAATTGACACCATACGCTTGATTTATTTTGAAAATACTTAATATTTTTAGTATATTTCAGGGTGAACTGTAAAAGAAATCTTTTTAACTATATAAGTAACTCGATACATACTCCATTTTATATGAATATTAAAAAACCTTCAAAATACCTATATATCTAATAAATAACCCAAGTGCAGAATAAAGTGGGTCCTAATTAATTTCATGAGTTTCTTGAGAGACTGTACCTATCTGAAATATTGTTATGTGATTTTGTTTGTTTAGTTAGTTATTTAAATCAAAAAATGTTTTTCTTTTATTTACGTATTATAAAATTGTTTTAACAAATATCTATCTATAAATATAAAATAAGAACTTTTTTGCTTTATTTATAATAATATCCATATTTTACTTACTTTCTCGCTATAAAAACAAAAAAAAAATTCGACCCGTTCAGCCGCTCAAAAGTAGGTCACTGAACTGAACTATTTAAAGCATTCAATCAAAATGTGGCGGTGCATTTTTGATTTGTACGTATTCTTCTTCTTCTTATTTTTGGCTTGGCAATCTACTCATTTTCTTAGGGAGTAATTTTTGCTAGTGTCAAGTGAATAGTTCAGTAGTAGGTATTGTTCCAGTTTACATTAAAATGCGAGTGCATCGCATTCCAATGCTGCTTGGAGCAATTGGCACCAAATATATCAGGACACTTTACCCGGTAAGTTCTGCCGAGGTAGCCACCACTACAATAAAAGTCTCAGCAACCAAGATCGCGCCTATTTCGTAGACACTTGTACCACAAAACTAAACCAATTTTAAGACACAAATTCACTATGAATCAATTTGCAAATAATTAAATAGTTACCGAACCGATCTCTACTAAATGGCGCCAAAAACTCCCTTTGTAATGTATTGCAGAGCATGAAATTTTAATTTTTTCGTTTAAAAAACCGGTTTTATTTTGCTTGTGAAATCAACCGAAAAACCGGTTTTTTCGGTTTCGGTGAAACCGGTTTGCATTCCCTAATTCTTATAAACATAAATTATTCTTGGGTACTCACAAGCACTGTAACTTGCTATTTACAGGTGTTAGTGTCAATAATGTAAGAAATATTGAAAAAGAAGGTGTTGATAATAATGGAAAATTTTCCACACCGGGAAAGCACCGAAAAGGTCATCCGAGGAAAGATTTGGACGGTTTTGATGTATGTTCCATAAGACAAACTTTTTCTTACACGAAAATATTAGGTTAAAAGAAAAGTAATTCCTATTCCAAATAAAACTAGAAATATTTAACAAATATTAATTTTCTTAGCAAAGTATCACAATCGTCTAGTAGTAGTATATGGGGTGGCCTGATTTAATGTAGCAGCGCCCTCATTTTTTCCATACTCTTTTTTGCCAAGCTGTACCTAAACTTTGAAAAAATATAGTATTTTAAGGAAAAGGCAAAGAAAGTCAAAGATAATGTATTTGTTATTTATTTATTTGAATAAAAACGAATTTTTTTGCACTTCTTGAATTTTTTAAACTTTTTTTATAAAAGTGTCATAATATGCTTTGTCGCTTTGTCGCAATAAATTTTCTAATTAATGTAAAGGAAAAGCTCTTTTTTTTTTAATTCAATAAATACACGCTCTGTTGACTTGCGTTCTTCTCGCTACTTTAGAATTCTTTACTGAAAATATTTTATCCTTTCTGTGAATGCCGAAGTTGCGGGCATAGAGAGCAGAAATTGATTAATTAATATATTTGGTAGGTAAGTTACTTTCAGTATTTTTTCGATACACGCCGAAAGGTAGGTAAAAGGTCCGGTAACCACCAAAGCGGAGAGGAGAGGTAGGTAAGTAATTAGGTACCTACTTATGTTACTGTTATATTAGGTATACCTATGTATCCATTGAGTTATTGTAGGTACCACCTAATCTAATACCAACAAAAAAACACTCGATGAGCTGTTGACTTTGAAATGATTAACAAAATATTAAAAGTAAGTACCTACGTAATTAAAAATACATAATCAACAAGAGCGCAACAATCGGGTCCGTCTCGCAACTCTCGCATATTATTACGCGGCAAGCAGCAACGTCCATCGTACCACAGAATACATAATAGTACAAAGTACAGAAAATTCACTCCGCATGGTCATTTAAATAAATAGCGACTTTTGCTCAGACACAATAAAGTGCAATTCAGGTCGCACACCGCTTCCTTGCCTACACTACAGTTATATTCACCTACAGGTTGCCTCTCTTTCTATCGCGTAGCTCTTAGCTCTTCTAACAACTTTAGCGTATTACTACCGTAAGGCTAACAAATTTCAATAGTAGGTACAGATATTCTATTTCACGAAGTCCGTTCGGCTTTGATTGTAGTAGTGAAGTAGTGACGTGTCCCGACAAGCGCGCTTGTGTGTGTCCCGTTCGAAATTGAGCGACTCACACAAAAACAATGTGCATGTGCACGCTTGACAACATTCATAGTCAAACGGACTTCGTGAAATAGAACATCTGTAATTGCTTTTTCGTACCACTTGCTCATAAAAGTGACATTCTATGCCACAAAAAGCGAACATAACAATAGTCATATTTAATCTGTTAAAAACAGGGAAAGAAAATTGTACTGAATTTCATTCATCTTTTAGGGAGAGAATGTGATTTAAATTTGGAATACTTACCGAAATTTATACTGAACTACATCTGTGTTTACACCATTGAGTTTGTATATAAAGCATTATACATCTTTTTGAAAAAGGAATACGCATTTATTATGCAGTTATGATTATTAAATAAAATTACGAAAACCGACGAGGCCATATGAGCTTGATGCCTTTGCTTTTCCGACAAAAAGTATTAGTCTAGGAATTTGCCGCGTTTTTGTTTTCTTCAAATACATAAAGGTTAAGTTTATTTTAATTTATTTTTATAAATAAGTTAATGTTCTAAATGCTTATCTCATATTATTGTTGTGTTAATTTTTTCGCAAATGGTACGAAAAGTAAGAGTATTTTCATCGGTGATAAAGCTGTCTTAGTCTTGGGTGAACTTAAATACCACGCTACACTCAGGACTCGTCTTAAATCCCTCGCTTCGCTCGTGATTTAAGTTTTTAACACCCTCGCTACGCTCGGGAGTAAACCTCGAGTCCTTCCTTCATCACGCTCGCGATTTAAATCTTCACCCGCGTCAGAAGATACTGCTTTATCCCCTCGGTTAATAATCTACTATTTTATGTTTATGTTTGTGTGTAAGTAGGTATGTTTTATTTTATTGTGTCTTAATTTTACATTAATTTGTGTTCAGCCGAACCTCACTTATGTGATGACTCTGAGTACGGCTGTAAGTAGATTTAGAGTTAGACCTAAGTTAACTATATTTATGGTGACTTCTCTCGCCATAGTATTTATATGGTGAGGGGGGTCTCAGTAAATTGGTTTTTTATACTCCTCTTTAGTCAACAATGGGATTTAGAAATTCTTTCCTCAATATAATATTTATGTCACCGTAAGATTATAAAAACCGTTAATTTATAATCTATCTCGCGAGACTTGTAAACTATCGATAAATTGTGAACTGTGATTATAAACTATCGAAAAATAATGCGTTAAATTGTAAGTGACACACACAGTAATTTACAATTTATCGATAGTTTACAATCTCGCGAGATAGATTATATACTAACGGTGTTTATAATCTTACGGTGGCATTTACATTAATCAGGTACATACATCTCGGTTCTAGACATGCGCGCCGAGGCCTAAATTGCCCGCGGCGGCGCGCCGACCATTTATAGTCGGCGTGGCGTGACCGCGCCGGCGTGGCACAAATTTTTCCGGCATTTTAAGTAAAATTTATTTATTTGCGCAACAACAACACCGCCTACATAAATCTTGCACTTTTCTGTGGAGGAAAAAATATGTTTTCCTTGAAAACGATTTACAGTGCCTCCTGACTGCCTAGCTACCCAAACTCATCTTAAATACTCATATTATGTAGATAAACTTGTTCACTTGCGATTGCGACTAAATTCGGACACATTCTAAATTCGGGCACTCAAACAAAATATTATGTGTGAGTATATGCTATTCTTAAAGAGTTTTTGTAAAAGAAGCTTTAATATCACTCATTAGGAATTGTCAAAATGGCAGCAAGCCGTCATCTGGTTTGCATTTTGCTTGCACTCAGTAGCATAGAAAAAAAATACTCTTAACAGAGCTCAGTAGCAATTTGACCAGCGACCCGTGTGGTTGTGCCGCGCGTTGTGCAATTTTGTAGTTAAGTTCGAGGGACATCCAAGTTATAGGGTAAGCGATTTTAATTACTTTCACTGATTTCTCGATCTATTGATGTTTATATGTGATAAAACCTTAATCAAAGAATAATATAAAGTGATATTTTCTCATATAATTTTATTTGTTACTAAATTAAAGCTCGCCGGAGCTAGGTCTAAGAAACTGGTGAAAAATCTAAATTCGGCTGCCTTTTGAAATGGTGGCCGAGCATGGAATGCCCATGAGTCCTATAGTCGGCCAACCATCAAACCAGAGGCCGGACTTTTGTACCGTTACGATATTTTCTATTTTCGGCCACTTATTATTAATGTTATATGTTAATAATAAAGTACTATAAGCTTATTTTTGATAAGCATAATATTATTAATGTTGATAATAATAATAAATATGTTATTTTTGCAATTCAATATGTATAATATCAGCCGCACGACACCCACTGCTGGGTATAGGCCTCCCCCATCGGTTCTTCTCGCCATGTGTCCAGCCCACTGCCACTTCAGCTGATCAATCTTTCGAGCGATATGTCGGTTACTTAAATAAAAACATTAAAGGTTTCGGACCCTGGTCATCCTTTATTTCACCTTTGCCGAATTTAGGAAAAATAATGGTCGAATTTAGGGCAAAAGCGTCCGAATTTAAGCCGTCAAAATTTTATTGTTTATAATACCTATTATTATTATTGTTTTCTTGTTTTTCACGTCTTTGTGCTATTATTATAAATAACAAACGTATATTAATCGTAAGTTAAGCCCGCCGGTAACGATCAATTGCGATTGTCAATTTTTCCGCAATTGACGCCCATTGACGGAAAAATTGATCGTTTACGCGTGCAATTGAAGCGATTGTCAATTGCTCCAACAATGGAATTGACGGAAAAATTGACAATCGCAATTGATCGTTACCGGCGGGCTTAATAAAAATTGCACAGTTGTAGTTCCATTTTAATACAAATATTTTAGATTGAATTTTAAAATTAGTTGACGTGGTTGAATTTAGAAGGAAAAATTAAAAATAGAGCGAGTGAGCAGCTGTGCGTTGCTTCTGCACTTTTCCTGTCCCTCTCGCTCGCTTGGTTTAACTCGCGCTCTCTTGCCTTCCCTTGCGCTTGCGCTTCATTCGGCGCGCCGACCCGAACGCCACGGCGGCGGCGGCGCGGGAAAAACGCGGCGCGGCGCGGCGGCGCCGGCGCGGCTCGCATGTCTACTCGGTTCCTAGGCTGCAACAAGTTGACTGTGTGAAAAATTTAACGATCCATTCTCATCATACAACTACTACTGCAAGATAGGTCACCATCACTATAGTTAAATTAGGTCTAACTCTAAATCTAGTCATTATTTTAACTTGATGCTTCACATGTTTAATCAGCATTATACAAGGCATACTTACGCCATGTTTCAGCCAAATCGACCGCGTGATGCTTCTAAAAGAGATTAATTTTATAATGAAACTAGATGTTCAGCTTAACCTAACTTAATTTTAAGTAGTGTTAGTGTTTTTGGGAATAGAGAATTTATGTACCTTTTGCTTTTGTAATATGTAATAAATCTTTAATTACTTAACATGTTTTTTTTTTCAAAGCCTTAATACACGCAGCGCACATACCTGCTTCAAATCAATAAGTACAGTAATCGATACATTGAGGAGCCCATTCAATAAAAGTTATGACACTGGCACGTCAAACTTTTTTACTTAACTTTACAGGTTAATAATTATCAACTTCAGATATTGGCCATATAATTCCTATAGGGAAACTACAGGTGTGACAAAATGAGTGTTACAAGCTGAAAGGAGGTTGTTAGGGACACCGTACTAAACAACTTTCAATAAAGGACCGACATGATCAGAGCAACTCAGTTTTCCTCATCTCCCATTTCGGCTTGTAACCCCCTTTTTGTTACACCCTGTATAAGTAGGATGCTCTGAATATATAACCCCAAAAGTTCCAAATCATGCCTTGTACATACACATCTCACGACCCCAAAGCATAGTTCGAGAATGTGTCCTCGAACTATGCTTTGGGGTCGTGAGATGTGTATGTACAAGGCATGATTTGGGGTTATAAATTCAAATCATCCCACTTATACAGGTTGTAACAAAAAGGGAGTCATGTTGTTATTTAGAAATAGATGTCATTTTTGCATTCAATATGTTACAGTCAACGCCATAAATCCGGTTAGTATGTACTATATAGGTAGGTAATTAATTACGGATAAACTTGATATTAAAAAGCACAACTCAGATTGATGTTATAATATTATCAAATACCTATAGCCGTATCAGAAATCGATTCGGAAAAGAAAAATGAAGAACCTTTCAACGCTATTGTACTGCCTGCAGACTGTGAGCCGATTCATGATTACACTCATGCCACTACTTTCAGTTTGCAAGCTTTCTCGCCGAAATCCTTGGTTCAGCCATTTATACTCTAGGTATACGTTGGTCATAAAAAAAAAAACAGCCCTACAATAAAAATAATGAATACCTACCAAATACATAAAAACTGATGGATAAATGGAACAAGAACGAATGCATAATGCGGCATAATGGACGAACAAACATAGGTATATAGTACATAGTACTATGAAACACACATGTTTAGAAGCCCACATGGATAATATACTTACCTATACGAATCTTGTGCAATTCCAACAATATTACATACATACGTGTCGAATCGATAACCTCCTTTTTTATGAATTCGGCAATACCCACATACCTTCCCTGGTGGGATAGCCAAGATATCCTGGAAAAACCTGGAATTTACCTGGCAAAATAGGTTATGTATAACCTTGACATTGATTATAATTACTGAGCGGAACTTTTTGAAATAGGTATGTTGGGACACCTTCCAGGATGACGCTCAAAAAAGTTCCACAACCTCCCTAATGGGATAGCCAAGATCCGCTCATCATATTCTTTGGGAGTGTGAGCTCTGGTTCGCCGAGTTTTTTTTAATTTTTTTTTTTAATGTTAGGTTCCATTTGTTATATTTTTATTTTTGGTGCTTTTGCGGTAGGGTCTTAAACTCTGCCATAAATAATGGAATTGGCTCTCTAATAGCCATGTTTTTATTGCTGTCTCCCGTTTGCAATGGAGGGAAGTCGGATATTTCTTTTTCCTACTCCTCCTATCTTCTTTGATTAATTCATTGCGGGTTCCAAGACAGATTAGAGTAATCCCCCGGGCTCGCTGGACTTCATTGTCTAGTGTTTTGAATGGTCGCCGCTGTTGATCCTGGCTTACAGGAGTTACAGCGGTGGGAATGTGTGGTGGGCCAATGACATTGATAATTACTACGCGGGACCTTTTGGAATATATACGTACACCTTCTAGTATGATGCTCAAAAAAATCCCACGACCTCCTTAGTGGGATAGCCAAGATATCCTAGAAAATCCGGGAATTTATGTGGAAAATTAGGTAAATAAACTATTCCATTCTATGAACCGGACATTGATAATTACCAAGCGGGACCTTATGGAATATGTTGGGACACCTTCCAGCATGACGCTCAAAAAAGTACCACGACCTCCCTAGTGGGATAGCTAAGAATTCCAGGGTCTGAAAACACCTAGAATTTTTGATTGTCATACTGGAAGGTGTCCCAACATATTCCAAAAGGTCCCGCTTAGTAATTATCAATGTCCGGGCCAAACCCTAAATTGCCTGGGTTATTATTATTATAGTAGCGTGACGTGATATTCAAAATTTTTA
This sequence comes from Agriphila geniculea, assembly GCA_943789525.1. Taxonomy (NCBI): domain Eukaryota; kingdom Metazoa; phylum Arthropoda; class Insecta; order Lepidoptera; family Crambidae; genus Agriphila; species Agriphila geniculea. The sequence goes on from OX038889.1 coordinate 10,533,834, forward strand.
CAGTTGGTTATTTTTATTTTGTGGCTAACCTAGACCTAGACCATTGTTGTATAATTTAAGAGTACGCGACATAGGAAAAGTAGGTATCTAAATTACTATTTATATTGGGCGATACTTACAAGAGCTATTATTGTTGAAAATATTGTCAAAAATACTGTTATAAATCGCCAAAACTAAAGTATTAATTTTATAACCTTTCCAAAGAAAAGTAGGTACCTACCATGAACAGTAAATTACTTATAGAAAAAACCCCGGTGCGTGAGACCGGGGACACCAACGATGTAAGTCAAATACACGTCACCAGTCAGTGGCGGGTGAATTTAAAAAAATCATAATTATACATATAGTAAAGGTTGAGATTGATTGTCATTCGTAAATTGAGAGATAATAATTAATAATATTGTTTACTTTGTGACTTTTTAGTCGGCATTGTTGTTTGTTATCGTAGATGGGTTTCATGAATTTTAGAGTTTTTACCAAAAATGATTCGCAATGTGAATATTTGTAAATCAGTACTTAAAGCCGTATTTCGTCACATATCTGTTTTACTTAATGTATAGTTTGAGGTCTTGTCTCCGTATTAAACGCTACGTTCATGTAAATACACGTGTGTGTGTGTGTATAAATTTACCCATCGTTTCATTTAAGGACATGTACCTCAAAACACACGTTGGGTCTCTGAAGTTTCGAAACATACTTTGTATACTAAAACTATAATAACTTTGGTAAATGGTTCATATAAATGAAAATATCTGCATCCCCAAATACCGGGGGTGGCAGGCTTTGAATTTACCACCCCAAATTGTCAAGTCCCAAATCATGCCTTGTACATAGATATATATATATATATATATTAACAATTATATACAAAATCACAAAATAAGCTTTCTATTTTCAAAGAGGTACGTAGTAACAATAATAATTATTTTATCAATCAGCTACCTACATATAATATTGCATAAGCCAGGCAATATATCTCCGCACTTAGTAGAGACTCTGATATCTACTATGCCATCAGCTCTTGTTGGCCCTATGTTCAAAATAGCAACTTCTTTATTTTCATCTTTGGCTTGCAGAATTATCCTATAACTTGAATATACAGTTAGACTAGATCCTAAAACGAACACTGCATTACTAGCAGTAACTTGGTTCCTCACTTCTTGTACTGTTTGCTTGGGAACATTATCTCCAAAAAATATGATGTCTGGTTTTAAAGGACCTTCACAGTTTGGACAGAGTGGTGTTTTGAATTTGTCTACTTGTTCCTGAAATGACACAAATGACAATTAAAAACATTTTAACTGTGACAATGGTTGCATAGTTCTTATCTTAACAGGTCTTGGGTGCTGAACAAAAAATCCTTATATTCACAACGAGTCAGTGACTGGTTGAGAAAAAAATTTGCAATGAGTAACTCGTGTGACTGACTCAATGCGAATTTTTCTCATCTAGTAACACTTGTTACTTCATATTTATTCTTCTCTTTCATCATCTGAGCGTGAAAAAATGTTCTTTAAGTAACAGTGTTAGGTAACTCAAGTTGAAAACATTATTATAAACTCATATTTTCTTAGAGAATTTGTTTAACTTACCGGAGTCAAATCTACATCACCGTCAGGTCTTATCATTGAGAATGTATCTTCCATATCAGGATTATTTTCTATTAGTTTATGTTGTAATTCCTCTCTAGTAATTTCATATGGGCATTTGAGACATTTCACTATGTAACCAGTGCCATGAAGTTCGATAATATTTTGTGATCCAGCTTTGTGGTGTAATCTGTCCACATTTTGAGTGACGATTGCCGTAACTTTACCAGCCTAAAATAAATATTATTTGGTTAAGTTTTGACTTGCAGACCTCTGGATCTATCATAATCTGCTTTCAACTTGAAGAGACCTTCTGTTGTGCATTGACTTTTATGCTATTCTTAGATAAGATGGTAAATGCTATACAAATCCTTGGGGGAGGCATTACCCATGAGCAGTGGGTGTTGTGCGGCTGATATAATGATGATGTGATGTGAATTCAGTAATACCTTTTCTAACTGTCTGATAGACTGGTGAGTAATATTTTGTTGTACTCTACTAAACCTTGGCCACCCAACAAAATTCCTTGCCCAATATCTTTGTCGCACTTTAGGGTATTTTATAAACTCCTGATATTGTATTGGTTTATGATTGCTTCGTGCATACAGGCCAACTTCCTCTGACCTGTAGTCTGGTATTCCTACGATGTAGAAACAGATAGAATCTAAAACTTAATCCATCATAGTACTTCACATGCTTTACACTAGTGGTATCTTTTATACCACTTCAAGAAAGAACACTAATTGGGATACATTGATTCACAACCTTGCCCGTGATTATGTAAAATTGTTGCAATCAACTCTGACAGAAATCGCAGTGACATTGCTGCTTTAGTAAGAACCAATGTGACAACTATCTTACTTAAAGCAATAATGCAACTGCAATTTCAATCGAGAATTGTTAGCAACAGACTTACTTAATTCGGGGTCAGGTCAATTTAACTCTGCACCTGACTCGAAAGTGATGTCTTCTTAGCGCTATCGCACACGGGCAACTTAGTCGCCCAGCGACTGTTTTGTCTCTCACATGGTTTGTATGAAAAGTTGCTGACGACCGTGTCGCTTCGTGTGCGCGCTTCCATATAAACCCGTGGACTTGATGTGAGAGACAAAACAGTTGCTGGGCGACTAAGTTGCCTGTGTGCGATAGCGCTTATAATCATTCACATATTGTGCTGCAAGTGCTGTTACCATGTTCTATCATTTCACTATCATATTAAACCATCAATTACACAGCCATTAAAGTATCTGACAAGAAAGTCATCTTGTGTGGAAAAAAAACTTTCGAGCCAGGTGCAGAGTTAACTAGACTGGGTTGTAGAAGTTTACACAAAATACTGCAGTTCGTAAAAGCAAGAGGACCACAAGCCAGATGGTCTGACGACATATCAACAGTCGCAGGACCACTCTGGCCCAGACAAACAGAACAGCCCCCCTACTCAAATGGCCAACTTTCTATTCGTTTGAACGCTACGCTTACTTTTAAGGCTTAAATATCAGCAATAGATGATTAAATCACAGATCACAAACTTATGTAAATCACAGACTTCAATGTATTGTATGGAATTATTAATCTTACGGCACGTAATTTTATAGTTTACTGCCTATTTAAAAGTTTTAATAGTAAGCGTAGCATTCAAACCTATTGAATAGGGGGCCATTTGAGTAGGGGGCAGGGCTGCTTGGAAGAAAATAGGAGAGGCATATGCTCAATGGTGGGTGGATATGTGCTGAAGAAGAAAAGTGCAGTTAATTCTATTTCTAAGAAATTTTTACCTGATTCTGTAGATATACCAGCACCAGTAAGTATTAGAAGCCTTTCGTTACGTAGCAAGAAATCTTTTAGTGTCTCGAAGTCTTTATGATCAGGGGGTTTATGTTTAGGCACGCAAACCAAATGTCTGGTATTTATGTGTAAAGGAATAAGACGGTGAAACATCACTTATTATGAAACTATTTTACAGAATATAATAATAGATTTATTAAATTAATTTACAACTATGATTTGATACTTTTTTTCGTTTTCGATCTCATCATAGTCAATACGTCAAGTTGACAGGTGTCAGGTAATGAAAGTATTCCAGCAGACCAATCGCTAAGTCATCGATCACCAACGGGAATGCACCCATTTGATGTCTTTGTTGACTACAGTCTGTGGTTAGACTATTAGAATGTTCAAGAAAATTCTTGGCCTCTTGGCCCATGCCCCATTAATAAAATGGAAAATTAAAAAGTGAATCTGTCAGTTGTTTGTTATTGTGTGGGTATTTAATTTAATTTCCGAGCTTTTTTGCGAATTTGATTTGTGAATTGTGATAAAGTGTGAAATATTTTCAGTGTCGCGTTTCCAGACTCCATTGACACTATAATCATGGATATTTACGGGTATCATGCGTACCAATACAATCAGTCAGACGAATTAGCAAAACAGATGTTCGCTCAGCAGGCGTTGGCGTCGTCTTTGCCTTACAACCGAGCGAATGAGCCTCATACGATGCCTCCGCCGACGGGTGCACCTTGGAATATGCAAGGGATCGCCTGGGGCCTGCAGTCGCCACCGCAATTGGTGCAGTTCACTGGTCAGCCTCCTGTGGGTGAAGCGAAAATTTCACCCGTAATACATTGCAAGCGAAAGAGTTTAGATGTTATAGATCCGGTAATGTAAGTATCGTATAGAAAAGAATACCTATGATTGCTTTTTTCTTGTTGTGGACACAGTGTTTGCTCAAAATGTATACTATTTTAGTCCAGCTAAACAACTCATCACCGAAGAGAAAATGGCAGCACATCTCAGCGGACTCCACATTTCATCGGACTACACTGCACACTCACTTGCCCATGAAGAGTTTATGGATGTTGGAATGACTGAAACACAACCTCCATCCCTATGTGATCGTTTGAAAGGACACAAGATAGTACTGTCAGAAGAAATCAAGAAAATTCAAGATGAACCAATATTGCCAGCAGCACTTATTGAAAGGTATGTGTGAGCTTAAATTAATCGAAATTAAATGTTATAGAGCAGACTCTACTTGACCAGAGTCAACGATAGATGAGACTAAAATGGTGGCGCCACTTTCCCTGTTAAATTAACATTAAGAGGTTATGTTATTGGAAAGTCCTTTTCCAACCAAGTCTCATCTTTTGTTGACCAGTCTCTAGAAGTTATAGGCAAGGAAATATTATTCTAATTCCTTGACACCGATGCGGCCGCATGAGCCATTAAGCCATTCTGTCAACGCCGAGCCGAACGCATGAGGCTGGCAATTTGTTTACATTCTCTTCTTTTGTTCTCTTATCTTCTCTGGTGCTTATTTTGAGGGGGGTATACGGCCGGTGCAGATGGGTTAAACATGATGTATACCACTGATTCTAAGTATTCAATACCTACAGTATTGTATTTTTTCATGAGCCATTCAAGCAGCATGAAATCACCGCTGCTCGCACCATTTTGTTCCAATTTGAGTAGTGTCGGACCGAAACAGTATTTATTTTTTGTTATCACAAAACCATTTAAAGTATAAACAACCCTGAATGAAATGGCAAAAAATTCTGCTGTTTCGTATATTTTAGCAGAGTTAAAATATTTTTTTATACATTCATTTTTTAAAACTATACCTAGTCGAAACTAGGTTTTTGGGCACTACACTATAGTCCTGCAGATTTTGGGTCGTACCGTGTTTTCGCATCCGCATAAGATTTTTTTTTATTTTCATGATATTTCGACATTACTGAACAAGATAAGAATGGGTGTCGTGCCGACACCCTTGAGCATTTCGTAAAAAACGTTTAATAATTCAAGAAGCTACCGCCATTATATAAACCTCTAATTTAAAGATTTCATGAACCCTATATACAAGTGTGGGGTGTCTAATGAAAGGGAATTAAGTGTTCTATAATTTTATAATACACACCATCAGAAGAGTAGTACAGTTACGAAGATAATTCAAATTTTATGAAAATTCAATCTATAGAAACCCTGAATTTTTTGTTTTAAGTTACAGTAATTCTTAAACTGGTGCTTTTTTTCTCAGATAAAAAATACGTTAAGGCGGTACCCTGAGCGAAAGTGGCGCCGCGGTGAATTTTATTGAATATTATAATTCTAATAAACAATTTTAATAATGTTTCTCGTGGAGATTTTAGGGCCCATGGTCTAGTATTTTTAGAAGGTATCACTACATGCCCTCGTAGTCATTCGTAGAAGTAGATAGCAAAACTGCTAAAAGTGGCCGTTTTTGACACATTTTCTATCTACTTCTACGAATGACTACGAGGGCATGTAGTGATACCTTCTAAAAATACTAGACCATGGGCCCTAAAATCTCCACGAGAGACATTATTAAAATCTTTTTCTATTAATAACTTATTAAATAAAAACCTCTGAGGGCGCCACTTTCGGTCATACAACGGCCTTAACAAAGCCCATTTAACACAGATTTAATAAAATGTAACTTTTAAGTACCTTAACGAACAATAATAAGCGGGAAAAAATTTTTTAATTTCGCGTGCCGTAAATTTCTTCTATAGGTAGAATAAAAAAAAATTTTTTTTTTTTAGATGTAACAATATGGGCATCAGGTGAAAGCTAATAGAAAGCCAATTTCAAATATACAGGATGGATTTTTAAAATGGTACATTAAGGGCAGGTACCTTAACCGTTATAGTTACAGGAAAACATTCCTAGGAGACCATCCATAACTTTTTGAGATATTCTGAACTGCATTCACAGATTTTGGAAAAAAAATAACGTTAGCAAAAAAATGCTAAAATACCAAAAAAATTTTTTTTATGTCAATCGATCCTATTTCGCCTGGGGATCAAAAGACTCTATGAGATCATTTAAGGTATGAGTACTAGAAACGACAGAAATCGCCAAAAACTTTTCCCATACATTTTGTACTGAAAAACGATAAATCAACTCGAAATATTTTTTATTACCAAACGATCCTGTTTCTTACTGTGATCAAAATACTCTTTGAGGATAACTGAATAATTTGAGTACAGAAACTGTTTTTTCTTTAGATCTAATGTTGTAGAAGATTGTGCTTGCATGTGAAGCCGGTGTTGTCACTTATTGTAGTTTCTGTACTCAAATTTCAGTTAGCCTTAAAGAGCATTTTGATCACAGTACGAAATAGGATCATTTGGCAATAAAAAATATTTCGAGTTGGTTTACCGTTTTTCAGTACAAAATGTATGGGAAAAGTTTTTGGCGATTTCTGTCGTTTCTAGTACTCATACCTTAAATGATCCCATAGAGTCTTTTGATCCCCACATGAAATTGGATCGATTGGCATAAAAAAATTTTTTTTGGTATTTTAGCATTTTTTTTGCTAACGGTATTTTTTTCCAAAATCTGTGAATGCAGTTCAGAATATCTTAAAAAGTTATGGATGGTCTCGTAGGAACGTTTTCCTGTAACTATAACGGTTAAAGTACCTGCCCTTAATGTACCGTTTTAAAAATCCACCCTGTATATATGTTACCGGCAATGTGTATAATCCGGCATTGTATACAATGCCTAGGCATTGTATACAATGCCTAAAACGATCAGGCAATGTATGAAATATAATTCATTTTATACAATGCCTGCTGGTCCACCGGCAATGTGTAAAATAAGTATATTTCTGTTGTCTGTTATAAAAAAATAACCTCGAAATTTAAGGCTCACGGTCCGCTGCGCTTCGCGCTCGCCTTAAATTTCTAACCTATACGCGGGACCTACAAGAGTGAAGCAGGTTCGATTCCAATCCAAACTCAAATTTCTGTTGTCTGTTATAAAAAAATAACCTCGAAATTTAAAGCTCACGCTCCGCTGCGCTCCGCGCTCGCCTTAAATTTCTAACCTATACGCGGGACCTACAGGAGTAAAACAGGTTCGATTCCAAAGAGCCCCCCTCGAACCCCCCTCGAGCCCCCCTCGAGCCCCTCTCGAGCCCCCCTCGAGCCCCCTCGGGCCCCCCTCGAGCCCCCTCGAGCCCCCCTCGAGCCCCCCATCGAACCCTCCTCGAGCTTTCCCCGAGCCCCCCCCCTCGAGCTTTCCTCAAGCCCCCCCCTCGAGCTTTCCCCAAGCCCCCCTCGATCCCCCCTCGAATCTATTCTCGAAAATCTTTTTATTATACACATTGCCGGTGGACCAGCAGGCATTCTATACAATGCCTAGTCATTGTATACACTGCCTAGGTAATGTGTGAAATAGATATCAATATTCATTATATTTCATACATTGCCTAAAAGGACCAGACATTGTATACAATGCCTAGGCATTGTATACAATGCCTGCATTTCATACATTGCCGGTAACATATACACTGCCTAGGTAATGTGTGAAATAGATATCAATTTCATTATATTTCATACATTGCCTAAAAGGGTCAGGCATTGTATACAATGCCTAGGCATTGTATACAATGCCTGCATTTCATACATTGCCGGTAACTAGGGAATGCAATCCCGCACCAAAATTTCAATTGCTGGATCCCGCGGGATTGAGAGGTTCAATCCCGCGGGATCCAGGTATTTGCGGGATCCCGCAAGTTTTTTGAAAGTCATTGAGAAAAGAGAGGAATCCTGTATCATAAACGAGTCTATAGAACTTAAAATGAAACTAAAAAATATTATTGAATTAAACTATTTATTAAGTAATCAAATCACTAATCAATCAGAAATAACAATTACAAACAAACAGAAAACAACAAGTTTTGTGAAACTATTACTAATTAGAAATAAAATTACTATTACAATCACACAAAAAACAATTATTCATTATTTTGAAAGTAGCTGCGCATAAAACATAGCGTGTCAATAGTTTTGTCAGCTAAACGGTTTCTTACTTTGCATGCTAGGTATCCAGCAGCAGAAAATGCCCTTTCCGCTTCCACGCTGGTGGGCACTACTGTTAACAACGCATTGTAGACGAATTGAAGATGTTCACCTTTGATCCCACCAGATTGCAACAAATTCATTTCTTTTCTGATTATACCTTCAAGAGAATGAAGCCCCGAAGAAGATCGACCAGCGGTTTTAGAACGCGATAGTGTTTGTTCCAGTTCATCTCTAAGAGATATTGCTTCAGGCTCCGTGCTTTCTGCTCGCATCATTGCGGCCACTGTAGAAAGAGGTAAATCTTCCTGAGATTCCTGAGTAGAGATAGAAGATGTTGAAGCCTCTGATGAGATTAACGTTAATGGTAATGCTGCGTCTCTCTTATTATATTGTAGATGTAGTCTTTCAATAAGATTTATAATTTCTTTTGGATTACACTCTTTGCAGGTAACTTAAAAGTTTCGTCATGTATGAATTCAATTCTATCTTCTTCGTACTTTACAGGGTCTTGTAAGTACAATAAAACCGCAGTCATATTGGTCCGTCGCTCTGTAATTCGTTTTCTTAATGAAGTAGCAAGTTTCTTGGCTAAAACTGAATCTTGTCCTTCCAACTTGCCGATCACGAATCTCAATGTTGTTTCAGCTGTGATCAGAGTCGACTCCCGCCGACACAAAACTTCTACAGCTAGTTTCATTGGCTGGAAAACTCGTTCTAAGTCACTTAACACAGTATATTCCTCTTCACTAAAGAAGTAATCTGGATTAGCAGACAGGCCTAGATCAAGTAAAGCTTTAGATACACACAATTTAACTTTATTGAATGTAGTTATCATTTCTGAAAGACTAGACCATCTCGTTTTACAATCTAACCTTAAACTTAAGTTTTTTCCGAAGTCCTTTACAATATATGTCTGCAGTAAATCATTTTTGGTCGGTGAATTTTTAAAAAGCTTGACGACCTTTCTCATTTTTTGTATTATTTTTGAGTATTCTAATGACAAATCTACTTCTCTCGTGGGAAGAACCAGATCAAAGCCGCTGTCCACACTTTCAAGGTTATCATCATCCGATTCTATGTCTGATGAATCGTTCTCTGCCCTTACTTCACCAGTACCAGTATCATTGTCTATCTCGTTTTGTTCATTTATTCCGTCTTTTAACGTTTCAGATGAGTCTTGTTTTTTATAAATAACATCAATTATAGCGAGCTGTATTCCATGGGCATAACAAAGTTGTTGATTGGGCTTGATAAGACGGCCAAGTTTCACCATTACCTTGGCACCGTCTGTAGTAATATTGACGACATCCTTGTCCATGTCCAGATCATACTCTGAGAGTTTTTTTATTAACATTGTAATACAGGCTTCTGGAGGTAAGCTACCAAAAATGCGTATCAGGCCTAAGTTCCAAAAAATGGGCTTATTTTTATAGAAGGCATGAATATTTAGATTTAGAAAGCGCCTGTTTCTCAAGGAAGTCCATTCGTCAAATGTCAGTGTAAAACGAAGGCTAGTTTCTTTTAACTGCAAAAGGTCTTTCTCGAACTTTTAGTTTCAGTGTCATACCGTAATTCATGACCATAAGTTTTATCGAGTTTGGACTTGTAGGTAATTTATAACCACCTGCTTTAAAAAGCTGTCGCAAATCTGACGAAGTGCAGAAAACTCTGAACGGCAAGCCATCCTTCGACACCATTCGTGACACTTTATGTTCGACGGTATTATCTTTTCTTTGGAAATTATCAGTTATTTTCCGTTTTTTTTATGACGAAGCTGAAGAAGTATGAGTATGAGCGTCTTGTGAATCCTCGTCCTGTGTAGGCTTCGGGGAGTAGGTGGTGGTGCCGAAGAATTAGAGGTCGACGTCGTCGCAATATTTGAATCTGGCGCTGAAGAGTCATTTTGTTTGCTGCTGTCGATCTGATGTTTTGATTTTAAATGCACATGTAAGCCTTTAGTTGATCGACCTGTAGTTTTAATTATTGATTTACACAACTTGCATTTAGCCGACTGGGAATCTTCAGCCTTCAAGAAGTACTTCCACACAATAACTGGACTGACAAAGTCTTTATAAACAATGTTCGAATTGTTCGACATAACTGAAAAATCTTCTTTCTGTTTATAGATCAAATAAAACCAAGTATTAAGTTACTTCAAAACGTCCTCCTGATTAGTTCACTCAAACAAATATAGAAATAAGCACGTTATTAGATTATGTCCATAATGTCAAATCGTCCTAATTCAATCACTAAAACAATTAAAACTATGCACGTTATTAGATTGCGTTACGTCACGGAACAATTGCTAATTACAACTGACAAAAAATAGGTAAACAAACGCCACGGGCGCGAAAGAAAGCCACCCCCCGGCGCCCCATCCCCCCCGCCCGTCACTCGGCGAAATCTTTCGCGAGCCTACTCAGTCCGCTCCGCGCGCTTCCGCGTGCCGAACAACACGTTCTGTATGTCGCTGCGCAGTCCCGCAAATCCCGCGGGATCCCGCACGATTTAGGCGCGGGACTGGTCCCGCAAAAATGGTGCGAGATCCCGGTATTTCGGGATCCCGGTATCCCGGTATTGCATTCCCTACCGGTAACATATACATTATGATACTTTTATGTTATTTTTTTGACAGAAACTTTAAAAAACCATAACTCAGAAGTATGCAACATTAATAAATTATTAGAAAATAAAAAAAATCTAGTCAATATCTACACAAAAAAGGCAAAAATAGCAAACAAGTATTAACTACGATTTTTAGATATGTTGTTAGGTTTCTAGAGAGTAGTTTATACTCAAGTATGCAACCCTGAAATCCTGTGCTGCTCGAAAGACTTAGCATTTTTTTTCAATTTCTTCAAAAAAACTACTTTAAGGAAGCATTTTTCAGGTTTTATCGTAATACATTTTTGTAAAGCTAACTACATTTGCTACAATTTGAGTCTAAACCGAGCAGTCTAGGTCCATTGGTTGCGGAGACTCAGCTAGTCAAAGATGATTTTTTTTCACTTTTGAAAGAAATGCCTATCTTTGACTAGCTGTGTTTCCGCAACCTACGGTTCTAGACTACTCAGATTATGCTTAAATTGTAGCTAATTTAGTAAGCTTTATAAAAGTATAAAACCAAGTAACCCGAAAAACGCTTCCTTAAGGAAGTTTTTTTGAGGAAACTGAAAAAAATGCCAAGTTTTTCGAGTTTAGTTGTGGTTTTCTTAAGTTTCTGTCAAAACAGTAGAATAAAAGTATCATAATGTTTATTTATTTGAAATTGGCTTTCTATTAGCTTTCACCTGATGCCCATATTGCAATACCTAAAAATCATTTTTTTTATTCCACCTATAGAAGAAATCTACGGCACGCGACGTTTAAAATTTTTTTTTGCTATTTTTTGTTTGTAAAGGTACTTGAAAGTTAATTTGTGTTAAATAGGCTTTGTGAATATGTTTTTTTTTTTTGAAAAAAGTACCAGTTTAAGAATTATCTTATCTTAAAACAAAAAAAAATGGGTTTCTATAAATATAATTTTCATAAAATTTAAAATATTTTCTGAACTGTACTACTCAGACGATGTTGTGTATTATAACATTATAGAACACTTAATTCCCTTACATTAGACACCTAACACTTGTATATAGGGTTTATAATTTTTTTAAATTAGAGGTTTATCTAATGGCGGTAGCTTCTTGGCATAATTATGCGTTTTTTACGAAACGCTCAAGGGTGTCAGCGCGACACCCTTTCTTATCTTGTTCAGTAGGGTCAAAATATTATGAAAATAGAAAAAAAAACTTATGCGGACGCGAAAACACGCTTCGCCCTCATTTGTTCTGAGCCTCGCTCGGACTACTACACTAAAATACAATTTCATTCCATTACCTATTCTGTGTGAAAAAAAAAATTGCATTTTATACTTATTTTCATTGTTTTTTTTTTGCAGATTAGAGAAACCCCAGATGTCACTAGTTGTTTGGAAGCCCAGAGAAAATATACTAGAGAAAATAAAGGAAAATGAAGACGAGAAAGAGCAGCAAAATGAAATGCAAGATGCAGAAAGCAAACCCAGAAATGGTTTACTTGTGGCACCGCACAGTGGAATGGATGTTGAAATGTGATGTATGTACATGCCCAATGTAAGTTAAGAGTTAATTATGAACTTGTTTCTGTGAATTGTTACAAATAAATGATAATTACAAGTACAACCCGCGCAGATAAGGAATGGGATTGAAATAGCGGCTCACTTGCACTTATCCCAATGAGTGTGACTGAGAGAGCGATAGGTGTGACGTTTAGTGTGCGAGCGAGAAGTGAATATGAACGACGCCATTTCTAATCCCACTCTTTATGTTCGCGGGTTGTACTAAATAACTACACTCAAAGTCAGAAAAATTGCACCTCTTCGAAAATAAGTTTAGATTTGGCCACTTGCTACTGCTAGCTAATGTTTTATTGTGTAAATGTTGATATCTATTGAAACGCACTTCAAAGTTCAATTAAAAAAGAAATACCCAAGATGGATACTATTGCTCATGAAGTTGCTCAAATATTGCAAAAAAATGAGGCAATGTAATGTTGCTCGGAAACTGAATCTCAGTAATTGATTCCGTTCGACGAGTATTCCTATGGTTTCTAGAGACTATTAGCTATGTCCGAAGGGGAAGAAGTATATAACAACACTTATAATTAAATTAAATAGGATTAAATTAACTTTGAAGAAATTTTTGAAAAGGTGCGATTTTTCTGATGCCAAGTGTAAATTAACTGTTTATATATAAACGTAAATTTTGAGTTCATGTATGCGGTAACTGTGGTAGTTAAATAGCAGCAATATAAAGTTATGATATTAAGGGTTTATGAAGCATATTACAGTTCTACTGCCTGAGACAAGTGCTTGCAAAAGATTTTAATTCACTATTTACAAAATTATACTAATCCTGATTGTTAATTGATGCAATAAATATGTTTATTGGCTGCGATAGTTTTAAGTACTAAAACACCCATCTTATGCAATCTCAAACTCAAACATCTCGCATTATCTTGGACGAATATTATTTAAAAATTATGTGCATTTGAATTAACAATATTTTTCTTCAAGGACTTTGAACGCCAATTACATACATTTTTTCAGAAATTACTGGGATTTGTTTGAGGATAAATTTAGAAGTTTTAAAATAGCATATTTTTATGTTGTTCATTAAATTCAAAATCTAAGCAGTCTAGGTTGTTTGGAGAATGTTTAAGATGCTATGCTAATAGTTGTGTAATGGTTGTATAGCTAATTTGTCTATAGTATAGTTTTTTTCTCCGTGCAGTTTGGGTCATAAATCATAGCTCGGCCTCAGCCCGGCCAGGGCGGAGAGCATGTTGCGCAGGCGCAATGCCAGTATCGATAAAAACAAATGAGTCATCGAAGCTAGTACACGGCGGTGGCGGCGGTGCGGTACACAAACGACATAATGTCAAAAACTAAATACACTATCGAAAACGCTTATCGACAACAATAATGCGCATCACTACGCCCGCCCATAAGGCCCGTGAGTGGGAGAGAGAGCGCAATACTCCGATGATTTATGACCCAAACTGCACGGAGAAAAAACTATACTATAGGCAGGCTTTCATGCATGCAGCGTGAAAGCACACATTTTAATGTTTAAGAAATATTAATATTTTATTGAATCTGGATCATTGCATTTTATCGGAACCTCTTTTCTTTCAGGAGTTTTTTCTTGACTCAAAAATTTATTTTATTTCATGAATTTAAAATGCCAAAAAGCAATGTCTTGAACTTCTGTTGTATTTTTGCTCCTTTTTTGGTAGTATCTTGAATATGAGCTTTTATCAAGTACCTATGTATGAGGTTTAATATCCTATTCAAAACACTAAAGTAAAAAACTTTTGTTTGTTAAACTGTAAAATTGCAGCAAAACATTTATTTTAATTTTTACAATAAATAACTCTCTAGAGCATGATGAAGTCGTAGTCATATTTATTTAAATACCTACTGATATTTTTTATTATATTGTACCACAGATAACATAATCTATACCTAGCTTGGCGAGAAAGTTTAGAAACGGAACTAAATTTATTTTTAATGTGTAACACAGTGTGGTTTTGTCATACAAAAGTAGTTGAGTGTTGCCATACAATAACACTAATGACAAAGAATGTGGCGCCCCAAAATTAATATCTCTACTTTTGTGCCAAGTTGTATGTATTTTAGTATTATTAATGTACTGTATCTAATCACTGTTCTTCTGGATAAAGTATATTATTCGTGTTGTAATCTTTTAAACTGTTTTACATGTTAACATCTACAGTCTACACTCAGCGGCACAAAAATCGGGCCAGTGTGTAATTTTCATACAAATATGCTCGCTCACTCATTCTCATAAATAAATACATGTATCACTGTAGTGACTTTTATGTTAATGGATAATCGATATTCATCTTTCAAATAAGCATTATTTCAAATAACTACTGAAATTTCTCCGTTAATTCAAACTTACAAAAAAAATATATTGATCAATATCCTAACAAAGTTGTATGAAATGCGAAAACCGGTTTATTTATTTTTTGAGGAAATCGAGATATTTTTGCAGATGGTTGAAATGCTCATTTGAGAGATGAACATTTGATCTATCCATCAACATAAAAGTCACTGCAGTGATACGTGAAGTGAACATGTTTGTATGAAAATCGCACACTGCACTGACCCGATTTTCGTGCCGCTGAGTGTACAAAGTGTTCTAGATTGTAGCTTTTAAGTTGTAGTTTTAATTAATAACTTTTTGTAAATAAATATGATAAGCATGGCGATGTATGCGAGGGTAGTTCGATTAAATTAAGACTGTTTGCCTTTGTACCTACTATTTGATAATGAGTAATAATAAACAATTGCAATGAACAATAGTAGTAGTTTCTGTCTTCTGTCCAAAACCAATTTGATTCTAAAGCAGGCATCCATCACTCTCTCAAGGTCGCGCGATAAGCACCTACCGCTAGCCGTTCGTTCGAACGAACAAGTGAGCAGAGGGCCGCTACACGCCCGCCTGTGTAGTCGCGCGGCATCTTACTGCCTGCGTAGGTATTGCCTCTTTATAATAGTAACAATGTCAAATCGACATTACTGTGCCGGTGTACGGATGTCTTAATCAAAAAACCAAAAAACAATTGTCGTTTTTCACATTATGATATTGCTACGCAGTTCATTTAAAAGAAGACAACCCTAACGTTGCGTCGTCAGAAAAGGTAAGAGCACATGGTAGAAAGAGAGGCAACTACTAGGTGAAAATAACTGTAGGCCATTAGCGCTGCGCGACCTTGCACTGTATTGTGACGGTGCAAAAGTCGCTATTTATTTAAATGACTTTGCGGAGTGCTGCTTCTGTACTTGTACTATTAGTTATTCTGTGTCTAAAGTACATCTCTTTTATGCAGTTATCACCAGACCCTTGATAACGTAAGTCTGACCCCGGATTTGCGGTAGCACGAATAAAATGACGTTTAATAGTGCGTGGACAACTTGATTATCTATTTGTGTAATTTATCGATAAAAAAAAAATATGTAACGTGATATATAGACTTACTGTCGGAAATAGTAGAAATTACCTACCTACTATATCTATATATTAAGAAAAGTGAAAATCGTGAAATGTATAAATAATAATTTTTTTTTTCAGTTTTTCTTGATGCAAAGTCAAAGTGAGTGAAGTAGAATGTCAAATTTTTAAGAAATACATCCTCCTTGGTAAAATACAAAAAATAAATACAGACGCGATCAAAGAAGTTCCACTTCAAAAATATTTTCAAAACATCGATATATAAAAACATTTACGATAATTTGGCAATCACTAGCAAGTTTGTATTCCTGCCACCGCAAATCCGCACCCTGATTATCTAAAAAGAAACTATTTAGCGACCGGTTTCATTCCACATACATTGCTACTTTTCTTTGGTATGTTTTTTTTTAATCCAAAAAGAAGTAGCAATGGATCACTATCATCTATGAACTGCAACCGGTCGCTAGGTGGTTTCTAATTAGATAATCAGCCCGCAGGCCTTTAGTTATCACTGACGGACGTCTTCTTCTTCTTATTTTTGTTTTGGCAAACTACTTTCCTCTTGCAAGTAATTTTTGCTAGTGTCAAGTGTTGAATATTTGAATGTTAGATTGTTTCAGTTTACATTAAAATGCGGATGCATCGCATTCAGTGGCAGTTATTGACTTGTTTTTCTTACTCTACATAGTTTTAAAACGTCATTCATTCCTTCATTTTTGGTTGGCGAAGCTCGTTCGTTATCGCTTTTACAAAACAAATGTCTTGTCTTGGAGGGGGCAGGATCGACAGTAACGCCTTTCGCCAAATTTTCTCTTTCAAATCAAAGATTAAATCTTTATTTCAAATAATATATTCTTGAAAGTTGAAAAATAAAACTAAGACAGTAAAATAATTTCTTTATTCAAATAACATTTTCACTTTATCAAGTCAGTGATGTTTCACTTAACAATAGAATTTATTTAACCCTAAGAAATAAAATACTGATTTATTTTAAGTACATTTTAACGTTTAAGATTCGGAAGAACATTTCTGAAGTTTTACATTTTAGAAAATCTTCACAATAATTTTAATGAAGAAAATACTACATTGTTTGATGTTTTGAAATTGAAAAGTTACAGTCGTTTTGTAAGAAAAGAGAACGTACCATCAATAGTGTGACATGTCCAACATGTCGAACCAGTTCCTGTATCGATATTTGAGTTTTCATCTCAGCGTATTTGCATGTAGATAGATCGTATAAAACTACTGTCTTCTTGTGAATAATTTTTGAAAACTATGAAATCGATAAAATTTTCGAAAAATTTCTAAAGTTTAGTCTCACTTATCTAGAAAATAAGTTTATACCACAGGTAATGTGTTTATAGGTAGTTACTTACTAAAGTTATCAAGAGAAGGGATTTACAATGAGTTTATTACAATATAGCAATAGAATTATGTAAGTATGCCATAGTTCATCACGATATTTAAAAAACAGCAAATAATCCTCTAGCTAAGATTCTTAGAGCAGTCTTATAGAATCGTAGAAATTAATTTCGTAGCTTATAATAAATATAAGTTATTAATGGTCACGAACACGAGGTGCTTGCTTTGTCTTTTGATTTTGTGCATTGGCAAATAAAAAAATAATTCAAAGAGATTCGGATTAGCTTCATATTTTTAAGACAGGAATACTTTACCGGATTAAGTATAAAACAATTTAAACTTTCGATTAAATCAGCCTTTGGATATCTATTTTTATCTATTAAAATCGGTGATAGTTTTTAAGCCGATCAGACACGGCAAATTATTTTTTCTCATAGTTATTATCTTCCAAAAGAACAAACAACAGGTTTTAATAGTAAACTTTATCTTATTGTACTAGATAAAATCAATTAAAATCATAAACACCATCATTAGCTAATAATAAATCCTCTTAACACACAATGAACTTCCAAAATTCTTAAACTTATTAATAAAAAATATTTTATTTTCTTTATTATCCTAATTATTTTAATATCATCTACATCACATTGATTCGGCTTCATTTACAAATATTAAGATGATTTTATTATCAGTCAGACATTCGATGCTTGGGGCAACACAATTTATTAATAAATCTAATAATAACATTTCATTACTATTGTTAATAATATTTACAGTGTTTTTCATCACATAATATCTTTGAGACTCATTCATAATATAACATTTTGTCTTAAGTACGAAAATGTTCACATCTTGCCATGTAACATAAATTTTAGATTCATGTCTGTGATACATAATTAAATACAATATAAATTAATACAAGAATTCTTAAGTTAGGTCGAAATTCGAGTTTTCTTTTCGTTTAAATCAGTTGTTTTCATAAATATATTTAATAGCAGCGGCCAATTATTATTGAGTTTACTCGGAGTCTATACTTGCATGCATGCTTCTAACTAAATACAGTCAACCACACGTTGGGCTAACAACATGTTAAATCCTCAATCAATTTTAAACTTGAAGGTTCAAAATAAATTGAAGATTTTTGTGATTGTCAGTTTTGTATAGCTTGTTTTGCTGCCGACTGTACATTCAACTAAGTATCGTCACACGAACTTGGCTTTTTCCATGAAGGTTGAGTTCGAGTATTTCAAGTGGATTTGCGAAATTAGGTACCATTTTTTTTATTGTTCCAAGTCACACTTCGATAATATTACTCAACGTGGGCGTAGTAAGTACACTTTATGAGCTCATCAGCGCGAGGTCGGTAGCTGCCTGTGTTTTTTTTTTAATTTTTTTTTATTTATAAAACGCACTCTTATTTTTTATGGTGATCGTAAAATGCTCTAGAATTTTGTTTAGTAAAAAATAACTTGTTTATGAAAATTTTGCATCAGTTGTGAATTTCGGTAAGGTAAGACTTATTCTGCGCAACCTTACTGAAAGTAATCAAACGAATACGTGAATAGTCACAGAATCTTTCAATAAATATCAATTTGATTCACACTAACTACTGAATTTTCTCTTTACGATTACGACAAAAAAGTCACACTTGAGCTAAATCGAACGTTTTCATTGCATCCGCTAATCTTTATGCCCAAATATTTAGCCTTTACAGTCTCGAGCTTCTTGGTAGCACCCTTGAAGCGAATACCGAGCTCATGGCTTATAGGTCGATAATCCTCTAAAACATGTTCACTTTTACTGTTGCTGTGTCCAAATCTCTTTTCATGCTCTCCAACTGTTCGATGTCTTGTACTGAAGTCTCACATTTCTGTACCACCAGTGAATGGTAGAAGTGTATTGCGAACGCCACGAACACTATTAGCACTGGAAAGAAAAATAATAATTATTTGATTATCGTCGCGTGACACTGTCAAGAAACGTGGAAAAAGTATGATTTTTTATCAACTATCTTGGCTAATAAGTAATTACGTAAACGTGAGTCCAGTGAACGGACTCTCTGATTGACTGACGCAGGATCTGTCTCTCAGGATTATCAACAAAATGTGATGTCTGTATAATTGTAAAGTAACGAAAAGAAATTATTCGAATCTTGTGAAGCATTACCATTTGACAAAAAAGTAGGAATCATTAAAATATCTACGAAATTCGAATGCTACGGTGCTACAGTCTACGACTACGATATACAATTCCCTTTTTTATTGCCTGCTACGTTCCATTTGAACAATAATGATTTGACAAAATATCATCGTCATTATTCGTCATCATAGCAGCCGCATGACACCCAAAAAACATTAAAACTTAAGGTCGGAGGACATAAAATTTGATTCTGTATAACAGTTATCTCAAAACATACAGATAGTCTATGTTATTTTTAATAATATATTATCAAAATAGATTCAAGATTTTGTTTTAGTATAGATTTTCAGTCACATAAATTATGGAACTTAAGTAGTTGACAGGTTGACACTGAGAAATCAATACTTAGGTGTTTATTGACAATTAAATTGTTCGGGACAAATTTGAAAAAATGCAGGTAACAATTAACCTACCTGGTATAACAATGACGGTAGCCGCGGTGGCGGCAGCGAAAGAGTAGTCCCAGAACTTCACCCAGCACAAGATTGCTATCTCTACCAGAAACAGGAATAGACCTAGAAATCGGATTAAAACATCTCACCATACGAATATAAATGTTTTTAACTACACTAATGCTTTATTTAAATCCCCTATAAAGGTCTTTGAAACAATAAGCTTGCCTACATTAAAACAACCAGTGTCATAGCAACCATTCTATAATCCAAACCAGTGTTATAATGTAATACTAAATTTCATAATACGACTCCTTCGAAATTATGGTTACTATGGCACTAGTTGTTTTAATGTTGGCAATAAGCTAACTGTTTCAGAACCTTTTAAAGAGGATTCATATCATGGGTGTAGATAAGTCTTGTATGCAACTGTACATAAAGGTATTAAAACACTCGTGTAAACTATTATAACAAACCCACATTCGTGTTTGAATACCCCTAATTATACAACAGTTGCATAAATAACAAATTCAAATATATCACAAAATGTCTATAGCGAGTGCCTAATAAACTCCTAGCTCCTTCGATCAAAGATTGATCGAAGCCTAGCTCTCAATCTCTCATGCAGGGAGTCCGTCAAGGCTTGCGCTGGGCCCCCTGATGTTCTATCCATCTTGCGCACCGCGTCGATATTAAGATTAGGCAGTAACAGTAAGTATATACCGCGAACATAACATTAAATACGATCAAGTATAATTAGAAGCCTCACCTAAAACAGTACTAAAAGCCCACGCGAGCTCAATGAATCCTCGCATTCTCTCGTGCGGGGAGTCCCTCAGGTTGCGCGCTGGGCCCCCTGGTGTTTCCATCTTGCTCACCGCGTCGATGTTAGGCAGTAAATACGTAGAAATCATCAGTGCGAAGATGTGGACAGCGACCAGCACCGTCGTACACACCGCGAACATTACAAATAGCCATTCTGGGACGTTCGTTGGTTCGTTGATTTGGAGTTCCACCATTGCTACCATAGCGAAACCTGTGGAAAGATGGCATGTAAAGGCGCTAGTAATATTATCCATTCTGTGGTAAAGGTAAGCCAATAGTACTAGCGTACAGAAGTTGCACTCCGCAAAATCGTTTAAACAAAATGCGACTCTTGCTCCGACACAATAAAGTGCAATTTAGGTCGCACAGCGCTCCCTTCGCTCCAAAACATTCACTTAGTAGTTGCCTCTCTTTCTATCGCGTATCTTTTCTGACGTATGAAATTTTGTATGAAATACGTATGAAATACTCGCGCGCGGAGTGACAGAGCCCTGATATTATGCCCAGGTCAAGAGTACGTACACAAATTCGGTGGGCAATATGAAAATATATATGGATGGGAGACGTGGGTATAATATGACCAAGAGGACAATGTAGGTATATCTTCGTAGTCATACTGGTATGACAAACTAGTATGACGAAACAGCCCCCGTATTACAACTTCTTAAGACTATAGTAAGTTTCCTGCTTTTTCACTTGCTATACAGCGAGAAAGAGACGAATTGATAACCATTCAGTAAACTGACTAGTTTTATGAGGTTGTGATACCGCCCAGTATACTTTAGAAACTTATGTTTTAGTAAACAGGTATTTTGATTTGCTAGTCACCAATAAGTACTTTTTGTTTCAACAAGTAAATAAAGATGGTTTGTTTATTGTTAAGTTTGTGTCAGTTTAATGAATAAATAATGTTCCTTTTAATAATTTATGTGTTATTATAGAATTTTAATGATAAACAAAACTTAATCAATAACATTCTTCTCAATGAATGAAACGTATTGTTTTCTGAGAAGTTACCTACTAAAAATACATGCATGAGTTATAACTGGTTATTGTTTTCTCTTTTTACGACCAACAAACGTGCAATTTAGGTAATAAAATAATCTTACTGTCATGTCCACACTTTCTTATGAGATCAAAATATATTTAACTAGCGGCCGCCCGCGACATCGTCTGCGTGGAAAGTTTATTGCTATCTCCCGGGAACAATACTTTTTTTCTGGAAGAAAGGTACCCATGTCCTTCTCTGTTTCCCTAACAGCGTGTATGTAAAATTTCATGATGATCGGTTCAGTAGTTCAGTAGCAGTAACAAACAAACGGACTTTTGCATTTATAATATTAGTAAGGATACTGTACTAGTAGTCTAGTACAGCGGTTCCCGAATGGGGTTCCGCGGAACCCTGGGGTTCCGTGAGAGGCTCTCAGGGGTTCCGCGAAAATTCAAGAGTTTAGGTATAAAGACAGTCCCGATTTCGATGGTATTGTCCCGCGTCCCGACGATCCATTAGTTTTGTCCAAATTTTTAATGATATTGATAACACGCGATCAAAATCAAAGTGTTCATAACAACGTCAAGTGTTCGTTATGACAACAAGTTAAATGCCTTATTTTGCGTTGTACCTCTTAAATGTTCTAATATCAGGAGCCCTATTTTTGAATCGCTCGACTGGCGTCGAGCGCTTGTTTCTACTGATTTTCGTTCGACATCTCATTGTTTTGAGTCATATGTTCCCCGATAGGGTCCCCGATCGTTGCTCTGTAGATTTAATGAAAGCAGAATGCAAAAAACATGTCTTGTTCTGAATTCGTAAGTAAATATAAAAATGACGCAGAAATAATGAGAGAGGCCCGTAGTAATAGAAAATATGCATGGAAACAGAGTCCTAAAACAGCGTCCAAAAATACCCAAAACATTAAATCAAAAGTCTTTTTTTCCCTTCACTTGGTAGTTCTCCTTTGTTTTATTTTACTCTTACTTTGCTCACCCGCCCGTTTGTTTCCATTGATTTTGAGTATTTTAATTATACAAACATTCACATACATTCATCATGTCCTTCCTTTACAAGTTACCAGACTCTACAGTGGTTTTACTGCCAGTTTTAATGATTTCAACGTACATTTAGTTAGAAAATAGACCCGAAAATTTTTCGCGGCTCGCGCTTCGCGCTTGCCACGCATCCCTGTCCTGGATTTTCTGTTCCAGAATTTGGCAACCCTGGTTAGTTTACTTCTTACTTGAGCTAGGGTTCCGCCCAAAAATGGTGAACCAAAAAGGGTTCCGTAGCCAAAAGAATTCGGGAACCGCTGGTCTAGTAGTATGGGTTTGTGAACAGAAAATAAGGTTTTAGTATAAAGTCCATTTGCTTAGATAGTGTCGGTACCTACACCCGCAAGCACTTGTGTTCAGAGACAGGAATACCGGTAACCTACACAACCTTTTACTACGGCACTACTATGTAAACTGCCAAAATCCAAATTGACTTGCGGTTGTACACCGCACGCGGTATCCTTTGTTTATGCGGCGGCATCCTTTGACAAGAAGTGGCACGTGCAAAGGCGGCGCGATAAAAGGGCGACACTATCTAAGCGAACGGACTTTATTTTTGTCCTTTCTTGCCTGACAGCAGTTCCGAAGTGGTGGCTGTAGCCTTCAGCTTTGCCCTGGACATGTGCAGCCGCCGCCACGAGAGGCCATCCGACGGCCCGCTGGCCTGCCCTTCTTCGTTCCACCCGGGGGACACTGGCATCGTTAGCGCCAACTCACTTGAACTCTGCGAGAAATAAAAGCTACTAGTAATACAAACTATTTTTTTTCCCATTTCAATCGGTCAGCTGACCAATACATTTTGTATTCTAATAGGTATGTTTTTTTTTCGTTTTTTGACCTGGGGCCGTACCGGCTAACTTACATGGCTATCGTAATCGCTTTCATTTGACAGATGGATGTCATACATTGCTACTTTTATTTTGGCATAAATAAAAACTTACCATAGAAAAGTAGCAATGTATCACATCCATTTGTCAAATGAAAGCGATTACGATAGCCATGTAAGTTGGCCGGTACGGCCCCTGTTCCTAGGTGAAAGTTGTTGAGTTTTAGCAACACTAACACTTGTTTTATTATAATCGCTTCATTTGGTTCCAACTTATATGTATATGTCGTAGGATAATTGTACAAATAGGATTTTTACAAAAATCCTAGTATGATTGTAAAATACCGGATAATTAGAATCTAAGACAGATTCCTTATCCGAGTGATGTTTAGGATTTTTACAAAAATCCAGCGTATCTTAGGTAAATCGCCAATGACCATCACTTTGCGCGCGCTGATTGGCTGACGTCAACGTTATGGACTGACGGATGCTCTGATTGGCTAAAGGCAACATTGCTGCGTTTATTGTGATTATTGTCAAATATTTCTCCAGCGTATTGTTCGAATTTTACGTTTTTTATTAAAAAAAAAACTGAGTGCACAAATCAATCAAGAGACATTAATGTACGATGAGTTAAGTACAACCGAAAAATAACTTTTCTACACAGAGCTATGAAAGTTCTACAGCGCTCGTCAAAATCTTTGTGCAATACCTTGTTAAAACTTTAATTGAAGAATTTAATTCGGCAAAATTACGAAATAACCCCAAAACCCACCAGAAATATGTTCCGACCAATCAGATTAAAGATGTTATAAATCGTCTCTTAGATTATCCAATCAGCATTCAAGTTTACAATTGTCCGAACGAAACATACTGGAATTTTTACAAAGATCTTAAAAATTTCTCGGACGATTGCGAAAATCTATCTTAGATTACAATTATCCGGTTCTTTACAATCGACCTAGGATTTTTGTAAAGATCCGGCTTATACGATTATCCTACGACATAATATATAAGGTGGTACCAAATGATCTGATGATACTTAAACAGGTGATATTGTTGCTTAAACTGAACAACTTTCTCCATAGAACGTAGGTCGAAAAACTATTTTTTATTTTCGTCGGTCAGCTGACCAATACATTTTGTATGGGAGTATGAAAATCTTTTTTTCGTTTTTCGACCTATGTTCCTCTGAGAAAGTTATTCAGTTTATGCAACACTATCACCTGTTTAAGTATCATCAGATCATTTGGTACCCCCTTATATCATGATTCAGCACTTTGATGGTTCAAGGGTTTTTATTAGCCCGCTTGGTTAGCTAGCTAACATCATCATTAGTGACTTAGCTATTATTATTTATTCAACTGATTGTATCAGTATTTCAGGTGTTGTCCTTCTCCTTACATTGCACCATTGGCGTGACCGCTATCTTTTGTGGTAGTAAATGTGATAATGATAAAGTAAAAAAAATCCTACCTTTATAGATTGGTTGCACTGGCAAGGAGTATGCATGTATCCTGGACTCAGGAGCACGGTGGCCCCTGACCGGTTGTTCGCCATCCCGTTGGGGGTGGCGCACCCGTTGGGAGTGCCCCCACTCTTCACACACGAGTACTCAAGGCTGTGTGGGGGGGTTATTGATATCGTGGGGCTGTCAGTCACGTTTACTTTGAACCTGGGAAAAAAAGGGTTTTTACTAAAAATAAACCAGCTAAATTGATGTATGTATTAAGGATGTTAAATTCAGTCAAAGGTTGAAAAACTATTCTGGGCTAGTTTCAAAAGGAGTAGTTCATCAGCTTAACTTATGGCAAAGAATACTATGTGCCACTATGTGGTATTTACACGGGTCGACTTGGCAGGCAACTTGCTGGCCCAATTTAGTCAATTAGCGCTTTTCATCGACAATTGCTTGTAAAATCGAATCGCCACCTCATTGAAATTAGCTTTGCGATTTGATCTTACAAGCGACTGTCGATAAAAAGCGCTAATTGTTTAAAATCGACCAGCAAGTTGCCTGCCTAGTCGACCCGTGTAAATACAACATAGCATTCTTTGCCTTAAGTTAGGTGCTGAAGTACTTTTGACTGGCCCAAAGAATACCCAAGGAATACCCGTAGTAAATACCACAGTATTAACTATTAAGTACCTTATGGTTTAACATGAATAGAACTTGTATGAAATAATCTGTCGGGTACATAATAATGTTATTAAAGCTATTTCCATAGAATAAATAATGGTACCAATGTACTCCAAGACCTGCAAAACAGAATATACTGGGCCTAGCTGTGATTAAAAATTACAACAGTTCACAACGGCAAATAATTAATTCCGATGAATCGCTGCCACTTCATACAAGTTCCTAGTATTCTTCTTGTGGTGTTACTCTCCGAGATATTTTGCTATCTCATCTAACCATTAACACGTGTATACCTGCTAAACATACTTTTTTACCCATACAACATTTAACGCCAAATGACCGACAAAAATAAGTTTTTATGAGTCTGAAGTCTGTCCGCAGTTTATAAGAAAAAATCGAAAGACGAATAATAGTAATGATGAAAAAAATCAATTAAGTACTTAACTTAATATATTATTTACTCGGCCGAAAATTTTATAAACAATGAATTATTTAAATTCTGATGAAAAAAAAACCTTCTTCTGAAATGAATTCCGTAGTTACAATAGGCGGCACTATTTAACTAAACGTTATTATTCGCTAATGGGTAGTTAATACTCACAAATTGTATTATTTCTCACTTATAATAATAATTCTCTTACATAGCATTTATTTGGATGTTATACAAACACAAAAACTGCTAAAATGTAAGACTAAGAACCAAATCATTTGACACTGTATGATATTTTTTTATTATTTCTACCCGCAATAATATAACACAAGTACCAACATCTTTGAAAAAAGTTCAAATTTTATAATCTGCAAAAAAATATACTGACAATATGATCTTCTTTTCCGTAAGTTACGATTTTTTATTTGTTACATTTTTGCTTTAATTTTTCCGAGGTTTCATATGTTTTCCAATCTTTTAATGAAAAATTTGTGTCAGCCATAAAAAAGAAGTACTTAAAGCCACTTTTGTCTTACATTATTTAGCGACAGTTAAAATATTCTAAATTCTGTTAATCGATTTGATTTTAACAGCGATTCCGATCCAATTGCTCTTAAGCCCACCGGTAACGATCAATTGCGATTGTCAATTTTTCCGCAATTGACGCCCATTGACGGTAAAATTGATCGTTTACGCGTGCAATTGAAGCGATTGTCAATTGCTCCAACAATGGCATTGACGGAAAAATTGACAATCGCAATTGATCGTTACCGGCGGGCTTTAAATGAAATGTATTATTAATAATATTGTGGTAAATGATATTTTGACAATACAATACATACATCCCTAAATAATAGTAGTGATTCATTGTCTTAGAACAATGAGTAGGGTAACTAAAACACGTAAGTTACCACCATTAATAGAATTTAAGTTATCTATTGTTTGTTTCTTTATTAACACACGTTCTTAGTCTTACTTACCTAATTATTAGTAATAGCGTCAAAGTTGCATACTAATTGAATAAATCATGTAATTATGAATATCATAACTTCGGAAAATTATTGTTTGTGTGTCATAACATAATAATTAAAATATTTTGATTACTATCTGTTTAGTTGTCCCCGTAGGTGTATGCGATGTTTCTGAATGAAAGACATGAAAAGAAGTTACTTACAACTTTTTGCTACAAGTATAACCTAGGTACTGTTGTTACTTAGTAAATAGGTACTGAAATCACAGAGATTGCGAACAAAGTTGGCCTCAAAACAAACTTTTTTTTCGCTAACAGATTTTTGGAAAACCAAAATCAACTGATTGTATTTTGTTAGCATGTTGCATTCAATAGTTTATGAAGGTAGAGTTATTAAATTAACCTACCCTTTTTTAATTTGGATGAATTTAAAAAAGTTTTAATCTTCGTATTCATGCATACGCAAACATCTATGCTAAGTACCTACTTTATCTATCTAGACTTTCTTAATAATGGCTTTATAATATTACGCACCATTTCTTATCGCAGTTTTAAGTTTCTTGGAATTTTATTTATTGTCATGGTCATAAAAATAGATGAAAATAGCAAATCAAATTGTGGTTGATAAAAATATCGTTATATTTGCATTCATTTTCCTGCTGTCTCATCAGCGGGTTCCATTAGGTTTTTATCTTAATTAATTTAATGATTAGTAACAGATAGGACATTATTATGATTCATTAATATATTCCCAATTTCAGTTGAGATTTGTGTCTTCAGAATGTTATTAAAACAACAAACACTTAAAAATTTGTCAGAATTGGTTAAATTCAAAGAAAACACACTTTGTGATGTAATCAACATCTTTAGTGGAGTTTTTCCGCAATTTTTTGTTATGTATGACTTGTTACATGTGAATTTATTTATGCCTAATGGCACGATTTTAGGAGAACAAACACTTTGTTATGCGTGAAAATCGTTTAAATTATAACATGAAAAACTGCCTACTAGGAACAGATTTCGGTGAACCGATTCTATTTGAACACGTTTTTAGGGTTCCGTACCCAAAGGCTAAAAACGGGACCCTATTACTAAGACTCCGCTGTCTGTCTGTCTGTCTGTCTGTCACCAGGCTGTATCTCATGAACCGTGATAGCTAGAAAGTTTAAATTTTCACAGATGATGTATTTTTGTTGCCGCTATAACAACAAATACTAAAAACAGAATAAAATTAATATTTAAGGGGGGCTCCCATACAAAATAAAAACTAGTCAAGAGCGAGTCGGACTCGCGCACCGAGGGTCCCGTACAATCATAAATATATTTGGATATGTTACTTTAGTACAGTCTTTAAAAAAAATTGTTTTAAAAAAACAAAAAACCGACTTTAAAAAAACCGACCTCTAAAAAGCAAGAAATTATATTCGTAATAATAAAAACACGTCTATTGAAGTCGGGTGGGTGGGGCTGCAGTACCTACAGATTCCTTTTTTTATTCTAAAAGCCCCACCCGACTTCAATAGACGTGTTTTTATTATTACGAATATTATTTCTTGCTTTTTAGAGGTAGGTTTTTTGAAGTCGGTTTTTTGTTTCTTTTAAAAAAAAATTTATTTTTTTATTTTTAGTGTAGGTACCTTGAAGGTAAATTATTTAGGTAGTAAAATCGGCTCAGCCAAACGTGAGATAATCGCGAAGAAACATACATACATACGGGTCAAACTGAAAAACTCCTTTTTTAAGTCGGTTAAAGAACTACACACATATCCCTCTACCAAAAAAAATATTATCTTATTCAGTTCATAAACAAAGAAGTAATACGACCATTATCATCGAGGTAATTCACACAAAATCATACTATTTTCGTGCTTTTTTCAAGATTACTTGAAAAGTACTGACCCGATTTCCAAATTTTAAAAAATGGAACCAACTTGGGAATTTACCTAATGTAATAACGTTTAAATCATTTCAATCGGTCCAGCCGTTTTCGAGTAATCAGTGGACATACACAAAAAAAAACAAATATACAGACGAACAGAGAACCTCCTCCTTTTTGGAAGTCGGTTAAAAAGTAGGATAAACGGCAGACAGGTGGAAGGGCGAACAGGCGGACAGTTAATTTACAAATCTTAACCACAGCTGCTTATGGTGACTGAAAAACCTTTCAGCCACTCCACATTGCAAACTGTTTATATAAGTATGAACTTATTCTTCGTTTATTCGTACGGCAAATAGTAGGTAATTATATTAGAACCAGCACCAATTTATTATTGAACTACAATAATAAATTGGTGATCACTATCGGTCAAGAGATGGCGCAACCTAAGCGCCATCTCTTGACCGATA
This sequence comes from Agriphila geniculea, assembly GCA_943789525.1. Lineage (NCBI taxonomy): Eukaryota > Metazoa > Arthropoda > Insecta > Lepidoptera > Crambidae > Agriphila > Agriphila geniculea. The sequence goes on from OX038889.1 coordinate 10,563,345, forward strand.
CTGGAACTATTTTTTTTTCTAAGGTTAGCATTCTTAGGACAGCGACATCTGTTGACTGGTAGTGAAACTAAATAATTTTTGTTTGTTTTTTGAATTTCTAAAAAAGTGTGTTATATTGAGACATCGTTTTATTTTTCCTGTAATCTTTACATAAGCTACTATCACATAGACTTATTTTAGATTTTTCTCTTTGCAAACTTCGGATATAAGGGGGGGCGAACGGTATTTTTTTTTTACATTTTTCATCATAAGTCGAAAACTATGCGGCCTAAGAAAAAAGAAAAAAATGTTTTAAAATGTGCAAACAGCGCTCTTTCATATGATACCCCACATGCCCTAGTCACCTCACTTCAAATTATTAAGATCCCTTTTCAGTCCCTGTTGTAAAAAAGGTATTTATTTTTTTATTTCTTTCTTATTTGCAAAATAGTTGGGCAAATGCCATCTTAAACTATTCCAAATTTCAAGTTGATACCATTAGTAGTTCTCGAGATATCCAGCTGTGACAGACAGACAGACAGACTGAGTCACACTATAAGGGTTCCTTTTTTACCATTTTGGTACGGAACCCTAAAAACGTGATATTTTTGCCGTTTATTGCTCGATATTAATAACGACAACAGGTAGACAGTTGAAACTTTCACAGATAATGTGTTTTTGTTGCCCCTATAACAGCAAATACTAAAAACAGAATAAAATTAATAATTAAGGGCCCCCCTTAATTATTACAACAAACGTAATTTTTTTGCCGTTTTTTGGAACGGAACCCTTCGTGCGCGAGTCCGACTCGCACTTGGCCGGTTTTTTATTAGGTTGCTTTCTCGTTTGTGTTTGTTCGTTCGTTTGTTTCTCCGCAGTTTGTGAACGATTTTGTACTAGCTTCCCAATGTGCTAGAAACTTGAAACTTTGAACATAGGTCAGAACTAGAAGGAAATACAATATTATGCCACAGAATATTTATGATGAAACCATACAACCCCATCGTGTATGGGCTCGTTACAATCGTCTTGACGAGTACTCTAATGGGAGACGAGATCCAGGGTCTGATGATGAAGCTGAAAGGCCATGACATAGGAACTCAATATTGAAACCGTGCAACCCCATCAAATTTGGGCTTGTTTGAATCGGCTTGACGAGTTCTTTGTTGGGAAATAGTTTCCAGGGTCTGATGATGGAGCCGGAAGAAGGACACAGGAACTCTTTAATAAAACCACGCCACCCCATCGAGATTGGGCTCGTTTGAATTGTCTTGATGAGTACTTTGTTGGGAAATAGTGTCCAGGGTCTGATAATGGAGCCCGAAGAAGGCCATTGGAACTCGGTAATAAAACCATGCAACCCCATCGAGTTTGGGCTCGTTTGAATCATCTTGACGAGTACTTTAATGGGAAAGTGTCCGAGGATCTGATGATGGAGCCGGAGGAAGGCCATATTAGGAACTCTGTAATAAAACCATGCAACCCCATCGAGTTTGGGCTCGTTTGAATCGCCTTGACGAGTAATTTGTTGGGAAATAGTTTTCAGGATCTGATGATGGAGCTGGAAGAAGGACACATAAACTCTTTAATAAAACCACGTTACCCCATCGAATTTGGACTCATTTGAATTGTCTTGACGAGTACATTGTTGGGAAATAGTTCCCAGGGTCTGATGATGGAGCCGGAAGAAGGCCACTGGGACTCTGTAATAAAACCATGCAACCCGATCGAGTTTGGGCTCGTTTGAATCGTCTTGACGAGTGCGAGTGCGAGAGTAGGAGATGGTATATTTTTAGTCTTAGCTCGTTAACTAAAAGGCAGAAAATAATAATTTACTGAAAAAAAAAACTTTTTTAAAAAACACGTTTTTAAAACGGGCTAAATTATTACAAAAAAAAAATCGGACTAAAACATTAAAACGAAGTAGTAAAAACAAACTAAAAAGTAAAATATAAATTCTTCTGTAAATATTTATAACCCTTTAATACCCTATTATTACAGTAAACCTAAAAATTTTAAACCTAAAAACGTGGGGTGCGTTTTGTAAAATTTATCATCCTTATTGTCAATCTATATTCTATCTATAGCATCGCTCCACGTTTTTAGGTTTAAATTTTTAGGTTTAAAATTTCTGTTGGTAAGTATAGGGTATTAGGGTCATAAATATTTACAGAAGAATTTTATTTTTTTACTTTTTAGTTTGTTTTTACTACTCCGTTTTAATGTTTTTAGTCCGATTTTTTTTTGTAATAATTTAGTCCGTTTTTTTATTTTTTTGTAAAGATTAGTAGTAGTATTTGTAGTCAGATTTTTGAATCAAAACTTGTCAAAGTTACAGAGGTAGACAGGTACGTGATATATACGTGGTAATACTTTGTACGGTAGGTATGTAAGAAGAAATAGTACTTTGGTAGCCTAGTTGGTGACTGAGGCAGAAGACCAAACTTTTTTATTTATTGAAATAAATCTTTTTCGGTATAAACGACGCAATCTACAAATCCGCTGCAACATCACTCGAGAATGTTAGTATGGAAAAGAGAAAATTTTATAGATTAAAATACGTCGTTTTTAATTTAACTTTACGTGAAATTTTTAGGGCCCTTAGTCTAGTATTTTTAGAAGGTATCGTATTATTACATTCTCACGCAGTCACTGTTAGAAGAAGATAGCAAAACTGCTAAAAGTGGCCGTTTTTGACACATTCTACTTCTACTAATGACTACGAGGGAATGTAGCGACCTTCTAAAAATACTTACTAGACTATAAGCCCTAAAAATTCCACGAAAAGATTATTAAAATCTTTTTCAAATATCAATTTATTAAATAAAAACCTCTGAGGTCACCACTTTCGGTAGGGTATTCACCTTAAGAAGTAAGCACGATCGAACGCTTAAAAACATGTGTAGGAAAAATTAAGTGCTTGCCTTCTGATAATTTAGTTTTTTTTGTAATTTACGAGAGTACCTTACCTCTGTGTGAGTGTATGGTGTTGTGTTATTATAATTCATAGTGTGGCTAAGTGACAATTTGTTTGAATGATTGTAGGCCATGGTCAAACTGAAAAATAGAATATTAAATGTGAATGTGTCTCCATTAAATTGTACACTTTAGTTCAATGATTATACAAACGGAAGTATGTACTCTTACTGTACCTTGTAAGAACTGACTCAGTTTCAATAGAAACGTTGAAAAGGTAAACAATATTGGAATGCGTTTTAACGTAATGTAACATTGTCAAGTAACTGTTTTTCAAATGTGCTTACAATAACTACTTACTTAGTTCTAGAAATGTAAGTAGATTAAAAATGTAAATTATGCAGCTATTTATCACTTCGGTAAATAATTATTGTCAATGACAAATAAGATTTAAAAGACCGTGGAAGAGATTGGTTGGTTTTTTGATAATATTTACTGAATCAATCATAATAGAAGCAAATTTTCAAAAATTCCAGCACAGAAATTGCAAAGGGCTGAAACGTCGGAAAATGCAAAAAAATACAAATAAAAATCCGTAACAAGTCATGCGATGGTAAGCTAAATAATTGATATTTTTCAGGATAGTGAATAAACTATTAGCCAGATCTTTATAAAAAATTTATGGGACCGCACCGAACTATGTTCTTTTAGATAAAAAAAGAATTATTTTAATCGGTTATCAACTGGTGAAGTTATGGTGAAACATACTTAGGTACTTACATTTACAAAATAAAAAAATACCGTCGACTTGATAACCTCCTCCTTTTTTTGAAGTTGGTTAAAAAGCTTCAATTTAATTACATATTGGTGTCCGATAAAAATGATTCCTTAAGTAGGTACTCAGGTACTTAATACGTTTTAAAACGCACAAAAATCTTGCAAGTGATCGAAATACTCACTTTGGTTGGCTTTCATAGCTCGGTGGTTTCCCGAATGTCGGGTAGGAATCACTAAGGCCTAAACTCTTTGGTCTGGACTCCTTTAGCCTCGTGCGATGCGACCTTTCGTACAAGTGGTCAGAGGTGTGGTACCTCTGGAGGGTCCGCAGCTTACTCCTGCCCCCTGGAGGTGTCTGAGTGCACTGGTCTACACGGCTAGCTTCTTCCACGCTCGTCACGAAACTCGCCTCCGAAATCTGCGAAGAAAAAATACTGAATGATTGTTGGTGCTTTGAAAGAAAATCTACTTTATGAAAAGTTATTTTAAAAATTCGGCTTAGGTACTTTTTAAAGCTAACGTTTTCAAAGCTCTAAGTCTAAGACAATTTTGAAACGTGTACGCGTGTGTGCTGAAAGCTTAACGCAGCAGGGAATTGATAAATTTAGTGCTAATAAGATGTTACTTTATTTAAAAAGTTATCTGTCGTTGAATTACACTTCAAAACAATGCTTCTGAATAACGCGGAAAAAGGATTTCCAGTGATTTTTCAATTCTTTTGCAGAAAATGTAGGACTGAGCACCAAATGCTAACCTGCCGTGTTATTCGATAAATAATTTTAAGAGTATTGTTATTCTATTTGTAACGAGAAAACTTATAATGCTATTAATTCAGTAAGATCATTTACTAGGAGCTTTTTATCTTTTTTGCCGGAACTATGGAGTACCTACTTGAATAACGTTTGGAAGTAGCGATCTATTTATAATTTGTGAGTCAAGCAAAATAATATTTATGCTCAACGCAGCAAACCATGACATTGTCGGGTAATGTATGAGAAACAACCATAAGCGGTAATTTTACTGATTGCACGCGACTCGGGTTTCCATGTGAGCATTTGTAAAACCCGGACAAAGGGCTATTAAAATAGTAATTATGGATTTCAATTTAAACGTGGATCATTACTTTCCAGCCCTCTTATTAAAATGGGAATACCTTAGCAATAATCTACTATTTTAAATAACATGTCGTAAACTTGTCCATACAATCAATACTCAAAATGTGATTGACACATTCAATCATACTTTAACTACCTACGTCAATTTCGTAGTTTCTACGTCAAAATAAGATAAATGCTACAATAGTTCCACAAGTATTATTTTATAATATCTTTATAGTGTACTAGCGACCGCTCGCGACTTCGTCTGCGTGGAAAGTTATTTGTCTATCCCTAGGGAATAGTTTCTATTCCCTTTTATATATTTATATATAGTAAGGATTCTGTTTCACAATGGTGACAAAGAGCGTATTATGTAATTTATTCGTTTATTATTTAATTAATTGTAATCTTTACGGTAGCGTTCAAATTAGGGGTATTTGAATTAAGGGTCGAACGAGGGCAAAAGTTGCCTCGGTTCGACCTCCGCCATCTCTTCTATTTCTTATATTGATATCTATTTTTTTAATAATTGATTCAACCTTAAGCCAAGTTGTTTGTAGTGAAAGTATCGCACTAGGTACCTAAGTTTACTCTACTTTATAGGTTACAAGGTTAGAATCTAAATATAAAATATACTTACTACTTAGAAAATATTATAACTGTGAAGTCATACATATTGAGACGATTTGCCTTCTAACTACTAAATCAATAAGTATGGTACAAATTTTATAAAAAAACCAGAAAACTTCCGTACCTACGTGAATAGAATAGAATAGCATTTTTTATTGACAACACATATCACATACACAAGGCGTAACAAAAAAATATTAGGACAGCACTAAAATTACAAGGAAAAAAATGCAAAGTCACACTGTGCACTGCTATGTGATGCCAAGACTGACCTCGGCTCAGTATAAGCAGCAGACGAGAGACGAGGAAGAACATCTACTGCAACTGGTATTCTGCCGAGACCAGTAGTGACATCACTAACACACTAACTGACAATAAGTTTCGGCAAATCTGAATAGTATGGTTACCCTACAACACGAGACCGTGTTGATTATGCTTCGCCATCGCCATTGACATTGCCCGTCGAATGATAGTAGCCAATCATACAGAGATACCGTTTACTAAATAAAAGGACTAGGTAATTATTTAATTACATACTAAATCAGAATAATGGGCAGTCTTGTCTTTATGATTATCTGCTTCAATTATTTTTCTATGGCCGGCCTGTGTTTGATTGTGCCCAATGTGCCCATGTCGTTTTTAAGGGTACATCGTGCGTCCACTAGCACCGCCAATCAAGAAAAACCGTCGGACTCGTGCACAAAGGGTTCCGTACCAAAAAATGGCAAAAAAACACGTTTGTTGTATGGGAGCCCCCCTTTAATATTTATTTTATTTTATTTTTAGTATTTTTTATTACAGCAGCAACAGAAATACAGCATCTGTGAAAATTTCAACTGTCTACCTGTTGTCGTTATTAATATCCAGCAAAAAACGGCAAAAAAATCACGTTTGTTGTATGGGAGCCCCCCTTAAATATTAATTTTATTCTGTTTTTAGTATTTGTTGTTATAGCGGCAACAGAAATACATCATCTGTGAAAATTTCAACTTTCTAGCTATCACGGTTCATGAGATACAGCCTGGTGACAGACAGACCGACAGACAGACAGACAGACAGACGGACAGCGGAGTCTTAGTAATGGGGTCCCGTTTTTACCCGTTTTTAGTAAAAAATGATTACAACGAAATAACTAGGTCTGATAAAATTCTGAAAAAATACATTTAAAAAACTAGTAATTAGTCATAAAATATTTTTGTATGCATTTTTTTCTGGTTTAAATGTGTTTGTGTAGTTACGACCTGGATTAACGCCTAAAGTGGCCACCTTGCGTCAATAAACTAAGAATTAACGCATAAAAAATAGTTTATAACTAATACCTACTTTTGTTTTTATAATTTTCAAAATTGTATTAAACATAGTTATTTCGTTGTAACGATTTTTCTTGATTGGCAGCGTTATAGCTAGTGTGGAGGTTCGGTGGTTTTTTTTAACGTAGGTAGCAAATACAGTCTAGTCAGTATTTTTTATAAAAGAAGGGTAAAACAATAATTCAATAATGTTTGAGAGCTTTTGACAACAACTTTTAGTCGTGTGTTTTCATTCTCAATTCATAGACGAGTATTAAATAATATTTTATCAAAGATTATAATTATATTTACTGTATTAACATTTCAGATTTTGTTTACCTAAATGAATGATAATAATGATCGTGTGATATATCATACTACCTTTTTACTTGCGTTAATTTATACCATTTATATTATTAAACGTAATATTAGTTACATTTTATTATGAAAACATAAATAATGTGCTCAACACGTCGAGACAACGTGTCAACATTGTTAAGATAAAAATAATCAAACATGAGATGTTTGACTTATATTATTCATAACAAGGTATTTCTTAGAGCCTTCTTCTAATATTCCTATTTTGTATTACAGGTACTTAATTTTAACATAACAATAATATTATCCTCATTATTATCCTTCATTATCCCTCATTATTATCTTTTTTCCATTGTAAAGACTTTATTCTCACTGTTCAACAATGAAATATGAATGCATATCTTACTAGTGTTATAAATGCGAAAGTCCGTTTTTAGGGTTCCGTACCCAAAGGGTAAAAACGGGACCCTATTACTAAGCCTCCGCTTTCCGTCTGTCTGTCTGTCTGTCACCAGGCTGTATCTCATGAACCGTGATAGCTAGACAGCTGAAATTTTCACAGGTGATGTATTTCTGTTGCCGCTACAACAACAAATACTAAAAACAGAATAAAATAAATATTTAAGGGGGGCTCCCATACAACAAACGTGTTTTTTTTTGCCGTTTTTTGCTCGATATTAATAACGACAACAGGTAGACAGTTGAAATTTTCACAGATGATGTATTTCTGATGCCGCTATAATAATAAATACTAAAATTAGAATAAAATAAATATTTAAGGGGGGCTCCCATACAACAAACGTGGTTTTTTTTGCCGTTTTTTGCTCGATATTAATAACGACAACAGGTAGACAGTTGAAATTTTTACAGATGATGTATTTCTGATGCCGCTATAATAATAAATACTAAAATCAGAATAAAATAAATATTTAAGGGGGGCTCCCATACAACAAACGTGATTTTTTTAATCGTTTTTTGGTACGGAACCCTTCGTGCGCGAGTCCGACTCGCACTTGGCCGGTTTTTTTGTTTGTTTGTTTGTTTGTCACGCCTTCAAGGGTTCGTCTGCTTATGTTTTCGTCAAATCGTAGTTCAATGGTGTTTGAATGGTAATGCTTTTTTAAAGTTCTTGTTTCTTAAACCCAAAACTGAAACACATTGTGTTTCTTAAACCCAAAACGGAAAATATTGTGCCTTGATTTTGGGTTTAAGAAACAAGAACTGTGTCAAAAAGCATTACCATTAGAACACAATTGAACTACGGTTTTGACGAAAACATTAGCAGACTTAACCCTACTCAAACGATCATCATGAAATCTTGCATACACGTTGTCAAGGGTATGGAAAAAGCCATAGGGTACCTTTCATTCCGAAAAAAGGTAGGGACTGTTCCCGAGGGATAGAGAAATAACTATCCACGCAGACGAAGTCGCGGGCGGCCGTTAGTCTTTCATAAATTTGCCTAATCAGTTTCTGCAAATTATTATGTTAGTTTACCTACTTATTTTCATCAGCTCATAGTTTCGTTATGTACAACCTATCTATGCCATTGTAAGATGCATAATATCGATACTTCCTGATGGGATCTGACCATCATAGTTATTTCAATGACTTAACTGGAAACATTATTAATTACGCCGTTAAATCAAGGATTTTATCAGGAAAAATATGGAAACTAACATTGTTATAGATTTATGTATCAGGGCTGACATGGCGCTGTTTATTTTAATAATTATACTACATTTGACGGAAATACGTTAACTTAGTTATTTGTTAGCTTATGTTAATTAGTTCCAAACTGCGTGCTAAAGTTTGATTCGAGCAGGCAGCAGATAGCACATATAAATGATAAAAAATACCAAGACTTCGTTGCTTAGTAATAATTAATAGCTGCGTGTTCGATCATAAATATATAATTTATAGTTACAACAACTATTTTCATCATTATTATTATTCCATTATCATTTCCTGGCATAGTTTTTGGTAATAGGCAAACATAAATGTTTCATTTTTTTATACTCCCCATGTCACTTAGCCCTATCGCACACTGTTTTTATTTTGCTTATTTTTAGGGTTCCGTACCTCAAAAAGGAAAAAACGGAACCATTATAGGTTCACTTTGTTGTCCGTCTGTCTGTCTGTCTGTCAAGACCCTTTATCTCAGGAACGCGTGGAGGTATCGAGTTGAAATTAAAACCAAATTATACTCAAGTCTACGGTCCCTTGAAGCTGTGAAAAAATCAAATTTGTAAGTTTACATGAAAAAAGATACGGTCGTTTATGTCGCAAAAAACGCATATTTCGACACTCTCAAGGGAATTAATTAAAATTCATAGGGCACTTCCCGTTGACCTAGAACTATGAAATTTGGCAAGTATTGTCTTATACTACAAATACAGGGAAAAATCTAAAAACTATACATTTGTAATTAAATCATAAACTGTCTGTATGCCTGTTTGTCGGTGTGTCATGCATGACCTTTTATCTCAGAAACGCGTGGAGGTTTCGAGTGGAAATTAAAACCATATACCTACTCAAGTTTATGGTCCCTTGAAGCTGTGAAAAATTCAAACTTGTAAGTTTCCGTAAAAAAAAGATACGGCCGTTCATATCCACCACAAAAAGAAATTATATTTCGACACTCTCAAAGTACAGGGAAAAATCATAAAAATATAGTCTTTAAGTAAGTACCAACAAATGTGTACGGAACCCGCCCGGTGGGCGAGTCCGACTCGCACTTGTCCGGTTTTTGTATGCTTTCACTCCGCTTTTGGGAATACTTTTACCAGTTTCAGGTGTTAAGAATAGGTTTCAGTGATATTGTTTCGGTTGGAATTAGAATGCGTGCATCGCATTCCAATGTTTCTTGTAACAATTGGCACCAAGTCTAAGTCATCACTCATCAGTTTACTCGGTAAGTTCTGCCGAGGTAGTACCACTACAGGTAGTACCACTACAGGTAGTACCACTACAGGTAGAAACACTACAATAAAAGTCTCAGCTTCACACGACCGAGATCGCGCCTATTTTAATCATTCCACATATTCAGTTGCGTAGACAATTTAACACAAAATTATACCAATTTTAAGACACAATATCCACTATGAATCAATTTGCAAATAATTAAAATAGCCACCGAACTGAACTCGACACAATGGAGTTGAAGTGGGATTATGATTTCCCATAAGTATCAAAACCAGCTACGAAATTTGGCTACGAAATGGTCCGTAGCAAAAAACTCCGCCACAGTTAATACCAAAACTGCTCTAAAACTCAATTTAATTAAGATTAATTATAATACCTACTTATAAATTGCATATGGACATAATTTATTATTAGAAGCATTTGAAAAAAGTAAGTTTTGCTTATGCCATTACTTACTCGTCTATTAGATACGAGGGTAATTTAAATCACTACTAAATAGTTACGCCAGGGGTTACGCTCTGTCTCTTATGTTTGACAAGTTCTCATCACATTAGATGTTACTTGTTACAAAGGCAGTTTTTATTTTATTACTAACTTCTAAAGCTCGGTCATTGCCCTCTCATAAAAAAGTTTGCTGTTGGAATTTTATGTCCATCAATCGTCATGACGTGATAGTCAAGTCGTGGTCAAATCAATTTATTTCGATGAGTCAAATAGTTTTTGCACCATACGCAAAAGTTACGGTAAAGTACCTAACTTAAGGCTGTATATTTGCATTTCAACGAAATTAGTGTTCTTCCAATGAAGTTATCTAAAGAATGAAAGCATTATTATTGATGTAAACTTTAGTTTTAGGAAGCAACATTCTTAAATTAGTGCAAAAACATAATTAATTGTCAGGTATTTTAAAATGAAGACAATCTGTTCAAGTGGAATTTCAAATTTGCTTGTCAGAGGTATTTTTCAAAAACGTCTCAGCTGTAACAAATAAGAATACGACTCATATTTATTTTTTCACTTATTGTTTGTATTGTCAAGGAGTTCCCTATAGAGAGAAAATTTAAAAAAATGTTTTAAGAACAGAGAAATAAAATATTAAAAAATGCTCAAATTAGTACACTTTGACATGTTTTTTTACTGGTATTTACAGAATCTAAAGTAATTTTTAATTTTACTTACGATAAATGAGGTATTTGTCTAATGTATTGCGTGTTTTGTATATACTTATATCTATTTAATATTGTATATACTTATATCTACTTTATAGGAATTATCAAAGTTCGCCCTCATTACGGCCCGCGCAGAGTTGTTTTGATCATTTGTATTGAAAATTTAAAAATGGAACGTGATGCGACTCTACAGCCTTATAGGCCTTTTCTAATCGCGTATTTAATAATCTCACAGACTGAAATAAAAAATAATATTAAGAATAGGAAATAAAACAAATGACAATTTATTTTATTAATTTTAAAAGTTTTTAAAAATCCATGGAAGTCTTCAAACTTACTTTAATGTACGCTTGTATTTACTTTAATATGAGTATCTAAGCAATACCATAAGAATAAATAAAACTGTTTATTTATTCTTATAGCAATACCTACTTAAAATATCTGCAACTTGAAATAGAATTTTCTAAAAGCCCAGTAATTAATATAGAAATAATCCCTAAGATAACGCTTTATTATTTAATTTTATAATAGTTTTTTTCACTTTTGATTCCTTTAAAATAAAGCATATTAAACAAACCCCATTCATGGTCATCCTTTTAAAAATCACAACACAAAATCGCACAATTCACTCAAAAGTTTAGTGACTTTCCTCCAAAAAGATTATCCATAAACAAGAAGCGCGCGCGCACCCGACCGGCAGCAAAGAGGTTGACATGTCAACCGAACCTCTTCAACCGGAAAATAGATAAGTACTGACGATGTAACTACACATCCAAGTTAATGGTTGGTACGTTTTCGCACTCACTCATAGCACGGGAAAAACCAGACACGAACGACGCTTCGAAAGATAGAGAGGTTCCGTAGGTTTTTTTATTATTATGAGTGGATATCCACTTCTATTCAATTCTAACGTTTACGCGCGTACTTTTGTGCTCGCTGATTCTGTGTATGAAAACAATGAAAAAGACTAAACGAAATTTTCCTTACGTTCTTAAATTTTTCGCAACCATATAAATTGATTCTTAATCTGCGGATCCCTAACAAGTTAAATATTTCCAAACAATTGTAACAAACAAACCAATTGTACTTGGTTTTCAATTAGGATTAGGTGAAAAACAGAATGATTCAACAGATGTGTGGGAAAATGCGAAGGAAATTGGTTTTTCTTTAAGGTCATGTTATAAAACGAGCTTTTGGCATTGCGAGGCCAAAGTTAGTTTTAGTGAGGTTGAGGATAAATACAATATGTTTAGTTAGCGATGTCGGAGCTTTTAAAGGCAGATAATTTGATCAATTTTATTGACAAAACCCCCCCAAAGGAGTCTATCCCCTCCCCTCTCCTGTTGGAATGGCCTGCATTTTAAATTTGACTTTTTATTTTAGATGGCCCTGCCAAAAAATATTAATTTCTCCGGATTTAAGAGTACTCCAGTTATAAAAAAATACTCTTCGAAAGCTAATAATACTACGGAGTTAAAAAAATAATTATGTAAACTTTTAACTTTAATGCGTCATAAAAAATTACTAGAGTAAATTTTAATCCGAAAATAGTGTTCTTTTTTAGTTTTTCTCACAGATCTCAAACACATTAATGTGCAAGTTTTTTGCATTTTTATAATACACAGGAATATTTTCTACAAAACGACATTAAAATCATTACTTCCAGTTGCGTATTTCGAGTATTGTTGTTTGAATATTACTCTTACGTAACAAATAAAATAAAAAAAATTGGAAATGGTCAGGAGAGGGAATAGACCCCTACATGTGGGGGATTTTGTCGATAAAATTGATCATAATTATTATCTGCCTTTATAAGGTTCAACATCGCTAACCACACATATTATTATTGTAGATCGATATAACATAAAATAGATAGTGTTTGATCAAATATACTTTTCAACACACTTGCTCGTAAAGTGAGGCCTAATACATCGCTTTTAGGGCCATAAACCGAGCTATAACAAACGCGTGCAATAATATATAAAACACTAGGTTGTTATAGAATTATCCCTACAAAGTTAAATTAGTACCTTACTGCAAGTTCTATGCGAGTAAACAGAGCATTCCCAATTTAACTGGGTTATACAGTTATTTTTTTTTAGTAACAACAAAGGGGTTTTATGCCGCTGAAAGTTCATATTCATTTTTGAAATAAATAAATGTGTAAGTCTTTAATTAAGTCAAACAAATATTTATTATTATAAAATTATTCACAATTCATAATATTTTGTTATAAAATATTAAAATATTTGCATTTATCACTTAAAATTATAGTTTTGAAGTAGGCTGTACGCTCACTCATCCCTTTATTCGCAAAATATTCTTGCATTGGGCGTGTGAAAAAAACAAAAAAAAAACTTACGCGCCTTTTCCCATAATTGTCATATATTTTGTTTTTGTCGTATTTGTTGCTGTGTGGTAAATTACTTTGTATTTTCCTCGCAAATGTGTTGAAAAACGTCGTATGAAACTCGTGAGCTTTTACTCATTGCACACTCGGCTGAGTTACGCCCTCGCCTGCGGCTCGGGCTGCAACCCACAGCCTTGTGTGCAATGACCAACCTAAGCTTACTTGTATCATAATGTACTATTATAACATACCTTCGCTATACTAAAGTATGCTATAAAATAACTTTTTTCTCATTACGATACAGGGCAAATCTAAGAAGAAGGCAGTGCCGCGATATTAAGAAAAAAACAATGGTATTCCCATATACTTTCCATGATTAAAATTTACTCTATGGTGATCGATGGCTTAGCGTAACGATTAGTCTGCTGGAATTCACTCATCTCATTATTTTTTTTCTAATAGAATACGCGCCATTTATTAATTTTAATTTTATTTTCGCTTAAAAATCTCTGATAGTAGTGAGTGTGAAGAAAAACTACCCGATATTTTAGATGCGGCGACGGAAAAACGTCTTACTTTACCTAGGTAAGTAACCTACCTAAACAAAAGTCGAGAAACTACTTACTCTTTTTATTATTGATATTTTATTTTGTAGGTTCAATCACAAATTGTATGAGAGTAGATAAAGTAGTGTATGAAACTGTACATAACTAGGTATTAAAACACTCGTGTGATACTATTAAAAACCACGCCTACGGCTCGGTTTTTAAACACACACTCATGTTTTAATACCCCTCATTATGCATCAGTTTCATAAACTACTATTATAGAGACAACTCTATAATAAATAGTATTATATTATCTGTGATATAGTGAACCTATAGTTTTATGAAGAAGTTCATAATGCCACCAAAACATTTTCATCCTTACTATAATATTATAAATGCGAAAGTCCGTTTGTTTATTTGTTTGTTTGTTACGCCTTCACGTCTCAACTACTGAACCGATCATCATGAAATTTTGCATACACGTTCTTAGGGGTACAGAGAAGGACATAGGATATCTTTCATCCCGAAATAATGTATTGTTCCCGAGGGATAGCAAAAAATCTTTCCACGCAGACGAAGTCGCGTGCGGCCGCTAGTGTTTATATACAAGATGAGACTCGCACTGTCAAATAGGTATCAGACCTCATGTAGAGGCAATTTTTTAACTCTACACGCGAATTTTTTAAGAGTTTGTGAACAGTTAGCTTCACAAACTCTACACCATATGGTCGATCGCGAGAGAGGTTTTAAAGTCGATCGCCAAGGATAGCTAAAATTGTTAGTGATAAATATTTGGTGCGTTAAACGGTGACTTGATAAATATTTGGCGGGTTAAACGGTCAGTTTGAGTTTCTTGGATTTACCCAAATAAAATAACAAAGAAATTAAATAAGTAAGTACAAATAAAAGTTATACGTAGTAGGTAGTTGTAGTCTTACAAAATTTTTGTAATGTTAAGTTTTCACAAATTCCACGTTCAAATATGACTTGACTATGAAGACGGTACCTAGTTGGAAGGAAAGTACCTACCTACCCTGAATATTTTTGATGACGCAAGTTTACAGTTTAACATATTTTTTTAAATTAGTTGAAACTTACAGGATTTTATACTTTTTTAAGAACCATATTTTACGTGGATTTCATTTTCCATAAAAGCCTGAATGTCGAATGAGCCGTATTCGAACACATAATACCACAGAACAAAGAAATTTTTTTCTCCCCAGTAGAAGTCGCAAGTAGGCGGTACCCGTGTAACCACAAGTGAGCGTAGCTCCGCATACTTCTGAATTTTGCTACGTCAGTCGTGTGAGCGAACGCCAAGCAAAAACATCTACAAAAAACATATAAAAATGCCGGTTTGCATTATATAAAAGATCAAAAACAATATCTACATATATCATTTAGCAAACGGGTGCATAAAATATCAGAGGCAAGCTTTATTTAATTTATTTTGATTTTAATTAAAAACTCAACTGAGGTTTTCCTTTTAAATTTCAAAACAATAAATACCCACCTTTATGCGCTATACACTTATGATCCATATTCCAATGCGCTATTTGAAATATTCTTGAAGTTTCATAAACATTAAAATATAGACTAGCGGAAATATTACTCAAAAGGGGAGACCGAGAAAAGTTGTGAATGTGAAAAGTTGAAAAGTATTAGAGTCTGGCCAAGAGTCGTGTCATCTCAAACCCGCGGCAAAAACTGACAATACTCGCCGCCGAAAGCGCAAAAAGAACAACAGCGAAAATATACCTATTAAAACGTTTCGCGTTTAGAAAAATGATTTTCAAAAGTCTGAGTAAAATCATCATCATCATCATCAGCTCACGAAGTAAAAAAAGAAATTATGAGTCTGAAAAATACTAATGCCGAGGGACATGATGGATTTAGTACAAAAATATTAAAAGAATGCGCCACAGAACTAGCCTGTATACTGGCTCATTTAATAAATCTTTCCTTCTCTACAGGAACTTTCCCTGAAAAATTAAAACTATCATTAGTTAAGCCTCTTTACAAAAAAGGGGTTAAAGATGATGTCGATAACTATCGACCTATCACGCTAATACCAATACTTTCTAAGGTATTTGAAAAATGCATGTTAAAAAGATGGATTGATTTTTGTTCAAAATATAAAATAATAACAAATGAGCAATATGGATTCCAAAAGAATAAATCTACAACCCTAGCTACTTTTGAACTTATGCGTACTGTACTAACAAGTCTTACCAAAAAATACTTGACAACAGGGGTATTCATCGACATGTCAAAGGCGTTCGATTACGTTGACCACAAACTTCTCTTTAAGGCGCTGCTTAATCGAATTTTTAGGTTTTTGAGGGGGTGCGGCAGACGAAGCGCGGTGTGCACGTGCAGCGGCGCCCCTCCCGCGCCGCACCTCACCTGCGCTGCGAGTGTAGCGGTGTAGACTGGGCCGCATTTAGAAAATTTTTGTTTAATTTTAAATTATTTGCTGTTGTGAATAAATATCATGTTCTCTGATCAGGGTGAACAAAACATTGAATTACATTTTGAGATATTACAGAAAAAGTATACTTTTAACCCGGCGTCATTGATGCAGGGTCAACATGACCCTGCATGTTTTGCATATGAAAAAATGCTTAGAAATATTTGCCACACACAACTGTCTGTCTCAGTAGCTGCAGCTAAGGATCACCCCTCCCCGCCACGTACTTCACTTCATTCGTCCATCACCCGCGCAAGGAGCAAAACGTGTGTAAACCTGCGACAGGGTAATTATGACCCAGCTCAACGGTGACGTTGCTGTTTTGGTGCCATATACTTTTTTATATATTTTATATAAAGATTATGTTAGTGTTCGTAATCTTCTAATGATAGAGAGGTTAGGTAGTATAAATTTGATTTAAGTATCATTTTTGTTAGAAACGATATTGTTTTTTGTTGATAAAAGAAAATTAAGAAAAGAGTTACAGTTTTGTTGTATAATTAACAGTCTATAGGAAAAATTAAAAATAAAAATTATTTCACTCATTACCAATGTGTTTTATTGCTGCTACTGATTATAAATACAGTATTTATAATAAATATAAAATGTTTAAAATAAAAAATTATTTTATACTATGCCAAATTTTAACAATTGTAACCAGGGTCATAATGACCCCCCTCAACGTTAGTGTAACTTTTTTCCGCCACAATGACGCCGGGTTAATCACGTAAACGAGCTTAAAGTGTTATAAAAAAAAAACTCGATTTCCAAGAAACTTTCTTTGAAAATTTTTCCCACAGTGATGGTCTATTTTTATAAGAAAAATTGTCTTTGGGGTACCTACTATCCTTTTACTATCCCTTGGTTCTTGTAAGAAATTATTTACATGATTATTATTTCCAATTTGTGCACTGTGTCGCCTTTTTGCTAAGCTCATTATTGGCACATAATAATTTTGGTATTTTGCATTTTTGGTGTATCTTAGGCTGTTTCGTTGACGAAACTCTAAAAATATGAGTTGCGCGACTCCTAGGCGAGACTTGATAGACTGAGAGGTCACGGGATTTTTGGTAACGATCGAGGAAAAGGTTAGACTCGTTTTTATGGGTTGTAGAGTGGTCCCCTAATGTGAATGATGTCGGTACGCCTGATCTCAGTGCTTGCAACTTCGAGTGATCTAAATATACACGGTTAATTTTTAAGTATATCTAACAATGAAATAGGGATTTCAGACCACGTAAATGAACAACTTTTACTAGGGGACCAACCACGAAATCGCGAAAAAAAAATCAGCCGTTCTATAGAAAAGTACAACATCGACTCCACTATAATGTATGGAACAGCTGATTTTTTTTCGCGATTTGGTAGTTGGTCCCATAGTAAAAGCTGTTCATTTACGTGGTCTGAAATCCCCATTTCATTTTTAGATATACTTAAAAATTCACCGTGTATAAAAGAAGAAACTGATTGGTGACTGACATATCGACGCACAGCCCAAACCGCTAGGTCTAGAGACTCCAAATTTGGTACATAAGTTCCTTATAAGGTCTAAGGGTGCAATAAGAAAAGATTTTTTCAAAACTGAAATGGGTGTCCAAAGTTTGTATGAAATTCCCTCAGTTTGAAAGCGAGGATCTTCAAATTTTGTATTTAGACTGATGATTGTATTTTTTTTTTAAATTCCACTCTCTAAAGGGTGAAAAGGGGGATGAAGTTGTGTATAAAAATAATAAATATCCTTCATTTTCGAAGTGAAAATCGCTAAATTTATTATTTAAGCTTATGGATGCAAATTTAACGTAACGTACATTATTATTGTTAGTATTTCGATCCCTATGGGAATGATAATGGGGATGAAATGGGGTAAATAAACCTAAAAATAGATATGGATGTCGTTATTGTGGTTTTCTGACGATTGGGAAAATGACATTTATTTTGGAGTCCAACACGGTGGACATGATTTAACCCCAAAAAGGGTGAAAATGGGGTTCAAATTTTATATGGAAAAAGAATAAAAAAGACATTACAACTTTAAGCTTTGTAGGAGCACGTCTAAAAATAAATAGGCATACATATTATATTTTGTGATTTTGAAAATCAACCCCTTAGGGGGTAAATGGGGAAAAAAACAAAAATCGATATGGATGTCGTTCTTGAGGTTATGGTATGGGTATGGTATAGGTATGGGATGGTGATTGCGGAAATGACATTTATTTAACAGGTCTTACCTGTTTGTTTTGTCATTTTTTTTCACTTTCTCATCAATTTTAACACTAGAAAAGCCAAAAAAACATCCAGTCACACAGTTAAAGTCTATTAATAATTGTTTTAATATATAAAGCTTTAATATTCCCAACGAAAAAACAAAAATATCGACTGCCACAACTAATAGTGTTGAAACTGCAAATCACGTACTTTACAGTAGAGCAGTTTAAAGTTTTTTTTACACAAAAAACATAAAATCGTAATTTTGAATTGTATCATTAAAGTTTCTTTACTAAATAATAGCTTATTTTTGTCTCTTTTTTTGTGCCTAATAACAATTTTATTATAAAGTTATAAAAATATTTTCCAAGATATTTCACATTCGATAATATTCCATGTTTTTAAAATCAGGAATTTTATCGAATATGGCTGATTCAATAGTATTCAATGCTTTTGAAATCTGGAATTGTATCGAAAGTGGCAGATTCGACAATATTCTATGATAATTTATTAAGAAATAGCTATATATTTGCACTGAAATCTCTCTATGAGGATTCCCGTGCATGCGTCAGGATTGACGGCGTATACACTGACTGGTTTGGCATCTCTAGGGGTGTCAGACAGGGATGTGTTGCGTCACCATGGCTCTTTAATCTGTTTTCGGACAGTTGTATGAAAGGTCTGAAAGAACGTGACTGTAGAGTTATGATGAATGGGACTCAAATCAAGTGCCTCCTCTACGCTGACGACCAAGTTATACTTGCGTCTTCTGCGCAAGAGTTGCAGGAAATGATGTCTGTTATGAATGATGATTTTGTGAGAAAAGGGATGAAAGTAAATGTAACTAAGACGAAAGTGATGGTGTTTGAGAGAGATGAAGAAATGACTGACTGTACGGTAATGTTAGGTGGCGAAAAAGTGGAACAAGTCCGTGAGTTTGTATACTTGGGGAGTTTGTTCACAAGGGACGGAAAGAGAGAGAAATATATAGAAAGGCGAGTGAAAAAAGGAAATTCGGTGAATGGTGCTATACACTCGGTTATGAGGTCAGATCGTTTCGGCAAAGGCGCGAATGGCTATTCATAACGGAGTGCTGGTACCGACACTGATGTATGGAAGTGAATGGTTATGGCAGAAGAAGAATGAAAGCAGAATAAATGCGGTAGAGATGCGATCGTTGAGGAAAATATGTAGAGTAAAATTGAGTGATAGAGTGAGCAATGATGTGATTCGTAAAAGGTGTGGTCTGAAAGATGATATAGTGACAAGAATTGAGAAAGGGATGCTTCGGTGGTTTGGTCACTTAGAGAGGATGAATGAAAGGCGAATCACGAAAGAGATATATTGTGCGAATTTAGAAGGAACGATTGCGCAAGGGCGTCCCAGAAAAACCTACGTGGACTAATTAGAGGTTATTATAAAAAAGCTTGATGTACGCAGTGACAAAAACCGCAGGGCATGTATGAAAAGACTGATGGATGTGAATGAAGCGAAAGAAGTGTGCAATGATCGTAGCAGGTGGCGATCCAAGTCTCTGCATATCCCCATGGGAAACAGGCGTGAGTATATGTATGTATGTATACTAATCTTGTCATCATCAGTTTGTAAATAGGAAAAAATTCGTAATAAATATTGTTTTAACTCACTCCTCCACTGTAAAGTCGTTGTAGACTTGTAGTATATCGACTCTAAATGAAAGAAAATATATATTTTATATCATGTTACTTTTGTTAAGTAACATGATATAAAATATATTTAAAGCAAAAGAACAATGAAAAAACAACTTTTTAATTAAATTATTATCTAAAAAAATAAAAATAAAAAAGGTTACTGATATAATATTCTAGTTCCAACCATTCTCACTAGTTCCATTGGATACAGTTCCATGGTACTACTGATACTTTTTGTTCTGTAGTTCCGTATATTCATTCTCACTAGTTCCATTGCCAATGGAACTAGTGAGAATAATCAGTATCAGTAGTTCCATGGAACTATATCCACTGGAACTAGTGAGCAGTAAGAGATTGCTCCGCGTAGCCCTTTGATGCAACCTCGCGTACCCTTTAGGGTACGCGTACCACTGATTGGGAAACACTGCTTGAGACAATCGGTACAGGCGTGTTAATACTAGGGCTAACTCAGAGGCGCAAGTCCTGAGAACTATGGCTGGTATACTATCCAGACTACTGGCTTTATTCACGTCCAGAGGCCGTATTACAAGCTCTTAAATCCTGCCAGGTTTATAAATTGCTGTAGTGACATCTCTTTCTCGGTGTATAGCAAATAAAAGAGATAGATTGATAGCCAGTCAGAAAACTGACTGGAAATAAGAGGTCATAATACAGCCCCAGATCAAGCAATGCTTTTTTTAAATTCGGTCTCTCTGATGTGGATTTCCGACATTAAAATCCCACAACTTGGTAAGACCGATGGTACAACATTGCCAGGATCTAAAGAATCTAAACGAGAACACTCGGAAAATAAATTGGCAAAACGGTATGTGCCAAAGATCCTCCTGGTTCCCGCAGAGGAGGCATTGAGGGACGGCAGAAGTTGACTTCCACAGATTATACCAGAATTTTTCAAGAAGCAAGTTTTCCCTATGCAGGACTTGGCGGCTTTGTTAAAAAGGCTTTCCTCTTTTCACGTGTATTTCTAGCTTTACAGGATCGAGCATCAACCCAAGCAAGATATAACTCATGTTGCGACGCTACTGCATCTCTATATTTAGCATAATACCAAGAGTGAACTTTGTAAGAGACCTTGACAAAGCAGAACGGTCACAGCATTCGTGAAGCAGAAGGAAACATAACTTTACCTAAAAAAATTTTTTGTTTCTGCTTAAAAAACTAGTATAAAATCAATACACAGGAGCATTAGCCTTTAGCCATAGGCCTTGTCCCGCTACATTTTGTTATTTTGGTTGCATTATATTCATTAGGTAAAAAAACTTATCCATAGTAATATAGTGACTGAAAGTTTTGTTGGCTTTCCTTGTGTTAAAATTGATGAGAAAGTAAAACACAAAACAATTAGTTCTTACTTAAAAATTACGATTTTAAACTGTTTCAAAATCCAATATGTATTGATTGGATTGGACAATTTTAGGCGCGCGTTAATAGTGTAGGATTATTGTAAACATGTGAAATATTGACGCAGAAGTAGTTTTGAGGCGGAAAATATTAGGAATTAGCCGTAAGAGCACATTGAATGTCTCACTCCATACAAAAAAAACATAAAATATTTTTATCCAGCCAAACTTTTCGTTTTAGACACAAATATCTTAAGAAATTTCTTATATAATAAAGAGTTCTATCGATTAATATTTAAAAAAATACTATTAAAAAAAAATAGTCGTAACTTGCGTGCGTCATAGCTCTTAAACGAAACCACTGAGAGCCGGCAGACCTCATCGTTTTAGCTACGGAGAAGCCATACTTTAAATAGGTATTAATACTGACAATTTCTCTGATCGTTACTTTCTCGTAACAATGAAGCCTCTTATAAGCGCTATTACTGGAAGTGGCAACCACTGAGATCAGGCAGACCGACATCATTCACATTAGGGGACAACTTTACAACCTATAAAAACGAATCTAACCTTTTCCTCGACCGTTACCAAAAATTCCGTGACCTCTAAGACTATGATGTCGACGACGACGCGTCATCGACATCAAGTCTTGCTAGACGCAGCGCGACGAGGCGGGCGTTTACCTACTACATCGCTTCTAAGGGTGGGTACTCACTTAGGTTCGCGAACCTCCGCGCTCCGCGAACCTAGAACAGTGATCCATAGCAAAAACAAATATTTTTACTTTGGCTACAGTGTGTGCCTGTGCGAACCAGCTTCGCATACGAGTTCCTTCACGTACACACCTCGGCGCCCTGTTCCAGCAGAGGATAAACGATATTTTAGGTGCAGGTTCGCGGAGCGCGGAGGTTCGCGAACCTAAGTGGATACCCACCCTAATACTAACACTATTTTATTTATTACTAAAACCTAAAACTACAAAACAAACAGCTAAAACTATTACTTTATTAACACTAAATAAAATTATTGAAGTGAAACCTTCTTTATCGGCGTTGTACGCTTTTTTGTTGAACTCGCGTCAGTCAGTCAGGATCACGTGACCCTGATCGAAAATTCGTAAGACGGATGTGACGGATGGAGAGTAGACAGCCGGCGTCGGAAGTATCCCCCTCTCTTTCTACGGGGCGCGGCGAAAATAGCGGCGCGTCATTTCAAGACGTAAACACTTGTGTCACCATAGCAACGCGCTTTTTAGGGTTCCGTACCCAAAGGGTGAAAACGGGACCCTATTACTAAGACTCCGCTGTCCGTTTGTCTGTCTGTCTATCCGTCTGTCTGTCTGTCTGTTTGTCTGTCACCAGGCTGTATCTCATGAACCGTGATAGCTAGAAAGTTGAAATTTTCACAGATGATGTATATCTGTTGCCGCTATAACAAAAAATACTAAAAACAGAATTAAATTAATATTTAAGGGGGGCTCTCATAAAACAAACGTGATTTTTTTGCCGTTTTTTGCTCGATATTAATAACGACAATAAGTAGACAGTTGAAATTTTGCACAGATGATGTATTTTTGTTGCCGCTATAACAACAAATACTAAACACAGAATAAAATTAACATTTAAGGGGAGCTCCCATACAACAAACGTAATTTTTTTTGCTGTTTTTTGGTACGGAACCCTTCGTGTGCGAGTCCGACTCGCACTTGGCCGGTTTTTTTTTTAATTCAATGCCAAACTAAAACGCTAGTTTTTAAGGTTCCGTACCCAAAGGGTAAAACCGGGACCCTATTACTGAGACTCCGCTGTCCGTCTGTCTGTCTGTCTGTCTGTCTGTCTGTCACCAGGCTGTATCTCATGAACCGTGATAGCTAGAAAGTTGAAATTTTCACAGATGATGTATTTCTGTTGCCGCTACAACAACAAATATTAAAAACAGAATCAAATAAATATTTAAAGGGGGCTCCCATAAAACAAACGTGATTTCTTTGCCGTTTTTTGCTCGATATTAATAACGACAATAGGATTAGGTAGACAGTTGAAATTTTCACAGATGATATATTTTTGTTGCCGCTATAACAACAAATACTAAACACAGAATAAAATTAACATTTAAGGGGAGCTCCCATACAACAAACGTAATTTTTTTGCCGTTTTTTGGTACAGAACCCTTCGTGCGTGAGTCCGACTCGCACTTGGCCGGTTTTTTACATTCTCTTTGGTCTAAACTCTAGATATTCTGTCAAGCTATGGATAAGCCTTTCGTACAGTAAATTCAAATGCAGAGTAAATTTGTAAGACGGCAATTCGTGCAAAATTACTCTCTAACCATTCCAAAATATCAAAAATGCACAATGCACATGCAAAAGTTTTCACTTCTGCCGGCCCCCCCGGAGTGCAACCCGATTTTCTTTTATTTACTTAAAACAAACAAAGTTTACAAAACTTTCCAAAATCCAAAAGAAAAAGACGAGACCGACTTGACCAACAAGTTTTTATATGAAATATGAAATGAAAAGTACGGCCCCATCCATTCTCGATACCACCCGATGCAAGCCCCGGGCGTTCACCCCGCGCGCCCGCGCCCGCCCGCTCCATATCTCTGTGAATGCCGAATACTAGCAAATATTTTTCTAAGTGTATTGCTCTTTACATTTTTCAGGCGCTAAAAAACCTGTTTATTTTGATTTTAATAGTGATCCATAACATTTGCATTCTTTTTTTTTGATAAGTCTTTAATTCATCTTATGTTCGAATTGTATTTTGAAAAAAATATGCTAGTTGCCGCTGAAAATTTCGAGTATTACGCGACGAAAAAACTTTTTAGAAAAACATGTTTTTTTCACTAACTAAGCTTTTACTTGAAATTATTTATAGCTAAGTCTTTAATTCAGGATATGTCAAATACAACAATATTTTTTTCTACCTTTCAAAATGAGTGGATTCTTCTAACTATGCGACAAAACTTTATATGTTTTCATTGACGCTACGTTTATATCTCGGAATCAGAGGTCCCGCATTAGCATGGATAATATACTACATGAGTGGTCGATGACAATGCGTTGTTATCAACAAAATAGTGGAAAATGAAATGCGGTCTTTCCCATCAGACTTCAGGGAGACTTCACGTGGAGTTCCACAAGGGAGCGTATTAGGGCCTATTTTATTTTTACTTTATATAAATGACATTACTCAAATAATTGACCATAAATATTTGCTGACGATATATCAATCATAATAACATCCAATGACTTTATACGTAAACACAAATCTGACATCAATAATACTATTGACACCATGATAAACTGATTAAATACAATTAATTTAACAATAAATCTTAATAAATCATATTATTTACAATTCAATAAATCCAAGCATAAAAAATATAATTTTGCATTGAATGTCACAAAAATAAAAGAAGTCTCTCATCAAAAAATTCTAGGAATAACTTTAGACGAAGACTTAGTTTGGAAAATACACATAGACAATATATGCAGTCGAATAAATCAGTTTGTATACGCACTAAAACGGGTAAGAAATGCAACGAATAGGAAAACTGCTATCATAGTCAAAGTCAAAGTCAAAGTCAAAATTAGCTTTATTCAAATAAACTTAATTATTAAGTACTTTTGAATCGTCTATATTTTCCTACCACCCGTTCAAGACTTTTTTAACTGACAAGAAGAACGGGCGCAAGAAACTTATCAGCTTTAATAGCAATAAGTAACGATATTTACAAACTTAAATATATCGTTACCAGATAATTACAACAGGGTGACAGGATTATTGGCAACAAACATAGACTTATTATATTACTATCATTGGCAACAAAGTACTTACAGTAGTTATGTGTTACATCATTTCCACGCATTTTGATCTTTAAGATAATCGTCTACTTTATAATAACCTTTACCCATGAGCGTTTTTTTAACATGGTTTTTAAATTCATGCAAAGGAAGATCAATTACTTGTTGTGGAACTTTATTAATAAAGGCTATGCCTTTCCCCCTAAATGAACCTCTAGTTTTTGCAAGCCTAAATCTTGGAACGGCAAGTTTATCTTTATTTCTTGTATTAAACTGGTGATTATTGCTGTTCTTAGCAAATGAATCATAGTGTTTTCTTACATAAACTAAATTTTCATATATGTATTGGCCTGCCAAAGTTAAAATATTTATTTCTTTAAACAGTTCTCTCAAGGTATCTCTCCGCCGAAGATTGTATATGCCGCGAACAGCTCTTTTTTGGAGTACAAAAATATCTTCAATACTGGCAGCTGAGCCCCACAATAGCAGTCCATAAGACATTACACTATGAAAATAACTAAAATATACTAACCTTGCCGTTTCAATATCAGTTAAAAGCCTTATTTTCTTAACAGCGAATGCCGCTGAACTAAGTCTACTTGACAAGGCTTCGATATGTGGATCCCATTGCAGTCGAGAATCTAGTGTGATACCTAGAAATTTTGTACTTTCAATAAACTCGACTTCATCGTCATTCAAATTAATATTTAATTCTGTCTGCTCAACATTAGGCAATGAAAATTTTACACATTTAGTTTTTTTGGGGTTAAGTGCTAAATTATTACTATTAAACCAGTATGAAACTTTAGAGAGGGCACTATTTACTTCGTCCGAACAGTTACTACCTCTGTTTACTTTGAAAACTAAAGAAGTATCATCCGCAAATAGTACTGTCTCACATAAATTATTTGCGTAGTTGGGAAGGTCATTTATATAAATTAGAAACAGCAATGGGCCCAATATTGATCCCTGCGGCACACCCATATTGATGGGGGCTCCAGTAGATTCAGTTTTATTTATCACTACTTTCTGAGTTCTATTGAACAAATACGATTTCATAAGGCTAACTGATTTATCAGAGACACCATAATGTTCTAGCTTCTTTAATAGTGTTTGGTGATCAACGCAATCGAATGCCTTAGAAAGGTCACAGAAAATGCCAATTACATCTTGCTTTTCTTCCCAAGCGTCAAGAATATGTTTGAGAAGTGCAATTCCAGCATCAGTAGTACTTTTACCCTTGGAAAATCCAAACTGATTTTTATGAAGTATATTATTGTATGTGAAGTAATCTAATAATTGGGAATATATAATTTTTTCAAATATTTTACTAAGTGCTGGTAGTATAGATATTGGCCTAAAGTTAGCTGGGTCACTTTTATCCCCAGATTTAAAAAGAGGAATCAATTTACTATTTTTCATTAGATCAGGAAAGACCCCTTCGTCAATACATTTGTTAAAAATAAAAGCCAAGTAAGGGGCTAGTATATCAATTATTGATTTAATAATGCTTGTTGATATGCCCCAAAGATCTTCCGTTTTTTTAACATTAATTGTTTTAAAAGCTTTAATGATATCTGCACTATTTATATATTTAAAGGAAAAACTTTCATAGCACTTATCAACACTAGACTCCAGAAGGGAGACAGCGATGTTGGGACAAGCACTAAGAGTACTGGTAGTTTCTACAGGTATTCTAGCAAAGAAATCTTCAAAAACTTTAGCGACCTCATTGTCAGATTCAAAAGTTTGATCACCAGTTTTTAAACAGAAGGAATTTATATTGGATTTTGATTTGCCCGTTTCTTTGTTAATAATATTCCAAGTAGCCTTAATTTTATTGTCAGCTAATTTAATTTTATTTGCAAAGTACTTGGACTTTGCTAAGATACAAACTTCTCTGAATGTTTGTGAATACTTCTTGACAAATTCAATGAAGTTAGGATCACAAGAAGTAGCTTTCTCTGCATAAAGTTCGTATAATTTCCTTCTGCTCTTATATATACCGGGTGTGGCCCAGTCACTAAATTTCGTACTATCATTACATTTGATCACTTTTTGTTTAAAAGTATTACTAAATTCAGTTTGAACTATGCTAAATAAATGATTATATAGGTTATTGGCTTCAAAATTTGGTTCTGGTAATGTTTCAATTTTACTTGTGACATTGGTTCTGAATTTTTCAATACAGTGTTTTTTTATTGGTCTACACATTATTTCCCGTTTAGGCGGAACATGATGGTGCTCAATAGAGGCTAATTGTCCACTGTGGTCGGATTTAATACAATTCAAAATTGATTTTTCAAGAACATTACAGTTACAGAAAATATTATCTAAGCAGGTTGCCGATGTGGGTGTGATTCGCGTTGGTTCATGAAAAGTATGTAGTAAATTAAATGATTTGAATAGGTTTATAAACCTACTCGTTAGCTTGGCTAATTTAGGATCTAAGATGTCGACGTTAAAATCTCCACAAATCGCGACTTTTTTATTCTTCCTACAAGTTATTTTTAAGACTTCCTCCATAGTGGACTCAAACTCAGAGTAATTCGCGGTGGGGGGTCTATATACACATACTATAATTATTTGATCAAGTTCCACACAAGACAACTCAATGGTTCGTTCAATTGAGAGGGATACTACATCTTTGCGCTCTTTACAATGTAAACTATTATGTAGAATAATAAGTGAACCCCCTCTTATAGCAGATTTCCTATTAAACGAGCTAGCAACTTTATAATTATCCAAACTTAAAATTAATTCGTGCTTTTTCAGCCAATGCTCTGTAACACATAACACATCAATATCTTCAGAATTTAAGAATAAGCTAATTTCTAAATCTTTGCGAGAAAAGCCTTGTATATTTTGATGGACAATTCTTAAATAGTTTGGTTTGTATCGTATCGCGCTTATGTAGAATCAGTTCTACGTTACGGGCTCATACTGTGGGGCAACAGTAGTGATAAAACTAGAGCGTTCATTGCCCAAAAGAAATGTATCAGGGCTATATGTGGGATTCCGCCGTACCAATCTTGCAAACCTCTGTTTAAAAGTCTCGGATTGTTACCGCTACCATCCCTCTACATTTACGAGATAGCTGTTTTCGTCCATAAGCACATGACATTATTCGTGAGATCTAATAATAACAGACTTAGATATCCACATAGACTAATAATAAATGATGTCCCACGATCGAAAAAATATTCAAAAAGTTGCTTAGTCATGTGTATCAAAATCTACAATAAAATCCCAAAAAATCTGAAGATACTTAGCACAAAGATCGAAATCTTTGACTTAGCACAAGTAATTTTAAAAATAGATGTTCAAATGGCTTATGGAACAAAACTTTAATGATGTTCAATCATTTTTTGACATGAAAACAGATTGTATGTACTAAGAATTAATTAATGCTCATTGACATCGAATTATATTTAATTTAATATTTTTTAGATTGTTAATTTCTATTACTTAAGTACCCATATTTGAACATATTAATCGATATCCGATACATTTATTATATTTGGAATTATACATTTTAAATTTTATATATTTGTTGCCTAGTATCACTAAGAAATGTCAGGATTTCACCGAATTATGAAAAAGAGTTTAACGAATATTTGATCTGAAACTATTAGGATAAGTGAAAATGTCAACCAACCTCGTCTCCCTTATCTCGTTAAATTTTCTTAAAGTACTTTATGTGAGAACAAATAAGGTGGTAAATCGTATTATTAAAATTTGCCTGCGCCATCTAGCGGCTGACTAGCAGCGTTATAAATATACGTATTATTTAATTTGGTACCAAGTGCTATGGTAATACGATTGAATCTAAATAAATAAACTTTGTGATTTATGACCTTTTGGATATTATACATTTTTAATTTTTATCCAATTACGTGTTCACAAAGTATGTGTGCGTAGCACGTAACTATTAAATGGGGGGCTCGGCTTCGATTTTTAATGTGTTAGTTTGGTTACACTGGTTTTCATACTAAATTGAGCTCATACTACTTCTAACTACTTCTATGTTCTGTGCATAATACAACCTTACGTTCGTAATTCAAATATAATTATCTACGTAGAGATAAGTCGCCTGAAGATAACAAAATAATTGGAAATAAGTATTAGATTATTTTCCGTTCCCTTAGCGCGATTGCGATTTTTCACCGTAAAAATGTATGGTCCGTCATGTCGATAGTGCCTACGCACGGCGGTTGTATGACCGAAAGTGGCGCCCTCAGTGGTTTTTATTTACTATGTTATTAATAGAAAAATATTTTAAGACTGTTTTACGTGGAGTTTTTAGGGTCCATGGTCTAGTATTTTTAGAAGGTATCACTACATGCCCTCGTAGTCAATCGTCGAAGTAGGTAGCAAATGTGTCAAAAACGGCCACTTTAAGCAGTGACTACGAGGGAATGTAACGATACTAAAAAATCCACGTAAAACATTATTAAAATTGTGTATTAGAATTATAATATTAAATAAAATTCACCGCGGCGCCACTTTCGCTCAGGGTGAAACCGTGTGTGGACAAAAGAGTTTGTTTTTCACTTTTTGGAAAAACTGAAGGTGAATTTCTTGCAAAATGGAATTTCTTCCGCGTAACACTTTTTTAAAAATACCGGTTTGAAATGTAAAAAAATGGATAAGGAAAAAAGATTGATTAAGGGTTTTTACATATGTTTGTGCCACATGGATTGCACTTTAATAAAATCGTGATTATTTACTGCTTGGCGTCTACTTAAAATACTTTGTAGTTTCTAAGAGGATAAATAATATTTCTTAGGAAAATCGTAACCGATTTTCCTCCTAAATTGCTATGATTATTTTTGAATAATTTGAAAGTTTTCTTTTAATGTAATTTTATTTAGGTACCTTTAAACTTATATGTTAAGGACTAATTCAGTTAATTGATAATTTTATAACTCAAGATAAACATCCTTGTCACAGCTGGTGAGTCCCTCCCCTACCCAAGTAACACAGATAGCTGTATAACTACTCACTTTTAGACTTATTTAAAACTCGGTGCTTATTAAGACTCTTCTAAGAGTACACTGGTGACCCTACAGCTGCATAATAGCAGTCAGTGATATTTAAACAGCTTAGGCTAATTAAGAGCTGCATTAAGGCTTATTAAGACCGACAAAACCACCATTAATACGCTAAGAGTGCTATAAAGGTATATTTTCTTGACTCTATTCAGCTTCTAACATATTCTAAAGCCTAAACCCTAGTAAGGACTGTTTAGTGGATGAAATTTCGCCAAATGCTGTATAAGAAGGTATTTGTGAACTCCTATTACACTAACTTATTAAAGAGGCACGTGTGAACTATTATGAAGTGAATAGCTGTATAATGGATGATATGTGGCGCATATTTCAACTTATAGCTGAATATGTCTACCGCTAATCAGCCTTTATACTGCCATTGATAGTATCTGCATAGCGGCTGTTTATACATTCACTAGATGCCTCGCAGCTGCTTAGAGACTCATTAGTGTATCGAATTAACGGCTTCTACTTTATAATGGTTCACATAAGTACCCTAAAATAGATGTTATCTGAATAAAAGAACATATGTGGTACTGTAATCAGTCAATGTAATTAGTAACATAATCCACCATTTTTTGTATAACCTATAAAAATTCTGATTGATTTTTCAACCTTTACGATGTATTGTACAAGAAATAGGAATGTAATGTATCAGTTTTAACTTCGAAATATCTTAATAATAACTTTTTATCTTATAATTCTTTTCAAAGCACTACATTTTTTTTTGTCAAGATTACATCACAGCATATTTATATCACAAAACTAATTCAAAACAGAATATTTTCGTGGCGCACAAAAATTTTGTTAGATAATATATATGTATAATGTCAGTAAAATTACGTTCCCAGTCATTTTCCCTTTATAATACATCAAACAGAGTATGAATATGAATATTATCCACCAATGTATCGTTAACTCTAATTCATTCACGTAACATAAAGTGTTCCCGTTTACACTTCAAATATTAGTTCACTTAATTTTACACAGGCCGTAAACAGCCTTGCGTGGTTCAAAATATGTATTAAAGCGTACATGTGACATATTTTCTGAATAAAGAGTAACTTGTGATCTCTTAGTCAATCGAATTTCAGCGCATAGTACAGTCGTTACCCTTTATAACACTCTTAAATTTCTGCTACACAGCCTGTTACCCTTTATTACACTGTTAAGTTGCTGCTACACAGCTCTTAAGCAGCTATGTGAACTTAAGGCTGAATAATTTGTGCCCATTTAAGAGGTGTAAGAGCTGTATAAGGTCGTATACAGCCTTTATCCAGGTTACTTATTCAGCTTTAGGCGTGATGGAAATCCGTTATTCGGCTGTTAAGCAGCTTTCGTGTGTTACTTGGGTAGTGTGTTGTCACATATTTTACATTTAGAAGTAAATATTGAACTAAAACAGCAGTACCGTAATTTGTTTTATTTCAATTTAAATGACTTATAAATGTGACTCAATATAACTCTCACTCACACTCAATAATTTTACTGCAATAAATATAATAGAAAATCTCAAATATGGTTAATAATTAGTTAAAAAAACTAAAATTTTATAAGATTTTAGCTATTTTTTCTTGATGTCCTGAAGAGTATTTTTTTTCAATAAATTACTGTGAAAAGGGGTATTTTTTTACTTTAACTTTTACGTTACCTGACTGTTGCAGATACTGGCCTCATTTGTATAGGTTTTATTTTAGAATTTAAATTCGAATGTTATTTTGATATTTAGTTGTTTTTTCGCTTTGTCAGTGTCTTAAAAGTCAGAAGTAAATTAATGTTTCAATTCAACCTTGGTTTTTTTCACAACACTGACCTTACGTATGTTTTAATTAAAACTTCACTCGCGACTTGAATTTAGCCGATAACAGTAACTATGTTTTACTTCCACTGCGTTGTTTTTCAAACTAAAACTGTTAATTAAGGTGTGCTACTAAAACAGTGTGTAAGGAATGTACTTGTTTCGGCCTAAGGTTGATACCACAGACTAAAATATGTTTTGTATGTAAACAAGTTTTTCCGGAAGTTGTTAGTTGTTTTCCATCGGTAAAGCAGATATTAGATGGTTCATCAAAAGTGATTCATTTTCGATGAAAGTGAATAGTGAACAGTGAACGACTTTTTGTATTTAGACACTAATTGTAAAATGAATGTAAAGTAAGGCCGGGTCCATTGCGCGTGTTTTGCCCTACACAATCGACAAAACATTGTTTCGCGAAACAAAATCCTCATTCTTTTTTTTAATGTTGAGATGTTCTTGTTGATTGTGTAGAGCAAAACACGTGCTATGGACCCGGCATAAGCTGAGCATTTCTCATTCTCACAAAATTTCCTGGCAACAGGTTGTGCGCAAGTTGTGCGTGATAATTTTGATTAAAGAATTAAGAGTTAATTAATGAGAGAGAAAATGCTTGCATGCAATGCTTGTATACATGTTGTATGATGCAGCTTGAAAAAAGTCTAAAAACGAAAAATGCGACATGCCGTTCACTGCAGTGAATGGCGCTGTTTACACGCTTCATTTACCGTTCATTTCCGATGACGATGACTGATGAAAGACCGATGCCGATGAAAGCGAACAGCCGCCGCCGCCGTCTAGTGACTTTCATCAGAAAAGCACATCACTGATGAAAGATGAAACTTCAGATTTGATACTTCATTGAAATATCGAAAATGAACGTAAAAAATAAACCATCTAAAATCTACTTTAAGGATGAGTACCTTGCACAGCGATTTTTTTTGCTGATTGGCACTTAAGTATTAGACTAAAATACCTAGATAATAAAATTTTGATCCCTTTAACTGAATCAGGGAACAGCTCAATTCATAAAACATGTTAATGTTGACCAATTTTGAGTAGGTAGGTTAGGTACTCATGCAGATACAGGATATTAAAGAAAAAAGTGTTTTGCTTTTTTTTTAAGAAAAAGTAAAATAAAATTCTTTTGAATTAATAACTGAGCAACCTCGCGCATTGATAATTGCAATTGTGCATGGTATAAATTAAACTTTAGTATTATTAAAGTGGTATAGGTAGGTACTTTTAAAAGATTGCTGCAGTTTTATGTATAACCGCAAATATTTTATGACATAAGGGACAGCATAACGACTTTATTGTGTCACAATACTTAATATACATACCTACTACTTGCAACTGTGGTTAATATTATTGGCAACCCTAATTGTATTGATGGCAAAACGACAATTTTGTGGAGTTTTTAAATTAGTTGAATCATACAATATAATAAAAATATCCACTCAATGTCAAAAAATAATTAAAAATGGTATTTAATTTTCTTCGCTGATGGTAATTTATGTAAACAACATTATACACGTTAAATATGGCAATATCTTACACAAATAGAGTTTGTAACAAACCCGGTACTGTCTATACAATTTTTTTTATCGTTTTTCTCAAAATGTCATTGAGTGGCTCTAAGTTGAGTGTTTCCCATCAATACTATTAGGGATGAGAATAACATTAAACAAAGTTGATTAATTTATATTTTACTCAAAGGCTTCTTGCTGAAAACGGTAAAATAAAATCAACTACAACTCAATGCTACCATACATAAGTCAAGCAACCTCAAATGACGAAACTCATAAAAATATAATCGTCGCCGCAGACGACGATATAACCCAAACAAACGCAATACCATTGAATTCCTGGAGTTCGACCATTGTGACGCCGTGGACTTCCAAGAGAGAAAACACCAGAAACAATAGGGCATTGGCACCAGCCCCTATATAAGCAAGCTCCGCCAAGCCTTCAAGCTGTAAACACCGGTCTTACTGTATTGCTGTCGGTACCGACAGCCGTAGTTATAATTAGTTAAAGTTAAGTTCAAGTCTGTAAATTACGAATTAAATATATTTTTTTAAAGCTAACATCGTTTCGAATATTTTGACTCATACATTATATACTAGCTCTATAGTATTATGATTTGTTCCGGATTCGTCATGTTCCTGATTCGTCGTATTCCAGATTCGCCGAATTCCAGATTCGACGTATTCCAGATTCGTCGGAATACAGTCAATGATATATTTTTTTATTTATTTATTCAAATATTTATTTAATTATAAGATACAAAAACAGCATAACATACATTACATTTTAGTTCAAATATGAGTTAATCTGAAGCATGTTCGTAATAAAAAAAAACAAATACAAAATTGACACTTATTTTACTGATAATTTGTCCATTTCAGTAGTTTATTTTATTGTGAGAACTTTTTTGACATGCGCAACGTGATGGCGAGGCTTGCAAGCTATTTTAAACTTAAAATGGTAAAGCGCCAGTGTTATCGATTGTACGTATTACGACGAATCAGGAAATCGGCGAATCTGGAATACGGCGAATCTGGAATACGACGAGTCAGGAACATGACGAATCCGGAACAAATCAGTATTATAAGTACCAGAAAAAATAACTGGTAACCCTAATTTTCCGAGAGTAAAGTTTGGCGGCCATCCTATGTCAATATTTGAACAAAACAGAGATATATCATTGTTCAGCCCTGCGCTTGTGCGTGAACCATTTCAAGGAAATGTTTGTGGTGTCTTGTCTACTAATTGGTGAACAATGATGACCTACATAATTTTTCTCTTAGCATGTTGTAATGACTGGAAAATGCAAAGCTGTTGTGCTACTTCCGGTTAATAATTTTACTACCATATTTGTAATTTGTTTGTAATACTTAATATTAAAACAATTTGTATTGTCCTGAAAAAATCAATTTTAATAAAGATGAAATAAAACCGGTCCAAGCACTCTTCCTTGTGGAACACCGAACACGCAATTTATTTGTTTTACAAAATTGATTTTGCCCGTGACTTCGTTCGCGTGAAATGCCACAGATTTCTGAATTTTGGAAACAATATACCTAATACAAAAAATTATCAAAGTAAATTAGCGGTTCAGGTGTGAAAATCAAAAATGAAAACGTATGGTGGTAATTAATAAACAAACGAATAAATCGATTCTATTACATATTTATTGTAGGTATGGTATGTTACTTCTTACGGTCGTAGGTACTTATATCTATTCTGTGTTCTTAGTACACAGAATAAATAATAGTACTGTTTAAACATGCATGAATAAATAACTGAGCATTTAGGTTGGGAAGTATGATAGATAGGGAGAAGTCACAACTAAACTATTCAAGAAGTTAATCACGATATTATGAAATCGGACCTATTTCTAGTTATTGATTAGGTCACTCACTAACAAGTGTCATAAAGCAATAAAAAAATAACAAGAACTTATAAACCGAATAAGACAATGAGCACGTTCAGTTAATAAGACCTAAGATTATTAACTCAGGTAACTGGAATTAATTGATTATGTCATTAACTAGTGCATAGTCACGATCAAAGAAATCAACAAACGTTTCCATTTATGACAAACAAATGTACGGACAGATTACAAAAAATGGTAGACACGGAGGAGCTCGGGATAATAAATTGGCCATGGTCACCCATCCTATGACGGACCCTTGCGAAAGTTGCTTACTGCTGATGCGCTAAACCCACTGCGCCATTGTCATCAAACTCCTGCACGCACGCATACTATAAATAAAGCTATGTATACTTCAAGGATGTGATATAGGTCCTATTTTGTTTAGTTTCAAGCGTACAAAAGAGATTAATTTAGTTAAAATTTACAGTTTAATTGTTGCCGAAAAGTAGAAGAAAATCGGGAAAAAATATTTAGTAAAAAAATAGCATAAAGTGCGTTTGGTTCGACTAGGTAATGTCATAAATAGTCGAATAGCAAAATGAAAAAAAAAACCGATTCTAGGGACCATAAAACTGAACAACTTACTTTGGCACCAACTCTAAAATTATACAAAAAATAATGGTAACGAAAATATTAAAATGTATGAAACAGCCGATTTTTTTGCGATTTCAGAGTTGGTCCCATATATAATGTAGGAACAAATTAGGTAACATTTCATAAATTGTTTGATAAGTAAGATAACCTAGGTACGTCATTTCAAGAAGGTTTATGTCACAGATGAAAGTCATTCTCGCTTTGATTAAGTTCGGGTTGTTTATTATAAAACATCTGAAAGTTTATTTCATTTTTAAATGTCATACTTACAGACCTACTAATGTAAAATTTTTATATTTACTGACCTTAACAAACCGCTGTTTAAAAATTTTCTTGTTTCTCGCGGCCATTTTACAATAACGCACTCCGTACAACACTTTTTTATTTTACTCATATATTTTATCTGACTAAATTCACCTAACGAGATAAAAACTTAATGGTCTAATTACCTTCTCTAAACTGGCTGCTTTAAAAACTATTAAACTTTATTATTATTTATAATTTTATCAGCCGAAGAAAATCGGAACTACAATCAGCTTGGATTGTCTCCAATCACTGAACTGGCTCTAATGCTAGCTACTATAATTAACTAAATGAATCGGTCACATCGAAATACTTATTTGGATCCAATTTGAAATTTATCGCTCTGGTTGTAAGGTGAGCTATGCATTGAATATGTCACTATCTAGATTGTTGCACCTTTCATTATTTCATTTTTAGGGTTCCGTACCAAAATGGTAAAAAAGGAACCCTTATGGTGTGACTCAGTCTGTCTGTCTGTCTGTCTGTCTGTCTGTCTGTCACAGCTGGATATCTCGAGAACTACTAATGGTATCAACTTGAAATTTGGAATAGTTTTAGATGACATTTGCCCAACTATTTTGCAAATAAGAAAGAAATAATAAAATTAATATTTTTTTTACAACAGGGACTGAAAAGGGGTCTTCAAAATTTTAAGTGAGGTGATTAGGGCATGTGGGGTATCATATGAAAGAGCGCTGTTTGCACATTTTAAAACAACTTTTTTTTTTTCTTAGGCCGCATAGTTTTCGACTTATGATGAAAAATGTAAAAAAAAATACCGTTCCCCCCCCTTATCTCCGAAGTTTGCAAAGAGAAAAATCTGAAATAATTCTATGTGATAGTAGTTTATGTAAAGATTACAGGAAAAATAAAACGATGTCTCAATATAACACACTTTTTTAGAAATTAAAAAAACAAACATATTTTTTTTAGTTTTACTACCAGTCAACAGATGGCGCTGTCCTAAGCATGCTAACCTAAAGTCGCATTACTCATCTCCCAGCAAAAATGTAAACAAAGAAACGTCACTGTCAAATTGACAAACTGACCCTGAGAGTGACATTTTCAGATATTGAAAACCTTTGGTCACTTTTATAACTTTTTAATTTGTTTATTATATTTTGAGTCATAATAAATAAAATGTTATCCAGGGTAATTTTAAAGTATGATGGTAATTAGAAATGTTATCTTTATAACCTATCATAACCATTTTGATGTTAAAAATTCTTGATACGAACTGATAAGAAAACTAAACTTAGATATTGACTGTATGTACCTAAACTATCAAAAATACGTAGGTAACAGGACATTGCAATCAATGGGGTTGGCAACGCAAAGCTAATTGTAGATGTCGCTGCGTACGCTTGTTCCTAAGACAGTAGACGTTCAGAACAAAATGTATGGGAAAATAGTTATTTATTTTGTGGTATTTTTTTACCGAAAAAGACCCATTGACCCAAAATTGTTATAAAAGACGGAAGAAACAAAATGGAGATGCCGGTATTGAAAGCCAAATTAAGACGTTTTTATTCTTACAGAACTTATGCATATGTACTTCACAGAATTTAATAATTTTAAACCTAAAAAAACTAAATTTTTCAAAAGTAAAAGTCCTTTGTTTTCATAGCTCTCCTGCAACAAGTGTATGCAGCGCCATTTTGACAGTTGCCCTCCCCATTATAATTGTTTCAACTAATTACTTACCTTATTTACAATAAAAGTCAAAGTCGAAATCAAAATAATAATTATTCAAATAAACTAAAAAAAAAATATAGATTTTGATCGTCTATATTTTCCTACCACCCGTTCCAGACTTTTTTAACTGACAAGAAGAACGGGCGCAAGAAACTTATCAGCTTTAACAAGGAGGGATAAGTAACGATATTACAAAATTAAATATATCGTTACCAAATATACATTGGCCTATCTAGAGATTTATCCAGGGGGGGGGGCTGTCCCCCAGTTCGGAGGTAAAACTAATGGGGGAGGGGGGTGCGTGCTAGAGCCTCGTTGCAGTATAGGTATCAGGTTAA
The DNA here is from genome assembly GCA_943789525.1 of Agriphila geniculea. Classification (NCBI taxonomy): domain Eukaryota; kingdom Metazoa; phylum Arthropoda; class Insecta; order Lepidoptera; family Crambidae; genus Agriphila; species Agriphila geniculea. The sequence continues at coordinate 10,602,072 of OX038889.1, forward strand.
TCAGGTTTTTTGTCGCTCCCCCCTTCCTACGCAAATGCAAATAAATTACAACAAGATTAGTAACCAAATACTTAAAGGTGCAATGTGCGTCCACTAGCGCTGCCTCAAGAAAAAATAATTACAACGAATAACTAGTTATCTATTCACAGTGTTTGGTAATAGCCTTATAAGCCACATGTTTTATGCCGGTTAGTAAAAAAATGTCACAACCCTCCTATGTCTCCCCTATGTATTAAATGTTTATGGTTTTTGTTAAACTATTTTGAATAAGAAATAAATGTAAAGATTATTTAGGTATTCTTATTAAAATGTTGGATCTAAGTTAAACTGAACTTATTTTAAGACAATTTTTATAATCTTTTACATACATTCTTAATCGAGAACTGGCAGAATGTCTTAGCATCTTCGCCTGTCGTCCTCCCCCCTCCCCCCTCCCCCAAACCAAAATACAAATGTTACTACTACAGCTACTATTATTACTATTTTTTATTAAATTTTATAAAATGAACCAAAGGTTGATGTACACGGTTTGCAGTTGATGTGTGCACAGCATCATGAATATCTTTTCTACTATAAAACTGTTATTATGAAATATTAAATTATATTACTGTTTTTGCCGCAAAACTCATGATTCAGAATATTTATCTAATCTATTTTTATTAGGTTCGTGATGAAAAAACATGTAGGTGTGTTTATTTGATGACTTAGCAATATACTATTTCCTCTTGAGTTGTTTTGTTCTGGCAACATCTTTGTTTACATTTTTGCTGGGAGATGAGTAATGCGACTTTAAGGGCAAAAAGTAGTGCCCCAGCAGTGGGGACATTAAAATGACTGATGGACTAGTAATATAAACATTTTGCAATGTGGAGTGGCTGAAACGTTTTTCAGTCACCATAAGCAGCATTTGTAAATTAACTGTCCGCCTGTTCGCCCTTCCACCTGTCTGCCGTTTATCCTATTTTTTTAAAGACTGTCCTAAAATAACATATCCAAATATATTTATGATTGTACGGAACCCTCGGTGCGCGAGTCCGACTCGCTCTTGACCGGTTTTTTAATTAAAAATACTCTTTGTGTTTATCAGCATGTACCTACTGAATTAACATCAAATAGGTAAAACTAGGTACGTCGGTAATGTAAAACCCAAATATTTATTTTAAGTAAATTGGTAGAGAACACAACAATAACAATAGGAGCGATCGTCGCGTCGTGGAGATCTTTGGGGAGGTCTATACCCAGCAGTGGGTGTCGTGCGGCTGATATGATATGATGATATTGAAAGTATATTATGGAAAATGTTTGATAGTTTTAAGATAAGTTTCTATAAAGTATTTTGCGCATAGCTATTTTTTTTTTTCAGATAAAATTCGCACTCCCCTGTGGGCCTACAGTCACGCACGGCATTCAGCAAAAAATGTATTGTACAATGAAGGAAGAAGTAAGGTAGTTTTTAACATCCTTTCCAAAATACTTGATTTTCTCGCATGTGTGGAGCTGAATCACATTGGCCGCCCAAGTTTTCAGCCACTGGTTCGAAAAGAATTCTAGGTATCATGTTTATATATTGTCAGTGACCTAGAAATTAAAGACAGTAATGTGACATGGTTCCATGGTATAATGTACATTTTATTGCTCGAGACTTAAATCTCTCGTATATTTGTTCTATGATTAAAGTAATGTACCTACGCAGTATGAGATCGACGTTCAGCTTCACCCATCTATTACAGATGACAAAGATATATTACCATTTTTTTACTTACATTGTCTGGAACTTCCAACATTTTTTAGAGTCTTGGACGTCTTTTTGATGTCATGAGCATAGCAAGCGTTAGTACCTGGAATCAAATTAATAATTTAATTTCAAGGAATAAAATGAAGACAGCATTATTAATTGCTTATACCTAGTGAACTTACAACATTACATGTTACAAAATAACCCCTAATGTCGAATATGGTAGATATTAGGGACCATCAAACTGAACAACTTTTACTACGGTACAGTACGAGGCACGTATCTTGAAATCGGGTGGCGGTCGATGACTGTCGATGGCGATCGATGACTCAGAGATTTGTCTGACAAAATGCACCAAGAATCTAATATTCATGAATGCACCCATTCATGTCATTTGACAATTTTTGACAGAGTCAGATGATTTTCTTTTCTTCTTGTTTTGCTGATTTTTACAGAAAGAATGTTTTGATTGTTTCGTTTGTTTATATTATAATTTTCCAGAATGTTTTGATTGAAAGAAAGGAAATCAAAGAAAAGATTTGTTTAAAAATGTGAAGGATCTGTTAACTGTTAATTAATGGAGATACTGGGTTCAACCTTACTTTAAAATCAAATTCGATTGGTAAGTTTTTACAACTGTTTTATTTAATAACAAGTTAATATAACGAGTGGACAATATTTTTTTAAGTTAAGGTTAATTAAGCAGTAGCACAGAATAGATACGATACGGCACTACGTAGGGTACCTAGACAAGTACTTACAAAAACTATTACAAAAAAGTGTAGTCGACGTTAAGTTACACGTGAATTAAACCTAATCTAAAATATAAATACGAGGGTGGTTTGATAAGTCCGTGACTTTGTGAAGAAGAAAAATATGTTTAAAGAATATTTTGTTTTATTTTTCTACATAATCTCCTTTCAGCTCTATACACTTCGACCAACGATGTTCCAACTTCTTCAACCCATCCAAAAAATAGTTTTTAATCAAACCCTGAAAAATAGGCTCCTGTTTTAGCTATCACTTCTTTATTGGATGAAAATCTTTATCCACCAAGCCATTTCTTCATGTTTGGGAAGAGGAAAAAGTCACACGGGGCCAAATCTGGTGAAAACGGGGGGTGTGGCAATAGGTCGTATCGCAATTCCACAAGTTTTGATGTTGCGGTTGCCGACATCATTGTCGTGATGAAATAAAACTTTTTTCTTTGCTAGATGCGGTCTTTTCTTCAGCAGCTCTATATTAAATCTATCCAACAAAGCAACATGGTAAGCTCCGGTAATTGTCTTGCCTTTCTCCAAAAATTCGATGTAAATAACACCTTTGCTGTCCCAAAAGACAGTGGCCATCTCTTTTTTAGCCGAACAAACAGTTTTTGCCTTCTCCGTGGCACGTTCACCGGTAGAAGTCCACTGTTTTGACTGTTGCTTCGTCGTTGGCGTATAATGGTGGACCCACGTTTCGTCAAGTGTTACGTACCGACGAAAAAAATCACTTGGATTGCAGTTATACAAACGTAGCATTGTTTAGAAGTTGTTACACGTGTTCGTTTTTGGCCGACTGTCAGCAAACGCGGCACCCATCTTGCAAAAAGGTTTTTCATGCCGAGAATATCGAGCAAAATATGAAAAATTCGTTCGGTAGAGATGTGAATAGCATCAGCTATCTCGCGATCTTCACTTGACGGTCTGCCATAACAATGTCGTGGATTTTGCTAACAATATCTTCAGTGGTGACCTCAATCGGCCTTCCTGGGCCGTCGGCGACAGTTGTGGTGGTACGACCACAACGAAATTCAGTAAACCACTTATGAACCATTAAATGAGATGGAGCAGAGTCCCCATAATATTTTTTCAGTTTATCCTCCGTCTGCTTAATGGTTTTTCCACGTAAAATGTAGTATTTTATCAATACGCAAAATTCGTTTTTCTCCGTTATAAAAGAATATCCCGACCTCACTTGCATAAATCCTTCCATTTTTTTTAATTTCGCGCCAATTTAAAAAATGTAACAGCATAAGCTCAGCAAAGAGTTCTACATTAAGACAGGAAAATTGTAGTTTTTGAATAGGTAACTCTATTAATAGGTATTGAATCATTTAGAATTTTATTTGAATAAAATAAAAATTAATTTACAAGTTGGTTGACATCAAATAATGTTTTTTTTTTTAAATTGATCTGTATTTTTTTACATAGAACCTACTTAGGTAGGTATGTTATTGTCTGTGTAGCGTGCATTCGTCGAGATACTGGGAGTTTTTTGAATGATTTTGATGACGAATTAGGGATTCCATTCTACCATTTCAGTGTGTAAAATAAAAGAATATAAAATCGATTAAAGTTGCATTACTAATTTCCCCGCAAAAATGTAAACAAAGGTGTTGCCAGAACAAAACAACACAAAAAGAAACAGTATATTGCTAAGTCAAGAAATAAACAGACTTACATGTTTTTTCATCACAAACCTAATAAAAATAGATTAGATAAATATTCTGAATCATGAGTTTTGCGGCTAAAACAGTAATATAATTTAATATTTCATAATAACAGTTTTATAGTAGAAAACATTTTTATGATGCTGTGCACACACAGCACACATCAACTGCAAACCGTACACAATTACACATCAACCTTTGGTCCTTTTATAAAATTTCATAAAAATTTATATTAAGAGTAGTAGTTGTAGTAGTAACATTGTGGTATTGGGAGGGGGGGGGGGGGGGGGGGGAACAAGCGATGATGCTACGTATTTTTGATAGTTTACATGCATAAAAAATTATGGTAGGTTATAAAGACAAAATTTCTGATTACCATCCTACTTTAAAATGACCCTGGATGACATTATATTGATTATGACTCAAATATACTAAACAAATTAGAAAGTTATGAAAGTGACCAAAGGTTTTCAATATCTGAAAATGTCACTATCAGGGTCAGTTTGTCAATTTGACAGTGACGTTTCTTTGTTTACGTTTTTGCTGGGAAATTAGTAAATTTAGTAATGCGACTTTAAGGTACCTACATCATTGTTTAATAATTAAATATGCCAAACTCTTGCACTGTATGTATAAACAATTCCCGAAAAAATAAGGTCTTTTTTCGTACCTATCTAAGAAATCATGTGTAGTAAGCATAGACATATTATATTACTATTGAAATCATTGGCAGTAAGATAATTTCATATACACATTTTAGTATTCACTTGCATTATTTTATTTTCCCTACTTTTCAACCTGCAACAGGTGTCAACCCTTGAAGAATGGGTAGAAGTTTTGAGAGCTTGTACTTTGTTCCGTTTATTTACTCCTGTGGTTGAAGCACAGAAAAAATGTTTTCAGGTCAGTAAGTTGTGGCTATGGCCGGTGGTGGCTAAGGTATAATCTCCATGCTGCTGTTACTTCGTAATGCTACCAAAAATTATGAAACTTTTTTCTAAGGGAAATTATTCCTACCCATAAAATAATGTTCAGCCTATTTGTATCTCGGGAGGGGGGGATAATACCCACTAAAAACTCCGGTACTTGCCCTCTCGCCGCCGACTGGTCATGGGGGGCCTTTGTGGGAATCACCCCAAGATGACCCGGCAGCCGCCCGGTAAACCAGGCGTCCTCACTCCTGGGAGCTGGCCGGACAAGTTTGGCCATCTCCCCACACCGTCAGGGCCGTGCAAGGCAGGCGATGGGTCACCCCCTGCTCACCTACAGGGAGGGGATGCGTAAAAGCATTTTCATCGGCTTAAAAAAGGTACTTACCTAACCTACTTTTCTGTGTTTATGTGCATATATTTTTGGAATTTGTATATAAATACCAAAATATACTATGATTTTAAAGTTCTTGATATCTACTCAAACAAATCTTTATTAACTTTATTTATCTGCATAAAGTACGCTAACTAAACTACTAATTACTCCAAGCTATTTTCACTTACCGAATGATTATTTAACTTTCAACCTTATGGTGATAAGAAAAGAGTTCCTTATCAAAGTGTAGTCCAGTTGTAGGGCTATCGGAAAGCGACCCTGCGCCACTTTCTAACTTCTCTGTGACATGAACCGTGAACAGAGATTCTCAAAGTTTCGCAAGTTGTTTACGTATGTGTTTGTTGTGCTAATGCGTTAGCTAATTTTATCACCTCTAGTACCTACGGTGTATCTTTTCGTAGCGTCAACACTCATCACGATTAGTACAGTCAGCCCATGAAAATGTTGATCACTTTAGTACTATCACAGAATAGATAATAAGTACTAGCGTACAGAAGTTGCACTCCGCAAAATCGTTTAAATAAATTGCGACTCTTGCTTCGACACAATAAAGTGCAATTCAGGTCGCACAGCGCTCCCTTCGCTCCAAAACATTTACTTAGTAGTTGCCTCTCTTTTTATCGCGTAGATCTTAACTTTTCTAACGTATGCAATTTGTTCTCTCAAGAGGACGCCGAGCGCTTATACTCGGACGCGGCGGAGTGACAGCACCCTGATACTATGTCAAATTAAATAACAGATAAAGGCTTGATAAAGGCAAAGAGTGACAGGACAGTGACATGTTAGACAGTGACAAGTTTCAATATGACATAGGTACGTGACAGGATTCTAAGGTAAACCACTCTCAAACGTTGAGAGCCATAGATAATACACTATATTTGAGAGCTATCTCGAGAACATACTTGAGATACTATTCTTATAAGAATCAGCATCTTATATTGTATGATCTCAAGATAGCTCTCCAAATTGAGAGCGTTTTATAAATACGGGCTTAAACTCTACATTTTCATGGGCCGACCGACAGTACCTATTGATAATAAAATTACAACTTTAACAAACCGCGCACTCAATCATTAATTAATCACAATAACAATTAAAAACGCTGTTTCCTGTTACAAATTATCACGAAAGAAGAAAGAGCACGTAAAACTGCCTCTTTCTTTTGTTCTATTCTATCATCCTATGTATTAAGATATTTAGTAGGTTATTAAGTATACTTAAAATTATATTTATATTATGAGTGGTACTACATATTGTTAACCAGCGCCATCTATTTAATTAAAGCGGTAAGCTGCTCATACGGTATCTCTGATAGCCTTTGCACTTGGATTGCTGACTTCCTCTGGAATCGCCAAATACGAGTTGTGGTGGACGGTCAGTCATCCGACCTGTAAGAAATCGATGCAGGTGTCCCGCAAGGATCTGTCTTATCTGAGACACTGTTTCTGGACACTGCTGGACAATAAAACTATTGGGTATGCAGATGACACCACCATAACGGTAAGTAGATATCTTTCATCTGCAAACGCTACCAGTGATGAAATCCAGTCTTATCGAGAGTCCCTTGTTGAGCAAATGAATCTGGCACTTCAGTTCAGGCTGTCTCTGATTGAATTTGTACGCCAATCTTGTCAGTTTCATTCAATGCTACAAAAACGCAAGCTTGTTTATTCACCGCAAAAAGGAGTCCCTTCCAACTGACTCTGAGTTTTCAGGGTGTATCCTTACCGATAGCTGAACATCTGCAATTTCTTGGCCTGAATCTGTCATCAAATCTGAATTTTGGCGAGTACATCGACTCCATTGCACAGTGTGCTGCTATGAAACTGGGCCATAGTTATTCTGTGACTGGGCGTCCTCTCACGGGCTAAGTGGTACTTCTCACCGGATTAGCTGCTTCTGTTTTCGTCCGGTCATGGAGCGCAGATTCGTCCGGTCATGGAGTACTGTTGTCACCTGTGGGATGGTTCTGCTAAGTATTCGCTTGAACTTTTTGAATCGATTGAAAACCGTGTCAGGAGGCTCATTGGCATCTTAACATTGGAACTGCACGACCTTGTTCCTTCAGCCCCTTTCCACCATCGGGGTACAGACGCAGGTTAGCATATCACCCTTACATAGAAAATACTCCAAGGGTCTGTACCAAGCGCATTGCCAATATATTTCTTATGCGAAAAGAATGGAATGTGCTGCCTGCTCATATGTTCCCCGATAGTTACATACAACCTTGGTCTATTCAAGGCAAGAGTGAATATAATAGGCATTTCCTGGGCAAGCGTGCTACACCTTAGACCACATCCTGTTTACCAAACAAGATGGTGGTCAAAAGCCTGCCCAGTTACCAATTTAAAAAAAATCGGCTGAATACAACGAAAGCAACACACCACACTTCACCGAGTGATTTTATCATAAAACATAAGATAATGAAGTTTTGTCATACGAATAGGACACCTCATTATCAAAAGTTAACTGTTAAAAGTAATCCTAAATAGAGATTCCCATAGAAAATTGCCAATGTTGAATTTTCAGTTATTTAACTGTTCTTTTGTGTTTTACCTATTTTTTATTGTTTCTAAACCACCCCAGTGCTACGGTTCGGTATAGACCGAACATATAATAATAATAATCATCATCATCATATCAGCCGCACGACACCCATTGCTGGGTATAGGCCTCCCCCAAGGATTTCCACGACGATCGGTCCTGCGCTTCCCACATCCAGTGGCTTCCGGCAACCTTCACCAGATCGTCGGTCCACCTTGTCGGGGGCCTACCCACGGAGCGTAGTCCGGTGCGCGGTCGCCATTCAAGAACCTTTCCGCCCCAACGGCCATCGGTTCTTCTCGCTATGTGTCCAGCCCACTGCCACTTTAGCTGAGCAATCCTTCGAGCGATGTCGGGTACTTTAGTTCGCCTGCGGATCTCCTCATTTCTGATTCGATCACGCAGGGAAACGCCGAGCATGGCTCTCTCCATTGCACGCTGGGTGACCTTGAGCCTCCTTATGAGATCCATTAGTTAGCGACCACGTTTCACTGCCGTAAGTCATCACTGGCAACACACACTGGTCATAGACTTTCGTCTTGAGACACTGAGGTAAATCGGACACGAAGATTTTTCGGAGCTTCCCGAATGCTGCCCATCCGAGTTGGATTCGACATATAATATATTATATTTATTCCGGATCCTTAGCCAGTTGGTTTTTTAAGACGTTTTTATAAGGTTGCTTTCTTGTTTGTGTGTCCGCAAAGTTTGCAAACGATTTTTAGAACTTTTCCCATCAACATGTTGTTTCTAATCACACTTTAAGCCACGTGTTTGATTGCTTCTTTCTAATCACTTGATTAAAACGACCGTTATTTATGGAATTTTAATTGGCTCGACTTTTGTGTGAATTATGAAACTGGGAACAATCAAGTTATTTGTTTGGATGTCTGTTAGAATGAAGACTTCTCCGCTCTCATTTGTTTTTAAGTATTACCTAGGTAACCTTTAAAAGATATTAAACAAAGTACCTTAGCTTCTTCCGTGATCATTTTTAGGGTTCCGTAGTCAAGTTAACAAGGAACCCTTATAGTTTTGCCATGTCCGTCTGTCGTCCGTCCGTTCGTCCGTCCGCGCTCAGCTCAGAGCCTGACGACTTCTGAACTGAGGCCGTATTACAAGCTCTAAAATCCTGCCAGGTTTATAAATTACTGTAGTGACATCTCTTTCTCGCTGTATAGCAAATAAAAGAGATAGATTGATAGCCAGTCAGAAAACTGGCTGGAAATAAGAGGTCATAATACAGCCCCTGATCCCGAAACACAGAATAGACACCGTTAATTTTTAAGTATATCTAAAAATTAAATGGGGATATCAGACCACGTTTCTGAATATGATCATATGTGCAGTTAAAAGTCAAAATTAATAAGTAGTTTGAAAATATCGGAAAAATATCTTGATTAATCGGCAAACTCACAAAAATAGCAAGACACGTGCGTAGATTCATTCTTTTCATTATTTACGTAGGTAAACAAGATTTTGATTACGCCGCCCGTGTAATTCTATGAATAAGCTCTAAATCCAGAAATCAGTAAAATTTTGGGACATAAACAAACCTCAATATCTTGACCAATTATTAAATATTGAAACTTTTAACTGTACATACCCGCTTAGAATAGGGAAGAGATATACTCATTTAATTTTTAGATATACTTAAAAATTAACCGTGTAAGTATAATATTTCCGAAGCATATAACCGTAGGCGAAGTTTAGCGGGCGGTAGCTAGTTAAAATTACCACGATTTGATTGATAAAGTAACAACACAGTAGCAACACTTCAATCACAACAATGGAAACGAACATCGTAATAGACGGAAAACTTGACTTTTTATGAGTTTTGAATAATGTCACTTTAAATGAAGTAGGTATTGTTGTTATTAATCAAATTATCTGTTTAAATGGAAGGAAATAAAACTAAGTGACTCGGAGAATAAAATGACTTGTTATAACTTATGTACTCACTCAATGGTAATAAAATGTTAAATACATAAGTACTTAGTTAAAATTAAATTCTTAGACGAAACGTGCTACTAACCAAGGTTTATTTATTTGGTTATGGAATAAAGGGAAAGAGAATTATCAAATCAACAACGTGTTACAAAAACTCCAAAGCAGAATATGGTAGTAGATAGGGACCATCAAATTGAAGAACTTTTACTATGGGACTAGGGTTACCATATCTCAGGATTTTTGGACTTTGCTCAGGATTGCGGGCGAATTTTGAAAATCTGAGGAAATCTCAGGATTTTTAGAATTTTCAACAAAATTCAGTAAATTTAATAAAAAGTACATTTAATAGAAGGATAAATAAGCTTTCTATTATTTAATCAGTTCGCCGCTGCCGACAACCCCCCCCCCCCTGACCCCCCCCCCGAACGTTATTCTCAAACTGCTACAAATCTCAGGATTTTTCAAAGGATGTCGGGCGTTTTCTCCGGACTTTTTCATCTGGTAACCCTATATGGGACCAACTCTGAAATCCCGAAAACAAATCAGCTGTTTGTTGGTCCCTTAGTTCAGTTTGATGGTACCTATCTACCATATTCGGCTTTAGGGGTTTTTTTGTAACACGTGTACTATGCGCGCCAAATAAGAATAGTACTGTCAAACGGCAATCTTGATCTTTTTTCCTTTTCTTGCACATGCTACACCTACACCCCTAAAGTGGAAGTGAAACGCAAACAAAAATGGTTTTGACAGTCCTATTCTTATTTGGCTCGCATAGTACACATTGTATAACCACCAATCGAAAAGAAATGAAATTTATTTATTTTGCACATGAACAAGGTAGTGATCGTAATAATATTTAAACTCCTTTTATTCAGCTATTAACAAACAGCACGCAAAATTGTTGAGTCAGAATAATTATGTCTCAAACCAAATTAACAAAGAGAATTTAACAAATTAATTATCAAATCAATACAAAAGTCACAGAATAGAAGTGTCAAACATTTTTCAATCAATAAATTATTAAATTTTATAGGTAATGTCAAACTAAATGTTATTCAATTTAAATTAAGAATACAAAATGTCACAAAATGATAAAGGTCAAGAATGAAGATAACGATATACCATCAATTAATTTTTCACCTCTCCAGCACGAAAAGGGTGCTTTTGGCGCGTAAAAACTCGCAGCAAAAGTCGATTTTTGCTGCGAGCGTGTGCTTTTTTAGTGCTTTTTTAATTTCTAACACCTTTTCTCGCTGGTAGAGGTGAAAAGTTGTATGTTTAACACGAGAGCAAATTTTTTGATGTCTCGTGCCTTTAAATCACTCACTGTGCTCAGTAGTCTATATTAGAATCACTCGCTACGCTCGTGATTCAATTCTAGACTACTTCGCTAGTTCTTGATTTAAAAGTCAGCACTCGCAACAAAAAATGACTTTGCTCTCTTGTATAACAAATAACTATTCTTGTACTGGTAAAAAGTGTGTCGTTTTAAACTTATTAAAGGGCATGGTATCTCTTCAATTTCATATGGAATTTGATATAAATTATGTTGGACATGTAAATAGTATATTTCATTACGAGTGCGGAAAGCCTGTCATTGCAAAGAGTTCAGACAAATGTCTACCCGAGCCGAGGCGCAGCCGAAGGTGAGGGTTGACAGTCGGAACAAGTTGCAATGACGGTTCCGCACGGGTACTGAACAACTATTTTTAATACAAATGCGAAAAAATGAAGCAATTTAATAAAATAATAAAAACACAATAAACTCAACTAACTAATCATTTATTTCTTATAAAAGTTATAATTCACATACATTGAAATTTGGTATAGTTTTTTATACTAGCTGGGAAAGTTTTAGGTTGCATATTTACTGATTGATTTGCATATTTATTATATTTTTGCACTATGCTAAGAAAATGTCCTTCAACAACAAAGCTTCTCGTCATCTTATTTTTTGTATTCGGAATCTTGATTAGTAGCATTTTTCCATGGGTTTAAATATCTTTTAAAGTAATGTTGGCTAACTCCTCTCTGCGGCAAGCTCCAACAACGCCAAAAATCAGCGCAACCTACAAAAAAAGGGATTTGATTTTTTTTTAATAATACATTGAGTGTATTTTGCGATTTCGTAAACTGAATACTAAAGAAAAATATAAGTACTTATTAATACCTTTGTGGCTAAATAACGATCATCGGGAGCTTCGTTCAAAAACCTTTCCACTTCATTCGATGTTAATATTTTCGACTTTTTAGTTGTAAAACCGTCTGATTGTCGTTTAAAGAAAGCATTTAGTTTTGGGTATTCACTTATATCCACGTTGTTCCTTATTTTCAGCATACTTTTTATCATCGAAAACCTCGACCATAACGTAGAAGGTTTTAATTTTGCTGAGAGTTCGGAGTAGTATGCCAACATAACATTTTCTGAAAAAACTATTTGCTTTTTCTCTTCTCTCCACGCAATAAACTCGTCGTATGTAGATATGTAGCAACTTTTTTACTTTTCCGGTAAAATGTTCTCCGAAGCATTTTGTACAATTATACCTACTGAGTTCCGGTGGTGTTAATTCAAATAAAATATCGTCGAAATTACTCATTTTGTGCAACAAACAACTAAACTCGCAAAGATATTTTTTTTGAAAAATGGCGCCAACCGTATAAGAATATAAGCAGAGATTTTTTTTGTTTTCTTCACCCATTCTGGGTAGGCAAAGGGAACTTTGCCCATACAGTCAAGTCTTCAGTAGATTTTTTTTTTATAGAAAGTTAAGAAATGAGGTCCGTCTTTTTCTTTTCTCTCACCCGCGCAAACTCCTATAAGCAGAGACTATGGCGGTGCACGTCATAAAGCCAACTTTTTTATATTTATAAATTTAATTTGGCCGATACTAATATTAATTTAATGTTTAAATTTTAATTGAAATTAATTGAAATTACTTTGAAATCTGATATTGAAACAAATTAGAAGCTTCTTTTTAGAAATATTTGCATGAATCATAAAAACTTCTATGATTTTTTTAGTAAAAACTTCGTGGTTGGTTTTTTCTTTTTAATAGACATTATTTTGACAGTTGGGAAAGAAAACGCACGAGTTCGGAAAAGGTAAAGAAAAAGCTCGAGTGTGTAATAGCCCACATTCCGAACGCTATACGTCCCTGCAATACGCCACTTTTTGAGCAACTGTATTAAAAATCAATTTTTATGAAATCGAAAGAATGTGATCTGTGGTTATAAGAATATTTGTACGTTCTAGGCTTTGATTAAAACAAAAAGAGTTCTAGCTAGGCCTTAGCGTATAAACAAACAAGTTCCAATCTAATAAGATATTTTTTTTTTAAGGTGGTACCCTGAGAGAAAGTGGCGCCGCGGTGAATTTTATTTAATATTATAATTCTAATACACAATTTTAATAATGTTTATCGTGGAGATTTTAGGGCCTACAGTCTAGTATTTTTAGACGGTATCGTTACATTCCCTAGTAGTCACTGCTAGAAGTAGATAGAAAAACTGCTAAAAGTGGCCGTTTTTGACACATTTGCTATCTACTTCTACGAATGACTACGAGGGCATGTAGTGATACCTTCTAAAAATACTTGGACGAATTAACCACTGGACACGTAACTTAAGAAAAATGTATGAAATCACGATCAACCAATTTTTGCGGGTTGAGGGGGGATTACACTTGTCAAATAATGACAATAGTGCGTAGAGAAGTCGATATTTTTTTATCGACACTGTAAAGAGTGAATGAATGAATGAACCTAATGAGTTTATTGAATTCATGTGTTTGATTAATATTGAAACGGACTTAATTTGTAATATTTCTTACTACTTTATATTTGAAATATTTGTTTTTGTTTGTTTATTAATTAACTACCATTAAAGATGATTACACTGCATCGAAATTGTTCTTTCATAATTTTTATAGGAGATTAGTAAATTATTTCATGACTTTTGCTCTGTGGAATTCTTAAATGAAAATCTCGTAAAAAATGCACTCACAAATTCATAGAAACTATTAATAAATGGTTTACAATAGGTGTTTCGTTGTTGCGATAATCACGAGTATGTGTTGATTACCGTTTTGCAAAGCAATAATTGTAAGTTATATGAATTCTGGGGTAGGTATGTCTGTTTGGTGCCTACGCATACTCTTGAAGTGAATAAAAAAAAACTTGCGCTAATTTCTTAGTCATTTAATCGAGTATTTTTTTTAATACAGTACACTTGTACTATTGTGTATTTTGTGACATTCATTACCTATAATTTACAGCAATATGTGAATCAAAGTCATTACAGTTTAATAAATTAAAATATTGAATGAAAATAACATGAGTTTCTAATTTTGGCATAAAAAGTGAAATCAAATAAGGTATTAATAAAAAACTATTATTTTTAATCAATAAAAAATACACCGGAAATTACAGATTTTGGTCATAATTATATTTTAAAAATCTAAGTAAGATTGTGTAATCTAAGTAAAAATGTAATCACATTTTGCCCAACTCTGGGCCACCACAACACAATCTTACTTAGATTTTTAGAATATAATTATGACCAAAATCTGTAATTTCAGGCCATTAGATTAACCTATTGATTAATAACTACGTTTGCATTTTGTAGTTAGTAATCAAAATAATAGATTATGATTATTCAATCGTAAAAAGTAGATAAAACATTTCGATTTTCTAACTACAGTTAGTAGAGTTGCAATCACGATTGCATGATACTTGTTTTTAACTACCTACTCAATAAATAATTGCTTAGGAAAACACATTGAACATGAATAAAAACTAAATTTTAACATATGCATACGTGACCTGGACCGTATAAAACATACCTATGACACGGTTAATTATAACAAACTGGATCGAAGTAACAAACCAATACTTTTTTGGCTACTTACGTTTGAAAAACTGTCACTGTGTCATCGAGCCTATTCTGTGGTACCGTTGCGTTTTATACTATAAAATTTTGACTTGTACGTCAAGGCACCCCAGAGTATACATGTTGACCTTGAGACCGTCTTTACATCGTAGGTAATAAGAGCTGTTTTCGTAGTTCAGCTGTTTAGCATACCGTTCTGTCGTGCGTACAATGCGATTAATTTGACATTAGACGGTGGTTCGTGGCAACTTGTACGTCCGTTCCATATCACATCACAACACAAGCGCACTAAAGTGAAGTAGGTTTTGTTGGATATTGTCAAATTAATTGCATTGTATCAAAATAACTTCATATTCTTACTATTTCTTTTAATCTTATCACTTTACGTTTTGTTCCGATTCAGAAAAATATTTGGTTAATTGAAAATAATAATTGTTGTATAAAATCTCACTAAGCAGTTTGCCATGACAGTAACATGACAGGTTTTAGTAAAATATCGATCGATGAATCAACATATGAGTATATTTTTTTTTACGTTTCTACTTACAAAATAAAATATTCTTATAACTAAAGTATTCAGTAGTTATTAACAACTTGATTGCAGTAATCAGAATAACCATTACTTTAGGTAATCCTACAAATCCTACTTATATTATAAATGTGAAAGTTTGTGGGTTTGGATGTTTGTTTCTCAATCACGCAAAAACTACTGAAAGGCTTTTGTTGAAATTTGGAACACAGATAGTAGATAGCCTAGATTAAAACATAGAATACTTTTTAACCCCGATATACATATGAGTATAATGTTTTTTTTACGTTTCTACTTATAAAATAAAATATTCTTATAACTTAAATAATCAGTAGTTATTAACAACTTGATTGCAGTAATCAGAATAACGATTACTTTAGGTAATCCTACAAATCCTACCTATATTATGAATGTGAAAGTTTGTGGGTTTGGATGTTTGTTTCTCAATCACGCAAAAACTACTGAAAGGCTTTGGTTGAAATTTGGAACACAGATAGTAGATAGCCTAGATTTAAACATAGAATACTTTTTAACCCCGATATTTCCACGGAAATGGGGACCACGCAGATGAAACCGCGGGCGGTCGCTAGTCTGATTATATGTAGTTAGATAACTACTTGTAGTTCACTATTTGTAGTCGTGGTTAAAAATCATGAATACAAAAAGTAGTTGATTATGCCCAACACTGGTGGCCTATTGAATACGTGAAAAAATAAAACAATTTTACTATCTGATGGTAAAGGCAAACCAGGCTTTACAAGGATTTTGATATCATTAAAACAGAATACTATTAATCGTGGTCAGTGGTTCTCTAAGGATTTTCTCGAATATCCACGCGGACAAAGTTGCGGGCATAAGCTAATCCAATAATATTGCTTAGCAATATTAACGCAACGCGATCATGAATACATGGAACTGATGAAGAAGACTACAGATAGATGGTCATCAGAGTTTTAAAGGAGGTTTAGTTGCTTACAGATTCATTGGCTTTTATTATGAATCAGTTTTTTAAAAACATGTTTTTTTGAATTTTTTGCAATAGATTGTTTTCTTATAAAAGCTATTCTTGTGTCTAAATATATTTGTGCAACAGCTTTAACCAGTTCCTCCAGATGATTTACATCATCATTTTCATTTCTGTGGAAATCTATATCTGAAAAAAACCGGCCAAGTGCGTGTTGGGCCACGCGCAGTAGGGTTCCGTAGGTACATTATACCATACCATATTTTAATACCACTATCATTTTTCGTCTGAAAAAATAACTTTGTTTTTCACAGTGTTTGTATGAATGACAAAGTTATATTTGCGGTTTTGGAAAATGTACTATATCTCAAAAACTAATTACTGTATCTCATTCAAACCAATTTTCGTTGAAAGTGTTTATTAAGATCTATAGCTTATATTTTTTTTAGATTTTTCACCCTCTTACTTTAAAAGTTAAAGGGGGGGGGGGACACACATTTTACCACTTTGGCGGCATATATCTTTCAAACGGTTGACTTTGAAAAAAATTTGTCTTAGGAACCTCAATGTTATTTTTAAAGACCTATCTATAGACACCCCACAAGTATTGGTTTGATGAAAAAAAATATTTTCAGTTTCAGTTCCATGTATGGGGAGCCCCCCCTTAATCTTTCATTTTTTATATTTTTATGTTTAAATCGTAAAGCGGTTTACAGAATACACCTACCTACTAAGTTTCAACTATGTAGTCCTAATACTTTTGGAATAAAGTGGCTGTGACATACGGACGGACAGACAGACAGACAGACAGACAGACAGACAGACAGACAGACAGACAGACAGACAGACAGACAGACAGACAGACAGACAGACAGACAGACAGACAGACAGACAGACATGACGAATCTATAAGGGTTCCGTTTTTTGCCATTTTGGCTACGGAACCCTAAAAAATGATGATGTGATTGCAATCTAGAACAAACTCGGGGTAGTAGAAAAGCCGTTGAGTACTCTTTTTTAAGTTTGTTATTGTCGATGCCTTTTCTGAGCTCAGATTCACAAAACCTACATATAGTTATTGTATCATTGGAAGGATAAATCAATTTTCCCTTGTCTTTTTGACTTGTGAGACTACACTGGTCTGAGTAGTTTGTGTTCGATAATAGTGCGGTTACGCACGTATCGCACTTCACCTTTTTAATTAGTTTGTGGACGACAAATCCAGCTATATACTGAATAACATTTTGACCAAATGGTGAAAATGCAGGAATAGCTAAATCTACTTCTACCAGTGAAGAGTGAGCTTCACTGATGGAAGTAAAATCGTTGTGTCCGTCAAAGTCGTTGCGGTCACTGTTTTGACGCGCAGTGGTCTTGTTAATTCTGTCGACGGGCGAGGTCGACGTACAATTTAAAATTGTTAGTTTTTCAATTGGAATGCAATTCCCAGTGTCCACATCCATTAGCTCCATATGGACCAAAATTTTTTTATAAATTGACTCAAAAAGTCGTACAGTGGGATTGTCATTTCTTCCGCCATAACTTCTCACATTGCTAAAAAAAATTTCAAGATGATCTTGTGATATTTTGTGGAGCGGCAGATACTTCATCGGCTCATTTTCGGGCAGAATAAGATCATTGAAAAGGCCTTTAGCACTTTCGGCACATACGCAAAACCCTAGGAATCCAGTGTAACGATAAGAATCCATAGTACTGGCTCCATCATATTTAAGAGTGGTTAAATATGTTTTTGCTTCGTCCAACAAATCGAACACTTGTTTATGGTTTTCAATATTCAAAGCACGTTTGTATCCATATTGATGTGTTCTGGAGTCTAAAACATCAAATAGGTCATTGATCACTTTTATAAAATCAGCCGTAGCTTGTACACCGCTGAAGTTAGGAATGTGTAGTTCATTTTCACAAAACACGAGTGCATCTGCTATACTTTGGCTAAAAAGTTGAGATGCAAGACGGACATTCATTATTTTAGTTTTAAAATATATGTGGTTGGCTCTTAACTTGTTTGCCAAATGAAAAAGTTCTGTTTCTTGTAATTTGTGCAGATCTTCTAAAAATGTCCACTTAATCAGCCGGTCTTGAGAATCTTGGAATGAGCCATATGCTTGAAATGCGTTTCTGACGTTTTTCAGCATATGGCAAGGGTCCAAAAACACGTAAATCCTATTACCATTAATTGGATTCGTAAAATAGGTTTGTAAATTATTGGGATCCAGAACACAACCCAATTTTTTTGCTGTACTTAAATTAACTCTGGGACCATCAAATGTTATTGATTTAATTTCTACCCCGGATTCTTGAACTAGACTAACAGCAATCTTTATTAAACTTGACTTTTGTTCTGCATTAACGCCATAAGTAGCAAAGCAATCGGGATTTTCCAGGATTCATTAAGTGCCACTAAAAGAAATACTAAAACCTCTCTTGCAAGTCTATTGCCATCTGATTCGACCATAAACCCATAGTCTTCGAAACCGAAAGTTCTTCCAGTATTAGGAGGTGCTTCTTCACATTCCATTATTTTCATTTCGTCTATTAAGAGAGCTCCATAAACTTTTTTGGCTCCCACTCTATCCTTTATGGCTTTTAACGCCTCACTAGTAAAGCCTGGTTTGCCGTCAATAGTACTATACCATTTTTGTAAAGTTCTAGGTGATGGTAGACAGGTGTTAAATACTTTTCTCACGTATTTGTAAGCTCTTGCAGAGTAAAAATGCAATGTTAATGCAAATGTTCTCAATTCTGGCGAGTATTGAGATCGAGGAACTTTTCCCGTGTCAATATTTGTTTTAATTCTTTTTAATAAATCTTTAGTTTTCCCACCAATTTTTTCAAGTAAAATTTTGTCTTCATCGGTTATTAAAAATCTATTTTTAAAGCTATCTAATATTTCTTCCAACCCAGCCACTTTTTTGGTCAGACATCGATTTTTATACTGTAGTTGTTTTATTTTCTTGTTTTGTTTTTGTAACTTTCTCTTTAGTCGTAGCTTTCTTGGTGTATCAATTATATTACTTTGGTTGGCATCACAAGACGGTCCTGGTTGCTGAAAAAAATATTACCCTTTTAAACAGTGTTGCGGTTTCTGGCTGCAGATGGTCTTTATCATTTTAAACCGACTTCAACAAAAGGAGGAGGTTCTCAATTCGATTGTATGTTTTTTTTATCGTTGTTCGCGCGTATCTTCGACATTTATGGACCGATTTTGATGATTCTTTTTTGTTCGATTGAATTTGATTGCGAGATGGTCCCATTTTTTTTTTTTTTAAATTTGGTCGAGTAGTTTTCAAGTAATCCTGAAAATACTATGATTTTGCATCAACTACCTTGACGACTTTGTTATTTATGAACCGAATTAGATGAAGTTTTTTGTGTTGGAAAGGGGATACCTTTAGTGTAGTCATTTTAACCGACTACAAAAAAATAAGGTTCTCAGATAGTATGTTTCTCCGCGATTAACTCACGTTTGGCTGAAATAATATTCAAATCATTAGATACGCATTATAACGTCTATTGAAGTCGGATGGGGATTTTAGAATAAAAAAAGGAAATTGTACTTTCCGTACGTACGTACGGTACGTTCGTACCCCACCCGACTTCAATAGACGTTATAATGCGTATCTAATGATTTGAATATTATTTCTTGCTTTTTAGAGGCAGGTTTTTTTTGAAGTCGGTTTTTTTACAATACCTTCATCATACCGTGCCTACATTTAATAACTTTTTGGCTTTTAGGCATTCACAATGCTATTATATTATTATTATCTACTAGGATAAATAATATACTAGAAAAAATCAACTCACCCGTAGCATTTCAGACGCTTGGGATTCTAACCCAATGAGTTAGCAGAAATTTTCTAGTATTTTTTTACGTTTTCGCTGTAAGCCTGCGGTATTTTAATAATGTGAGGTAATACCTACATTTACTGGTGTGCTTGGTTTATTGTCTGTTCCTTTTGTTTGCGCCATTTCCATACCATCATCGGATAACATATTATTGTCGTCACGTTTCATTTCATGTGACTGAAAACATAAACTTTTGAATTGAAATCAAATGAAAAACTTTTCATGGTTTTGGTCCTGGTGACAGAAGTTACATATACTTTAATACAGAGTCTTCTTTAAAATATCAAGATAATAATTTAACATTTTAGCAAGTCCAAAACAATAGTAAAACTTTTTACTATATCTGTTTATCATTCCTTTCGTAATTATGTGTTTAATGATTTAAAAATTGTTATTATTTTGATATCTACACCAGCCAATGTTTAATGTCCCCACTGCTGGAGCACAGGCCTTACTTATGGGTGGATGGGACATATCCATAGCCCATCATGCAGACCCAATGGGAATTGTGCCTTCCGAAGCACGGAGGAACTCGAGTTGTCAGGGGTACAGAGAAGGACATAGGGTACCTTTCATTCCGAATAAAATACTCTTAGTAAATAATAACACTAATTTCATTAGCAAAGATTTTTAAGATAAATGTTTGGTTAAATTAACAATATTTTGGTGAACTTAGTTAACTTTTAGTATGAAGTAGCTGAAACGTTTTGTTGGTGTGTGTTGTGTACTTACAAATTTAGGCAAATTCAATGTCGCGACAGAATCTTTATTCAATTTTTTTTGTTTTAACGAATTAACATTGTAGCATTCTGTTTGAAAATGTATGCTGCATATACGGTGGTGTTTGGTTGGTATCCATGTAGTCTCCCTGCGAACTGCTTCTACCCATTTTCTCTTTCGTACTGGATCAACTGGGAATCTGCAAAATTATTTGCAATCCATACCCATTTCTATTAAAATTAAAGATGCTTATTATTTTTTTATAAAACTTAAATTCATTCACTTTACAAACACATCGATACTATTTATCGATATTTGTAACAGCCCTTTACTAATAAAAATGACAAGTAAATCAATGAGTGAATGATATAATCCAACTAAATTAAATGCACCATTTATAAAGCATTTACTTAACCAAAGGGTACTTTTTTAAAATGACGTGTTATACATTGTTTACACACCAAAATTTATTTATTTTACGAAGAAATAGCTACTATAATAGGTTGAAACTGTACTTACGCGTGAAAAGAAACATTTCTTGATATTCCACTAGTATTTTTGCAGTACAATACGGAACATTTGCCCATTTTTTCTATCAATGTTTCGCCTCGAGCTCTCGCGTCACACTGACAACGCAAAATCGTTTACTGAGGCTATCGGTCACAGTAAGTGGCAGAGGGGTAAAGGCGAATATGGCTGTCATTTCGCGTCCAGTGGTTAATTCGTCCAAGTAAAAATACTAGACCATGGGCCCTAAAATCTCCACGATAAACATAATTAAAATCTTTTTCTATTAATAACTTATTAAATAAAAACCTCTGAGGGCGCCACTTTAGATCATACAACCGCCTTAATAAATTGTACGTACATAATGATTCTATTTACTGATTGCAGTTAAATTACGGAAACAACTCTAGTCAATCCTAAGGCTGTATATTTGCATTTCAACGAAATCAGTGTTTTTCCAATGAAGTTATCTAAAGAATAAAAGTATTATTATTGATGTTAACTTTAGTTTTAGGAAGCAAAATTCTTAAATTAGTGCCGTATAGAGAGAAAAACATAATAAATTGTCAGGTATTTTAAAACGAAGACAATCTGTTCAAGTGGAATTTCAAATTTGCTTGTCAGAGTTATTTTTCAAAAACGTTTCAGCTGTAACAAATAAGAATACGACTCATATTAATTTTTTCACTTATTGTTTGTATTGTCAAGGAGTTCCCTATAGAGAGAAAATTAAAAAAAATTGCTTTTAATCACAGAGAAATAAAATATTAAAAAATGTGGAAATTTGACATGACATGTTTTTTTACTGGTATTTACAGAATATCAAGTAATTTTTAATTTTTCTTAGGAATAATGAGGTATTTGTCTAATGTATTGCGTGTTTTGTATATACTTATATCTATTTAATAATTGATCGCCCGTTTCCAATAAATAATGACTGTTTTAGTAAAGTAATAATATTGTTTGTATTCTCTCACAGCCACCAGATGTAGTTTATCAAGGTTTAACTTTTAAAAAGGAAGTTGAAAAAGCGTTTGCTCAATCTCATGGTCTTTTATAGAATAAACATTGAGGAAAAGTGTTTAAATTTTCACTGATCTCTGTTATTTTATGTCAAGTTTTGCAATTCACTATTATTATTTTTATTCAGAAACCGGAATTTCGACCGGAAGCTCAGAATTCAAGATGGCGCCTTAGATTTCTTGCTAGTACCATATCTAGCAACTATATCAAGTTTGGTGTCTTTTTCTTATAATTCGAGGATGAGTAATTCATTTTTAGAACAAAATTTTCACTTTGCCATACAAAAAAAACGTGAAATCATAAAATATAATTTTTCTCTACCATTTTTTTTTTGCAAAAAAAAACCACTACACTCTCTACAGAATTGAAATAAAACTATGAGGATTTGCCCCAGAAGAAATACTGCTGAATAGCCCAGTTATTCCACTATATAGAATAATAAACAAATTAAACATTTTTGTCTAATAACTGTGTTAAAAAATGTTTTGTGTCGCGCGGTGATATTTTCTCTACCATATTTTTTATTCGAAAATCCTTTACAGTATTAAAACTATGAAGATTTGCCCTCTTCAAAAAATACTGATAAATAGCTTAGTTATTTCACTAATAGAATAATAAACTTTTCAAACATTTTTGTCTAGTAACTAAGTCAAAAAAATGTTTACTGACTTACTTGCCAAAAATACTGGCAAATAGCCCAGTTATTCTACTATAATATATAAAAATAAACTTGTTAAACATTTTTGTCCAGTAACTGTGTTAAAAAAATATTTTGTGTCACGCGGCGGAATTTTTGTACCATTTTTTTTTAAATCCTCTGCAGAATTAAAACAATTAAGATTTTCTCCTGATAAAAAATATTACTAAATAGCCAAGTATTTCACTATACATAATAATAATTTTTTTAAACAGTTTTGTATAACAAGTGTGTTAAAGAAAATGTTTTGTGTCGCGTGGCGGAATTTTCTCTACAATTTATTTTTCAAAAATCCTCTACAGATTTAAACATATGAAAATTAGCTTCATAAAAAAATACTAATAAATAGTTCAGTTGTCTCACTATATATAATAATAAACTTGTTAAACATTTTAGTCTAGTACCTGTGTAAAAAAAATATTTTGTGTCGCGCGGAGGAACTTTCCCTACTATTTTTTTTTCTAAAATCCTACACAGAATTAAAGCCATGAAGATATTCACTACTATATACAATATTAATTAATAACATCCCACAAAAAAGTCCGTGAGGCTATAATGTCTTATAACTATTTCTCATAGTTCAGTCACAACACAGATAATACAGGGTCACTGGAAATATGACGTATTCCTGTTAAGGGATTATAGATGAGGTCAAAACAAATATTTTTTGTTATATAACTTTTTCTCAAAAAATTACTAGTTTTTGAGTTAATTGAAATTAAGTATTTTTTTACCAAAAGTACGTTTTCAGACACAAAAATTTAAAATAAAAAATAACTACTCATTCGATTCCGGATTTTTTATCATTTTGGGATAGAAAACAATCTGAATGTTGAAATAAAATAAAAAAAATCATAAAATACAGGTATTTATAAAAAATTCAATCCTTAAAAGCATATTTTATTTTTATTTTTTCAGATTTTTTTGAAATAGCATCAAATATCTTTAAAAAAATCCTAGTGACTAAGCGTGCATAATATTTTAAAAACATCACCATCTATTCAGCTTTCAGTTGAGGTATAAAACTTAATAATAACTTAAATAAAACATGAGAAATTAAGACTTAACTAAATAGCAGTCCCATTTTATGTAGAAAAATTTCCTACTTCAAACGCTTCGGAGGTGGCCGTATTATCCTACTTATTCCATAAATGTGAAAGTCTGCTTGTTTGGATGATTGTTAATCTATCACGCTAAACGACTGAACCGATTTGGATGAAATTTGGCACACAGATACTTTTTAAGCCGGATTAAAACATAGGAGGATACTATTATCTTGGTAAAAGGTCCCCTAGGATTTTCTCGAATGTAAATGCGGATAAAGTCGCGGGCGGAAGCTAGTTTGCCATAAAAAGTGAGTTTGAGACATGATTATTTTCTGCCGATGAGTCAAAATTTTATACAAACTGTATCACAAATAACCATGCATATCAGCCAGGCTTTCCTTTTGGCTTGTTGATAGATAAAGCGGACGGGCCATACCCACCACGTGGGCCCAATGTGGATTGGTCAGTGTTTACGACTGTAAATGCATCCAGAACCAAGGGCTCAATGTAAGGTACATTGAGTTAACACCGACCAATCCGCATTGGGCCCACGTGGTGGGTTATGGCCCATTCGCTTTATCCCAAAAGGAAAGGAAGGCTTGTTCCCCAGCAGCGGGTCATTAAAAATGGCTGATATGCATGGTTATTTTTGATGCTGTCTGTATAAAATTTTGACTCATCGGCGGAAAATAATCCTGTTTCAAACTAACTCGGACGAAAGTATTTTTAGTAAGCATGATCATTTATGGCAAACTAGCTTCCGCCCGCGACTTCATCCGCATTTACATTCGAGAAAATCCCTAGGAAACCTTTAACCAAGATAATAGTATCCTCCTATGATTTAATACGGCTTATAAAGTATCTGTGTGCCAAATTTCATCCAAATCCGTTCAGCCGTTTTGCGTGATTGATTAACAATCATCGACACAAGCAAACATTCAAATTTATGTAATAAGTAGGATAATACGGCCACCTCCGAAGCGCTTGAAGTAGGAAATTTTTCTACATGAAATGGGACTGCTATTAACTTAAGTCTTAATTTCTCATGTTTTATTTAAGTTATTATTAAGTTTCATACCTCAACTGAAAGCTGAATAGATGGTGATGTTTTTAAAATATTATGCATGCTTAGTTACTAGGATTTTTTAAAGGTATTTGATGCTATTTCAAAAAAATCTGAAAAAATAAAAATAAAATATGCTTTTAAGGATTGAATTTTTTATAAATACCTGTATTTTATGAATTTTTTTTTATTCATTATCAACACTCAGATTGTTTTCTATCCCAAAATGATAAAAAATCAGGAATCGAATGAGTAGTTATTTTTTATTTAAAATTTTTGTGTCTGAAAACGTACTTTTGGTAAAAAAATACTTAATTTCAATTAACTCAAAAACTAGTATTTTTTTGAGAAAAAGTTATATGACAAAAAATATTTGTTTTGACCTCATCTATAACCCCTTAGCAGGAATACGTCATATTTCCAGTGACCCTGTATAATACTATCACAATAACCACTTTTTGTTCAAATTAGGTAATCAAAACTGGTTATCCAATTAATAATTTCATGATCAAGGTTGATTATTTATTTACATCTATTCTTCTTTACATAATTCTGATTGGACCTTTCGTTTAGAAGTTACGAGACGGGTATAAAATGCAGTATGAAAAATTCGCGAACGAACAGCCTTACGAAATCCATTCTACTAAGTCTAGGATGCTGAAATGTGGAATATCGGTTTATTTTGTATATAAGCATAATGTGCCTGAGGATTTTTTAAAGATAGGAACAAAATACCATTTTAAATATTAATCTTTATGTACAAAATCTATAGTTCAAACTGAAGCCAACTGAGAAGGCGGGTCACTATCACTAGCAATGCATATACACTCGGCGTCAGAAAAATCGCACCTTTAAAAAAAAAAAACTTCAAAGTTAATTTAATGGTAAGTATTTTTATATATAAGAAGTATACACACTTCTTCCCCTTCGGACATAGCCAACAGTCTCTAGAAACCATTGGAATACTCGTCGAACAGAATCAATTACTGAGATTCCGTTTCCGAGCAACATTACAATGCCTCATTTTTTTGCAATATTTGAGCAACTTCATGGGCAATAGTATCCATCTTGGGCATTCCTTTTTTTTAATTGAACTGTTGAAGTGTTTTCGCCATCATCTCCATATCGAATTAACCCGCATTTCCTAAATTGACCCCCTTTTTTCCCTTTTATGGCGGCGCAAGCAATAACGCTTTAAGCGTTTAATTATGGTAACTGTTATGTTAATTAAATCAAACAACTATTAATTGAAAGCTCATTAAATGTACTTTCTATAGATATCATCATTTACACAATAAAACGTTTGCTATAAATAGCAGGTGTCCAAGTCTAAACTAATTTCGAAGAGGTGCGATTTTTCTGATGTCGAGTGTATGTACATCTCTTATTTCTACAGGGTGTTTGGTAATAGCCTTATAAAGCCGAATATGGTGGATAGGGATTATCACACTGAACAACTTTTACTATGGGACCAACTCTGAAATCGCTAAAAAAAATTCAGCTGTTTCATACAAACACTAATAACGAAAATATCAAAATGTATGAAACAGCTGATTTTTTTTTCGCGATTTCAGAGTTGGTCCCATAGTAAAAGTTGTTCAGTTTGATGGTCCCTATCCACCATATTCGGCTTTATAAGGCTTTTACCAAACACCCTGTATATAATGTTTTTAGGGTTTCGTACCCAAAGGGTAAAAACG
The DNA here is from genome assembly GCA_943789525.1 of Agriphila geniculea. Taxonomy (NCBI): domain Eukaryota; kingdom Metazoa; phylum Arthropoda; class Insecta; order Lepidoptera; family Crambidae; genus Agriphila; species Agriphila geniculea. The sequence continues at coordinate 10,629,064 of OX038889.1, forward strand.
GGACCCTATTACTAAGACTCCGCTGTCAGTCTGTCTGTCTGTCACCAGGCTGTATCTCATGAACCGTGATAGCTAGACAGTTGAAATTTTCACAGATGATGTATTTCTGTTGCCGCTATAACAACAAATAAAAACAGAATAAAATTAATATTTAAGGGGGGCTCCCATAGAACAAACGTAATTTTTTGCCGTTTTTGGTTCGTGCGCGAGTCCGACTCGCACTTGGCCGGTTTTATTTTTTATACACAACGGGATAGTGCTTGGCCTTCATCGCACCTGATGTTAAATGACGATAAGGCCGAAGGTGGAAGCGCACTACACCCGGAATACTGGCTATCTTACCTCTAACTGCCGGAACACAACAATTTTTAAATTGTTATTATGTTGGGTAAGATGGTGGTTGCTAGCCAGGCGGACTTGAAATAAGCCCTACCACCAACCAAACCGAGTACAAATTGTACCCCCCCTGGGAATCGAACCCGGGACCTCTGCGTCTTACACGGGTGGGCGAACCACTAGACCACAGAGGCGGTTGATGTCACAACAATAACAACTCACCCGCTATTTATTTAGCTTTATTTTTGTATAAAAATGAATTAGTAACTTAGGATGAGCCTGCACATTAGGTTCAATTGATAGTTCAAAATTGTATTCATTAAGTACTGCTTTAATATTAATTATGTACACTCAACATTAAATATCTTTTTTTTAATGAGTGTAGGTAATGTTTACTTTACGTTTGTTAAACTTAATTGAAAAAATGTCACGCGTAATTTTCCGAGGTAAGTGGTGTGATTGTAGAGCTATTTTCACAGCATTTGGCGTAACAATGATGACAGTGTAGTTTGTTTTGTCTACGTATCATATTGTGTGTACTTTGTTTGATTTGCGGGAAGGGAAGTTACGAGTATTTTTATCAAAGTATAGAAGGAAGTTGGAAATAAGAGACGCTTGGTCGAAGTAGCTATTAAGTTTTAAGAGAACAGTTTTAAGTCTGATGTTTGAAAGTTAAACTTAGAACGTTTGTGCCTAAAACACTTGGAATCAAAAAGATACTTCATAATAATAAGAAAGAAGATGCAATGCAAGTTCATTAACAAATTGCATTGAAAATTGACAAATCACTTCAGCTGGCTAAATAATACTCTAAAACAAGGCCGGCCAATCCCAGGCCCGCGGGCCACCAAGTGGCCCGCCAAGGCATTTGAATTTGCCCGCCAGCAGTAGGCCGGCTGACCAGCACACTGTGGCACCGCTTCCACCTGATGAAAACCTAAAAGTTGTGGCCCGGCGCCGCCACGATCTAAAAAATTTTGCTCACTTGTTAATTTTATTGGCCAGCCTTGCTCTAAAACATATTTTACCCTTTTGTAAAAATAACTAATTTATCTTTCTACTTAGGATCATACCTATTTGCAGCCTCAAGTTTCAAATTAAAGCCCCTGCCTTGGATGAATTGTGGTTGATTCGTCCAAGCCCCTGTCCCTTATTCACCATTCAATTTCACATTTTATCTGTTGATTCAATTTCTTGAAGCCGAGATTGACCGTAGGTAGTCTACAATCTAGCAATCAACTCAATTATATTTGACTTCAATAGAATGTTCTTACAAAGTTAATTCAATAATTCTTTCCCATATGATTGTATTAAAAAAATATTAATAAGTTAATATACAATAATATCTACTTAGTGCCCCTATCTAATTATCTAGATATCTTAGTTTATCGTTCTGCCTGCAGCATCGAATGCGTCACATACTTTACATTCAGTGGCCGTCACCTCATTACTAACATTTGCATTCAGAGTGTCCTTCCGGTTTGGTTCATAGACCTATAGCGGTTCATTTTTATATATTTATGGGTTTTAGTGTCTAGACACACTATCCGAAGTTACGCGACCGAAGTTCGGCGGCAAATAAAAAAAACGCAACGTAATTTGGTCTTCCAAAACCAGATTCTCAACCTTTTTGACATTTTCAAACGTAACGGAGTTTGAAGGCGTGGGTCATCTTTACAGCTCGATCTACCTCTTTTAAATTTAGCCACCCAGTACGCAACCGAAGTATAGGGTACAGCAACATCCCCTAATGTCTGCTGAATGTCTGAAAAAAATCCTTTGTGAACATTTTTTTCAAGCTGAGATATTTTATCACACCGCACGTAACTCACTTGTACCCATAATTTTGCATTTTTAGCAACTCGTTACACAAAAGAATTGATAACGTGCGAACGACCTGACAAAAACAAGTGAAAGTTCGCAGATTGTGTGATTGACACTCTTTAATTTGAATATCAAACTTCACCCAAAAAGGCTTTATAAATAAACACTTCTAAGAACTTTTTGATTCACCCTCGTATAACTTAAAAAATGTTACCCACTAAGTATAAGTCACATTACAGAATTTTATTTGTATCAAATATTCCTTTACATAGAAATTCCATACGTTGTATTAGTAAACTTATATAGGATTATACTGAATCAAAGACCAGCTTTTACAATAACTATTCGGAGAACTTTCTGAATCTAAATCAGTAAAGAAACTCAATTTCGATTAATATTCGATCCAGGAATAATTAAACTAACACTAAAATTCGATCGATATTAATCGACTCTACATAAAGTTACTGAAATGTGGGATAACTGAATGAAATGAAATGCTATAAGTATTTATGTTAACAATAAAACCGGTCAAGAGAGAGTCGGACTCGCGCACCGAGGGTTCCGTACCATCATAATTGCACCATTAAACCACACTGCAGAGTAGAATGATAAAATTAGTATTGCAGTTTTAGGTCAGCGCCATCTCTTGACCGATAGTGGAACTAATGTTAACTCTTTTAGAAATTTGATAATTTCTAAAAAAGTGTGCTATATTGAGACATCGTTTTATTTTTCCTGTAATCTTTATATAAACTGCTATCACATAGAATTATTTCAGATTTTTCTCTTTGCAAACTTCGGAGATAAGGGGGGGAACGTTTTTTTTTTTACATTATTCATTAGAAATCGAAAACTATGCGGCCTAAAACAAAAAGAAAAAATCATTCAAAACGTGCAAACGGCGCTCTTTCATATGACACCCCACATGCCCTAGTAGCTCCACTTCAAATTTTTAAGACCCCTTTTCAGTCCCTGTTGTAAAAAATATGGTACGGAACCCTAAAAACGATACTCAACATTGATTTAACATTGTCACTGCAAAAAAGTAATAAGTTTGTTAGTTATGTTCTAAAAAGTTTATAAAAATAAAAATTCTATGCTTATTTTTCTGTATTTGTACGAAACTGTATAAAAACTGTCCAATTAACCAAAAATGAAACATATAAACAGACCAAATGAGAAAACTGACGAATTAACGAAACTGGAAAATTATGGAAACTGACGACTTCAAAATTTTCAGGGAATTGCCGAATAAGGAAACTGACCCGACCCACAAATAAAAATAAATAAATTTAAAAAATATTAAAAACACGACTGCCCTGCCAAAAACGAACTAAAAAGTTAAACAAGAAGTGTCATTGCAGTCGGGGGACCTTATTATGGAACAATTTTTGATGAAAGAGGTCCCCCGCTGCAGTGACACTTGTTGTTTAACTTTTTAGTTCGTTTTTGGCAGGGCAGACGTGTTTTTAATATTTTTTAAATTTATTTATTTTTATTTCACACATTTTAGTGACATATTATATAGTTTTGGAATGTGCTCATCAAGGCCTTTCATTTGATACCCACGTTGTAATAATAGAAGAAAAATTTTTTTTTCACATTTGAAAATGGCGTCGTATAGTCGCCATATTGATTTTTTCTAAAAAAAAATATAGCCCGTGTCACTCGGGATGCTGTAAGGATTCTAACGATACCCCATTTATCCAAATCAGTTCAGGCATTTAGAAGTTAAATAAAGTGGAATAAAGAAACTCACATACCCACATACTATGCGCGCCATATAAGAATAGCACTGTCAAACGGCAATCTTGATCTTTTTCCTTTTCTTGCGCATGCTACTCCCCTAAAGTGGAAGTGAAACGCAAACAATAATGGCCGTTTTGACAGTCCTATTCTTATTTGGCTCGCATAGTACATGAAACCTGAACACATATACACTCTTTTTGCTTTGGACAGTCGTGTAAAAAATAAACATTAAGTATCTGCATATCTTCAATGCTAATCTAGCTATAAACCTTTGTAACTTTCAACGTGTCAACATGGACATCATTCCTTATTGTTACAACCTTCGTGTGCAATCGGTATTAACACACTATTATGGAAACCAGAAGCGTAATCTATTCGACATTGCGCATTACAAGCAAAAAGTGACAAAGTTAGCTGATCAATAGGGTATTTGACAACATTGAAAATATACTGCAAATTGTAGTCATCCTAACAGATAATGGCGTAAAAAAACATATTCAACTATTATGTAGACCATGGGTCTCCAAACTTTTTAGCAAAAGGGCCAGACTTACTTCTCCATGAAGACCCAAGGGCCAGGATCTAGCTAGCTCCGTATCAACATACTGTAAATTACAGTATCATTGGTACAATCCGGCGTGCTTTCGCGGGCCGGATTGTTGGTGCTTGCGGGCCGGATCTGGCCCGCGGGCCGTAGTTTGGAGACCCCTGATGTAGACTAAATTAAGGGGTACGTATCAGAATGTCTAAAGTTAGAATGTCTAAACTTAAAATGGCAAAGTTCAAAATATCAAAAATTTGAATGTTTAACGATTAAAATGTCAAAAGTTCAAAATGTCAAAAACGAAAATGTCAAATGGTTAGATAGTCCTAAATAAAAATGTCTAAGTTCAAATGATCAAAACTTAAAATGTCTAATAGTCCAAATACCTACATATGACGTATAGAATTTACTTATGCCTTTCTTTCATTTAGTTTAGGTACCTAATTAATTAGGTTAAATAATTGCGTGTTAACCTCTGTGCCTCCGCCGAACATCACCATAGCCGCTCCGCTCTCTCATTCGGTAGCCGGTGCCAGTCACTGATTCAGTAGCTGGTGAACAAAATCCACCAATTGAGTTTGAAATAGATTTTTTCTGGCGCTTCGCCGGCCGCTGCCGCGGCACGCTCGCTTTGCTCGCTCGGTTCGCGCGCTGGGTTCATGTCAACCTAACATGCTCGTCGCTACGCTCCTCGCACCTATCTCGTGACCGACGGTCTACGGTTTCTAAGTCCCAGTAGACTAGTTTAGACTCATTTCCGGCAGCTAAATGTGTTATAAAGCATTTCAGGCGAAGCCCAAAGACTCCTCCACAGACTCAATTAATCTCAAAGAAGGCGATTCGTTTTAAGATCCAACCCAATTCAAATAAATCATTGTGAACTTTGACTTATTGACCATTGATATTTTAACTCGTCAAGTATTTGATACGTTTGACACTTTAAATTTTGCTATTTTGAAGTTAGACATAATGATTTTCGACATTTTAAACCATTTGCATTTTAATTTTTGACATTTTGAACTTTGTCATGTTAAGTTTAGACATTCTGATACGTACCCAAATTAAGTCTATTGATTGATTAATTTCACCTAGAAAAATGCAATAATTTTGGTTTTTTTCTGTGGCGAAAACGCTCTAAGATTACTGATGACGTCACTTGCCTGTAAATAAATATGGCTTCAGGCGTTTGACACGACCATAGACTTAGGATCCGCGATTGATGGCTGTCAAATGGCTAAGGATATTACAATGTTTACAGGCTTGTGACGTCAACAAGTGACGTTTCCAAAGCCATAGCGCTTTTAGCGCGGTTTTAAAATTTTAAACTTTAACATTGATTTTTTTAATAAAATACATTGATTTTTCCTGAAATGTCAATGTGGTGCGCTTATTACGTAATAAGGAATAATTTAAAATGGTTTTCCAAAATTAGTCAAATAGCCTATTCTGGAGGGTTTTGCCCGTTGGATTTGAAGCTGTCTGAAATGATGATGTGGCCCGAAACCCAAAAACAATTAGAAAAAGACAGTTTGGCGTAACCTGAGGTGCTATCCACTGTACATGACCATGACCATCAGCCATTTTTGATGGCCCCACTGCTGGGGCACAGGCCTTCCTTATGGATGGTTAAGGAGGATGGGCCATAACCCACCACGCGGGCCCAATACGGATTGGTGGGTGTTAACGACTGCAAATGCAGCCGGGACCAACGGCTTAACGTGCCTCCCGAAGCACGGAGAAGCTCGAGATAATAAATTTTTGGTCACCCATCCCATGACCGACCTTGAGAAAGTTGCTTAACCTCCGCAATCGCTGGGCCAGGCGCTAAACCACTGCGCCATCGAGCTCCTCACTGTAATATTCGCTTGGAATTGAAGTCTGAAATGATGATAAGGCTTGAGGCCGTTGACGAAAACGGCATTTTATACAAACTTTCAAGTCCTTATTTTTCGAAATGAATGAACCGATTTTAATGAAACTTCTTACGCATAAGCAGGATACTTAGGTCTAAAAAGATATTTAAGAACATTTTTGAAATTGTCTTATTTTAAAAAAGATAATTGGAAATTTCTGTTTCTATGGAAAATTTAAAATCGGTCTAGCTGTAACGCCTGCGTGGTAAAACGGTGTGACCACGGGTCGGTCGTGGTAACACTAGTTATGGAAAATGTTTTCAATTAACTTTTTAGACCAATGTAATGTATTATTATGTGTATTGTATGAAAATTCATTAAGGACTCGATAGTTTGTATTAAACCCTTTTAATTTCATCTAAGATTAAACCGTACTTCGTCAAAACGCTCTGTAACCTAGGTCGTTTTCACTGTAGATTCGCTTTATTGAAGACGTTTATTTATAATTCATGAAGTTGAAACCGCTAGTGGGGTTGCCAAAGTCAAAAGGATGATGGGATCAGCAAGGTTCAAAACATAATGAGCAACCAATGTTATAACAACAACGATGATAATTTATACAAATAACGTTTATGAAATATTTTAACAGGTTTTTAGGTAATGTGTAATAGTGAATGGATAGTATACTCACACTATTCAAATATCCGTACTTTTTGTGTGATTGACTTCGACCATCTACATCTATATACCTGGATCAAAGGTGATTGATTTACATCCCTTCGTAGCATAATGTACAATACGCAAAATGAGCACCTGTTGCAAAATGTACAATACGCAAGCTGTACGCGAAATGTACAATTCGTAAAAAGTACAATAGTAAAAATGTGCATACGTGTAATGTACAATACGCAAAACCTACATACGCGAAATGTACATACCCGAAATGTACATACCGCATATTTAATATTATAGTGACCTAACTCAAAATTTACGTAAAATGAGTTAAATGCACTGGCATGACTATAATAACGCCATCTATGTAATGACTCTAAGAAAATCATCAACAAGTAGTGTTTTACTGATCTTACAATTAGATAATGTGACATTTATAGCAAATTAAACAGCGCAAGTCCTAATTGCAAATTGTTTTATGCGATTTGCCAAAAAATGTTTTTTTTTTTATTCAGTCACTGCAATACCACACCCCGGACACTCCATACAAGCATCGCGTTTCGACTACCTATTACACAGACGCTACACATTACAGTGACGTTTTTGCACACGCGCAACTGTGTGCGAGCTATTGGAATGCACACGGTTCGGCACACGGAACTCTAGTCCAATCAATGAGCATATTTGTTGTATGGAGACTTCCGAAAAATTCTCCCGTCTATAAAATTTGGCATGTGATGAAGTTAGGTAACACAGATTACAGATGAACAATAAGCCAATAAAATTTGTTACGAGAAGTTAGGTATTTTTACCTAAACATGAAAATCGCTTATATCTCTCTGTGAATATTTCCTCGGGCTAAAATACTTTCTGTATACGTATTTGTGTATTAGTTAGAATAAGTATGTAAAAGAATCCAATATTTTTTCGATTTCGGAGATACTCCAAATTTTAATTTTAATATTTTTCAATATATCTTTTCTTGATAAAAATATCTGCTAATTATTATTTTTTAATATGTTTTTATACCCTTAATATATAGATTTGTTCAGTAGGCCAACAAATTTTCTTCTTTAATCATATTTATACATAAATGTATGAAAATGAACCGACTATTTTTCACATTACCTCTTAAGACCAAAAAATAAAAAAAAATATGATTAAAGAAGAAAATTAATTGACTTACTGAACAAAGCTATATATTTAAGGATATAAAAACATATTAAAAATAATAATCAGCAGATATTTTTATCAAGAAAATATATATTGAAAAATATTAAAATTTAAATTTGAAGTATCTCCGAAATCGAAAAAATATTGGATTCTTTTACATACTTTTCTAACTAATACACAAGTACGTATACAGAAAGTATTTTAGCCCGAGGAAATATTCACAGAGAGATATAAGCGATTTTCATGTTTAGGTAAAAATACCTAACTTCTCGTAACAAAATTTATTGGATTATTGTTCATCTGTAATCTGTATTACCTAACTTCATCACATGCCAAATTTCATAGACGGAAGAATTATTCGGGTTGCATAAGCCCCGTTGATTGGACTATCGCGGAGTGGGCGCCTGTGGGGTGAGGTAATTGATTGTGGGGCGAGGCGGAGAGTTGCCTTTCTGTACGGTAGTACTTATATCTATTCTGTGGTAATACTAAGCGTGCGATATGCGAAAGGTACAATTCGCAAAATGTACAATATGCATTATGTACGTACGCAAATTGTGCAATAAGCTTAACAACATAGGATTTGATACATCAGATTTACATGCCTACAATGCCTACATGCGCGCTTTCATAAACAAAGGTCAATCAAATCAATACTTGCCTTTGTTTTTTGTAGATTGTTCTAATGTGATATTCCTACTTCTATATTAAAGGTACATAATAACTCATTGCCCCTCGTTATCGTCATCATCGCTCCTACTCCAAACATACTTGGTACCAAGATTACATCTCACATTATCGTTTCGAACACCATGATCTCATCATATTTTTTGCTACCATTGCCAGGTAAATCATTAGGCGATTGTTTGGATTCTTTTTGTACTTTACTCTTTTGAATTTATTTTTACTTGCAATTTATTAACTACTGTTGTTTATGTGGTCTTTATTATATGAAGCAACAAGGAAAAAATTGACTTATTTTAACGAACAGTTTGTTTATTATTCAAACATAAGATGCAGTTATTCACTTCTGAGGTAAGATGGTGTTCATAACAAAGTTATTTTGTAGTCTGAACGGGTGGTAGGAAAATATAGACGATACAAAAGTACTTAATAATTAAGTTTATTTGAATAAAGCTATTTTTGACTTTGACTTTGTTACCAAAATGTGACCTATGTATGAAGATGCTGGTTTTCTTAATTGATTTTAGTCGTTGGGATGCTAAGGATCGGCCATGGCTTGATTGTCAATTGCGTGTTCTATTCAAGTAGGGGCAACTATTCAAGTAGGTAGGCTATAGACTAGGATTATAAAAAATGGCAGTCGCCAATAGCCCCCTACATTTTCCTCTTCGCCTCACGTGTTTAAAGAACACGTGTAGGTGTAATTGTTTTGAGATGCCATTGCTCCGTTCAAGATGTTTTATTAACATGAAGAACACTGAAAAATATTTTTGACAATCCTTTTTTTTCTTTTTGCTCTGGTCAACTAGACTTATATATCGTCCTGCTTTTAATTAACCATCAGCTAATTTAATGACATACAAAGCCACATTTTGTTTCAAATATTTTATTGCCATAATAAGGAAATTAATGTGCGAAGAATGCCTTTGTTTATATTGATTTCTCACGGTGGTGTGTGATTGTTAAGTTGACATTTTATACATTATAGAGAACTTATTGGTATGTAATATCACTTTGCGAATGTTTGGAATAGCGTTCGCTCATGCGTTACTATTTTTACCTTTGTGTATGTATGTTACCGTATTCATTATAATCGATTAATCATAGCTTAAATTAAGCCTTTTGTCACTAGGTAACAATAATGACATCCTAATGACGGATGTGCGATTATTTTAGCGGCGACTTTATGTGACACGTATGTGACCAGCCAGAGTAGTGTGGTGGTAACGTTAGTAGGGGGTCATTATTTTGAACATTTCAGTCAGCCTATGATTGGTTCATGTGCATGATAATTAAAAATGTATCCTTCAGATTCAGATAAGCGTGTTGTTTTGAAACACACAAATTGGATTTGAAAGGTAACATAATTAAATGTCAGAGCAAAATCAAACCTTCGTACTTTAGTACTATTATACAATTATACAGGGTTATTTGTAAAACACCAACAATCTCGCAGGAGTAGATTACTAACATCATACATACACAACAACATTTGTTCTACGACTTTTTCAAAAACAGCCATAAGAAATCGACTTTTCATACAAAACTCGATCAGCTGTTCGGACATTTGCATGAAGAGTCGTTTTTTTGTCTGTTTTCGGAAAAGTTGTAGAACAAACGTTGTTGTTTATGATGTTAGTAATCTACTCCTGCGAGGTTTTTGTACAAATAACCCTGTATATCCTGTGCCTTCGTTTGAACTCGAAAGCACTTAGACAGATTATGATGAACTTTTGCTTACTTGAAGACTGCAGTATGCCCCTTTTTAGCAAAGATCTAAAGACCTAACCTACTAAGACCTAACCGAACCGAATCGTGGATGATTTTGGACTGTACTGTACCCGCTGTCTGTCTTTTTTCTATTCCTAGGTAATATTAACGGCAATAACCTAATATAATTGTAATGGGAAATACCTTTAGGTATGTTTTAGACGTAAAAGTACCTACCATGCGCTCATAATAATGAATTATTTTTTTGTTAGATTCGCTTACTAATAACATTTGAACCGATGGTGATTGGTATAACCCGTGGGTTTGGTACTTCAGAATTTCCCAAAAATAATTCTCATAGAAACTTTTTGTGATAGTTTTTGTGCCGCATGGATGTGTTGCTGTCCAAAAAAGTGTTAAGTGTGAATGTGAATCGGGTTTAGAACTTTTAGAATATTTTCTTGTTTCGTAATTTTTAAAGCACAATCTCTCCGTAGTTGGATTTTAGGTATATCACGATAAAATGTTTCATCCAAAACCTAGTAAAACTATATAAACCCGCTGGATATAGGTACTACTTACTAAGTCAATAAGTTATTTCTATAACAGAATTGTAAGAAAATTGCTAATTTTCATCGTAACTTTTGTTTTTGCCGACTGCATTGATGACGACATGTAAAAATAACAAACAGTTTTTTATTTTACCTAGATACCGATCTACCTATACTTATAATTCTGGCAAGTATAAAGCAATGACGCTATGTTTTTAAAATTTCCTATTTTATTAGCTTCGTTTGTGAAATAGAAAACAGTTGATATCATCTACGTCATACATCGTGACGTGATGTCTAATATGAAAAATAACCTAAAAGAGAGCCACAATATACTTTCGACCTTTGCTCGTAGCTACTATACTAAGAGCTGGCCCTAGAAATAGGTATACAATTTACAGAGCGATGAAATCCTTCTACTTAGTGTGCCATATTATCATTATTAACAGATCCGGGCACCTGGCAGATTTTCAATGGCGGGGGTGGGAGTGGTTGGGCAACAAAGGGCTGAAAAAGCTATTGAAAGTGCACAATTTACAGAGCTCTGGATTTAAGGATCTGTATGAAAGGTGCGCGAAAAGTGGTAAAGTTTGATGCCGCCTGGCACTACTTTTCCACCAGCCAAAATGCCTGGTAATTTTATATTCAATATAAATACATGATTGGTTTGCCATAATAGCACACCAAATCTAGAGCTATGTAAATTGTATACCTTCAATTGGTTTTTCAGCTCCTTTGTTGCCCAACCACTCCCACCCTGAAAATCTGCCAGGTGCCCGGATCCGTTAAAATAATGATAGTATGGCACACTAAATAGAGGGATTTCGTCGCTCTGTAATTTTTTTACATATTTCCGAGGCTAGCTCTTAGTCCATACATGCTACAGAGTGTCTGGAGGTTGACATATGACCGCGTCATTAATTAGCCGGTCATACCTACACACGTTTGTTTTAATAATGTATTCTGTGATTATGCTCAAATTAGCAACAAATAATTTAATATTAATTAGGTTCTCTCGAATTTTTGCCATTCACATACATTTTTAACAAAAAGCCTAGAACTCTAAAATCCGTCAAATATTTTGATGACTCATTGTCAAAGTGTGCAGCAGAAAAATACAAAATAATATATTTTGTATTTTTCTGAGAAAAATACATTTGATTGCCCTGACTACCTATAAGCCTGGCCACACACTACATACCGGAATTCCGAATCGGAATGATTCCGAACGCAGCAAAAATCCATTCAAATCTATGGACCTATTCGAGACCCACCAGTGCCCACCACACACATGCGTTATTTTTCCGTTCGGGATTTTCATACATTATCGATATCCGTACCGTTTCGGAATTCCGAAGCAGATTCCGTCTGTGGCCGCGCTTATAGAATAGAGTGGCCACATATATTTTTTTTTATCTGGAATCAGTGCATAATCGTATCATCGCGAAGGTACGAGTAGAAGGTACTTACTGTTTTCATTATGCAACGCAATTAGAATCACATGAATACCAGTTTCCGCCGCGTAAAATTCAAGTTTTCGTGAAATTTTCCAAAATCTTTTCTTAGGATGCCTATGTCATATTTACTATTACAGCGGACGCCCGCGGTTTCACCCGCGTGGTTCCCGTTCCCGTAGGAATATCGGGAAAAAGGATTAATGTTATAATCTAGGCTATCTACTATCTGTGTGCCAAATTTCAAGCAAATCGGCACCCTGATTATCTAAAAAGAAACTATTTAGCGACCGGTTTCATTCCACATACATTGCTACTTTTTTTTTGCTATGTTTTTTTCAATCCAAAAAGAAGTAGCAATGGATCACTATCATCTATGAACTGCAACCAGTCGCTAGGTGGTTTTTAATTAGATAATCAGCCTGCCGTTCAGCAGTTTTTGCGTGATTGAGGAACAAACATCTAAACATCTAAACCCACTAACTTTCACATTTATACTATTAGTAGGATTAGGGAAGGATACTTGACTCTAACAAAATGTAAGTATCACCATAGTTATTCTGTGGTATCCCTTTATAATTTTGAAAACGGATCTCTAAATCGAAAGGTCTTCACAAATTCTATATGCTAACGACACCCCACACTGTGCGAGATTGACGAGAAAAAATTGTTTTATCCCCACTTTACATGTAGGAGGGATAGCTAAAACAATTTTTATTTCAAGATTTTATTGTAAGTGTATGTTTTAACTGTCAAAAGACAATGGAGGTTGACAGTTGAGTGTCGATCGTTAAATCACGCGATAAGTTGTGTTTTGGTGGTCATGCTAGGGGATGAGCTAGGTATGCCGCGGACGGACAGACAGACGGACCTGGCGAGGGTTCCTTGTGTCAACAAACTAGTGTTGTCTAACTTGTCTACGCTACGGAACCCTAAAAAGATGGTACAAAGTTCATAATGTTACGTTTGATGTTCTAACTACATAAATGACTATAGGTTTTTTTTCATATCATCAATGTCATCTTTTTTATGATATCCGTCTTTCGGTTTTCTCAGAATTATTTTGTTGCTTGCTAATCAACGCGAATGAGTTCGTGCGTTTATAAAGTCCTTGAGTATTGTCAATTTTACTAATTGTGTTACTAGGTACTTCACATACAAATTTGTAGTAGCTTTGACAAGTATTTAAACTAAAAATGAAGATACTAATATTTAGTATAATTTTATTATGAAAAAAAAACAATTAAAATTAAAAACAAATAAAAGAAATTACTTATGTAAAGAAGCTGCAGCTGTTTCTTTACAACTGTATAAATATTGACTCTTATTCACTTACCAATAACGCAGTATAACATTAGCATCACACAAACGCATCCACAAACGAAAGTATACAATGGTTTAAATACTGCACATAAACCACTGGAATTCCTTGACCTTCCAGAAACTATGCAAGTTCAACCACTGACGATCACTTCCGCGACACTATCGCCAAGAAACTCGATATGCACTTTTCCTATAGTTTAGTAAACAACAGTTCAGTTTTTCAAAACTTGTAGGTGTCGAATCGTATTCGTTATCGATATGTTCGTTGATTTCTGATTTCTTTTTGTGATCGTATACCGCGATGTGCGTGTTGCCGGCTCGGCGCGGCCACTGCCAATAAGTTGTTACTTTATGTACCCGTTGCTTGAAGACATGATTTTCATGTGTGCACAGTGTTTTCTTTGCAGTAGAGTTGATTATTGAACGAGTGCGCTCGTCTCGTCTTGTTAAGAGTCGCTAAATGTTATTCGTAAGCTAAACCAGTGAGGGATATCTTGCCTTTGCGTATAACTGTTCCACTAAAAATCTTCTTCTTCTAAAAGTTCTTGCATGTGAGTTAAAAAAGTCTGAACGGGTGGTAGGAAAATAAAGACGATTCAAAAGTACTTAATAATTAAGTTTATTTAAAAAAAAAACTATTTTTGACTTTTTACTTTTTGACTAATACCTCCTGCGTCTGTGCTCCGTTGAAGACTGGTGATCGGAGCCATTTGACGGATGGTGGGTAACAAACAATGGGACAATAGAGGGTTAATCGTCTAGCTGTGTCTGTTTTCTTTGATTGGAAACACATTGTTAGTCGTATCATTCTGCACAACCGCAGGTGTTCCATTATGCGCATCTATTTTATGGCAAACCTGCATTATCACTAGGTATTTTGTTTCTGATTTAAACAATACTTACTGCAGTTTCTCTGAAAACTGAGCTCTATAATGTTATAAAGACAATGCAAAATATTATATAGGCATTGAGAAAAGCAGTAAATTATCAACAAAACAGAGTAGTTTGATGATACATAAATCGCCTATCCTAATTAGGTTCACATACTGCAAATGTTCATCCATATAAACAGCAATGCACTTAACAACTGTTATAAGCAGCAAATTAACAAGATGTGACATTTCAATTCAAATTAGTCTATCAGTTAGTAGTCGTTAACTCCATTAATTTTATAAAGCCATTTAACCATTTATCTAGTTAAGCAGGTGTGACGGGTTGTATAAATAAAATTAACCGCTGCTTTTCGCTCCTACAAACAGCCGAATTTAATATTCCCAGTGAGGTAACTTCAGTTAAGTATAGTGAGTTATAATGATAAGGCAATAAATATCATTATTTCCAGTTTTCGCGGTTATTTATATCGCTTTTGGAATGTGACGTAGGAGGATTGCGGGTTTTTCTTAGCGGTCAGCACTCAGCGCAGCTCCAATTCGCAAGAAAAAAAATTACGTCTGCTGCATGTTCGCTCTTTATTAAAATATATTCATCAGCCATTTTTATTGTCCCCACTGCGGGGGCACAGGCCATCGTTATGGGTGGATAAGGAGGATGGGCCATAACCCACCACGCGGGCCCAATGCAGATGGGTGTTAACGACTGTAAATGCAGCCGGAACTAATGGCTTGACGTGCTTTCCCGAAGCGCGGAGGAGCTCGAGATCATAAACTTTTGGTCACCCATCCCATGACCGACCTTTGCGAAAGTTCCTTAACCTCCTGGGCCAAGCGCTAAACCACTGCGCCATCGAACACCTTATTAAAATTTATTTGTTTTCAAATATTCCGCTCTATTTTACATTTACTGATAAATCTTTACAATTTCGTTCCACTTACTCAATTATTTTTTTACTAAACAAAGCGGTGTTGCATTCAGTTCTCTAGTGTCGTTTAGGTCACGTACGATGGTCCCCGTCATTGCGTACTTGAATTGTTACTAAACATTTATTTTTATAATTGTATGCTAACGGATAACATAAAAAAATGTACAGTGCAACACTGTCTTGCTCATTGAGGGTTCCGTAATTTTACGTAATTTTTTCTTCACGTCTTGCACTGAGAGACGGGAGACCTTTCTTGCTCATGATTCTAGCTAGCTAACTAGTCGGCGAAATGGCCATGTATTTTAAATTATTGAGTCAAAATAATAAAATTAACTTTTATCTATTTGAATGGATGAATGGTGATAATGCGACGTAAATCTTTTAGTTGACTTTAAGCTTGATATTTTTAAACTTTAATTAATAATTGAAAACATTTAAGTACATTGCAACTTTGAAAAATCATAATTAACTACATACGAGCAGCAATACATAAACTTTTAGAGTTTCTCTTGCTGCGGTTAATAAAATATTTGTCGTATTTTTTCTTTTTGTATTGAAAATAAACTAAAAAAAGTTCTACGTATTACGACGTTCAACATACCTTGTTATTGTCTTTTAGTGAATTGCCAGACATAAGTTGACAAGTAAAAACAATGCTATCGTACATGTTTACTAAGACTCAAACGTATGAATTTTATGCTGTTCGAGTAAGTAAATATTTTGAGAACCTAAGATAGTGCAGTGTATCCTATATTTTACAGTTAGTACAGTTTATAGTTAAGTAAAATTACTAAGTATGTAAATAAAATATACGTAGTCAAAAAATAATTAAAAAGTTATTATTATAGTCATTAATCTCGAAAGTACTTACATACTTCCGAATCTTGTTCTGAATCGATAAAAACATTCACCTTTTAAATGTGTACCTATACTTAGTCAAGTCAAGTTAAATGTTAAGGTTTATCATTTCGCTAACAAGGTTAGACATTATGCTATTGAGTAAAATGACAATTTAAACACAATAAAAACAACTGAACAAAGCATTTTCATCAAATTTGTTTATAAATACCTGAAATAAAACACTTTTTAACGGATACTAACGCGGTTTTATTGAAAGTACTTTTTTATTTATCCGACGTTTCGGCACCTTTGCAGCTGCCGTGGTCACTGGTGATAAAAACCTTTCAATATAACGTCTATTTCGTTGTTATTTAATTTATTTTAGTGCTTAAGTACAGTACTTAACCTTTACTTATCATGCCCTTGTAACACTGACAAGGCATTATTTCTGTTGTAGAGCCTTTGACCCAAATCTCTTAATCTTAATATATAAAATCGTAAACTGAATGACTGACTGATCTATCAACGCACAGCCCAAACCGCTGGACCTAGAGACTTGAAATTTTGCACACAGATACCTCACACAGTGTAGGCATCCACTAAGGAAGGATTTTTGAAAATTGCATCCCTAAGATGGTGAAATAAGGGATGAAAGTTTGTATGAAAGTCCCTCAGTTTTGAAGCTAAGATCTTAAAATTTTGTGTTTAGGCTGACGATTGAAAATTAATAAATACGGGTCTCAGTGTTTTTCAAAATTCTACCCCCGAAGGGGTGAAAAGGGGTATGAAGTTGTGCATAGAAGAAAATCCTTCATTTTCTTCTATGCACAAATAAAAAACACTTAATTTATAATTATAGGCTTATGGAAAAAAATCTAACGCAACGTATATTGTTATTGTTAGTACTTTCACCCCTATGGCAATGAAATAGGGGTGAAATGGGTAAATAAACCTAAAAATAGATATGGATGTCGTTATCGAGGTTTTCTGGTATGACGATTGCGAAAATGACATTTATTTTGAAGTCCAACACGGTGGACATGATTTAACCCCCTCAAGGGGTGAAAATGGGGTTCAAATTTTGTATCGAAAAAGAATATAAAATAGACATTACAACTTTAAACTTAGTAGGAGCACGTCTAAAACTAAAGAGGCAAAAATATATTTTGTGATTTTGAAAATCAACCCCTTAGGGTGTAAATGGGGTGAGTAAACATAAAAATCGATATGGATGTCGTTCTTGAGGGTTTATGGGATGGTGATTGCGAAAATGACATTTATTTTAAAGTCCAACACGATGTACATGATTTAACCCCTAAATGGGTGAAAATGGGGTTGAAATTTTGTATGGAAAAAGAATATAAAATAGACATTATAACTTTAAACTTCGTAGGAGCACGTCTAAAAATAAAGAGGCAAAAATGTATTTTGTGATTTTGAAAATCAACCCCTTAGGGGGTAAATGGGGTGAGTAAACATAAAAATCGATATGGATGTCGTTCTTGAGGGTTTATGGGATGGTGATTGCGAAAATGACATTTATTTTAAAATCCAACACGATGTACATGATTTAACCCCTAAATGGGTGAAAATGGGGTTGAAATTTTGTATGGAAAAAGAATATAAAATAGACATTATAACTTTAAACTTCGTAGGAGCACGTCTAAAAATAAAGAGGCAAAAATATATTTTGTGATTTTGAAAATCAACCCCTTAGGGGGTAAATGGGGTGAGTAAACATAAAAATCGATATGGATGTCGTTCTTGAGGGTTTATGGGATGGTGATTGCGAAAATGACATTCATTTTGAAGTCCAACTCGGTGGACATGCATGATTCAGCCCCAGGGGACGGGGAGAAAGGAAACGGGAACGGGAACTGGATGGGGCCGAAGAGAACAGGAACGGGACGGGGGGATCCCTTTCCCCCCGTCCCGTTCCTGTTCTCCGGACGGGACGGGAACGGGAGCGGGAACGGAACGGGATGGGATGTGACGGGAACGGAACGAGAGCGGTAACGGGAACGGAACGGGATGGGACGGGACGGGACGGGACGGGACGGGACGGGACGGGAAAGGGATGGGACGGGACGGGACGGGACGGGACGGGACGGGACGGGACGGGACGGGACGGGACGGGACGGGACGGGACGGGACGGGACGGGACGGGACGAGACGGAACGGGACGGGAACGGGAACCGGACGGGACGGGAACGGGAGCGAGAAAGAGAACGGGAACGGAACGTGATGGAATGGGACGGAAACGGAATGAGAGTGGGAACGGGAACGAAACGGAATGGGATGGGACGGGAATGGAACGGGATGGGAATGGGAACGGGAATGGGACGAGACGGGTTGGGACGGGGTCGGGACCGTAACGGAAACGGGAACGAAACGGAAACGGGAAGGAGAACGGGAGCGGGAGCGGAACGGGAACGGGAGCGACCAGTCGTTTTTACGCGGTTAGGCGGGTCCCCACCAAGCGAGCGAGCCTCGTGCAACAAACGCCTTGCGTCTTGCGTCTTGGCAAACGTCTTGCCTCGCGAGGTAGCGCGCTTGGTGGGGCTAATCGCGTAAAAACGGCTGGTCGGATCCTGGTTGAAGGTTCCCTAAGGATTTTCTCTAATATCCACGCGGACGAAGTCGCGGGCGGAAGCTAGTCAATTACAAACATCTATAATAATTACTTATACGAGTAAGTAATCTATAGATTGTTTAGATAGAAAGGGATATTATTTATAATATTCACATACTAGCGGCCGCCCGCGAATTCGTCTTGAGTGCCGCATTAACCGCCTCTGTGGCCTAGTGGTTCGCCCAACCGTTTCAGACGCAGGGGTCCCGGGTTCGATTCCCAGGAGGGGTGCAATTTGTACTCGGGTTGGTTGGTGGTAGGGCTTAGTTCAAGTCCGCCTGACTAGCTACCACCATCTTACTTAAGTCTGACGCCATAACAACAATAAAAAAAAAGTTGTGTCCGGCAGTTAGCTAATATAATATAAATATCTTTTCAGGTATTTTCATCATGGCTGATCAAGATTGTCAAGATGATTGTATAAGTCGATTTTTCCACGAAGACGAACCCAACGCTTCATCTCAAAGTCTTCTGAAAATTCCGTCTGCTTCGGATTCTCTTGAATCCTCCCAAAACCTGAGCCAGTGTTCCACAGAATCAGACGGTCTTGGCTTCTCTCAGCTGAACATAGAGGAGCATGAACCAATACATATTCAACCTTTTTTCAACCTAACCCCAAGAGAAATGCCAATATCTCCTCACTATGTTATCGAAGAAGAGTTTTCCGCAAATCCATGGGCAATGTTAGTTGCAACGATATTTTTGACAAAAACTTCAGGGAGGAATGCAAGACCTTACATGAAAACCTTTTTTGAGGACTATCCCACTCCTTATGATGTTCTTGCGGACACACCAGCCTCTTTAGAGAGATTTTTCGACAACCTAGGGTTGAAGAAAAGAGGTCATATGATATGGAAACTAAGCTACCAATATGTGTCTGCGAAATGGCGACGGGCGAGTGACTTATGCGGTATAGGAAAATATGGCGAGGATGCCTATAGGATATTCTGCTTGGGGCATACCGACTTGGACCCTAGCGATAGATACTTAAAGTTGTATTTGGATTGGTTGAGAGCCCATACGGAGTTTTTGGAGGAGCAAGGTGTTGTGGATTGCGAATACTTGATCGTGGATCCGGTTTTGAAGTACTATAGACTTACATTGAGAGACGGTGATTAGTGTACATTTGATCATTTGATTGAGTCAAATCATTTTACTGTGATAAATAAATCTGTAATCTCAAATCAAGGAGGACAATTTGTCTTATTTAATAATGTGTAGTGTGACATCTGGACACATGAGTAAATCGTTTTTTTAACCGACTTCAAAAAAAGGAGGAGGTTCTCAAGTCGACGGTATTTTTTTTTTTTATGTATGTTTTACCATAACGTCGTCAGTTGTTAACCGATTTATACAATTCTTTTTTTATCTTAAAGAATCTTCGTGTGTGGTCCCATAAAAAAAATACAGAAATCTGGCTGGTAGTTTTTTTATAATCCTGAAAAATGTCAATTATTTAGCTTGCCATCACACGTGTTTTTACGGATTTTCGAACATAACATCTTTGTATATGTACCGATTTAGATGATTCTTTTTTTGTTTGAAAGGGTATACTTCAAGAATGGTCACATTTAAATTTCATCGGTATTGGACTTTGAACTTCGAAGATACACAAGGGAACTCCTCAAATTCAAATAGTATATGTAAAGTGTTTTGGATTTTGGTAAGTTTATGACAATCTAAAACAAACCAAACCATGGTGTGCGATGCAAGGTTCTGGACTAGACTTGGACTACGAAGACACAACGGAACTCCTCAAAAACAAACAGCGTAAATTTGGAATTTGAGTTGTGGGCATTTTACCATTGAAAATATTTTATAAAGTTAAAAACATGCTTACATACCTACCACTAAAAAGTTGAAAATTAAAAACTTTTTTAACAAAAAAGAAAAACCTCCTTCAAAAAACCTGAAACAAAAACAGCTTCAAAGTTAAATACCTCTAAAAAAGCGAGAAATAATATTCAAATCATTAGTTACGCATAACATTATTAATAAAACACGTCTAATGAAGTCGGGTGGGGCTTTCAGAAATATTTAAAAAAAAATAACTTGTCTTCCAGCCCCACCCGACTTCAATAGACGTGTTTTATTAATAATGTTATGCGTAACTAATGATTTGAATATTATTTCTCGCTTTTTTAGAGGTATTTAATTTTAAAGTTGTTTTTGTTTCAGGTTTTTTGAAGGAGGTTTTTCTTCTTTGTTAAAAAAGTTTTTTACTCATGTGATCTGGAGCTGTGTACCTGTCCTCAATTTACAATATTTATAAGTACTTACCTACCTACACGTTAAATTTTTAAACGTGCCTTCACGAAGACTCGGGCCGCTTTTTAAAGTAAAAAAATAAATATAAAGTTAGAGGCACTCACATAAAACATTAAAACAATAAAGAATTTGTTTTTTTTTTATTGCCATTTTCAATGCAAGTAGGTATAAATAATGTAATCCGCAAATGTAATATCGGCCTTTGGGGGGGAGGGGGGGGGGTCATGGCTAGGCTACAGAATACATAATAGTTACAAGTCCATGGCCCCCTGAGCCCCCCCCTCCCCCGGTTCTGCCGTTGTCTGATATCCCTATATCATTTTTAGGGTTCCGTACCAAAATGGTAAAAAAGGAACCCTTATGGTGTGACTCAGTCTGTCTGTCTGTCACAGCTGGATATCTCGAGAACTACTAATGGTATCAACTTGAAATTTGGAATAGTTTAAGATGACATTTGCCCAACTATTTTGCAAATAAGAAAGAAATAATAAAAAAAAATTTTTTAACAACAGGGACTGAAAAGGGGTCTTAAAAATTTAAAGTGAGGTGACTAGGGCATGTGGGGTATCATATGAAAGAGCGCTGTTTGCACATTTTAAAACATTTTTTTTCTTTTTTCTTAGGCCGCATAGTTTTCGACTTATGATGAAAAATGTAAAAAAAATACCGTTCCCCTCCTTATCTCCGAAGTTTGCAAAGAGAAAAATCTGAAATAATTCTATGTGATAGTAGTTTATGTAAAGATTACAAGAAAAATAAAACGATGTCTCAATATAACACACTTTTTTAGAAATTCAAAAAACAAACAAAAATTCTTTAGTTTCACTACCAGTCAACAGATGGTGCTATCCTAAGCATGCTAACCTAAGAAAAAAAAATAGTTCCTCTATCGGTCAAGACATGGCGCAACCTAATACTACAATAATAAATTGGTGGCTGGTTCTAATATAATTACCTACTATTTGCTGTACGAATAAACGAAGAATAAGATCCTGCTTAGTAATATAAACAGGCTGAAACGTTTTTCAGTCACCATAAGCAGCTGTGGTTAAGATTTGTAAATTAACTGTCCGCCTGTTCGCCCTTCCACCTGTCTGCTTTTATCCTACCTTTTTAAAGACTGTACATACCCAGGTACCTCTAGACAGGGTCTTAAAAATTTCACATGTAGAACTTATTAAACCACTGCGAGGTCGCCACTTTCAGTATGAATCTGACAAAGTGCACAAAATAGATATACCTATAGTTATGTACTATCGTACAACGTACAATAGGCAACTTCCAAGTGTTTGTGGTGGTAAGTACAATATGGTGTATTTCGTACCATACATTCTCGAGTGAAGTTTTTTTTATTTATTTATACACAATGGGATAGTGCTTGGCCTTCATCTCACCTGATGTTAAATGAACCGGAATCCTCATCACTGAGGAACAGGCTATCTATTCTTACCTCTAACTCTAACTGCCGGACGGAACACAATTTTTTTAAATTGCTGTTATGGCGTCAGACTTAGGTTAAGGCGGACTAGAAACAAGCCCTACCACCAACCAAACCGAGTACAAGTACAAATTGTAACCCCCCCCCCCCCCCCCCAGCAATGGAACCCGGGACCCCTGCGTCTTACTCGGGTGGGCGTACCATTAGACCACAGAGGCGGTTAAAAGACACTGTGGACAATGGCAGATCCAGGGGTAGCTAGGGGGCTGATTTAGAGGTCTCTTCAACATCTAACCGTAACCGTTTTCCGATGAAAATGCTCAAACAAATGGTCCTCCATCCTCCTAAATCCTCTTTTGGGAGGAATGGAGCCTACGTTCGGCACCTCGGCAGTGGACTAATAGGTAAACATCATAATCATCATCATAATAAGCATTAAGCAGCTGTTACATAGTGATCTTGGTGCACCCTAAAGATTAACGCACATTTAAGGTTAACGCACATATTTAAGGTTAACGCACATTTAAGGTTAACGCACATTTAAGGTTAACGCACATTTAAGGTTAACGCACATTTAGGCGGGCCGCAGCGGGGCGGGCCGCAGCGGGGTGGGCCGCATCGCAAAAATCCGCTCAAATCAGTCCCATACATTTTATATAAACTATCGCACACTATGCCGGGGCGGAGCGGGCCGCATAATCCGTCGCGCATTTTGTTGCGATGCGATGCGGCCCACCCCGCCCCGCTGCGCCCCGACTCAGTGTGCTATAGCAAGCGGATTTATCGATCGGGACTAGGGCTTGCAATCCGAATATTCGAATATTCGAATTATTCGAATATTCGCCTTATTTTGCTATTCGAATACTCAAGTCGGTGATATTCGAATATTCGAATATTTTCCACTTTTTTGGATTTAGGCAAAAGTCATTCATTAAATACCCGAATAGCTTTTGTGAGCATAGAATGAAGCTATTGTTAACGTTCACTTTCTCGTTTATTTCTTTGTTTACCTATGTTGTTTGTTTTTCCACAAATTGTAAACGATTTTAATCTAGCTTCCCAATGAGTCAAAGTCTTGAAACTTAAAACAAAGGTCAGAACAGGAAGACAATAACATCTTATAGTGTCATTGAGCTGATCTGATGATGGAACCAAAAGGCCTCAGGAAATCTTAAATAAAACCATACAAACCCATCGACAATGCGCTCGTTAGATTCGCCTTGACAAGTACAAGTGTGTGATTGTCTCAAATAAATATTTTTTCTTTCTTTTGTTCATTTAATTCCTTTTTGGCTTTAGTGATCAGCTTATCTGGCGACACGTAGGCCTTTTTCAGCTGTTTCCATTCTGTTCTATCTCTTGCTTTTCACGATCAAAGTGTTCCTCTAGTTTTCATAATATCATATGCCTATCTTTTGGTTTGTCTTCCTCTTTTCCTTTTTCTGTCCCATGGTTGCCACTCTGTAATAATTTTGGTACATTTTTCCTTGCTTTCTCTTGCCATTTAACCCGTCCATTGCCATTTTAACAGTCTTATTTTCCGTATTATGTCTTTTACTTTCGTTTTTTTCTTCTTCTTATTTCCTCTGATTTTTACGGTCTTTCAGCGTATCACCTATTAAGCTTCTTTTCATTTTCTTTGGCATATTCTTAGCTTTAAATAGTGCTTTTGAGTCAGCGCCTATATTTGACACTCTGTACTAAAACCATAAAAAATCATGGAGTTTTGGCTCGTTTGATTCGTCTTGACTAGTACTCTGTTGAGAAATATTGTCCAGGGTCTGATGATGGAACCGGAAGAAAACTACAGGAGCTCTGTAATGAAACCTTGATTGATTGAAAAAAACTTGATTGATTTGTATATCAATCAAGTTTGGGCTCGTTTGATTCGTCTTGGCAATAACTGTGTTTAGAAATAGTGTCCATGGTATAATGATGGAGCCAGAAGAAAACCACGGAAACTCTGTAATAAAACAATACGAATCCGTCGAGTTTGGGCTCGTTTGATTCGTCTCGACAAGTACTCTGTTGGGAGAATAAATAGTGTCCAGGGTCTGATTATGAAGCTGAAAGAAAACCACAAAACTATGTAATAAAACCATGCAACTCCATTTAGTTTGGGCCCGTTTGAATCGTCTTGACTAGTACTCTGTTGGGAAATAGTGTCCAAGATCTGATGATGGAGCCGGAAGAAAACCATAGGAACTCTGTAATGAAACCATACAAATCCATCGAGTTTGGGCTCGTTTGATTCGTCTTGGCAATAACTCTGTTGAGAAATAGTGTCCAAGATCTGATGATGGAGCCTGAAGAAAATCACAGGAAATCTGTAATAAAACCATATATATCCATCAAGGGCTCGTTTGATTCGTCTCGACAAGTACTCTGTTGGGAGAATAGTGTCCTGTGTCTGATAATAAAGCCGGAAGAAAATCACGAAAAATATGTAATAAAACCATGCAGCTCCATTTATTTTGGGCTCGTTTGATTTGTCTTGACTAGTACTTTGACGGAAGATAATTTCCAGGGTCTGGTGATTGAGTCGGAAGAAGGCTACAGGAACTCTAATAAAATCATACAACTCCATAGAGTTTGGGCCCGTTTGATTTGTCTTGACAAGTAATCTGTTGGGAAATAGTATCCAAGATCTGGTGATGAAGCCGAGAGAAGGGTACAGGATCTCTATAATAATACCATACAACCCCATCAAGTTTGGGCTCGTTTGATTCGTTTTGACATCTATTCTGATGGGAGATAGTACTAGACCGTGGGGGCTAATTGTCTAATTTCAAAATCTATCGCAATCGCTTTCAGGTTGTGATACATTGATGCTTCTTTTTGGCACAAATAAAAACTTACCAAAGAAATGCAGCAATGTGCCACCTCCATCTGTCAAATGAAAGCAATTGCGATAGATTTTTAAAATTAGACAATAGGTCAGCTGGTTTGATAATGAAGCCGGAAAAAAACCCGAGAAAAAACACAGATACAAGACCTAAAAACATAAAATAAACATTTACTGACAACCAAACCAAAAAACATACGTTTTAAAATGAACTAAAAAGTATCAAAATTGAACTCAAAACATGCCCTTAAAATTAACTAGAAACTCGGACTAATAATTATAAAATATTTTCTCCTTTAAAAATTTATAACTCTACAAAGAAGTTTTTAAACTAAATACGTGGGACGAAGGCAAAAAAAAGTCAATTGAGGATAATTTTTACACAATGCGTCCCATCCCATTAAACAAAGCATTTAACTTTGGTTTAACGTGCAAAAAATAAGCAATATATAATAATTACGACCATCTGTCTTATTTTACAGAATTATTCGAATAATATTCGAATATATTCGAATACCTCCTTAAAAATTTTCGAATATTCGAATATTGGATTTCATCGAATATTTGCAAGCCCTAATCGGGACATCGGGAGTCATCCGAAAATACCCCAAAACTTTTTTGTCGTATAAAAGATTGAGAAAAAGATATCTATATCTTTTTCTCAATCTTTTATATTGATATCTATAGATATCCTATATAATTTTGTAAAAATACCCTTAATTAAAATTCCTTACTTGTTTTTTTCCTTTAGAAATAAAAAAATACTTATGAATATTTTTCCATATTATTATAGCACATAACAATGAAAGTATCCTCTGCACTGATGTCCTTGTATAATGGACGTCGTCAGTGATCCTCTGCATAACTAAATTTTTGTTATACATTTATTAGAAGTGGCACTCGCCATAGAAAAAATACTTAACTTGTATACAATTAAATTAAATTTGGTCTTAAAATAAAGCCACTATTTTCCTTTTTTGAAATTAAAAAACGCAGTGTTTATTTGACTTCTGATTTGGCATTGATCTGTCATTTGGTTGACAGATACCACAGCCAGAAATAAAAAACTGGCCAGGTGCGTGTCGGGCCACGCACAGTAGGGTTCCGTGGTTACCATATACCATACCTTATTTAATACCACTATCATTTTTCATCTGCAAAAATAACTTTGGTTTTCATAGTGTTTGTATAAATGACAAAAAATATATTTGCGGTTTTGGATAATTTGCTATATCTCTAAAACTACTAAATATATATGTCATTGAAACCAATTTTCGTTAAAAGTGTTTATTAAGTTCTACAGCATATTTTTTTTTTTAGATTTTTCACTCTCTTATTTTAAAAGTTAGAGGAAAGACACACATTTGACCACTTTTGAAGCGTATATCTTTCAAACGGTTGACTTTGAGAAAATTGGTTTGAGGAACTTCAATGTCATTTTTAAAGACACCCCGCACGTATAGGTTTGATAAAAAACATTTATTTTTCAGTTTCAGTTCCATGTATGGGTTAATCTTTTTAGGGTTCCGTAGGACCCTATTACTAAGACTCCGCTGTCCGACTGTTACCAGCTGAAGCTGCTCAAGAACCGTGATAGCTAGACAGTTGAAATTTTCACATATGATGTATTTCTGTTCCCACTATAACAACAAATACTAAAAACAGAATAAAATAAATATTTAAGGGGGGCTCCCATACAACAAACGTGATTTTTTTACCGTTTTTTGCTCGATATTAATAACGACAATAGGAAGACAATTTTAATTTTCACAGATGATGTATTTCTATTGCCCCTTTAACAACAAATACTAAAAATAGAATAAAATTAATATTTAAGGGGGGCTCCCATACAACAAACTTGATTT
This sequence comes from Agriphila geniculea, assembly GCA_943789525.1. Taxonomy (NCBI): domain Eukaryota; kingdom Metazoa; phylum Arthropoda; class Insecta; order Lepidoptera; family Crambidae; genus Agriphila; species Agriphila geniculea. The sequence continues at coordinate 10,656,644 of OX038889.1, forward strand.
TTAGCCGTTTTTTGGTACGGAACCCTTCATGCATGAGTCCGACTCGCACTTGGCCGGTTTTTTTATTTTTGTCTAAAAATCGTAAAGCGGTTCACAGAATACATCTACCTACCAAGTTTCAACTGTGTAATCCTAATACTTTTAGAATAAAGTGGCTGTGACATACGGACGGACAGACAGACAGACATGACGATTCTATAAGGGCTTCGTTTTTTGCCATTGGGCTACGTAACCCTAAAAAGTACAGCAGATTATGAATCGCACATTAAAGATTTTAAAAGGTAAACAACTTAAGCATTAAAGGCCGGGTCTCTTTTGTCAAACATTGTTTTTGTAAGAGTAAAGTTAACACAAGATTTAGCCTAAGAGTAGGAACAGTAGGAAAATCTATACCCTAATAATTACCCTGCCGGATAATTCTTACCCTAAATCTGCACTGACGTGCAGAGGATACTTTCATTGTTATGTGCCATAATAATAATGAAAAATATTCATGGGTATTTTTTTATTTCTAAAGGAAAAAAACAAGTAAGGAATTTTATGTAAGATTTTTACAAAATTATATAGGATGTCTATTTCTTTTTCCCAATCTTTTATACGACAAAAAAGTTTTGGGGTATTATCGGATGACTCCCGATGTCCCGATCGATAAATCCGCTTGCTATAGCACACTGAGTTGGGGCGCAGCGGGGCGGGGCGGGCCGCATCGCATCGCAACAAAATGCGCGACAGATTATGCGGTCCGCTCCGCCCCGGCATAGTGTGCGATAGTTCATATAAAATGTATGGGAGCGATTTGAGCGGATTTTTGCGATGCGGCCCGCCTAAATGTGCGTTAACCTTAAGTGAAAGTGGCGCTGCCGCCGCGGTGAATTTTATTTATTTATTCCAATACACAATTTTAATAATGTTTTACGTGGAATTTTTAGGGCCCACAGTCAATATTTTTAGACTGTATCGTTACATAAATGTATGTAATTAATTTAGTTGGCAACTTAGCACATTCCACAACTCAATTCGGCCCCGATAGAATCGTTGGGTCGTGAGACTCGTGAGTAGAGGTCTTTAGTATCAAACTCGGAAACCCATATGTCTGGAAATCGGTGGCCGATCCACAAAATCAAAAACGTGATCACATTTCAACTCCTTACTAAATATTCTGAGCAAAATAATATTTCATGACATTGCCTTGATTCAATAGCCAGGCAGGATACAGCACTGCATCAGAATACCTAAATTATTGGCAGACGACCGACAGTGCTTTAATTTAAATTTATTCTGTGCCATCGCATGTTGCACCAAAATTGCTATCGTTGGTCAAAATCAAGGTCAAAATTACTTGAGTTTTGTGTGACCTACATATTTCATTTGTCTACATATTATGTACTTAAGCAACAGGACAAAAGTCATGAAACGGAACTACAGCTTGACCACTTGACAAAAATTGAGGGCGCCACTTTCTATGTAATTAAGTTAAACACGTCAAAATCACGAATAATTTGGCAACACTGACTATATTTTGTACTGAAAAATTTTAGCTCCATTTTATTTAATTTCAACTCTTTATGGCCAAGCTGTAGGTAGGTAGGTGAAATTATTTTTACTAGCAACACGTGGTTGTTGCATACAACATTAGTCAAGTGTTGCCATACAATAACACTAATGGCAAAGAAAGTGTCTCCCCCACTCACAAGAGTTTTTTACAGAGAAAATTTTCACATTAAAATAGCTCGTTTTGTTAACTAAATGCTCTGGGGCCCTACCACCTCACTCAAAGCTATAGCCAAAGCTATAGCATAGCAATACTCTATCCGTCCTTATCATATCATAAAGTCATAACACGATGACAAGGACGGATAGAGCACTGACGTCATAAACCAAAGCAATAGTCAAAGCAATCGAGTTAGGCGGTAGAGCCGCTGGAGTTGGTCACTTCTGTTGTACCTACTGAGCCGTTTACACGAGTCAAGCTATTAAGTAATTTAGTTAAAATTAAGTTGTCGACCAACTAAATTTTCGCGTGTAAACAGCCAATTAAGTAGTAAGTAGTAAGTTGGCCATTAAGTGTGCAAGTTATTAAGTAAATAAATTCTAGTCTATTTTTTGGACAAGTAACCGCGCCGCCCGCACCGCATCCCCCCTTATGGGCGTGGCCACGCGTTGTACTTGCCACTTGCTGACGATTTTCGGCATTTCTCCCGATTTGGGGAAATATGGAATGTAGTCGGGATTAAATCGGGAATCGACTTAATTCGAGACTTTTCGCTGTTGTAAGTTTGACAGCTGTCGTCTGTCAAATATAAAACAGCAATATCTCAAAAAGTCTAGGAAGACTGATGGTGTCTCTAAAGAAATAAAAGGTCTTGGTTAGATCTTCATTTTAGATGGCTGCTGCCAAATTTAAGTTTGTCATCTAAAATGAAGCTCTAACTACGACCTTTCATTTCTTTAAGGACACCATGAATTTAGGATGAGTACTTTTCGAGACATTGCTGTTGTAAGTTTGACAGCTGTCATTTGTCAAACTTAAAACAGCAATATCTCGAAAAGTCCTCATTCTAGATTGATGGTGTTTTTGAAAAAATGAAAGGTCTTGGTGATATCTTTATTTTAGATGACAAACTTATTGACAGCTGTTTCCTAAAATGAAGATCTTGCTAAGACCTTTGATTTCTTCAAAGACACCATCAATCTAGGGTGAGTACTTTTTGAGATATTGCTGTTTTAAATTTGACAGATGACAGCTGTCAGTCTCCATCTTTTTTTAACTAATGAAGTTAAAAAAACAGGTGCAAGTGATTTTCGACCTTATTTCTAGCTCAGCATTCGGATATTATGGCCTTTTATAATCGCCAAAAATGGGCACACTGGCTACTTACTACTTACTATTTAAACCGTGTGAACGACTTTTTATTAAATTTTAACTTAAAATTAAGTTGCCCATTTAGTTACTACTTAACAGCTTGACTCGTGTAAACGGCTCTTACGTGCCGGACTACAGCTGCGCCACAAAAAAAGTTGGAAATCTGACTTTTTGACTATGCCATGATGAAGACGATAGTTTGTCGGAATTTGTCGCCAAAAACCAGAATTTGTCAGTCTTGCGTTTAGGAGATACGTGTGGCGCAGCTGTAGGGACGTCTCTGCACATACGAGTAATCAGATTTTCGCTACGACCTTCTGTGTGGCGCAGCTGTGGAGACGTCTCTACAGCTGCGCCACACAGATCTCCTAAACGCAAGACCGACAAACTCTGGTTTTTGTGCGAGAAATTCCGACAAATTAACGGCTGCACACACGAGCTCAGATTTTCGCTACGACCTTCCGTTTTCGAGATCTGTGTGGCCCAGCTGTAGAGACGTCTCTACAGCTGCGCCACACGTATCTCCTAAACGCAAGACCGACAAATTTTGGTTTTTGGTGACAAATTCCGACAAACTATCGTCTTCATCATGGCATAGTCAAAAACTCAGATTTCCAACTTTTTTTTGTGGCGCAGCTGTAGTCCTGTTTTCATGCGCCGGCAACGGCGACGGCGACGGCTCGGCGCCTTGCCGGGCCGTGCCGGTGCTCTGGGACTCTATTTTTGAATCGCTCGACTGATTTCGAGCGCTCTTTTCTACTGATTTCCGTTCGACATCTCATTGTTTTGCGTCATAATATGTCGAACGAAAATCAGTCGAAAAGAGCGCTCGACTGGAGTCGAGCGATTCAAAAATAGGGCCCCTGTCTTTCCACTGGACGGCACGGCGACGGCGACGGTGACGGCGCGCCGGCCGGCGCGGGCTACGCTCAGTACAGTCACGCACGTCAATTTTACAAGACTTAAAATAAAAATGTCCTCGTCAAATCGTCGTACAATTTATTTGCTTTACCTGTTACATTTAATAATAAAATAATAAGTCGAGTTGTAGTTAAGAAAAGACTTAGGCGATTCTGAAGTTTAGTGCAATTGGGTGGTAGTCTGTACATAAGTATAGGTATTTATAACTATTCTGTGACCGCTAGCGGCGCCGCGCCGCCATTGGAAAAAATCATAATGCTTAGAAATAAAGACGAAATTGTGAATTATACTCCGAACAAGTTTTGTGGTACTTTATATCACTTAAACAATATTATCTAGCCTGTAAAAGTGGCCACATTTGTTTCTGCATTCTTAGTGCGATAAATGAGTTCTATACGGACGAAATCGCGGACAAAAGCTAGTACAAAATAAATACTGTTTAGATAGGTAACAAATAAATAGATAAAAAACGTATCTCAACGTCACTAAAATAGTAACATTTCTTCAGGTGGTATTGCCATGCGAAATGATGTATTCTTCTTTTTAATTGTTTCACATAAATTGTCCAACAGATAATTGAATGTCTCTTGGGTCATTCGAAAATAATTCAAGAATTGTTTATAGCTCATTTTTAGTTTTTCAACTAAAGTAGGTATAGTAAGATCCCTCTAAATACCTAACTTTAATAAGTGGATCAACCCAAAAATTTACTTTTCTACGTTCTAGGTATTTTCTTCTTAAATGTAACAGGTAAAGCAAATAAATAGCACGACGATTTGACTAGGACATTTTTAAGTCTTGTAAAATTGACGTGCGTGACTGTACTGAGCGTAGTTCGCGCTGGCCGGCGCGCCGTCGCCGTCGCCGTCGCCGTGCCGTCCAGTGGAAAGACACGGCCCCGGCAAGGCGCCGAGCCGTCGCCGTCGCCGTTGCCGTCGCCGTCGCCGTTGCCGTCGCCGTCGCCGTGCCGGCGAAAACCGCCCATTAGTAAGGTTAGGTTCAATCAAGGTTAAGGTTTGTTCAGCTTACTTAAAAACCGACTTCAAAAAACCTACCTCTAAAAAGCAAGAAATAATATTCGTAAGAATAAAAACACGTCTATTGAAGTCGGGTGGGGCTGGAGTACAAATTCCTTTTTTTTATTCTAAAAGCCCCACCCGACTTCAATAGACGTGTTTTTATTCTTACGAATATTATTTCTTGCTTTTTAGAGGTAGGTTTTTTGAAGTCGGTTTTTGTTTTTTTAAACAATTTTTTATTTTTAGTGTAGGTACCTTTTGTAGTAGGTAGAAAAATCGGCTCAGCCAAACGTGAGTTAATCGCGGAGAAACATACATACATGCGGGTCAAACTACGAACCTTCTTTTTTAAGTCGGTTAAAGAACTACACTTAAGATATCCCTTTTAAAAAAAAATATCTTATTCAGTTCCAATTCAGTTCATAAACAAAGAAGTTATACGACTGATCATCGAGGCAGTTCACACAAAAAATGGGACCAACTTGGAAGTTTACCTAATCTAATAACGTTTGAATAATTTCAATCGGTTCAGCCGTCTTCGAGTAATCGGTGTACATACAAAAAACAAAAAAAAAAAAACGGGTTGAATTGAGTACCTCCCTCCTTTTGAAGTCGGTAAAAAGATAAGCAAATAATTAAATATTACAAGTTAGAAATCACAGACATCACAAATTTTGTAAACTAGGTTTAAAATAATACATTTTATTATTATACTTTTTAGGTTTAGGGTCTTAGAGTTAAGGGTAGGGCTGCCATCTGTCCGGGTTTCCCCGGATTTGTCCTAGTTTGGAGGGCGTCCGGGGAGCGTCCGGGCGGGGTTTTGGTTATAGTCGGTAAAACCCGGACTTTAATTAAAATCCGGGTTTTGGATCAAACTCCACGCAAAAAAGTACTATATTCAGCGCACGCGCTACCGGTAGGCGCCCGGGCGCCTCACTTCACTACACGTGGCACACCGCGCAACCTGCAAAAAATCGCGCTGCAATTCTACGGCCCACTTTTTTTTTTACTAAAACAAGCAAGATTACAAGATTAGTGGATGAAACTGACTAAAAATCGCGCTGCGCGGCCGTTTACCCCATAACGTAACTGAAACTGATTTATTTTTCATCAAACCAATACATGCAAATGTGTCTATAGATAGGTCTTTGAAAATTACATTGAGGTTTTTAAGATATTTTTTTCTCAAAGTCAACCGTTTGAAAGATATACACTACCAAAGTGATAAAATGTGTGTCCCCCCCTCTAACTTTTAAAATAAGAGAGTAAAAAGTCTAAAAAAATATATGCTGTAGAACTTAATAAACACTTTCAACGAAAATTGATTTGAACGCGATACATAAAGTAGTTTTAGAGATATAGCATATTTTTTTACTATAAACAAGCAATATTACAAGAATGTCAAGATTATTGGATGAAACTGACTAAAAATCGCGCTGCGCGACCGTTTTTTCTATAAATAGGCAAGATAACAACACAAGGCTAATGGATGAAACTACCTAAAAATTGCGCTGCGCCCATTTTTTTTAGTATAAACAAGCAAGATTACAAGATTAGTGGTTAAAACTGACTAAAACTCGCGCTGCGCGGCCATTTTTTTTATTTCGGGCCGCCCCTGGCTATTTGAGCATTTATTTTGGTACGCTACGGTTACAAAACTACTAAAACTGGACCCAGGGGACCTATTTTTGAATCACTCGAAGCCAGTCGAGCGCTCGTTTCTACTGATTTTCGTTCGACATCCCATTGTTTTGAGTTGAGTCATATGTCGAACGAAAATCAGTAGAAACGAGCCCTCGACTGGAGTCGAGCGATTCAAAAATAGGGCCCCTGGCCCTCCACAAAATTGTGTTGGATACCCCAGCATTACATTATAACTATGAAAATACAGTATTTTATACGAAAAAAGGCTTAAAATTCAATTTTTTTTTCAGCCAACTATTGGGTATAATGTATTTTTTAACCAAGCTAAAAGTGAATATAAAAAAATCAAATGTCCGGGGTCAAGGCTTCAAAGTCCGGGGTTTTTACGCTTCCGGTCCAGGGCGGCAGGTTTTAGAGATGGCAGCCCTAGTTTAGGGTCAATCAAAATTTCCTTCATAATATATATGCCGGGCAGTATACCTTCAGGAGAAATAGCAGAATGCAGAATTGTTATTTCAATTACTTGAGTGCCTGGCAATCATCACGAGAAAAAATAGGATAAATGTTAGTTACTATTTGGTGACCTTAATTTCATGTCACTATGTATTTAATTAATGCTACGGATTTAATTTCATACTGCAAAATAACATTTGCGATGTTTTAAAAAACCGCGCCAACTCGTTTCATAAATAAACCAATAGAGCGTTATTCGGGCTGCCAACCTTCAATAAACTGCCGGACTGATTACTTGTCGCAATGTTGGCAGTAGTGTCGACTATTGCAAATGGTGGATTGCGTTACTTTTTCCCGTGCTCTGTGTAAAATATTTACGTAAAATAGTGATATTTTCGACGTGCAGTGTTTCTGACTACGATAAACATGTCGGAAACACTGCCGAATAACAAAAAACAAGTTCCAAGACAGCTGGTGAGTGTTTATTGTTGAATTTTTACGTATTTAGTCCCGGGTGACGCCATGGTGGCTTTATCTGGGATCACGTAAACATGAAATGGTGCATCGCTGCATCGTGTATCGATTTACCTAAGTTTTGAGGATGTGATGATGTTAATCACAATGACCAAAATGTTGGGTGTGATGATCGTCATCGAGGGTCATCGGACTTAGTTTTTTGCTATCACGCCGCTCGCGACCGAGTTTAAAACGCGGCTGCCGTATGCATTCGCGCATGCGAGAAGGTGTTAAAATCTATAATAGTTCCGGAGATAGCATTATTTCGATATAGCTGATGTTTTAATGAATGATTGAGAAACATGCACGGTGCGACGTCTGTAAGCATATTGGTCTGCAAGTAGGGGGAAGGCGTATTCCTTCCGCGGCCGACCGACAGACAGACGGCCGCGAGTCGTGCGCTGCGCTACGACCACACGCACTGTCTGTTCCTAATCTGCTTTATTGCTCGTCTAATCTTCCGACTCGAAGTCGACTCGAGTCGTCTGGACAGACCACTACAGCTGATCAGCCAAAACTTTGACTACCACAGCTTTAGAACCCAATTTCTACACAACTCTTTGTTTCTCTGAGGGAAATAACCTGCTCTTAAGTTTTATTGTTACAGTCGACTTGTAAACTCTTATTTTATTTGTATTTCAATGGCCTTGGTTTGCATTTAAAAAATAACCTTTAGCTTGTCGTTACATAAATTGATCTTAAATGCTGGCAATGCAAATGGTAATGAGGAAATTGTCTAAATACACAGAAAACATAATATTTGTAATTACTAATACTTTATTAAAGCATCAAAAAATTTCAAAGTAAAAGTTTTGATTTTTACTAGTAAATTTTATAAATTTAATCGCACTAGGTACAGATTTTTCTTCAATGTTAATTTTAGTTAAACAGTCCATAACACTAGCTTACAACAGCACCATAGTTATCTAGCGGTTAAAGATTAGATAAAATATTTTTGATTTAAACGGCCTATAATAACGTGTTTATTTTAAATTAAAACAAATGTAAAACATATGTCCAATTAGGAAAAAAAATAATTGTTTTTTAATATATACCCTTGATGAAACTAAAACGGATGGCGAACCTTTATGTATCAATATGCCATTTTTCAATATATTAATGTTTAATGAGGCCATCAAATTGTAGTGTAATGAATTTTGTGATTGGCTATGTACGTGCCCAAACTATAATATGTGTGCCATTGGTTCGCCTTTCCTGAACTAAAAGTATCTGTTGACAGCGTGAACGCAAGCAGAGGAAACTTTATTCAGACGAGTGGGCCCTCGGAGATGATGAAGCAGAAGGAGGAAGAGGGTTTTCCCTAGCAGACAAGCTTGAGAGTTCTCGCTTCGAGCATGCCGGCTCCATCCTGGAAATGCAAGGAACTGACATCACCATTTCATATCTCCAGAAACATGGATTTACTACTCCGCTTCTGTTCAAAGAAAAGATCGGTCTGGGATTGAGGTTAGTGACCTTAATTAATTTTTTTCAATTCAATTGTTCTTTCAGCTTCTTTGAAGGTTTAATAATTTTAAGAGTTGGTTTTTATCAGGTTCAATGTACAATCTAAGCTGTACTCGGTGCTATTTATACATCATGTATCAAAAAAACCTTCTCAGATCCTGAAACAGGTGATAGTGTTGCTGAAACTGGACAACATTCTCCATGGAACATAGGTAAAAACGAAAAAAAAAAATTCATACTTACAAAATGTATTGGTCAGCTGACCGACTTCCCTCCGTATCAGAAAGACAATTTAGTAAAACGCCCTTGTAGTATAAATGACGTTAAAGTAAAACGACCTACTAGTAAAACATCTGAAATTTAAAAACGTCATTCTAGTAGAACGTCTGAAATGAAAAAACGGCATGTTGGGCAAAAGGACTTGTCTTCTTCATTAGAATAAAGAGTTCTTTCGATTAGGATTTAAAAAAAATACAATTTGTGGAAAAAAAATTAGTCGCAACTTGCGCGCGTCATAGCTTTGAAATGCAACCACTAAGAGCCAGCAGACCGCATCATTTTCTATTTCTATTCTATTTCTATTTAATTCTTAATGCACAATTGTACAATGGCGGACTTAATGCCTTAGGCATTCTCTACCAGTCAACCTTAGGGTGATGTGGAGACTTTGTGTGGTAGGGTGCACAACCAGGGTAAATAAGAAAAATAAGAAATAATATTATATAACTACATAATATAGATATATACTTTCTTAGATATTATATATAAATAATTATTAATATAATATATGTATATATATGTATATATAAATAGGTATATATATATAAGTTATCAACGAATATCAATATTCAAGAACGATCTGCTTGCTCCGTGAGGAATTTGCGTAACTTAGTCTTAAACGAGTACCGACTGGTGGACATTCTGATGTCAAGAGGGAGCGCGTTCCACAGTAAAATAGGATAAACGAAGAAAGAAGAGTGTATGGTATCGGAGTGATGAGAGGGACAGCTAAGTAAACGGTTAGAAGAGGAACGAAGAGATCTGTCATGAGTAGAAGATAAGTATTGGAAATGCGAAGTGAGATAAGAGGGAGCGTTAGGGGAGCTTAATAGAGAAAATAGAGTGGTCAAAGCCCGCATACTTCTGCGCTGCCGAATGGGCAACCATTTTAGCTGCGATCGGTGTGCGGACACATGATCGTACTTACGGAGATTAAAGACGAATCGAATGCAGTTATTCAGAAGACAGTCGAGTTTATTAAGTAGATCTGCATTCAGGTCGAGGTAGCACACATCACCATAGTCGATAATAGGGAAAATTAAGGTCTGCACAAGCATTGCTTTGACGCTAGATGGTAAGAAGTTTTTAAGGCGGTAGAGATACCGCAATACTCCTGTGACCTTCTGACAAATATTTGTTACTTGAGCTTGCCAGTTTAACCTAGAATCAACATGTAAAGCCAGATCTTTCACACTAGGACTTAATGGAATTGGAGTGCCGTCGAAAATAATTGGAGACAGGTTAGTAGAATCCACTCTGGACACCATCCGGGAACTACCTACTAACACAGCTTGGCATTTACCAGGGTTGACGGCAACACCAAAGCAGTCAGACCAGTACTTAATGTGGTGTAGGTCACTGTTTAAAGCATTGATAGCATCATTTAAGTCATCAACGCGAGCCTGGGCATATATTTGTAAGTCGTCAGCATAAAGATGATACGAACACTGAAGTTTATGAGTGATAAAATTAATAAAAATTGAGAAAAGAAGAGGAGAAAGAATGCCGCCTTGGGGAACGCCAGTATCTAAATAAAGCCAAGATGAGGTAGACTCATCAAACTGCACCGCCTGCTGACGTTCCCGAAGATAAGATGAAAACCATTCCAGTACCTCGTCAGAGACCATAAGATGGGACAATATGGAAAGAAGGATGTCGTGACTGACAGTATTAAAGGCGTTGGAGAAGTCAATAAGTACCAAGCCAGTTACTTTACCATCCTCAATCGCTGCCCTAATATCGCCAGTCACTTTGAGGAGAGCGGTAGCTGTGCTGTGTCCGGGTCTGAAACCGGACTGCAAGGGACTTAAAAGGGAATTATGATGAACAAAGTGGGAGAACTGCTTGTGGACACAGGCCTCAAGCACTTTGGACATGAAGGGAAGGATGGAGATTGGACGGAATTGGTTGGGATGAGACGGATTAGTGACTTTGGGCAGCGGACGGACATAGGCTTTCCGCCAAAGTTCAGGGAAAATACCGGAATTAAGGGAAATGTTTATGATGTGGGTGATAGCAGGTAGTAGATGTTCCAGTAAAGTAACTATCATGCGGCGACTTATGCCATCACAACCCACAGCATTGGATTTTATGGAGAGGATAATCTTTTTGATCTCATCCTCGGTAACTGGAGAGAAACGAAACGGGGATATATTCGGTCGCGTTAGACTAGCTATTGAAGCAACGGTACGTGAGGTTGACGCACGATCTAATTTCGATGAAATGGTGAAATGGAGATTGAGATCGTGAAGTCCAATTGAGTTAGGCAGGTGTAAATTTCGCGCTTTGCCTATACCTAAAGTTCCAAGAAACTTCCAGATATCAGCAGAAGAGGAGGATGAGATGTTGTTGAGAATATGGCGGCGTTTAGCGTTACGTATCATCTGATTACACCGGTTTCTGGCAGCTCTAAAAGAATTCCAATTATCCTCCTGACGATCCCTTCTAAACTTGCGAAAAGCTCTATCCCTACGCCTCATCGCCATTCGAATGCCTTCGGTCATCCAAGGCGCTGGTGGTCGCTTAAGTCTTATATTTTTAACAGGAGCATGGACATCATAAATAGCTAGCACTGTTTCGTTGAATTTCAGCTACGGAGACGCCATACTTTGAATAGGTACTAAAACTGTCCATTTCTCTGATCGTTTTTATTTTTTTGTGACAATGAAGCCGTTTTTTCATTTCAGACGTTCTACTAGCAAGACGATTTTAAATTTCAGACGTTTTACTAGTATTTCGATTTTAAATTTCAGACGTTTTACTAGTAGGTCGTTTTACTAGTAGGTCGTTTTACTTTAACGTCATTTATACTACAAGGGTGTTATACTAAATTGTCCTTCGGACCAACTTACAATGGATAGGCGAAAAAATAAATTAGTTTTTCGACCTATGTTCCATGAAGAATGTTGTTCAGTTTTAGCAACACTATCACCTGTTTCAGGATCTGACAGGGTTTTTTTATACATGATGTATTGGTTTAAAGCAGGGGTTCCCAAACTATTTTGGGCAAGAGACCCCTTTTCCAAAATGAACAGATATCTCAGACCCCCATAGCCAAATTACTTTAAAAATCCTATCTCTAGTTTTTTCTATTGATACAAAATACTTACCAATTTAAAATTACTAAAATATCAGTCATTCATATAACAAGTTGGTACCTACAAAGCTTGTACAGTAATCTAGAAAGTTTCAAATAAGAACTAGTGTTAATTAATAGGGGTTGTTTTTTAGGCCTCATCGACCCCCAAAATCAGTTTTCATTTATGTCGACCCCTGGGAAACCAATTTTGGCTCCAAGGGGTCGATATCGACCACTTTGGGAATCCCTGGTTTATAACCGATTCTAGATACTTTAGTTTAATAATTATTTTAAAAACAGAATTATTAAGATTTTGTTTCACCTAAAAAATATGTGAGTGATCGATCACTGTTCTATTCTATATAAGAGAGTTTTAAAAATATCAGTCAACTTATTTTGCAAAACTGCATTTTTACCTGCACATATTATATTCTATCTGCGCCTATCACTTAAATCTGTTAAATTAATTATTCTATTACTAAGAATAGAAAGTATAAGGAAAGAGAAGTTGTTGGTGACCACTGACCCGATGGTCTGACTCCTTTTATGGAATCTGCAAATTGAACGGCTGAAAATAGAACTGCTTGGAGAGCAAGAGAGAGAGAGAACCGCATTTGTGGTCTAGTGGTTTGCCCACCCATGCAAGACACAGGGGTCCCGGGTTCGATTCCCAGGAGGGGGGTACATTTGTACTCGGTTTGGTTGGTGGTAGAGCTTATTATTACGCTTACGCCATAACAACAATTAAAAAATTGTTGTGTTCCGGCAGTTAGAGGTAAGATAGCCAGTTTCTCAGTGATGAGGATTCCGGGTGTAGTGCGTTCCACGTTCGGCCTTATTGTCACTTAACATCGGGTGAGATGAAATGCCTTTGTGCATATAAAAAGAGCCCACATGCAGCTAGTCACCTAGGTAGGAGTAGGAGTCACTGTCACAGTCACGAGAGGGTACGATGGAAAAGAAAGAAGATTGCTTTTAATTATTTTTTATGCTCTTGTTTTTATCTTTCATGTCCGCGACAGCGACAGTGTGCTATTACAATTTTTGTAGGCGCTCAATATTGTCCGTATTTTTAATAGTATTAGTCTAGGGATGCATCGATACGCCTTTTTGCCGATACGATACCGATACTCGTATAAAAATATCGGCGATACCGATACCGATACGCTTGGTGAATTTAAATGAAGGTTGAAAAAACGTACTAAAAAGTAAAAACAAGTGTCATTGCACTCGGAGGACATTGTTCTGTGGGACACTTCAGAGTTATTTTGGTAGGGCAGTCGTGGTTTTTAATATTTTTTTAAGTTATTTAATTTTACATTGTACATTTTAGTCAAAAATTATTAGTTTTGGAATGCGCTCATCGAGGCTTTTTATTAGATTCCCAAATTGTAATAATTGAGATTTTTTTCTTCATATTACAAAATATTGATTACAGCCGCCATTATTAGGTATAGGCGCGTTTACATTAAGTACTTTTTTGAAGAACTAAATTGGAAAAGTATCGTTGTATGAAAACCCGAAGTATCGCCGATATATCGGTATTGGTATCGGCTGTACCCCTAAGTATTACTTCCTAGGAACTGAAAGTGCTAGCTTTGAATGTTAGTTAGTACCACAATATTGAAGCACTACCATTTCGTCTTTAATTTGCGTTTAAGAGTTTTGTGATAACAAATACTTACGATCGGCTCGTTTCGTGCAAATTACAAAATCGCGTCGACTCTATTAAAACTTTTCACTACAATCAACCCAACAAAATTGCATCTCTCCTTTTTTTTACTTATAGGTTTTGCCCGCGTCTTCGTTCGCGATTTTGTTTGATTTGGTTTGGCTGCCAATGCGCATATATTTTTGAAGAAATATTCTATCAGTATCTATACTACTAGGCGATGGTTCTAAAATTAGGAAACCTAACATAAATTACACTAAAAACCGGCCAAGTGCGAGTCGGACTCGAGCACGAAGGGTTACGTCAAAAAAAATAATCTTTAAAAATTTAAAGAATGAAAGCATTATTATTGATGTAAACTTTAGTTTTAGGAAGCAAAATTCTTAAATTACTGCCGTATAGAGAGAAAAACATAATAAATTGTCAGGTATTTTAAAACGAAGACAATCTGTTCAAGACTTCAAGTGGAATTTAAAATTTGCTTGTCAGAGGTATTTTTCAAAAACGTTTCAGTTGTAACAAATAAGAATACGACTCATATTTATTTTTTCACTTATTGTTTGTATTGTTAAGGAGTTCCCTATAGAGAGAAAATTAAAAAAAATGCTTTTAATCACAGAGAAATAAAATATTAAATTATGCTCAAATTGCTCACTTTGACATGTTTTTTACTGGTATTTACAGAATCTAAAGTAATTTTTATTTTTTCTTAGGAATAATGAGGTATTAGTCTAATGTATTGCGTGTTTTGTATATGTCGTAGGATAATTGTACAAACAGGATTTTTACAAAAATCCTAGTATGATTGTAAAATACCGGATAATTAGAATCTAAGACAGATTTTTGCAATCATCCGAGTAATGTTCAGGATTTTTACAAAAATCCAGCGTACCTTAGGTAAATCGCCAATTACCATCTATTTGTGCGCGCTGATTGGCTGACGTCATCGTTATGGACTGACTGACGGATGCTCTTATTGGCTATTTGTTATTGTTGTGTGCTTTGTAGAATTTTACAATTTTATTATAAAAAATCTGAGTACTCACATCAATCAAGAGACATTGAAGTACGATGAGTGAAGTGAGTGAATTGGATGTTATACAAGTGCCGGGCTCAATCAGTGCAAATAAATTAGAGGGTATATCCTAAAAAGAACTTTTCTAAACAGAGTTAAGAAAGTTCTACAGCACTTGTCAATATGATTGTGCAAAACCTAAATGCACTTTCGAGCTAATTAATGTTTTTTAAACTTCAATTGAAGAATTAAATTCGGCAAAATTACGAAATGACCCCAAAACCCATCAGCAATATGTTCTGAACAATCAGATTGAAGTTGTTATAAATCGTCTCTTAGATTATCCAATCAGCATTCAAGTTTACGATTTTCCGAATCATACTAGGATTTTTACAAAGATCCTAAAAATTGCTCGGACGATTGTGAAAATTTATATCAGATTTCAATTATCCGGTTCTTTACAATCGACCCAAGATTTTTGTAAAGATCCGGCTTATACGATTATCCTACGACATATACTTATATCTATTTAATAATTTAATAGGAATTTTCAAAGTTCGCCCTCATTACGGCTCGCGCAGAGTTGTTTTGATCATTTGTATTGAAAATTTAAAAATGGTACGTGATGCGACTCTACAGCCTTAAATATCTGTTTTATTCTGATTCTAGTATTTGTTGTTATAGCGGCAACAGAAATACGTCATCTGTAAAAATTTCAACTGTCTAGCTATCACGGTTCATGACTACAGCCTGGTGACAGACAGCCAGACAGTGGAGTCTTAGTAATGAGGTCCCGTTTTTACCCTTTGTGTACGGAACCCAAAAACCATGAAAAAAAGGTGGACATCGTAAGTCATGAAGCTTCAATAGTATATAGTATCAAACTATTCAAAGCAAATGTCAGATGAATTCCATTACAGTTAATTAACATAATAATTAACTGCATCGTCTACAGGTGATGACTGATGCACCTGGCAAATTCTAGGTTTGCTGTATAATACTTATACGTCATTAGTTTCGATATAAGGCAAATAAAATTTGTTATGTTGTAATTTTTTCCCAATTGTATCAATTTTTTTCACCAGTTACGTCATTAATTTAATAAAACAACACAATACAGATTGGGATACAGATTACAACTAAGTCATAAAAAAGAAAAAATGTAGATGCGAGCCGCCCATAATAGCATTTGCGAGGGCCTGAAGCTAATGTTATACTGCCCGGCATTTCTATTGGCAAGAAAAAGATGAGACAAAAGATGCGCAGTAGCCATCAACTTAGTGTTTATGGCTACTGCGCATCTTTTGTCTCATCTTTCTCTGCCAATGGGGAATGTCCGAAAAAAATCTATTTGGCTGAATATTTTTTTTATAGGTAGGAAAGGATAAGCTCCCTTTTCAGAATTTTCAGTTGCGTAAAAATAAAAATAAAAAATAAAGTCTCTTCGACTTCACAAATATACGAAAGTAACAGCAGAATGGAGATTATACCTTTGCCACCACCTGTCACAACCACAACATGGTATTAAAAAAAAAGTTTCAACACTAGCTAAGTTATTCAGAGATGTTTCACAAAACTGGGGTGCAAGACTGTTCTAACAAAACCTGGTTTAATGTTTGTAAACCAATCACAATGCACCTTTTAATCCTTAAACGGTGGGGCTAAACGTTAAACTGTCACTCTGAATACGATTTGCGCTAAAATGGCGTTAGTCCGCAGTCTAACGCCATGTTAACTTTGGCCCTAGTTTAACGAACGCACTCTGAATGAGACAGAAAATGTCAAAACTTTTTTTTTAAATACTTGCTGTGGTTGTGGCATGTGGTGGCAAAGGTATAATCGCCATTCTGCTGTTACTTTCGTACATTTGTGAAGTCGAAGAGACTTTAATTTATTAAAAAAATTCACGCAACCGAAAATTCTGTTTTTTTTCTAAAACTAAGGGAGCTTATTCCTACCTATAAAAAAATATTCAGTCATTTTTATTTTTTTCGGACATTTATTTATCTGTAACTCTAAATTGACAAATGTATGTGATACATTGCTACTTCCTTTTGGCACAAATAAAAACTTACCAAATAAAAGTAGCAATGTATCACAACCATCTCTCAAATTACAGTTAAAATTAACTTCATTCTTTTTAGCCGGTAGACCCGCTGATCGTGTAGATCTCTCACTCAGCTGTGCTTTGCCGTTTGCGGCATTACACATAAGAAGTACTAGTTTTCAATTCAGACAGCTCCATGGCCCTGCAGGCGTAACATGACAATATGATGCCCCGTCAAGCATTTTTGTCTAACTACAGTCGCGGACACCAGGGGCCCTATTTTAGAATCGCTCGGCAGGCGTCGAGCGCTCTTTTCGACTGAATTTCTTTCGACATATGACTCAAAACAATGAGATGTCGAACGAAAATCAGTAGAAACGAGCGCTCGACACCAGTCGAGTGATTCAAAAATAAAGCCCCTGTCGATTTTCATACAAACGAGGTAACTTTGAAGCCTTAGTTCTCCGCCAAGGATTGACCTAGCTGTGATCTGATGATGCCATCCAGGGACTGAATGGAGGAGATTCAGATCGCTACACATACTCAAATGATCAGGGGCTGTATTATGACCTCTTATTTCCAGTCAGTTTTCTGACTGGCTATCAATCTATCTCTTTTATTTGCTATACAGCGAGAAAGAGATGTCACTACAGCAATTTATAAACCTGGCAGGATTTAAGAGCTCGTAATACGGCCTCTGATCAGCATTTAAGAGATTATAAAAATCAGAGTTTTTCAGTTTCAGGATTTCCATACATTTTTATGCTAAATCCGCTGTTTTTTTAAACATATCCTTATATCTCTTAAAATGCTGATCAGATCAGTTGGGTGTGTATAGCGATCTGAATATCCTCCATTCTCTCCCTGGATAGCAATCATCACATATCACATCACAGCTAGGTCAATCCTTGGCGGAGAACCAAAGGCTTCAAAGTTACCTCGTTTGTATGAAAATCGCCTGGTGTCTTTAATTATGTGACCGCCTCTACTATTATGTATTCTGTGCCGCCAGCC
Organism: Agriphila geniculea; assembly: GCA_943789525.1. Taxonomy (NCBI): domain Eukaryota; kingdom Metazoa; phylum Arthropoda; class Insecta; order Lepidoptera; family Crambidae; genus Agriphila; species Agriphila geniculea. The sequence continues at coordinate 10,674,633 of OX038889.1, forward strand.
GCCACTGTATATCGAAATGTCATTAAGAGCATTACTGCGCTACACTAGCGCCGCCAATGGAAAAAAAATCGTAGTGCTTAAATAAAGGCGAAATTGTGAATTGTGTTCTTCTAGTGTACTCCGAATAAGATTTGTGGAGTGAGTCCCAACCACCCCGGTGGCGGGACCGTTGGGAAAAAAAGTTCCAACCACCCCGGTGATACGTGTCTTGCTGTTTAACGGGGTGGATGGCACTCGCGAAGTTCCAACCACCCCGGTGTTTTATTTAACGGGACGGATGGCACAAATCTTGTATCATGCACCCCGGTATTGCGTTTAGGAGAATATAAAAAATATATTATTTATTCTACACCGTAAAATTAGACCCATTAAAAGAAACCAAGATATTTTTATGTAATAATCAGGTTTTATTATGACAAGAAATATTAATGTTAATATCCGCGGTTTTAAAAAACAGTCTTCATTTTAAAAGTAGAATGATACATTATTATACAAAGTTAAATAATACATATTCGTAGAAATGTTTAATTATAATAAGCAGTTATGACATAAGATAATTAATTAACAACTAGTAACATAAAACCTTATAGCAAAAAATTACGTCCTAAATATTTTCATTAGCAAACAATCATTATAAATTTGACTTCAATAATCACAGATTGGTAATAGACAGTCTTTATTTATATTATAAATCAGCACACAAAGTATTTAGTACCATAAACTTACTAACAAAATAAGTAATACTTAAACAACCGATAAAATACTAAATGTAAATATGGAAATATTTCTATTTTAAAAGGTCTATATTTTTTTCGTAATAATCGTGTGGGGTTGAAAATGTGAAAATAATTTAGTTCTTTTATTGAAATGCTTTTTTATAAACAATAAGTAAAATATCAATGTTAACCAGGAAAAAAATACTATCAAAGATATAATCTTTTTTGTTGTTTTCAACAGGGAGTTGATCAACACGCTCTTTAGCAATAAATGATATAGTTATCATTAGAATGATCTTTTATAGACAAATATTTGCTGTTAAAATAGTTTATACCAATTCTTAATACTTTTGGAGTTATAGGTTATTAAATATATAACTAGGTCATTGTCTATAGAAGTTGATCTACCCCACCTCTAGCAATGCATGATATATCATTAGAAATATTTGCAAATGAAAAATATTTACTGAAAACATATTTTTATCAAATGTTAGTATTTTCGAAGTTTTATTGTTCTTTGTAAGTCATTAATGTTCTTAAATTTAGTTGAGTTCAGAACGTTATAACTCGCAAAGTACTCATAGTTGACGTTTGCTGTAATATAATAAAGTGTTTCAAACTTAAAGACTTTACAACTCCCAAGAAAGTCAAACAATTTGACCTGCAATTTGAACCTTATGTTTTCATAAATAAATAATAATAATAAATATAAAATCTTTATTGAAATAATCTTACGTCACAATTTACAACTAAGTAGTTTAAACATAAATAATAAGTATAGGAATAAATAAATAACTATAACATTAATATACCATGTGCTTGACCACATGCGATGTTGTCGTTCTGCTCACTTCATGGTTTGAACAATATACCTAGAAGGCTATGGTTGAACTCGTATTACTATTACATGTAATAAGTGTATCTGCTATTCCATTGTCTTTATGGTACATGCTTATAAGTATTTAAAAACGTTTTAAGTACTTACTTTCAACATAATTTTGCCGCTACATTTCAGTTCTATAGTATAAATACATTCCCATGCCACCGTATATACTTGGTATCATACCAAGATAAATATTATAATACTAATAACACTTTGTTGGAGGTGATCTTTAACACATAAGAACTGATACTTATACAATAAACATGTTTTTGTCTAAGTATTATTCACTTTGTAGAATAATATATGTATTACTCTGATTTTATAATGAAAACTGATTTTTAGAACCACGGACATTAACATTTTATATTTCTTGTCATAATAAAACCTGATTATTACATGAAAATATCTTGGTTTCTTTTAATGGGTCTAATTTTACGGTGTATAATAAATAATATATTTTTTATATTCTCCTAAACGTAATACCGGGGTGCATGATACAAGATTTGTGCCATCCGTCCCGTTAAATAAAATACCGGGGTGGTTGGAACTTCGCGAGTGCCATCCACCCCGTTAAACAGTAAGACACGAATCACCGGGGTGGTTGGAACTTTTTTTCCCAACGGTCCCGCCACCGGGACAGAGCCACCGGGGTGGTTGGGACTCACTCGATTTGTGGTACTTTTTATCGCTTAAACTATATTTTCTAGTCTGTCGTTTAGTTTAATGGAGTTTTATTGCTAAAAGTGGCCACTTTTAGCAATAAATTAAACGACAACTAAACGACAGGTTATACAATATTGTTTAAATGATAAAAAGTACCACAAAGCTACTTCGGAGTACACTAGAAGAACAGAATTCACAATTTCGCCTTTATTTAAGCACTACGATTTTTTTTCCATTGGCGGCGCTAGTGTAGCGCAGTAATCCTCTTAATGGGTTTCTTTACTGAGGATGTTCACGGTTCATCACTTCTGTTACTTACGCAGTTTTGTCCCTTATTTCGTCTCCACGCCTGTAAAGTTATATTATTGAGAAAATAATAATAATAAAATATGAATTGAAGACAGTTATAGCATAGACATAGAAAAATGCTCGCTGCGCTCAAGAAGACCAACAAAGCGTGGAAAAGAGAAGTTAACATCATACGGACACGGTCTATGTAAAAAAGAGACAAAGGAGCAAGTGACATGTGCCAACATTTTTTACAGTAAGAGCCCTTAGCGTCCCGCCTAGCAAATGAGCAATCACAGTTTAAAATATTTGTTAATCTTAATTAGAATTTAAAATAAAGGTATTGTGGAGCCATGGTGTCTTGTGCTCTAAGTAACTGTGATGTGACAAAAAGAAACAATCCAAGTAATCACACTTTTCACAGGTAAATAAGATATTGCCACACATTTCTTTAAAACCAAATTTCGCTACATTTATTCGTTTATCGACGAAGAAAACAGTATGGAACATAGTTTATTAATTTCCTTTGCCATATATAGTCATATTTTATGAATCTAAGTCATATTTTATGTATCCCATATAAAATGTATGCATTCGTTTTCGGATCACCTGTTTATTGACTTTGTTGTTCTTTGACATTCAATTTTTATGGTTAATAGGCTTGTTTCCACTAAGAATAAATCGGCTCGCAAAAGGGTTCTAATGGTTAATCATGTTAAATAGTAACCAAAAAAACACTTTTTTCATTAAAATAAATAAAGATTACCAATATTTACGGAAAATAAAATCGGCAAAATTGGCCATTTAATCACGTGACATTGAACACCAATCAGAGACGCGTGACGTCACGCCTCGCGAAACATTAATTTGTTGTTGCTGTCATTTTCGATAACGACGACGACGACGTTTTCGAATAAAAACAATTGACGGTCATAAACAAACACGAATGTTTCGCGAGGCGTGACGTCATTCCAGACGCCATGACAGTTTTGGCCTTTTTCGATGTCATTTTGAGTTCATTTCTTAAAACGCAAAATTCATAGGTGAAATGACTTTTTTTTTAAATTTGAGATTTTTGCATTTACAATGCTATTTTTAAACAATACTAAATAATATACTAGAAAAAATACGACTCGCACCAGATCAATACTCAGACGGGAATCGAACCCGCGACCTTTGGATATCCGGTCCAATGCTCTGACCGCTGAGCTACCGAGTTACTAGTGACATCGTCGAATTTTTCCTAGTATATCCTAAACTCTTACGCTGTAAGCCAGCGTTATTTCACCAATGTGAGGAATTACCTCGACATTCAATTGAAATATCTTTCCAGATATTTTAACAATTGATTAAGATGAAATAGCTATATAATTTTTAAATTTGAGATTTTTGCATTTACAATGCTATTTTTAAACAATACTAAATAATATACTAGAAAAAATACGACTCGCACCAGATCAATACTCAGACGGGAATCGAACCCGCGACCTTTGGATATCCGGTCCAATGCTCTGACCGCTGAGCTACCGAGTCACTAGTGACATCGTCGAATTTTTCCTAGTGAAAGAAATGACTTATTTTTCTTAAAATAATATATTTTTGGGGTAAAATAGATACCAAACTTTATTTTTATACTATTTTCCAAATTTTGTCAACTAGCCTATTCCTCCAAAAAGTATTTTTTTTAGTCTAATTGTTTCCTACTGAATTTATAAGGCGGTGGGTGACATAACCATTTTATATGAGACAACAGTCTTATTATTTCAACTTTTTATCAGCCCGTTGTGATCTATTATTACAATCAAAGCAATGAAATTTTGAAAATACTCACAAAATAATACAACCGCAATAACATAAATATTTTAACTTACTAATAAAAACTGAATAATATACATCGTGTTATAAAAAAAACCCTGTCAGATCCTGAAAAAGGTGATAGTGTTGCTGAAATTGAACAACTTTCTCCATGGAACATAGGTCGCAAAGCGAAAAAAAAAATCATACTCCCACTCCCATACAAAATGTATTGGTCAGCTGACCGACTTACTATGGAAATGCGAGAAAAAAATTCGGGTTTCGACCTATGTTCCTTGGAGAATGTTGTTTAGTTTAAGAAACACTATTACTTTTTACAGGATCTGTCACAGTTTTTTTAGGGTTCCGTACCCAAAGGGTAAAAACGGGACCCTATTACTAAGACTCCGCTGTCCGTCTGTCTGTCTGTCTGTCTGTCTGTCACCAGGCTGTATCTCATGAACCGTGATAGCTATAAAGTTGAAATTTTCACAGATGATGTATTTCTATTGCCGCTATAACAACAAATATTAAAAAATAAATTTAAAAAAATTAAAAACCCGCCTGCCTAAGAAGACAAGTTAACTGAAAAGATGGAAACAAGAAATAACATGCAGTCGGAGGCATGCATAAAGAAAGTGACATTATGAATGATTTGAGTTATATTATTTATATGATATACCTTTTTGAAATCCTTATAATAAGCCCTTTAATTTGACACCCATATTGCAGTATTCTAAAAAAAAATTTTTTTTCCGCTATGTATAATAGCACCGTACAGCCGCCATGTTGTTTTTTTTATAACGCCACCTTCTTAAGAACACTTGGGCTGACGAGACAAATCTAACGATATGTTAATCATGGAAATCTGTTCAGCCGTTTGAAAGATATGAGGTAATAAAGAATATTACATACAAACTTACAAGATACGCGCGAAAAACATAACCCTCTTGCAGTCGGGTAAAAACAGAATAAAATTAATATTTAAGAGGGGCTCCCATACAACAAACATGTTTTTTTGCCGTTTTTTGGTACGGAACCCTTCGTGCGCGAGTCCGAGAGTCCGACTCGCACTTAATCAGTTTTTTTAAATACGTTAAGGTTAGCGTATTTCCTTTAGCATGAATGTAATTGGTCGATAGATGAACACATACATGTACCCAACTCAGACCAAATAAAAAAGTAAAGACGGAGTCTTCCGACAAAGCGGTGAAGCCAGAAAAACTACGCCTTGGCTGTGTACATACACAGTTTACGCACACATATGTAACGAAACTACGCCTTGGCTTTCGTTCGTAATTGGTCGAACCCTGCCGCCCGGTCCCCGCCCGCCCTCTAGTACGCACACATGTACCATCAAAAACCGGCTTCACTTAGTTGTTCGCAACCACTGCGCAACGCTCCATCTTCCTTTTTTATTTGATCTGAGGTACCCAAATGATAACATTTACTGAATTTAGTAAAATCAGGGTTTTTTTTACTTCAAAACTCCAAATGATTTAAATTGTTTTAATATTATTATGAAATATCATAAAAACCCATTATCAGGAATATTTAGAATCTTATCAAGGTTAAAAAAATATAAGTATATCCTAAAAGTTACTTATTAATTTTTTCGTTGGTAAAAATTATCACTTTTTTGTAACATAGCCAAATCTTAGTTCACACGTCCCATTAGCACAGAATACTGAACAGGAAGTCAGGCGCGGTCGCAGCCTGAAATTTTGGGGGGGTCACTATAGTACATTATGATACAAGTTAGCTTAGGTTGGTCATTGCACACAAGGCTGTGGGTTGCAGCCCGAGCCGCAGGCGAGGGCGTAACTCAGCCGAGTGTGCAATGAATAAAAGCTCACGAGTTTCATACGACGTTTTTCAACACATTTGCGAGGAAAAAACAAAGTAATTTACCACACAACAACAAATACGACAAAAACAAAATGATAATCATGATGAGAAAAGGCGCGCAGGTTTTTTTTTTGTTTTTTTCACACGACCAATGCAAGAATATTTTGCGAACAAAGGGGTTAGTGAGCATACAGCCTACTTCAAAACTATAAATTTAGGTGATAAAATGATAATATTTTAATATTTTATAACAAAATATTATAAATTAGGAATAATTTGATAATAATAAATATTTGAATGACTTAATTAAGGAGCTACACATTTATTTATTCCAAAAATGCAAATGAGTTTTCAGCGGCATAAAACCTCTTTGTTGTTACTAAAAAAATAACTGTATTACCCGGTTAAATTTAAAATGCTCTGTTTACTCGCATAGAACTTGCAGTAAGGTACCTATTTAACTTTGTAGGGATCATTCTATAACCAACTAGTGTTTTATATATTATTGCACGCGTTTGTTATAGTTCGGTTTATGGCCCTAAAAGCGATGTATTAGGGCTCACTTTACGAGCAAGTGTGTTGAAAATAATAATAATTGCTTTTCTATATATTTTTAGAAGCTTTTTCTATGTGACGGCTACGATTTTGGGGGGGGGGGGGGGTCATGTCCCCTGTGACCCCCCCCTCGGACCGCGCCTGCAGGAAGTAAACAAGGTATTATCTCAAAAACAGAGATTTTTTCAGGAGTGCAATTTTAAAGCTTCGTCTAAGATTATTTTAGCCGCTATTTTTATTTGGTTCACTTGATCTATTTAAAACTTACACATTTGACAATATTTTTTTAATACTTTTTACTTATTTTTAGTAAACTAGTTTTCAGAAAATCCTGAAATTGTTCATGTTCATAGAGGTGTACCCATAATAATAATAATAAGTTTTAACTCAAAATTCGATAAACATTTGAGCAATATGGTAGTACTTATTTCAAAAAGTATAAATTCATATAAAAAAAGCGATCGTAAAAATTAATTGCCTTAGAAATAAATATTTCTATAAGTAATAAACTCACATTATAATGAACACTCATAGAGGAGCTCGGTGGCGCAGTGGTTTAGCGCCTGGCCCAGCGATTGCGGAGGTTAAGCAACTTTCGCAAGGGTCGGTCATGGGATGGGTGACCAAAAATGTATTATCTCGAGCTGCTCCGTGCTTCGAAAGGCACGTCAAGCCGTTGGTCCCGGGTGCATTTGCAGTCATTAACTCCCACCAATCCGCATTGGGCCCGCGTGATGATGGGTTATGGCCCATCCTTATCTACCTACTCATAAGGAAGGCCTGTGCTCCATCTAGCAATGGGGACATTAAAATGGCTGATTAGCTTAGATTGAAAGCTTAGATTGAAAGCATTATATTCCTAAACAAAGTTTTTGGTTATCCTACTAATACCAAATTTCAACCAAATCCGTTCAGGATTTGGTTGAATTTTGGCACACAGATAGTAGATAGCCTAGATTAAAACATAGAATACTTTTTATCCCGATATTTCCACTGGAACGGGAACCACGCGGGAGAAACCGCGGGTGGTCGCTAGTAAACTTATATTAGTAGAACTTTTTGCGTTCAAATGCTTTACATGGCCTATGTGCCTGACGACCGACGACGACGAGTCTGAAATTTTCGCCCGTCTTTCCAATTTTTCAGACCACGGCAGCTGCAAAGGTGACGTCGGTAAAATAAAAAATCAAACCAAATACCAACTAATTACCAAAGTACTTTCAATAAAACCGCGCTAGTATCCGTTAAAAAGTGTTTTATTTCATGTGTGTATCAAAATACTACCATCCGGAAGCTAAACGGATCGTTCTCGAATATAGGAACCGGCCTTTGAACCTTTGTAATGTAGGTAATCAAATCAAGCCAAGGACAGTAGAATGCGCCATACAATGTTTGGCAAAGTCGCGTGAGCTTCTAGGCTCTAAGTCTACGTGGATCCACCGGTGTTTTACGGCACCGGTGTGGCGTGGCACCGGTGACGCGTTCCCGCCCATTTCAGCAAGTTGCCCGCGTCACATTGCGCATGCGCGGATGTTGCCTTTTTCAGTTTCCCGTACTTACCCAACGACACGTCTCGAGCACTCCGTGAATCCGCGATCTCTTTGTCAAGTTAACGCGCAACTTCATGCATGTTCAACCCTGTTCAACCTCTTGGGTTCTGAATGTGAAATGGAAAGTCATTATGTTTTGTATCGTGGCAGGAACCTTATTTTTATCTTATGTTACTTTTTTCTAAATAAAATGATTTGCTTCTTAACATGTTAGCTAATGTTTATTAATGTTTGTAAAACTTGTTGTCTTGTCATAAGTAAAAAAAAAATCAAAATAAATTTTATTAGGATCAGCCGAAAGAATAACCCATACTATCATATCTTCACCCAAAGTTATCCCAACTAAATTATGACTGAGGCCGTTTGATTGTTCTTCAATCAAAACCGAGATGAGCAAAATCAGGACAAAGCTCAAAGTGGAAGCCATTCCATTGATCAAATAAGCACGCGCCGCGGCTACATCGATCTAATCGCAACTTCAGGGTCGTCATCCACACGCCCGCTGCCTTCCTCCATCCGCCGCGGAATGAAACGGCGGCGGCAATCCGGCGTCCGACGATCGTCTTTTGTTAACTTGGGGTGCAGTGCATTGCGCACGCGTGAAGTCTTTCCGACGAGAAGCCAAATTTCCGGAGCCTACTTGGGTATTTAGGATGATAGAAATGTTTGTAATGGTTATTTTAGTCCAATCAATGAGCATATTTGTTGTATGGAGACTTCCGAAAAATTCTCCCGTCTATAAAATTTGGCATGTGATGAAGTTAGGTAACACAGATTACAGATGAACAATAAGCCAATAAAATTTGTTACGAGAAGTTAGGTATTTTTACCTAAACATGAAAATCGCTTATATCTCTCTGTGAATATTTCCTCGGGCTAAAATACTTTCTGTATACGTATTTGTGTATTAGTTAGAATAAGTATGTAAAAGAATCCAATATTTTTTCGATTTCGGAGATACTCCAAATTTAAATTTTAATATTTTTCAATATATCTTTTCTTGATAAAAATATCTGCTGATTATTATTTTTTAATATGTTTTTATACCCTTAATATATAGATTTGTTCAGTAGGCCAACAAATTTTCTTCTTTAATCATATTTATACGTAAATGTATGAAAATGGACCGACTATTTTTCACATTACCTCTTAAGACCAAAAAATAAAAAAAATATGATTAAAGAAGAAAATTAATTGACTTACTGAACAAAGCTATATATTTAAGGATATAAAAACATATTAAAAATAATAATCAGCAGATATTTTTATCAAGAAAATATATATTGAAAAATAATAAAATTTAAATTTGGAGTATCTCCGAAATCGAAAAAATATTGGATTCTTTTACATACTTATTCTAACTAATACACAAATACGTATACAGAAAGTATTTTAGCCCGAGGAAATATTCACAGAGAGATATAAGCGATTTTCATGTTTAGGTAAAAATACCTAACTTCTCGTAACAAAATTTATTGGATTATTGTTCATCTGTAATCTGTATTACCTAACTTCATCACATGCCAAATTTCATAGACGGAAGAATTATTCGGGTTGCATAAGCCCCGTTGATTGGACTATTTATTCAACACGTCTATTTGGACGCTCGAATTCTGTAAATCACTAAGTCCATTCTGGCACTTTCGTGTAAACCGTAAAAAACGCTTTCAAAAAATTATTTTAATGGTAACTTTGCATTAAAGTGTTTGGAATTGATCTATATTTTTTAATACTATTTCATTAATTTTATTTTATTTTATTTTTTTATTTTATATAAAATGGTACATCAACAGCAAGACATATTGGTCATTTCTAATATCGATGCAAAAAGTATCACTGTAAACATGTTTGCCAATTACAGATATACACAACATTTTGTAAAAAAAAATATATATTTTTTAAATTTATAAATAAAATATACTTAGTTTCTTTTAAAAAATAACAAAAGTTTAAATACCACAATATTGGACTGGACTAAAGCCCGCCGGTAACGATCAATTGCGATTGTCAATTTTTCCGTCAATTCCATTGTTGGAGCAATTGTAAAAATCGGAAAAATTGACAATCGCAATTGATCGGTGGGCTTTAGTGATTTTTAGGATTCGAGCATCCATTTATAATTTTATGTCTAATTAGGTACCCAGAGCTTCTGAGATAGGTACTGCCCAAAATCCTTTATTGACATATCTTGGATTGGTGTATGAATTTTGTAAAGCCCACCGGTAACGATCAATTGCGATTGTCAATTTTTCCGCAATTGACGCCCATCGACGGAAAAATTGATCGTTTACGCGTGCAATTGAAGCGATTGTCAATTGCTCCAACAATGGCATTGACGGAAAAATTGACAATCGCAATTGATCGTTACCGGCGGGCTTTACTAATTTGTATAGTATTTCATATTTTGTTAAAAACTTACAAAAACTTTTTATACAGCAAAATAAAATCGTATTTATTAAATTAGAAGAAAAGAAAAAGTAAATAACAATAAGGTCTCTCTACAATTTAGATCCTGTCGCAGAATACATAAGTATTAAGCGTCCGGTATCTAACTATGTAGGTAACAAGTTTCTGGGTCTTTATGGTTTGGCATCCTCTTCAAACATCGTTGATTAAGAATAAATTAAAAACTATTCCTTAAAACAGTGATTCAAATCTACCCAAACAATAAAGCTGTAACAAACAAAGAAACGATACTGGTGCAAATTAAAAAGTTAATAATACTGATTAACAACATCTAAACCTAATATGCTCAATAAAAGAAGGGTGAAGATCTAACGCTCTACATCGAGATCACTATCCACGTAGTAATAAAACCGGAGCCGGGACCCCATCTCGAAACAAAATAGCATCGTTTAAAGAAAACATTTTCCTAAATTTTTTCGTTAATATGTCAAACAAAGCGTGTATCGCCCTTGAAGCGGGTTCAAAGCCCTGCACGCAAGGCCTAATATCGGCCCTACATGCAGGGCTTTGAGTAGCGCGCTTCATTCTATCTTCATCCTATCCCGACATTCGATTTAATCGAAACTTGTTGGAAGGATCTTAAACACGTCCTTAGCTCGCGTCTATCCTCCGCAGAATGCCGAACGGAGCGAAGCACTCCAATTTTTTCTTTCTGCTGTAATACTGCGCATGCCCGTTATTTGTTTTTTTTTATTTTATTAAATTGTCCTTCCAGGAACAACTTGGGATGAAATGAAATTTTGCCTACTGGAGGTTGTTTGTTACAAGTACCTTTCTATTCCTTGATTGTGCAATATTTTTTAAACGAATTTTCCTCAAATCGGTCTTACGCAGTAACGCTCTACATAGTCATAGTCATTTATTCATAGTTGATTGAGCACTTATAATTTTTGTTTATACTCATTTCATCACCTGACTGACCATCATCAGGCATTTTTATTGTCGCCACTGCTGGAGCACAGGCATTCCTTATGGGTGGATAAGGCGGATGGGCCATACATAACCCACCACGCGAGCCCTATGCAGATTGGTGCGTGTTCAACTGCAAATGCAGCCGGGACCAACGGCTTAACGTGCCTTACGAAGCACGGAGGAGCTCGAGATAATAAATTTTTGGTCACCCGTCCCATGACTGACCCTTGCGAAAACTGAACTTCCGCAATCGCCGGACCAGGCGCTAAACCACTGCGCCAACGAGCTCCAATTACATCGAATTTCATCACCTAAATCCAAAAAATCCCATATTATTAAAATATTCTATAAATTACGCTCTTGTAAATCCCGATATATTGAGCCCGTATTTATAAACCGCTCTCGACGTTGAGAGTCATCTTGAGATCATACTTGAGATGCTCTTCTTATAGGAACAACATCTCAGGTATGATCTCACGATAGCTTTCAACGTTGAGAGCGGTTTATAAATACAGGCCCTAGTTTGTTACTCTGACATCGATGTCGGCGAAACTTGACTAACGAGCTGTGAAACGTCTGCTACGTTCTCCCGCCCACAGCGGACTGCCAAACAAAACACCGCTCGTCGTCGGTCATCGCCGAATCACACCTATCTGATGTTGTGTTGTGGTGCTAACTGCGCATGTCAAATTTTCCCTGTTGGTGGGGATTTTTTAAGACACATTTATAACATCATGAGCCATTTTAATGTCCTCACTGCTGGAACACTGGCCTTTCTAATAGACGGTTAAGGATCACCAGCCATAACACATACACCCGCTTAGCGACCAAAAATAAATAAAAATTAAAACGATTTATTTTGGACAACTTAAATACATTAGTAGGTGCGTAAACTGCAGATGCAGTAGTGACCAACGAATGGGCTTAAAGCGTCTTCCGTCCGAAGCGCCGAAGAGCTCGAGTAAGTAAAATTTTGGTCACCCATCCTATAATCGACTAGGGATAGTTGCGAAAAACCGTCCGCCATCGCAAGCCGAATGCAAGTCACTGTGCCATTGAGCTCCACCTTTTTTTAAACCATAGGTACTTGAATAGGTTTTTTTACGCACAACGTCAGTACTTGGCCATCACCTCACCTGATGTTAAGTGACGATAAGGCCGAAGGTGGAAGCGCACTACACCCGGAATCCTCATCACTGAAGAGTTGGCTATCTTACCTCTAACGGTTGGAACACAACAATTTTTTAATTGTTGTTTTGGCGTCAGACTTAGGTAAGATGGTAGTAGCTAGCCAGGCGGACTTGAAATAAGCTCTACAACCAAACAAATCGTACCCCCTGGGGATCGAACCCGGGACCCCTGCGTCTTACACGAGTGGACGAACCACTAGACCACAGAGGCGGTAGCAGAGAGGAAGTTCCGTATATCCGGAGAAGAAAGTTGTCGTATTTCTCGTTTCGTTTTTCTTGGGATTAACCAGATTGGACATTCAGCATCCCTTGTTACGGGTTATTGGAGTGTTAGGGATCGGTCAGATAGTCTTATAAGTTACTGTTAAATGTATCCTCAGTTTATAACGGCAATGTTGTTTTTATTAAGGACCTGATCCATAGGTTCCAGATAGCTTCAATTCTTTAGTTTAATTAAATAAAAAATAGAATTTGTATGAAATTCTGTCTCAGGTACGTTAGTACTATTATAATTATTCTGTGGTCAAGTATCCGATCTGAAGAAACTTATATCGGGAACCTGTGAAACTTTGGTACTAGGTTTGCTCTCAATTAAAGTGGATTTCCTGTCTAACTTTCAACTCGACAATCGCTTTAACAAAAATCGTTAAAGCTAAAAATATACTTAGTGACTTTTTGATTGTTGACTTGATAAAAAATATTGTTGGCTGCAGCTCAGCAGGTAAAAGAGTTTTTAAAAATATATTAGGTATTAGATGTCCAATAAGATCAATGAAGTATTTTTTTATTTGGTTCGGTTTTCGATTCGGTTATTTTAGTACGATTACCGGTTGTAGGTAAATATTTGAAAGAGTTCTGCATTAATTAACTCACAAGTTGCTAGCCAATTTATCAGCAATGAAATACCTATGAGCGTTAACAATTGTAATCATTTTACGTAGGTATTAATTATGTTTACTTTTATTTACCTTCATAAAATTAGTTTGGTCAAAAAATAGTATAATATAGGCAGGGTTCGAGGATATATATCATGATGGATATCCGATATATATCAAACGAATTTTTGTGATATATGTATATCAATATGAAAATAGTTTAAAAAATTTACAATATTATGTAGATTTTTGTTATTATATTGCTACTTAGATGGCGTTGATGTAGAGTTAAAACATGCTATTGTTTTGTTTTGCTGTATATAGTTATTGTAACTTTAATTTCGCACGTAAAAATACCAAAAAATGTGATAATATTGATTTGTGACGTGTGTGCTGACTACATTGTATATTGTGGTGAGGTAAGTAATAATTATAAATATCATATTAAATGAAAAAAGTAAATAAAAAATTTAGTATTGAATCCAATAATTTTATTATCTCCACATTTTCCACCACTCATATGGTGATACTAATGTTGTTTTTTCCTGATAACTAATTTGTCAAATAAGTACCTAAATAAAACAAAAATATTCTAGTTTTCTTAAAATAATTGATTATGTTTATATAACACATATTATGCAAGCAGTACTTATACATCATAATCATCATAATACAATAAAATAATAATGTGGCTGTCATACAAAATGGATAATATATCAAATTTTTATATATATCGTATATATATCACAATTTTGATATATATCGGATATATATCATAAATATCCGATATTTTGATATATATAATAAATATCGGATATTTTCGAACCCTGAATATATAGGTCAGGTTCATAAAATATTGCAAACAGTTTTCCACACGTAGAGTACGTTAATGTTGAAGAAAAGAAAAACGAACAAATCATTACCCCAACATCCATAGTTAGTGAACTAAAATATCGGGTCATTTTGAACATACCATCCAAATTTTGAGGATGTGTTCAGTCCATGAAACTGAACAACTTTCTCCAAGGAACACATGGTCAAATATGTAAAATAAAAATCGATTTCCCATACAAATCAGAGAGATCACGTGATCAATTTAGTATGGGATGACCAAAATTTTGTGGCGAAATTTGCCACGTTTCTTAGAGAAAGTTGTTTAGTTTCATGGACTGGACACATCCTTAAAATTTGCATGGTAAGTTCAAAATGACCCTGTATAAACTAATGGCTAAGTGAATTGGAGGCCTCGCGTTTGTGCGTTAAAAAGTAGCCCAAATTGTATGTTCTTTAAAAAAATTAGTAATGGATGTCACCATGAGGTTCTAAAAGCAGTATTAAGAGTGCTGTTTGCTAGGTATTATTTTATTATATCTATTGGAGGCTAAAGGGCGTTTTTAATTTTAAACATATTTCGAAATGGTTGTATTTTTTTTCGAATAATTTCGAAAAACTCTCGTCTAAAAAAATCTATAAGTATATAATTATCGAACTTGCTCACAAAATTTTACGAGAACCGGTTGAGAAATCCGACCTGAAGAGGAGACAAACGGTCAGCTGGACAGACATACGAAAACATTTTTGTCCAAGCTGAAGCAGAGACGCGCTGTTTCGCCCAAGCTGAAGCAGAGACGCTTCGCTCGGTCAAAAAGTTGCATTCCATTTGTAACTTGACTTTTCCGTTGCAGAGTGCCGACCAGCAACTTCACAGTGAACGACGTGCGCATGTGCGTCGGCTCGCGGCGGCTGCTCGACGTCATGGACGTCAACACACAGAAGAATATCGAGATGACGATGAAGGTATGCTTGACGTCATAAAAAATACTATATAACATCACTAACATTGCTACGATTCCAAAGTAGTTCGTTTAAAAAAGTTTGTTTTCTAAATTGACCCAGCCTGGGAGCGAACCCGGGACCTCAAAGTTGGCGACACCTTGAAAATCGGCGTACAAGCCACTCGACCACGGAAGTCGTCAAATTGTTTGATAACGAATCCAGAATAGCTGAGAATATTATTTTTGTTAGTTCTTTTAACTGAAGACTTTCTTAAACAGTATAATTCCATGTTTCCGCCCTAAGGTACATGTAGATTTTTTATAGGGTGATGAAACTTCTACTTTTGTAGAATAATCCTTTATTTTTGAATCAAAACTCGTATTATTCTGTATGAGTCGCAAAATTACCATATTATTTTAGAAGACTGTTAATTAATTCATCAATGCCCGTGCGGCCGCATGCGGCCGGTCAACAATAGAAAATCTACTGTCTCATTTTCCGAGCCTTAAAGTGCTATAAGGTCACAGAATAGATATAAGTACTACTGTAAAGAAAGGACACTCCGCCTCACCCCATCAATTACCTCACCCCGCCCCGCGAGTTCGTATGCCGAATTGGCTTTGATAACTTTTTGAACATGACTGGAAATCTCAAAACCATTTCGAGGAATAAGCTTTCGGTACAGTGTCTACTAATTAAATTTAAAAATAAGTCTATATTTTTAAAGATATTTATAATATTCAATAAAAAGCTTTAACCTTCAAATGACCTTCATATGACGTCATCACATACAGATCCCCCAGCCATAATAAAAAAAAGAAAAAAGGGCAAAGACAATTTTGACAATGAACTTGGCATTAGGGATGGTGGAAGGTGGAAGTGAAAAAATATCGATATAGGTAATATTTCTCAGAAAAAAATGGGATGAAATGGGATGATGACTAAGTAATGGATTCTAATTTTAAGGTATTGTAAAATATAAAAAACCGGTCAAGAGCGAGTCGGACTCGCGCACCGAGGGTTCCGTACCATCATAAATATAAATATTTGGATATGTTACTGTAGAACAGTCTTTCAAAAGTAGGATAGACGGGGGACAGGCAAAAAGGTGGATGTGCGACCAGGCGGACAGGTGGAAGGGCAAATAGGCGGACAGTTAATTTACAAATCTTAACCACAGCTGCTTGTGGTGACTGAAAAACGAGTGGCTGACACTCCACATTGCAAACTGTTTATATTCATTGATGTAGGTACTATGGGCAACAGCGTCGCTTAACAGTTTGCAACAAAATTCGTGTGGGCGCGTATCACCCCTGCCTGCACGAACTAAAAGTATGTGACAGCGGGCGTGGCGTGCAAGCGATTTTAACCTTAGCAGTGGTTAAGCGACGCTGTTGCCCATGGTACATTTGACTTTCGCTTCCACTTCAGTTTCCGCTTCCTCGTCCACTTACACTTACCGTCACCGAAACCGTCAATCTTTTTATTTATGTATACATCGCCATCCTCCGTCCCAGTCCCTCCTCCCCTTCCCTTTCCCCTTATAATTTTTAATCTCATCGTCAGCCTAAACACAAAATTTGAACATCCTACCTTTGTAACTAAGAGACTTCCATACAAACTTTCATCCCTTATTTCATCCTCTTAGGTGAGATTTCCAAAATCCTTTCTTAGTGCTCACCTACACCATCAAAGGTATCTATTACCGTCTGGTGTCTTTAATTTCAGCCGTTAGAGCTCTATCTAGGCACATCCCAACAATCAATCACCAATCAATCTCCATTCAATCACCAATCAATCCAAAGAGAATGTAAAAATAACTAGCGAATCAATCAATCAATTTAGAGTTTTATATGTATCGATTTTATTTATTATTAGCGAACCGCTTTCGCTTCGCTTCGGTTCCTTCCTTTTTTTGCCAATTTCGACCTTCCAACAACACCCGAAAAGAAAACAAATGCCTTCCAGTCATCACCTCCCTTGGTCCGAAAGTCTGTTTCCATCCCGTTCGAGTCCCGTCATCGGTGTGAGAAACGCGCTGATGGTTAAAATTTACTCATAAGTGATCGATTAACGATTGGTCTGCTGGAATGCACTCTGTGCTTGTTTTACTCTTTGACCCCCTGTCACGCGGCGTGACATACCGCCATGTTGCGGAAATATTTAGAGCCAATTTTATTCCTTTTTAATTATTTTTAAAAGTAATTAACTGTAACAATATTTGAAAGGGTCTTATTAATTAAAAATAATAATTATTTATATTTTAAAAATAATTAGTGGCGCTATTATCACAAAAGTCAATAAGAAGTTAAACTATGACCGCGCATACCGTTGTTTCACTCGATGATAAAAGGGCCCGTAGACCTTAATATACAGGGTGGAATTTCTTAATGCCACCTGGAGGGAAAGTACTCTAAACAATGGAGATAGCTAATTTCACTCAAAGGAAACATTCCTTTATTTTTAAAAAGAAACAAAACTGCATTCAAAGTTTTTAAAAATACGCTTCCCACACCCAGGAATCGAACCGGCTAAAATTCAAAAAAACAATACCCTGTACTTTTATGATATCAATCGTTAGGGTCAAACATAAGGATCAAATCTCTCTAACAAACATGGTATATTAAATGAAAGGAAAACCATGAAAGACAAGATAAAGCACATTTACTTAAGGCTCCATTATGTTAGTTAGTTCACAATAAATTATCTGTGTAGAACTATTTCGATAAGATGTTCATAATGCAGTCTGCATTATGAACATCTTATCGATTACGCATCCATTGCATGCAAATGAGTTGCATGAAAATTTATGTATCCAGCAACATGGGGCCAATTTCGAACAACTAATTAATTAAGCTTTTTTCTCGTTCAATAAAAATAAGTTTAGATTTAATGATTTTCCTTTCATTTAATTTACCATGTTTGTTAGAGAGATTTGAACCTTATGTTTGACCCTAACGATTGATAACATAAAAGCACAGGGTGTTGTTTTTTCGAATTTTAGCTGGTTCGATTCCTGGGTGTGGGAAGCATATGTTTAAAAATCTTTGAATGCAGTTTGTTTTGTTTTCAAAAATAAAGGAATGTTTCCTTTGAAAGAAATTTGCTATCTCTATTATTTAGAGTACTTTCCCTCCAGGTGGCATTAAAAAATTCCACCCTGTATAGTTTAAATTTCAACTCAATACCTCCACGCGTTCTCGAGATAAAGGGTCTTGACAGACAGACGGACGGACGGACGGACATACGGACAGACAGACGGACAACAAAGTGATCCTATAAGGGTTCCGTTTTTTCCTTTTGAGGTACGGAACCCTAAAAATAGCAAAATAAACCCCTACGCGAAATTTTGACTCGATTTGACGAATTTTACGATGATTTTTAAGACTCAAAAGTTAAAAAAAAACAAAATGCTCCAGTGACAAAATAGTGTCGACTATTAGAATCCATACGTAATTAAAAAAAAAATGATTTGGAAAAATTATTGTAAAAACATCTATCGATATATCAGAGTATTTAATATCGCCTGAAAAATATCGATGAACTTATCTCGTAATTTTTTCCACATCCCTACTAATAAATGTTTGTAAATAGAAATAAAGTATGCACATATTTTCACAATGTTTATTATGTTATCCTGCAAATTTATCAGTCCACAAGCAATCGTTACAATTTCATCCATGTAGCCTACATCCAAAATAGACACAATACATATAATACATTTCGCAATTTGGGTAGATTGGGCGTGTCAGTTTTTACAAAGTTTTCCAGAAGAGTTTCCACTGGTAAGCATTTTTATAATAATTTTACCACCTCAAAAATTATTGCGGCAAATTAAGAAGGTAGGTTAGAACCGTCACAACTTGATTAAATGAATAAAATAGAAGAAATTTTAACTATAACTTATTTGTTTACAAACAACCATAAAGTCATTATGACAGGTAATGACACTTGGCCGTTCTTTTTCTATAAGTAGATGGCAAAGGTTTTTCTTCTTAAACTTTCATGCCACTAATGACGTCATTCCGGTTGACCATATCCGCTCGACAAATATATTTATAAAAAAATAAATACGGGACCAAATGTTAAAATATTCAAATTAGTTTCTTAAATTGGCCTAATCTGTAGTAAAAAAATATAAAAAAAATACCTTTTATTTTTTAACCAAAGCCAATTGTGTGCTCGTTTAGTCGTGTTTGTCAACGTCAACTTATTTTGATATTCAAAGCAATGTATCGTAACTTTTTAGTCGTGTCTGTCAACTGTCTAGGTCACTGACATGAAAAATTTTTTTTCTTGTTTATTTACCAATAAGTTCGAATTATGAATTGAACGCCGCTCACGGTACAGTATAAATTGCACGGTAGTCTTAGACTTACACACACAGTTGCGCGTTTACAAAACGTCAACTGTTTGTAATGGTGCGGTTGTATGGAGTGTCCCAGGTGTGATAAGGTGTCTAACGAAATGTTTTTTACTTGATAAAAGGACTGGCAGCGATACTACGACGACCCGAACAAGGAGCGGCTACTAAACGTGATATCGTTGGAGTTCTCCCACACCCGGCTGGAGAACTACGTGCAAGCGCCTCGCATCGTGCGCCTGATCGACTGGGTCGAGACGGTGTGGCCGAGGCACTTGAAGGATCAGCAGGTAATAGCCTACAACCGCAGAATAGAATACACTCGCGAGCAAAAATATGGAATCTATAATTCATTCTTTGAATGGCCATCATCAAATCACACCCCGTTTAATCCTGGGCGAAGAACCAAAGCTTCAAAGTTACCTCGTTTGTATGAAAATATGCCTGTGATTCCATACTTTTGCTCGCGAGTGTAGTAGTAGCGTACAGAAGTTGCAATCCACAAAATCGTTTAAATAAATAGCGGCTCTTGCTCCAACACAATAAAGTGCAATTCAGGTCGCACAGCGCTCCCTTCGCTCCAAAACATTCACTTAGTAGTTGCCTCTCTTTCTATCGCGTAGGTCTTATCTTTTCTGACGTATGAAATTTGTCCTCTCATAGGACGCCGCGCGCTTCATACTCGCGCGCGGAGTGACAGAGCCCTGCTACAACTGAAATACACTGACATGAAACAATTTTTTTCTTATATAGAGGTCAATGCTGAAATATCTAAAATAAATAAATGCTTGGACGCTCAGCGCCATCTAGCCCCAAACTAATCAAAGCTTGTAATATGGGTGCTAGACAACTGATACTTATACAGGGTCACTGGAAATATGACGTATTCCTGCTAAGGGGTTATAGATGAGGTCAATACAAATATTATTTGGCATATAAGTTTTTCTCAAAAAAATTATAGTTTTTGAGTTAATTGAAATTAAGTATTTTTTTACCAAAAGTACGTTTTCAGACACAAAAATTTAAAATAAAAGATAACTACTCATTTGATTCCGGTTTTTTCATTATTTTGGGATAGAAAACAATCTAAGTGTTGATAATAAATTTTTTTTTTTACAAATAGTACAGGTGTTTATAAAAAAATCAATCCTTAAATGCATTTATTTTTTTATTTTTTTCAGATTTTTAGGGTTCCGTAGCCTAAATGGCAAAAAACGGAACCCTTATAGATTCGTCATGTCTGTCTGTCTGTCTGTCTGTCCGTATGTCACAGCCACTTTATTCCGAAACTATTAAGACTACACAATTGAAACTTGGTAGGTAGATGTATTCTGTTAACCGCTTAACGAATTTAATACAAAAATAAGAAAAATAAAAGATTAAAGGGGGGCTCCCCATACATGGAACTGAAACTGAAAAAAATTTTCTTCTTCAAACCAACACGTGTTGGGTGTCTTTAGATAGCTCTTTAAAAATGACATTGAGGTTTCTAAGGGTGGGTACTCACTTAGGTTCGCGAACCTCCGCGCTCCGCGAACATGCACCGAAAAAATCGTTTATCCTCTGCTGGAACAGGGCGCCCAGGTGTGTACGTGAGCGAACACGTATACGAACTTGGTTCGCACAGGTACACACTGTAGCCAAAGTAAAAATATTTGTTTTTGCTATGGATCACTGTTCGAGGTTCGCGGAGCGCGGAGGTTCGCGAACCTAAGTGGGTACCCACCCTTAGACAACTTTTTCTCAAAGTCAACCGTTTGAAAGATATTCACCGCCAAAGTGGTAAAATGTGTGTCCCCCCCCCCTTTAACTTTTGAAATAAGAGAGTGAAAAATCTAAAAAATATATATGCTATAGATCTTAATAAACACTTTCAACCAAAATTGGTTTGAACGAGATATAGTAATTAGTTTTTGAGATATAGCACATTTTCCAAAACCGCAAACATAACTTTGTCATTCATACCAACACTGTGAAAAACAAAGTTATTTTTGCAAACGAAAAATGGTAGGTGGTATTAAATATGGTATGGTATAAGGTAACTACGGAACCCTATGGCGCGTGGCCCGACACGCACTTGGCCGGTTTTTTAGAAATAGCATCAAATATCTTTAAAAAAATCCTAGTAACTAAGCGTGCATAATATTTTAAAAACATCACTATCTATTCAGCTTTCAGTTGAGGTATAAAACTTAATAATAACTTAAATAAAAAATGAGAAATTAAGACTTAACTAAATAGCAGTCCCATTTTATGTAGCAAAAATTTCCTACTTCAAGCGCTTCGAAGGTGGCCGTATTATCCTACTTATATCATAAATGTGTAAGTTTGCTTATTTGGATGATTGTTAATCAATCACGCAAAACGACTGAACGGATTTGGATGAAATTTGGCACACAGGCAGTTTATAAACAGGATTTAAACATAGGAGGATACTATTATCTTGGTTAAAGGTTCCCTAGGGATTTTCTCGAATGTGATTGCGGACAAAGTCGCGGGCGGAAGCTAGTTTGCCATAAATGATCGTGCTTACTAAAAATACTTTCGTCCGAGTGAGTTTGAAACAGAATTATTTTCCGCCGATGAGTCAAAATTTTATACAGACAGCATCAAAAATAACCATGCATATCAGTCATTTTTAATGACCCGCTGCTGGGGAACAGGCCTTCCTTTCCTTTTGGGATAAATCGGATGGGCTATGGCCCGTGGTGGCCCACGTGGTGGGTTATGACCCACCACGTGGGCCCAATGCGAATTGGTCGGTGTTAACTCAATGTACCTTACATTGAGCCCTTGGTTCTGGCTGCATTTACAGTCGTTAACACTGACCAATCCACATTGGGCCCACGTGGTGGGTTATGGCCCGTCCGCTTTATCCCAAAAGGAAAGGAAGGCCTGTTTCCCAGCAGCGGGTCATTAAAAATGGCTGATATACATGGTTATTTTTGATGCTGTCTGTATAAAAACTTTTGACTCATCGGCGGAAAATAATTCTGTTTCAAACTCACCCGGACGAAAGTATTTTTAGTAAGCACGATCATTTATGGCAAACTAGCTTCCGCCCGCGACTTTGTCCGCAATTACATTCGAGAAAATCCCTAGGGAACCTTTAACCAAGATAATAGTATCCTCCTATATTTAAATCCTGTTTATAAACTGTCTGTGTACCAAATTTCATCCAAATCCGTTCAGTCGTTTTGCGTGATTGATTAACAATCATCCAAATAAGCAAACTTACACATTTATGATATAAGTAGGATAATACGGCCACCTTCGAAGCGCTTGATGTAGGAAATTTTTGCTACATAAAATGGGACTGCTATTTAGTTAAGTCTTAATTTCTCATTTTTTATTTAAGTTATTATTAAGTTTTATACCTCAACTGAAAGCTGAATAGATAGTGATGTTTTTAAAATATTATGCACGCTTAGTTACTAGGATTTTTTTAAAGATATTTGATGCTATTTCTAAAAAATATGAAAAAAATAAAAAAATAAATGCATTTAAGGATTGATTTTTTTTATAAACACCTGTACTTTTTGTAAAAAAAAAATATTTATTATCAACACTTAGATTGTTTTCTATCCCAAAATAATGAAAAAACCGAAATCAAATGAGTAGTTATCTTTTATTTTAAATTTTTGTGTCTGAAAACGTACTTTTGGTAAAAAAATACTTAAATTCAATTAACTCAAAAACTATTAATTTTTTGAGAAAAAGTTATATGACAAAAAATATTTGTTTTGACCTCATCTATAACCCCTTAGCAGGAATACGTCATATTTCCAGTGACCCTGTATAATACCTACTACTTATCCTACTACTTAATACTTATATACTTTTTTTAAATATATAATATAACACCCAGACCTGTTATA
The DNA here is from genome assembly GCA_943789525.1 of Agriphila geniculea. Taxonomy (NCBI): domain Eukaryota; kingdom Metazoa; phylum Arthropoda; class Insecta; order Lepidoptera; family Crambidae; genus Agriphila; species Agriphila geniculea. The sequence goes on from OX038889.1 coordinate 10,698,390, forward strand.
GAAATTAAAATTCATCATTTAAATTTTCGCCCGGCCGGGAATCGAACCCGTGACCTCTTGCGTGGTAGACCGGCATGTTGACCACTGCACCACTCAGGTCGCCGAAGAAACCAAATAGTCGTAGACAAAACTTTAGTTGGCTCATTTCACGTTTGTCTACACCAGCTGATTATGAGATCAAACAAACTATACTCTGTTCACGGAAACGAGTTAGTATAGCGCCTTCTCTGTCACACATTTTCATACAAATGACAAAGACAAAAAATCTTTTTCAGGGTCAGTGGGCGTTAACAATACCTTAGAAAAGTAAATGCGCGCTCACACTGCGCTTCTTAAAAGTTTGCTTAGCTTATACCCGCGGCTTCATCTGTCCTATTTGAGAGCCATTCATTACAGCCATTCATAACAATGGAACTAGCACACCTGAGCCCGTTTATTGTACAAAAATTGGAAAAGTACTTTCTTAAGATAAATCTCATTTATGACAAAAGAACAATAAACGGGTCATTAGCACACCTGCGCCACCTTGGGCTTCAAAATTCAATACACGGTATTCGGTAACGAATTGAGCATATAGTCACAAGTAAGAGCACGTCTCACACGTCTGCACCGTACGGGGAATATGAGTAGACTAAAAAGTACTCGTACTATGTACACCGCCTTAGCGTTTATCACTGACCAATCACAGTTAAAAAATTGTGTGAGTGAGATAGCGCTCTACTAACTCGTTTCCGTGAACAGACTATATGATCATTCATTTACTAGAGACGGATACACTTATTTCGAAAACCGGCTAAATATGTCAGCAAAATCAGCAATGGATATTTGAATACTTTTAATATATGAAAACTATAAAATTTTATTTTATAATCAGTTCTTTACTGAGAACGTTTGATTTAGCACATAGTCTGTCATTTTATTGTTTTTTTATTGAAACAGATTTAACATATTCCCGAGTTCTCATTTGCGTATTACACATTCGTGTCGACAAGACGTGAGTGCGTGTTTCGAGTACTGATGTAGCAGTCACACTGACGTATGACCCGTGCGACTTCTGGGGGATTCCCCGCCCCGCTCTGGGGCCGTACCGGCTAACGCTCCGAACTTCGGCAAATCTGCCGGGCTTCAAATTGTCCACCAGCCATTTTAATGCCCCCACTGCTAGGGCATAGCCCTTCCTTATGGGTGGATAAGGAGGACGGGCCATAACCGACCACGCGGGCCCAACGCGGATTGGTGGGTGTTAACGACTGCAAATGCAGCCAGGACCAAGCTTTTATCTCGAGCTCCTCCGTGCTTGGGAAGGCACGTTAAGCCGTTAGTCCCGGCTGCATTAGCAGTCTTTAACCAGGTCTCTGTCACTCCGCGCGTGAGTGCGCTCGAAGTCCTCTGAGAGGACAAATTTCATACGTCAGAAAAGATAAGACCTACGCGATAGAAAGAAAGGCGACTACTAGGTTAATGTTTTGGAGCGACGGGAGTGCTGTGCGACCTGAATTGCACTTGTGACGGAGCAAGAGTCGCAATTCATTTAAAGATTTTGCGGAATGCAACTTCTGTACGTTAGTACTATTATCTATTCTGTGCTTTAACACCCACCAATTCGCATTGGGCTCGCGTGGTGGGTTATGGCCCATCCTCCTTATTCTCCCATAAGGAAGGCCTGTGCCCCAGTAGTAGGGACATTAAAAAGGCTGATGGTCAATTGTTATATTGTTTCAGACTGAGTCCACAAATGCCTTAGACGATATGATGTATCCAAAAGTGCAGAAGTACTGTCTAATGTCCGTCAAAGGCTGTTATACCGACTTCCATATTGACTTCGGCGGTACCTCCGTGTGGTATCACATTCTTAGAGGTAAAATAATATTATTATTTTTTGTTTTTTTTGCTCTTTGCTTGTCCGTCAATTCATATGTCGGGTGAAGTCGGGAAAATGGGGAATGTCTGAAAAAAACAAATGGTCTGAATATTTTTATAGGTAGAAATAAGCTCCCTTATTAATAGAAAAATTTTCAGAATTTTCGGTTGTGTAAAAAAATAAAAATAAAAACTTTGTCTTCGAAAAGTACGGAAGTAACAGCAGAATGGAGATGATTCTTTAGCCACCAAAACATGGTATTAAAAAATATTTTCGACACGAAATGCCAAAACTTTTTTTTTAACATGATGGTTAGGTATGGCCGGTAGTGGCTAAGGTTATAATCTCCATTCTGCTGATATTTTCATAAATTTGTGAAGACGAAGTGACTTAATTTTTTTTTAATTTTTTCACGTAATCTAAAATTCTATAGCTATAAAAAAATATACGGCCTATTTGATTTTTTTCAGACATTGCCCATTGGTGTTATATTTTAATGATAATAAATTATCTTTTAGGTGCAAAAGTATTCTGGCTCATCCCACCCACAGAGAAGAATCTTCAGCTGTATGAAAAGTGGGTGCTCTCTGGCAAACAATCTGACGTTTTCTTTGGCGACACAGTTGAAAAGTGCATCAGAGTCCACGTGAGTAATATGTATATTATCACAAAATTGAGAGATGACAGAAGTCGAGCTTATAGTCCATTAGAATGTTCGTGGCACTCGAGGTTGTAAAATGTGCGAACAGAGAAGCGAATATTGCGCGCTCCCTTGCACTTATAGGCCTTATGGGCGAGCTCGGACTCATTCTAATGGCACGCGCAATCCTAATGACTGGCGTCACTTACGTATTTTACAACCTCGCGTGTCACGAACGTTCTCATGGACTATAGTTCTGCGTGCGCTCGAGCAATGCACATATAGACAACATCTCACCGACACGGAATATCCTGAATCTCAGACCAAACAAGTTCGAGTGCGTGACGCAATGTCGTCGGTCGGTTAGAGCTGTCTGTGTGTGTTGCGCGCGTAGTGGTAGGTATTATACTTGACTTCTGTCCTCTCTCTATTTTGTGGTAATATACCTATAGGCTGTTTAGTTATCATCACCCTGTAAAGCCGAATATAGATAGGGTATCGTCCATTCCATACAACCCGTAAAATTATGATAAACCATAAAAACCACAACATGGCTAAGAAATTTTGTTATTTTTGTTTATTAATATGAAAAATTGCCTAGTGACAATCTTAATAATTGCTGATAATCATCTTTGCTTTTTAGAATTTTACTTTGATGCAAGCCAGTGTAAAGCTTGACCAGAAAAAAAATGCGCACACATTTGCGTTTTCATTCATCTATGCTATGCTAGTTTTATGTGATATTCAGTAGAATATCACGTAAAAGCTCGCTTTGTTGACTAAGAAATTAGACAAGGCGAGGTTTTTTTATTTAATTAGTCATGTTATAAAAGGATCTTTATTGATTGATCGTATATTGCAGCTTCAAGCCGGGCACACGTTCTTCATCCCGACCGGTTGGATCCACGCGGTGTACACGCCGAGCGACTCCCTCGTCTTCGGCGGGAACTTCCTGCATCAGTTCGGCATCGAGAAGCAACTCAAAATAGCGCAAGTCGAAGATGTCACTAAGGTAGGAAACCTATTTTTTACAATGTAGGAATTAAACTTATTAATTCATTTGCTTAGAACAGCAATATTCACCAATTAATACAAGGAATAAAGATAAACTTGCCGTTCTAAGATTTAGGCTTGCAAAAACTAGAGGTTAATTTATGGGGAAAGGCCTTTAGTCCTACTCGTACGATTAAAAAAATCGCAAATCAATGTACAGCTCAGCCGTTTGGTACACATATTCTTGAGGTCAAAACAAAATTTTGGACCCGCAGTTCTTAAAAATTCTTTCCTTAGGAGAGGGGTTATGGTGTTATCTTTTTTTGTATGGAGAGAAAAAAACGCTCGGTTTGCGCCGATACTATACAAAATGTATGAAAAAACTCGTCCGCAGCTTGTGGTAGCGTTTAGTGGCAGTGACTAGTGGCTCAATAGCTTATTTCGGCAATTTTTTGCCAATCGGCAGTTAACGGGTTAATATTTTCCACTGTACCTAATTTGATTCAAGAACCTTTAAATTCCTATCGTAAAAAGCTTCAAAGTACCCAATTTGATTCAAGAACCTTAAATTCCTACTGCAAAAAGATTCAAAGGATTAAATTATACATCGTGTAATAACACGTTTCAATTGAACGAATCCAATACGGGAAGAACCGTTTCTTCGGACCATCACACTGAACAACTTATACTATGGGACCAACTTTGAAATAGCGTAGAAAAATCAGCTGTTTTATACAAAAATTAATAACGAAAATATCAAAATGTATGAAACATCTGATTTCAGTGTTGGTCCCATCTAAAAGTTGTTCAGTTTGATGGGCTAAAGAAATGGTTTTCCAATTTTGGGTTCATTCTTTAGCATGTTGTATAAAGATACCTCTTTGCAGGTGCCGCAGAAGTTCCGGTACCCGTTCTTCACGGAAATGCTGTGGTACGTGCTGGACCGATACGTGGGCTCGCTACTGGGGCGGTCGCACCTCGCCGGCGAGGCGCAGCCCGCGCCCGCGCCGCCCAAGGAGCACGTGCACCTCACGCAGAACGAGCTGCACGGACTCAAGGTGAGGCTCTATCACAGAATAGCTACCGTACAAAAAGGAAACTCTTCGCCCCGCCCCACAATCAATTACTTCACCCCACCGGCGCCCACCGCGCGAGTTCCGTGTGCCGATCCGTGTGCTCATTTAATAGCTCGCACACAGTTGCGCGTGTGCAAAAACGTCAGTGTAGCGTCTGTGTAATAGGTAGTTGAAACGCGACGCTTGTATCATAGTAGAACCAAATAAGTAGGCCAACTCGAGCCTCGAGCGAGCGATACAGCTTAAACACGAAGGGCTGTCACATCGCTAGTTTATTCGGTCGTCAAAAAATGCATAGTCAATCTCTATACAACATATTTTTTCCTTGTAGGGTTAGCATCAGGGATCTATAATACAAAGTATTTTTTTAATATTTTTTTGTAGGTAGACCAGCGCGTCTATCGACTAAAATAATGAAGTTAATGTTAATTGTAATTTGACTGATGTATGTGATACATTGGCACTTTCGTTTTGACGCCAATAAAAACTTATTAAAGAAAAGTAGCAATGTATCACATCTATCTGTCAAATTACAGTTCACATTAACCTAGCTTGATCACCAGAAACTTATCAGTAGACTCGAAAGCACTGGAATCCGGGGCGGAATGCTGGACTGGTGTAAAAATTACCTAGAGAACCGAAGTTATAGGGTCAAAATAAATGAATGCCTAAGTGATCCTGTCGCTGTATCTACAGGGACAGCTCAAGGTTCAGTTATCGGTCCTCTCCATTTTCTGGCATATGTTAACGATATGAGCAATGTCCTGAAACACTGTAAATCATATCAATTTGCAGATGACACTTGTATTATATCGGCTGCAAAAGATCCATACGAAGCTCTTAAAAACTTACAATCTGACTTCAACAGCCTTAACATGTGGTGCCACGATTCTGGTCTAGTATTAAATGCAACTAAAACTAAACTTTTGCACATAAGATCTCCTCATATTATGCGAGATAAGAATATATTTAAAAACCTTGTAGCTCACGAGCACAGCTGCCTTCATAAGAAAAATTACTTATCCTGCAATTGTCCACCAATCGAAAAAATAACATCCCACGTGTACCTAGGATTAGTTATTGACAATACATTTAACTGGGAACCACAGATCCATAAAGTATGTAATAAACTTCGTGCCTTTCTTGCCAACTTAAGCATAATAAAAAAACGTATGACCTATAGAACCAGGCTAGCATTATATAACGCATTTGCTAATTCTATTGTAAGTTACGGTCTTTCTAGTTATGGACGAACCTTCAAGACATACCTAGACAAGATATATAATCTTCAACTACGCATACTAAAACAAGTAGTCTCACCTAATATTAAGCAGCAGCTAGCTTCAAACAATATTAATAATTAAATTAAAAAAGTAGCTTCCCACAATAAAGGTACGCGGGCGATCACAAGCGGCAGGCTGGTTACGATAGCCGCAGGTAACAAATATGGCAGTCGCACTGCTGATTATTTGCTACCACGTCTAATAAATAAACTTGACCCTGAGTTTAGGGAATCACTAAATATAAAAAATATAAGAAACAAACTAAAGATTTTGCTCGTTGATGAGTTGGATAACAGCGATCGAACTGGGTTTTATTATAAGTAAGCAAGATAATGTAAAATCGTAACAATTATGTAAAAATATTAGTATAATCATAGATTTTAATACCTAATACATATAAAATAGCGGATTCTAGCACATTAATCTAAAATCTCAGTGGTTTCTAATGTGCTTTAAATGTAAACAAAATATTGTAAAATTTTATTGATAATAAATGAAAAAAAAAAAACTGTTTTCAGGAATTGACTACAATTTTTCATTGCGTACGTCATGTTATGTTATTTGAAAACTTACGGTCGAAATAGGATTAATTAAAACGTGGCTTTACTAAATAATGTATTTATTCAAATAAAAAAAATATAAAAATAAAAAAAAAAAAAACAAAAATCAAACCAAATACCAACTAAATACGTAAAAGTACATTCAATAAAACCGCGCTAGTATCCGTTAAAAAGTGTTTTATTTCATATTATTAAAAATATTGTTTACACTATTAACTGTATTTTTCTTTTTTATTTACCTACACTTCTCAAAATAATAATCTTTAAATTCTGAAGTTGAATACTTTCCATAACCTTAAATAACAGGCATTAAATTACCTTTTCCTGTAGGAGTTTGTGATTTTTTAACGAAATTACACAATTGACATAAAAAAATTCGTCTGTTTCGACAAGTACGAAATGCCTTATTATTTAAAGTTAATCTAAAATATATCCTCATTCTTACAAATCTTTTTTGCAATAATATCTTTGGAAAACATGGTATGTACTGTAGGTAGGTAAACGTTCAAATTATTAGGAGCGGCAGCACAGCGGCGTGAAGCGTGCGTGAGCGCGGTCGGGATTACGTACGGCGCAGCCACGACTGTTGCACCTTTATCACCTTTAAATTTTGTCAGTGTGTGCGTGCGACGACGCATACGTACGGGCGCGCTCACATACAAACCGCGTTCGTGCGTATAATGAGTAAGATGACTTACTTATTTGGTTCTACTATGCTTGTATGGAGTGCCCGGGATGTGGCTCTATACAACCGCGCCATAATAAACAGATGACGTCAGATGACGTTTTTGTACACGCGCAACTGTGTGTATAAGTCTAGGGCTACCGCACCGTTCAGTTTGTACTGTATGAGCGACTTTCAAATTATAATTTGAACTTTTTCTTAAATAAAGTTACGACGCATTGCTTTGAATATCAAAATTAATGGTGGGCTACCAGCACAAATTAAAAACATAATAAAATACTCAAAAAAAAAAATCTTTCAAATGTACAAGGGAATATTTTTGCTGGCGGGCCACTGGCATATTGCCGAGGACACATGTGGCCCGCGGGCCGTGGTCTGTGCACCCCTGGTTAAGAGTGGCCATACACAGACGGAATCCCGTTGCGGAATTCCGTACATACGTGATTCCGAATGCAGCTAATCCATACAAATCTATGGACCTACCACACACATGCGGGATTTTTCCGCACGGAACTTTCATACATTATCGATATTCCGTTCGGAATACCGAATTGGCATTCCGTCGTGTGTGTGGACGGGCTTAAAATGTAAAAGTTTCGTTTATTTCCAGGCCATAGTGATGTACCTCCACCAGCTGCCAGCTGCCCGTAAATCAGTGCCGGAGCTCCTGTCCGACCCCATAGCGTTGGTTCGCGACGTGCGCACTTTGGTGGAACAACACAGGCACGATAAACAAAACCTGGCCGTCACTGGGACTCCCATACTCAAAGGTAAGTAATTGTCTAGTTCGTGTCATTTTTGTTACCATTTCTATTGGATTCTTCTAAAATTCTTAAATAAATATTTATTGAAAAGAAATAATTGCGCTATTAAGGTCTAGATAGATTCGTAGCGATAATTAAACGATTTGATGAGAGATGATTCATTACAATCGTGCAGCTAGCCTTCATCCAGAGCCTGATTATTATGATATCCTCCTTAAGAATCGGTTATGCGAAAACATTTGTCTGTCATTTCTGTTTAAATAAAGGCGAAATTTGTGAATTGTGTTCTTATTAGTGCAATCCGAAGAAGCTTAGTGGTGTTTTTAATCGCTTAATAGTACATTATGAGACAAGTTAGCTTAGGTTGCTCATTGCACACAAGGCTGTGGGTTGCAGCCCGAGCCGCAGGCGAGGGCTTAACTCAGCCGAGTTACGCCCTCGCCTGCGGCTCGTACATTTCATACGGCGGCGTACGTTTCATACGACGTTTTTCAACACATTTGCGAGGAAAATACAAAGTAATTTGCCACACAGCAACAAATACGACAAAAACAAAATATGACTATTATGGGAAACGTCGCGTAGGTTTTTTTTTGTTTTTTTTTTCACACGCCCAATGCAAGAATATTTTGCGAACAAAGTGGTGAGTGAGCATACAGCCTACTTCAAAATTATAATTTTAAGTGATAAAATGCAAATATTTTAATATTTTATAACAAAATATTGTGAATTATGAATAATTTGATAATAATAAACATTTGACTTTATTAAGGACTTACACATTTATTTATTTAAAAAATGAATACGAATTTTCAGCGGCATAAAACCTCTTTGATGTTACTAAAAAAAAAAATTGTATTACCCGGTTAAATTGGGAATGCTCTGTTTACTCGCATAAAACTTGCAGTAAGATACTAATTTAACATTGTAGGGATAATTCTATAACAACCTAGTGTTTTATATATTATTATGTCGGGTGCAACTAATGTTGTGCATTATTATCCGGCTCTCAATTTCAACACCACATTCCTTGTCACGTTAGATATCTGAAATTTGCCAGATTTTTCCACATTTTATAAGTAGACTAATATTTCGTAAAATAGTGTAAATCAGGATAAAATCTTATACAACATAAAATGTCAGCTCGTGCGGTGACATAATTACAGTCTCAGGGGAGGTGACAACCTGACAACTGACATTTATTTTTCTTAATCATTCAAATGCACTAAAAAGTTTTGATTCCGATATCAAAATCAATCACCCTAAAAATAGCTTTCTACCCCTTTTCAACCCTGTTAGGGGATACATTTCAAAAAAATGCGAAAGACGTGTTCAATTAATTTTGTGAAAAAACGTCTATGCCAAATTTCAAGTCAATCGGGCCAAGGAATCGCATTCTCCCACCCTGTTTCACCCCCTTAGGGATTGAATTTCGCAAAATCCCGTCTTAGTGAGCACCTACACCCTAAAAGGAAACCTTATGCAAAATTTGAGACTCCTAGCACTTGTAGTTTCTGAGATTTCGTGATGAGTCAGTGAGTGATTTACTCTGTTATATATATAGATTGCACGCGTTTGTTATAGCTCGATCTATGGCCTTAAAAGCGATGTATTAGGACTCACTTTACGAACAAGTGTGTTGAAAACAATATTTTCTATCCTGTCGTTTAGTTTAATGGAGTATTATTGCTAAAAGTATAACACAATTTACAATTTTGTCTTTATTTAAGTACTATGTTTTTTTCCACTGGCGGCGCTAGTGTGCTGTATAAACCCTCCTAATATTGTAATTATAAATATACCATATACTTAACACAATCGCCTATTGTGATAGCGTTCTTACATAAGGTCTTAAGGCGGCACCCGGATCGAAAGTGGCGCCGCGGTGAATTTTCATTATAATTCTAATACACAATTTTAAAAAAAATTTTTATGTGGAATTTTTAGGGCCCACAGTCTAGTATTTTAAGACGGTATCGTTACATTCCCTCGTAGTCACTGTTAGAAATAGATAGCAAAACTGCTAAAAGTGGCCGTTTTTGACACATATGCTATCTACTTCTACGAATGACTAAGAGGCCATGTAGTATATATGTATGTACCTTCTAAAAATACTAGACCATGTGCCCTAAAAACTCCACGTAAAACATTATTAAAATCTTTTTCTATTAATAACTTATTAAATAAAAACCTCCGAGTGCGCCACTTTCATTCATACAACCGCCTTTAATAGTAAAATGTGTATAGGTCCGGACGAGCCAAGCGCGGGAGAGCGGCGCGCGTCGAGCGGTCGCGGCGGGCGCGGCGGCGGGCGCGGCGGGGCGGCGCGGCCGCGCCCCGACCACGCCAACAACGCGCCCAGGCGGCGACGCACCAGGTATGATATTAATATCTGTATATTCCAGTAGACTAATCGCTAAGTCATCGATCGATCGAAAATCAAATGCGATGGAAAATGCTAGCGATCGCTGAAAATTATCAAGATTTTGGTTTGGATGATGATGATGACTAAGGCCGCGAATACACCTGCAATAAATTCTGTGATTACTTACACTGACAGCCTGTCACACAGTAGCTTGTGAACGCGTGACAAACTTTCGCCAGTGAATTTGATATTAGTTAACACTTGTAAGCTACTGTCTGACAGGCTGTCAGTGTAAGTTCTCGCAGAACGCTTCTTTCAGGTGGAAACCCGGCCTAAGTGATTAGTCTGCACCAAGCGATATGATACCTACGAACACTACATGTCTTGTAAAAAAATCTCGTCTTGTTGCACTTCTATCTTGATTTATTTCTGTGTCCTTAATATCCCAATTAAGCCCGGCCATAATATAACGGAATATCCATAATAAAAGAAAATTTCGTACGGCAGAATCCCGCATGTGTGTGGTAGGTCTCCATATATTGTATGGATTGGCTTCGTTCGGAATCACGTATGTACGGAATTCTGAAACTGAATCTGTCTGTGTGTGGCCACTCTTATCCGCGGTTTCAAACATAGTTAGGTGATAAATAGTACACTGTACAACCCGCGCAGATAAAGAATGGGATTAGAAATGGCGTCGTTCATATTCACTTCTTGTTCGCACACTAAACGCCACACCTATCGCTCTCTCAGTCACACTCGTTGTGGTAAGCGCGGTGAGCCGCCATTTTCAAACCCATTCTTTATCTGCGCGGGTGTTGTATTGTTGTACCTAGATGATGTTTTTGTACTTTTATATAAATTTTGTATGGAAAAATATAAAAAAACTCATTTGACCGTTTTTTGAATTTTTGAATTCATCTACTTCCAGGGTTACAATGGGGATAAAAAAAAAACCTTATTTTTTTGCTCCGACGCACCGTTTTTGAAATATTTACATTATTGTATTTTTTTTCGAAATCAGGTTTTATAAGTACCTACTATAGAATAGTACCTACTCGCATTATTTGAGTAAAACACTATACAAGCCTTGGTCCACAAAGACTGCACTGCTGGCCACGTTACGATGGCCTCGAGCTAAGCTTGACTACGGTCTCGGCCTTCCAGCTTGTCCATACGCGGGCTGCATGCTGACTGCGCTGTGATGGCCTGGACCTGCGCTAAGCTCCGCTCTCGGCCATCATTAGGCAAGGCGTATGCTGAGACGCAGGCTACGCAGCATAGGACAGTGCAGGGCAGGGCAGTTGAGGCAGACATGTGCCCCTTCCGCACGCTGCGATGCAGCTGATATTCGCATTCTTAGCAATTCTCACCCATAATAACTATTTCAATGTCTTTTTGAATAGTCTGGATGATTTGTATCATACAAACAAGCTTCACAACGAACTAATTCAATTAAATGTTCTGTCATTGCAACAAAATTATAAAATATTGTTAGTAAACAAGTCTCGTCGTGCACGCGTCGCGCAGAATTATGTGCCGGCACTACAACGAGACGCAGAGCAGGACAGACACATGTCTGCGTCGCATGTGCCTGCGCCGCAGCGTACGTAGTTCAATGACATTCCATACTTTACAAAATCTGCTCTGCTCTGCCCTGCGTGGACCTGCGTCGCCTGCGTCTCAGCATACGCCTTGCCTTATAGCTGCCAGCAACGCAGTCATTCATTATATACCGCGGCAGTAATGTACTATAGGGAACATGCATAAGTCACCGATTTTAGTAAATTTGAGCTTGGTCGCTGCGGACACGTATAAAAACATGATGGAACAGAAAAAAAAATAAAAAAAATAATTATTTTAGTTTTGTCACACAGGGGAAAATAACGATTTTTTTTTCATTTTCGGATATAATGCACTTAATAGTCGGATAGAATATCGAATAAGAAATAATATTTTGTATTACACATATGTACTTAAACGCAATATTTAGGGAGATATTTGAAAATTCTTGGCTAACTCCATATAATGCGCCTGAAACGTGACATGAGTGACGTCACAAATGTTAAACTTTTTGTATAGAGCGTTTTCGGCGGGAGCTGATGCGTGCTAACTTCAAGTGACTATATCATGAGAAAAAAACGCATGAGAAAAGTTTTAATATTACAGTTGATTTTCTCACGCATTATACTTTTGATTTTAATACAAAAAAAAATTGATGCATGTTCCCTATTATGATTAGGTGCAAGAAATGCGAGGCGTGCCAGCGCACTGACTGCGGCGAGTGCGTGTTCTGCCACGACATGGTCAAGTTCGGGGGGCTGGGCCGCGCCAAGCAGACCTGCGTTATGCGCCAGTGCTTACAGGTTAGTGTGAAGATCTTCAGGCGTAAAAAGACTCTCAACGAAGCCGAGGTCTACTTGTTCCGCCCATCATCAGGACCATTTCTGTCCAAAATTATTGCTGGGAAACGATTTTAATTTTTGGTGATAAAAAGGCATTGCATACATTACCACGCAATGTAACGCGTACAACAGACCGCGCCTGCGAGTGTATGCTACACAGCGTGCTATGCTACATGCGTGTGGCCGAGTTGAATTGAAAGGCAGCGTTTATGTGTGTGCTCATGAGATACATTGAGTGATGACGTTTTGGAGCCATTGTTTGTTACGAAATGCTTACAATTTTTATAATGTTTCTTTGGACAAAAATTAGGAAATAAATAAAATAAGATTTCATAAAAATTTTGAAAGACATTTTTGACTTTGACCTTTAATAACTTCGTGGGTATTGGTTTCCCAGGTAAGTATAGTCAAAGAGACAAAAATGATCCTGATGATGGGCGGAATGCGTGGACTTCGGCTTCGTTGAGGGTCTTGTTACACTCGTTATCTAGCTTGGGAGTAAGGGGTCTGATAGTTTCTCTATAATCTTGAGATCTGTCCTAATAATCCTACTAATATAATAAACGTGGAAGTTTGTGGGTTTGGATGTTTGTTCCTCAATTACGCAAAAAGGGCTGAATAGATTTGGATGAAATTTGACACACAAATAGTTTAAAACCTGGATTAATACATAGGACACTTTTTATCCCAGTCAAAAGTCGCGGGCGGAAGCTAGTAAGTAAATAAAACGACGACCGTGGTGCAGTGGTCAACATGTCGGTTTCCACGCAAGAGGTGCCGGGTTCGATTCCCGGCCGGGCGGAAATTGAAATGACGAATTTTATTTTTTGTGACCTGACACGGGTCTTGGTGGGTCTATGTATAATAAGTAAGTAGGTATATCAGTTGTCTAGTACTCATATTACAAGTTTTGCTTAGTTTGGGCCTAATGGCGCTATGTGAAATTGTCAAAACAAAAAAAAAATAGTCGAATTGAGAACCTCCTCCTTTTTTCGAAGTCGGTTAAAAATATCAAGTAAAAGTGACGCTTCTTACAATTACCAAATTACTAACACTAGTGACGTAATAAATAAAACCGGTCAAGAGCGAGTCAGACTCGCGCACCGAAGGTTCTGTACAGTCATAAATTTATTTGGATATGTTACTTTAGTACAGTCTTTAAAAAAGTAGCATAAACGGCGGACAGGTGGAAGGGCGAACAGGCGGACAGTTAATTTACAAATCTTAACCACAGCTGCTTATGGTGACTGAAAAACGTTTCAGCCACTCCACATTGCAAACTGTTTATATTACTAAGTAGGAACTTATTCTTCGTTTATTCGTACGGCAAATAGTAGGTAATTATATTAGAACCTGCCACCAATTATAATTGTAGTATCAGGTCAGCGCCATCTCATGACCGATAGTGGAACTATTTTTTTTCTTAGTCAGCATTCTTAGGTCAGCGCCATCTGTTGACTGGTAGTGGAACTAATGATTTTTTGTTTGTTTTTTGAATTTCTAAAACATGTGTTATATTGACACATCGTTTTATTCTTCCCGTAATCTTTAGATAAACTACTATCACATAGAATTATTTCAGATTTTTCTCTTTGCAAACTTCGGAGATAAGGGGGGGAACGGTTTTTTTTTACATTTTTCATCATAAGTCGAAAACTATGCGGCCTAAAACAAAAGAAATCAATTTTTTAACATGCCCTTGTCATCCAACTTCAAATTTTTAAGACCCCTTTTCAGTCCCTGTTGTAAAAATGTTTTTTTATTTCTTTCTTATTTGCTAAATAGTTGGGCAAATGTCATCTTAAACTATTCCAAATTTCAAGTTGATACCATTAGTAGTTTCCGAGATATCCAGCTGTGACAGACAGACAGACTGAGTCACACCATAAGGGTTCCTTTTTACCATTTTGGTACGGAACCCTAAAAATGAAACACTAACAACTGTTTTCTCGGTGAATGACACTCTTAGCAGTTAAATATTGCTAGACGTAGGTAATGTTCAAAAAAGCTTTGGAAACTATTCCTATTACCTGAATAAATCTAAAAAGAAACCAAAATGATGATAGCAAGTATGTGTGAACCAGCGAACTATATCTATGGAATAAGCATTTCCGCTCAAAAAATAGCACCATAAAAAAATTACAACCAAGTGGGCGGAGCTAAAAATGCTGGCATTTAGTTGTGCAGCACAAAGCGACTGATCACTGATTGCATAATTGCGACCATAATGTGTATACTCACAGATATTTTCTATACTTTAACTAAAAATATTTAATGCCTAAGATACGTTATCTCTGCATCTTTTTGCCTTCTTTGCGTCTTTTACATTGTTTGACTAACAGGACGTCATTTCTAATAAATTCTTTCTTTACTTTAAAATACAAACTGCAATAGTTACGTAAAGAACGCTAATGTCTGTCACTGGGCGCGTGGTTGGCCCGACTAAATGCAGCGGTTGTAATTTTTAGCCCCGTGGTGCTATT
Organism: Agriphila geniculea; assembly: GCA_943789525.1. Taxonomy (NCBI): domain Eukaryota; kingdom Metazoa; phylum Arthropoda; class Insecta; order Lepidoptera; family Crambidae; genus Agriphila; species Agriphila geniculea. Next base: position 10,713,505 of record OX038889.1, read on the forward strand.
CAAGGACCGGAAAACCCCTTTTTTTGGTTAACCCAATTGATAGGGAAATCTTATTAAAAAGCTTACCAAATGATAGGGTTTCCCTTTCGATATGGTTAGTCGACGATATGCTTACCGTATTGATAGGGTTTTTTAAAATAAGTCTATGAAATACCCAACCAAAAACCCTTTTAACGGTAAGCGGTTCCGGTCCTTGGTGCTATTTTGTAAGCAATATTTGTTTGCAATTACACTTCCATAGATTTTAGTTTGGTGGTGGTAATGTTTGTTTATGTATGTGTTCAGCCGATGCTGCCGGTGACGGCGTCGTGCGCGGTGTGCCACCTGGACGGCTGGATGCAGACGCCCGTCGCGCCTCAGGCAAAGGGTAACTCCGGTAACTATACTCAGTATACACACAAGCGTGTAAAGGTGCTTACGGATTAGAGGCAGCTCGCGGCAGGAATTGAAATAACGTTAAAAAAATAACGATACAAAAAAAAAATAACGTTAAAAATACCGTTAAAACAGTTAATTGGAATAACGTTAATTTTAAAGTAACGGTTACAAAAAGTAAGAAATAACGTCAATTTCGTTAAAACAACGTTAAAATTAACTTTATTTATTGACATAACGTTTATGTTAAAATTAACGGTAAAAAAGTAAGAAATAACGTTACATTTAAAAAGAACGTTATCATTCCCTGGCTCGCGGTCGCACAGCCTCGCCACACGCGACTTAACCGCGAAGCTGGGGCTCATGTCTGCTAATCATCATCATATCAGCCGCACGACACCCACTGCTGGGTATAGGCCTCCCCTAAGGATCTCCACGACGATCGGTCCTGCGCTGCCCGCATTCAGTGGCTTCCCGCGACCTTCACCAGATCGTCGGTCCACCTTGTCGGGGGCCTACCCACGGAGCGTCGTCCGGTGCGCGGTCGCCATTCAAGAACCATTCCGCCCCAACATCGGTTCTTCTCGCTATGTGTCGAGCTCAGTGCCACTTCAGCCGAGCAATCCTTCGAGCGATGTCGGTTACTTTAGTTTGCCTGCTAAAGTCTGCTAATGTTATCGTCAAAATCAGACCCAAAACCGAAACACATTGCGTTTCTTAAACCCAAAACGGAAACAAGTTGTAACATGAAATAAAACACTTTTTAACGGATACTAGCGCGGTTTTATTGAATGTACTTTGGTATTTAGTTGGTATTTGGTTTGATTTTTGGTTTTTCCGACGTTTCGGCACCTTTGCAGCTGCCGTGGTCACGGGGGACTGAAGCTACCCGTGAGCCTACCCTCAAGCGATGAATTTTTTTTATACGTTCAGAAATTAAAATTTAACAAAATTTTTAATTATTTTATGTTGATTTATAATTTAATTTTATGAATTATTTAATGCTAAAAAGAGAGAGAAATCTACTGAAACTACCACCATTTCATAAAATTGGGAGGCCCCTCCAAGAAAGAAATGGCGAAAGAAAACTTGGAGAGGGAGCCGACCTCCGTCTTTTGTATTAATTTATTTATTTGCAAAAGGAACTAACCGTATCATTAGATCTTACAGTGTGTGTGAGGGGCTTTAGCTTGTGAATGATGGGGTCCCAAGCTGGTGGAATTTTCCAACCATCATCTCTATTGAAATTAGGATATTTATTTATTTCGATAGCCTCGCGGAGCATTCTAGGGATAAATCTACGTTCCCTAGCAAGGATTTGGGGTTTGTCAAATCTAATATAATGGTTGGGCCCCTCAAAGGCGTGTTCACTCACTGCAGACTTGTTATCGCGCCTATGTTTCATGTCAGCTACATGCTCTTTGACGCGGGTCCCTATGCTTCTCTTTGTTTGCCCGATGTAGGAGAGTCCACAGTCACAATCTAGTTTGTATACGCCTGCAGCTTGAAGGGGGATATTACACTTGACAGGTCGTAAGAATTGGTTGATCTTCTTCGGCGGCTTGAAGTAAGTTTTGATTGACGCTCGCTTCAGAATGTTTCCAATCTTGTCAGTGACACCCTTCAAGTATGGTAGGATGGCAGGTTGACGCTCTACTGTGGCTGGTTTGGCGCGTTTTCTGTGATTGAGGTGTGGTACTTGCAACTTGTTGTTACGCAGTACTTGTTGGACGTGCTGAAGCTCAGCAGTCAGGTGTTGTTTGTCACAGATTCCGCGGGCTCTCTGAAACAAAGATTTCCCTACGGTAGCTAACTGTATAGGATGATGGTGAGAGTCACCATTAAGGTATCTGTCTGTATGGGTTGCTTTACGATACACTGTGTGGCTCAAGGTTTGGTTCGGATTCCTGATAATGAGAATGTCTAGGAAAGCTAGTTTATTGTCTGCCTCTAACTCCATAGTAAATTGTATGTTGGGGTTTATGGAGTTAAGATGGTTAAGAAATGCAGGGACACTGTCTCTAGGTAGTATTGTGAAAGTGTCATCTACGTACCGTTTGTAGAACCGGGGAGTCACTGGTGCTGTGGCTAGTGCTTTCTCCTCAAAATCCTCCATGAAAATGTCAGCAACAATGGGGGATACAGGAGAGCCCATTGCTACGCCGTCCACTTGCACGTAGAACTCCTCGTTCCATAACAGATAGCCAGATGTTAGGCATAATTCTAGTACAGAAAACGCGCCAAACCAGCCACAGTAGAGCGTCAACCTGCCATCCTACCATACTTGAAGGGTGTCACTGACAAGATTGGAAACATTCTGAAGCGAGCGTCAATCAAAACTTACTTCAAGCCGCCGAAGAAGATCAACCAATTCTTACGACCTGTCAAGTGTAATATCCCCCTTCAAGCTGCAGGCGTCTACAAACTAGATTGTGACTGTGGACTCTCCTACATCGGGCAAACAAAGAGAAGCATAGGGACCCGCGTCAAAGAGCATGTAGCTGACATGAAACATAGGCGCGATAACAAGTCTGCAGTGAGTGAACACGCCTTTGAGGGGCCCAACCATTCATTATATTAGATTTGACAAACCCCAAATCCTTGCTAGGGAACGTAGATTTATCCCTAGAATGCTCCGCGAGGCTATCGAAATAAATAAATATCCTAATTTCAATAGAGATGATGGTTGGAAAATTCCACCAGCTTGGGACCCCATCATTCACAAGCTAAAGCCCCTCACACACACTGTAAGATCTAATGATACGGTTAGTTCCTTTTGCAAATAAATAAATTAATACAAAAGACGGAGGTCGGCTCCCTCTCCAAGTTTTCTTTCGCCATTTCTTTCTTGGAGGGGCCTCCCAATTTTATGAAATGGTGGTAGTTTCAGTAGATTTCTCTCTCTTTTTAGCATTAAATAATTCATAAAATTAAATTATAAATCAACATAAAATAATTAAAAATTTTGTTAAATTTTAATTTCTGAATGTATAAAAAAAATTCATCGCTTGAGGGTAGGCTCACGGGTAGCTTCAGTCCCCCGTGACCACGGCAGCTGCAAAGGTGCCGAAACGTCGGAAAAACCAAAAATCAAACCAAATACCAACTAAATACCAAAGTACATTCAATAAAACCGCGCTAGTATCCGTTAAAAAGTGTTTTATTTCATGTCTAGTGAGCGCGTAAGCTTGAGAAGTGAATAAGTTGTAACATCTTTATAACATTATGGTTGCAATAAATATATTGAATATTGAATATTAAATTGTTTCTCGATTTTGGGTTTAAGAAACAAGAACTGTGTCAAAAAGCATTACCATTCAAACACCATTGAAATACGATTTTGACTATAACATTAGCAGACTTAACCCCTTGTTCAACCGCTAGCAAACGCCTCGAAGACGAGGCAACGCACTCGCGGGCGATCCGCCTGCCGCCGCGTCATCGCTATTTTGCACACAGCAAAATTGCGTCCATGACAGATGCTTGTGCTTTTGTAGTCATAATCAAAAAGAAGAAAAAAAAAACACGTTCCCGTCGATAAGAACAAACCCTGTAATCAAAATAAAACATATTTTTACAATAGCTTTTCTCTGACTCGACACCGCGCACTGAGGCAAACGACGCGCTCGGTTCATGTTCAAACTATGCGAGCTGCGCACGTTAAGGCTCCTTTGAGTACAGTCAAAAGATCGACAACCGATGGCTTGTGCCGCGGCAGCCTCGGGCTGAGGCATGGCTCGGGCGAGGCGTGTACGCATTTGAGAGCATAGGCGAGCAGTGCGTGCCTCGACCGCGAGCTGCCTATAATCCGTACGCACCTTAATGTGTACAGGTGTGCCACCTAGACGGCTGGATATGTAACTATGCTCACTATACACACAAGCACGCATGCACAAAGTGAAAACTTATTGTGTAACTTATTGTGTGTATTTTGTGAATATAATAATTAGTTAACTCCAATTCTAAATATTTATCACATTAACGGCAATATTCCTTAAATCATGTAATGTTAGGTTATAATATTATTATGTTTTTTACTATTCAATATGTTAGTGAGCTCTTCACTCGCAGACAAACCATGGAAATGCTTTTGCGGGGAAAAATATGTAATATATAATAAGTAAATTATATAATAAATAATTTAAATAAAAATCAAAGTCAAGTCAAAAATGGCGGCGAGGGGTGAAATTATGGCGAAGGAAAGCCGTTCTACAAAAATGTTATGATCTGCATAGGAGATCGGTGGGTTGGGATTGCTAATCGGCTTGTATTGCCTCGCCAATAATGCTAACTACACTATCTGATATTCTGTCACTAGCGTTTTTCGAGTGTGTGAGTTTTTTGAAACGTGTAAAGCGGAGTGCGATATAGAGTAATAACTAATTAATAGCGATGAAGGGGACGCCGTTAACTATAATATGTATGTTTAAACTTCTAATAACACAAGAGTTTTCACACAAAAATTATCGCGTTTTTTGCCAATCGGTACTCGTTTGTGATAATAGTGGACACTTAGGCTAAGTTCATATGATCGCGCGGTGTTGTCACGCGGTAGGAGCATTCACATGGTAGCGTATGCACGCGCGGCAGTTTGATATCAACATTCACGTGGAGGAGACAATTTGTTTCGCAAACCACGCTGCTCAACTGAACGGGTCGATGCAGGTTTGTAGATCTTGAACGTCATTATAACACAATTTAGCATAATCTTGTACCGCACGGATAGTGATACCGTGCGGTCATATGAACTTACCCCTAAACGAACACATACGCTGTGTGCAATTCGTGTTAAACGTGCATCCGATGAGCGAGCGTAAACCGTGCACTCGTCAAAATTCACTGTGCGCTCATGTTGGATGTTCCAATAGAAACACGCTCGATAAGCGCGCAGCTATATTCCGTTGTGTTATAGTTTATGTATTTTCAGGTCGCGGCGGCCCTTCAATGCTTCGCGAATGTTCGGTCTGCTACAGCATCGTGCACCCCGCGTGCGTACAGCCCGGCGGACAGATCAACGAAGACCTGCCCAACTCCTGGGAGTGTCCCACTTGCACCACTATGGGGCTCAACCATGATTATAAGGTAGGGCAGGGCTGGGGGGCTCACTCCACGTTTAAACTTTTATACTAGCCTTCTGCTCGTGGCTGACTCAGTCTAGCCAGTACCCGTAGCACGAACAGCTATCGAAAAAAATAACGCGTGTAAAATTCGATAGTGCAATTTTGTATTGGAAATTTGTACAACGCCATCTACCGCCGAATAGCGAAATTAAAATTTCCATAGATAATTGGCTATCGAGTAGTTTTACGCGCGTTTTTTTTTCTCGATAGCGGCCAAGGGCACAGAATAACTAATAGTACAAGTACAGAAGCAGCACTCCGCAAAGTAATTTAAATAAATATCGACTTTTGCTCCGACACAATAAAGTACAATTCATTCCAGTTATATTCACCTAGTAGTTGCCTCTCTTTCTATCATGTGCTCTTACCTTTTCTGACGACGCAACGTTAAGGTTGTCTTCTTTTAAATGAACTGCGTAGCATATAACATAATGTGAAAAACGACAATTGTTTATTGGTTTTTTGATTTAGACATCCGTACACGGCACAGAAATGTCGATTCGACATTGTTACTATTATAAAGAGAATACCTACGCAGGCAGTAAGATGCCGCGCGACTACACAGGCGGGCGTGTGGCGCCCCTCTGCTCACTTGTTCGTTCGAACGAACGCCTAGCAGTAGGTGCTTATCGCGCGACCTTGAGAGAGTGATGGAGGCCTGCTAAGGGTACAGGGCACGAGGGATGTCATGTGTCGATTGAGACAGAGCTACCGTGATTTTGACGCACTCTAGCGATCAGAGGGCCTCTGCTTACTTCGAAACACGAATTGCGAGACGTTCGTAGTACTCATTTTTGTATTTTATCCTGAGCCACACCCCGGGCACTTCATACAAGCGTCGCGTTTCAACTACCTATTACACAGACGCTACACTGACGTTTTTGCACACGCGCAACTGTGTGCGTGCTATTGAATGAGCACACGGATCGACACACGGATGGGCGCCGGTGGGGTGAGGTAATTGATTGTGGGGCGGGGCGGAGAGTTTCCTTTCTGTACGGTAGTACTTATATCTATTCTGTGCCTGAGCCGTTCGCTTTCCCTGTTGCTGTACCGCGAAACCGCGGCCAATGTTTCTTCTCATCTGCAATCGGAGATGTTTACTACTGAATCCTGCTCATCAAATGAATTAGGCGGCTTTAGTCATGTTCCATTTGTTTAAAGATTTTATTAAATTGTTAATTGTGATTATTTTTTTGCAGCCGCGTCATTTCCGCGCACGTCAGAAATCGTCAGATCTCCGGCGGATGAGCGTTGGTTCTGATGCTCAACTTAGTCAACACAGTATGCAGGTAATATACGAATATTATATTTAATTAATTAGGCACTCAAATACTTTGATCTCATAACCATTACCAATAAAATGTAAAGTGTCTCTTTGAAAATGTAAGTATGTAATAGTGATTCAGTTTGTTTGTTTGCTACAGAATAAACTACCGCCGCCGCCACCCCCAATAACAGTGAAGTCGGAAGCGGGATCCGATAACGAAGGCAAGAATGATCTACCACATATTAAGTCAGAAGAAGGTCAGTACAAATTAAGAGATATACTAGCTCTGCTATATAATATAGCCCTGATACTAAAACTAATAACTAATAGTAGATTAGACAATGATCGAAACGACACGAACAGAATTCTATAATTAAGTTTGGTCTTGTCAGTTTAGTTAAGTCGTTGCCACCGAATCGACACCACTGTCACTCTCTAAAGAACTAAACACCGGATCCGTGCACGTACGCGTGGGCGTACCATTACTACGTTAACGTTACATACATTGTAATGTTTGGAACTTTATGAGACATGGCACACCGCTTGCGTGACTACGTGCACGTATACGTCACGCAAGCGATGCGACATGTCTCAAAGTTTCAGACATTACAATGTAATGCTACATTCACGTGACGTGCACGTGCACGCGTACGTGTACGGATTCGGTATGTTTCGCGTTTAAAAGCGTTAACGAGCTTAAAAACTTGTGTGATTGACACGAGTTTTCGCTAGCTAACCAATGTTTCGAAATATCAAAGCCTCATATCTGATATAATTGGCTTTCATCCGTATTCAAGAGCAATATTCAAACGACCCTTCATTTTGCGAACGCACTGTGTTGAAATAGCGTTTGGTTCGTTTGTTATTACGTTTACGTGTGAATCGTAGCCCACGGACACTAGACCCCATAGTAATGTTTGTGACTACGGCAGGCTGCTTATCTAACTAAAAACTATCTAGCGACCAATAATTACGGAATCGTCGCTGTCAAACTCGATTTTGTACAGTCGAGTACAAAGATATGTATACATTTGAAAGTTATAAAAATATGTATCCATTGATGTTAACATTGTTTGTTACAAATACTTGTAAACAATATATATGCCAGATTTATGTTTCATGTAAATGTACCAAATTTATGTATACAGTTAAAATTACACTGTTATGTGTACGCTCTGAAACGAGTTAATGTGTTCGTCTTTGGTTACAAAGATATGTATACAGGTCTGATATTCTATTTTCAAATTTTAGAATAATAATAATAATAATAATAATAATAATCATTTATTTGCATAAAACATAGTATATAAGATGTTGAGTAAAGTATTTAAAACAGTACACATGTTTTGCTAAATATTAATAGCATGCAAAAGTAATTAAAAAATAGTAAGTTATATAATGTCAATGCGGTCAATAGTACCATCCAATAAAATACAATGTCCTTAAAATAAATTAATATGTCAAAGATGAGTATGAAATGTCAGTCAGAATAATTAGGTAATTAAATATAATTATTATACGAGAAAAAATCTTTCAAATCATAGAAACTACTTTCCTTAAGCCATTTGCATAAGTGAATTTTAAATAATCTGGCGTTGAGATCCTTAATCTCATTAGGAATTTTGTTATAAATTCGAATGCTCATGCCTATAAAACTTTTCTGATATTTGGCCGATCTTGGAGTATCATCAAATATTAGTCTGTTTGGGTATCTTAATCGAAGATTACCAGATTTTTTAAACAAGTCTTTGTGATTATGAACGAAAGTAGCCACTTCGCAAATGTAAAGAGAAGGCAGTGGCAGCAAGCCAAGATTTTTAAACAACGGTTGACAAGATTCGCCTGGTGGGATTCCGCAGATAGCCCTGATGCACTTCTTCTGTGCAATAAATACTCTATTTTTATCCGTGCTATTGCCCCATAAGAGAATTCCATAACGTAGAACAGACTCAACGTAAGCGTGGTAGGTCATTATGGCTGTTCTTTGATTGGTTACTGCCTTTACCCGATTCAAGGCATAAACAAATCTATTTATTCTACGACACACATTATCTACGTGCATTTTCCAGTTGAGATCTTCATCTAACAATACTCCCAAAAATTTTAAGTGTGTGGCTTCTTTAATATTAGCAATATTTAAAGTAAAATTGTATCGTTTTTGTTTACATTTATTAAATTGTATAAAAAAAGATTTATTCATATTAATTACTAAATTATGTGCTTTTAGCCATTCATTAATTTTGTCAATTGTATTATTAATGTCTAATTCATGATTGTGTATTGATATATTTTTATGTCCATTATTATTTGATGTCACTATTATAGAAATATCGTCAGCATACATAACGCATCTATGATTTGTCACCTTAGTTATATCATTAATGTAGAGCAGGAACAAAATAGGTCCCAGAACACTCCCTTGAGGTACACCAGATGTATTTTCCCTATATTCAGATTGGAATGACTTCATATCCTTACCGTCTAAGCTATCCAATATAACACATTGACGCCGACCACATAGGTAGGATGATATCCAATGTAGAGTAGGACCTCTTATTCCCAGTGACTCTAGTTTTTGCAACAATAGTTTATGTGACACGAAATCAAAAGCCTTTGACATATCAAAGAATAATCCAGTAGTGAGATTATTTTTGTTAAGATTGGTTAATATTGTACGTACTAGATCACACATAGCTAACGTAGTTGATTTTTTCTTTTGGAAACCGTATTGTGCCGGATTGATAATATTGTATTTAGAACAGAATTTTAACAATTTATTTAGCATGCATTTCTCGAAGACCTTGGATAACACTGGTATTAATGTTATTGGACGATAATTATCTACATCGTCTTTGTTGCCTTTTTTGTATAATGGTTTGACTATCGATTGTTTTAATTGTTCCGGAAAGGTCCCTGATGAAAAAGATAAGTTAACTAGATGCGTCAGCACAGAGACAAGTTCATATACGCAATCTTTTAATATTCTTGTGCTGATGCCATCGTAACCTTCGGAGTTAGTATTATTTAAGGTCATAATTTCCTTTTTCACTTCGTCTGGTGTCATAGGTTCAAGAAACATTGAATTCTGCAACACGGTAGAGGCTTTATAATTAGAATTATTGTTGTTAGATTGTGATGTCAAATTATTCGGAATGTCAATGAAATGGTTGTTAAAAGCTGTTGCTATTTTGGTTGGATCTGTGACTAATTTGTTATTTTCTTTTATTGATGTGATATTATTATGGGATGTGTCACCAGTCACTTGATTTTTAATAACTGACCACGCTGCTTTACATTTGTTTTTGCTTTTATGAATAAAGTTAATATTACAGTTCTTTTGCGATCTAGTGATACATTTTTTTAGAATACTAGAATATTTTAAATAATTACCTTTATTAACTAATGTTTTTTTCTTATAGTATTGGTATCGTAAACTTCTTTTGGTTTTGCAGCTGATTTTAAGGCCATGACTTATCCACTTTTATTGATGATTTTAATTCTTATTTTCGGAAAGCACAGGTTATAAAACAAGCATATTGTTTCATGAAATTTTGTAAACGCTGTGCTGAAGTCAGCCTCTTCATAAATTTCGGACCAGGATAAGTTCTTAATACAGTCTTTAAATTTTCTTTTATTTTCAAGACTGTAGTCACGTCTATAAATAAAATGCGGCTGTCTGTTAACATTATTTTTCCTTACGGGAAAAGATAGTAATTGGGCTGTGTCATGATCCGATAAGTAAAGTGGTAGAATTTTAGCGGTCGCATCTTTAATATTACTGAGAAAGTGATCAATACAGGATTGCTTACGAGTAGGTTCATTTATGTGAATTTTAAGGTCATAGTTATAGCACAAATCTTTTAGGTAGTTTGTTATATTTCCCGTTTTTAAAGTATTGATGTTGATATCACCTACCACAACAACATTAGTATTGGGACTATAATATCGGGCTATTTCATGCAAAACCTGATTCAGTTTATTTATAAACACCGTTGGATCAGACTTTGGGATTCTATATATACAGATCACGAGCAATTTATGTAATGGTATTTCTATGCCACTAGCTTCAAAAGTTTTTTGAGTTGCATATTTATTAAGCATTGTTAATTCTTTGTAGGCGATATCTTTCTTAGCTAGAATACATGTTCCACCTCTTGATTTTTCTCTACAGAATGAAGTAGCTAATTCAAAACCAGGTACCTTTATGTATTTTTCATGACCTGTTCGCAAAAATGTTTCGGAGAGACAAATAAGATCTGGGTTATCATTTGATTCCAGCAGCTCTTCCAAAGTTATATTTAACAAGTCTTGTTTTGAAAGAAGACTAGCTATATTTTGGTGTAAGATTTTAAATAATGAGGTGTTATTTGGTTTTTGTTGCACGAAAAAACTGATTCCTGTTTACCGAGGGGAAGTAGTCAGTAATAGTATGTTTCTTTCTCGATATAGAATTTTGTGTATCAGGTCTATCCAGAGAAGTACAAACAGACTGAGGCGGTGCAAAGTAGTAGGGAATAGTGCCTTTCTGCCATTTATTTTGGATTGGTTTCTGTTTGGAAAATTTGTTATTTAATACAATTTTTTTACGTTTAGATACTTTCTTTCATAATCTATACCGTCTATGACAAAATTAACTGCGTTACACATGTCAATCACATTTTCCTTAAAAGTCACATAGTGGCATCTTTTATAATCATTACAAAGTTGTTGCATCTTACGATTTAAGTCAGGGACATCTAAATACATATTTCTAAATACATTCATTACTATAATATCATAATTATTAAATTCATTAATTAGTTTTCGTAGTTCAGATAATAATATTTTTATGTCATAGTCATTTTCTCCAATACAAATTATCAATTTATCGTTAGGCATTAAGTTAACTTTATGACAATCTTTCAAAATGTCAGTTGCTAATGCATAGGGCCTAGTCTGAGCAGTAACTACATAATTCTCATACATTGTGTTTTGCCTTTCACGAGTTAGAGCAGAGGCCAAACCAACGCATTGTTGTGTTCCGCGAATTATGATTCTATTTTTGTAGCTGTCCATTTTGGCGGGTGAATGAGTAGGAGCCGGTTGAAAAGAATTGTCACAAGATGGTGTTGATGTGGGTTTCTGTAAGGATATCTGCGGCACACTATGCAGCTTCTCTTCTAAGGTTCGCAATTTTGTGGTGAGAATTGATATTTCTTTTTGTGCCTCAATCCACAGTTGTTCAAGTGTAGTAATTTGCTGTTGCATAGCCATTATATTGCTGTCAAGGCAGCGAACATTTGAATCAGTATTAGATCTTGTAGGTGTTGCTATACAGTCTATATTCGAATTAATCATAGATGTTCTACTTTTCTTCTTAGTACTCCGTAAGATTCGGTTTTCACTTAATGGAGATTTGCATAAGGATTTTAGTAAGTCATTTTCTTTAGTTAGTTTTGCGTTTTCTCTACGTAAATTATTGTTCTCTAAAATGTAGTTATCCAATTTAAGTTATCCTTCATCTCCTGTATAGTAATAGCATCAATTCCTATGCATTCCATACTTCGCAGTAATAACCCATCCGATACGGAGGGGGACTCATAAGACGAAGAGTTTACCGGCGGTGTAAGTATAAGAGAGTCTTGCGATAGGCTTCCGCTTACTTTTGGGGTTGATTGTTTCGACGATGATAAAGTAGGTGGTTCCGTTCCACCTGATTTGGGAGAAGTTTTTTTTCTAATCGTGATATGAGTCAGCTCAGGGGTATTCGTACCATATAAGTTCGATTTTTCTTGACATGATTTACATTTCCATCTCTTTTTTGTATCTGAGTCCTTCAAAGCATGCAATCTTTCCGAGTAACCGATACAATCAAACTCATAGAAATTCTTACATAACGAACACGGTATTGTTTTCTTAGAGTCAACTTCGTTTTTACACACATGACAAACTACTGGCGTCATATTAATGTTTTAGCAGCTTTGGCCTGTGCTCTGGTAGACATTGCTGCGACGATGATATCGAATAATGTCTAATAAAGTTGCACAAAATATCCACAGGAGGGCGATATAACTTAGTTCATCAAATAGAAAAAAAAAAAAAAAAAGTTTTTTCCAAATTCTTTCTGATTTTTATTTTAAAGTCTTTTATCAGTTCATATAAATAATCAAAAAGGATAACAATAATAAAAAACAACACAGAGTCTATTACCAAAAAAAAAAAAAAAACAAAAAACACATTTAAGGACCGGGATTCGATCTCAATAATCCAAATTAATGACTGACTTGTCGCACCGCTGCGCCACTTTGTTCGTAACTACTGTGGCCAATTTTGAAGTCACATAAAAGGTTTGGATCAAGTTCAGTTGTCAACACTTATTTTGCTTTTGATCAAGAGTAGGTGAGTCCAATAACCATTACTAGATGGCGTTGTTTAAGCTGTAAGCTAAAAAGGACTTTGCTGAACATGGAAGTAGGTTGAAATTGTCACTAGCACTTTTGTTTATTTAAATAAAATTAACTGTCTTTTCAAGAATTAAGCAAAATAGTGATTATTTTGGAAATGTTAATATATCTTATTACATATCACTTTCCACTATGTACTTTCCACATGAGTTAATGTTATATTTTTATACATTTAAATAGTTTTTACACAGATTTATAAGTCACAATTCCTTGTAATATTTTTTCTATTTATGTACACAGTTTGTCAAATATTCCAAAGATAACACTTCCACCGAGTAATTGAACGACACTTCACGTTTTGAATATACTTTCAACTATGAGGATTCACTTTATCTATTTTTCAACACTCTTGCTCGTAAAGTGAGCCCTAATACATCGCTTTTAGGGCCATAAACCGAGCTATAACAAACGCGTGCAATAATATATAAAACACTAGGTTGTTATAGAATTATCCCTACAAAGTTAAATTAGTACCTTACTGCAAATTCTATGCGAGTAATCAGAGCATTCCCAATTTAACTGGGTTATACAGTTATTTTTTTAGTAACAACAAAGGGGTTTTATGCCGCTGAAAGTTCATATTCATTTTTGAAATAAATAAATGTGTAAGTCTCTAATTAAGTCAAACAAATATTTATTATTATAAAATTATTCAAAATTCATAATCTTTTGTTATAAAATATTAAAATATTTGTATTTTATCACTTAAAATTATAGTTTTGAAGTAGGCTGTATGCTCACTCACCCCTTTGTTCGCAAAATATTCTTGCCTTTGGCGTGTGTAAAAAACAAAAAAAAACTTACGCGCCTTTTTCCATAATTGTCATATTTTGTTTTTGTCGTATTTGTTGCTGTGTGGTAAATTACTTTGTATTTTCCTCGCAAATGTGTTGAAAAACGTCGTATGAAACTCGTGAGCTTTTACTCATTGCACACTCGGCTGAGTTACGCCCTCGCCTGCGGCTCGGGCTGCAACCCACAGCCTTGTGTGCAATGACCAACCTAAGCTAACTTGTCTCATAATGTACTATTAAAACATTATTTTTTACGGGAGCTTGTGTTTACTGTGTGACTAGCGCCACCTATCCTAATAGTGCAGGAATACTTGTTTTCTCCCTTCACTTATCGGAATCGAACCAAAACCGAGTGAGTGCGTGATTGCCCTAAAAGAAGGAGTTCTCTCATAAAACAAAAAAAAAAAAAAATACGTAAATCATACCACCTAAAGAGTTTTCAATGGTTATGAAAGATTTCTGAAATTTAAAATTAGAATGACGGCTTGTATACATATTTTTGTAACAAAATCTGAAAACCTCAATTTGTCCCGGAGCGTACACATTACAGTGTCCATCTTGCTGTATACATTAATTTGGCACATTAAGTGAATGCATATATCCACCATAAATCATTGTGCACAATAATTTGTAACGAATAATGTACACTTATTTAAATAGGTACATGTATTTGTAACTCTAGGGGGTATACATCTCTTTGTACTCGACTGTAACAGCCATAGAAATAGAATGTCAAAGAACAACAATGTCAATAAACAGATGATCCGAAAACTAATGCATACATTTTATATGAGATACATAAAATGTGACTTAGATTCATAAAATATGACTAAATTATGGCAAAGGAAATTAATAAACTATGTTCCATACTGTTTTCTTCGTCGATAAACGAATAAATGTAGCGAAATTTGGTTTTAGAAAAATGAGTGGCAATATCTTATTTACCTGTGAAAAGTGTGATTACTTGAATTGTTTCTTTTTGTAACATCACAATTATTTAGAGCACAAGACACCATTGGCTCCACGATACCTTTATTTTAAATTCTAATTAAGATTAACAAATATTTTAAACAAACTGTGATTGCTCATTTGCTAAGCGGGACGCTAGGGGCTCTTACTGTAAAAAATGTTGGCACATGTCACTTGATCCTTTGTCTCTTTTGTACATAAACCGTGTCCGTATGATGTTAACTTCTCTTTTCCACGCTTTGTTGGTCTTCTTGAGCGCAGCGAAAATTTTTCTATGTCTATGGTAACAGCAATCGAGTTTCTGATAGTGCTGCCTCCAATGAACAACAAAAGAACTAACGATAACAAAAACGAGCACTTGTGCAAAGTAATTTTTCAAAATTAGTATTATCTAACTCGGTAACCGCGACGCGACCGCGACAAATTCGCGATTTCTTCTGCCAACGGTTTGACAGCGGCGATTCCGTAATTATTACCGGTCACTAGATGGTTTTTAGTTAGATAATCAGCCTGCCGGTGGTCTAGGTAGGTTTAACAGCTTACGGTTTTTACTTAGCTTATTTGTCAACGTTTTGTTTATTTTGACTAACTTTTTTTAACGTTACTAGATATCAAACGGGAGGAGGAGGCATCTGAAGCAGTGGAAGGTGGCGAAGGATGGGAGCCGACGGCCAAAAAACGACGCGCCAGTGATGAAGACGATGCACCAAAGAAACACGCCTTGCGCGCGCATCTCGCGCTACAACTCACGCATCACACTTCCAAGGTAACGTTAGCAGATTAACATGCGCCTATTATGTCATCGATGGCAAGTAAATGTCGATTAAATTGAATTTTAAATTGTCAATGTATTAAATTTCTTATTGTTGGTTTTTTTATATGTTTTTGCGTCGCAACATTACTCTTGTAAGCGCATACTTTCAGTGATTTCTTTTTAGGTTACGAATTCTGATAGTTAGGCTAAGTTCACATGACCGCGCGGTGCAAGATAATATTAAATTGTGTTATATCGTATACATTACCGCGCGGCGCGCCGTGACCCGCGCGCAAGATCTTGTACCGCGCCGCGGTACAAGATCTACAAACTTGCATCGACCCGTTCATTTGAACCCCGCGCGGTTTGCGGAACAAATTGCCCCCTCCAGGTCAGTGTTGATGACAGACTGCCGCGTGTACTTACGCTATCATGTGATTGCTCCTACCGCGCGACGACACGCGGCACCGCGCTTTCATATGAACTTAGCCTAAAAGCGACATAGATTCTTTATCCGTGTTGTTTTCTTGCAGCCCCTCAAAAAGCCTTTGTACCCGATCCGTCCGGCTCCCACAATGTTGGTGGTGAACAACCCCAGCGACTCCCCGTGGCTGCACCGCGAGGCCATGTTGTGCGTGTTCGCCAAGCTGACGCCGCACGAGCTCGCCACCTGCGCGCTCGTGTGCAAGGCGTGGGCCGAGTACTCGGTCAGTATACACACACTACACTACACTCAGACTCCCCGTGCAATAATCTAATATTAAGCAATATCCAGCATCCCTAGCACCACCGAAACACGATAAATAATAATAATTATGATATAGCAATCTATGTGTCGCAGTCAACCTAATAAAAATAAGGGAACGTACCCATACTACGTGACCCATTTTTTTTTTACAATTTTTGACCCCCCTCCCCCCCTTGGTGACCACCCGTAGTATATGACAAGACCCCCCCTCCCCCCCTGGTTTTCACGTAGTATTTCATAGATAATGGGTTTACCTCATTTTTAACAGAAATCTAAAAGAAATTTGCTCATTTTTGTCTTTTTATTAGTAAGGCGCTTGCCACGGAATACCAAGTGTGTGTACTATAATTTTACATACAATTACAAGTGAAAAAAATTTATCAAGAAGGAAAAAAATGTTCGCTGCGTGCCATATTTGAACACAGCTTGAAAAAAAGAACCAACTTCCATTGAGAATATTGACTACGTGACAAAACATAGCCCCCCCCCCCCGTGACCAAGCGTGGTATTTTAAAGACCCCCCTCCCCCCCCTTAACGGGTCACGTAATATGGGTACGCTCCCTAAGTTCTTATCAATAATGTTGTCATGTTCGTACCACAGATGGATCCCTCATTATGGCGGAGCATGTCGTTCGTGCAAGTTCGCGTGTCGGCCGCTCAGTTGGCGGGCATCGCGCGCCGACAGCCGCTGTCGCTAGGGCTCGAGTGGTGCCATCTAGCGCGCCGGCAGCTTGCCTGGTCAGTATACATACTTGAAAAACAAGGGCTGCTACAAAACAATCCAAATACAATGTTTCAACAAGTAAGACTACTAAGTAGGGCGGTAAAACAAGGTTTGAGGTTAGTTTTCGCACAAGTCATCACGGAAATACGAAAATGTGGTATCTATGCATTCAGTACGATGCCCTGATCACAAATATATAAGATGACAAGCGCGAAAATGGTGGGGGTAGAAACTGTGACGTCATAAAGTTTTCAGTACAAAGAAATTTTATTTACATACCATGTGGTATATCAAATGAAAGGGCTTTGTGAGGAGATTGCGAATATATAACACACTATAACATTTTCACTACTTGGTCTAACAAATTATTAGCAAACGTCGAAAAATTTTGCAGTTCAGAGTCGCCATTGAACAGGTCTAGATTGAAAACGACTGAATTGATTTTTACAAAATACATAACAAATAACTCTGCACATACTCTTTTCGAATGTCTAAAGGTAATTGACCAAAGATATTTAAAAATAAGAAAAGTACATCAGTTTTAATAACAGTATAATTTTCTGCTTTTTCTAAATTCTCAGATTCCTTTAATATTAATAAAAAAATAAATAAATAAAGTTTCGTATGTTTATCCTTACTAGAACAAGTTAGGATAAACAGACGAAGGTTTAAATAAGCAAATTTTGACACTTCAGATACTTCTTTCAAACTTAATCACTATTTTAAAATATGTTGTCTTATTAAATCAAATATTATTAACAATTTACAATATTTTTGGTATTCTATGCGTGGTAAAACATTTGTCGTATTTTATGAATGATTATTTACACCCGTTAAGCCCCTTTTACACCCATTAGAAAGAATGTGATTTTTGTGTATTGTTTTGATTTTTTGTAAATATCTTTTGCCTATTGAGTTTCGTCAGGTTATTTAGGTCTCCGAGCAACTATGTGTGTTTTCCATGTGTATTTGTCATTTCTTTTAGTTATCCTTACTTGTCCTATTTGGTAATCAAAATTTTACTCAATTATTTTTTGAAATAATCATGAATAACATTCAACAAATGGTTTTCCACGCATTGAATACCAAAGAAATTGTTAACACAATTTTTAATAGTGATTTAAATTTAAAATAAGCATGGAAACTGTCAAATACTGTTTAGTAAACAGGACAAGTGAGGATAAACATACGAAAGTTTTTTTTATTTTTATTTTTTTTATTAATTATTAAAGGAATCTGAGAATTTAGAAAAAGCAGAAAATTATGCTGTTATTAAAACTGATGTACTTTTCTTATTTTCAAATATCTTTGGTCAATTACCTTTAGACATTCGAAAAGAGTATGTGCAGAGTTATTTGTTATGTATTTTGTAAAAATCAATTCAGTCGTTTTCAATCTAGACCTGTTCAATGGCGACTCTGAATTGCGAAATTTTTCGACGTTTGCTAATAATTTGTTAGACCAAGAAGTGAAAATGTTATATTGTGTTATATATTCGCAATCTACTCACAAAGCCCTTTCATTTGATATACCACATGGTGTGAAAAAATATTTCTTTGTACTGAAAACTTTATGACGTCACAGTTTCTACCCCCACCACTTTCGCACTTGTCATCTTATATATTTGTAATCAGGGCATCGTACTGAATGCATCGATACCAAATTTTCATATTTCCGAGATGACTTGTACGAAAAGTGTTTTCTAAGCGTCTTTTTTAAGATTACCGCCGCTCTATACGGTTATATCAAACAAACGGTGCACTTTACGTTAAGAGAACTTCGAGTATGTACAGTCAGCAACGAAAGTTGTTTATCACTTTAGTACTGTGTCATAGTAAGTAGTCTTTTTTGACTAATATTTCAAACCGTGAGCCACCTGTTAAAAATATTACTATGACAAAGTAGCAAAGCGTTACGTGACTTTCATTGCTGACTGTACATAATACGCACTTGTTGTACAGTCAGCGCAGCATTCAAACGTACCAAAATACCTCATCATTTGACAAAAATCTACCTCATGAGTTGATACAAACTGTTAACGTTACCGTAAACTATCGTATATACTGCTCACAGTCAATGCGAGTGAAAGAGAGAAAACGATAGTTTACGGTAACGTAAACAGTTCGCATCATCTCATGGTAAGGCCACTTACATCAAGACATCAAGGTGCACTTTCGTTTGTTCTATGACAACAAATGAAATTGCAACGGAAAAATTGTGCAACATTGACGTGGTACTGCAAAATTATCAAAATAAGCAAATATTTTAAATGGCTTGTACATGTATTATAAGATTTATCAAAGTAAATAACAATATCTTTTATTGCAGGTTACTAGCGCGGTTACCAGCCCTCCGCTCGCTATCACTAGCCGGTTCCCCCGCAGAAGCAGCGCTAGCACTACGATCGTCCACATGCCCCCCGCTCACATCACTAGACTTATCGTTCGCGCGGTGTTTAGACGACGCGAAGTTACGAGGGATTCTCGCCCCACCCGAGAACTCCCGACCGGGCGGCGGCGCGAGGACAGGCGCGGAACCTTCGAGATTAGCGGCTTTAAGTGTATTGCGGTTACCAGGGACTGATATCACGGACGTCGCTATGAGATACGTTGTACAGGTAAGGAGTTTATTACCAATATTCGTGAGGAGTTTAGACGACGCGAAGTTACGAGGGATTCTCGCCCCGACCGGGCAGCGGTGCGAGAACGGGCGCGGAATCTTCGAGATTAGCGGCTCTGAGTGTACTGCGGTTACCGGGGACTGATATCACGGACGTCGCCATGAGATACGTTGTACAGGTAAGGAGTTTATTACCAATATTCGTGAGGAGTTTAGACGACGCGAAGTTACTAGGGATCCTCGCCCCGCCCGAGAACTCCCGACCGGGCGGTGGTGCGAGAACGGGCGCGGAACCTTCGAGATTAGCGGCGCTGAGTGTACTGCGGTTACCGGGGACTGATATCACGGACGTCGCTATGAGATACGTTGGACAGCTAAGAAGTTAAATAACTATTATTATTATTTTGTACTCTCCATAGATATTTGTGAGTTGTTTAAACGACGCGAAATTACGATGAATTTTTGCCCCATCCGAGAATTTCCGACCAGGGGCCGTACCGGCTAACGAATCGAGCTTCGGAAAATTTGCCGAGTTTCAAATTAAAAAAGATAAATTGAAGTAAGGAATTTCGTATTGTACTATTTGTTGAAGTTATTTGGAAGATATGGATGTTTGTGTGACCTCATGATTAGGGTTCGCCATTTTGGCCCAATTGGGGCTCGATTTATTTGTTTTTATTTGAAACCCGACAGACTTTTCGAAGCTCGATTCGTTAGCCGGTACGGCCCCTGGCGGCGGTACGAGGACTGGCACGGATCCTATTAGCTTTGAGTGTATTGAGATTACCGGGGACTGATAGCACTGACGTCGCTATAAGATACGATACTTTTGATATTCGTGAAGTGTTAAATTGGGGTACGTATCACAATGTCTAAAGTTATGTCTAAACTTAAAATGGCAAAGTTCAAAATGTCAAAAATTAAAATAGTTTAAAATTTCGAAAATCATTATGTATAACTTCAAAATAGCTAAATTCAAAGTATCAAACGTATTAAATACTTGACGAGTTAAAGTATCAATGGTAATTAAGTCTAAGTTCACAATGATTTATTTGAATTGGGTTAGATCTTAAAACGAATCGCCTTCTTTGAGGTTAATTGAGTCTGTGGAGGTGTTTTTGGGCTTCGCCTGAAACGCTTTATAGCAAATTTAGCTGCCGGAAATGAATAAACTAGTCCACTGGCCGAGCGAGCGGCGCGGCTAAGGTGATGTGCGGCGGAGGCACAAAGGCTACCACGCAATTATTTAACCTAATTAATTAGGTACTTAAATGAAAGAAAGGCATAAGTAAATTCTATAGGTCATTATATATTATGTATTTGGACTATTAGACATTTAAAGTTTTGATCATTTGAACTTAGACATTTTTATCTAGGACTATCTGACCGTTTGACATTTTTGTTTTTGACATTTTGAACTTTCGACATTTTAATTGTTAGACATTAAAATTTTTGACATTTTGAACTTTGCCATTTTAAGTTTAGACATTCTGATACGTACCCGTTAAATTGATGCCATGTTACGAGGGATATGCGCGTGCTTAGGCAGAGAAGTCCGAGCTACGTGTGTGTAGCATAATTGATAGTATGCAGTCAATTTTATGATTCCGGACAAAAGCTTTCTACTTTATTTATCAATATAGTGTTCTCTATCGCGTTTAAAGTAACTATTTATTAATGTAATGTACTCGTTCCAGGCGTTACCTCGACTATGCGAGTTGGACGCATCATCGTGCGCGCGGCTAACGGACGCGGGCGCGGCACAACTGGCGCACCACGGGCTACAGCGGCTGTCGCTCGCCGGCTGCCGGCTGCTGACCGAGGCGGCGCTGGACCACCTCGCGCGCTGCCCCAACCTCGTCAGGTATCAGCCATTACATGTAATGTGCGCGCTGCTAACGGACGCGGCGCGGCACAACTGGCGCACCACGAGCTGCAGCAGCTGTCGCTCGCCGGCTGCCGGCTGCTGACCGAGGCGGCGCTGGACCACCTCGCGCGCTGCCCCAACCTCGTCAGGTATCAGCCATTACATCTAATGTGCGCGCTGCTAACGGACGCGGCGCGGCACAACTGGCGCACCACGGGCTGCAGCGGCTGTCGCTCGCCGGCTGCCGGCTGCTGACCGAGGCGGCGCTGGACCACCTCGCGCGCTGCCCCAACCTCGTCAGGTATCAGCCATTACATGTAATGTGCGCGCTGCTAACGGACGCGGCGCGGCACAACTGGCGCACCACGGGCTGCAGCGGCTGTCGCTCGCCGGCTGCCGGCTGCTGACCGAGGCGGCGCTGGACCACCTCGCGCGCTGCCCCAACCTCGTCAGGTATCAGCCATTACATGTAATGTGCGCGCTGCTAACGGACGCGGCGCGGCACAACTGGCGCACCACGAGCTGCAGCAGCTGTCGCTCGCCGGCTGCCGGCTGCTGACCGAGGCGGCGCTGGACCACCTCGCGCGCTGCCCCAACCTCGTCAGGTATCAGCCATTACATCTAATGTGCGCGCTGCTAACGGACGCGGCGCGGCACAACTGGCGCACCACGGGCTGCAGCGGCTGTCGCTCGCCGGCTGCCGGCTGCTGACCGAGGCGGCGCTGGACCACCTCGCGCGCTGCCCCAACCTCGTCAGGTATCAGCCATTACATCTAATGTGCGCGCTGCTAACGGACGCGGCGCGGCACAACTGGCGCACCACGGGCTACAGCGGCTGTCGCTCGCCGGCTGCCGGCTGCTGACCGAGGCGGCGCTGGACCACCTCGCGCGCTGCCCCAACCTCGTCAGGTATCAGCCATTACATGTAATGTGCGCGCTGCTAACGGACGCGGCGCGGCACAACTGGCGCACCACGGGCTGCAGCGGCTGTCGCTCGCCGGCTGCCGGCTGCTGACCGAGGCGGCGCTGGACCACCTCGCGCGCTGCCCCAACCTCGTCAGGTATCAGCCATTACATGTAATGTGCGCGCTGCTAACCGACGCGGCGCGGCACAACTGGCGCACCACGGGCTGCAGCGGCTGTCGCTCGCCGGCTGCCGGCTGCTGACCGAGGCGGCGCTGGACCACCTCGCGCGCTGCCCCAACCTCGTCAGGTATCAGCCATTACATGTAATGTGCCCGCTACAGCGGCTGTCATCAGCCATTAGAAAGAATACTCTACTGATGACGTACCACGGCTATTGACTTGTTTTATTCTCACTTGTTTTACCTGGGCAGTTCTACCACAGAACTAATGAGACATTTTTTACATTAATACTACCACAAAATACTAAATTAAATCGTAGCTAGAGCTACCTTTACACGCCAAACCCACCGGCCGGGTTTGGTGTGTAGAGGCCTTTATGAGAAAAAAGACGCATCAGTTTTACGGTAGTGGAACCAGGGACCGGAACCCTTTCGATTTTAATCTACGATATCTCGTATTCTCATGATGCTATAATAGGGTATTTGACAACATTGAAAATATACTACAAATTGTGGTCATCCTATCAGATATTGGCGTAAAAAAGCATATTTAACTATTGTATAGACAAAATTAAGTCTATTAATTGATTAATTTCACCTACAAAAATGCAATAATTTTTGATTTTTTTTTGTCACTTGCCTGTAAATAAATATGGCTTCAGGCGTTTGACATGACCATAGACTAAGGATCCGCGATTGATGGCTGTCAACTGGCTAAGGATATTACAATGTTTACAGGCTAGTGACGTCAACACGTCACGTGTCCAGTGCCATAGCGTTTTTTGCGCGGTTTTAAAATTTTAAACTTTAACACTGTTTTTATAATGAAATACATTGATTTTTCCTGAAATATCAATGTGGTGCGCTTATTAGGTAATAAAGAATAATTTAAAATGGTTTTCCAAAAATTTGTCATATAGCCTATTGTTTTGTTTGCATATCGAATAGGGATTCCCTATCAAAGAATCCATTTATCGTTAGACTGGGTAGAACTGCCCAGGAGCGCAAAAAATTTAGTTAACTGTTAATACTCAAATTCCTTCTTTGCCCGCAGGCTTGATCTCCGACACGTGCCACTCGTCTCCACACAAGCGGTGATAAAGTTCGCAGCCAACTCCAAACACAACCTTCACGTGCAAGATGTGAAACTAGTCGAGCTAAGGAAGACCTGATCCGTCGAACCCGTCGTCTTCGCACCTCAAGCTTGAGGGGTAACGAACAGGATAATGGGTCAGTTGTTTTAAATTCAGTCCAAACAAGTGTAAATTTTACGCGTATCAAATTTTAGTTTGATGATCTCAAAGAAAAAAGCTGTTTTATCTATGAACAATAATAAGACAATGATATATGCCAATCACCCGTTAATATCGATCAGTGTATCCATTCTTTTGTCACTTTCATTTGTGGGACATTGAAGTAAAGAAAAAAATAGAATAAATAAATACTTATTGAGTGACTTCACAATACACATTCAAACTGCAAGGTTTATAAAAGCTAATGAAATGAGTGTTAAATACAATATTGTATTGTTTTTTTTTCTCATCAGCAGTATGCTTGTTGATATAAGATGGGATAAAATGTGTTCACCTGTAAGGTAAGGCAAAAACATCTATTATCCGTCTGGCCTCTGGAAAACACTTTAGTAAATTATGAGCTATTCATAAAATAGCCAAGATTGGTACTTTATATGTATCTATAAATTATAATCCTTGTGCTTAATGATGTGTGTTTACTCCAGCGAACTAATTATGGAAGTGTAACTGCAAACAAATGCCTATTGCTTAAAAAATGGCACCACGGTACGGAAAAATTACAACCCGCTCAGCTTTAGTCGGGCCAGCTGCGC
This sequence comes from Agriphila geniculea, assembly GCA_943789525.1. Lineage (NCBI taxonomy): Eukaryota > Metazoa > Arthropoda > Insecta > Lepidoptera > Crambidae > Agriphila > Agriphila geniculea. The sequence continues at coordinate 10,738,120 of OX038889.1, forward strand.
ACCCGGTGACTGACGTTAGCGTTCTTTACAATAATTGTAGAGAAAAGAGAGTAAGAGAGAGTTTATTAGAAATGATGTCCTGTGTAGTCAAATGGTGTGAAAGACGCAATGAAGGCAGTAAAAATATGCAGAAATAACGTATCATATTTTTTCGTTTAAGTATAGAAAACATCTATGAGTATATAAAATATGGTCGCTAATAAGCAACCAATGTTCTGTAGCTTCACCATGAGTAGATGCAAACTGTTTTCGTTACCGAAAACTGCTCGCAGTCACTGCGAATGAAAAAGAGAAAACGATAGTTTACGTTAACGAAAACAGTTTGCATCAACTCATGGTAGAGCCACAGGTCGCTTTATGCTGCATATTTAAATGCCAGCATTTTTAGCTCCATCCACTTATTTGTAATTTTCGTGTGGTGCCATTTTTTGAGCGCAATGCTTGTTCCATAGATTTAAGTTCGCTGGTTTACACTAACAAATATACTGGTCGCGATTAAAAAAGATAAACGGGTAAAATTATATTTAAGACAGCTAAATGGTGTGTTGCGCTTAATTTGAAACAACTGACTTAATTCGCGGAATAGGCAAGAGTGTTGATATCCTCGTGCGATAAGGCGTGGTCTGTGCCTTGTAACGAGTATGAGGTAATAAAACTATACTGAGTGACTTGCCTACGTCAGACGAGGAGATTAACTATCGAACTGTGTCGTGAAACCAGCTGACGTGTTCAAAGATCGCCTTTCCGTTGTCGGGTGATTTGATGGCGTGGCAATTTAGGCCTTATTGTTGTCACTTTAAAAGCGTCGTGTGATGATAGCAATAATTGGTTAGCTGTTGTCATAATGTAGCTTTTTATGCTTTTTAATTTTGTGCATTTTTGGTTTGGGTTGAGTTATAGAAATAAATGTGTGTCAGCTTTAATAGTTCTTCCATTTAATATATTTGCCAGTTGAAGCAAAACAGTTTTAATAAATTATTACAAAAGATTTAAAAAAAAAACTATTTTATATTTCCGACATTCTGATTTTGCGTACAGTACGAGGCAAACATCTTGAAATCGGGTGAGGATTGCGCAGAACGCGTATTTTGTGTATGGGTAGCGCACAGTGTTTTAAACACCCTCATATTGTCTCACCTTGGTTTTATTGAAGAAAACAATAGTTATTACCATTACAAACATCAGAAAAATACTCAAAAATTCATATGGCTTATAGATATTCTGGAATAAAAATTCAAAGTTTGCTTAAAATTGGGTCCGGAAATCACGAAAAAATATTTAAAAAAATAACTACACGTGTTATTTAAATTTTGATTATTTCAATTAAACCGACATACAATACTACATAAAAACTTGTCAAAAGGTGTAGTATTGTATGTCTATTTTATTGAAATAATCAAAATTTAAATAACACGTGTAAAGTCTGTTCATCCTTACTTTTCTTATTTAGTAAACAGTTTTTGACAGTTGTCATACGTCTTTTAAACTTAAATCGTTATTTAAAAATATGTTAGTAAGTTTATGAAATTATTGTTAATTTATTAACAATTTATTTCGTAATCTATGTGTGGAAAACCATTTGTTTTATTTTATAAATGATTATTTCAATAAAGAGTTGGGTGAAGATTGTTTACCATATAAGACAAGTAAGGATGGATAGACTTTAGTTATTTTTTTAAATATTTTTTCGTGATTTTAGGACCCAATTTTAAGCAAACTTTGAATTTTTATACCAGAATATCTATAAGCCATATGAATTTTTGAGTATTTTTGTGATGTTTGTAATGGTAAAAACTATTGTTTTCTTTAATAAAATTAAGGTGAGACAAAATGGGGGTCTTTAAAACACTGTGTAGCGGTGAGGCACGCGGGCGGCGGGAGAGGAGCGCGCGCTTTTGGTCGCTCGCTAGTGCACATGCGCGAACTGATCCCCACTCCGTCGAAAAAGTGTCAAGATGTTTGCCTCGTACTGTATGAATGATTGCATTAATTTCATACCAGTTGATGATTTAATAATTTCGTAATAAATCGTACATAACAACATATCAAGAACGCCTATATTTCTGCGCCATCGTGAGCTGTAGTGTAGATATTGAAGCAAAGACTTGAATAAGTTATCCTATTGTTATATTGTTGAAGTGATACGAATTTCGATTTAAAGATATTAAATAGAAGTTCGCAAATGAACTGAACGAGTTAGTCAAAAATATATCATTGCCGCTATGAAACCAAATGATCAAATATTTTGGGGTTTTTTTTTCTTATTTCTTGTTTGTCACAGTACAAGTCATGTATAAAATTGTTGAATATAAAAAAAAACGAACGTCATATTCGTATTGCAATATAAAAAAAAAACAGTGCCAATATGTTTTCTACTAAAGCACAGTTTATACTGCACAATCGATGATTATATAGAAAAGTTATATGTATTAATTTTATTGCATGCTGTTGCATTGGTATTATATTTTATTGTTAGTTTACACATTTGGTATGAGCCGTGTGAGGCTAACACAATAGTCCGATTACTAATCTCGTAGCAAAAATGTAAACAAAGAAACGTCTCTGTCAAATTGACAAACTGATCTTTATTGACATTTTCAGATATCGAAAACCTTTGGTCACTTGAATACCTTTTTAATTTGTTTCATATTGTGTAAGTATATTATATTTTGAGTCATAATAAGTATTATGTCATCCAGGGTAACTTTAAATTAGGATAATAATTAGAAATGTTATTAATATTGATTGAAAACAGCAATATACTTTTCCTTTTGTGTTGTTTTGTTCAGGCAACACCTTTATTTACGTTTTTGCTACGAGATTAATATAATCGGACGTTAGGTACATTGACTGAAAATTCTTGTAATTACAGCGCGTTGGCTAATATTTAATGTTTTCAATAGTCTCGAAAAAAAATACATAAGTTATATTTTGCACATCAAACATCCGGACGGGAATAGTTGACAAGTTGAGTGGCAAAGAAAATTAAAACAAAGCAAAGAAAGGCAAACAAAGAGCGCGCTTAATGTTTTCGTACATTTTGTATGAAGACTTTATTGACTGAAAATGCGTGATTACGCTCTGGCGCGCTATGCCCGCTCAATGCTTATTAACACTAATTTACGAGTCCCTCAAATCTAAAGTGGTCAAACAAAACCACTTTAGACTTGTGCGAAAATACAATAAGGTTTTTTATCAAGAGCTCAAAAGAATCTAGCGAGTGCACATGCGAAGCGCCCATTCGTGAATTTCGATTCGTTTACTTATAATGTTCGTAAAAGACACGAATCGAATACCAAGTGAGTGCACATGCACAAGCGCTGCAAGTCAAAGTTAGCAATTTGTAGTTCATTCAACTTGCATATTTCACTACCGTTCGTTGTCTATGATGATGCCAACTTTTTTAATTTTATTCAAAACAATGACATAAATAACACTCGAATATTAGCCAACACTTACAGCAGTATTTTATTCGGCAAGGTTTGATTCAATTTGTAAATACATAGTTAATTATTTATTGCACAGTTCCGTCGAAATAGATTTTAGTTCATGACAAATCAAAATTCACTAGGTTGTACTTTTTTAGTTCTAGTCGCTTTTAGTTTTAAGCCAATGTTTGTTAAGAGTTACTTATAAAACTGTGACTGTGTTGGGGTTTTGTAAATATTATCCAAATAAAGTTTGATTAATATGACGCGTCCGTGTGATATTCTTTCTATTAAATACAACGATTACAATATAAGAAAGGTAATGGTCACTACATCGATATTACCTTTTTTTACTTTTGTAAAATACAGCATGAAACCAAACGATATTCAGTCGTAATTTTAATATTCGAGATTAGCAACATATAATTTGATTGCTAATAAATTGCCGTTTAGTATTACTTAATAATAATATTTTTTTTATAAGAACTTATAAACCGCTAATGTAATTTCATTATTATGGTTTGATTCCAAGAATAGACACAAAGAATAAGCAAAAAAGACAATTTGTTTATAATGCATTAGTACAATAATGCACAAATCATTACAATACAGATTACTGGTGCCTAGCAAGTTTTATGATGTATTTATATTTATATACATTGTTAATGGCGTTTTTAAAGGAAGCAATAAATTATACCTTTAGGCACGTCGCGCAATAATTTAAAGATATAAAATAAAATATAAGAATTTCCAATGACAATTATTGTGAGATATTCCAGGAAAAGCTTTACAGTAAACTCTTTGACCAAACATCTTTGTCTATTCAATTTCAATAGTTTGTCTTCAAATTAAAACTTACTGCTATATTTTTAATTTTCATTCACTGCTCTGACCACAAATGGTACAAAGCACAAATCTATTATCACTTGGGCTTTTGTACTCCTGTATATAAGTAGGAAGAATACACCATGTTAGTTTTAAGTAAACCGACTCTGGTCACAGTAAGCAAGGTCGGAGGGCCGCCTATAGTATTTAGTTAAGAATGATTGAGACTGGTACTCTGCACGAGCGCCCCAATCGTTTCTCATACTGTTAACATACGCTTATTGGGATTATTTTGCGTACACTGCTGTCTGCGGTCTCACTTCTTTTGATAAGTGTCAGATGCATGACGCAGTGTAGTTTTGTGACTCGGTGCGCTCCCGCAGAGATCGACCGCGGACTGTACATTATTACTGTAAGTCGTTATCGAGTAACATTTTTACTTGGAACAATTCGCTCTACAGACAGTGAGCTAGTGTCTAAGAATCGTGTGCCTCAGTGTATAGACTTAGCTATAGTAAAGGATGAAAGATTATAAATACAATCATTACTCACTTAGGAAAATTGATTATCAGAATTAGCGAAATGAGTGATTAATGATTTTATTCAAATTTAAAGTAAGGTATCATAGATATTATAGTTTTCTAAGGTGTCCTATGCGAGATTTTTACCTGTTTGGAGTATATAAAGAGTTTTTTTGTAATATCTCGCATTTGGCCCCGTCGTCGTTGGCAGAGACGGTGATATTAAAGCCAATGGCTAGGTTTACAAAGTAGCGATATTCTGTGAATTTGACGCGTTTACAAGACGTAATATTGTATCATTGGTTACCATAAGCTCTTATAGTATTTGAAATAAATATTTACATTGATGTCTTGTTTTTCTATTTCTAACACCCTGCTTTGATGAACATCATACTGTGTCATTTCATAATATACAACTTTATTTTTAGTTAATACAAAACCTCTTGTGGGGTTGATCAGACCATCAAACTGAATAACTTTCATTATGGGACCAACCTTGGAATCGCGAATAAATATCAGCTGTTTCATACATTTCGATGGAGTAGGATTGTACTTTTGTATAGAACAGCAGATTTTTTTTCGTGATTTCGAGGTTGCAGTTGGTCCCATAATGAAAGTTGTTAAGTTTGATAGTCTGATCAACCCCACGAGAGGTTTTGTATTAACTAAAAGTAACTTTGTATAGCAGTATGTTTACTCTTGCAGTAGTCAGGCGCGGTCCGAGGGGGGGGGGGGTCACGGGACGTGACCCCCCCCCAAAATCGTACATGTCACATAGAAAAAGCATCTAACAATTTACAAAAAAGCAATTATTATTATTATTAGTGACCCCCCCCCCCAAAATTTCAGGCTGCGACCGCGCCTGGCAGTTGGCTTGTATGCTTTAAGCCATGTCTCGGTGACTTCTCGTCCTTTAGTTGCAGTAGTTCGGTTGTTAGTCGTTTCTTCATTGGTCTGAAAAAAAATTTTCTTGGAATATATAGAGGTCAATGCGTTTCTTTTTCATAGCAAAGTTTTTAGAACTTTTAAAAAGTTAGAGCCACAGACCATACAATAAATAGAGCCTTAGAGCTAAGGAAATTGTAAGTAAGAGCACATATCTATTGTGGCTACAGTTCGGTCACAAACAGACCATACATCAGATAGTGGCCACAAAGTATGTAGCGGCCGGGGCGGGTGGTTCAGCAAAATGACAGGTCTAGCTTGGGTGTAACTTTAGTTCTGTGTAGTTCCGCTAGATGGCAGTAGCAACTGAAATCAAGTCTTTTGCAACATAGTCGACATCTTTTAATTTTATCGTATCTTGCAATAACATATATTTTTTACTTTATCTATTAGAACATACATCAAACAAGCGTAAATTCTATTAGGACAAGGTGCGAGTACCTTATCAATCAAAGAAAAGATTCTGGTTCACAAAAGATCTAAAATCTAATATTAAAAAAAAATGAGAATTCAGTACTCTTAGCACGAACATATACCGAGAAAAATAACGTGCGTAAAAGTACTCGATATTAGAGTAATTATATATGGGAAATTTCATTTCGCTTTTCGGCGGTAGATGGCGCTGTACAAATTTCCCATACAAAATTAATTACCCTATCGAATGTTTTTACGCGCGTTATTTTTTTTGATAGCTGTTCGTGCTACGGGTACTTTTGTACATGCCGTCATAAAACAATAGTAGGGGTATTGGCTCCGTGCACGCTTTTAGTGCCATCTAGCGTGTTCCAACTTTGTTGGCTCTGACCTTGACCGTTTTGACGTTTTGATATGTAATGGCGGCATTGTGACAAAATGTTAAAAAATACTATACATATTGTGTTATTAATGTAAATTTCAAAATTACTGTGATTTGGGTGGACAAAGTGTTGTGAAATCATTTTTGGTCATTTAAATTAAATATGGCAAGTAAGATCTATTCAAAAAGAGTGTTTTATTTGGTTATATCAGGGTTTGTTTACTTCGTTTTTAGTTGTAGATTTTGTAAAACAAAAGGATAAAGCTACTTTAATAATTTTATTAAGTGATAATAAACATATATAATTGTTCCTGTATCGCTAGTAATCAATTAAATATCGTTTTCAAACAGATTACAGAGCCTACATTATTTCCACTTTTTGCCACCATGAGCGCTGCGATCGATTATTATACCTTCGCTCGCACCCAGCGAATAGTGTCGATGTGGAGCAGCCACAGTACTTGTTGTATGGTCTGTGAGCACGACTTGACTAAATTGTCAGGACTAAACTAGCATCCTTTTACAGACAGATGAACAGAGAACCTGTTCCTATTTTGAAGTCGGTTAAAATTAAGTTAAGTTAAAGTCAAGTAGGATACGAGATATAAAGGAGTTATTCCGTATTCATCCCAAGGTTGCACTGGGCTCATTTGCAATAGAAGTGAAAAAAACGACGACTTATTTGCCAAATCCCCCGAGGCAATGCGAGTTTTTCAACACTTGCCCCTTTCTTTCCCTATTATTTTCAATCTCCCCATCTCTCTCTTCGATGTTCAGCTTTTTTTTTCGCTGTCGTCGCTCGCCCGCGTATACCGCGTTTATTTTTCATTTCTGAGGGGCGAAGAAAATAATTTTCTCTGAGCTTTGAACCGGCGGCGGCGGCGAGGGAAAAATGAGAAATTTGGAAAATGTAATTGGATTCGGGACTAATCTTCGACGCCTCTCGCGTTCTTAACAGAGTGCGTGTTCGAATAGGGGGTAGGTAATGTAGTTCTTTATTTTACAAAATCATTACGCGGTACCTTTTTTTAAGAAGTAGGTATTTCATTTTTGAAGATTCTACGGAAAGAGTGATATATGTAAGAGCTATTTACTTAGAAATATCTCGCGATACTTTGAAAATACCTTTAAAATTTTTAAAATTAATTTAACAATAGAAAACTATGTTCTTAATTTTAGTTTTATCATTTTACTAGCGACTTATTAGACGACTATTTCTCGTTAACAATGTTTTTTTCTTGATGAAAGGACATTTAGTCCTTCTCTGTGCCCCTGACAATGTGATTGATTACTCATGATGATCTTTCGTAACAAACTTTCGCATTTGTAATATTAGTTATTTCGTTTATCACGGTATGAATTTTTTCTTTTTTTCTATTTACAGCGCCCAGCACTAGTCAGGTCGTACACCAAGCTAGAATAAAATAGTGTAGAGACATCAGCAAATTATCGCCCACTAAGTAACTATGGTAATGTGGCGCTCGGTGCACGTAGTCCGTGCGTGTGGCACACGTCGCGTGTCCCTCACTCACGATCACGACACGACTCGCGACCGATTCGTTACGCTCGCACACAAACTCAGAAGTTTATTTTTTGTGTTACGAACTTTTTGCTAAATCTAGGTTACGAGGACTCGTGTAAAAGGAAAACTCGACGATTTTTTTTTTTATCAAAAGTTATACTACTACCACCTAATAGTAGGTTATATATGGTTTGTTTATATCTACTTTAATCTAAGTAAATAAAACAAAGTCGGGTTATTTACCGCTCAAAAACGGCTGGACCGATTTGGATGTTGCTGGTAGACAAATTAAAAACTGCATTAAAATATAGGCTACTTTTTTATCCTAGTCAAAAGTTTCCTAGGATTCAAGCGGACGGAGTCGCGCGCGGGCGGCCGCTTGTTTATAATATTTTGTAGGTGACAGAAAGTCATACAGCTACGTAGGTACATATGTACGTGTGTGTAAATAATAGCTCTGGCACTCTGGTGATCAGCTAGTGATCAGCTAATTCAGAGGGACTAAAGATAATCAGAAAATTTAGAGGCCGGCTGTAAAACATAGTTGTATCTGAGATCTGACTCCATATTTCACTAGGTAAGTACAGTCAGTAAAGTTATGACCTTAACAGTATGAAAACAAATCGCTTGCAAGGATGCAACTAAAAGTTCTATACTTGCCTCCATTGAAAGATGCTTTTGTGACTTTTGGATAAATGCAAGACAATACAGACTACTCAATCTAGGAATGAACCTTAAGGTGTTCAGATTATAGCTTTGCTGACAGTACCATTGGAAGGTTATTGCAAAAGTAGAGTAAGGTGTAGCGTTAAGGAAGGTACCTACCTACTTTTATTCCTAAATTATGTAAATCGATGGTTGAGAAGCTCAAGCGAATTACCGAGCACTCTTTTATTAAAATAAAGTATCCATCATTTAAAATACCTAAGCTGTAATTTGTAAACGTTCTGTGACCGACAGTACTCGACAGGTGGCGCGCGTCACTCAGAGAACGCAGTGGTTGGATCGCGTGCGGTCCCAAGTTCGGGCGGCTTGCCACCGAATCTCAAAGGTTACTGCTAATACCGCTGAATTATGCAATCCCTTGTTTCAATAATTATGTGGAGGCTCACAGTGGCTTCACGTAAGTATATTTTATGAAGTTAGTAAGTAGATTTTTTAGTCAGTCAGTAGATTTAACCGCCTCTGTGGTCTAATGGTCCGCCCGACTATGTCAGACACAGGGATCCCGAGTTCAATTCCCAGGACGAGGGTACTTGTACTCGGTTTGGTTTGTGGTAGGGCTTATTTCAAGTCTGCCTGGCTGCTACCACCATCTTATCTAAGTCTGACGCCATAACAACAATTTAAAAATTGTCGTGTTCCGGTAATTAGAGGTAAGATAGCCAGTTCCTTAGTGATGAGGATTCCGGATGTAGTGCGCTTCCACCATCGGCCTTATCGTCACTTAATATCAGGTGAGGTGATGGCCAAGCACTATACCGTTGTACATAAAAATATGTGATGTGAGTGCATAAACATAATATCAAACTTTCCCCGCCATTCCCCCGTAACTTTAGTTTTTATTTATTTGCTTGTATTGCTAGATGTTTTAGATAAACGTTGGTTAGAAGATTCGCTTTCCGGCAAGTGTTACGTTGAGTGAGGGTGAGCGACGTGCACGCCACCTCGCGGCCGCACGCAGACAGCGCCACATTTCACGAAACGATAATTGTGCCGGTGTTGTCTACCCTTCATCCTGACAAACCGGAAGTGTAAGCTTTATTTATTTGTAGTATCTACCATAACTAAGATTTATGATTTGCCTATTTCTTGCAGAAAGTAATCATAAAAACTATACATACATACCTATAACTTATCTGTTAAGAAAGCTTTTCAGGGCTCACGGATGCAATTCAATGGATTCTTATTCGACGACAACTAATCTCTATTCATCATCATCATCATCATATCAGCCGCATCGCACGACACCCACTGCTGGGTATAGGCCTCCCCAAGGATCTCCTCGACGATCGGTCCTGCGCTGCCCGCATCCAGTGGCTTCCCGCGACCTTCACCCTCACGTCGGTCCACCTTGTCGGGGGCCTACCCACGGAGCGTCGTCCGGTGCGCGGTCGCCATTCCAGAACCTTTCCGCCCCAACGGCCATCGGTTCTTCTCGCTATCTAATCTCTATTCAGTTTCGAGCATTTTTGAAAATGGCGTCGATCCTGACCATAGTGGTAACTTCATAAGTTACACTTAGTATATGATACATCGGCTTAACTTTTAGAAATATGCAGATCATAGCATTATTCTAGTGCGGCTTACCTTCGCCATAATTTCACCCCTCGCCACTGGTAGGTAAAGTCTTTATATTAAAATTGTGGTGAATCAATTCGTCTCATAAGCTTCGTGAAGAAAGATTCGAGCTCCTGTTCGTCTTCGGTACGACTCCGGTCGAGCTCCGGTGACCATATCACACGGATTCTAACATATTTAGTCAAGAAATCATTTTCTTCGATGGTATAACTTACAGCATTTGGTCTCTAGTCCGTCACTAATTACAGCGTAATAAAACTTCGGCAGCAGTTCTAAGCATGATGAAATGTAGTGCAACCCGCTATGTCGCGCGTGATACATCGGCCGATAACAGCCATACAGGGTAACACCATAGTAGAACCAAATAAGTAGGCCAACTCGAGCCTCGAGCGAGCGATACAGCTTAAACACGAAGGGCTGTCACATCGCTAGTTTATTCGGTCGTCAAAAAATGCATAGTCAATCTCTATACAAAATATTTTTTCCTTGTAGGGTTAGCATCAGGGATCTATAAGACAAAGTTTTTTTTAAATATTTTTTTGTAGGTAGACCAGCGCGTCTATCGACTAAAATAATGAAGTTAATGTTAATTGTAATTTGACTGATGTATGTGATACATTGGCACACTCGTTTTGACACCAATAAAAACTTACTAAAGAAAAGTATCACATCTATCTGTCAAATTACAGTTTACATTAACCTAACTGTTTTCAGGAATTGACTACAATTTTTCATTGCGTACGTCATGTTATGTTATTTGAAAACTTACGGTCGAAATAGGATTAATTAAAACGTGGTTTTACTAAATAATGTATTTATTCAAATGCAAGAGAAGTACAATGTTTTAAAACCAAATCAATACGGATTTCAAAAGAGTAAATCAACCACACATGCAGTTTTTGACATGGTAAAAGAGACTCTTACATGCCTAAATGACAGACATTATACGACGGTGCTCTACTTCGATATGTCCAAAGCATTTGATTTTGTATCCCACAAACAACTCATAGATAAATTGGAAGTGTGTGGCGTTAGAGGCAATGCTTTAAATTGGATAAAAACTTATTTACAAAATCGAATGCAATCAGTAGAAATTACAAAACTAGACTCTAAAAATGTTGCTCACAAATATAAATCTAGTTTTGAAGAAAATAAGTTTGGAGTTCCTCAAGGGAGCGTTCTAGGACCTCTTCTCTTCTTAGTCTACATAAATAGTCTTCCAGAAGTCACCAAACATAGATGTATCTTGTTCGCGGATGACATATCAGTAGTTGTAAAAACAGACAATAAATTGACATTAAATGAACATATTAATGACATAAACAAAACAATAATAGCGATAGTAGAATGGCTTAGAAATAATAATCTTCTTATAAATATTGACAAAACATACTATATAAATTTTAATGACATAAATTTGCAAACTATTGACATAAATTTTGAAGGACAAAAACTGAAAGGCACAAACACAACTAGATTCTTAGGGTTAGATATTGATCAAAAGCTAGACTGGAAAAGGCAGGTAGAAAACGTGTGTAATAAAATAAATAGATTCTCATTTGCCCTCTATAAGTTGACAAAAGTAGCATCTAAAAGTACAGCTCTTGCAGCATACTTTGCTTATATAGAATCCAGTTCTGCGATATGGGTTAATCATATGGGGCAATAGCACTGACGTAAAGAAGGTATTCATAGCACAAAAAAAATGTGTAAGGGCAATATGTGGCGTTCCACCAGACGAACCATGTACGCCATTATTTAAAGTATTGAAAATTATGCCTCTTCCTTGTCTCTACATTTTTGAAATAGCAAAATTTGTTAGGCAAAATCCACATTATTTCAGTCAAGCCAAAGATGTTTACTTGCGAAATACCAGAAATTCATCTAGATTGGTTTCTGAAATGTATCCAAAGAGTGCGCGTTTCCGAAAAAACTGCTACTGGATGTGCATAAAAATATATAATAAGATACCAGAACCCATTAAAGTTTTGCCTAAGAACAGATTCAATAAAGCCCTATACAATTGGCTAATGGAAAAGTGTTTTTATTCTGTAAATGACTATTTAGATTTAAATAATTGTTGACCTTTTGTTATTTGTTGATTTTTGCATACATAATAATTATTTGACTTCTTATAAATGTTACCAATTAATTCACTATTATTCTTATTTCTTTTGACATTATGTAAATTTAGTAACCTATTAATAATTATTACTTAAGAGCTATTGTTTTAATATAAATGATAATAATGTTAAATTTTGATAAATCCAATGATTTTATTATTAGATATAATTTTCTCTTTTCAAATTTGCATGCTATTTTTGATGGCTGAATAAGCTGAATCTAATTTATTATGACCATCTTAAAATGTAACCTTGTTCAAATGCAAATAAACGAATTTCTTCTATTACTTCAAATAAAAAAAAAATATAAAAATCAAAAAAATCTAAAATCAAACCAAATACCAACTAAATACCAAAGTTCATTCAATAAAACCGCGCTAGTATCCATTAAAAAGTATTTTATTTCATATTATTAAAAATATTTTTTACACAATTAACTGTTTTTTTCTTTCTTATTTACCTACACTTCTCAAAATAATAATCTTTAAATTCTGAAATTGAAGACTTTCCATAACCTTAAATAATATGCATTAAAAGTACCTTTTCCTGTAGGAGTTTGTGATTTTTTAACGAAATTACACAATTGACATAAAAAAAATTTCGTCTTAACAGACGAAATTATTATTTAAAGTTAATGTAAAATATATCCTCATTCTTACAAATCTTTTTTGCAATAATATCTTTGGAAAGCATTGGTATGTACTGTAGGTAGGTAAACGTATAAATTATTACGAGCGGCAGCACAGCGGCGTGAAGCGTGCGTGAGCGCGGGCGGGATTACGTACGGCGCAGCCACGGCTGTTGCACCTTTATCACCTTTAAATTTTGTCAGTGTGTGCGTGCGACGACGCATACGTACGGGCGCGCTCACATACAAACCGCGTTCGTGCGTATAATGAGTAAGATGACTTACTTATTTGGTTCTACTATGGTAACACGAACGCTAAAATAGGATGAGCGGTTTTAAGGCGTGTCTCCTGCGCTTAATTTTCAACAAAACATGTTGAAAAAACATTGTTTTCAAAACATTGTTTTCAAAACCGCACGTCCGCTGCGCCTAGGTTTTGTTTTGAAAACATGTTTTGTTAGAAAATTTTCGGCCAATCACGGCTCAGTCTCGAAAATGAGTTCCGACGAAGAAGACGTCGTCAGTCACAGCCCGTGACTGTGGTTAAACTGACAGCAAAACCTACCGTGTAATGGCTACCTTATACTTTGCCACCTAAAGTAGCGGTCTTTCTCTGAGTAACTCAATTAAAAATAAAGTTGTAGCGACATTGATTGTATTAAGTGCTTACTTATTGATTACGTCATAGGGAGCGATCGCCTCGTAGCTGCCTGCGCGCAGCGAGCCAGTCTTCCCGTGGCCCGCGTCCCTTGTACTTGTTAACTAGTATTAATTAACTCATACCTATCTATCGTGTTTAAATAAATATATTCAGTTTATATTAATCTATCATTCAAGCACCCTTCTGATTACCGCACATATAGTGGAGTAACAACCCTATAGACCAAACTTATTTATAGACGGTAAAGTGGTGACCCGACGTGAACATTTTTTTTTGCGTGTGCTTGAACTGAACTGAACTATCGTTTTTTTTTGCTAGTGCGGCGCAAAGTGACTCGCTTACACGTGTTCCATTTTTTTACATACAAGGAACCGATTAACTCCCCTGAGTGCCGACGCAGGGTTAACGACACGATGTCAGATCCTCCAGAAGCGAATCCTACAGAAGCGAATCCTCCAGTTGTTCCTCCTGGAACGTCAGGTCAGCCAATCAACGAAATGGCACAGTTGTCGGTTGCAGCTAGAATACCGACTTTTTGGCGAGATCAGCCACGCGTCTGGTTCATCCAGACAGAAGCAATTTTATCACCTCAAAAATTGAGCGATGTACAGAAATATAACATGATAGTAACTAAATTGGAAAAAGAAATTACTTCGCAAGTAACTGACATTCTCATTAACCCTCCTGCAACTAACAAGTACAACTGCCTAAAGGCTAGATTGCTTGACATTTTTGAGGAATCCGAACATCGAAAAATTAAAAAACTTATCAGCGAAATGGATTTAGGTGAGCAAAAGCCTTCGCAATTACTTCGTCGCATGCGCGAGTTGGCTAGGGATAGAGTTCCAGATTCAACCTTACAAATACTGTGGCAGAGCCACCTTCCTACTTCAGTGCAAGCCGTGCTCGCAGTTACGGAAGTAAAAGAGCTAGACAGACTAGCCACAGTGGCGGACAAAATAATGGAAACAACAAGTGGAAGCATTTCTGAAGTTAGAACTCAACATAAAGGAGAAAATGTTTTAGAAAAACTTACAGGAGAGATTGCAAAAATTAACTCACGGTTATCACGTTTGGAGACTTATAACTCAAGAAACCGCTACCAACGCTCAAGAAGCAAGTCTCGCCCTAGAACGCCTAGAGATGATACTCCTAATGAACGGAAGTGGATGTGCAGATACCACTATAAGTTTGGAGAAAAATCAAACAGATGCATCCAACCCTGCAACTGGAAGGCGACACCGTCCACCCCAGCACCGGAAAACTAACAAGTGTGCAGGCAGCGGCGGACCCCTGCACCCTCGCGGAAAACAACCGCCTCATAGTAAGAGACGTCGAGACAGGTCTTCGTTTCTTGATCGATACCGGCGCTAACGTATCGGTTTTACCAGTGAGGTTAGTACCAAAAAGTCAAAGTGCTAGTTCTTACGTATTATACGCGGCTAATGGTTCCATTATTAAAACTTTTGGCACAAAAACATTAACATTAAATTTAAAATTACGTCGACCTTATAAGTGGACATTCATTATTGCCGACGTTAAGCAACCTATTATTGGTGCCGATTTTTTAATTCAGCATAAGCTAATAATAGATTTAAGTAAGCGTAAGTTGATCGATCAAACTACGAATTTAAGTACTATAGCCGAAATCATAAGCTGGAATGACTCATCATTAGGGATGATAGATCAAAATCACCCTTATTCTAGCCAACTAAATAAATTTCCTGACATATTGAAACCGTCATGTTTTAGAGAAAACCCGCCTCATTCGATTTTCCATCACATCGAAACAAAGGGACCACCCGTCTACGCTAAAGCTCGACCCTTGCCACCCGATCGGTACAAAAAAGTTTTTGAGGAATTTAGGACTATGCAGGAACTTGGTATATGTAGGCCATCTAAAGGCGCTTGGGCAAGCCCTTTACACGTCGTGCCTAAAAAGGACGGACAATTACGGCCGTGTGGCGATTATCGCGCACTTAACAAAATAACTAAGCCAGATAGATATCCGATTCCTCGCGTACAAGATTTCACACATATTACCGCGGATAAAAAGGTGTTTTCTAAAATAGATTTAAATAGAGCATATTTTAACGTTAGGGTCAGCCCTGAAGATATCGAAAAAACCGCTATCATTACGCCGTTCGGACTTTTTGAATTCCCACGAATGTCGTTTGGCCTGCGCAATGCAGCCCAAACATTCCAAAGGTTTATGAACCATTCGGTGTTACAAGGTTTAGAAATTAAAAATAGTGATGGTACAGTCAACAACATGAACGAACATTTTTTTTGCTACATTGACGATATTTTAGTAGCAAGTACAGACAATGACTCGCATAGTAAGCACTTAGAAGCTATTTTTAGCAGATTAAACGATTTTGGTATCACTATAAATCTTCCTAAGTGTCAGTTCGGTAAATCAAAGTTAGAATTTCTGGGTTTTGAAGTGTCGTCCGAGGGTATTAGGCCCGCTGAACAAAAAGTCAAGGACATAGTTAACTTTAAAAAGCCAGAAACAGTAGAGCAGCTCAGGCGTTTCTTAGGCATGATTAATTTTTATAGGTCACATTTACCCAAAGCTGCACAACTACAAGCCAAATTAAACGAGCTTGTTCACAGCCCTAAGAAAAAAGATAAAACTCCAATCTTTTGGACAACAGAGGCTGAGCAAGCGTTTTCGCAGTGCAAAACCACTTTGCTACAAGCTGCAACGCTTTGCCACCCTTTACCTAATGCACCCCTAGCATTAATGACGGACGCGTCGGACAACGGTGTTGGAGCAGTGTTACACTTAAAAGTAGATGGAAAGTTAACACCTCTAGGCTATTTTTCAAAAAAATTGACGCCAGGTCAAAAAAAATATAGCACTTATGATAAGGAACTTTTAGCTATGTATCTTGCAGTGCAACATTTTAGGTCTAGAATAGAAGGACACCCTGTTACAATTTTTACAGACCATAAACCTTTAGTTTACGCATTTACAAAAAAGAGTAACGATAAGGAGTTACCACGACGCATAAGGCACCTCATGTACATAAGCGAATATACGACTAATATCCAGTACGTAACAGGAAACGAAAATATTGTAGCCGACACTTTGTCCAGACTAGAAACAATAACATGTCCAACAAGCATCGATTATTCGGCACTCGCCGAGGCACAGGATGTAGATAAGGAATTAAAGGAATTATTGTTACCCACAAACCGTTCTCAGACCCGATTAAAAAAGATTTATTTTCCAGGTTGTGATAAACAGATATTTTGTGACGTATCCACTAACAATGTTAGGCCTTATTTACCAAAAATGTACCGGAAAAACGCTTTCGATATAGTACATAGCTTAAGTCATCCTGGAATACGAGCTAGTAAAAGATTAATATCACTTAGATATTTTTGGCCTCATATGAATAAAGACGTAGGTAATTGGGCCAAAACATGCATTCAATGTCAAAAAGTGAAAATAAATCGTCATACTATTTCTAAATTAGGTCATTTTGAACCATGCGGCAGACTAGATCACCTAAATTTGGACATAATAGGTCCTTTGCCAATAACACAGGATGGTTTCCGATATTGCGTTACTATGATAGATAGAGTGACCGGATGGGCAGAAGCCGTCCCTACAAAAGAAATACACGCGGAAACCGTAGCCAAAGCCGTTTATGAGACGTGGTTCTGTAGATTTGGCTGCCCGATAAGAATAACGACAGACCAGGGCAGACAATTTGAAAGCAATCTATTTACACAACTCATGAAAGTATTAGGCGTTGAAAAATTAAGAACTACACCCTACCATCCCCAAAGCAATGGAGCAATTGAAAGATGGCACCGTAGTTTGAAATCAGCCCTTATGGCACGATTGTTAGAGTCCAATTCATGGATTAACGAATTGCCAACAGTTTTATATGGTTTACGAGTAGCACCGCGGCACGAAACTAATGTAAGTGCATCAGAGTTTTTATATGGACAAACAATTAGATTACCAGGCGATTTTTATAATAATTCTAGATTATCGGATTGCAGTTCTCAAGATTACGTGAAAAACTTAAGAGATACTATACAGAAACTTAGGCCCAAGCCACAAGAGCACAGAGATTCTCGCACTTTATTTGTGCATCGCGATTTAACAAATTGTACGCATGTATTCGTTAGGAATGACATGGTAAGGAGATCTTTACAACCGCCGTATCAAGGCCCATTTAGAGTTATTAAAAGATATAAAAAGTATTTTAGTATTGAAATATCAGGAAAAAGTGTTAATATTTCGATAGATCGACTCAAACCGGCCTACATTCTTAATGATCAGTGCATCCCAGCTTGTGATAAGGATAATTCTGTTTGTCATGATAATGTCGTACCGGAAAGCAATGCTAAAGAAAAAAGTAGCGAACCGATTGTTACTTGTACCACTCGAAGTGGTAGGCTTATAAAGAAACCGATTCGATTCCAACTTTAGCACATATTCTGTTAAATGTATTTTTTGTTGTTTATTCTTTAGTAATAAGACAAGTATTATTTAGTATTCAATAAGACAAAGTGTAAAATTATGTAATTTTCTTTTTATATTTAAGTAAATAGGTACTCACTTCATTCATTTATATATAGATCATTAGTTTTGTTAAATATTGTGTAAACAAAGCTTATTTTGTACGCAGTACGTACTCAATGAGTACATTCCACACGCCATGCATAGCGTCATTTTCAGCTGAATAAGTCATTGTATGTTCCCCAAGCCGCCATAAGTACCTTAGTTCATTATTTTATTTTGAACGTAACTTGATAAGTAGTTATAAGAGTTAGGGTTGACTCAAATAAACTTTTACAGACTTAGTTTCTTTTTAATTCATTTATTTTTGTATAATATATATGTAACTACACATTTTTTTTTTTCAAAAATTAGCAGGGGAAGTACTGTAGCGACATTGATTGTATTAAGTGCTTACTTATTGATTACGTCATAGGGAGCGATCGCCTCGTAGCTGCCTGCGCGCAGCGAGCCAGTCTTCCCGTGGCCCGCGTCCCTTGTACTTGTTAACTAGTATTAATTAACTCATACCTATCTATCGTGTTTAAATAAATATATTCAGTTTATATTAATCTATCATTCAAGCACCCTTCTGATTACCGCACATATAGTGGAGTAACAACCCTATAGACCAAACTTATTTATAGACGGTAAAAAGTACTCTCCTTATTCCACTCCATCACTACAATTACACGAATCACACAATGGCGACAAACGAACGCAGGCGAGACGTCTGCATCTAGTGAGCGCTAACACAAAATGAGTTACTTCCCCTCCCCGCAGGCGAGAGCGGGGGATGTTTTCCGTTCGTCGCGGCAAACATGTTTTGTGTTTTTGCAAAACACAACTCATAGGCCACGCCCCAAACATGTTGAGAAAACATTGTTTTGATGTTTGAAAACACAAAAACACGGCGCAGGAGACCCGGCCTAAAGTTCAGGGAGAACTGCGTCTCTGACCTTATCGTCATACAACATCAGTTAGGGTGAGAAGAAGATTTTATGGAATTCAGAAAATGTTATGCTGTGCTCACAGACTTAACTTTTCAGAGCTTCAGGAGCGTCCTCACTGGGAGCATTCCTTCCTCAGCATTGGAAACAAGCAATCAGGCGAGCAACAAATGCTTCCCAGTGAGCTCGGCATTCACTTTCAAGCAAAACTATGAACGTTCGAGTTGAACATTCCTTTGCGAGCTTGGAGCATTCGAATATACGATCTCGTCAAATGTCATCATTTCAAATTCATTTCAAAGTCTTGGGTGCAGCATTTTTGTTTGTATTTTGGTACAAGTGGCCAGTAATATTCCTACATACATACTCATTCATTTCATTATCAGCTGAGTACTCGCTTTCGAGCGTTTTATTTGCGTGAACATTCGAATGCGAGCCGTTTCCGCGAAAATCCTTGCAACGTCGCTGGCCGAAGTTCGCGCTTGCGTGTAAGCTTTGTAACGCTGCTCGACTCTTTGTCCACACCACTCGAATATTCGACGTCAAACGCTCATTACGCGTGAATGCTCTCAGTGAGGACGATCCTGAAGAAGCTCTAAAAATTCGTCATATTTTCATCATTTAATACATCGTGTTACAAAAAAATCCTAATGCCGAATATGGTAGATAGGGACCATCAAACTAAACAACTTTTACAACAGAGCAACTTTGAAATCGCGAAAAAAAAACTACTATATACTAACTAATACATACTAGTAACTAATACATACTAGTACTAGTAACTAATACATACTAACTAATACTAACTAATATATACTAACATATTGATATTTTTTTATTAATTTTTGTATGAAACATGTTTTTTTTCGCGATTTCAGAGTTGGATGTCTCTGTCAAACAGAACAAACAATAATAGAACTCGTTGGTACCAGGCATGAGGCAGGAAGTTGTTTTCATAACAATATACAAGGTTTTTTTTTTGATATTTCATAACTCTTTTTCAATTATTTTTTTACACATAAATGCGTTCTACAACTTTTCGGCATTAGTCAATTTGTGTTGTAGTAGATTTGAGTGTTTGACCCATTGTGTAGTTAGCCTAAGCTCTAGGCAAATATCAAATATAGTCAAATTGTGTTCTAGCACAAAATAAATAATAGTACTACGTGTTCTAGACAGTCCAAGATCGATCGTAAGTATAATTAATTTATAACAAGCAAGACACAAAAATGGCGCACCCTTTTCTACCGCGCGTCCTGCAACCGGGTGTCAGTAGCTCCGGGCCGGGTATTCCCCGAAGTTATTATGGCCCAGTGAACCGGGTAACGAACCCCGGGCCGCAGCCCTCTGTAAATAACACATTACGCCCTTATCACCCGGCCGGCACCGACAAGACCTGCGCACGCTGATAACTAGCCTGGATATGATGGGTCTGAATATGATTTAGAATACTAGAGATGAGTAGCTTTTTTTAAAACGAAAGCAATGTTTTTTTTTATTTGAAAGAAGTCCGATAAGTAGGTTTTCGGTAAGTATTTAGGTGCGTTTATCTCTATTCGCGAAAAAAAGCTGTTTCATAAATTTTTCGTATTATTTTTTTGTATGAAAGAGCTGTTTTTTTCGTGATTTTAGAGTTGGTCCCGTAGTAAAAAAATAACCTGTTTTGATAGTAAAGGTAGTACAAAATTAAAAACCCAAAACAAGGTGAAATGTTTATTTGTTTTTTTTCTATTTATAATAATTTAAATTTTAAATATTTAGAAAATTGCCCTGGCAATTGTTGTGGTGGGAATATGCATAATTCACCGATTTTGATAAATTTGAGCTTGATCGCTGCGGACACTTTTAAAAACAGGATGGGAAAAAAAAAATTATTTTAGTTTTTTCACACGATGAATTTAGGGGAAAATAATGTTTTTTTTTTCAATTTTGGATATAATGCATTTAACAGTCAGATATCTAGAATATCGAATAAGAATATTTTGTATGACATATAATGTACTTAAACGCAAAAAGATAATTGAAGATTCTTGGCTAACTCCAT
This sequence comes from Agriphila geniculea, assembly GCA_943789525.1. Lineage (NCBI taxonomy): Eukaryota > Metazoa > Arthropoda > Insecta > Lepidoptera > Crambidae > Agriphila > Agriphila geniculea. The sequence continues at coordinate 10,759,389 of OX038889.1, forward strand.
ATTAAATGCGTCTGAAACACACCTGAAACGTGACAAGTGACGTCACATAATATGTATAGAGCATTTTTGGCATAGACTTATTATATTATGCTACCTTCAAGTAACTATATCACGAGAAAAAAACGCAAGATAAAAGTTTCATTATTACAGTTCTATGTAGATTTTCTCACGCATTATACTTTTGGTTTTGATAAAAAAAATGATGCATATCAAAATAATTAAATAGGTAAATACAATAATTTTGTAAACAAACATAAAATAAAATCAGAGTTACATTTATTTAACATTTCATATCACAGCCTAACACGATAAATTATAGTACCAAAATTAAACGCGACCCGTGGTTCCTAAGGGAATATGGACACTTCTGGGAGTTGAGCGGCATAGGGTTGGGTTGGGGCGACTGAGGATTGGCCCAGTCACAATAATGATAAATTGACGACAAAGCTGGATCACCAAAATGTACCCCGAATTTAGTTTTTGGGCAAGGGAGAATTGTTAAATAAAAATTAGTTATTTCATAATAATAATAGCTTCCAACTGCGACTTCGTCCGCGCATGGATTTCGCCTCCCCATAGGAATTTTCAAATATCCTATCTTAAAGGATGCCTTAATACAATCTACACGCTGAAATTTTAATCATTTGGTTCCCGCAGTGGGGTGGTTCCACTGATGATTATAAGCAACTTTACTATGGGGCCAACTTGAATAACGCGAAAAAAAATCAGCTGTTCCATCAGCGGTCGAGAAAGTATTGAGCTTTTGTATGGAATACATGTTTTTTTTCGCGATATCAGAGTTGGCTAAAAGTTGCTTGTTATCATGAGTGGATCCCATCCCACTGCGGGAACCAAATGATTAAAATTTCACGCTGTATGTGTCAAACAACCCGATCAGTCCAGTGGTGGAACTGTGCGAGTGCTGATGAATCAGTTAAGATATTTTGTTTTATATTTATAGATGGAGGACCTCAATGGCGCAATGGCTTAACTTATGTACGTATTTTTGCCTCCGATGGAAGTAAGTCTCATCCTTCGTGTAGGTATGGAGAAGGCCTGTGCTGGCAGTGGGGACATTAAAATTATGATGATGATGATGACAATACAAATTGCAATGGCTGAAAGACTATTAAGTCCACAAAATAAATTAATAAGAACCACTCACGCCTTTGGAGACATAGAAAAGTTTATTTTTCATCAAATTTGAACAAATTTTCTTAGGGATTGTTAGGTATTGTTAGGCAATCTCAAGGTAGTCGAGTTTAGTTAATATTATTATAAAAAGTATAATCAATCGGACATTTTTATACCTACCTAAAGGCGGTATCCGGATCGAATAACTTTTTCAAATATTCCAACAAACACTTTCCATTAAAACTGAGATTTTCACCGATTGTCACCGCGCTTGAGGCCATCTGTACACATACAGAGTGTCCCTAGATCGTTGTAATCGTATGTACATAATGAAATGAGTGCAATATGCGTCCGGCCCCGAGAGACATTACGACAGGGAGCTACGAAAAATTTGGGCATAGAGCACAATCAGATATGTATTTTAAATAAATTCATAATTTTTTTATTAGCAAGTTTTTCCAGATTCCAAATAAATTACTTAATAGATAATGTCTTTGTTATTATTCTTTTTCATTGTTAAATTAAACCAAAATGTATACCTAATGGGGAATGTCCGAAAAAAATCAACTTAGCTGAATATTTTTTTATAGGTAGGAATAAGGTCCGATTCCGAGTCCGAGTCCGATAGGTACTATCGGGAGCATGGAGTTTCTATCGGGCCGATATGATAGGTACAATCTAGGGGCCTACAAGTCGCGAGTGAATAGGTATCTTCTAGGCAAGTGCGTTTCATCGTAGATCGCATCATCGCTTACCATCAGGCGTGATAACAGGCAAGCGCTTACCTATTTACCTACTCAATATACAAAAATATGTGTGATACGTTGGGTACCGACCAAATTTTGTTTTGATAATGGATTATTTCAAGGTAATCTACTCTAAATGTTCTATTTAGTACCTAGCAAAATTTTATTGTACTTTTCGACTGTTAGCCATACGGCAACCGTGAACTTGGTCGGTACGTAACGGACTCGTCTCGTACGGACCAACATTAAAAAATATATATTCGAGTAAAAGATGTTACAGAATCATTTGTACTCATCATATACTTTTTGATGTGTGCATCTGTTTTCAAAACACCTGCTTAAATCTATAAGGAATCCCTATTTCAAGTTGGTCAAAACGTAACGAAATACTTTCCGCACCGACTTACAGAGTATATTCTTTTTAATTGTTGTTTCAGCATAAAATTATGAACTTACCGAAAATGTACCTACTTTTAAAATGCTACAAACAATGAATACTTCTAAAATGTCCCTATAGACTGTGATGTGATAGATACAATTTCAGAGAAGGTCACTCTCAATATATCTTTATAGCTAGTAGCATTTTCTATACCTGCAATACAATGTGCCTTTTTATGAGAGTCAAAATGGCAGGTGTATCATGGCGAATTGAACTGTATCAAATACAAAAAAAAAATACCTAAAATGTACTATTTAATACCGTGAATTAAAAAAAAATTACTTAAATTAGTAAAAAGTTATATAAAAATTTAAAGTACACCCGTCATATTGACGTCAATATGGCGGATGTTCTTTAATAAATCAATGTTGAACCATTTTACATAAAATATAACTACATCAAAAAAATGTACCTTGAAAGTAGCTCAAGGCAAAAAAATCACATGCTCGATTACTTAAGTAGTTTCTGAGAAATCAAACAACAGTTTTTTTTATGAACGTAAAGATGGCGGGATCCTTATGGTTTTGAAGTATATCACGACTAGATTTTACCATTCATTAGTGCCATTCATATTTTGGTAACTACTATTTTGTACTATTCGTTTCGAACTATTTGGTACCATTCATTAGGTACTATTTAGTACCATTTATTAGGTACTATTTAGTACAAATTATTTGGTGCCATATAGTACAATTTATTTGGTACCATATAGTACCATTCGTTCGTAACTATATGAATGGTGCTATTTAGTACAAATTATTTGGTACCATATAGTACCATTCATTTGTAACTATTAAGTACCATCCATTAGGTACTATTTACTACAATTAATCTGTTACCATATAGTACCATTCTTTTTTACTATTTAGTAACATTCATTAGGTACTATTAAGTATAAATTATTTGGTACCATATTGTACCATTCGCTTATTATTATTTAGTACCATTAATTAGGTAGTATTTAGTACTATACATGAGGAGTATAGAGTCAAAGACAGCTAAATGCAATAAATTATGAAAACGAACTGAGTATCACGCCATCTAGGGCATTTTCGGTTTTAATTATTTTCTTCTTTTATTTTAGAAACAAAAATAGCTAAAGCCCTTTAAATTAGGTTTAAAAATTGAAGTTGGGTCCAAAGGCAGCTAAAGCCCATACAAAAGTGATTCACGTGATTATTGAGGTAAACTTCAAAGACGTTTTCTGACAATTTGACATTTATGCACTTAGCTGCCTTTGATTCTATTATGGTTCAACATTGATTTATTAAAGAACACCCGCCATATTGACGTCAATATGGCGCGTGTACCTTTAATTTCGATATAACTTTTTTCTAATTTAGGTACAATTTTTTTAATTCAAGGTATTAAATAATACATTTTAGGTAAATTTTTTTGGTATTTGATACAGTTCAATTCGCCATGATACACCCACCATTTTGACTCTCATAAAAAGGCACATTGTATTGTAGGTATAGAAAATGCTACTATATAGCTTTAAAGATATTGAGAGTGACCTTCTCTGAAATTGTATCTATCACATCACAGTCTATAGGGACCTTTTATAAGTATTTTAAAAGTAGGTACATTTTCGGTAAGTTTATAATTTTATGCTGAAACAACAATTAAAAAGAATATACTCTATAAGTCGGTGCGGAAAGTATTTTGTTACGTTTCGACCAACTTGAAATAGGGATTCCTTATAGATTTAAGCATGTGTTTTGAAAACAGATGCACACATCAAAAAGTATATGACGAGTACAAATGATTCTGTAACATCTTTTACTCGAATATAAATTTTTTAATGTTGGTCCGTACGAGACGAGTCCGTTACGTACCGACCAAGTTCACGGTTGCCGTATGGCTAACAGTCGACAAGTACAATAAAATTTTGCTAGGTACTAAATAGAACATTTAGAGTAGATCATCTTGAAATAATCCATTATTTAAAACAAAATTTGGTCGGTACCCAACGTATCACACAAAATGTGTGTGATACGTTGGGTACCGACCAAATTTTGTTTTTGATAATGGATTATTTCAAGGTGATCTACTCTAAATGTTCTATTTAGTACCTAGCAAAATTTTATTGTACTTGTCGACTGTTAGCCATACGGCAACCGTGAACTTGGTCGGTACGTAATGGACTCGTCTCGTACGGACCAACATTAAAAAATATATATTCGAGTAAAAGATGATACAGAATCATTTGTACTCGTCATATACTTTTTGATGTGTGCATCTGTTTTCAAAACACATGCTTATATCTATAAGGAATCCCTATTTCAAGTTGGTCGAAACGTAACGAAATACTTTCCGCACCGACTTATAGAGTATATTCTTTTATCTACTCTCACATCGTAAAATTCGAATTATGAATTTCAAAACGAATTTATATTGACATACTTTATACACGCAATACCGAAAAAAAATTAAAAAGTTATTTTATAACATACCTTCGTTAACTAAAGTATGCTATAAAATAACTTTTTTTCTCATTACGATACAGGGCAAATCCAAAAAGATGGCAGTGCCGCGATATAAAAAAAAAACAATTAAATACTCACATACTTTCCATGATTAAAATGTACTCTATGGTGATCGATGACTTAGCGTAACGATTACTCTGCTGGAATGCAGTCATCTCATTATTATTTTTTCTAATAGAAAACGCGCCATTTTTTAGATTTTAATTTTTACTATTGCTCAAAAATATCTGATAGTAGTGAGTGAGTAGATATTTAAGATGCGGCGACGGAAAAACGTAATACTTAACCAAGGTAAGTACCTAACCTACGTAGAGTTTTTAAGTATTTGGTACAACTTACATACCTAAAGCAAAGTCGAGAAACTACCTACTCTTTTTATCATTGATATTTTATTTTGTAGGTTCAATCACAATAATTGTATGAGAGTAGATAAAGTAGTGTATGAAACTGTACATAACTAGGTATTAAAACACTCGTGTGATACTATTAAAAAAACACACACTCATGTTTTAATACCCCTCATTATGCATCAGTTTCATAAACTACTATTTAATTGTTGTTTCAGCATTATGAACTTATCGAAAATGTACCTACTTTTAAAATGCTACAAACAATGAATACTTATAAAAGGTCCCTATAGACTGTGATGTGATAGATACAATTTCAGAGAAGTCACTCTCAATATCTTTATAGCTAGTAGCATTTTCTATACCTACAATACAATGTGCCTTTTTATGAGAGTCAAAATGGCGGGTGTATCATGGCGAATTGAACTGTATCAAATACAAAAAAAAAAATACCTTAAAAATACTATTTAATACCTTGAATTAAAAAAATTGTACCTAAATTAGTAAAAAATTCTATCGAAATTAAAGGTACACGCGCCATATTGACGTCAATATGGCGGGTGTTCTTTAATAAATCAATGTTGAACCATAATAGAATCAAAGGCAGCTAAGTGCATAAATGTCAAATTGTCAGAAAACGTCTTTGAAGTTTACCTCAATAATCACGTGGATTAATTTTGTATGGGCTTAAGCTGCCTTTGAACCCAATTTCAATGTTTAAACCTAATTTAAAGGGCTTTCGCTATTTTTGTTTCTAAAATAAAAGAAGAAAATAGTTAAAACCGAAAATGTCCTAGATGGCGTGATACTCAGTTCGTTTTCATTATTTATTGCATTTAGCTGTCTTTGATTCTATACCCCTCATATATAGTATTAAATACTACCTAATGAATGGTACTAAATAATAATAAACTAATGGTACAATATGGTACCAAATAATTTATACTTAATAGTACCAAATGAATGGTACTAAATAGTAACAAACTAATGATACTATATGGCACCAAATAATTTGTACTAAATAGTACCTAATGAATGGTACTAAATAGTAACAAAGAAGGATACTATATGGTAACAAATAAATTGTAGTAAATAGTACCTAATGGATGGTACTTAATAGTTACAAATGAATGGTACTATATGATACCAAATAGTTTGTACCAAATAGCACATTCATATAGTTACAAACGAATGGTACTATATGGTACCAAATAGTAACTAATGAAGGGTACTAAATAGTAACAAATGAATGGTACTAAATTATTTGTACTAAATAGTACCTAATGAATGGTACCAAATAGTTCCAAACGAATAGTACAAAATAGTAGTTACCAAAATATGAATGGCACTAATGAATGGTAAAATCTGGTCGTGATATACTTCAAAACCCCGCCATCTTTACATTCATAAAAAACTGTTGTTTGATTTCTCAGAAACTACTTAAGTAATCGAGCATGTGATTTTTTTGCCTTAAGGTACTTTTAAGGTAAATTTTTTTGATGTATTTATATTTTATGTATAATGGTTCAACATTGATTTATTAAAGAACATCCGCCATATTGACGTCAATATGACGGTGTACTTTTAATTTCGATATAACTTGTTACTAATTTAGGTACAATTTTTTTTATTCAAGGTATTAAATAGTACATTTTAGGTTTTTTTTGGTATTTGATACAGTTCAATTCGCCATGATACACCCGCCATTTTGACTCTCATAAAAAGGCACATTGTATTGTAGGTATAGAAAATGCTACAAGCTATAAAGATATTGAGAGTGACTTCTCTGAAATTGTATCTATCACATCACAGTCTATAGGGACCTTTTATAAGTATTCATTGTTTGTAGCATTTTAAAGTTAGGTACATTTTCGGTAAGTTCATAATTTTATTCTGAAACAACAATTAAAAAGAATATTATACTCTATAAGTCGATGGGGAAAGTATTTCGTTACGCTTCGACCAAATTGAAATAGGGATTCCTTATAGATTTAAGCATGTATTTTGAAAACAGATGCACACATCAAAAAGTATATGACGAGTACAAATGATTCTGTATCATCTTTTACTCGAATATATTTTTTTAATGTTGGTGCGTACGAGACGAGTCCATTACGTACCGACCAAGTTCACGGTTGCCGTATGGCTAACAGTCGACAAGTACAATAAAATTTTGCTAGGTACTAAATAGAATATTTAGAGTAGATCACCTTGAAATAATACATTATCAAAAATAAATTTGGTCGGTACCCAACGTATCACACCAAAAATATGTATACTTATTTACCTTTGAAACAGTTCCTTAGATTCTTATCTTAATACAGATCCTCTTCTATAGATCTTATCCTAATACGTTTTCGCATAAAAAAATAACTTCACAGGTGAACCAAGACAAGAACTCACTTACTCTGGGTTCGATTTTAAAGAACTCCCTCAGGGGTTTTGATTTTACAAACATATTATTTTATTGACATTAGATATCTGGCCACAAATGTTGGCGCTGACCCGAGCTTTGGAGTCTTACCTAAGAACTTTAGGTAAGTCAAAAAGATCCCAAATCTTGCTGGGCTTGATGAAAATATAATTAATTATAAAATGAAAAAAACAATCTAGACTAAACAAAGAGAAAAACAAAATTTTTGATAAAACTACATAACGAATTTTGTAAGAAGTAAAATAATGTAGGTTACTTTAAAAATCATTGATATGAATAAAAAACAAAAAACCGACTTCAAAAAACCTACCTCTAAAAAGCAAGAAATAATATTCGTAATAATAAAAACACGTCTATTGAAGTCGGGTGGGGCTGGAGTACAAATTCTCTTTTTTTATTCTAAAAGCCCCACCCGACTTCAATAGACGTGTTTTTATTATTACGAATATTATTTCTTGCTTTTTAGAGGTAGGTTTTTTGAAGTCGGTTTTTTGTTTTTTAAACAATTTTTATTTTTTTATTTTTAGTGTAGATACCTTTTGTATTAGGTAGTGTAGGTATATTTATTATTTAGTTAGAAAAATCGGCTCAGCCAAACGTGAGTTAATCGCGGAGAAACATACATACATGCGGGTCAAACTGAGAACCTCCTTTTTTAAGTCGATTAAAGAACTATACTTAAGATATCCCTTTTCCAACAAAAAAATAATTACCTTATTCAGTTCATAAACAAAGAAGTTATACGACTGATCATCGAGGTAGTTCACGCAAAATCATACTTTTTTCGTGCTTTTTTCAAGATTACTTGAAAAGTACTGAATTGATTTCACAATTTTAAAAAATGGGACCAACTTGGAAGTTTACCTAATGTAATAACGTTTGAATCATTTCAATCGATTCAGCCGTCTTCTAGTAATCGGTGTACATACAAAAAAAAAAAAAAAAAAAAAACGGTTCGAATTGAGTACCTCCCTCCTTTTGAAGTCGGTAAAAATACGGGTACTTTAGATAATATTTGATTGAATCAGGCGTCACTTGGAGGAAAGGCCCAAACTATTGTCAAAAAAGAAATATATGCAGATCCTGAGAGGTTAATTAGATCGTAGGCAAACCAACACCGAATCGAACCAACGCACGATCTAACTTCTGAGGATGCTCCGGGTTGGGGTGAAACACGTGTAGAGTGGTCTAATTGGTGAAGGTGCAGGGTGTGTTGCTGTCTGGTCTGGCTAAATGCAGGTATTGTGCACTGATATTTTGTGGTGTGTAGTGTGCATGTGCTTTTTTTGCGAGCGGGTGGGCGGTGCATCTTGAATATATTGTTAGCGGAAGTAAGCTACATATATTTCTTATTTCACAATGCTTAGATAATACTTATAATGTATTATTGTCTTGTCCGTTGGTCCTAGTACGCATCCCTGTGGCGGTCCTAGGTCCCCAGAGAGCGGGGCGCGGCGCGGCGCGATATAGCGCTGATTTATTTACTGACGCTACCACTGTTTGCTCGACAACTACTGTCGCTTTGTTTGCCGACTCTACAGTGTTTGGAGAGATCAACTCGTTAATTATTTAGTTTCACAAGTTTGTTGGACTACTGTTTTAAAGGAAAATTTAAAGTATTGTCCCTGTGGCTTTAAAACTATGTTTTGATATGTTGAAATAGTTTTAATTATTTTTTTATTTATTACTATTGATATGAACTTTTATGATTAATAATTGAAAGCCGTGTTTATGTTATGAACTATTTTTATATCGTTTCTTAGGAAGTGAAAATTAACAGAAAGTTTCCACCACATTTAATCGAGCGTGTAGGTACTATAAGTATTCTCTGGGAAAGTTGTTTAGTAAAGTTAGTTTATATATATCCAAGTACAAGCATTCGTAGACTTTTTTTAGAACATAAAAAATGACTTAGTTCTGTGACTATTTAGTAGGTACCTAGAGAGATGCATTTAACAATGACGTGGGATATGCAAATACAAATTCTAGAATTCGCATTCATAATTTAAATCCAACCAAACTTAGCGAATTTCCCCCCCTGATCCGCACACAATTGACGTTTCGCCCGCGAACCCCCTCTTTGTGTGTTCGACGTGAATGCCGCTCCTAATCTCGACCACGCGACCGCCACGCGCACGTCTTCTGCACACGACAACCAGAATACGCCAAAATTAAAAAAAAAAATATTATCACAATAGTGAATGGCACCCGAAAGTCGACTTTCCCGCACAAACTTAAATGTTAAAATCACAATTGTCAACCCTGGCGCTAAACTCGATTCGAAAATATCGAATTTTAAAAAGCGTGTCCTTTATCTTAGCTGATTGGATAATCTGTACTCAAATGTTATAGTATAATGTATCGGAAACAGAAATATAAGCCCCAACGTCCTGATTAAGTTTTCTGGTATGGGGCGTGGCGGCGTACAAAATTATAGTGATTTTTTGACATCAGTATCGAGTTCCCTTTGTTGCGACACAGTTTTTGGCGAAATCTGCCAAAAACTTCCCGATCTGATTATTAGCTTTGTTCGGGATTTGCGTGGGGAACGAAATTGATGTAACAATGTTAGGAATTTTGTAAAACAGATTTGGTTGATTGTACTTACCTCTATTGTGGTATCCAATCTTTAATATATAAAATGGTAAACTGAATGACTGACTGACTGACTGATCTATCAACGCACAGCCCAAACCACTAGACCTAAAGACTTGAAATTTTGCACACAGATACCTCATATAGTGTAGGCATCCACTAAGGAAGGATTTTTGAAAATTCTATCCCTAAGGGGGTGAAATAAGGGATGAAAGTTTCTATGAAAGTCCCTCAGTTTTGAAGCTAGGATTTTCAAATTTTGTGTTTAGGCTGAAGATTGAAAATTAATAAAAACGGGTCTCAGCATTTTTCAAAATTCTACCCCCGAAAGGGTGAAAAGGGGTATGAAGTTGTGTATAGAAAAAAATCCTTCATTTTCGAAGTAAAAATCACTTAATTTATAGTAAAGGCCAATGAAAGAAAATCTAACGCAACGTATATTGATATTGTCAGTACTTCAACCCCTATGGCGATGAAATAGGGGTGAAATGTGTAAATAAATCTAAAAATAGAGATGGATGTCGTTATTGGGGTTTTCTGGTATAACGATTGCGAAAATGACATTTATTTTTAAGGCCAACACGGTGGACATGATTTAACCCCCTAAAGGGGTGAAAATGGGTTTCAAATTTTGTATGGATAAAGAATATAAAATAGGCATTACAACTTTAAACTTCGTAGGAGCACGTCTAAAAATAAATTGGCAAACATAATATATTTGGTAATTTTGAAAATCAACCCCTTAGGGTAAATGGGGTATGTAAACATAAAAATCGATATGGATATCGTTCTTGAGGTTTTATGGGATGGTGATTGCGAAAATGACAATAATTTGAAAGTCCAACACTATGTACATGATTTAACCCCTAAAGGGGTGAAAATGGGGTTCAAATTTCGTATGGAAAACTTATGGAAAAATAATATAAAATAGACATTATAACTTTAAACTTCATAGGAGCACGTCTTAAAATAAATAGGCAAACATATATTTTGTGATTTTGAAAATCAACCCCTTATGTGGTAAATGGGGTAAGTAATCATAAAATACTATATATGGATGACGTTCTTGAGGTTTTATGGGATGGTGATTGCAAAAATGACATTCATTTTGAAGTCCAACTCGGTGGACATGCATGATTCAGCCCCAGGGGACGGGGAGAAAGGGAACGGGAATGGGAACTGGACGGAGCGGAAGAGAACGGGAACGGGAATGGGACGGGGCGGGAATGGGAACGGGAACGGGAGCGGGACGGAAACCGGACGGGACGGGAACGGGACAGGATGGGGATGGGAACGGGAACGGGGACGGGACGGGACAGCAACGGGAGCAAGAACGGGAGCGGGAACGGGAACGGAACGGGATGGGATGGGACGGGAATGGAATAAGAGCGGGGACGAGAACGGAACGGGACGGGACGGGGATGGGAACGGGAATGGGAATGAAAACGGGACGGGTCGGGACGGAACGGCAACGGGATGAGACGACAACGGAACGGGACGGTAACGGGAACGAGAACGGGAGCGGGACGAAACGGGAACGGGAATGGGAACGACCAGTCGTTTTTACGCGATTAAGCGGGTCCCCACCGAGCGAGCGAGCCTCGTGCGACAAACGCCTTGCGTCTTGCATCTTGGCAAACGTCTTGCCTCGCGAGGCAGCGCGCTTGGTGGTGACCCGCTTAATCGCGTAAAAACGGCTGGTCGGATCCTGGTTGAAGGTTCCCTAAAGATTTTCTCTAATATCCACGCGGACGAAGTCGCGGGCGGAAGCTAGTGTTATATAATATTTGATACTGCCTATTGTTAAAGAAATAATGTGGGTAGATATGCCCCTCTAGCATGAACACCGAAATACGAAATACAGGGTTATTCGTAAAACAACAACAACCTCGCAGAAGTAGATTAGTAACATCATATACAACATTTGTTCTACGACTTTTCCAAAAACAGACAAAAAAATATCGATTTTTCATACAAAACTCGATCAGCCATTCGGACATTTGAATGGAGAGTCGAATGTTTTTGTCTGTTTTCGAAAAAGTCGTAGAACAAATGTTGTTGTTTATGATGATAGTAATTTACTCCTGCGAGTTTGTTGGTGTTTTACAAATAACGCTGTATAATATCGCATGATATAGCGTTTTGTCGACACTCGACTGCAAAATCCATTATTTTTTGATAGTTAAAAGTAGGTAATAAATCACTATATATTTCGCATAGTGGTCATGCTAAGGTGGCAGATGTAAATAACGTAAGCAAAGACCAAACAAGACTTACGTTCTGCAATGTTTATAAACTGCTTTCTAGAATCTTGACATAATACATGAGATGCTCTTCTTATAAGAACAACATCTCAGGTATGATCTCAAGATACCTTTAACGTTGAAAGCGGTTTATAAATACGGACCTAAACTTCAAATTAAAAAGTTTTAAGTCCCAAACTGAGCACAGTTTCTAAATAGCGGATAAAAATACCTAAAAAGGAATATGAACATCCATGGCTCGGAAAAACACAAACAAATACAAGATCACTGCACTGCCAAGCGGTAACCACTGATAACGACATCACTATATAATAAACCAACAGGCTTTGTTGTGAGCTGTAGACCAGGCGTTTGTGACATTTTTGATAATTTTTCGAAATGGCTGAAATAAGTTTTTTTTATTTCACGAGAACGACCTGTAGAGAAAAACAGATGGACAGTATACGAAAGCATTTATGCCCAAGCTGAAACAACGGAGACGCTTCGCTCACGCTTCGCTCACGCTTCGCTCACGCTTCACGCTCGCTCGGATAAAAAAGGTTTGTAAAAAATATACTTACAAAACAATGCTGATTTCGCTACCATCAGCGGTGATTTAGGAAATATCAAACAGTTTGACCCTTGCATATAGATGAGGTATTCTGCGACCGTAGGGTTGCCACCTGATCACGTATTCATGGGGAAGGACACACTGAGTTTTAAAACTAGTGGAGATGGATGAGACCTGGAGAACATTTTTATTTTTTTGTACTTTGTTTTGTTCTGAAATTATTTCAATTGATTGACACCCACTGCTGGGTATAGGCCTCCCTCAAGGATCCACAACGGGTCCTGCGCTAATTATTTCAAACCATTTTTTCTGCTAGCTATAATAAGATTAATAAGCATATAAAACGAAAAGAAAGTAAAACTTTAGCAAAAATATGAAGAATTTACCTGGACAAAAGATCTTGACCTGATGCCTCTTGGATAAATGGCATTGGTCGTTCGATTATTCCGTGTTTTGACCACCTTGCGTTTGCGTGGGCTAAGTATACATCTGCAATGGCAGGATAATTTTGCTGATTCACAAATCGTCCACCAGTCGGCGCACTACCACTAACTTGGCGCTAGTGTAGATGTAGACCTGTCATTTCGTTGTTTTCTATGTGGTTGCGAACGTAGCGAATTTTTTTAAAGTCTATGGTGTTTGCTATCAAGTTTCGGATGTTGGAAGCAATTTTTCGTAAATATCAATTTTTCTTCCAACACATTTTGGTTTTCTTCAATCTTCAATTCGTTTACTTTCCGACTACCATAATAATTATTTGTAGGTATCAACCATTTTTAGATATTATTTAAAATAAATAGGAAAATCGGGGGTAAATGCCCATACAAAGGTCTCCAGCAGCAGTAGCGCCAACAAGCGGGATAAATTTTGTGACATTCCGCCATTACCACCTCCTGATTTTCGTGTATCTCGAACACTTGCCGAGAACGATATTAGTATAATCTAAGTATGATTGGAGTGGGGTCGTGTTTGCCGCGTGGGGCTCACGGGCCGTGTTAGAAATGCTGAATCCGCGGGTTCGACCATTTTCAATTTTATTTTATATTGGCACAATACTTGGGGCTAGTATATTGGTTTGCATCGCTCTATGCTAGGAATCTCAATTAAATTCGGAGTCTGTGGAATGCACTGTTTGTACATTTTTATTTATATTAATTCATATTTTATTTTTGCTACCAGTCATGAAACTATACAATGTGTAACACAAAGAGAATGTAAAAATAACTAGCGTTATAAGAGTCGGGAGTGTCATACAAAAAGCGTGAGTATGAACGGAAGCGAATTCAACGAAAACAAACAAAAGAGAAACGTTAAACGGCATTGGCGGTAAAACGGTCAAAGATGATAGAATACTCTTTGATGGGGCGAAGTATAATACGCCTAAATTCGAATGTTGTCAATAATACTGCTTTGTGGATTGTCAACGTTCTTTCAAACTTAGACGGGTTAAAAATTCGCTTCCGTTTCATAGATCGGTTTTTACTGAGAGAGTTGCGCCAGGCTGGTGTAACAGAATCAATAGCTAAATCAGAATATGGTAGATAGGGACCATCAAACTGAACAACCTATGGGACCAACTCTGAATCGCGAAAAAAAAACAGCTTTTTCATACAAAAATTAATTACGAAAATATGAAAATGTATGAAACAGCAGTTTTTTTGCGATTTTAGAGTAAAAGTTGTTTGATGGTCCCTATATATACCATTTTCTGGTTTAGCTATTAATTCTGTTACACATTGTATAGGTAAGTACTTAGGTACTGTATTTTTTTATATTTTGTTAATACAGTCGCAGCTATGGAAAGTTGCTGTTAGTGTCACTAAATAAAATACATGATTATTTAGTGTGTTCTATTTATTTTTAATATTTCAAATTGAAGAGAAAATAAAACATAATAGATTTTTCTAACCTATGAAATCGCGGATTTGTAAGGGAGAATTTTCAAGAAATTACATTTTTCATACTAGTCAAAGTCAAAGTCAAAAAAATAGCTTTATTCAAATAAACTTAATTATTAAGTACTTTTGAATTGTCTATATTTTCCTACCACCCGTTCCAGACTTTTTTCTAGCATTTTCTTTGTTCATTTAACAACCGTGAACACTCGGTAACAAAACTTTTATGTATTAATGTTTGAACACTATGCTCACTTATTCCACTTACCATATAAGCGAAAAAAATAAGTTTTGGCTAAGTTACAACCCATCGCCGTTTTTTTGCTCACAAAAAAGAGAGTTTATTTGAATAAAGCTATTTTTGACTTTGACTTTGACTTTGATCTTTTTGAATGTTATGAAAGCTAAAATAAGGATTTTATTTCTACTGATACTTGATTATCATGGTCATAATTCGATATAATTTTAAAGATATTGCTAATTTTTTTAAATCATCGAAGTTATTATTTTCTCTGTGTGTGACAAAATATCGGCAATTTCATAGGTAAAGAACAATATTTATTATTATCATTTGTAGATTTTGTAGCTCAGTACTTGGAGTATAGCAATCCATGGGGTGAGCCGTGAGCTACGTCGGTATTTGAAAAGGATTTGAATAGCAAATTCTGATATGATAGCTCAAATATTTGCTTTAGGCTCTCTGCCTGTTGCCACGCATAATGGGATGGATTATTAAGCTTTGTGTTGTATTGACAGAAATACCGACAGTAAATAATTCGTACGCTAGTTGCACATAGCAACAGTTTGAAACACGTGAACATTAAAATTGTTACAAGGTACTACTTTTATCATAGTTTTGAATAGTAATTGAAAACTTCACAAAAGAACAGAAAATATCCATGACCGGGAACAAATTCAGGAGCTTACGTGATCCAGGGACTTCATTGATTATGAAGCCAAAGATTGGTAATTTAAAAAAAATCTAATATAATTGTAAAAGACATAAAGTAACTTTGTTTTCATCTGTTGATCAACAACATAAGGATGAAAAGCCGCCCTGCGTCTGGTAGTCCGAACATGAAACGGGGAAGAAGGTATGAGTTTGTGTAACTCCTGTTAGTTAATTACGTAAGTCTGTTGCTAACAATTCTTGATTGAAATCGATTGAAAGCGCAGTTACATTGCTGTTTTAAGTAAGATAGTTGGCACATTGGTTCTTAACTAAAGCAGTAATGTAACTGCGATTTCTGTCAGAGTTGATTGCAACAAAGTTACATAATTACCCCCCCGAGCACACTCCCCGAAATGTAACATATGATATAAGACTGATAAGCAGGCTATCCTACGTCGGTGCTCTAAACTTTGAAGCCTTCGGTTGACCAGATCATCGTCACCGATCAGCCTCTTTGCTCAACGCTTGATAGAGTCCAGGGCAGCCAACTGGTATATAGCAGATCCATCCCAGAGGTGAGAACAGTACTCCATATACGATCGGACCTGAGCTTGATAAAAAGTTAAAAGCTGTCTCTTGATAAAGAGTTAAAACCTGAATTGACAGAAAGTTTTTAATTGATTTCTTTTTTCGGAATTTAGGAATCTAGGGATTCATAATTCATATTTGTCTAACACAAACGTTTGCTCAAACCAAATGGGATAAAAATGTATTAATAAATGAATATGATTAGAATATTGATAACAAACGTGGTGCGATATTTGGTCCTATAGTAATGCCATTGTTTGACAAATGTTTGAAAATATAATCCCTTTATTCAATAAACACCCCATATCTCATTCGATGTTAAACAGTAGTACTAGCAACTGATACTTAAAAAATGTTCAAAAAGCACTCAAAATTGAAGAGCATTATAAAAATTAATCGCCAGACGTTGCACGGAGCTCGAGTGTGCTTGGCGCTATTTTGGCCGGGGGCCATCCCACTGTGCAGTTTGTTCGCTAAGTGTCCCGCTGGGCTGCACAGTGTGTCAGTTTTTAGCGAAATTTGGCATATGGTGTTGCAGCTTAAAATGTAACATGTTATGTCATATTTAAAATTATATTTTTACACATTTAACAAATTCCAACTTTTCACAGATTAGATAAGTATTTTTTACCTGTAACTTTTATTTCGTAGGGTATAAAAACCGTCTCAAGGTGAATGTTTCGTCTGATATTGATATGCCGTCTTCTGTAGGTACCTTTGTTTTTCAAAGTTCCGGTTTCAGTAGGTCATATCTCCTATTTTCGTACAAAAAATATTTATATTACCTATTTGGATTCTTTGTTTCTCGTTCTATTGCTCTCTTGATAACTGTCAATTCAGTTTCCGGTTGAGCGTGCAAATTGCCATATGTACCTACCTGGGTACTTAGATTGGTACATTTTACTCAGTAGACAATAAGACAGACAACATCACAAAATTTTTTTCGATTCTAAGTAGCTAAAGCACTTGTGTTTTGGAAATCAGACCACAGGGACCGGATTAACCCCTTAAAGACCCTTTAATGCGTTTGGGTTTTTTAGTATTTACCTACAAAATGAAAATAAAATAAAAAATATGATAAACAGATTATTTCATAGGGAAACCCAATAGGGTTTCCCTATGTTATTATGTTTGCATATCGAATACGATATGCAAACATAATAACCATAGCATCATGAGAATACGAGATATCGTAGATCAAAATCGCATGGGTTCCGGTCCGGTCCTTGCAAACAACCAGACCTGAGCCAATATAGAAAAGTTCATTTTCCAGCCGGGAATTGAACTCAGAGATGGTGACACCTTAAAAAACGTACACACCACTCGACCACAGAAACTTATTCGCAAGTTTTACCACGGAATATATAATAGTACGTGGTTTTACTGGCAATAAATGGTAAGAAGGCACCTAATTTATTCTTATAGTAACACTACACCGCTACTCTGCAATGCTGTGATTATGTAATCTGTAACAACCCTGCATACTTTGACCGCAAGGTTATTACCATAATTTGAATTATCGTTTGTACCACTATTAGGGCTAATTATGGCACAAAACATGGTCCTTGAAATTATGGACGGAACCCTTAGCGTGGTGCGCATTCTACGCCTAGTTAGGAACAGAAGTATCATAGAGTATTTGATTGTATAGAAAAGAAATTAGGCATCGTGTATAACCAGGGGGCTAATTATCTAGTTTTAAAAATCTATCGCAATCGCTTTCGTTTGACAGATGGATGTGACACATTGCTGCATTTCTTTGGTAAGTTTTTATTTCTGCCAAAAAGAAACTTCAATGGATTACATCCTGAAAGCGATTGCGATAGATTTTGAAGTTAGACAATAGAAAGGCTGGTCAGTTACAGAAATTACAAACGTGGAAATGAAAATCCTTTTACGTTTTATAAGCTTTTATTTAAATTGGTGTTTGTTTGTTCGGATCAAATCTTGCAACTGAATTTTAAAGCAGTTATTCTCAACCTATCAAGTTGACATTTTTACATTTTTTTTATTAGATGAGCATACATATTATGACAACTAATACCTACCCCCTACTCAAATGGCGAACATTCGATGCGTTTGAATGGTACGCTTACTTTTAAAGCTTTAAAATAAGTAGCAAACTGTAAAATTACGTGCTGTAAGCTGTCAATTCCATACAATACATCAAAGTCTGTGATTTACATAAGTTTGCGACATGTGGTTTAATCGTCTATTAGATTAGGAAGTCATAACAAATTTGGTAACGATCGCGTAAGTGGCTGACTCTGGGTTCACAGGATGGAGAGGCACTCTCTGATGCTAAATATGTCGGTCTGTTTGCATGAAGTGGTTGCGTTCTTTTTATATACAGGCTGAAAAGGTATAGGCGGGTGCACATGGGGTATATTGCTCATATTTTAAGCTTTAAAAGTAAGCGTAGCGTTCAAACGAATAGAATGTTGGCCATTTGAGTAGGGGGGCTAGTCACGTCACAAATAGTTTATAATACTTACTACTCTGTGTAAAAAGTATCGGGAATATGTCAATAAAAAGACCCGCGTAAAAGAGGTCGTTCTAATTTTTTTACTGCATGTTGGTAGCACTGTACTGATTAAGCGCGCAAAATTTGAGCGGGATCTGTCATTTAATTTGTTTTAAACTACACTTTTTGTTGGTTATAGTTTTGAGTCCTCGGCGATTTTTACAATGGAAAATGATAATGCACAATCACACACAGCCATTATAGTGAAAGAGTTTTTAGCGAAAAATTCAACAAAAGTTCTCGACCAAGCACCGTATTCACCTGATATGGCTCCGTCTGACTTTTTTTATTTCCCAAGTTAAAATTACCACTTCGAGGAAAACGTTTTGAGTCGATAGAAGCCATAAAAGAAAATTCGCTGAATGATCTAAAGGCCATACCGCAAATAGCCTATGAAAAATGTATGGAAGACTGGGTGAAGCGGTGGAGATGTTGTATTGCAAGCGATGGGGCCTACTTTGAAGGCGATAAAATAAATTTAGATGAATAATTTGTATTTTTTGTTTTATTGACAAATTCCCGATTATTAGTACACAGAATGTATATAGAATTGAGGCAGAAACGGACAGATATCGTAGTAATGTAGCACGATATTTGCTGCGACAATCTTTTGAATTTCGATTGAGTTGTATGCTTACTCATTTTCTTTTGCCTCCGAGAGGCTTGCCAAGTATAGGCAGTTCCAAAGCTACCCTCCGCTCTACATTAAATAATCTAAAAATGAATAGTGTACAAAACAAATCGGCAACAAGGGGAGGCGTGGCGGCATCCCGCGGCGCGCGTCTGTCGCCGTGTTGCCAACAACAAAAAATTATAATTTCCACCATTGTTCGCATTGTTGGCAACCCCGATGACAGTTCGCAGTTGGACACATGTTTGAGGCATTTTAGGGCAATTCCTTCGCTTAATGGGCGGTGTTTTAATGTTTCAGATTAATGGCTTAGGGTTCAACCCCAGCAGGTCGAAATATTACCTATGGTAATACAGAGGTAATGAGTTGTAAATGGAACATTACTGTTTATATCCATCGAAGAATGTATTGCAGTTTGTTTTTAATTACGTATCTGAAGGGTCTTTTGTTGTTAAAAACAATGGAATGTACTGATAATCTGTGCCCTCTATCACACAGTTTGTCTATTGTTTGAGAATAGTACATTATTGCAAAGGCAGCGAAATAAGCAATTGCAGGTCGAGTATGAGTTTGAAGGCCGAGCCGCCGGCGAGGACTTCAATGATACGGAGACAGGCAATTGCCATTTCGGCCGAGGCATATATAGTGCTTTTCTTAAAAAAATGCAAGGAAATAAAAAAGGGCCTTTTACATAATAAATTTAATTAATATCAAAAGTTATATTGCTCATGCTAGGACAATTATTGAACGAAAATGTTATCGATTTTCGCTTCGCCTTTGTCGCTAAATATATATCATCTGGGGCTTCGAGTAGAAACTGCTTTATGTTTCCAGTCAAAATCTTCGATTTTTTGCTCTTAAACCCAGACGATTGTCGTTTTAGAAAAGTTGATAAAGGTCCATGCCCACGGGTCTATAGAAGTTCCGGCCCACGGCAGACCCCGGTGTACACAGAAAAATTGTGCATTAAATGAAAGCATGGCATGTCAAAAACTCAATAAACTGAAATTGGTTAAGAAAATAAGTCGCCTTTTTTAGATAAAACGATTTTTTTCCGTCAGTATGAGCTCAGTTTATTTTAACAATTTTCATATCAGAGGCATTTGTTTTATCGTTTTAGTCACTCGAAGTCAATTTTAACTAAATGTAATGTTGTTTACTTTGAATAAACTAACCCGAGCTGCTTTCAGAATCCAATGCATGCGAGAGTCAAGTGAGCAGTTTCCATTCCAGATTATCGTCATATAAAATAGCGGGGCCTTACTCCAAAGTTCGGGATAGGGTCACGGAGTCCATTAGCGTAAAAAAATGGGTCAAAAAGTAAAGGATGCACGAGAAAAAACACACTAACTGCAAAACACTTCCAATACAAAACAAAACAACAAAACACAAACAAACGAAACGACAATCAAACGTTGTGACGTCGCTGTCGTCGTACTGTCACTATACTGTCACTGACAGTAGACTAGCCGAGTACACAGTGCTGCCATTTTTCTATTGGAATCGATTACTAAATCGATATTAGTCTTGTTCAATACTGTTTATAATCTAAAAAATATTTTATCATATTACTGGTTTTAATAAAAACTATATTTTTTGAAGTTATACGCAGTCAAACAAGAATTGCCGTTACAAATAATGTTAGTAATTAATAATATATTTTGTTGGTATCGATTTTTATATCGAATCGATTGTTTACGAGATTTTTCCGTACCTAGAGCAACGTCACTCGGATAAAAATCTTTGAATTGTTATTAAAATGGTTTTGGTGATGGCGACTTTATTACATAACAATTCCAATTGCATTATTCATATTAAATTAAATAATGATTTTTAAATTTTATCGAAAGTTTGTACACGGTATTTTAAAGTTGGGCCGTAGATGGGCGTAAGCCTTTCCGTAGTTCTTCAAGTCAATGCCGTTTTTAATATGTACTGTACATTTCAGCATAGAATAAATCGCCCATAATTTAGACGGCTTTTTAGTTTTAGCAATTTCATTTAAATACGCTAAAAACACTGTTTCGGAGAACAATTTTGTATTTTTCTCGTTTTTCCAGAACATGAAATTTTCACATCCTTTCATACATTTTTCTTTTGATTTCGCTGGAAGCAGGTTTTCCATCGCTAATTTTGCTTCCTATCTTCAATCTGGTGAAGTGCAGTCAATGTTCATTTCATTTTCACTTTCAGAATCATCGGAACTCATTTTAATTATTTTTATTAACAAAATAACAACGAACTCCACTTTACCGTCAATTTTTTATTTTATTTTACAGTTTGTGCCGAAAGGTAAACGCATCTGTGGCTATACAGCCACGAGAACGCAATGTGTACGATAGATGAAAGAGTTCTAAATTCAAACAGCACACCGTTTCATACAACATTGCCGGCGCGCTCTTCGTTCCAAATTCAAAGAACGCGCCGGGAAGTGATTTGGTTTTTCAGTCTACGTAAATATGATACTTCGCGTGTTCTTTATTCAAAAGTAATGACAATATTTCCGCGCATGTTTAAGAAAAAAATATTAATCATTTTGTTGTCTGTTTACAAAGTATCGATTTTAATAGTTTAAAAAGCATTATGAAATAAGTAACAAGAAAAGACACAAAGATTATTGAAATTTCACCTTAGTCAGACACGTCTGACTAAGGTGAAATTTCAATAATCTTCTTAATCGAGAGTTCTACACAACACACGTGTTGTGTAGAACTCTCCTAGGTTAGACAGCTTTGATTAGGTCGAAAACATTCGTTTCTTTGCTATTTTGTAGAAAATTTATACGTCTAAGAAAGATGTTTAGTCAATGTGTATTAGAATCAAACCCAAAATCAACGGTAGCATTGCTCACAAAGGTGCACTTTCAAAACCCAAAAAACACAGCTCTACTAATTTTCTATACAAACTCATCGAACTCATCAAAAAGGTCATAACCGGTCGCGTCGTGAATGACCATCTACGATCATCGATCAATCAATCAATCCTCTATTTTTGATTTTAGTCTATGGTCGTGATTGACGTTCAGACAGAGGCATGCAAATGAGCCTTCTTTGGTTGTAAAGTTATTAGTTTTCAGTGTCCACGCTTTTTAATTAAATTTTCCTTTTAGGACTCATATTAAAAAAATTACATTAGTATTACTTAGTAACACTCGCAATCGCAACCTGTAGTGGTTGAGTAGTTTTGAGTTCCTACTTCAAAGAAAAATCTATTCGAAATTTTGATATTGGAATCCCCACATGAATTAACTTGGGTACAAATTACTAAGTATTCTTTCCAAATTGTTAAGAATGGTAACGAAAACGACAGTATTTTCAGGATTTCCTGAAAACTACTGAACTGATTTCTTTGGAAACAAATCTAAGTAATACAATAACGTTTGAATCATTTTAATCAGTTCAGCGGTCTTCAAATAATTGAGGAACATGGTGTACCTAGAAAAAATTATAACGCGACGAATAGATAGCCTCCTCCTTTTCAAATTTTGAAGTTGGATAAAAAATAAGAAACAAGGTATGTCTTATACTTCGTACAAAATAACCCTTTGAAAGTGGGGCGCTATTTCGAGGTGGCGTTATTTCGAGGTGCCGTTTTTGAGACTCTGACCGAACATTTAGGGTTTTCTTGATCTTCGATCAACACAATAGAACACAAATCAATA
This sequence comes from Agriphila geniculea, assembly GCA_943789525.1. NCBI lineage: Eukaryota > Metazoa > Arthropoda > Insecta > Lepidoptera > Crambidae > Agriphila > Agriphila geniculea. Next base: position 10,782,578 of record OX038889.1, read on the forward strand.
GAACACAAATCTCTCAGTGCACTCTAGAACAAAGGGTATATAAAACCACTCCAGTTATTTAGTTACAAAGTAAGCACAGCATCTACACTCGGCGTCAGAAAAATCGCACCTTTTAAAACATTTCTTCAAAGTTGATTTAATCCTATCTAATTTAATGGTAAGTGTTGTTATATAAATACACTTCTTCCTCTTCAGACATAGCCAATAGTCTTTAGAAACCGTTGGAATACTCGTCGAACAAAATCAATTACTGACATTCAGTTTCCGAGCAACATTGCATTGCCTCATTTTTTTTCAATATTTGAGCGACTTCATGGGCAATAGTATCCATCTTGGGTATTCCTTTTATTAATTGAACTGTTGAAGTGTGTTTTCTCCATCATATCGATAGCGAATTTACCCGCATTTGCTGAATTGACCTCTTTTATATCACTTTTATGGCGGCGCAAGCAATAACGCTTTATGCGTTTAATTATGGTAACTGTTATGTTGATTAAATTAAACAATTATTAATTGAAAGCTCATTAAATGTACTTTCAATAGATATCAACATTTACACAATAAAACGTTTGCTAGAAATAGCAGGTGGCCAAGTCTAAACTTATTTTCGAAGAGGTGCGATTTTTCTGACGTCGAGTGTATTATGATAATTAAATACCTGTCAAAGTATCTTAATAAATAAGGATATAAACCACAGAACAAATATTATGATATAAACATCAATAATTCAGAAAAAATACCGAATATATGGTATTACCACGACACAAAGATTACGAGGCCTGCTGTCTGTATTATGTGTACGGGAACGATTTAAAAAAATCCTAATGACACAACTATAGTTGGTTCATGAGGAAAACGGGAGGCAAAGTCACTACTGTTACAACAAACAGCCGTCAAAGATACTCGTATGTATGTAAAGGCTGGTTTACATTATCTTAGTATTTAGTAGAGTGCTTAGTAGCGTGCGAGTAGATTCGAATGCGAGTGCTTTAGTAGTTTTGGTACCTTTCCAGTGACCTTTTACACGCTTCCAGTAGAGTGTCATTTTCGCCATACCTAATACCTATTATTTAATTCAATTACACGTCACGCTTTCACCGGCAAATGCACTCTACTAAACTAAAGACGCTACTAAAATGTCGATTTACATGCTTCCAGTGCGAGTGCGAGTGCGCGTAAAATATCGCGCGGGGATGAGCGGGCGCGCAGGGGGTGCTACTGGAAAGCGAGTAGAAAGGTTACTAGAACGTTACTCTCTTTAGTCATAAGACGACCGTTTACATGTTTCCACTAAAGCACTCTCCTAAAGCACTCTACTAAAGACTAAGATAATGTAAACCAGCCTTAAGTAAGTATAATTATGTAAGGATGAAAATTAATCACCTTTATTGAAAGTTTAACAAACTCCAACATTTTAACAATGCCCGTAACACAAACGCCCGTATAATAAAACACTAAAGAGTAACGAAAACATGGTTCTGCTCTCCGTTTTCATTTTGTTTCAGCAAAAGCACTGAAGCTTTTATATTCTGTGCTCGCGCCGCAAGAGGAAATGAAATGATAACGGTCGCGCTATATATTGTAGGCGCCTCATTTTTTAATGGAAAAGGCTGAGCTACATTTTAATAACTAGGTGAATTTTTATATGACATTATATTTGGAAAAATCAACTTTTTAGGGTTCCGTACCCAAAGGGTAAAAACGGGACCCTATTACTAAGACTCCGCGGTCCGTCTGTCTGTCACCAGGCTGTATCTCATGAACCATGCATGATAGCAAGAAAGTTGAAATTTTCACAGATGATGTATTTCTTTTGCCGATAAAACAACAAATACTAAAAACAGAATAAAATTAATATTTGAGGGGGGCTCCCATACAACAAACGTGATTTTTTTTCCGTTTTTTGCTCGATATTAAAAACGACAACAGGTAGACAGTTGAAATTTTCACAGATGATGTATTTTTGTTGCCGCTCTAACAACAAATACTAAAAACAGAATAAAATTAATATTTAAGGGGGGCTCCCATACAACAAACGTAATATTTTTGCCGTTTTTTGGTACGGAACCCTTCGTGCGCGAGTCTGACTCGCACTTGGCCGGTTTTTAGCCTTTTATTTCGGATTCCTAACAAGGATTTCTTGTGTTGCACAATAACAAGCAAAAATCTTATGATTCAGAATATATAGGGTTACTTGTAAAATACCAAAAACCGCGCGGGAGTAGATTACTAACATCGTTAACAACAACATTTAATTTTGTTCTTCGACTTTTCGGAAAATATACAAAAAAATACGTCTTTTCATACAACACTCGATCCAAGCTGTTCGGATATTTCTATGAAAAGAATTTTTGTCTGTTTTCGGTAAAGTCTTAGAACAACAAAATGTTGTTGTTTATGATATTATAGCAATCTACTCCTGCGAGGTTGTTGGTGTTTTACAAATAACCCTGTATAATAAGTATACTAAACGTCTTGTGAGGTGGCCTATCACTATACTTACTATTACTAATATGTATAAATCTGAACAATCTGTCTGAAGACTGTGGCAAGAAACTTTTCAGTCCAAATCTCCGCAGCCAAAGACATTTGTACTTGTCAAGATATCAGAGAAAGTATACTAGCCATTATTCAAATATAAGCATCTCCTCCTCAATTTACAACATCATAAAGTCAATTCCATCCGAACCCCCTCGCCATTCGACGCGAGCATTAAACCTTATCTATGCACGCTGCAGACGTCCGCACCCTTCAAGCGTTATCGCGATACTGCCAGATTTTGTAACAATGGCACCCCCCACCCCCGGCCGTTATCTTTCCACCAATCGCAAGGGTGAACGACGGGTGCAAAATTTTAAATTTAGATCGTGTAAATTCATGTTTTTTGTTTTCACACTTGTATGTTTTCGAAATAGTGCACGAGGAGATACTATATAAATTATTATAAATTATGCTGTGTGTCGACGTAATTTTTCATCTTTTTTTAAGTTCTGTTTTCGTGCTGTAATTCCTAAAATTTTAACTAAAAAAATATTTGTTTGAATACCTATTCTACATCCCCGCCCGCTCGTATTTTCTGATGTTGTCTGAATCTCGATGATACGAGTACTTATTAATTACCTTTTTAAGGTTCCGTACCCAAAGGGTAAAAACGGAACCCTATTACTAAGACTCGGCTCTCTGTCTGTCTGTCTGTCTGTCACCAGGCTGTATCTCATGAACCGTGATAGCTATAGACAGTTGAAATTTTCACAGATGGTGTATTTCTGTTGCCGCTATAACAACAATTACTAAAAATAGAATAAAATAAATATTTGAGGGGTCTCCCATACAACAAATGTTGTATTTTGCCGTTTTTTTGCTCGATCTTAATAACGACAACAGGTAGACAGTTGAAATGTTCACAGATGATGTATAATTTCTGTTGCCGCTTTAACAACAAATACTAAAAACAGAATAAAATAAATATTTAAGGGGGGCTCCCATACAACAAACGTGATTTTTTTTGCCATTTTTTGGTACGGAACCCTTCGTGCGCGAGTCCGACTCGCACTTGGCCGGTTTTTTTTATAATGACAAAAATGACAGATGGGATTTTTTCAGTCAATCTTTATACTTATTCGATGTGAACTCTCAACTAAGGCGAATGTATTTATTTCCGCAATCAATGTTCCATACACATACACATACTTAATTAAATATGCCGCTGGTTTCATCAAGCGCACCTTTTTTCCCTTATGGGAAGGCAGTAAGGCACTACCGCAAAATTCCTAAGCTACACAAATAATAAACATTATCGTTAGAAGAAAGCCCCGATAAATTAGAACTGAATCACCAAACGCAATCCATCCGACAGACTGTTGAAATTAATTGCAAATCCACCACAAACGGACCCCATTCGCCATACGGCGGACTTGTGCCCGAGAGCGATGTCTTCCAACTGATCACACCCTGGAGGGCAGTTATTTGGCGCGAACATTTCGACCAACTGTTCTGATATTGATACTTTTTGTGTTTGAGGATTAAGCGATGTGTTGGCAAAATTGTTTGTTAGGAATGATAGGCTGTTTGTTTGAAATACCTTTGCCTCGTTGAAAGAATAAACCTACAGCTGTCATATAACTAGCTAGATTTTTTAAACTTAATTCAGAAACAGACGGCACAAATGAATTTTTATATTTGTTTAACCAATGACTTTAACAAAGCTTTAGTTTTGATATTATTGCAAAACTTTACGCAAGCTTGCTATGCTATAATTTATTAAAAAGATTTCAAAGATAATACAATTACCCAATATTAAAAAAAAAACCTTTAAATTACAATGTACACTTATAGATTTCACTTGCAAGAAATATTTTCTTGAAGTACGTACCAAAATTATAAACACATTTTTCATAAAATTAAAATCAGATCAATCAACTAGCAATTTCATTCTGCAACGAACACAAAAAGTACACAATACAATTGACAACAAAAACCATTAGGAATACAATTCGGACCTCCGATTGTGTCAGCTTAGGGTTAAGAAGCCATACATTATGCCACAATAGGGGTGTCTTTTTAACACCAACAATTTTGATGGGCTCAGTCTTTTGAGGCCATTGAAGGGTTGGCACCCTACAAAAACGTTTTTCAATGTGTAAAAATTGTTAATGGTTTTTTAGAACAAAATTTATTTTAATATTTATTGAAAAAATGTTTTTTGCCTGAAAATTGTTTGAGAGATTTTAGCTTTCTTGCAATCTGAGAAGCGACGATTAATTTTCACGGTTACAGTAGAGTTAATTAATATGTAATCAATTCATTAATATGTTATCATTTTTGAAAATTCAGCAACCTAACCTAGGACATAATATATTATGTTCTTTACAATAAAAGTCTAACTCTGTCAATAGGTGCCAACATAATAATATGAATACGACTGTATGCCTACTTACTCCTATTTTAAAAAAAGTTTATATATTCTAATTACATATCCTACTTCCTACTAATATTATAATTATGAAAGTTTGTGAGTTTGGATGTTTGTTCCTCAACCACACAAAAACTACTGAACGGATTTGGTTGAAATTTGGCACACAGATAGAAGATAGCCTAGATTAAAACATAGGATACTTTTATCTCGATATTCTCACGGGAACGGGAACCACGTGGGTAAAACCGCGGGCGGTCGCTAGTTAAAACATAAATACACCTAAGTTTATGTATTTAAAATATAATTTAGTGACTAGGTATTAATTATGTATAATTTATTGACTAGGTATTAATTACACATGCTATAACAATGCCGGCCGTATCCATAAAACTAGTTATTTATCTAAAATAGGGTCATGTATGAGCTAAGGAATATGAAGCAGATGCGCCAAAATTGTCATTTAATTTTTAAATCTTTGTAGTCAAATGCTCTGTAAACATACACATCAATATTTTGCCTGTAACAGCCGCGTGTTTAAAGCCTTTAAAATAATATTGAAAGGTCGACAGCGGAGGGTATGGAGCCAATAATTAAGTCAATTGATTACATAATTGATTTGCTTAAATTATACAGTTTGTTCTACGACCCAAAGACTCTTTTTTGTGTATTTCGGAAAGTAGTAGAGCAAAAGTTCTAATTTATGAAGTTAGGAGTTAAGTTCACTCCTGCGAGGTTGTTGGTGTTTTACAAATAACCCTGTACAGGACATTTTTGAAAACATTAATACATTTTCTTAACCACGTGTGCTCCATCCATATACTATTCTATGACTTTGGTTGGGTTGGTTCACTATCAGCCATTTTTAATGTCCCTATTGCTGGAGCACAGGCCTTCTCTATGGGTGGATGAGGAGGATGGGCCATAACCCACCATGCGGGCCCAATGCGGATTGGTGGGTATGTTCTGCAAATGCAGCCGGGACTGCAACGGCTTAACGTGCCTTCCGAAGCACGGAGGAACTCGAAAGAATAAATTGTTGGTCGGGTGACCAACAATTCATTCTTTCGAGTTCCTCCTGGGATAGGTATCCCATGACCGACCCTTGCGAAAGATGCTTAACCTCCGCAAGTCCGCAATCGTAGGGCCAGGCGCTAAACCAGTGCGCCACCAAGCTCCTCCTCCTGGGTTAGTTGGATTGTTTCAAAGCTGTATGTTTGCGAGGCAACTGCAAACCCAGCGGCACCCTGCGTGATTACTACCCGTGTGTCAACTAGTACCAGTTGTGACCCACGAGCTCGTCACAGATGTGGCCAGATGAGGTACGATTAGATTTGCCGGGGAGCCGCGCCCAGCACACCCGGAATGACCGTCATTTATTAACCCTGTACAGGAGATTTTTCAAAACATTAATAAAATTTCTTAACTTTAACCACGTGTTCTATGGAGAACAAGTGGTTAAGGTTAAGTCTTATAATGAATGGCCTTACTATTATAAAACTTTGGTTGGGTTGGTTAGATTGTTCCAAAGCGGCACTGAGCGTGATTACCACCCGTGTGTCAACCAGTACCAGTTGTGACCCACGAGCTCGTCACAGATGTGGCCAGATGAGGTACGATTAAATTTGCCGGGGAGCCGCGCCCAGCACACCCGGAATGACCGTCATTTATGTAATAAATTATTTGGTACACTTTTATTTGTTGCCGGCCGAGTGGAAAAATGGAATTTTTGATGGGCAAGTGATATTTTTGTACCAATTGCTTTGATGTCTAAGTTTATTAGATGTGTTTACTACATGTGGAAACACATTTTATGTTGCAATTATCAATAACTGGGTTAATTAATTATTAAAAAAGTAATAATACCTAGGTATAGTTAATAATTTGTCATGCAGTAACTCAAGCTAGAAGTAAATGTTTCAATAATCAGACACCAATTATTATAGTGTTATTAAATGATTTAATTAATCATTAATCACTAGCTATGCAAACAAATCAGTACCTTTACTTCTTTATTACAATGTTTATCTTAGCTAGACTATTCATTTTCAAAGTAATACTCCTTGCATAAATATATAATATAATGCAAGAAAATCGTAAATAACATCACAGTATAATTTACAGAATTTTCTAACCCAGCAATCACTTGTTTGATAAATCGATCGTTCTATAAATAAATATAAATCTGTGACGAAGAGATTAATCATAGTCGGAGAGCTAACTGGAACATTTGTCGATGTAAACAAGCAATTAAACATTCGCTTACGGAACCCCAACAAGTGTCAGTTGACAGAAGCGGCATTTAATTTGAGATGCCCCTCGTGACAAATTGTATCATTGTGAAAAAAAAAAAAACGATTTAGGATACGATTGGAGTTGGTTTAAAAGTGCAGGCAACATTACCGAACGAACTCTGACACGGTAGTACTTATATTTTTATCTGTTCTGGGCTCTGACGTAAATTGTACAGGTACTTACTTGACACAATCGAATAATAATAATTTAATTTTCAAACCTTGAGGTTCAAGGAGAAATTGAAGTTTATAAGGTCTAACTTTTATAAGAATAAGTTTTTGTGTATGAAATAATTTTAAATTTCTCGAAAGTCAACATTTTAAAGACTTAAAAAACCGATAGGTATCTGTACTGATCTGGGTCCCTCATTTCCAAATGGACAGATTGTCACCTACCTAAAATATACCTAAGTACTTGGCGGGTTAATTATTGCTATACGTCAAGTTGCTCTTCTCTCATTTTATATAGATTTTTTATGCGGTTTATTCTTTAAATGGAATGCCGATAGAGCGCATTCCAATGCTACTTGAGGAGTTTGAATAATACGTACTTACACGACAAGAAAACGGCCAAGTGCGAGTCGGACTCGCGCACGAAGGGTTCCGTACCAAAAAAACGGCAAAAAATCACGTTTGTTGTATGGCAGTGTCACTTGAATATGTATTTTATTCTGTTTTTAGTATTTGTTGTTATAGCGGCAACAAATTTGAATTACCTTGCATTACATAATCTGCGAAAATTTCATCTGTCCAGCTATCACGGTTCGGACAGACGGACAGTGGAGTCTTAGTGATAGGGTCCCGTTTTTACCTTTTGGATACGGAACCCTAAAAAAGAAACGACTTGTCAACCAGCTCACCACACATTTTATTAATTAATAGTTCTACATAAAATTTTAATGTTAGCCTAAAGATTTGGGACACAAAACTACACCAATATGAATAAGCAAGATTTGAAAAGTAATTAAACAAGGACAAACCGAATTCCGCTAAAACACGCCAAAATATTTTTCTTTTTTTATTAATGCCAGTTAACTGAGATCAATTAATCCCAAGCTAAGATAATATGCCTAGTTACTGTACAATTAAATAACAATAACACACACAATTAAGAATTAATACTCAATCATTAAATTAAGTAGATACTTGCCTAATTAGTATTTTGTTAAACTTATCTTGCCACTTAGATTCCTATCAATCCTATCACTAAAAATATCTAACTGTTAAACGGTAACATAAAATCTTAAGTTAAGCAACCACGTCCCAAGATCCATGAGGATCAGTTCCCAAGCTAAAGGGATTAAAGTAATTCGACGTGACGGGTTTGACGCGTAAAACTAAAAAAAAATGAAAAAAAAACCAAAAGTTGACACCAAACTCCTTACGAGATCGTTAAATCCGTCCGCGCGATAAGATCTGTGACACCTTTTAAAAAAAGATTGTTAAAATTTAAAAAGTAAAACGTCAGCCAGCACCTGGGCTACTGTATTCAAATTTAGTTTTTTGAAGTTTCGGAAAACTACCACCCTCGTGTGTGAGGTCCTTTGAAACTTTTGGGTGATTTTAAAGTTTTTGTACAAGTTTTTATGGCGCGGGGTGAATGACATCCTGTTGTTTGCGGTCAGTATTAAGTGTTTATTTTGATAATAATCTTTTGTAGATATGATATGTCCTTCTTTTTTGAACAAATTATGAATCATTCTAGAGTTGATTTTCTGAGTGGCATTGGGTTGTTAAGAGTATGTTATATATAAGTTATAATTGGTTATCAAATTATGGGGCACGCGTTCTCTTTTTTATGTTTCGGTTACAAACAGATGCCAGTTTTTATTTTTATCGTACACCTAAACGTATACCTTCTTCTTCTTATTTTTGTTTTGGCAATCTACTTTCCTCTTGGAAGTAATTTTTGCCAGTGTCAAGTGTTGAATAGTCCAGTGGTAGATTGTTTTAGTTTACATTAAAATGCGGGTGCATCGCATTCTAATGCTGCTTGGAGCATTTGGCACCAAGTATAATCAAGGCAGTTTACTCGGTAAGGTCAGCCGAGGTAGTAGCCACCACTACAATAAAAGTCTCAGCTTCACACACACAACCAAGATCGCGCCTATTTCAATAATCCCACATATTGTTCAGTTGCGTAGACACTTGTACCACAAAACTGCACCAATTTTAAGATACAATATCCACTATGAATCAATTTGCAAATAATTAAAATAGTCACCAAACCAACCCCGACAAAATGGCGCCAAAAAACTCTAAACGTATACCTGCATGTTGAACACTTTAGCATCCTCTGCAAATCTATGCGTTTATGGACTGTGACCTTTTTTTATAAGTATATTTTATTTACACTTCATTAGAAATAAAACCCTTTTCACGGATTCAGTAGTCCCGTGACCACGGCTCCTGGAAAGGTATCGAAACGTCGGGAAACCCAAAAAACCAACAAATCAAAACTAAATAATTCTAAAATACATCTGAATTAACTAATATACGCGTTGTAATCCGCAAAAAGTGTTTTATTTCTATATCTTATTTATTTAATTACATACGACCACTTAAGCGAAGCATATAATACCTACGTTTCTAACAGTTATGTCATAGTTATGTATAGAACTGCCATGTCTGGTTCAATACTGCTGTTGAAACTAGAACTTTTGAAAGAAAAAAAATGTTGGCAGCTGGTTACGTATTAAGAATTAATATTCTTCTGTCGCAACAATTTGTCGAGAAAGAATTATAAGTCCTTTTTCGCAACTATAGTTATAAAACTCAGTTGCCATGGCGGCCACAGAGAAAGCAGTAAGTAACTAATGGCGGCTGAAAGTGAACTTTCAATACGAACTTTTTGGTCTGAAAAATTGTTTACTTATGGCCGAATACTCAAAGGCTTCTTAGTTAAAATCTTAAGTTAAGGTCTCTTAACTTTAAGGAAGGAGTTTTTGGCGCCATTTTGTCGAGTTCGGTTCGATGACTATTTTAATTATTAGCAAATTGATTCATAGTAGATATTGTGTCTTAAAATTGGTGCAGTTTTGTGGTACAAGTGTCTACGCAACTGAACAATATGTGGGATAATTGAAATACTCGTAGGCGCGATCTTGGTTGTGTAAAGCTGAGACTTTTAGTGTAGTGGTGGCTACCTCTCCTCGGCTGATCTTACCGAGTCAATTGTCTTGATATACTTGGTGCCAAATGCTCCAAACTGAATTGGAATGCGATGCACCCGCATTCTAATGTAAACTGAAACAATACAGCTACCATTGATTGATCCATTCAACACTTGACACTGGTAAAAATTACTCCCTCAAAGAGGAGAGTAGATTGCCAAACTAAAAATAAGAAGAAGAAGAACTATAAGGAAGCTGTCAATTTCATCGAGTTTCTGTAAAATCTGACAACTTTTTTGAATTTAAGGTGGCCTTAACTTTAAGATTCTGAGTATTTGGCCATTATTTATAGAAACTTATGATTTCATACTATCCTAGAAATAAATTGTAATGACATATTGCTTATAAAATCAGCATTTTTCTGTTATAATATTTATTTACGGCAGAATATACTTAGTTATATTTTATCTGTCATACATTAAATTACGTATCAAAATGAAGAAGCTTTTGAGTTTCCCATGGGCTGTTGACTTAGGCGAACAATCATCTACTTCAATGGTGTGAAAATATTATCAAACGACTTTAAAAAGTCATAACGACCCTACAACCTGTCACGGTATTTCCTTCTTTAAAATAAGATTGCTAAAGTCTTCTTGTTAAGTTCAAAGATTGATCACCCATCCCATCTGAGGATCGATCTCGGTAGCAACATTGTATTCAAATCTGACGATTTAAATACAAAACCGCGATTATGTGACGACGCTCGGCTCCACATAAGCTGATGCTTCGCGTCCGGTCAAGATTGGCATCTTAAACACACTGGTCTGACTAAACGTGTGTTTTTACGAAGGGGACTTTAGCTCAAATATGTGTCAAAAGACCAATGCAAAAATGGGGATTCATAAAGAAATCTCGTATGTCAAATCTCTGAACGAAAATTTTCGGTCATACAGCTGCCCAAGATTATTTTTATTTGGGACGGAAAAGAATTAAAATTTTACGCAATACTTATCGTTAGTGCAACAGGGTCTATTTCGATTGCACAAACAGAGCCGACGAAATTTTTTTTTTGGTAACGTTAAGTTACCTGTTTATTTACTTTTTCACGATATACCTACGTAAAAGTAAAAGCAAACCTTTGATTAATAGCTGACTCTACAAACCGTCCTTCGAATGCGGAACTAAAAAAGTAGTATTCTCTTTTAGTCATCCGCAGAACGCGTCGTTTTTCTGGCCAGTGCGTCATGCTCGTGAACACGCCCATTTGTTTGTCGTAATCTGTGCAGCGGAGTTGATCGCTGCACTAATTTTGTGTGATATACCATTGTTCACACTTCCGGTTTATATTCATTCATAAGTCCTAAGTCATACGTTGATTTTCAACTTTAAAGAGGCACTGAATGTTTGAACCCTATTGATATTTTTTAGAATTTTTGTAGTTTTTGTAATTCAATAACTGCTTGAGTTTCATTTGAACGACTAGTACCTACCTATCTAAAGAAATTTCAAAAGCTCTAAAATAACAAAGTATCTAAATTATGACAATCGTTATTGTTAAACAAAATGCTAAATCGAAAACTTATAATTCGACTTCAAAATTATAATTAATAAAAAAGAGGTAATAAGTCAACAACAGCATTATCATCGTGAGAGCAGAGTCCTACTCGCATTGTGTCAAATATTAGTGGGGGATTTAAATAATAAATCCACTCAAGATCAATACATAGCAATAAATGTTTCAAATCGGTCAGCTACTTTATCTGCCTGCAAAGATTAATTAGCGAAGAAGAAAACGTAGGTAGCTAACTGAAACAAAAACAATGCCTTATTTAAGGCCTACTCAAATCTGACCGGTATCCTGTACCGGTGTCGGTAACGATATCCCGATGGGTATGCGGTAACGCGCTGTGCAAAGATGTTCCACAACAGCTGCGGTAATCTCATACAAAATATTGGTCGGGAATGTCGGGATATTGGTCGGGTATACCGTTACCGCCACCGGTACAAGATACCGGTCAGGTTTGAGTAGGCCTTTAATTAAATTATTGAAGGCTGTAAAATATTACTTATGGCTCAAGGTTTGAGTAAAGGTAAGTTCCAGCGGTTAGATTAATATTTATTTAGGTGGCAGCTTATACACATAAGATTAGTAGAGATTTGATTTCCTTGCTGAATTTATTATTAGGTACTATCCATGGTATCATAATATACTGGGCGTGGGCCAGGTAGTATAGCATTCCCAGACAAAAGAAGTTACGAGGATAACACAAGCTATCGGTATAGAAAATTACGTTCACTTGAACCACCTATTTCGTTTGCTATGAGAAACAAATTAGAATTAAAATGCACTATAATAATTTTGTAATGAGATGACAGAAAAAAAACTGCATTCTTGCTTGTTGATATAAGATTGCGAAACTGCATAGTGACGTGAGCCTGTGTTACTCCCGGAACGCCAGACCTTGTTTTCTTGGACCATGTTACTTCCTATTTAAATACAACTATCAATCTGATTGATATTGTACCTGAATTTTAAAGTCTCAGCATGTTTTTCTATAGTTTGATACGGAAACTGGTTTAAAATTAAATCTCCCCACAGTCTTCTAAAATGCTACACCGTTTTAGGCAAAAAGGTGCTTAAGTTTACATACGTGGATTTACTTTAATCTATGTCGTAGTGTCTCGTGTGTCACTCGGATTATGCGCGCGCAGGTAGTCTGAATGAATTGTCACTGCCAAGCCGGGTTGACACTTTAAGTAGGGCTGTCTCCAATAGAAATAAGTCAAAAATGAAGTTTCGGCTTTGAATTAAACTTGACATTTGGAAAATATTTAGCAGCAGGGTTCAGTAAGGTTTCAGGTTCAGTTACAGGTTTGAATCCTATAGTTTTATTGATATAATATAAACACATATTGATAGCTATGAAACCTAGTGAAAGATTTTTTGAAATCCGTTTAGAAATGGTTGAGTTAATAGGGTTTGAAGGAAATGCCAAGCTCAATGCAATATGTGATATATCACGTACGACATAAGGTTCCTGTACGTTGCGATGACGTCATAAGGACCCCCAAAAAACCAGTGTTTTAGCTCTTATAACTTTTCAGGTTTAAGAGATATCGTAAAAAAATTTTTCACAGTTAATAATGTGGTGGCATAAGCTTTCTGATAAGACACTAGACAAAAATTGTTACTGATCTTCATTATAGCAAGGAAAAAGAAATTTGGATATTGCAGCTATAATCTCTAGTTATGCTACATTATCTACATTATCATATTTGTAAAGATTCTGCTTCGGAGTAGTCAGGAACACAAATTATGGTTAAACCAAAGTACACTACTTAATACAGTAAATGAAAGTATGATTAAGAGTAGGTACATCAGGAAAACTGTTAAACTATGTTTGCTCGCGGTTTTTCTAAAGTGTTCGTGGAGCCATAAAAATTTTGTTCAAAAAGCTCAAAAGAATTTCAAACAAATAAAGTCCACTTATCGGTTCAGAATATTTAAAGAATTTAAAATAAGCCATATACTGAAAAGACATATAACAAATAAAGTTTTTTTATTAAAAAACCCATAGCTTTTTTTGTTGGAAGCTCATTTCAAATTCAAATACTTTTCTTTTACTACGTTTAATAGAAAGTTCGTTATAGCTTAAGCAATTAGTAGGTACTGTTACGTCAAACATTTAGTACACTATCATTTTTTTGGGATTCTTACTTAATTATTATACCTAAATCAGAAAAAGGGGTGTTTGCATTTTCAAAATTGAATACTAACGGCGCTTACAATTTGGGATCTAATCTCTACAAACAGAGAAATGATATTCTTTTGTTTTTCGGAGTTATGATAAAATTCTCCTCGTTGGGTAACCCTGCTGCCGACTATAGTCCCCTGGACGTGAGTGCTACAAAACTGGTAGCGCGTGAGAACGGGCGCCGTGACAAGATCACGTGACGGGCCGTCAGAACAAGGTCGCAGCGGCCATCACGATGGAGGTGTGTTCGGAGAGAAGAAAAGGTTTAACCTGGGTTAACATCTCTGGATGCATTTTGCTGTAGGGCTCAACCTCTGAAGGTACCTACCTAACTCTACCAGCCCTTCTACCGTATAAGAACATTGATATGAAGTCTTCGATCAAGAATATCCGAGATAAGGCTTCACGAACTAAAACAGTACTCAAAAATGGCACCTCGAAATAGCGTCCCACTTACGAATTTGGCGCTTAAGTATTTTGTACAAACTCACATTTTATATAACTTATTTTGTACAAAATAAGCTTATTTTGTGCAAAATCACATCTTTTATCACTTACCTAGTTCGAAATAAGCACCCAGTTTGAAAGTGGGACGCTATTTTGAAGTGCCATTTTTGAGACTCTGACCGGACATCTAGGGTATTATAGTACTAAGTTCATTATAAGTACGAAGTTCATATAAACGTTGCCATTTTATGTTTCTATTTTTATAGTTTTTTTGGCATTTTTTGTTCTTTTTAACGATGTCCGTAATAATGAGACCAGCTTCGTTGCAAAAAACAAACAAATCAACAAAAAAAAACATAAAAATAGAGGCTTTAAGTGTCAATATTCACATGAACTTCAACAAAAAAATAGGCAACATCCCACAGTTACTTTTAAATGAAAGAAAATTGCTATAAATATTGCACGTACAAATACTGAAAGAATACTCTAATTTATTCTGAAGTGATTTAATTTCCATCGCAATTCGTATCTAAATATTATTTTTAGAACTCAGGTGAGGTCAAGTTTAATTCTTCGACACCTTTAGCATCAAACCCACAATCTTTTCTGTAGCAAAATTTCACTCTTAATTTCAAAGCGTTAAGACATTTTTATTAGTTCTATTGAAAAACAAGTGGTTAAATTACCTGGCAAAATCATAAAAAAATAGCGCCAAAATCTTTGTTCTTTAAAGCAAAGGAGTAAAATTTATAATGCCAGCCTTTTTTCTTTTAACGGACAATGGTGTAATGGTCGATGTGCAAGCAAGCGGTGAAGCGTGAACGCTTACTCAGGACACGAGGGGCCCGTCGGTTTATTTTTTCTGTAATCCCAACCAGGATTAGTGTGAAGCCTTTTTGATTGGCAGTCAGTGTCAGATGCAAGATTTCAGTGCAAAGCACGCTTGGGGGGACGGTGTTTTTGAAATACCTTGTGTGTTGTTCGTTTTATTTATTGCATTTTAATTTTAGACTGACTGCAGATGGGGTTGCCATTTGCAGTCCTACTTATCGGTTTAAAATTTTAAAGAATTTAAAATTAGGCATATTACTAAGGAGACCTATGACAAATTAAGTTTTTTTTATTATAAAACCCAAAGTTTTTTTTCGATGAAAGCTTCAAATTCAAATAATTTTCTTTACCTTCATTTAATTTTTATTATAATTAAATTCCTTATTTCAGGCAAAGCCTATATAAGTGTTAGTAACAATGATCACTATAAAACTAGGGTTAGTAATTACATCACATGTTCTGTTCTAAATAAAATACAGTATGTATGCTCAAAACTAGCGAACTCTCATGGGCACACAATTGCTAATGAGTAATGTATAATATAATCTGTATGTCTTCAACAATAAATAAAAAATAAAAAGTAAATAAAATAAATCATACAACTCTTAATTACATTAAAATTTTAAATATAATTGATTAATAATTTGATTAGTTAAATAGAAAGTTAGTTTTAAAAATTAGTTTTTTTTTTAGTTTAATAGAAAGTTCGTTATAGCTTAAGCTATTAGTAGGTACTGTTACCTTAAACATTTATTACACTATCAATTTCATCAGTATTATTGCATTTTAATTTTAGACTGACTGCAAAATGGGGTTGCCATTTTTAAACGTAAAGTGTTCATCGCATAGGGATTAAAGTATGAAATTGCCGATTTTTTCTCACACACAGAGGCTCTCATATCTTCTATGATGATAAAGATAGTAAAATAATAACAAGTTACTGAAGCACAGTTACTTGTTATTATTTTGATTATTTTGAATTATGATCATGACAGTAAAAATATTTCTGATTTTCTTACCTGAACGTTAAAAAAAGTAAATTAAAATTAATTCTTTTTTTTTTTGGCTGAAATGAACACTTATATTGTTGTAGCTTAGCCGATACTTATTTTTTGCACTTAACACATGTGGCATTAGTTAGCTGAGTGTTTAAACATTTGTGCATTAAAGTTTTAAAACATTGGCGTTCATGTTTGTTAAATAAATTAAGACAATGTTAGTATAGAAAATGCAAATTCTTTAAAATTCTCCATACAAAACGGAAATTTCTTACTTAAACCACTAATATCAATAATAGGCAATCATTTTTAACTACTTAAAAAAGTGCTCATTGACAAAAAGTAAGTAAAAGCGATTACTTTTTATTATTTTTATTATTATTATTTATTATTAGGAACAATTACACTGAAATTATTTAAATATAAGTCTCGCAAAACCAAAAATATGGTTTGTCTGTAAGGACGTTCTCACTTTTCTTAGACAATGTGTAAGTACAATTAGTTTCTATAAGTTAACTTAAAGAAGTACATTTGTTTAGTTCGGTATTATTTTTAAATCTAGTAACAATAGATTAAAGAGAATTTATTAGATATTTCTTTAAGTGTGTTTTAAATACGTTTTTTTTATTAAAGTAACTATTTCATTGGGCAATGAGTTTAATAGGTACGGGAGCCTTTTGTTCAAGGTTCTATCTCCATATGCTTATTAAAGACTTAACGACATAAAATAATGAAAAGCTGTCTTTAGAATAAAAGGCACCTACGGCCTACAGTACTGCTCATTGTGTGCTCTGTGAATTATTATTAGCGAAAAGAGGGAGGAGGAAAGCAAAAGTATTACCTGCAATACAAAGATCAGAAAGTGAAATTCTAAAAAAATAACGAAAACCTTCTTCAAAAATGTCAACTGCCAGTCTCAAAAGTTTGGCTGAGCTGTATTCTTTCACCGTCCTAAGTACGATTATAGTAAGCTGCCATAAAAAATAACATTACCTTCCCTTTCCGTGAAACACCTATATTGTTATGCGGATAAACCAACAAAAAGGCGTTGAAATCTATACCTTTGCGCGCTTTGCTGCGCCGAAAAAAATAACAATCCCACCCAAAAGTTGCCAGACCGAAAAATAGAGATACAATCGAAAAGAGATTATGACAAGCCCTTATTTTGTTTGTAAACAGACCTCCGTGTTAACAAAGGCAGTCGTAATGTGACACCTTTGCCCATCTATGGTTTATAAGTAGCCTCATTGATGGCGGCATTTGCGTCGGAGAAGGTAAATTGTTGACGTTTCGCGGTATAAATTGGATGCAGCTGTGCAAAAAGTTACGTATTGTTGTTTGATAATTTGTTAATTTATAGTAAAATGATTTGGGCGTGGATTTCTATTCGGATGTACGGATGAATGACAGGGAGCTCATTCAATAATGCATTATGTTGATAGCTGCGAGTTGAAAAGGAAGATTATTTACATAATCTTGAGGGAGGTTGCAGGCTACGGGTTTACATTGCCTTTTTGGACTCAGAAGATCTATAGATAATGCCGTAATTTAACTTTTAACAACAACAATTAAATGTCTTCTTTTGTTATAGTTGTGTACTTAGAATAATAACACCTAGAACGATAGTTCTCTACAAAGCACATTGTCAAAAGTGAGGCAACTAAAACAGCCAAATGGCTCCGTCTACAGATTTTTATACTCCATTATTTATTACCTAATCATACCGAATAAGTACAAAACAATTTCAATTTTCCTACATTTAGGAGATTAGTTACTATATTATTGGATTTTAGTTACGATTAAGTAACTTATGAAGGATATAAATCTGAAAACTAAGCCATTTTGGCTTAGTATTAGTTGCCTCACTTTGCATACAAGGACACGGCTTCTAGGTGTTATTATAGTGTTACCACTTAACGTAACGTTAACTTATTTTGATATTCAAAGAAATGCGTCGTAATTTTATTTACCAAAAGTTCTAATTATGAATTGAACACCGTTCATACAGTACAAACTGCACGGTAGCCCTAGACTAGGGATGTTGACTTATGAATAAAATAACGAAATACTAATAAAAATCGTAAACATATCAAACTTTTGGAGTAGCTTGTATACCTCTTGGTTTTATATATTGCGTATTATTTGTTTTATGACCCTTCAAAGTTGGGTGGACAATAAGTCCATTTAAAAAGTATAAATTTGTTAAAATAAATAATACATTTAATTAGTACGTAAAATTTTTAGCAAATTTGTCAAAGAAACCATTTTGATAAACACAATATTTAATATAGCTGCTGAAAAAATTTCCTACGCGTTGCATACAACGTAGGAAGGTGTGACGTCATAACTTGGTAGCCGTTAGTATGGAGCGTTTTCGGGTGAGTCCAATTTTGTGCATTTCAAACTGTGATATCTCGGGCAGTTTTCATGCTAGCGTAATAATTATTATACAAATGTTTCTTTTTTTAGGGGTAATTTATTAACATAAAATAAAAAAAATAGTCAACATGCCTGTTGCGCGTGTACAAAAACCTCATCTGACGTCATCTGTTTATAATGGCGCGGTTGTATGGAGTGTCCGGGGTGTGGTTTGTTTGTTTGAATATTTTTTTTATTTTATGTTAAATAAATTAACTCTCAAAAAAAGAAACATTGGTATAATAATTATTTCGCTAGTATGAAAACTGCCCGAGATATCACAGTTTGAAATGCACACAAATTGGACTCACCCAAAAACGCTCCATACTGTTAAACTGTGCTAACGGCTACCTAGTTATGACAATACGCCTAGGTAGTTTGTATGCAACGCGTAGGAAATTTACTCGGTAGCTATATTGAATATTGTGTTAATCAAAATGGTTTCTTAGACTCTGCTATGCATTTTACGCACTAATTAAAGGTATTATTTATTTTAATAAATTTTATACTTTTTAAATGGACTTGTCCACCCAACTTTTAAGGGTCATAAAACAAATAATACGCAATATATAAAACCAAGAGGTATACAAGCTACTCTAAAAGTTTAATATGTTTACGATTTTTATTAGTATTTCGTTATTTTATTCATTAATCGTCATCCTTATTATTTCTAGACATTTTTAATTTAATTAATAATTCTGTTCAATTCACAAATTCAACCAATGAACATGACATGTGAAAGATAGGCTCTAGGAAAGAGACCATTTATTCATTTGTTTTATTTGTGGCAGTGATTCATTTTCTCACCCAAAAGTTTTTACACAACGATCGAAAGTTTATACATTTCACAAGAAATGCAACTTTTTACAGGTTAAATTACAACCAATGTTTAGATGTTTAGAAACGTCTCGGACCTCACAAGTTGGCTGCGAATTCGACAATTGTCAACCAGCGGAGCGTAACCGTTTCACAATAACTGACAATTCGTTTTGTGTTCGCACGTAATACTCATGGGATGACCATTGGCTTTCTCACCTGGCCTGGCTAGTATAAAAACTGACCAACTGCGAGTCAGACTAGAGCATGAACGGTTCCGTACTAAAAAAACGTCAAAAAAACTAGTTTATTGTATGGGAGCCCCACTTTTTAATATATTTGTTGTTATAGCGGCAACAGAAATATACCATCTGTGAAAATTTCAACTGTCTAGCTAGCTATAACCGTTCATGAGATACATCCTGGGGCCGTATTATGACCTCTTATTTCCTGGCAGTTTTCTGACTGGCTATCAATCTATCTCTTTTAATTGCTATACAGCGAGAAAGAGAAGTAACTATAGCAATTCATAAACCTGACAAGTTTTAAGAGGTTGTAATGCCCCCCCTGGTGACAAACAGACGGACACTGGAGTCTTAGTAATAGGGTCCCGTTTTGACCCTTTGGGTACGGAACCCTAAAAACATTGGGCTGGCCAAAAGGATGAAGTTATATTACTGCTAGCTATACTTATTTATTGAAAGAAACCAATATTACGGAAACAATCAGCGTCTTGCATAATGGAGACAGACAATATACGCTAAAATATACACGCTGAAATTTTAATTATTTGGTTCTCGCAGTGGAGTGGTTCCACTAATGATTACAAGCAACTTTTGCAATGGGGTCAACTCCGATATCGCGAAAAAAACAGCTGTTCCATGTAAAAGCCCAATACTTACGAACTCGTCCTTTATGTATGGAAAAGCAGATTTTTTTCGCGATATCAGAGTTGGCCCCATAGTCACAGAATAGATATGCTTGTAACCATGAGTGGAACCACCCACTGCAGGAACCAAATGATTAAAATCCAGTATCCAGTTTTGGATGGATTGTAATGTAAACTATTAGCTTGTTTGTTTGAATATTTAGTAACCTTGTCGTCAGGAGTACTCTTTGTTAATGTGTAATATGTTTATTAATTTTAACTTCACTTGCAGCTTTATCTAGATTGTAGTTACTTCTCGCTTTCTTTTTGTTAACATTTTCTTTTCGTTGTCATTTTCCATTTTCCAACCATCCACAGACAAATTGAAAGATAAAAATCACAGAGTACTAACTACCTATTTGACATTTATTGTAACCACAGTGCAGAGTTAACTTTTTTTTTTTTGTTTTTGTTCCCCATTTGGCAAGGCAAAGGTATCGTATTTGCTATGTCAGTTTAATTTTTTTCTCGTGTTAGTTATAAAAGTCTTACTCTTTTAGAATGCTGATCAGATCAGTTGGGTGTGTATAGCGATCTGAATCTACTCCATTCACTCCCTGGATGGCCATCATCAGATTACAGCACGGTACATCCTTGGCAGAAAACCAAGGCTTCAAAGTTACCTCGTTTGTATGAAAACAACACCTGTATCCCTAGACAAAGTTGATGTGTATATAATTGAACCCATCAATTAACGTTATAAAGAATTAATGCAATGTAAAATTTTATGCCTAGGTACCTACTCGGCATAAAGAATTTTATTGCGATTATACCCTACCTTTTTTTTACCTATCTAATAAGAATAGTAGTAGGGTAGGTATATTGCATTACGGATGTCAGCAAAATGTCAGATAAATAATCTATATTTCTATAGGTATACCTAGTATCCCCGTAAATTACATAAAAACCTGGCGGCCATTTTTTTAAATCCAAAAACGAAAAACAATTGTATTTCTTATTTTTTTTATTTCCTAGACCCTATTTTATTGAAAATAATAATTAAATAATTAAGTGGATGACGTTAACGTGGATGTTAATGTTAACAATGTTCTTCGTATTTCCAATTTGGGGGATAGTTCCCACAATGAGAGTAAATGATTAATTTACTTCTTCGATTAATAAAGCATTTATACCGACTCGTTTACTGGTAGACTTATGATAAGATAATACAGATTTATAAACAAAGTTTATGCCGTCATTTCGCACAAACTCGTCGATATCGATATTCGCCAAAAGTTTTGCCCATCGGCGAACACCGAGAATGTACGGAGCCACTCTCGTGTGCTCTCGCTAATGCCGTAGTTTGACAAAAATTTTGTTTCTCGGCAAAAACGATGAATGGCAACCTACTAGTATTAACCTCACCGAGTGGTGCGGGGAGGCCAAGCGAGTTTAAATCGGGAGTGTCCTTCTCTACTTGTATTTTCTATGACTATTTTCCTTTAATATATTTTTTCCACTTTCGAAGATTTTGTGAGCAATATATACTTACGTCTACAATTCATATACAATATTTTGATTAGGATATCCAAATTCATGAAAATATAAACTTATGAACGATAATCTTAACTAATTTAATTAAAATTATCTATATTTTTATGTTTAGATAAATTTTGTAGATCAATTTTGTAACAAAAAATAAATGCCCAGATAAATGCCCAGTGGGCGGGAATCTATGGGCGTTTATTGGGAATATTCCCAATCTGCCAAAAATGCCCGGCATTTTCCCCATCAGTAGTGGTGAGCAGAGATGACTATGGGTATGGTCATCGTCATGAAACTCAAGAAATAGTGTTTTGATCGATAAACGAGTGAGGTATGTGCACAATTTAAATATTTTGCTTAAAGATTCTGACTTTATTTCACTCCTATCTAGTAATTTTTTTATATTTTTTGCGAGTTAAATATTTTAACTTCATATTTGTATAGTGTTTTGTGCGCCATATAAAAAGTCAGTATGGCGCGCTTGCCCAACAAGCGCGCCATACTGACTTTTTATATGGCGCACTTTGCCGCAATTCAGAGGTTACGACCCTTATCTTAGTCCCTTTTTAATAATGATATCAAATGTTCCTCAGCATTGCATTCCATCAAAAAATATACTTGAAACTTGATTATCACTATTTAGAAAAAAGGTTCACAGCCTCTGATTTACGATTGTATGGCGCACTTAGCCGAAATTTGTTTTGAATACCATAGATAGAATGTGGCTATAAGAAAAAAAAAATATTATGCGTTTTGTTGCTTGTTTTCTCAAAATAATATGTGTATGTTTTAATTCTAATGCTTCATTATTGGGTTTTATTAATACCAGGCGCACTTACCCGATTTGTCGGCAAAGTGCGCCTACGGTCCATAATTTCAAATTTTGTGCTAAAAATAATTATTTTACTTCAGATTCCAATGACACCACATTGGTTGTATTTGCAAAATATCACAGATCCCTATGGTATCACGACAAGTATCATATTTGAACTTAAACACAAGTTATATTGCACCGAAGTCAACTATGAAAAAAGTATGGGGCACTTTGACCCAGTCACCTTATAGTTTCAAAGGCTTTAAGGGACATGGTCAAGAAGTTTAAATTCATAACAGGTAGAATATAAATTTAAACATCTTGAACATGGTTTCGTTACTATAAAGTCAAAATCAACGTCAAAATAATATTTATTCAAATAAACTTAAAAAATAAATGCTTCTGAATCGTCTATATTTTCTCACCACCGGTTCCACATTTTTTTTAGGTATCAGTTTAGAAATCTGTCAGTGATAGCCTATCTAATATTTAACCGCAAACGCACTGGAAAGTTTCATGAACTAATTTATTGTGGTTTTTCTTAAATTTTGTTATTATCTTTGTATTTCATTTTGTGGTGGGGTAGGTGCAAACTGCTTTGGTTAGTAACTTAGCAACCAAAGAAATAACTGATATAGCAAAAATAACCTTTTGAACATATTTTTTTACTCTAGGTACCTAACTCCATTCGTTTTAACGAGTTTTTTTTCTAGCTAGCTTTCTAAGCTAATTGCCTAGTTGAAAAAAATTCTTGTAAGTAGGTACTTAATGTAAAAAAAGAATCATTTCAAATAAATCAAATCAAATCAAATCAAATCATTTATTAGTTCATAAGCATGGGTATTACAAGATGTCATATAAAAAAAGGTACAGCCATGATTCACCGTAAGGTATACGAACATTGAACATTAAAATTGTAATTATTATTATTACTTAGTCATTATAATTAATTTTGACTTTTATTGAACAAAATATCACATTTAATATTCATGTTTTATATCAAATATAAGTAGGTAAGTAAGGATATAAATATTGCAACAACTTTAAAATGTAATTCTCCCGTTAAAACGAGAGAATAGACTTAATTTGCAAATGGCAGATTTTCGCATTAAAAACACTTCAATCCAATCACTACTTTCCTATAGTTTCAAATAATACATGTATTAATATAAATGCGAAAGTATGTTTGTTTGTTACGCTTTCACTATTTAACCGTCGCGACGCACGCATTTCATGACGATTCATGATATGCGTGCATGCGAAATGCATGAAACGTTGGGGGTACAAAAAAGGACATGGGTAGGTACTGTACTAACGAAGAGCCTTTAAATTCTATTACTAAATAAAACTTTTATCACTTTTTAAATATTGTTTTTTATTTCATTACGAATTACATTACATAGCCCGACCAGGGGCCCTATTTTTGAATCGCTCGAAGCCAGTCGAGCGCTCGTTTCTACTGATTTTCGTTCGACATCCCATTGTTTTGAGTCATATGTCGAACGAAAATCAGTAGAAAAGAGCGCTCGACGCCAGTCGAACGATTCAAAAATAGAGCCCCAGAAGGGTCCCGAGCCGCAGCAAGATGCCTCGACAAAAGAAACACGGTTAGGAACTGTTTTGCGTTCGAAACAAAATATTTTAAACCATTATTTTTCCTTCATGAACTTTGACCATAGAGCTACCAAAAAAGCCGAATATGATGTCGCTACATCACAGTACCTTTCACCCAGAAAAATAATAGGTACCGACATAGTGTTATATGTCACGTTACTTTTGATACCATAATTAAAGACACCAGTCGATTTTCATACAAACGAGGTAACTTTGATGCCTTGGTTCTCCGCCAAGTATAGACTTAGCTGTGATCTGATGGAATTAATCGACGGGATCAGTCCCTGGATGGCCATCATCAAATCACAGATGGAGGAAATTCAGATCGCTATACCCACACACCCAACTGATCTAATGAGGATTCTAAGAGATATAATATGGTTCAGAGTTTTCAGTTTCAGGATTTCCATACATTTTTATGCTAATTTCGCGGTTTTTTTAAATACTTCTTTGTATCTCTTACAATGCTGATCAGCCCCCCTACTCAAATGGCCGAATTTTCTATTCGTTTGAACGCTACGCTTACTTTTAAAGCTTAAATATGAGCAATAGATGATTAAACTACATGTCGCAAACTTATGTAAATCATAGACTTCAATGTATTGTATGAAATTTTCAAGCTTACGGCACGTAATTTTATAGTTTACTGCTTATTTTAAAGTTTTAATAGTAAGCGTAGCTTTCAAACGAATAGAATGTTGGCCACTTGAGTTGGGGGGCTAATCAGTTGGCTATGTATAGCGATCTGAATCGATTTACTCCCTGGATAGCCCTCATCAGATCATAGCTCAGTCAATCCTTGGCGGAGAACCAAGGCTTTAAAGTTACGTTTGTATGAAAATCGACTGATGTCCTTAATTATTATTATGTGGCCACCACTGTATCATATTCGTTCGTCCAAAATTACCAATCGCAATTATCTGGGAAACCTAATGAATAATTAAAATTCGTATCAGACCTGACAACGTGCGCAGTAGCAAAGATCAAATATTAATTGCTTGTTTTATGAGTTTTAATTTACTTTTAATTAGTTTGAGTGTGTTTGAAAGGCCGCTAGGTAGGAAAACTAATTTTTAAAATGTCAATTTAAGTATAACGTATGTATTTGGAGCAGGAGAAATTAATCAATTTATATACTTAAACAGTAAGGAATTATTGAGGCTTTTAGAAGCGGGATAAAAATGGACGGCCAAATACGGCCAACTAAACATAACGAAAATCAATCATAACTTAGGTCTACCTTGGTCGTATAGTTTTTTAATGTTCGTAGCTTTGTAACTATATTTTATCCATCTTACGTAGTGCTCCAATCTAGGCTAAAGTTCATTGAAAGTAATGTTTCGATTATAATTATTTTTCTCCCAAAAGCAATATCTAAATATATTTTTTGGGAAAATGTTGAGAAAAAAATCACGTCCCTAATCTTTTTGTAGGCTTATTTTTATATCACTTACTTATGTACATTTATCTGAATTTTCATAATTTTTTTTTTTACTTAAAAAGTATTTTTGACATTATTTTTAACAACTACTTAATCCGTTGTTTTATTTTCTATCTCATATAAGACAAGTGCCAACATGTAAGTTTGTTTTAAAGCTGAAAAACTGACACTGGCTCATTAGCTGTAATGTCGGTGGCATGCAAAATTCGCCTCTGCCCACTCCGGACTCTAATGATCACGAACAGACACCCCTTAAGGGCTGCCCCCTAAAAAGTAAATGTTATTTGTTGGTCAACGCATCACTTAAAGACGGTTGGACTGATTAGTCAATTTTTTTGCTTTAATTATGTTCGTAATATTTAATCCGCATTCGATTTTGATGGAAAGAAAATTACCTAAGTTTATTCCCGAAAAAAATATTTAAAGACCAGGGAAAAACTGTTTTTTTTTCTTCTATGGGACATACTGATTGATAGTGGATTGATACTGATATCAAACACTCATGATTCAAATTCTTGGATTTATGAGATGAGATCATGGAAAAAACAGAATAATAGCGGATACATTCACAATTTTCACAAAATGATCACAAACAAATTTTTTAAGTTTGGACAGGACAGGTCTGTCTGGCCAAGTAGTTACTTATACTTAATTAAAATTTACTAAAGTCGTCCAAAAGTTTAAACGTACTAATTTTGTTTAATTAGATACGATTGGACGTAATTAGCAAAGTTGCTTTACTCTGATTCAATTTGGTAAACTAATTAACTGCGAAAGTGGAAATGATGGTGGGCTCCGTTTTTTTTTTATGTGACAGGTTTATTTGTGTGCCGATTTTGATTAATATTTCTTTTCTGTATGGGCAAATTAATTATTGGCCTTGATTTCCTTCTCAGAATATTTGTATAGAAACATGTAAATGAGTTTTTATTTCGATTTTCAGTTCAAATTAATATTAATTTCTAATAAATAATAATTATGTTTATTGCAAAATAATATTAAGAATTAAACTTACATTTCTAGGATCTAGGTTCTCAAGGTGGTTTGATATTTGAGAATAATTCTACCTACGACGGCATACGAAATACCTACTTGTACATAATTTCAGGAAAGTCTTAAGAAAGAAATATAAAGAATAGAATAGAATTTTCGCATTAAATCGGAACGTGTTCTCATTTTCCTGAATAGTTAATAGATAGATGGTATGACGTAAGAATTAAAGTAATTTTACTATTTTAATAACCAGTAAAAGAAAATGTATAAAAATAATGAAAGGTAATGTAAATTTTGGAAAATTAAATACACCTCAGTTTCTTTAAAGTTAGTAAAGCTGAGAGACAAATCTTTTATCTATTTCTTAGAAACAAACAAAAATTAAACTAATAAAACAAAAGGGGTTGTCAGCAATGTTCTTTAATAGTTATACAAAACTTGACGACAACAAGCAAACTTGCAAAACTAGAAAATATTCCCAGCTGACAACCCTACGGGCCGACGTCTAGTTCAGTAATGAAGCAATTTAAATGCATGAGGCAGGGCGCGAGCGTCGTTTGGTGGGGGAAGTACTTACGAAAGAGAGGGGCGTAAGAGGACTGCTGCTATTTTATAAATTTGATTTTATTTCTTAAGAAATAGGGTTGGTTTTCCAATTCGTTTGTCTGTTGCTGATGCGTTGTGAGTATACAAATTAAACGGTAGGTATGGATGATAGTGGATGCTCGGGGTAAGCACGGTATATCTCAGCAGGTACAGGATTATAGGGAGGGTCGAGGCGAAAATGTTTTCCCAACTTATTCGCAATGGAAAGCAAAAGTAGTGAGAGTGATATCGTTTAGGTTGCTTAACTTGTGCTTGGGCTGTGGACGAGATTGGTTGGGGAATTGTTTGTGGTTATAATACACGGTTACTTTTTTATCGTTCAGGAAAATTTCAGCCTCTCTACAAACGGGAATGATCCCGTAGTCACACTAGTATTGGTAAGGCGGTGTGACCACGGGTCGGTCGAGCTCCAATAGCCACCAATATTTGGCGACCTCCGTGGTGGAGTGTTTTGTACCGGTTTTCATGGTGTCGCTATCTCTGAACTGAGGTCCCGCTATCTCTGACCTGAGGTCCCGGGATCGATCAGTCTATCGCAACTCGCAAAGAAAAAAAATTCTATGAAACGGGGCAGAACTGTAATGGCCGCTATATTTATCTCACTCTTTTTTCGTCTTCTGTCTCTTTCTTCCATCTGTCAGAGCTACATTGGATATCATAGACTACAAATGGTGGGATATTTAGAAAAGTTGTGTGTTAACTGAAGCATTTTGAAAAAAGAAATATATGTAGCTTACTTCCGCAAACAATATATGCAAGATGCACCGCCCGCCCGCCCGCCCGCAAAATTATGCACATGCACACACAAAATATCAGTGCACAAACCTGCATTTAGCAAGACAGCACCACACCTTGCACCTTCACCAATTAGGCTACTCTACACGTGTTTCGCCCCGACCCGGAGCATCCTCAGGAGTTAAATCGTGCGTAAACCAACACCGAATTATAAATTAAGTTTTTTGTCTTGTTTTTGTTGATTTTCCAATAGTTTACACTTAAATTTCCTTATAAACGGTGTTTGGGTTCGTCGTTATTGAAATGAAATACAGGAAGTGTGAAATATGTGGTATGAAGACCAAAAGAAATGATGAACAAAAAAGAATTTTTATGGCAAGATTTCCTCTTGATGAAGCTCGATATGAATGAAACTAAATAAATTCAAAAAATCTTGATTTATATAAAGCATAAAATCAGTATAAAAGCAAAGATTGTATATAAGCCCTGTAGTAAAATTACTAATGGTTTTAGTAGTAGATAGTTTTGTGTGATCATTTGTCGATATTTTTTATGTGCAAACAGTGGGTAAAATTTACTGCCAAGGTGGATTTGGCATATGTACCAATTGAAAAATTGCATGTATTTTTACCCAAATTTACCCAAAAAATAGGTATGTTAATAAGTATATTATTATTATCTATTTCATGTTTTCAGTAAGCGACAATCAATTATCGGAACTTAACCAAGGTCCACAGAAGATAAATATTGGTAAGATGGTAAATGCATTATCTGCTAGGTATGTAATTATTAATATTTAATTATGATTACCTATCTAATTATCAACACTTACAAATAATATTATTTTATTATTTCAAATTCCAGATCAAGATGGCGTAGATAGCTGCTGCATGACGCCATTTTGTAGTGTAAAATAGTAGATTGTTACACAAGGGATGTAAGTGAGCTATTACAGAACAAGATCCAATTTGGCGCCCGTGCGAGCGCAGCTCGCAAAGGGCGCTAATGGATCGAGTGCACCCGAGATATTTAGACGCACGAGCGAGCGAAGCGAGCGAGGGCGAATATAGTTCGAGGGTGTAATAGCTACTTACAACCGAGGTAAGCATACTATTTTACATCATTCATGCGAGGTAAATTTAATAAAAATAAAAACAAAAATAAAAAAAATACAAAAACATTAAAACAAAAATAAAACGTTAAAGGGTTATTTCATTGAAAACTCGTAGGGTTGATCAGACAATTAAACTGAACAACTTTCATTATGGGACCAACCTCGAAATCACGAAAAAAATCAGCTGTTTTGCAGAATTTTGCATACCTAGCTTCAACTGAAATGAAATGCCGCCATTTTCATTGTTTTTTTTTCAGCCAAAAGTTTCGTCAGTTTATTATAAAAGAAATGAGATTGGTTCACTAAGGAGTTTTAAATGCTTGAATTGTAAAGTAACTTTACAGTTAAAGCATTCACCATCCTTGAATTGTAAAGTGATTTGAAAATGGAACGTTATATCTAAACAATGTACTGTGTTGCACATGCCAACTTACACAGCCTCATACTATATAAGTAAATCCTAGTTACCGAGCAAGTATGATGTAAACATTTTTACTACAATATGGTTACTAAATGAAAGGCCTTGATAAGCAGCACATTCCAAAACTATATAATTTTTAACCAAAATGTATAAAATAAAATATAATGCCAACCAACGAGTTCGTTGATGCCAACTTGTTTCGTGTAATAAAAGATTTTATGTCGTATTGTATTGTTTCATTTTATTTAATAATTTAGTTTTAGTAATTGCTTTCATTTATTTTGTTTTATGCAATCAAAATGAATGAAATCAATTACTAAAACAAAATGGAAAAAAATGTCTGAAATAGGGAGTGATCCCAGGTACAGACATCGATATCGATATTTTTCCTACACTGTACAGGGGCATCACTATGTTTTTCATATTATGTTGGTAGTATTGGTCATCATCGCTTGACCATTCTTGACTGTTGGCAGCGATCGAAGAACCCTGTTTTGACATTTGGCGTGTCAATAATTTTGTATCAAGTCCCGTCTCTTAAAACGTAGTGATTTACATTCTCTTTGGGATCGATCCCCGGCTGGGTCAATTCAGAAAACAATTTTTTCTATAATGTCTGGGTGTTTGTAGTTCCACCGTTGTCTCTGATTTTCATAACACAAGTGCTTTAAGCTCTTAATTTCGAATCAGGGGGTCTATTACGAAAAGTTTAATCCGAAACACGCAGCTGCGTCCGTGCTTCGTTTTGATTGTTTCCTATTACAAATCACTTTCGTATGCGATATTGCGAAGTAATTGCGTGAGTTTGACAGTTTCTCTCTAGCGTATCCGACTTCGTTCGTTTAGTAGTCTATGGACTACGATAGCCAAATTCAAAATGTTTGTTATAACTACAACTAACGAACTGCGGACGACTATCGTGGCCAAGTGATTGCGTTACGCAATTGCGTACGTCATTTTCGTAATAGGCCCCCTGAGCAATGTTTGTAATGTTGTATAATATTCATTTATTATTCTATACGTTTGAAAGCTACGCTACGAGCAATAGACGATTAAATCAGATGTCGCAAACTTATGTAAATCACAAATTTTGTTGTAATATATTATTGATAAGCTTACGGCGCATAATTTTTACTTAATATTTTAAAGCTCTAGTAGTAAGCATAGCTTTCAAACGCAAAAAATGTTGGCCTGATAAGACGATGAATGACTACAAAAATGGCGATTGCATATTCGGACGCATGTTATCAGATGATAATTTTTTTCCCTTCATACTGACAAATTTCAGGATTAACAGAAAAAAATAACCACCCGTTTTTTGTTGAAATCTAAGTATTGAATAAAATCTTTATCAAGTTACCTCTAAAATATTCCGGTCCAAAAAGCCTATTTCTTATCTAAACATACCTTAAAAATGGGCAGACTTAACCTAAAGATGATTCAAAAGTACATAATTGTTTATATCATTTGAAGGAACATAATTTTGACTCTGACTAGAGTCGAAGTTGAATTAGTAAGTATATTTAATAAATTAGAATTGGGTCCAAATCGCACCGCACCCCGTTCGGCCGTGTATGATACCAAAATTTGATGCAAAAATCACCAAAGAATTTATTTTTCAAAAATATGTAGAGCTCGATTGTTAAACTGACAGTCTAATTTCGCAAACCTCAATAGAGATCTAGAATGTAATAAAACGTGTTCTATATTTATTGAGGAAGTCGTGCACAACTGACGGTCTCGGCGGGGACCCTGTTTATATTTTATAGTGAAAGCAAAGTGGTCTGATCTTTAACCTGCGATGAGCACAGAACAGCTGGCTACTTCGCTCGGGCCCAATCGCGCAAATTTTCAACGATAAAACCAAAACTAGGTACCTACTATCCCCGCAAATTGCTAATACGATGGAACTTTGTCACATTAACATCCACGTTGACATTATCTGCAACTAAATAACATGTAACAATAAAATTATAATAGGTAGGTAATTTATTATATTTATATTATTACCTACTTAATTATTACTATTGAAGTATTGAATTATTATTTTCAATAAGTTATAATAAAAAAATTGCAATAGTTTTTCGTTTTTGAGGTTAATAAAATGGCCACCAGGTCCTTTAACAATTGACGGGGATAGTAAATCGTTACCGTTTCAGTTTCATTTACAGAATAATGTTCGCCTTAGTTTTTTTATTTTTATTGATGACTATGCCTAGCTCAGGATGCCAATTTTGAACAATTTAAATAATAATTCCAACTTAGAGTAAGACGCGCTTCTGTCCCAGAAAGAGAAGCCATACGAAGCTTTCCCCTCTGCCGAAGTACAAGCCCAAATGGGCATATGCAGTTGATAAAACCAGTTGCGCCCGGATTTCTTTCTAGACCAAGTCCAGTCGCGCATGTGAACGCTGCAGTGTTTAAAATGCCGAATTGATGAGTTTTTTACTGTTAAAAGAGGTCTGGAACATCAAAGTTTACAAAAAGTCGGTGTTACATTTCACATGAAAGTAATTTTTTGTCGTATTATTGCTATTTGTTTACATTTAAACATTAAATTCGTATATTTTATTCTTGATTAGTTGTCAAATTTATTCAGTGACATCGGGTCTGCTCGTCCATGGCTCCTCCGTACAAATTTCAGATCTGTCGCTAGATAAATCCGAGTTCTCGCCGATGAGCAACTTAGTGATGTTACCGTATCACAATGTTTGTCGATAAAGGATATGGCCTGGTCCTGCTCCAGGCATTCTCATAAATGTGATATACCTAAAAATTCTTAAATATTTATTAATTCTTTTTAACTTCTGACAGACTCAATTTGGTCTTTGCAGTTTTGCACTGTTACATTCTGCGTCAAAGAGTAAAATAAAATCACAGCATAAATTAATTGGTTCTCTCACAGAATAAATAATCTTTTTGATACATCTTATATTATTATACAACCTGTTACAAAAGTACCCCTAATCCCTGAAATGCCAATGAGTATTAATGAAATAGAAATGATGGGCGCTGTTCTTTATTTTTTAGCTATAATATTTACGGAGAAAAACGATGTCGATGTTTTGCAAAAATATCGACAAGAATTTGAAAGATTCCCAATCAGCTGTTCCGGTCAGTTCCGGTCATTGGCTTCTAAATCAAAGACTATTCGTTTTTCAGACTGGTCACATCTGTAGATATTTGTACCTACGTTTACATTACAGTGACCTAACTAAGCTAGTTATGACATAAGCGTATTTAAAATAACATAAATACCTCAGACATAACAGTGACGTAATTTATAAATTAAATAGTTACTGAATTAATATTTATTTCAAAAATGTAAAATTAATCTCTGCACACCAATTCGAAAAGACACGTAAGCGTCATCTGTATTTAAATACCTACCATGGATAAGTTAAGTAAATTACTAATTTTACCTAGAGAGTTCTTGCTTTGATAGATAATTTCAAGCAGGTTTTGCTGTTTTGTTTTATTTTTTATGTGTTGGTGTCGTCTTTACAGTGCTGTTTTTGTATGTGAGTATGCGGAACTGCACTTGTGTGCACTTTCCCCCCCCGCAAAAAATGCCAGAAAAAATTGAATAGAGTAATAATCGCTAAGGCTGCTCCCTTCCGCGATGCTCTAAGAATTCTAAAGCGAAACCAAAGATTTTTTTAGGTAAATAGGTATAACTAACTAACCACAGAATAGATATAATAACGAAACGGTTTTGGTTTTACCGTTTAGCATGACCATCAAAACACGAAATAATATAGCTATTTATCACGTTTAACTGTCAAAAGACAATGGATTTTGACGGATTTTGACAGTTGAGAGTCGATAAAACGCTATATCATGCGATATAACCAAGAAGCTTTTTTTTTTTTTTTTTTTATTCGTTCCGAAGAACAGGCTAAGGTCATAGACCATGCTGCCTCGTCTTTAGTTTTATATATTTTCATAAGTCGAGTTTTTTAAAGTTTAATTCATTAGTTTTTTGGTCAATCCGTGAAGAAAAGTCAAGTCATATTTCGTTAATAGTCAATTCAAGAATATTTTATCAACAAAGCTTTTAAAATAAGCCAAAGATACGTCAAAATTCAATAAGATTAAGATAATCTGTGAAGAAAAGTCATGACATGAAAAAAAATTGATGGAATGTGATTTGTCAACACATCAAAATTTTCCATATTTTGCACAAACACAAATTATAATTATTCTAAGACTATAAACGATAGGTATTTACACTTTAGGAGAAAAAACTAATCTATATGTAGCATTATAGCAGTAATACTGTACATGTCTTTACATTTAAATTTGCCCTACAGTACTTATAACATACTTATACAGAGGTAGAAATGTATGATTATTTACAAGAAGAGCCTGGATGGAGCGCGGTACCGAATCTGGACAACCAAATATTTCGATCAGCTCATCCATCAGCACAAGGCGCTGAATGCCAAAGGATGGGCAATTAAAGAAGATGTGATCCAAGGATTGCTCTGACTGGGAGTTACAATGATCACAAGAGGGACTCTGTACCATTTTTAAACGATGCAGATGATAGTTTAAACGACAGTGACCAAAACGAAGCCTCAGGATAGTTGTATAAAACTTTCGAGAAAGGTAGTTATTGCCCTGACAGAACCAAGGCATGGAACCTATAGGAATGTTGAATGTAGCATACCATAACCCTTTATTTTCTACTTGTACTGTGTAATTCCAGTGTATTTTCCAAACATCTGTTGATCTTTTCTTTAAAAGAGAAACAATATCTGAGGGTGGAACAGAGATGTTAAGTCGTGAACTTGAATCTGGAATAGGGACTGAAGAGTCAGTTATTGTTCTTGCTAAAAAGTCAGCCCTTTCGTTTCCTAATATGCCGGAGTGTGATGGGACCCACATAAACATAACCTCAAAACCATCTGTGCACAAATTTAGCCAAAGCTGTTTGATTGATGAAATTAAATAGTTAGTGTTAGCATGGAATTTGTTATTTTTAAGATTTTGAAGTACACTCATGCTATCACTAACTATCACCCACTTAAGACAACCACCATTTTTATATTTTATATGTTTTAAAGTTGCAAGTATAGCTACAGCCTCGGCTGTGAATATACTTGTATTTGAGTTAATTTTAAAACCACAACCAGAATTCAATTTCTCATCATAAAATGCAAACGATACAGCTGACTCAGTTTTTGAGCCATCAGTATAAATGAAATTGAAACCAATAAATTCAGAGAATCTATTGTAAACATCTTCTTTATGAATCAAATTGCGATCAGTAATTATGTTAATAGCAGGAAATTTACTATGAAAATCACCTTGATAACATGGTAACAACTCTGATTGATATATTTGCAAATCTTTAAGAAAATTATTGAACTGGGTAAAACCCTGAAGAATGTAAGGATATTTGCGACAAGATATAGAAGGGAAGCTTTTCAAGTTTAAGAACAAGTGATTGTTACTTTTACTGTATAATTTTAAAACAAACCTTTCTTTTAAATAGTTCAACCTTATACTCATGGGAGGTAGTCTACATTCAACTTGTAATGTATTAATTGGAGTACTTTTAAATGCTCCAGTAACAAGTCTCATGCCCTTATTCTGAATTTTATCCAAAATATCAACCAACTTACTATCACCCGCAAAACAGAGAAACCCATACTCAAAGTGGCTACGAATAAGTGATTTATATAATAGTAGTAATATTTTAGGATCAGCACCCCAAGATGTTCTACATAATGTTTTTAAAATATTGAAGGCTTTGTTAGCTCTTATACTTAATAAATCAACATATTTATTCCATTTTAGGTCATGACAAAATATTACACCTAAGAATTTAGCCTCATTTGAAACGGGAATAGGAGTTTTGTTATAATAAACACCTGGGGAGGAGTTATTTTTTCCAAACACAACCACTTTTGATTTAGTTGCATTAATATCTAGATTTAAATATGAAAAGTATTTATACAGTCCCTCTAAAGACTTATTTATGCTATTGCTAATTTCCGTTTCATTTTTTCCAGAAGAGTAAACAACCAGATCATCTGCGAATTGGAGATTTCTGACATCAGGACCAAGAATTAAATTTAACCGACGAATATACAAAATGAATATCAATGGAGAAAGTATGCCACCCTGACAAACCCCAACAGAGGCATTCCTTGGACCATATAGTTTAGAATTATATTTCACAAAAACTTTTCTTTCAGTTAAGAATTTATGTATCCAATTAACCAGTTTGGCCGGAATAGTAATTGACAATAATTCAGAACAAAGGATATCAATATTTACACTATTAAAAGCACCAGCAACATCAAAAAATACAGAAAAACAAGACTTTCCACTATTTAAACTATTTACAATATCAAGATGAAGTTGACAAATACTTTCACGAGCAGATGTACCCCTTCTGAATCCATACTGATTAGCAGGTAAGATATTATTTTGCTCTATATAAAATTCTAATCTTTGCTTTAAAAGTTGTTCAAATATTTTACCAACACAAGAAGTAAGTGCAATAGGACGATAGGAATCGGGGTTTGAACTAGGTTTATCTGGTTTTAAAATAGGCACCAAACAGTCAGACTTCCATGTTTGTGGTATTTCATTATCCAACCATAAATAGTTGAAGAGATCTAAGAGAATTTGAAAGCTATTTGTACTGAGTTTTTTAAGCATCATATAAGGAATTCCATCTAAGCCAAAAGCACTATACTTTCTAGAGAAAACTGCAGACTCCAACTCTTGTAATGAGAAAGGCTTAATCATGAAGCTATCTGAAAAGTTTGTTGAATTTGATGTTGAACATTCAAATTTATTATTTACATAGTCCGGAGTATATTTCTGCAAAAATTGAGGAATCCAACCATCATCCTTATTACTGTGGGAATTTGTCTTATTAAACTTACGCATAAATTTCCAGATACTCGACAGAGGAGTGCAACGGTGGAAGGAACTACACAATTCAATCCAGCTATTAGACCTCTCAGTTTTCAAAGTAAGTTTTTTAAGAGCTTGTAGTCTTTTGAATTCAATGTAAGATTCATTTGAAGGATTATTTTTAAAGTTAATATATGCTAATTTGGAATTTAAAACTGCTTCTGAACATTTTTTATTCCACCATGGCAAAGATATTTTTTTAAATGGTTTTCTAATACTATTAGGATTGAGGGGAGGAGGTAGAGTTTTTGAGGGAAGAGACCTTTCAACGGCTAAGTTCAATCTTTTGCAAAACTCTTCGTATGCTTCTAGGGGTGTATAGTTTTGTAGCTGAAAGTTTGATAGTAAAGAATCTCCAATTTCAGTATACATTTTCCAATCTACCAATTTGAAATTAGTGTAGATGGGGAAATGTTTATTATTGATATTACAAGTTTGGACATTATTATTTACACCATTATCTACATTGTTATCAATAAGCACTTTGATAATCACAGGAAGGTGATAGCTGCCAAGTGGATCATTATGTACAGACCAATCGCAACAGAGGGAGAGTGATGGTGAAACAAGAGTTAAATCTAAGGCGTTAGGACGCCACGACAAGGAACCAACTGTAGTCGCCTCGCCATTGTTCAAAAGAACTAAGTCATTATCGTCTGCTATTTCCAAGATGTCCCTACCTCTAGAATTAGTAGAGTTACATCCCCAAGATGTATGATGAGCGTTAAAATCACCAGCGAAGATCATTGGCTTTGGTACTGACTTTACTAAGGCGTCAAGTTTATGCTTGTCAAACGAAGGAGTACAATTTGTAGGACAATAAAAACTTAAAATGGATATTTCTTTACAATTTACAATTATTTTTATACATATGTTTTGTAAACAACTGTCAAAAGATATATCTATTTTTTGATAATTTATGCTGTTATGAATTAAAATAGCAACGCCATTATGTTTATTTCCAATATCATTGCGCTCTATTTTGTAACCTTTAATATTGAATACTTTATTAGGTTGTAACCAAGTTTCAGATAAAATTGCTATGTGAATGTAATTGTCATAAAGAAATTGAGTAAGTAAAAATTTATTACTAATAATGCTTTGGGCGTTCCATTGCATTATGTTCAGATAATCCATTATTTAATAGTACTATTGTTATTTCTGAATGTATTTAACAGGGTTTCTTTAATTGAAACATGGTTAATTGGATTATCTTTTTGGTTTAAAATAATTTTAGTTATAGCACTTGTGATGATGTTCATAAATGTATCGGATTTAGTTAAATTTTGAATTTGTGTTTCCAGTGTTTTTGCGTGTAAATGTGGAAATGAAGATTCATTAAATAATGCAGAATAAGATGTAGCTTTTGATTTTATTTTGCTTTCTTCAATTTTTTCTTTTTTTTTAGGACACGTATTTGAAATGGCAATGTGATTGCCACCACAATTCGCGCATTTGGCATTTTTAGGATCTTCTTTACAATTTTTATAATTATGGTTCTCAGTACAGATGGAGCAAACCTCGACATTTCTGCAATATTTCGCGATATGACCAAAGCGTAAACAGTGTAGACACTGCTTTACGGGTGGTATATATAAATTAACTTCATGCCTCCAGTTGTCCAAGTATACAAATTCAGGTAATTCGGTGGAAGCGAAAGTGACAGCGACGGTCTGTGTCGGCTGGAACGAAATCGTTCCATTATCGTTTCGTACTCGTCGCATGAAGCGCCGGACCTGTATAATGTTGCGGGAACTACCTATTAATGAAAATATGCGTTGATTTGATAGGCCTATTGGGACTGAAGTCACAACTCCAGTCACCTCGGTATCAGCAGCGGGAATTGTAGCCTTTAAAGCCAACTCGTCCAACAGTTTGACGTTATTAAGAAATACGTTAGCATTGTTCGGTACATCGAAGGTGATGGCTACTCTAAATTTGTTTACTGGCCGCAGGTGTAACACACCTGTGACGCAGTGCTTACTGATGCCATTGGAAATAGCCATTCGGTCTCTGTCGGTAAACTATCGAGAGGGAGACGCCCAGTGAAACGACCGATTAAGTTGTGTGTACTTTATTACTAACTTCATTACATTATGTGCACGATATATATATTCATACATGACACCACCGGGGTACAAAAAAAAAAAAAAACAGAAAAAAAAAGCTTAATCTATAGGTGAAAACAATAAATAAAACATTAAAAAAAAATGACGTGCACTTTTAAATACATTTTTCTTAATTACAGGTACCTGTTTTACTAATTAAATAAATGTTAGTGTTAAATTTTTTTTTAAACTAAACTAACATTTTGTTAAAAAAAATACTCTATATAATAACAAAGCAAATCATTTACAAAACATTATCTTGAACAAACATTTTAACTACTTACTTAAAGTTACTTACATATTTATTATATCTTTAAGCATGTTTCAAAGTTATTTATTTAAAAAGTTTGGTGTTGTTTTTATGCACTATATATGGTTTATTATTTTTCAAAACTTTTAGATTAGGTCCTAAATCTTCTATTATTTCATAGGGACCTAGATAAATATTTTCCATTTTGTCTGATGTTTCATTTTTTATAAGTATTTGATCACCTTGTTTGTAAGCTTGCAAGCGGACATTTTTATCGTATTGATTTTTCATTGTTTGTTTACTGATTAGTAAGTTGTCACGGGCTTGTTTATGAGCCAATTGCAATCTATATCTTAACTGTTTGGAGTAATTTAAAGGATTGTACAACGGTTCTAATGAATCATTAACAATATTACTTGGTAAATTGCATTGTTTTCCGTACACAAGTTCATAAGGTTGATATCCGGTATGTGTATGTACAGATGTATTAAATGAAAATGTCCAGTAGGGTAACCATGTTGACCAGTCGTGTGAGTTACTTAAGCAATACTGTCTAAGAAAAGATCGTAAATTTTTGTGTGTGTTTTCTAATGCTCCAATTGTCTGATGGTGGTATGCGGTCGAATTTAGTTTTTCTATTCCTAGTAATTTGCATACTTCTGACATAGTTGAGGATAAAAATTCTGTACCTCTATCTGTAACTATACATTTTGGTACTCCATATTTTAAAATAAAATTACTGACGAAAGAATTTGCAACTGTTATAGTATCCTTCGATTGTAGTGGGTAGGCCTCTACGTATTTAGACATCTCACACTGTATTGTCAATATATAGCTGTTATTATGCGTGTCTTTTACTAACGGTCCAACAAGATCTAAAAAAATTTTTTCTAAGGGCGTGTATGCTGTAGTCGTTATTTCCATAGGCATTTTATTTGGTATAGAATGTTTTAAAAGTTGACACTTTTTGCATTTACTGACAAACTGTATAACATCTTTATCTAAAGAAGACCATGTGTATTTCCTTTTAATATTGTTTATCATTCTTCGCATTCCAGCATGTCCGCTGCTGGGCAAAATATGGAAATCATTTAATATTTGGTTTTTGTCACTTTCATTTGTTATTCTAACTACATTAGGCAAAATATTAATTTTTGGAAAGTCCCAGTTTTTCCTACTATATATTTCGCGTTGTATTTCTTTAATAAAATTAATATTATCTTTATTTTTAATTATATTTATATATTTTAAACTTAATCTTTTACAAAATTTTAGTAATAAATCAACAAAATCCTCTCGGGTATAATGCTGTTTATACTCTATATTAAATATAATCATACTTTCACTTGGTATGTATATTAAACATTCTGATATATCACTTATTTTATTATTTCTTTCGTATTTATTTATCTCTTTCTTATCTTTAAAAACTAAATCTATGCTGCCGCTTTGTTTTCTTAATATTTCTGAAACTATGGGTTGGCCACCCCCTGTTTCAAGAATATTTCGAGAACTGTCGCTGGGCATAACTTGTTTATTTTGTTCTAACAAGCGCGTTTGTTTTCTAGTCATCACGTTGCAAAAATCTGAATTATTCATTTCTTTTAATTCATTTGAAGTTATAACAATACGTGATAAAGCGTCTGCAACGACGTTATCAGATCCTTTTACGTATAATATTTTGAAATCATATTCCTCTAAAGCTAGACGAAATTTCATACGTCTGCTAGAGATATCCTTCATATTAAATAGATGCACTAACGGTTTATGGTCAGTTTTTATCGTAAATGTTTTTCCGAAAAGATACGGTCGGAAATATTTTACACTCCATACAATTGACAGTAATTCTTTATCAATTGTTGGATAATTAAGTTCTGCTTTATTTAATGGTCGACTTGTATAAGCGACTGGTTTTAAATTGCTATTCATAAGTACACTTCCTATCGCAAATTGGGACGCATCGGTTTGCAAAACGAATTCATTTTGTTCTGAGAAGTCCGGGTAGTCAAGAACCGGGGCAGTGGTCAAACAATGCCTTAACAAATTAAAACAATCGTCACATTGATTTGTCCAAACAAAAGGTGTATTCTTCTTACAAAGTTTGTTAAGTGGTATTGTTATTGTTGCGAAATCGGGAATGAATTTTCGATAATAATTGCAGAAGGCAACGAACCTTCTGACCTCGTCAGCATTTTTTGGTTTTGGGTAGCTTTTTATAATTACGGTTTTTTGTGGATCAAGTAAAACGCCATTTTCCGTTACTAGGTGTCCTAAATACAGTATTTCTTTTTTCAAGAAATCGCATTTTAATGGATTTATTTTTAAGTTTAATTTTCTTAGTCTTTCGAAAACATCTATTAAATTTTTATTATGTGTATCTAAGTTACGTCCATATACACAGATGTCATCGCAGTAAACTAGACATTTTTCTTGTGTGAGTCCTGAGAGTCCAATCGACATTAGACGTGAAAAAGAACTTGGAGATATTTTAAGTCCCATAGGTAAGCGTTTTAGTCTATACTGACCAGTGTTTGTAGTGAATGCTGTGACGTCTCGGGAGTCCTCGTTTAAAAGTACTTGATAAAAGGAATTACTCAAGTCCATTTTCGAAAAATATACGGCTCCTGATAGAGAGTCTAGTACGTCCGTAATGTTCGGTAAGGGAAACTTATCATCTTGTATTACATTATTTACTTTTCTATAATCAATTACTAATCTCCACTTTCTTTCTCCGTTGTTGTCGCTTTTTTTAGGTACAAGCAAAATAGGACTGGACCACTCGCTGTTACTGGGTTCTATAATGTCATTGTCGAGCATTTTTCTTATTTGTTTGTCTATTTCAGGTTTTAATGCGGCGGGTAATCTATAATGGTTTCGAATAAATGGGCTTCGTGTTATTTTTTAATGTAATTGATTGTGTTCCGATAGTTGTCGTTGTTAGTATGTCACCTTCTAAATGAAATATATCTGAATATTTTGAACATATTTGTTCTATTGATTGTTTTTCTTCCGTATTTAAATGGTTTAAATTTATTTGCTGCAAGATTGTTTTAGTTCTACGTGACTTATTCTCTGAATTACTAAAGTTACATGCGATATAGTCATCTAAAAGTACTAAATCGGGTTCAAAATTTTTTAAAGTATGTTG
Organism: Agriphila geniculea; assembly: GCA_943789525.1. Taxonomy (NCBI): domain Eukaryota; kingdom Metazoa; phylum Arthropoda; class Insecta; order Lepidoptera; family Crambidae; genus Agriphila; species Agriphila geniculea. The sequence goes on from OX038889.1 coordinate 10,824,755, forward strand.
TTTTTCGCTAGTGTTTAATAACTTAATTGGAATTTTTCCATTTATGATTTTAACTATCGAACTGGCTAAAAATAAATCCGGTTTCAATTCCGCAGAAAATAATACATAATCTTTTTCTTCGTTATAATATGGAGCGTTTACGTGTGCAAAAAAAATATGTTCACATCGTGGCTCTATAGTAAATTCATTTACGCGAGTCTCGGAAATCGTCATGGGCTTCGCTTGTGATTGTGAGCGAGTCGCCTGAATCGTGCCATTGTTTACATTATGATTGTTATGATTCGGATGCCTAAGCTTTATTTTAAAACTTAATTGTTTGTAGCACAGAGTAATGTAATTTCTAGAGACATTTATTGAAGAAATGTAATTTGAGATAAAATCGGTTCCGAGTATTCCATCGATGTTAATCGGCAAACTATTAACGGTTTGGAACTCTTGTTTTAAATATATTCTAGAATTGGGTATATATAAATTTAGATACAAGCTACCTAAAGTTTCTATATTTCCTCCTATGCCTTTGACATTTGTTGTATTTAGGGAATTGTGTTGTTGATGTTGAATTGAATCTTTTCTTATGAGACATAGGTTTGCACCTGTGTCTACTAAAAATCTTTTTATGCGATTACGTACAAACAATTTAATAATATAATTGGATTCAGTACTGCATATATAATGCTGTTTATTCCGTTGAGGGACGAAAACATTCTGAATTCTGAATTGGTCGTTATTAGTTGTTACATGGGCATGTTTGTTTTTGAGATGGTTTTGACTATATCCACCTCGTGCTTGATAAGAGTTTCCTCTGTAGGTGTTTCTAAATTTTTTATTTTTATTATTTTTTCTATAAAAATTACTGTGTGTCTGTTGCGAACTGTTTGGAAAGCGTGGTGCAAAGTTGTAATTCGGATTATAGTAATTATTTCTTGGAGGTTGGTTAAAATATCCGCCAAACTGTCTAAACTGTCCTCTACGTGGAATGGCATCTCTTCTCGAAAACCTATATTGTGGCCTAGGCTGTCTATATGTAAACTCACCTTTGAAATTTTGTAGAGCCGTCAGCGATTCTTGCTTTCGGGACGATTCTTCGATGTCCTCCTCGACTGCTGCGCTAATAGCATCTCTCAAGGAACTATAATTCCTAGCTGAAATAATAGTACTTATTCGCCTATTTTTCAAACCATTAATAAATTGGCGAATCGCAATCTTTTCGTTAATAGGTTTTAAAATAATATTCGCGTCATTATCTCCATCACTTTGTGCTATTGTTAATTCAGAAAATAAAGTCTCTAACCTATTGCCGAACTGTATTATTGTTGAATCGCTTTGTGTAGATGATTTTAATTGTGTCATTAACGACGTGTGCGATTTTTTAGTAATTAAGTATTTTTTAATGTCAGAAATAAAATCACCAAAATATTCGTATTTATTATGGAGTTTTAATTTTGAGTTTTGGTCAAGTCTGGTTTTGATTATAAAATTAATTAGTATTTGTTCGTCTTTATCATCAATGCATGAACGATATAGTTCTGATGAATTAATTAATTTCACGATCGTACTTTGTTTTCCATTAAGTTCTGGTATTATAGAATTTGCGGTCGTTATATCAAATCTCTCCATTGTAATATTTAGTTTTCTTTCAAGTGAAATTAATTTATTTTTTCACTAATTAAATAAGTTTCTGATATAAATCAGGTTTTTTTTATAATTGATAATTATTATATAATATTATAGCTTCTTCATATTTTAAATCTGTGTTTATATCACTTAAAGCGCTTTCAATTCTATTTATTGGAGACAAAAAATCCATGAATCGTCTCATTTTACAAACTTATTATTACAAAATCATAAAATCACGACATATAAAATTATTTTCATGTCATGTGCAATTCGTCATAATAACAGAATATTAATTAATCTACTTACATTTTTACTTAGTTAGTTGCTTATATATTAAAATACACAAACATTAGAAATTGAAAAATATTTCTTACGTATATAAATATTATGAAATAACAAATAAAAATTGAATTTACTTTAGCACACTGAGGAAAAAAAAAAACAATTCATCACTTCTAATTTTGTCTTTCACCAATGTAGTCACATAATCTACTCACACAGGTACCCGATAATTTTCTTTATGTTCGTCACAAAATGGTCACTATGATGAGTTTTCTTTTCCACGACTCGAACGTCTCCCAGCTGCATTCATTTAAATCCTCGAAGTTTTAAGCATTGGGCTTTCTCGTTACTTAAATTGTTTTCTCCTGTCTTCATAATTTATAACTTAATTTACGTAAATCACTTAGTCATCGGCGTAGAGATTTTATAATTTTATTTTTATTTACATTTGTTCGCTTTAAAATTTAAAAATGTCTTTATCAATTTATTATTATGTGGTGGCTCACATCGCCAACCACAGCGGCCACGGCGCAGCGCGCCGAGCGCTTGCGCACCGCACGCGCTTACATTGTTGTCTTGGCCGGCAGGGTCGCCATATCGAGAGGGAGACGCCCAGTGAAACGACCGATTAAGTTGTGTGTACTTTATTACTAACTTCATTACATTATGTGCACGATATATATATTCATACATGACAAAACGATTGCTTTTCGTCAGAATGCGAGAGAAATACTACGTATTCGTTTTTTTTTACAGTTTTCTGGGTACTTCCTAGAGTACCCAGGAACTTTATAGATTTGGTACTTCCTGCTAGCGTCCTCTGAATCCGAGGTTTCAGAGGAGGCATCCGTGGAGTTTCCCGCCGTTCGTCCATCAGGAGGATCCTTTTTCCTCTTCTTTACTCGCCCCCCCATAATTTACACTAATTACATATGGATTAACACTCCAATATGTACAAATTACGATATTCACAGAAAAAATATACAAAATAAACAATATTTAAAGTATTTTTGAAAAATTTTTCAAGAGAAGGCGCCTTTCTTGTTCAAAGGTTCCCGCGCGAAAAACATAACCAAGAAGCTTATACCCTCAATGGAGATTGCACGGCCAGTGTCATAGTGAAGATTGAAAAAAAGGTCCTTAAGTAACGTGACGGCTTATTGCTACCTCTTTCTTTAGTGTTACAATACGTGTTCGTTGTTCGTCGTTTGTTCGTTCGTGAGAAACGAGAACGTATTGTAACACTAAAGAAAGAGGTAGCAATAAGCCGACTTTTCATTTCGAATATAAGGAAAGTAAAAAAATCGTAGTTTTTTTCCAAAATGTTTATTAATAATGTATTTACATGTACTTAGCTGGTACCTTATACTTATTATACCTATTTAAAATTAATCGAAAAATTAGAACAATTATTAGTGTTTACATTGTATTTAGCACTTAATGTGCTCTTGAGCATAGAGTACTTGCTCCATAGAGTGGAAGGCAGTATTTTCTTTGATAATCCACTGAAATACGTGAGAAATACATTTTCTGAAAATGATTTTATTTTATTGTTTGCTCGCCACTTCATAAAATCATTGTACGCATTTAAGTATTTTTCCTTCGAAACTTACTGGCAAAAGATTTTATATTATTTTGTTTGCCTCGTTTGTTACTGAATCCGGGGTCAATACTTAAAATCGCTTGATGAACTCATTTTTAATAAATATAAAATCAACTCAACACACACAGCTCAAAGTCACAGAGTAAGGTATCCCGCCAATATTTTATAGTTTTTCTTATATTGAATTTGGAACACGCCGCGTCGCCGGCCGCTCCGCCCAATATTTTTAATTTTGCACTGGCTGTTTATACCATGTTTCATTGTTGTTCGTGAATGCGCCCTATCTATTTTTTTAAACCATTACCAATGAGGTAACTCTATGGTTGACTATGTAACCCAAGGAGGTTTATAATAGGGAGTGAGTACTCTACAAAAATTTTCACCTATCGTTTAAAAGAAATTCAACTTTATTGCATTGCTCATAGAGTTGAAATTCTATCGACGACATTGACTGAAGGCACTACTGTGTGAATGAGACAACACCAGGTGGAGGTCGGTGTCTCGTTCGCACAATTGCCATTACTAAACAATAATACCACGATAGTAGGACTAAAAATATGTACGTTACCAATCAAGTAGTGTATCAAAATTATGGATTCGGAATGGGAAGTCGAATATATACTATTTAAATATTAATTTAGAATGACACATAATAATTGTAATATAAAACAGAACTTACTCTTTTGATTTAATTAGATATCTACAATTATGCTAATCAGCTATCATCGGTGAGGTGGTAATAAATAGAAGTAACAATCCTGGCAACTCCGATTTTGACCTTGGCGCCGAATTTCAATTTAAGAATTTCAATCTAAAGGAAATGTTACTTTACAAAACTAGTGTGACCATAAATACTGCACCATTTCAGATTTCCAAAAAAACGAAATTGTTCTATTGAAATGGCTAGAGGTCGCAGGCGAGACGGTAAAATTAATAATAATAATCAAATTCATGTTTGTGCGCCTATTTCGATGAAACTCGGTTTTTGGTACTATTTCAACATGAAAATAACAACGCCATGTTGAAAATTTAAAAAATCCAAGATGGCGGCCAACTTTTTTGTTTTTGGGCCGATTTCGATGAAACTCGGTTTTGGGAACTATTTTGACAAGAAAATAACAATGCAATTTTTAAAAAACTAAAACTCCAAGATGGCGGCCAACTTTTTTTGTTTTTGGGCCGATTTCGATGAAACTTGGTTTTCGGAACTATTTTGACAAGAAAATAACAACGCAATTTTTAAAAAACTAAAAATCCAAGACGGCGGCCAACTTTTTTGTTTTTGGGCCGATTTCGATGAAACTTGGTTTTTGGAACTATTTTGACAAGAAAATAACAACGCAATTTTTAAAAAACTAAAAATCCAAGACGGCGGCTAACTTTTTTGTTTTTGGGCCGATTTCGATGAAACTTGGTTTTCGGAACTATTTTGACAAGAAAATAACAACGCAATTTTTAAAAAACTAAAAATCCAAGACGGCGGCTAACTTTTTTGTTTTTGGGCCGATTTCGATGAAACTTGGTTTTTGGAACTATTTTGACAAGAAAATAACAACGCAATTTTTAAAAAACTAAAAATCCAAGATGGCGGCCAACTTTTTTGTTTTTGGGCCGATTTCGATGAAACTTGGTTTTCGGAACTATTTTGACAAGAAAATAACAACGCAATGTTGAAAATTTAAAAATCCAAGATGGCGGTCAACTTTTTTGTTTTTGGGCCGATTTCGATGAAACTTGGTTTTTGGTACGATTTTGACAAGAAAATAACAACGCAATGTTGAAAATTTAAAAAAATCCAAGATGGCGGCCAACTTTTTTGTTTTTGGGCCGATTTCGATGAAACTCGGTTTTTGGAACTATTTTGACAAGAAAATAACAATGCAATTTTTAAAAAACTAAAACTCCAAGATGGCGGCCAACTTTTTTTGTTTTTGGGCCGATTTCGATGAAACTTGGTTTTCGGAACTATTTTGACAAGAAAATAACAACGCAATTTTTAAAAAACTAAAAATCCGAGACGGCGGCCTGCTTTTTTGTTTTTGGGCCGATTTCGATGAAACTTGGTTTTCGGAACTATTTTGACAAGAAAATAACAACGCAATTTTTAAAAAACTAAAAATCCAAGATGGCGGCCAACTTTTTTGTTTTTGGGCCGATTTTGATGAAACTTGGTTTTGGGAACTATTTTGACAAGAAAATAACAACGCAATTTTTAAAAAACTAAAAATCTAAGATGGCGGCCAACTTTTTTGTTTTTGGGCCGATTTCGATGAAACTTGGTTTTGGGAACTATTTTGACAAGAAAATAACAACGCAATTTTTAAAAAACATAAAATCCAAGATGGCGGCCAACTTTTTTGTTTTTCGGCCGATTTTGATGAAACTCGGTTTTTGGTACGATTTTGATAATAAAATGACAACGCAATGTTGAAAATTTAAAAATTCCAAGATGGCGGTCAACTTTTTTGTTTTTGGGCTGATTTCGATGAAACTTGGTTTTTGGTACGATTTTGACAAGAAAATAACAACGCAATGTTGAAAATTTAAAAAATCCAAGATGGCGGCCAACTTTTTTGTTTTTGGGCCGATTTCGATGAAACTCGTCTTCTGTCATTTTCTTGTCAAAATAGTTCCAAAAACCGAGTTTCATCGAAATCAGCCCAAAAAATAAAAAAGTTGGCCGCCATCTTAGATTTTTAGTATATTAAAACTTGCGTTGTTATTTTCTTGTCAAAATATTACCAAAAAGCGAGTTTCATCGAAATCGGCCCAAAAACAAACAAGTTGGCTGCCATCTTAGATTTTTTAATTTTTTCAATACATATTGTGTTATTATTTTCTTGTCAAATTAGTACTAAAAACCGAGTTTCATTCAAATCAGCCCGCAAATAAAAGAGTTGGCTGCCATATTTTTTTATATTTTTAACATTTCTTTGTTATATTTTGATCAAAATAGTAACAAAATCGAGTTTCATAAAATCGGCCCACGAACAATATAGTTTGCCGCCATTTTGTTTTTTTTTTATAGTTTTAACATTGTGTCGTCGTAAATCTCTTGCACCCATTTTATTAATTTCACAAGTAAAGAAATTGGTGCAAGTATTTTAGACCTTATTGACATCTTTACCAAAATAACAGTTTTTAATGAAACAGCAAAGTAAATGTACAAGTATAATTATGGGAAAAAGCAATCGAATTTCAAACGTCAATAAAGTCGAAAATCGTTTCCATCTTTTTTTAACTACAGATCACTAGACAATTTTTTCCTACTTTTACTTGTTTTTCCAACATTTATTTGTTTTTCCGAAGTTCACGCACATTGCATTTTTATTAAAAATTGGAATAAACTTTAAAGTTGCGTAATTATATACACTTGAATTTAAATTGAATTGAGTAAACTAGATTTTAATTGGTTGAATTACCATATTTAAAAAATAAAAACAATAAAGCAACCTAATAAAAACGTGATAAATAATTTGTTCTTAAAAAATATTTTTTTTAAATAAATATTAATTTCCTTTTTTTAGTTAACGAGCTAAACTAAAAATATACCACCGCCTATCAGAGTACTCGTCAAGACCATTCAAATGAGTCCAAACTCGATGGGGTTGAAAGGTTTTATTGCAGAGTTCCTGTGGCCTTCTTCCGGCTCCATCATCAGACTCTTGGATACTATTACCCAACAGAGCACTCGTCAAGACGATTTAAACGAGCCCAAACTCGATTAGGTTGCATGATTTCAATATTGAGTTCCTATGGCATGGAATCCAGACTTCATCATCCGACCCTGAACCTCGTCTCCCGTCAGAGTACTTGTCAAGACAATTCTAATAAGCCCAAACACGATGGGGTTGTATAGTTTCATTCATCATAGAGTTCCTGTGGCGTTCTTCCGGCTCCATTATCAGATCACCTCAATGATACTGTAATCACGGTAATAAGATACTACCAGTATTGTATGTTATATTTTAGAAATAACGGCGATAGCGTGTTAGGTTGCCTAATAATTCAAAAGGTTATCATTTTGCCTTTAAATTATATTTTGTCATATACAATTTATAATATGGTTTGATCTTTTGGTAATAAGCAAATAGAAAAAGTGATCTGTAATTATTAACACTTAAGCCGCCGCGTAGATCACCGGTGACTTACGCTTAAAAATTATTTTATAATTTTATTTTGCCCAAAGAAAGTTTTAACCTTTTTTTATTGTTGTAGGTATATGAAATCTGAAATTTTCTACAAACGTTTTTCTTATTGTTAATTTATTTTTAGTTTTTAATTCATGAATTGTATAAAACACTAACTTATTTTAGTCCAATCAAATTAGACATTGAATGTTGCAACAAATCAGGTATTTTCGGTTTTTACATACATTATTTGTTATGTCAAATCCAAGTTTTCTGCCTTGGAAAATGACCGGCAGGCTGTTTATCTAATTAGAAACTACTTAGCGACCGGTCTCATTTGACAGATGAATGTGATACATTGCTAGTAGGGTACTTCATTTTTGGGTAAGAAAAAACACACCAAAGAAAAGTAGCAATGTATGTCAAATGAAACTGGTCGCTAAATAGTTTCTATTTAGATAATCAGCTTGCGGTTCATTGTAAAATCTCAAAAATGTTGACCTTTTTTCAGTTTTTCTCGATGTTGACCCGGAAGAAATGGTTTTTCATACAGATTGTGTAAAAAGTTTTTAAAGTTGGTTAAATTTGAGAGTAGAACGGTTTTGATACAAGCGCTAGTTTCGGAGACACTTGAAAATTTGGCCAATTTTTAAGTTACATGATTTTTAACAAAATTTCCCCTATGTGTATCCCCACGTCTAATTTTTAAAATAAGAGAGTGAAATATCAAAAAACAAAATATTATGCTGTAAATTTTAATAAACGTTTTCAAAGAAAATCAGTTTGAACGAGATAAAGTGAGCCGTTTTAGAGATAAAATACATTTTCCAAAACCGCAAACAATAACTTTGTTATTTCTACAAACACTATGAAAAACAAAGTTATTTTTGCAAACGAAATATGATAGTGGTATTAAATATAGTATGCTTGTGTCTCCGAAACTATCACTCGTATAAAAAGCGTTGTACCCTCAAATTGTTGCAAATTTAACCAACTTTAAATTGTTTTTACACAATCTTGATGAAAAAGCTGTCATTCAGTTTCTTCTCAGTTTCTCATCATTCTTTTCATGTCTAATTTGATTGGATTACTTATTAATCCAGGTATTTTACTCGGTGGAAAAAGCTATATGCCTACCTATTCAAAGAAGAAAGAAATTACGTACTAGTAGGTTTAAAAAAGTATTATATTCACCTTTCAGACTCTCCAGGTAATTTAAAATATGTTATCCCTGGGTGCGTTTTTGTAGAACTGAGGCAACAATAAACAGCACAATATACTCGTGCTCTATAGTTGCAATTCGCCATCGTGATCACAAAACACGAAACCACCGTTCGTTCGTCACTGCGGCGCATTCGCGACTGTAGCAGCCCGAGAGCAGCACGAACTCGATGCGCATAGGTGTGGCTCGCATTTCGACCGTTAGCGCTAAGTTAGAATACTGGGTAGTATCTTATTACTGTGCTGTAATATTGCATTTCCTTCCATTTCTGACCTGTGTTCAAAGTTTCAAGTCTCTAGCTAATCGGGAATTTGGTATAAAATCGTTTGCAAAATTTGTGCTCAAACAAACAAAAGAGCAAGCAACCTAATAAAAACGCGGTAAAAAGTGTTAATTATAAATAAAGAACTACCTAGGTATTTAAGTTTATATTAAACAGTTTAAAGTATTATGTATGTCTCCGGCCAACCATACGGTTTGGTCACCCTAATGAAGAAAAGGACACATACATCTACTTGACCTCTCTGTCGGCTCGTTTTGGGGCGAAGCGCTCATTCCGGTTTATAGTACTATTTCCATGATGTAACCAAATTCAGTTCTATTTTTAAATTTCTTTTACTCCCTAGGGTGGAACGAAGAGTTTTGGACCCGCTGCTCGGTTTAAATATACATCACTTTCCGAAATTTTCCTTTTCAAAATTTTTTCTTTGTTCTGTGTCCACACCCATGCTATTGCGCTTAACGCATGCGTCAGACAATGCAAAATGAACATAAGCGCAGCATAGTATGTACGTAGCAGTTGAAATATAAAAATGAGACACAAGCTTATTAGAGTACGAGGCAAACATTTTGAAATCGGGTGGGGGGGGGGGATTGCGCGAAACGCGTATTTTGTGTATGCGTAGCGGTGAGGTACGCGGGCGGCGGGAGCGGGGCGCGCGCTATGGTCGCTCGCAAGTGCACATGCGCGAACTTATCCCCACTCCGTCGAAAAAGTGTCAAGATGTTTGCCTCGTACTGTATCCAGCTGTTTTTTTCTGTTTTTCTTGACTGTGGCTCTCTAGTGGTGTTGGTAAATAAGTGATTAGTTAAGTCTAGTATTTTGTTAAATAGTGTGTGTTAAGTTTAAAAATTTTAGACCTAACACAGACTATTTAACAAAATACTATGTGTGCAACCACGATAATTTAGAATTTTCATTTTTATTTCCAAAACATGTTATCACTACATAGTAAACAAAGTCACTTCCCGCTGTCTGTCCCTACGTATGCTTAGATCTTTAAAACTACGCAACGGATTTTGATGCGATTTTTAGGGTTCCGTAGCCAAAATGGCAAAAAACGGAACCCTTATAGATTCGTCATGTCTGTCTGTCTGTCTGTCTGTCTGTCTGTCTGTCTGTCTGTCTGTCTGTCTGTCTGTCTGTCTGTCCGTCCGTATGTCACAGCCACTTTATTCCAAAAGTATTAGGACTACATAGTTGAAACTTAGTAGGCAGGTGTATTCTGTGAACCGCTTTACGATTTTTATACAAAAATAATAAAAATAAAAGATTAAGGGGGGGCTCACCATACATGGAACTGAAACTGAAAATATTTTTTTTCATCAAACTAATACTTGTGGGGTGTCTATAGATAGGTCTTTAAAAATCACATTGAGGTTTCTCAGACTATTTTTTTTTAAAGTCAACCGTTTGAAAGATATATGCCGCCAAAGTGGTAAAATGTGTGTCCCCCCCCCTTTAACTTTTAAAGTAAGAGGGTGAAAAATTTAAAAAAAATATGAACTATAGATCTTAATAAATACTTTAAACGAAAATTGTTTTGAACGAGATACAGTAATTAGTTTTCGAGATATAGTACATTTTCCAAAACCGCAAATATAACTTTGTCATTCATACAAACACTGTGAAAAACAAAGTTATTTTTTCAGACGAAAAATGATAGCGGTATTAAAATATGGTATGGTATAATGTACCTACGGAACCCTACTGCGCGTGGCCCGACACGCACTTGGCCGGTTTTTTTTAATACTTAGTCAAAGTCAAAGTCAAATAAGCTTTATTCAAATAAACTAAATTATTAAGTACTTTTGAATCGTCTATATTTTCCTACCACGTTCCAGACTTTTTTTTCAGTCTTTTTTAGATAGAGTGATTCAAGAGGAAGGTTTATATGTAAATACATTGTATCAAATTCCACACTGCAGAAGCGAGGGCGGGTCGCTAGTAAATTATAATCAACATACTTAAATGTTTGTTTTAAAAATAATGACTATTTTCAATACTATATCGTAGCCATAGGCAGGTTAATTTATTGAAGTGGGGAGCGCGCCTGGGCTTGACAGACCGCAGCCGATCAACTTGACAGGCCCAGACAGCCTGATTACTAGCTCCTTGCTTTGAAGGGAAATACTACTTATAGGCAGTAAAAGCAAGTAGTAGTGTGACATAAAGAAATGGAAACGATATGAACTCTCGTATCTATAGACGAGTTAGTAATAACTTGAGTAAAACTTGCAATAAAAAAACCGGCCAAGTGCGTGTCGGGCCACGCGCCATTGGGTTCCGTAGTTACCTTATACCATACCATATTTAATACCACCTATCATTTTTCGTTTGCAAAAATAACTTTGTTTTTCACAGTGTTGGTATGAATGACAAAGTTATATTTGCGGTTTTGGAAAATGTGCTATATCTCAAAAACTAATTACTATATCTCGTTCAAACCAATTTTGGTTGAAAGTGTTTATTAAGATCAACAGCATATATTTTTTTTAGATTTTTCACTTTCTTATTTCAAAAGTTAAAGGGGGGGGGGGGGACACACATTTTACTACTTTGGCGGTGAATATCTTTCAAACGGTTGACTTTGAGAAAAAGTTGTCTTAGAAACCTCAATGTCATTTTTAAAGACCTATCTATAGACATCCAACACGTGTTGGTTTGAAGAAAAAATATTTTTTCAGTTTCAGTTCCATGTATGGGGAGCCCCCCTTAATCTTTTATTTTTCTTATTTTTGTATTAAATTCGTTAAGCGGTTAACAGAATACATCTACCTACCAAGTTTCAACTGTGTAGTCTTAATACTTTCGGAATAAAGTGGCTGTGACATACGGACAGACAGACAGACAGACAGACAGACAGACAGACAGACAGACAGACAGACAGACAGACATGACGAATCTATAAGGGTTCCGTTTTTTGCCATTTAGCAGCTAGCAAAAATGTGATAATAGGCCATCTTTTATCACTAAGTAGTGATATTAATATCGTATATAAGTAACGCTTATCACTCCCAAGTAACACAACGAGGCTGCTTAACAGCCGAATAACGGATTTTCATCACGCTTAAAGCTGAATACGGAACCTGCGTAAAGGCTGTATACGACCTTATACAGCTCTTATAGATCTTAAATGGGCACAAATTATTCAGCCTTAAGTTCACATAGCTGCTTAAGAGCTGTGTAGCAGCAACTTAACAGTGTAATAAAGGGTAACAGGCTGTGTAGCAGAAATTTAAGAGTGTTATAAAGGGTAACGACAGTACTATGCGCTGAAATTCGACTGACTAAGAGATCACAAGTTACTCTTTATTCAGAAAATATGTCACATGTACGCTTTAATACATATTTTAAACCGCGCAAGGCTGCTTGCGGCCTGTGTAAAATTAAGTGAACTAATAATTGAAGTGTAAACGTTTAAGCATATTATAAGGCTAACAATTGAACACTTTATGTTACGTGAATGAATTAGAGTTAACGATACATTGGTGGATAATATTCATATTCATACTCTGTTTGACATATTATAAAGGGAAAATGACTGGGAGCGTAATTTTACTGACATTATACATATATATTATCTAACAAAATTTTAGTGCGCCACGAAAATATTCTGTTTTGAATTAGTTTTGTGATATAAATAAGCTGTGATGTAAACTTGACAAAAAAAATGTAGTGCTTTGAAAAGAATTATAAGATAAAAAGTTATTATTAAGATATTTCGAAGTTAAAACTGATGCATTACATTCCTATTTCTTGCACTAAACATCGTAAAGGTTGAAAAATCAATCAGAATTTTTATAGGTTATACAAAAAATGGTGGATTATGTTACTAATTACATTGACTGATTACAGTACCACATATGTTCTTTTATTCAGATAACATCTGTTTTAATGTACTTATGTGAACCATTATAAAGTAGAGGCCGTTAATCCGTTACACTAGTGAGTCTCTAAGCAGTTGCGAGGCATCTAGTGAATGTATAAACAGCCGCTATGCAGATACTATCAATGGCAGTATAAAGGCTGATTAGCGGTAGACATATTCAGCTATAAGTTGAAATATGGGCCACATATCATCCATTATACAGCTATTCACTTCATAATAGTTCACACGTGACTCTTTAATAAGTTAGTGTAATAGGAGTTCACAAATACCTTCTTATACAGTATTTGGCGAAATTTTATCCACTAAACAGTCCTTACTAGGGTTTAGGCTTTAGAATATGTTAGAAGCTGAATAGAGTCGAGAAAATATACCTTTATAGCACTCTTAGCGTATTAATTGTAGTTTTGTCGGTCTTAATAATCCTTAATGCAGCTCTTAATTAGCCTAAGCTGTTTAAATATCACTGACCGCTATTATGTAGCTGTAGGGTCACCAGTGTACTCTTAGAAGAGTCTTAATAAGCACAGAGTTTTAAATAAGTCTAAAAGTGAGTAGTTATACAGCTATCTGTGTTACTTGGGCTGCTAGTTGTATATCTGTGATTAAAACCCTTATTAGCTGTATAAGGATATACAGCTAAATTGTCGTATTAACCTATCACATAAACGTTTACTCAGCTGCATTATACAACATATATAACACAGCTACAAATTGATACTCCTTAACTTGAATATGGAGCAACTATGTTGTATAGTAGGATTTATGATGCTATTAAAACACTTGTGCTAAATAAATGATAAGGGGATCCTAATAGCATTCATAAGTTGTAATGAAGCTTTGTGCGCGCTCATATATCACCAAAATTTAATTTATCGTAATGGCCGCCCGATGTTGTATATCGTCTGAGTAGCAGCAACACTAACACTAATTAATCATATATTGGTATCTTCCCAAATAATTTGATAAATTAAATCAATTTTATTAATTAAATAATTAAATACTACGAATTCGAGGTGGGCACTAAAAAAACAATAACATTATGCTACTAATTTAACAATAGAATTGCAACCGCATGTGAAATTGCACTTCACTTATCTTTTTTACACACATAAATTGGATAGTAAAAATGGAGCACATGATGGCGACATAAAAATATTACTTAACGAAATATACCTATGAATATTTTTCTTTCTAATAAAAATAATCAGTAACGCGTTCAATTTTTCACGTTATTCAAACAGTGTTATTGTAGAATCACAATCACTAATATATCACTATATTGTGTTGCAACTGATTTGAGGTCACTGATATGTATCTGATTAGTCCTAAGTGGAGCTACAATAGATATACTGTATCACTTTATAGTGATAAAAGTGGGGCCTTTTTCTAATGATAGAAACGTTTCTGTAACACATATGCGACTTTTTATATCACCGATATACAGCTAAATTCTGTGTCGTTTTGCTAGCTGGGAGGCTACGGAACCCTAAAAATACTTACTTCTAATTCTAATATTATAGTCACATGCAAATTTTTGTATAAATTAATTTTGAATGTACAGAAACTGCACTGAAACTGCATTAAGATAAATTGCACGTGGGTATAATATTAGAAGCATTTGAAAAAAACATGTTATAGGTACTCAAGTCATTACTTACTAGTCTATTATACGAGGGTAAGAATTCGTACAGTACGAGGCATATATCTTGAAATCGGGTGAGGATTGCGCGGAATGCGCGTTTTGGGCATGCGTAGTGGTGAAGGACGCGCGCGGCAGGAGAGGGGCGCGCGCTATTGGTCGCTCACAAGAGCACATGTGCGTACTTATCCCCACTACGTCGAAAAAAATTCAAGATACATGCCTCGTACTGTACCTACCTACGTATGCGCTGTACGTATGCTACGTATTTTCAGATGTGTTCCTTTCGTATTTGATCGACACGGACAGCGAATAAGAAATATGGTTAAAAAAGTTTTGAAGTTTATTAAAACTTATGGTACCTAGGTATTTGATTATTTTAAACATTGTCGAATAATCATACAATATTCAAAATTCAAAATAGTTTATTCAGTCTGGGCTGTTACAATCACTTGTGAATGTCATAGAAGCTACGCTATCGGTTCTAATACGAGAAAAATAAGAGTTGGAAACCACTTAGCTGTCTGATGGGGATCTCTAAAGATAGACATTAGTTTTTTTATGTATTATCGGAATTAAAGCATCTTGTATGCAATTAATCTTTACTTCAGTTCTATTCTAGTTGCATAAAAAGAAAGCAAACATTTACTACGCAAACGTACCGCAGAGTTAAAAAAAATAAAACAAAGGATTTCTAATGTACAGCCAGGCAACCTCTTTAATCATCTATTTTTTTAATTTCCACCGCCACTGCTGGGCGTTTCGGCCATTACAGCGGGCCGATGCTGTCATTGCGCATAACGACCAGTAATAATATTCCGCCCACCAATTCTGCCTATTCGAAGATACGCATCGGTGGCCGGCCGGTACGCCCACGGCTGAACAAATGGACTGGTGTTTTGTACACGCTAGTGGCGAGGTGGATGCTTGAAGCGAACGAGTTTCATTTATAAGAAGAAACTACATAACTTTGATATAATGACTAAATAACTTAGATATAAATTATGTCTTGCATCGAGTGTTTTTTGGTTTGAGTAGCAGACAGATTTCTCAACTAGTTGAAAGTTATTTACTCTCACATTTACCTATCTGAATGTAGTAGATATATTTAATTTTAACCTACCTACTAGTGGTGGTTAATATAGCATCTAGCGCCATATTATAGCGCGCTATCTGTACATAGCGCACATAGCGCGCTATGTAAGTAGACGCTATGGCGCTATGAATATCGCGCGTGGCAACAAGTAGCGTCGTCGTTGACCGGACGGGGGCGCGGGCATTCGTTATAGTTGAAAAATATCGCGTGCGCGCTTTTGCTACTGGACGCGTTACGCGCGTTTCTCTCGCAACACGCTAGGTACGAGTATAATATCGCGCGCTATTGTGTTAGTTCGATTAGGACTTTTAAGACACAACTAGTCAATTAGTTCATATTATGTAAAAACTATTTAGCTAAGCAAAGTTAGTTGAACGAGAAATATGGTACAAACAACCGAATTTCAAAGGTCAATAAGGTCGAAAATCGCGTGCACCTGTTTTTTTTAACTAGAAAACATTGTCTAGTGGTCACTAGTTAAAAAAATGAATGCAAGCGATTTTCGACCTTATTGACATTTACCAAAATCACGGTTTTTAATGAAACATCAAAATTAGTAAACGAGAATACGGCAAAAAACAACCGATTAGCAAACGTCAATAAGGTCGAAAATCGCTTGCACCAGTTTTTTTTAACTAGAAAACATTGTCTAGTAATCACAAGTTAGAAAAATGAGTGCAAGCGATTTTCGACCGTATTGACATTTATCAAAATCACGGTTTTTAATGAAACATCAAAATTAGTAAACGAGAATACGGCAAAAAATCTACCGATTTGCAATCGTCAATAAGGTCTAAAATCGCTTGTACCTGTTTTTTTAACTAGAAAACATTGTCCAGTAATCACAAGTTAGAAAAATGAGTGCAAGCGATTTTCGACCTTATTAACATTTATCAAAATCACGGTTTTTAATGAAACATCAAAATTAGTAAACGAGAATACGGCAAAAAATTTACCGATTTGCAATCGTCAATTAGGTCTAAAATCGCTTGTATCTGTTTTTTTAACTAGGAAACATTGTCTAGTGATCACAAGTTAGAAAAATGAGTACAAGCGATTTTTGACCTTATTACGAAACTTATTTTCGAACTTTAGACAGTTCTAAGCCTGAAAAGTATAAGATAAAGTTCACTAGTTTACATTACTGCTTTATTTTATTTAAGACTAAAATGTAACGTATTAATAAATAACGTTTTTGTAAAGCGCGCGATCTGTCTAACGAACGACGTGTGAAGTAACGTGTTACGAAATCTAACGTGCTGCATCTAACGCGCCAGCCAGCCGCCCGCATGCTACCTGATAAATAGCGCGTTATAACGTAGCGTATTTAATAGCGCGCTAGAAATCAATAGCATATAGTCTGTAGCGTGCTGTTGCTTTATAGGCGTTATGAACAACTCTACTACCTACCCATTGTGTGCAAACTTTTGTTAATTATTGTGATGGAAAATGACCTCACTTTAAACGTTGAGCTCATTTTTAGGGTTCCGTACCCAAAGGGTAAAAACGGGGCCCTTACTGAGACTCCGCTGTCCGTCTGTCTGTCTGTCTGTCTGTCTGTCACCAGGCTGTATCTCATGAACCGTGATAGCTAGAAAGTTGAAATTTTCACAGATGATGTATTTATGTTGCCGCTATAACAACAAATACTAAAAACATAATAAAATACATATTTAAGGTGGGCTCCCATACAATAAACGTGTTTTATTTTTTTGCCGTTTTTTGGTACGGAACCCTTCGTGCGCGAGTCCAACTCGCACTTGGCCGGTTTTCAATGTTGACGATTCTGTATGAAATATACAGGGAGAAAAAAGCAGCCCTTGACGAGTTTCTTGCCGGTTCTTCTCGTTACAAGGTCTCCCGCTTAGGGTTTGCGAACCGATGGCGTAGCTTCTGACATTCACAAGTGCTTGTAACAGCCTAGACTGAATAAATTATTTTTGAATTTTGAATTTTAATGTTTATTAGAGATAAAAAGGCACTACATAGAATCATACATAGCATCATACATAGCTCGTACTAGTATACATAAGTATAAGTAGTTAATGTGATGAAAACTGAATTGAATTAAATCAGACAATTAGAACTCCTAACTCTAGCCTCATTAATTTATCAAAGTCGGATGTATTTGGTGTCGGGCTTTTTTTTATCACTTTGAGTATTTATAATTTATATTTATAAAAGAAAAATAATAATTTATGGATAAGTAGTAGAGTTTATTTGCTTTTTCAGTTAGAGCGCTTGCAGAAAGCAAATAAATCTCATAAATTCTTACTTCCTTACTAATATAATATTATGTAACACGAAAGTCCGTTAGTTTGTTTGATTTTTTGTTACGCCTTCATGTCTTAACTACTGAACCGACTGTTCCGTACCGGAATATCTTAACTCATTTTACTGTAGATATTTTGTAATTATTTGTTAGTTTTGAGAAAACACAACTTGGAGGGTACTCCGAAATCTTTCGATATAATTTTGTCATGCCTAATGTGGGTATCGCTTGGCTTTCTGTGAGAGCATCGAACAGTCTCGTTCGAATCGCTGCGCTGTGAACACGTCACTCGTGAATGTTCTTCAGCCCTATTATCAGCATCCTCGTCGTAGTGCTATCGACGTGTGTGATCGTCTTGTGGACTTTATCTATGGTAGAAAATACAACCGTGTGAAAATCAGTGCACATCAAAAACCTCGGAACCAGCGTTACAATCGCCTATGGAAATATTTTGAAGAGGAGCTGAAGGCCTGTCGCGGCTCACCCTGGAAGCTGCATACGAGAAAGAGAAGGTGCGGCAGTAGTCAGGTACGAACCCACAGGCATAACTTCTTCTTCTTCGCAACATTTTTTGATCCTTCTAACCGGATCCATTTTGTTCGTTTGTAGGTACCGGATCGATCGCACATTGATCCGAAAGTTAATCCGTTCGAATCGGATTAATCGGTAATCAAATCCAGGTTGTGTTTTCTAAATTTGTCGTACTACGTACATATTTTCGTTTCGTAATCGTTTTTTAGTGTATTTTAAAGTAATTCGTACTTAAAATATACGTTCGTTTCGTGCATTCATTTACCTACGTCATTATTGACTCGCAATATGGCGGATGAACCGAATCTTGAACAAGACCTTTTCGAAAGGGATATCATTTTAGAAGAAATCAAACGAACCTTATTATTTGCTACAACTGATATTACTCAATTTCGTTCGCGATCTACTGATTTAGCTGCTCAACAACGGAAGTTTAGCAAAATACAATCGAAAATCGAAAAAGCTTTGTTAAAATTAAAAACTTTTAATCGTGATGAACAACTTAAAATTCGTAATGATTTTAACGATTGTTATTATGCCATTTTAGTGCATGTTAATAAAATGAAAGAATCAGATCAGGAATGTAGACGTTTGAGCCGTGCCATTCTGCAGTCCTATCCTTGTGAAAATAATAATTCTAAAAATTTAACTAATTTACCTTTGCCAACTTTTAATGGAAATGCAACCGATTGGCCTACTTATTACGATCTTTATTGCGGGCAAATCCACAACAATAATGCCTACACACCGGCCGAGAAGTTTCGTTATCTTTTGCTTACGTTAAAAGACGAACCATTTAATTTAATTAAATCGATACCTATTCGCGATGAGAATTACACTATCGCCTTAGATATTCTTATTTCTAGATATGAAAACCGTAGAATTATTGCATCAAATCATTTAGATCGTATTTTGGATTTCGAACCATTTACTAAGGAAAATCATTTTAGTATTCGTAACTTGGTAAACATTTATACGGAAAATATCAAAGCCCTTGAAATGATGCATTTTCCAGTTCAAGAATGGAACTTTATTTTGTTAAATATTATGTTGCGTAAAATTCCCCAATCACTTCGTAGACGTTTTGAATTATCTTTAGCCAAACCTTCGGACATACCCAACATAGATATTTTCATTACATTTTTACAGCAGGAAATCTCTGCATTCGAAATTATGTCGAGTCAAGAAAAATCTCTCGTACCTAATAGCAATCATAATTTAGTAAATCAAAATAATAAACAAAGCAAAACGTCAAATAATTTTCAATCGATTTCGCGTCGTTCATTTGCTGTCAGTACACCTCATTCTCAAGAATTTTCTAATCAAAATCAACCTAATTGCAGTAGTAATAAAAGTCATAATAATTGTATTTGTTGTAACAACGCACTACATTCGTTATCAAAATGTCCTGTGTTTTTAAGTAAATCTCCTAAAGATAGATATAATTTTGTTAAATCGCAAAACATCTGTTTGAATTGTTTGTCACTTGGACACAACGTTAAACAATGTAAAAGTAATTATTCTTGTCGTTCTTGTAATTCGAAATCGCATCACACGTTTCTTCATTTTGATTATAATATGCAATCGGATGTCGTCCCTCCCGCCGCGGAGAATCGTACTGTCGCCGCCGCCGTTGCACCTGACGGTGTCACTATGCAACCACCGAGCGTGAATCATGCGATGAACGGTAGTAATTGTCTCGCATCCAATGCGCCGTTTCCTCGTAGCCCGCGCGCTATGACGGTTATGTTATGTACCGCACTCGTCGATGTATGCGTAGCTGACGCGAAGTTTACGGTGCGCTGTTTGATTGATACAGGAAGTCAAGCTAGTTTCATGACGGCTACCTGTGCGCAAAGATTAGGTTTGGCGCGCAGGCATATAAATGTACCAGTGTTTGGTATTGGTGAATCGCAACCAATACAACCTAAAGGAATTGTATCGTGTAATATAACTCCGCGAAACCAATCAACTCCTATTATTTCGGTAGATGCTTTGATTTTGCCAAAGATAGTTTCGCACACACCTTGTGTGCCAGTACCTGTTCAGACTTGGCCGCATATCGTTAACATGGACTTAGCCGATCCGACCTTTAATGCGGTTAACCCCCAACCTGTCGAACTGCTCCTAGGAGCCGATGTTTTGTCGCAAGTCTTTTTGGGACAAATTGTTAAGGGCCCACCAGACTCGCCGGTCGCGATCAATAGTATTTTCGGTTTTTTGTTGATGGGAAAAATTTCGTACTTTGTTCCGTCTCCACTCCAAGTATGTCATAGCTCCTTCTTCGAGGACACCGACTTACAAAGATTTTGGGAGCTGGAGACAATCCCCGAAGAACGTACTCTCACACATGATGAACAGTTATGTGAAGAGATCTATCAAACCACTTATGCACGTGACAAGAATGGTAGATATGTCGTATCTTTGCCGTTCAAACCCAATGCACCTACACTAGGTCAATCACGTGACATTGCTCTTGCTCGTTTTCGACAATTAGAATTTCGTCTTGATAAAAATCCTAAACTAAAACTAGAATATAATGCTTGTTTACAAGAATATCTCGACCTGAATCATATGGAGCAGTGTTCTCCACCCCTTGATAATAAACAACATTATTATATACCTTATTTCGCTATAATTAAACCGTCTAGTGAGACCACTAAAACTCGAGTCGTTTTTGATGCTGGTTGTAAAACCACAAATAATCATTCGTTAAATGATATTTTGCTACCCGGTCCTAAATTACAATCGGATATTGTCGATATTTTGCTTAATTTTCGTATTCACTTAGTAGTATTTACAAGTGACATAAAACAAATGTATAGAAACATATTACTCAGAGAAGAGGACCGAGACTATCAACGTATCGTGTGGCGGTCATCTCCCGACCAACCGACACGCGATTATCGTTTGCGTACTGTCACATTCGGTGTCAGCTCGTCGCCTTACCTTGCTCTTCGAACAATTCGCCAACTAGCACTCGATGAGGCTTCGCGCTATCCGCACGCATCTAAAGTTCTTTTACAACAAACCTTCGTTGATGACATTAGCGGGGGCGCAGACTCGATCGAGCAAGCTTTGAACTTGCAACAAGAACTTATAGCCATTTGTAAAACGGCTGGTTTCGAACTACGTAAGTGGCATAGTAACGCCCACGAAGTACTTGATGCGGTAAGCCCGCCAGATTCTCATGGTGAGCGGGTGCCCGATCGTATGTCATTTTCATCTTTGGAAAATGATAAACAAACAAAGGTTTTAGGGCTTCAATGGGACCCAAAATCTGATGTTTTTACATTCAGTGTACAAATATCAAATTTTAATAATTGTACTAAACGAAGTATCCTTTCGGAAATAGCCAAAATTTACGACCCTTTAGGTCTTTTATCGCCAGTCACATTGTATGCAAAACATTTGATCCAGTTATTGTGGATAGCAGGGACCAAGTGGGATGAACCACCCCCTATCGATATAGTTAACTCGTGGAACGCCTTTGTGCGGGAACTTCCACTTTTAGCTGAAATCTCGTTTCCACGTCATGTGTTTCTTCCCTCGGCAACCTTCGAATTGCACGGTTTCTCGGACGCTTCGGAGAAAGCATATGCCGCTTGTGTTTTTATTCGTTGTATTCAGGATAACAAACCTGTTAAAGTTTATCTTGTCTTAGCCAAAACTCGTGTTGCTCCGTTAAAGAAATTGTCAATACCACGTTTGGAATTAATGGCTTCCGTGATATTGTCGAAACTCATTAGTAAAACATTGCGCGCTTACGGCGACAAAATCGTTATAAATAATGTCTACGCATGGACTGATTCGTCCATTGTGTTAGCCTGGCTACGTTCATCACCTCATGAGTGGAAAACTTTCGTCTCGAATCGCACCAGTGAAATCTTGTCTCATGTGCCGGCCAGTTGTTGGCGGCACGTTCGTTCCCAGGATAACCCAAGTGACGCGGCATCTCGCGGAATGCTAGTTAGTTCGTTCGTTAATCATTCACTATGGTTTCAAGGTCCTCCTTGGCTCCAACTAGATGAGTCGCTTTGGCCAGAGTCGACGGGCGTCGTTAGTACTTGCGAGGAAAAACGTAATCTGGCGCTATCAGTAAACACATCGACTTCTAAACCTAGTGAAGATTTAGATTCAATCATAACTCGTTTCTCGTCATTAGGAAAACTTATTCGTGTAGTATCAATAATATTTCGTTTTTATTACAAGTGTAAAAAGGTGCAATCGTCCTTTCCTAATTATATTACCGTGTCCGAATATAATTTCACTTTAAATCGATTAATTTACTTAGTACAACATAACGTGTTTATCGATGATATAAACAATATTAGTAAAGGAAATCGTCCTTCAAATCAATTAAAACGTTTGACTCCATTTATTGATAAATCTGATTATTTACGTGTCGGTGGGCGGTTACATAATTCGCATATTTCATTTGAATCGAAACATCAACTTATTTTACCAAAAAAGCATCATTTAACAACATTGATTATTGTAGACACGCATGTCACACATATGCATGCCGGCGCGCAAACTATTCAATATATTTTAATGCAAAAATATTGGATCTTGTCAGCGCGCGACGTCATTAGGCAACACATTCACCGTTGTGTTCGTTGTTTTCGTGCTAGACCTACCCACACACAGCCATCGATGGCTAGTTTACCTGGCGTACGTATTCGATCAGCGCGAGCTTTTGTAAAAGTCGCCGTTGATTTTTGTGGATATTTCTATGTGCGTGCTAATAAAGTTCGTAATGCGAAAATAGTTAAATCATATGTTGCAGTTTTCGTTTGTATGAGCGTCAAAGCCATTCATTTGGAATTGGTCTCCGACCTTTCAACTGAAGCTTTTCTCGCTGCGTTGCGACGCTTCACGTCCCGCAGAGGATTATGTACAGATATTTATTCCGATAACGGAAGTAATTTTGTCGGTTGCAATAATTATCTTAAAGAATTGTTTGCATTCTTACGTAGCGACTCGGTTCAAAATGATTTGAATAATAAATTGCTTAATCAAAACATAACTTGGCATTTCCACCCCCCGACCGGTAGTCACTTTTCTGGTTTAGTTGAGGCGGGTGTGAAAAGTTTCAAATCACATTTGTATCGCGTTATCGGTGCACGCACACAAATATACGATGAAATGCATACATTATTGTGCCAAATCGAGGCAGTGCTAAACTCGCGCCCTTTGTGCGTTTTGAGCGCGGACCCCATCGATCCCACACCTTTGACTCCGTCTCATTTTTTGATAGGAGAACCATTGACCGCGCTACCAGACACCTCGTTAATAGATTCAAATCCTAATCGCTTAACTCGTTGGCGTTGGATTCAGCAATCCATCCAGCACTTTTGGAAAAGATGGAGCCGTGAATATTTGCATGAGATCCAACAAACTGGTAAATGGTTTCACGAACGCGGTTCTCCAATTCGTGAAGGTATGATTGTTGTGGTTTGTGATGATAACCTTCCTCCGCTTCTGTGGAAACTCGCCCGCGTTCATGCGTTGCATCCCGGCTCTGATAACCAAACTCGCGTTGTTACGGTGCAAATTGGTAACCATTTTGCTAAGCGTCCGGTTGTCAAACTTTGCCCTCTTCCTTTAAATTAAATTATTGCATAAAACTATTATTTACTTAGTTTTTAGTTTGTTGTTTCGTACCAATTAGTTAAGCTTTTTTTGTAGTTATGCGTTAAAAGAAAATTGTTCTTTTAAGGTGAGCGGAATGTTCCGTACCGGAATATCTTAACTCATTTTACTGTAGATATTTTGTAATTATTTGTTAGTTTTGAGAAAACACAACTTGGAGGGTACTCCGAAATCTTTCGATATAATTTTGTCATGCCTAATGTGGGTATCGCTTGGCTTTCTGTGAGAGCATCGAACAGTCTCGTTCGAATCGCTGCGCTGTGAACACGTCACTCGTGAATGTTCTTCAGCCCTATTATCAGCATCCTCGTCGTAGTGCTATCGACGTGTGTGATCGTCTTGTGGACTTTATCTATGGTAGAAAATACAACCGTGTGAAAATCAGTGCACATCAAAAACCTCGGAACCAGCGTTACAATCGCCTATGGAAATATTTTGAAGAGGAGCTGAAGGCCTGTCGCGGCTCACCCTGGAAGCTGCATACGAGAAAGAGAAGGTGCGGCAGTAGTCAGGTACGAACCCACAGGCATAACTTCTTCTTCTTCGCAACACCGACTATCATGAAATTTTACATATGCGTTGTCAGAGGTATAGAGAACTTTTCATCCAGGAAAAAGAATTGTTCCCAAAGAGGAAAACGAAAAACTTTCTACGCAAACAAAGTCGCGGGCGGCCGCTAGTTCTAAAATATTTCTGCACTGCCTTGAGCAGCCCTTGTATTCCGTTTTCATTCACCATCAAGTCTAGAATCTAGATAATCGAACGTCCATTACTGGTTAAACCCTTAAATTGAAATCATAAAATATTACCAACTGCTCAGTACTTAATGGATAATGGATAAAAATAATAATGGATAATGAATAATATAAAAAGCCAGATGAACTAAAGATTGACAGTGAATTTGCATTAATTAATCGTTCTTGAAAAGTCCAATAAGTTAATAAATTTGTATTTTTTTAAGTATTTTTGAATGCGTTAATTTTTCTCCCTACATACCAAAACCATAGTATTTGAAACATTGAGTTAAATACAGGGTCATTTTGTATTCACCATCCAAATTTAAGGATGTGTTCAGTCCTTGAAATTGAACAACTTTCTCTAAGAAACATATGGTCAAAAATATAAAAAAATCGACAATATAAATCAAAGAGATCACGTTATCAGTTTAATATGGGATGACCAAAATTTTATGGCGAAATTTGACACAGTTTCATGGACTAACTAAACACATCCTTAAAATTTGGATGGTTAATATAAAATTACCCAGTATTTACTCAAAGTTTCAAATGCTACGGCTTCTGAACGTACTCTTGGTGTCCAACATTCTTAGCATTAGAATGAAGAACATAATTAGTCCATGTAAGAACACAAATTTGAATTTTGTATTATAAGCGTTTAAGCACTTTTTTATAAGAATCTTGTTTAAAATTATGTTTGTTACCAAAACCTGGCCGAAACAAAATAGTGTTAAGTCCAAAAAAAATATTATATTTTTTTCTAATCGCTATTTGCTAGCTAGCTGCAGGATACGGAATTTTCGAGTGATTCTAGAATAAGCACCGGATTTACATTGCTGCCGCCTGTTCATGTGCTGATAACTTAAAAATACTAATGAAACAATAAAAGAGGCCGTTATGATGTGTTTTGTTTCATTTGTAATACGACAGATAAAATACATAAAGTGAAGTGACTTACTGCCATGACTGTTAATACTTATTAAAATTAGGTACTCAAAAAATTCAAAATTCAAAATTCAAAGTAATTTATTCAGTCTAGGCTGTTACAAGCACTTGTGAATGTCATAGAAGCTACGCCATCGGTTCGCAAACCCTAAGCGGGAGACCTTGTAACGAGAAGAACCGGCAAGAAACTCGTCAAGGGCTGCTTTTTTCTCCCTGTATATTTCATACAGAGTCGTCAAGATTGAAAAATGAGCTCCACATTTAAAGTGAGGTCATTTTCCATCACAATAATTATCAAAAGGTTACACACAATGGGTAGGTAGGTTAAAATTTAATATCTACTATATTCAGATAGGTAATCGTGAGAGTAAATAACTTTCAACTAGTTTAGAAATCACTCCGTCTGCTACTCTAACCAAAAAACACTTGATACAAGACATAAAAATAAAAACGCAATTCTTACAATTCAATATGCGTTAAGATAGGTACTCAGAAGCAGACCCACTACTGCAAGTAGGTATACTGTATAGGTAGGTAACATACAACATGTTTGATGGATTTAGTTTGAAAAAGATTGCGGGATCTGCAGTGAGTATATCAATTACACAATAATAGGTAAGTAGCTTATAACAACTTAAATACCGTAAAACCTCCTTTCACTGGTTCAAAATTACCTATTTTTAGGGTTCCGTACCAAAATGGTAAAAAAGGAACCCTTATGGTGTGACTCAGTCAGTCTGTCTGTCTGTCACAGCCGGATATCTCGAGAACAACTAATGGTATAAACTTGAAATTTGGAATAGTTTAAGATGTCATTTACCCAACTAATTTGCAAAAAATAAATTAATACAAAAATAAATAACTTTTTTACAACAGGGACTGAAAAGGGGTCTTAAAAATTTTAAGTGGGGCTACTAGGGCATGTGGGGTATCATATGAAAGATCGCCGTTTACACGTTTTTAATCTTTTTAAGGTTCCGTACCAAAATGGTAAAAAAGGAACCCTTATGGTGTGACTCAGTCTGTCTGTCTGTCTGTCTGTCACAGCTGGATATCTCGAGAACTACTAATGGTATCAACTTGAAATTTGGAATAGTTTAAGATGACATTTGCCCAACTATTTTGCAAATAAGAAAGTAATAAAAAAAATGAATATTTTTTTTACAACAGGGACTGAAAAGGGGTCTTAAAAATTTAAAGTGAGGTGACTAGGGCATGTGGGGTATCATATGAAAGAGCGCTGTTTGCACATTTTAAAACATTTTTTCCTTTTTTCTTAGGCCGCATAACTTTTGACTTATGATGAAAAATGTAAAAGAAAATACCGTTCCCCCCCCCTTATCTCCGAAGTTTGCAAAGAGAAAAATCTGAAATAATTCTATGTGATAGTAGTTTATGTAAAGATTACAGGAAAAATAAAACGATGTCTCAATATAACACACTTTTTTAGAAATTCAAAAAACAAACAAAATTTCTTTAGTTTCACTACCAGTCAACAGATGGCGCTGTCCTAAGCATGCTTACCTAAGAAAAGGAAAATAGTTCCACTATCGATCAAGAGATGGCGCAACCTAATACTACAATAATAAATTGGTGGCTGGTTCTAATATAATTACTATAACGCTAGTTATTTTTACATTCTCTTTGATAATTACCTACTATTTGCCGTACGAATAAACGACTAATAAGTTCCTACTAATATAAACAGTTTGCAATGTGGAGTGGCTGAAACGTTTTTCAGTCACCATAAGCAGCTGTGGTTATGATTTGTAAATTAACTGTCCGCCTGTTCGCCCTTCCACCTGTCTGCCGTTTATCCTACTTTTTTAAAGACTGTACTAAAGTAACATATCCAAATATATTTATGATTGTACGGAACCCTCGGTGCGCGAGTCCGACTCGCTCTTGACCAGTTTTTTTTTTTAGACCGCATAGTTTTCGACTTATGATGAAAAATGTAAAAAAAATGTGCGCGAGTCCGACTCGCTCTTGACCAGTTTTTTTAATTAAGTTTCTGCCTGTAACTTTGAATATATTTTTCTTAGGGAAAAATCTAGAAGTTTTCTTAATAAATTATGATATGAACTTTCAAATCTAAAAAAACTGGATTTGCTATTTTAGGTAGAAATGCATTTTTTTAAATTCAAACTTGGACTATACCTATATAGTTGTTGTGAGAAGCTCGCAACTTTGGTCCAGCTGATAAAATGTTATATTTATCAGTCGAAAACTAGAAATTGGATTATATTTCGGGACTAGTTATGAAATTTTATAATACCGACATGTTATATAATGTAAAAAAAAACACGGCAATTTTTGTATATTTTTTAATTATTACAGACAGCCGGTAGGTTTTAAATTTTGGAACACTTCACTACGTGCAAAAACTGTGACGAAGTTATCGTGAATGTGATTTGCAAAATAGCGGCGTCCGAATAACAATTACCACCTCACATGGTAGTAAGTAATCTAGAGAATCACGTAATTCTGCGCCAGATCACTAGATAGCCCTTGGTTAAGAAAATACAATGTCTGACTGTCGTAGGAGAATTGGACTATAGTTGCCCCTTAGGATTATAGTTGGGAGGTTTTACGGTATTCCAATTTCCCGGGCATTGTACATCGTGTTGCAAAAAACCCCTAATGCCGAATATGGTCGATAGGGGCCATCAAACTGAACAACTTTTAGTATCAGACCAATTCTGAAATCGTGCCAAAAAATCAGCTGTTTCATATATTTTGATATTTTCGTTATAAATTTTTGTATAAAACAGCAGATTTTTTTCGTGATTTCAGAGTTGGACCCGTAGTGAAAATTGTTCAGTTTGATGGTCTCTAGATAGGGATCCCTTGATGGTCCCTAGATACCATATTCGGCTTAGAGTTTTTTGTAACACGACGTATAAATTCTGAAATAAATAATTAAAAAATATTATTCACTTCTCGAGCTTTCGCGCTCACTAGACATGAAATAAAACTCTTTTTGACGGATACTAGCGCGGTTTTATTGAAAGTACCTACTTTGGTATTTAGTTGGTATTTGGTTTGATTTTTGATTTTCCGACGTTTCGGCACCTTTGCAGCTGCCGTGATAAAACCAAATACCAACTAAAGACCAAAATACTTTCAATAAAACCGCGCTAGTATCCGTTAAAAAGTGTTTTATTTCAAATAAATATTAGACAACATTAACACATCTGTTGCTTTTATCAAAAAGATAAGTAGTAAGTACCTAATTGTATTATTAAATCTCTAGCACCTACATACTCGTAATTATCCGTTCCATCTTCAAATTTACAAACTCTTCCCAGGAAGATCACAATACACATACATGCTATTTTACAAAGCGGAGACATCGAATGTAAACTATTCCCATTGTGAGAGTTTAAAAAGACGAAGAACGATTCCCACAATCCATTGACACAATGGCGTCCTTACTGCACAGTATAGTCTTACCAGTTCTAGTTGTTCTAAGCATTGTTATAGTCGCCCACTCACAATTAATAAGAGAAGAAACGATAAAGAGGAACAATTTATTGTGCGACAAGTTAGCTGAAAATCCGTATTTTGAGACTGAAATGGTGGTCGGGAGGCCCTGGCGGATCTACTACACTTGGAATATGAAGTTGGACTCCAATTGCTTGGATATGGTTTTCAAGAATGCAACACCACAGGTCTCAATATAAACGCTGAAATTTTAATCATTTGGTTCCCGCAGTGGGGTGGTTCCTCATGATTACAAGCAACTTTTACGCAATACCTACTGGACCATAAGGTCCAAATCACTCGGTCTGCTGTTCCATACATAAGTATGAAACAGCAGAATTTTTTTCGCGATATTAGAGTTGGCCTCATAGTAAAAGCTGCTTGTAATCATGATTGGAACCACCCCACCGCGTTTAAAAAATCATAAGTGTCGAAATGCATTTGAAAATTGTGGTGAAAAATAAGTTTCAAAAGGCATTACAAAAAGAATATGAACTATTGTTTGATTTAAGAATGTTACTTGCAGGTTATTCAACGAATTTGGAGTGACATGAATGAGTACATGGAACAGCAGCCAGCATGGGACGCGGCAACCCTGTACGCGTACATCGGCAAGGCGCGCCATGAGTTACTGTTGTTTGCTGACCAGGGTGCCGCTGGCAGTTTCCGGGCGGTGCCCAACGTTATTAGAGATGGAAGTACGTATTGCAGGCATAGTGTAGTGTGGGAAATGTACATGGATAAGCATTTAGAACAGCTGCCAGCGTGGAACGCCACCACCTACACGTCTCCATGGTCATGGCGTGACAGGAGATGATGTTGTTTGCTGACCAGCCCCCCCTACTTAAATGGCCAACATTCTATACGTTTGAATGCTACGCTCACTATTAAAGCTTCGATATGAGCAATAGATGATTAAATCTCATTTCGCAAACTTATATAAATCACAGGATTTGATATATTGGATGGAATTAATAAGCTTATGGCACGTAATGTTTTGATAGTATAAGCGTAGCTTTCAAACGCATAGAATTTGGCTGTTTGAGAAGGAGGGCAGGTCGCCGATCTGACCGCTTCCGCGCTGTGCTTAACGTCGTGAGAGATAGAAGCATATTATGTGGTTATATCAGAAATCAGCTTCAACAATAAAAAAATTGGGTGACATGTACCGACCACGCAGGTCCAATATCCGCCCATTATATCCCATCCTGTAACCGGATTGCTGGGCGTTAACAACAGCAAATGCAGCCAGTAGGTACCAACGGCTTAACGAGTACGGAGGAACTCGAGATAATATATTTCTGTTCACCCTTTAATGACCAAACTCTAGCAAAAGGTCTGATGCAACCGATGCAATCTCAGGCCGAATCCATAGAGCATTCTAGAATGTACAATAGTCCTAGCAATAGAAGTAAATACTTTTACTATTTCAAGAGACATGTAGTTTTCAAATGTTTCCTTCTTTCCAGATATCTCACCAACCAAGCAATCCGTGCCTCTTCTCAAGTTCCAACTGAAACTGGTTCGTGAAGGCAAATTCCTGGTGATGATGGACTGCCAAGTGGGGGTTTCGACGATGTCGGCTCGCCCGACTAAGCAGCTATACCGCTCAGAGGTGCTGGCTGCCGCCTCTACATTGGACATCGGCGACGGTTTCCAGGCGTGCACGTCGGAAAAGAACAAAGATGAAGTTTTCCTTATTTAAATAATAATTGTGCTCAATTTTTTTGTTGTCATTTGTCTATTAATAAATAATAATAATAATAAATCTTTATTTCAGACATTATAAGTTCATATTATAAAGAAAACTAAAAATCATCTTATAATCTAGCCACACGAGCTGCCTGATTATAGGGCCGTCGTTTTTTAGGGCTATTAAACCTAGGATACTGTTGGTGCTGCTCCTAATTCTACATCTTCTTGACTATACTGATGTATGGTACTTAGACGCCACTGAGCTACTACTGAACAAACTTGAGCGCCTTCAAAATGCTGCCATTCGCTTCATTTTTGGATCTTCGTAAATATGACCACGTTTCCAACTTTCGGAAGGAACTCAAGTGGCTCCCTATACGTCTGCGCAGGAATGCTAGAAATCTCTATTTCCTCTTCAATGTCCTTTACAACCCTGTTTATCCGTCTTACCTCCGTGAACGTTTTTCCTTTGCTCATCCACAAGATGCCTCGTGCAGATCCCATCTCAAATCCCTTCTGAAGTTCCCCTCACATCGTTCCGACTTTGCTTCCTACTCCTTTCCATACACGCCGTCCGTCTCTGGAACTCGCTGCCTGCTGAAATACGTGACTGTGAAACACTATCACTTTTAAAAAAATGGGTGATGGAGCACTTTTTAACTACTATTATATACTATACTATATTCACTTCTGACCTCAATATTAAATTATCGTAGGTATTTATGTATTTATATGTATTGTACTTATTTTATAAATATATATTTATATGATGTGTATGTATATTCTTACTATTCTTTACACACTGACTGCCCTTCTCAATGTCTTTCCTATCACAGGCCAGCTGGAAGAAATTTCAAAATGAAATAAGCAGTGCCCTTGTACAATTCTTCTGTCCATTTCTTTTCTGTTGAAACTTGTATGTGTGTACAGAATAAATAAATAAATAAAAATAAATAACATTATGTATTCTGTGACAATTTCAACAAGCAATAAATTGAGAAATATTTACATACTTACATATTTTAAACAAACAAACATGGCTTATAAAGAAACATGCTCGTTTGACTTCACGTTCAGTTGTTGAAGTAAATTTCGAAAGCCAAATAGTGATTCAATAAAAACAACATTATTGAAATAATATTCCATTACCATGATACAAATGAAGAAGTTGAAGATTGTATATATGTTGTTATTTGTAATTTTACCAATAGTCCTCATGACACATGGAGAAATAAACAATTATGCCGAAGTATACCAATCCTTAATAAACAATAGTGCTACTTCCAACTGGACGAACTGTAGTACCTTTTTAGCTGACTCTACCTTCAACATTAGTTCTGTTGTCGATATCGACTGGGTACCTTTTTATTTCTGGACTTTTGAAGGTGAAGAGAGCTATACCATGAGGTTCAGCGTACCGAGTGATTTGGTAAGAAACTGTTTTAATTAATTGTTAAACGGAAGGGATATTAAATCCGTCCGGTAATGAATCTGTTTGTTTGGAATTATTAATTACTAGATACTTGGAACTTGCTACAAAGAATTCGATGGATCGACTTCTGTTAAAGCTGATAAGTTTCTTGCGCCGGTTCTTCTTGTCAGACAAAAAAAAAAGTACAGATTTCACGCTCCACGCAACTTTTTTTATTTATTAAAATTTTGTGAACATTTTCGATAATTATATATAACTGTTTAGTCAGGCCAGTTTTTCCAAATTTATCTAGAAAAAAAATATTTACCCATTTCGAAAAATGTTCAAAATTAGAAGCACCATCTACCTACTGAGCTGCGAATACTCACGTACTGTGTGCTTTGAAAACTTCGTGACGACATTTTATTTTTGTACAATTTGAGTCACTTTTTATCGCGAGGTTTACAGCTCACTGAGCCACTAGTATTGAGTTAATACAATACTTTGAAATCACAGCAAACCCAAAACTTTTTTTGAAAGATATAGTACTATAACCTAAAACTTCTAAAAATTTCTAAGATTTCTCATCTGAAACGAAGATCTCACCAAGACCTTAAATTTTTTCAGAGACACCAATTATTGTCACTTTATTAAATATTAAGGTATAACTATCCACGTACACTTTACTCTATAATCACCTTACGACAGCGTATGCACTATATAATTCTGTGATAATATAGACTGCCTCAATGCGGCCAAACTACAAACTACTCCCACCTTTGGGAACCTCCGCAGCCCACATCTCGGCTGCCCTACGCAGAAGTCAAGTAACTCAGTTAAAAAAAAAATTCATTTTATGTTTAAGTAAAGCAAATCGTATCTACCATTATTTTATTTTAGTAAAATTCAATTTAATTCGGAAAATATAGCCAATTATTTGTTTCAAGTATCTTTTTCCGTTTGCAAAATCTACGCTAAAACAAAGTATATTTCCCGTTTCTAACTTAAAAACAAGCAAGTCTTATCAAGATACTTGTATTCAAAATAGATTAGCAGATATGTACTTGATTTCTATGTATTTATTTTATAGTTGTAAGTAAAATATTCTATGGCTCTATGCAAAGCTGAAAAAAAGTATCTACGAAATTACTACTAAAGAACAATAGAGAATCTCAAGTTACTTGTTATAGCGTAGAATATTATTGAGAAATCAATAAATATTTCTACGCCGAACACTATTTCGTTCGTCAAAATGTAGGTAACTATTAGAACTTATTTTTTTACAGACATATCTTTTTATTTTATATACCAAGGATATTTTAGCATTTTAGTGTTCAGAATTTCACTTTTTTTTACATAAAAACACTAAATAACGTTTTTAAGCTCTCCTGTAAAATTTGTATGGAATGAGATACTTGAGTTTAGTTTAGGGCAGCCGCAACTGTTATCTGATCATCTACCCAGTGGGCTAATTTTGTAGACCAATTCAGTCTCCAGATGCTTTTTATTTCGAATTTTGATTAACCCATTAGGAAGGCCTATGCTCCAGCAGTGGGGACGTTGAATGGCTGAGGACGAGAACTTAGAACAATAGGAAAAAATAAGCTTGTTAATAATTTTAAGATATGTTTGCATGCTATTGTTAATGGTTGAATAGGCAGGACTTTTGAACATTATAAGACCTCCAGTGTACTATACCCTAATCAAATGCAAACAAAGTATATTCTATTACACATTACACAGTACATTGGTTCCCGATTTATAGCGAGTGGTGTCAAACCCCAAATAAATTTATTGTAGTATTAGCTTTAGTAATTTCTGAGTTAATTCGTTCAAATATACATACATACAAATCTTTCATATGTACGACGCGGGTGAGTGAGGGAGCATGATCATTAATGATTAAACGAACTAACCTGTAAGCAGCGGTCGCAGCCTGAAATTTTGGGGGGGGGGTCACTAAAAATAATAATTACATTTTTGTAAATTTTTAGATGCTTTTCTATGTGACATGTACGATTTGGGGGGGGGGTCATGTCCCCTGTGACCCCCCCCCAAAGATATTAGTACTATTAATTACATGTAGTATCGCTTGATACCTACCGTTTGACCCATCATGTATTAAAATCGGAGCAACCATTTTGATGATGATGGATGATGACGATAAAGTGGCGCCATATTATAAAAGCATAAATCTTGAGTGTTCCAGTAGAATAAATTTCAATTTAATTTCGTTTAATAATATAATTGCTATAACTTAATCCTAAAAGGCAACGTCATTTGCATAGTTCCTGCTGTCTTCATACTATAAAATTATACCGTGGTGTTTGACACTCGCTGTAAATCGAGAACCAATGCTGCTAAAACAATGTTTCATACCTCGTTTTATTCCTCAATGTATCAAAATTCAAATGAACTCAGATTATTCTGCCACAACTCCACTAATTTTTCTTAAAACTAGTACAAATGATGATTTTTGGGCAAAACAATTTTTTTGGTGAAATGTCTTTAGGTATATTTCAGAGACTACAGCTCACATCGAAACAGTTGAAGTGTCGACAAGTCGGATATTTTATAGCAATTATATCATACTTCAATAGCTTTCTTCTATCTTCAGCCATTTCTGAGATAAATGGGAAAAACTTAAATCAGGGAGACGTTTGAGGGGGAGGGGGGAGCAGACATGGGATCCACGGGGAACTTTCCAGATATGTTCAAAAGGACCTAAGGAACACTTTAAAAGACAAAAACTTACCACCGGAATTAGTCCTAGGTTTTTTGCTAAAAGTCCTGGGCTAATGTTTCAATTACATCAAACTTGTTTAATTTACATCAAAGACTCACAATTATGTGTTTTATACCCTTAATATTCTCCAGATGTCTTTTAGAGCCTTAACATTCTTATGGCACTTTCCTGACCGAAAGTGGCAAATTTTACTTTATATTGTAATTCTAATACACAATTTTAATAAAACTTCTAGTGGAATTTTTAGGGCCCATAGTCTAGTATTTTTAGACGGTATAATTACATTTCCCAGTAGTCAGTCACTGCTAAAAGTAGATAGCAAAACTGCTAAAAGTGGTCGTTTTTGACACATTTGCTATCTACTTCTACGAATGACTACGAGGGAATGTAGTGATACCTTCTAAAAATACAAAGACTATGAGCCCTAAAAATTCCACGAAAAGTTTTATTAAAATCGTTTTCTATTAACAACTTATTAAATAAAAACTTCTTAGGGCGCCACTTTTGGTGAGGGAATCGCCTTAAGTCTTTTGCAAGTGGTTCAAATCTCAGCTATACATTTTAATTTCGATTATTTGCGTTATTTTTTTTTTATTGAAACAGTTAATATTACTATATTTTCAGCTAATCAATAGAATACGAGAGACCATGCCCCAAGAACCAGAACCGAAAGTAAACTGGTCGGATGCAGCGCTTTTTGTCGACACATCTTTTGATACAAGCGGTCTCTTCATAAAGACAAACACGCCTGGCATGTTTAGGTTTCTACCGACTATGCTAATGGAATGTAATAAAACATTATTTTCTTTTCCATCACTTTTCAATTAGTTTAGCTCTTAGTGTAAACAAAGAAGCTTTTGTTCTTTTAAATATGGCCAATAGTGACTCTTCCACTTCAAGGCCTCAGAAGTAAAGATTTAAATCGTTAGATACGCCGTTTTACCATAGTATGAGC
The DNA here is from genome assembly GCA_943789525.1 of Agriphila geniculea. Taxonomy (NCBI): domain Eukaryota; kingdom Metazoa; phylum Arthropoda; class Insecta; order Lepidoptera; family Crambidae; genus Agriphila; species Agriphila geniculea. Next base: position 10,860,949 of record OX038889.1, read on the forward strand.
TCACCGAAATGTGTCAACATTCAAATGAGTGAGCCTCACTTTTTTGCTATTAGATGACTATCAGTGCTTATTTGAACACAGTAGTGTTAGATATTTCGAGAAACCACGTGAGAACCTTTTTAAAATGCCGTTTTGTGTCTTTTATCTGTGCACCAACAATTGTAAAAATACAAATAAAAAAAAGTTGTGTAGGATTTCACGCGTAAGTTTAGATTTCAATTATTATCGAAATTTATTTTCTTTCCGTTGTCAATTCCGATGGATGTAAACAAAGCATCACGTTTTTGACAGATTTGAAATAATGCTATAGAATTTTAGTATGAAGGCATATCTAACGATTTAAATCCTTGCTTAGAAGAAGATGAAAAAATAAATGTTAAATGCATTTTTCCCATAAATCGCAACCCTATTACAGCCCACGTATTACAAACCTCTTAAAACTTGCCAGTTTTCTGAATGGCTATCAATGCGCCTCTTTTATTTGCGATACAGTGAGAAAGAGAATAGAGGTTGTATATAATTTAATTTTTCTTACAGATAAAATAACTACTATGATTTTATTTGGCTTCAAAGTAGTGGACGGTTACCTCGGTTTTATGAACTGCTTTGGAAAAGTTGGTTATGCATTGGCACCAGCTTACAATCTACCAAAGAAAGAAGAAGTAAGAAGATATTGTGTATTCTAAAAATTCGCCTTCCCCCCTATACTTCAATATTGTTGCCGAGAATTTATCAGATTTTCTGTCGCTCAGGAGAGCCATTCGCCAGAGCGAGAACTAAAAAGCGCGAGTGCTAATGCGCGCGGTAATTACAGATTCCGGCAAACATCTTGACGCTCTTTCGACGGAGTGGGGATAAGTTCGTGCAAGTGCACCTACGAGCGACCAATAGCGCGCGCCCCTCTCTCACCGCCCGCTTACCTCACTGCTTCGCATACACAAAATACGCGTTCTGCGCAATCCCCACCAGATTTCAAGATGTTTGTCGGCTATTGCAGCTTTAGACAACATGAACTACCTACGAATATTGCAGATTAATTCTAATGGATACCGCCTAAGTAAAGGGCGTCAGTGTGTATGTATAAGGAAATTAATGTCCAACATAGGTAGGTACAGTACGAGGCATACCTATATCTTGAAATTTTTTCGACGGAGTGGGGATAAGTTCACACATGTGCTCTTGTGAGAGACCAATAGCACCCACCCTTCTCCCGCCGCTCGCGTATCTCACCGCTACAGATGCCCAAAAGACGCGTTCCGCGCAATCCCCACCCGATTTCAAGATATTTGCCGCGTACTGTACATATAGTAGTAGTACAGTTAGTCTCACATATAACGACTTATTTGATTGGGACACATCTAGTCGGTAAGGCAAACTTTTCTTCTTCGCAGATTCATAAACTGGCAGCTAAAATGAATTTTTGGAATCCTTTTGGTCGGTCGTACCTTGACACTATTAATGAGCCATTTCCGGTTGATGATCCTATTCCATCGGACTTGGACGACGATGAAGAAAATCTGCGCATAGTCGTAGATAATGATAATACTAATAAGACTTTTGAAATGTTCTGATGGTTAAGCCTTGAACCATTGTACCATGGGCAACAGAGTTGCTTAACCAGTTAGCAACATCAAAGAGTCGTGTGCGCGCATCACGCCTGCATGAACTAAACGTATTGTATCATAATCATTATAAATAAAAAAGAAGTAGTGACGGCACAGAGGAAATAATCACTACGTTTTACTAAGGGCGCGGCGCGGCGTGCAAGCGATTTTGACCTAGGGAGTGGTTAAGCGACACTGTTGCCCATGGTAGGTACTTTGGGGACGACGCCTTTTTCTCTATAATGAAACTATGTAAATATTTTCTCTTCAATGAAACTATGTAAATATTTCGTAATTACTTGTATTTTTTCATACAACCAATACAATTTTGACTCACGACCAGAAGGGTCCGGAGCCGTAGCAAGAAGCCTCGACAAAAGAAACACGGTTAGGAACTGTTTTGCATTCGAAACAAAATATTTTAAACCATTATTTTTCTTTCATGAACTTTGACCATAGAGCTACCAAAAAAGCCGAATATGATGTCGCTACATCACATTCCCCCGGTACCGTTAAAATTTATTTCTTCGCGAGAAAAGAAATAAATTTTGCAACAGTTCCCTACCGTCACAAAATTTTCCTAATCCAGCACAACCCTACCTAAAGTGGGAGTTTTCACACAGTCATGCCAGCCTTTACTACAGGCGAACCTGCACACGGGTCATTGTCTATTCCCTTAGTCGGCACTAGCCTTCATCATACCCGTGTGTTGGTTTTATGTTGGCGAAAACCCACCAAAAAAGCCAAACACACAGCACATCCCTAGCCTTAATACACAGACTAAAAAAAAACAAACAACTCACCTACCTACCTATCTTCCTAGACGACCATAGTCAAGTAGAGACCATAGCCAAGTAGAGTGTCAGGACTGATGGATGCTACTCTCTTACTTTTGACCATAAACAGCCGACCATAAATTGATCACAGAGCAATTTATGAACAGAATGCTACTCATTATCTATTCTGTACCTTGACAAACCATAAAGTCGGCCAAACCACAAAACAGCAATGTAACTCTTGCCTAATGTCAAAATGAATCTGTCTATGCTCTGGTTTATGATTCATGTTGACACTTGACAAAAGCGTCAACCTGACAGTCTACGAATGTACACATCAGAAAACCACGAATGTTCAGTCTCCAGGAGGAAAATAAACAATCATTTCGTCCGGCATACATTCCCTACGGGACTTACGGACTTGGGACCAAGGAATTGGAGGTGTCTTGCAGCAAGCAAGACAACCCATTCCAATGGAATTTTCAGGGCTCCCCCATACGGTCCCAGCTTCGTACGTCACGTCCCCCCATTCTATACCCCAGGGTAATAAGTAGACCCTAACAAATTCTTTATTTTCTCCTAACTCTTCACATGCCGGAACACTTCTTATCCTGGATTTGACTGATCATCCTGGCACGTTGGTCTCCAATTTGATGATGCAGTTTGATGCCATGTCACGTAGTACAGTACATGAAAAAAAACACAAGCATTAGCCCACTTATTCACTATCCTAGTGCCACTACCTACAGTTAAGTTAAATACCTAACTAACTCATTCCTAGCACCCATTCTTACCGCATACTTCCCATGACATCTATTTTCCTATACTTTATTATTTTTACTGAAATGAAAATAAATGTAACCCAAACTTAAAGTAAAACAAACCTAAACTTAACCAAACCCCGTCACGAACTAACCTAATTCATTAATCACACTAAATAGAGATAAAATAACACCGAAGTTACCTACATCAAATAGAAATAGTCTTTTCTTTTTAGGGTGATGGAAACAAAATGATAAACCTATACCCCAATCAACCACTTTTCTTTTCTTAGACTGACACAATGATTTTTCTAATGAATATTTAATGAAATTATCATCACCTTTCACTGCTGCATTCACATGATAAACATGATAATTATCATCACAATACTGGAAGAAAATCGTATTAGTATCACACCCTACATATTGCTTCCGAACCTGATTCCTAACCTTAACCGATACTATCACTTTCTCACCAATCAATGTCCGTTTTTCGTTTGAATTGACATCGTTCTTCCTCCATGAGGGTTGAGACGCACTGTCCTTGCTTTTCTCTATTGTAAGCTGATCACTTTCCCTATCTATCTCACACGAAATGACACACCCGGGTTGCACTTCCCCTACGTTTTCTATACTCTGACCGTCACTTCCTACCTCCCTAATCTGATCGCCTGAACTAGTGCGACACGGAGTCAACTTACTTTCTATCTGTTCTTCCAACGCCTCCTCCGACTGGAAGCCACCATTGGACATCGCAACTGGACAATCTTCAGACTTTTCTTTCGCTGTTATGTCGCTGTCACCGTCTGTCACGTGCTTTCCATTGTCCTCAATTGACAGCTCACTGACATTTGCATCATTTTCCTCTTCTTTCCTTGCCGTGGTTATATCACATGACACTTCCTTGTCGTTGGGTTGTGGATCTTCATCCAATCTGAAAACTAAAACCTGTGAGACACTGTCTACTTGACATGGGGGTTCTTGGGCGATGCGAGAGGATTTGGATCTTGCCGCCTCGTTGCACGCGCTGACTACTGGTACACTCTCGGCTTCTACATGGCCTTCCCCAGGCCCCTGAAATATAAATTGAAAGCTTCCAACAGTGGCTGTGGGTGGAGCTGAAATGGGAGAAAACTCTTCGGTGATCTGCTCCTGCAACTCCTTAAATGATTTGCATGCTGCGCAAATTTTCTTATAAAACCAATACGGTGCTCCCTCCAAGAAAGCACTTAAAATGACTTTCTTCGCCTCTTCTCCATAGCTATTTTCCGCCATGAACTCGTTAAACCTCTCGAACCATTCCTCGGGGTTCGTCTTTCCTCTGAACTTTTCGAAATCCCTCAATTTTCTCATCATCTTTATAACATCTTCTTCAACATCTGAAATGGAAAAAACGCGCGACACTGAACGAACGCGGCGGCGCCTCCACTTTGGTGACGACGCCTTTTTCTCTATAATGAAACTATGTAAATATTTTCTCTTCAATGAAACTATGTAAATATTTTGTAATTACTTTTATTTTTTCATACAACCAATACAATTTTGACACACGACCAGAAGGGTCCGGAGCCGTAGCAAGAAGCCTCGACAAAAGAAACACGGTTAGGAACTGTTTTGCATTCGAAACAAAATATTTTAAACCATTATTTTTCTTTCATGAACTTTGACCATAGAGCTATCAAAAAAGCCGAATATGATGTCGCTACATCACAGTACCTAATTTAATCTCTAAGGATGTTTTTTCTGGCTGACTTTACCATGAACTCTGAGGCACGCGGTGGTCATCGGTGCGCTAAGATAGATTAATATGCGAATGATTTTACAGACGATCTTAAGTATAAATGCTGCCCTTTGCAATTTGTGTTCAGAAAATCCAATGTGTTTTGCAACATTTTCAGAACACAGGAGTAGCATGGCATAGCACATGGATTTGCTAAATCTGAGGGCCTATTACAAAAATAACGTACGCAATTGCGTAACGCGGAGCTTGGTGGCGCAGTGGTTCAGCGCCTGGCCCAGCGATTGCGGAGGTTAAGCAACTTTCGCAAGGGTCGGTCATGGGATGGGTGACCAAAAATTTATTATCTCGAGCTAATCCGTGCTTCGGAAGGCACGTTAAGCCGTTGGTCCCAGCTGGGGACATTAAAATGGCTGATGGACATTGACAATTGCGTAACGCAGTCACTTGGCTACGATAGTTGTCCGCAGTTCGTTGGTTGTAGTTATAACAATCATTTTAAAGTTGACTAACATAACCCATACACTACTGAACGAACGATGCCGGATACGCTAGAGAGAAACTGTCAAACTCCCGCAATCACTTCGAAATATCGCATACGAAAGTGATTTGTAATAGGAAACAATCAAAACGATGTACGGACGGACGCAGCTGGGGGTCAATTGCGTACGTTATTTTCGTAATAGGCCCCCTGCATGTATCGCATTAAACTTTTCGTATTAGATCCCGTGATACTTTTCAATAATCACACGTGTAATTAATTTGTCATCCATGGATGAGATCACACAATGTTATACATAGCAATATAACCATAACTTGCGAGGCAATATGGATGAAAACTGTTTGTGTGTGGCCTAGAATCAGGGAAAATACAGAAAATAGAAACTCTCTAAAGTATTATTGTATATTCTGAAAAGTTTCCAGTTAATAAAAACCTTTACGTTACACACAATAAAAATTTAAAGTTACGATTTATAATCATTGTATTATTCCAAAACGACACTATCGCTAAAACGTTGTACAGTACAAGGCATGTAACTTGAAATCGGGTGGGGATTGCGCGGAACGCGTATTTTGGGTATGCGTAGCGGTGAGGGGCGCTGGCGGCGGGAGAGGGACGCGCGCTATTGGTCGCTCACATGAGCACATGCGCGAACTGATCCCCACTCCATCGAAAAAATTTCAAGTTACGTGCCGCGCACTATACAGGCAAAGATAAATTCTAATATCTTTGGGTACAGGCAATAATAAAAAACTAACCTCAAAACGTCATGATATTATCACTTTATCTGCTTGAACAGCTGAACCGGTCCCCACTACTTCCACTCCCACAGCATAAAATCTGTTTCAAATTAAATAAACTCTATAGTAAGTAATTATTCAAGAATCTTATTTTCATATTATTAAATATCGCAATGACATTCAAAGAGAATGTAAAAAAAAAACTAGCGTTTTAAGAGACGGGAGTCTCATACAAAAAGCACAAAATAGAGAGACTAACAGAAGTTTAGCTTAGTACTACGGGCGCTCGAGCATCGCACACACACAAAGACAGCTCTCGCCGCTGCGTCACGTACTCGAACTGTTTTGAGAGTGGTATGAGCATAGACATAGAAAAATTTTCGCTGATGAGATTAAAGTTATACAGTGTCGGTGAGAGATGTCTATGTGTGCGTTGCTCGCGTACTTACGCGTGTGGTAAGGATAACAAGGATAATAATGTTTGTAGGTTTGTTTTCTGCGGCTCGTATTTAGCTCCTATGTTCGGAATATCAGGAAGTGCAAAAGGCAATAACCGCCTCGATGTTAAAAGCGAACAATGTAGTACTTAATACGATACTGACAACATTTTGATTTCAGATGTTGTCAACCTGTTTTATCTTTCCTATTCTTTAGGAGACTTTTAATTTTTATTATAATAAGACATACTATTATGCTACGATGTTGCCTTTGATTATTTATGTCTAATCCAAGGATGTTGCATACGCTACAAGTTGGTACCAGGCGGGAGTTCAATGATGTGAACGAAGCTCAGGCTCAATACCCCACCTAGACGGGCAAACTTTACTACCAGCACTTCTGTATACGTACCTACCAGGAAACCACCCGTACCTCTTTGATTAAAAATTGTTCCATAAAACGGTTCCCCGACTGCAATGACACAACTTATGAGTTGAATAACAAAACTTTTTAGTTCAATTTTTGCAGGGCAATATTTTTTTGCTTACTGTTCGGTATTTCTTTGAAAAAGACCTGGCAACGCTGCTTGTGACGCACACGCCGGGATCCGCTCCCCACTACACGCACAGGTGCGCAGACAAAAGCGGAACCCGGCAAGTAATAGGCTATTTGCAAGTGTGAGAAATAAAGTGGATTGAGTCAACGGATAATAATGATAATGATAATGATAATTATTTATTTGCTTTAAACATGGTACAGAAAATGGTGGACAATAAGTTATAAGTTCTCATATTTAGTCAATTCAGACATGCAAAATAAAAATAGTTAATTAATTACATTTAAAGAAAAGTTACATTTCAAATTCTATTTATCAAGTCAAAATAATAGTTTAATTTGTGCTAATGTCAATCCAATAATAATACATTACATACAATAGGCAAATTAAAAAAAAAATCGCAATTCATTCACATAATAGTCAAAATAAAAATTCAATAAAAAATCAATAGTAATGTCAAATAGTTGATGTCAGTTTAATTTGTGCCAATGTCAATTCAATAATAATAAATTCTAAATAACTATTCTAATTTGTCAGTTAAGTACTCTTTTATAGTATAGTAACATTTTTCTAAGAGAAGATGGTGCAGTCTTCTCCTAAACAAGTTTAAAGGTAAAGTTTTTATGTACTTAGGCAATTTATTATAAATTTTTATCGACATCGGTAGGCAATTTTCTCTATATAAAGCTGTTGACACTTGTGGATAAACAAGTTTATCTGGGAATCTTCTATTATAATTAAGGATCATGTCATTATTCTTAACAAAAAGGTTTTCATTGGATTTGACAAAATTACATATTTCATATACATACATGGATGGCAATGATAACAATTTCAATTTGATGAAATAGGGTTTGCAACTTGTCGTACGGGAAATGTTGCAGATGGAGCGTATGCACTGTTTCTGGGCGATAAATGCTCGATCCCGATCTACCGAGTTGCCCCAGACTATGATCCCATATCTAAGGTTGGAAGCCACATAACCATGGTACGCTAACAAGGCTGTTTGTACATCAGCAATGTTTACGAGCCGATATAAGGCATATGCGAAGCTATTTATTTTACTACAAACACGTTGTATATGTGCCTTCCAAGTAAGATTCTTATCCATTAGAATTCCCAAAAATTTAACCTCATTACTTTCACCAATCGTCTGACCTTCGTGACATATTGAAAGTTCAGCATACTTGTTATTGCGTTGATTGTGAAATTGCACGTATTTAGTTTTGTTTACATTAATTTTTAAATTATTATTACGTAGCCAATTAATTATATTAGACACGGTCTCATTAATTTCATTATTATAGTCAGTTGTGGAATCATAAGTGTTTGGTATCACCACGGAAACGTCATCAGCAAAAAGTGTGCAAAAATGTCGGGTTGCTCTAGGAAGATCATTAATGTACAACAGGAAAAGTAATGGGCCCAGAATACTTCCTTGTGGGACTCCGGAACTATTTATTTTTTCCTTGGATGTGTATGACGTTTCATTAAAATAGTTATCTAAGTTTTTGAGCTCAACGTATTGCTGTCGTTCAGATAAGTATGAAGAGACTGAGACCATATTTTTCACATTTTGATAAGAGTAGCTTGTGAGAGACAAAGTCAAAGGCTTTACTCATATCAAAGAATACGGCAGTTACCTCAACAGATTTGTCCACGTAGGCTAGGATTGTGTTGGTCAGCTTAAAAGTTGCTAATGTTGTGGATTTCCCCTGTTGGAAGCCATGTTGATTTTTGTCTAGGATGCCTAATTTGTTTATAAAGTTTGTATTGGGATGCTGAGCTTAGGGGTAAGATAACGGACTTCCGCTTTTTCCCGCATCTCACAAACTCGAACCGTTTGGCGGAAGGCGGCTCGGCGCCCAATAGTTGGGCACCCCAAATTGGGCAGCAACTGCCGACCAGGGGCGCAACACCGGGATGCGGGCAACAGAGGATCTATACCCTGTTCGCTGAATCAAGCTAGAATCAATCTAGAGCTAGCTGGAATAAAAAGTGGAAAACACTGAAACGAGTATATACTAGTGGCTCCGTGAGCTGACCTCGCGATAAAATAAAATAAAATGTCGCCATGAAGATTTCAAAACACACAGTAGGTACGTGAGTATTCGCAGCTAGATGGTGCTTCTAATTTTTATAATTTTTCAAAATGGGTGAATATTTTTTTTATAAATTTGGAAAAATTGGCTTGACTAAACAGTTATATATAATTATCGAACTTATTCACAAAATTTGAGAAATGCGACCTGTAGAGGAGATCAAATAGCCGGAAAGCTGGACTGAAATATGATTTTTTTACATTATCTCCGCCATTTAAAAAAAGACTAAAAACTGGCTTGACAAAAAAAAACTATACAATTTACAATCGGTTGAGAAATGTAAGACCTGTAGAGGGAAACAGCACTGGAAAGCCGGACTGAAATATGTATTTTTAACATTTCTCCGTCATTTTGAAAAATTTCAAAAAACTGGCGTGGGAAAAAATATCTATATTATTTTCAAACTGCTCACAAAATTTCACGAGAATCGGTTGAGAAATGCGACCTGTAGAAGAGAACATACAGCGCTGGAAAACCGGACTGAAATAGGTTTTTTTAACATATCTCCGCTATTTTGAAAAAATTCAAAAACTGGTTTGACAAAAAAATTTTACATCATTTTTAAACCTGCTTACAAAATTTTACTAGAATCGGTTGACAAATGCGACTTGTAGACGAAAACAGGCAGAGCTGGAAAACGGACTGAAATCTGTTTTTTTAACATATCTCCGCCATTTTGAAAAATTTCAAAAAACTGGCTCGGCAAAAAAATTTTATATAATTTTTAAACCTGCTCACAAAATTTCACAAGAATCGGTTGAGAAATGCGACCTGTAGAGGAGAACAGACAGCGCCGGAAATCCGGACTGAAATATGATTTTTTTACATTATCTCCGCCATTTAAAAAAAGACTAAAAACTGGCTTGACAAAAAAACTATACAATTTACAATCGGTTGAGAAATGCGACCTGTAGAGGGAAACAGCACTGGAAAGCCGGACTGAAATATGTATTTTTAACATTTCTCCGTCATTTTGAAAAATTTCAAAAAACTGGCGTGGGAAAAAATATCTATATTATTTTCAAACTGCTCACAAAATTTCACGAGAATCGGTTGAGAAATGCGACCTGTAGAAGAGAACATACAGCGCTGGAAAACCGGACTGAAATAGGTTTTTTTAACATATCTCCGTTATTTTGAAAAAATTCAAAAACTGGTTTGACAAAAAAATTTTACATCATTTTTAAACCTACTTACAAAATTTTACTAGAATCGGTTGAAAAATGCGACTTGTAGAGGAAAACAGGCAGAGCTGGAAAACGGACTGAAATCTGTTTTTTTAACATATCTCCGCCATTTTGAAAAATTTCAAAAAACTGTCTCGGCAAAAAAATTTTATATAATTTTTGAACCTGCTCACAAAATTTCACAAGAATCGGTTGAGAAATGCGACCTGTAGGCTGGAACAGACAGCCGGACATACGAATGAATTTTTGCCCAAGCTGAAGCAGAGACGATTCGCTCGCACTTCGTGCTCGCTCGGTCGACTACAGTATAACTAAATGGAATGTCCTACATGAAAGTATACCCAAAAAATTCTTGCGGTTGGGTATATTTTAAAATCCTTAACACAGCGTTATATTTTTTTATAGTACCTACTTATACCCAAACTCAACACTATGGAGCGTTGTGTGACGGTATAGATTCCAAATAAGCGACATTGCAGTCAGGGCTAACGGTCCCCCTACTGCAATAAAACTTGTTATTTAATTTTTTAGTTTAGCAGGGTAGTCATGTTTTTAACATATTTTTAAATTATTTATTTATTATTATGAAATGGTGGTAAATCAAGAAGTAACAAAAATTTACATGAAACAAGAAAATTCTAATATATTAATTATTGAATATAATAATTAATATATATATAATTATTGAATTATTATTTTCATTTTGATAGTGTTTAAGTTTATAATATTTTTATCGTTATTCCTTTATTGAGGTTAAAAAAATGGCCACCAGGCGCACTACTAATTGAGGTGTAGAACTAATAAAAATGATTTCTGAGTAAAAATAGTGATACATGTTTAACAAATATTCATAGAAAGTTACGAATCCCTGTTTGTGCAGTATAAAATGAAACTGGAATCCGAGTGTACGCGGAAAATGTTTCTGTTTCTTATTCTGACTGCATGTGTTTTCGTGGAAAAAGTGTCATTACAAAATGTAGGCCCCGTACCATTTGGCCACATATTTAGTGATGGCATAGATGACTTAACGTCAGGCGTCAAAAGGCCAATAGACTTGTTGGAATTATCTTTGAGGTACCCTACAGAAGAAGAGGAAAAGCGTCTATTGCAAACGTCTCCCAGAAAACTCATAAGGATTGAACCATTTTATATTAAAAGGGTGAATCCCCGTGACAAATATAAGGAAGATACTTTGAGAAAAAAAAGCAAGGGTGAGAAATCCGTAAATACAGCAGATATTGAACGTCCACACTTGTTTGACTTTGAGAAAATACATAGCGAAAACATAAAGGGCAATCTACCGAAATCACAAATGGAATCAAAGATTAGAAGTAATTATCCTACCCACCACAGGACAATAAGTGATCCCATCAGAAACAATTTCAGCAATAAAAGTGAATTAGATAAGTTTTACTACTTCTCTCGCAATGAATTCGATATACCCTCGTTAAATAGCAACAGACTAAACTGGACAACTTGTGAAGAGTTTGAAAAAGATATTGGACCCAACAATGTTGTTTACCCAAAGGATATTGTAGATATTGAGTGGGAGCCATTTTACATTTGGTTTCCAAGAAAACGCCTTAACGCAGTCATTCACAAATTCACATATCCAACTAAGAAGGTAAGGAAAACAGATTGTGATATTGATAGAATACCTAATTTGGTGAATTTATATTTTTAAGCAAAGTTGTAATTTACTTGTGAATATATTGGGTTATTTGTAAAACACCAACAACCTAGCAGGAGTAGATTAGTAACATAATACACAACAACATTTTGTTCTACGACTTTTCCAAAAACAAACAATAAAAATCGACTTTTTATACAAATAATTTACTGAAAATAAACTTTTTTTAAAACACGTTTTTAAAACGGACTAAATTATTTAAAAAATCAGACTAATAACATTAAAACATACTAAAGACAATTTGAATGAGAAATTTAACAAATACGCTCCACGTTTTTAGGTTTAAAATTTTTGTAGGATTATCAATATTTACAGAAGAATTTTTTTTTCCTTTTTAGTCTTTTTTTACTAGTCCGTTTTAATGTATTTAGTCCGATTTTTTCAAATAATTTAGTCCGTGTTAAAAACGTGTTTTTAAAAAAGTTTTTTCAGTAAATTATAAAAAATGTACCATCTCCTACTCTCGCACTCGCACTCGTCAAGACGGCTCAAACGAGCCCAAACTCGATCTGCCATCGAATCGACCATGCAATGGTTTTATTACAGAGTCCCAGTGGCCTTCGAAACTTCGACTCTAAATTTCGTTTCTGGCGCTTCGCCATTTATATTGGATTATTTTATCCAATAGTTATTGCCAACTTAAATATTATTCTGTTACAGCTGGTACAAGAATTTAGAGATATGTATGAGAAGTATGTACCAACCTTGGATTGGGAGCAGCCCAAGCTGTTCCTAAAAGAACGAACAGAGATGTTGTTGATAGCTGGCGACAGAAAAGGCTTGTTCCATAGTTTATACAGATCAGGAATTCCATATTCAATTAGTCGTGAGTATTAAATTACAAATCAATAATAAGAACATCTGAAATAGGGTATTATTTTCATCATCATCATCATCATATCAGCCGCACGACACCCACTGCTGGGTATAGGCCTCCCCTAAGGATCTCCACGACGATCGGTTCTGCGCTGCCCGTATCCAGTGACTTCCCGCGACCTTCACCAGGGGCCCTATTTTTGAATCAATCGACTGGCGTCGAGCGCTCGTTGATGATTGAACTGATTTTCGTTCGACATTTGAAAGAAAGAAAGAAAATTTTCAAAGAACATTTCATTGTTTTGAGTCATATGTCGAACGAAAATCAGTCGAAAAGAGCGCTCGATGCCTGCCGCGCGATTCAAAAATAGGGCCCAAGATCGTCGATCCACCTTGTCGGGGGCCTACCCACGGAGCCGAGTCCGGTGTGCGGTCGCCATTCCAGAACCTTTCCGCCCCAACGGCCATCGGTTCTTCTCGCTATGTGTCCTGTCCATTGCCACTTCAGCTGAGCAATCCTTCGAGCGATGTCGGTTACTTTAGGTCGGTATTATTAGCCGATCGGTATTATTTTAATATCAACGATAATAATTAACCAGCTCATCTTGAAAAAAATATGCAAGAATGTTTGTTACATATATTTTCTTGAATGAATAGTTAAAACGGACTCTACTATTAGTTGTCTAATGTTAATATTTGGATCGACAGAGATAAAATTAGTACTTAACTGGACAGTTTAAAAAGTTTAAATATTTGTGATAGTTATTTGACGTTCTCTAGACGAAATTATACTGGTCGTAATGATACTATGGACGAAATGATACTGTAGACGTAATGATACTATGGACCTTATGCACCGGAAGGGTCTGTTCTTCCTATTCGTGATTCTACACTAAATGGATTCCGCATAATTGCCATTGATCACATGTTGTATAAATTTTTATATAAATGCGTTTTTTCCAATTCGCAATTCTAATGCCGGGTCCATAGCGTGTGTTTTGCCCTACACAATCAACAAAAACATCTCAACATTCAACAAAATCGTCTACACAAAACATTGTTTCGCGAAACATTTTTGTGTAGAGAAACAATGTTTTGGCTTTCCATGCCCGGTGGAAAACACGTAGGTTTTGCTGGGTCGAGAGGCAGGGTAATGTCATAATCATCTGTCATTTTGACAACTCGCTAGCGTTTTGTACGCCAAGTTTGAATGAAAGTAATTCTTCGTTTGATTCGGAGCAGCGAAAAATTTTCTTATACTAAATCAATCTTCTATTTTTATTTCTTGATAAATGTTAAAATTTTGCAACTGTAAATAGGGTCTAACTTGAAAGCGACATTTTTTTCTAGTGCTAACATAAATAAAATAAAATGCTAAATTGGCAACACTGAAGTATTGTCTGTTTTTGACAGCGTGTGTAGAGAAACATGTTTCAGAAACAAAGTTTTGTGTATGTGTTTTTGTTGAATGTTTTCCAAAAACCTTTGCTATGGATCCGCCATAAGCTCAATATTAATTACAAACAACTGCCTTCTATTCCACACATTCGTTTATTATTTGTGTGATTACTTAAAATTAGAATTATTTCTGCGACCGGCGCAGAAATGTTTAAAGTTGTTTATTTCTGCAGTATGGATAGATATATCGATTTTCAAGCTATTTTCAAAAAGCTAGAAATTTTAAACATGTGCTTTATATTTCGTAAGAAAACTCTAAATTAAAAAAGCTAATTGTTTAATAATTCTTAGTATTTAATTAGCTTTTTGAACTTATAGTTTGTATTCAATAAATAAATCGTCAAAAGTCAAAGGCAAAATATCTTTATTCGATCTACTTAAAAATTAAGCACTTTTATGCCTATATTTTGCTACCACCACCCGTTTCAGACTTTTTCAGAAGAAGAAGGGGCCCAAAAAACTTATCAGGGGCCGTATGACCTCTTATTTCCAGGCAGTTTTCTGACTGGCTATCAATCTATCTGTTTTATTTGCTATACGACGAGAAAGAGATGTCACTACAGCAATTTATAAACCTGGCAGGATTTAAGAGCTTGTAATACGGCCTCAGTTTTAACAAAAATAAGGAACGATATTTTTGTAACTAAATACAGTACAACCAACAAGATTAACAACAGTCCATCATTTCCACGCATTTCAGTCTATCAGATAATCGTCTTGAGCTTATTTTTAGTATGGTTTTTAAATGTATGCAAAGGAAGATCAATCACTTGTTGTGGAAATTTATTCCCCTTAATGAACCTCTAGTTTTTGCAAGCCAATCTTAGAACGACAAGTTTATCTTTTTTAACCTACTTCCAAAAAAAGTGAGGAGGCTCGCAGTTCGTGAGAATCTTTGTATTTTATGTAGTTACTAGATTACTCGAGACTGAAAAAATATTTGTTTGAGAGCATATACTTCCACCACTGCTGAAACCTGACGGATCGCTAGCCCATACTGCGACTGAGAAAGCAAACTTGTTTGCCTCTCTTTTTGCGGAGAATTCGCATCTAGATGTTGGTAACAAAGTTCCACCTTCGATACCTCGTGCTGACTCCTCTATGGGAGACCTTCAGATCCAAAACAAAGAGGTACTTAAAACTCTCCGTACTCTAGACGTGAACAAAGCTAGTGGTCCTGATGGAAGCCCAGCAACTGTTCTGCGCAACTGTGCACCTGAACTGTCCCCTGTGTTAACTCGCCTGTACCGCCTCTCACTTGAGACTGGAATAGTACATCAATCGTGGAAGCTTGCAAATGTGCAGCCTGTGCCCAAAAAGGGTAGCCGTGCCGATCCTTCCAACTATAGGCCGATTTCAGTCACGTCCATACTCTGTAAGACTATGGAACGCGTACTCAACACCCATCTTTTGGCATACCTTGAGAATAATGATCTCCTTAGTGATCGCCAGTTTGGTTTTCGCCGCGGTCGGTCGACTGGAGACCTTCTCGCGTATGCCACCTATCTTTGGAATGAAGCTATTGAGGAACACGGCGAAGCCCTTGCCGTATCGCTCGACATCTCCAAAGCCTTTGATAGGGTCTGGCACGACAGCCTGCTAGGTAAGCTTCCCTCATACGGTATCTCTGTTAGCCTTTGCACTTGGATTGCTGACTTCCTCCGGAATCGTCAAATCCGAGTTGTGGTGGATGGTCAGTCATCCGACCTAAAAGAAATTGATGCAGGTGTTCCGCAAGGATCTGTTCTGTCTGCGACACTGTTTCTTCTGCATATTAACGATCTGCTGGACAATAAAGCTATTGGGTATGCAGATGACACCACCATAACCGGTAGATATCTTTCAACTGCAAAGGCTACCAGTGATGACATCCAGTCTTGTCGAGAGTCCCTTGTTGAGCAAATGAATCTGGCACTTCAGGCTGTCGCTGATTGGGGCAACGCCAATCTTGTCAGTTTCAATGCTTTAAAAACACAGGCCCTGTTTATTTACCGCAAAACGGAGTCCTGTCCAACTGACTCCGACTTTCCAGGGTGTATCCTTATCGATAGCGGAACATCTGCAAATTCTTGGCCTGAATTTGTCATCAAACCTGAACTTTGGCGAGTACATCGACTCGATTGCACAGTGTGCTGCTAAGAAACTTGGCGTCCTCTCACGGGCTAGGCGCTACTTCTCACCGAACCAGCTGCTTCTGTTATACAAAGCGCAGATTCGTCCGGTCATGGAGTACTGTTCTCACCTGTGGGATGGTTCTGCTAAATATCAGCTTGAACTTCTTGAATCGATTGAAAACTGTGCCAGGAGGCTAATAGGCAACTCAACATTGGCCACGGCAGAACTTCATAGCCTCAGTCACCGTCGCAAAGTTGCTAGTCTATCGGTTTTTTATAGAATACACTTTGGAGAATGTGCGAGGGAACTGCACAACCTTGTTCCTCCAGCCTCTTTCCACGATCGGGATACCAGACGCAGATTAGCATATCACCCGTATATAGTAGATACTCCAACGGTCCGTACCAAGCGCTTTGCCAATACATTTCTTATGCGAGCTGCTAAAGAATGGAATGCGCTACCTGCTCATATATTCCCCGATAATTACAACCTTGGTCTTTTCAAGGCAAGAGTGAATAGGCATTTCCTGGGCATGCATGCTACACCTTAGACCACATCCTGTTTACCAAGCAAGATGGTGGTCAAATGCCTGCCCAGTCTATATTAAAAAAAAACTTCCAAGTTGCTCCCATTGTCATAAAATCAGGATCTGATGATGGGATCCTGAAGAAATCAAGGGAACTCTTCGAATATTACAGCCACAACGTCATGATTTAGATAGGTTTATGAACCTATTGGTAAGCTAGAACAATTTAAAGATCTTAGATTTCAACGTTAAAATCTCCACATATTATCATAATACGAAATACCCCAACGTTCATAAAGCACATATTAAAATTTTCTAAGTTTTTGGAAAAGCTTAGTAATCAATGTATCTACAGATACTTATAAGTATCCACACAAATCTTCGATCAAGGATATCCTAGATGTTCCAGTGAGAGTTTCAAAAATGGCACCTCAAATAGCGTCCCACATACAAAATGGGCGCTTATTTTGCACAAAGTATTTGATAAAAGATGTGTTTTTGTACAAAATAAGCTTATTTTGTAAAAAATAAGTGATATAAAATGTGAGTTTGTACAAAGTAAGAGGTGATTATTTACAAAATAAGCGCCAAGTTTGTTAGTGGGACGCTATTTGAGGTGCCATTTTTGCGTACTGTTTTAGTTCGTGAAGCGTTATCTAGGATATTCTTGATCGAAGACACAAATTCATGAAAATGATGAAATCGATTGGCAAAAATGGAGGACGAAGGAGGAAGAATGGAGGAGGCTTATGTGATAAGTTAGATAAGTAAGTTGTCCCCTTGGATTGGATAATGGCTAAGATATCACTTGTAAAAATAAAGGTGGTTATATCACCAATAAATAAAACCGGTCAAGAGCGAGTCGGACTCGCGCACCGAGGGTTCCGTGCCATCATAATTGCACCATTAAACCACACTGCAGAGTGGAATAATAAATTAAGTATTGCAGTTCCCTGAAGACCCCTTTTCAGTCCCTGTGGTAAAAAAGATATTTATTTTTTTATTTATTTCTTATATGCAAAATAGTTGGACAAATGTCATCTCAAACTATTCTAAATTTCAATTTGATACCATTAGTAGTTCTCGAGATATCCAGCTGTGACAGACAGACAGACAGACTGAGTCACACCATAAGGGTTCCTTTTTTACCATTTTGGTACGGAACCCTAACAAAGACCAAATCAAAATTCAAAGTATAAATAAAGTGCCTAGTATTATCAGAAAATTTTGCCAGCCGCCCATTTCACAACAAATACTTCGAATTGGAATCAAAATAAATACCTATTAAATTTTCTACTTACGAGGGCAGTTTGATATGTCCGTGACTTTAAGGTTGAATACAATATTTTTTCATAATTCAATTTTCCTGTCTTAATTTAGAACTCTTTGCTGAGCTTATGCTGTTGAATTTTTTAAATTGGCGCGAAATTAGAAAAAAATGGAAGGATTTATGCAAGTGAGGTCGGGATATTCTTTTATAACGGAGAAAAACGAATTTTGCGTATTGATAAAATACTACTTTTTACGTGGTAAAACCATTATTAAGCAGACGGAGGATAAACTGAAAAAATATTATGGGGACTCTGCTCCATCTCATGGAATGGTTCATAAGTGGTTTACTGAATTTCGTTGTGGTCGTACCACCACAACTGTCGCCGACGGCCCAGGAAGGCCGATTGAGGTCACCACTGAAGATATTGTTAGCAAATACACGACATTGTTATGGCAGACCGTCAAGTGAAGATACGCGAGATAGCTGATGCTATTCACATCTCTACCGAACGAATTTTTAATATTTTGCTCGATATTCTCGGCATGAAAACCTTTTTGCAAGATGGGTGCCGCGTTTGCTGACAGTCGGCCAAAAACGAACTCGTGTAACAACTTCTAAACAATGCTAGGTTTGTATAACCGCAATCCAAGTGATTTTTTCGTCGGTACGTAACACTTGACGAAACGTGGGTCCACCATATACGCCAAAGACGAAGCAACATTCAAAACAGTGGACTTCTACCGGTGAACGTGCCAGGGAGAAGGCAAAAACCGTTTGTTCAGCTGGTAAAGAGACGGCCACTGTCTTTTAGGACAGCAAAGGTGTTATTTACATCGATTTTTTGGAGAAAGGCAAGACATTAATTACCGGAGCTTACCATGTTGCTTTGTTGGATAGATTCAATATAGAGCTGCTGAAGAAAAGACCGCATCTAGCAAAGAAAAAAGTTTTATTTCATCACGACAATGCTCCGGCCTACTCGTCGGCAACCGCAACATCAAAACTTGTGGAATTGCGATACGACCTATTGCCACACCCCCCGTTTTCACCAGATTTGGCCCCGTGTGACTTTTTCCTCTTCCCAAACATGAAGAAATGGCTTGGTGGATAAAGATTTTCATCCAATGAAGAAGTGATAGCTAAAACAGGAGCCTATTTTTCAGGGTTTGATAAAAACTATTTTTTGGATGGGTTGAAGAAGTTGGAACATCGTTGGTCGAAGTGTATAGAGCTGAAAGGAGATTATGTAGAAAAATAAAACAAAATATTCTTTAAAAAATTTTTTCTTCTTCACAAAGTCACGGACTTATCAAACCACCCTCGTACATAATTTTAGTAAGAATTTTTTTTATTATTATTATTTTCTATTTTTTATTAAAAAATATGTATATACAGCGTGAAATTTTATTCATTTGGTTCCCGCCGTGTGGTGGTTCTACTTATGATTACAAGCAACTTTTACTATGGGGCCAACTCTCCTCCTCACAAAAAAAAATCAGCTGTTCCATACAAAAGTGCAGTACCTACTCGACCTTAATGTATAGAACAGATGATTTTTTTGCGAGCAGGAGAGTTGGCCCCATAGTAAAAGTTGCTTGTTATCATGAGTGGAACCATCACACGGCGGGAATTTCAGCATTTTCATTCAGCGTGTATTTTTATTATTGAATATTTTTTAATAAAAAATAAATAAAAGAAAAGTTTTTTTTAAATAACATATTTAAAGTCTTTATTAGTATTTTAGTAGTATTTGCTGCGAACTGGGAAACGCATAATTAAAAGATTATTGCTTAGCATCGCTAAAACCAATTAATTAATAATGTGGTTTGATTTTACAGAACAGAATGTAACCATTCCTACTCTAGACATAAGACTGAAGATTGTCGATCCTTATTTGGCGTTGATGTACTGCAATGATTTTTATGCAACAATTATGGCGACTGCAGACACTATACCTAAAACTAATGAAGAAAAGAGGGAAGAGGCAGCGCTTCTTAAATTCAAAGGACCTGGATATACAGCATCCAGAAACTATGATTTGGAAAAATATAGCTATAGAAGACAAGAAGCCTAGGGAAGAAGGAAGGAAGGAAAGTTATAAAGGCATTACCTGGTTACCCTGGTACAGAAGACATAAATGATTTTTTTTTGATACTCTATTTAGGTCTGCAGGCGTTATTCTATATTTTGTTGCCTTTTTATTTTGTTTTTGTCCCTAGATAAGTATGTCATAATTAAAAATGACTGTGTTCTGCGGATCTGACTGCTTTGTATTTGATTAGATTTGATGCGGAATATATAGAGTTCCAAAAGTGCATGATGATGCGATGCCTTGTCAGACAATAGCACTTGTGTTGAGAGAATAAAAAAAAACTTTGTTGCAGAATTATAAAAGTTTATTGGTTTAAAATTCCAAAACATTTTAAGAGATTTCCTTTCAATGTGTCCACTAACTGATTATTGGAATGTTAAACAAATGACTTCTTTACGAATGGGTTGTTGAGCACTTGTTCGTCGTAAACAATGGTGTCGGCAACCACGCATTTTTATCGTCATTCAACATGTTTGACCAACAAAGACGAACTTACGAAGTGACACTTTTCATAATACAAATCTTCATTAAAGTTTAAAAGTTTAGTAACCTTGAGAAAAACAATTGTGGAAATTTCATCAGGAAAAGTGTTAGCTAGGATGTTTGGAAGAGATGCCGACATATTAATAATTGGATTATTTTTGTACATTTGCCCCGTATCTGGGGCTTTGTACCCTGATAGTTTGATAAACTCCACTACCTGTGAGGAGTTCAGTAAATTCGCGAGATTTAGTCCTTATTCCGTGATAAATAAGGATTGGTATGTGTTCTACTACTGGGGGCCGCCTATTACACCAATGTTGATGACGTTCCAGTATCCTTCACCAAAAGTAAGATCCTATTTTATTAATCATGTTTAGTATAATATAGATAGATAGGTGTCACCCACCAATCCGCATTGAGCCCGAGCCATAAGAATAAATAATTCTTATACCCGAGCCATAAGAATAAATAAAACTGGGTAGAACGGACACTCCCGTTCCGAACGGACTCGAAAGTCACGATATTAGCCCGTTAAACAGAACACTCAGTCGGGCTGTTGGGCGTTTGGGACTTGGACAAAGGAGTGTTCGTTCTACCCAGTTTTATTTATTCTTATGCCCGAATCTTTATCCAGGCCAGCGTGGAGCCATTAAAAACGTCTGACGGATGAATGTAGATTAGAAAAGATTTCTCACTAACGAATTGTTGTGTGTTTGCATTATTGCCTAACTTATAATCTTATCCCTACAAAATATTAAACATCAAATTCATTACATTGAAATTCTAAACCTAGCCCCCTACTCAAATGGCCAATTTTCTATTCGTTCACTAATTAAAAATAAGCCATCTATATATATAAAAGAGTAAATCACTCACTGACTCATCACGAAATCTCAGAAACTACAAGTGCTAGGAGTCTCAAATTTTGTATGGGGGTTCCTTTTAAAGTGAAGGTGCTCACTAAGACGGGATTTTGCGAAATTCAATCTCTAAGGGGGTAAAACAGGGTGGCAAAGTTTGTATGGGAGAAAGCGATTCCTTGGCCCGATTGACTTGAAATTTGGCATAGACATTCTTTAACAAAATTAATTGAATACGTGTTTCGTATTTTCTTGAAATGTATCCCCTAACAGGGTTGAAAAGGGGTAGAAAGCTATTTTTAGGGTGGTTGACTTCGATATCGGAATCAAAACTTCTTAGTGCATTTGTACGATTAGGAAAAATAAATGTCAGTTGTCAGGGGGCCTATTACGAAAATTACGTACGCAATTGCGTAACGCAGTCACTTAGCCACGATAGTCGTCCGCAGTTCTTTGGTTGTGGTTTTATCAAACATTTTAAATTTTTCTATCGTAGTCCATAGACTACTAAACGAACGATGTCAGATACGCAAGAGAGAAACTGTCAAACTCACGCAATCACTTCGCAATATCGCATACGAAAGTGATTTGTAATAGGAAACAATCAAAACGAAGCACGAACGCAGCTGCGTGTATCGCATTAAACTTTTCGTAATAGGCCCCCAGGTTGTCACCTCCCCTGAGATTGTAATTATGTCACCGCACGAGCTGACATTTCATGTTGTAGGTATAAGATTTTATCCTGATTTTCACTACCTATTTTAAGAAATATTAGTCTACTTATAAAACGTGGCAAAATCTAGCGAATATCAGATATCTAACGTGACAAGGAATGTGGTGTAAAGTGTTGAAATTGAGAGCCGGATAATAATGCACAACATAAGTTGCACCCGACATAATTGGCAATGTCACGTTATTTTAGCCAGGAACCAGGAACAAATAAACATACATAGATTTTTATTTAAAAAGAAGATACCTACCAAACTATTAAGTATGAGTATTAAATGTTACATAATATTATTATACTTATTTTGTTATTTACTGCTAAGAAATTTTATTAAGTACCTACCTACCTACCTAATAGACTTCAAGTCGCATGTAAATCACAGATATATATATGTATTATATGGAATTGACAAGCCTACGACACATAATTTTAGAGTTTACTAGCGGCCCGCCCCGGCTTCGCACGGGTGCAGTGCAATGTAGTTACTAATGTAAAACTGTGCTAATGTGGTGTCAGTGTAAAGTTATTTGATTATACTACAGGATATCTACATATATACGATGTACGCAAGGGGTGTTAAAATATAATTGAAGTGTGTGTGTGTGTCTGTCTGAGGCCACCTAGCTCCCAAACTTAAAGATCGATTTTATTGCGATTTTTATGTATAGTTTAAGAGAAGCGTACAGACGGCGGGAAGAGACTTTGTTTTATACTATGTTTAGCTTTTGTCCGTGGCTCCGCCCGCATGGGAGTCGGTAATCGTTGTAAGTCTTCTCTTGGAAACCAATGATCGGCATGAAAAGAAGCCTGTGTTAAGTATTCCAGACTATAATCTATCCCTGTGCCAAATTTCGTCTAAATCCGTTCACCCGTTCAAACGTGATTGAGTAACAAAATGAATAACAACCAAACATCAAAAATTTCACATTTTTACAATTTTGTGATATGTAGGTAATAGCTGCACCCCGCGGTTTTACCTGCGCAATCTGTTGATTCTGTAACCAAACTCGCATCTCACTTCGAACCTCACTTCACTTCGCGTGAATTGTTATTAGAAATTAGCTAACTAAATGAGCAATTTTACCGATTACAATAAATTTAGGTAGCTATCTAAAATATTTTGTGATGAAAAAAAAATCTTATCATTATCTTATTTATGATTTAAAGTTCCCGTCCCGTGCAGTGAAGTGAGATTCGAAGTGGGGTTAGAGTTTGGTTACAGAACCGACGCCCTACTGTTCACGATTTTGTATTAGGTAGGTAGGTAGGTACTTAATAAAATTTCTTAGCAGTAATATAACAAAATGAGTATAATAATATTATGTAACATTTAATACTCATACTTAATAGTTTGGTAGGTATCTTCTTTTTAAATAAAAATCTATGTATGTTTATTTGTTCCTGGTTCCTGGCTAAAATAACGTGACATTGCCAATTATGTCGGGTGCAACTTATGTTGTGCATTATTATCCGGCTCTCAATTTCAACACTTTACACCACATTCCTTGTCACGTTAGATATCTGATATTCGCTAGATTTTGCCACGTTTTATAAGTAGACTAATATTTCTTAAAATAGGTAGTGAAAATCAGGATAAAATCTTATACCTACAACATGAAATGTCAGCTCGTGCGGTGACATAATTACAATCTCAGGGGAGGTGACAACCTGACAACTGACATTTATTTTTCCTAATCGTACAAATGCACTAAGAAGTTTTGATTCCGATATCGAAGTCAACCATCCTAAAAATAGCTTTCTACCCCTTTTCAACCCTGTTAGGGGATACATTTCAAGAAAATACGAAACACGTATTCAATTAATTTTGTTAAAGAATGTCTATGCCAAATTTCAAGTCAATCGGGCCAAGGAATCGCTTTCTCCCATACAAACTTTGCCACCCTGTTTTACCCCCTTAGAGATTGAATTTCGCAAAATCCCGTCTTAGTGAGCACCTTCACTTTAAAAGGAACCCCCATACAAAATTTGAGACTCCTAGCACTTGTAGTTTCTGAGATTTCGTGATGAGTCAGTGAGTGATTTACTCTTTTATATATATAGATACATGGTGTCAAATTCCACACTACACCGAAGCGAAGCGAGGGCGGGTCGCTAGTAATGTATATTATGTAAATGTAAGCGATGATGTTTTGTATTTTTTTTATTTTTCACACTTTCCCACGATATTGTACCACTAATAACTCAATTTCCACTGTTCGTGCTGTTTGTTGTTAAGGAGTTCCGTTGCTCCTTCGCAGTTCAAGCCTAGTCCAAAACGTCCTTGACCATAGTTAGATAGGTACCTAATTTGTTTAAGATTGTCATAATCCTAGCAATATTTCAATCACTATACAGTTTCTATTTCATTTTGAGGAGTTCCCTTGTGTATCTTTAAAATTCAAGGTTCAATATCAATGAATTCAAAATGGTGTCACCACTAAAGTATCATCTTTCAAACAAAAACAGAATCATCCAAATCTAAAGAAGATATGGTCGATCCGTATAAGTTCATAAAATGGTAACGAAAACGACAGTATTTTCAAGTTTTCTTGAAAAATACTGAACTGATTTCAAAATTTCAAAAGATGGGACCAATGTGGGAACAAACTTGATCTAATAACGTTTTATTTCGAATTATTTCAATCGGTTCAGCCATCTTCGAGTAATCGGTGGACATACATAAAAAAAACATACATACAGCCGAGCAGAGAACCTCCTCCTTTTTAGAAGTCGGTAAAAAAATGCTCAAATCGGTACACTTTGACATGTTTTATACTGGTATTTACAGAATCTCAAGTCATTTTTAGGGTTCCGTACCCAAAGGGTAAAAACGGGACCCTATTACTAAGACTCCGCTGTCTGTCTGTCTGTCTGTCACCAGGCTGTATGTCATGAACCGTGATAGCTAGACAGTTGATATTTTCGAAAATGATGTTTTCTGTTGCCGCTATAACAACAAATACTAAAAACAGAATAAAATAAATATTTAAGGGGGGCTCCCATACAAAAAACGTGATTTATTTTGCTGTTTTTTGGTACGGAATCCTTCGTGCGCGAGTCCGACTCGCACTTGGCCGGTTTTTTATTTTTCTTAGGAATAATGAGGTTTGTCTTATGTAGGTATTGCATGTTTTGAATATACTTATATCTATTTAATAATTCAATAGGAATTTTCAAAGTTCGCCCTCATTACAGCTCGCGCAGAGTTGTTTTGATCATTTGATTTTTTTTTTGAAATTTAAAAATAGAACGTGATGCGCGTCTACACCCTTAAGTTAGCGAACGAATAGAAAATTGGCCATTTGAGTAGGGGGGTATGTATTGTCGCCATGTCCCCTTACCACTGACATGAAACATTTTTTTTATTTAACTGGACTGGCTGTCTGTATGATTTGACAGCTAAGTTTTTGTGCCTATTTGAAACGCCACTAGCGTGCGTCTAAAGAACTAATGTTGACGTACAATATGAAAATGGTTGCCGTGATGGTCTCTCCAGACTTCAAACTTTAGTACCATGTCCCTCACGCTATGCTCACGCTACGTCCTACAGCGCCAAAATGGCGGAAATCAAATAGGCCCAAAAACAGTTTTGTAGTGTGTGTACTAACATGTATGTAACCTATACACACACGCATCTCTCCTCATATATATAAGCTCTTACGGAGCACAATAAAGGAGTCAATAATCGCAGTCAGATCTTTTCATTTAACATCCCGAACCGCCAACATTGCATGGCGACCCTGCCAGTGCCGCCTGCGTCGGCGGCGCTGTGCAGCTGGTTTGTTCGTAAAGTGCAAATAAATTATAATGCGAAATAAAAATGGACTATGAAATAGAATAAAATTATGTGCGTGTTAATAATAAAAATGGGAACTTTTATAACTTAAAGACTTTACATTTATAAATAATAATATGATATGAAATATTAATATTTAAAAACAATATAAGTGAATAAAATAAATTCTTCAAGTCAGTGTAAATAAACTCAACAAAGTTATAATCATAATTATGAACAATCTATGACAAAGTGTTCGTTGCCGAGTACTCTGTTGCCGCTGTGATGATGCTACTGCTGGAAAGATGTTGAGAGTGAAAGCAGGGTGCCGGGAGATGATGGAGTCGGATGTGGACGCTGCCGGCCGATGATGGTGTCGTGAGGATGGAGCAGGGGCAAACGCTGAATTTACCAACGAAATGTGGCCAGAGTCCAGACAGTTTACAACGTGGAGCGTCATGAAACATTATTATTCCAAAGACATTACTATAACATCCTATGTGGTTTGATTTATCTTTCTTTTTTTTATGGAAACTTCAATAACACTTTATTAAAGATACCTAAGTAGTACTTATATGATTGTGTCAGAGTTTTTTTTTTTAGGTTTGGTAAAGTTTGGTAAACGCTAAGTAATGAGTAAATATATAAATTTTAAATGTAATTTGTTGGAAGTAAAAATAAGAAATTTAGAATGCACATTATGAAGAATTTATTTTAATTTGATTATAATATTTTATATAGTACTCCTCTTTTGTCGTGTTTAATCGATTAGGATTTGTTGCTGACGATTAGCTAGATTAGTAAGTAATATCCGGAGTACGAGAAGAAAATGAAATTTAATTTTCGTAGATAATGTTTTAAGTTAGTTTCTTAAAAAACTAAGTTTCTGATTTATACAAGTGATTGCACAGAAAAAGTAGGTAACTGTTATTTTTAGTGGTGTTGGTATTAATGTTTGTTTTTTATTTTACAGTAACTTTGTACGAAGATTGAACGTTGATAAAGGTAACTCTACGCTTTTGAAGGGTTGATTTCACATGAAATATAATTGGTATTATAATTTTATGGATATTTTGGACTTATTTTTTTTCTCGTAGTTTTAAAGTGAGTAAAGGTGAGGTAAATAAATTTTGTAGCTATTTTTGTTTAAAATTATTTTGTGGTTTTCGTTACTTAAATCATTTTAAAGAATATTTATCGATGTCAATTGTTTTTTTAATTATCATTGCTGTGCATTTCGTAAGTAAAAGTTTGGACTTTGTAATACGTTTTAAATAAGTGACCGACATCGTAACTGCTGACATAGCAACACGTGTGATATTGTAAGTAGGAATCATTTTTGTTGAATCAAAGAATTTAAATTTCGTTCGAGTTTTTTTTTATCGTAAACTAAGTTGTTTAAATAAAGTATTTCATTGAAATTACAAAAAGGTTAAAAATGGCATACATTTTCCATTCTTTCGCAGGACACTAATGTTAATAACAATTTTATTTAAGTAGGATTTATTTTTATTCAATGTGAAATTTTTTCTCTTATGTCTATATTGTATACCTTTTATATCTACATCGATATTTAAATCACCCTAAGGTTGACTGGTAGAAAATGCCTAAGGCATTAAGTCCGCCTACTTATATACAATAGATATTTGATTAGGTTCTTTTTTCTTTCACTCTTATCGTATGTAGGTGATGCAATAATATTTCTTTAGTAACAATACTTATTTAATTGTTTTTCAACAATTCTTCAATAGATATAAAAGCGGCTTTATATACTTGTAGGTATTTATTCTTATAGCAGACTATCTTTTGTCTTCAGATCAGTACATATTTAATTTTCTTTGCGATATCACATATTTATGTAGGTACAAGTAATTTATAACTATTTTCTATCTTATAAAATAACTAATTAAGTAAATATGAAAGTTCGAAAATTCATTTTAGTTTCAATGTTTGGCTGACAAAATTTTATTTACGAATTTGATTTCATAATATTATTTATGACATTGACAAAACAAAAATTAGATTTCAATACTTTTGCGTACGTTCATAGTGTCAGATTATGTTTCCGCACTAATTATTACGAAGAGCATAATTATATTTTATTTATGTATAATGTTTTTACGTAAAGTAAGTAAATAAACGCTAGATATAATTTTAACTTTATTAGTTTTTGAAGTTAAATTATCTTCTTATATGTTTTAGGAATGAAATAAAAAATAAAAATATGATCGATTATGTAGCTATTTTTGTACATTTGATTTCAAGTAATAGTATTCTTATTCAATTTTTTTTACATTAGTGTCCTAGCATTTTATTATACAAATAAGTTACAAAGTAAAATTACTTTTCATTTTGTCCTGAATTTAAACTTATTCCATTTTAAAATTTTAATATCTACGCAATTCAATTTAATAAGTATCGGGGTAGTAAATTATCATGTGACAAAATTATTTCTTATTAGAAGTGATGCAACCGTATTGTTTTGATTAACGAACAAGGTATTGGAATGTAAAGTGTTGTATTTCGATATCGGTAGATTACAAAGAGGTAGCGCAGTTGCACTTATGCAAGTTGATATTTAGACGAAGCAGTAATATTAATCTTGTCGCAAAATATCACACGGGTTTGCTAGTCAAGCTGTAATATAAACATTGTCTCATTAGGAAAATATAATGAGTATTAATTTGGTGGGAAGAAAACTTTAAGGAACTTATTAATTTCGGTTGTGGAAGTTTATGTTGAGGTATGATTGAGATAGTTTGTGGAAATTTTATTTAGTTGAGGTTTGAAAGGAAAAAGTTAGAAGAACAGTTTGAAAGCTTGGTAGGTATATGATTAGAATAAAGCAAAGGTATAGATTTTATAGGTAGAAGGAATATTGTAGGAAAGTTAATGTAGCTGTATTAAAAATCTTTTTGTAGCTTTTTAGTTTGCAATTAGGTACAGCAAGGTTTAGGTATAGGTAATGTGATGCGTTTTTTTATGAAGGATTTGGAATGATGATAAGGATTTATTTATAGAATAAGGGAATATACGGTTTATAAGGTTTCACATGCGATTGGACTGATCACCCAAGAGCGATGAATCTCTTATTTACTTTAAATTCAATTTAAGATTGTTAGTTTATTTGATAGGTTTTGAAATGAAATGGTTAAGATAAAAGCTCGATTATACGGTACACATTAAAGGAGAGGTACTATAGGGTTCAGGTCCTTCAGTTGCATCAAGGTGTGAACGAGATTTCCCCTTTGAATCCTGTTTGGAGACCAAATTAGTATGTGTCTTAATTCATGACCCTATTAATAATGGTACATACGTGGGGTGTCAGATCCTTCCATTGGATCATGGTGTGAACGAGATTTCCTCTGTGACATAGTTGGAGTCCAATGGAGACTTAAACCTGCCCCCATTAATAATTAAGCTGTGGCCACAGCCCAAAATGGCAATTGTCCATTTTTATGTGTTATGATAATGAAGTCGACTATAAATAAATATGATAAAGTATGTACCAAAAATGATGAGTTAAATAAAAATGAAAGTACGCCGGCGCCGGGCGAATTATGATATGTGAGTACCTAGTGGTGTAAGTGTACCGATAGTGTAATTATGAAAATGAAGTTTATAACGAGCAAGAGTAGGGTTTAGAGTGGGAATATTGTTATTGACACAGGATAATTTAGATAAGAATATTGAGAGATAAGAATACACGAAACAGGAGATTATATGATAAACAATAAATGTTTGAGGATATTTATATTAGGAATATGATGAATGATTATAATTTGATTAAAATATTGAAGGAAAGTTTTTTTGTAGAAGTTATGAAAGTAAGATGTATGTTTTTTTTAAAGACGCGATGAATGAAAGTAAAGAACGCGTAAAGCTTTGTTTTTTTATGTTAGCGAAAAGTTATTGGGAAACAAAGAGTTAATAAATAAATGAAAGAGAAATAAATAAGTACATAACAAGAGATTATAGTGATATTTTTGTTTGTTTTTATTCAGTTACCTTTTTCAACTATTGATTATAAGATTTTTTTAACAAACATATAAATTTTGGAATATGAGTAAGTATGTGCAATCTATTTCTGTATAAATCAGAAGGATACCTAATACATGTTGTAGTGAAGATTTCAATTAATATGATTAAGAAGTAACTAATATATGTTTGCTTTGAAATGTGAACTTTATATTAACGAGAGTTAAAAAGAATGTAAGAATGTTGCAAACACAGACTAATATTTAAGTATCCATTGGAAATCTGCAATTTTAATGATTTTTTCTGCATAACCTAAAACCTAATGTAAACTAAATAACCTACATTTTAATAAAAACCTTGTACGAGTATGTACTTATCGTGACGTAGTGTTTACGTTATTATTTGTAACCTGTTTTGATACCGATATTTATAGTGTTAAAAATTCGGAATACTGATTTGGTTACCTATATTTTAATGTTTTATTTTAAAAATAAAGCATATTTCTTACTTACTTATTTTTAAAATATTACAGGATTGGATGTTAGTTTTATCATGTAACATATAACGTTATACGAGTTATTAAACGTTATTCAAATAATAATAATGTATCAACAGTTTTCTAAATATCTATATTAGCAATTTAAATTTCAGACTTTCAGTTCAGATTTTTTTTGTTTGTATGCAAAATTTACGATTTTGTTATTATAAATACCTTATTACTTTACATTATTGATAAATTTTATTTTGTGAGTGTTCCTTTCTTGAATAATGAGATACTGTACCTATTATAAGTACCTAAAAAATTTCTTATTTCCTTAAACAATCGCTTGCGATTAAGAGAATGATATTGTTATGATTGAATTATTATAATAGATAGATATAAAAAATCTAATATAACTATGTACTTACCTTACTTACTTACCTTATAAATATTTTGGATATTAGAATTGTGATTTCTTTGTTAAATTTTTGTTGTAGTTGTGAAATTATAAATACATATTATTGTGACAGAAACAATGTTACTAAGTTAATGGTAAAATTTTAAAGTAAATTCTTAGAAAAGTATAATCTTTATATACCTTTTTAGTACTTACCTGTATTAGTTAGGGTTATTATAATCTTTTAATAGTATAAAAAATAAGTTTTTTTTTCTTTTTTAGGGGGGAGGTGTAGTGTGTGTACTAACATGTATGTAACCTATACACACACGCATCTCTCCTCATATATATAAGCTCTTACGGAGCACAATAAAGGAGTCAATAATCGCAGTCAGATCTTTTCATTTAACATCCCGAACCGCCAACATTGCAGTTTGACATAAGCCTGTCCAGTGTAAATATATGCAGGTCAGTGCCCCTTACTAATAAAATATGAAAACTAACCAAAGAGTTTGTTTAGCAATATAACGCTTTAGGTCGTTAAACTATGTCTAGTAAAATTATTCTACACATGGTTCCGCCCGCGACTTCATCCACGTGGACATCAGGAAAATCCCTAAGGAATCTTTAACCGAGATAAAAGTATCCTATGTTGTAATAAAATTGTTATCCAGGCTATAAGCCATCTGTATACCAAAATCCCTAATTTTTAATTTATTTATTGCGATGCATTGGATTTTAAAAAATTTTCGTGTGACGACAATGACGCAGGAAGTAAGAAACAACATAGATTCACCCGCTTGCTTGATTCTATTTTTTTTAATCCTGTATTCCAGGCAAAGGCATTCCTCCACTACGCCCTAGACGAGTTTGTGGCAGTACCAATTAACTGGACTGCCCGCTTCGTCGTGATGACCGATCTGCGTTTCAACAGTTCCTCTCTGATGGTCGAGACCGGAGACAGGGGACAATTCTTGAAGTACGACATCTTAAAAAGTAAGTTACGACGTTTTGGCATCGCGAGTCACAAATAGGGAACTTTTTAATAACGTGACAATTTGTCAAATGCCATGACAAATTGGTTTACATTTCGGTGTGGCTATGAGTAGGTACTTAGTTTATTCTATTTTAAATCGGTTGCCGCAATGTATATAAACATGTCATGACAGGTGACAAATATTGTAACTTTTATTAACTAGGGCCCAAATGCCATAACACCGCTTCTGAGCTTTTGTCACAGAATAGATAGGTATAAGTACGGTTACGGGAACGGAAGAAAACTTCAAAAAACCACAGTAAAAGGGGAATATCCAAAAAATCTAATTGGCTGAATATTTTTTTATAGGATAAGCTCCCTTAATAGTAGAAAAAAGTATCAGAATTTATGTTTACTCTCTCTACGATTGAAAACTGAATGATGACACGGGTTTCTTACTGATGTCACATGACGTAAATATAATCTTAAAATTTTGACCGGAAGTGGAAGATTTTCTCAAGCTTCCGCCAATTTTATTTGCGATAATCTTCTGATCCTCGCTCAACACAACTTTTCCGACCGTGCGCCATGCATTTCATCGTGATGTCATATGACATAGGCAATACTATTGCGGGCTCACGGACTAATAGATTACATAAAAGAGAAAGAGAGAGAAAATCAAATTGTAAATTGAATATGTCACCAGAACTCCTTTTTATTTATTTATATTATCCTAACTATCCTTATACTTAGTATGAATGCGTAAGTCAGTTTGTTTGTTTGTAGTAGTTAGGTGCAACGTGAAGTCAACCGATTATCATGAAAGCCTACACATTTTCGGGGGTACAGAAAAAGACATATGGTACCTTTCATCTCGAATAAAAAACTATACCCGATTTATAAAAAAAAACTGTCAACGCAGACGAAGTCGCGGTCGCTAGTAATATATATTATATATATTTAATTTAAGAATTATCGAAAAGTGTTGTAAAATTACAACCACTGAGTTTATAGTATACCCATAGACATAGAAAAATTTTCGATGCGCTCAAGAAGACCAACAAAGCTTGGAAAAGAGAAGTTAACATCATACGGACACGGTCTATGTAAAAAAGAGACAAAAGATCAAGTGACATGTGACAACATTTTTTACAGTAAGAGCCCCTAGCGTCCCGCCTAGCAAATGAGCAATCACAGTTTGTTTAAAATATTTGTTAATCTTAATTATAATTTAAAATAAAGGTATCGTGGAGCCATGGTGTCTTGTGCTCTAAGTAATTGTGATGTAACAAAAAGAAATAATCCAAGTAATCACACTTTTCACAGGTAAATAAGATATTGCCACACATTTCTCTAAAACCAAATTTCTCTACATTTATTCGTTTATCGACAAAGAAAACAGTGTGGAACATAGTTTATTAATTTCCTTTGCCGTATATAGTCATATTTTATGAATCTAAGTCATATTTTACGTATCTCATATAAAATGTATGCATTCGTTTTCGGATCACCTGTTTATTGACATTGTTGTTCTTTGACATTCTATTTCTATGAGTATACCTAATATAGTGTAGGAAAGGATGGTAGTGGACCCCCACAGTAAATCCTTAGTAGACGAAACTTCACAGTATGATGAAGTATCATAAATGAAACGTATTTTTTAAATAATCCAAATCTTTTTTTTTAGTTTTTGGATATTTGTACATAGATTTTGGTTGATACTATACATATTACATCACTGCTAAGTTTCATCGACTAAGGATTTAATGTTGGGGTCTCCATACGAAAGATCGCTTAATTTTTTTTAATTTTATTTCCTACACTATAAACGATCGGTTAAGCAGGTACTGGGTGATTGCGTAAAGTCAATCGTATTCATTTGACAGTTCATATTGTATCATAATATCCGTACAAATTGCAGCCGATGGAATACGATATGAACTATCAAATGAATACGTTTAACTTACGCAATCGCACCCCTGATTCAATAAGCAAAATTAGTAGGTACATTCAGTTTTAAATTGACCTGACCGGTAATCAAATCCGGGTCTTTAGAGATGGTGACACCATGAAAGTCAAGAGTTCAAACCACTCAACCAATGTTAAGAAAAATATAAAATATAAACAAGACTTCTTACATATTTCGTTTGTTTTATGTATTTCAGTGACCAAAAACAGCCCACGAATAAAACCAATCGATGTAGTTTTCAAGCAGTTTGATGGCGGTAAATATATCGCCTATATGGAGTGTGAGGTAGGTACTTATTACTAGGTGTAAGGTATTATAAAATAACTTTATCTACACCCATCTTTAAATCCTCTATAAAGGGTTCTGAAACGGCTAGCTTGCTGCCATTACAATATCCGAGCGAGAGGATGTCGCGCTCCTCCCCGCGCTCCCTCACATTATGAAATTCAGTACAATATTATTCGGATCAGTGGCCCTACCATGAGTTAATGCAAACTGTTTACGTTTCAGTAAACTGTCGGATATACTGCTCACAGTCAATACGAGTGAAAGAGAGAAAACGATAGTTTACTGTAACGTAAACAGTTTGCAACAACTCATGGTAGGGCCACTGATGATAAAATGACGAGGAGGAGGAAAGTCAAAGTCAAAACCCTTTGTAAAAGGATACAATATGAAAAGAGCGTGACCGGCAAATTTTAACGAAAACCTTAAAATATTAAACAATAAATTTATAATCAACTAGCGGCCGCCTGCGACTTCGTCTGCGAGGAAAGTTTTTTGTTATCCCTCGGGAACAATACCATTTTTCGGGTTGAAAAGAACCCTATGTCCTTCTCTGTACCCCTGACAACGTGTATGTAAAATTTCAGGATGATCGGTTCAATAGTTAAGCGTAATAAACAAACAAACGGACTTTCGCAGTAATAATATTAATTAGTAAGGATAACTTCAGCTGAGCAATCCTTTGAGCAATGTCGGTTACTTTGGTTCTCCTACGGATATCCGTATCCTCATTTCTGATTCTATCACGTAAGGAAACGTCGAGCATGGCTCTCTCCATTGCACGCTGGGTGACTTTATGCCTTCTTATAAGACCCATAGTTAGTGACCACGTTTAACTGCCGTAAGTCATCACTGGCAACACACACGGTCCTAGACTTTCGTCTTGAGATACTGAGGTAAGTCGAACGCGAAGATATTTCGAAGCTTCACGAATGCTTTGCTCGTAAAGCTGATGTAATTCCACCGGTTTTAACCCGGCGTCATTGATGCAGGGTCAACATGACCCTGCATGTTTTGCATATGAAAAAATGCTTAGAAATATTTGCCACACACAACTGTCTGTCTCAGTAGCTGCAGCTAAGGATCACCCCTCCCCGCCACGTACTTCACTTCATTCGTCCATCACCCGCGCAAGGAGCAAAACGTGTGTAAACCTGCGACAGGGTAATTATGACCCAGCTCAACGGTGACGTTGCTGTTTTGGTGCCATATACTTTTTTATATATTTTATATAAAGATTATGTTAGTGTTCGTAATCTTCTAATGATAGAGAGGTTAGGTAGTATAAATTTGATTTAAGTATCATTTTTGTTAGAAACGATATTGTTTTTTGTTGATAAAAGAAAATTAAGAAAAGAGTTACAGTTTTGTTGTATAATTAACAGTCTATAGGAAAAATTAAAAATAAAAATTATTTCACTCATTACCAATGTGTTTTATTGCTGCTACTGATTATAAATACAGTATTTATAATAAATATAAAATGTTTAAAATAAAAAAATATTTTATACTATGCCAAATTTTAACAATTGTAACCAGGGTCATAATGACCCCCCTCAACGTTAGTGTAACTTTTTTCCGCCACAATGACGCCGGGTTAAATATGTAAAGCGGGTCATAAAAAACGCGTGTGTTACCAAAGCAAATAGTTAAGTTATAGTCCATACAAATTCCATAACAGTATTATTTGCCATTTCAAATATGGAACTGATCGCCGCCGCACGACTCCAGCTTGTGAGCAGCGCGCTGTTGCTATTCAAATTTCGAACTAATCGCCGCGCGGCGTCAGTCAGTAGACAGTGTGCATTCACAGATTGAGTTTATTTAAAATAAAAAAAAAACAGTTTATTCGGTAATTTAAAAACTTGGCTGCATGATCTAGCGTCTTTGCCAACATTTTCACGCAGCCACGGCAGAAAATAATCCTCGCGCCATTTTTCTCAAATTTTCTTTTCTTTGTACTTGTATTGTGAATATCTAAAAATGACAACTTTCAATAATGAATGAGCAATATATTACTTCAACTCCACCGGATATACTAACAGAAGCGCGAACCGCATGCGACAGCTTGCTGCCGTCAATATCCAAGGACAGATACATAACCACGTATGAAAATTTCTTGAAGTGGAAAAACATAAAAAATTCCAAGTCATTTTCCGAAAATGTAGTTTTGGCGTATTTTTTTTTCTGTTTCCTCGCAAATGTGTTAAAAAACGTCGTACGATATACGTGCGTATTGGTTATAACATGCTTGGCTCAATTACGTCCTCGCCTTCGGCTCGGGCTGAAATTCCGCCTCGCATGTTATATAACCATCTTAACGCACTAATATCGTAATGTACTATTAATTAAAACATTTTAATCATTTGTTTTATTTTCCTTGTAGGTGTAGGTACTTTAAAGCACTATGTAGCACTCGGAAGATACTTAATTTCTTACCTCAATGT
The DNA here is from genome assembly GCA_943789525.1 of Agriphila geniculea. NCBI lineage: Eukaryota > Metazoa > Arthropoda > Insecta > Lepidoptera > Crambidae > Agriphila > Agriphila geniculea. Next base: position 10,897,701 of record OX038889.1, read on the forward strand.
AGAATATACTCATCATCATCATCATATCAGCCGCACGACACCCACTGCTGGATATAGGCCTCCCCTAAGGATCTCCACGACGATCGGTCCTGCGCTGCCCGCATCCAGTGGCTTCCCGCGACCTTCACCCTCACTTTGGTCCACCTTGTCGGGGGCCTACCCACGGAGCGTCGTCCGGTGCGCGGTCGCCATTCCAGAACCTTTCAGCCCCAACGGCCATCAGTTCTTCTCGCTATGTGTCCTGCCCATTGCCACTTCAGCTGATTATACTACTCACTCACACAAAATAGAGAGACTGCAGAAGTTAAGCTTAGTACCATATTGTGCTACTAATCTGTCGCCCACAATTTCGTTTCCGGGAATTCCATTTCCCATGTAAATTTTCGGAATACCTTCCATAGCGGATTCTTACGTCAAATTAACTATACAGGCCACAATAAAAGTTTTGCGCTACTCAGAAATAAAACAACATATATGAAAACTTATTTTTATTGCGTCTCACAGTATTCTCCATTACATTTTAAAATGTATTTAGTTCGTTCAAACTATTACTTATAACATAAGCATCATTTGTCTGAGGGCATGTTTTTTACACGCTATCACGGCTTCCTCTGGTTCCTTAAATGTGAAAGTTATCTTTAAGTTATAGATTAATAAAGAAATTGCAAGGTGTCAAGTCTAAAATTAATGTAGAATGGATCATGAATTCCAACTTTTCAGAGCCGTTACTGACTTTGTCAGTCATAAAAAATGACACCCTAAAATCTTTTCGCGTAAATTTTATTTTTGCGACGTCGTCGTACCACAGAGGAAATAATCACTATAGTCGTACGACAAACTACGCATTGTGATAAAAACAAATGACTCGCAACTTCCGGTAATTTTTTGTTTTAATTTCATGAATGAGTTTTTAGGTTTAAAAATACAAAACTTTCAGTGTGCCCCATGTATGCCTGATTTATTTAGTGGTTTGAGCTGTGCGCTGATGAATCAGTAAATCAGGCAGGACTTCCACACATTTAAATTACAAATATAAAATTAAGTTATTCTTTGCAGCGCAATGTCGTCTATCTTTTGGCTCAAAAAGCAGACATACCCCCAAAGAAACAGCTACAAGATGTGGTAGCTAAAGCGGGGTACCGCTCTCGAAGGGGAAATTCCTACCTCTACCAAGGTCACGAGTGGATGCCCATCCCAGAGGAAAACGAGGAAGACTTCTGGTCAGCGAGGAAACGAGAGAGCGAGGGGAAATCTTTAGAAGTGATGAAATCTGAAGAAGCGAGAAAATTGAGGGAGAAAAGGAAATTAAAGAAAAAGGACGGATAAATAATGACGCGTATACTTCGACTTTTAAGTTACTAATTAAAAGATTATCAGAATATTAGGTTTATGAATAAAATTTTATTGTTTTTTATTTTCTCCCCTTCCCTTAAAATCTTATATTATTATTATTATTATTACTATACAGGATTATTTGTAAAAAAACAACAATCTCGCAGGAGTAGATCATAAACAACAACTATTGTTCTATGACTTTCCGAAAACAACAAAAAATATTTTTCATTCAAAATTCGATCAGCTGTTCGGATGTAAGGTATTTGATACAAATAAGGCCTATCTAAGTTGAAAAGCTTATAATTCAATAAACATTAAAGGTTACTAATAAAACCAAGGTCAATTAACTTCTTTCATTATTTAATTGTAGGAATTTTAGAAAAATTTAACAGTTTCTAGCTAAATCTAAGCAAAATAATAGATTTCCGAAGACATAGATTATGGCCTTAATAAATCGGTTACATTTATTAAGGCCCATATCCAAATTAAAAAAAATACATAAGTATTTACATAATCAGGGGCGTGCATTGGTTTTCAAGCTAGGTAGGCACTCTAGATCTAAACAGTTGTAATTGCTCTTATCATTTTGAAATTGATACTATTAGTAGGTAATAAGGATATTAAATAGCTTACCTACCACTTTTATATTGCCTTTTCTTCACGTTGTAAACTTATGTTATGTGAAGTTGCTTCCTAGGTATAAATTACCCATTAGCGACCAAAAGCGGCCATTACTTTTTTTATGAACGAAAACTGTGCGAAAGGATACGTAATTTTTGTAAACAAATCGAATTCTCACCACAATCGGCACACTCTAATTTCTCCATTATTTAGCTAAGTAATATTTTAATCACAAAACCGAGCAATTTCTTTTTGTTTTCCCAGAAAAAAACACTAAATAGTTAAGTACACAAAAACAAAATTTACAAAACAATAAAAATATCTCTCATTAACTCGCGCGTGGTGTCAATTCAAGAAGATAAAAAAAAACAGAGAAGTTATTGCTTTTTCTGCTGAAACTAACGGAACTAAAAACAAATATTGCAAATGCATTGCTGGCATCTTTATATCCGAAAACAAACATTCTATTAAGCGCGGGTATCAATACTCTTAGGACAACGTAACAAGGTTGAAACTTGTTAAATTCACCCGCACTCGTGAGATAATAAAACTCGGATTGGGAGCGGGCGGTTTGTGCATAGGAGCGAGTGAGACAAATAATGTCGTCAGCTTCTCGACAAAATTCGTTCGACCGCGGCCGCCCGACGTGGCCCGAGGTAGCCCGAGTAGGCTTGAATACCTAGCGCTGTTTTTTGCGAAGGTCATGCTTTAGAACGTTACACGTACAAATAGCGCACTTTTTTCCGTGGTCGTATAACTTTTACCGAAAATTTTTAAATGAGTTTTGTATGAAACGCTCCTTGCTTCGAATATGCATTCTGAAGACTGCTTACCGCACCGTAGGTAGGAATGATGTGCAAGAAAAATTTGCTAACAAACTGAGTGTTCAATAGAAGTTTGGTTATTATGGAATATTAACGCAACCAAATTATTATTTTTTACTTTAATACTAGTGACTAGTGGTACCTAACCTATATTTATTAGGTTCGTGATGAGGTAAGCACTGCCTAACTGCCTATATGGTATGCACGCCCCTGTACATAATAAGTATTTAATTTAAATTTGATAACAATTGAAGTTATTTAACTTGAAACAAAATTAAATAAACACATACATCCTACTATATATAATATTATAAATGTGAAAGTTTGTGGGTTTGGATGTTTGTTCCTCAATCACGCAAAACTACTGAACGGATTTGGTTGGGCACACAGATAGCAGATAGCCTAGATTAAAACATAGAATACTTTTTATCCCGATATTCCCACGGGAACGGGAACTACGCGGGTGAAACCGCGGGCGGCCGCTAGTTATCAATAAAATCAAGTATTTATTATGTAATCGTATCCTTTTATGTTACGTACCTCTAATATTTTTTTAAAACTAGCCGAAAGTCATATCTCTAGGTGTTTTTATATTCAGTCCGATATGGCGTTTAGTTTTTGAGATATGATTTTTTTCTCGTCAAAACCGGGCGAAAAGCGATAGAATTTTTCACATTTTTGCGATTTTCAAAAAGATTTTTTGAGTTTTTAGAAAAATTTTGCGCCCTTGCTAAGACGCGTCATTTGATATCCCAACCATTTAGGTAGCGTAGCTCTAAAATCTACGACACCAGGGCGATATCGCACTTTGGCTGAAAATCGGGCCAATACGGATGCCTCAAAAAAAAATATTTTCAATGTTAAAAGCATTGCATACTTTACCACGCAATGTAACGCGTACAACAGACCGCACCTGCATATGCTACACAGCTGCGTGCGGCCGAGTTGAAAGGCAGCGTTTATGTGCGTGCTCATATGAGATACATCGAGTGACGACGTTTTGAAGCCCTTGTTTGTTACGAAATAGGTACTTAAAATTTTGATAATGTTTCATTGGACAAAAAGTAGGCAATAACGAATAAAATAAGATTTCATAAAAATATTGAAAAAACATTTTTTGACTTTGACCTTCAATAACTTCGTAGCTATTGGTTTCCCAGGTTATAGTCTTAAAGACAAAAACGATCCTGATGATGGGCGGAATAGGTGGACTTCGGCTTTGTTGAGGGTCTTGTTACACCCGTTATAGTTCCTATTAGGATAATTAAATTAATAGAAAAAATATATGAAAAAAATCGACTCCCCCGTAGCAGCTCAGACGGTATAGATAGACTGATACGGGTAAGTCAATTTTTCCAAGTATTTTTTCTATTAAATTAATTATCTTAATATAAATAAAAATAGCATTGTAAATGCCTAAAATCTAGAATTTCAATAGAGTTCCTATTAGATTTTAAGAAGTTCTCTTATGTATATTTAAAATCCAAGGTCTAATGCCAATGAAATTATAATAATAATATCAGCCTCAAAGTATCTTCTTTCAAACAAAAAATAATCATCTTAATCGGTTTATAAAGAAAAAAGTTATGGTTGAACATCCGTCTAACTAAATTTAGGTATATAAAATGGTAACAAAAACGACAGTATTTTTTAGGATTTCCTGAAAACTGCTGAAATGATTTCAAAATTAAAAAAATGGGATCGATTTGGAATTACACCTGATAATAAAACGTTTGGATCGTTTCAATAAGCAGTTTTCGAGTAATGGGGGAACACAACACCTAGAAAAAATATAACGCGAGGTTTTGATAACCTCCTCCCTTAGAGTAAGACGCGCTTCTGTCCCAGACCTCCTCCTTTTGAATTTTTGAAGTTGTCTTGAACTGTCATACGCGCCAGACGCTCTGTCGCAGACGATATTTCGCGCGATTTACGGATTTTATAATGTCTTAATATAATTAAGCTTCGTACAGACTGAGGCGAGCGAATCGCGCGCGTCGCTCATTTTGACAGATTTTGATCGCGTAACTCAAAGCAATAGCCATAGCCATAGCCATTGCCATAGCAATTTCTTTGACAATGGCTATGGCTATGGCTATCGCTTTGAGTTACGTGGTCGCACTCGCGAATTTCGCGCGGAATTCGCCTCAGTCTGTACGAAGCTTAATACCTAGTGCGTGTGTGTAGGTACACAAAAGCATGAACACGAAGTCTCTATGAATGAAATAAACGAATGTATGGAATAGCGAATGTGATGAAAGGCAGTTGTGTGTAATTAATATTGAGTAGAAACGCGAATAGGAAGAAACGGGTTTGTGTAAAATTGAAGACTGTGTGGAATAGAGTATGTGATCAATGGCTGTTGTGCGGAATCCATATTGTGTAGAATAACCAATAGGTAGAAACAGTATTGTGTAGACAATCGATTAATCTAAATAAGGTTTACAATTTGAACTAGTTTTGACTAAAACTTGAACATACGTAGGTTGCAGTAAAACGAGTTTTCACTACGGAAAACTAGTTCGAACAAAGGCATTTTGTTAAAACTAGTTTTGAATAGGAAAAACTCATTTAGGGCTTAACTGTAACATTACAACATTAGGTACACTTTTTTTTAGGAGACAGGGAGAATAAAATTCTAAAATGTATGAAGAGAAAAGCTGACATCAAATTGAAAGAGAAAGAGAAATAAGAGGAAAAGACGGATAAAATCTGCTGACTTGACATACACACACACACACACACACGCACACTGACACCGTATTGCATACACAAACTTTCGCACACCCAAATCTTCGCAATCACCTACCTATGTATCGTGAAATTTTCATCATTTGGTTCCCGCAGTGGGGTGGTTCCACTTATGATTACAAGCAACTTTTACTATAGGGCCAACTCTGGTATATTGCGAAAAAAATAGACGAAAAATGATTAAAATTTCAGCGTGTTTATACACGCGTGTTTATACATGCTGAAATTTTAATCATTATAATATTAGGAACTTTCAAACTTTTAAATATTCGTGCAACATGCATTTCCCAATGAAAGGTATCTTAATTTACACATTTTCCTGTTTAAAAATGGTGTTTGTTTAAGTAATTTGCTTAAATAAGCGGCTATTAGCAGTATGCATATTTAATACTATTGTGGAACGGACGCCTTGGGGTAACTTCTAGAAAGCGCACAGTGCGAACATTGCCAGTAGGATAAAGGATCTATAAACAAAATAATAGTACATTATGATATAAGTGCGGTAATTATCAAAGCGCACGTATGTCATACGACGTTTTATAACATATTTGCGAGAAAATAAATAAAACTCGGACTTTGCACCTTTGCTTGTCTTCCATATTATGATGAAATTTTGATACGCTTGTAAGTATCTATCGGTAAATTTTTCGGGCAAGAGGCTTAGAGTAGCCTTTTTCGCTGCCTCTGAGACTTCTGGCGGTGTCGAATCAATAAATTCATCACTACTTGACGACATTTTCAAATAAAAACAATAAAGCATAAAAGCGCGTGAAATAATTTTAACTTGTTTAAATTAGCTATGCGCGCGCTCATCAGCGCTTTTTTTAAGGCAAAGGCATAAAAAAACAGCCAGTATTACTAATAAAGTAAATTAATATTTTTGTGTTTTTGTTACAGATAAATAATTGTAATTTATTGTCAAAATTAATTAAATTAAATAATTAAATGTTTATTTATTATATTTTATCACCCAAAGTAAAATTTATTCATAAAATGTTGACCTCTTCCCTGACATAAAAACTCTTTGCTAAGATTTAAAAAAGTACCATTCGTTTTAGACGAAGCATCTTGATAAACCGTGCGGTAATGTAAAGTAAAACGCACGGTTTATCAAGGAAACCGTGCGTTTTACTTTACATTACCGCACAAGTTCGTAATGAGATACAATACGATATTGAAATTGGTGTAATAAAAGACCCTTTACGAGCAAATATTTTATAAACATCTTTATCTAACACTTTTGATGACAGATAAAGGTGTTAATTTTGTATTATATGTGTTGTACACAATCATTATATGTATTAAAATATCATTTCTATTATTTTAGATAATCTAATTTATTGCGGGCACAGTACCAATCTGACAACATTATCGGTTAACTGTAAGATAATATGTAAATTGCACCATATTTGCCGTATGTCATGGACCATTTGGTCCATGCCTATGTGTGGGTAAGTTTAAATACAAAGTTTTATTTTAGCAGCCTCAAGCCTCTAACAGCCACTAGCCTCTAGCCTACTGAATAAGGAAAGGATCTTCCGTGCGAGCAAAAGCATAATACTCGATAAAACTCTTAAAACACTTGCTGTTCGTTAATTTCGGCTATTTCCAAAGCATTCTGTTATAAATAGTTATTTTTAGGGTTCCGTACCAAAATGGTAAAAAAGGAACCCTTGTGGTGTGACTCAGTCTGTCTGTCTGTCACAGCTGGATATCTCGACTTGAAATTTGGAATAGTTTGAGATGACATTTGCCCAACTATTTTGCAAATAAGAAATAAATAAAAAAATAAATACCTTTTTTACAGCATGGCCTGAAAAGGGGTCTTAAAAATTTGAAGTGGGGCTACTAGGGCATATGGGGTATCATATGAAAGAACGCCGTTTGCACGTTTTTAATCATTTTTTTTTCTAGACCGCAAAGTTTTCGACTTATGATGAAAAATGTAAAAAAAAAAACCGTTCCCCCCCCTTATCTCCGAAGTTTGCAAAGAGAAAAATCTGAAATAATTCTATGTGATAGCAGTTTATATAAAGATGATAGGAAAAATAAAAAAATGTCTCAATATAGCACACCTTTTTAGAAATTATTAAATTTCTAAAAAAGTTAACATTAGTTCCACTATCGGTCAAGAAACTGCAATACTAATTTTATTATTCTACTCTGCAGTGTGGTTTAATGGTGCAATTATGATGGTACGGAACCCTCGGTGCGCGAGTCTGACTCGCTCTTGACCGGTTTTTTATTTTTATTTAATGGCATAAAATTAATAGGCATGTTATGAAAATCCTTACTTTACTTCACTACTTAGTACAAAACAAAGTCGCTTTCTCTGTCCCTATATCCCTATGTATGCTTAAATCTTTAAAACTACGCAAAAGATTTTGATGCTTTTTTTTGATGCCGGCATTACATATTCGCCGAGCATCGGCACAATTCATCGTACGTTGCCGGTTTTGTAACAAATGCTTCAAAGAGGTTCTTTCAAAACCGGCAACGTACGATGAATTGTACCGATGCTCGGCGATTATGTAATGCCGGCATAATAGATAGAGTGATTCATGAGGAAAGTTTATATGTATAATACATGGTGTCAAATTCCACACTACACCGAAGCGAAGTGAGGGCGGGTCGCTAGTCCTTACTAATATTATAAATGCGAAAGTCCGTTTGTTAGTTTGTTTGTTACGCCTTCACGTCCTAACTACTGAACCGATCATCATGAATTTTTGCACACACGTTGTCAGGGGTATAGAGAAGGACATAGGGTACCTCTCATCCCGAAAAAAATATCGTTCCCGAGGGATAGTAAAAAATCTTTCCACGCAGACGAAGTCGCGGGCGGCCGCTAGTTGATTATAAATCTACAAAGGAAAGTCTGGAAATGGTCATTACATTAGCCTACTGTTCATATTATTATATTATGGTGCATTACAAGGCAATTAGCGAAGTTCAGAATTATTCATCGGTTATATTGTCAACGCTTAGAAGAAATTTATTAACCGAATAAATTAATACATTAACGCAATTAATAGTTTACGTTACGATTAAAACATGATGAAGGAGCAAATGCAAAGTTAATTGTTCGTATAAAGACCGCCATGCACATACAGACGGAGTTTTGTTTCGGAATTCCGGAACGGAATCATTCCGAATGCAGCAAATCCATACAAATCTATATACCTACCAGCTAACCATAATATTATGCGTTAATTTTCCTTTCGAAATTTTCAAACATCATCGAATATCGTTATTCCGTTTTGAGATTCCTTATTTGATTGCATCTGTCTCTCTGATTGGCGAGCCTATGATATTTTGCAAACGTCAAGAGAATCCCCCATTTCCTTGTGGTCATAGTTTGTCATAACAATGACCACGTTGTCATACTGTTAATTCTCATTTTACTGTCAATCATAATAAAGTTGCAAGATTCGTGTTCTTTACTTTGAAAATATAATGGTTCTTCTTTGAAATGGTTTCATTGTTTGTGATGAAATTCCACCATAATTACCTCACACAAGTAGGTACATTTTCATGACACATCATTATAAGAAAAATTCTTATGTAAAGTGATCTCATTACTTGAAAGACCGATACATGATTCCTGTCAACATACTTTTTAAAATTTGAGAATTTTGCATTCACAATACTATTTTTAAACAATACTAAATAGGGGAAAGTCTGATAAATTGGACCAATTTTTTTTTAACGCATTTTACATATATTTTTTGTATATTTTTCCAAATGTCTAGCATATAAAATGAAACAAAAACTATTAAGCTTTGCATTTATTAAGCATTAATCAACATGATTCTTATAGTTTTATTAAAATTCAACAAATTAAGAGATCCGATATTTGTTCCAATTTAGCCAACTGGTTTTGTAATTTGGACCACAGGGTTGCTAAATTGGGCTTCTATAGATTTCGAGCTTAAAAGACCTTAACAAAGAATCATATCTTATTTGTAGTTAGATCACACGAATCTAAAAGTTTTAGCCCCTCACATAAGATAATCATCACAAACGTCAAGGTTTTGAGTACAAGCTTCGTTATTCCAATTATGGCAACGCGCAAACTGTATCCGTCTACTTTGGGGCCTCTCTTATCATAATAATTTCTTTCGCATTTGGAACATTCATTATTTTTGCCTTCTAAATTAACGCTGCTATCTTTATGTGGTTCATTTTATCCAACTCTATGCGGTCCATTTTAACCAACAAGGTGAATATAATATTAAAAAATCGAATAAAAAAAATTACCCATAAATACCGGCAAACGTTTCAAATAATTTAATGCACACTAATTCACGCTTCCAAATTACAAAATAGAAACTCTGAATGTCTACCTTTAACTGAACTAGACACTTAGCAGGAGTCGTTGAAAATTACATCGAAAACAACAAAAAAATTTTTTTCACAACCAATCATACACGTTCAACGTCACAGCAAAAACAATATGGCTGATATAAAATAAAGTTAGCTGCGTATCACTGGGTGTTGCCATCAAAGAAATCAAAAGAATAGTTTACGTGATATAAGGGTGGTCCAATTTAGTTGTCGGTCCAAATATGCCGACTTTCCCCTAATATAAAAAAAAAAAAAATCAGTATTTTTTAAGTACATTACATATCATATGGCTGAGGCCTCTTTTAAGTATAAAATAATATACTAAAAAAAAATACGACTCGCACCCGATCAAATCTCAGACGGGAATCGAACACGCGACCTTTGAATATCCGGTCCAATGCTCTGACCGCTGAGCTACCGAGACATTTGTGTAACTCAGCGGTCAGAGCATTGGACCGGATATCCAAAGGTCGCGGGTTCGATTCCCATCTGAGTATTGATCTGGTGCGAGTCGTATTTTTAGGGTTCCGTAGCTTAAATGGCAAAAAAATTGTTTAAAAAACTAAAAACCGACTTCAAAAAACCTACCTCTAAAAAGCAAGAAATAATATTCGTAATAATAAAAACACGTTTATTGAAGTCGGGTGGGGCTGGAGTACAAATTCCTTTTTTTTATTCTAAAAGCCACACCCGACTTATATATACGTGTTTTTATTATTACGAATATTATTTCTTGCTTTTTAGAGGTAGGTTTTTTGAAGTCGGTTTTTTGTTTTTTAAACAATTTTTTATTTTTTTAATTTTTAGTGTAGGCACCTTTTGTATTAGGTAGTGTAGGTATATTATTTAGGTAGAAAACTCGGGTCAGCCAAACGTGAGTTAATCGCGGAGAAACATACATACTTGCGGGTCAAATTGAGAACCTCCTTTTTTTAAGTTGGTTAAAGAACTACACATAAGATATCCCTTTTCCAACAAAAAAATAATTATCTTATTCAGTTCATAAACAAAGAAGTTATACGACTGATCATCGAGGTAGTTCACACAAAATCATACTATTTTCGTGCTTTTTTCAAGATTACTTGAAAAGTACTGAACCGATTTCAAAATTTTAAAAAGTGGGACCAACTTAAATTTTTACCTAATGCAATAACGTTTGAATCATTTCAATCGGTTCAGCCGTCTTTGAGAGACTACACAGTTGAAACTTGGTAGGTAGATGTATTCTGTAAACCGCTTAACGATTTTAACACCAAAATAAAAAAATAAAACATTAAGGGGGGGCTCCCCATACATGGAACTAATCTGAAAAATTGTTTTTCTTCAAACCAATACGTGTGGGGTGTCTATGGATAGGTCTTTAAAAATGACATTGGGGTTTCTGAGACATTTTTTTCGCAAAGTCAACCGTTTGAAAGATATACACCGCCAAAGTGGTAAAATGTGTGTCCCCCCCCCCCCTCTTTAACTTTTGAAATAAGAGAGTGAAAAATCTAAAAAAAAAATATGCTGTAAATCCTAATAAACACTTAGTAACACGAAAATTAGTTTGAACGAGATATAGTAATTAGTTTTTGAGATATAGCACATCTTCCATATCCGCAAATATAACTTTGTTATTCATACCAACACTGTGAAAAACAAAGTAATTTTTGCAGACGAAAAATGATAGGTGGTATTAAATATGGCAGGGGTGGCCAACTTGTCTAGGGCTCCGATCTACTTCAAAATTTCCTGGTCTATTGAGATCGACTTAAAGCATTTTTATTTTTGGGGTATTTTTTTACTACAAAACCACCGCACCTGCCTCCCGCACCGTTCTGTTGCTACTTGCTTTGCTACCACAAGCAAAGCACCACTTTTGGTTATGTCTCTCGCGATCGACTACACTGTCTCCAGAGATCGACTGGTCGATCGCGATCGACTTGTTGGCCACCCGTGAAATATGGTATGGTATAAGTAACTACGAAACGAAACCCTACGGCGCGTGGCCCGACATGCACTTGGCCCATAGACATAGAAAAATTTTCGCTGCGCTCAAGAAGACCAACAAAGCGTGGAAAAGAGACGTTAACATCATACGGACACGGTCTATGTAAAAAAGAGACAAAGGATCAAGTGACATGTGCCAACATTTTTTACAGTAAGAGCCCCTAGCGTCCCGCTTAGCAAATGAGCAATCACAGTTTGCTTAAAATATTTTTTAATCTTAATTAGAATTTAAAAAAAAGGTATCGTGGAGCTATGGTGTCTTATACTCTAAGTAATTGTGATGTGACTAAAAGAAACAATCCAAATAATCACACTTTTCAAAGGTAAATAAGATATTGCCACACATTTCTCTAAAACCAAATTTCGCTACATTTATTCGTTTATCGACGAAGAAAACAGTATGGAACATAATTTATTAATTTCCTTTGCCATATATAGTCATATTTTATGTATCTAAGTCATATTTTACGTATCTCATATAAAATGTATGCATTTATTTTCGGATCACCTGTTTATTGACATTGTTGTTCTTTGACATTCTATTTCTATGACTTGGCCAGTTTTTTTTTCTGGAAAAAAACTGGCCCTTTCTTTTTTGAAATGAAATGAAATGAAAAATTCTTTATTCAAATAAGCTCACATAATGAGCGTTTTTAAATCGTCAAATAATTTTTTTACCCTACCACCCATTATGACGTCTTTTGGCTGACATGAAAAACGGGCGCAAAAAACTGATCAGCTTTATCAAATGGAACGATATTTACAAATATGTATATCGCTTCCAGACTTTAACAAAGATTAACAAATAAATGAAATTATAATTATATCTTTACTTAATTAATTACAAAGGACATCATCCATTTTGGTCCAAATGTGAAAGTGCCGACCAAAAAGCAAAAGTGCTTTATTCTGATAGATTTTATCCACCTTAGCATTTCTTACTATGCTATGGCACCGAAGCTGTAGCACCGCTATACTTGATTTTAAATAAGTTCAAAAATTCTGACTTTTTATACATTTTGGCACAAATGTAAATAAGTTGGCCAAAAAGCAAATTCTGATAGATTTTGTCAACCTAAGCATTTCTTATTATTGCACCGAAGCTGTAGCACCGCTGTACTTGATTTTAATTGAGTTCAAAAAATCTGTCTTTTCATACATTTTGTTTGACACAAATGTGAAGTGGTGCTACAACTTCGGTGCCATAATAAAAAATGCTTAGGTGGACAAAATCTATCAGATTAAAGCACTTTTGTCTTTTGGCCGGCACTTTCTTATTTGGACCAAAAATGTATTAAACATGGATGATGTCCTTTTCTTAATCAATTTGCAGGGTTCAAGCTAAATTCAAAGTTTGAAATTATTATTCAGTCTAGGCTGTACAAGAGAGAAAAAAAAACTTTACAATTCTATATGCGTTAAGATAGGTAGTCAGAAGTAGTATATTATTAAGTATTGTTCAACATACTTCTTGATAGGTAGGTACTAAAAATTTTAATAGGTATTAAACTACATAGGTTTGGTTAAACCATTCGGTATTCGTAAATATTAGTAACACACTTTCTGTTAAAACCGCCTTTCTACCGCGAAATGTAGATTTCAATACAGTGTTGCCACACAAAAAACTTAAAATAACACCGAGTCGGAACTCCAGTAAAGCGATTATTAAGGTTGGGTTATTAAGTTAGTTTACAACGACATTTACTATCTAGACCATGTTAATGGATAGGAAGCGGCGTACCCTAAAGACCGACATGTACTACTCGCGTCCGAGCGGGAAATAAATTATGTAATTTATGGGTTATTTTTTTGTGATGGCAATATCAGGGCGCTGTGCGCGGGACCAGTTAAAAGTATAAGTTGACGAGAACTTTGGAAGTTTTATCGTATCGCATCGCTGTTTTTAGCGAGAATATTGAAAGTAGAAAAACTGGCTGAAATTCACACGATGTAAAACTTATTTTTGAACCTTGTGTAGTCTTAGTTTTACTAGTAGGACTAAACGGAGAAAAATATCCGTTTATTTCTACTGGTCTTAAGAAATATACAGATAAATAAATCCGTTTTGTTCTGCTAGTAGAAATAAACGGACCAAAAAATATTATTCACTTCTTATAAAAAAAATATTGTATCCGTATAGTTCAACGATGAGTTCTACTGTTAGGACAGAACGGACAGCAGAAATTTAATAGGACTAAAAGGACTTTTTTGTCCGTTTAATTCTATCCAATTTTGTACAGAAATCAGTAGAACTAAAAGGACTTTTCTCTAGGAAGGAATGTATTATTTCAAACTATCTCAACAGTAGCCAAATTAACCCGTTGCCAACCCTGATCCTTTATACACTGTTCCCATGAGCTCTGGGGGCCTATTACGAAAGTAACGTACGCAATTGCGTAACGCAGTCACTTGGCCACGTTAGTCGTCCGCAGTTTGTTGGTTGTAGTTTTATCAAACATTTTGATTTTTTCTATCGTAGTCCATAGACTACTAAACGAACGATGTCGGATACGCACGAGAGAAACTGACGAACTCACGCAATCACTTCGCAATATTGCATACGAAAGTGATTTGTAATAGGAAACAATCAAAACGAAGCACGGACGCAGCTGCGTGTATCGCATTAAACTTTTTGTAATAGACCCCCTGGACAAGGATACTTTAAGCGTCCTTGGTTAGCTTTTGTTACCTACATGTTCCAGGACAAAAACTTTTTTAAAAGAGCACTTACCTCTTGTCGAGTTAATTAGTTCCATCCTCTTTTTGGCACACTTCTTCATTTGTAACCAATCTCTGTGGCCAGTAAAGTATCATTTTCGTTTAATGGCTTACACAAACTTGAAAGTAAACATGCCAAAGACGATTTTTTCAAAAAACAGGCACCGTCGTAACTTTAATTTATTATTATTTACGAACTCATACTTAAATATTTTTTTTACGTTAGTAATAATTACTTCCAAGAGCTTTGCAATGTCTCAACAAGTTGGACTGGGGAATCGCTTACATTTTTTTTGGGTAAAACGAATTATTATATTATTATGTGTTATTACATTGTTGTTTTCCAGTCTATCAGCAAGCATTTCTGCACGAATATTTCCGTGTTTGAGTTTTGTAAGAGAAAATTTTACACAACTCTGGTTTGAAGCTGTTTTTTTCGTCGCCGGCGTTGTTGTTAAAGCTGAGAGAAAATCAAATATGATTTAGAACCATTCTAGAACTAAATATATTTTGAATATATGCTGTGTGCATATGATGCACATTATGATGTGCTTAGTTCTGGATCATATTTTATTGCATAAGAATTGCAAAATATTTTCCCGGCACTAGCATTTATAATTAATTACTTACAAAACAACATACTTACAAACAAAAAGCCAAATTTTTCGTAATTATCAACGTAGCCGAATGTTCAGGAGCCATCCATCATCAGCGGACGGCGAACGACTGATTGATGACGGCAGCGAGTCACTTGACCCCCACTCCACATTACTTTTTAAATGATCTCCGAGGATTCAGCTAGTGCAACCACGAGCCGGTAAATCGATGTTTTATTTTTAATTTTAGAAAAAGTTGAGTCATAATTTTTTTCAGGTTTAAATTTCCAAAGAAAAATAATTTAACAACTTTGGTACACCTATGCTCAGAAATAGACTAGTAAATATAAGTTTTATTCTGTGGTGATAGTAACTAAACGGGATAATACAAGGCAACAGAGGAAATAATCACAAGCCGCGATTACAATCCCGGTCTAGCATGCTAGTTAGGAACCAATTTAAAGTCGCATTACTAATTTCCCAGCAAAAATGTAAACAAAGGTGTTGCCAGAACAAAACAACACAAAAAGAAATAGTATATTGCTAAGTCAAGAAATAAGCACACTTACATGTTTTTTCATCACAAACCTAATAAAAATAGATTTGATAAATATTCTGTATCATGAGTTTTGCGGCAAAAACAGTAATATAATTTAATATTTCATAATAACAGTTTTATAGTAGAAAACATTTTTATGATGCTGTGCACACATCAACTGCAAACCGTACACCTCAACCTTTGGGAATTTTATAAAATTTCATAAAAAAATATATTACGAGTAGTAGCTGTAGTAGTTACATTTTTGTCTTTTGGTATTGGAGGGAACAGGCGAAGATGCTACGTATTTTTGATAGTTTATATACAGTCAATATCTAAGTAAAGTGTTCATAGCAGTTCGTTTCAAGAACTTTTAACATAAAAAAATATGATAGATTATAAAGATTAAATTTCTAATTACCATCCTACTTTAAAATTACCCTGGATGGCATTATATTTATTATGACTCAAAATATAATAAACAAATTAAAAAGTTATAAAAGTGACCAAAGGTTTTCAATATCTGAAAATGTCACTATCAGGGTCAGTTTGTCAATTTGACAGTGACGTTTCTTTGTTTATATTTTTGCTGGGAAATGAGTAATGCGACTTTAGAGTTGCCACCCGTATAATAAGTTCAATTTTAACAGTGAATTTGCTCAAATAATGGAAAGGTCAACATTGTTTATGATTTTTTTTATTTTCGATTCTCATCTTTATCTTACCGTTAAAGTGTAAATTCACTTTTAAAATCGAACTTATTGTACAATATTTTATTGTCAAGTACGGGTGGCAACCCGAAATTGGTTCCTAACTAGGATGCTACAGGATATGTAAGCTAACGTTAGTGGACTCTTGCACAAAGGAAATAATCACTGGACTCTAGTGTCAAATTGACAGGTCCATATAATAACCACAGCTTATAATTATGTTTTGTCTAATAATATAATACAATACTGTTTTATAATAGCAGAGTTTAGGGATGAGTAAAATCGATGTTCATAATTATCGTTAACATTAGCAACAACTCTTTATGTGAAATTAGTATTTTTTAATGAAATTAAAACTATGATACTTTAAAACACACAGAACAGAGAATGTCTTAGTTTCTTTTTTTAATTTATTTACGTACTTAACGGGACACTAGATGTCTTACATACAAATGAAAATCACTCCAGCTAGAAAAGACTAATACCAAAAAATCACGGCACACCGAGCGGCGGTATCCAAAACGCTTACAACCTAATTATTAACAGAAAAACCACAAAAAACCTCCCGAAATTAGTTCCCGATGACAGTCAAAAAATATATGTATAATTTTTTTCGGGTTACGTCATAAAAAATGGGCATTCGTAGCGCCACGACCGACGCGCGGTACCTTTGCACCCAGCGGGAGCGCATACTCAAATCACCATAGTAAATTTACCCCATGGCATATTTATACACGTCGCCCGAACCAAAGATTATTTTCTACTAGAGTTTTATGATAATCGTGGTGCCTTAACGACTAATGAATAACGTTGAATTCGTAAAGAACGTGACAATTCGTGCAGTCACAAAGTTTTAGCTTTTTTTCAAGTTGTTAACACGATGGTAGACTTTATGGCAGATAAGGATCAGGTGTCTTTTATTTCTTTTTAAACTGCGATTAGGGATAGGCTGATGAAGTGTCATTTTTCAATCGATTAGGAGACATGGTGTGAGAAAAACGATAGGTATAATTTACACAGAGAGTCAAATGGAAGCGTCTCGATCGTTTTGTTTGAAGAAGTTTCTGATCATTTTATTTTATTTTTCTGCCCATTGCCTCAGTTTGTTAATGACTTACGCTGTGGTATACCTGTATCCTGTATACTCAACTTGGGTGGCCAAAATTAGGCGTAACTATAGTCAGAGGGCCTATTACAAAAAAGCATCGCGATAGGATGCTATGTTCATCATACTCCGTCACATTAACTCATGTATAAGGTTCAAAATCAAGTAAATCTATCAACGAACATAGTCCGACTATCGTGATTATTTTTTGTAATAGCCCCTCAGGGGCTGTACCGGCTAACGCATCAAACTTTGGAAAGTCTGCCGGGTTTCAAATTAAAACAATCGAGTCCCAATCGGACCAAAATAGCAAACCTCAATTCATGATGTCACACGAACATCAATATCTTCCAAATTACTTCAACAAATAGTACAATACGAAATTCATTACTTCGTTATATCTCTTTTAAGTTAAAGCTCGGCAAAAACGCAGAAGTGCGAAAAGTTAGCCGGTAGGGCCCCAGATCCTACTATGTCCTCTGCCCCCCTATTTAAATGGTCATTCTACTAAAATTAACTCTATAATAGAATAGCAATGGATGGAATGACAAAAGCAAACGCCCATCTCCTGTCAATCTCATACATTGTCATTCTATTTTACTAGCGTTAATTTTAGTAGAATGGCCATTTGAGTAGGCCATAACGCATCGAACTTCGATAAGTCTGCCGAGTTTCAACTTAAAACAGATAAATCGAAATAAGGACTTTCGTATTGTACTATTTGCCGAAGTTATTTAGAAGATATCGATGTTCTTGTGACATCATGAATTGGGGTTCGCCATTTTGGCCTGATTGAGGCTCGATTTATCTGTTTTAATTTGAAGCCGGGCAGACTTATCGAAATTCGATGCGTTAGCCGGTACGGCCCCTGGTTGTAAAGCTGACAGAGAGCTTAGACTACACAGTCAGACTAGATAGTACTATACCAAACATAAACAAAAACATTTGTATTATGCCAGAATGTGGTAGGTACAGATGGAGTCCTTTATCTTAAATCCGGTGGCCAAGGAATAAATAACTGTGTTTAGATATTGACACTCCACACATTGCACTATCTGAAGATGACTTGCTTGTAAAGGACAAAATCCAAATCTAAATCATTACCAATTGATCTGACACTTCTGAAAAAAAAAACATCTAAGCGTGGCCGCAGACTACAGACCAAACTGTCGGCTGATAGTTGGCCATTAGTTGATTTTGTATGAAGAATCGGCCGATACCGAATCGTTCTAGTGTGCGCACTTGCATACACCTTCATACTGATTGAGAGCCCGACTAAACTGTCGGCCGATAGAAAGTCTGTAGTCTGCGGGCACGCTAAGTATCTAAATGATTGAAATTCTTCAATTCTGACCTTCGATCATCTATACCTGTGGATATTGCATGACAATGGCATTTGTGGGACACTTCTAACTCCCCCAAAATGCAGCCCACTGTGAAAGTCCCCCAAGACTTGTCATACAACTTGACATTTAGTGTCGCGAGATTTGTCAAACGGCATGTGCCACATATCAGCTTTGTTATTGTATGACGTGCTACATCCTCAGGTATAGATGATCGAAGATTCTGACATACGGCAAATAGGAGAAATTAAGCAGTAAATTCGACAGTGAAGTCCGCAAGTTGACTATTAACAGCTTTAGAATAACATCAAATTCAAATAAAATTAAATTGTATTTACATGAAAAAAAAAACCTTTCAGAAATTAGCTCGTTGGTATGGAAAACCATGTCTGTTTTCTTTTCAGCAGTATATTTATTTCTCGTAATTTGCTTAAGGGGTGACGTATAATCAAATAAGGCAAAAATTAAACTGCAATCTTTTAAATTAGTCATAGAACACCATAATTGCAATAGTCATGGGAAAACATTCTAACCAGTTGCACGCGCCAAACACGCCCCACAGATAATATTTAACCAATTCTACACACCCACACACAATCTTATTTATCTATTTTATGCTTATAAACTCCCCAATTTGACAAAATACAATACAAACTAAAAAGCACTCTATAACTATGCTCCAACAGACATTTTTGGTGAACACGTTCATCATGTGATGTCGTATTCATACTTTTTCGGATCACTTTGACTCCCTGTTTTGTCAGACAAAAAGCCAAGGAAATATAGACTTTATGCAAGTTAAAATAAACACTATTTAACGTTTTAAAATCAGAAGTTATTCGGCCATCTCCGTGGCTAAACATGGCGCGTGGCAATTTCTATGGAAGTATTTCTATGCGTTTGCTATTCGAAATTGGTTAACTGCTCTTTGATTAGTTTAGTGAGAAATGGTTTTTGTATTCATACAAATCTCGGAAGATTCGTATACAGGGTGTATTATTAGATTGAATCTACTGAAATTAGACGGCGAAGTATTTTGTGTGTTTTTAACGGGTGGGTAAATATTGTAAATGTTTTCAGCTTACAAGAGCTCGATGCCGCAGACCTTAGCACATTCAACTTGCATTAAAACGGTTAAGCTAGCTATATAGCTATAATATAGTAGAATCTTAGTAGAATTAGTAGCTATAGCTGTCAGTCATCGGATAGGTGACTAATTATATTATTATTTTAAATAAAGAGCATAATTTTAGGTAATGTTATAGCATAATTATAGGTAACATGGGCGACTATAAAGCCGCACAACTTTCGCCGCACGGTGAAATTCGACCGTGTAAATGGCAATTCGGTCTAGGCAACTGGTGACTGAATAAAACTATCTGATCCGGTGGCCAAAACTGGAACTACGTTATTACATTTTGTAACCTAGGTTACGTCATCAACTACATAGACGACAGCGACGCCATCACCTGCAATTCAATTTAGAAAGCGACTTGCTAGGTGACTAAAGTTGGCCTTCAGGGGTGACTAAAATCAACCCATGTAAACCCATAAGTGTCTATTTGAACATGGGCGCTATTTTTGAAAGGCGTTGCGCGCTCGATGCCTTTTAAAAATAGGTCCCAGGTTCGACCTAGTTTAGGTAGTCAAGTACCACTTAAATGTCTATTATTTTAAGCTAAGTTTTGTTTTATGGAACAATAAAAGATTTTTATTAATAATTTATCTCAAGCACGGAGGACCGTCATTCAAAAAGTATCTACATTAGCACGTTGAGCGCCACGCGGGGCACCATGTGGGCCAACCTAGGCCTGTTCGTTGGAGCCATCGGAAATTCGCATAAACCACAAATTTTCACAATGTTGGATTTTAGTTATTATCAATTAGAAATATAATAATTAGCGCTATAAACTAAAAACTCTGGTGTTTTTCTTTCTAAAACTGAAGAAATTTTAAGTTGGCACACGGGTATCCCCCATGGCCTCTGCGGAAGGAATTCCGCTTTTTCTTCCGCGGGGGCCACGGGGATCACAGCCTGGCCCACCCCACATAACAACTCCGCATGCTCATATTGTGAAATTTGTCCAAATAACCAGTGATTGTGTTATTAGACTATTTTAATAGTAGGGGAAGGTGGGGATCAGCGTTACAAAAAATATATAAACCCTCGTTGTAATCAAAATATTTATTGCATGGACCTTTTGAATTCCTTTGGGGGTGCTACTAACACGAAGGGCATGTATAATAAAACTGCAAAACTTTTGTAGAAAATCATTTTATTATGTCAAAATTCACATAATATTCTAAAAAAACGGACTAAATTATTACAAAAAAATCAGACTAAAACATTAAAACGGACTAGTAAACACAGACTAAAAAGTAAATAATAAATTCTTCTGTAAATATTTATAACCTATAGAAATTTTAAACCTATAAACGCGGGGCGCATTTTGTAAAATTTATCAGTCATATTATTTTTAGCATGCGCCCCACGTTTTTAGGTTTAAAATTTCTGTAGGTAAAATCATCTTGAGTACTCGTCAAGACGATTCTAACGATCCCAAACACAATGGGGTTGTATGGTTTCATCATAGAGTTCCTGTGGCCTGCTTCCGGCTTCGTCATCAAATCAGCTCAATGGTACCATATTATTGGATTACCTTCCAATTTTAACCTATGTTCAAAGTATTAAGTCTCTAGCTCATCGGGAAGCTAGTATAAAATCGTTCGCAAACTTTGTGGAGAAACAAACAAACACACAAACGAGAAAGTAAACTAATAAAAACGTGTTAATAGAATCATAAAATTTTCGAAAAAAGGAAAATAAACTTGGTTTTTTAAGGTCTACAATCATATACATAATATAATGAAGTCCTGTGTTCTTAATTCTATGGCGTTTATAATAATTTTTTCATCGATACCGAGCGATAATTGAGCACCATTTCTTCGTATATAAAAGCAATTTTTCAAAAGAGGCACACTATAATAATAATAGTAGCCAGTTACACTGTACCAAAACAAACATGCAAAAAATTATAGGTTATTATTTCAGGCAGTATATCTAGTAGGTACCTAACCTATTAAAAAGTGTATATAAAAATATCAGTATAATATAAAATAAACGTACTCACCAAACTGCAATAATTTATATTAAAATACAAAATACTATAGCGATGTTAGAATTCTAGAATACCGAAACTATAATATTTGTTTATTTTGACATACTGCAGAGACAATGACCAAAATTTATAACTGGCATGTGATAGCGACAGGTGCGTTTGATAATAGAGCTAAGAATCGCTATTGAAATATTAGTAAGCGACAGAGAGCCACTATTAAGACTATACCCCTTGTTACACTATCCCCCAATTTCCCCTACTCATTCTAAAAAAAAATGAAATCATTTTACGTAGTGTTGTTCTTTTTATTGATTTATTGTATTATCTCAAGAAGACAATCACTTTATTTTAGTTTAAAATATTTCATTTAGTGACACTTGAAAAAACCCTTACAAGTATAGAAAATCGTAAATAATTTCTAAGTCTTTTGTGAAAAATAAGAACCAAGCTGACTGAATGTTCTACAGGGCCGCGCGGCCCATTTTCATTACTTTGTTGTATAATACCGATGCTCCGTGGCTTGTATGTGGGAGAATGCACGTCTTTTCTTAGTAAATAAATAAAAAAAAAACAATGCAAATAGTAGATTTTTATTACAATTAATATAATTGTTACAAATAATTAGTTTATTCAATGTAATTTATAAATAAAAGTCACTAAACGACTCGTAAAACAACTGTGTGCACGTGCGCCTCCCCACTGCGCCATCACGCCACATCACGCCACCGAGCTTGTTTGCGCACGTGTATAAAAGCGGCTTGCGCAGGTGTCGATAGCTCAGACGTTGTTCAACTGTCGGACACGGCACTCTGTCGGATCGGTGCTCTGAACTATCTGGTAATGTAGTTAAGTATTACTCCTTTTATGACAGTAATAATAGTGTAATAAAATTACAATATTTAATGTAATGTTAAAGCTAATAAATCTAAGACATGTGATAAATTTAGAATCAATAACTTATTCGGTAACTTAGCCATAACCACGATATTGAAATAAATTAATAAATATCTCACATTGCCATCCTTTCTTTTATTTTCTCTCACATCAGAAGTGAGATCTAACCTAGTTGGATTACATATACTACGCCTTCGAATTTTTATGTTTCAGGAATATCAAAATGCTTGCTGTAGAATCCGCCACGTTGGCGACTTTGTGTTGAAGATCAACTCGCGTAACCAATTTTGGATCTGAGTCATCAATCCTGGGTGGTTGCAAATATCTGAACAGTGGAATGAAGCATGAAAAAGTGCGACAGTTCCCGTTTGATCGACGAATTGCTGATAAGTACCCATAGATTTTACATTTTTGTAAGATACCCGTAGATTTTACTAAATTATTATCATTTGGTCAATCCAAGTGTGCAAGGATCGTAGCAGGTGGCGTGACGATCCATAGTCTCTGCCTACCCCCATGGGAAACAGGCGCGAGTTTATGTATGTATGGTCAATCCACAACTATATTTTTCAAAGTCAAAAAGAATGACGTTCCTTGTGATATTATAAAAAAATCAAGTAGAATTTGGCGTACAAAATGTTGATTGAAATGCTGCGCAAAGAGTGCTATATGTTTCGTAAAATAAGTGTACTTTCGTGGAGGTTGATTTATACAAAGATTCTGGGTTCGAATCCTGGTATACATAATTTTGTGATGTGTAGTTAGTCACAGATTTTTAAATTCTTCTTTATTTTTACCCGTTATTTAGTAACCACAGTACAAGTTTTGCATAGCTTGGAACTGGAACTAAATGATTGGTGTGAATTGCCTAGACTAGAATATATAATTTTCCATGTGCCTTGCACGAGTGTGCGAGTGTACCACCAAGTGGCCGTGATTTTGCAGCTTCTTCTTATCGAATGAGGATTAGTGGCCACCTCTGGTGTTAGAGTTTATCAAGCCGCCCGTAAGGCCTCTAACTTGGCTTAACAACTGTTATCAGATGACAACAGCCGGGATCGACGATTTAGCGTGCCCTCCGAAGCACGGAAGCGCTCAGTTGTAATGCCACTTAACGGTCACCCATCCGACACCTGGCCGGACCGAGCGTTGCTTAACAAACGTGATCGAGTACGATCAGTCTGTCAAGTTCCGCCATGCGCGCTTTATTTTGCAACTGTGACTACGGATTACTTACATGGAATATCTACTGGCTGATGTTCGAATTATGGTATTTAATAGTTAGATTCAAAACGTAACATTTAATAATACCATTTTGGTATGAGAAAGAATTTTAGTCTTCCGTAGAAAAAATGCTCAACTTGAATTTGGTCTTACCCCTTCTTTCCCCTTTGATCAGTGAAAAGACAATTTTAAGATATTATGTGCATATTGTTACATCATAACAGTTGTATTGTACTTCAAAACTTGAAGGGTTTAATAATAAAACAATACAGAAAAGTCAGTCAGTTTTAAGTTACAAAAAATATTTTTGAGAAAAGAAAGAAAGATCGCCCTGCTGAGAGAAATTTTAATGTGAAATAAGCTGTGCCCTTTACAATTACAGTTTACAATTTTATTCTTCGTATCAAATCATTGCACTAATGAGAAAAAGTCTTATTACTTCTTTGGTAGAACTGCTCATGCTCAGTAGAACTGCTCATGCTCAGTAGAACTAGTGGGATTCTTTTCTGGTTAAAATTGTGTGTACAGAACCTATAATAAAATAAATGAAAGTCTGACAAATAACTTACTGATATTTATATTTTTTTTACAACAGAGATAACTTGAAATGATTATTACCTATTTAACTTGAATTGATCATTAAAACAATTTCTGATTGCAGATATCAAATTTTGCCTTAAACATTGTGTGGAGTAAATTAGCAAAATGTTTTTGAAGGCAATTTTTATTTAAAAAAATTTCCTCTTCAAAACAGGAACTCTTTTGGTCTTTGGAAACAAAGGTTCTCTTCTTGTGCAGCAATTATTCTTATCGGGACTGCTGTGGTGCATTATCCTGTGCTTAAATTGATCCAAACAAGGGTAGGATCACTTACAAACCCTAGATTTTACTAGATCTTTTAAATAATTTATTTTTGTTCATTGTTGTTTGATGCCTTATTTACTGCACTGTATTTATTTTGATCCCTGGTGGATACAAACTATTTTAATAGGGATAGTTTTCAATAGAATTTCTGCAATAAAACATTATTGCAGAAAACTGTACATACAATATACAGTTGAAAATTACAAGAACTTGTAACAACAGTCTTTTTATGTTTATTTTCAATATTCAAAAGAAAGTCAATTTAAATTATGAATATTATGATACAGACATAAGTTTTGAATAGTAATTCGATTAATTCACTCAATTTAGTACAAGCATATTGTAAATAATATTCACAATTTTATCTCTGGTGTTGATTTAGAATGTGGGTAGACTAAAGTGAAAAAAAAAACGCAACATTCGTAATCGCTTCTCATTATACATAGTAGTAAATTATTAAGATTTGAATATTTTGCTGTGCTTAACTGTACTTTTACTGTGCAATTGTACTTTGCTGTACTATTGTGGCAGCAGATCTTACCAAATAGCTAGTGATTCTAATTAAAAAGAAAAGTGAGTATGATTTTCTAAGTGATGTGATGATACTTAAAGATTTCGTGATTAATTTAAGTTTCACGTTGATGTTTTAGTTTTTCGTAAACAAGATAAACTTAAAGTTAATACTAGTTGTTTTTATGTTGTACAAAAAAGGTGAGAATTACATCAATATAAAATGAAATTGGTAATTGTATTCTTGGATATCTTTTCTCAACCCGTTTTGTCATTATTTGACACAAAGATGCAGGTTACATCAGATGAGGTCTGTTGAATGTTTTAGTTTGCGAATTACTCAAACTTAGTCTTCACTTACTTCTACGAGTTTTAGCTATTGTAATGTTTTGAGAATGATGCCCATTCGTGGCAGTAGTGTTTTTGACTATATTGATGTTTCGTCACTCTTCAAAGACCACTATGATATTTATTTTTATGAATAAACTATAACGTATTATAATAATCGGATGTGTCGGATGTGTTGCGAACTGTGGTTCGTGTAATTTTAGGTCACTCCCCTGCAATAGAAGGCGAGGTGACAAAATCGTTGGAGACAAACTGATCTCCTTAACCTGGTTATCTTATTTCTCTTTATACACTGACTCCTGGCCAGATGTTCACTGTATACTGAGCAATAAAGAATTACCAGTTGGCCGTGCGTGCCATTGAGGCGATTTTTACCGAAGCCGCAAGATTCTGGTAAATGCCGTGCCATATAAACTTAATAATGGCTTTTTACCTAGGTACTACTAAGTAATAAATAAATAATATTTTCAAGTTCGCCGTGCCCATGTGGCTTATTACCGAGATAGTACTATATAATTTATGTGCAATGAATAATATTGCAAGTTTGCCGTGCCCTCGTGGCTTATTTTTACCGAGGCAATTACATCTGAGCAATATAAAATATTGGATCGAAGGTTATCCATGCATTAATGGTAGTATGACCAAAGCTCTATGTTACTATTTTATATTATAATACCTACACGACACATGCACTTACTCACATACAACAACACACCCCTACACACACTATTTGAAAAATAAGTTTGTTTTTTTATAAGACTCCTAAGGATTACCTAATGGAACGCATAACTTTATTTGTCCTAAACATGAAACGCATACTGTTAAATGGCATAATCATCATTTAGCATAATATTTTATAGCACAATTTCAAAACGCATAATATCATAAGGCTTAATTTTGTTAAGCATAAATATTCAATGGCATATTTTCAAAAAGCATAAATATCAAAACGCATATTTTTTAATTGGCATATTGTCTAAAAAGCATAATCATCAAAAGACATAATCTTATTACGCATTGTAATAAGAGACCTAATTTCTTTAGGCATATTTTTTAAAACTCATAATTATTTTATGAATAAGTAATCATTAAAAATATGAGCACTTCTGCTCCCTGCACCTCCCGGCTAGCACTCTGCAAGCAAAAACCTAGCCTGCAGCATCCGTGCGAGCAAGCACCCAACACACAAGCAAGCATGCAGACAAGCAGGCAATATGCAGGCAATATGCAAGCAAGCATGCAGGCAAGCATGCAGCATGCAGGCAAGCATGCAGGCAAGCATGCAACATGCACGCAAGCATGCAGCATGCAGGCAAGCATGCAGCATGCAGGCAAGCATGCAGTATGCAGGCAAGCATGCAGCATGCAGGCAAGCATGCAGCATGCAGGCAAGCATGCAGCAGGCAAGCATGCAGCATGCATGCAAGCACCATAGAGCTCCGCTCGCTTCGCTCGCTCCGCTGCAAGTGGTCAAAACACTAACCTAACCTAACCTACCTAGTACACAAAAAGTTTTTCTTTATAGCGGGGGGCCTCAGGCCCCCCGACCCCCCCGAGCAGGGGGGCCAGCCCCCCTGCACCCCCCGGCAAGCATTTTGCAAGCAAGCATGCATGCATGCAAGGAGGCACAGCATGCAAGCAAGCATGCAGCGTGCAACATGCATACAAGCATTATTAAGCTCCACCTGCTTAGCTAAGAGTGGTCTAAACTCTAAACACTGACCTAACCTAACCCACCAATGGTGGTCACAATTAAAGTTTTTTTCAAATTAGTTATGTTTCCTTTTATATTATGCTATAAAACATTAGTAGTTATGTATATTAGACATAACAAAATTATGCCTTTCAAAATATGCTTACTGACAATATGCCAATTGAAATTAGGAATTGTAACTATTATGCTTTGAAATATTATGCTTTTTAAAAGTTATGCAATTCGATGGTTATGCGTATCGAAATTTATGCTAAATAAATAGTATGCTTTGTGATTATTATGCCAATCGAGTTATGCCAAGTGACTTTAGGACAATCGAAATTATGCGATGCAAAGGGCACCCCTCCTAAGATGTTCAATTGTTACAGTGTCTGCTGATTGTCCAGATGACGTACACCTGGGGCTCTGATGATGCTGAATTGTAGGTGTTTGCGTGTCTCGGACACTGGTCTGCACCAGTACAATGTAACATCTACGATTACAAAGATTCTTATTATAAATACGAGTGATTTGTAATAAGTCCTTACTATACATTTAAGGTTTTTAAAATTTGTTGTTTTGTTTACCAATGGAGATTATTGTTATGTAGTTTTTTTTTATAAAAAAAAGGGTTATCTCCCATTGAAGGTTTCACTGTGATAAAAGTGAATTGGGTCATGTGATTTGACCATAATTAGAATCTGTGTGATTTAGCTTGGTGGTCATGTGATTTGACCATAATTAGAAGCTTTGTGATTTAGCTTGGTGGTCATGTGATTTGACCATAATTAGAAGCTATATGATTTAGCTTGTCATGTGATTTGACCATAATTAGAAGCTATGTGATTTAGCTTGACGGTCATGTGATTTGACCATAATTAGAAGCTATGTGATTTAGCTTAGCGGTCATGTGATTTGACCATAATCAGTTGCTATGTGATTTAGCTTCACGGTCATGTGATTTGACCATAGTTAGTTGCTATGTGATTTAGCTTTACGCTCATGTGATTTGACCATAGTTAGTTGCTAGGTGATTTAGCTTTACGGTCATGTGATTTGACCACAGTTAGTTGCTATGTTATTTAGCTTTACGGTCCTGTAATTTGACCATGATTAGTTGCTATATTATTTATCGTTAGAGTCATGAAATTTGGCGATTTGATGATGATGTCGTGTGATTCGATAATAATGATTTATTTTTCGGATAACAAATATCCATGTTTGTTAATTTGAGAGTTAATCAACTATGTTTTTATTTATGTTTGAAAAAAATCTTACATAATATTGTTTGATTTGATCTATTTAACATTGTCATTGGAGGTCGGCATAACCTCTCAGAGTTTTCTTTCGGCAGTTCTTTCTCGAGAGGCCTCCTTTACGAACTGCTGGTAGATTCAGTAGTTAAAACAATTTTATTCCAATAAATTCAATAAAAATAATGCAATATTAGAATATTTATATAAATGCAGATTGATATTACTTGAAGCGAGTAGACTGATAAATTAAGGCAGTGAATTTAATTATTCATCCTTTGACGAAATGTTACATTTCCTATACTGGAAGTTTCAATTCAATTTGGTGCTTTATTGCTATTCCACAAATTGGAAATATAGTTACTAAACATAATGTAGTTTCGAATAAAGATTTTAATGATTCATGATTTGTGAAAAATAAAGTGTAAATTGTTTTGTTCGCGAGCCAAGTGGCTGCTCGTCAGAATGGCCGTGTGGGAGAATGCACGTCTTTTCTTAGTAAATAAATAAAAAAAAACAATGCAAATAGTAGATTTTTATTACAATTAATATAATTGTTACAAATAATTAGTTTATTCAATGTAATTTATAAATAAAAGTCACTAAACGACTCGTAAAACAACTGTGTGCACGTGCGCCTCCCCACTGCGCCATCACGCCACATCACGCCACCGAGCTTGTTTGCGCACGTGTATAAAAGCGGCTTGCGCAGGTGTCGATAGCTCAGACGTTGTTCAACTGTCGGACACGGCACTCTGTCGGATCGGTGCTCTGAACTATCTGGTAATGTAGTTAAGTATTACTCCTTTTATGACAGTAATAATAGTGTAATAAAATTACAATATTTAATGTAATGTTAAAGCTAATAAATCTAAGACATGTGATAAATTTAGAATCAATAACTTATTCGGTAACTTAGCCATAACCACGATATTGAAATAAATTAATAAATATCTCACATTGCCATCCTTTCTTTTATTTTCTCTCACATGTAAATTAAGTTTGAATAGAAGCATTGCGATGGCCCATCAATGACCCCCGTGGCCTGAACGGATTATTTGGGTTTGGCACACATGTGTCCCCAGTGGCTCAAATGAACAGTCTCACATTTTCTTGTGGCGTTCAACGTGTTAAGGTCCCGGCGTTTATAACAATCGGAGTTCAGTGAGTGTAGTGAATCGTTTATCGTTCTCCCGATTTTGAAAGTTCTGCCCTCTACTCAAATGGCCACATTCTATCCATTTGAACGCTACACTAACTATTAAAAGCTTCGAAATAAGCTGTAAGCTATGAAATTACGTGCCGTAAATTTGTAAATTCCATACAATACATCAATGTCTGTGATTTATATAAGTTTGTGACATGTGATTTAGAATTTGTGACATGTGATTTAATCACAGAACAAAGAAGTGGATTTAATCATCTATTGCTCGTGTTTTAGCTTTAATAGTTAGCAAACCATTCAACCGGATAGAATGTTGGCAATTTGAGTAGGGGTCTATACAGAAAACTTAGTATCAGTACAAACTACCATTTTGTATTCGCCGAGAAGTTGAAACTTTGGCAACTTGGTGGGAATCTTCAGTCTTGGTCATCAGTACACAACCATTATCTCCACTGATTTCTTGTAAATTATTAGATCTCAGTCTTTTTGATGTTTGTAGTATTTACACGTTTCCTCTCACCCTGTATACTATACATAGAGGGAGCTTTTTTATTTTCTTTAACATAGCCGACAAAAAAGTCATTGGAAAGTTTTTCCATATTCGTTTTTTCTGCTCCGATACTATCAGTTTTTCCTGCTGCTGTTACTATTAAATGAAAGAAAATTATTTTTCTGAGTCAAATCATTAAAAGCTTAACGGCTTTATACAAACCGTAATCTGCGATTTCACTGCAGAGAGATTCTACAAAATTTGTTCTAAAGTGAGATAGGTACTCGAATTTAAAAAATACACTTTTTGGGCAGTCGTGTTTAGCTTCGTACGGAAAGGTTCAGAAGCGCACCGGACGACATGCAACGCTCCGAGGGTAAGCACTAGGCCCTACGAGGTAGCCCAATCTATATAAATAAATAAAACCGGTCAAGAGCGAGTCGGACTCGCGCACCGAAGGTTCCGTACCATCATAATTGCACCAATAAACCACACTGCAGAGTAGAATAATAAAATTAGTATTGCAGTTTTAGGTCAGCGCCATCTCTTGACCGATAGTGGAACTAATGTTAACTTTTTAGAAATTTCATAATTTCTAAAAAAGTATGCTATATTGAGACATCGTTTTATTTTTCCTGTAACATTTATATAAACTGCTATCAAATAGAATTATTTCAGATTTTTCTCTTTGCAAACTTCGGAGATAAGGGAGGGGGAACGGTATTTTTTTTTACATTTTTCATCATAAGTGGAAAACTATGCCGTCTAGAAAAAAAAGAAAAAATGATTAAAAACGTGCAAACGGCGTTCTTTCATATGATACCCCACATGCCCTAGTAGCCCCACTTCAAATTTTTAAGACCCCTTTTCAGGCCCTGCTGTAAAAAAGATATTTATTTTTTTATTTATTTCTTATTTGCAAAATAGTTGGGCAAATGTCATCTTAAACTATTCCAAATTTCAAGTTGATACCATTAGTAGTTCTCGAGATATCCAGCTGTGACAGACAGACAGACAGACAGACTGAATCACACCATAAGGGTTCCTTTTTTACCATTTTGGTACGGAACCCTAAAAAATGAATCCCTATTTCCCTTGGTCACGCCATCACGCGTGAACGGCTGGACCGATTTCGCTAACTCTTTTTTTGTTGTGTTGGTTATTATCAGGAGAAGGTTATTATGAAAGAAAAATTCAGAAAATTGCGCGGAAAATTGGAAAATTTAAGAATACTTAACAACCATATAAAATTATTTTGGACAATATAAACTTTTTTAATGTAACATTATGACGTTTGACAAACAGACAACGTCAGACGTCAGACTTCGTCGGGCTTGACAGACAACAGAATTGCCATTCCGTAACTAAGACAGGACAACGTATGTCGGGTCAGCTAGTGATTTGATAAAGTTCGCGGTAAAGGGAGTGCAAGACTGATCGACCTGTGCCCTGTTTATCAAAACTTACAAGCTAAAAGTAAAATTTACATGAAAAATTTTACAAGTTCATGTAACAGAAGATTTAAGACCTGATGAAAATGGTTGGATTTTATCTGGTCTTAAATCTGTGTATGATCACTTTCCATAGTCTTACTATTATCAGTGGCAATCTAACAAAGCTGTAGAACACGACAATAGATAAACCATGTGGTAAACCTTGAAAAATAAAAAAATATAATTTTTGGAGATATTCAAATATAGGTTACGGCGGGTTGCGATCTGTAAAACTTGGGTTTAAGTATCTATAATTTCGTAATAAATAACTAAATCACAACGGCAAACGGTAACCTTTTTGGTGATTTAAATGTTCTACGGGCTACTGTACTATTATGTTTTTTGACAAAAATA
The DNA here is from genome assembly GCA_943789525.1 of Agriphila geniculea. Taxonomy (NCBI): domain Eukaryota; kingdom Metazoa; phylum Arthropoda; class Insecta; order Lepidoptera; family Crambidae; genus Agriphila; species Agriphila geniculea. The sequence goes on from OX038889.1 coordinate 10,929,988, forward strand.
CACACTTCAAAACTATAAAGGGAGGGAAAAGGAATTGTTACTTGTTTCTACGATCCATAGTGTTCCAAGCGCGTTCTTGAGTGAGTCCGGATTTTTAAACAAGTAAAACAGAATCTTAGGGGAGCTCGGTGGCGCAGTGGTTTAGCGCCTGGCCCAGCGATTGCGGAGGTTAAGCAACGTTCGCAAGGGTCAGTCATGGGATGGGTGACCAAAAATATATTATCTCGAGCTCCTCCGTGCTTCGGAAGGCACGTTAAGCCGTTGGTCCCGGCTGTATTTGCAGTCGTTAACACCCACCAATCCGCATTGGGCCCGCGTGGTGGGTTATGGCCCGTCCTCCTTATCCACCCATAAGGAAGGCCTGTGCCCCAGCAGTGGGGACATTAAAATGGCTGATGATGATGAAAACAGAGTCTGCGCCAGTAGATACTCCCTTCCTTACACTGAGATTTTAAAGTATTGAACTAATTCAATAAAATTAATAAAAAAGAACTGAAATTTTTCAAAAACAAATCTTTAAATTAAAACTCTTGAGGTCTCGAGCAGGCTAAACTAGATAACCTATAATACTTAGTACTTTTTATTTTTGATTTTCATTTTCAATGTACTGCGTTGCAACGAATAGTTGGGTGAAACGTTAAAATCTGTATTTTTCTTCTCATTTTACAAAGTTCTCTATGCAGAGTACACTACAGTTGACATAAAACATTTTTTGCCTGTCGTAAACCATTGATCATATTTATATATGGATCAGCGGTAACCTCCCATGAATAATTAGTCTCGAAGCCGTATAAAATTATCTTTGCAGCGTATAAAAACCCCAATTTGCCAACACTCCTGACGCTCACTGTACGTTAGCCGAACCCCACGTTAGGGCTGGACCCCACGCGAAAGACCGTCAGAAAAACAGTCCACAATGAATAGCAAAAATTTAAATTTCACGCAACTAAACAACGGGCGTGCGGGACTTTATTTGGAACAAGTCATAAGATTTTTTGATTTGTAATCATAATTAATTTGTGGATCATAATGGGCATCAGCTGAGCACAAACTTAAAATTATATTTTAGATTTGTTGTTCATAATGCTATTTTTTATGTTAAAAAACTAAGTATATAATGTACCAGAAAAATAAGTTTAACAAAACTGAAAACTAGGCTCTCTTAAATTTGTTCACCAAAACAACAGTGATATAGTACAATGATTTTATTATTTTAACTTAATAAATGCGTTCAGGTATATTGACTTTATGGTTAGTACATGTCCATCAGCCATTTTTGATGTCCCCACTGCTGGGGCACAGGCCTTCCTTATGGGTGGATAAGGAGGACGGGCCATAACCCACCATACGGGCCCAATGCGGATTGGTGGGTATTAACGACTGCAAATGCAGCCAGGACCAACGACTTAACGTGCCTTCCGAAGCACGGAGGAGTTCGAGATAGTAAATTTTTGGTCACCCATCCCATGACCGACCCTTGCGAACGTTGCTTAACTTACGCAATCGCTAGGCCAGGCGCTAAACCACTGCGCCACCGAGCTCCTCTGCTTAGTACATACATCACATGAATATGGAAATTGAGATGCATTTGAAAAAAACAACATAATACCTAAGTATAGCTTGAGTTTTTTCACATTTGACATAAACTGCTAAAACATGGTTTGAGACAGGAAGTGTCCGATTTTTTTATGATTCTTACTTATATTTAATATTAATAATTATATTCAACACTACTAAATATTTTGATAATACAAAAAACGACGAAGATATAGCACTTCAAAGTTTTAATGACTTGCATTTTAAAAATTTTAAGAAATTTTAAGCGTCACAAGTGTCTTTTCATGTTTTTTTTTTTGAGATATCGAAAAACAATTTTCATTTATTAAAAAAATCAAACGCTGTTTATGATTTTATTCTCAAAGTTCTTTTTATCAAACTTCCTTATGAAATCGCTGTGGCTTTTCACTTAATCGCTATAAGTACAAGGTGCGCGAAACAAGTTAACGACAAGGGTTTGAGCCATGTCTTCGTCTCCATTAATTGGTTTAGTCGATTCAAAGCTTTTGACTTTTCGATGGAAAGTGTATCTAGTTTGTAAAAGCAGGTGCCGGCTTTTGCCAATTTTTTATTCTTGCAATATTCGTTGTTCTCCTTATCCTCATTAAAATAAAACTATCAAGGGAACGATGTCACATACTAGGCATAGCTAGGCCAGTTATTCTGGGGGGGGATCGAAGTCAATATTTGGAGGGGTCCAGTCGGTCAGTATGTTAAAAAAACACTTGGCAGGAAAAAGGATTTTACTAAGCATGTTGTTGTGTGATTGTTTAGTATTTAGTGTGTGAATGCATGTTTTTTTTCATATTATATAATCAGCAAGCATTAGATTTATATGCGAATACTTGGTATTCGCATATAATAATAATAATAATAATTTATTCAACCAAAATAAATAAATTACATTTTTTAGAGTTACAAAACAAAATAACACCAACTCCTAAACTAGGACGAATCCTGTTTCTTAGGAGTTGGTGACTTCTCCCTTTAGCATTGTGTATAAAAACTTCTTAAAGAGCTTCTTCTTCTTAAAGATATTAAAGGTGCATAGACTCCTACACGGATTACTTACAAAACTATTAAGTCACTGTGTGTTTTCCTATGAAAAAAAAGTCTTTATTTCGGGGTGAAGGGGGCGCGGGGAGGGGGCTTGAACCCCCAAATCCCCCCTCGCTACGCCCATGGCATAGTTAGATTGTAATTTTGGTTAAACAAAATTGATTAAAACATTTCAAGATACCAAAGGTATTCCACGATTGACTTTGAAGATTGCAATGCAAATCAAATCGCTTCATCCAATTTGGGTTCATCAACAGTTTGTAAAAAACTGTTTTGGACTTGGTTGCTCAAACTAATTACAATAAATCGTTGAAGCTTAGAACTGGTGTTCACATGTCACCCCAACAACGATCGAACAGGATTATATTCAGCTCACTATTAGGCACTTAAATTCCGATCCGTTATAGGATCTGTCTTGCAGCAACATTTCGCCACGTGGCAGCCGCGTGGTATGCGCAAACGCCGCTGTATTTAATTTATGGGATACTGTATTTTTTTTCCTTTTTATAAATTAAGATGTCAGGCATTTTTTTTTTTTGTATTTAAAGGCGTACTTATTTTCTGTAGATATTAAACGTAGGTAAGTATTCTTACTGGATAAAGTTGTACCTAGTTAGTATTTTTTAGCTGTTTTAAGGAGAATAAGAACTAATACATCCCATTTGAGTACATTTTAAGTTGGAAACAAAACATTTTTTTTTAATGTAGCTTAAAAAATAGCATTGTGAATTTTAACAAATAAAATCTCTTTTGGATAGGTAATCGCTTATTTGTTGTTCTTTTAAAAGATTAAAAAACCGGCCAAGTGCGAGTCGGACTCGCGCACGAAGGGTTCTGTACCAAAAATGGCAAAAAAACACGTTTGTTGTATAGGAGCCCCCCTTTAATATTTATTTTATTCTGTTTTTAGTATTTTTTATTACAGCGGCAACAGAAATACAGCATCTGTGAAAATTTCAACTGTCTACCTGTTGTCGTTATTAATATCCAGCAAAAAACGGCAATAAAATCACGTTTGTTGTATGGGAGCCCCCCTTAAATATTTATTTTATTCTACTTTTAGTATTTGTTGTTGTAGCGGCAACAGAAATACATCATCTGGAAAATTTCAACTGTCTAGCTATCACGGTTCATGAGATACAGCCTGGTGACAGACAGACAGACAGCGGAGTCTTAGTAATAAGGTCCCGTTTTTACTCTTTGGGTACGGAACCCTAAAAAGTATGAGGAAAAGATTTTTGTTTACCCTGTGGTATGAGTGTATGCAATCGTAGAATGGCGTAGTACATTATACATAGTTAAATGCAAAATATGATTTGTATTTCGACAAGCCACATGTTTTGACTAAGGTGAAGAGTTTGTGGCTTTAATGCGGCGGTAATCTTAAAAAAGACGCTTATAAAACACTTCTCGTACAAGTCATCTCGGAAATATAAAAATTTGGTATCGATGCATTCAGTACGATGCCCTGATCACAAATATATAAGATGACAAGTGCGAAAGTGGTGGGGGTAGAAACTGTGACGTCATAAAGTTTTCAGTACAAAGAAATTTTGTTTTTCATACCATGTGGTATATCAAATGAAAGGGCTTTGTGAGTAGATTGCGAATATATAGCACACTATAACATTTTCCCTACTTGGTCTAACAAATTATTAGCAAACGTCGAAAAATTTCGCAATTCAGAGTCGCCATTGAACAGGTCTAGATTGAAAACGACTGAATAGATTTTTACAAAATATATAACAAATAACTCTGCACATACTCTTTTCGAATGTCTAAAGGTAATTGACCAAAGATATTTAAAAATAAGAAAAGGACATCAGTTTTAATAACAGCATAATTTTCTGCTTTTTCTAAATTTCCAGATTCCTTTAGTAATTAATAAAAAAACAAATAAATAAACTTTCGTATGTTAATCATTTCTTGTCCTACTTAGTAAACAGTATTTGACAGTTTCCATGCTAATTTTAAATTTAAATCACTATTAAAAAATGTGTTAACAATTTCTTCGGTTTGGCGTGGAAAACCATTTATTGAATTTTATACATGATTATTTCAAAAAAGAATTGAGTAAAGTTTGTTTACCAAATAGGACAACTAAGGATAACTAAAAGTAATGACAAATACATATGGAAAACACACACAGTTGCTCGGAGACCTAAATGACCTGACGAAACTCAATAAGCAAAAGTTATTTAGAAAAAAATCAAAACAATACACAAAAATCACAGTCTTTTTAATGGGTATAAAAGAGGCTTAACGGGTGTAAAAATCATTCATAAAATACAACAAATGTTTTACCACGCATAGAATACCAAAAATATTGTAAATTGTTAATAATATTTGATTTAATAAGACAACATATTTTAAAAATAGTGATTAGGTTTAAAAGGAGTATCTAAAGTGTAAAAATTTGGTTATTTAAACCTTCGTCTGTTTATCCTTACTTGTCCTAGTAAGGATTAACATACGAAAGTTTATTTATTAATTTTTTTATTAATTATTAAAGGAATCTGAGAATTTGGAAAAAGCAGAAAATTACGTGTTATTAAAATTGATGTAATTTTCTTATTTTGTAATATCTTTGGTCAATTACCTTTAGGCCAGGGATGGCGAACCTTATTGTACAAACGTGCCATTTTTCTAAAGAAATCTTTAACGAGGTCCTAGACGTGACATCAAAAAATAATGTTGACTTGTGATTATTGGGAAAATAAGTAATAATAATAAATACTATCAACTCAAAAGTCTTTATTTATTACAAAAAATAGGTACATTTTGCAGTGTTTTAATTATACACGTAATTTAAATTAATTACTTCGTAATTTTTTCGTAGTGCATAATGAATTTTGTGATTGGTGACGTGCCCAAAATATTGTGTCGCGTGCCAATAATGGCACGCGTGCCATTGGTTCGCCATCCCTGCTTTAGGCATTCGAAAAGAGTATGTGCAGAGTTATTTGTTATGTATTTTGTAAAAATCTATTCAGTCGTTTTCAATCTAGACCTGTTCAATGGCGACTCTGAATTGCGAAATTTTTCGACGTTTGCTGATAACTTGTTAGACCAAGTAGTGAAAATGTTATAGTGTGTTATATATTCGCAATCTACTCACAAAGCCCTTTCATTTGATATACCACAACGTATGAACAAAAAATTTCTTTGTACTGAAAACTTTATGACGTCACAGTTTCTACCCCCACCATTTTCGCGCTTGTCATCTTATATATTTGTAATCAGGGCATCGTACTGAATGCATCGATACCACATTTTTGTATTTCCGTGATGACTTGTGCGAAAACTAACCTCAAACCTTGTTTTACCGCCCTACTACTTGTAGAGTTAGGGCGCGTAGAGTTAAAAGTTCGGCTCTACATGAGTTGTCTTTTCTTGGTTTGGCAACATTTTACGTAGATTTTTTTTTGTAAGATAGGTTTTTCTTATAGTTGAAAACTTCATAATAATATACGTGCCGGACTACAGCTGCGCCACAAAAAAAAAAGTTGGAAATCTGACTTTTTGACTATGCCATGATGAAGTCGCTAATTTGTCTGAATTTGTCGCACAAAAACCAGAATTTGTCGGTCTTGCGTTTAGGAGATACGTGTGGCCCAGCTGTAGAGACGTCTCTACAGCTGCGCCACACAGATCTCGAAAACGGAAGGTCGTAGCGAAAATCTGATTCCTCGTGTGTGCAGCCGTTAATTTGTCGGAATTTGTCGCACAAAAACCAGAGTTTGTCGGTATTGCGTTTAGGAGATCTGTGTGGCGCAGCTGTAGAGACGTCTCTGCAGCTGAGCCACACAGATCTCGAAAACGGAAGGTCGTATTGAAAATCTGATTACTTGTGTGTGCAGCCGTTAATTTGTCGGAATTTGTCGCACAAAAACCAGATTTTGTCGGTCTTGCGTTTAAGAGATATGTGAGGATACGCTGTGGAGACTTTTCTACCTGGATCTTGAGAAAAGAAGTTCGTAGCGAAAATCTGATAACTCGAGTGTGTAGCCGTTAGTTTGTCGGAATTTGTCACCAAGAATCAGAGTTTGTCGATCTTGCGTTTAGGAGATATGTGAGGATACGCTTCCGACGTTTCGTTCTCGAGATCCAGGTAAAAAGGTCTCCACAGCGTATCCTCACATATCTACTAAACGCAAGATCGACAAACTCTGATTCTTGGTGACAAATTCCGACAAACTAACGGCTACACACTCGAGTTATCAGATTTTCGCTACGACCTTCCTTTCTCAAGATCCAGGTAGAAAAGTCTCCACAGCATATCCTCACATATCTCTTAAACGCAAGACCGACAAAATCTGGTTTTTGTGCGACAAATTCCGACAAATTAACGGCTGCACACACGAGTAATCAGATTTTCGCTACGACCTTCCGTTTTCGAGATCTGTGTGGCTCAGCTGTAGAGACGTCTCTACAGCTGCGCCACACAGATCTCCTAAACGCAAGACCGACAAACTCTGGTTTTTGTGCGACAAATTCCGACAAATTAACGACTGCACACACGAGTAATCAGATTTTCGCTACGACCTTCCGTTTTCGAGATCTGTGTGGCGCAGCTGTAGAGACGTCTCTACAGCTGGGCCACACGTATCTCCTAAACGCAAGACCGACAAATTCTGGTTTTTGTGCGACAAATTCCGACAAATTAGCGACTTCATCATGGCATAGTCAAAAAGTCAGATTTCCAACTTTTTTTTTGTGGCGCAGCTGTAGTCCGGCACGTTAATAATATGAGTGAACGGGTAACCCATTGGGTTGAATGCGGATTGGTGGGTGGCTATTGTGATAATCCTGATTAAAGTCAGTCAAGCTCTCCTAAATGTGAGAAAGTCAACAGTCTGGCTATAGAATAGGGTGTAAATCTGTTTGGCAAACATACAGAAGTGCGTTAAGCATTGATAAAAGTTACGAGATCGTAATATGATTAAATATTATCATAATCTTTATTTATATGAACACTCGTTAACATCAGATAACAAAACAAACGGTTTTCCACGTGCAATCAATTTATAAATATGTAATGCGTTTATTGAAAGACAATGATTTCGGATATTTTAAAAAACCTTGTTTTGAGGGTTCCGTAGCCTAAATGGAAAAAAACGGAACCCTTATAGATTCGTCATGTCTGTCTGTCTGTCTGTCCGTATGTCACAGCCACTTTATTCCGAAAGTATTAAGACTACACAATTGAAACTTGGTAGGTAGATGTATTCTGTTAACTGCTTAACGAATTTAATACAAAAATAAGAAAAATAAAAGATTAAGGGGAGGGTTCCCCATACATGGAACTGAAACTGAAAAAAAATTTTTTCTTCAAACCAACACGTGTTGGGTATCTATAGATAGGTCTTTAAAAATGACATTGAGGTTTCTAAGACAACTTTTTCTCAAAATCAACCGTTTGAAAGATATTCAGCGCCAAAGTGGTAAAATGTGTGTCCCCCCCTCTTTAACTTTTGAAATAAGAGAGTGAAAAATCTAAAAAAAATATATGCTGTAGATCTTAATAAACACTTTCAACCAAAATTGGTTTGAACGAGATATAGTAATTAGTTTTTGAGATATAGCACATTTTCCAAAACCGCAAATATAACTTTGTCATTCATACCAACACTGTGAAAAACAAAGTTATTTTTGCAGACGAAAAATGATAGGTGGTATTAAATATGGTATGGTATAAGGTAACTACGGAACCCTATGGCGCGTGGCCCGACACGCACTTGGCCGGTTTTTTTAATTACCTACCTTCTGTTTAGCATGGGTTCGAAACGTCCAAGGTTTGAAAACCGAATCCTTGTTGAACGATTACCTATTTAAACATTATTTTTGATAAAAGGAGACTGTTATAATTTTTAACACGTTTTTAACTATTTATTTTCACATGCCATCTATTGACCATGCAACCCGAATTTCGCTTAATCAGCAGATATATTTTTTGAATGTTCTTAAACTCAACAAAAAGCATGTTGGTTTTATTTCGTGTCAACAAAACAATAAAACACTCCTTTGAGATATGTTTTTCTAAATGATATAACTCGTATATCACAGAAGGACGCGGACATAAACTTTTATTACATGCCTCGAAATAATTAAGATCTCTCGGATATACGGCGGATTGTGAAAATGTCATCCCATATCATTTTTGACGTTTGGGATGGTTAAAATTATGCTAACTTTTTGTTTGGCAGAGGTTGAAGGTTGTGGTGGTTTGTTCTTTGTGATTTTTTGCAGGCTTTTTGCCTTTTTTAAGGATGTTTTACTTACTGTTTTCTGTATGCTCATGTTATCCTTTTAGTAGACGGATAAAATAAATGGAAATATCACAAAAGAAACACGTATAAGAAGTAAGCGTTCTTGCTAAGATATCAAAGTCTGGAAAAACATTCAGTTCAGGGCATATTCATAGGCTAGATAACAGTATTTACTGGTTAAATAAAAAACTGAAACGGCGGACGTATGATGTTATCTGACTTCATAATTCATTGCAGTTTTTTTTATTGCAAATTGCCATTGGAAATTATTTGGACCCAGTGAAACTGCTTAAAAAAAAAGTTTTATAAAAACTGAGAACCTCCTTTTTTTTTGTTTTTTTTTTGAAGTCGGTTAAAAATACTTAAATGTGATTCTTTTACACTAGTTAATTTTTCATATATTTTATTTGAACGTACCTATCTACACAAAAAAAATCGGGTTGCACTCCGGGAGTGCCGGCAGAAGTGAAAACTTGAATATTAACGTTGTGCATTTTTGATATTTTGGAATGGTTAGGGAATAATTTTGCACGAATTGCCGTCTTACGAATTTACTCTGCATTTGAATTTACGAATACAGAACAGTATTGTACGAAAGTCTTATCCATAGCTTGACAGAAAATCTAGAGTTTTGACATTGAATTAAAAAACTAGCGCGTTGCTATGGTGACACTAGTGTTTACGTCTTGAAATGACGCGCCACCATTTTCGCCGCGCCCCGTAGAAAGAGAAGGGGATACTTCCGCCGCCGGCGCCGGCTGTCTACTCTCCATCCGTCACATCCGTCTTACGAATTTTAGATCAGGGTCACGTGATTCTGACTGACGCGAGTTTAACATTTTTACCCCATTACAAAAAAGCGTACAACGCCGCTAAAGAAGTTTTCACTTCAAAATGAATCTAAGCTCATTAATGAGTCACGTACTAATCGATTAGCATCCGATGGCTCGTCCGACTCGGTCCCCAGTTTACTCGATTGTCTCGATTTAAGCCGGTCTATCAAATTATTCGCACGTGAAATCGGCCACGATAGTTTTGTACACGTGCTGAGTTGAATAATTGACAGTTTGTTTTTAATGTAATTGCTAGTATGAATTGTTTTCAAAAAAATCAGACAAGTCTAAATCTGACTCGCGCACTAAACTATATTGAATATTTATACGTGTCGTAAACTAAATCGATCTGAGTAAAAAATTTGGATTGGGTAAAATAAGTCTTTTACTAAAACAAGATAAAATTTAACTATGAATTAAGGATTTTTAATTTACTATAACCAACTAAGTAAATAGTTAGACAGTTTGTTGATAACAAAATACGCTAGTAGGATTATAATATCTAAAATTATATTTGTCTCTTGCTGAAAACTAGATTATAATATTTTCATAGTAACGGTATTATAAATAACCATAACCTAAGCAGGTTAATATTAAAATACGCGAGAAATTAAAAAAACCTCATCTATACTTTTCAATTCAAAACAAATCGATCGGTAGCACTACGAATCCAATATACCGATGTTGAGTGATGTTTCCCATGGATTTTTCCCACCATTCGGCAGACGTTGCCATTTCGCTATCCATATCCAATTTTATCCGATTTTTAATCAAGCTACCGCTGCAGCGGGCAATATTACAAATTATAGTGTTCGCAGATTACGCCGAGATACGTGACTCGGCCTTTGGTTGTAGACTGTAGAGCGTAGAGCCTTTGAAGTGAAACAGCGCTATATTTAGATGTTAGATGCTGGATTCAGGGCTTGAAAACCTGGTTAAAATTCGCAACCAGGTTTCGCGCAACTTCATACATTTTGAAAAGAGCGTTTTTATTTCGATTTTGCTCGTCGAAACTGGTTTTATTTCTGGTTATGCTCGTAGACCGTTTTGGTTTTGATTCCGCTCCCAAAACCTGTAATACCAAAACGATTTTGTTCGCTCCGCCCACCCGATGCAAAGCCACGAAACGAAAGACCAGGCCTGGAAACCGGTTTCTAATTAACCAGGTTATTTTCGATCTCAAACAGGTTTTTTCGTAAGTGTTGAACCGATTCGCGAGCGATATTGCTTCTGGAATAAACCTGGGATAAATCCCGCCCGCAGATAAAAAGAGACAAAATATATCGCTGCACTATTCACGCGCGTCGTGGAATTAACCAGGTTTATCCCAGAAGCAATATCGCTCGCGAATCGATTCCGCTCCGAATGAACACTTACGAAAAAACCTGTTTGAGATCGAAATTAATCTGGTTAATTAGAAACCGGTTTCCAGCCCTGGCTGGATTTCCAATTGTCTGGAGACGTACTTTTATACCTAGTGGTGGGTTACCTTAAAGCAGGCCATATACACTAGGTTATGCATGACGGTTTTAACCAAGCTGCAAAACCTTCATGCAAAGCCGAGTTCAATAGAGGACACACACGCTGGGTTATGCATGACGGTTTTGACCACAGACATAACCAAGCGGCAAGGTTGCATGAACAGGCATGGATAACTTCACAGTTTTGTCGCATACACGCTAGGTTATGCATGACGGTTTTGACCACTGGCATAACCGAGCGGCTTGCATGAACAGGCATACAGTTTTATCGCATACACGCTAGGTTATGCATGACGGTTTTGACCTTACAGGCATAACCATCATGCATAACTATAGATGTGAAGCTGGTTACTAACATTTCTAGCCTAGCGGCTAGAAACGGCTTATATGGCTCGTTATCATTTCTAGCAATAACTAGCGGCTCGAAACGGCATATTTCATTGATATATTTACATGATTTAGTTTGTTGTTTTTGTTGTTTCTCTTCTGATTTATTTACTAAAGGATACATTTAACATAAATAGACATAAACCATGACATTTTCATCTGTATAAGTGTTAAAAATTCAAAATTATTATACAAAATGTGACACAGCAGTGGAAGGACTATTTTAATAATTTATTTATAAGAGATGTTTTGAAACAAGGTATTTATCCATTAAATAAGTATGGGCAGATACCTAGTATAATAGTAAACATTTAGTTGTATTTCTTTAATGCACCAAAACTGAAAATAGCATAAAATAATATGTGCTACTGTATTATAAAAATAAGAAATTAACTATAAAAAATGTAATAAAGTTTTTTTCGATGCTCAGATCGGGTATCTCCCCGGTATCAAGCGGCTCGTTATTCGTTTCTAGCCGCTCGTTTCAGTTACTACTGGCTCACGAGCCGCTCGTTTACAACTATATGCATAACCTAGTGTGTATGGGCGGCTTAAGAATGCGAGAATAGAAAGAAAAATACGAAGGCATAATATTAAATTAGCAGCATGAAACGATCATTTCCACAAAATATCATGACAATTTTCGTCGTTCGACCTTTAAGTTACACCCTGACTTCATCTGCGTAAATCACCTTTCCCTTTTTAAGGGTTTACAAAAACCCTTTTATAGTATTCACCTACATTATACTTGAAAAGAAAACCTTGTGAAAAAGTTGTTCGGCGTTGGTTTACGCACGATCTAACTCCTCAGGATGCCCCGGGTTGGGGCGAAACACGTGTAGAGTAGCCTACTTAGTGAAGGTGCAAGGTGTGTTGCTGTCTTGCTAAATGCAGGTTTGTGCACTGATATTTTGTGGTGTGCATGTGCACATTTTTGCGGGCGGGCGGGCGGTGCATCTTGCATATATTGTTTGCGGAAGTAAGCTACATGTATTTCTTTTTTCAAAACAAAGAATTACCTTTTTCCATATTATATTAAAGGGGATAGACATAAACTTACACGTAAGTATCTTATATTGACAGATTGAGTTTATATGGGAAAGTATGTTGTAGTGTAGTGTAACTGTGTAAGCTTAATAACTATACTATACTTAATTGCCATTTTATTATTTCTATCGTATTAAAAAATAATCAATCCAGGTCGCTTCTTACTACCCTATCTAAAAAGCCTATTACAGGTTTCTATAGAACTGAATGAAGTCTGTAATCCACCTTGAAATTCAAACTAGATAAAAAATGTAAAGAGTTATCGTGGCATCTTCATTTCTCTTTGTCACGAATTAATAAGATTTTCTTGTTTACATTTTTTATTCTGATAAATATAACGTTTTATAAAAGACTGTCACAATTTTAAAATGAGAGGTAAGCATTAACTTGTCTTTCAATTCAAGAATGAAAAAAGTTTTCTCAAGTTACACACTTTCACATATCTTTTATTTCATTTTACGAGGAAATTAGGGGATTATTATCATACTTATTATCATCATCGCCTGGATGATGATAATAAGTAGGTACTTATCATGATTATGAATGAATATATTTTGAAGTAGGTAATTTCAGTAAACGACCGGGCTGACTTGGTTTTTTGAGTAATGTTCAAGTGGTGCATATAAGAACGACTTTTTCTTCCCAAGAATAAACAAATGGATAAAACTTTATTTAGGGGGTGTTATTGGCCGCGCATTGCTGAGCAAATTTCCGCGTCGACGAATTAATGTCGCATAAAAATTGAGTCAGTGTGACATTACCACGTGCGGAATTGGGCACAAGTGTGTAAGTGGCCTTTCGATACACTTGCGTGACTTTTGAGCGTGACAACCCTAGGGATGGAGAAGGAAGTGAAAAAAATTTTAGCGCAGAAATATACCTACCATATAAATAACATCTGAAAGTCAATATAACTATGAAGACATGAATACGCCGGTTTAGAAGAAAAAAGTAGAGGTGCCCTATCTAGGTAAATTTTGGATAATTAGGTACCTACCTACTGTACAATTTCATATACCTAGTTATAATTCGAATTCAATTCAATCATAAAAATTGCTTTGTAATATTAGATTATTAGATCTTTTTTTACGAGAGATTTCATTTATTAATACGAACAACATGCAAAGAAAGCGGGAAATCAAACACATTGGCATTTACTTAAGACATGATAGAATTATTTTTTCGAAAAGTAATTACTTACTTACTTATTTACTTTCGAAACTGCCATTATCTGAAATAATATCAAAGTCTATTGAACACCGATGTATCCGCTTTCGATCGATGTTATTATAGGAAATACAGGAAATGTTCGAAAAAAACGAATGTAGCTTGACCCTGCATCGAAAATGTTTACCGCACACAATTTTTACGGATACTGGAAAGGGAACACTATTTAGTAGGTTCGGATACTGGAAAAATTGACTTCCTCGAAGTCTAATTTTATTTCAAACCTTACTCCGTGTTATTACAAAAGATTTTTAAACGATGTTTAATTAAACACTTGTTTAAATGTGATGCTGTCACTTTTTTGACAATATTGTTTGAAAAAGTCAGCATCACATTTAAACAGGTGTTTAGTATTAAACAGTGTTTAAAAATCTTTTGTAACACGGACTAAGTTTTATAATCGAAACTGGGAGAAACCCTTTGATTTCTCTCTCAAGTGCATGATGTTTCCGAGTGACAGAAAGAGATAAAGGTATGAAAAACTGCGGAGTTGGTGGCGCCAGTGTAGCTTAACTCTAATTGTAAATACAGTAAATCTTAAATTGGTAAATTTTCGAAAGTCTATTCGTAAGTAAATTTTTAAACTTCGTATTTAACCTCCGACCATCGAACAACACTCATAATAACATAATACGGGCAAATTGATCGATTAACATCAGTCCGGAAGTCAGTGGAAGCTCGGTGGGCGGCGCCCGCGCATCATAGCGAAAATAGCGGTTCACGTCATTATTTTTTTATTTCTTTTTTTTTACCGAAATGCCAGTGAGCAGCAGTTTATAGTCTTTAATAAGTATAAATGCTTTTTATACAGGCCAGGAAATGTTATCTTCAATCTTCATTGGTCTTTATATTGGTTTACACATCTTCGAGGAGTGAATGTGGTGCGAACATAGTTTTTAATTAAAAAAGTATAATATTAATAATAATATACTAGAAAAAATACCGAAAGTAAAAGTAACTGACATCGCTCGAAGGATTGCTCAGCTAAAGTGTCAGTGGGCTGGACACATAGCGAGAAGAACCGATAGCCGTTGGGGCGGAAAGGTTCTTGAATGGCGACCGCGCACCGGACTACGCCCCGTGGGTAGGCCCCCGACGAGGTGGACCGACGATCTGGTGAAGGTTGCCGGACGCCACTGGATGTGGGAAGCACAGGACCGATCGTCGTGGAAATCCTTGGGGGAGGCCTATACCCAGCAGTGGGTGTCGTGTGGCTGATATGATAATGATGAGAAAAAATACAACCCGCATCAGATCATTTTCTTGGACGGGAATCAAACCCGCGACCTTTGGATATCCGGTCCAATGCTCTGACCGGTGTCAGCTACTGAGTCACTAGTGGCATCGTCGAATCTCTTCCAATTTTGAGCACAGTGCCTAAAATGCCTAGTATATCCTAAGCTTACGCTGCAAGTCAGCGTTATTTCACCAATCTGAGGAATTACCTCGACTTTAAACTGAAATATCTTTCCAGATATTTCAGCGGTCAGAGCATTGGACCGGATATCCAAAGGTCGCGGGTTCTGGTGCGAGTCGTATTTGTTCTAGTATAGTATTTAGTATTTGATAAAAAAAATAAAAATTAAAAAGCTCCTTTTTGGGCAGTCGTGTAAAAATAGCATTGTGAATCACTCATAATGAAATCAAAACTCTCAAATTTAAAAATTATACAACTATTTAATCTTAATCAATTGTCAAAAATATCTAGAAAGATATTTCAGTTGAATGTCGAGGTAATTCCTTACATTGTTGAAATAATATTGGCTTGCAGCATAAGAGTAGGATATATTAGAAGAAATTCGACGTTAGGTACCACTAGTGACTCGGTAGCTCAGCGGTCAGAGCATTGGACCGGATATCCAAAGGTCGCGGGTTCGATTCCCGTCCGAGAATTGATCTGGTGCGTGTCGTATTTTTTCTAGTATATTATTTAGTATTGCATAAAAATAGCATTGCGAATGCAAAAATCTCAAATTTTAAAATTAAAATAAGTATTTTTATTATATGTGATGTCGTTCAATATTTATTTAAAAAAGTATCTATATTAGCTTTCTATAGCTTTTATTTGAAACTTTTTCTCCATCTATCATCAGTGTGATGAATTATTGTTGGTATTTTACAAAAAAAATGATGATCGTTTTCTAGCGAGAACTATTTAACTTTGGTTAGGTAGTAAGTATAATCACGAATCTAAAGCATTGTACTTAGCAGTATCTTTGATGAATTTTACCATTTCCAATAAAAACAAAAGACAATTTGTAAGTCCTTGTAAAGTCTATCAGAACCCTTCTTTTCAAATTCAAATTTCGAAACAGGGTTGATACTTTGAACCCTTTAGCGCCATGTGTACGCTTACAGTTGAACACAACAGGGGGTCTATTATGCCCCCTTAAAGAACTGTAGATGTAATAGCACCCTGCGGTTCAGAAATTTGTCGAAATGTTGCAAAAATGAACACGCCTTCTATTTAAAGTTTTTAAGAGCTATGTCAAGTTCAAATTGATTTCTTGAGGGTGATTCGATGTAATTTTGTTTGTATAACTTGTTATTTTCAAATCGAATGTTAATACAATTTCTTTAGTGACTAATCTAATGGACTATCGGGTTTGGAATTTGAATAAAGGTGATTGAGTAGCAAAACGCAATCTATTCCCTGTACATAAATACATTTCGAATTATCGACACCTTTGAAGAAAATTGTTACTCTGACCACATTGCGACCGCACGCAGCGTATTCGTACAAATATAATAAAAATAATGGAAACTGAACAAGATTCTTACTTTATTCGTTGTAGATAAAAGTATTATTTAAATGTACTTTTAGAAGATTCTTTTGAAATTTAGGTCTTAGATTGTAGGTAGGTAAGTATTGTGTGGGTTTGCTGGGTGTACATTTTGAAACTTAACAAACACAAATTCAATCAAATGTCTAGTCAATTTCCGACTGAGAATATGATCTGGTGTGAGTAATTTTTTTTCTAGTAAGTAGGTTTATATTTAGTACTTACTAGCGGCCGCCCGTGGCTTCGTCTGCGCGGAAAGTTTTTTGCTATCCCTCGGGAACAAAAATTTTTTTCGGGGTGAAAGGTAGCCTATGTCCTTCTCTGTACTCTTGACAACGTGTATGCAAAATTTCATGATGATCGGTTCAGTAGTTAGTACGTGAAGGCAGTTATGGTAGATAGGGACCATCAAACTGAACAACTTTTACTATTAGACCAACCCTGAAATCACGAAAAAAAATCTGCTGTTTCATACAAAAATTAATAACGAAAATATCAAAATGTATGAAACAGCAGAGCTCTTTTCGCGATTTCAGAGTTGGGTCCATAGTTTAACCCCTAACCCCTAAAGCATTAGGGGTTATTTTGTAATACGTTGTATAGATACCATTTATATTTTTTTTCAGACAGATGTAAGTGTCTCGGGTTGAAGGTATTGAGTAGATTCGGCACAGCGAGATGGTTCGACAAACCGCCCCGGGCGCGAGGCGGGCGGGTGCTTACTCAACCCTGAAATGAGTTCGGGGTTGGGCAGGCTGCCAGTGACAGCGGTATAAAAGATATTAGTTCTAGATAGTACGAAGAAAATGTATAAATATTAGTACATAAATGTGCCTACGTATATAAATCCTATTACATAAGTATTGGAAAATGATTAATGTGTAAAGTAACGTATAAAACTATAATTTACAGTGCCGAGGTGACATTAATGTCTATTTTACTAACTCAAAAAGTCAAAAGATGTATTTGCTTTTCTTACTGATTTTTCTAGCGCGTGTTATAGTAGTTTATGAAACTGATACATAAAGAGTGTTTTAATACCAAGTTATGTGCAGTTTCATACATTACTTTATCTACACTCATACAATTTGGTATTGAACCTACTACTTATATAAAAGATCAAATTTAAAAAAGAGAGGGATACTTTGCTAATATTACCGTACTACCTTGATATAAGAGTAATACCCGTGCTGCATCTAAAATGTCGGTCGTAGTCAATTTTTTGTCACATTCACTGCTATTAGATATTTATAAAAATAAAAATAAAAAATATAAAAAAAAAATCCTAAGAAATTCAGAACCTACAACAAAAGTGAAAATTGAAACCATAACTTTTTGTTTAAAAAAAAAGTTATTTTATGTTACAGTTGACTGCACTGTAATGAGCTTTTTTTTAATTTCGAAAATAAAGTACGTGTTTATACAATCTTTTTTTAAATCATATTTGGAACATTACGTTGTGAGTGTAGATAAATAGTAGATCACAGCCGAGAACGGGAAGCAAGCGATTGCATTGTCGAGGATTGTTTGAAAAATCTTTTATCATTCGATGCAATGCAAGTAGCTTCCAGTACAAGATTTGTATAATACTTTACTCACGAAATGCGAGGAAATAAAATTTTCTTAGTAAAAATCTGATATTTAAATTGGTTCGTGAGGCCAATGTTCAATGACCAATCATGCAACCATAAAGTTTTATAAAAATAATGCTAGCTGATGAGGTCTACCGATTTGAATTTGGAATACTTACTTCCCGCAAAAGTGCGGGAAGTAAGTATTCATGATTTTCATTTCCGCAATGAATTTCAAATTTAGAATGTGATGAACCAGATCCCCACGGAAATGTTGAATGCTGTGCATTCCTTTTTCAAATGAAATGATAACATTTCAGAGCATAAGTGAGTAAAATATATTTCATTTCAAAGTGATAAAACAAGTTGCTTAAAACGTATTAAAAACCTGCAGTATACCTATATATTCGGGTGAGAATCATTTTATTGGATTCTTGTTAACTGTTAAGAAGTTAATTCGTCAATATTATCTTATAACCACAAATGAGTCAATTTGTCGGTATTTATAACCAAATCACGTTCCTCCAAAAAAACCATTAAATCACGTTCTACTAATGAAACTTTTTATCAAAGTGTTAAACGCTTTCACTGGCACCATACTCGAGATTTCTGTGACCCAAGCCCCTGGGACGTAAACAGTCCTGTTTAAATTAGAATAGGCTTTGACTTGTCTTTGGAGATCCGTCCGTACATCGCACGCGAGGTGTTTGAAAGTACCCGCTGTGTCACGTTGAGGGTTAAACTTATTGATAAACGATTTTAGACTTGTACTTACTTGTAATTACTGGGAAAAACAGTGTTCAATAATAAAAATAGTGATTAGGTAATTACCTAGGTACTAGTTTACTTCTAAGTTTTGTGTTACCTTATAAATCAAATAAACAACTTGAAGTAACGAGAGTTATTGTTTCTAGTATAAAGCTTTTTAACATAGCATTGCAAAAGCAAAATTTTCAAACGATTTTACTTCTATTAAAAATAGCGCGACTAAGAAGTGCATAAAACAAAGTACATTTAAATTATTCTCTGTATCATGTTGATTCGCATTTTAAACTAAAATAATATATATAGTTTAAATCTAAACTAGTATTTAAGTACCTACTATTTTAATCGGTTACCGGCGCAGACGAGCGTTTAGTAGGACCACCAATAATAACAGGGTGACCAGCCTTAAGCTCTTATCCGGGTAATTTAGTAAATTGTTATGTTTATACTTAATAGTGAATAATCATACACGGTGGATGATTTTTATGGGAACTCATGTTGTCGGTACTCTTTCTGCTAGAGTTCAGATAGCCTTACGAAAGGCGATTTGACAGAACAATTAGGTATATCTGCGCTTTAACCTACTTAATACTGTTTTATTCTGTGACATTACTTTGTTAGAACTGTACTAATATTTATTGAATAGTGACAAATATTTTAAGCAAAAAAAAAGGTAAACTAGCCATTTATTTGTCCTATAAGCAATATGTTACAAAAAAGCTCCTTAAATCTTAGAGAATTCCTACATTTATTATTGATTTATCCGTTCAGATAAATAACCATATTGTAAGTATTATATAAAATATCATTTTTCCTGTATTTTCAGTCATTTTAAGCCATTAAACTCGTTTTAAAAATTGGTCAAATAGGCCAATAAATAGACCCATAGTCTATTTATTGTCCCCCTTTGACCAATTATTGGCCTGTACTGTGCCAATTATTGCCCATGCCCAATATCAAAAGATAGGCAATAAATCGTATATGTTATCAGTAGATATGTTAAATTGCGAAAATAATTTAGAGTACACATTAACTCTAGTTAATATGCAGAGTCACTGATCGAATAGGTTAAAGTGCGAAAAATTGATTCATTACGTAGTTTAACTAGGTAACCCGCAGATTCCTTAGTTAATCTGCAGATTAACGACCAAGGATCAGTTAAAGTACGGAAATAGGTTCTTTAATTGAAAAAAATGTGTGATCACGTAAAAGGGGGTAGACACAAAAGCGGGGGGACGGGGAAGGCGCAGCCCCCTCGCAGGCATGGCGCAGGCCCCCCGCCATGAAAAAAATCTTAAAAAGTTCGTTAGGTTAGGTTAGGTTAGTATTGCGACCAAAAACGAACGAGCCGAGCGAGCGGAGCGAGTGTGCCGCGGGAGCGGCCGGCGAAGCGCCAAAAATGACGTTTTTGTATTTACTTTCAATATAGGTCTTAAACTTAAATTTCCTGAAACCTTGACTATTTCACTCACTGTTTTTCACACTTAAACTGTGTTGTATCCGTTAATATGCAGATAAACTAGTTAAACTACGGAAATTTGCTACTTTAAGAAAAAAATCGCCCTTTAATTGACTAGTTGATGTGCACATTAACTAGTTAATTCGCACATTAACGGATTCCGAGCTTTAGCGGTAGTAAATACATAATGGATATTTAACACAAAAGCATTTTTGCCCATGCTGAAACAGAGATGGTTCGCTCGCGCTTCGCACTCTGTCAACGAACAGAATTTGACTTTCACTAACAGCATAAAATGGCTGACATACTTACCTAAATAGTAATCATGCAAAAGTAGAGCTAGTAGGTACTGTCAAACCGAAATATAGAATACCCAAACAAGTTCATTAAATAAAAAAAATCTGTTATTAGGTCACCATCATGTGTTCCGTCTAACTGCCGAAAAAGTCCTAAAAAGCCTATTTTATCGATTATTTCACCAGTTTTTATCGATTGCCGATTATTTTAATCGGCCCGACCGGGCACGGGTGTCCGCCGGTCGGTAATAGTCGTAATCGGCCGCTAATCGGACCACAATTTACAAAATTGTCGATCCATGTCGGCGACTGCGCCAATCGATCCGCGCCGAGGGTTGGGCCGTATCGATTGATCGATTATTGATGTTATGCAGTAACGTTATTGTCGATAAAAATTGTGACCTACTCTATGTGAAAATTTGTTTCATGAAAAATTCATCATCATCATCATCATATCAGCCGCAAGACACCCACTGCTGGGTATAGGCCTCCCCTTTTTTTTATATACTGACGAAAAACGCATTTACGCGCTTCCCCCCCCCTCAGGTGAGCGGGAGGGGGGTATGTGGGACTCGCCAGGAGGGTATAGGCCTCCCCTAAGGATCTCCACGACTTCCAGTGGCTTCCCGCCACCTTCATCAGATCGTCGGTCCACCTTGTCGGGGGCCTACCCACGGAGCGTCGTCCGGTGCGCGGTCGCCATTCCAGAACCTTTCCGCCCCAACGGCCATCAGTTCTTCTCGCTATGTGTCCTGCCTACTGCCACTTCAGCTGAGCAATCCTTCGAGCGATGTCGGTTACTTTAGTTCTCCTGCGGATCTCCTCGTTTCTGAAAAAAATTAATTGAGCTTTATTATTATAATGAAAATTTGTATTACAGGGGTCTGAGGTCGATGATTTACACATCTATAAGATAAACCAAAAAAAGTGCTTCGTAACTAACAAAAACTAACTGGGTATCTTATAATTTAAAAACAAACGAACATTCTCTATAATTTTCTAGGTATTCGTATCATACTCTCCATTCTGTTAATCACTACATAATAAAACAAAGTCGTTTCCCTCTGTCTTTCCATTTGTATGCTCAGATCTTTAAAACTACGCAACGCATTTTGATGCGGTTTTTTTTAGGTAGATAAAGTGATTCAAGAGGAAGGTTTATTTATATAATATACATACATAGTGTCAAATTCCATACTACACCGAAGTGAAGCGAGGACGGTCACTAGTAATATATATTATTTTATTAACACCGATGTATCAGCTAGTTATGTTTTTTTTGTTATATTTTATGTTAGTGAAACTAGTTATAAATTCAGAAATAGACATGTGCACTATTCAATCAGATATGACATGGAAAATATTAAACAAAAACTCTTCTACCGACATCTGCGGAATAGAATTATCGATAAACGCATCGCGACCGCATTGTTTGTAACAAATTATATGAAAAAAGATGTAAAATTGGCAGCGAACCGACGGCTAACCCCCGTATTGATCACAATAATCGATCGTGTGCCGCGTAATTGCATCGGATCGACCCATTATGTCATTATAGTCGTCAGACCGAAACAATAGAAATTACTGAAAATGAAATTTCAACCTTAAAACGAAAACACCGAGGTGAAAATTCCTAAAACGGGATTTCAGGAGTTGTGTCGTTTTGATTCCATCCTGCAGATTGTAATCGTTTTCAAATTTGGAATTTTATAATAAAAGACAATAGAGTTGAGGTTAGGTCGGTGGAGGCGCGGGCAGTAAGTGTTCCAATTTCAAAATTGGCAGTGATCGGTTGTCGGCGCCCACGCATGACGTCACAACATGACAGATGACAGCACCGTTTTTGGACAAATTTAAAATAAACACGCGGGTTACGTTCTAAGAATAATGGTTAGTAAATCAACTGTAACAACTGAACATAGGATTATATTTTTAGCTCTTCATCATCGATAATCAGCTGTTTTAAAGTTGTAGCACTTCGCTCCGGATTGGTGGGTATTAATGACTTGACTACAAATGCAGCAGGCACCAACGGCATAACATGATACTTGCCATCCGAAGCATGAAGGACCTCAAGATAATAAATTTGGTCATCCATCCCATGACCGACCCTTGCAAAAGCTGCTCGACTGCAAAATATTCCACGCCATCGAGCTCTTCAAATGATAGATGACGAATACATAATATATTATTATTATAACATAATGTTATCGTATTAGGTTAGGGGATCGTAAATATTCAGCAAATATTCCGCTAAACAGATTATAGATTTTTATTTTTGACTTATAATATATTTGAAATCATTGACTTTAATTATATTATTGCTTATAGCCATTCAGTTAAAGCTACTGAATGGCTCGTGATGTCTGTACGGTGAATTAACAACAGTGGAGCTGGGACCTTCAGATTTACGGCTTGATTAGTTTTCCACACCGGAACTAAATCTCTGTTGATGAAACTGAAAACTATTGATTCTTGACGTCGTCGTAGGTTTTACTTTATTTCTTTTCTTTAAAAAATCTTATTCTTTAAAAATTACATTCCATTATGCTGTCGAATGGCTTATTCGCAAAACGTCTCTTTCGCATGATGTCGCTCGTCGCAAAATGTCGCTTTCTCATACTGCCTCTTTCGCAAAAGGTAGCTTTCACACAACGTCTCTTTCGCAGAATATCGCTTTCGCAAAATGTCGCGACTTAGAATAAAATTAAATGTTTTAATAAAAAAACATTAAAATGATTTTTTTTTCACATCACATAAATATGGAGAGGGTTAACTTCTATGATAAAAAAGCTTTTTTTTATAATATTAATACTTTTGATAAAAAAACTAGTTAGTTTTTCTTTACTTCATAATAAAAACATCTCTAAAGTACCAGGACCATATAAATATGGAGAAGGTTAATTTAATAATTTTCAATAACTTCCTTTTTTAGGGTTCCGTAGCCTAAATGGCAAAAAACGGAACCCTTATAGATTCGTCATGTCTGTCTGTCAGTCTGTCTGTCTGTCTGTCCGTATGTCACAGCCACTTTATTCCGAAAGTATTAAAACTACACAGTTGAAACTTGGTAAGTAGATGTATTCTATTAACCGCTTAACGAATTTAATACAAAAGTACCAAAGTCTCAAAGTACCGTTTGAAAGATATACACCGCCAAAGTGGTAAAATGTGTGTCCCTTTAACTTTTGAAATAAGAGAGTGAAAAATCTGCTGTAGATCTTAATAAACACTTTCAACCAAATTAGTTTGAACGAGATATAGTAATTAGTTTTTGAGATATAGCACATTTTCCAAAACCGCAAATATAACTTTGTCATTCATACCAACACTGTGAAAAACAAAGTTATTTTTGCAGACGAAAAATGATAGGTGGTATTAAATATGGTATAGTATAAGGTAACTATGGAACCCTACGGCGCGTGGCCCGACACGCACTTGGCCGGTTTTTTATTTTAATCACTTTCAAAAAATATTTAGATAGGTACTATAAAAAAAGTTTTTTTTAAATCATAGTAGTTAACCTTCTCCATATTTATGTGATCCTGGTAGATCCTTTGTAGACGTTTTTATTACGAAGAAAAGAAAAAAAAACCGGCCAAGTGCGAGTCTGACTCGCGCACGTAGGGTTCCGTAACAAAAAACAGTAAAAAATCACGTTTGTTGTATGGGAGCCCCACTCAAATATTTATTTTATTCTTTTTTTAGTATTTGTTGTTATAGCAGCAACAATAATACATCATCTGTGAAAATTTCAACTTTCTAGCTATCACGATTCATGTGATACAGCCTGGTGACAGACAGACAGACAGACAGCGGAGTCTTAGTAAAAGGGTCCCGTTTTTTACCTTTGGGTACGGAACCCTAAAAAATCACTAACCTAAATGTTTTTTATTAAAAACTCGTAATTTTGTTCTAAGCCCCTATCGCGACATTTTGCGAAAGCGACATTCTGTGAAAGAGACATTATGCGAACGCGACCTTTTGCAAAAGAGGCTTTATGAGAAAGCGACATTTTGCGAGGAGCGACATTCTGCGAAAGAGACGTTTTGTGAATAAGCCCTCAGGAATACCACGCAATACATTGAGAAACAAATTAAAAACTGTATGTAAGTGATGTGCGTAGGCGTGGTATCCAGGAACTTGAAATAACAGAGACCGGATATTTTGAGAAAAGCTTTCGGGACATAAAGCGAGCGGGTGTTTTCAATAGCTCTGACACGTCGCAACTTACGTGCAATGAACGAGTGCTAAAAACTGTGGCGGGTTGTCGAAATCTCAGACCAAATAAAAAGTAAAGACGGAGTCTTCCGACAAAGCGGTGAAGCCAGTAAAACTACGCCTTGGATGTGTACATACACAGTTTACGCACACATATGTAACGAAACTACGCCTTGGCTTTCGTTCGTCATTGGGCGAACCCTGCCACCCGGCCCCCGCCCGCCCTCTAGTACGCACACATGTACCATCAAAAACCGGCTTCACTTAGTTGTTCGCAACCACTGCGCAACGCTCCATCTTCCTTTTTTATTTGATCTGAGGTCGAAATATTATAAAGACCCGCTTCAATTCATGCCCCTTTCATGCCGCCGAATTCATGCCCCTATGGCGTATCTATTGAAATTACTTTAACACACAAGTTTAGCAACAACTAATTAAATAAACCATATTAGAAAAATTTAGGTATTGATTTTACAACATTTTAGGGTTAATAGGTATCGCGTCGTCTACATGTATGTTACACTGAAACAAAAGAAACGATACAACCATATAATAGCGCGTACGCACGGTGGTGGTTGGGAATTCAAACTTTTTGGTCAATTTGGTTGAATATAAATGTGCCTGCCTGTAGCTGTGGTGTGTAGTGTTAATTTTTAGGCTCTGCGGTTTGTAACCACATCAGTGGGACCCGGCTTAGTTCAAACCTCATAAACTTGATGTTGCGGCCTTTTTTTACTCGGCCTAATGGATTTTGAGAATATTAAGTTAGTTGCTTTTTATACGGTATATTTTTTTCTATGCTTTATTGTTATAAATAAAGAAGGATTATTGGCTGATTTAATGAACATGATAACGTATTTTTAGTGAAAAACTTTGATAGTAATCAAAGTTGGTAGTAATATTGAAATATAAAATTAAAATATATTAGTAAATCACTGTTAAAGTAATGGAAAAAAGTTGTCATAAAAAGATATTGTGTTCATTTCAAAGCTACTCTATTTTGTTCTTTGCACTGTCACATTCTTCGTTAAAGAGTAAAATAAAGCATAAATGAATTAGTTCTACCACAGAGTAAAATAAATAACAGTACACGTACGCTGGTTGATGGTGATCGAATTTTACACGACTTTAGACCAAAATTCTGACCCCACCTTGCTTTTGCGGTTTATGGATTTTACAGTTACTTACAAAAAGAAGTGAAATCCCACGAATATCATTTAAATGAATAATGTTGCCAAGACCTCGCACTGTCAAAAAGTTATCAGACCTCATGTAGAGCCAAACTTCTAACTCTACGCGCTCTAACTTCAAAAACTCTACACCTTGGTCAAAATATTGGCTTGGCCATTTCCTTTTTTATAGTTCTTGTAGTAACGAAACGGCCAAGCCACATATTGACAGAAATGACAATATTTAAGAGTACTGTTAGAAACATATAGGTAAATTTGTTTTATAATCGGAAAAAATAACTAAATAAATAAATACAGTATACTTACCAGATTTGGCATATATATTCAATATTTTTTTACGTTTTTATCATAAATTCTGCTACGGTGAGTTCTGCTCAATTTGAAATCTGAATCATGATGATAATTCATTTAATTTAGTATTTAGATGTATCATCATCATCACCAGAATCACAGAATAACTAATCCAGAACTTACTCATACACTCAAACATTACACAATCTTTGTAATTCTAAAATCATACACAGCTTTTCAGTCACACCTCACATAAAGAATAAAAGTTTTTTGACATTTAATAATTTTAGTATTTGTAGTACCATACACTCTAATAACAATATGTACACAACGAATTGATTATAACAAAGACTAATTGAATTGTATGTTATTAGCTAGATATTTAGATAGTACACAGAAATGACTATCATTTCTCTGTGTACATTTTGATGGATTTTTTGTAGACTACACTTTAAAATTGTTTCCTATAAATATATTTTATTATTAATAACAAATACGTTGCTTTTTCATCTGTGTTATAAAAACGAGTGAAAACTGATTCTCATTAAGATTTTTTATTAATCTGATAATTTCTGTGGACATATTGGTCACTTCTGTGTATACGATTTTTTTTTATTTTTTTTTTATTAATTGTTGATTTGTGAGCTGTGTTTCTATATGTTTTGTATGAACCTGATTAAAATTAATATATTGGTATAAAATAAACACAATTTTCGTTACTTTGTGTATTTTTCATGCTAGAATAGAATGACCCATTTAACTGTCTAAAATGCCACTCCAAAATCAATAAAAAAATTGTCGATACCAATCGGCTGCAGTGGCGATGTTAATAGGCTAATGATGAACAAGTATGCATCGCACGTTTATCATCAATCGATTGAAATTAATATCGAATGTCGTAAATAATCGATCAAATAGAAGCTACTGGTACCTCCGTAATGACGTACCATCTATAAGCTGCTGTCGACACAGACAGACAATCATTACTTATTTCTTTGCTTATTACGTAAGGTAAGCGTAAGCAATTGAAGAAATAATACTAAGAGGCTAACCAGTCAAGCAGAATGGCCATTTATTTTATGAACGGTTTAAGTTAGAACAGGTTTTTTTTAGCTTCATCCAAAAATGCAGCTACACGTCGCATTTTGCGTTTTTAGGAAAAAAAATTGTAAGATTTTACTGGCCTAATTCAATAATGTTATATTCCTTAACTAGCGACCCGTCCTCGCTTCGCTTCGGTGTAGTGTGGAATTTGACACCATGTATTATACATATAAACCTTCCTCTTGAACCACTCTATCTATTAAAAAATTCGCATCAAAATCCGTTACGTAGTTTTAACAGGGATATAGGGACGGAGAAAGCGACTTTGCTTTATACTATGTAGTGATGTCATAATTAAATATCTACATTTCAACAACAGTCAAATACCCTATTCTCGCATAATAATGCAGAAGACAATATTGAGCTACAGCTTTAAAACTAGTAATAAAATTATGTACGCAAATCAACGTTTTGTCAAAAATTATTCCTAATTCATTTGAAGATCTGTAAATTATAAAGACAGTTGAGATGAGAATATGAAATGCAAAATTGACTTTCGAAGCATGCTGGAATGCGATTATAACAATTGTGTGAATTTCCGGCTTAATTTAAGAAATATCTAACTCTTAAAATAATGATAAGACCATGTAGTTCAAAAAATATAAACGGAGTTTGCGGAAACAAATAGACAATGCTCGTGTATTTGAAAAAAACTTCCCCAACAGTACTTTTGATTCTTTCACCTCTTGTTTCCACCACAAATCACTGGGGGCAGTTAACGCCGACCACGACCACCAAAAAAACTTACAATCGATTAATCCCAGCTAAAAACTAATCAAGCCTATCTGAAAATCGACTAACAAAACTCCCTTAGTTCTCGTGGACTTAAAAAAAAGAAAGTGGAAAAAAAAAACAAATGAATGAAGGCGGCCCTCCTTCTGCACATAAATCATAAGGCCAAGATCCCAGCTAAGATTTTAATAAACATGAGAGAGCCTATCTCGGCAATATTCATTCATGAATGTTTTTTTATCATTTTAATTACGGATAGGTCGTGTGAAGGGGCTTTGTTTTGTGGTCAGCCAAAACGGGTTGTAAAGGGTTAATTTTGTGCTGTGTTGGCATAGACAAATTAGAGAATATCAGCCCCCTACTCAAAAATGGCCAACATTCTATTCGTTTGAACACTACGCTTATTAAATAAGCAGTAAACTATAAAATTACGTGCCGTAAGTTTGCCAATTCCATACAATACATCAAAGTTTGTGATTTACATTCGTTTGCGACATGTAATTTAATCGTCTATTGCTTATTTTAAAGCTTTAATAGTAAGCGTAGCGTTCAAACGAATAGAATATTGGCCATTTGAATAGGGGGCAGGTATTTAGGTCATTAAATTAAATGAATTCTATATTTGTTACGCGTGCAATTTCACGCAATATTTAATTTTGATCAACACCTTCAAAACAAATGAATTTCGTTAAACAATTTTTGTGCCCACAGGCTGCAATAGTCAAGCAAATCTTTTGAAGCAATTCTAAAAAGTTTCCCTTCCATTTCTTGGCCAGTATTATTTGTACGGCAACTTGAGGTTACCGAGACCGGTACCATAATCGTACATCTAGCTAGTAGGCGGGTCGGCAGCAGCCGTAATTATGGGGGGCGGCTTCCTGGCTGCGATGCTCGCTGTTTCTTTTTCTTTCTCATGGAACTGAGGCCACTGGAGCTAGGGAATGTAAATCACAATGTAAATGGAAAAATCTTGATCGCGATTAGAAATTGTCAATGTTTTATTTTATATAACTCCTGCCACTTTTGTCAAACAAATGAAAATACAACTTTTCTTTATTTTAAATCGGAACGCTTGTAATGAAATTGCGGCCACAATTGTACATTACAGCCGAATACGGGAAGTTAGCATTTACATTGTCGAGGATGGTTTAATTATTCGAGGCATTACTCGAATTTCTTGAGAAAATTAAATATACAAGCCTTGTACTGGAAGCAATTTACAGCCTCGACAATGTAAATGCTAACTTCCCGTTTTCGGCTGTAATGTAATGTACTACCGCTTGTGTGTACATTTGAAAATTTACAATGGCCACCATTTAAATTTCCCTGTCTTCTGTATCCTCTGTATCATTATCCCGCAATGCATTAGGAATAAATGAAAAATTTACAAAAGATCCCCGTAGAAAAAACTGTGTGGCTGTCTCACGTAGGTAGCAGTTTACTATGACACAGTGCTATGTGAGATTTCCATTAAACCTTTACTGATTCCAGGTATAAATAAAACGCTTTTACGAGTAAATGACTAACTTATCTTGTGATCAATAAAGTAGGCTTCTATCATAAAGGTGGTCAGTAATTTCACATTTTATACTTAGCATTCAATCTTGTCTCAGATTGCAATGGATAATTCATGGATTTCACGCCATCTAGCGTTGATCGTAGACCAGCCAGGGGGCTTACTCCCGACTGCACTTTTCTGTAGTTTCGGCCGAAGTTTCAGGCGTTTCGTACGATGTCAAATAATGTACACAGCGCAGGCTCGTCAGTAAAATGAATTTTATGAATCGACAGATTTACCAAGATGGTTTCTTTCTAGAATAGCAAAATTACATCACTGACTGTAAATTGCCTTTGTGCCTAATGTAAAGAAACTAATAGTGGATACTCTCAACGGTCGCGACAGTTCAATCGTCGCAAATGCCCACGCTGCCTGCCATGCGTCCCTCAACTTTACTTTACATTGAAGGATATGCGCTACATTGCGCGGTCACGACGAGCTGAGTCGAGACAGCGCGCAGTGATTGCCGCACTTGCCACGACGCGTCGGCATCGCACGCTCTCTTCAGAGAGCTTCAGAGAGTAACCACTGTTAGATTTCTTTACACTATGGCCACGTACGCACTGACAGGCGGCTTGATTAGCGCCTAGACTAGAGCCTAGCGATACACCTATTGTAGCGAAGTAAAAGAAGCGATCAGGCCACGTACGCACTGATAGGCGGCTTTCTTAGCGCCTAGTCTAGCAAGTCACCCAACGTGTAGCGAAGTGAAAGGAACGTTCTATTATGTTCGCCACCGGCCGCACACCAAGCAGTGCGAAGGGGCTAAAAACCACCTGTCAGTGCGTACGTGGCCGGTGGCGAACATTATATAGATAAACGTTCGTTTCAGTTCGCTACACGCTAGGTGACTCGCTAGACTTTAGGCGCTAAGCTAGCCGCCTGTTAGTGCGTAAGTGACCTATGACTACAAGACGTGCAGTTGGTAGTCGGCCCCCTGAGCGCGGGAGCCGCTACCCCGTAATTATTAAAGTGGTGCGTGCGCCGCCCATACGATATCCATAGAGAATTTTCCTTTTTTTTCAAACTACATCGCCAGTTGCATGGGTATAATAAAACTGTTGTTTTTGTTTTATAGTTTTCTTAAACCTGTTGGGTTGAAAATTGAGAATATTAAATGATATAAATATTAAATGATATAAATATCTAATAAAAATAATATAGTGTTTGGTAAGAGCCTTATAAAGCCGAATATGGCAGACAAAGACCATCAAACTTAACAACTTTTAATATGGGACCAACTCTAAAATCACGAAAAATAAAACCGGTCAAGAGCGAGTCGGACTCGCGCACAGAGGATTCCGTACCATCATAATTGCACCATTAAACCACACTGCAGAGTAGAATAATAAAATTAGTATTGCAGTTTTAGGTCAGCGCTATCTCTTGACCGATAGCGGAACTAATGTTAACTTTTTTAGAAATTTGATAATTTCTAAAAAAGTGTGCTATATTGAGACATCGTTTTATTTTTTCTGTAATCTTTATATAAACTGCTATCACATAGAATTATTTCAGATTTTTCTCTTTGCGAACTTCGCAGATAAGGGGGGGGGGGGAACTGTATTTTTTTATATTTTTCATCATAAGTCGAAAACTATGCGGTCTAGAAAAAAAAATGATTAAAAACGTGCAAAAGGCGCTCTTTTATATGATACCCCACATGCTCTAGTAGCCCCACTTCAAAATTTTAAGACCCATTTTCAGGCCCTGCTGTAAAAAAGGTATTTATTTTTTATTTATTTCTTATTTGCAAAATAGTTGGGCAAATGTCATCTCAAACTATTCCAAATTTCAAGTTGATACCATTAGTAGTTCTCGAGATATCCAGCTGTGACAGACAGACAGACTGAGTCACACCATAAGGGTTCCTTTTTTACCATTTTGGTACGGAACCCTAAAAATCAGCAGTTTCATAAAAAAGCATAACGAAAATATCAATGATTTTTAGGGTTCCGTACCCAAAGGGTAAAAACGGGACCCTATTACTAAGACTCCGCTGTCCGTCTGTCTGTCTGTCTCACCAGGTTGTATCTCATGAACCGTGATAGCTAGAAAGTTGAAATTTTCACATATGATGTATTTTTGTTGCCGCTATAACAACAAATACTTAACAGAATAAAATTAATATTTAAGGGGGCTCCCATACAAGAAACGTATTTTTTTTGCCATTTTTGGTACGGAACCCTTCGTGTGCGAGTCCGACTCCAGTCCCATAGTAAAAGTTGTTCAGTTTGATGGTCCCTATGTACCATATTCGGCTTCATAAGGTTATTACCAAACACCCTGTATAATTTGTAACACATTATGTGTAAGTACACAAAATACTGATGTGGGATTTAGTTAAAATCGATCAGCTAAAGTTTTACATGGCCGCTGGGGCGGAAAGGTTCTGCAGGTCTACCGCCTAACTCAAAATGCTTTCAAATTGCTAAAGTTTATGACGTCAATGCACTGTTCGTCCTTGTCATTGTGTTATGATATGATATGACAAGGACGGACAGTGCTATCACTATCGCTATAATACTAAATAATATACTAGAAAAAATACGACTCGCACCAGATCAATACTCAGACGGGAATCGAACCCGCGACCTTTGGATATCCGGTCCAATGCTCTGACCGCTGAGCTACCGAGTCACTAGTGACATCGTCGAATTTTTCCTAGTATATCCTAAACTCTTACGCTGTAAGCCAGCGTTATTTCACCAATGTGAGGAATTACCTCGACATTCAATTGAAATATCTTTCCAGATATTTTAACAATTGATTAAGATGAAATAGCTATATAATTTTTAAATTTGAGATTTTTGCATTTACAATGCTATTTTTAAACAATACTAAATAATATACTAGAAAAAATACGACTCGCACCAGATCAATACTCAGACGGGAATCGAACCCGCGACCTTTGGATATCCGGTCCAATGCTCTGACCGCTGAGCTACCGAGTCACTAGTGACATCGTCGAATTTTTCCTAGTATATCCTAAACTCTTACCCCCTTACTAATAAAGATTGAATAGCAGATGTATAGTTACACAATGGTTACTCTCTGTCAAACTATTTGAATTTGACATTAAAAAGAAAGTGACAAAACACTGTGTAACTATGCAGCTGCTATACAATCTTTATTAGTAAGGGGGTTACGCTGTAAGCCAGCGTTATTTCACCAATGTGAGGAATTACCTCGACATTCAATTGAAATATCTTTCCAGATATTTTAACAATTGATTAAGATGAAATAGCTATATAATTTTTAAATTTGAGATTTTTGCATTTACAATGCTATTTTTAAACAATACTAAATAATATACTAGAAAAAATACGACTCGCACCAGATCAATACTCAGACGGGAATCGAACCCGCGACCTTTGGATATCCGGTCCAATGCTCTGACCGCTGAGCTACCGAGTCACTAGTGACATCGTCGAATTTTTCCTAGTATATCCTAAACTCTTACGCTGTAAGCCAGCGTTATTTCACCAATGTGAGGAATTACCTCGACATTCAATTGAAATATCTTTCCAGATATTTTAACAATTGATTAAGATGAAATAGCTATATAATTTTTAAATTTGAGATTTTTGCATTTACAATGCTATTTTTAAACAATACTAAATAATATACTAGAAAAAATACGACTCGCACCAGATCAATACTCAGACGGGAATCGAACCCGCGACCTTTGGATATCCGGTCCAATGCTCTGACCGCTGAGCTACCGAGTCACTAGTGACATCGTCGAATTTTTCCTAGTATATCCTAAACTCTTACGCTGTAAGCCAGCGTTATTTCACCAATGTGAGGAATTACCTCGACATTCAATTGAAATATCTTTCCAGATATTTTAACAATTGATTAAGATGAAATAGCTATATAATTTTTAAATTTGAGATTTTTGCATTTACAATGCTATTTTTAAACAATACTAAATAATATACTAGAAAAAATACGACTCGCACCAGATCAATACTCAGACGGGAATCGAACCCGCGACCTTTGGATATCCGGTCCAATGCTCTGACCGCTGAGCTACCGAGTTTACAGCGTAAGAGTTTAGGATATACTAGGAAAAATTCGACG
The DNA here is from genome assembly GCA_943789525.1 of Agriphila geniculea. Taxonomy (NCBI): domain Eukaryota; kingdom Metazoa; phylum Arthropoda; class Insecta; order Lepidoptera; family Crambidae; genus Agriphila; species Agriphila geniculea. The sequence continues at coordinate 10,963,904 of OX038889.1, forward strand.
ATGTCACTAGTGACTCGGTAGCTCAGCGGTCAGAGCATTGGACCGGATATCCAAAGGTCGCGGGTTCGATTCCCGTCTGAGTATTGATCTGGTGCGAGTCGTATTTTTTCTAGTATATTATTTAGTATTGTTTAAAAATAGCATTGTAAATGCAAAAATCTCAAATTTAAAAATTATATAGCTATTTCATCTTAATCAATTGTTAAAATATCTGGAAAGATATTTCAATTGAATGTCGAGGTAATTCCTCACATTGGTGAAATAACGCTGGCTTACAGCGTAAGAGTTTAGGATATACTAGGAAAAATTCGACGATGTCACTAGTGACTCGGTAGCTCAGCGGTCAGAGCATTGGACCGGATATCCAAAGGTCGCGGGTTCGATTCCCGTCTGAGTATTGATCTGGTGCGAGTCGTATTTTTTCTAGTATATTATTTAGTATTGTTTAAAAATAGCATTGTAAATGCAAAAATCTCAAATTTAAAAATTATATAGCTATTTCATCTTAATCAATTGTTAAAATATCTGGAAAGATATTTCAATTGAATGTCGAGGTAATTCCTCACATTGGTGAAATAACGCTGGCTTACAGCGTAAGAGTTTAGGATATACTAGGAAAAATTCGACGATGTCACTAGTGACTCGGTAGCTCAGCGGTCAGAGCATTGGACCGGATATCCAAAGGTCGCGGGTTCGATTCCCGTCTGAGTATTGATCTGGTGCGAGTCGTATTTTTTCTAGTATATTATTTAGTATTGTTTAAAAATAGCATTGTAAATGCAAAAATCTCAAATTTAAAAACTATCGCTATAGCTTTAAGTTAGACGGTAGGGCCTCTGGAATGACGACTGTGCACCGGACGACGCTCCGTAGGTAGGCCCCCGACAAGGTAGACCGATGTGAGGGTGAAGGTCGCGGGAAGCCACTGGATGCGGGCAGCGCAGGACCGATCGTTAGGGAGATCCTTGGGGGAGGCCTATACCCAGCAGTGGGTATCGTGAGGCTGATATGATGAAAGTTTTACAATCAACTCAAACTGATTTCAAGCCCCGGAAAATGTTTTCCACCGCTGTGCGGCCTCATCGGGCCGCTCGGGCGTTGATACATTAAATTGTTATAAACAACATGCATTATAAAGCCTGCCTCCTTCAATGTTATAATGAGGAATTAAATTCAAATACTAAGTTGGAAAATAAAGGACATATCCCATCGCGCCTATGTCATTTGCCTCACCATTCTCAAAAAATGAAAGTCTATCGCGTCTTAATAAAAGTAGTATATCAGAGTAAGTATTTTACTCTAGAATCAGATTAATAATTATTTTCTGCATTAAAAAGTGGGATTTTTAAGTTAAAACGCTTTTAAATCTCAATTTTTTATCAAGATTTACTTACATTTTTTTCACAAAATACTTCAGAAAACAACTTAATGTTTTTGTAATTGTTTTTCTTAATATAAAACAATTCTTGACTGATACTATACCTAAATAAAATGTAGTTAGCATTTTTTAATTATGAAAGTATTTAAATAAAATGAAACTGGAGCAACGCTGGGACATCTCCTTTATTTGCATACCTGATTTAAACACTGGAGCTATTAATTTGGTCACGTAGTCAAATTATGTATCTTTATATATAATTTGATATCAGCATATTGATTTAGATTTAGTTTTTTTTTAACACAGAAGTCGCAATACATAACAAAACCCACCATTAACAAATACATTAAAACTCCGCCTATTGAAACAGTAGATTAAACTGTGATTAAATTTTATTTTGAATAAAAATAAAATGAAAGCTTTGTGTCACAGTGAAGTTATGACACCAATGTATTTCATAAGTAATGTGAAATGTTTTGAATTTGGAATTGAAATAAAAAAAAGAACTTCGTTAAATCGGTTTTATCTAGGGCTTTTCCCGATAGCATATTTTGAAAATGAAACAGCATTTGAATGTTTATCTTTCAACAATCTTGTTTGAAACATAAAAGTATGATGTCATCTATGCAGAGCCGAAACCTATATTAATTACTAAAGAGTTTTAGGTTTGCAGTAAAAATCCTTCATAGGTTCCGGATAGAATTCGTATGAAAACATTGTCAGGTGATAAATATCCAAAGGTATGAGTGTCAGAAAATTGTAAAACTGTCCGTTAGTCTTTGTAAAATAGCAAAAAAATTGTAAATGAAAATAGTGACAAGAAAATGAATGAAAATCCGTTGAATCTAGTTTATTATGTCTTGACTTACACATCATACTTATTAATTTTTAATAAAAAAGTCAGAAAAAATTGTGTCGTCGCCTACTGCCCTCTACCTCCAACTGTTTGTGTATATGATGACCAAGCATTTCTTACAAGGCGGGGACTGTGGGAAAGAACGAACAGACAAGACAAAAAATGAAATAGAATCATGTAGGCTGCATCTTGTAAATAGTAGCTATTTATTGTATACCACTAATAGGCGGCGCTTTGTTAAGTGTCTAGGAAGAGAAAGTTAGTAGCTAGATTTCCTCTTTTCGCTTCACAGGTAATTACAGTAGTGTAATAGTATAAACTAAAAAAAAAATTGAATAAAAGATTTTTTTTCTCTGCTTTTAAAGACTCGAAAGTGAAATGTAGACAAAAAAACTTGAGTTTTGTATGTGTGTCTATTTATTAACGCGAGAATGAAGTATGCATTGCAAGCATGCATTCTTCGAAATAAAATTTAGGCGTTTTCCGCAACAAGTCGACCTGTTGACAATATTTTTTTTTAAAGATCAACAAAAGGTTTGTCTACGTCATCGTAGGGATGTCATTTTTGAGATTTTGACTTAGATCGATAGAAAACCGCTCTTGAGCTCGTTAACTCGTCATGCTCCTAGGGCAATGTATGTTAGTTCCTTTGGCAAATCCTGCTAGGTGGCATCTCCCCTCCTTTCACTTGAATCCACACCCAGGATCCATTTGTGGATCGATGGATACAATTTTCTCCACTCCGATCTACCGGTAGGTGGATCCATGGAAAATTTCAAATACTTTTGAACCCACAGATGGAGCCAAGGATAATTTCTATTCCTCTTCAATCCACTAAAAGGGGTAATGGAGTTTTTCTCCATGAAAATTAGTCTTAGTATGACACCAATATAACTAGACGTATTTAGCCGAAAAAATAAAAGACGAAGGTTACAGGGTGTAACACCTAGGTATTGGCAGTATGTTCGAACTCTAATATCATTTTCTAGGGTGACAGTTAACCTCTGTTACGGTACTAATCTAAAGAATTTTAAAAAGTTGGCGAAAATAGTGGCCTGCTAACATATTAAGGCAGACTTGTAGTGGTTCACTTGCACCAAAAATGCGGCGATCTAGACGTTATACTTTGACTTATGTAGGTATACAAGGTGTATTTGCGACCACTCTCCAAATTTTAAGGATGTGTTCTGTACCCTTAGCACGAACAGCTATCGAGAAAAAAAACGCGCGTAAAATTACTCGATAGAAAATTATCTATGGAAATTTTAGTTTCGCTATTCAGCCGTAGATGGCGTTGTACAAATTTCCAATACAAAATTGCACTATCGAATGATTTTACGCGCGTTATTTTTTTCGATAGCTGTTCGTGCTAAGGGTACAGTCCATGAAACTGAACGTCTTTCTCCATGAAGCATGTGTCGAAATACGCCAAAAAATGTTGGTCATACCATACTAAACTGATCACGTGATCTCTTTGATTTGTATGAAAGAAAAGTATTTTTTTTTTACATATTTGACCCTATGTTTCTTAGAGAAAGTTGTTCAGTTTCATGAACTGAACACATCCTTAAAATTTAGAGAATGGGTACAAATACACCTTGTATAAAAACCCTAACTTTATTGAACACGAATTCTATTCAAAGATTTCTGTATATAAAAAAGTGGAAAAAATAAAATTGCTCAACACTATTTCAAGTTCTCTTTAACACTAATATTTCCAAATTTTCCAAATCAATTTGAAAATACTACCGCACTCTACAAAGATGTTGATACGACTACAAAGATAATTTGCTTAAAACAATTATGCTAAAGACAAAATTATATGTTCTGTAACGACGCAAAGGGTGTGGCCGCAGTGCCCGCGGGCAACAAAAGCCATGCTTAACTGGTAGCTGTACGCTTGCGCTTCGGGCCTATGTAATTTAGACTGCTTGATATATTTTTCAGCATAAAAAAGTGTAATTTGTTCAGTGAAAAATGATCAGAGGAGTAAATGTGATTAGTGAATTAAGAGAACTGGTAAAATACGTAACTATTTTTACTAAAAAAAAAATTAATTTCCATTAGTGAGAGATCATGTTTTTTCCCATATCTTATCTATATCATTTAGAAATCCTGTACCTAGGTAGAAAATAGGTATCTACCTAGCTACCTATTTTGTCCTCCGGCGGACGTTTGCCTTTCAAAGAATTCAATCTAACCTAACCCAACTTTTTTTTATGACAGCAGTTTCTTTTGTAAAAATACCAGTTTTAACTTACGATTTATCGTGATTTGTTTACCTACGTACAATATAAAGGAAAAATCATTACAGTTAATTAATAAGTGACTACCTTTCTGCCCGCAGCTTCCCCGCGTGGTCTACAGGTTATATCGTGCGGCGCATTGCCCAGAAGTGGGATAAAAAGTGACCAGCAGTGGGACAAAAAGTGCCCAGTAGTGTGATAAAAAGTGGCCCAAGGTACCATCTATTACAACATTATTTTTTCTATGTACGAAAGCCGAAACACGGGTCACATATTTTCATTTTCAGAATCAATATAAAAAAATTTAAAATGATACTTTAAAAACTCACGAAGTTACTAGCTTTTTGTGTCGTGCGCGCGAGACATTTTAGCACGGTGTGTAGTTAATATGGATTTGTAAATATTATTTAGTCAAAATACAACATGATATAAAAAAAAAATTGCAATCGATCCTATTACTGATTCTGAACAAACAGTTTTCAGGTTTCGTATATATACTAAAAATAACCTTGTATTCGTACCGAACAAGTACCGTACAGAGTTATTTCGCATTTATTATAATTGTATAAATTATATTTATATAGTACGGAAAAAAAAATGTGGATAACTATCTTACTTCTAATTAAAGATTTAAAAGGACGTAGGATACTTGACTACTTAATCCTATTTCCTAATTAAAAATCCATCTCGCCGTCTTGTTATAAATTTTTTTGACAAAAGAAAGATTAAAAATATAAATTGTTGTTATAATTTACTTCTCAGGTTCGTGCAAAGGCGTAAACGTGTACAGCCTGAGGGAGATCCGGGCTGGTACTGGTATTATATGGGAGCTCTTTACGCCCACCCCCGCTAGCGAGCGCTACCTACCTCCCGACTCTATGATTAAAAAATACAGATTTATGGAAAAAATGCGTGAAAATGTTGTCGACACCTTTTTAAATTTCTTGCTATAGCTGAACCTAAACTAATCCACAAAATATAAAGAGCTTATGTTTAAATGATCACCATCCCAACTTAACCTAACCCAAAATTAGTAAATGTTCACCAAATCTTCTTGGGCGGTTAGGATTTGGTGAGCATTTACTAATTTTGAAGAATAAAAAGTTTTTTTGTATGCTAAAGTATTAATTCCCAATATAAAGTAGACAGTAAGAGCCGGCTCTTACTTCTTACTCGGTTTTATTAAACGAGAGTTTCCGAGAAAGACATTATTTCAGGCTGTCTTTCAGCCTTTCAGGCTAAACAGAGCTAAAATCAAATTGTCTGCTGCAGCAGCTCTAGCACCCGTGACACATCGGAAGTATTTCTGAATAGGGCCGTGCGGCACCTAGGTCTAGAACAAACATATTTTAATCCATTAATATTATTATTCATAATATTTTATTTAATATTCCATACTTATTCTAAAGACGTGGAGCCCAGAGCTAATTTCGACCTAGCATTACAAGGAAGCTCGACCACTCGACGCCCACAGAGCCCCTGACCCTCGATTGCTTTCAAAACATGGTATAATAATAAAAATACACTTTTTCTGACAGTTATCTTAGCTGATTGATAATGCCTCCTCTTCATTTTTTACTGATTAGCGATTAAACTGGCTGAAAAAGAAGCTAAAATATGAAACAGGTATACAGGAAAAACAATTGAAGTAAAAAATGTTGTGTATCTATGCAAAAGTGTTTTAACTTTAAATATGCTTAAGAAATACGAAACTAAAAAAATATTTTGCAAATAGAAACAATATTACCATAATTTAACCAACTTTCATTTGGGATGATAATGTAAATACAAAAAAACGCGATGGCTATGACTGTCAGTGAAAATCATATTAACGTATTTTAGGTCATTACGAATTTTCTCATGAGAATTCGCTGTTCGTGCACGCTGTTAAATATACACATAGTAAGTGTAAATTGTTGTTTACATTATTTTATTTTGAATTATACCCATATCATGTAAACGACTTGTCCTTTGGTATATTTTAATGACACACCAATGAGTTTATTCCATATGACGACGTCTGAACGCATTGTTTTGAATCAAAAAACCAAATTACAAACAACTTTCCCACTTTCGATTTCACAAGCAAAGAGGGCTCAACCAAAATTGGTTTTTTATATAATTTATCCCTTTTTCATTATAAATCGGAGTCAGGTTAGTTTTTATTTTGTTATAATTTTGCGAAGACGCCGCGGGCGAAGTGGCAATATGAATATTATATTTTTTGTGGCATGTGAAGATTTGTTTCCATTACACGTCATAAAATCGTTTGCATAAATGATTTATTAGATTTAAAAGATGTAAAAGGTACTAAAAGATATTAAATGTGACTTTTGTTCCCGATCTTTGCGACTACGAAACTGTTTCGAGATTCAAATTATTTTAGTACTGTAGCCCCCGGACATCTAAACCACCAAATAGGTTACCGCTTGTCTTAGTGTTATTGTTATAGATTTTGCAATATTGTATACTAAAACCGAAGTCTTAAAGATCGTAACCCGCCGTAACCATAGACAGTGATAAATCTAAAATATCCATTTATGTTAGTTATTTACTTTCGAGGTTACCGCATTGTTTCACTATTGTCATTGTAAACAGATCTGTTCAATTACTACACATATCAGTAAGACTATGGAAAGTCGCCATACACAAATTTAAGACCAGATGTAGTCCAGCCATTTTGATAATAATTTACATTTTAGAGTTACCGGTTCAAATTTATACTAAAGATAATAGGCCCTCTGAACAAACCATAGACCAATTTTAAGACTGTTTCTGTGGCCGGTTTAGATTTTAAGACCCATTTTGGGCCATGGGCATTTCTCAAAATAATCGTACCGTAACTTGCATGTAAAACGCAGTTACGCACACGTTTTGTTACGAACATGAACAAAATGTTACGTTCATGTTGACATAGAGGTCGTTTCATAATAAAACATCAAATGCATATGCCCAGCTACGGCCCAACTTCAAAATACCGCGGACAAACTTTCAATAAAATTGAAAAATCATTATTTTTTTAAAATATGAATAATGCAATTGGAATGATTCTGTAATAAATTCGCCATCACCAAAATCATCTTAAGAACAATTCAAAGATTTTTGTCAATTATCACCACACACACAGTGACGTTGCCATTAGAGTCTGGTCAACGAAAGATGAGACTGGAAAAAAGCGGAAAATTCAATGGCAACTCTGATTAAAGTCGGAAATATAGTTTTGATACTTATTATTTATTATATAACAGGAATCAAAACTATATAATATATTATTTATTATAGTGTCTTTGACATTGTACTAGCGATAATTTAAAAGCGTGAAATACACCTAATTTTAACAACAAAAATCCGAAGAAATTAATATTTTTTGGGACATTCATCTAAAATTGAAGTAAAATTTAAAATGCCGGCCAGCGATTTCAACAGAAGAGAAGATAGACCTCAACATGTGGGTGTTTTTGTTGATGAAATTAGGTGTATTTCACGCTTTTAAATAATCGCTACAAGCAAGACTACTTTTTGACCCATTTTACTCTATTGGACTGCAAGTCTCCGATCCTATCCCGAACTTTGGAGTCAGGCCCAGCTATTTTGGTTACATATCATAATAACTAATTTTATCACAACTATTTTTGAAATAACTACGGCCAAAAGACCTATTGTTTAGAATAACTATAGATCATTTCACATCTTTTTGTTATAACTAATGAACGAAACGCATAATGTACGATTCACCTACGGTTAATTCAACTATAATCAACTCACCTAAAGTTGACTGAACTAACGAAAGATTTACCTACTGTTGATTTGGCGTTCAGTAAGGGGTAAAAATTAAAATAAATTATCTTAATCACAATAAGTTTAATTTTAAAAAATATCTTCGCCTGAAATGCTTTGTAGCAAATTTAGCTGCTGGAATTCAAACAACTTGCAATGTCATCTGATGTCATGCTTCCTCTCTGTAACTTCACTAGAAATTACTCTGTGGAACTACCTAGTAGAGAGATGTGGTCTAATGACCAAAGCTCCTGTAAGGCTGGAAGCCTAGTCGGTTCACGGACGGCTCCAGAATGGGTCATGACGTAGGTTGACGTGGCATGAGACCAAAAGTCAACCTTAGCGTTAATCTTGGTAAGTACGCCACAATATTCCAGGCAGAGTTCTATACCACTATAGAATGTGCAGAAACTAACCGCCAACGAAACTACACAAATCAGATCATCTATATCTTTTCAGATAGCCAAGCAGAACTTAACGCCATAAACTCGAACGTAATACGATCGAAACTGGTAAAAGACTGCGTAGACAAACTGGATGAACTGGGACATATGAATAAAATTATTCTGAAATGGGTCCCTGGTCATTCAGGCATCATCGGTAATGAAAAATCCGACGATCTTGATAGAACTGGAGCGCGAGGCCAACAAATCGGTCCAGAACCTTTCTGCGGCATCTCAAAGAACCAGGCTATGCAACTGCTCAAAGACAAATCACTTAGACGAGTCGAGAAAATTCTGGCTAAAACAGCCAAGACTGAGACACGCCAAATCCTTGGTAGAAGGCTACTCGCAAAGACGGACGAATGAGCTTACACAGCTCAGTAGATAGAACGTCAGCGTGACTGTTAGAGCCTTAACTGGATACTCCAAACTAAACAGACACCTATTTCATATGAAATTGAGTGATACTGACATCTGCAGATACTGTAATGAGGAGCAGGCAACGACCAAGCACCTCTTATGTGATTGTAGACTAATAATACACAGGCGTAGTATCCATCTGGGACGACACGTAATCGATCCGGAGGAAATAAAAACTCTTAAAACCAGGAAGATACCAGACTTCTTGGAAGCCGCTGGGCTCAAAGGGTTACTATAATTAGGTGGCAAGTTACAATAGATCTTTTAGGTCGCAGTGACTATAGCTTTATCTTGAGCTGCATAGCCCCTAACACTCAATTAATAATAATAATAATAATACTTCCTGTGATCCTAAGCTCATTGATTTTGTTAAGAAGTATTTACAAACATTCAGACAAGTTTGTATTCTAGCAAAGTCCAAGTACTTTGCAAATAAAATAAAATTAGCTGATAATAAAATTAAAGCTACATGGAATATCCTTACTAATATTATAAATGCGAAAGTCCGTTTGTTTGTTTGTTACGCCTTTACGTCTTAACTACTGAACCGAACATTATGAAATTTTGCATACACGTTGTCAGGGGTACAGAGAAGGACATAGGGTACATTTTATCCCGAAAAAAAGTTATGTTCCCGAGGGATAGCAAAAACCTTTCCACGCAGACGAAGTCGCGGGCGGCTGCTAGTTATTCATAAAGAAACGGGCAAACTTTGCAAGTACCGTATGTTGCTTGCGGAAGAAGTAAATTTTAGTTAAAGTTTAGTTACTTTGGATTGGTATCTACCTAAAACTAAAATGTTTTTTTTACAGAACGAAATTATGTATTTTTCATTATTTTTTGCTTAAATGAAGGAAGACTACTTGATTATATGTTGTAAAATTGATATCTCATTGTTTTCCAGAAAATGTTACTCTATTAAAATATAGTCGATTTAAATGAAAATCGACCTTTTTGTCAACATGAACGTAACATTCTGTATTATGGGCAACAACGTCGCTTAACCAGTTTGAAACGAAATTCGTGTGCGCGCGTATCGCCCCTGCACGAACTAAACGTATGTGACAGCGGGCGCGGCGTGCAAGCGACTTTAACCTTAAGCGGGGAATTCACTTACAGACATGTCCGCAGGCACGCCCGCGGTCATGTCCGAGCGGGCTACTTTATAATTGCCAGACCGTCTGCGACGACGACACACATAACAGGCTTAGAAAAAACCTCTTGTAAAGTTGCCCACTCGGACATGCCCGCGGGCGTGCCTGCGGACATGTCTGTAAGTGAATTCCCCGCTTTAGCAGTAACTGCTAAGGTTAAAGCGGTTAAGTGGTTAAGCGACGCTGTCGTCGTAACAAAACGTGTGCGTAACTGCGTTTTACATGCACGTTACGGTACAATTGTTTTGAGAAATACCCATGTAATCTTCAAGTTTTTGTAGTAGAAAGTTAAGTAAATACGTTTTATTTAATTTATGCATTTTTTGTTTATGGAATGAATGAATGAAATTATTTATTCACTGAAAACAGAGTAAGTACATAGGTCTGATTTTTCATAAAGTTCATCTGTCTTGCCAACGTTGAGCATGTGAATATTACACAATTGCTATATCATTACCCCCTTACTAATAAAGATTGTATAGCAGCTGCATAGTTACACAGTGTTTTGTCACTTTCTTTTTAATGTCAAATTCAAATAGTTTGACAGAGAGTAACCACTGTGTAACTAAACATCTGCTATTCAATCTTTATTAGTAAGGGGGTTAGAATTATTATCATGTCATTATTGTTATTAAATCATGTCAAGTAAATGTTAATTAAATATTTGAGTTAATTTTATAATCTAGAAATTCTTTAACAGAGTAAAAACATTTTTTAACAAGAGAATTAATCAATTTACTTTTAAACAAATTAAAAGGGAGCTCTGTTAAGGAATGCGGTAACTTATTATAAATTCTTATACAGCTAGCATAACAGTTCTTTTTATACAAATTTGTTAGCATCCTGGGTAACAATAGCCTGCCGCGGTACCTTGCCGATTTGAAATTATCTTTCTTTTAAAATAGATATGGATGCAACTTAACGAAAATGCAACATTCCAGAATATACATGGACGGTAACGTAAGAAGATTGAGTTTCGGAAATAATTCTCTGCAAGATGTTAAGGGAGGGACATCACATATAGCACGGACACATTGTTTCTGTGCTATGAACGCTCTGGGTACATTTACAGAATTGCCCCAGAGTAGTAGACCATACTTAATATTAGATGCAACATAGCCGTGATAGGCCAAATGGGTCTTAAAATCTAAACCGGCCACAGAAACAGTCTTAAAATTGGTCTATGGTTTGTTCAGAGGGCCTATTATCTTTAGTGTAAATTTGAATGTAAATTATTATCAAAATGGCCGGACTACATCTGGTCTTAAATTTGTGTATGGCGACTTTCCATAGTCTTACTGATATGTGTAGTAATTGAACAGATCTGTTTACCATGACAATAGTGAAACAATGCGGTAACCTCGAAAGTAAATAACTAACATAAATTTAGATTTTAGATTTATCACTGTCTATGGTTACGGCGGGTTACGATCTTTAAGACTTCGGTTTTAGTATACAATATTGCAATATCTATAGCAATAACACTAAGACAAGCGGTTACCTTTTTGGTGATTTAGATGTCCGGGGGCTACAGTACTATTTGGATGTTTTCGTTTTCCGTCACATGCAATTTAATATAGATCTTTGGTGATGGGTGTGATGAAGTAAGACAAGATCTGTCTACTCGTTAACTAACGAGTAAGTTAACGACTCTGGAATATAACTATATTCCAGATTTTGCTAGATTCATAAGTTACGGTGGCGTTTAGTCACATATAAAATAAAACAGTATATTTTTGATCTTATAAATAATGTTGAATTTACTGTATATTTCACCTATTCGCTTTGTGTCAGTTAGAATGAAAAAATGTAAAATTTCGCTCATTTATGTATGAAACTCCAGTTTCTTTTATTCTGACACACCGCCGTGTGTCATCACAGAATAGGAGAAATTATACAGTAACTTGCGGCCGCCCGCGACTTCGTCTGCGTGGAAAGTTTTTTGCTATCCCTCGAGAACAATCCTTTTTTTTCAAGATGAAAGGTACTCTATGTCCTTGTCTGTAACCCTGACAACGTATATGCAAAATTTCATAATAATCGGTTCAGTAATTAAGACTTGAAGGCGTAACAAACAAACAAATAAACAAACGAACAAACTTCAAATAAAATCACATTGAATTTATGAAAAATACCTTTCAAAACTTAACTCATTTGTATGGAAAATCATATGATTTTATGGCCACCATATGGTGGCCCCTATTTTCTTTGAGCAATATACAGCGTTATTAGTAAAACACCAACAACCCCGCAGGAGTAGATTTACTATCATCATAAACAACAACATTTGTTCTACGACTTTTACGAAAACAGACAAAAAAAAACGATTCTCCATACAAATATTCGAACAACTGATCGAGTTTTGTATGAAAAGTCGATTTTTGACCCTGTATATTAATAAAACTCAAACATAGAAAAAAAACCATTGTATCATGGACACGCGTCCCCGTAACGGTGCCGTCCCATCTGACTGACGGGTGACTAAAATTTATGAGCTGTGCGGACGAGTGGATAGTCGTTACAGCCAGAAATAATAGCCAACCGGCCATGATCCTCTGAATAACAGAAAAGAGGTTTCAATATCGGTAAAAACTATTTAAAAGAAGGCTGCGAACGTATGAATAAATAGAAAAAAGGTTGCAATGTGAGTGAAAAACTATAAAGGAGGCACTGGCTGCAAACATATAAATAAATAGAAAAGAGGTTGCAATATTGGTGAAAAACTATTTAAAAGAAGGCACTGGCTGCGAACATATGAATAAATAAAAAAAATGTTGCAATATCGGTGAAAAACTATTTAAAATGGAAAATAGTTTGGATATCGGTGAAAATCTATTTTATAAGAGGTGGCTTGAGTGCACTGAAGACTTGACTCATAAGACTTGACTGAGTAAATCGAAAAATAGGTTGTAATATAGGTAAAAAAACTATTTTAAACGATCTACCTATACTAGCTGCGAACTATTAAGTATTCTGTGGCTGCGATCTTAAAATAAACATAAAAAGGTTTGCAATATCGGTAATCTTTTACCGAGCTTAGATCTTTTTTAAAAGCATGAAATTATTGCCACTTTGCTTTTTTGGAAAATGACGTAGATATTTTGTTTCTACGACTGCTACTGTTACGTGGTGTCGTATTCGTAATTTTCCATAAGCTATTGTTGGAAACTTAATCCCAGGCACAGCTACTTCAATTAAAACACTACAATTATCATCCATAATAACGGTAGCACCCAGAATCTATTCAGACTCTCGGCCATTTTTTACCGCAGACATCCAGACAATGACAGATTATACTAAATGCAAATTCCTGGACCGTGGGCGGAGAAGACCTTAATACGGTTGGGTTTCGCAAAAAAAAAAAAATTAACAGCTTTAAAAACTATCTATAAATAAAACTTGTAATAAAGTTATTTTAATATAAAAATAGCATTGTGAATGCCTAAAATCTCAAAATTCAAAAATTGTAATAAAGTGTTTGATTATTTGTCATCAAATTCTTATAACAGACAGCATTTTGCACGTGATTATGACCTATGATAAATTATCAATTTCATACAAATTCGAGTCCCATTTTGAAGTAAAACCAGAAGATAGCGCTGCTGGGACCGGGACCCTATTTTTGAAATTACTATTTTGAAATCGTTCGTGTGACTTAAATCAGATGTGACGATGTAATGTCACAAGACTACACAAACAACTACTTATTGGCCCACAAGCTATTTAAAAATACGTATTTTGGCTCAGTAGTAAAGTGCGCTCGATCGACGCCAGCCGAAGGATTTCAAAAATATAAGGCCCCCGGAAAATATTGTTGAATAGGAACAACTTGAAAAATTCAGGCTTATGTGATTATGATGCCTACGAATTTTTCACGACACCGCGATCTTTTTTTAGTAATTTTTAATAGAACGCAAACAAAGTTATGAGATAAAACTAGTGCTGTTATAAAATTGTAAAGCCCGTTGATTCAGCTCGATTTAATTCTGACAACACAAAACGAGAATCGGTGGCGAGTCCGCTCATTAAAAATGTTTTTCCTAAGAAATGTATTAATCACACGCTGCCACGCCCTCTGGCGGCTAAACACCAAATAATTTCTGCCACAGCATTTTTGAGGGACCCCGGGAAAAAACAATAATTAATTTTACTGTGTGGCATTTTTGGGGCGGACGCTTTTTTACTTTTTTATTGGGCATTTTTCTTTATTTTTTAATTTTCGGACAGGTGAAACTAGGTGTGTGGAATATGAAATATTGCAGCTATTAGTAAGAAGTACCTATTTATAGAAGTTTGTTTGCCTGTGATTATACAGTTACGAGGACCAAGAAAGATTTTTTTACTAGTAACCAATGAACTACATATTGGCTTCTCTACAAAAATCGTGAAACAAGATGCTTTGGTCTTTAGTTTAGTTAGGGCTGATTTTTGAATGCCCAGATAATTATTTCTTTGATAACGAATTTTGTAAGTAATTAGTTTTTGCCTGTCTCATCAGGATAAAACGGTCACTGATTTGAGTAGGCCTTAAGATTCTGGGTATATTTATTCAAACTTTTAACCCTTTTGCAGTTAGAGGGAACATTTTTCCCACCAATTAAAACCAATAAAAATACCAGTTTCTATTTGTAATATTATTTTTCGACCTGACAACACTAACAGAACATTATGACATTTCGGTTTATTTTAATTTGACATTGACAGACTGTTTTTTTTTCACAAAGTTGTTGAAGTGAATATTCAAAACTGGCGGTTTTTTCTATTGCAAGGGAAATCGGTACATATCTTGGCAATGAAGTGGTGAAAAAAGGTAAGTTCTTCTAGATGTTGTGCTTTTGAATGTTATTTCATAGATGTAAGACGTATTTTTGATGTATCTGCCACAAATTTTCATTTATGTCGATTTTTGTTGGTGGGAAGAATATTCCCTCTAACCGTGAGTACCCGTGGGTACCGCGTTTCCTATAACTAATAAGGTTAGAGAAAATATTCTTTTATTGTGTTTATGGTAACTGTTTTTATTTCTTTGCGACTAAGGATTAAATGTTTTTCTTTTCTTATTGGTGTCTAATTGTGTGACATTATAGAGTTATTATGCATGATTTATGTTGTTTTTTTTAGTTTCTTAAAAAACATACCGCTATAGCAGGTAGAGGGAATATTTTTACCACCAAATTTTTCGAATTTTCATAAAAATATCTAATTTTCTTTTTCTTTTCTTATTGGTGTCTAATTGTGTGACATTATAGAGTTATTATGCATGATTTATGTTGTTTTTTTTAGTTTCTTAATTCAATTAAATAATTTCATAGAAAATAAAAATATTCCCTCTCGGTAGAGGGAATATTTTTACCACCAAATAAAAAATGAGTAAAAAAAAAAAATTAAATCACATTTTATTTTAGGCATCTTAAGTAACACAAATTCGAAAACCATATCATTCTATCTCATCTAGAACCTTATAACCGTTAAAGGGTTAAAAGATTTATTTATTTATTATGTTAACAAATGATGAAATTATATCACATATAGTTTTATCGAAATAATCTCACACAATACAAGACAATACGAGACATTGTGTAAAAGTAATAATTCTAAATACAGCTAAAGTATTTAATTACCTATACTTATATCCTTATAACCGTCCATTTTTTTATGCACAATGGGGTAGTGTTTGGCCTTCACCTCACCTGATATTAAGTGACGTAAGGCCGCAGATGAAAGCGCACTACACCCGATATCCTCATCACTGAGGAACTGAACTCACAACTTTACCAAACAAAACAACATCTTTAAAAACAAAACGCACCAGAATTTCCCATAGAGGCACGATCGGCGTTTCCCCTCACAATCGGTGATTTAGGCGCTTCGCCCGGCGAGATCACACGCAGTGACCAATGGCGCGCGCGCACGCAAATGTCAAACCACGCACGTGTACTCAGACAGTAATGCTATGGAGCTGGTAAAACCTTCTAAGGATTTTATTTGAAGCCTTATAGTACTTATAAGGTAGTGTAATTGCAGTAGCATTGCTGTCGCAGTTGCACTCGTAAAAATGGGTTATCGCATTTTGTAGAGAATAGCGCTATATTTGCACCATTGTTCAGTTATACTTCGTTTTACGTGGGCTCGTGAATGTAAATAAAAATTCTTACTTTTACTATGGGGCCAACTCTCATATCGTGAAAAAAATCAGCTGTTCCATACATATAGGTTGAGTAGGTAATTGCGCTTTTGTATTGAACAGTTTTTTTTTCGCATATCAGAGGTGGCCTCGTAGTAAAAGTTGCTTGTAATGATGAGTGAAACCACCCCACTGCGGTAACCAAATGATTAAAATTTCAGCGTGTATAAGGTGGAACCAAATTATGTAACAATTATGATACAGGTGATACTGTTGCTTAAACTGAACAACTTTCTCCAAGGAACATAGGCCGAAAAACTATTTTTTTCGCCTTTCAATACTAAGTAGATCCCTGTTTCTACATTCAACAACTTTATTTGAGCAACAGTATCACCTGTTTCAGTATTGTAACATAATTTAGTTCCACCTTATAATACAACTTATATATAAGTTGTTTTTTAGTTATAACTAAAAAATGATTAAAATTAACTAATTAAATTATCTAAAAAATGAATAAATATTCGATTACGATCGACAAAATTCCACACGTAATTGGCAGCAGGGGTGTTGCATGCTCTATATACATAAAAGTCTGTCCGTCTGTAGTTTCCCTCGTCCAATAACAATTGTACTAATTAATGGACAGTCACGTGAAGCACTTGTATTTATTTGTTATTTCAACAGAAATGTTGAAATTTATTGTTGGTTAACGATATTTCATCTTTGTCAACGAATGTAATTGGTATTAATCAAATATTTATTTGTTTAATTGAGAAAAGAGTTTTGGTAATGCGTGAAATCTCGTTATTATTCTAACTATGCTTAACTAGAAACTTGTTTTGTACTTAATTTGTAACAAATTTTGTAACAACACAAAAGGTTTAGGTACATCTTAACTTACAATTGATTTATTTTATATAAAAAAAATTAAGTCATAAAAATAGTCGAACCTTGTCGTTTCAACGTACATGTTTGTGCTTTGACTCGTGAGCCAAACTCTATTATTAATTTATGTACGTAAGTTGAACCTACCTACGTACCTAAATGTTGTACTCTCTCTAACCTGTTTGGCTTCGATCAAGAATACCTTAGATGTCCGGTCATGCAGTCTCAAAAATGGCACCTCAAAAATGGGTGCTTATTTTGCACAAAGTTAAAAGATGTGATTTTGTACAAAATAAGTGATATAAAACGTGAGTTTGTACAAAATAAGAGGTGATTATATGTACAAAGCGCCAAGTTTGTAAGTGGGACGCTATTTCGAGGTGCCATTTTTACTGTATTAGTGAAGCGTTATCTCGGATATTCTTGATCGAAGCTGCTTGGCGAATAAATGACTTCTCTGTTTCCAAATACGTTTTGTTTGCTTATAAAGGATATAATAGATTACATATATACCCCTTATGTTAAACCCTGTATGACCAGTTGTGGTACCCTCACTTCGGTGCTGACACCCAATCAATCACTTTGGACACACTACCTCAAGAACTCTCACAAACTCTCATCAATATTATCTTAACGGTTATCGACCTGGTAACTAAAATGTCTAAAGAAATTCATAGATCTACAACCTAAAATGTATGTAAAGATTTTTTTTTAATATTTAGGATTGAATAACACTCCCCGTGTTACTTCAAATGATTTTTAAACACTGTTTAACTAAACACATGTTTAAAAACAAGAAGTCCTTTACTAAAATAGCACATTAATAGGATTTTTGGCGCCATTTTGTGGAGTTCAGTTAGGTGGCTATTTTAATAATTTGCAAATTGATTCATAGTGGCTGTTGGTCTTAAAATTGGTGTAATTATGTGTTCAGTGTCTACGCAACTGAACAATATGTGGAAGCATTGAAATAGGTGCGATCTCGGTCATGTGAAGCTGAGACTTTTATTGTAGTGGTGACTACCTCAGAAACAGAAAGCAAAACTTACCGAGTAAAGAGATTTGGTATAGTTGGTGCCAAATGCTCCAAGAAGCATATGCACCCGCATTCTAATGGAAAACGAAACAATATCACTAAACTCTATCTAACATTTGAAACTGGCAAAAGTATTCCCTGAAGAGGAGTGAATTGCCTAAATAAAAATAAGAAGAAGAAGCATCAATATAATTCAATATAAATAAGTAGGTACTTAATTGTTCCTCTAAATTTAAATCATGGGAGTGCAAACAGTTCGAAAAAAAAGTTTAATTTAAAGATTATATTTGCCCTTTTTACAAGTTCCGGAAAAAAGTGTCTCTTTATGATAAATTTAATAAAAAAAAATGGAACAGAATTTCTACAAAATTATTTGTCAATCGATTTTTTTAAGTTTGCACGTTAAATTAAAGTCGATAGCCCTCGATAGCGACTGTAGTTTGCAATTTTACCAAATTGTGTGCTGTACCCAGCGCCTCTCTTTCTTTTCTTATTTAATTAGGAATAGTGGCCACCTCTGGTGTTAGAGTTTATCAAGCCACCTGTAAGGCCTCTAACTTGGCTTAACGACTGTTACCAGATGACAACAGCCGGGACCGACGGTTTAACGTGCCCTCCGAAGCACGGAAGCGCTCAGTTGTAATGCCACTTAACGGTCACCCATACGACACCTGACCGGATCGAGCATTGCTTAACAAACGTACGAGTACGATCAGTCTGTCAAGTTCCGCCATGAGCACTTCTGCAAAAATGGGAAAAGAATTTCTATAAAAAAATTTGTCAATCAATTTTTGAAGTTTGCACGTTAAAAACGTTCAGTAAACTTGATAGCGACTGTAGCACAAGACTGTAGTATGCAATTTGGCACAGCGCCTCTGGCGGTACCTAACTACACTAAAAAACCACAGAATAACTAATGGTACAAGACTAAACTAAAGGTACAAATATTAATACAGCTGCTATCGAGTATAGTAATGTGTGTTTAGACTTTAGTGAAGTCTTCGGTCGTTTTTAATTTGAATTTAAGTGATAGAAAATAAACCTGTAAGTTACTCGTATTCCTTGATTAACAGTGAAAATATTTTCTATACTAACACAGTAAAAGTACTATAAGTTGATTGAAACTAATTAAGAAAAAGGTGTGTATTTCGGACACAATAAATTCTAACGTTCGAATTGGAATTTCTGTAAATCCATTGAAGCGTGGGAGTCGACACGTGGTGAGGGCCCTCCTTGTAATGACTTCCCCTCCCGAACGCCCGCGGCAGGGAGGAATGGGCCTCGATTAACATAAAAGTCGTGTCTTAATGGTGTTTCAAAAGTATAGCTTAACACAAAGACCAATACTGTTGAAACACCATTGCGACACGATTACTACGTTAATGCAGCAGAATCGAGGCCCAGGGAACTTAGTTTAGGTTTTAAGTCCGTTTGTTTTGTGGTTATGTTTGATAAGTTAGGATGGTGTTGAAACTCTTTCGATAACTTTTGTAAAGGTCAGTTATTGGAAAGGTAACTCAAAAAAATATGTTGTTGCCATTAGATAATGTATGATTAACACAGAATAGATATAAGTACGAGTACTGTCGTTAGTTCCAGTTTCATCGACAAAATGTTTGAAGAACAATCTCTTTTGTCAAAAAACATTGATTAGGATACTAAGACGTTACTCTTGTCATAATGTAGATCTTTTCTGAACAGCCTCTGTGGTTTAGTGGTTCGCCCACCCGTGTAAGACGCAGGGGTCCCGGAATCGATTCCCACTCGGTTTGGTTGGTGGATGAAGGGCTGATTTCAAGTCCGCCTGGCAAGCTACCACCATCTTACCTAAGTCTGACGCCATAACAAAAATTTAAAAATTGTTGTGTTCCGGCAGTTAGAGGTAAGATAGACAGTTCCTCAGTGATGAGGATTCCGGGAGTAGTGCGCTTCCACCTTTCAGCCTTATCGTCACTTAACATCAGGTGATATGAAGGCCAAGCACTATCCCGTTGTAAAAAAAACCGGCCAAGTGCGAGTCAGACTCGCGCACGAAGGGTTCCGTACCAAAAAACGGCAAAAAAATTACGTTTGTTGTATGGGAGCCCCCCTTAAATACTAATTTTATTCTGTTTTTAGTATTTGTTGTTATAGTGGCAACAAAAATACATCATCTGTGAAAATTTCAACTGTCTACCTGTTGTCGTTATTAATTTCGAGCAAAAAACAGCAACAAAATCACGTTTGTTGTATGGGAGCCCCCCTTAAATGTTAATTTTATTCTGTTTTTAGTATTTGTTGTTATAGCGGCAACAGAAATACACCATCAGAATCTGTGAAAGTTTCAACTTTCTAGCTCATCACTGAGGAACTGGCTATCTTGCCTCTAACTGCCGGAACATACAGCCTGATGACAGACAGACAGACAGACAGCGGAGTCTTAGTAATAGGGTCCCGTTTTTACCCTTTGGGTACGGAACCCTAAAAAAGGATCAATCGTTATTTCGGGATTCGAACCCAGTATCTCATACTTGTCTTTGCCAGAATCGATCATCATTTCATAACAACCTACATACATATTACAGCCTACTACAAAACATATGCCACCCCCGTGAGAGGATGTTGAAAAAAACCGGCCGAGTGCGAGTCGGACTCGAGCACGAAGGGTTCCGTACCAAAAAAAAAAAAATATGTTTGTTTGGGGGCCCCCCTTAAATATTTATTTTATTATATTTTTAGTATTTGTTGTTATAGCGGCAACAGAAATACATCATTTGTGAAAATTTCAACTTTCTTGCTATCACGGTTCATGAGATACAGTCTGGTGACAGACAGACAGACAGACAGACTGACCGACAGACAGACAAAATGACAGCGGAGTCGTAGTAATAGGGTCCCGTTTTTACCCTTTGGGTACGGAACCCTAAAAAACCAGGCGCCATTTTAAGGTCCACAGAGGTGTTATTATTCTAATTAGGGTTGCCACTCGTACTTGATAATAAAATAGGTATTGTGTAATGAGTTCGATTTTAACAGTGAATTTACACAAATAGCCCCCCTTAAATGTTTATTTTATTCTGTTTTTATAGTATTTGTTGTTATAGCGGCAACAGAAATACATCTGTGAATATTTCAGCTGTCTACCTATCACGGTTCATGAGATATAGCCTGGTGACAGACAGACAGACTGACAGACAGCGGAGGCTTAGTAATAGGGTCCCGTTTTTACCCTTTGGGAACTTTAAAAAACAATGAAAGGCAACACATATTTCCGAATAGATTTTATTCTTACAGACAATTCCATTATAATTTTATAATGCTAAATAGAGATAGACAACAGTTTGCACCGCATATTAACACTTAAGCTAAAAAATACATACATATAAGGAGTCCTGTTTTTCACCATTTCATTATAATCAGAGTCACAAATAGGTATATTAAAAAACAAGATATTGTGGACATGGCCCGTATAATTTTAAGGTACAATATATCAAATGCAAAATTTAAACTGTAAAGTTAGTTAAATATTAGTTTCACAATTGAAAAAAAAACATTTTTTTTTTCAATCTTGTTTGACACAGAATAGGAAAATAGTTGGGTTATAAATAATAATATAAATATTTGTGTAAGAATTTTACTTTGTGGCAAAGAAATACACTCGGAAATAATCAGTGAAATTTATCCACCAATTACTAAATACAATTACTAGGATTAGACGAGCAATGAAAACTATCATATTTACATATTTTCGCTATCGCTTCGCTTCAAAACATGTATGGTTTTGACGTTTAAAAAATAGATTGTTAACTAAACCTTAAAGTCAATCCCATACGTACATGATTCGAAAGCGAAGTGATAACGATGATTTGCAAATGTTACTTTGGCTAGGGCAGTGATGGGGAAATAAATTTTGATATGGGCCGTTTAAAATGATTGCAACATTTACGCGGGCCAAGAAGCAGCCCATGAGCCAATACCAATAGCAATACTGACTTGTGTGGGTTACTACTGTGGAGATACCTCAACTACACCTTTATGCAAAGGTGCATCTGACCGCTGTTTTGAGAAAACAGTAGGTATTTTAGAACACACATTTCTGATTTCTGGTATGTACGTAAATTTTTCATGTGAGAGATGTTAATATAAATGACGGGATATAATCGCTCGAAATCGCGCGGAAGACTCTTGCAAAGCAAAACATTCTCTACAAATTCATTAACTATGTATTTACGTTTACATAAAAAAACAACCCGTTGAATTTTTTTACACTCACCTTTGTGTTTTATAGTTGTCTAAGTGAAAATACAAAAATAGATATTGGCCAGTACAGTAGAATAGTAAAAGTTAACATTGTATTTTCCAATTAACTTAACAGTTATTCGTGGTTAACTCATCCCAGTTTACTCGTTTCCCTCATACAATTTTACTTTACACTAGGCACGAATGCTTTTTCGTGACTCTAAAGATAATAGTTTTCGTATTTTAATTTTAAAAACATATTTCTTTGAAAGAAAAAAAAATATTTACAATAGAGTAACTTTGTTTATGTGATCAAAGAGAATCTTTAAAAAAATGGACTTTGCTAACTGTGATAGTCTTTTCTCTTTATCCAGAAAAAAATACGGAACATGAATAAAATATCAATACCTAATTAAGTACATACTTCCCTAAATACACAGTAATAATATCATACAGATTTCTTGTTTTAATATTATATACACATTATTATTTACACAATAACTATCTGTTCACTTAAATACACTATGTTACTTGATTGTAATTAACCATAG
The DNA here is from genome assembly GCA_943789525.1 of Agriphila geniculea. Taxonomy (NCBI): domain Eukaryota; kingdom Metazoa; phylum Arthropoda; class Insecta; order Lepidoptera; family Crambidae; genus Agriphila; species Agriphila geniculea. Next base: position 10,986,992 of record OX038889.1, read on the forward strand.
GTAATATTTAGAAATTATTAATAAATATACAAAATAAAATGCGTTGCGATATCTGTATCTATCTTAAAATAGGAACCAAAATTATTTTACTACGCAGAAAAACCCACTGTAAATAAATACTTTTAACTTAATAAATTAGCGAATGTTTTATAAAACTCTATTCTGTACACCTAATTCTAACTATACACAAGTAAGCTTATTCACAAAATTATCCATTGAATAAAAGGAGAAAGGTAGATATGAAAAATGACGTCGAAATCGATTTAAATTCATATGGATAATAATTGGTTCAAAACAGAAGAAAATTTGCAAGTAAATAAACTTATTAGCACCAGATAAATAATACAGTATTAAAATTAAAATCAGGTGATTCTATTAAAATCCCGTCCATACTACATACAAAGAAAAGTAAAACAGCCAAGTAATACACGCATCTTCAAAAAAGTTCGAAACCAAAAAGTTTTTTGTTATCCACAAAAAGTTTCACTACACCAAAAAGTGTTCAACACTTTAGTCCACTAGGTAGCCCGTTGAGCCGCATCAGTCGTGGAAGTCCCGCGGCTCCGGCTTCAGCTACCAGACCAGACCCTCCGGGTGGAGGGGCGGGGGGGCGTCGCCGAAGGTGAACTCGGGAGAGGAAGGCCGCGGCAGCACTAGGTGGTCTGGTGGGGGGAATTGCTCGGGGAATTCGCCGCCTGGCAGCGACTCCATACCACCTGCAAAACGACCTGCGCCCGTTATTACATGTTTCATACCAATATGTCTCTTGCCACCAGGTGTTTACAAGTTACTAGCACTAGCGACCAATTATTGTGTTAGAACAACTGGACGTAACTACGTCTGAAAAAGGTCGTTTATTTAATCATGCTTGAGTAGGGTTACCATTTGACCGGATTTTAAGAGTTCAGACCGGACGCATACGAAGATTTGGTTCGACACCGGATTTTTAACCATGCTTGGACAAAATCATTAAGTACACCATCATTGATTGTAATGATTTTGTCTAAGCCATAAACCCTGCACAGCTCGGGAGCTCAGAAACTAGGCTCTATGAGAAGTTTTTCACTTAAGAAACCTCCCACTTATGTAAATTTTTCCAAAAAATAAAGATAAATTTAAAGCTGTTGCCTGCACATAATAATATAAGTTGTGCCTAATGTAAATGGCCTACAATTTTTATTTTATTTATAATTTGAATCAAAGACCGGACTTTTGTCAAAAAATCTGGATTTTCAACCTTTTGCGACCGGATTTCCAAATTTTGGTCCTGGTAACCCTATGCAATTACATATGCAAGTTCATACGAGAATTAGCGAAAAAGAGTGAAATGCAATCGGTTAATCAAAACTTTGCGCACATGGTACCAGTTTGCCTAGTTATTTTTATTGCTCTTGAAATATTTGAAAATTAACTTTTTCTCGATCAGTGTACCAACCTGGCTGATTGAACGGCATGGCCGGCGGAGGATGGAAGAAAGGCGCATCATGGTGGAACGGCGGGCCATAACCAAACTCGAACTTTCCATCGGCAGTCGCGAAGTACGGAAACCCCGGCGGTCCTTCCTCCAAGCCCCCGGGGGACAGGTTCATAGGGAACCCTCGCATCTTCCGCGAGGACCCGAAGAATGGACCCCGCCCCATTGATGTGAGCTGCTTTAGACGCCGCTCTTTTGACCGCTTGTTTTGGAACCACACCTGTTGAATAAAATATTGTTTAGTCAAACTTTACAAAGGAAAACAACATAAATATTTTTTATACGTTAAAATTACATTATTAATAATACTTTAAATCTAAGACAAGTTTGTCTTCCAACTAATAGCTATCGTAAAAACTATTTGCTTCCTTTATTGGAACCTTTACAGGAACGTTTACACAAAGTATTCATGTAAATATTGATAATCTTCTGTACAAAATAATATATCGCTTTAGACGGGTAGAAAAAATATTTTGTGTTTTTTTTTTGTATTTTCACTATTGATTTACAATAATCTAATACATCTTTTAGTTTAGGTACATACTTGACTTCGACAGAATCCATGCCAAAAATAAGCCTCTTGAATCTATTACGCAATAATTGCGTACTTATACTTAATTAACAAATCTTAATCATAATTATTACGCAATAACTTCTTTACCTTTAATATTACTTTTACATTTTTCTACAGAATATCTGAAATATTATTTTGTTAAGTAAGTATTTATATTTTTTTCCGATGTTTTTTTTAATATCACTTTAAAATTACCTACCGCACATTTGAAAGCTTATTTTATCGATTGATTACATTTTAAAAATCAATATTGTTCATTCGCTTTAATGTAAATGTTTCCACAGCCCGTCATTAAAAAACTCTCCAGTCAAATTCCATTCGCTTTGTCAAGATAATATTTAGTGCAGTAATAACTTCGCCACAACCACAAAATAAAAACCAAATGTTATCTGTGACAAGTAAAGAAAGTAAAAATGCAAATATCTTCCACCTTTGTCGGTGTCAACGTGAAGTTTATTGCTGAGAAACCACATGAATGTGGTGTGGAATATTTGTTATTTCGAAAGAAAAATTGCTCTCTTTCATATTTACCTTTTATATGATTATAGGATAGTCATTTCATATGACCTTAAAGCATTATTATTACAAAACTTCAGATGCTTGACTCTATATTATGGTAACTAGTAATAGAAAGTAGATTTTTCCTAAAGTTTTTAACATATTTAATCATTGATTGATCATCATGGATACTTAGAAATTTATAATTATTCGGATATAGAGATCGAGTCTTTAATAGATTTTATACTATCTACCTTTATAAATACTAAAAATCTACTCGTGTCCTTAAGAAATTTCGATCTTATAGTATTCCGTAGATCAGAATAATATTATAAACACATCAACTTTGTCTAGGGATACCAGGTGTTATTTTCATACAAACGAGGTAACTTTGAAGCCTTGGTTTCCTGCCAGGGATGTACTGTGCTGTGATCTGATTACGGCTATCCAGGGAGTGAATGGAGCAGATTTAGATCGCTATCCACACCCAACTGATCTGACCAGCATTTTAAAAACGTAATGGACATGTTTAAAAAAACCGCGAATATAGCATGAAAATGTATTGAAATCCTCAAACTGAGAACTCTGACCCATTAATCTTTTAGAATCTTTTAGAATGCTGATCAGATCAGTTGGGTGTCTATAGCGATCTGAATCTACTCCATTCAGTCCCTGGATGGCCATCATCAGATTACAGCACGGAATATCCCTGGCAGAAAACCAAGGCTTCAAAATTACCTCGTTTGTATGAAAATAATACCTGTGTCCCTAGACAAAGTTGATGTGTATACTACCCGTAAGTGGGTGGGTTAGTACTTTTATTTAACGTCAATAGTTGCACAATTTGCACAATATACTAAAGTGTGCTTAGAAGACACTCCAAAATTGATAATCATAAACCAAAATCTCGTTATACTATCAAACAAAACTACAATAAACGCCATTGTTACCAAAAAGTTCATAAAGCAGTTTAGCAAACAAGCCATGGTTCGGAATGATTAACAAATCGTTGCAGGCGGGATATCGATACATGTTTCAATTTGCATCACTACCCGCGATATGCCCATTCGGAGGTCACGGCGATTTGTCGCGTCGCGTGCCGGACGCAAGACGAATCGCAACTTTTTAGGGTTACCAATCAAAATATATCTGGGAAAATCCTGAACTAACATATTATTTTAAATTTAAGGCTCCGTTATGCGGAATCACTTGTCTCTGTCTTTTTATTTACGTGTAAAAAGTCTGGAAAATAACCTCACTTCTGTACTTTTGCGATGTTTTTCGTTGTTTTTTTCATCATTATATTAGACATAATTATCTTTCTTGAAAAAAGTTATTGGAGCAACTACACAGTAAGTGTATTTTGATGTAGAATTTAAAACGTTTTCGCTATTATTTACGCCAAAAATATGACCCGCAAAAAGCGCTTTTGATGATATTGTTTTTTTTTTACAATCATCTGTGAAGTTTATCCACAATTTAATACATTGTAGCTACTAGATAATCTCTTTAGCTTGTCGTATTTTTTTTTGTGGCTACAACTTTACGTTTTCTATATAAAGATATAGCCCGCACAAACCATGGTTTCCTATCATGCACCCTTAAGTACTTAAATAAATGTTGATTAGTCTAAATTACATACCGGAGTTTAGAACTACAGATTTTCCAAATTTTCTCAATTAAAGTTAAGTGATGATATCCAAATTTTGTACTGTTTCATTTACTTATTTTGAACTGTACCTACTTGTAAAACTCTTTGAGGCCTTACATCAATTCATAATATTATTATTAGTTATTAAGTATTGTTATTATTTACTATAACGACTTTTCCTAACCCTATTGAGAACAGCGAACAGCTTCATCGAACTTCACGAATTTTCGTGTACGCAGGCCATTATGATTGATAAATTATATCACGCCGATATTTTGCATTGACAATGACCCACCTTTGCTGCTATGCGCACTTTTGGAACGACCTTCTCAAACGATCTTCATAATTTTTCATAATTGGAACATGTTTCACGGTGGATAAACTTTTTTATTTAAATCATGAAAACCTATTTCGTAACCTTATAAGAATTTGAAAAAAGAAATGGAATACGTATTTTGTTTTTAAAAAGTTTTAAATGATAACCTTATTTTGCAAAGAAGAAACTAATAAAAACTCTTTGATAAAAAAAACTAAATTTCAAAACAAAAAACTAATCAATACTTAAGGACTGTTATTTAACCTTGCTTAACATCCTTTCTCTTCAGCAACCAGGTGGAAAAAGTAGGCACGAACACGAACTTAATAACAAATAGAGATAAGACGCAAATGAACTTCAACCAGAAGCACTAAATCTCAATTCATTACGTCTACAATGTGTAAAATTAAACTTGTAAATGATCAACATTGACTAATTTGCAAGTAATACAATTTGTCTGACGTTAATTATGTTCCTCTGTTTGCATTTTAATTGCTGCCTACTCATTTATACTATTGTGTATTCTCGGAGCATCTATAAAAATAGGCATTTAAACAAAATAGCAATTTGTAAATAATGACTACGACATGAATTTAAGAATATGTTTATCTTCAAAAATGAAGATAAAAAATCCTTAGCATAAAAAAATGCGAAGGAAAAATCTTTCTTGTTTTATTATGTTTTCACGCCTAACTATGGTGGAACAGGCTAGTAATGTTTTCAAAATATTTCACCGGAAATTAAATAACACGCAGACGAAGTTTATGGTAAAAGCTAGTCTCTCATGAATGAGTAATTGTATTCTCCTCAATTAAACAAAATCGGAGAGACCATAAAAAGTGATTCCCATACAACATTTTAATCATTGTCACACTATTTCCTTAGCTTTGATCACGCCGCCTGCGCCTACGCAGGCATTCGCATACACAACCTGATTTGAACTGAATCCTAGTCTTGACATGAATAGAGAAAATGAAACTGCATTCTACATACATGGCGTTGTGGCTATGTTAGGTTACAAAGTTACTTTTTAGATAGCCAGCTGTGTTTAGCTCTTTACGTTTTATGATCCTACTGAATGTAATTTTCTTGCTCTGATTAATGACTGAATTTGATTGAATGTGCTCCTCTTTTCCTTCGTATTTTATAATTTATTTGAAATAGTCCTGAAGACTATGTATGCATGTGATGATGGATAGTTAGTTAGTTATGTCTTACAAAATATAAAGCTATACAGTACAGGGTTATTTGTAAAACACCAACAACCTCGCATGAAAAGATTACTAACATCATAAATAACAACATTTGTTTTACCACTTTTCCGAGAACGGACAAAAAAAATCGACTTTCCATACAAATTCGATCAGCAGTTCGGACATTATGGGAATTCAATTTTTTAGGGTTCCGTAGCCAAAATGGCAAAATACGGAACCCTTATAGATTCGTCATGTCTGTCTGTCTGTCTGTCTGTCTGTCCGTATGTCACAGCCACTTTATTCCGAAAGTATAAATACTACACAGTTAAAACTTGGTAGGTAGATGTATTCTGTTAACCGCTTAACGAATTTAATACAAAAATAAGAAAAATAAAAGATTAAGGGGGGGCTCCCCATACATGGAACTGAAACTGAAAAAAATTTTTTTCTTCAAACCAACACGTGTTGGGTGTCTATAGATAGGTCTTTAAAAATGACATTGAGATTTTTAAGACAACTTTTTCTCAAAGTCGACCGTTTGAAAGATATTCACCGCCAAAGTGGTAAAATGTGTGTCCCCCCCCCCCTTTAACTTTTGAAATAAGAGAGTGAAAAATCTAAAAAAAATATATGCTGTAGATCTTAATAAACACTTTCAACCAAAATTGGTTTGAACGAGATATAGTAATTAGTTTTTGAGATATAGCACATTTTCCAAAACCGCAAATATAACTTTGTCATTCATACCAACACTGTGAAAAACAAAGTTATTTTTGCAGACGAAAAATGATAGGTGGTATTAAATATGGTATGGTATAAGGTAACTACGGAACCCTATGGCGCGTGGCCCGACACGCACTTGGCAGGTATTTTTTGGTTGATTTCGGAAAAGTCGTCGAACAAATGTTGTTGTTTATGATGTTAGTAATCTACTCATGCGAGGTTGTTGGTGTTTTACAAATAACCCTGTATAGAGCCTATGAGGAACAAATATTACAGAAAAAATATTATGTTAATGAAACTTCTAGAGTGCCTAATACTGGAAAACTCTGCCTTTCGTAACATCAATGATTGAATAAAATTTGTGTTCAGACTTTATAATAAAGCTTTAAAAATTACATAATGGTCTACAGTTAAAATGATATTAAAAATATTGTAACAAAACAAAATGACTGTCCTTTTGACCTCTTGACATTTTGAGCATTATAAAGATAATAATCGGACAATTTATTGTTACGCAACCTTGAATGCAGCCATTCAATGCTATTGTCATTTAATTTTATAGTTTTAATATTTCTTTGCAGATATTTGTATCAAACACCACAAATGCTTAAATACGTTTAGGCGCATTTGGCCCACTTCGCATTTGGTCCACTTGGTCCATTTCGCATTTGGTCAATTTTGCAGAACGTTTTATAACATCATTACTTAGAGTTCTTATAGCTATTTTTTTTTAAATAAATAATTAGTTGATTTCGAGATGTAATTTCAATTGATTTTTTAGGTTTTGAGCCTAAACTCGGGAATATTACCAGTAAAGTGATCCTAAGAAATAAACAATTGTATAGAAACTAAAATCTAAGGTATGACACCTTATATTTCCTAATGAAAGGCTGACTTTTGAGTCAGCAATCAATGAAAACTCTATGAGTACTTCTAAAATTGCATTTCTAACTAACTACAGTATCTGACTATTATAGTGACGTGGTACGTGGTAGCCAGCATTAGGTGATGGTGATGGTAACCATCAGGTGGACCAAATCTTTTACCACCCATCGTATTAAACGAAATAGGCATTAACTAACAAAATGTAACCTTACCCTTACCAATCATAACTAACCTTAAAAATTAGTTTAAAACACAATACAGAATCAGTAATTCATATCAGCTATTTATATCGAGGGCGCGGGGTAGGGTGACGACGCGGCGAGCGGGACACTCCGCGGCGGGGAGTCCGCCCGACAAGCCGCGCGGTGTTAAACACCATATTTCATGCGTTTGCGCCGCAGGGGCGATTCTCTTGCCGCGCCGACGCGACCGAGCGATATTGTAAAACTGCGTTATAAGCACTGAAGTAGGCTGTATCGCAGCGGCAGTGATCTTTAGCATTGTTTTAGATGAGTTTGGTTGTTGGTTATTCTAAATTGTACATTTGTCATAAATCGAAAGTAACGGTTGCTTTGCTTCTCGCATATTTTTTTCAGAGCCATGAAAAGTGGGTGCTTCTCTAAATGGCATTATTTTATAAGTTATTAAACTTTATGTTACTAGTAATTAACGACGAAGTTTAATGTGGCTTGTGGACGGTTTTACGACTGTTGTGTGAGCATTACGATTTCTTGTGTAATTTTTTTATGAAATATAAAACCTCTTCTTTTAATCACTTTTCTGAAGCAGTAGTAGACTTTATTGCCTACTCAAAAGATTGATGACTCGTTTTATAGGTAACTGACGGCACTGGTGTTTTTTTATAGGAAAAAGACAGTTAGTTTTAGCAGGAGGAATTCTTTAACATAACTGTCGTGTTTGTCGTATATCTAGTAGGTAGGTATGTATGAAGGAGAAAAATAAATTAAGGCTGATATATTATTAAAATTTTTATTTTTATCGAAAAGGTTATAGTTTGCAAGCTGCGCATTCAAGCTATAACAATAAGAAACACCAGCAGTTAAGATTCAACCACGTTTATGTACATACCCATATGAATCTTATGTTATGGTTTTCAGCTAGATCACTTTGCAGGGAAATGGTGGTGAACAATATTTAACAAGTATAAAACTTTGCTTATAGTGCTGAGAAAATATGATTGTTGTTTGATCAACGATATTATTTTGTTTGTTTTTCAGCAGTTTTAAAAATGTCTACCTACAACAAATGCCAGCTAGCCAGAATAGTAAATAATGATTAAACACGGCGCTATTAGGTATAATTATGTAATACCAATAATAATTCACAATGCACACAGAGAGTATTGATTTCCAAAATCTAATCTCTTTGAATTTATAAGACATCCAAAGAACTTTAAACAGCTACGAGTATCTATCTCCACATTCAACGCCAACTATTTTGATGGATCTTAAACCTACATTTAAGGCATAAAAACCTTCTGCTAAATCAGTCAAAGTTACGCAGTTAAAAAGAGGACTACACACGTTTATAACGACCTGCTTCTAAATTCTGACAAATCCCGGATTAGGCAAGACTTACGACACCTAAATACCTAGAATTCGGTGTTACAGTCAGCAAAACAAAGGCGCACTAGTAATTCGGGCTTAGAGCGTTGAGAGCGCACAGCGGGCGGTCGGATCCCTGCAGGGACTGTACAATACACCTTTAACAAAACTCTGCAACCGAATATCGACCTAAAGCTTTTACTTTAAAGTGGAAATACGAGCGGAAAAATTCCGCGACTATATCTGCTAAGTTTATAACAGTTGTGCATGGTTTTGTCGATCGTATTTTTTCTTTCATTTTTCGTTGTAAACTTTATTGTGTCATGCGCCATATGGGACGTTGCCGCGAATTTTGGGCACCCTTGCGGTACACACGCTGAATATTTATGATCGACCCGCCATAATGAGCTCTGATACCATTATCGTAATATTATGGCTTTCAAATTATTTGAGTGTGTAAACATTAATCTAAATAACATTGAGTGAGATTTCCAATTAATCGATCATGTTACAGTAATGATGACATTGTTGTTACGTAAGTTATTATCTCTCTTTATAGGTCATTATTATTCATTTTAAATTTTTATTTGTAATTTTTCGCCATCCTTACAATTTTTACATTCGGAAATGCACAGAGTAACATTTCATTTCTGCCAGTGCGCAAAACGTCGGAAAAGGTTGGGAGTTTAAAAAGAAAGAAACGAAAAGAAATGCAGACGTTGAAATTTCAAAAAAGGAACAAGAAATAATATGGCGTTGCTGAAGACGCGGCCACACCGCGAGCGCATGCACCATCTAGAGCCAATTGCCGTAGCGCGCGCGAGTAAGGGCGCTTGTACACGGTACGAATTGTTCTCGGATGACGAATGCTTACTTTTTGACGGAGGTGGAGATAGAACTCTTTTGCTCATTGCCTTCACAAAAATGACAATGCTCATATCTGATTTATATTTAGTATGATGCCTAGGTAGGCACCTTACTAAATAAGGTTTGAATGGAGAAGTTTAAAATTTGTATAAAAAAATTCCCTATAGGCACTACTATTTTCGAATTGGAAACTTCTAAAATAGTTAATTTCTAAAATAAGATCGCTAATTTATGGATTGATTAAAAAATTGCAAGAAATATTGTTTGCTTTTAGAGTTGAGGCTATTTTTTTACAAAAACTAAGTACATAAAATAAATAAACGACGATGAAGTGACACTAATCAATCAACGTCGCACGCTCGTCTGTTCCACCATATTATCTAAAACAAATGTTTTTCTTCCAATTTTTCTCCGAAAGAGGTCAGCTTCGTACAACTTTGGCGGCGTGTTCCAAAACTATTGATTTTTTTATTTCCAGAATTGCCCACTTAGCATTTTCACGGTCAATAAAAGCGCGAAATCTCCGTTTTCGAATCCTATTATTACAAAATCGTGATTAAAAGCGATTTCGAATCTAATCGTTATGTAAATAAAACTAAAATTAATCTAGGATTTTTTTCAACACATTATTTTTTACTGGCTGTAAAATTAGTACGCCCAAATATAACATGGTATAAAATTAAAAAAAAAACATTTCAATCATACCCGCGTTACGGCTTGCGTCGGCAGATTTGTCTAAATTTAAAAAGTTAATAAGTGCGTTCTTGATGTTTTCTCGGCTAAATTTACCGTGCACTCTGTTTTGGTGATTTCAATTTGTGACTTGTCTTATTTTAGTTAATTAGATGCTAGCACGATGATGTAGGTTGTTATATTTATATTTTGAGAGAACTGTGTCATTATTTTTTAATATACGATTCAATTTGACTAAAAAAAACAAAAAACCGACTTCAAAAACCTACCTCTAAAAAGCAAGAAATAAAATTCGTAATAATAAAACAGGTCTATTGAAGTCGGGTGGGGCTGGAGTACAAATCCCTTTTTTTATTCTAAAAGCCCCACCCGACTTCAATAGACCTGTTTTATTATTACGAATTTTATTTCTTGCTTTTTAGAGGTAGGTTTTTGAAGTCGGTTTTTTGTTTTTTTAAACAATTTTTTATTTTTTTATTTTTATTGTAGGTACCTTTTGTATTAAGTAGTGTAGGTATATTATTTAGGTAGAAATTAAAATCGGCTCAGCCAAACGTGAGTTAATCGCGGAGAAACATACATACATGCGGGTCAAACTGAGAACCTCCTTTTTTAAGTCGGTTAAAGAACTACACTTAAGATATCCCTTTTCCAACAAAAAAATAATTATCTTATTCAGTTCATAAACAAAGAAGTTATACGACTGATCATCGAGGTAGTTCACGCAAAATCATACTATTTTCGTGCTTTTTTTCAAGATTACTTGAAAAATACTGAACCGATTTCAAAATTTTAAAAAATGGGACCAACTTGGAAGTTTACCTAATGTAATAACGTTTGAATCATTTAAATCGGTCTAGCCGTCTTCGAGTAATCGGTGTACATACAAAAAACAAAAAAAAAAAAAAAAAAAAAAAAAAAAACGGGTCGAATTGAGTACCTCCCTCCTTTTGAAGTCGGTAAAAATAGAAAATTTATTATAAAAATATAATTTGGTTTATCATAATATTTGCTCCGTAGTATGATATTCATGATTTATTATAGTCCCTATTACATTTATGATACCTAAGTATTTATGTATTATTCTTCCTTGCAATGCAGAATAAATTAGAAAATTATTCTTTGAAATGTCAGATATTAAACTGCAGTCCTTTCCTTCCTTCTTTTTGCTGGAAAAATACCCGGTAACACATTCCCTTTTTATTTGATGACAAAATCTCATTTGTAAGACTAATCTATCCTAGATGTTTACAACAGAATCATAAAATATGTCCCATTTACTGTACTAACAAGATTCCACGTTTAATTTGTGATAACGGCAGTTTATGCCGCTGCGGCCGCGCGACTAACCAATCAGCACGCTGCATTCGTAAATCGAACTGTTATCAGTACTATGATAACGCACCGAACGGCCATTGGTCACGCTTTTCAAAATGGCAGCCTCTTATCTTAAGTTTGTTTTAGTAGTATGCATTTTGATAACAGCTGCAGTGTAACAAAGGCTGATTACATGGATTCGAAGTACTTAAAGCTAGAAGCGAAATGCATATTAATTTCTAGATAAGGATTTACACTCGTACAAGCATTTGCAAAACTCTTCGTTAGTCGGGTAGTGAATTTAATACAAAAGTGATTAGCACAATGTCACGAGAAGTAAAGATCCCATGTAAATGAGGTCCAATGGGCACTTTTTGCTTTTGGGTCGAATCTTGAAGGTCCAGTGGGTCTAGATCAAAAGTGATTTAAGTAATACATTAAATAAAGTACTTCAGCCTTAGAGCAACACGGCTACGGTACGGATACGGGACGGAAGCCACGTTGCTCTAAGACTTAAGCAAATAGATAGGTACCTACTTCAAGTTTACTGTCTATTTGTATTCATAAAGATAGAGCTAGCAATAAATGACAATCGAACTTGAAAATGGGGAAATCATATGTAAACAAGTCCGTTTTTGCAAAAACATAATTATTATTTATTTATTTTTAAAATATGGCTGTTGCAACAAATCAATAAAATGTTTTTTATAAGTTTTTTTTGTGTTTTGTTTTGTAAAGTCACTTGATCTAGTTATCGCAAATCCTTTTCGATTAGATTTGTCACATACCTACAAAAAAAAACAAATGACGTGTATGATAGGAAGGCTTCAAAGGACAATTGACATGACACGAAAATGACTGCATGTTTTTACATAAAACCTTAAACCAAAAGACTACTTCTTCCTCTTATTATTTAAGTTTGGCAATCTTTAGGTAGTAATTTTTGCCAGTGTCAAGTGTTGAATAGTTCAGTGGTAGATTGTTTCAGTTATAGAATGCGGGTGCATCGCATTCCAATGCTGCTTGGAGCATTTGGCACCAAAGTATTATCAAGACAGTTTACTCGGTTAGTTCTGCCGAAGTAGCCACCACTACAATAAAAGTCTCAGCTTCACACAACCAAGATCGCGCTTATTTCCATTTTCCTACGCAACTGAACAATATGTGGTACATATTGTTCAGTTGCGTAGACACGTACCACAAAACTGCACCAATTTTAAGACACAATATCCAGCAATCAATTTGCGAATAATTAAAACAGTCACCGAACAGAACTCGACAAAATGGCGCAAAAAAACTCCAAAAAGACTATACTTACCTACTTAAAAAATGTGATTTATGTTGTGCAATATCTAACAAAACTCTCTATAAAATATATACTTTTGTGTAGCAACAAATGACAATCGATCTGAAACATGCGGAAATCGCGTAGGAAGACTTCTGAGGTCGGAGCGTCATGACGCGGAAGGGCAGTCGTCCCCGGCAGCGGGCCGTGACGGCACCGTGGAGAAGCCACTTTCACAGTGGAACTGCTCATTGGGAACTGGGCAGGCAGACGAAAAAAGAGGTTTCTTTTTGTGGCAAACGTAATGATATTAAAACCTTTTTGATGGAATCGCTGATATTTTTCTTTGTTTTTTGTAATAAATAAATTACTGTGCGCATAAAAAAATACTTTTCACTTCTAATGCTCGTAAAGTTCGTCTTAATGTTGGAAAATGAAATGGAAAAAAAAATCAGACTCTAACCCTCGTATTTATAGACAAGGAAGTAATGACTTGAGTAAAGATTTGCAGTTTTCAAACGCTGCTACATCAATGCAATTTTTAGTATAAATTAACCTTAAATTCACCAAAACTGGACTAAAAATGCATTTAAGATTAATTATACTGTAAATTGCATGACAATATAATATTAGAAGCATTTGAAAATTGCAAGTTTTGCTCAAGACATATAAGGTTTGAGTAAGTCTTGCAATTTTCAACGATAACAAAGAGATACAAACGTCAAAAAAGGAAAAAGTGCTTTATTTCAATCAATACGGCAGCAAAAAAGTTAATTACAATTCTTCGTCACTTTTGAGCACCTGTTGTTTACTTTGACTGATGACTGTTACTTCCGAACTACGGAAAAATCGGAAGTTTTTGATGACCAATCCCATTTTGTTTATTGAAAATCACTTTCAAAATCATGATATGGACATACAAATCAATCATGTTTATGTAGGTACATTTTTCCGAGAATTCAGAACAAAAAAGTCGCATTAAATACCTACCTACTTATACCAGTTAACTGGCAAGTTTTTAAAAACATAAATGTCTATCTCTTAAGATCTACCTACTTTTTCAGTCGATAATAAAATAACAGCTATCTAAAAACCACTGGCCAGAATCGCTTCAGTTCCCGTCACCCAAACCAATAGTACTTACCTATAAAAAAGTAAAAAAAAAACAATTTCTCGCCGCAAAAACCAACATCGACGATCAATAGACCGAACACAGATATTGTCACGTCAGCTGTGGCGAAGCGTTAACCGACTATTACGTGCCTTAAAAAATACCTCGCAAAAGCAAAGGTCGGTGACCTTTTAAAATTGATATTTTACCGCGAACATAACTCTGAAATAAAAACCTCCATGACCATAGACAACTATGTCTATCTAATTTATTTTTTATTACGCTTGGGCGGTCGCATATTGAAAGAAAATTTCTGTCTGAAAATTTCTGACGGTCGCCGGAACTCGGTGCATAGGTACATTTTGTATTAGACCCCGCATATTGTTAGAATTAGCTTTTTCTAACAGTGTGCGGTATGCACCGAGTGCCTACCGGCGATCGCCAGAATTTTTCTGACAGAAATTTCTTACAATATGCGGCTGTTACAATATTCTTCTATGTAAAATTATGGTGTAATGTAAACTCTTTTAAAGCTACTTATAAACTTTTCTAGGTACACGTCTTGTTGTTTATCCTGCCAAAATATTTTTTTTTTATTTTTAACACGAAAAAGTATTTGAGTATTAATGACCTAGTTTTAATCAATAATTTGAACAGTAGTACCAACTTCTGAGATAGATTTCAAACTCTGTTGTAGATAGAATAATTTAGGTCCCAACAGACTACTAGGGTATAATTAATTTGCCATATTGCTACTCTTGGAAACTGGTGGCAATCTTATGATAAATCACTGAAGTCGTGGGCTGGTATGATGAATTGCCTGCGTGAGCGCAAGTAGGTACCTACTGACTAAAAACTGTAGGGCTACCATCATGAAAATCATATTTGAAACAATGTCTTTTTTTACAATAGTTACTACCACGCGACAGCAAACTTTATAGAAAAATTTCGGTATATTTATAATGTTACAAAGTCATTATAATCTTTCTTGATAAATAGATAAAATACTGCAATTTCTTTCGTGTAATAAACTGACAACCCTGAGTTAGCGCCGTATAGACTTATAGAGATGTAAAAAAATATTTTTATACTCAGCCAGTCAGGTACACAATTAATCGTAAATCAATTTATGAATGATCTATTTTGATATTAACTCATTAAATGATCAATATATACAGGGTGGATTTTTGAGACGGTACATTAAGGGCAGGTAGCTTAACCGTTATAGTTACAGGAAAACGTTCCTAGGAGACCATCCATAACTTTTTAAGATATTCTGAACTGTATTCACGGATTTTGGAAAAAAATTACCGTTAACAAAAAAAATGCTAAAATACCAAAAAAAAATGTTTTTATGCTAATCGATCCTATTTCGTGTGGGGATCAAAAGACTATGGGACCATTTAAGGTATGAGTAGGTAGAAACGACAGAAATCGCCAAAAACTTTTCCCATACATTTTGTACTGAAAAACGATAAATCAACTCGAAATATTTTTTATTGCCAAACGATTCTATTTCTTACTGTGATCAAAATACTCTTTAAGGCTTACTGAAATTTGAGTACAGAAACGGTTTTTTTAGATCTAATGTTGTAAAAGATTGTGCCTGCATGTGAAGCCGTTGTTGTGACTTACTGTTAGTTTCTGAATTTTTTTTGGTATTTTAGCATTTTTTTTGCTAACGGTATTTTTTCCCAAAATCTATGAATGCAGTTCAGAATGTCTTGAAAAGTTATGGATGGTCTCATAAGAATGTTTTCCTGTAACTAAGTATCTAAATGTACCGTCTCAAAAATCCACCCTGTATAGATAAAAAAAAATATATAAGCATATGCGCTTAGCTAAGTCTGTATAGTTTATAAAGCATAAAATACTATAAACTTAATATCGTAATTTCGTTTAAAATAATAAGGTTTTGACACTTTTGTTAACTTTATAATAAATTGTACAGAATGACTAGTAATATTTAGTCATTTTAGAGATTTACTTGCAAAGATACTTAATTAAAAACTTACTAAGTGTGCATGTTGAAAACTCATGGATAATATATAATGTATGATAAACTACCTGTAGAACGATTTGAAAGAGTTGAACAAGTACCTGTGCCTAGTGGCCCAAAACATTACTCAGCATGTTATACACATAGATCTAGATCGTTAGATGTGCCCCTAACATAGTATGAGCTCACCGAAATGTGTCAACATTCAAATAAGTGAGCCTCACTTCTTTTTTCTTAGTGTTGGTTTGAACACGGTTCAATCACTTCTATATTTTTTAAGAAAAAACCACGAGAAAACTGTCTTGTGCCTTTCATCTGTGCACTAATAATTCTAGGAATAGAATTATAGAAAAATCGTGTAACATTTCACGCGTAAGTATTTAGATTTCAATTATTATCGAAATTTATTTTCCTTCCGTTGTCAATTCCGATGGACGTAAACAGCGCATCACGCATACGTGCGCCATTTTGACAGATTTGAAATAATCCTACAGATTTTCAGTACCAGGGCAGATCTAACGATCTAGATCTATGGTTATACACTGCTTTGTAAAACCCTTTTCGATGGTTTGCAATTTTAATATTCCTGTGCATTTGACGTATCGGAATAAACATTAGACAATAATAAAATCAAGAAGATGATCCAATACAATATCCCAGTAGAAACTTTTCCAATCGAACAGTTCAGGACAGGTAGAATTTATAAGACAGCAGCCAAATTGACTGATGGCGAGCCTGGGGCGATCGGGAACATTAAGCCCTACGCAATATTAATGTACCACATTCTCACCCGGGGCAATAAAATAAATGATGTCATTTTTTGTCCGTTCGGGGAGCGCTTTGTCCCAGTGTGTCCGTCCCGTCGGCAACTTTGGCCCCTTTTGTCCGACACCGCACAGTGTGTCCGCGGGACGCCACGTAGACAAAAGATTTTTTGGCGCCATACTCGAGTTTTGTTTCTTTTTTTGAGAGTTTTTCGCGAACGCTCACTTTATAATGTAACGCGGCTTTTTGTCATAATTAATAATTTATTGCTTTCGTCGAGTGCTTTGTTGTGCCGCACCTGCCCTTTCTAACGCAAGGTGCTTCTGTCTTCTACATAATAAATCATATCGTTCGCTGTTTTATTGTATCTAACAACTATCAGACATATCCTATTGGAAGCGCTAAGCATTGGAAATTGTGCGAGGGAGATGGAACAACAGTATTTATTAAAAAATAATTTCTTACAAACTTGATGACAGGTAGGAAAATAACTTCAAAATGCTTAGCATTACGTACAGCAGTTAATAGTATTGATTACATTATAAAATATTCACCTCGTAATGTCTTTATGTCTGCATGAGGCAACCTTATGCATCATTAAGCAATTAATAACTAATAAAACTTCTTGTCACTCTATTTACGACGTTTAAGTATATTAATAGAAAAACAGGTCTGAATAATAAAGAGGTTGCATCTCCGCAACAAAAAATAAAGGCACTTAGGTATATTCGTGTTTAATTCCGTGAAAAAGTGAATGCGGACAGGTTATTTTCCGGCGCAATCGACCATAACACCGCAGCCGCAAGACCCGAGACGTTTCATGGGGTTAAACGTACAATAAGCGCACTAAATGTCATTCTTTGATGCAAATCCCGCAATGGCCGTACGACCGACATTTTTACGAGAATTGACACGAAACGTGCTATAAAATGTCTATTTTATTATTCGTTCGAGCGTACGGAGTGCCGTTGTTTTAATAATAACGATTAAAATTACGAATTTATTACGATAAGCGCTCCGTTTGCTGGTATTAACTGACCTCCGATGTCAGAATACGGCGCGGAACGATCCCGAATAAGTTTTGTTCACTGGCCGGTTGTCAACTATTGGCAAGTGACGTCACAATCCATAATTATTTGATTATCGATAAAGTGCGATTTCGATGGCGGCTGCTCCTCCAAAGACATTTTACGTACGCTGACTCCGGCTGAACGGTGAGAATTCCTTTGCGGTTTTTAAATGTCACTTTTTCTTTTTTTAATGCTGTTTTGAGATAATTTCATATATTTTTCCAATAAGCTGTGTAGCATGTTCAGAATAAGCCGAATCCTTGTTATTTACAATAATCAATACAGTATTACGAAAATTACTTCAATTCCAAGTTGAAATCATGAATTTAAAGGTATAAATACGAATGAATATTCAATAGTTACTGACTTTCCAAGCAATACGGAAAAGATTGAAAAAATATGAAACCTTTAGTTTGCGGTCCAAAAATAACTTGGAACTTCAAGAATACTGCAATTCCTTTCTAATCAAGTCCGTAAAGATATACATAGATCTAAATACTTCAAACTCACAGCCAAGGATGCGTTCAAATGCACAAGAAACACACGAATTAAAAAGATCGAACAATCTGTCATAAAATCTTCGGCTAAGGCTACGCTCACACGAGCCAGTTCACCACAAAAGTCGTAACTTGTGGAAGTTATATTATTCGGTTCGGTTCAAAGTGACCGACCGGCATTAAAATATGAGATATGGCCGTGCGACCGCCCAATGTACGGCTCATTCAACTTTGATTAGGACGCTCCTTCTGATATTTGAATGTACTCGTCTTAATTGACAGCCTCGAGTTTATTGCTCTACCAGTTTTTGAAGCGTAATTAATGAAAGAGGTAAGATTTTACAGCTACATGCTTGATAATAAATCGCTTCTGTGCAAATGGATAGTCAGTAATTTGTACCTCATATACGTTTTTTACGTTACGAAATGGTAAATTTATACGGAAATAATTTATCAACATCTTGATTGATTCAAAGCATAAGTAGAATACCTAAAATCTGACTTACATCAATGTCGTACACATTAACTCACACTAGCTATTTTATTGTGCGTCATAATTTTGACCAAGAATAACTTTAGGTATAATTTAAAGCCAGAATAATAATTATGCCAAGATTTTAATTTGGAGTCTAACCATGCATCCACAAAAAACTGCAATGTCACAAACTTATCATTCCGTAACTATTTATTAGTGTAAGCTCACCCCTCACTGTCCACGACTACCTAATGGCAAGAAATATTAAGGTGACCACATGACACTACATTAATCAGAGGCGTCGTCACTCGGTGACATAATGGCATGTTCGCGACTACACTGACAACACAGTTTTTATCGTACTGCTATCAATCAGACTGTGACACGGGCTTCCGTGTAAGAATTACTTTCTTTATATCGTTGAAACATATCTGCGGGGAAGGTAAACATTTTTAATGACGCTCTTGATCGTTATGTTCAAAAAATTACTTATGTGATCTTCAATAATTAATTTTTCAAACCATTGTCCATATTTTTTTGTAAATAACATGACTATTGTGTTTTAACTAAATCGGGTTGAGAAATCTACCTATAACTACGTAAATGTCAAGTAATGATTTTCGAAGATTTAGTTTAGGACATAATATATCTGTTTAAAATTTGATACTTATATTGAAATTACATAAACACATTACATTTGAATCAGTAAGTATCAAAATATAAAAATCTCAATCAAAAATCTTTTTAAACATGTCATATGAATATACTAGTAGATTTTCTATCTACTGGTATTTTTTCTTATTTTCATTACAAATATACTTAAGATAAAAAAAAATATCAAATTATCCATAGTTAAAATCTTTTTAAACGATTTTTACAAGTGTTTCACGAATAAACACACATTAATTTATATTAATGAATTATTTCAGATAATTTTTAACCAAAATTTATCTAAAAACTGTATCAAAGAAATGCATACGAATTTTGTTTAAAAAGTGGTAGTAATTAGGTATTTATTCTATGATTATGAAAAATTCATAAATAAATAAACTATGCCTGTTAGGATTGTCTTCCCTACAATTAATAATGATAAATGCTTATATTGCAATTATAAATGCTAATACAAATTCTCATCGTTGAATATTTTTTGAGTAATGAGGTAATTTGTTAAGGTTAACCAGTAACCACGGACTGATGATGACAATCGACGATGTAGGTAAATAATTGTTTAGTTAATTTATTCAACTTTAACTCTTTATAGAGAAAGAAATATGAAGGTACGCTTTTTGATCATCTATATATTTTTAAGTACCTATACGCATTTTTTTACTTTTCGACATTAGAATGTCTAAAATTAGTGCTGAATGACAAAACTATGGGAAAACTGTTAAATATGATTTATTTCGAACTCTTTATTGGTAAATAACAATGCATTCATAATAGAATAAGTTATTTATAACTTGTTGAATGCGTTCTATTCCTAATGTATTCTTAACAGTTCGAATCTCGAGACTCAAATTGAAATATTTAAAAACTTTTAGCACAAAATCTAAAAAAATGCGTTATATATGAAATAGAAGCCAATCGATTTCATTTTATAAATTCCATATAAAAATGCCAATCATACTAGTTAGTAAAACTTCACAACTTTATTAATTACGTCTTCACTGCATTGACAGCCCTACGACGCTAACAACGCGAACTGTCAAAATAAAATATGAGCCAATAAGGACGCGACGAGGCGACAGGGCCGTCACGCCGGGGTTATTACACGATGTATAAACTTATTAAAATATTTTTCATATATTTTTTTCTCGTTTCTCGCCCGAGTGACAGTGTGATGATGGCATAACTTATTTTAAACTTCCTTTTGCATTCTCCAGTGACTGTCTACTAATAGAATTTAATTTTCAGTCGCTGCTATTTGAAACCAGATGCAGCAAATACAAGATTGTGTTTTGAAATAGAAAGTTAGAATGAAGCTATATTGTTGTTTTTTTATGACTTCGATATTATAAGTTTTAAACATACTTTATTGTTTATGTCTATTTGTAATCTAAAATAGCAGGTATACATACCTATTGTAGAAACTAGATTATTATTTATGAAAACTGGACAAGTAAACTAACACAGTAAACTAACACAGTAAATTTAAGTAAGTATAGTAATCGTTTGGCAATAAATTATGTATGAAAAACTTTGCCAAATTGTATTGTATTAGAGTTTATTCCAGTCTGTCACAATCTGGGCAAATACTGTTAGTACCACATTTCTGAAGCATCCAACTGTCAATCTATAATTAGTTAACAAACTTTGTAATATGCAGAAAATGTGTCTCTAACCTCAAAGAAACCGAAAAGCGGCGACTTCAAACATTCACACGAACTAGTTAATTCCGGCGATAACTAGTTAATTCCGGAATATTGGTGCAAAAACTGTTTCACAGCCATTGGCCACCACATGTTGGCTCAAACATTTGACACGCGCGATGTGACTGCAGCTACGCAGAAAAAAATATGTTTATGGTCCCACTTAGCATAGTTGACAATGTTAATAAACAACAAAAAAATGTTACTACACATTATTTATTATGCAACATGATAATGAATGAGTTTTAAATTACTATTGGAAAAAGTATGCCTTCTCTTCTAACATTTCAATCAATGTTTTTTCAAATATCTATGTTAGTGAAATGTTATTTTGTGATCTGATTATCTTATTAGCACTTAGTAGAATACCGAGATATTTATAAAATACCTAAGTTGCCAATATGTCACCGTCATTACCATTAAACTTTACCATTCATTCTAGAATCTTACTTTATCGATAAAATAATAAGTTTATGGCTTACCCAAAAAGTAATTTGATTGTGGTCTTTTGCACAGTCAATGGAGTAACGGGTAAAAGATTTTGACAAGTTTGATAGATAGATACTAACTGATATGAACTAGTATTACACCGATATAACAACTTTACGCATTATTATGACCCTAGTAGACTAGCAAACAGGAGACGTAAGACCAAGTTTGTCAAGTTGTGAGTTTTAACAAACGTTTTGCCCATAGGTTTCATTGTTTTCTTGGAGGCCACTTATACAACAAAAGTAATCGCCTATTATCCATTTATTCCTTGCCTAGATATACCTGTAAGAAAACCGTTTCCAACTGGCTTAAAAAGCTTGATTATGATGATACAGAGCAATTATTATCAATAATAGAATGACATATATATATATACTCTAATCTCGAAAATATTATTTTTATGTTTGTAAAACATATACTTACTACTAACCTAAATAACACAACTGTAATAAATGTAATAACACCATAAAGTATTATAATTTCACGAATGTAGGTATACGACATATTTCTATAAGTTGATGCATATAGTAACTTTGCTTGCGATAGTTCATTAATTAATTAAATACTCGTTTTTTTATTTTTAAATTACTTTATTCCCATGTAACTAGTTTAATTTCTCTATTCTTATAATCTGAACACTCAGTGTAAAACAATGTTTTCGACCATAATTTAGTTATAATTTGAAGGGTGGAGTGAGCCTGGTGACCTGTCATACAGGGGGGTCTGATCCTACCTAGTTCAGGCACCAGTTCTCTCCAATGTTAGTTTATTTAAAATAGTTTATAACTTAATATAGTTAACAATTGTAACTGTTGGAGAGAGAAATAAAGAATCTTTATTATTTTATTATTACATTATTAGGTATGTTTAGAATCAAACTGCAAAATTTACTCAAGCGGCTTAGAAGTAGCAGGAAGTACTTTCCGTTTAAGTCAAAGTTACACATTAAGTTCATTCATAGTAACCCGCCCATAGCTTAACAGCTTTGGGTGGAAAACTCCGCTGTGCCTGTCTTAATTGAAATTTAAACAATAATCTTCACCAAAACAAACAAGCCGCGGTAATTAAACATAGCTTTTCAACAAAAAACTAAAGACGAGTTTTTATCCGCTCGCCACAGCCCATTTACAACTATGTTATACTTTTTTTGGTTAAAAGTGACAAATTTTTTAATTAATCCATTACCTCACCTGGGCTCGGCGCACTGATGAAACTACGTTTACAAATATTCCGCTAGATGGAAGTAAAAACGCCGGGGATTTTTTGTATGGAAACATGGTGCAACAAAAACTGAAACAAAGAGGAAGGAACGCAAAAAGCGTGACCGACAGTCGGACGGCACTACAGACATCTGTTGCTGAGCCGGTGTGGAGAATTGCATAATTCCATGTGTTAGATTGGGTTAGATTTTCGGGAACTGATCAAGTCACCTTGGCTAATTGGCTAGGTTTGAAAATGGTTAGCTGCGTTTACAAAAAGACAAGTCTTTTAATTAGCTTAAACTACGCATACAAGTTACATCTTGATTCAAAAATCTGTTTTCTTTTTTAAGACAAAAAGTAAGAGATTGAGACTATTTTAAAAATAGAACAGGCAATAAGTAAGCAGAATAGAAATTCCATTCCAAATCCAACCAGTCCACAGACAACGCTTTCGTTAATTAGCATATTTGTCAGGTTGGCACCACTCACCGTTCCCGAAAGCGCGATATTCAATTTGCGAACGCCGCCATGATGGAGCATGCGCCATTTGTAACGGTTACCGAGGTTATGCGTGTGATGAATAGAGGTTTTGTTCAAATCAATTTTATGGTAAAATTATGAGCATGGCAGTGAACGCGGACGTATAATTTTTGTCCGTAAACAATTTCAGCGTTACGGCACTTAAGTTTTAATGGTGGGCTCTTAGTAATCAACCACTTATGGATCGATTCTTATTTTTATTTCTGACATCCATTTAGTGTATCCTAGTTAGTGTTTTTTATAGTCAGTGTTTTAATGGACATATAGCAACCATTTCAGAGAAATAGAGAAACCTTAAAACTATTATTAGATTCCTGCCCCTCTACTCAAATGGCCATTTTGCTAAAATTAACGCTAGTAGAATAGAAAAACAATATATGGGAATGACATAAGCTAACGTTTAGCTCCCTGTCAGTTTCATACATTATTCTACGCGTTAATTTTAGAAGAATGGCCATTTGAGTAGGCACTCTGTTCTTATTTACTTTAAAAGGGTATATTTAGATTTTTGCATCCACAATGCTATTTTGATTCGCCTTTCACCATCCGGCTACAAGTTATTGTCGAATTGTTTTTTTTTCTAGTATAAAAGGCTTGGGTACGATTCTTATACTGTGGTTAAGTTCTTTTAGGTACAGTGTACTGCAAACTGCAATGCGTGTCATAAAAATTTTTCGTTAACGAATAAGTATAAAAAGGTGTAGATAAGTACTTAATATTTCCCAAAAGATTAGTAATTTGGTCATACTGATAGAAATCATTACTTAATGCCCATCTCCAGTAGATAAAGTATCGGCACAGTCTTACTACATTTATTATACTGTGGTATCGGCCAATTCCAAGAAACACAACGGACAACCGCGGCGCACGTCACGCTTTCCAACTAGTCTAGATTTCGTAGGTCGACGAAATAGTAAGCGAAACGAAAGCGACATTGTTTTCAAGAAATTAAGTGTCAATATCGCTTGGCCAATATAACTGATTTCGTAAGTGTAGGCGTTTTGTTTCAATAAGTTGAACATTTCCGAATTTGTTTGGAATTCTGCAAGTTTGATGTATTTCGATGAACTCTGTTGGTTACGACTTTAGGTACCGTGTAGTCACTAGTTGGGTATTTATTCTCAAAATACGATTAATATACACAAAATACGATTCATGAATGTCCTTTTGCGGTACATAAGTTACAACTTATGCGGAAATAAATGTCGCAAACAAACAATGCATTTTGCCGTAGTCATTTCGTAGCATAGGTATTAGTCTTTGAAATTATTTTCGTAGCAATGACAGCAAAACAACTACGAATATCGTAACGTGTTGTATGTAGCGTGTACTTGCTCTACAGTGGTGGTAAATCAACCTTTTGGTCTTATTATGGACTTTCAACAAATTTTTACATAGCAGAGCATACGAAACTATGAGAAAAGAGGTTAACTAACATGTCCTTGTGATTTATACATCAACTAAAGATTGTATAAAGACGTAGTACATTTACTTATTATATTTTAAACAAATTCTACAAATTATTGAATCTGTTAATATTTACACCGTTGTAAGGACGAGCTTAAAATTAAAAAAGGCTAACCGTAGCAAAAAAAAAATTAAAAAAAGCAGGAGACCTGTCTTTTTATGCTGAAGTTGTTGCTTTTTAAATTTTTGAATCTGTAATTCAGAATCTACTTGTACTTGTACACTTATTATTTTGTGGTATCTGTCAACCAAATGTCAGCTGTCAATGCCAAATTGAACGCAAGTTTACTTTTCGTTTTCTTATTTTCAAAAAAGGCAAAGGAATAATGGCTTATCCAGCTTTTTTTACATTTCATAGTGACTTTTCTTCGCTTTAAAGATTAAATGTGGATAACGGAATGTTTTTCGTTGAGTTGTTCTTTCCGTTAGTGTTTTATAGATAAAAAAAAAATATTCGTAAATTAATAACTATTTTTCTATCTACGCTAAAAATAAGAGAGAACTTGATTTATGTAGCAGATATTATTAGGTATATTATAAAACCAATCTTTCGTGCCAAATACATTAGTTCTAAATACTTAAAAGTTTTACCTATAAAATAGTTAATAAGATACAATTTAACGCACGAGATACATTTTAAAGTACACAACCATATTTATAAAAGAGTAATGAAAAGTCAAGAAAATTCATGTTCTTCATAAAAATGATTTTGCTTTTAATAGGTACTATTTTACATACCTATCAATAAAAACATTTGACATTTATCGAAGCTTAGGTTTGGTTTAATGCTCTAAGTATCGAGGTATAAACAGCTGGTGTACCTTCTAAACGACCGTAAACTTATTTAAAGTATCCAAGTACCTATCTAATGAGCCTTGAAAGTAGCTGATCACTTTAAAACTTTGTCACACCAGCTAGGTACAATGTTTGTTTATTAAGTTCCTTGAAGAACGCAAGAATGGGTAACTGGGCCATAAAGAGCTAGATACTTCGTTATGTATGTATATCAGCCCCCCTGGCATGACCATTGAAACGCGATATGATATAGCAATTTATCACGTCTAACTGTCAAAAGACAATGGATTTTGACAGTTGAGTGTCACTAAACGCTTTAACACGCGTGGTGGCCGGATAATTAAAAACAGCAGTCGATTTTCATACAAACGAGGTAACTTTGAAGCCTTGGTTCTCCACCAAGGATTGACCTAGCTGTGATCTGATGATGGCTATCTAGGGACTAAATGGAGGAGATCGCTATACACACCCAACTGGTCTGATAAGCATTCTAAGAGCTGCAAGGATCAGAGTTCTCAGTTTCAGGATTTCCATACATTTTAATGCTATTTTCACGGTTTTTTTTTTTAAATATCCAAATAGCTCTTAGAATGCTGATCAGATCAGTTGGGTGTGTATAGTGATCTGGATCTCCTTCATTTACTTCCTGGATGACCATCATCAGATCATACCTAGATCAATCCCTGGCGGAGAACCAAAGCTTCAAAGTTACCCCGTTTGTATGAAAATCGACTGGTGTTTCTAATTATCCGGCCACGACTATTATATCGTATTTTGGTGGTCATGCTAGAGGGGCAGACTGAAATGAACAGATGTCAAGCACTGACCTGTATAACCCTCATAGGTAGACCAGTCTCCTTTGCTAGTTGCTCTCTTATATGCCTCGTCGGTTTAGGCGTCTGAGAAAAAGCTGACTTCAAGATCTCTAGCTGTTTAGCCTTTATTGTTGTTCTTGGTCCTCTCCGCTTGGAACCTCCGTTGCCATCATCCGGGGATTTGTTCTCTGCTTGGGAGTCTCTCGTCTCGGGGTCTCCGTCCAGGGAACCCTGGGAGGGGAAGAGGAACAACTGAATACGACAATGTGATCAGACTTGATGCCGAGGGCATGGGATGGTCGAGAGTTTACTGTAATAATTAATATGGAAACGCTAATAAAATGTTTTTGTGCACTTATCAAAGATGATGGTGGAACTGTGGTTTCTAGAGATAAGCGCTTAGCTTTTGGTGTTTGAGTTGAAATTGAGTTTTTTCTTTCTTAGTTAAGCGTTAGTAAGACCTCGCAAATACCCTTACACCTTTCTTCGGATCACTACTTTTGTTACGTCGAAACAATATTTTAATCGAAGCAATAATCACCCTTATCATCATTTACCCAAGTATGTTTTTCCTGTAAACACCTATGACTACCAACCTGATCTTCGGAGTCTTCATGCGGCTTCGTATCACCGTTGTGTGACAATTCCGAATGTAGCGCGGGGTGGGGCGCGTGCGCTGGACTGCTGGAGTTGTTCGCCGCCCGCGCCTCGTCTTCTTCCTCCTCGTCGGACCCTGAACCGAGAAGAGAGTCCGCTGGAAAAGGAGGTTGGGTTAGTGTTCGGACATTGGAACTGATCCATAAGGTATCTACCCACTACACCGTAGCATACCATGACCGAGCTAGGAACGTGTCAAACAAAAATCTTTGTATTGAAAAGTATGACACCATCCCCACTAGACCGTTCCGTCACTGGTCATGATCGTAGCGTGCCATGCACGGAACGTGAATAATTGTCGGCGAGAATATTATCCGCGTATGATGACCGTTATAAAAGCAAAATGAAACGGATTTCTATTGATTTTGGATGTTGCATATTGGCACCATACGGGTTGCATACTGGCACCAAACGTGTTTTATACGGGCATCATACAAGTTGCATACGGACACAGAACGCCGTCGATCTGTTTCAGTGGGCATAGAGCGTATCATGTTGATTTTCGTGTCTGATACGTTCCTAGCACGGTCTGGTATGGCACGGTGTAGTGGGTAGAGACCTTAAACTCTATATTAGGTCGACATTGGCCAAATACGCCGATCTGGGCACGTCGGTCCTCATACATTTCCATTAAATGATAGTCGTTTAGAGCTACACCTACACTACATACCTATGTATATCCACGCCTGGCGACGAGATACCACGTTACGCGACGCAGCGAAAAGTATGTCTTCTGACGCACCCATAGAGTACCCAATGGACGCGCCCTGATCGGCGTACGGTGGCACGTAAGTACATGTCTACCTAACGTTTTTCTCGATCTATACTAGAAGACGCGAAAATAAGTATGTTTGTTACGTTTTGCAGTTAATCTAGTGTAAAAATTTCTTTTCAATATTGATATAGGTATAATGATAATATATATTACTTCGGACACAATCTTAATCTATTGTCTTTGAGGGAAAATAATATTGTATGTGAATTTGCTACCAAAAGCTGTATATTGCTTAAAAATTGGAAAATAATTATTTCCTTTAAAAATAATGAACCAAAAATGACACATAAATTGAATAAAAACTGCATCAGCGCACGTAACAAAATAAACTTGTCCCAATAACCCTTTAAATTGACTTATCAAAAAGCAATCGCGCGACCCCACGGTTGGTTTAACCAAATAAAAATGCAATTCCGGGACGTCCCTCAAAGAGAGAGGAAGAGAAAGAATTAGCCGCAAAAACAATTACTTGCGCGGGAGGGAGCTAAAATAGGGCCACTACTAGGTGTTCTCGAAAAAGAACGAGATTTCTATATTGAATGTAGTCGTTCTTCTTTACGAAAACCCTAATGCCATAAATGTTGTTTGGCGTGCACAACAAATTGTTTTAGTGTGCGTAATACGAGAGCGTGTAGACGCACACTAAAACAATGTGTATGTGCGTGCACGCCTAATAACATTAATAGCAAAAGGGACTTCGTGAGATAATATAAATTAAGGAATACTCTAGCCTTGTGAGATCAGAAATTGAGCTCAAAAACCTTGTACACTGCAGATACATAATATTCCAGAATTGTTTTTTATTTACTGCAGTCTCATAACAGAGAGAGGAACCACTGCATTATGAGCGACTGAGCGTAATAAAATAGTAAAGTATTTTCTGCTTCGTAAGATAGAATTTTTTATTTAGTTTTCATTCTTTGTAAACTCTGTGGTTAAAGTCGCTTTTGATACTTATAACAAAAAAAAACATGGCTAAGCAAGATATTTTAATTATCATCACTGGAATACAAACGATTAGTTTCTCTTTGAATAGATCGGACCACTTGAATCAAGTTGAGACAAAGCAAACGATAGCAATTGGTAGGGGCTTAAAAACCGTTTACGCTCCGCAAACAGAGGGTGCAGTTATAAAATATTTGCAGTCTCCTAGTGACCGACGAGGACTCTTGAACACTCGAGATCTCACCTCAAACCTCGAGCTTGCATATACAAGGCTCTTTGTAAAGCACCAACAACCTCCCAGGAGTAGATTACTAACATCATAAACAACAACATTTTTGTTCTTCGACTTTTCCGAAAATAGACACAAAAATGGACTTTCCATACAAATGTCCAGATAAAGAATGGGCATCGGAAAACATCGGAAACAATCGTCTACATATATTACATAACAAAGACTATTTTGGCTCTAAAAGTCATTTATAATTTGAACTTTATTGCAATGAAATAAATGTCAACGTAATTTCTAAGAAAAGCAAAAACACGATGCCCATCTTGACGTAGGTACTGTCCGAACTGATGATCGAGTTTTGTATAAAAAGTATTTTTTTTGTCTGTTTTCGGAAAATACGTAGCACAAATGTTATTGAACCCTGGGATGCCTAGCATGAGCATGTTGATGAGAAAATGTAACAGGGGGGCTATTACGAAAATAACGTACGCAATTGCGTAACACAGTCACTTGTTTGGCCACGATAATCGTCCGCAGTTCGCTAGTTGTAGTTATAACAAACATTTTGAATTTGGCTACCGTAGTTCATAGACTACTAAACGAACAATGTCGGATACACTAGAGAAAAACTGTCAAACTCACGCAATTACTTCGCAATATCGCATACGAAAGTGATTTATAATAGGAAACAATCAAAACGAAGCACGGACGCAACTGCGTGTATCGCATTAAACTTTTCGTAATAGACCCACAGACTTTAAGAATCTTAGAATTTTGATTTCCCCATCAACATAGCCAAATTTGTTAATAAGTTCATTCGTAAGACGAGGTTCAATCGATATTAGTGTCAGTACAAAAAAAGCTGATTAATATGATAAAAAAATATGTAATTTAATGAAATACGCCAGATAGAGCAAAACTAATAAATAAATATCAAAATGTAATTTTGCAAAAGCTGCAAGGGAAGTTCCGGGTTCGATGATCAATTGTGTTACTTTATTGGAATAACGATTTTATTAGTCACCCGTCCGTTGGGCGGTTATGGTAGAGTCATTGTTCAAAATTACTAACATTTTCAGCTTTAAACTAAATTAATAATATCTTAGAATGAGGCTTAGCAATACAATATTATTTTGTATTTAGCACACAATTTTTGTATTAAACACCGCCTATAAAAACATAAAAGCTAACGGTTCAAAAATTTCACACCACATAAATATCAACATTTATATGCAAAGTTCTTTAAGCTAACCAATCTTCGTTAAGGCTTGTAAGGCCGCAGGCAGGGTTCTCTCTCCCATACATCTGACATCGCCTTAAACGTACAGTCGGCTATAAATACTTTGCGTAGAGTGATTGAGATGTAATAAAGGGTACATGATATTTTGTCGGCTGTCGAGAAAAAAAAGACGATCGACGAAAACGTAACTAAACGATCTTGTTTTGTTTTTAGTTCATTATAAAGATTCGTATAGACCAGTGCCCTGTTTATCAAAACTTACAAGTCTCCAACAAGTATATTTTACAAGAAAAATTTTACAATTTGTAAAAATTTTCTAACGGAATGGAGAGTCGCAGAAACACACTCTCAGAAATACTCACTCGTTACTCATTTTCCATTGAGTTTTTTACAAGTTGTTTGATTTTTTTAAGTTTTGATTTTTTGATTAACCAAATCACAAATACAAGGGTGAAAACATATTACTTAAATAAACAAAAACGTTTGTTGCGTTTAATTTAACGTGTTATGATAAACGGATTTGTGATATAATTATTCTCATAATTTAAAAAGTACAAGACTTGTAAGTTTTGATAAACAGGGCACTGGTGTATGATTGTATCATGTGACGTGTATCATGTTCATTTTCTATAAATAGATTAAATAGGGACTACTTAAATAAAGAGACAACGTAAATTTTAAGTAAACTCACATCGAACTGATGACCTACGAATAGAGGATTCTTGTTTTGCGAATAAACCGTATCATCCTTATCCTTACTTTTACAATAATGCGAAAGTAAGTTTGTTTGCTTTTTACGCCTTCACGTCTTAACTACTTAACCGATCATCATGAAATTTTGCATACATGTTGTTAGGGGTACAGAAAAAAGGAGTCTACCTTTTATGGCAGAACTTTTTATGTCATAATTTTATTATGCATAACAACTAATGGCATAAACTTCATGTCGCAGAAAATTATTTGGCATACACTCATTTATCATACATTTAAAAAGCATAATTTTGTAAGCCAGAATCATCTTTTGGCATACATTTCATATCCATAATAATTAAATAGTAGAACCATCACATCGCAGAAAGTTCACAGTCAGAACCATCATATCGCAGACAGTTTATAGTCAGAATCATCTTTTGGCATACATTTAACAGAAAATTCATATCAAGAATAATTTAGTATTTCTTACACGCATGTTACATGCTGCATGCATCCTTACATGCAGACAAATAAACATGCATGCAAGTAAGCATGCAACATGCAAGCAAGCATGCAGCATGCAAGCAAGCATGCAGCATGCAAGCAAGCATGCAAGCAAGCATGCAGCATGCAAGCATGCAAGCGAGCATGCAGCATGCATGCAGGCATTGTGGAGCTCCGCTCGCTTCGCTCGCTCCGCTGCGAGTGGTCAAAACACTAACCTAACCTAACCTACTGGTAGGTGCATTAAAAGTTTTTCTTTATAGCGGGGGGCCCCCGAGCAGGGAGGCCAGCCCCCCTGCACCCCCCGGCAAGCATGCAAGCAGCATAAACAAGCATTCAAGCATGCATGCATGTAAGCAAGCAGCATGCATATCGGTTTTGCAGCGATTCGTTCTGTTGTTGACTTTTGTAGCACAACATTTACAAAAATTCAACATATTGACTTTTTAAGACAAATTTTTAATTCAATTTTTTAGAGATTACAATATGCCTGATGACATTATTCTTAATGAAATTCTGCCATATTCGTAGTATACCATGTGAAAATTATACCAAATAATTGTCGACTAAATAAACGTTATGCCAAACGAAATTCTGCGAATAAAAATTTTGCCAAAGGTATTTATGCCTAATGAAATTCTGCAATCTTAATAGTATGCCATTGTAAATTCAGACATGTAAACATTCTGCCAAACAATAATTATATTAAACAATTTTTATGCCTTAAAAATATTCGTTTAAAGAAGATTCTGCCAAGTGTGTTCTGCCAAATAAATTTCGGAGCATCAAGTTTCTGCCAGATAGAGGTAACCCGAAAAAAGAACATACGGCATACTTTTCAGCCAGAAAAAAGTACTGTTCTTTAGGAATAGCAAAAAACTTTCAACGCAGAAAGTCGCAGACGGCCACTGGTTTTAAATAGAACTACAAAATACGGTTGTAGATACTCGTGCGTTTCTTATTCTCTCGAATAAATCTAGAATAAGAAACGCAAATGTAAACAAATTTTTATACGCAAATTTTCTAAACAAATATTGTTTTATTTTAAGTTTTTAGATAATTTAATTTTTGCATTTCCTTTAAAAGTGTATCCAACCGAAAAACTTTTACCTAATCAAAAATAAAATTCGTAGGCAAAGAATAAAGGCTGTAATAATTACACCGTATAAAGCGGATTGCAACGGACTGACTTATATTAATCGTTGGCTAGTCCTGACTGTGACTTGCAAGTCCTGCTGCAAGTCATGCGAGGGAGGGAATGTGTGCCAAGGGTAGGTACCAGGTAATTCTTTTTTTAATTAGCAAGGTAATTAAGAAGGTTTACTAAAAAAAAAGTAATTTAGTTTTGTCTATTACTTTAATTAATTCAAAACCGTGTTCCTTATTTAAATTTGGTTATGTTTGAGAAAAATAAATTAACAGTATTTTTGTATTTTATAAACAATTTATACTTAAAATTGGTTACAGTTAAGGCGGTTGTATGACCGAAAGTGGCGCCGCGGTGAATTTAATATTGTGATACACAACTCTAATTCTAATACACAATTTTAATAAAACTTAACGTGGAATCTTTAAGGCTTTTTAGGGCCATAGTCTAGTATTTTTAGACGGTATCATTACATTCCCTCGCAGTCACTGCTAGAAGTAGATAGCAAACTGCTAAAAGTGGCCGTTTTTGACACATTTGCTATCTACTTCTACGAATGACTACGAGGGAATATAGTGATACCTTCTAAAAATATTTAAAGCATGGGCCCTAAAAATTCCAGGTAAAGTTTTAATAAAATAATTTTCTATTAATAACTTATTAAATAAATCCACCACTTTTGGGAGGTATAACCACCTTAAATAGAATCCAAGAAAAGTATAACTTCCTCTTTGCCTAACAAAGTTTGCCCAGTAGCATTCGTTTCAAGAAAAAAAAAATCTTTGTTCTGTGTTTCCAAACATGCAAAAATAAGAGTTAAATATTTCTTCGTAGATTTCAACAAAATTTTCTAATCTAATCCATAAAAAAACTTTCTTTGACTAACCCAAAATAACAAAATACTTTTAATAAAACACAGTTGTTTCTATTTCCCCTCTTCCGAAGTTTTCCCATACTTTCGGCGTATCATCTCGACTAGCCCTTGATCAGAATCTACAAACATAGCACTTGAGCAAAACGTCCGGAGTTGAAGAGCACTCTGAGCTACAACAACTAAACAAACACTCAACTCATTCATGTTCATGATATCAAATATTACACTTACTACCTTATAGTTCTTCTATATCCCACAAAGATCATTTTGCTATGAATGTTGTTAGGCGTGCACATACACATTGTTTTAGTGTGCGTAATACGAGGGCGTGCAAAACTGCAGACTGGACTAAGAGGTAGCCCCGGAAAAAGGTGGACAATTTACAGAGTGACGAAATCTCTCTTGTTAGTGTGCCATACTATCAGGTTAATAAAACAGATTCGGGCACCTGGTAGATTTTCCTTTTTTGGTACGGAACCCTTCGTGCGCGAGTCCGACTCGGACTTGGCCGGTTTTTTATTGATTTAGGGCAGTTAGGGCGAATGTCCACACACGGTTTTTCGCCGTAAATATCTTCGGTTTTGTCTCCGTGTGTAGGTTGATAGTGTTGTATGGAGTACTATGAAAGCTTGTCCACACACCGTTTTGCTACGGGTTGCTACGCTACTACGGTGTGTGGGTGGACATTCGCCCTTAGTTTCCACGTCAAATTATTATTTATTATGCCAATCGATATAAAGTAAATAAGTTCTCGAGTAAAGTACTAAATCCTTGTGCCAATTTAAAAAGTAAATTGAAATTCTCGTCGAATGAGGCCAGTCGTCATCGTCAGTCTTCATCATAGACAAAATCTGTCAACTAGTAACGCCCCAATTCAAAATTCAATTTTAAAACCACCCCTCGAGTAAACGGCCTCTTTTGTCGCGCAGGCACCTAATCAAATTCCGCGGGAAAACGGCTTTTATCGTCGAATCCAAACGTGGAATTGACGAACACACGCGCGGCCTTTGATGTACGGGAAATTCAACATTTTGCGGCTTCTTTATTTGAAATTTCGAATAACAAAAATTGTTTGTCATCCACAGTCAACTGTTTAACCAGATTGGATTGATTTAGAAATTGACGTCATAACTTAGTTCTTAAAGTATAGAAACAGTGAACATACGGCCGGTTTCTGAATTGAGAAATTGAAGTTGAGCACTACTCAAATCTTACTCACCCATACAAAATTTGTACTTAAGTAGTGCTCAACTTCAATTTCTCAATTCAGAAACCGGCCGTTAGTGATGTAAATAATGTTTTGATAATTTCCACTGGTATAAATAGAACTTAATTTCAGTGGTTAAGTTAATTATAGTGTCTTCCTACTTTGACTCTACATAGAACTACAACGTTATTATTTTAAACAAACGCATTTCAAAAGAGTAAAGTTTCTTAAATTAAGATAATCAACAATTACGAGTGATTAACAATTCAATCATCATAGTTCATGAATAAATTTTTCACCTAAAAATTATTTCACTATCTCGAAATCTATAACAACCTATTAGCGCTTTAAAAATCAGAGATTATTTCATATTATGGCGCATTAAAGTTTGTTAAAGCGTGTTTATGGCGCCGACCGTTAATTCCAGACCACCTCGAATGTAAAAATAAGAATCGCAGATAAGAATCTAAGAACATAAAAGATATGGGAACTCTTTTGTGGATGCCGGTAGCGTATACTTGTTACGTTTATATACTCTATAGTGCGGTGTCTCACTCACGCTTGCGGCTTCACCGCACACGTGAGACACCGGGTCGCACGCACGCATGCAACCGCGCGTCGTGATTGGTCCGTCCGAGACGACTGCCACGCCCTCTTTTATCGACGTTGCGCAGGGAGCGTGCGTGCGAAACATCGCTATATGTAAAACTGAACTTTTATAGGACGAATGCTTTTTGATGTCATTTCCAGTGGACTTACCCAATTGTAAGAGAATTTTCCGGCCCAATTTTTTAAACTGAAATTGATAAAGCCCATTGCGATTCCATTTGGTAGACGAGTAAGTCAAGTAATTATTACGTGTAAGATTGTAATCAGAAATTTTATATGAGCGAATAGAATATTTAGATTCGAGATACTAAACTATGTTTTTCTCACATGCTTAAAATAATACGTAATTCAAACTTGACAGCCATAATAACAGACTTGTAACTTTATTTCGGACGCTGTTAAATCATTACTAATTTTAATTTATGTGAATTCATTAAACAAATCCGTAACATAAAAAGCTATAGAGTTGTGTTATAAATATACCTACAGGGTTATTTGTAAAACACCAACAACCTCGCAGGAGTAGATTACTAACATCATACAACATTTGTTCTACAACTTTTCCGAAAACCGACAAAAAAAACCGACTCTTCATACAAATGTCCTGAACAGCTGATCGAGTTTTGTATGAAAAGTCGATATTTTTTGTCAGTTTTCGGAAAAGTCGTAGAACAAAAATGTTGTTGTTTATGATTTTAGTAATCTATACTTCTGCGAAGTTGTTGGTGTTTTACAAATAACCCTGTATATAAGGTATAAGTAAGTATAGCAAATTCATCAACAACGTATACAAAACACAAATTACAACCCTCAATCTCATTAAAGTCGAAATAACCCTGCCAAACGCAGATGCACACCTATCCACAAATAAGTAGATCTACCGAAAATCCGGTCTCGGCCAGTTGAACAGAGCCCCGACTTAAGCTTCTGCAAACAGATTTGTAATAGCAGTAAGGGGTTATGGAGATCTTGGGAAGCTGGTTGACCTAAAGCGGTTGCGACAAAGCGGTCGTGACTTCCCCAGGTAGCTGGTGGGAGGGTAGTCAGAGAACACAATTAAAAAGCTTACGATAGCATGAGTTGAGTTTTTGCCGGTTCTTGATTCGCGGCGCCTCGACGGCGGACGAATGAGATGACTAATGAGTTTTGTTGCGTTTTTTTTTTCTTTTTTACATACCTATGAGGAAAAGAAATTACGCTCTGACTAGTAGGAGTGTAGTTGACTTGCTGGCGTCATCAAACCGGGATTTTCTTGGTAGAGACGCTTTTGATCTTGACTTTTCTCAATGAAGTTTTACTAAAATTAGACTCGATTAGGTACTTATTTTCCTGTATTCTCATCGAGTCATACTGAATCGTGTCACAACGAGTAACAGTGTGACTCAATGAATGAATGAATGAATTAAAATTTATTTTCAAAAGACATGGTTTTACATGTTGGTTAATTAAAGTTAGGTTGCTTAACATATCTTGCTTTTCAGTAAGCAAAAAATCACATAAAGTAAGTACATAAAATCAAATCACAATTAATTTAAATTAGTTATTAAATTAGTTATAATTAAATATTAACTTATATAAGGCTAAGCATGTAGGTAATCATTTTGAATGAAGCACCCAATTTATGTCATTGTCCTTGAGATAGTCATTTACAGAGTTTTTATTCTCATCAAGTAACACTGCTGACGCAACTATTTTCCAAACAAGTAACACTATACACAAAGCAGTACAGGCGCAGTCGTAGCCTGAAATTTTGGGGGGGGGTCACTAATAATAATAATTGCTTTTCCTGTAAATTTTTAGAAGCTTTTTCTATGTGACGTGTACGATTTTGGGGGGGGGGGGGGGTCATGTCCCCTGCGGACCGCGCCTGAACCAGTATTACTAGATGAGAATAAAAATTCGCATCGAGTCACACTGTTACCCGTTGCGAATTTTTTTCCAAACGTGTTACTGGATGATAATAAAAATTTGCATCGAGACACACTGTTAGGAACTCGATGGGATTTTTTTTCCCGAACGAGTCGCACTATACATGAGCCAGTGTTACTAGAGGAGAATTGTTTTTTTTTTTCAACCAGTCACAGTGTGTCACGGTTCAGTGACTCGATGAGAATATAGGGTTATTTTACTTACACTTAAAATCGACTTTGGTAAATACATTTATCGTCAAAATTAATTAATTAAACGCGAGGCGGCCGCATGAGGCCGGATAACAATGGAAAATCTATTGTCTCATTTTGTCTGGCTAGACGGGTAAATGAAATACAATTTTTGCTAAGTACCTAGGTACTATACCAAAATCTATCAGCGCAACTTAATTTTTAACAACTTATGGTTCATCAACTGTCGAAGTAAGTATACTTTTACGCGTTTTTAATATGTTATCAATTATTACTCAGTAGACTCATTAGGGTTATTTCACTAACGTCCCTCATACATATTCACTCGGAGGCAGTAAAAATGATGTAGAACCAGAGGTCAGGTCATCAGACCTGGTAAACATAAAGCTTCTTGAGCCACCCACTAACAAGAGGAGCAATAAATAATAGTTACAACACTCGAAAAGGCAATATGTCAAAGTCTATACCCGCCATTAGAGGCGCCATATTTGATCTAGCACAATAGACAAGCTGTGTTTCACAGATTAGGTGCCTATCCATCGGAGAGCTGTGAAAAATTGGTGTTAAATTATTATTTTTTTATTTAATTTTTTGAATAGTTCAACCACCGTGGTTAACGTATAATTTTTCAATTTCTCAGTTTCTTTACGGTTAGTTATGGGATTGTAATGGTGTGATCTGATCGCCTTCAAAGGTATTCTGGTTTTCTGGAATATTATTACGTAATGAAACAATATTGACATAAAAATGTTTTCTATTTGTTAGTCATTGTAACATAAATTATTCATATTCCGAGGGACTTCACAAATATGTGTTAGATGACGTACCTACTTATTATTTCATAGATTCTAATAGGAGAAACATCGGTCAAAGTAGTAAAATATTAGGGGTTTATTAAGTATGAAATTACCGTTTTGTATGGAGAGTTTTAAAGAATTTTCATTTTCCAACAACAATGAGCGCTAATGTTTTAAAACTTTTATGCACAAATGTTTAAATACTCAGCTAACTAATGCTACACGTATTAAGTGGAAAAATAGTACAAAATAGGCTAAGTTACAACGAATTAAGTGTTTCTGCTAAAGAAAAAAGGAGTCACTTTTAAGATACTTTTTTAACGATCGGGAAAAAAACAGAAATATTTTTAATGAGTCGTTCTCGTTATGCTCATAATTCGAAATAAAAACAAGTTAACCAAACCATCTTATCATAGAAGATATGAGAGCCACAGAGGCTCTGTGAGAAAAAAAATCGGCTAATCATACTTTAACTCCTATTATAAAACAACAAATGACAAATGCTATAATTAAAATATTCAAGCTGTTATCTCACGTCTTATCAACCTATAAACCTCCACATTTATTACATTAAAGTAACAACAATGCTGCTAATATGTGCGTCCAATCAAGACTAAGAACACATGCAGTCAAAAGAAAATGCTAATTACTTATTGCTGCTTAGCAATAAGGCCGCCTCTTGTATGCTTTTTCTCTGTTACTGTCCTTCTATCTGTAATTCTTTTTTTGTGTGCAATAAAGTATAATTTATTATTTTTATTATTTATTACTATTAACGTATACATCCAAAACTTCAAATAAATAACTTTACATGTGGAAAAAAAGCACAAGAAGCCTGAAAACAAAAATGTGCAATACAAAAAAAAGATTAAAGATATACCTAGATGTGTAAGTTACCTATTGTATGACTTTTACAAAATTTCAACAAACATTTGACTTTGAATAGTCCAAGTAAAACAAGGAAATAAATTTAAAAATTCATTATTCTAAAAGAGCCATCAGAGATAAGTGCGCAAGCCGTCCTGTGCATTACACATTATTTACTGCGCCGTTACGAACTATAAACAACTTTAAACAGGCCGTTTGTGTCATCATATCATGCAGTGGGTCCAAAATATAGAACAAGTTAATAAATTTTAGTCGTAAAGTATAGTAACAATGAATTACGTGAAGTGGTTTTATATGGAATTTAATAAGTATACGCATTACAAAGATTGGGTTACGCAACTCTACAATAGAGTTTGTCTAAAATGTTTGAGTTTTACTAAATGAAATATTTGATGATACAAAAATTGCACTGGAGGGTTTCTTTTATATACTTAGTTATTACAAATGATAGTTGTAATAATTAAAATTACTGCTAGCTTCTCAATTATCACACATATTGCAAACATTGTCCATCAGCCATTTTAATGTCCCCACTGCTGGGGCACAGGCCTTCCTTATGGGTGGATAAGGAACACGGGCCATAACCCACCACGCGGGCCCAATGCGGATTGGTGAGTGTTAACGACTGCAAATGCAGCCAAGACCAACGGCTTAACGTGCCTTCCGAAGCACGGAGGAGTTCGAGATAATAAATTTTTGGTCACCCATCCCATGACCAGCCCTTGCGAAAGTTGCTTAACCTCCGCAATCGCTGGGCCAGGCTCTAAACCACTGCGCCACCGAGCTCCTTTTTTTAGGTTTTTTGCAAACATTAGGATAAGGCAGTTTTCTAAGCTTAAGTTCCTTTGAACAACTTTTCAACAATATAAACTTTGGTAAAGAGACATATAAGGCACTAGATGTTCATAAAAAATACCTTGCAATAGGGAAACCATCTGTAACTTGAGGCACAGTTGTATGTAAAAGTGATAGTCATAAAGTTTAATAAAAATACGCACCACATAACAAGTGTATGGGGCGTCTCACACTCCGCCTATAACACTTTGACCACAAAACCTTTTTCTTTTTTCATAACTTTGTAATATTACATTGGCAACACTGGTTAAACGCATCCGGCGTGACCACAGATCGTGATGACTCAGATATCTGCGATTGAGCGTGCGTACTGAATTGCCACATCACTACAATGCAAGCACTTAATCAAGTACATGAAATAATATAAAGACGTGGGAAACACTTTTACAGTAAATAAAGAAGACATACGAGGTTCCTAGTGCTACATTTATTTTCCTGTACTAC
The DNA here is from genome assembly GCA_943789525.1 of Agriphila geniculea. Classification (NCBI taxonomy): domain Eukaryota; kingdom Metazoa; phylum Arthropoda; class Insecta; order Lepidoptera; family Crambidae; genus Agriphila; species Agriphila geniculea. Next base: position 11,027,617 of record OX038889.1, read on the forward strand.
AATGTATTTCTTCTTTTAACAATAAATACTGTCACCTCATAAAGCTAAGGTTATCTGCGGGTGGGGCCTAGTAACCTTGTAGCTCAGGGGGCTTATTGTCTAATTCAAAAAATCGATAGCGCAATCGCTTTCGTTTGACAGATGGATGTGACACATTGCTGCATTTCTTTGGTAAGTTTTTATTTGTCCCAAAAAGAAGCTTCAATGTGTTACATCCTGAAAGCGATTGCGATAGATTTTTAAATTAGACATTATTTCGGGGACTAGTCTCTTCCACTAAGCTATAAATGTTTATCCTAAGCCACTTATTGTAAAAAAAGAAAATAAATGCTTTTTATTATTATTATTATTAATTCATTACGATACGAACTACTATTGACGAAATTCCATATTTGCTCAAATGGGACATAATAGATATTACAAGCAAGGTTCTCTAGTTGGGATTGTCTAACTCTATATCTTTCATTTTCGAAATACCTTTCAGTTTTCAGAGGACCTTTCAAAGGAAAATTCAACTCCTTTCGTTAGTCTTTTGTTTTTTCCCGCGACGGAACAGAGAAGGTATAGGGTGACAGGTTGTTTGTTTGTGCGCAAACGCAAATGTTGCAATTTTTTTTCAGAACGGTTTAACCGATGTAGATGCGGTTTTCTGTAATGAGTTTTTTGGTTTTAAAACATCAACCAAATTCAAAAGGGATTATTTCTATTCGCATTCGTTTTCTGTTTACTATAGACTTTACAGCTTCCACCCGCGACTTCGTCCGCGTGGACATTCGGAAAATCTCAAGGGAACCTTTGAATAAAAAAATACCTATTTTATTTTAATTCATAATTGTTTTAATTCAAGCTATAAACTATCTGTGTGTCAAATTCCATCCAAACCTGTTCAGCCGTTTTTGCGTGATTGAGGTACAAACATCCAAACCACAAACTTTCACATTTACAATATTAGTGGGAAGTAAGATCCCTCTGTGCTTGAATTTTCTTCTGTTAGAATTTCTCTAGTAGTCCCTCATTGGTGAGCTCCAGTGATATGTGCACGTTCCGTAGTGGGAGCGGGGCGCGGCGTGACCGCAGATCGTGACCGCGCTGATTGCGCGCGCGCACCGTGCGTGCTCAGTGGCCACTTTTATTTGTATTTCTACGCTCGATGCATCCATACAATATTGCATCAAAGGGAATTTAGTTGATTATGTTTCTTAATATGTTTAACAAAGTACTACTTGTATGCAACGTTGAGTTAGAAAGTGGAAAAGATAGCCTGACTGTAGTTTTATTTTTTAACTATATAATTGTGCTCCATTAGATTGCTAGTGCGTCAACTTAGGCCATAATAAGTAGTACTATCCTTATTACTACATATGGCCTAAGTTGTCGCAATGTCCTCAATGTCCTCATTGACTACGTCTCTAGATTTTCCATGTTACACTTAATATGGAAATCCTTCACTGAATTCATTCATTCACTAAATTAGTTGAATGACTTACAAGCTGTGACAATAATACATTACAGTCGAGAACGGAAAGATAGAGGATGGAAATATGTGTCCATAGCACTTGCGAATAAGCATATTTTTTTTAATAAAAATGTAGTTATTGTGGACAATGCCAAAAAAAACCAATTATTGCTTAGCTGCAAAAGTACCTTTAAGCGCGACCTCGTATGTAACATCTCCATCATAACATAATTCAAACAACATAGGTACCTACAATAAACCAAAGACAAAAGAAGCTAAACAACACGACATTCCTAACAGATTGACTGCGACTAATCCGGGCAAAAAGCGAACAATTTGCAAATAAACAAATCGCTTGTCAGATAATAACGTACTTAAAGTTGATGACTGCAGTAAGAAGCATGCCAACTATTCATATAATCATACATGTTAAGTCAAAGATGAAGAATTTCGAGAATCAGAAAAACCAAAAGCAAAAATTCCAATAATTCATGAATATCTTATGATATACTGTAGCCCTTTTTTGATGATGTTGAATACTATTTTTAAAATAAAGGAAGTCTTCTTTCACTCAGAATAAAGCTTTGCAGTAAACAGAGTTAAAAAAATCCCATCCCAAATCTCACACTGCAGGATCTAAAGATATAGTTAGTTTTGTAGATAGGGATCAAAAGGGAGGTCGACACAACCTCTCTGAGTTTTCTTCCGGCTGTTCTTTCTCGGAGAAGAGGCTTCCCAATTTGTGAACTGGTGGTAGATTCAGTAGCTAGATCGTGTTTTCTAATGAATTTTATTCAGTTACATAATAATTATTAAAATTTGAACGCAGCTATAAAATAATTTAATAAACTTAAATGCATTTTTATAAAGTTCCGATCGGGTAATTTCATGAAAATATGAGCAACTTTTTTGCTTCAGCCGTCCCATGACCACGACCCCTGGAAAGGTGTTGAAACGTCAGGAAACCCAAAAATAACTACAAATCAAAACTAAATAATTCTAAAATAACATCTGAATTAACCAATAAAAGCGCTGTAATCCGTAATTTTTTTTTTATTTCTAATGAACTGTACGCGCGGAAGCCTAAGAAGTGTAACAGAGTTTTGAATTTTAGGTGTATTGGTATCCATTTTAATACTGTATATACAAGAATAAGTAGGCATCAAATCCACGATGTTGCACCCAAGAAAATGTGCAAAAGGTATAAGCTATCGAAAAATTAAAACCTAATAAGTAAGTTTACATCATGAAAAGCTCATAATCATAACGTATTCATGAATGGAACTCGCTGCCTTCGCTGCACTGCACCAAGGAGCATGCTAAATCGCACAATGAGATGCAACAAGAACGCAGCGCACGCGCTCTCGCGCCGGCGCGAATCGACGCACGAACGTTTGTTGTCATTACCATTATTCGAAAACTATAAAATCGAATTAAGAAACAATATAGCATGAAGTTTTAAGTCTTAATTAACGAAACTTTTAGGTGACTTTTTGATGTCCCATGCAATGCATGAATCCAATTTTTAACATACAATTTTAGTGACTTTCGCATATCGACAATACAATACAACTGAGATTGAATAGTCAATCCATAACAAACAACGATTAAGGAAAAGTTACCTTTTTCAAAAATTATCAAATTAACTACTTGTACCAAGTATACCATCGTCATCACTTAAGTAGATATTTGATTGAATCAGGCGTCACTTGGCGTAAGTCCCAAACCATTTTGAAAAACGAAATATATGTAGCTTACTTCCACAAACAATACATACAAGATGCACCGCCCGCCCGCCCGCAAAAAAATGCACATGCACACCACAAAATATCAGTGCACAACACCTGCATTTAGCAAGACAGTAACACACCTTGCACCTTCACCAATTAGACTACTCTACACGTGTTTTGCCCCAACCCGGAGCATCCTCAGGAGTTAGATCGTGCGTAAATCGACACCGAATGAGTAACTACGCCTTCCGACACCGTATTTATCGCCTCTTCCTCCCCACTCCGCACCGAGTGACTGACAACCTTTGAATAATGTTGCCAGCATCAAAGAAAAAAAAAGAAAAAAGAAGAAAAAAACATGATATTTAATTTAAATTTTTTGTACAAATAAATAAATATACATTAAATAATGTTTTTTATTCATTACTTATTTGTGGGCGGGCGGGCGTTGCATCTTGCATGTATTGTTTACGAAAGTAAGCTACATACTTATATCGTTTTTCAAAATGACTTAAGTAGATGTTTATTTCCAATAACAAAATGATAAACACATCAGTTTGAATTCTGATTCAAATATCTTTGATAAATAATACCGTAAGTTGATTCTTCTCGTAAATACAATTAAAAACATATGCATCTCATCGAATACAAAATCACCCAACAACACATAGCGCCACTACGAATAACACCACCTTCCGAACAGTAGACACAAATACACAAAGCTATTCAACTGAATACGCTGTAATTAAAAGGGCCGAGCCAAACACGATCAATCTCAGCTCCATCTCCTCACATAAAGTCAAAATAATAGATGGCCACTTTAATGTCACTTTTTTCTCAGCGCCGGCCGAAGTACACGACGAAATTGACAGGTCATCAGCTACGGCGCAGCCGCAGTGACGAAGCTCTTTCTCCGCGCTCGCCGAGAAACGTATCTCAGCTACTATGACTTACGCAAATCCAATCCTTAATCGGAAGCCACAAGAGACTATAATACCGTGAAATGACCACGCGGTAAGGATCTTTATTCTTAAACAACAGCGCCTCCTGTTCGGTTCTTTTTTCGAAAGATAATCTTCGGCGGCCGAGGCGTGAAGGCCGACCGCCACACAACATGGCGTCGACAGGTTTCATCCCGCTTTTTTACTTCTTTGTTTCTTTCCATTATTGTCTATGGACGTTCCCGCCGTTCGATTTTTGAATAAAGACTTTTTGTTTTTATTTCGCATTATTAATAATGCCGCGGTGTTTTATGTTGTTGTTTCTATTTACATGACTTATAAAAAGTTGGATAAGGCTTGAAGATGACGAGCTGGGAACACGATGATGAAGCATTGCCGTCGTAGATTCGAAACTATTAGAACACGTTAATTTTTTATTTTCATAACTATCTTTCTGGATTTTATTATTGAAATCACAACTTTTATTCGAAACTGGATGTTTTTTAAAAGTTTTTTGTTTAGGGTTAATGAAACGAAATAAAACAAGAAATAATAAATACGTTTCTCAGAAATCGGTAATTTAAGACGGCCGTAAAATTTTAGAAACAATAAAATTGAGGTTCATTTCGGTAGCTTGTGAATGGTTTACGGGTATCACATAACATAACCCATTATTTGAATCGGAGCGGCAAACTGCCTTGTACGACATCCATCAAAAATAAATGACCAAAATATTACCATGATACCATATTTTTTTTAAATTTTAATTCGTTCATACTTTTTTGACAATACTTTTTGTCTTTCCTGCCACCAGTTTACGCCATATAGCCCGCGCAAACCACGTTTTCCTATCATGCACCCTTAAGTAAGTAAGTAAGTACTTAAATAAATTCACTTCTCAAGCTTACGCGCTCACTAGACATGAAATAAAACACTTTTAACGGATACTAGCGCGGTTATATTGAAAGTACTTTGGTAATTAGTTAGTATTTGTTTTGATTTTCTGATTTTCCCGACGTTTCGGCACCTTTGCAGCTGCCGTGATCACGGGGACTAGGGTAGGCTCATGAGCAGCTTCAATACCCCGTGACCACGGCAGCTGCAAAGGTGCCGAAACGTCGGGAAAATCAAAAATCAAACTAAATGCAAACTAAATACCAAAATACTTTCAATATAACCGCGCTAGTATCCTTTAAAAAACGTTTTATAGCATAGCCTAACATCATTACGATTAATGCTTTTTGAACGCAAAACTATACGGTCTGTTAGGTCTGTCGTGTCGCGCAAGAGACTGGTTTTGAACCAAGATCGTAAAATTGGGGCACGGTTCATTAGAATCATAAGTGATGTTAAAGACATCTCGATGAATGTAATACGTTTTCAAATATCGACCTTTTTCATTTGGAATTTGAAATGTCTATTGTTAATATTTTATCATTGACCTCCATTAAGTTGTTTTTGAATTTTGAATAAGTTTTTAATCTAATTCGTTACACCGGCTCCACACGCTCGACCGATTCTTGGCAAATGTACATAGTTCGTTGATGCTTTTGTAAATGTCCTCTTTGACACATCTGTTACAAAACCGGCAATGTACGCCACCGCTCATCTTCACTCGGCGAGCGTGAAGTGCTTATGATAGAGGTAAGTATACTGAAACTTCTCACAGCTGAAAATATTTATACAAAATAACGAAACAAAATAACGTTGGATTTGTAATTTCTAATATTATAAAAGAAATAAGTTACTTATTTTTTTTTTATAAAAGAATTAGTCATACCTCGTTTCATTTACCTACTGCAATCAAAGATTTAAATCGTTAGATCTGCCTTCGTACTAAAAATCTATAGCATTAGCTCAAATCTGTCAAAATGGCGCACGCATGCGTGATGCGTCCATCAGAATTGCCAATGGAAGAAAAATAAATTTCGATAATAATTGAAATCTAAATACTTACGCGTGAAATGTTACACCAAATTGTTGGTGCACAGATAAAAGGCACATGACGGCATTTAGAAAAAGTTCTCACGTGGTTTCTTGAAATAACTGACACTGTCTTCAAATGAACACTGATAGCCATCTAATAGCAAAGAAGTGAGGCTCACTCATTTGAATGATGACACATTTCGGTGAGCTTATACTATGGTAAGGGCATATCTAACGATTTAAATCTTTGATTGCAATACGTACCAAGTAAAAGTAAAGTGTTGAGTTGACAGCCATTAAGTTCAAATAAAAATTATAGCCTATCGATTGTTTGTGGTCTACGACTAACTACCGCGTTACTGTTGACTCAAGTTACGAATGTTAACTCGAGCAAGTTAAGAATTCTCATCAAGCAACGAACTAATGCAATAATAACCGTATTTATTTCTAGTTAAAGTCCATTTCTAATTGTTGCTCCATCGAACTTGCGATGTTTATACCATAAGCGATCCAATTAAGATTCGCGATTAAATAAGAAAATTGTTTTAAATCTTAAGGCACGTATACACGGCTTAGTTTACATTGCTGTCGGGTAAGGAAGCGAAGTGAAATGAGGCGGAGCGGGTTCGATTCCCGATTCAGGCTATTAAAGTGTTAAGGTTGAATAATGCCACGGTTGGTTTGTTCGCATATGTTTTGTATGAATGGGCTGTTTTGACTGAACGAGCGTCGGAGTGTCAGATGTCATTCAGCGTTGTTACGCTTCTGAGAAACGATACCTTTTCTCCTGTTTGTCTTATTATTTATATATATTTTTATGCACAACAGGATAGTGCTTGGCCTTCACCTCACCTATGTTAAATGACGATAAGGCCGAAGGTGGAAGACCACTACACCCGGAATCCTCATCACTGAAGAACTGGCTATCTTACCTCTAACTGCCGGAACACAACCATTTTTAAATCGTTGTTACGTCGTCAGACTTAGGTAAGATGGTGGTAGCTAGCCAGGCGGACTTTTTTTTTTCTCTTTATTGGTTTTCGGGATTTTTGTCATAAATTGACGATGCCAATCCCATCGTACTTATATCCAGGCGGACTTGAAAGAAGCCCTACCACCAACCAAACCGAGTACAAATTGTACCCCCCTCCTGGGAATCGAACCTGGGATTCCTGCGTTTTACAAGGGTGGGCGAACTACTACACTACAGAGGCGGTTAAAAGTACGTACTTAGTATTTTTTGTTAATAACAATATTTGTATGTAGTTCATATTATCAACGTGTTATTATCGTACATTTTAAATAAAAGAATCAATGTATATGTATATATATCGGGTCATTTTGAACTTACCATCCAAATTTTAAGGATGTGTGCAGTCCATGAAACTAAACAACTTTCTCTAAGAAACGTGTCAAATTTCGCCAAAAAATTTTGGTCATCCCATACTAAATTGATCACGTGATCTCTTTGATTTGTATGGAAAGTCGATTTTTATTTTACATATTTGACCATGTGTTCCTTAGAAAAAGTTGTTCAGTTTCATGAACTGAACACATCCTTAAAATTTGGATGGTAAGTTCAAAATGATCCTGTATATACTCGTATCAATATTACTCGTCAACGCCCGGAAAACGAGACACAATAGATTTTCTATTGTTTTCCGGTCGCCCCGGAGACCGCTCGAGCATTGATAAATCAAAATAAAGTAAAAACTCTCGTGAGAATATATCCCAAAACACAAAAGATTTAAAACCACCTACACTTTAAACATGAGACGTCGTCAAAACCAGCTCATTACAACAAGGAATAATAAACGATTGATCAATAAATAACGCACGCATTGGCCCTTTAACACGAGTGACGCAGGGGGCCCAATTATAGTACGGCCTCCTGGCGGGTACAGCCTTTGCTTGCGCCGGCTTTGGGTCCAACTTTAAACTTATTCACTAACAACAACAGCACTAAAATCTTTTTAGACCTTTGGCAGTTTAAAACAAAATACATACATCAACTTTGTCTAGGGATACAGGTGTTATTTTCATATAAACGAGGTAACTTTGAAGCCTTGGTTTCCTGCCAGGGATGTACTGTGCTGTGATCTGATGACAGCTATCCAGGGAGTGAATGAAGGAGATTCAGATCGCTATACACACCCAACTGATCTGACCAGCATTCTTAAAACGTAAAGGACATGTTTAAAAAAACCGCGAATATAGCATGAAAATGTATGGAAATCTTCAAACTGAGAACTCTGACCCATTAATCTTTTAGAATGCTGATCAGATCAATTGGGTGTGTATAATGATCTGAATCTCCTCCATTCACTCCCTAGATGGCCATCATCAGATCACAGCACAGTACATCCCTAGCTGAAAACCAAGGCTTCAAAGTTACCTCGTTTGTATAAAAATAACACCTGTATCCCTAGACAAAGTTGATGTGTATAGTTCTCATTTCTTTGAACAAATGATCACTTTATAGACAGTGGAAGCGCGCGTTTCATCAAATAATTCCTTTGCTGTTATGTTGGCAGTACTCTCATTGTAATCTTAAAGGTCCAAAAAAATATAGATTTTCGGAAAACCAACGTATCGGCAAAGGAACTAGGATCTGATTAGACACACTCTATGACGTAAATTTGCGTAAAAACAAAGCCGAGAACGTTGGCACTTTTGCTTTGTTATCAAATTATTGAATTATTTTGTTTGATGTTAGGACTAAGTATTGTGCCGTAAGTACTTGTTGTATGGTCTGTGGCCGTATTCTTTTGCTCCTGAGAGTAACTTGCTTGCTTCAGGGCCCCTATTTTTAAATCGCTCGACTAGCGTCGAGCGCTCTTTTCGACTGATTTTCGTTCGACATATGACTCAAAACAATGAGATGTCGAACGAAAATCAGGAGAAACGAGCGCTCGATGCCAGTCGAGTGATTCATAAATAGGGCCCCTGATGTTTGTTTTTACCCAAAATGTCAAACTCCGCCATTGTGTGACGTCACACTTCCACCACGGCCTATTCCAATCTAAAACATAGTCAGTAGCTGAATACACATAGGCATGCTACTCTAAACAAAAAAAAACTTTCGACGTCATACTAAAACGTAAACACACGTCACTACAGACCCAAACTCCGCGGAGTTTCCGAACCGCCTTTTCTAAGCAGTCCTGAAATTGTCATCATGTCTCTCTCTCGGAAATGACCTTTGAACCCGCGGGTCGAAGGGGGTGGGAGGGGGGCGGGCGGGACAGCCTTGCAGAGGGAGATAAGGAAATAATATTTCTCTTCGCCGTACCAGGCAGGCTTTGCTAAGTCCTTTCGTTGTACAAACATAGATTTCTCTCAGGTTCGTGGTGAATAACAACTTGTGCATTTATTCAAAGCTTTTTGTATTGTTTTAACTCTACGATTTAACTCTACTTACGTACAGAGAAAATGAGAAAATTTCCAAATTTAAAAGAAACATGTTGGTAATGTTATGTTAATACATAGTAATATTATGTTAAGGTTAGGTATGTTATAAAGAATTATAATATTATATTTTCCTTAGAGCATCGCGGCTTCGTCTGGGACAGAAGCGCGTCTTTTAGAATTCTACTCTAAAACATAATCACAGAAAAAGTATTCCATAAAGATCTTTCACAGTCATCAATTACTAACGGTAACCAATAAAAATGTGACCCGCATACATCGATAGTAAGTGACCGGTTCTCAATATTTTAAGTTTCGTAAGAATTTAAAGCTTCTTCATTAACGAGGTAAGCTCCATCTTGTGATCCAAGCCGTGTGAAGCCTTCCTTTGCTTAAGATTTAAACACGATTGAAATAATGTTAAATGCGTTGGCCGAGCGCGTTGGGCCAATGTGTAAAGACCTACTTGGCGGTACGTTGGGAGTTGGCGCCAACGTGTAAACAGTGACATGCCCTGGCCGCGCGCGTTGGCCCAACGCGCGCAGCCAGGCGTTGGCCCAATGTGTACTTAGGGAGACTGTGCCGATTCCAAATTCAAATATTTTTTATCTTTTCTTTTGCAGCGTAGTTCAAGATCATAATTTAGCTGGCAGTATAAAGGCTTTATTTTCATAATTCGTTTAATCAACCAACATTCCAGCGTGCGAGTACTAATTTAAACTTTTTAACCGAGTTTTAGTGGTCATATCGTATGCGAACTGAAACGTTCCGCAAACACTGGCCACGCGTCAATTTCACGGCATTTAACCGCGCACAATACGCGCGTACAGAAAAATATAGTTTTTTGAAAAAAGAACCGATTCCTCGTGCGCATTACGGATAACAGTGGCAGCTCTTATTTGAACATAATTTGACATTATTTTATTAGACCCCTGAGAGTCAAAGTTAAAGTCAAAATGGCTTTATTCAAATAAACTTAATAATAACCTACATAAGTACTTTTGAATGATCAATATTTTCCTACCACCCGTTCCAGACTTTTTTAACTGACAAGAAGAACGGGCACAAGAAACTTATCAGCTTTAACAGAAATAAGCGACGATATTTACAAAGGACATCATCCATTTTTGTCGATTTTGTCCACGTCAGCATTTCTTATAATGGCATCAAAGCTGTAGCACCGCTATACTATATTTAAAATAATTTCAAAAAGTCTGTCTTTGGCACAAATGTAAAAAAAGTCGGCCAAAAAGCAAATTCTGATAGATTTTGTCTGCATAAGCATTTCTTAATTATGGCACCGAGCTGTAGCTCTGCTGTACTTGATTTTAATTGAGTTCAAAAGTCGGTCTTTTCATACATTTTAACACAAATGTGAAGGGGTGCTACAGCTTCTGTGCCATAATAAAAAAATGCTTAGATGGACAAAATTTATCAGAATAAAGCACTTTTGTCTTTTGGCCGGCACATTCATATTTGGACCAAATATGTATGAAACATGGATGATGTCCTTTAAATATATCTAAATTGTAAGTGATAACGAGCTACTTAAGTATTCGAAATTAAAAACAGTGCTTGAATTACTTTGTTACGGTATTCCTAATTCAAAAAAAAATCAAGAATCGAACCTACAACCTCAGTCAGAGGTCTTTACACTCGAAGTGTTAACCAAGCGACCATAGACTATATAAAGTAAGTATATTCACACGAAAGCCCGAGAAAATTGCCATACTTAATGAGACATTTATCTTACGACATCTGTGGCAATCATAGAAATAATTGTGCGTTTTCGTCGTGAAGTGGACTCGTTTCCCTCTATTTTCCCGTCCACAATCACCAACAGGAAACATTACTCCCGATAGTCATAAACACAATTACCTCCGCGGTTTGACAACTAATAATTACCAATAACCCTCCGAAAAGCCAAATCGGCCAAATTACGCTAAACGCCGAACTTAACCCTCGAAACGTCACCGACAATTACTGTTAATAAATAATAATTTCAATAATAAGCGTGCACAAAAAGTTTTTAGGATCGCCACTATAATTTGAGACGTAGGTTCGCTTTGAATTTGAAACAGCACGAAGAAGGTCGACGGTTCAAAATGGTTGGTTATGTTTAAAAACACCGCGCACGTCCCGTAATGGCGATCGGTAACAATCGCGCGGCACTAGTGATTATGACGATTATTGTCGATAACTCGTATCGACACCGGCTATTTGGTTAGTCGGTCGATTATCGATAATTTGCCCTCGGGGTACGCTCCTGACGCTGTAAATCGCAGGCCGATTAGGTTTTTTTATTGTCTTTATTTGTTTGTACGTGATCGGTGGAGTTTTATTCCTATTTACAGCTGTTTGCCATCACATTCAGTTCCTTCATTATATTATTAAGTAAAATGAGGAAGTTGGTGGTTACAATGTAATCTTTATGCTGTTATTGAATATCTTAATATTTTAATGTTCGAAAACCAACTCACCTGCAACGTTAAAGTAAATTACTTATGTTTGTGCTTTAATTTTAATAAACATTAATGACGAAGTAAATATCTAACACTTTAAAGACCAATCCTTCATCTGGCTTGCATAAAACTGCATTAATACGAACAGAAACATTCATATGCGAATACTGAATACTAGGTTCAAGGTGCAGTATAAGCGTTACGGATACCGCCCTCACACATCGAACACAGAATGCAATTTGCCTATATTATCCACAATACGGTCCGTTACTGTATCCGCGTTTTACTACCTATAATTCTATTCCACGAGTCTATATAAAATAGAAACTCTGGACTTGCGAGCTTTCAAAAACGCAACATTAAAACATCATAAAACTGAAACATAAACGTTTAGTGCGGCTCTTTACGAGCACGCTACCTATCGATCGCTTTAACGATAAATAAAAATTAATGGACAGACGTAGGTATCGCGGTGGCTTCGAGGTGCGCAACGAGAGAAAACGAGTGGAGATTTAGTGAATTTGGTATACCAAATCTCCACTCGTTTTCTTCTCAAAAAATTCTTCAGAAAATTCTCAACATAAAATATATTTTATGTTGAGAATTTTCTACAACGAACACAGCAAGACTTTTGCAGGGTTAAAATAACTACGACAATACGCAAAAGGCTGTAATTATTTTAGTTGGAAGGTTTTTAATTCAAAGGCCAATAAAAGAAAGCTCTCATACAGATAATCTAGATAACAATATGCGCTATCGCACACGGGAAACTTTTGTCTCCGCAACTTTTTTGTCTCTCACGTCATTTGTATGAAAAGTTGCAGACGACCGTGTCGCTTCGTGTGCGCGCTTCCATATAAACCCGTGGACTTGTGACAGAGACAAAACAGTTGCAGGGCGACTAAGTTGCCCGTGTGCGATAGCGCTAATAATACAAATACAAAACAATAATAATAACTCCATAGATACGTTGTTCTTTTTTTGCAATATTCGAATTGGCAAGGAGCATAGAATATGAATATAAGGTTCTTGGCAAGGAGTTACGCCGACGGGTACGCTTACGCGTTTTCTAATAAAAATATTTGAATCTGTTAAACTTACATCCTTCTTTACTTTGTGGTAATATCTATGAAATATCTTGTATCTGTTTACCTCAGAAAAGGTTAACTTATAGCAGTTACATTTTGAAAAATCACCCTTGTGTCACTTTTCATATAATATGCGATGCGAGTTGAAACAATGAAAATAGGAATTACATTATAAAATAACATCACATAGTAGCAGAGTTAAGTACCTACTAGTGGTAGAGTTAAGTTATATAGATGACTAACAAAGATGGTACCAAAACCTAAACATTAGGTACAACAGATGAAAATATTAAAAGTCCGTGTTAATCCGATCGAAAAATAAAATCTCCATTAGGTACCAGTAATTTTAATATGAAGAAACGCGTTGAAATCTTTTAAATAGAGAAAATAAAGCTTAATTTGTATGTTACGTAGACAGTGGTGATTTGAAAACTTAACGAAATATTATGGATTTTACTGTTGTATAGTAAATAACTGTACCTTAATCAATACTATATTTTTTATAGCTCAACGAAAAAGGGAGTAGAATATACTAAAAGGTACATTTTCATTTTTATGGAACCAAAATAATGAAAGCTTCCATCGATTTCAATTAATAATATTCACAAATTGTTTGAAGTACTTGTCTGTCAGTCTTACTAGCTCCATAGTCCCGTCGGAAACAGAATCACCCCCCTAACGAAGGGGGAGGGAGAAACGAAATGGAATTCTATCCGTCTCTTCCATTCCACGCCGTTCGCGCTACGTGTACGTGCCTTTATATACCTTCAACTTTCACTCGTTGAACCTTCTGGTCCAATAATAAAGTTCAATTTTGAATAGTCACGTTCTAAAGAGTTTTGTTTACGTCTGAATTTTCCATGTTCATCCGTTTTCGAGAGCCGGCCAGCAGTTTCGAGTTCCCGTGTACCGTGCCCGGTTTTTTCGTCCGGTGACAGAAAAAGTTGGTGAACAATAGAAACATTTTCGTTCACAATAAAAGTAAAAAGTATACTGTTGATATTTAAAAACATATTGTGATGTGATCCTTTTAGATTAGAAGGAATACTTTCAGAAAGTTTTCATAATGACCTTGTTGTTATAAAGAAAGAAAAATGGAATCCTGTTTTAGATAGCAGATCCTGCTTTGGATAACATAGCTACAAATACCTATTTTACTTATATCATAATTTGTAACTACAATTATTTATTTTGGTAAAAGAGAGAGCACTTCTTGTCGGTTGACCCCAAGAATTTTATTCATAGTCTATGACACTAGAATATGAATATAAAATTCTTAGCTGACCCCCCATCTGACGTGGTACAGACAGGATTTTTTCCAATGAGGGCTTTTCAGAATGACAAAAAACTGTAGGCTTGATAGATGCCGTTGATAAAAATGTATGTGTCAATGTAATTATTTTTACTAAGCTTCGAAAAGTACTTAGGTAGACAGGCAAATGTAACCCAAAAATGTTTCTCTTTGGGCAGATGTCAACCAGCGAGCGCTTGCTTTCCTCTTTGATACAGGCCGTTTATTTTTAAAAGCCAATTTTGACACTTCTCTTTCCATCAACGCTATCTAGTGAGGCAAATAGTTACTATTTTTATTTTTAAATGTCACTTTGAAAAGTCCTCATACTCTAAAAAGTAACTTAAATACGGTAGCTGAGTAAGGTGTGCCAAAACCAAATCTTTCCCGAGTGAGTAAGAAAAAACACAACATTTGCTGCTCAGTACCCGTAGCACGATCGAGAAAAAAAATACGGGTAAAAAAATCGATAGAGTACGAATTGTACGAAATGTACGAATTTCCCATTAAATCTCGTCATCCGCCGAAAAGCGAAATTAAATTTTCTATATATGTCCGTTCTAGGGGTCTTGGTACCAGGCACACATAACCGCGGAGGCGGTAGAGCGTGCCCTCGACAACAACAGATGAGTTCTATCAGTAGCGGCAAATAGCCCGGAGCGCAAGGGCCCAACCCTACAAAGGGATAGAGGTTACATTATTAATAGAACATTAAAATGAATTGGCTGATACCAAAACGAATCTTAAAGCTTATTTTTTAGATTGGATTTTAAGTTTTTTTTTTTAACAAAACGTTATTTTTGCCAGTCTGGATCCTTCTAATACTAACTTAAGTTTTGGCGAACCCATTACAGGCAATTCACACGGAAGCATCTAAATTACTAATTGCTTTGAAAGTATTTAGTAGTAAATAAGGTACTAATTCCTGACAAAGCAATAGTGTTTTTCGGTAGAAAAAGATTGTGAATACACTCTTTGGGTATCAATATCAGAGATACGTATAATCTCGAACAACGCGCGATTTTGATAAAGCACACATTTTACATTGCAACATTTCCTACTTATAGAGTGCAGTCAGAAATCTAAAGTATTTTAGGTAGGTATAGTTCCGTAATGCAACCAAAATGGAGAAGGCTCATGGGCCTGCTAAATAACTTGAAACTTTAGAACCATGTGCCTTCAGACACATTCATACAATTTCCGCATTAGTACAATTGCACATGTATTTAAATGTCTAGCAATACACCTGTTTTTGTTTCATTTAAATCAAGCGAGTAGTTTTCAAGTTACATGGGTTTGAAGGAAAAGCCAAGCGTTTTTAAAAATTGTGCTTTATTAAGTACGAGGTAAGGTTCATCGCTCAAGTTATGACATCAAAATTCTACTCAAAATATCAGTTCTCTATACCATATAACTTTTCCGCTTTAAGATATAGAATTTCTTAACATTTGTTCATGTGGTGGCTATTGGATAAGTCACTAAACAAAAATCGATAGTCTTATCCATTGCGAAGAATTCGTCCCTCATATAAGCCTCAGAATTATTGCAAATTCTGCATGACTCAACCCTGCGTTGGCGCGTGCGTTTGATTGATAAGCGTTATCGGCGCGGGCCCACCAGACCCCTCCTGCGGGGGCAACGTTCTGGAAATAGCGAGACGTTATCAACAGAAGAGGGTTGAAAATATATTTTCGAAGTTATAATAGCGTATGAAGTAAGCTTCTCGAGATTTTGAGAATTTTGAGAATGGTTTTTTTTTATAATAAATTATTTATTGAATGTAAAAATTTATGTCTCGTCAGGAAAACATTTATTTTGAGCCCTGTTTGCCAACAAACAAAGTAAAAAAAATATGTTAAAGTGTAAATTTTTGAAACGGAATTTTCACTTTAAACGGTTGTATGACCGAAAGCCTTCAGAGGTTTTTATTTAATAAGATATTTGTAGAAAAAGATTTTAATAATGTTTTACGCGGAGTTTTTAGGGCCCATGGTCTAGTATTTTTAGAAGGTATCGCTACATGCCCTCGTAGTCATTCGTAGAAGTAGATAGCAAATGTGTCAAAAACGGACACTTTTAGCAGTTTTGCTATCTATTTAGCAGTGACTACGAGGGAATGTAACGATACCGTTTAAAAATACTAGACTGTGGACCCTAAAAATTCCACGTAAAATATTATTAAATTTGTGAATTAGAATTATAATATTAAATAAAATTCACCGCTGCGCCACTTTCGCTCAGGGTGCCACCTTAATGAATTTTATTTAGTTACCTACTTACTAATAAAAATATACTGTGTCGGTATCTTAATTCTTATCAATAATATACTAAATTTAAAATATCCTTAGGTCGTAAATCTAATTTAGAGATTACAAGAAACATCAGTGTTCCTATAATACACCATACTCGAATTATGAATTTTCTATTACTCCACCCCATCTTTCTCTGTATAAGAACTATAACATACGAATTAATCCATAGATAAAGTATGATCATAGCAATACTTGCACAATCCCATATCGGCCGCGTAAGCTTCTTAACCCTCACGCGGGGCGGGTCTAATCTACCCACGCTGGCTTAGCTCAGCTAGTGGAAACAATGCTTGTTTGCTGTATCTGTATCAGTGCGCTTGAGCTTTAGGGGAATTGATCCCTTTAAAATATCTATAAAATAAGAACTTGTTCCAAATAATGTAAAAAAAAACTTAATCTCTACCAGATATTTTTTTAGGGGTTTATTGCAAATAATTCAGTATTCTATTTCTTTGCTAGCTTTCCAATACAAAGTTGCAATTACTTTCCAATGTACTTTTTGTAACTATAAGACCTTTACGTAATTTCCACTACTTTTTATTTTTTTCTAACGTATCATAAAATCGTATACATGAAGTAAAGCTACGTTAAAATAAATCAATGTTAATCAAAACACGTCTGTGTGTCTGTGTTGAAAAACCTCAATTTTATACCACTTTTCTCCTAACTAATTACGATCAAAGCCCTCCTGAGCCATCGCTCAAATAAGCGCGGTCGATTGGCCCGTCGCGTGTCCGTTCTATTTGAGGAGTTATTCCACTCTAACAATATCTAAACACAATTACAATACGCAAACATCGGCGAGACGCCGCGGGCGCGCACATGTTGCGTTCCGAGCCCCACAAAATGTGGTTGTTGTTCTACTCAGTTTGCGTAACGTTTGGGGTATTTTATACCCTCTATAGCAGAACAACGGTTAAAAATTTTGCAAAAATTAAGAGTGTATTGGATTTTTTGAATTTTTAGGCATTCACAATTCTATTTTTATATTAAGATAATTATTTTTAATAGAAAAAGGACTAAAAAAACGACTCACCCGTAGCAGCTCAGACGGGACTCGAACCCGCACCCTTGGGATTCCGGCCCAATACACTGACCAATTATGCTACCGAGTCACCAGTGGGAGCGGCGAAATTTTTAGTACTTTTTACGTAGCATCAGTACCTACTTATAATTTCAATTATACAAATTAAGTATATGCATATAGTTATTTAAAATTATTATATTTATTTTTATTATTAGTATTAGTTCCTTTATATCATTACTATTATCATTATTCACGTTAATCAGTATTAAATTAGAATTAGAATATATTATGTAAGATATTTATTTATTTATAGGAGGCTGAATCAGAAACCGTTATCAAGCTATCACACGTGCTTATTCCCAACTTTTGCATTTCGAGTAGTGCTGATTTTAAATGCTTTTTAAATGTTTTTCGGGATATAATTTTTCTTAACGGAGGTGGAATATTGTTCCAGCTCCACATAGTACTTTTTCTATTAAAAATAGTGCATTGGATGTTCGAATTACCTACATAAATTGCTTTGTTGTACTACCATTTATATTTACGTACTCTAATAAACATTATTACTTTGTTGTAAAATAACCTCTTATCAAAAATACTTATTAATGCAAAAATAATACAAAGAATTAATAAAATTGGGAATATTTAATCCATACATATTATTGTAAATGCGAAAGTAACTCTGTCTGTCTGTCTGTTACGTTTTCACGCCTAGACTACTGAACCGATTTTGACGAAATTTGGTACAGAGATAGATGGGTCCTTGGGAAAGAACATAGGCTATTTTTATCCTACTGCTCGGTATGGGTCTCCGCCCGCGCGATATAACCTGTAGTCCGCGCGGCCGAAGTTGCGGGCGGAAAGCTAGTTTTTTATAAAAATGCGAGCGGAAATATGATAAATATAAATTTTATTTAATAAAGTTTATTTTTAAGCATATATACCTATATGGCGTCTTATAATATTTTCTAATATAGGTATGAGTAAATATTTTTTTATTTCAATTTGATCTCATTATGTAATAAAAAATATTTTTTATTCCATGTATCTCTTTGATAACTCATGCGGTGAAGGGTTAACAGTAACATACCTATAATATTGATAACAAATAATGAGTTTTAGACAAAAAATGATGGCTACTAATTTACTACAGAATCGATTGATGAGTAAATATTAAATATAAATTCAAAACTACAAGTGACTTTAGAATGGTAATAAAATGTTTCTTCACACACGTGGCCATTGAAGATAAGCTGTTTACCGACTAATGACATTCAAATCCGAGAGAGATACGGTAGCTATGGAATACATTACCATACGAACATAAGTCAACATGCTAAAACTTGAAATACCGGAACTAGTCACTTAGACACTTGACTGAGTCGAATTTGCTGATAAAAATGTTACTATTGCATAGATTCTAACTTGTATGCTAATTTCAAGTACTTATGTACCTATCTTTGTTGGAGGATGCTATATAGAGAAGTACAGTATCTATAGACTTTGTTTTTGCATAGTTTGTAAGGGCTTATTACAAAATGAAAAGAAACTTGTGTCGATTAACCTACTTTATATTGCAATTAATATCAATTACTTTTTGTTGAAATCTTGCCAAAGTATTTGATAGAGATCTATTTCACTGTATAAAAGTTACGTCTTGTCGAATTTTTTGTTGAACTTATTTATTATTTTAATGTTTAATTGGTATGAAAAGTTCTTAATGATTATAACCACTATTGGCTCAAAATAAATAATATTATTGGTTCTAAAAACTCGTGCGTATTTATCATGGGACAGTGTTCTATTATTATTGTTTGTGTTTATTTCTTTTTTTGGATTTTTTTTGTTAAGAGCGAATTTATCAATTTTCCAGACAGGAAAAATAATTAAACGACTCTACACATAAACTCTAGGTACTACCTATTGACAAAAAATACTCAAGGTTATTAAAGTTGCAAATATTACGTGATGAGGAATTCCGAACGTGATTGTCGTTAGTTTTTTTTTATGCACAACGGGATAGTGCTCGGCCTTCACCTCACCTGACGTTAAGTGACGATAAGGCCGAAGGTGGAAGTGCACTACACCCGGAATCCTTACCACTGAGGAACTGGCTATCTTACCTCTAACTGCCGGAACACAACAATTTTTAAATTGTTGTTATGGCGTCAGACTTATGTAAGACTAGCGGCCGCCCGCGACTTTGTCTGAGTGGAAAGATTTTTTGCTATCACTCGGGATCAATAATTTTTTCGGGATGAAAGGTACCCTATGTCCTTCTCTGTACCCTTAAGAATGTGTATGCAAAATTTCATGATGATCGGTTCAGTAGTTAAGAGGTGAAGGCGTAACAAACAAACAAACAAATAAACAAACAAACGGACTTTCACATTTATAATATTAGTAAGGATGGTGGTAGCTAGATAGGCGGACTTGTGCCTTATCACCAACCAAACCGTGTGAAAAAGTACTCCTCTTCTGGAAATCGAACTCGGACCCCTGCTTCCTACACGGGTGGCCGAACCACTAGACCAAAGAGGCGGTAGTGTAGTATAAAAAAATACATGCATTAATGAATTAAAGACTTTTTGCTTCCAAACAAAACCACGCCTCATTCGGCCTTTCTCAAAATTTTCAACAAGGGGTTGGTATCCCCCAATCAAAATATTTGTACTATCACTACATATTTTGGTCCCTGCCGCTCACGACTATCGTATCTCGCTTACGATCCGTCACTTTTTTCTATATCACGTTAAGGTGCCTTTACAAAGCTTCCAATAAAAAGAAAAAAAAAACGTTGTCTATGCCACTACCGCGTGGAGACGTGGCTAATGTGTAATGCGGTTGGCTTTTTGTCCGTCTCTTTGGCCTTTTTGTTTCTTTTTTTCATTCGATTTCTGTTACGGTTCGTACTGATCGAAAAATCGGATTTCAAAATGGGTGCTCCGAAGTTTTATTGTTGGCCGCGATACGTTCTTAAACAATAAAAAACGCATTTTAAACTGAGAATGCAATTCTCACATGTCACGTTCGGAAATTGAAGGCGTCGTGGTCGTGTTTTAGAAAAGTAATTATTCGGTTTCGATTGGGTCCGAGTTGTGGTGCGGGCTATAAAAGATCTCATTTATTTTTTCATATAGCAACACTGCATTGTGTACGTGATAGCGTATGTCGATATTTGATTGGACTTACGTAAATGTTCGCGACAAAGAATAGGGTAATTTTGATGTAATCTAGTCTCTGATTTTATTTACGCGACATTGACCTGATGTGGGACATGTCTAATTTGTTGTTCCCTTTCTAATTTGATACATGAAACTGATTAAAATCAGTTAGATACGTGTTTTAGTTAATATTATACTAGAAACTTAACAATATGTTTGACCATGGCATATTTAATATTTTCAGTACGTATACCAAATCTAGAATTATGGGTCGTATTTACTATATTATTTGTGGTCGTATTCAACATAAAATAGTTGTTAACATTATCTTAATTATTATGTTAAACAACACAACGATACGACATTAATAAATTAACATACATCAACGAGATTAGGGTTAAAAGTCAACGTCTTTAGAGTCCGGTGAAAAAAGTTTCGTAATTAAAAAAAAACCGGCCAAGTGCGAGTCGGACTTGCGCATGAAGGGTTCCGTACCAAAAAATGGCAAAAAAATCACGTTTGTTGTATGGGACCCCCCCTTAATTCTGATTTTAGTATTTATTATTATAGCGGCATCAGAAATACATCATCTGTGGAAATTTCAACTGTCTAACTGTTGTCGTTATTAATATCGAGAAAAGGACGGCAAAAAAAAACAGGTTTGTTGTATGGGAGCCCCCCTCAAATATTTATTTTATCCTGTTTCTAGTATTTGTTGTTGTAGCGGCAACAGAAATACATCATCTGTGAAAATTTCAGCTGTCTAGCTATCACGGTTCATGAGATACAGCCTGGTGACAGACAGACAGATAGACAGACAGACAGACAGACAGACAGACAGTCAGACAGACAGACGGACAGACAGACAGACAGACGGACAGCGGAGGCTTAGTAATAGGGTCCCGTTTTTACCCTTTGGGTACGGAACCCTAAAAATAAAAGTTGTCTATGGTAAAAAAACTCACGGTGCGTCGTCGGCGCCTTTCCCGCGAGGTAATCCTCTTTGCATATAAACTTGTTGTCATCTAAGACGTATAACTCTTCGCCGGTTGACAGCTGTTTTCTGCAGACCAGACACGTGAAGCAGTTTAGGTGGAACACCTTTTCTCTAGCTTTTCGGACTAGGTCTGATGGTGATATTCCGTGCCCACATCCGGAGCATTTGGTCCCGTATCGCCTGTGAAAGAAACGGACATTGTTGAATTCATGCAAAGAAAGATCAATCACTTGTTGTGGAACTTTATTAATCGAAAACACTCTGCGCGAATCAATGATGGAGAATTTTAAAAATCCTCCTATATTACTAGATAGAATCTCATTATTATGAGTCGTATTCTCATTCGTTTCAGTTGAGATAAGAAAAAACATATTTCAGCCATTTCGAAAAATCATCAAAAATGAAACAAAACGCGAGGTCTACAGCTCACAGATCCACTAAACTAGTATAGATATTTGTCGTAAAAACAGTTACTTAACAGTTCCTTAAACAGGGTCAGTTTGTCCCAAACTGACCAACCCTGATTAACTTTAAGAGGAGCTCGGTGGCGCAGTGGTTTAGCGCCTGGCCCAGCGATTGCGGAGGTTAAGCAACGTTCGCAAGGGTCGGTCATAGGATGGGTGACCAAAAATTTATTATCTTGGGCTCCTCCGTGCTTCGGAAGGCACGTTAAGCCGTTCGTCCCGGCTGCATTTGTAGTCGTTGACACCCACCAATCCGCATTGGGCCCGCGTGGTGGGTTATGGCCCGTCCTCCTTATCCACCCATAGGGAAGGCCTGTGCCCCAGCAGTGGGGACATTAAAATGGCTGATGGACAACTTTATGGTTTGTCCATTATAAAGTCTAATATAAAAATTGTTTACTTTATATTGATAAATAGTAAGCTAAAACTCTTCCACTACTCCGTTATAATATCTAACAAACTTCAAGATGTAAATCCATCAGCTATTCGTCATAATTATCGTTAATCGCTTTCAACAGACCACAGATTAAAAGTGGGTACCTACACGGGAGTTTTGGTAGATTAGCGATGTTATGGCCGTCGTAAGTACCTATGAGAAACTTATGCAAATGTTCTTTAATAACAGCTTGAGATACCGTAAAGAGTGAGCAGTGGTGAACCATGGAGGTTCATCTTTATACGCAAACTTTCTTGACTTTTAATGAGAATTGTTAAAACTTTTTTGTAATCACCTAATGTTTTGATGTTGGTTTGACCATAGACATAGAAAAATTTTCGCTGCGCTCAAGAAGACTAACAGACACTGACCTGCATATATTTACAAGAAAAAAAAAAGTTTTTCATGTCAGTGCCAACAGAGCGCGGAAAAGAGAAGTTAACATCATACGGACACGGTCTATGTAAAAAAGAGACAAATTCCTATTTGTCTCTATTTATCTCTATGTCCTATTTGATCAAGTGACATATGTGCCAATATTTTTTACAGTAAGAGCCCCTAGCGTTCCGCCTAGCAAATGAGCAATCACAGTTTTTTTTTTTTTAATCTATATTGATTTAGGGACTTTTAACACATGTTATGTCAGTCCCATCATACCCTAGACTATTCACAGTTTGTTTAAAATATTTGTTAATCTTAATTAGAATTTAAAATAAAGGTATCGTGGAGCCATGGTGTCTTGTGCTCTAAGTAATTGTGATGTATCAAAAAGAAAAAATTTAAGTAATCACACTTTTCACAGGTAAATAAGATATTGCCACACATTTCTCTAAAACCAAATTTGGCTACATTTATTCGTTTATCGACGAAGAAAACAGTATGGAACATAGTTTATTAATTTATTTTGCCATATATAGTCATATTTTATGTATCTAAGTATTTTTTTTTCGTATCTCATATAAAATGTATGCATTCGTTTTTCGGATCACCTGTTTATTGACATTGTTGTTCTTTGACATTATATTTCTATGGTTTTGACAATGAGAGCTTTTCACAATTACAAGAAACTGTAAGCTCGATAGATGGCGTTGATAAAAATGTATGTGTCTATGTAATATTTTTTTACTAAGCTTCGAAGAGTACTCAGGTAGGTAGACTGATATAACTCTTAAATGTTTCTCTTTGGGAAAATGTCAGCCAGCGAGCGGTTACTTGCCTCCTTGGTACAGACCGTTTATTTTCAAAAGCCAATTTTGACACTTCTCTTTACATCAACGCCATCTATTGATGCAAATAGTTACATTTTTTTTAAATGTCATTTTGCAAAGTCCTCATTCTGTATAAATTTTATTATCTAATTGAAAGTTTGCCTTAAATATACAGGCTGAGTTTTAAAAACTCGGCATATTTTGTGGTGTGGCTTATAGACCGTCAAACTGAACAACTTTGTCCATGGGACCAACTTAATCAGAGCAAAAAATAATCAGCTGTTCCATAGAAAACGTCAATATCTACTTGACCAAAATGTATGGAAAAGCTGATTATTTTTTTTGCTCTGATTATGTTGGTCCCATAGACAAAGTTGTTCAGTTTGAAGGTCTAAGCCATAACACAAAATTTGTTGACTTTTCGATTTCATCCTATATACAGGGTTATTTGTAAAACACCAACAACCTTGCAGGAGTAGATCACTAAGCATCATAAACAACAATATTTTGTTCTACGAGTTTTCCAAAAACAGCCAAAAAAATATTCGACTTTCCATGCAAATGTCCGAACAGCTGCTGATCGAGTTTTGTATGAAATGTCGATTTTTTTTTACTGTTTTCTGAAAAGTAATAGAACAAATGTTGTTGTTTATGATGTTAGTAATTTACTACTACGAGGTTGTTGGTGTTTACAAATAACCTTGTATATAACAATAATCGTATCTCATTGTGAATACACATAGATATCTCTAAACCTACATTCCAAATTCCAACGTATTAGTAATAAATTATTTTAGTATCTAAATACCTCAATTGCAAGTAATACAGCTTAAAATACTTGTTATCCAACGGAACCCTAAAGCAATTACGCTCGCCTAGTAGCTTTAATGAATGTTAATGATTATCTTCATCATCATAACCGAATTCTTGAGATCACGACGTATTATGATGTTCCAGCACCATCGCTTGGTTTGAAAGCGACTTCTTCATCGCCAGCTGTAATCAACGCGCAATCATTATTGAAATTATTGTTTAACTACTCGTATTAGTGAATAGATATTGGCTTCTTTACGTGATTGGAACCAATGAGGATTTATGTGGAAGATGAAAATGGTTTTACCATTCGTGTGAAAATTTAAAAGACTCACAAAATATTACTTTCATTACTCTTTAAATATCAATTTTTCAAACAATAAAGTTAAATAGTAGGTACCTAACTAAGGTACCTATTTAGAGAAGTTCTTGTATATTAACATGGTTATGTCAAACCTTTCTTGTTCAATCCACTCAATTGTGAACGAAGCAATTTCTAAATTGTCGAATTACCAACTCCTCAAAAACCTTCAAATTAATTTAACTGACAAAATGCAATTACAACATGTAGAAATATTCTATCTATAATATTCTATTCCTCGGGAACAATGTTATTTTCCTGAATGAAAGGTACTTTGTGGCCTGTTCTCTATCCCGGACAACGTGTATGCAAAATTTCATGATGATCGGTTGAGTAGTTAAGACGTGAACAAACAAAAAAAAACTGACTTTCGCATTTATAATATTTTAAGTAAGGATAGTTAAGAAATTAATTTCAAATTAACGTAACCATAAAACCTACAGTTTACGATAATAATATTAACCTCCATATTTGGGGTATAAATAGTTCTAAGTAAATTATAATGTGCTAAATATATACTCCATAAAACAATTTGTAAGGTTTATTATAATTACATGCTGTAATGAAACTATTTCTAGCGAAAATATGATTTAAAGGGATTTTATGTTGAAATTGTTTAACACGACATGGAGTGTATTTATATCAGACAACATATATGACATTACGATGTGATAACATACACTTAATCATAGTGTGCTCATTTTAAGAACAACTATAGTCTTGCAAAATATATAAATCTTTTAGGCTACTTTAACGTTTGATTTGCGTTTATTTTATGTTATTTTAACAAATTAAGTCAGTAAGTAATTTGCAAAACACTATAACTACTAATTAACTTTTAAAATTTTTGCTCATAAGTAAATAGATATATTAAATTAGAAATAAAACACTTTTTACGGATTACAGCGCGTATATTGGTTAATTCAGATGTTATTTTAGAATTATTTAGGTTTGATTTGTTGGTTTCTTGTGTTTCCTGACGTTTCGACACCTTTCCAGGGGCCGTGGTCAGGGACCGACTGAAGTAAAGTTAGAAGTGTATAGATATATTAAATGTTTAATGTGATCATCACAACTTCCATATACTTTAACCCAGCATCATTAGGGTTCAAAATAGGTACACACACGTCAGGGATGGGTCATTGTTACCCAAATACTTTTTTAAGATATTTGGTATAGAATTGTTTTAAAAAAACAATTTATTTGCCTATCGCTTAACGTCCTACTTGATTACGAATTTTTCATACATTTCTCCGTCTTTCTACCAAAGTGAGTCAATTTGGTTGAACCGTGTAGTTAGCCTTTGAATCAGCAAGTTATTATATTTAGAGTCTTGATACATTTTTAAACTTCATAGGCCCATAAACACACCATATATCATCCTCAATATTTTTTTAATTATTTTATCATCGTTCTGAATTATTGTCGGATGTTTGCATAAACGGTCGCATGAATAATGCATTTGGCTTAGCATTGTCGGGCAACTCGCCATATAGATACCTATTTTTTATATTACTGTAGTTGAAAAGGATACTTTTCTTTGTAAATAATATATTTTTATAAGTCGCAATTATTGGCGCTCTCATCTGAATTTTTAGGGTTCCGTACCCAAAGGGTAAACGGGTAAAGTACATGATTGAACGAATTTGGAAGACATTGCAAATCTCATCCAAATACCGTTTTGCGTGATTGAGTAACAAACATCCAAACTTTCACATTTATAATATTATTAGAATAGTAAGGATGATTGCCGAAATAAAATGCATCCATCTAAAACTAAACTAAAAAAAGTGATTAAAAGAACTAAGTCATAAAACATTAAGTTATACGTTCATATCATGCGTACAGGGGCCCTATTTTTGAGTCTACTATATACTCATTTTCATTCGATAGTTATGAAAATGACGTTTGATGTATACCAAATAAAAACCAGATTCAGGCATAGGCACTTCATAGTAACTATTTTTATGTATTATGATCTTACTTATTTATTGAACATAGCAAATGGCTCGGTTGATTGCCCTGAGCTGTTGGAGTTTATTGGTCTGCGTGTTCCGTACGGAGGCGGTAGTAGCAGGAGACAGTGCACTTTACATGGCCCGCGTGGGAAAACTAACTACAGGCAGAATTCGTTCGTGATAAGAGCGAGTAAGTGTTTCAATGATATAGTTAAGCAGCATAACCTTGACCTATTTTGTACATCGGCCTTACGTCTAAAGCGAGAACTTGCTAAATGTTTTTTCGAGTCCAACTTAATTAATTGAATTTTGAACCTAAATTGTTATTATTTCTTTTTTCCGTCTACTTATGATTAATCAATAACTATAAATGGAAACTTGTAAATGGCCTTCTGTATCTATATATAAATTTATTATTAATATAGCTGTAAGTTTCCTGTAAAACTATAAAAAAATAAAAAATAACTCCTTATCGAGTTTGGGACTATTACTCAACACAACTTTTCATCGGCGAATGTATTTGTGTTTGTTTGTATTTGATTGTGTATGTCTAAGTTTGTATTTGTCATTACGTTCCAGTTAACATACCTACTTACACTTTTCCTGGCAGTTTAATTTGTTGATAATACACACCTTTTCTTTCTAAAAGTTCAAAGTCAAAATATTACTAGGGCTAAACGATCGCCGTGGAAGCAACTGCCGGCGAAACTTTCGTTAGCAAAAGATAATGTAGAGTAAACATTCATAGTTTAGGAGGTCATAACAAATTTGGTAACGATCGCGTAAGTGGCTGCCTCTGGGTTCACAGGATGGAGAGGCACTCTCTGATGCTAAATATGTCAATCTGTTTGCCTGAAGTGGTTGCGTTCTTTTTATATGCAGGCTGAAAAATGTGTTATCGTTACCAAAAAAAAAACGATAAGGTAAATGGCTGACAATAGTGAATAGCAAGTAAGTACTAGTTGTACTCACGTAAACTGTGTAAAGACTGACCAAAATTCGGTTGCGTTTCGTAGGTACAAGCGATTAACTTTTTGTTTGTTTGTAATGTATTAACTCAAAAAAATACTGATCCAATTTTGAATTTTTTTTTCACCTATGGAAAGCTACATTATCAGCAAGTAACGTGAGCTACAATTTATTAAAAAAAAATTATAGCCTTTTTCCAGCCTGCATATAAAAAGAACGCAACCACTTAACGCAAACAGACTGATATATTTAGCATAAGAGAGTGCCTCTCCATCCTGTGAACCAAGAGTCAGCCACTTACGCGATCGTTACCAAATTTGTTATGGCCTCCTAGTCTATAGGTGAAAGATATTTTAGAGAAACATTTGCCGATAAAAAGTTGTGTTGGCAAATAGTACTCGTACAACGGACAAAATGACTGTAGGAGAACAGTCAACTCATTTTTAGGGTTCCGTACCCAAAGGGTAAAAACGGGACCCTATTACTAAGCCTCCGCTGTCTGTCTGTCTTTCACCAGGCTGGATCTCATGAACCGTGATAGCTAGACAGCTGAAATTTTCACAGATGATATATTTCTGTTGCCGCTTTTACAACAAATAAGTACTAAAAACAGAATAAAATAAATTGCCGTTTTTTGGTACGGAACCCTTCGTGCGCGAGTCCGACTCGCACTTGGCCGGCTTTTTTTATCGCTGAAGACGTAACTAAAATACAAGGTATGTGTAAGTTATGTTATAACCGTCACTAATTCAAAACCAATTTTATTCTAAATTTAAAACTGTCACAAAAATGCTCATTTTGTTCTTATTAATGCTGAAGTTTTTTTTTAACAAAACACTCGAGACGTTTTTTAATTCCATTAGAATTTCGTGAATATTTTATGCGTTAACGAATCAGAGTTTGTTAGCCTCGAGGTAGTTGGTGTTTTAAATTAGAATCGCAAAAACATGAGATGATGAATGGATGACGTAGAAATTGAGATGTTAGGTTCGTAAAAAAATAAACATTATGCATAGTTTGGGAAAGTTATATATTGGACTTTTAGTATCTATTTCATACTCAATTTATCAGTAATACTATACCGCTAGATCAATCGAACAATGATGAGATATTAAGGCGATAAGTGCCCTCACAGTAGCACCCTCATTATATTAAATTTATTGCTCGCTGAGTACATAATATATCAAAAATTTACACGAACCGATTAATGCTAAGGTTCTACAGGGTTATTTGTAAAACACCAACAATCTCGTAGGAGTAGATTACTAACATCTTATGCAACAACATTTGTTCTACGACTTTTCCGAAAACAGACCAAAAAAAATCGACTTTCCTTACAAAATGTCTGAACAGCTGATCGAGTTTTGTATGATAAGTCTAATTATTTTTTTGGCTGTTTTCGGAAAAGTCGTAGAACAGATGTTGTTGTTTATGATGTTACTACTGTATCATCATATACAACAACTATGTAATCTACTTCTACGAGGTTGTTGATGTTTTACTAATAACCCTGTTCACTTTTGCCACATTTGCCTACTACTACTACAACGAACTATATTTTACAGAGTTTGTTTGTAAATAAACTATAGAACCTTAGCTTTAATCGGTACATGTGAATTTTCGATACATTACGTACTTAGCGAGCAATAATTTTTATTAAGATGAGGGTGCTACTGTGAGGGCATAATCGCCTTAACCTTAGTGGAATTATTATTTCTGTCAACGAGTACTAAATTTTCTACTGCAGTAAAAAAAACACAATATAGAGAGAGTACAGTAGTTGAGCTTAGCACTTGCGCGCTCGAGCAACGCACACATAGACAACTCTCACCGACACTGTATAACTGCAATCTCATACCACTCTCAAAACAGTTCGAGTACGAGACGCAGCGGCGAGGGCTGTCGTTGTGTGTGTGCGATGCTCGAGTGCCCGTCCGTAGTACTAAGCTAAACTTCTGTTAGTCTCTCATTTTGTGAAAAAAGTGACTGGCAGCTCGCATGATAATGAAATGCCTATGTCAACAGCATATCAACAGAATCTTAAATTATTTGTACCAAGTCTGAAATAAAATAATTTATACAAAGTTTAATTAACTTAAATATATGTTACTTACACAATATAATTTAGACTGCCCGTGTTTATATAAATATTAGTTTTTAGCATAGACTTATTATATTACTATAAGCAAGATAATTCCCATCGAAAAGTTCCGCCGTTGTAAATAAAGCAACAATGGCCGACGATACCCGGAAATGACGTCACTTACTCCAAATGTTAGTCGGCAAAGTCATTGGATTACGTGCAACTATTGTGGAGTGAGCTGTTAGACGGCACGAAAAGGGATACAAAACATTTCGCAATTAAAAAAAAGTTTCTTTATCTAATTTACTAAGGTTTTAAAAAAATACCTCATTATCCTGAAAAATAATTAAGTAAATAAGTCCGTCAGATTTTTATATGCTGCTTTTTCACAATAACGCGTAGGAATAGCACAAACACTGACTGAATTTTATCATAGCTACCTACATTAAACAAGGTTTTTTTTTCACAAAACAATTACGCAACACAGAAATAAGGATTTCATAATAGTTATCTATGCAACTAGTATAATGAGGGGTTTCGCCTCGTGTGATAATAGTATCACATGAGTACAAAGACTTCTAAGTGTATACTACACTAGACATGCTGGTCAAAATACAAATTGTCTCACAACGCAGACGTGCGCGGGCTGAGGTATTGGGGGGCGGGAGAGGGGAAATGTGCAAAGAATAGTTCAGTGTTGACGCAGATGCGACACTTACGTATTCTTTGCCTTTTTCCTGTTGGACTCTGAGAGTACTTAGGTATAAAACTTTTAATAATAAAATTTAATAATTATGTAGGTACTCATTTATTGTATTGTAATAATATTGTGTCTACCTAAATTATAACACCAAATAACAGATTATCTTCTACTGTTATTTTTTTATAAGAGTATGAGAAAATCATAACCAAAAAACCGGCCAAGTGAGAGCCGGAGTCGCGCACGAAGGGTTCCGTACCAAAAAACAGCAAAAAAATCACGTTTCTTGTATGGGAGCCCCCTTTAATATTAATTTTATTCTGTTTTTAGTATGTGTTATTATAGCGGCAACAGAAATACATCATCTGTGAAAATTTCAACTATCTAGCTATCACGGTTCATGAGATACAGCCTGATGACAGACAGACAGACAGACAGACGGACAGCGGAGTCTTAGTGATAGGGTCCCGTTTTTACCCTTTGGGTACGGAACCCTAAAAAGACAAATAATTATTATTGAATTTTTAGATTTAAGGCATTCACAATGTTATTTTTATATTAGCAGAGCGGTAATTTAGGGTTTGAGGTTAGTTTTCGCACAAGTCATCACGAAAATACGAAAATGTGGTATCGATGCATTCAAATGGTGGGGGTAGAAACTGTGACGTCATAAAGTTTTCAGTACAACGAAAACTTTTTTACATACTGTTGCCTAAAATCAATACCTCATCCTTTTTGTCCTCCCACTACCAATTTCCGAATGTACCTCTGACGTCGGCTGTCACGTCATGTGGCTATCATGTGAAGTTTGTGAGTCGCTAGCAAAAACCGGCAGGCTGATTATCTAATTAGATACCACCTAGCGACCGGTTTCAGTTCACAGATGAATATGATACATTGCTACATATCTTTGGTATATTTTTTATACCCCAAAAAAAGTAGCAATGTATCACATTCATCTGTCAAACGAGACCGGTCGCTAGGCGGTTCCTAGTTAGATAATCAGCCTGCCGAGCTGTATCGTGCGCGCACGCCGCAGTGTGTTTATCAAAAAAATCTAAATTAAGTGAAAATCAACAGTACCTATCCTTTGGTTTTCAAAGTTGTGTCATCGACCTGAAAAAGCGACGTCAGGTGGGCGATACTTGATAAATCTAAACATCCCCTCATACCATCGTGGTTTAGCGTTCATAGTAATTGCAACCTCTAATGTTGCAAATAGATGTTTAGTGTCTTGTTATCCTGCATAATACCTTTTGAAAATAATTTAAAAATTAGGTGAAATTTTCTGAATTTTCATTTTATGACAGAATGAAACAAAATACAAACACAAAACACGTTGAAATTACTCATTCGTTACTTACATCAAGGTGAATTTGCTCTTCTGAGAAACATGGTATAACATTAAACAGTAGAAACCTCTTTCCACATTTTAAGTGCACATCTGTTTGAATAATTTTCTTAATCTTTGACAGCGATTCGGTAGTACTGCTTGCTCTATAATATTTCTAGTTAAGAGTAAAAGAAATGTCAATATTAAGATGGCAGTTGTCAGTTACGCCATAATGTGTCATTTATAAATATTGTTTTGTCGGAAATCAAGAAATAATAGAGTTGATTACCTAAAATAACATGAAAAGGCGTAGAAAAAAAAATCGCAGGTAAATAATATCAATGTTTTATTGTTCACACTAATCGATTTAAGTGTTAGTTTGCCGACTACAACCTTCGCGGCCATCAACTGTTCTTCACTGTGGCTCGCAATAGACTAAATGAGTTGTTGATAATGCATGCACCGTAACTCTATGAGCAATTTTTCGGTTCTGACCAGCATATCTAGTGTAGTATACACATAGAAATCTTTGCATGAGTATTTTAATATCTAATTATGTACAGTTGCATTCAAGACTTTATCTACACCCATTATTATGAATCCTCTTAAGTTTTTGAAACAGTAGCTTATTGCCAACATCAAAATACCTAGTGTCATAGTAAAGTAACCATGTATCCGAACGAGTGGCTGGGGGCGCCGCCGCCGGCCGTCATAAGATCATCCAAACGAGTGTTATAATGTTGTACCTACTGAATTTCATAGTGTAAATCTGGCGGCGTTCGCAGGAGGGCTAGAGGCGCCTCCAGCCACTCGTTCGGATGATATTATGGTTACAATGACACTGGTTGTTATAATGTTGGCAATAAGCTAACTATTTCAGAATCTTTTATCAGAGTATTTATTTGCACAATATTGTGTACTTTACATTGACATGGATAACAATTTTCTAATCTTAAGTAGGTATCAACAATATTCTGCCTAAGTCTATAGGCATGCAAATGTAAATAAGTGTCAGCTATCTATAGACTATTATTACTACTAAGTATTGCTATTTGCACGACTGCCAAAAGCAAAAAGAGTGTATATGTGTTCAGGGTTCATGTATGTTTGTGGGTATGTGAGTTTCTTTATTCCACTAAAACTTCCAAATGGCTTAACGGATTTCGATGCATGGGGTATTGTTAGAATCCTTACATCATTCCGAGTGACACTGGCTATATTTTTTTTTTTAAAAGTTAATATGGCGACTGTATGACGCCATTTTCAAATGTGAAAAAAAAATTCTTCTTCAATTATTACAATATGGACATCAAATGAAAGGCCTTAATGAGCACATTTCAAAAATATATAATTTGTCAATAAAATATATGAAATAAAAATAAATAAATTAAAAAAAAATAAAAAACACGACTGCCCTGCTAAAAACAAACTAAAGAGTTAAATAACAAGTGTCATTGCAGTCGGGGGACCTCTTCGATTAAAAATTGTTCCACAAAACGGTCCCCCGAATGCAATGACACTTGTTATTTAACTCTTTAGTTAGTTTTTAGCAGGGCAGTCGTGTTTTTTTTTTTTTTTTAATTTATTTTTTACTATTTTGCATGAGTGAAGATGAAAAAGTTTTAACTTGTGTTCTATGGTATTAGTTTTGAATAAAAAAAATCTACATTGTAAAGTCGCTACCTACGTATTCTTAATAGACCTTTAAAAATGTTTCAAAGGGGCCTCAAAATCGTCTGAATTAAACCATCAAGACAGCGGAAGTCATAAGTGAACCGTTTTCCGCTCAAACCTGACCTGCGACAAAATTGTTTTTTTTTTAGTTTTTGGCGCCATACAATTTGACAATAACATTAAACGCACTTCGATGTTAGGTGTAGAGAAAATTGTGGCTAATTATTGGTATCTAACCTTTTTGGGTATCGGTGGTCTAAACGTTTTGAAAGAGAAAAAGTGTATTTTTTGTGTGCTTTAATAGGATCTACTATCCTGTGGTCTGTTTAACTTTTTTGTTTGAATAGTGTATTCTATCGAGTTGATTTTTAAAGTAGGTACCTACTTTTATACATTTCATGTTTTGTATTCATTTAAAATAACTGCACACTATTTAGGTACAGATATACATTTATACAACGTGTTACAAAACAACCCCTAATGCCGAATATGGTAGATAGGGACCATCAAACTGAACAACTTTTACTATGGGACCAACTCTGAAATCGTGAAAAAAAAATCAATTGTTGCATACATTTTGATATTTTCGATATTAATTTTAGAATAATAGCTGTTTTTTTTTTCGCGATTTCAGTTGATTTAATAGAAAAAGTTGTTCAGTTTGATGGTCCCTATTTACCATATTCGGCATTAGGGATTTTTTCGTAACACGTTGTAGCACACATTTCATTAGGCATTTTTAAAGGTTCATTAGGATCCACATTCAAATAAGAAAGGAATTTACAATTTTCTCTAAAGAACAAAAAAATCATTAGCCTGTGGGAACCTCTGTGCATTAAACCACAGTATGAAATCTATAATCTTTTACTGCTAACAGCAAACAATATAATTTATGTTTACTCGTAGTAAACTTGCAATCGGCCAGCCCGTAAACTTTGTTGTCGATACTGTGGTTTCATGGGAATAGATAATTGAAAAACAATACCTGGGTTTCTCATTAATTTTTACTTACGCCATTTCTTGAAGCCGTCTCTTACTTTATGGCTTCTGCTTATTATTTTGAACAACTAAGTATTTTCGCATACGTTCACTACACAAATAATTTTATTGCTTTTGGATAATAACTTTTAAGTTAATAAGTTGAAGTTTTGCTAATATTCTGGGCATCACACGAAATGTATTACAAATTCTCCGCTCGGAACTCTGCTTGACCAGACTGTAAAGTTGGATCGACACTTGTGACACCGTGTTTTTATCATACATCGTCTCTTTGATATAGTATAACTATAGCGCAGCCCAACCAAAGTAGCGATTTATGATAAAGACACGGTGTTCTGACACGCCAAAATGATACAAGTGTGAATCCACTGGCCACCCGACTGGGGGAGCAGTGAGCGATTTCCTAATAACATACATGGTGTGTAATATCAAAACCGCTGTGCAATGAGCGTTTTTCTGCCCTGGAAGGAACGCGTTCAAAGGTACTTGCTGGCTATATGCCAGATGAAGCAGATATTGACCTGGTTCATGGTACTGACTGACCTCAAGATCTGGAGTAGCACTTAAGTATTTGAGAACAACGTGTGCCATGATTGCTTAAAGAATTTGATGGAAATTCCCCACTGCAGAGTAGCGTTCACCTTTGGGTGAACGCTCCTAGATATACATATACAGCTTTTTTGTTCAGACATCTTATCATACAACAAATAGTGACAGCAGACAATGTGGCAGACTACATTTATCATGACCCTTGCTGGCCAGTACCAACTAGTTCTCGCCAGCCAACACTCGCATCCTCCAACAGAATGTATCTAGGATATGCTATAGCAACTCCTTTTATGTTAGTTTATAATACCAACCTAAAGAAATCATTCCTGCAGAACAGCTTATTGTCCCTGGAGTAGCATTGTCGGCGAGTGGTGCGCGACAGTCGGCGCAGCGCACGCACGCCACATGCCACGCGCGCTCCAGCACGTGCAGAAGGAACTAGTCCAGTATCGGCTTCAAATGAATATAGGTATGCCGGTCCATGATACTCACCTAAAGAAGTCATTCCTGCAGAACAGCTTATTGTCCCTGGAGTAGCACTTCGCACGCACGCCACATGCCACGAGTGCTCCAGCACGTGCAAAAGGAACTTGTCCAGTATCGGCTTCAAATGACTATAGGTATGCCGGTCCGTGATACTCACCTAAAGAAGTCATTCCTGCAGAACAGCTTATTGTCCCTGGAGTAGCACTTCGCATGCACGCCACATGCCACGCGCGCTCCAGCACGTGCAGAAGGAACTTGTCTAGTATCGGCTTCAAATGACTATAGGTATGCCGGTCCATGATACTCACCTAAAGAAATCATTCCTGCAGAACAGCTTATTGTCCCTGGAGTAGCACTTGTCCGCGAGTGGCGCGCGACAGTCGGCGCAGCGCACGCACGCCGCATGCCACGCGCGCTCCAGCACGTGCAGAAGGAACTTGTCCAGTATCGGCTTCTCGCAGCCGGCGCACGCCATCGCGCCGCCTGCCTCGCCACGTCCTGGTATCATCAAAATTTTTAAATTAATATAAAATTTCAGTGCCTGCTCAAAATACATTATTTAGAGTTAACCAAAGGGCCACTCAGAATATATCGCCGTTTTCCATGCACGCACACGTAGACATTACGTACAGGTAATCTCGGGTAAAACCGGACTTTAATTACGAGTGTAGCAGCTCCCTAGCCGAGTGTAACAAAAGTTTTGACGGTGGTGTTTTCGAATACGGCTAAAGCGGCGATTCTGTTAGGAACACAGACTTTTATATATTATGTGGTGCCTCACAGCACTGTACCAGAATTTTATGAAATTACCTACCATGTATTTGTTTTGCTGCAATTTATCCAAAACCTGGCACAGAACCCTAACACAAACAGACTATGTTTTATGCCCTAATGTTGAATGAGAGAAAAAGTTTCCCAAACCAAAGCTTAGTACATACCTAAAGTATTGTTTGTAACTTGTGAAAAATCGCGTGTAGAGTGGAATCAAAAGCTTTTCCATTATTTGCAACACAGTTGAACCCAGGAAAATAGAGATTAGATTAATTTTTCTACATTAATCTGAATGGAACATGATGTCGGAACCTTAAAAATTTTACTACGGTTGTTGCCGTTGGAGCCGTTGCTGATTAGGCAAAGAATTTTAAGAACCAAAGTTTTCTAGGTTTAATTTTTCAAAGGCTTTAAAAAAACAGTTTTACGTAATAGGTACTTTATTTTACTTTATTTTATTACCAAATATGACCATTTTCACATATTCCGGACCTCCTTTTACTTTTCAGCCCTCAACATCCATATCCATTACTCTCCTTGGTAACAAGCCTTTCATCCCTTCTCGTACATGCTCATACCAAGCCAGACGATTCTCTTTCAACTTTTCTATCACTGGTGCAACTTTCAAACTTCCTTCCACATAAGTACTCATTCCTAATTTTATCCATTTGTGTCATGTCACACCAAACATCCACCTCAGCATTTTCATTTCTGCTACATGTAATATTCTTTCATCCGTCTTCTTCATAGCCCATGACAGCGCAGGACAGATCATTGTGGAGATCCTTGGGGGAGGCCTATTCCAATCCATCAGAGGGGGTTCTTATGCATAACCAAGCCAGACGATTCTCATTCAACTTTTCTATCACTGGTGCTACTTTCAAACTTCCTTTTACATAAGTAGTTATTCCTAATTTTATCAATTCGCGTCACATCCACCTCAGCATTTTCATCTCTGCTACATGTCATTTTCTTTCATCCATCTTCTTCATAGCCTAACATTCTGATCCATACACGACTAAGGGCATCTGCTGCGTAAAGCGGAACGCGCGTGCGGGTCGACTTAGATTAGAGCTTACTCATGCACTGCAAGTATCTGTCCGTCAGACAACGCCGCCGTGTGCCCGCGCCGGGATCCCGCTTAACGCAGCGGACGCCCTAACTGAAGCCTAGCCAAAGTAACGTGTGCAGTTATCGCTTCGCTTCGAAACATGTATGGATTTAACTAAGGATTTAACGTTTTAAAATTCGATTGTTATTTGTTAACAATCAAATTTTAAAACGTTATTGAAACAGAGCAAACTAATGGGCTGATGGTTTCCTAATGAAATGAGAGCGGACCGTGGTGGGTTAAACGGATTTAATATACCTAATAGGTAAATATTTTCACAAACACAATGACACGACACGAAAACAAAAAAAGACACAGTACAAAACAAAAGGAAAACAAAAATAAAAAACCATAATGATGTAAAAGAGAGCAACACTAATGTCATAATTTTATTACGCATAACAGCGAATGGCATAAACTTCATGTCGCAGAAAATCGTTTGGCATACACTCATTTATCATACACTTAAAACTCATAATTTTGTAAGCCCGAATCATCTTTTGGCATACATTTCATAGCCATAATAATTAAATAGTAGAACCATCATATCGCAGAAAGTTCACAGTCAGAACCATCATATCGCAGACAGTTTATAGTCAGAATCATCTTTTGGCATACATTTCATAATCTATAGTCATTAAAAGGCAGAACTATCTTAACGCAGACAGTTTATAGTCAGAATTATCTTTTGGCATACATTTAATAGAAAATTCATAATATCTAGAATAATTTTGTATTTCTTACACACATGTTTCATGCTGCATGCATCCTTACATGCATGCAAGCAAGCATGCAGCATGCAAGCAAGCATGCAATCAAACATACAGCACGCAAACAAGCATGCAGCATGCAAGCACCTAACCTAACCTACTGGCAGGTGCATTAAAAGTTTTTCGTTATGGCGGGGGGCCTCAGGCCCCCCGACCCCCCCAGCAGGGGGGCCAGCCCCCCTGCACCCCCCGGCAAGCATGCAAGCAGCATAGGCAAGCATTCAAGCATGCATGTCGGTTTTGTAGCGATTCGTTCTGTTGTTGACTGTTGTAGCACAACATTTACAAAAATTCAACATATTGACTTTTTAAGACAAATATTTAATTCAATTTAAGGTTAAAATGCAATTTTTTAGAAATTACAATATGCCTAGTGACATTATTCTTAATGAATTTCTGCCACATTCATAGTATACCATGTGAAAATTATACCAAATAATTGTCGACTAAATAAACATTATGCCACGAAATTCTGCGAATAAAAATTTTGCTAAAGGTATTTATGCCTAATGAAATTCTGCCATCTGAATAGTATGCCATTGTAAATTCGGACATGTAAACATTCTGCCAAACAATAATAATATTATCATATTTTATACCTTAAAAATATTCGTTTAAAGAAGATTCTGTCAAGTGTGTTCTGCCAAATAAATTTCGGAGCATCAAGTTTCTGCCAGATAGAGGTAACCCAAAATTTTGAAATATAAGGTGAGGCCTACATAAATAATTTGAAAGAGAATTCATAGAAAATCAGTTCCATCCTACATAAATGTGAAAGTTTGGATGTTTGGATTTTAGGTGTTTGTTACTCAATCACGCAAAAATGGCTGAACGGATTTGGATGAAGGCACACAGATAATTTTTTACATTTTTAGGGTTCCGTAGCCAAAATGGCAAAAAACGGAACCCTTATAGATTCGTCATGTCTGTCTGTCTGTCTGTCTGTCTGTCTGTCTGTCTGTCTGTCTGTCTGTCTGTCTGTCTGTCTGTCTGTCTGTCTATCTGTCCGTCCGTATGTCACAGCCACTTTATTCCAAAAGTATTAGGACTACATAGTTGAAACTTAGTAGGTAGGTGTATTCTGTGAACCGCTTTACGATTTAAACATAAAAATATAAAAAATGAAAGATTAAGGGGGGGCTCCCCATACATGGAACTGAAACTGAAAATATTTTTTTTCATCAAACCAATACTTGTGGGGTGTCTATAGATAGGTCTTTAAAAATAACATTGAGGTTCCTAAGACCAATTTTTTTCAAAGTCAACCGTTTGAAAGATATATGCCGCCAAAGTGGTAAAATGTGTGTCCCCCCCCCTTTAACTTTTAAAGTAAGAGGGTGAAAAATCTAAAAAAAATATAAGCTATAGATCTTAATAAACACTTTCAACGAAAATTGGTTTGAATGAGATACAGTAATTAGTTTTTGAGATATAGTACATTTTCCAAAACCGCAAATATCACTTTGTCATTCATACAAACACTGTGAAAAACAAAGTTATTTTTTCAGACGAAAAATGATAGTGGTATTAAAATATGGTATGGTATAATATACCTACGGAACCCTACTGCGCGTGGCCCGACACGCACTTGGCCGGTTTTTTTATTAGGATTGCCAACATTTTTGTACAGCGATACATTTAAATGAATTTATACTTATCCTAAATATTTTTAATTTTAAGTCCTTTTATTGCGAATTTTGAAATAGTTTTATTTTAAATCCTTTTATTGACAGAATTAATACCTACGATGTAGGTAAAGTTAATATGTATGTGTAAATGATTATTAACAGAATTTACAAAAAACATACAGTCGACGTGATAACCTCCTCCTTTTTTTGAAGTCGGTGAAATAATATTGTTTTTCACCGAGTGAGCGTGATGCTCGAGTCGAGTTTCAGCTTGGGCAAAAATACTTTTGTATGTACGGGATGTCCGTTTGTTCTCCTCTACAGGACGCATTTCTTAATCAATTCTCGTGAAAGGACATGTTCCATCGCGCCTATGTCATTTGCCTCACCATTCTCAAAAAATGAAAGTTTATCGCGTCTTAATCAAAGTAGTATGTCAGAGTAGGTATTTTACTGTAAAATCAGATTAATAATTATTTTCAGCATTAAAAAGTGGGATTTTAAAGTTAAAACGCTTTTAAATCACAATTTTTTATCATGATAGTACTATTTACTTACATTTTTTTTCACAAAATACTTCAGAAAACAACTTATTGTTTTTGTAATTGTTTTTCTAAATATAAAACAACTCTTGACTGATACTTTACCTAAATAAAATGTAATTAGCATTTTTTAATTATGAAAGTAATTAAATAAATTGAAACTGGGGCAACGCTGGGACATCTCCTTTGGTTCGATTACTTAATATATGGATTTTTTGTCGATGCAGGTTTTCGAAATTTTTCAAAATGGCGCAGATTTTTTTAATACGGGGTTGAAAACGTAAAAAATATATTTCAGCCATTTCGAAAGCAAATACAGACTTTGCAAGGTCTACAGCTCAAAGAGCCAGTAGTAAATTATTTAGGGACATTTTTAATTGGGTACCTAGAAATAATACAGGCGACTGTTTATGTACTAAACCCGGCAGCGGTTTATTTTGTTGGCAACAATACACCTTAACGGGCAATAAACTGTGGATAACAAAAAATATGTAAATCGAGCAACGACATGTGGGAGATTAATAATTTAAATGAGTGACAAAAATACTGAGTGGGCGACTATTATACCAAGTAGGTAACTATAACTGATTTAAGCTGCCCAACATTGTATTTTTGTCACCTCGATTAGGTTAACACCTACCTAGTCGCCTTTTTTTAATAAAATATATGCCAAATTTTAAATGTTTTGTGTGCCCTAAGGTTTTCGCTCAAACAGAAATTTGGTCGCCCTTTCTGAATAAGTAGTTACTAAATTTGTACTATAAAGTCACCCATTTTGAAGATTTTTAGTCGCCCTCAGTCAGTCCCCAATAGTATTTCAGTACCTACGCCATAATATTCAGTATTTTTGATGCCCAAAATGGGAATTTACTGTTACCCGATTAAATACTACCCAATTATTTACAATAAGTAGCTAGAGAAGGTAGCAGATTTTCCACCTGACAGAAAATTATTTTGATGGCGAGAATATTCAAAGTTTGTATAAATGCAAAAGCATAAGGCACTGTATGTGTACGTGTACCTAAATAACGTACGTCAAAATACAAATATGTATCTACAGCCTATACAATACTTCATTTCATCATAAAGTTGGTAGCAATGAACAGCAACGAACATAATGGGATTGAGTTTTATGACCGATAAAGCTTAGCTTGAATAAAATTTTATTGGCATAGATGTTATTACCAGCCAACGTGGATATATGTACCTTTTCGAAAATATACAAATGAAACCAATTCTTATTACAACTTCGTCTCTTATTTTATGATATACACGATGTCTGACGTCAGCGTATACGTTTCTATACATTTCATACGCCGACGTTAGCGTTTGCAAGAGACCACAACACTAAAGTACATTTCTATAGTAAGCATTGTGACGCTAACGCCAACGCACACGAGCACTCTGCAACTATTTTGTCCCTCACATCAAGTCGACGGGTTTGTATGAAAGCGCGCACACGTAGCGACGCGACACTCGGCAACTTTTCATACAAACCATGTGATAGACAAAATAGTTGGGGAGACAAAAGTTGCTCGTGTGCGCTGGCGCTAAGCGGCCGACGCGGCGACCGACGGCGTGAATATAGGAGACGGCCTAAAATCATTCTACGACGGCGGTTTGATAAGTCCATGACTTTGAAAAGAATAAATACTTTTATTCATATTTTTTTTATCTTAAAAAGAAACCCCTTAGAAATCTTAACACATTTTTTTTTAATTCGGAAAAATATTTTTACTTTTGGAAACAAAAAGCTCAAGAGACTTCTAACTTTTCTTAATGACCCTGGTGACCCTCTCGGCGGCACTCATGACATCAAAACTCATCGAATGAAGATGCGAATCCTTCCTATTCTCTAGATTTAGTCCACTGAGATTGTTCCTCCTACCAAACACGAATTCTTGGCGGGTAGGTATAGGGATGAAATGGGCCCTCATTTCTGTTACCACAGTTTTTAGGCGATGAAAGAAAAAGTAGGAACTTCGTTGGACTGAATATGCAGAGCTACAAAAAGATTATGTTGAGAAATAAAACAAAATATGCCGAAAAAAGATGTTTCATTTTTACAACATCATGGATTTATCACAAAATTTTAACTGACCGACGTTTCTACATACGAAATATTTAAGAAAAATAAATAAAGGGTTTTTAGAAGGGTATTAGAAGCCAAAACAATTATTTTTAGAATTTTTTTCTGTCTATCTGACGCACAAACTGCTAGGCCAAATTGGATGTGGTTTTCACAGTTGTATTTTTGAGAGTCTAGCTTAAAATCTGGAGCATGTTTCATTTGATACGTCAACTAGAACAAAGTCTAAAAAAGTCCACGTGGATGGAGTCGCGGGCGGCCTCTAATAATTTGAATAAAAGATTTATTCATATTTTTTTTACTGGCAGAAAAATTATGACACCTTCTTCGCGTGCGCTTTTTAAAAAAAATATGTCAACTGAAACCTTTTTAACAATCCGACGCGTTTTTTGTTCGTCGCGCGCGTTTTGAGTTTATGACATTTATTGGTTAAATTTATGAAGGTCGCTGCGGCAGTTTAAGTTTAATATTCCATATTCAAATCAGAATGTCCGATTGGACGCGCGCCATTTCAGTCGGTTCGTTCAAAAATCGGTCTGTGACGCCGATTTACTGCTGTTATGGGCATGCAGTGGTGCGTGTGATTTTTTTTTAAGTCAACCGCTGTCACGGTGTTTAGGGCTGTGGGTTTTGAACTAAAAATAAGGAACTGACAGTGGTATCTCTTTTAAAGACTGAGACAAATTTCGTGGAAGTTATGAATTGCCTCGACGGTTAAAAGAAATGATTAATTCGTATATGATCCCACTGGTACTTTAATCATAACGTTATGAATCATCACAATATTGTTACTGCGTAATCATTTCGTTGTAGTAAAGTGTAAAAACATCAAAACTCTACATGCGATTAAATTGACAATAGACAGTGATCTGCAACTTCACTGGCGAATGTAGGAGGTATGGCAAAGAGTAAATTAACGCATTGTACACACGACAGCACGTCAGGTT
Organism: Agriphila geniculea; assembly: GCA_943789525.1. Lineage (NCBI taxonomy): Eukaryota > Metazoa > Arthropoda > Insecta > Lepidoptera > Crambidae > Agriphila > Agriphila geniculea. The sequence continues at coordinate 11,071,310 of OX038889.1, forward strand.
ATACAGTTAAACTGCGAAAATTACGTAGGGCATAAAGTCGGTCTCAAGGTCAACAATAGTCTGAGGCCTGAGGTGCCGTCGAGTTATGTTAAACACAAAAACTCGTTTGTGTTACTTCCTTTAAAATAGGAAACTTACCTACTAGCTTACCCAAAAAATTCTTACACACTTTGACATTTTTATTATCATTAAAATATAACACACCTAGTTTCTGGATGTCCCTTAAACACTGCCCTATTTGAGGAATTATTCAATTTAGTTGCAAATCAGATATTGTGTGCAAACGATTGATTGATATTCACTCAAGTTCATTGCTACTACGATCACTTATAAATAATCATCCGTCAAAATGCTATAAATATTCCAATACCAAATTATTTATCTAATACCTAACAAATTGTTTATCTATTACCTACAGAAACAATAGGGATTATGACTAATGAATAAAATAACGAAATACTAATAAAAATCGAGTAACTTGTATACCTCTTGGTTTTATATATTGCATTTTATTTGTTTTATGACCCTTCAAAGTTGGGTGGAGAAGTCCATTTTAAAAGTATAAAACTTATTAAAATAAATAATACCTTTAATTTGTCCGTAAAATTTACCTATAGCAAATTTGGCCACGAAAGCATTTTGATAAACACAATATTTAATAATAGCTGCCGAACAAATTTTTTACGCGTTGCATACAAACTACTTAAGCGTGACGTCATAACTAAGTAGCCGTTAGTATGGAGCGTTTTTGGGTGAGTCCATTTGTGAGCATTTCAAACTGTGATATCTCGGGCAGTTTTCACGCTAGCGAAATAATTCTTTTACCAATGTTTATTTTTTTGAGAAGTTATTTATGTAACATAAAATAAAATCATGTCTATTCGTACATGTATGATTCTTGACTCCGTTCGCAACCTTCTTTCTTAAACGTGAGGAATTAAGAAGTTTATTTCTTTTTCGAAATAAAATTTCAAATAAATCCAGTCCTGACTGAGTTAGGAATCCAACCCAATAAAAAAACTGTTGTAACGTATCTACGACATTAAAATATTTTTACCCACGTGTAAAATTTAATTATTCTTCATTGAAACTACTTAACCGCAAATAATGAATAAACATTTTCTTTAAAAGTACACCTCACGCAGTATCATACTTAAACGGCACAAAACCACAACAAAACTGTATTTTAATCCTTGTTAATCCTGTTTCTATTCTAGTTTACATTTTGTCACTTAATGCTGCCGCTGGCCGAATAGAATTCAACGGCTTAAAAAGGTTTTAACCATAGCCCTACAAGCCATAGAGATGGCTATATATTAACCAAGAAGTAACCATAACTTCTTTAAATTAAGTTAAAAATTCCTTAGAGCATACAGAACTAAAAATTTATATTACATTATTATGATATTCAACTTTTTGGTGTTAACCTAAAACCTTTAACCTACTGACAGCGTGAAAAGAAAAACGCTGGTCACAGGAGAGTAAAAAAATTGTTGGTGATGGTATTGGTATTACCAATTCAATTTCAATTCAATTTAATTTAAAGCACTACCAATTTAATTTAAATCTACTTTTTTAACTAATGCTAATCACATCTAAATTCTTAGAACTTTAAATGATTCCCTTTCTAATGATTTATTATAGTTTGTCTCTACTTATACAATATACATTTACATGAATTGAATTAACTTGATAAAAAAACAACTTATTTCTTTACCCATTAAAATTGTATCAACTTAACAGTTTTCTTTTTTTTTTAGAAACTTATACAGGGACATTTTGTATTCACCATCCAAATTTTGAGGATGTGTTCAGTCCATGAAACTGAACAACTTTCTCTGAGGAAAACATGGCCAAATATGTAAAAAAAATCGACTATCCATACAAATCAAAGAGATCACGTGATCTTGAATTTTGTGGCGAAATTCGACACATGTTTCTTAGAGAAAGTTGTTTAGTTTCATGGACTGGACACATCCTTGAAATTGGGATGGTAAGTTCAGAATGACCCGATATAATTATGCGGAATATTTTTTCAAACTAAATCCCTGTCGGATATTCAAATCTAGGTTCTATAGATAAAATTTAATACCGTTGTTAAAGTAGAATTTGCTAAATTTAAAATTTTATTAGACTACTTAGCTTGTTTATATGTACCTACATAACGCAAGTATAGCTTAAAAAATATGCTTTGAATCGTTAATTAAAAAGGATCTTTATAAATTGAATTCTAGATCAAATAAATTAATATACACCTAACACACACATTTAACATATTGCATAACATTATGTTTTCAACCTTTTGTTACTTACCATTGAAATTATTGCCACAGAATAAATTTTAATAATTTGTACTAGCATCTTGCTAACTATGAAATCCGATATTATGTTACTAAGTCACAATAATAAAGTTGGAAGTAATAGTATGTAGGTAAGTATCAAACTTAAATACTATGATTATTTCATGCTTAAATGCTTTCAAGAGGTGTATATGTTACTGTAAAAGCCCGTATATTGGTAAATCTTAAGTTTTATTGGAAAATCTTAGGATTTACCAACTCGAGTTGGTAAATGTAAGGATTTTGTTCCTTTCATGGAAGAACATTATTCAGCCTTTTACCAATATAGAGTTTGGCATATGCTAGGTTTTACCAATGACGGTTAGTAAATGTTAGATTTTTTAATAAAACAGTGAATTAGCTTTCATAATTCATTCATTTATTACCGACTTCAAAAGGAGGGAGGTACTCAATTCGACCCGTTTCTTTTTTTTTGTTTTTTGTATGTACACCGATTACTCGAAGACGGCTGAACCGATTGAAATGATTCAAACGTTATTACATTAGGTAAACTTCCAAATTGGTCCCATTTTTTTAAATTTTGAAATCGGTTCAGGACTTTTCAAGTAATCTTGAAAAAAAAGCACGAAAATAGTATGATTTTTGTGTGAACTACCTCGATGATCAGTCGTATAACTTCTTTGTTTATGAACTGAATAAGATAATTTTTTTTTTGTTTGAAAAGGGATATCTTAAGTGTAGTTCTTTAACCGACTTAAAAAAGGAGGTTCGTAGTTTGACCCGCATGTATGTATGTTTCTCCGCGATTAACTCACGTTTGGCTGAGCCGATTTTTCTACCTAAATAATATACCTACACTACTTAATACAAAAGGTACCTACACTAAAAATAAAAAAATAAAAAATTGTTTAGAAAAACAAAAAACCGACTTCAAAAAACCTACCTCTAAAAAGCAAGAAATAATATTCGTAATAATAAAAACACGTCTATTGAAGTCGGGTGGGGCTTTTAGAATAAAAAAAAAGGAATTTGTACTCCAGCCCCACCCGACTTCAATAGACGTGTTTTTATTATTACGAATATTATTTCTTGCTTTTTAGAGGTAGGTTTTTTGAAGTCGGTTTTTTGTTTTTCTAAACAATTTTTTTCAAATTACCGATCAGTAAAATCCTTAAATATTTTTCATCATCATTTTGATTAATTCTTCACTATAATTATTATTTTTATTTATCACTAGGAGTATTTCTAAGTCAAACATTACAATAAAATAAAATTACCCGTCAGTCAAATCCTCTGTTTAGATTATTCTGATTTGATTAATTTATAAGTAATAAGTGAAATATAATTTTAAAACACCTTCAAAATAATCATTTTTCAGCATTAACCGCGTCTCTAAGGTAAATCCCAAGATTTACCCAGTAAATGGTGGTAAAAATTCAAAGTGAACGATGATCATAGAACAGTTTGAACTTTTACCATTGAGAGTTGGTAAATCCTAGGGGCTGGCCTACAGCGGAGACGTGAAAGATATTAGAAAATTTCGTCAATCCTGCTAGCGACTCGGTAGCATAATTGGTTAGTGCATTGGGCCGGAATCCTAAGGGTGCGGGTTCGAGTCCCGTCTGAGCTGCTATGGGTGAGTCGATTTTTTCTAATATTAAAAATAGCATTGTGAATGCATAAAAAATCTAAAAGTTTAAAAATCCTAGGTTTTACTGGAAAATCTTAGGATTCACATAAGTTAGGGGTTTTACAGTAACGTATTCACAATATACTTAAGTAGACAAGTCTATTTTTATACTACACATTACCTATATTATGTATTTTTGTGTCTTTTGTACTGAAGTTTGTTTAATGTTAATATTGATTCTACCACATATTTTAGATACACTAATACGATACAATAACGATTTGTGCTTATTAAGTACTTAATTAGAGTTTAGTTAACTTATTACCTAAGTATTTTAAATATGTTTCTTTTTCACTCACAGAAAATATTGTTTATTAAAGGAAGCATGTTGTTGGTGTTCAGTACCCTTAGCACGAACAGCTATCGAGAAAAAAAACGCGCGTAAAATTACTCGATAGAGAATTATCTATGGAAATTTTAATTTCGCTATTCGGCGATAGATGGCGTTGTACAAATTTCGCATACAAAGTTGCACAATCGAATGATTTTACGCGCATTATTTTTATCGATAGCTGTTCGTGCCAAGGGTACAGTCTAGTACTTGAACATTGTACAAAATTGTAATCATTTGCTTTCATGACTGAATTCTGTTGTGTCTAATAAAGAAAAAATAAATAAAAATAATAATTTATTTATTTAAACTTTATTGCTAAGATTACAGCAAATGGCGGACTTAATGCCGCAAGGCATTCTCTAACAGTCAACCGGTAAGGGTGTTAGAACTATAAGGTAGGCAACAAAGCAAAAATCTTTGTTAAAAAGTGCAAATACATACCTATATTATTATATAATTTAAGGATAAATATCAAACATTAATATATATATAAATAATTTTATATGTATTATACATACATAAATACATACATATATACATAAAAATATTAAATATACTACCGTGTGTCAGATTCAAAGGGTCTTACGTAAAGAGCTAAGGTAATGTTCTCGGACCAATCTCTTAAATGCAAACTTATTAGGGGCACTCCGTATAGCAAAGGGCAGGGCGTTCCAGAGTCGTATAGCCATAAGAGAGAACATAATTTAATTATTGAGAAACATAAGCAAAACTTCATGTATACCTACAAACAAAAATTTAAGCAAGGTCAATCAACTTTTAATAATTGTCCTATCAGTTTTCCTGTCCACAAACATAAAAGTATATTTCCTTGAAAATAAATATCAAATATCTTAAAAAAAATGTTTGGGTTAAATGGAATACTTTAAGTATCATTTTGGTAATAGAAAAAAATATGTTGTTTACATATTTGTTCGTATTTTAACTGTGGTCCAAGAGACGTCGATGTCCCTTTTATTTGTATGAAATTGATGAAATATCCACTGGACAACCTATATAATACGAACAAATATGTAAACAATACCTATATTTATTTCTGTTACTAAAATAATACTTTAAATCTTAAGTTAAAGTATTTATAAGCTAAACTATTTTCTTTATTTTTAGGGTTCCGTACCTCAAAAGGAAAAAACGGAACCCTTATAGGATCACTTTGTTGTCCGTCTGTCTGTCTGTCCGTCCGTCTGTCTGTCAAGACCCTTTATCTCGGAAACGCGTGGAGGTATCGAATTGAAATTTAAACCATATACTAAAGTCTACGGGCCCTTGAAGCTGTAAAAAAATCAAACTTCTAAATTAACGTAAAAAAAAGATACTGCCGTTTAGGGCGCAAAAAACGCATTTTCGATACTCTCAAAGGAATCAAAATTCATAGGGTACTTCCCGTTGACCTAGAACTATGAAATTTGGCAGGTAATAGCGTCTTATACTACACTTACAGGAATAAATCTGAAAACTGTATATTTGTAATTAAATCATAATAAAATATGGTCATTAAAATACGTAATTATTAATCATCTTGGTGAAACAACGGTATGCGCGGCATTGCGCGGTCATAGTTTAACTTCTAATTACTTTTGGATTAATCGCGCCACTAATTCTTTTAAAAATATCAATATTTATTATTATTAATTATTCAGATCCTTTCAAATATTGTTATAGTTAATTACTTTTAAAAATAAAATTAAAAAGTAATAAATTTGGCTCTAAATATTTTCGCAACATGGCGGTGTGTCACGCTGTATGACAGGGGGTCTTCTTCTTCTTATTTTTGTTTTGGCAATCTACTTTCTTCTTGGAAGTAATTTTTGCCAGTGTCAAGTATTCAATAGTTCAGTGGTAGATTGTTTCAGTTTACATTAAAATGCGGGTGCATCGCATTCCAATGTTGCTTGGAGCATTTGGCAACAAGTATAATCAAGGCAGTTTACTCGGTAAGGTCAGCCGAGGTAGCCACCACTACAATAAAAGTCTCGGCTTCACACAACCAAAGGGTCCTGTTGGAATACACCCATTTTCTCTAATAACATTGCGATAGATAAAACCATTTCACAGAACATTATACAGTGTACTATCGATATACAGCGCCATCTGTTGACAATCAACAGTACTTGTATTTTATACAGGTGCGGTGGGTTTGTAATTATTTTATTTTTTCTCAAAAATGCTTGGAAATTCGAACATTATTTTGACAACCTTCTTCGTGCTAAAGCAGAGTTTACGGACAGACCTAAACCGCGCCGTCAATATTTGTATGAGAATCCATTACTAACGTGTTATAATGGATTTTCATACAAAATTGCCGGCGTCTGTCCAGCAATGTTTCTATTAAAACTCATTACACACGTGTAATTCAGAAATGGAGCGAACTTTTCAATGAAACACAAATATAGGTATCAAATGTCGCCTTGATGAGCGAGCCCATTCCAAAATATTTTTTTTAATATTCGGTATACTGGTATCACGTGAAAGGCCTTGATGAGCACATTCCAAAAAATTGAAAAAAAAAATAAAAACGAAAAAAAACTGTTTTGGTGAAATATGGGTATCAAATGAAAGGCCTTGATGAGCGCATTCCAAAAAGATAAAAAAAATTAAAAACGAAAAAAAATTTTTTTTTCAATACCTATGGGTATCAAATGAAAGTTATTTGAAAAGTTTTTTGGAATATGCTCATCAAGGAGCATATTCCAAAAAACAAAAAAAAAATTTCAAAAGAAAGGTATTTTTTTTTTGCAATATGGGTATCAAATGAAAGGCCTTGATGAGCACATTCCAAAAAAACTGAAAAAAAAAAAAAAAACAAAAAAATATTTTTTTTTTGCAATATGGGTATCAAATGAAAGGCCTTGATGAGCACTTTCCAAAAAACTGGAAAAAAAAATTAAAAACTGGAAATAAATGAAAAAACCGGTTTTTTTTCAATATGTGTATCAAATGAAAGGCCTTTATGTGCACATTCCACTTTTCATTTTCTTTTTTCAATTACTGTAAGTAATTTAAAATTAAAATAAAAAGCTTAAAACTTTTAAAACTAAAAAGTTAAAAGTTTAAAAGTACTACACAAGCCTTGGCCGCAACTAGGCATTGATGGACTAACGTATGTTCTTCAATGCCTGTCTTGAGTGCCGCTGCAGTAATGTACTATTCCATTTCAAACTTCGCCCGTGGTCAATTCTTTGTCGTAATCCCTGGAAGGGTTATTTTCTACGTGGCGACAAAGGATTTCAAATGGTTATCTATATATAGCAGTCTGCTGAACGGATTTTGATGGTATTTTTTACAGTTTGGTAGCTTGGAGTCCAACTTATAAACTAAGCAATTTTTCACATAATTCCGGTAGGTAGAACCTGGGATAAAGCTTGAACTCTCCGTAGTACAGTTTTCATATAAAAAACTAATAACTACCAACCACTTTTTTTCAAAATATTTCCTTTGTACCGACACAACTTTTCTATAGCTTTATTTTATGTATAGATGTAGGTTTGTACGGAACCCTCGGTGGGCGAGCCCGACTCGCACTTGACCGGTTTTTTTTTTATTTCAGGATAACACTTTTTTATGTTATAGAACACTTAATAGTTATTTGTTATACAAGAGAGCAAAGTCATTTTTTGCTGCGAGTGCTGACTTTTAAATCACGAACTAGCGAAGTACTGAGCACAGTGAGTGATTTAAAGGCACGAGAAATCAAAAAATTTGCTCTCGTGTTAAACATACAACTTTTCACCTCTACCAGCGAGAAAAGGTGTTAGAAATTAAAAAAGCACTTTGCCTCACGCTCGCAGCAAAAGTCGATTTTGCTGCGAGTTTTTACGCGCCAAAAGCACCCTTTTCGTGCTGGAGAGGTGAAAAAGTTATTTTCCTTATTTTGTAATCTTCACCATTGATCACACGAACAATTTTACTCATTATGATCGATATAAAAACCACTTTGAATCCACAAATTCTTTGAAATCATTCTAGATCGATTACAATCATTTGTAAGCCGACGCTAAGAGATTTTTATTGGAAAAATCATCGGAAAATATGAGTATGTGGAAAGAAATTAAAATCTGACATTGTCGATAAAGTCAGATTCGCACTTCTCCGGTTTTTTTCAAAAAGTACACACGTCTTTTTTCTGATTTTAATAAATTATGGGCTACTAGTGACCGCCCGCGACTTTGTCTGCGTGGTAAGTTATTTCTCTATCTCTCAGGTCAGGAATAGTACTTTTTTCGGGATAAAAGATACCCTATGTACTTCTCTGTACCCCTGACAACGTGTTTGTAAAATTTTATGGTGATCGGTTGAGTAGTTAAGACGTTAAGGCGTTAACAAACAAACAAACTGACTTTTTGCATTATAATATTAGTAAAGATAATTAATTAAAATAATTTCTTCATATAAATACGAAGATTTTGGTTTACAATTATGTAGTAGTGTATGAACTTCTTTACTGAAATTTCACGAATAGTAACCCCAATTCGTTGCCGTGGTCAGCCCCCCTACTCAAATGGCCAACATTCTATTCGTTTGAACGCTACGCTTACTATTAAAACTCTAAAATAAGCAGTAAACTATAAAATTACGTGCCGTAAGCTTGACAATTCCATACAATACATCGAAGTCTGTGATTTACATAAGTTTGCGACATGTGATTTAATCATCTATTGCTCATATTTAAGCTTTAAAAGTAAGCGTAGCGTTCAAACGAATAGAAAGCTGGCCATTTGAGTAGGGGGTAGGTATGTGGGAAATTATAGAAGCGCGAACTATCTCACAGGTTTAATTTTTTTTTTACAAATTTGTGGTTTTCACATGTAAGCGAGCACCTATAACAAAATGTAAACTCATGTTATCCAATTATAGCTAACCGCTAAAACAGTTTATGTTTGCTTACTATCCGGGCCCTCTAATGGGGAATACTTACTAAAGCTACATGCACCTTATTAAATGACCACAAAGCAGGTGTTTAATACATTGTACACATCTTAGCTGAAGGGAACTAATTAATTTTTATATTTTACTGTATCGTATGCTTACAGAGGATTAATTAACTGGATTTTTTTGTTAAATTATAGAAATATTTTTTCCTATTTTTTCGCACTTAACTGACATTACTGATTTGACGCATGTTTTTGTTGGTGCCATGCCACGCTTACCATCAGTTGTTATAATTATAAATAAACTTTATTATGTATAAAAAGTACAGAAGTAGCTATTAATGTTGTAATACTAATTACCGTTATTTTGAACGCTTTAGTTAATTCAATCAGTACCCTTAGCACGAACAGCTATCGAGAAAAAAAACGCGCGTAAAATTACTCGATAGAGAATTATCTATGGAAATTTTAATTTCGCTATTCGGCGGTAGATGGCGTTGTACAAATTTCCAATACAAAATTGCACTATCGAATGATTTTACGCGCGTTATTTTTTTCGATAGCTGTTCGTGCTAAGGGTACTGAGCTTCTTTGCCGAAAAACAGAAAATATCTAAGAGATATGATTGTGTTTTTTATTTATTTTTTCTATATGGACGGTTTCGGAAACTAGGTAGACGTCTATTGGAACCTATTTTTAATCAATTAATTTTCAACAGCTAATCTATCCCTACTGAAAATTGAAATTATTATTTTCTAAATGTCACGAAATGAATGAAATTAATTTTAATTTCATAATCATTTGATTAAGTTCAAATCTTAAATAAGTATTATTGTGTATATTAAATAAATAAATACAGTATCTTGAATTGAGGGTATGTAGATAAAAACTGTTCTGTAGCCCTAGCACGAATATCTATTGAGAAAAAAACGCGCGTAAAAGTACTCGATGGAGTAATTATCTGCAGGAAATTTCATTTCACTTTTCGGCGGTAGATGGCGCTGTACAAATTTCCCATACAAAATTACTCTATCGTATTTTTTACGCGCGTTTTTTTTTCTCCATAAATATTCGTGCTACGGGTACTGTTAGGGTTAATACTGAAAAAGGAAAAGCTTATCTATTTATTTATTTATACATTTAGTACACACAATGTTGAAAGAAAAAGTAGTGGACAGAAGAAAAGTACAAGGGCACAGCTCATTTCATATTGAAATCTCTTCTTATCTTTGGTATCTTTGGTAAAGTTTTCAACAATTACCTATTATTCTTGTTAAAAGAGAACAAGACACGCGACTCAATTCACGTTAATCTATTGTTTTTTTTTATTGCACCTTCTAACTGTTTTGTGAAGATTTAAAAAGTAAAAAAGTTTTGCTTTTGTATTCTTTTTGTGTGCCTATTCGAAATTTAAATGTTCATTCATCTTTTGTTTTTTTATTGTTCCATGATTGTTGCTAAAGAGGCAGAAGGATTTGACAGATTTTGACCGATTGCCGATTCTTATGTAGGTAATATTTACTTAAGTGCCTATGTAACAAGATTTCTTACACGTTGGTTTTAGTATTACCTATTATACAGTTACAATACGATTAATTTGATAATAGACAGTGATCCGCTGCATTTTTACTCGAAAATGTATGGCAAACAGTAAATTTTACAGATTAAAATACTTACGTCGTTTTGTATCTGCTTTAGCATAGCGTCGCTGTCAGTTCAAAAGGACGTATGTAAAAATAGACTGTTTTCAGGAAACACCTAAAAACTTTTTGAAACCAAAAAATGCATATAGGCCTTTTTGACAATGTCATTCCAGAAAGTCGTATGTAAGAACAGATTGTTTCAGAAAACACAAAAACTATTTTATGAATGAATATTATGACCGCAAGGAAATTATAACAAACAAAATAGCGTGAACCTGTCAAATACAAACATAACTCAAAATGTCGTATGTTCGACTTAAGGCAATTTTACAAAAACTAGATACTTTTTGTCTATTACTTTAAAGTCCAAAATCGTCCAACACAACTACTACCTAATGGCATTTTGACACCATGAAGATTACGTTCAAGACTACGCATACAGCTGATAAAAAATAATTATAAAAAATTACATACGTCCTTTTGAACTGACAGCGACGATAGCACGAACAGCTATCGAAAAATAAAACGCGTAAATATTCAATAGTGTAATTATTTATGGGAAATTTGTACAGCGCCATCTACCGCCGAAAAGCGAAATTAGTTTTTCCATAGAAATAATTATCTATCGAGTACTTTTAAACGCGCGTTTTTTTGTTAGCTGTTCATGTTAAGGGTACTGAAGTTAGCCACTTGATTTGTACATTGTTAAATTAATCGCATTGTTTATATTTTTGTCAATATGTATATTTTGTGGTACCTAATGTATAGTGCTGTTTGTAAATTATCAGGACCGGATTCACAAGTTCCGGATCGGATATGTTCAAGCATCATACCTGACAGATAATTTCAAACAAATTCTGTTCCATTTTCTGAATTAACCAAGAAAATAGGGTATTTTCCGTATGATATCTTTTTACCTTATGTTTTGAACGAATAATTGTCATATTTGTATATTTTTTATGTTTATAGGTTCATGTACAGTCGGCCTATGAAAATGTTGAGCATACTTAGAACCTTGTTATATTGAAACTTCTGTTATACTAACATGTCACTTACCTAGGTACCTTATTTTATTGCTTTACATAGAATTTGCATAATATTTTATAACAACTGAAATGGAAGTTTTGAACTTAATAGTTTTTAAAAGTTGCAAAAAATTATCTTTGAAAGAAAATTAATTTTAATTTTGCCTTAATAATTAACATACATTATTAAAAATTACTTTAGGAAACAGAGAACAATTATTCGACTTTATAATAAGTTATTTAACTTAAAGTAGTTTTTGTTTGATATAAATCAAGAAGTTACAGTAGTTTTTTGTTATAAAACGGTGCCGCAATAATTCGTCTCTACATTTGCGAAATTGCAGTTAGGCCTATTTTACTCAACTTTAATTTGTTAATAACAAACAATGGGAGAGATAGGGCTCTAAAACTTTAAAATTTTGAGCACTGCTTAGCAGTTTAAAGCTTTTTTACACTTAAAACATCTGAGTTTATTGTATTTGTAGAGACACAGAATACGTAGAGATACATTTTTTTTACTTGTTTGTTGCTCTATATTTGTTTATGTATTTTTTAATGTTTTTATTAGTTTAAGTAGCTAAAATTCACTTTTAGGTCCATTTAAGATACCACTAAGCACCTAAGGAAATTTAAAACAGAATTGTTTTAGGTTTCTCTTGGATAAAACGGTATGTCATATCCAAGAGAGAGAGAGTAGAGCAGCTGGTTACAATGTTTTTAGATTTCTTGGCAGTTTTCATCACGTAAGAAAAATGTTTCAAGATATAAATAACAAAAACAAAAACAACAAATAACCTCCATAGGTCCGCATCATCAAGCACATTCACAGTTCCACGGAACCATAGACAAGGGGTCTCTATCACAGGACACTAACTTTTACCAATGTGGTGCTGGTGGAAGGGGGCATGGGCCCCCCGACCTGCGGCAAGGAAACCCGCCACTTCGGCACCCTACACGGCACTTCACTTGACACACACGGCTCGCGAGCGCGACACCACTGACACGCGCGAACACCAAACGCGTACTGCCTAAAAACGGTGAACTTTTCACACGGCACACCGTAACTGATAAGGACCGCACTATCACAACCCAATAAGAGAGAACGAGATGGAAGGAGTAGCGTTCCGTACCGGGCGTGGCTACAGTGAGCAGCCACTAGCGCACGAGGGGTGGCGCCTGCGGTGTGTTTTTTTTTCTTAATTTTTTTCCCGTGCGTGTTTCTGTGCGGTAGTGGGATTTCATTTTGTGGTACACGTGCGGTGTTCGCAGTAAATTTAAATTGGCTTGCCGGTAGATCGGGTGGTAGCTGAAGATAATTATAGAGCCTGGATTTTTCGGTTGCGTCTCTAGGCTGATCGTCTTGTTTTACTGTTCTTATGGCGCTGCGAGGATGTTTCGAGTGGGGGCGTGAGCTGTGTTTATGTATACCCGCCTTCGGGTCGTACTTTTCGTTTTCTTTTATAGCAGTGATAAGGCCGGGTGGTGTATTTAGAATTTGCATTTGTGGTAGATAATTGCTTTTATGAGCAGTCGTACGACGTTTGTTTTTTACCTCTCGCTAGTCAGTAGTTGTGATACCTACAACTTATTTTAATGGTACTTGCAGCATACTGACACTTTTTTGCCATATAAAATTTATTGCTGTAAAAACATACCTAATATGGAGAAATTATTTTATTAGTTAGCATTTGGAGTCAAAAGAAGTACAAAATATTGGGTAGATAATAAAAATAAATCAGCGATTCTTCACTCTAATACTTATACAGCCTTATTTAAACTAAGAGTAAGTTTACACCCGGTTTAACCAAAAATATTGCTTAGCAATGTTACTCCTTACGTTTAGGGTTACGCTACAAAAAGATCAAGATGCTCTACATCAAGGGTGGCCAAACCCGCGGCCCGCGGGCCACATGCGGCCCGCCTTCTGTTACCCTTTGGCCCGCGGAGCCGAGCAACATTTTTTTAAAGTCGGACTTATCTGGCGCGCACTATAAAAGTACATAAATTTGGTAGTGCGGCCCGGGGTAAAATTCTACTTCCGAATTTTGGCCCAAGTGTCGAAAAGGTTGGCCACCCTTGCTCTACATCATGATGTATTTTATATCGGCTCAATAATAAAGATTCCAGTCTTTTGGGTAATTTAAATAAGTAATTAATTAAATCTAAAAATTGACAACTAGCAAGTAAGTCAGATGTATAGGTACAGTCAGCAACTAAAGTCGCTTAACACTTTAGTACTTTGTCATAGCAACTTTTTTGACAGATGTCTTACAGTTTGGAACACTTTTCAAAAAAGTTGCTATGACAAGGTACTAAAGTGCTAAGCAACTTTTATTGTTGACCTACCCTACTTACCATAAAACCATAAATAATTTCTCAGCTGATTTCCACATACGCTTCCGTTCTATGTTAGGCGGCCTCTAGACGATGATTTATATTGCACAATATTTTAACCCTTTGTAGACTCGTGTGTCATTTTTTAACTCACTACTTTAAGGTTCGGAACGACCTAGAACTTTAAATGTCATTAATAGTACAAAGTCTTCGTTTTCCATTTGGAATACTATTCGTATTCCAAATCCTACGTGCGGACCGGTCGTAATCGCGAGCGCAGTGTGATGCAGTGTGCTTTTCCATTCGTGCCTCTCAGAACGAACTTCCCCTAGAATCCGCGTTTCGACCGCTCGTACTCCTCTAAATCTTAGTGCTTAAGTCCTCGCTAAACGTGTTTAGGTCCTGATTGTAAATAAACAGTAATTTTATCCTATTTCTATCTTTCCTCTTTTCTCCCCTTTAGCTAGATATAATATATAATCCTCCCTCTTAGGTAGGCCCCCTTTCTCTTCCTTTCCTTGTAACGTTACACTACTTAGATTAATGTTGAGTACGTAATGGTAGCAGACCTTTAACTTTTAGATAGCTACTAAATAACTAAAAATATACGAATGAATAAAGTGCGAATTAGGTACTCATAATTTACTATCTTTTTTAGGGTTCCGTACCAAAATGGTAAAAAAGGAACCCTTATGGTGTGTATCAGTCTGTCTGTCTGTCTGTCACAGCTGGATATCTCGAAAACTACTAATGGTATCAACTTGAAATTTGGAATCGTTTAAGATGATATTTGCCCAATATGCAAATGAAAAATAATTAAAAAAATAAATATCTTTTTTACAACAGGGACTGAAAAGGGGTCCTAAAATTTTGAAGTGGGGCTACTAGAGCATGTGGGGTATCATATGAAATAACTTCGTTTGCACGTTTTTAATCATTTTTTCTTTTTTCTTTAGGCCGCATAGTTTTCGACTTATAATGAAAAATGTAAAAAAAAAACCGTTACCACCCCTTATCTCCGAAGTTAGCAAAGAAAAAAATCTGAAATAATTCTATGTGATAGCAGTTTATATAAAGATTACAGGAAAAATAAAACGATGTCTCAATATAGCACACTTTTTAGGAATCATGAAATTTCTAATAAAGTTAACATTAGTTCCACTATCGGTCGAGAGATGGCGCTGACCTAAAACTGCAATACTAATTTTATTATTCTACTCTGCAGTGTGGTTCAATGGTGCAAATATGATGGTACGGAACCCTCGGTGCGCGAGTCCGACTCGCTCTTGACCGGTTTTTTTTTATTATCAATAAAGTTTTACAATTTTTTGTTTACATTTAAAGCACATTATTATTATTTTTATAGTATATTATTATATTATTTTTAGTAATAGTAATATTATTTTTATTACTTTCAGGGGTCCACTAACACAGAATTTTACCATAAAGAAAAAGAGCCGCTTACTTATAATAAAATACAAGCTAGGCACAATTTGTTAACAGCTGGACCAATTTGAACTTTTTCTCTCATTCCCATGAATTCAACTTCGTACTACCATAGAATAATTAGGTAGGTACTGAAAGCTTTTCTTTGTAAATCTTTTCATAGTTTTGAGAAAGCAGATTACAGCAAAGCGTAGGTAATAAATTTTACATCATACTTGCTCGGTAACTACGATTTACTTATATAGTATGAGGCTGTGTAAGTTGGCATGTGCAACACAGTGCATTGTTTAGATAGAACGTTCCATTTTCAAATCACTTTACAATTCAAGGATGGTGAATGCTTTAACTGTAAAGTTACTTTACAATTCAAGCATTTAAAACTCCTTAGTGAACCAATCTCTTTTATTATAAACTGACGAAACTTTTGGCTGAAAAAAAAAACAATGAAAATGGTGGCATTTAATTTCAGTTCAAGCTAGGTATGCAAAATTCTGCAATGCAAAAACAGCAGATTTTATTTTCGTGATTTCGAGGTTGGTCCCATAATGAAAGTTGTTCAGTTTAATGGTCTGATCAACCCCACGAATTTTCAATGAAATAACCCTTTAACGTTTTATTTTTGTTTTAATGTTTTTATTTTTATTTTTATTTTTATTTTTATTTTTATTTTTATTTTTATTTTTATTTTTATTTTTATTTTTATTTTTATTTTTATTTTTATTTTTATTTTTATTTTTATTTTTATTTTTATTTTTATTTTTATTTTTATTTTTATTTTTATTTTTATTTTTATTTTTATTTTTATTTTTATTTTTATTTTTATTTTTATTTTTATTTTTATTTTTATTTTTATTTTTATTTTTATTTTTATTTTTATTTTTATTTTTATTTTTATTTTTATTTTTATTACCTCGCATGAATGATGTAAAATAGTATGCTTACCTCGGTTGTAAGTAGCTATTACACCCTCGAACTATATTCGCCCTCGCTCGCTACGCTCGCTCGGGCGTCTAAATATCTCGGGTGCACTCGATCCATTAGCGCCCTTTGCGAGCTGCGCTCGCACGGGCGCCAAATTGGATCTTGTTCTGTAATAGCTCACTTACATCCCTTGTGTAACAAACTACTATTTCAACACACTTGCTCGTAAAGTGAGCCCTAATACATCGCTTTTAGGGCTATAAACCGAACTATAACAAACGCGTGCAATAATATATAAAACACTAGTTGGTTATAGAATTATCCCTACAAAGTTAAATAGGTACCTTACTGCAAGTTCTATGCGTGTAAACAGAGCATTTTCAATTTAACCGGGTAATACAGTTATTTTCTTAGTAACAACAAAGAGGTTTTATGCCGCTAAAAATTCATTTGCATTTTTGGAATAAATAAATGTGTAGGTCCTTAATTAAGTCAAACAAATATTTATTATTATCAAATTATTTCTTATTTACAATATTTTGCTCAAACATATTAAAATATTAGCATTTTATCACCTAAATTTATAATTTTGAAGTAGGCTGTACGCCCACTAACCCCTTTGTTCGCAAAATATTCTTGCATTGGGCGTGTGAAAAAAACAAAAAAAAACCTGCGCGCCTTTTCTCATCATGATTATCATTTTGTTTTTGTCGTATTTGTTGCTGTGTGGTAAATTAGTTTGTTTTTTCCTCGCAAATGTGTTGAAAAACGTCGTATGAAACTCGTGAGCTCTTACTTATTGCACACTCGGCTGAGTTACGCCCTCGCCTGCGGCTCGGGCTACAACCCACAGCCTTGTGTGCAATAAGTAACCTAAGCTAACTTGTATCATAATGTACTATTGTGCTGCATGTAAATGAACCCAAAATGGGAGAACCGTTTCTTCAGACCATTAAACTGAACAACTTTTACTATGGGACCAACTCTCAAATCGTGAAAAAAAATCAGCTCTTTCATAGGTACCTACATCTTGATATTTTCGTTATTAATTTTTGTATGAAACAGCTGATTTTCTTTCGCGATTTTAGAGTTGGTCCCATAGTAAAATTTGTTCAGTGGTCCAAAGAAAAGGTTTTTTCATTTTGGGTTCATTCATTAACACGTTGTATTATATCACGTTCTTGATTCCATGTGTAACTTAGTTTGATATTTCAGGAATAAAAGAAAAAGTTAGACCTGTAATAAGTAATAATTAAATCTTAAGTTCAGGACTTTTATAAGTTTTCCGCCCGCAGTTTCGCACCCGCGCGGACTAGTGGTTATATCGTGCGGGCGGAGACCTTTGTCCAACAGTAGGATAAAATTATTAAAAACACGACTGCCCTGCCAAAACCGAACTAAAAAGTTAAATAACTAGTGTCATTGCAGTTGGGGGACCGTTTTATGGAACAATTTTTGAACAAAGATGTCCCCCGACTACAATGACACTTGTTGTGCTTGTTATTTAACTTTTTAGTACGTTTTTGGCAGGGCAGTCGTGTTTTTTTTTAATGTATTTATTTTTAATTCACACCTTTTAGTGACAAATGATATAGTTTTGGAATGTGCTCATCAAGGCCTTTCATTTGATGCCCATATTGTAATAATAGAAGAAGAAAAAAATTCACATTTGAAAGTGGCGTCGCGTAGTCGCCATATATACAGTGCCTTTGGTCTTGAACTAGCGATAATTTAAAGGCGTGTAATACACCTAATTTTATCGACAAAAACACCCACATGTTGGGGTCTATCCCCACTCCTGTTGGAATGGCCGCCATTTTAAATTTGACTTTTTATTTTAGATGACCCTGCAGAAAAATATTAATTTCTCCGGATTCTGATGTCCTACAGTTATAACAAAAAATTATTTGTAGATAATATTCCTGTGTATTTGAATAGTGCAAAAAAAGTGGACATTAATGTCCTAGTTTTTGAGAAATGTAATAAAAACTCAAAAAAATTGCAGAAATTTCGTATATAATTTTATTTCAGTAATTTTTTATGACGTATTTAAACAAAAAATTACACATTTTATTTTTTAAATCACTAGGTAATATTATTAGCTTTCAAAAAATATTTTTGTTATAACTATAGGACATCTAAATCCGGAGAAATAATTATTTTTCTGCAGGGTCATCTAAAATAAAAAATCAAATTGAAAATGGTGGCCATTCCAACAGGAGTGGGGATAGACCCCAACATGTGGGTGTTTTTGTCGATAAAATTAGGTGTATTACACGCCTTTAAATTATCGCTAGTTTAAGACCAAAGGCACTGTATATATTTTTTTTATATAGCCAGTGTCACTCAAAATGCTGTAAGGATTCTAACGATACCCCATACATCCAAATCCGTTGAGCCATTTAGAAGTTATGGTGGAATAAAGAAACTCACATAAGTACCACAAAAATCCGTACATATTATGTGATTCCGAACGCAGCAACTGCATACAAAATCTATGGGCCTGCCACACACATGCGGGATTTTTCCGTACGGAATCTTCTTCATACATTGTGGAAATTCCGTTCGGAATTCCGAATCGGGATTCCGTCTGTGTGTGGCCGGCCTTATAGTTACTTGAAGTTAGCACGCAGCAGTAGTACCCGCCGAAAACGCTCTATACAAAACGGTCATGGTTTGTGACGTCATTTTTCACGTTTCAGGCGCGTTTATTATGGAGTTATTATGGAGTTAAACAAGAATTTTTAATTATCTCCCTAAATTTTGTGTTTAAATACAAAAAAATATTTTCACCTCTCCAGTACGAAAAGCGGGCTTTTAGCGCGTAAAAACTCGCAGCAAAATCGATTTTTTTTTCTGCGAGCGTGAGGCAAAGTTCTTCTTTAATTTCTTACACCAGCTTTTGAAATAATAAATAAAAAAGAAATAAAGTGACGAGGATGAGATTTGTGAAATAAATATGTGTAAAAAGGATAGAGTGCTTTACGTTGTCATACATGGATTAAAAAGTATAAAAAATAAAATGCACGGATATACCAAGGAGTTTTAATAAGGATTGTTAAAAAAAGGTTGATAATTTGTAATAGTGTGGACGAAATGAGGTCGCATGTATGAAATAAATATAAAATAACAAATTAGTGTTTTATGATTGTAAATAAATGAATAATATGGGGTATTAATAAATAAGCGAAAAACACAACGTACCTAATGTAAAACTAAACGACGGGAATCTACTTTATGAATAAATTTTTTCAGCATAGGTTTGATGAAATTATTTTTGTGATATATGTATTACAAAAAATGAGTGCATCCATTGATGAAGATATTTGTCTCTCTCTAAAAGAGTTGAAAGAACAAGTTTCTAATGCTGAATCTAGCTTTTTACCAGGAAAGTCACGTGAAAATTTTCTCGCTGGTAAAGGTGAAAAGTTTTATGTTTCGCACGAGACCAAAATTTTGTTCTGCCTCGTACCTTTAAATCACTCACTGTGCTCAGTAGTCTTTATTAGAATCACTAACTACTTCGCTAGTTCGTGATTTAAAGTCGGCACTCGCAGCACAAATTGATTTTCGTCACTTGTATAACAAATAACTATTCTAATTCGATATTCTATCTGACTGTTAAGTGCATTAATTTTTCGGATTCTTTTATTTATTTAACAACATTGATAAACGCAACAAACGAAAGCACGAATCTTCTGCTGAGCAATGAAAGAAAATCCGAAAAAGCCCGACTTCAAAAATATTGCTGATTTCATATCTTTTCTCCGTAAAAATTACAAGGGAAAATAACAAAAAAACCGGCCAAGTGTGTGTCGGGCCACGCGCCGTAGGGTTCCGTAGTTACCTTATACCATAACATATTTAATACCACTATCATTTTTCGTCTGCAAAAATAGCTTTGTTTTTCACAGTGTTGGTATGAATGAAAGTTATATTTGCGGTTTTGGAAAATGTGCTATATCTCTAAAACTACTAAATATACCTCGTTCAAACCAATTTTCATTGAAAATATTTATTAAGATCTACAGCATATATTTATTTTAGATTTTTCACTCTCTTATTTCAAAAGTTAAAGGGGGGCACACACATTTTACCACTTTGGCGGTGTATATCTTTCAAACGGTCGACTTCGAGAAAAAAATGAATAAGTACCTAACCTCAATGTCATTTTTAAAGACCTATCTATTTATAGACACCCCGCACGTATTGGTTTGAAGAAAAAAAAATCAGTTTCAGTTCCATGTATGGAATAAAATCGTTAAGCGAAAGTGAACAGAATACATCTACCTACCTACCAAGTTTCAACTGTGAATAATCCTAATACTTTCGGAATAAAGTGGCTGTGACATACGGACGGACAGACAGACTGACAGACATGACGAACTATAAGGGTTCCGTTTTTTGCTATTTAGGCTACGGAACCCTAAAAACGTTGCAGTAGCGCCATCTGTTATGTGCGCAAGGAAACTAAAACCACAACGTACCAGCAATATACAACCATATCATAGAGAATACACTACTGCACGCACGACACGAGTAGTATGTAGAGTTGCATAGATGGCGCTGAATTCATGCAGAATATTAATGATCATGTAGTCCGGGATGTATTATCTATGGTTTGGAACTATTAGTAAGAGTGCTATTAGACTATCATAGAAATATGATCATATATGTATGAGTCATTTTTATATGAAGAACATATGACGGTTTAATAACTACATGTGATTCATATTGTCTTTGATCATAGTTATAGGATCCTATTTGACAGCGAGCGTACAATTATGATCATATTCGTTGCCCCAGTAGTAGTGATTCTTTCTCTATTCGCCTAACTTCAAAAAATGGCGTCTTCAAGTGCAAGAATTTTGACTGGAATATTGAAATAATATTAATTACTCTTTACGAGGAAAATGAGTGTTTAAATAATAATCTTGTTCCGGATAACGAAATACGTTTTTACAAAACCCAAATACCTACGTCTTTTATTTTTTGCTTTGTTCTAACAGTTTTCTTCTTTTTTAATGCTATTAATAAAAATTGCACTCATAGCAACGGAAAACACA
This sequence comes from Agriphila geniculea, assembly GCA_943789525.1. Lineage (NCBI taxonomy): Eukaryota > Metazoa > Arthropoda > Insecta > Lepidoptera > Crambidae > Agriphila > Agriphila geniculea. Next base: position 11,092,955 of record OX038889.1, read on the forward strand.
GCTAAATCGTTATCCATTTTGATTTATGACATTGTTTATATGATCATAGGTGGATCATAAGTGTAATATGTGAAAATGAAGGACAGCATCATTTAACTATGATCATAGAATTTGACAGATATGAAATCATATATAAATGATAAATATATGATAATGTAATAGCGGCCTTATAAAAAAAATCCGTAAGCTCCTTTTAACGTGCCGGACTACAGGTGCGCCACAAAAAAAAAGTTGGAAATCTGACTTTTTGACTATGCCATGATGAAGTCTATAGTTTGTCGGAGTTTGTCGCCAAAAACCAGAGTTTGTCGGTCTTCCGTTTATCTCCTAAGAGATACATGTGGCTCAGCTGTAGAGACGTCTCTACAGCTGCGCCACACAGATCTCGAAAACGGAAGGTCGTAGCGAAAATCTGATTACTTGTATGTATAGCCGTTAGTTTGTCGGAGTTTGTCGCACAAAAACCAGAGTTTGTCGGTCTAGCGTTTAGGAGATACGTGTGGCGCAGCTGTAGAGGACGTCTCTACAGCTGAGCCACACAGATCTCGAAAACGGAAGGTCGTAACAGAAATCTGATTACTCGTGTGTGTAGCCGGTAGTTTGTCGGAGTTTGTCACCAAGAACCAGAGTTTGTCGGTCTTGCGTTTAAGAGATATGTGAGGATACGCTGTGGAGACCTTTCTACCTGGATCTTGAGAACGGAAGGTCGTAGCAAAAATCTGATAACTCGAGTGTGTAGCCATTAGTTTGTCGGAGTTTGTCACCAAAAATCAGAGTTTGTCAATCTTACGTTTAGAAGATATGTGGGGATATGCTGTAGAGATATTTCTACCTGGATCTCGAGAACGGAAGGTCGTAGCGAAAATCTCACATATCTCCTTAACGCAAGACCGACAAACTCTGGTATTTGGCGACAAACTCGGTCGAACTACCGACTATAGATATGACTAATCAGATTATCGCTACGACCTTCCGTTCTCAAGATCCAGGTAGAAAGGTCTCCACAGCCTATCCTCACATATCTCCTAAACGCAAGACCGACAAACTCTGGTTCTTGGTGACAAACTCCGACAAACTACCGGCTACACACACGAGTAATCAGATTTCTGTTACGACCTTCCGTTTTCGAGATCTGTGTGGCTCAGCTGTAGAGACGTCTCCACAGCTGCGCCACACGTATCTCCTAAACGCAAGACTGACAAACTCTGATTTTTGTGCGACAAACTCCGACAAACTAACGGCTATACATAAAAGTAATCAGATTTTCGCTACGACCTTCCGTTTTCGAGATCTGTGTGGCGCAGCTGTAGAGACGTCTCTACAGCTGAGCCACATGTATCTCCTAAACGGAAGACCGACAAACTCTGGTTTTTGGCGACAAACTCCGACAAACTATAGACTTCATCATGGCATAGTCAAAATGTCAGATTTCCAACTTTTTTTTTGTGGCGCAGCTGTAGTCCGTCACGTCTCCTTTTATGAAGGCAAAGCAAAATAATTCTTACATTCTTAGCGTGAAAGTATAGAGTTCCTAATGTATAAACATTTAATTTATGCTATCAGTCTGGAGCAGTGGTCTGGAGCACAGATCACTATATATGTAGCAGGTCTGGAGCTATATTTATATAATCAATACTTTCTTTGCCAGACGTTTGGTCAAAAATCAACTATAAAGAAACGCACTCTATCAATAGAGTGCGTTTCAATAGTTCTATAAGATTGATGAAATAAGTGTTAATAACAAAACAGCATTTTTTAAAACAACACAATTTATTTTCACTCTTTTCACAATAAGATAAGGCACACTTAAGACAAACAAAAATACAGGGTTATTAGTAAAACACAAACAGCTGTTCGTGCATTTGTATGGAATGTAGATTTTATTTATTTGTCTTTTTTTCAGAAGTCGTAAAACAAACGCTGTTGTTTATGATGTCAATAATCTAGTCCTGCAAGGTGGTTGGGGTTTTGCAAATAAGTAACCCTGTATATTTAGGTAAGTAGGTATAGTAATTTTGTAGATTGGTAAAAAATACATTTAATATCATCGTTATAATTGTACATTTTCAAAAATAGATTCAGCAAGTATTTCTTTTTTTTAAATTAGACGCTTACAGCTAATATTATAAAAAATATAACTTACGCGAGTATCATTGCATGCTTACGCTTATTTATAAACAATCTCTTATTTAAAAAAATAGTCGAATTCATATTTTAGACTAGAGTATTACTAGAGAGAAAATTAAACAAGAAAAGAACCATTTCATTGAAAATAAATGCGAGTAAATAAGAATAAAACCGTAATACGTTAAAAGGAATTACTACTTTAAAAAATCCGAATAAGATTGAAATTTGCAACACATTTCATTTTGCAAAATATAAAAGTACCTAATCGGTTCAGTCTTTGTAGAATAAAGCCCAGACTCCACCAAAGAGGAAAGAGAAGAGATGTGTCTAGCGGAGAGAAGAAGAGATGCTTTTCAGCTATGGTGTCTACACCGAAGCTGTGCGTAGCGGAGCGGAGATGTGTCTAGAGCGGAGGAATATTAAATGACAAAGCAGTCAAAGTAACTGTTTTGATAAACGGCGGAGCTTGTAGTTTAGTAGAAAGCATTTTTTTTAATTGAAAGCATGCTTTTTTACCTATTTAAAAGCATGCTTCTTTTAAGTGACACTCGTCTTTTCTCTTCTCATCTCGTCCCCGCTTCGTGACGTCAGAATCGCCGGTCAACAGTCGTATTTAACTTTGAAATTGTGTCTAAAAATTACTTATGAATTGCTTATATTTGCTTATCATAATGAGAGAATTGCTTACTGCATAATTTAAAATAAATAAAACATTTAAGGTTGACCGTCCATCCTGACATCAGAATGGCCGGTCAACCTCTGTAGAGTAGTAACTATGTAGAATCACTGATATTTTCGTAGGGAAAAAATTGCTTATCAATTGCTTATTCCACAATTTGCAAGCTTAGAGCCTTTTATTCTTTCTATAAACTAAGTACGAGTTTAAAAGTCCGCCCAGCTCACAGCTCGGCGAGGCACAGCTGACATTCGCGCCATACAAATATGAGACATCTTTCCTCTCCGCTCAACCACAAAATAGAGAGACTGGAGGCCGTTTCTCGCACGCGAGCGGTGATTTCTACTAGGCAATAATATGATCGCCTAGTGTAAACAAATGCTACGAGCTTTTCGAATACTTTTATCACTACTTAAATCATAGGCCGCAAGCCTGTATAAAAAAATTACACGAGTTTTTAAAGATGTCCTGCCTATGAAAAATGTAGGTCACGAATGCGAGTCTCGTGTCAAAATCAGTACAGAGTGATTAGTGTAAGTCTCGCATCGACACTTGCGATTCTCGCCCGAGCATTGTTTATACAAGTCAAGACACGTATGCGTGTATAGATCTACGATTACTCGCCTGTAGTGTAAACAAACAGTAGAAGAGAAGTGAGTCTCGCCTGTGATGTTCGCATTTGAGAATCGCTTTATTAATAAGAGTTATTGTCAAAATGTAAACAACCGCAGACGAGATTCGAATGGCGAGTTTTGCCATGCGATAATAGCATACGATTATTTGCCGCTTCCGCTCGCGTGCGAGAAACTCTCCTTGTGTAATTTATGCTTAACAGACGTTTAGCTCAGTACTACGGGCGCTCGAGCATCGCATACACACAAAGACAGCTCTCACTGCTGCGTCACGTACTCGAACTCGTTTGAGATTGCTTTAAGATTCCGGTTTGGTTATAGTGTCGGATGTTGTTGTTACTATAGCGCGCTAAGCTTGTACTCTCTCTATATTGTGACTCAACCGTCTCCACTGTAACTGAGCTGAGACAAGATGTATAAATAATGAAATCCTATTGGTTGTTTAAAACACGTCTCTTCTCTCGCCTCGTCTCCGCTTTGGTGGAGTCCGGGCCTAATACTGTGTCGCTCAAAATATAGAGAATCATGGTTTGATCAGTAGATTCACGATTGTCGGAAATCTACTCTAAAGCATTCGATTCGAATCCGTATTCTCCGATATTACAAAAATATAGCTATTCACAAATACATTCGACTGGCATTCGATTCACTTTCCGACGGGAACGCGCAATGTATTTACAAAGTTTGGTAGCATAAGGTAGAAAATAAGATCGAAGACTATAGACTTTCCGATTCGGTTCGGAAAGTTAGTTTCCGACAATCGTATTGAATAACCCCCCTGAAGATTCGATTGGACGCGGTCGCTTCAATGAGCTATTTTGCGTCCAAAAGCATTTATTTTAAACATCTAAATATAACTGAATCCGTAACTTTAGGAAACTTATGCACCTTTAAGATCACCCATTTAGTATGTTTAAGTCCACGCATGCGCGCTGCCCGCCCGTTGCGTGCGCGCTATCTCCCGTCTAAGGTCTCGTTCGTGCGCGGTCGCTTCTCTAAGCTCCTCCTCGCGAGTCCTAGCAGCTTCTAGCTGTTGTTGCTGCACGCGCAAGCTGTTCAATTGCGACTGCAGCGCCGTCTTACACAGTAGGCATTATTAGCGGACATTAGTGCTGGGCCAAAAAGTATCGCGCCCGTCACTGTTTACAGATTGGCGTATTGATTATGTACTTTAAAGAGATGGGCCAAGATCCATTGATGTGTACCTAAAAACCTAGGCTATTCGGTTAGCTGGCAAATGTTAGTCGCCAACTACCAATATACACCAAATAGGCCTCTATACATTGGCCCAACAAGTTCATCCAGCAATTTCGGCCAATGTGCACAGCGGGCATAATATGTTATGTTTAAGTCCACGCATGCGCGCTGCCCGCCCGTTGCGTGCGCGCTATCTCCCGTCTAAGGTCTCGTTCGTGCGCGGTCGCTTCTCTAAGCTCCTCCTCGCGAGTCCTAGCAGCTTCTAGCTGTTGTTGCTGCACTCGCAAGCTGTTCAACTGCGACTGCAACGCTGTCATTGTGGAGTACGACGAGTTCTTTAACTGCAATTAAGGAAAAGATGTTAAGAGAGTTTACTCAGCACACTAGCGCCGCTATGGAAAAAAACATAGTGCTTAAATAAAGACGAAATTGTCGATTGTGTTCTTATTGGAACGATGGCTGCGCTAGCCTCTTAAATATAATTAGTGTTTCATACTTCTATTATCTATACTTAATAATTACATAGTTTCATTTTGCAAGGTAAATTCTGCAAGGCAAAATGATTTTTAAATTAAAGGAATATAGGATCTAAAAATAATTCAATGCTCTCGTTTTTGTACTGTATCCCTTTTATTATAAGCAATATTTTGTTATGCAAAAGTGATTGGCAAACAATTTTAAAACATAGCCAACTCACGTCTATAATTTGGTCATGAAAAAAGTTTGGACTATCTATATTAATTACGATATCTGATTATGGCGATTGGTGACTAAATAAGGGATAGATAGATTACATATAATAATATAAAAAATCCATGACTCGGGAACAGACACTTAAATGCTAATCACACAATTAAACAGAGAAGCGGCACGATCAAAGAATCACCATGTCCGGCCACAGAATATATAAATAGTACTCAATGTACAGAAGCCCATCCGCAAGGACAAATTAATAAGCTACTCTCGCTGCACGGCAATAAATTACAATTTCAAATGGCACAGCGCTGTGTGCGTATTAGTATAAGATTCTCCGAAGCGCTTCTTTTTCTGTGGCGTAGCTCTGTCTCAACCGACACCTGACATCCCTCGTGCGCTGGCTCGACTGAGTCAGCCGCAACGCAAGCAGTAGGCTAGTATAAAAGTTTAAGCGCGGAGTGAGACCCCTTGCCGCAGTCAAAAATTGATTAACAAAGATACATTAGCCATACCTGAGTCTCTCTCTCCTTGCTCCTGACCTCCTGGTGGAAGCTGTCCATCTGTTCTATGATCTTCTCTCGCTCCAGAACATTGGCTTTCTGCTGGAGACGATTCGCCTCTATCTTCTCTTCCAGCTGCCTCCGAAGTGTCATCACCACATCGTTCATGAGAATTGACCGAGCTTCGCGCTCTTTTGCCCATAACTAAAACATATTTTTAAAAAACGTGTAATGCAACTAAAATATATCTTCACAGACTATTCTACAAAATAAAACAATTACATGATACTCTGTGGTGTAGAAAATGCAAAACATGTCCCAAAGCTTCACATAAAGTCGTAATCTAAATTAGATCCTGATGAAAAGATAAAAAGCTAACTATAGTACGAGGCAAACATCTTGAAATCGGGTAGGGATTGCGCAGAACGCGTATTTTGTGTATGCGTAGCGGTGAGGCACGCGGGCGGCGGAAGAGGGGCGCGCGCTATTGGTCGCTCACAAGTGCACATGCAAGAACTTATCCTCACTCCGTTGAAAAAGTGTCAAGATGTTTGCCTCGTACTGTACATTGTTGAGTGGGCACTATATCAAGATTTTTTTTTACCGACGACACTGCTTCGTATTTGGGGCAAAATCAGAATATTTTTTAACCGACAAAAATCTAGATTGGATTCGAACTTGTAACTAATGTCATCACAGAAACTTACATCATATCAGCCTTACGACACCCACCTAATGGCGCGTTCACCCGGGGCGATTTTTACCGACTTCAAAAGGAGGGAGGTTCTCAATTCGACCCGTTTTTAGTTGATTAACTGCTAAATCGCTATGGATTTGAACCGTCTTTCTGAACGTTTAAATCGCAAGCGACCGCATAAATTTTTTGTTGACCGATATAACGATAATAATTGATCAACTAAAATCGCCTCGTGTGAACTCGGTATTATGGGCGTCACAAAAAAACTCGCTTTCATTTGTTACATTTTTTTACTTTATTTGGTACAAACAAATCTGGCATCTGAAGCCTAAAGAATTTAACCAATGGAGATGGCAAAGACCCAATGACCAATGACCCAAGATGGAGGCCAAAGTACGTTGGCCACTTGGCAATGTACGTTGACTGATCGCCACTGTCATCATGTGGTTCGCCCACCCGTATAAGACGCTGGGGTCCCGGGTTCGATTCCCAGGAAGGGAGTACATTTGTACTCAGTTTGGTTTTGTGTTTCGGCAGTTAGAGATAAGATAGCCAGTTCCTCAGTGATGAGGATTCCGGGTGTAGTGCGCTTCCACCTTCGGCCTTATCGTCACTTAACATCAGGTGAGGTGAAGGTTATCTATCCCATTGTGCATAAAAAAATACTACTTCAGCGCGGCCGGCCATTTTCATTCTGTACCGCTTCGTGTCGCGAGAGTGCGCTACCGAAAAAAATGTAAATTGTGCTATTTTATCTTGGAAAAAGCGATCTGCCACATCAAATCTACGAGAACCTGGTGTTTCCTATCATATGTCAGTATTTTCATGTACCTACAAATGTTTGTGTACAAGTGCTATCTCGAAAAAAAATAAAAGCCATTACGACAAGTTAACGACAGAAAATACAATAATAAGGAGGCAGCTGTCACACACTACAGACCTACCTGCACAGCATCCTACTATCCTTTTCGTACAGTACGAGGCAAACATCGTGACACTTTTTCGACGGAGTGGGGATAAGTTCGCGCATGTGCACTTGTGAGCGACCAATAGCGCGCGCCCCTCTCCCGCCGCCCGCGTGCCTCATCACTCCGCATAGGCAAAATACGCGTTCCGCGAAATCCCCACCCGATTTCAAAATGTTTGCCGGCTTCTGTAGTGTGCTGTACTGTAACCCCCACTAAAAGTGGCAGAAGAAAATATTTGGTGTACGGTCTTGCCGTCTCCATTGGCCCACCCCGGGCACTCCATACAAGCGTCGCGTTTCAACTACCTATTACACAGACGCTACAGTGACGTTTTTGCACACGCGCAATTGTGTGCGTGATGTCTGGGGCTATTGAATGAGCACACGATTCGGCACACGAACTCGCGCGGTGGGGTGAGGTAATTGATTGTGGGGCGGGGCGGAGAGTTTCCTTTCTGTACGGTAGTACTTATATCTATTCCGTGCCATTGGTTAAACCCTTAGTATAGTCAAATTAGCAAAAAGATCAGAAGTAATTCGTGTAGTTGTAATTTTTTATGGAATTATAAGAAGACATGAATTAGAACTTTCGCGTTGCGCATGCGTTACTGATCATCAAATCACTTTTTATCACTCGCTAAAGTAGTGGAACAAGTACCTACGACGTTACAAAGGTATTGCTCTAAGTTTAGATTTTGTCAATTATCTCGGTAACTTTTTATCTGATTTAAGCAAGCTAGGTATGCAATGATAGGTAATTAAAATTGTAGCAAAACATGGAAAGAAACTGTTATTGTAGGTATTATATTTAAAAAAATATTCCGTATTCCGTACATAGCAGGAATGGCGCAAACTCGGAGGAAACTTGCATTCATGTCTTCTGATGATTCCATAAAAAATTACAACTACACGAATTACTTTCGATCTTTTTGCAAATTCGACCTAATTTGACTACACTAGCTCCAAGTTCTGAAAGAATGATTTTTTTTTATACTAAACACAGATACGCCATTAGTACTAAATTAAGTACCTTGTCTTGTTTATCGTTGATCTGCCTCGCCTCCCCGTCGTACATAGCCTCTATGTTCCTCTGTCTTTGTCGCTCCTTCTCTCTGTACTCTTCTAACTCATGCAGGGCTGTATCTAGGATGCGTTTATAAATCGCAGGCTTTTCCTGTTCGCTCTCTATGTCCTATGAAAAGATAACAATCTTCTAACTAAGGCTACTACCTTATATTTTTTAGTTTTCGTTTATTCTATTAATAAATTTATCAAACTAGCGGCCGCCCGCGACTTCGTCTGCGTGGAAAGTTGTTTTGCTATCCCTCGGAAACAATACTTTTTTTCGGGATGAAAGGTACACTATATCCTTCTCTGTACGCCTGACAACGTGTATGTAAAATTTCATGATGATCGGTTCAGTAGTTAAGACGTGAAGGCGCAACAAACAAAGGGACTTTCGCATTTATAATATTACTAACTAGCTTCCGCCCGCGACTTCGTCTGCGAGAAAAAATTTTTTTGCTATCCCTCGGGACCATAACTTTTTTCGAGATGAAAGGTGCCCTATGTCCTTCTCTGTACCCCTGACAACGTGAATGCAAAATTTCATGATGATCGGTTCAGTAGTTAAGACGTGAAGGCGTAACAAACAAACAAAGAAACGGACTTTCGCATTTACAGTATTAGTAAGGATATAGTAAGGATTTGGTCTGACGATTCCATTTCTACTTTGCCTTTCATGTCAATCAATGATATAAAAGTATTTACCTTTAAAATAGCCCTTCTTATTCTTGCTAACATTTCTAAATCCAACTCTATCTCTTTTAACACAGATATCACTTTCCTCTTAAGCTTGTATTTATGAAGGCCCATGTTGACAATGTTTGCGTCTCTTTCAGCCACCAACCGAGCGTGTTCTCTTTCCCTTTCATTCGATATAAATTGAAGTTCATCTAATATAAGTTTTTCTCTCTCTTCCAATTTCCGAAGACGTTTTACTGCAGTCTCTTTTTCGCTCAACTCTGCTATCTGGCCTTCTAAACTTTCTCGGAGTTCCTGCAATATTAAACGGGAATTAATTAGTTGGGTGACTGGAAATAATTAATGGAATACTTAAATACTAAACATGGCAGCGGTTTATTTTTGGGCGACAAAATAACTAAACGGGCGACTAACTGTGGATTACAAAAATAAATAAATTTAAAAAATATTAAAAACACGACTGCCCAGCCAAATACGAACTAAAAAGATAAATAACAAGTTGCCATTGCAGTCGGGGGACCGTTTTGTGGAACAATTTTCAATTAAAGAGCAACGCAACATATCCGTCCGCTCCGTCCGTCCGTTCCGATCACAGATAATAGGTTCCGATGCAGCGCACTTTTACTAGGAAGACCAAGAAATCAATCAACATTCTTCTACGATTTTCAACGTGGTTTTAAAAAACTTAATCTTTTATTTTTAAAATTAATTTTAAAGCTTACTTCAACACATTTTAAAAGTCAAAGTCGATTGAGTTTTACTACAATGGTAGACCAGTGTGCTGCTCGGATGCTGTGCTGTGTTTGATTTAAGGCGGTACCCTGAGCGAAAGTGGCGCCGCGGTGAATTTTATTTAATATTATAATTCTAAAACACAATTTTAATAATGTCTCTCGTGGAGATTTTAGGGCCCATGGTCTAGTATTTTTAGAAGTAATTTCTACATGCCCTCGTAGTCATTCGTAGAAGTAGATAGCAAAACTGCTAAAAGTGGCCGTTTTTGACACATTTTCTATCTACTTCTACGAATGACTACGAGGGCATGTAGTGATACCCTCTAAAAATACTAGACCATGGGCCCTAAAATCTCCACGAGAGACATTATTAAAATCTTTTTCTATTAATGACTTATTAAATAAAAACCTCTGAGGGCGCCACTTTCCGTCATACAACGGCCTTAAGGCTGTAGAGTCGCATCACGTTCCATTTTTAAATTTTCAATACAAATGATCAAAACAACTCTGCGCGAGCCGTAATAAGGGCGAACTTTGAAAGTTCCTATTAAATTATTAAATAGTTATAAGTATATACAAAACACGCAATACATTAGACAAACACCTCATTATTCCTAAGAAAAATTAAAAATTACTTTAGATTCTGTAAATACCAGTAACATACACACAACACATACACATTTCAAAGTGTACCAATTTGAGCATTATTTAATATTTTATTTCTCTGTGATTAAAAGCATTTTTTTAAATTTTCGCTCTATAGGGAACTCCTTGACAATACAAACAATAAGTGAAAAAATAAATATGAGTCGTATTCTTCTTTGTTACAGCTAAAACGTTTTTGAAAAATACCTCTGACAAGTAAATTTGAAATTCCACTTGAACAGATTGTCTTCGTTTTAAAATACCTGATAATTTATTATGTTTTTCTCTCTATACGGCACTAATTTAAGAATTTTGCTTCCTAAAACTAAAGTTTACATCAATAATACTGCTTTCATTCTTTACATGACTTCATTGGAAAAACACTAATTTCATTAAAATGCAAATATACAGCCTTAAAGTTGAATATCAGTTCAGAATATTGTATTTTTATTCGTTCTAACACCTACCTTCATTTGCAGCTCCTTCTCTTTCAATCTCTCCTCTTCTACCTTTATCTGCTGCCGTAACATTTCGTCTCGCTCTTGCAGTATTTTACGCGTTTCTTCCTCTTCTTTTTTCTTTTGTAGTTCTTTCTCTACTATTTGTTCCATCCTGTAATATCAAATACTTGTTTATTAGCAGCGCGCACGCGTGATGCAACCGCAGCTCCCCCTTGTGACGGCAGAGATGTTTCTCTTTAAGCCCACCGGTAACGATCAATTGCGATTGTCAATTTTTCCGCAATTGAAGCCCATTGACGGAAAAATTGATTGTTTACGCGTGCAATTGAAGCGATTTCAATTGCTCCAACAATGGAATTGACGGAAAAATTGACAATCGCAATTGATCGTTACCGGCGGGCTTTAGCTACTGCTAACTTCCGCCCGCGTGGACATTCGGAAAATCTCTAGGGAACCTTTGACCGGGATTAAATGTTTCCTATGTTTTAATCCACGCTATAAACTATTGTGTGCCCCATCCAAATCTGTTCAGCGATTTTCGTGATTGAATAACAAACATCCAAACATTTACATTTACATATAATATTAGTAGGATTCACTGATAGAAGGGACTAACAATGGCTGATCATTGTGATGTTCTACATTACTCAACAAGCTGACTTGCAGTTCCCATTAGCGACGTAAGTAGCAGCTCTGGCTGACGTAGCCGCATTTATGCTAGACTCCAATCTGTATACAGCACTCGGAGGAGCTCAATGACATAACGCATTAAGCCTGCTTCATGGTGATCACTATACTGGTGACAATTACTTACCAAGCAGACTTGCACTTCCCATTAGCGACGTAAGAGGTAGCAGCTCGCAGCTCGGGCTGGCGCAGCCGCCACGCGTGGTGCAGTCGCAGCTCCGCCTCGTGGCGGCGCAGTTGCTCCTCCTTATCGACTATGCCTTGGTTGATCTCTTGCAAGGTCGATGTTGAGACGTTGTTCAAATAAGATCTGAGAAAAATTTAGATTGATGATAACAGCTCTTCAAAATTAATTTTACATCTCATTATTTCTTGATTCGGGATTTCACATCTGAGAATCAAGAGTGTTTCGAAAAAATGCAATTTATTGGTTTGATTCTTAAAATATTAATATAAAAATAAACAACTTTTTGAATTGCTGGAAAATTGTATTTGATAGTAAAAACCGTGCACAAAAAAAATTGCAAAGAAAACAAAAAACAAAATAGATGACATTAAATTAAAATATGGAGACAATCATCACACACAAACACACCCACACAGACACACACACACATTCACAGACGTCACTATTTATTTAATCACGCTATGCTTGGTCAAAACCCGCATTGTCATGAATTTATGGATGAAAAAATAAGAATAGAGTATAATAATTAATAATGTAAGTAACTTAAATAAATGTATAATTTACTTATTTTATTTTTTTGCATGCTATAATGCGATTCGATTTTATTGGCTGCTGTGAACTAAGCCACTATGCGTGTAGCCGTGCCTCTAAACTTGCCTCTCTCACCCACTTACAACCCGTCAAGTTAACTCGGCTCGACACCTGATTCAAAAGCAACATCTTATAATCGTTCACATATTGTGCTGCAACTGCTATTACCATGTTCTATCTAATTCCACTATCATATTGTCTATTTAATCTAAACTATTAATTACACATCATTAAAGTATCAGACCATAAAGTTGTCTCGTGTGGGAAAAATCATACATGCTATGTGCCGAGTTAACTTGACCAGCCTATCTATTGTCTAATTTCAAAATCTATCGCAATCGCTTTTAACTTGACACATTGATGCTTCTTTTTGGCACGAATAAAAACTTACCAGAGAAATGCAGCAATGTATCACATCCATCTGTCAGATTATGATAAATTTTAAAATTAAACAATTAGCCCCCGGGTTCCGAGCCACCAAATAAGATCAAAACATATTGTACAAATCGATGAATTATTTATTTGATTTAAAGTTGCATTCTAACCCATTCTTGTATAGTTTAGGCTGTTGTGCGAGGGTCTTCAGCTCTTGTTGGTACTGCATGTTCTCCTGAAACAGCATCAGCTCCAACTTCTTGCGGCGCTCCTCCAACTGGCTGGAAAAATAGGATCATTAGATAATTTGAATTAAAAAAACTTTTTGATGCAAGACTGAACACGTTATTGAATATATTAGAAAAAATATTAGAAAAAATCGAATCACCCGTAGAACCTCAGATGGGCTCGAACCCGCACCCTTGAGATTGTCGGGTTCGAATCCCGTCTGCTACAGGTGAGTCGATTCATTACTAATATTTTTTCTAATTTATTAATTATCTTAATATAAAAATAGCATTGTGAATGTCTAAGATTTCAAAATTCAATAACGTTATTATAATCCACGTCAATTGGTAATGCGCTGGAATCCTGTCACATTAACATCCACCTTGACGTGATCAGCAACTAAAAATGTCATGAAACAAGAAAATTCTAATAGGTAATCTAATATATTAATTATTGAACCATTATTTTCAATAAGATAGAGTCTAGATATATAAAAATTTTACAATTGTTTTTCGTTAATGAGATTAAAATCATGGCTGCCAGGTGCATTACCAAGAACCTTATATTCATATTCTATATTACCAACTGACGGGGATAGTACTATGTTGTGCCAAAGTTGTGTCAAATCAGGTTTTTTAATTATCATTTTACACACATTTTACAGTGTCAGAGCAGAGATAATAAAGTTTCTTTATTTGAACCAAAAAGGAGTATTTTTTTGTCTAGATTCTTTTTAAAATTCTGATCAATAAGATATATTCCTTTCTAATACCAAAAACTAATACCAATGGTATTTGTTTACTGTCGTATTTCTATTCCTAACTATGTTATACCAAATTTTAAATATTTAACTGAAATTCAAAATCTATTCTCAACAACAAATACCAAAACATAGCATTTGGGTACAGTTACAAAAACAATTACTACTGACTGACTGAACCTTATGACTGAACCTTATGAGGTTCAGTCAGTCAGTAATAATTGTAATGCTATGGCATTTAACTTGATTTAGGATTCGTTTATGAATTGTATTAGTTTAGAATAGAAAATTAATTAAAATGATAAACTAATATTTTCACTTCTCAAGCTTACGCGCTCACTAGACATGAAATAAAACAATTTTTAACGGATACTAGCGTGGTTGTATTGAAAGTACTTTGGTAATTAGTTGGTATTTGGTTTGATTTTTGGTTTTACCGACGTTTCGGCAACTTTGCAGCTGCCGTGGTCACGGGGGACTGAAGTTACCCGTGAGTACTTATTACCAAAGTACTTTCAATAAAACCGCGCTAGCGTTTGTCAAAAATTGTTTTATTTCAAACTAATATTTATATTAATTTAGTCATTAATAATCACTCACGCAGCCCTAACTTTCTTTTCGCTCAGCAGTTCTGCTTCTCGGTTGGCCCTTTCATAGTAACCTTCTGTGGTCCACTGTTCGTGGTGTCGCGACTTGTTTGTGTGAGCTTCAAAATAATGTGCTACCTACAATAAATAAAAATTTAATATACAATAAAAGTTAATAGCATACATTTGATAAACAATCATAAACATAAAAACTAGGTAGGTATCTATTAAAGGAGCAAATAGGTTTTTTTTTATAATTAATGGATTTCACATTACTGCTTTATTTATAACGATGAAGTTCCTCATGAATAAAAAAACACACAATTAATTTAATTATACTCTTGGTCAACGGGCAAATACTAAAATTATTCTTAAAAAAACTCTATGAAACTGTCAGTTTCCTGAAAGTTAAGGAGACGTCAATTAAAAAATAAAAAACTTTTAGAGTATTTGGCCGTTAGTCCAGTCAGAAGTTTCATAGAATATCTGGTTAAATGCAAGCAGACGTCTTGGACTTGGAATATAAGTGTACAAGATCACTTAAGTCCTAATGGAATCTAAGAAAATTTCAGACTTTATATTCATCAGGAAAAAATACCTTTTTGAGTTCCTCAGCACGTCGAAGCTCATTATCCCGGCGTTGAGCTGCTAAAGCTTGAAGCTGCCATTGTGGACGAGGGCGAGACATCTGATCATCAATACCAGTTATAGTTAAGCTACTTGTTTTCTTACATAGCAAACAACTTTTA
Source organism: Agriphila geniculea (assembly GCA_943789525.1). NCBI lineage: Eukaryota > Metazoa > Arthropoda > Insecta > Lepidoptera > Crambidae > Agriphila > Agriphila geniculea. Next base: position 11,108,215 of record OX038889.1, read on the forward strand.
TAAATTAAATGTTCACTCGCAAGCAATTATATGGAATCATATGCCTATTTTCATACAAACAAGGTAACTTTGAGGCTTTGGTTCTCCCCCCCAGGATTAAATAGGGGGTGTGATCTGATGATGGACATTCAAAGAGTGAATGGAGGAAGCTCAGATCGTTAAGGAAATCAAATGGATCAGAAGAGTGGTTTACACTAGACTGTATGGCGTTTTAAGTGTTACATTTTCCATACTTTTGATTGTAATTTTAGCTTTTGTTGTTTTTTTTATTCAACACTGAGCGAGTTATCTAATCTGTTAGGTTTCTTTAGCACTATGGGCCTCCGCCATTCATTCTTTAAATTGCCAACATCAGATCACATCCCGTTTAATCCTGAGCGGAGTACCAAAGCGTCAAAGTTACCTTGTTTGTATGAAAATAGGCCTATGATTCTACATTTTTGCTCACGAGTGTACTTATTCAAAACCAAAAATTATACCAAATCAGGACACTAAAAAATACTAAATAATTAAAATTATAAATACATTGGACTGATGATATTATAATACATGTGATCTCTGTAATGTCCATCTTCAGCCTAATAATATTTAGGCAGTTCTGAATATGTTAAAAACCAGATAAAACTCTGTTTATTTTTATTTACTAGGAATAAACCAGACCAGATTAAGTTAAAACTTACCTTTTCGCGAATGCCTTCTGGCGTGATTTGACACTATATATATTGAATCACAAACAGTTTACTGTACTAAAGACCTGAGGATACTTCAAAATGAGTCACTTGTGAGATCAATACACCAAGACTTGATCATAAAGACCATTCCATCCATGCATTATTCAACGTCGCAAAACTTATGTGGGTGTGCAATATCGTCCGTAATTGAAACATACGAGGTCATATCTATTACGAGTCGTTCAATTTATTTCCTGAATCGTTCGCTTTACTGGGAACTATCACGCCAATTTAAACATTTTAATTTTAAACGCAACGTGTGTGTGACTTGCAGTTGTTTGACGCAGCAGAGACGCGAAAGAAAACAAACCTGTGTCAAAGTGACAGTTGCTAGGCAACGATATAATTCCGAAACGTGCCACCCACAGATAAATATACTAGTTAAAACCATGGAAATAGTACTATAAACCGGAATGAGCGCTTCGCCCCAAAACGAGCCGACAGAGAGGTCAAGTAGATGTATGTGTCCTTTTCTTCATTAGGGTGACCAAACCGTATGGTTGGCCGGAGACATACATAATACTTTAAACTGTTTAATATAAACTTAAATACCTAGGTAGTTCTTTATTTATAATTAACACTTTTTACCGCGTTTTTATTAGGTTGCTTGCTTTTTTGTTTGTTTGAGCACAAATTTTGCAAACGATTTTATACTGAATTCCCGATGAGCTAGAGACTTGAAACTTTGAACACAGGTCAGAAATGGAAGGAAATGCAATATTACAATGCCGTCAAAACTAGTTTTGTCCGTCAGCTACCGGCAAACCTAGTTCTGACCTACAGCTACCGGTTAAACTAGTTTTGTCCAACAGCTACCGGCAAAACTAGTTTTCTGCAATAGCTACAGGCAAAACTAGTTTTGTCCAACCGCTGCCGTCAAAACTAGTTTTGTCCATCAGCTGCCGGCAAACCTAGTTCTGACCTACAGCTTCCGGCTAAACTAGTTTTGTCCAACAGCTACAGGCAAACCTAGTTTTGACAAACAGCTACCGGCAAAACTGTTTTTGACCAAGTGCACTATTGCACCCTGTTTTGACTAGCAGATTCCGCCAAACCTAGCTTTGGCCAAAATCGGCAAACTTAGTTTTGACTCACGTCTACCGGCAAAACTAGTTTTGCCCATCAGCTACCGGCAAACCTAGTTCTGACCTACAGCTACCGGTTAAACTAGTTTTGTCCAACAGCTACCGGCAAAACTAGTTTTGTGCAATAGCTACAGGCAAAACTAGTTTTGTCCAACCGATGCCGTCAAAACTAGTTTTGTCGGTGGACAAAACTAGTTTTGCCGGAAGTTTTAACCTACAGCCAGTAGGCAAAACTAGTTTTGTCCAACAGCTACCGGCAAAACTAGTTTTGCGCCATAGCTACAGGCAAAACTATTTTTTTCCAACCGCTGCCGTCAAAACTAGTTTTGTGCAATAGCTACAGGCAAAACTAGGTTTGTCCAACCGCTGCCGTCAAAACTAGTTTTGTCCATCAGCTACCGGCAAACCTAGTTCTGACCTACAGCTACAGGCAAAAGTAGTTTTGTACTACCGCTGCCGGCAAAACTAGTTTTGTGCAATAGCTACAGGCAAAACTAGTTTTGTCCAACCACTGCCGTCAAAACTAGTTTTGTTCATCAGCTACAGGCAAACCTAGTTCTGACCTACAGCTACCGGCAAAACTAGTTTTGTCCAACAGCTACCGGCAAAACTAGTTTTGTGCAATAGCTACAGGCAAAACTAGTTTTGTCCAACCGATGCCGTCAAAACTAGTTTTGTCGGTGGACAAAACTAGTTTTGCCGGAAGTTTTAACCTACAGCCAGTAGGCAAAACTAGTTTTGTCCAACAGCTACCGGCAAAACTAGTTTTGCGCCATAGCTACAGGCAAAACTATTTTTTTCCAACCGCTGCCGTCAAAACTAGTTTTGTGCAATAGCTACAGGCAAAACTAGGTTTGTCCAACCGCTGCCGTCAAAACTAGTTTTGTCGGTGGACAAAACTAGTTTTGCCGGAAGTTTTAACCTACAGCCAGTAGGCAAAACTAGTTTTGTCCAACAGCTACCGGCAAAACTAGTTTTGCGCCATAGCTACAGGCAAAACTATTTTTTTCCAACCGCTGCCGTCAAAACTAGTTTTGTGCAATAGCTACAGGCAAAACTAGGTTTGTCCAACCGCTGCCGTCAAAACTAGTTTTGTCCATCAGCTACCGGCAAACCTAGTTCTGACCTACAGCTACAGGCAAAAGTAGTTTTGTACTACCGCTGCCGGCAAAACTAGTTTTGTGCAATAGCTACAGGCAAAACTAGTTTTGTCCAACCACTGCCGTCAAAACTAGTTTTGTTCATCAGCTACAGGCAAACCTAGTTCTGACCTACAGCTACCGGCAAAACTAGTTTTGTCCAACAGCTACCGGCAAAACTAGTTTTGTGCAATAGCTACAGGCAAAACTAGTTTTGTCCAACCGATGCCGTCAAAACTAGTTTTGTCGGTGGACAAAACTAGTTTTGCCGGAAGTTTTAACCTACAGCCAGTAGGCAAAACTAGTTTTGTCCAACAGCTACCGGCAAAACTAGTTTTGCGCCATAGCTACAGGCAAAACTATTTTTTTCCAACCGCTGCCGTCAAAACTAGTTTTGTGCAATAGCTACAGGCAAAACTAGGTTTGTCCAACCGCTGCCGTCAAAACTAGTTTTGTCCATCAGCTACCGGCAAACCTAGTTCTGACCTACAGCTACAGGCAAAAGTAGTTTTGTACTACCGCTGCCGTCAAAACTAGTTTTGTCGATGGACAAAACTAGTTTTGCCGGAAGTTTTAAGTTAGCCGGAAGCTGATGAGCTTCCGGCAAACTTAGTTTAACCTAAAGCTACCGGCAAAACTAGTTTTGTCCAACAGCTACCGGCAAAATTAGTTTTGTGCAATAGCTACAGGCAAAACTAGTTTATCCAACCGCTGCCGTCAAAACTAGTTTTGTGCAATAGCTACAGGCAAAACTAGTTTATCCAACCGCTGCCGTCAAAACTAGTTTTGTCCATCAGCTACCGGAAAACCTAGTTCTGACCTACAGCTACCGGCAAAACTAGTTTTGTCCAACAGCTACCGGCAAAACTAGTTTTGCGCAATAGCTACAGGCAAAACTATTTTTTTCCAACTGCTGCCGTCAAAACTAGTTTTGTGCAATAGCTACAGGCAAAACTAGGTTTGTCCAACCGCTGCCGTCAAAACTAGTTTTGTCCATCAGCTACCGGCAAACCTAGTTCTGACCTACAGCTACAGGCAAAACTAGTTTTGTCCTACCGCTGCCGTCAAAACTAGTTTTGTCGATGGACAAAACTAGTTTTGCCGGAAGATTTAAGTTTGCCGGAAGCTGATGAGCTTCCGGCAAACTTAGTTTAACCTAAAGCTACCGGCAAAACTAGTTTTGTCCAACAGCTACCGGCAAAACTAGTTTTGTGCAATAGCTACAGGCAAAACTAGGTTTGTCCAACCGCTGCCGTCAAAACTAGTTTTGTCCATCAGCTACCGGCAAACCTAGTTCTGACCTACAGCTACAGGCAAAACTAGTTTTGCCCAACAGCTACTGGCAAAACTAGTTTTGTCCAACAACTACCGGCAAAACTAGTTTTGACCAACCGCTGCCGTCAAAACTAGTTTTCTCCAACAGCTACAGGCAAAACTAGTTTTGTCCAACCGCTGCCGTCAAAACTAGTTTTGTCCATCAGCTACATGCAAACCTAGTTCTGACCTACTAGTAGGCAAAACTAGTTTTGTCCATCAGCTTCCGGCAAACTTAGTTTAACCTAAAGCTACCGGCAAAACTAGTTTTGTCCAACAGCTACCGGCTACACCTAGTTTTGTCCTACAGCTTTCGACAAACCGAAATTAATAATAATTTATTAATTTCGGTTATTATTTTGTCAAAATATTACCAAAAACCGAGTTTTATCGAAATCGGCCCAAAAACAAAAAAGTTGGCTGCCATCTTGGATTTTTATTTTTTCAATATTGTGTTATTATTTTCTTGTCAAATTAGTCCTAAAACCGAGTTTCATTAAAATCAGCCCCAATCACAAATAAAAGAGTTGGTTGCCATATTTGTTTATATTTTTAACATTTCGTTGTTATTTTTTATCAAAATAGTAGCAAAATCGAGTTTCATCAAAATCGGCCCACGAACAATATAGTTGGCCGCCATCTTGGTTTCTTTTTATATTTTTAACATTGTGTCGTCGTAAATCTCATGCACCCATTTTATTAACTTCACAAGTAAAGAAATTGGTTCAAGAATTTTAGACCTTATTGACATATTTACCAAAATAACAGTTTTTAATGAAACAGCAAAGTAAATGAACAAGTATAATTATGGGAAAAAGCAACCGAATTTAGTCGAATAAATAATATAATAATAAATAATAAAATAAATAAATAACCAAATAAAGTCGAAAATCGTTTGCATCTTTTTTTGACTACAGATCACTAGACAATGTTTTCCTACTTTTACTTGTTTTTCCAACATTCATTTATTTTTCCGAAGTTCACGCACATTGTATTTTTATAAAAAAAATGGAATAAACTTTAAAGTTGCGTAATTATTTACACTTGAACTTAAATTGAATTGAATAAACTAGATTTTGTATTGGTTGAATTACCATATTTAAAAAATAAAAACAAAAGTGCAATTTAATAAAAAAAAATTTTTTTAAATAAATAATTATTTTCTGTTTTTTAGTTAACGAGCTAAATTAAAAATATACCACCGCCTATCAGAGTACTCGTCAAGACCATCCAAACGAGTCCAAACTCGATGGGGTTGAAAGGTTTTATTACAAAGTTATGCCAACCGATGCCGTCAAAACTAGTTTTGTCGATGGACAAAACTAGTTTTGCCGGAAGTTTTAACCTACAGCTACTGGCAAAACTAGTTTTGTCCAACAGCTACCGGCAAAACTAGTTTTGCGCAATAGCTACAGGCAAAACTATTTTTTTCCAACCGCTGCCGTCAAAACTAGTTTTGTGCAATAGCTACAGGCAAAACTAGGTTTGTCCAACCGCTGCCGTCAAAACTAGTTTTGTCCATCAGCTACCGGCAAACCTAGTTCTGACCTACAGCTACAGGCAAAACTAGTTTTGTCCAACCGCTGCCGTCAAAACTAGTTTTGTCGATGGACAAAACTAGTTTTGCCGGAAGTTTTAAGTTTGCCGGAAGCTGATGAGCTTCCGGCAAACTTAGTTTAACCTAAAGCTACCGGCTAAACTAGTTTTGTCCAACAGCTACCGGCAAAGCTAGTTTTGTGTAATAGCTACAGGCAAAACTAGTTTTGTCCAACCGCTGCCGTCAAAACTAGTTTTGTGCAATAGCTACAGGCAAAACTAGTTTATCCAACCGCTGCCGTCAAAACTAGTTTTGTCCATCAGCTATCGGCATACCTAGTTATGTGCAATAGCTACAGGCAAAACTAGTTTTGTCCAACCGCTGCCGGCAAACCTAGTTTTGTCCACCAGCTTCCGGCAAACTTAGTTTAACCTAAAGCTACCGGCAAAACTAGTTTTGTCCAACAGCTACCGGCTACACCTAGTTTTGTCCAACAGCTTTCGACAAACCGAAATTCGGTTCGAATCTCGTTTGCAATGAAATTGACAAAAAAAAACCTGCGCCTTTGCTAAGCTAAGTTTAAGCTAAGTTTTCGACACTAAAAATATTGCCGATATATCGGAAAACCCGAAGTGTCGCCGATATATTGATATCGGTATCGGTATCGGTACTATCGGATGCACCTCTAATAATAAGTACAATTGTGAAAAACTTGTGTCCTCGTAAAGTTCGAACACATGGCTTCACTACTCGTAGCGTAGGCGTAGAGCGTAGACTGGTCCCATGGAAATAGTACTATAAACCGGAATGAGCGCTTTGCCCCAAAACGAGCCGACAGAGAGGTCAAGTAGATGTATGTGTCCTTTTCTTCATTAGGGTGACCAAACCGTATGGTTGGCCGGAGACATACATAATACTTTAAACTGTTTAATATAAACTTAAATACCTAGGTAGTTCTTTATTTATAATTAACACTTTTTACCGCGTTTTTATTAGGTTGCTTGCTCTTTTGTTTGTTTGAGCACAAATTTTGCAAACGATTTTATACTGAATTCCCGATGAGCTAGAGACTTGAAACTTTGAACACAGGTCAGAAATGGAAGGAAATGCAATATTACAATGTCATTGAGCTGATCTGATGATGGAGCCGGAAGAACGCCACAGGAACTCTATGATGAATGAAACTATACAACCCCATCGTGTTTGGGCTTGTTAGAATTGTCTTGACAAGTACTCTGATGGGAGACGAGGTTCAGGGTTGGATGATGAAGTCTGGAGGCCATGCCATAGGAACTCAATATTGAAATCATGCAACCCCATCGAGTTTGTGCTCGTTTGAATCGTCTTGACGAGTGCTCTGTTGGGTAATAGTATCCAAGAGTCTGATGAAGGAAGCCGGAAGAAGGCCACAGGAACTTGGTAATAAAACCTTTCAACCCCATCGAGTTTGGACTCGTTTGAATGGTCTTGACGAGTACTCTGATAGGCGGTGGTATATTTTTAATTTAGCTCGTTAACTAAAAAACAGAAAATAATTATTTATTATAAAAATAATTATTTAATAAAAAAATTTTTTTTTATTAAATTGCTTTTTTGTTTTTATTTTTTAAATATGGTAATTCAACCAATACAAAATCTAGTTTATTCAATTCAATTTAAGTTCAAGTGTAAATAATTACGCAACTTTAAAGTTTATTCCATTTTTTTTATAAAAATACAATGTGCGTGAACTTCGGAAAAACAAATGAATGTTGGAAAAACAAGTAAAAGTAGGAAAACATTGTCTAGTGATCTGTAGTCAAAAAAAGATGCAAACGATTTTCGACTTTATTGACCTTTGAAATTCGGTTGCTTTTTCCCATAGTTATACTTGTTCATTTACTTTGCTGTTTCATTAAAAACTGTTATTTTGGTAAATATGTCAATAAGGTCTAAAATTCTTGCACCAATTTCTTTACTTGTGAAGTTAATAAAATGGGTGCATGAGATTTACGACGACACAATGTTAAAAATATAAAAAGAAACCAAGATGGCGGCCAACTATATTGTTCGTGGGCCGATTTTGATGAAACTCGATTTTGCTACTATTTTGATAAAAAATAACAACGAAATGTTAAAAATATAAACAAATATGGCAACCAACTCTTTTATTTGTGATTGGGGCTGATTTTAATGAAACTCGGTTTTAGGACTAATTTGACAAGAAAATAATAACACAATATTGAAAAAAATAAAAATCCAAGATGGCAGCCAACTTTTTTGTTTTTGGGCCTATTTCGATGAAACTCGGTTTTTGGTAATATTTTGACAAAATAATAACAACGCAATTTTTTAAAATACTAAAAATCTTAGGCGGCAGCCAACTTTTTTGTTTTTTGGGCCGATTTCGATGAAACTCGGTTTTTGGTACTATTTTGACAAGAAAAAACAACTCAATGTAAACTGATGGAAAAATAAAAAAATTCAAAATGGCTGCTAATTTGTTTTTGAAATCGGCCCAAGAACAAAAAAGTTGGCTACCATCTTGAATTTTGTAAGTTTTCAACATTGCGTTGTTATTTTCTTGTCAAAATCGTACCAAAAACAGAGTTTCATCAAAATCGGCCCCAAAACAAAAAAGTTGGCCGCCATCTTGAATTTTTAGTTTTTTTAAAATTGCGTTGTTATTTTCTTGTCAAAATAGTTCCAAAAACCGAGTTCCATCAAAATCGGCCCAAAAACAAAAAAGTTGGCCGCCATCTTGGATTTTTAGTTTTTTTTAAATTGCGTTGTTATTTTCTTGTCAAAATAGTTCCAAAAACCGAGTTTTATTGAAATCGGCCCAAAAACAAAAAAGTTGGCCGCCATCTTGGATTTTTTATTTTTCAAAATTGCGTTGTTATTTTCTTGTCAAAATAGTACCGAAAACCGAGTTTCATCGAAATCGGCCCATAAACAAAAAAGTTGGCCGCCATCTTGGATTTTTAGTTTTTTAAACATTGCGTTGTTATTTTCTTGTCAAAATAGTTCCAAAAACCGAGTTTCATCGAAATCGGCCCAAAAACAAAAGTAGGCCGCCATCTTGGATTTTTAAAATTTTCAACATTGCGTTGTTATTTCATGTTGAAATAGTACCAGAAACCGAGTTTCATCGAAATAGGCGCACAAACATGAATTTGATTATTATTATTAATTTTACCGTCTCGCCTGCGACCTCTAGCCATTTCAATAGAACAATTTAGTTTTTTTTGGAAATCTGAAATGGTGAAGTATTTATGGTCACACTAGTTTTGTAAAGTTACATTTCCTATAGATTGAAATTCTTAAATTGAAATTCAAGGTCAAAATCGGAGTTGCCAGGATTGACACTTCTATTTATTACCACCTCACCGATGATTGCTGATTAGCATTATTGTAGATATCTAATTAAATCAAAAAAGTTCTGTTTTATATTACAATTATTATGTGTCATTCTAAAATTAATATTTAAATAGTATATATTCGACTTCCCACTCCGAATCATTAATTTTGATACACTACTTGATTGGTAACGTACATATTTTTAGTCCTACTATCGTAGTATTATTGTTTAGTAATGGCAATTGTGCGAACGAGACACCGACCTCCACCTGGTGTTGTCTCATTCACACAGTAGTGCCTTCAGTCAATGTCGTCGATAGAATTTCAACTCTATGAGCAATGCAATAAAGTTGAATTTCTTTTAAACGATAGGTGAAAATTTTTGAAGTGTACTCACTCCCTATTATAAACCTCCTTGGTTAAAACAGATGTGACAGTGGCTTTTTGTCGTAAGTTTACCATGTGCTCCGTTTTGGCGCTGCTATCGCACACAGGTAGGGATGTACAAATACGGAGGTCGTCGTCGAAATTGATATCGATAAATAGTGATGTACCATATATATCGACAGAATTTTGGTAGCCCCTTGGCGTTTTTAGTAAATTTATTCATAGGTTATCGGCAGAAATAAAACAAGCACTTTCATAAAGTATTTATTATCAATTTAATAAAGGTTTCAATTTTGACAAACTTTTTCTTTCAAATCTGAATGAATTATATTTTTTCAAAGCAAGTTCCAAGTTCTTCTGAGCCAGCACCATCTATAAATTTAAAAAAATATTAAATTAAGAGCTAGAGTCATATAATACACTATCATAAAAATATGATTCGAGATCTACAAGTAATTTTTATAGGAGAAACTTAAGACAGTGTAATATAGTATTAGATCCTAGTTGACGCAAGCGTTCAATTATGTTCATAGTTAATCTATTAAATCATTAATTTATTCGACAGATATGGAATTATATACTTTTATTATTATGGAAATATGACTGTGTAATGGCCTTAACTCTTATATTGACTATATTTCAACGTCAATAATGAAAAGTTAGAACATAAATAATTTGAAAAAAATCCAACAGAGTCACATAGCGCAGTTTAAATCTATATAATTATTTAGGTTACACATTTGGATGGACTGGAGCCTAAAGTAGGACATTCCTGTTATTGCAATGAAAAACAAGGAATAATAAATGATTTTTTCTCACAAAATGTAAAAAAAAAAAAAATTAAAAATATTCCCTGTTCTGCCTGCGTCTTCAATTATTTAGAGCGAGACTATCCATTTACCTTCCTCCACATAGTGTTTATTTAGTAATCTTTGATTCCATTTGACTTACCTGATCTCTCAGCATAAGAAGGCCCTGGGATGTCCATCTTATTTTGATCTTGAAATTAACCATGTTCGTTCATGATGTTATGTACTGCAAAAAAGAAACACTTATTTTAGAGCAAATTATAACACTTTTATATTTCCAAACAGTCAAAATCTTCTGTAACAAGACAATACCTAGCAAGAAAAGAAAATTTAACTTATGATATGCATTTAGTAACAAAGTATTCTTTCATCAACTTAAGAGCCGCAGATTTGTCGGGCAAAGTATAATATTTAGAAAAATTAAGCTATTTAATATATGAGGCCATCAGACCAAGATCCTTGGGTCACTATGCTATCAGAGTAACTAAAAGAACCTAATTAGTAGATTTGACTTTATAATTGTTTTTAGATACCTATTGCTTTATTAAGTAAGCAAGTACTATGTAAGACAATGAAGACTTTTAAAATAACAAAAGTAGCTTACTTTTCACGCCAAGCGGAACTCCATGAGCTATTTTATGCTTCAGGCAAGGGTAGGAAAAAGTGAATTCTTCGTCTTTCCATGTCGAACTGGTGCTCGTCAAAATTTACATATCTACTCGTTTCTTCAAAAGCTTTTCTTTGGTACTTAAATCCTAAGAGGGAAGGTTTTACTAGGCACTAGACACACACCTAGAAAGTCAAATCGTTCCTGGGGAAACTAAACCTCTTCTGGCGAGTATCACTTGTAGCAGTGCAACCACCAACCAACATAGCACTTCCGAAGCCCCACGATGAAAAGTTTTGTTTACGAACTACTTTGTTCGAAGAGAGGAAATAACTGAAGATAAATAGGCGTCACAAGGATCTCAATTCAAGCTATAAACCGAGGAAAATAATAATTCACAATTATAATTATTTATCGACACACGCACACATGAACAATATGACATGACAGTACGTAACCGACATATCCACCAATAAAATCGCGATTAGCGTGAAGTCGACGATTTTATTGGTGGAAATGTTGGTGACGTCGCGATAGCAGCGCCAAAACGGATCACATGGAACTAAAGCTGTCACCCCCCTGAGTTAAAAGTGCCACCTTGGTTGCGGTCCGCATGGCGATTACATCGATTACGGCGTTTACAACGCTCACACGAGGTCCGCATTCGATATCGCGCTCAAATCGATAAAATCGACAAATGACAGTTGGCGAATTCGAACCGCTCGTAAGCGCGATAACGTTTTATTCTAACTTCAAATACAAGATGGAATAATTGCTACGTACTGTTTTTGCTCTCTAAAGCGATGATAATGATGAAGAACGTTTGATTATTGAGTCGTGTGCACCCAACATCTTTCTTTTTCAACTATTTACATCAACCACCTTTTTGGATTAGCTCCAAATTAATATTAACAAAATATTAACCAATATAATGCTCTATCCTTTTGTTGTGAAGTGAGGAAAAGATCCTTCTATAACGAACTCTCTCATTTTTTGATTTTTTGACGAAATAAAATTCTGACATCTGTTTTGTTTGACAGTCACTTATAACTTTTGACAGGACGTTCACAGTGATTACGCTCCGAGGCATGGTCGCTGTAAGCCCAAGATTGCGCTGGTAATGACGTCATGAGTGACGTCACGCTAGATATTGTAAACGCGCTAACGTGCATGCGAACCGGCTGTTATCGCGATAATATCGATATTATCGCTATGCGGACCGCAGCCCTTATATAGTGTATTATCTATGGTGCTACCGATGCCGTGTAGTGTATATTATTATGCAAAAAGAAAATGGAATAATATAAATTTACACAAAACAAAATAGATAGAACTGCACCAAACCCTAGTGTTTTATTACATATTCATTATGAAAATGTTGATAAAACTAAACGTAATTTCAATATTTTTCTAAATTAGCGACACCTATTGTCGTTGTCAATGCATTGTTATAACTTTTTTGTACCAATAATGTTACTTCTCACCGATAGATGGCACAATTTGTAAGAAATACAATGAAAAGCGCTTGCGGGGATTTTATTCTTTGCCATATTGCCATACATTTTCGAGTGAAGTGAACGATCACTCTCTATTAGTACAGTAGCCCGTAGAACATTTAAATCACCAATAAGGTTACCGTTTGCCGTTGTGATATAGTTATTTATTACGAAATTATAGATACTTTAACCCAAGTTTTACAGATCGCAACCCGCCGTAACCTATATTTGTATATCTCCAAAAATGATATTTTTTTATTTTTCAAGGTTTACCACATGGTTTAGCTATTGTCTTGTACTCGTGTTCTACAGCTTTGTTTGTTTGCCACTGATAATAGTAAAGTGGAAGTGGAAAGTGATCATACACAGATTACAGTACGATATTTGTTTTCTTTTTGGGTGTGCAAAAAAAAGAAAGAACCGAAGCGAAGAGAGGGAGGGTCGCTAGTACACATATAAAACTTTGTTTTAAACAATGTATTTTTCATGAGAATCAAAGTAGATGACGGAGCCAGAAGTTCCTGTTCCAGCTAGATGATATTCAAGGTGAGACGATGGAGCCAGAAAGTGGCCATGGAAACTCTGTAATAAAATGATGAAACCCCATCGAGTATGCTCGTTTGATTCGTCTTGACAAGGACTCTGGTGCTAGATGGTATTCAAATTCTGTTGATGGAGCCAGAAGGTGGCTATGGAAACTTTGTAATAAAACGATGAAACACCGTCGAATTTTGGCTCGTTTGGTTCAGCTTGATAAGAACTCTAGTCCTAAAAGATATCCAGGGTGATGGATGATGGACCAGAAAGTAGCCATGAGATCTCTATAATAAAACGTTACAAACAAGTGAGTTTGGGCTCGTATAATTGGTCTTGACAAGAAGTCTGGTTCTAGATGATATTCAAGGTTTATGATGGGAAGGTGGCCATGGAAATTTTGTAATAAAACGACGAAACACCATCGAATTAAGGCTCGTTTGATTCGTCTTGACAACAACTCTGGTTCTAGATGATATCTAAGTTTTGGTGATGGAGACTAAAGGTGGCCATCGGATCTCTGTAATAATGCGACGCAAACTAGTCGAGTTTGGGCTCGTTTTATTAATCGTGACATGAATAAAACTACAGTTGATCGCGAGAGGCTTTAAGGTCGATCGCCAAAGCTAGATAACAAAGTAGTTTTACTTGCAATTTTTTGTTTTCTTGATATATATTTGGTGAGTTAAACGGTCAAAATGTCGATCTCCCAGTCAAAAATGTTTGCTAAGTCGATCTCCTTAAGAAAAAGTATGGGCACGGGCACCTCTGTCTTAGATGATACCCAAGGACTATGGAGTCAGAAGGTGGACATGGAAACTCTGTAATAAAACGATATAACGCCATTGAGTTTGGATACTTTGGACTCGTATGATTGGTCTTGACAAGAACTTTAATTTAACACTAAATCCAGGGATGATGGAGCCAGAAAGAGGCCATGGGAACTCTGTTATAAAATGACGCAATACCCTAGAATTTAGGCTGGTTTGTTTTAAACGATCCCAAATTCAATGGTGTTGCGTCGTTTTATTACAGAGTTCTCATTACCATCTTCTGGCACCATAATCAGACCCTGGATATCATATATAAGGCAAATCAAACTCATCATCAACTCATCAAGACGTATCAAATGAGCCCAAACTCGACGGGGTTGCATGGTTTTATTACAGAGTTCCTGTAGCCTTTCTCAGGTCAATCATCAGACCCTAGACACTCTTTCCCAATTCCCAACAGAGTACTCGTCAAAATGAATCAAACGAGCCCAAAGTCGATAGGGTTTCATGGTTTTGATACAAAGTTCCTGTGGATTTCTTCCGACTAAATCATCAAACCGTAGAAACTGTTTATCAACAGAGTACTCGTAAAGACGAATCAAATGAGCCCAAGTTGGATGGAGTTGCTGTTTTATTACGTGACCTTCTTTTAGCTCTATCATCAGACCCTGGATTCTATTTCCCAACAGAGTACTCGTCAAAACGAATCAAATGAGCCCAAACTCGATGGGGTTGCATGGTTTGAATACAGAGTTCCTGTGGCCTTTTTCCGGCTCCATCATCAGACTCTGGAAACCATCTCCCATCATAGTACTTGTCAAGGCAAATCAAACGATTCCAAATGATATCAGATCCTAGAAACTATTCCTCAACAGAGAACTCGTCAAAACGAATCAAATGAGCCCAAACTTACTGGGGTTGCATGGTTTGAATACAGAGTTCCTGTAACCTTCTTCCAGCTCTATCATAAAACCTAGAACCTAATCTCCCATTCCATTAGAGTCGAGACGAATCAAACGAGCACAAACTCGATGGGATTGTGTGGATTTATTATAGAGTTCCTGTGGCCTTCTTCTGGCTCCGTCATCAGATCAGCTCAATGATTCCATAATATTGCATTGTCTTCCAGTTCTGACCTATATTCAAAGTTTCAAGTCCTAGCTCAGTCAAATCATTTCCAGTACCTAAACAAACAAAGAAACAAATAAACGAGATAACGACCTAATCAAAACTTAAGACAATGAAAAATACATCAAAAATTACCTGTAATAAACGTCAACTTGCGAAAGATACGTATCCGAAGAACTCTATAAAACTTTCTGTATTTTATTGAAAAATATATTAGTTGTATGAAAAATATAAAATAACAAAACAAAAGTATCGAAATGCACGAAAGTAAGTTTACAGAGCCCTTAGAGCATACAGAACGCTCTAAGACCAAA
This sequence comes from Agriphila geniculea, assembly GCA_943789525.1. Lineage (NCBI taxonomy): Eukaryota > Metazoa > Arthropoda > Insecta > Lepidoptera > Crambidae > Agriphila > Agriphila geniculea. The sequence goes on from OX038889.1 coordinate 11,123,408, forward strand.
GAAAATATACACCTAAGACAGAGCCTGTCAATCACATAGTTTCGCGCTACCTTACGCCCGCCGCCGCTGTCCGCCACACAACCGGCGATGTGACGTCACAGCCATTACTTGAACGACGCAATCAGATTCCGCGCGTCCCCAAATTGATTTGCTTATAAAAAATTCAATTTTAGTGATATCAACATAATTTTTTCACTGTTAGTTTTATAATTGCTTATATTTTTAATTAGTGCTAAAAATAATTAATACTAAAAATAATTAAAAATCACAATCGCAACCACAAAGTGAAGCTTAGTTTATAATAGTGATACCTAGGGCGGTTGTGTCTTGAGCAATTTCTTCCAGCCAACCTTACTCTTATACCTTACCTTTTGGTTGATGATGAATAAAAGGGCGCAAAATAGCTTCCAGTAAACGGGTGCATCGTGCGTCCACTAGCGTCGCGCGAAAATTTTCTAAGACTATGAGATGTCTATGAGCGTCGCCAATAAAAAAAATCATTACAACGAAATAACTTCATGTAGCTACGACTCGCTACGACAATATCTATCCATTTCTATAAATGTAATATGTAAGTATATTATTTATAGGTTCAAATCTTGGTTGGATTGGAGTTGAGCATATACTGAGTGGAAATTTTTAAGTGAATCTGGAGGGAAACTGAATAAAGGAGATAAGAGTTTTTACTCGAATCCATGGGCGTACCCAGGTTCTGGGCCAGGGGGGAGCGAATCTATTGTATCGCCCCCAGGGGGGAGGGGCAAATTTATTGTAAACTAGCTTTCGCCCGCGACTTCGTCCGCGTGGACATTCGGAAAATCTCTAGAGGGAACGTTGGACCTTTTAAAAAGCTCCTATTTTTTAACCTTTCATTTCTTCAATGACACTATCAGTCTAAGATGAGTACTTTCCGAGATATTGCTGTTTTAAGTTTAACAGCTGTCATCTGAAATGTAGATCTCGCTAAGACCTTTCATTCTCTAAAGGAGCCATTAGTCTAGGATGAGTATTATCTGAGATATTGCTCTTTTTAAATTTGACAGCTGTCATCTGAAATGAACACCTTACCAAGGCCTTTCATCTCTTCAAAGACACCATCAGTCTAGGATGAGTACATTCCGAGATATTGCTGTTTTAAGTTTGACAGCTGTCATTTGAAATGAATATCTCATCAAGACCTTTCATTTCTTCAAAGACAACTTTAGTCTGGGATCTGCACTTTCCGAGATATTGCGGTTTTAAGGTTGACAGCTGTCATTTGAAATGAATATCTCATCAAGACCTTTCATTTCTTCAAAGACAACTTTAGTCTGGGATGTGCACTTTCCGAGATATTGCGGTTTTAAGTTTGACAGCTGTCATCTGAAGGTAGATCTCATTAAGACCTATCATTTCTTCAAAGATACCATAGTATTAGTCTAGGATGAGTACTTTCCGAGATTTTGTAATTATAAGTTTGACAGCTTTCATCTGAAATTAAGATCTCACCAAGACCTTTCATTTCTTCAAAGACACCATCAGTCTAGGATGAGTACATTCCGAGATATTGCTGTTTTATGTTTGACAGCTGTAATTTGAAATGAAAATCACCAATACCTTTCATTCCTTCAAAGACATCTTTAGTCTAGGATGAGTACTTTCCGAGATATTGCTATTTTAAATTTGACAACAGCTGTTATCTGAAATGTAGATCGCATTAAGACCTATAATTTCTTCAAAGACACCATCAGTCTAGGATGAGTACAACTTTCCGACATATTGCTGTTTTAAGCTTAACAGCTGTGATCAGAAATAACGTGGAATGCCACAACATCGTGCGGTATGCCGCGAGATGCCGCAGGGTCCTTCAGTATGCCGCAGGATGCCAAGACGTGCCATGCCGTGCCGTGCGATGCCATGCTGTTAGTGGCCGTAGGATGCCACATGATGACTTGGTATGCCAAAGCGTGCCGTGCCGTGCCACCTCCCGTTACACATATTACACAAGTCGATTACAGCGACGCCGTCACCGGGTCGATTAAATACACCGAGGCCGTCACCGGCACCCTGATTATCTAAATAGAAACTATTTAGCGACCGGTTACATTCGACATACATTGCTATTTTTCTTTGGTATGTTTTTTTGCACCCCAAAAAGAAGTAGCAATGTATCACATTCATCCGTCAAATGACACCGGTCGCTAGGTGGTTTCTAATTAGATAATCAGCCCGCGGGTCAGATAAGTTTGTATTACCGTAGGTAGAGCTCTCTACGATATGAAAAATGTACTGTGAAAAAAATCAAAGCTGCTGGTTTTAGTGGATCTCTTAATTTCTAAAATACGTTGAGCTATCTACAATACGACAAATACACTGCTTCAAAGATCAACCCCGCTGGTTTATCATTTCCACAAAACCGATGACCTTGAATTATTTACACGACAATTTTTAAAGTATCTCCTTTCTAACAAAAAAAAATTGAATGAAATCGGACCACGCATTAATGAATTACAACTAATTACATATTTTGATTTTCATCCCCTCTCCCAAGGGAACCGTCCTGAATTTCGGGATAAAAAGTATACGTTGACCTTCCTCGTAATATGAACTCAAATCATGCCAAGTTTCATTTTAATTCATTCAGTAGTTTCGGAGTCCATAGCGAACGTAATACAGACAGACAGAAAGACAAACAGACAAACAAAAATGAAAAATTGGCTTCAGTATCGTTATAGAGCGCCCTCCAAAAAAAATTTGGAGTAGTAAAAAGTCAGTTGGAGGTAAACAAAATCCCATGCTAGAATCGAAGGAGACATTCCTTTATTTAAATAAAACCGGTCAAGAGCGAGTCGGACTCGCGCACCGAGGGTTCCGTACCATCATAATTGCACCATCAAACCACACTGTAGAGTAGAATAATAAAATTTGTATTGCAGTTTTAGGTCAGCGCCATCTCTTGAGCGATAGTGGAACTAATGTTAACTTTTTAGAAATTTGATAATTTCTAAAAAAGTGTGCTATATTTAGACATCATTTTAGTTTTTCTTTAATCTTTATATAAACTGCTATCACATAGAATTATTTCAGATTTTTCTCTTTGCAAACTTTGGAGATAAAGGGGGAAAAGGTCATTTTTAGGGTTCCGTACCAAAATGGTAAAAAAGGAACCCTTATGGTGTGACTCAGTCTGTCTGTCTGTCTGTCTGTCTGTCACAGCTGAATATCTCGGGAACTACTAATGGTATCAACTTGAAATTTGGAATAGTTTAAGATGACATTTGCCCAAAATAAAAAATAAAAAGTCTTTTTTACAACAGGGACTGAAAAGGGGTCTTAAAATTTTTAAGTGGGGCTACTAGGGCATGTTGGGTATCATATGAAAGAACGCCGTTTGCACGTTTTCAATCATTTTTTCTTTTTGTTTTAGGCCGCATAGTTTTCGACTTATGATGAAAAATGTAAAAAAAATGACCTTTCCCCCCCTTATCTCCGAAGTTTGCAAAGAGAAAAATCAGAAATAATTCTATGTTATAGCAGTTTATATAAAGATTACAGGAAAAATAAAACGTTGTCTCAATATAGCATACTTTTTTAGAAATTAACTAATTTATAAAAAAGTTAATATTAGTTCCACTATCGGTCAAGAGATAGCGCTGACCTAAATCTGCAATACTAATTTAATTATTCTACTCTGCAGTGTGGTTTGATGGTGCAATTATGATGGTACGGAACCCTCGGTGCGCGAGTCCGACTCGCTCTTGACCGGTTTTTTTACCTTTTTCATCATAAGTCGAAAACTATGTAGTCTAAAACAAAAAGAAAAAATGATTGAAAACGTGCAAACAGCATTCTTTCATATGATACCACACATGCTCTAGTAGCCCCACTTCAAATTTTTAAGACCCCTTTTCAGTCCCTGTTGTAAAAAAGATATTTATTTTTTTTTATTTATTTCTTATTTTCAAAATAGTTGGGCAAATGTCATCTTAAACTATTCCAAATTTCAAGTTGATACCATTAGTAGTTCTCGAGATATCCAGCTGTGACAGACAGACAGACAGACTGCGTCACACCATAAGGGTTCCTTTTTACCATTTTGGTACGGAACCCTAAAAAGCAAAACTACATTCTAAGGTTTTAGAAAACACACTTGCCGTAGAGGGGAATCGAACCAACATCTATCGATATTAGGAATCAATTCGTTCTAACAAACATGCTACCTTTTTAAATTGAATTATGATTATGAAATAATAACTCTGTAAATTAAGCTCAAAGGTCCTTACTAGGAGAATGGGTGTCCTTTACAGAGACACGACGACGAAGCTCATTTTAAAATCTGAACGGTTGAATTTGGTTTGAACCGATTGATACTGAAATGGGTATACACAATATCTCTTAAAATGATAATATGGTCCGATCAGTTGGGTGTGTATAGCGATCTGATTTTCCTCCATTCATTCAGATCACAGCTAGGCCAATTCTTGGCGGAGAACCAATGGTTCAAAGTTACCTTGTTTCTATGAAAATCGAATTGACTGGTGTCTGTATTTATTTGACCGCCACTGCATTTTTGAACCTCTATCCATTATTTAACCATGGTACATACAGGCTTTGCTTACTTTTGGGAATAAATTAATTAAGTACCTACTAGCTTAATTTGCTAGCTTCCGCCTCTCTATCTTAGTGAACTCAATTAAGAGATATGGGAATTAGCACCGCATTTTTCTATTCTGACTGAATAAATATTAACTTACGGAATATTCTATTGGAATCATAAAAGGTAGAAAGCAAGGCTTCACTCGCATTACAAATATACGAAAATATATCTACATAATCCTCGGTTTGCAATTCAGACTCGGGCTTGCCCGATTTTTTTAACTATTTCATGCATTTATTTATATTTTTTAAGTTTTTTTTCCATCAGTAGTGTTGGCTCTGTAAAATGGCGCATTATATTATGTAAAGGCAGGCACCAACTCGAGAGCTTAAAAGCTTTCATTGAGTTCTCAACAACAAGCTGGTATACGGCCTTCAACGTGATAGCGGGTCACATTCCGGCGGGAAAGAGTGCAACGTGAAGCCTTCCCTGTCTAGCAAAGGCGGTCTGTGCGGTGTTGCAAGGTAGCTGGCTTTTCTCCTACGTAGGTAGTATTTGATTAAAATTTTGGTTGGGTTTGAATTTAAAATATAATCTTGAATAGGTAAAACCAATTCCTTAAGACCTGACGTTTTGTTATACAATTTTCCTGCTAAAATTTAGATACTTTAAAAGTTTTATTAAAGAAATTTTGTTTCAAATGAACATAAACGAAACAATTTCAATGTTTTTCACCCACATGACAAAGCATAGATACCAATTACCCTTCATATTTTTTGCAACCATTTTCTTTTTATTTCGTTAATAAAGTTTTTCTAAACTGTAAAATTATACACTACAAAACAAACTGCAGTAAATTACACAATTTTACAAGCCTTTATGTCTAATGTATGGAAATATTTAGGCATTGTTATTCAAAACAATTATTATTAAAAGAAATTACATTATTAATAGTTTATTATTGTGATTTATATAGATTCAATTTTTGTATTCAATAATTAAATAAGTAATTATAATTAATACATCTGATAATAAACGTAGCCAAAATAAAAGACAGAACATTTAATTCCTAAAAATAACAAGTTCATAATCTATTTCAGTGCTAACGCGTTGATGTCTAATGTATGAAAATATCTTTAAACTTTTCTACAAAATCACTTAAAAATAACCAAAGTAAAGTTTCGTATTTGTTTTTAAGAAATGCTTAAAGATCTTTTAAGTCAAGATGTGTACAGTCAGACAGACGTAATTCTTTATTTTAGTATAATTTGGAGGCTCTATTGCGTCTCTATAAGTAGTACAAAGCAAATTTTACTGGCAGCACCGAAAACCGGCAGTCAGTCTCGAGCGACGCACACGCATCGATCTACAAAGCGCACGCGCAGATTAAAAATCCCAACAACAACCGAAGCTTCCACTTTGCCTCGAAAAAGGGCAAGGGAGAAACTTTTCAGTGCTTTTGATAAGGTTTTCAGTTCATAATATGAGTGTTCATAACGAAATGTTTGTTATAAGTGCACGAAAAGTGGTATACGTTTGATATTTTTTTGTTTATCCGTCTGTGTAATGACTGTGGTTGGAAGCAAGAAATGGCTTTATAATTGGTCTAAATCAAACCCTGCGATGGTAAGTAACATCGAACATAAAACTTTGCTCGTATGTTTATCAAAAATTGATGAGAAAGCTCTGACAAAACGAAATTATATCTAAAAGCTTAGCAATAGAGATAAAATTCGAAAAGCAAGTGTCACTTTTCATTTACCGCTTTTAGTACTTAAATGCGTCTCAGAGAAATGCTTTCGGATCCAGCCTGCACGATTCTTTACGTGCTTTCTACAAATAGGTACTAAATCTTTGCAGCTTAATAAGAATCATAAACATACTTACCTACTTTTATATCAAGGAGGTAGAGCAAACTAAGAAAATATTCTCAATAGCAATGCAATAAGTTCATTAAAATTAAAATTTCACACCCTTTTTTTCATAAAACGACGAAATAAAATAAAATAAAAATAAAAAATAAAAGATTTTTTATAAGCATTTAACTTTCATAAACTGATACTTAAAAGTGACATTAAACTTTATAGCTATAAATACTTTACCTATTCACTGTTTACAAATAAGAAAGTGATACCTAAAATTTCTAATAATAAACATAAGTAAAAGCTCTTCATCATAATCTTAGTCATTAATCAAATACGAGATTGAATAATATATAAAAAAAAATATCCGTAAGGTAAGTACTTCAAAAATTTAAGTTTAAAGACTAGAAGTTTCGTCGAGAAAGTTGTCAGTACATCTTACAGTAATAAGTGCAAGTACTTATAAACTGGCTTAGGACTAGTACGTGATACCTCTCTACTCGGATATTTGATAGATACGAGTCCCGAGTTATAAAACTTACTCGTACAAGAATTTATTTACCAACTGAATTATAAATCTTTCTTAGAGGATATTCTTACAACCTGCTTTGCGCTAGCTAGTCTTCCTAGGTAATTTGTTTTAGTTAAAAGTCTTGATATTAGATGAAAATCGTTTTCTTATGTATGCCTAAGTCAAGTAGGTATATTGACGATGTTTTCGAATGTTTGATACTCCACGATATTTAAGTAAGTTACTTTCATAAATCAAGAATTATATAAGGTCCTTCATAAATAGTGCACATAATTTTAAGGGGTCAATGTACTCATGCATACAAACAACTTTTACTATGGGACCAACATTGAAATCGCGATAAAAAAAAACCAACTGTTCCATACATTTTGAACTATTCGATTTCAAATTTTCTATGGAATAGCTGATTTTTTTTTCACGATTTCAATGTTGGTCCCATAGTAAAAGTTGTTTGTATGCATGAGTACATTGACCCCTTAAAATTATGTGCACTATTTAAGAAGGACCTTATATAGTTAGAAACAAAACAGGTACTTAATAAAAGGAAAAAACACAATTTATTCATTTATTATTATAAGACTCAAAAAATACTTACCTCCTGAGATTTACGAGAGAGAATCTAATCATCCAAATAATATTTTCTCGCACAAGACGTTTTTTATTACAATGCCAGTAATCTTTCGATCATTTATTCCTGATCATTGGTATCTGATCGAAGCAGTAGGTAATAATATAATAATAGAAACGAACATTTAATAATAATATAACACATAATTCTTACTTTCATAATTCGCAGTAAAAAGTCGTACTACTAAATGCGACATTCACTATTGACGAACGAAATCGACGATGTATTATATTTGCTGGGAGCCGATTTTCGCTCATTGCGACATTTCTCGATTTAGAAATTATCTCTAATCACATAAATCTCTATTAAAAATGTCACTAAAATCTCTATTGCAGCCAAAAAACCTATTCTCAGCGATTTTCGTCATTACATGTAGAAAGTATTTGCTATCTCTACGATTTCTTGACTTTTTCGGACACTATAAGCGCCCGAGAATTGAATTCCTAAAGTGTTTCAAGCAAAGGACATCAACGCAATCGAATGTAGCATATCGACGGTTAAGAACCAAATACTGCTATCTACAAATGTTTCTATAATAGTACAGTAAGTAGCCCGTAGAACATTTAAATCACGAATAAGGTTACCGTTTGCCGTTGTGATGTTAATTATTACGAAATTATAGATACTTTAACCCAAGTTTTATAGATCGCAACCCGCCGTAACCTATATTTGTATATCTCCAAAATTGATATTTTTTTATTTTTCGAGGTTTACTACATAGTTTAGCTATTGTCGTGTTCTACAGCTTGGTTTGATTGCCACAGATAAAAGTAAGACTATAAAAAGTAGTCATACACAGATTTAAGACCTGATGAAAATGGTTGGATTTTATCTGGTCTTAAATCTGTGTATGATCACTTTCCATAGTCTTACTATTATCAGTGGCAATCTAACAAAGCTGTAGAACACGACAATATAAACTATGTGGTAAACCTTGAAAAATAAAAAAATATCATTTTTGGAGATATACAAATATAGGTTACGGCGGGTTGCGATCTGTAAAACTTGGGTTAAAGTATCTATAATTTCGTAATAAATAAATAAAAATTTATGGTGATATAAATGTTCTACGGGCTACTGTACTATAATGTAGTTAATCACTATCACCAGCAACATAAAGCGTTCGTTTCAATTATTGAACTTAGCAGTTATTGGTCTATCTTGATAATGTTAAAAGTAATGCGTTATCGATATTTTATGTCTTTGACAACTGATAAGCAATTATTTTGTTAGAAGACCTAACCAAAAAACCAATTATCGATAAAAAGTAGATAGCAGTATTTGGTTCTTAAGCGTCGATATTATAAAGTAGTTACTTGACTCTGGCAGAGATGCTGGAGGTAATTTTATGAAGAGACTAGCTGAACATAAACTGAACATGACAAACAATAATTCTTTCAAAATTACAGTGAAGTATACTAGGTAGTTAAACTGGTTATGCTCTGAAAAAAATTAAACTCATAAATCATATCTATTTATTTAATACAAACATTATAGGTTCAATACCTATAATTTTTGTATTAATATGACACCCTGAGCGAAAGTGGCGCCCCGGTGAATTTTATTTAATATGACAGGTAATTCGAATACACAATTTTAATAATGTTTTACTTGGAATTTTTAGGGCCCACAGTCTAGTATTTTTAGACCGTATCGTTACATTCCCTCGTAGTCACTGCTAGACGTAGATAGCAAAACTGCTAAAAGTGGCTGTTTTTGACAAATTTGCTATGTACTTCTACGAATGATTACGAGGGCATGTAGTGATACCTTCTAAAAATACTAGACCATGGGCCCTAAAAACTCCAAGTAAAACATTATAAAAATCTTTTTCTATTAATAACTTATTAATTAAAAACCTCTTAGGGCGCCACTTTCGGTCATACAACCGCCTTAAGACTATACCTTTTCCAATCACGTTCCATTATTATGGTCGAAATAACCCTGCGCTAGCCATTATGAACGCGAACTTTGAAAATTCATATTAAATTATTAAATAGATATATGGATAAACAAAACACGGAATACATTAGACAAATACCTCATTATTCCTTTAAAGAATAAGAAACGTCTTTAAAACCTTTTAATACTAGTAAAAAATTGACTAAAGGTACCAATTTAAGCATTTCTTAATATCTTATTTTCTCTCTAATTAAATCATTTTTTTTGCTCTATAGTGCACTCCATGACATGACAATACACACATAAAAAATAAATATGAGGCGTATTCTCATTTGTTACAGCTAAAACTTTCATGAAAAATGCCTCTGACAAGTAGATTTGCAATTCCGCTTTAACAATCTCTTCGTATCAAAAATACTGATTAAAATAATTTTTTTTCTCTCTCCAGTAATTCAAGGATTTTGCTTCCTAAAACTAAAGTATACATCAAACGCTTTCAATCTTTAGATTTCGTCTTTGGAAAAACGCTAATTTCGTTTGAAATGGGAATGTAAAGTCTTAGGTAAATTGAAATAAATGCCGATTATGATCTTCTTCTTCTTATCGAATGTGGAATAGTGGCCACCTCTGGTGTTAGAGTTTATCAAGCCGCCTGAAATGTAAGGCCTCTAACTTGACTTAACGACTATTATCAGATGACAACAGCCGGGACCGACGGTTTAACGTGCCCTCCGAAGCACGGAAGCGCTCAGTTGTAATACCACTTAACGGTCACCCATCCGACACCTGACCGGAACGAGCGTTGCTTATCAAACATGATCGAGTACGATCAGTCTATCAAGTTCCGCCATGAGCGCTTCTGATTTATGTTGATCATTTGTCAATATGTTATCAGCTTCATACTCAGGTACAAATTTTAGTAGCTCCATCGATCTAAATGTTACTAGTTTCCTAACTGGTTATATAGTGTTTTTGTGAAGAGGAAAACTCTTTTTTTTTAAGCACAACGGGATAGTGCTTCGCTTTTTACTCACCTGATGTTAAGTGACGATAAGGCCGAAGGTGGAAGCGCACTACACCCAGAATCCTCATAACTAAGGAACTGGCTATCTCATCTATATAACTGCCGGAACACAACTATTTTTAAATTGTTGTTATGGCGTCAGACTAGGGTAAGATGGTGGTAGCTAGCCAGGCGGACTTGAAAGAAGCCCTACAACCAACCAAACGGAGTAAAAATTGTACCCTCCCTGGGAATCGAACCCGGGACCCATGCGCCTTACACAGGTGGGCAAAGCACTAGACCACAGAGGCGGTTAAACTCTTATAAATTTTGATATTTTGGTTATTTATAACCCACACACAAGCCAGTAGCTGACTGCATCTGCGTTTTTTTGTGTTGCATGTAAATATAGGATGATACAGGCTTGCCCCCCGGCGTCGCGCGCCTCACGCGACTCCCTCACGCCGCTTTTGATTGTGGTGCCATATAATTATATGCCCATTTAAAAAATTGAGGCACGTGCCTACACGAATGAGTGACGAAAAAAATTTAATTTGTACAAAAAAGTGTTATAGTGCTGATGAAATGCTGTTACACAAGCAACCACTATTAAACTTGATAGAAGTACCTAGGCTAATATGAAGAATCGTGATTTATTTGGTGTTATATATATTTATGCCAAAACCATAAGTAAGCCCCATTGGCACAGAGCAGAGGAGATCAGAGAAGACTGAAATTATTACGAAAGTTTTATGTTATTATTGTAATGCAATCAAAAACATATTTTCCCCTAAAACTACACTGTTGAAAAAAATAATAAAAAATGGTAGGTAATGCTTATATTAAAAAATATATATATGTCGCAGGCGTATTGTATATTTAGCCGTATTACATAGCAACTAGCTGTTTTAGAAAACGGCGCCGTATTGTAATGCGGCGGATTAAAGATACGCCGTATTCAAAACGGCTGATCAAAAGTACGCCGCATTGAATAGAGTGCTTTGCGATTTTCAATACGGCTAGCCGTAATGTAATTGAGCGGTTCATAAGCCGCTTTTTAAGTTTTTAGTACTAATTATCAACACTCGCGGCGCTGCCTACCATAACAATAAAAAACCGGCCAAGTGCGTGTCGGGCCACGCGCCATAGGGTTCCGTAGTTACCTTATACCATACCATATTTAATACCACCTATAATTTTTCGTCTGTAAAAATAACTTTGTTTTTCACAGTGTTGGTATGAATGACAAAGTTATATTTGCGGTTTTGGAAAATGTGCTATATCTCAAAAACTAATTACTATATCTCGTTCAAACCAATTTTGGTTGAAAGTGTTTATTAAGATCTACGGCATATATTTTTTTTAGATTTTTCACTCTCTTATTTCAAAAGTTAAAGGGGGGGGGACACACATTTTACCACTTTGGCGGTGAATATCTTTCAAACGGTTGACTTTGAGAAAAAGTTGTCTTAGGAACCTTAATGTCATTTTTAAAGACCTATCTATAGACATCCAACACGTGTTGGTTTGAAGAAAAAAAAATTTTTCAGTTTCAGTTCCATGTATGGGGAGCCCCCCCTTAATCTTTTATTTTTCTTATTTTTGTATTAAATTCGTTAAGCGGTTAACAGAATACATCTACCTACCAAGTTTCAACTGTGTAGTCTTAATAATTTCGGAATAAAGTGGCTGTGACATACGGGCAGACAGACAGACAGACAGACAGACATGACGAATCTATAAGGGTTCCGTTTTTTGCCATTTAGGCTACGGAACCCTAAAAATGGCGTCAAGTGCGGATATCGCATCGAAAATAAGTAAGAATATGGATGAATTAAATAAAGAAAACGTGCCAAATGTGTACAGATAATTATTTTAAGGACAATTTTTGATGTGCAGTTAAATAGTTTCTACGCAGCTCAATGCGGAAGTGTGAAAAAGCCGTGGATCAAAGAACGAGATTAAAACTGCTAAGGTGGCAATGGTTTCTGGTGTTGTGCGAAATCCTACGCTATATTATTGGTGTAAAAATTCAATAAATAATTAAATTAGGGTAGTCAGTGAAGATTACGGAAACATATTTCAGAAGACCCTACTTTTTGGGCAGTACCCAAAGAACAATATTTTGATACATTAGATACATATACAAAAAAAAGTTACCTTTTAAAAGGATTTAAAATTATTTAAACCAAAAAAATGCTCAATATTCTAGTAAGTCTAAATATTACAATTTTACAATCAAGAACCAAACCGTTTTGTACCGTACCTACTTATTTGATAGAACTAGTACTTACCCATACATTCATGGAGCTTTGGGAAAAACCCATACATTCCTTAGAACTAATAAAAAGAACACATGTTTCCTACTACTTACTAGGTGCTTTAGAAGTTACTTAAGCCTATCTTTTTTCATAATTATTAATTTCATTTTGTTAGTGTGGTCACTCTACAATAGAACTTTGATACAAAACGGCTAAACGTGCTCCGCCGTATTGAACAACGTATCACATTGTCAATCTGGCCTATCATTGACTCGCCGCATTACAATATGGCGCCGTTTTCTAAAACAGCTAGTTGCTATGTAATACGGCTAAATATACAATACGCCTGCGACATATACACGCTGAAATTTTAATAATTTGGTTCCCGCCGTGGGGTGCTTCCACTCATGATTACAAGCAACTTTTACTATGGGGCCAACTCTCCTGCTCGCAAAAAAAAATATCAGTTGTTCCATACAAAAGTGCAGTACCTACTCGACCTTAATGATTAAAATTTCAGCGTGTATATATTAAAACTAATAACAAACTATAAAAGTTGAAGAAGCGAGTGTGGGATAAATAAACTCTTTAAATTACATCGAAATTTAAAAAAAACATTATGCATCAGTGTCACCAACTGTACTTAAACTCAAACCACCATTGATTGCGTTACTCACGCCATCTATCGTGCGAGTAATCACATCAAATGTCCAAGGTTTGAATCCAAGTTCGGGCACCTGGCTCGCTACTGTTTAAAAATACCTCGGAGGCATATTTAACAAAACATGATGTAAAAAACTAATTTGTAAAAACTCAGACGTTATCCGTAATTATTTTGATCGTGTTTTATATCCATTTGCCGGGATGCGGGTAAGAAACTACTTTTTGTGATGGTTTTGATTACAGGAAAAACACTCGATACCCACCAGCCGGAAAGGCGTGTATTTAGTTTTTGTTGATACCCACCTAATCTTTTGTTTGCCTGATGTCATCTAACTCTGGGGGCCTATTACGAAAATAACTTAGGGTATAAAACCCGGATAGTTGCCCCACTTTTTGAAATTACTTTATATCTCTTAGTACAAAAAGCGAGATTCTTTAGTTGTTAAACAGGTTTCTACTTTGGTTTATTATCTTCAAATTAATGAAAAGAATAAATATTATCTTTGATATTTCCAGAGTATTGGCGATTTTTGCGGACCTCTAAATTTTGGGACAACTATCCCATATAGGGGATAGTTGCCAAATCCATATAAATTACGTTTAGGATAGATGCCTCGACGTGACAGAGGACATTTATCTCGCAAAAACTTTGATCGCACCTAGCCGTCCCATGCAATCGCACAGAGACATGCAACACGGTCAACTTAGTTGTGGTTGCAGAGTCTCTCGATATATAAATGTGTCTCATTCGCAAAACTAGAGTAATTGCAATCGAGGCTACTATACCCCCGAGGCGACTACCAGGTTTTACCCTACGCAATTGCGTAACACAGTCACTTAGCCACGATTGTCGTCCGCAGTTCGTTGGTTGTAGTTGTATTAAACACTTTGAATTTGGCTATCGTAGCGCATAGACTACTGAACAAACGATGTCGGATACGCTAGAGAGAAACTGTCAAACTCACGCCATCACTTCGCAATATCGCATACGAAAGTGATTTGTAATAGGAAACAATCAAAACGAAGCACGGACGCAGCTGCGTGTATCGCAACTTTTCGTAATAGACCCCCTGATTCTATTTACGTTTTATCGATTGTCATACAAAAAAGGGTAACGAACATAATCTAGAGCTTGTTGTAGATAAAATCGTAGTTTTACTTAATTCATAGAATTAAAAAAAATCTAGTTTTCAAATTACTTCGACTGTTTAAAAGTCAAAGGTACTTTTAGTTTGCTCTCACTTTATCATATTAATAAGCTTCCTAGCCTAGACTAGAGTTTACGATACTAGAGTATAGAGATAGGTACTTGTTAGACCTACGCCCGATTGCACTAAACTTAAGAATCGCCTAAGTCTTTTCCTAACTACAACACGACCAAATTAAAACGATGTCATAAACTTAGCCGTCATGTAGCTGTCATTCGCCTAGTTATCTTGGTCGAGTTGTAATTAGGAAAAGACTTAGGCGATTCTTAAGTTTAGTGCTTTTGCACCTTAGACTAGAGTCCTGAAGTCATGAATTTTATTTATTTATTTATTTAGCTCACAAAACAAGTTACTATAACATAAAATAAATGTATCTCGATGATATAAATAATTTAGTTACGCTAATATATAAATCTAAATTGCAACTCTAAATATGTGGCCCTAGCTCACTAGATCACAATCTAAACAAAGTACTTATACATTTTTCTATCTAGGACTGAATATTAAAATATGACAATTATTTTTTAAATTTGAGATTTTTGTATTCAAATTGCTATTTTTATACAATACTTAATAATATACTAGATAAATCAATTAAATGTCGAGGTAATTCCTCACATCGGTGAAATAACGCTGGCTTACAGCGTAAGAGTTGGATATACAGGGTCATTTTGAACTTACCATCCAAATTTTGAGGATGTGTTCAGTCCATGAAACTGAACAACTTTCTCTAAGGAACACATGGTTAAATATGTAAAATAAAATCGACTTTCCATACAAATCAAAGAGATCACGTGATCAATTTAGTATGGGATGACCAAAATTTTCTGGCGAAATTTGACACATGTTTCTTGGAAAAAGTTGTTTAGTTTCATGGACTGGACACGTCCTTAAAATTTGGATGGTAAGTTCAAAATTACCCGATATTAGAAAAAATTCGGTCAGAGCATTGGACCGGATATCCAAAGGTCGCGGGTTCGATTCCCGTCCGAGAATTGATCTGGTACGAGTCGTATTTTTTCTAGCATATTATTTAGTATTATATGACAATTCAATTAAATTAAACTCAACTGCAACACTTGGTAGGTACAAAAAAGATATTCTTATACAACCGACGACATACGAAATACAGAATGTTCTAGCTAGAGGTATTTATTGTTCAAACTATGCTATGTAATTTTGGTGGAAATAAATTATCATTTTCATTTTATATCATTTTCAAATATGTAAAGATGAACATAGCACATGAGCTCAATAAGGACTATGGTTGAGTGGTTACCATTATTTTCTTTTCAGTATATTTAACTTGCTTTTTTTCTTTTCAGGTTCGTTTCAGAGGGAAATTATAAATTGGCAAGATGTCACAAAGGGATTTCTCTGAGGTTCGTATATATGCTTATTTGGTTGGTTAGCGGACCGCAAACAAAAGTTATAGTACGCATACTGATCTAGACAAACCCTTTTAAAAGAAATAGTAGGTAATTTACCATAACAAAAAATAACAAAGTGATTTCATTTCTAAATAACACTTAATTCTTTTTTTGTAATGATATTGGGTCTCTATCAATACTACAATTCACATCGATACAAAGAAGTTGATATAATACATAAGTAGACACTTCACAAAATTTACGACTTAAAGTCATCATATCAGCCGCACGACACCCACTACTGGGTATAGATAGATATTTAAAGTAAGTACGTAAAAATGTTGAAAATCAAGCATGGTTTATGGTTCGAACAACTTGCATTTAGTTATTCGACAATGCAGCTCGTATCTTTCGCTATCTATCGGTGTGTAGTGTATCGTTTCGTCATAACGCCAATTGTATGCACCATTGCCGGCTCACCGGCGGACGTGTGAACGTGCGCGAGCGTGACTTGCAGCTTAGCAGCCTGTGGTCCAAGACAAAAGAGCATATTCAGCTGCAAAAGACGTTAGTTACATCGAAAACTTATGTTTCGTTCGGTGCTGTTATAAGCTTGCGTCTGGAACAAAAGAGGTTCGATGAAAAAACAAGTGAAGGGTACACGGGAAGATGGAGCTCAAATTTGAGAAAATGGCTGTTTAAAGTTGAATGTTTTTTTTTCACTAAGGCGATTTAACGAGAAAGGATTATGCCGATTTTACTATACAAGCTAGGCCATGATGCGCTTTGATGAAATTACCAAAATACTATAGTAATTTTATAGTGATTGCGTGGGAAGAATATCATTAAAATATAATGCGGGAAAAAAGAGAAATCTCAATCTCAAGGAGCCGTTTGGGGTTACATTTTCCTATTATATGACATTTTGTTATCTACCCCTTTTTGACATGACATGAGTCTGTCACATATATGTATGGTTAATGCGCATCATGGCCCAGAATGCGGCATGATCCTTTAGTTTGTTTTGTACATCGAAATGTATTACTATTTGAATATGTAATGGACCCTTTGATTATATAATTAAAGAATGGACCCTAGTTTGTTTTGAGTATGCTAATGCAATCGAATGCAATTGTTAGTTTGAAATTAACAATTAGCAAAATATAAGAAAATTGCTAATTAAAGATTTTTTTACTTACCTACTCTATTTTTACTGAGATGATTTAACGAGAAATGGGCCCCTTTTAGTTTGTTTTGAATATGTCATTTGAAAGACCCATTCAAAGCTATCGAATGCAATTGTTAGTTCAAATTGATCAAAAACGTCAATAAACCCCTTATTCCCGTGTGCTATTCAAGTGCTATCACTGCTAGTTACGCAGCAGCAGCGTTGTCTTGCTCGTTTCATATGACAATCGTCAGAAACTCGATAGATTTATCGAGTTGAAATTGACATTGTTTCATTCGTAAGTAATTTATAATTAACTACTTTACTAGTGGCTTTGTGACCAGAGCCCGTAGCCAATGTCACATTTACAAATTTTCGCTATCGCTTCGCTCCGAAAAATGTATGGATTTGACGTTTTAAAATTTGATAGTTAACGAAACCTTATGTCAATCCCATACATATTTCGAAAGCGAAGCGATAACGAAGATTTGCAAACGTTATTTTGGCTAGGGGGTCTGTGGCTGTAGACCTCACATTTGTGACATTTTTGCACATATTTCGAAATGCCGGAAATGTATTTAAAAAAAAAACAAAAAACAGCATCAATAAAAGAAATCTATATACATAATTATCGAACTTGCTCACAACATTTCACGATGAGATATGCAACATGTTGAGGCGAACAGATGGACCGCCCGACAGACAGACCGACCATACGAAACGCGTCGCGCTCGCTTGGTCAATAACTATGCCACACCAACTATTGTGTTTTACAGTGAGCTACTAACTTTATATAAATTCAATAATTTTGTACTTTGGAGTGACATCGTACTAAAATTAGACACGTTCTTTAACACGTACGACATTAATTAACAAAATCTTTCATGAAATAGAGAAACTGTTGAGATTTATTTGAAGACAGAACTATATTTTGTTTAATTTGTGCAGTGATATTTACTTAGTAGGTATTATGTCCAATCTAATGTTTCATATATTGGACCACACATGACCACAGTGTAACGTGAAGGCATTGTACAAATGATTATAATTCGAAATAAGGTGTGGACGCAAGGGCTGCAGTGGGTGCCTGGACTGTTATTAAAATTCTGGTTATAATAGTAAGTTATCGCCGACAAGGCATGGAGTAGCGTAGATAATACTTACTTGAAATCAGCTTATGGCAAAGAATACAATCATGGTGTTATTATTTTTTAGTTTTTGCATTCACAATGCTATTTATTACAGCATAGTATACTAATTACTCATTTATTCTGGTTTCCGTACCTACCTGCCTATAATTTTGTATGTGGTTGGCACACTGTTTTTATATCTTCTCTCAGGTACCAATCCTCTGTATCAAATGTTGTCTGGAAGAGACCGCTTCCAGCGATTAGACCGCCTTTTCCCACCATAATACTGTATTTTTTTTTAATGTGTGTGCAATAAAGAGTTAATCTATCTAATCTATCTACCATTAAATAAAAAAGAAAATTATTAAGTCATTTTGTCCTATGAAAACTTTTTCTGAAAACTACCACATGACAGAGGAATTTGGATTTTTATTTGTTTGGAAAACGGCAAATGATAGCCTTCATTAAAAGAAAAAAAATGATTTTTCAAAAAGGGTGGCATTTTTCAGGCTTGTAATAATTTTCCGGGATTGTAGGCATGGTACCCTATTTATCATAATCGGCTTTATGGGTTATTTTGAAAGACCCTGTATAAGTAATTAAAATCTTTCAAATTGTATTATTATAAAAAAAAACTCTCCCACGATGTTCACTCGAACGAGTCGTATAAATTATAATGACCGAAATGGATGGCATTTTTCACGATTAATAATAACTAAACTATTTTACAACTGCTATCTTCATATAATTTTGTAAGAACGTTTATATTCAGTAAAAATAAGTAGTTACCAACATGCATTGTATTATACTGTATTTATTAAATTATCATGTCACTAAACTAGCGAACGTTTTTATTCGTAACTTTTATCATAAACCGAAATACTCTGGTAATTTTATATCTAAGCATCTACCTACGAAAAAAAGTGAAGCAAATAATTTTTATTATTCCATATAATTAATTATCTTAAAGTACTGTAAAATTTGCAAAATTAAATAATTTCACGTGGTTTCACTTATACGTCATCATCATCATCATCATCATATCAGCCGCACGACACCCACTGCTGGGTATAGGCCTCCCCTAAGGATCTCCACGACGATAGGTCCTGCGCTGCCCGCATTCAGTGGCTTCCCGCGACCTTCACCCTCACGTCGGTCCACCTTGTCGGGGGCCTACCCACGGAGCGTCGTCCGGTGCGCGGTCGCCATTCCAGAACCTTTCCGCCCCAACGGCCATCAGTTCTTCTCGCTATGTGTCCTGCCCATTGCCACTTCAGCTGAGCAATCCTTCGAGCGATGTCGGTTACTTATACAACATGTTACAAAATAACCCCTTATGACGAATATGGTAGCAGATAGAGACCATCACACTAAACAACTTTTACTATGAAACCGACACTGAAATTGCGAAAAAAAAATCTGCTGGTTCATACAAAAATTTATAACGAAAATATCAAAATGAATTAATGAATCGCGAGTAAAAGTTGTTCAGCTTGATGGTCCCTATCTACCATATTCGGTATTAGTGTTCTTTTGTAACACGTTCTATAAAATTGTTGAGGTACCTACGCAAGTTGTCGTAGGTTTTGGACCATAAACAATTATTCTCCCTTCGTCATGGAAAAAATACTCTATCCGTCGTCTACCGCGGGCTTACCTACCGCCACCGCAAATATTCTGCGACATCCGTTTCCTGCGATCGTAGAAATTCTTACGACGCGATTACTTTGATCACTGTCAAAAACTATTACGAATGATTGATTAAGATAGGTTAGATAAAGCATAAAATCAATACATACGGGAAATGAAAGTATGTTTTTTTCTGTTGAAGTAACTAATAGTAGTAACTTTCATACCTATATTCTTGATTACTTATTTTTAGTATAAAATAATAATAACCAGATAATTATATTAATAGAAAAAATACTAGAAAAAACTTACCCGTAGCAGCTCAGACGGGACTCGAACCCGCACCCTTGGAATTCCGGCCCAATACACTGTCCAATTATGCTACCGACCACTAGCTAAGTGGGAGCGACGAAATTTTCTAGTACTTTTTACGTTCACGCTGTTAGGCAGCGTTATTTCATCAATGTGAAGAATTACCTTCAATATTCGAATGCAACACCTTTACAGATGTCAGACAATCGATTAAGGTGAAATAGCTATATAATTTTGAATTTTTAGATTTAAGGCATTCACAATGCTATTTTTATATTAAAATAATTATTTTATAGAAAAAATACTAGAAAAAATCGACTCACCCGTAGCAGCTCAGACGGTACTCAAACCCGCACCCTTGGGGTTTCGGCCCAATACACTGACCAATTATGCTACCGAGTCGCTAGTGGGAGCGACGAAATTTTCTAGTAAATTTTACGTTCACGCTGTTAGCCAGCGTTATTTTATCAGTGTGAAGAATAACCTTCAACATTCGAATGCAACACCTTTACAGCCTGCCTAGCATGACCATCGAAACACGATATGATATAGCGATTTATCACGTTTAACTGTCAAAAGACAATGGATTTTGACAGTTGGAAGTCGATAAAACGTTATATTTCGTCGGTCATGCTAGGTGGGCAGATGTCAGACAATCGATTAAGATGAAATAGCTATATAATTTTTGAATTGTCTAATAATTACAGGTTATTATTATAGAATTTTTAGATTTTAGGTATTCACAATGCTATTTTTATATTAAGATAATAATTTTAATATAAAAAATACTAGAAAAAATCGACTCACCCATAGCAGCTCAGACGGGACTCGAACTCGACCCTTGGGATTGACCAATTATGCTACCGAGTCGCTAGTGGGAGCGGCGGCGGTACGGCGTGGTCAGTGCATTGGGCCGGAATCCCAACAGTGGTAACACAAAACCCAGACCTAAGAAAATATAGATAACTTCGTTAAGCCAGGGATCGAACTCAGGACCCACAGACCATACAACAAGTACTTGGTCTGTGTTTGGACCTCAAAGATGGCCACACTTTGAAAACCAGTGTACGATCAGTAGTCAGATATAAACTATGTACCTAATGAAAGCTAGGAAATGCAATAGGGCTTCCGGGAAATGCTGATGGTATGATAATCTTTAGCAAAACAATCGGTGTTATTACAAAAAATTAATAAACTTAGACACTTTTTACATATGATAATGTTTCGTTCAAACAATATTGTCAAAAAAGTGACAGCATCACATTTGAACATGTCTTAAACAGATGTTTAAAATCTTTTGTAATAACACCGAATATTTTTTATAATAGTATCATTTCATATATAAAACATTTCTGACATCAAAATGAACGTCCGCATTCTTCGAACGGCTAGCAAACTTCAAACTAGAATATAGAGGTAGCTATCCAGCTGAGCCCAAGTAACTGCTTTCCATCCGTTGAACTTAATTAACATACTAGATAAGGAAAATTAATTATAATTAATTAAAAAATCCATCTCTATCGCCTGTTTGGAAATACTTAGTGATTTTTGACCATGTTCCATACACTTACACGATATATTACTCAACATAATACATGTTTGAAAACACTTTCTGTTTTATGGCTGACATAAAAATAAATGTTGTGGCTTGACATGTTATTGAGCATGTCTTGTGAAATTCCAGAATGTTCAATCCGAATCTTCTTTTAAGTAAATTCCAAATTCCAACCAAAAATATGTGAATTCCAATGTATGTGAAACGTTAAAAATGTTATATATGAGATACAATAATCGTTACCAATTACATAGATCAAATAGTGTGATACAGAAAATAAAATATTTTTAAATGATATCTTTGTAATGTAATTACTCAAATCGATAATATCTTAATTTTTATTGCTGTTCCGAAAGTTGTTTTTCGAGTTTATAATATTAATAATAATATTTCGCCCATCACTATCTTTTATCTAAATATCTATGTTTAACGGGGAATGAGAAACCCTTTTACTAACGAGTTCACTTATTTTATTGTGTTGGGTTTCGTTAGAATACTTATAACTGAAAAGTCTTACATTTTTTTGTCGAAATTTCGATTTTGATAGTTTTTAGCGCTACAACCTAGAGAAACCTTTGGCTCTACTAAATACATTTATATGTGTTCGCGACAAAAAGTAATATGATGATACACTAGAAAGTTAAAGGGTTAGAAAGGAAAAATTAAAGTTGGTGAACGATTTCTTAGAGTCAACTTTGAACATACACAGAAAGAAAAACAAGTACAAACAACAAATAAAAGTATGAAATTTGATTTTCTTATGAAGTAAAGATTATTTTGATATAAATTTTACGTACCTAATAATAATATATGTATCTGGGAAAATTCTCAGTTAATTCTGAGCGTTTTTAGTAGTTTTATGGTTTTAGATTGGGTTTTTTTTTCACATATTCCATACATAATTTCAAAATTCCGAGGCCGCTATGAACTATTCGACTACATAAGAGATAATATGCATTTTTTTTATTTCATTTGTTTAGCACAGTAGCACATCCATGACCCCAAAAAAGTGCCTTCGCGCATTTTATGAAAATCTTTCTCTGCAATTTCGGGTTTAATTATAAAGTTAAGCAAATTTTCAAAAAAGCGAGGCCGCTATGAACTATTCCAATAGCTATTCTACACTATTCAATAAGTCAAAACTGTTAATGTATTTTTGTTTCTGAGATCGAGAACTCCAAAATTGGCCATTTTACGCAAAAATCACAGTCGAAACGTAATATGCCTCTTAAAATCTTCTCCTTTTGTGTTATCTAGTTACTCTTTCCTTAATTACCTATTACAAAGTTGGATTCAAAGCACACTTTTACATAAGAAAGAAAAACTGTTCCTCCGTGATCATGGCGCATGCAACTGCGCCGAAATATCGGAGTCTCAAATACAAACAGGTACTACATGGTGTAAATCCCGACATAGTTTATTCTAATAACGTCAATAACCATGGAAATTTAAAACAAATCTAAAGAAATTCACAATACCAATCTTTAATGATAGAAACTTGAACGTTTGCCTTCGAAAGACGTTTGCGGTCAATCGCTTTAAGTTGATAACGCCGACAAAGGCCGCAGTTCGATTCCGATGCATACCTACAGTGAAATCTGTTCAGTTCAGAACAAAGCTGAAACAAATTTAAATTTTCTCCACCGCAAATGGAATCCCGCGGGATAAAATAAGGTGATACCTTTTCAATTTAATGATACTACTAAGTAATCTTAACACATTTAATAGACACGTCGCCCATAAACTTTTCACCTTACTGCAGAGGGTTAAAAATTGAAAATTTAGAAAATGGTAGTCACTTGCAGCATAACATAATATGGTATAAAAACTAGGACGTAATGGATACTTTTGTTAAAGCTTTTAAGTGCAATAAAATTAGCCGATTAACTTACAAAAATCTATGCATACTAATAATATTTCTTTTAAAACCTGATAGTTATATTATAAAAATTAATTTAATAACAAAATAAAAACAGGACCATCATTAAAATATTATTTTAAATTTCACGTACCTCTTGCATAGTTAACATAAATTGCTGGCAAAAAATATTACTCTAGAACCTAGAGTTCTAAATGAATCTAAAGTCTATATCCATTAAAACTTTAATCTTTATGAGCACTAAAAACATTAAAAACCCATACACTTCGAAAAAAATAAGTTCTAATAAATTAGTTTAACCTTTTTATGTTCCCTACTATGTAAAAAGAAACATTAAATACAATGTTGCATAGATGCTATGATGCTTTAAGTACCACGCACTACAATTTAAAACTAATAAGCGTAAAGTAATTTTATTTATTTTTAGTATAGGAGATACGTCTTTGTAAAACAAACTACGTACCTATGTATAAAAAAAATTGTCAGCTAAAAGACGTCTTGATGAATGGTAAGGTAATAACGAGACGTTCGAAAATAACACTTTCAACAAATATAATATTTAATTTCATTACGAACGTTGCTATATAGCATCTACATTTTAAATTGCAACACCACATTTAGAAAGGTATTGTGTGTTGTCTATTATAAATGCTTTACCTACCCTATTCCTCTAATAACCTAACAGATTAAAGATTACATGAAACAATTACGACTAACATACAAGAACTCAATAAGCATACAGCAACATGCTGGTTAAAAATAAAAGAATAGTCCTGAATGAATAAAAAAACAAGTTATTATTCGATACTGTGTTTTAAATTTAGATCATGTAAATAGGACTTAAGATGGACTTAAGTGATTTACAAGTTAACGAGGTTGTCAGCTGATTAATTATAAAACAAAAGTGGTTTACACACATTAAGTTCTTTTATGAATACAGAGAGCTTTGGCAAAATATAGTTACTGCACCATCTGGCAGAGATAATTTCATGTGGTATAATTTGCGGATAGCATCGGACCTGCATTCTTGTGTGTGTAATAAGTAATTAAAGGTCGGAGCAAACGTAACGGGATAGAACCTCGACGGTTAAACGTGACGCTCTTCATTGCTCGGTTCAGTAAGTATAATCTGGCTTAATAATAATAATAAAACGCTTTATTGCACACTAGAAAAAGACATTACAAAGATGAAAACAATAAACATAGACAACTACACAAAAGGCGGCCTTACTGCTATGTAGCAATCTCTTCCAGGCAACCTTGAGTAGAAAAATATTAGGGGGAAGAGGACAAATGGGGAGTGGGTGCAAAAGTACTATAGAAGGACAACAGATATAGATGTACATAAATAAAATAGAGAGCGAAAAATATGTAAGTATTAAAATGAAAGTTGAAAGGGAAATATGAGAAAAAGGTGGTATTAGGTGGGAGAAAGAAAATGTCTTCTAACCAGAGATGATGATAATACAAATACAAAATACAAAATACGTATTTGTATTTTGTATTTGAAATACTTTTTTTCAAAATGTATTTTGTATTTTATTTGAAATACTTTTTATGAGGTATTTAGTATTTTTAAAATACAAATTACTTTTTTCTGTGTATTGGTATATGTATTCTGTGGTATAGGTATGTCATGTCAATGTCAAACAAAACAAAACAACCAATTACAGAGCTCGGTAATTTTTCATGACACTTCGTTTAATTTCTATCTATACCAATGGGCATAGAGGAAATAATCACTACGTTCCAATGGGTTCTAATGGGTGCATTTCAGCAGACTAATCGCTAAAGAGTTCTACACTAGGCAGACGTGGGCCACGTATGCCGATCTGAGTATAATATTAAGGATGATCTCTTTGAACAAATGCTAGTGTTAAAAATCAGTGAAATGATATGAAGTTATTTTTTAGCATATTTTATTTGACCAGTTTTAACACTCATATTTTTTAAAGCTACCAAGATCCCAAATTAGAGTTTTCTCCATCCCAATTTAAAAAAAAGTATGGTACAGAAACGAAACTTGTTTCCAAGTATAGAGTCTGGCCAACGAGTCGTGTCATCTCAAACCCGCGACAAATTTAAAATTTTCTTTCTCTAGATATTATTATCATTAGGGTTGACTTATAATATGGCACCAAAAAATGTATCCCAGTAAAAAAAAACCGGCCAAGTGCGTGTCGGGCCACGCGCCATAGGGTTCCGTAGTTACCTTATATCATACCATATTTAATACCACCTATCATTTTTCGTTTGCAAAAATAACTTTGTTTTTCACAGTGTTGGTATGAATGACAAAGTTATATTTGCGGTTTTGGAAAATGTGCTATGTCTCAAAAACTAATTACTATATCTCATTCAAACCAATTTTGGTTGAAAGTGTTTATTAAGATCTACAGCATATATTTTTTTTAGATTTTTCACTCTCTTATTTCAAAAGTTAAAGGGGGGGGACACACATTTTACCACTTTGGCGGTGAATATCTTTCAAACGGTTTACTTTGAGAAAAAATTGTCTTAGGAACCTCAATGACATTTTTAAAGACCTATCTATAAACACCCAACACGTGTTGGTTTGAAGAAAAAATTTTTTTTCAGTTTTAGTTTCATGTATGGGGAGCCCCCCCTTAATCTTTTATTTTTCTTATTTTTGTATTAAATTCGTTAAGCGGTTAACAGAATACATCTACCTACCAAGTTTCAACTGTGTAGTCTTAATACTTTCGGAATAAAGTGGCTGTGACATACGGACAGACAGACAGACAGACAGACAGACAGACAGACATGACAAATCTATAAGGGTTCCGTTTTTTGCCATTTAAGCTACAGAACCCTAAAAAGGTATAACCTCCTTCAAAAACCTAAAAAAAAAAACAAAAATCGTTAAAAATAGCTCTAAAAACCATGAAATAATATTGTAATCACAAATACGCATATACATTTTAATAAAAAAATGTCTATTGAAATCGGTTGGGGCTCGATGGAGAAAAACTTTTTTTATTCTAAAATCCCCACCCGACTTCATTAGACGTTATTTTTTATTAAAATTGATATGCGTATTGGTGATTTTTGAAGGTATTTCTTTTTTAAAGAAGCTTTTTTATTTTTAACTTTTTTGTGGTAAGTGTCTAAGCATGTAATATTTTTTAATTTTATATATTTTCAAAATGCCCATAACTCAATTTCTTAATTTACGCTGTTTATTTTTAAAGAGTTGTTGTGCTTTTGTAGTCCAAGTCTATTTGAGAATATTCCAGAAATTCCAATATTCCAGAACGTCGCAGACCATAACTTGATTTGTTTTGGATTGTCACAAATCTACCAATATCACAATCACTATACATATCCTATTTGAGTTTGAGGAGTTCCCTTGAATATCTTCGAAGTCCAAGGTCCAATGTCAATTAAATTAAAAGGACACTTAAGGGTATCCCTTTTCCAACAAAAAATCGGTTCATAATAACCAAGTCGTCAAGGTAGTTAACGCAAAATCATAGTATTTTCAGGATTATTTGAAAAGTACTGGAACGTTTTAAAAATAATAAAAATTGGGACTACCTATCTCGCAAGAAAACTCAATCAAACATTTTTGTTTTTGACCGTTTTTGGTGGTTCTTTTTAGAACCACCAAAATCGGTCTATAAATATCGAAGATACGCGCGAACAACTATAAAAAAATACAATCGAATTGAGAACTTCCTCCTTTTTTGAAGTCTGTTGAAAAAAGACAACCCGAATGATATTGATAATATCTATATTTGGAAACAAGTTTCATTTCTGTATCATACTTTATTAAAAATCGGGCCACAGGTCAAGGGAACAGAGTGGAACAGTTGCATTGTCTAATTGCGTTGTTTTTTGGAAACTGTATTTTTTGCGGTTAATTATTGTTACTTTAGAAGAAAGTTCATGAAATGATCTATTGTCGGCCACGGTCATGCTCTTTCTTTTCTTATATTATGTATTAGGCATGAGGGAGGCAGTTGTTTTCATAACGATATACCTAATTTTATCGACAAAAACACCCACATTTTGGGATCTATCCCCACTCCTGTTGGAATGGCCGCCATTTTAAGGGTCATAATTCAAACAAAAATAACTCTTAAAAAATGCAACGTAGAGCAATAAATTTTGAAGTCGTTTTGTAGATAATATCCCTGTGTATTTGAATAATGCAAATGTCCTAGTTTTTGAGAAATGTAATAAAAACTCAAAAAAAGTACACTTTCGTATAAAATTTTACTTCAGTAATTTTTTATGTCATATTGGAGTTGAAAGTTCACACATTATTTTTTTAAGTTGATAGGTGGTATTATTAGCTTTCGAACATTATTTTTGTTATAACTCTAGGACTTCTAAATCCGGAGAAATTTATATTTTTCCGCAAGGTCATCAAATTTAAAATGGCGGCCATTCCAACAGGAGTGGGGATAGACCCCAACATGTGGGTGTTTTTGTCAATAAAATTAGGTATATTTCACGCCTTTAAATTATCGTTAGTTCAAGACCAAAGGCACTGTATAAACATTTATAACGCTTTCTGAAACTTGTGTGTGTTTTTTGTTTATTGCAAAAGATAAAGATAACGTCTTCTAATTAATTATTATGGACTGTGTAGTACTTAGTACACTTGTAGCTGTTAATAAAAATAATAACAATGATAAAAAATAAAATACGAAAAAAGGTATTTTATTTGAAAAAAGTATTTTGAAAATACGTATTTTGTATTTTGTATTTAAATACTTTTTTTGAAAACTATTTTGTATTTTTATTTGAAATACAAAAAATAGCCAAGTATTTGTATTTTATATTTAAATACTTTTAATAAAGTATTTTGCACATCTCTGCTTCTAACTACTTGATCCCTGACAGATCTTAAGGTACGAGCTTTACGGATGCCCTCTGGCTTAGCTCATAAGCAAGAATTCCAAAGCCCAAGTTGCCTTTTCATTTACCCAAATCCTGAGTAGACTCAAGACGCAAGGACAATCACTTCACAATGACAGTTTCAAAGCAAAAATGAATATACCTATTAGGTTCCTTGAATTATTGAAGTGGAATCTGCTGAGGAACCGACCTACCTACTACCTACCTGAGGAAAAGGCAATGAAACAATGTGTACCTATACCTAGATCCAGAGTATATAATGAAACAATTGTTAGTAGTATATAGTAGTATATAATGAAACCTTGATCTTGGGTGGTTGCCTAACTCCTTGGCCTATTACAAAAACAATGTCTTATTATACGAGTTAAATTTTGAATATAAACACTTTTATACTAATCTGCCAAAAGGTTTTTTATTATTTACTTCTTCATCAAGCTGGCATTGTATTAAATGCGGCAAAGCCAATCGAGATAATCTGTGCACGCTCATAATAAGTTTATGCGGAGAAAATTACTCGTCTGGAGTGCAATAATGCAATTTTCGTACCTTGCAGTTCTGTTTGTTTTTTGTACAGTCCGCCTTCTAAATATGAAGACCTCATATCACGCGTAACAAGAGAATGCAATCTAAGAAACTTGATTAAATCGTCTTGTTTTTATTTGGTTTTAGGAAAGGAAACAACTTAACAAAGTTCATTTGGTTCAAGTCGGACTGCTAGTGGTATAGTAATAAGTACTATACCTTTATTGGGCTTTTATTTGTTTGATTTAGTAAACAGTTGTTAATCCAAAAACGTCTCGAGATCGTCGTAGACAACTGACTAACAAAAAATATTTTTTTTATTAGATTTCATGCCATAAAATCAAAAGTAACTGACGTTTTCAACTAATTTTTGGACACATTTTAATAATATTATTAGAAAACCAACTTCAGTTATAGACCTATTGTTTAACGACAACGTATGAAATGACAACGTAAAAGTTGTCATTTCATACCGAACTTTCCCAATATATCCCTTGGGTACCGGCTACCACCAATTGGAAAAATGCATATTAAGAATGCATTCAATAATTACAGTGAGTCCCAATTAGGGCTTGCAAATATTCGATGAAATCCAATATTCGAATATTCGAAAATTTTTAAGGAGGTATTCGAATATATTCGAATATTATTCGAATAATTCTGTAAAATAAGACAGATGGTCGTAATTATTAAATATTGCTTATTTTTCAAGTTAAACCAAAGTTAAATGCTTCGTTTAATGTGACGCATGGTATAAAAAATATCCTCAATTGACTTTTTTTGCCTTCGCCCCATGAAAACTTCTTCGTAGAGTTATAAATCTTTAAAGGGGAAATTATTTTATATTTATTAGTCCGTTTTTCTATTTAATTTCAAAGGCATGTTTTGAGTCCGATTTTGATACTTTTAAGTTCATTTTTAAAACGTATGTTTTTTGGTTTGATTATCAGTAAATGTTTATTTTTTGTTTTTTAGTCTTAGTGTTTTTTCTCGGGCTTTTTTCCGGCTTCATTATCATTCCGGCTCTATTATTAGACCAGGGTTTAGTACTATCTCTTATCAGAATACATGTCAAAATGAATCAAAAGAGCCCAAACTTGATGGGGTTGTATGGTATTATTATAGAGATCCTGTACCCTTCTTTCGGCTCCATCACCAGATCCTGGACACTATTTCCAAACAGATTACTTGTCAAGACAAATGAAACGAGACAAACTCTATGGAGTTGTATGATTTTATTAGAGAGTTCCTGTGGCCTTCTTCCGACTCAATCACCAGACTCTGGAAATCATCTTCCGTCAAAGTATTAGTCAAGACAAATCAAACGAGCCCAAAATAAATGGAGCTGCATGGTTTTATTACATATTTTTCGTAATTTTCTTCCGGTTTTATTATCAGACACTGGACACTATTTTAACAACAGAGTACTTGTCGAGACGAATCAAACGAGCCCTCGGTGGATATGTATGGTTTTATTACAGAGTTCCTGTGATTTTCCGGCTCCATCATCAGATCTTGGACACTATTTCTCAACAAAGTTATTATCAAGACGAATCAAACGAGCCCAAATTCGATGGATTTGTATGGTTTCATTACAGAGTTCCTATGGTTTTCTTCCATCATCAGACTCTGGACACTATTTCCCAACAGAGTACTAGTCAAGACGAATCAAACGAGCCCAAACTAAATGAAGTTAGATGGTTTTATTACATAGATTTTGTAGTTTACTTCCGGCTTCATTATCAGACCCTGGACACTATTTTCTCAGCAGAGAACTTGTCGAGACGAATCAAACGACCCTCGATGGATATGCATCTATGGTTATATAACAGAGTTCCTGTGATTTTCTTCCGGCTCTATCATCAGACCTTGGACACTATTTCTCAACAGAGTGATTGCGAAGACGAATTAAACGAACTTAAACTCGATGGATTTGTATGGTTTCATTACAGAGTTCCTGTGGTTTTCGTCCGGCTCCATCATCAGACTCTGGACACTATTTCACAACAGAGAATTAGTCAAGACGAATCAAACGAGTCCAAACTAAATGGAGTTGCATGGTTTTATTACATAGTTTTGTGATTTTCTTCCGGCTTCATAATCAGACCCTGGACACTGTTTATTTTCCCAACAGAGTACTTGTCAAGACGAATCAAGCGAGCCCAAACTCGATGGATTTGTATTGTTTTATTATAGAGTTCCTGTAATTTTCTTCCGGCTCCATCATCAGACCCTGGACAATATTTCCCAACACAGTACTAGTCAAGACAAATTAAACGAGTCAAAACTCGATGAATTTTTATGGTTTTAGTACAGAGTGTCAAACATAGGCCCTGACTCAAAAGCACTATTTGAAGCTAAGAATATGCTAAAGAAAATGAAAAGATGGTTAATAGGTATTACGCTGAAAGACCGTCAAAAATCAAAGGAAATAAGAAGATAAAATCGAAAGTAGAATACATAATAAGAAAAATAAGACTGTTATAATGGCAATGGACGGGTTAAATGGCAAGAGAAAGCAAGGAAAAATGTACCAAATTATTACAGAGTGGCAACCATGGGACAGAAAAAGGAAAAGGGGAAAACAAGCCAAAAGATGGGCAGGTGATATTATGAAAACTGGAGGAACATTTTGATCGCGAAAAGCAAGAGATAGAAAAGAATGGAAACTGCTGAAAAAGGCCTATGAGTCGCAAGACACGCTGATCACTAAAACCAAAAAGGAATAAAATGAACAAAAGAAAGAAAAAATATTTATTTGAGACAATCACACACTTGTACTTGTCAAGACCAATCAAACGAGCCCAAACTCGATGGATTTGTATTGTTTTATTATAGAGTTCCTGTAATTTTCTTCCGGCTCCATCATCAGACCCTGGACAATATTTCCCAACACAGTACTAGTCAAGACAAATTAAACGAGTCAAAACTCGTTGAATTTTTATGGTTTTAGTACAGAGTGTCAAACATAGGCCCTGACTCAAAAGCACTATTTGAAGCTAAGAATATGCTAAAGAAAATGAAAAGATGGTTAATAGGTATTACGCTGAAAGACCGTCAAAAATCAAAGGAAATAAGAAGATAAAATCGAAAGTAGAATACATAATAAGAAAAATAAGACTGTTATAATGGCAATGGACGGGTTAAATGGCAAGAGAAAGCAAGAAAAAATGTACCAAATTATTACAGAGTGGCAACCATGGGACAGAAAAAGGAAAAGGGGAAAACAAGCCAAAAGATGGGCAGGTGATATTATGAAAACTGGAGGAACATTTTGATCGCGAAAAGCAAGAGATAGAAAAGAATGGAAACTGCTGAAAAAGGCCTATGAGTCGCAAGACACGCTGATCACTAAAACCAAAAAGGAATAAAATGAACAAAAGAAAGAAAAAATATTTATTTGAGACAATCACACACTTGTACTTGTCAAGACCAATCAAACGAGCACAAACTCGATGGGTTTTTATGGTTTTTTTACAGATTTCCTGAAGCCTTTTGATTCCATCATCAGATCAGCTCAATGGCACTTTAAGATGTCATTGTCTTCTTGTTCTGACCTATGTTTTAAGTTTCAAGTCTTTGACTCATTGGGAAGCTAGATTAAAATCGTTTACAATTTGCGGAAAATCAAACAACATAGGTAAACAAATAAATAAACGAGAAACTGAACGTTAACGATAGCTTCATTCTATGCTCACAAAATCTATTCGTGCACAAAACAACTAATAGTACAAGTATTCGGGTATTTAATGAATGACTTTTGCCTAAATCCAAAAAAGTGGAAAATATTCGAATATTCGAATATCACCGACTTGAGTATTCGAATAGCAAAATAAGGCGAATATTCGAATAATTCGAATATTCGAATTGCAAGCCCTAGTCCCAATATAATAATTACACTCCGGCTGAACATATTTCTTCCGTTGCCGATTACAGACGCATTGCCAACCTCCTTCGTTTCGAATACACGACATACGGCACTGACTGCGTATGAATTATTCGTTTGCCATAACAGAAAAAAATTTACCAAATTTTGATTTGTAATATCATTTTGTGGTTTAATTTCTTTTAAAACCAAGAAATCAATCTAATTTTCTTTTTACTTAGTAGGTTAAGGGTTCTGCTGAGTTCGACACAAATAAAAAAAATCCAGTAGGTACCTAGTAATCTAAAATGCTGAGAAACTGTCTTATACTGCACAGCAAAACGTGCGTATTTGTTTAAGAAATGCAGTGTTGCCAGATGCACTGTAACTACAGGAGACTACTGTATTTTTACGTCATCTACTGTACACTGTATAAACTAAATTACAGTGACGACAGCACTGTAATTTCTACTGAGCCAATAGTTGACGATATTTTGGTAAATATGAGCACAACATAAGAATGGATTTGAAAATTTATGATCATACACGACGTGAAGTCCTCACTCCACACGACCAATCTGGTTTATTTTTAGCACGCGACCACTCTAGGGTTAAGAGATTCTTTCCTTGCGTTGGTTGAGGATTCCCCGAGCATTAAAATTTGTTGGATGAGTAGGTTATTGGGAAGTGAACGCAATGATCGAAACCAAAATTTTCCGATTCCACGTCATATCGATTTCGATTCTGTGGAATCGATTATCATTTTGCTGCATTAATATGAATGAAATACAAATAGGAAATAATCAATAAATGTTTTAAATGTACTAATAAAAATAATTTAACGATATAAATGTATTTTTAATGCACTGTCAAAAACACTGTATTTTTGTGTACAATTCCCTGTATTTTTGTTGTAAACACTGTATTTTAACGTCCAAAACACTGTATTCTCATTTTCCTTATCTGGCAACACTGAAGAAATGTAAAGATAACTACACATAAAGTCAGTAGTATACCAGTAAAGATACCATGTAACGATAAAACAACATACATACATATATGTATAGCGATAACAAACAAAACGTTTACTATAGTCTACGAGAGAGATAGCAGTACCAATAAAAAAAGTTAATTTCCCCAATTCGTCTCGCGATCGTAAATGCATTCTAAGAGTGAAGAATTCATTAGTCTTACTTGCATAAAACTCAGCGGTGACCTTCGGACGTGGGCCTGCTATAAAACACAGCCTGCCTCCGCCCACGTCTTATGAGGGATAAAAAACAACACGTTTAATCCTCAATAATGTTTCCCGTAATAACAGGCTGAATAAAAACGAAATGGGATTAAGAAACTCGGCGCAGGCGCAGCTATTTAATGGCAAATTAGTCGTGAATAGAGCATTATGGGCGCCCATTGGCTCTACATAGTTACTTATTAACGCTTTGTGCTAATGAAAGGACCTAATAAGTTTCATTTTTCATCTTCATTATAGAAATTAATTGAAGCAAAATTTCGTGATTTTTAACGTGAGATAATAGTACATTCATTCAAATAGTTACTATGTTTATATTTTATAGCCTTTCTTTTCTGGCAAAGAAGAACTTTAGATATTAGGACACATATTTCCGAAATAATCTTCATCACATTCTTTTACAGATAAGACAGTAGCATGATCCGGAACGTGGTTAAGCTATTATTTTGACAGCAAAAAGAACATGGCGGCCGATGATTGCGCGCGAAATTGATCGTCACGAGCGCATTCCACTCGCACTGTACGCGTGCCGGAACAAAAACTACGACGTGAAAGTAATTCTCTTCGGGGATTAAAGACGGCGTGCTTAGGTCGGTGATCGATCAGGTGCTCCTGGGATCATTATGATGGCCACACAGCAATGTATGCTGTTAGGTATGCCGCCTGTAACAAGTGTTGGTTTGAGAATCTCTGGCACTTGTAAACGGTGAATACACACACATTCCTTAGAATTAGATAAATAGCGTTTTCTCTCTTTTTGCTAATATAGGAATAGTAGATTGTACAACAAGTGCATAAAATGGGTTTTATGTACGAGTTATACACTCTGCTTTTCACTTCGATTGTGAGGAAATTAAACAACAATAATATAAAATAAAAAATAAACTTTTTTTAAAATTTTAGTGACAAATTATATATTTTTGGAATGTGCTCATCAAGATTTCCTTTCATTTGATACCCATATTCAAAAATTGAAAAAAAAAAAATTTTCTTAATTTTTTTGGAACAAAATATTTATTTTTGGGATGTCCTCATCAAGGCCTTTCATTTTGTTACCCATATTCAAAAATTGAAAAAAAAACTTTTTTTTCTTAATTTTTTGTGACAAAATATATATTTTTGGAATGTGCTCATCAAGGCCTTTCATTTGATACCCATATTAAAAAATTGAAAAAAAAAATGTTTTCTCAATTTTTTGTGACAAAATATATCTTTTTGGGATGTCCTCATCAAGGCCTTTCATTTGATACCCATATTCAAAAAATAAAAAAAAATAAAAAAATTCTTAATTTTTTGTTACAAAATATATATTTTTGGAATGTGCTCATCAAGGCCTTTCATTTGATACCCTTATTCAAAAATTGAAAAAAAAAATTTTTTTAATCAAGCCCTTTCATTAAAATTGATAGGTACCCATTTTCAAAAAATAAAAAAGTATTAGAACACAACAAAAAATGAAGAAACAGAATGAAATAACAAGTTAATTCAACGAAGTTAAATTGCGTGTGTGGCTGTTTACCTGACGACCTTTGTCTTAAAGTCTGAGACTTAGACGAAGATTTTACTTTATGCACTAGAGCATAAAAAGCGATTTTATGCAGCCTATACCCAACATAAAGACGAACTTTACGAGCATGAGAAGTGAAAATAATTTTTTATATGAAACGTGAACAGAATACTGAATAGGTACACCTACCATATATTGTCAAACTGGGTTAGACGTATAATTAAATTTTGTAGTTTCAATCCCGATAGCATGACAGGCTCGAGAGGGGGTTTGTCTACGTCAGCCATTCTCAAAGTATGCTCCGCTATCTCTAAGGTTCCGTAGAGCCTCTGTGGTGGATCCGCGAAAATACTGGTCTAACCAAAAAGTATTAGAGAATACGTAATTTATGAGAGCCAAAGATATGAGAGCGCGAGTGCGTGACTTTTCAGAAATCAGCTTGTTTTATATTTTAGGGCTCCGTCAAATATTTCATTTTCCAAAAGAGTGCCTTCACTAAAAATCTTTGAGAACCGCTGGACTACGTGTATTATCTATCTTGATTATCTGACAAAAGTGACATCAAAATTTCGATGTAGATTATGTGGTTCGCCATGCTTTGTCTGCTAGCACCGCTATTGTATAAGCGTTTATTAGAGTCGGTAGCGGAAAGAGCTTAAATTTGAATAAACCTTTAAAAGGGACTTGATTTATCCCAATATGCCAATGATATAATTGGAAGCATCCATAGAAAGTCCATAGGAATAAGCGACAAACTGCAATCGTTAGTTATTAAGCCTTTTCAAAGGAAGTTTAATTAGGAAAAGCTTTAGATGATAATTATGTAGTCTTTGTTAACCTATGATAAATATTTATAAACTAATTCCTATAATGTATACGTGGAATGACCACAGTCCGACTAATGCATAGAAACCCTCCATTGTTCTATGTAAGGCCTAACTTCACGTACACAAGCACCGATCTATGGGTGGTATCCCCACTGAACATAATCCTACCTTTAAGGTAAGGTTAAGTGCCCAACAGGGGAAATCATACTATCATATCAAGTAAAATTTTCTTAGAAACAAATTTTTTGCTGTTGTAGATTAAATAAGTATGATAAAACTCTCATTTATTTTTGACAAAAGAGAGTTTTCAGCCAATCTTTCAAACTTTTTCACATACTATTTTTCCTCTAACCAAAGTTTCTAAATACGCATTGATCGACAGAAAATAATTAGTTTTTACCTATTCAATATTTTCCGTGTAAAGTAGCCTTTAAAGACCTCGGATGGAAAAGGCAGTAAAGAAATATTAGTAACATCTATATTCAGAGAAAAAACCTTTGATGTTAATTTGACCTTAAATATTGGCTGGCAAGTTTTGTTGTTTTTTTTTTTGTGAAAAAGATTACGAATCATTATACTTTCAAGAAATCCTGTTTCTATATATTTATACTTGGATTATTATCCAATATATGAAATACGATGAAGTCAAGATCTTCTCCCTTTTCCAATCAAATTATTGTGTTTTACTTATTCAATATTAAACAAAAAATAAAGTTAAGGAAAAATACCAAATCCATGAGTTACATTACAGTAAATGAAACCATACCTATGTAAACGTAATAAAAATTACTTACTAATTTAAAACTAGCGGCCGCCCGCAACTTCGTCTGCGTGGAAAGGTTTTTTTGCTATCCCTAGGGAACAATACTTTTTTTCGGGATGAAAGGTACCCTATGTCCTTCTCTGTACCCCTGCATTTGCAGTCGTTAACACCCACCAATCTGCATTGGGCCCGCGTGGTGGGTTATGGCCCGTCCTCCTTATCCACCCATAAGGAAGGCCTGTGCCCCAGCAGTGGGGACATTAATATGATGGCTGGCATTATAAATGGCTGATGGACTAGTAATATAAACATTTTGCAATGTGGAGTGGCTGAAACGTTTTTCAGTCACCATAAGCAGCATTTGTAAATTAACTGTCCGCCTGTTCGCCCTTCCACCTGTCTGCCGTTTATCCTGCTTTTTTAAAGACTGTCCTAAAATAACATATCCAAATATATTTATGATTGTACGGAACCCTCGGTGCGCGAGTCCGACTCGCTCTTGACCGGTTGTTTTATTTTATATTGTTACATCGTGCTGTTTCTTTAATTTCTTTTATGTTATTTGGTATATTGTTATATGTTTTAATGGTCATTGCGTGTGCGCCTGAAGTCACGAGTTTCATTGTTGAAGAACGTATTTTCAGCTTATATGCATCGGGGTTATTTCTTTTCGCTACCTATTTTACTGGAGGAAATAAGTCTTCGTGTTTTCTTACTACGGCAATCTAATATAGATGTTAACATTAATGTGGTATGGTTTGTCAAATGTGGCCAGCACGATTCCATTTGATGAATGTTAGTTTCAATTCTAACACATTGCTTGTGCAGAATAAAAACGCTTTGAATTTCTTAAAATTTTCACTTCAAATTCACGCCGTACGTAAGTTTTCCGCTTCTATTGTTTTCCTCGGTGATGATAAATGATCATATGCAAGAGTCGACCTTTACCTTCGTGGGTTCGAATCTGAATAATTTTATCGGTTATCAATGCAAAGATCGTACAAGGACGTGGCCATTTTGAGTTTGTTAATGTTGCTCGAATAGGGGCTAAAATGTAGGGTTGCCGCTCATACGCTTTTTACACGACTGCCAAAAAAAGAGTGTATATGTATTCAGGGTTCATGTATGTTTGTGGGTATGTAAGTTTCTTTATTTTACTGTAACATCTAAATGGCTCAACGGATTTGGATGTATGGGGTATCGTGAGAATCCTTACATCATTCCGAGTGACACTGGCTGTAATTTTTTTGAAAAAAGTCAATATGGCGACTGTACGACGCCATTTTCAAATGTGAAAAGATATATATTTTTTTAAATTATTACAATAAGTGTATCAAAAGAAAGGCCCTAATGAGCATATTTCAAAACTATATTATCTGTCACTAAAATGTGTGTAAACAATAAAAGTAAATAAATTTCAAAAATATTAAAAACACGACTGCCCTGCCAAAAACGAACTAAAAAGTTAAATAACAAGTGTCATTGCAGTCGGGGGACTTCTTCGATTAAAAATTGTTCCACAAAACGGTCCCCCGACTGCAATGACACTTGTTATTTAACTTTTTAGTTCATTTTTGGCAGGGCAGTCGTGTTTTTAATATTTTTGAAATTTATTTATTTTTTACACATATGAATTGTCCCAAAAAAAATTGGTGTTGGTCTGTCTATCCAACTGTTTATTAATTTACTAGGTACTAGGTAATTGATATCCTTGTGTTACAAAAGCGTTTATTAATTATTATTTGCTAACCACAAAATAATGATAATCAACAAGGGGGTTTATATCATTTGTAGTGTTATTTTTTTGTATTGTTCATGCTTTTTTTCAATTTTGTGGTGCGTTAGATTCACATAGAGGTAAAACACTCCTAGAACCTAATTTAAACCATAGACAATAGTGAGTGTAACATGGCAACCCTGTCTGCACATAGAACGAGCCAATTGCCATGCGGAAGTCCCACCTATAATAATGGCAACATTATCCAGATCCTATATGTATCTAGATACCTAATCAGGCCCGATCTAGATTGCAGTCGCGGCACAACCTGCTATTACAACACACATGCGATTTAGACTTAAAAAGTTCTTTTTTATTTTTCCAGGAAGAAAGGAAAATGTAGTTATTGGAAATGCAACATTTTTTAATTTATCCCTCTTACATTATGTACAACCAAATACATATAATAAGTACTTAGCTAGAGAAAATACCTTCATTTTTCACTTTTTATGATATCCGGCCATACTACATTTTTTACGGATACTATTGTGATTTCATTATATAAACATCTAGAAAATTTTATTTGATTACCAATACAATTTTTTTGAAAACCTGTATCCATTTCTTATATTATGTATAGTAATATGTTGTATGGTATGTGGTAAAATATGTATACCTAAGTGTATATTTCTTATGAATTCTTATGAATTGATATCTATGTGCCTGAAGCCAACATTTTCAATTGTAGATGTTTCGGTTTGGTTACCGCAAAGCAGATTTTGCCACACTCACTGTTATGGAAACCTAACCCACCCCTTAAAAAATATTTTTTTATTTTTCTGGATATGTAAGTATATTTCTTTTAGCCATTTATACTAAAAACCTCTGGCTGTGTCAGAGGTCAGATCCCCGCGGGGAAGGCACAAGGGCCCCGGAGCGGAGGGAGGAGAGCGGTCACTCACGAAATGGTAATTGTCGAGGAATGCTGGGAATCCACCGCTTTCGCGTACGATTTCGCAACAATAACCCAATAAAGTGCCAGCTTCACTTATATTTGAATTCCACCGAACGCCAGCACGCCTCCCAAACTCGGCGGGGTTACACCAACAAGTATGGGAGTCGTGATGGGACCCGCGCCTCGGGCAGAACAACGAACAGATGCGCGGAAGTCGAATGCATGTGAAGACTTTTTTTTCAGGCATATTGAACTGTCGCCCCGAGCCTCACAAGTGTGTCCTCATACCTCCTCCTTTTTAAGCAAACAATACGACGGCCGGCTCTCATTCACACCGTCATTATTTTCAAATTAATCCACGAACGTCCAAGACAAATTTGTTTACAACCGGAACGCACGTCTGGGATCGATTCCCATAAAATTCATGCGTTGGTGAAAAAGAAAAAAACATATCTAAAACCATCAGAAATTACCAAAATCCGGTACCAAATTATTGTGTGATTTGTCTCGGCTCGCACACAAGTTAATTGTTTTATTTCGGCAGGTAAAATCTGGTAATTATCCAGCGCGGCCCACAATACCCAATAGACAAAAGACAGCCGACGACGCTATTTTTTTTTTCTTAACCCCTCTGAATCTACCTGCGTTGGTTGTGGTTTATTAAGCACGTAATTTTACTTTTTTTTCTTTTTGTTACACTGTAGCATCATCTTAACACAAAGCACTTCAAAGCTCAAACAAGTAATAGAAACGAAATTATCTTTCACAAAGTTAGTAGACAATGAAAGAACAGTTACTTCTACATTTAATTTCAATTAACCCCGACGACTATTATTTTTAACTGTCATATTCAACGATAAAACAAGAAATCAGTGAAACTATCAATGCAAAATGGGCAACCGTTGTTTCTGAGCAACCAACTATAAATCTGAGTTGATGTAAGCTAGTCGCAATCGCATGTGACCATGGATATCTAAGTGTATTATCTATGATGCATATAAAAGGAGATAGATCATCGTAAAACTTCCATAAAATATCACGTTCTGAATTCGAATGGATTTCATAGAAATCATGTAATACTTTGAACTCGCCATCATTTCGATCTCGACGTAAGGCTGTTCATAAGAAACCTGGGATTGGTTTGCATTTTAAACAGCATATGCAATTGAAGAATATACATCTGCAATCCTATCACTGCCTCAAACAAACTACCATATAAAAATTATGATACTAAATAATATAGGTATTTAGTATCATAATACCTACTTACTAGCAAAAATACGACTCGCACCAGTATAATTTTCTCGGACGGGAATCGAACCCTAATTTAAAAATAGCATTGTGAATCCTAAAAATCTCAATTTAAAAAATTGTATATAGCTGTTTCATCTTAATCAATAGGCATGACGAATATTTTTTTTTTATGTTACATAAATAACCTCTCAAAGAAAGAAACATTAGTAAAAGAATTATTTCGCTTGCATGAAAACTGCCCAAGATATCACAGTTTGAAATGCACACAAATTGGACTCACCCAAAAACGCTCCATACTAACGGCTACCTAGTTATAACGTCACGCCTAGGTAGTTTGTATGCAACGCGTAGGAATTGCTCGGCAGCTATATTAAATATTGTGTTTATCAAAATGGTTTCTTAGAGTTTGCTATACATTTTACGGACTAATTAAAGGTATTAATAATTTTAGTTAATTTTATACTTTTTAAATGGACTTGTCTTTTAAGGGTTATAAAACAAATAATACGCAATATATAAAACCCAGAAAGTTGGCTAATATTAACTTTATGATAAAACCAAGAGGTATACAAGCTACTCTAAAAGTTTAATATGTTTACGATTTTTATTAGTATTTTGTTTAATATTATACCACGTTACCTATACTTTTTATAGGCTATGGTTTAAGAAAAAATGTAATTTCGTTCTGTTGTCTTTTTCCTGATATGAGTAAATTACTATTTTTAAAAACTATTTTTTCATCCTTCAGAAGCAAATTTCGTTTTATTATGTTCACGCTATCTAGTTATATAAATCAAGACGGGTAATCCTTAGCAGAAAAGATAGAAAGTATTTATGTAATCCGATGAACTGTACATCAAGTGCGTATACCGTACGAAACTTCGCGTAAGTTAATAATAATGTACGATAGTCATATTGCACGCATCATTTCATTAACTGCACGTAACAATCAAATTAAAATTCTGCTATAATACGAGCAGCAATGGGCGGCCACCGCTCTTCATTTTAAAAAGTTAACATTTCACGATAAATGAAAGGCCGTTTAAAGAAAAAATAATTACCCAATATGTCTGGTGTTATCAGGCGCCTGTTTAAACGAAATTTTAATAACGCCCGTAACGGATGATTACGCCCGCCGTTTTTCAAGATGGCCGAAACAATCGATGATTATTATACGCTGCATACAACTTTTTTGGCGAAATACGGCTCTTATTTCCACGTATAACGATGATAACCTGTAATATATGATTTTTAGGGTTCCGTAGCCTAAATGGCAAAAAACGGAACCCTTATAGATTCGTCATGTCTGTCTGTCTGTCTGTCTGTCCGTATGTCACAGCCACTTTATTCCGAAAGTATTAAGACTACACAGTTGAAACTTGGTAAGTAGATGTATTCTGTTAACCGCTTAACGAATTTTATACAAAAATAAGAAAAATAAAAGATTAAGGGGGGGCTCCCCATACATGGAACTGAATCTGAAAAAATTTTTTTTCTTCAAACCAACACGTGTTGGGTGTTTATAGATAGGTCTGTAAAAATGACATTGAGGTTTTTAAGACAACTTTTTCTCAAAGTCACCGTTTGAAAGATATACACCGCCAAAGTGGTAAAATGTGTGTCCCCCCCCTTTAACTTTTGAAATAAGAGAGTGAAAAATCTAAAAAAAAAAATATTCTGTAGATCTTAATAAACACTTTCAACCAAAATTAGTTTGAACGAGATATAGTAATTAGTTTTTGAGATATAGCATATTTTCCAAAACCGCAAATATAACTTTGTCATTCATACCAACACTGTGAAAAACAAAGTTATTTTTGCAGACGAAAAATGATAGGTGGTATTAAATATGGTATGGTATAAGGTTACTACGGAACCCTACGGCGCGTGGCCCAACACGCACTTGGCCGGTTTTTTTATTATTATCTAAAACTTTATCGCTTGCGGAAATTAAACTGCTGGGGGTACTTTTGATTTGACCTATTTTTCTTTATCGTGTTTTAAATAAACGTTAAAAGACTTGGTTGGTTGTCCTGGGAATAATTTACGGGCAACAAGCTGAAAAACCGTATCGTGGCACAAGTTTTCTCTGCTTATAAACTGGACAGTACAGATCTATTTAATTCTTATATATCAACTCTCTTTTCAGCTGAAGTACTTGCTATAATTCATAATTCATTTATTGCTTGTCACATAGTTAGAAGATGATACATAGTTTTACAGTTTTTGTGACGCCCTGTTAGGGGGCGGCATTGCAATCCAGAGAGAAACTTAAGTTGTATATGTTACGGCTAATACCCGAAGTGCGGCTAAACCTAGTTTTAGCCGGCTAAAACCAGGTGTAGCCGATAGCTGTTGGCTAAAACTAGGTGAACCGATCTACTTTACCCCTGTAGGTCCCGAATATAGGTTAGAAATTTAAGGCGAGCGGGAAGCGCAGCGTAGCGTGATCCTTAAATTTCGAGGTTGTTTTTTTTTTAACATACAACAGAAATAACTTTCTTAATACCCCATGCTACACCTAGTTTTAGCCGGCTACACCTAGTATTAGCCGCGAGCAAATTGGCTACACCTAGTTTTAGCCAACAGCTATCGGCTACACCTAGTTTTAGCCGGCTAAAACTAGGTTTAGCCGCACTTCGGGTATTAGCCGCAACATATATATAATTAAAAATTCATGCTATATGGAGAGTCTTATGTTTCGGTCCAAACAACATTGCTCTTGCTCTATTACTATGTATTTTGTGAACAATGCTAGTATTTCAAAAACATGTTTGTTCATATTTTGTGTATCTTTCCTACCAAAGCTAATGAAGCTCCTGTTTGTCTCTTGTTCCAACTTCCCTAAGATCTTAAAAACTTTATTGACCCAACCTATTTCAATTTATCCACGTAAACAGTGCTTTAAACGCAGTCATTCTATTCAAATAAGGCAGTCGTAAATAAACGGACAGCTTTTAAGACTTTGTTTCAACACAATTCGTTTACAATGTTCCTCTTTCGGGCATAGTTAAAAGGGCGTGCTTGGCACCCACAGTCACTCAGACTCAAAAATCAATTTATTGCCACTGTTTCAATTGAAGAGTGGTACAATACGCGCTCTGCTCTGAGGCCTCGAAGAGTGATGTAGTGTTACGGCACATTGTATAACGTAGGGAGGGAAAAGTTGAATGGTCGATTGTTTCATGGTGTTGTTCGAGAATGCGGTCTGTGAGAAAAAAAATGCTCTTGCTTCCGATGCGCTCGGATAGATAAGCGCAGGTGGCGAACGCTTGCACCCCGCCCGTTTCATATTTTATTAGAATATATTATGATTTTGTTTTTATTTTATTCAAATAGTAACAATGAGTTATTTAAAATTACTTTTTTTAATAAGTAACTTTCTGTGACATGACATAAGTACTTAAACGTAAGCAGAACCACATGAGTAAAGAACTTTACAATAATAACAACTCGCTAGACAAGAGCTAAGCTAAGTTAAATTTAGCTTAGCTTGCATAGCTAAAAAAAATTTCATACGTCTTGTGTGCAGACCGCAAGCTGTATAGTTAGTATTCTTTTTACAAGTATTTAAAAACTACCTCAGTCACGCGAGCTAAGCTAAACTAATCTATACTGTAG
Organism: Agriphila geniculea; assembly: GCA_943789525.1. Classification (NCBI taxonomy): domain Eukaryota; kingdom Metazoa; phylum Arthropoda; class Insecta; order Lepidoptera; family Crambidae; genus Agriphila; species Agriphila geniculea. The sequence continues at coordinate 11,168,256 of OX038889.1, forward strand.
CAAAACTTAGCTCTTGGTCTGCAACCGGCAAGGGTAGCATTTGAAAACAAACCGAAAAAGGTAGATTTGAATCATGAGATACAAATCTTAAAAGTATGAACTTTTTTGTGTGCTTTTGTTTCATAATTTAAAATAACCGGTCAAGATCGAGCTGGACTCGCGCACCGAGGGTTCCGTACAATCATAAATATATTTAGATATGTTACTTTAAGTACAGTCTTTAAAAAAGTAGGATAAACGGCAGACAGGTGGAAGGGCGAACAGGCGGACCGTTAATTTACAAATGCTGCTTATGGTGACTGAAAAACGTTTCAGCCACTCCACATTGCAAAATGTTTATATTACTAGTCCATCAGCCATTTTAATGTCCCCACTGCTGGGGCACAGGCCTTCCTTATGGGTGGATAAGGAGGACGGGCCATAACCCACCACGCGGGCCCAATGCGGATTGGTGGGTGTTAACGACTGCAAATGCAGCCGGGACCAACGGCTTAACGTGCCTTCCGAAGCACGGAGGAGCTCGAGATAATAAATTTTTGGTCACCCATCCCATGACCGAACCTTGCGAACGTTGCTTAACCTCCGCAATCGCTGGTCCAGGCGCTAAACCACTGCGCCACCGAGCTTCTCGTTATTATTATATTACTATATATAATTACTTAGTAAAGTATGAACTTATTCTTCGTTTATTCGTACGGCAAATAGTAGGTAATTATTTTAGAACCAGCCACCAATTTATTATTGTAGTGTTAGGTTGCGCCATCTCTTGACCGATAGTGGAACTACTTTTTGCCCTTAGGTTAGCATGCTTAGGACAGCGCCATCTGTTGACTGGTAGTGAAACTAAAAAAATTTTGTTTGTTTTTTGAATTTCTAAAAAAGTGTGTTATATTGAGACATCGTTTTATTTTTCCTGTAATTTTTACATAAACTACTATCACAGAATTATTTCAGATTTTTCTCTTTGCAAACTTCGGAGATAAGGGGGGGGGACGATATTTTTTTTTACATTTTTCATCATAAGTCAAAAACTATGCGGCTTAAGAAAAAAAAATGTTTTAAAATGTGCAAACAGCGCTCTTTCATATGATACCCCACATGTCCTAGTCACCTCACTTCAAATTTTTAAGACCCCTTTTCAGTCCCTGTTGTAAAAAAATATTTTATTTTTATTTCTTTCTTATTTGCAAAATAGTTGGGCAAATGTCATCTTAACTATTCCAAGTTTCAAGTTGATACCATTAGTAGTTCTCGAGATATCCAGCTGTGACAGACAGACAGACTGAGTCACACCATAAGGGTTCTTTTTTTACCATTTTGGTACGGAACCCTAAAAACGAGGTTATTGTCATTATTGTTAACCAAAGAAAAAAAGTTTGCATACCGTTGCGTACCGTTGCGATGCAAACCTCCTTGAAATCAAAAACTGTATAGTATGCAACCTACTTGGTTTGGTACTACAAAAATCATAGGAGAAACCATAGAGAAACAAATAAAAGCAAACATGGCCGTGATGAGAAAGCGGGCGGGAAACACGAAAGATCTATGCGAGCGGTTGAAAAAAATAATGTGGAAACAAAATCAAAGTGCAACCTAATAAATTTTATTGCGTTCGGCATGTAAGTATTACGTAGTATGTAAGTAATTAGTTTCAAAGCTTAATAGCTTTCCGCATTTCGATACTGAATTAATCACATTGACCCGGTTTATATCCTTTGAAGATCCTTTCATTATTTTATATCATGTGAAAAGACTTCTATGTGTATACTACACTAGACATGCTGGTCAAAATACAAATTGTCTCACAACGCAGACGTGCGCGGGCTGAGGTATTGGGAGGCGGGAGAGGGGAAATGTGCAAAGAATAGTTCAGTGTTGACGCAGATGCGACACTAACGTATTTTTTGCCTTTTTCTTGTTGGACTCTGAGAGTACTTAGGTATAAAACTTTTAACAAAAAATTTTTATAATTATGCAGTTACTTTTTATGCTTAAATTTATCCTAGTAAATTAAAAAAAAAATGTAAACAACTTGTCATATCCGTTGCCCTGAGTGACCCTCCTATAGTGTCATAATCTTAAATATTAAAGATTCTTCAAATTTAGGATAAGCCATTTTCTTTTGTACTTAACAGAAATAAACAGTTTTTAATTTAAAATTTAATTTACTTATTTATTGTATTGTAATATTGTGTCTACCTAAATTCTCAAGATACAAAAATTAAATGAATAACAGATTATCTTCTACTGTTATTTATATATAAAAGTATGAGAAAATAATACCAAAAAAAGACTAATAGTAATTATTATTGAATTTTTAGATTTTAGGCATTCACAATGCTATTTTTATATTAGCAGAGCGGTAATATTTTGAGGTTAGTTTTCGCACAAGTCATCGCGAAAATACGAAAATGTGGTATCGATGCATTCAAATGGTGGGGGTAGAAACTGTGACGTCATAAAGTTTTTAGTACAATGAAAAACTTTTTATATATACCATTGTGCGAAAAGTGTTTTCTAAGCGTCTTTTTGTAAGATTAACGCCGCTCTATATTAGGATAATTAATATATTAGAAAAAATACTAGAAAAAACTGACTCATCCGTAAAAGCTCAGACGGGATTCGAACCCGCACCATTGCGTTTTATGCTTGACCAATTATGCTCTACGCTCTATGCGCTTCCAATTATATTCGCCGCTCTCACTAGCGACTCGGTAGCATTAATTATTTGCTAATTATCTTAACAAATAATCATTTTTATAAATTATGAGTTTAGAAACAGAAATATAACAAATCTTTTATACCTCTAAGTATAATCTTATGGTGTTATTCATAAAAAAAGCCTTAAAGTAGAGTTAAAGTCGTAAGAAAATAAAAAACTTGGTAGAACGGAATCTACTTTTCCGAGTCCCAAACGTCGCCATTTATACACCTACCTACTTCCCCATTCACGTCGTTACGGCTAGCTGTCGTCCAGGCGGGTTGCCAGGGTTGCTAACTGTTAAATGGGTCAATCTACTTTTAATTGTCCTATAATTTTGATCAAACATAAAAGTACATATCTTGAAATAAAAAATAAAAAATTTTTTTAGCTTATAAATACTTAAACTTAAGTCTTAAAGTATCATTTTGGTAACATAAATAAACAAACCATATTTTTTAAATTACCTAGTTGATATTTAGTTTTAAGAAAATAGACTTATATGTTTGGGGACAGGAAAGCTGATAAGATTTTGATCAATATTTTGATATTGCTTACATATACTCGTAAAGATAAATTCGCTAAAATAATAGATAAGTAATCGGAAAAGATCGCGGCCTTTTTGAAGCATGAATTTTGCGTGTTATATTTCTGCCCTACTCGCATGAACACCGTTATACGTATTAAATGTTTTCTATGATAGTACAACTACATGGTTGTTGCAAGGCGACATGGCATAATCACTCAATGAACAAACTTATGATAAGTTTACTTCATTTATGATAGTTCACTTTCACAGTGGAAATAAATGTTTAGTGTCTTGTCATCCTGCATAATACCTTATGAAAATAATTTAAAAATTGTGTGGTGAAATTTTATGAATTTTAATTTTATGACAGAATAAAGCAAAATACAAACACAAAACACGTAGAGATTACTCATTCGTTACTTAAATCAAGGTGAATGTGCTCTTCTGAGATACATGGTATAACATTAAACAGTAGAAACCTCTTTCCACATTTTAAGTGCACATCTGTTTGAATAATTTTCTTAATCTATGACAGCAATTCGGTAGTACTGCTCGCTCTATATTATTTCTAGTTAAGAGTAAAAGAAATGTCAATATTAAGATGGCAGTTGTCAGTTGCGCCATAATGTGTCATTTATAAATATTGTTTTGTTGGAAATCGAGAAATAATAGAGTTGATTACCTAAAATAATATGAAAAGACGTAGAAAAAAATCGCAGGTAAATAATATCAATGTTTTATTGTTCACATTAATCGATTTAAGTGTTAGTTTGCCGACTACAACCTTCGCGGCCATCAACTGTTCCTCACTGTGGCTCGCAATAGACTAAATGAGTTGTTGATCATGCACCGTAACTCTATGAGCAATTTTTCGGTGCTGACCAGCATATCTAGTGTAGTATACACATAGAAGTCTTTGCATGTGAACAATGATATTTTAATAAGACAGTGATACCACATGAGTAGTGATACATTGCTACTTTTTTTGGTAAGTTTTTATTTGTGCCGAATGCCTAAGTGACTCTTTTTAGGGAGTTTTTGGCGGGATTTTATCAAGTTCAGTTCGGTGACTATTTTAATTATTCGCAAATTGATTCATAGTGGATATTGTGTCTTAAAATTGGTGCAGTTTTGTGGTACAAGTGTGTACGCAACTGAACAATATGTTGGATAATGGAAATAGGCGCGATCTTGGTTGTGTGAAGCTGAGACTTTTATTGTAGTGATCGCTACCTCGGCAAAACTTACCGAGTAAACTATCTTGATATACTTGCTGCCAAATGCTCCAAGCAGCATTGGAATGTGATGCACCCGCATTTCAATGTAAACTGAAACAATCTAGGTACTAGAAAATCTAGAAATACTGAGCTATTCAAAACATGACACTGGCAAAAATTACTTCCAAGAGGAAAGTAGATTGCCATAACAAAAATAAGAAGAAGAAGAAGACTCTTTTTAGTAGTATAAAATGTTGAATTATTTCTTAATATTTTTTAATCGCATTAACCAAATCTTTTTAGGCCTTTCAGAATATCAATCGACCTCCGGCTAGATCAATATCAAAGGGATCAATGAAGAAAAGTTTTTCTTTATTATCTCGATTCTCGGGTCTAGGTGTTAGTACAAACGGAATCGTATGGAAAATTTGAATTAAGTAGGTACTTAGTTTTGGGTCATACTTAGCAATGTTTGTGATGATGATTCATTTATTTATTTATTTTGTCCACAGGTGGAGCCAACGGGGTCGGCGTCCCTCGGGGCGGCGTCCCGAGCTCTCTTCGTAGAGAAAGTCCGGGCGTCCAACGCTGCTTGCCAGGCAGGGGACTTCGCCACCGCAGTGGCTCTGTACACTGACGCACTTACGCTAGACCCGGCCAACCATATTCTCTATAGCAATCGGTAAGTTTTAACAGGAGGAGGAACTCGATGGCGCAGTGGTTAAGCGCCTGGTCCAGCGATTGCGGAAGTTAAGCAACTTGCGCAAGGGTCGGTCATGAGATGGGTGACCAAAAATATATTATCTCGAGCTCCTCCGTACTTCAGAAGGCACTTTAAGTCGTTGGTCCCAGGTGCATTTGCAGTCGTTAATACCCTCCAATCCGCATTGGGCCCGCGTGGTGGGTTATGGTACATTCTCCTTATCCACCTATAAGAAAAGCCTAGGTGCCCCAGCAGTAGGGATATTAAAAATGGCTGATGGTCAATTTTAACAAAGACCCTTAAATTCATGGTACTTATTCGTCAGTCGAGGTACTCTCTTGTCTGCCCAAGGAGCCTGGGTCATACGAACTACCTCGTCGAACTCTTTACTCCACTGCAGGCCACATAAGATGCTTCCCACCTCTTTCAAATGAGAGGTCCAGGACACATCATGCGAATCACAGCTTTCTTTTAGCCAGCCAGTTTGACATTTCAATAAAATATTTGATGAGTTACATACTTGTTTGCCATGATGGTGGACAAGGATGATAAACGGTAAAGCTAGGGTTCCTAGGGTGACGGTGCCGTAATATTACGGCCGTAATTTAGCAGCGTAGAACGTTGTCTATGTAAACAAAACGGCGCGGTTTCCTAGACAGCAGTGCTGAACACCGTTAAGGTGGTACCCTGAGCGAAAGTGGCGCCGCGGTGAATTTTATTTAATATCATAATCTAATACACAATTTTAATAATGTTTATCGTGGAGATTTTAGGGCCTACAGTCTAGTATTTTTAGACGGTATCTTTACATTCCCTAGTAGGTTACTACTAGGGAATGTAAAGATGCTAGAAGTAGATAGAAAAAAACGGTCAAGAGCGAGTCGGACTCGCGCACCGAGGGTTCCGTACCATCATAATTGCACCACTAAACCACACTGCAGAGTAGAATAATAAAATTAGTATTGCAGTTTTAGGTCAGCGCCATCTCTTGACCGATAGTGGAACTAATGTTAACTTTTTTAGAAATTTGATAATTTCTAAAAAAGTGTGCCATATTGAGACATCATTTATTTTTCCTGTCATCTTTATATAAACTGCTATCGCATAGAATTATTTCAGATTTTTTTCTTTGTAAACTTCGAAGATAAGGGGGGGGGGAACGGTCATTTTTTTACATTTTTCATCATAAGTCGAAAACTATGCGGTCTAGAAAAAAAAGAAAAAATTATTAAAAACGTGCAAACGGCGTTCTTTCATATGATACCCCACATGTTCTAGTAGCTCCACTTCAAATTTTTAAGACCCCTTTTCAGGCCCTGCTGTAAAAAAATATTTATTTTTTCATTTATTTCTTATTTGCAAAATAGTTGGGCAAATGTCATCTTAAACTATTCCAAATTTCAAGTTGATACCATTAGTAGTTCTCGAGATATCCAGCTGTGACAAACAGACAGACAGACTGAGTCACACCATAAGGGTTCCTTTTTACCATTTTGGTACGGAACCCTAAAAACTGCTAAAAGTGGCCGTTTTTGACACATTTGCTATCTACTTCTACGAATGACTACGAGGGCATGTAGTGATACCTTCATATTCATATTCATTTATTCACAACATAATGTTACAAATTATATTCGTTACATCATGACCTCTTATAAGGTATTAGTGAAAAATTTACACATTTAAAATTAGTAACAATGGAGAGAAAAAGAAACCTACTAAATTAAATAACTAAAGTCTTAAAAACCTTTCACAATATATAACTAAATATTAAAAATATATATTAAAAAAACAAAATAACAACTGACAATTAAAACTTTTCATCAAAATATTCTTTTAGATTATAAAAGGCTTTAGCTAATAGTAATCGTCTCAACTCAAGCTCAAACTTTTTACCGTGGAGGGTCTTTATAGAGTTGGGCAAGTGATTATAAACTTTTATGGCCATGTAAAAGCTGCCATTTTGAAATAGAGTGAGGTGCGGTGTCGGAAGGACGAGGTCGTTACATCGACGCGAAACGTAGCGTTTGGGCACATCACAGTTGCGGCTAAAATATTTGTTATGGCAACGTATAAATCGGCATAGCTCGAATATATAAGTGCATGTAACTGTTAGCAAGTCCAGCTTTGCAAAAAGCATTCTGCAGGAGTCTCTTGGTGCAGTAAAAGTTATTATTCTTAAGCATCGTTTCTGCAAAACTGACACTGCGTGTACGTCTGTTGAGTTTCCCCATAGAATAATACCGTATCTTATCCAAGCGGCGGCATGGCTGTGGTATGCTGTGAGGGCACACTCTTGGTTTGTATTTTTTCGTAGTTCCCGTAGTGCATATGAGAAGCTACTTAATTTGGCCACTACAGTTTCGACGTGCTCTTTCCAGGTAAGTGTCGAGTCAATCGTAATACCTAACAGCTTAAAGGATTTGACTTCTTCCACTGGTTGGTTCTGTCGGGATACTGATAGCGATAGTGGAGCTCTCTGGTATGGCCTAAACTGCATTAGCTTTGTTTTATCGAAGTTCAAGGCCAGTCCTATCTCTGTCAAATGTGCTTCGACTGTATGTAAGCTATTATTAATTTCGTTATTCAGGCTGTTTATATTTTTGTGATCACATGTTATTAAAAGGGTGGCGTCGTCTGCAAATAAAACTACTTTATGTGGTACTGTGGATGGTAGATCATTAATGTATGATAAAAATAATAGGCATCCGAGCACGCTACCCTGAGGTATAGACCCTGAGATGTTATCGATAGATGAATTAATCTTTATTATTTCTCTAGTAACTTCATTTGCGTGTGAAATTTGTACAAGTTGCTTTCTATTATTTAGGTAGGAAGTTAGCAATTTTTTTGCTTTTCCTCGTATACCCAACGCATCCATCTTTTCTAGAAGAATATTATGTTGGACGCGATCATATGCCTTAGACATATCCATGAAGATAGCAACAGCACACTTATTTTCTTTCAAGGCTTTCAGTATTTCATGGTGGAGATCAAATACGGCGGATGTGGTAGAGTGGCTCTTTCGAAATCCATGTTGGTTTTCACTGAAGACATTATATTTTTCAAAAAAAGTGTACATAAGCTGGCATATAATTTTTTCAAAGATTTTTGATACCACCGAAAGTAGGGCAATAGGTCGATAATTAGATATTATACGTTTATCTCCTTTCTTATAGACTGGTTTGATAATGGCTAATTTTAATTTATCAGGATAAATACCTTCATCATAAGATTGGTTTAATAAAAATGCAATTGGTTTTTTAAACTCATCAACACAGTATGCAAGTAGGCGAGCTGGGATTTCGTCGTATCCACAAGAATTATTACGTTTAAGCGATAATATCGCCTTTTCAACATCAGATTCAGTAACTTCGCCTAAATACATAGAATTTGTCAAGGGATTCTTTGGATGGCAAGTGCTAGTGTGGCTATTTGAGCTTACACTAATAAAATAATCTTGAAACAGTTTGGCTACTTCGTACGGTGACGTTATTTCTACATTGTCCTGAATTAATGTAATATTAGTTTGGTTTATGTTATTACTGGGTTTTATTTTCTCATTGATCATGCACCACATTTCTTTATATTTATTTCTTGCTTTTTCTAATCTATTTATATAAGTTTTTCTTTTTTCTTTTGATATTATCTTCTTTAGAATTTTATTATATGATTTGGCAAATGTTCTTAAATTTTCATTTTTATATAATGTAGTCAGATATCGTAGTATTCTTTTATGGTAACAACACTTTTTTATTCCTTTTGTTATCCATCTATACTTACTTTTGTTTTTTGTTCTAACTTTTTTAGATGGTATATGTTTATCTAATAATGTTCTCACTTCAGCTTCAAACATATCATAATTTGAATTTGTATCACATTTCAAAGATAGCATATGAGACCAATCAATTTGTTTTAAATGTCTTTTGAACTCTTCCATATTTCTTACGTTGAAGATTCTTCTGCTAGTCTTGAATGGGACTGCATTTCCTTTCTTTGGTGTTTCTAAAGGAAGCTGCGCAATAAGTGTATGGTGATCTGATAAGTGGTTTTTTTGTACAAAAGTTTTTATATTAACATTCTTACTGACAATAAACTGGTCTATACATGATGAAGTCGTAGCAGTCTCACGGGTAGGTTCTTTTATAAGGCAACTCAAACCATAAGATTTTAGCAGATTTGTAAATCTAAGCGCTAAGTTCGTACTTGTGGTAACGTCTATGTTTACATCTCCCGCAATAATAATTTTTTTATTTCGCGAATGTTTAGATATGTGTTCTAATAAGCTTTGCATTTGAGAAAAGAAAGTTTCTGTGTCACGTTCTGCACGGTAAATGGAAATTATTAATAAATTTAAATCTATGACATCGACAGCACAAAATTCAACAATAAATTCAACGGTGAAGGATTGAATGTCTAATCTTTCCTTTACTTTAATGGACTCCTTCGCAAAAATAGCCACTCCACCATGTTCATGTTTTTCACGTAAGTATTTTGCGCGCAGTTCATAACCCTCCAGAGTATAAAGCTTATAGTTACAAGGTAACAACCAATGCTCATTTATTACAACAATGTTCATATCTGTATCTGAGAGAAAACAATTGATTTCATCAATTTTGTTAGATAAGCTTTGTGCGTTTTGGCACATTATATTAAAGTTATTAGACACGAAAGGAACTATTCTTCGCATTAATGCTTTCATCATTCAAGACAGATGTCAAGTTGACTGATTTACAATTTAGTAATTCTTCTTTAATTGACACAATTTGTTGATTTATGTCACGCAAAATCGTTTTGAAACCATAATTGCTGACAGATCCGAATTTTTTATTAAACATTCTATATGAACAGGTAAGGTTATTATTGGAGTCTAAAACATAGCAGTATCCAAATTTTAAATTATCATTATATAACATTTTATTAAACGTTTCAATTCTGTAGTTAAAAATATTTGCATGAAATGAATACCTATAGGTTGGAGCACAGACAATAACGTTAGTATGTTGCACTGCTAAAAGAACATCTTTCAAATATTTCACTAAATTTTCATAATTGTTTGACACATTAAAATCATTTTCACTAATAAAAAGTACGCAATAGTCATCTAAAGTAAAGTCTTTCAGTTTGTTTTGGAGACCCTCCAGCAATTGGATTAAGCCACCTCCAGTTTTACGGTAATGACACATGTTGAATCCGTCGAAGTTTCTTCTAACAAGTTTTGCCACACCTTTTTGTTCAATACTGCTAATTAAACACAGTTTACTTTTGTTGGTTAATGTCATGTCTTCTATTGATTTGGTTTTTTCAACGTTTGACTTGGCTCTCTTTTCTTGGGTACGAGCAGGTGGTTTTTGTAATTGGTTCTCGCCTTTCTTGTTTTGTATGGGACTGGTAAAAGTTTCTGGCTGACAACTTTTAATTTTTCTCAATTTACGTTCTGGGGTTGATGTATATGGACCAACCTTTTTGTTCTTATTTAATTCATCGAAGGTTACAGTTCGATATAAACTAATTGTTTCTTCCTGTTCTAAATTTTTTTTCGTTAAATTTCTTATGACCACATTTAGATTTCCAATTTCGTTATTTGCTATTTGTAGTTCCGATTTTAGTTTGCGTAATTCGTCTTTTAATTCTTGCATGGTTGGTTGTTTAGTTACATTATCAGGTAAACTTTGCAAGCTGCCATTTTTATTGCTGGTTGTAGAAAAGGTACTTTTTAGTGATCGGAATGACGCTGATAAGTCGGGTTGCGATGCCGATTTTTTCTTGTTTCTGATGGTGACAAATTCTTGGGTCATTTCAAAATCTGTCTCTTCCGAAAGCGACTCGAATGAATTATTAGTTGGGATGTTAATTTGTAAGTTAGCTTCATTTTTTGCACTGTGAAATCTGCACATATCACACTGGCAATTTAGGCGGTTTTCTTGTTTCATTAGATAGAAAAACTTTTCTCCGATACTTGTACAATCTACGTGAAAAGTTTTTTTACATGTTTTGCATTCTATAAAATTCCTTTTTTCTATAATTTTGCCACATTTGTCACAATTTTGCGCCATTTTGATTGTTTAAATAAAATATTACAAAAATATATCATCAGCAGATTTTAAATCTCAGTGTTCAAGAAGTTAAATTCTTCAAAAGTTCACGAGTTCTTCAAGACTCAAAAAATAAAAAATAAATAAAAACAAAAAGTCAAACTTTCAACTTGTCCTGTTTAAGAAGTTAAGTTCTTCAAAAGTTCACGAGTTCTTCAAGACTCAAAAAATAAAAAATAAATAAAAACAAAATGTCGAACATTCAACATGTCCTGGTTTTGAACTCTGAATTCCAACGTTTTGTACGTAAGCGTTGTGATACGCACCGCTACGGTACGCAGTACTTATAGAGAGCGCCAAAAATTAGGATATGTATCCTTCGTTGTCGCACAGCTTAAACAATACGTGGTACTGTTTATTTTAGTTTCTTTTCACAATTTTATTTAATCACTTTTTGGTAGTACTATTTTATTCACATAATAACAAAATTGTTTCAATAAGGGTTTCACGTAACATTTTAGTTAAGTAGAGACTAGCGCCATCTCACATAAAAATAATAACGCTTATTACGTGTTGAACTTGCTACGTGCTTCTGGACGTGCTTTTCTGTTGACGCTTTGCTTGCGATGCAAATTATTATTGTAGGTAGTAAATTTAATTTTTGAACAAAACACACTTTTAACTTTTAATGAAGGTTTTCCGTATTGTTTAAGCACTTAATGTTATTGTAATTTAATTAGGTACTGTTCACTTGTAATTTGGATATGTTTATTTACGTATTGGAGCTAACTTTGTAATTAATTGTCACCTCTTTCGGCCGCAATATATTTTTACCGATTTTTCACGATTTACACATATCTTTTCTGAGATAACACTTTCACTTAATGTTTAGACTTTTAACTTTATAATTTTCACATTTTTACTTTGATTCAACACCTATTGATATTTTTTCGAATTAAAATACACGGAGCCAATGTTTACAGGAGAGCAGCCCTCTTGCAGTCCTTCTAAAAATTCTTCTTCTTCTAAAAATACTAGGCCATGGGCCCTAAAATCTCCACGATAAACATTATTGAAATCTTTTTCTATTAATAACTTCTTAAATAAAAACCTCTGAGGGCGCCACTTTCGGTCATACAACCGCCTTAAGTCAAATAGTCTTTTTACGTCCGAAAATTACGGCCGCTATGTGACGGCACCGCATTCTCAGGCGTGAAATACACAGAAGCGACGCGGCGCGCATACGGTGGCGATACGGTGCAGATGTGAGACTTTCGGATGCTTTCGGCCAATCAAATACACGTATCGCCGGCATCGCCGCCGTATCTGCGCCTTATCTCCGTCGCATCTCTTCTGTGTATTTCACGCCTGAGGAAACCCTAGCTTAATGATTGAATTTCCAAACATGTCTCAGAAATTTAATAAATCTAATTAATATATTTTCACCCAGGTCTGCCGCGCGGCTGAAGCAGGGACAGTTCGCGGCGGCCCTGCAGGATGCCACTCGCGCCCGGGAGCTCTGCCCCAACTGGCCTAAAGCGTACTACCGCCAAGGTAACATATCCATTACAGATTAGATTTACTCACGACAGCAAACGTAAGATATGTCTGGTAATCTTGGTTGTAGCAGATGTTACGAGTTTAAGTGACTTTAAACTGTGAGAGCTAATTAGCTGGCTCTAAATAATGCACTTTTTCGTAACTCAATAGATGCTGCGTAAATAATTGATTATAAATGTTTTATGATGGATAGATAATGCACTAGGTAATTTTATTTAGATAGATAGATAGATAGATAAAACTCTTTATTGCTCACACATTACAGAAATAATTACAAAAAAAAAACATTAAAACTATAGTGGGCAAAGGCGGCCTTATCGCTGGAAGCGATCTCTTCCAGGCAAACCTTTGTTACAAAGGATAACTTTAGGTATTCTATCAGCATGTAGTCACCTACTACAAACCTTTTAGTTAGAGACGACTTTATCTAGCTTATCTTATCCTGGTTTATATCATTTGTGGGTTTAGTGTCAACTAAAACACAATTGAACGTTCAAATATTCGAATTCAACAAGTCTCTTATCCCACCATTTCTACACTGTTGACTTTCAAAACCTAAGGTTTAAATGGAAAAGAACTTATAAAAATAAGTAGAAGGCAGACTACTATAAAATTAGTAACCAAAACAAGTTGCCTAAAGAATATATTAAGGGAACATACAAAAATAAAAGTATATTTAAAGTCTCTGTATGACATTTTAGTGGCTTTAACGAGGGACATAAATACCAACGACAATGCTAATAGTCCATACTGAAATGACTTCATATCGAACAAGTAAAAAAGTCGTATTAACATTCGTCTGACAATCATCATCTTACTAATACGTCGTTAAAAACGCACATCTTATTACCATTGCAAATGTGTTTATTCAATAACGAGTCTTACTATTATTCAAATAAGAATTATAAATGAACATATTTGATATTTACATCTAGCGTGCTTACTTCTTGTTTCTATTGTTAATGAAAGTTTCACTTTCACTAGCAAATGTAATCTAGTTTGTTCTACATCATCCACAAATGTTTGCTATGATTAATTGAGCAAGATTGTAATAGTCGGTAATTCAGTTAGATAGTTTATACATAAAATTAAACATTTATATAACATTTACACTTGAGCAACTGGTTGGCATTTTGATCGGAAGCTTTCACCGATCCTTGTTTCCAGTCTAAAAAGCGTCAATGTTGGAAATAAATCTGATTTTGTTACTTAAAACGATATATCAAATTAATGTCAGCTTTCTTATAATTTCAATAATTTTTATTGAAACCAAAATTTATAATTTTTTATTGGTTAAAATAAACTCACTTGCTCTCAGATATAATAATATACGAATAAAATAACCACTTATAAAGATTTCAAAGTTGAATTTTCTCATAAAAATGATTTACCTATTGTTTTCTCGATTTTTTTATCAACCGATTTTAATCTAACTCACCCTTTTTACTACCTACTAGCTGCTCCACCATTATTAAATAGCTCTTAACAATATGAAATTTGTTTCATTCTATTATTTCACACAGCTCTTTCACGAAGTTCCACAGACAGCATTTATAACAACTTTATCTTTCCCAGGTGTAGCCCTACAATGCCTGGGCAGGCACGGCGAGGCACTCGCAGCCTTCAGCTCCGGGCTGGGAGTGGAGCCTTCATCACGGCAACTCCTAGCAGCGCTGGTGGAAGCCTCCTTGAAGTCTCCTCTCAGGACCACCCTGGAGCCGACCTTTCGACAGCTAGAGGCTATGAAGCTGGACCAGTCGCCGTTTGTGTTGATATCTGTGAGTATTCATCATCATCATATCAGCCGCACGACACCCACTGCTGGGTATAGGCCTCCCCTAGGATCTCCACGACGATCGGTCCTGCGCTGCCCGCATCCAGTGGCTTCCCGCGACCGCGCACCAGATCGTCGATCCACCTTGTCGGGGGTCTACCCACGGAGCGTCGTCCGGTGCGTGGTCGCCATTCCAGAACCTTTCCGCCCCAACGGCCATCTGTGAGTTTAATGTTGATTAATTTCTCGCGTTATTCAGCCCATGCCAGGCGTGGAGCCTTCTTCAGGGCAAATCCTGACCACGCTAGCGCTTTTTTTCCTAAAGTAATTAACCTCTAAGGACAACCCTGGAACCGACTAAATTTTTCAATCCCTTAAGTGTAGCAGAGACGTCGCGAAGCATAAGCTATCTATTCTATCAAGTCGTAAAAACCCAAAACTAGCTTTGTATCCGTAACGTAAGAGTGCATCTTAATGAATAGTACGCGAGCACAGACCATACAACAATACGCGCGTGTATCTAAAACCCGGGCCAGACTGTTGCAAACAAGCTTTCCACAGGGGTTACCTTGGTGGGAGGCTTGTGGAGCCCACTGTTGGTGTTTGCGTCCACACTGTTTACAACAAGGCTCCCACCTCAGTGTGTTGTTGGCTCGTCGCCGTCGTTACAAACGGCGTCTCGTCCACAGAGGTTGTGGAAAGTCAAACGAATTTTGGTTGCAAACAAGTGTTTACACTGTTGTAAACCGCCGCCGCCCGGTGGAGATCGATGTGGAGGGCTTGTTTGCAACAGTCTGGCCACGCTTTTAGAAGTAGAAAACCAGCATACAGACAGACAGGCGTTTAGCTATAGGTATAATAATTTTTACTTTTAATCGTATTGACTCATTGAGTGACTCGATTTAAAAATTTAAAGAAATTTGATTAAACCCAACTTCCTTGAGGTAAGGCAAATAAAAATAATTACTTGGTGATTTTTTTTATCTGCAGTTATTAATTTGATTATATGGGTATTATTTTCTCGCCATTACATCATCATCATCATAGGATTTATCAGATCTAGTTCACTTTAGTCGTTAAAATATAAAAAAGGTTAGACACATTATTTGGCTGGAGTCATAAACTCACCCATTCGTAAATAAATGCAAAGCTGCAACTACAGCACTAATACCTGTTCGGTCTCAATGTTTTAATCATTTGGTTCAGTAAAAGCTTTTACAAGCACTTTTGGACGTCAAGAATCTACCAGATAAATATGGCCTATCAGCAGATCCTATCAATTGTAAATGTAGTACAGTACAACACAAACATTTTATCCTCAAAAATACTTAAGAAACATTGAACAACTTACTTTATTCAGTTGTTTAAACAAACCGGCCTTATTTCACCAAAAAAGGGCAACAAAAATAAGCACTAAACCCTTATAAAATATTGTGTGAATCGGGCAGCTGTCAGTGCATCGAATTTAAGCTTATTTATGCCATCTGTGGAGCTCGTCGCGACATCGGATACCTGGGTACTGCGGACTGCCTAAATAACGACAACTGTTCACGTCCGGATACAGCCTCTACGGAAACATGGAGGTTGACACTCGCTCTGTTTTGATAGATTTATATGAGATACTCCCTTGAGACACATGAGTAAAGTGGTTGAGGTCTTCAACACAAAAAAATAATGAGAAACATGAATGGGAAAAATAATCACAGAAGAAAGAGAGAGAAATAACAATAATAATAAACGATACGGTCGATATGATAAGACCACCAAGAACTTTGTTAGTTCCGCAGATATATTGGTCTAAGAATTTTTGAAACACTGAGCTATGAGGTAGTCATAAAATATAAGCAACATTCGAAAAGTAAAAAACTCTAAACCACCGCTAATTTCGTCCGTAATGCAGAGGCTGAACCAAACTTTTCATGCAATAACAGTTTTGTGCCTTTTACACGAGTAACTACATAAGTTTGACTTACTAAGGGGTGTTGGTAAGCGTTGTTAAAGTGTTGTTAAAGGCTCTATAATAGAGCCTTTAACAACACTTTGTTCTAAAGGTCGTTACAGCTAGTAGAACCTCGTTCAACCTTTGTAGTTGACAGAAGAATCCGTAAGGAGTCTTAAGTCTAGTAGATTAAGCGTTTCTGTCAATCGTTCGGGCTCCCAGTGGCAGCAGGGAGCAATAAAAATAACAATCGGAGCCATCTTGTCGACTCGCCCGGGTACTTTGAACACCAGAGATGTACGGAGGATGGAGTCAATCACTTTAAAATAATATGTCCAAGACAGTTAATTATTCATACGATACTTGATGATGATGATCTTTAAACGACTTAACGAAGTAAGTAAATGATTGTGGATAATTAAAAAAATATTTTGACGACTGAACTAAGTATGTAATTTTAAAGTTAATGTCTTACTTTTGACATTATTGAATATGAAGAAAATCTTCAATTTAAACTTTATAAAAACTTACTCAAAAATAAAAAAAAATAACTAGCCAAATAAGCGTGACAATGAATAAGTTATTGTAACCCAAGATCTATTTACACGTTAGCTCTTAACTAATTAGTAGAAATGAGTATAATTTGTGTCACTTTTAAAGATAATACTTAAACGTCCGTATTATAACTAATTAAATAAAATGAGGAGCTTGACGGCGCAGTGGCAACTTTTGCTAAGGTCGGTCATGGGATGGTGACCAAAAATTTATTATCTCGAGCTCCTCCGTGCTTTGAAAAGCACGTTAAGCCGTTGGTCCCGGCTGCATTTGCAGTCGTTAATACCCACCAATCTGCATTGGGCCCGCGTGGTGGGTTATGGCGCATCCTCCTTATCCCGGGGGTGCGGACATTAAAAATGGCTGATGGATGAAATAAAATGAAGTCACTTAGAATAGAAAATTGGAATCACATCCCAACTACGCCCCTGCCCAGCGGTCCTTGCAGAAAACGCACAGTCCATATTTGCATACATTCCCGTTCCGCTGGCGACATCTGAACATTTTTCGGTGCGTTCACAACACAATGGGCTGAACTGATCGGACTCCATAAATACGGGTCCTCGGATTTACATACAATCTGCGACGGATGATAGGCAGCCGACTGCCGAAACGGCGCAGCGAAAAAAGCGCTTCAATTTAAGACATTTTCACGAGACGCGCCTAATGATACAAAACGCACATGGAATATTTTCACTCCTCTGACGTTTATTGGACAACGGATTTACGACACATCTCCTTGATTGATGCTCTAGTTCTCAGGACCTGTAATCTATAACGATGGTGCAGGGAAACTTATACAGGGTTATTTGTAAAACACAAACAACCTCGCAGGAGTAGATTACTAACAAGAAGTTTGTAGGTAAAGTATGGAGTTCATACTCTAACTCAGAGTTTGAACTCCATACTTTACCTACAATCTTCTTGATTACTAACATCATAAATAACAACATTTGTTCTACGCAATAAGTTTGTAGGGTTCTACGTCTTTTCCGAAAACAGACAATAAAAATTCGACCTTTCATCACAGAATAGATACCTATATGCTTTCATACAAAACTAGATCAACTGTTCGGGACATTTGTATGGAGAGGCAAATTTTTTTTGTCGGTTTTCGGAAAAGTCGTAGAACAAATGTTGTTGTTTATGATGTAAATAAGATACTCCTGCGAGGTTGTTGGTGTTTTACAAATAGGTAACCCTGTAAACAGCGGCAAGGACATCTTGATTCCCTCTTTACGTCTTTAAGTATTTCACTATTCTGTGGGTTTATCCCAAAGAACAATTATGAATGATAATTAAAAAAACGCGATTTTATTACAACGATATTTTACCTCACTTTACATTTAGAGCCGATAATTCAGTACTTAATACTGCGCGAACAACTTTTAAGTTCCTAACAAAACAAATCATACATGTAACGCGCCGTGGGTGTTCCGCAAAATACCACTTCAGTACAATGACCAAGTAATGAAACTTCATTTTTGAAACCGAATTTGGTATTTATTGTAAAGGATTAAAAGCGGTTTTTAGCATCCAATCGTTATAAACATCGTTGTGATAAATCCGAATCGTTTACCGAATTTACTGCCATGCTCGTAATGGTGTACTTTAATGGGTTCTTATAAATTCGCCTTGCTTTTTGCCGAGGTCATGATCCTCAAATGCTCATTTATGTACATTAGTTCGATATTACGCTGCGACATCAAACTCGGGTTCGTTGTTCGAGAATTTGAGGTGATTCACTTAAATGACTTATTCGGTGTTCTGCAGTGATGAACCATTATTATACAGTGTGTTTTTTGAACAGTGATCAAATTTTGTAGTATGGCTTAGACCATCAAACTGAACAATTTTGTCTATGGGACCAACTTAATCATATCAAAAAAAAAATATGGAACAGCTCATTATTTTTTAGCTCTGCCCCCCTACTCAAATGGCCACTTTTCTATTCGTTCGCTAACTTAAAACTTAAAAATAAGCAATTAAATGATCAAATCACATGTCGCAAGTTTATATAAATCTCAGACATTGTTGTATTGTATGGAATTGACAAGCCTACGACACGTAATTTTTGGAGTTTATGGCTTATTTTTAAGTTAGCGAACGAATAGAAGAGTGGCCATTTGGGTAGCCCCCCGGATTAAGTTTAGACATAGACAAAGTTGTTCAGTTTGATGGTCTAAGCCACACCACAACGTCAACGTCTTAGCTACTGAACCGATCATCGTGAAATATTGCATACACATTGTCAGGGGTACAGAGAAGGACATAGGTACACTTTCATCCCGGAAAAGTGTACTTGTTCCTAAGTGATAGAGAAATAAGTGTTCACGCAGACGAAGTCACGGGAGGCCGCTAGTTATTTACTAAAACGAATAGCTAAAGAACCAACTGGTTGTTTAGGTAAAATCAACAATATAAAATTAAAATTATAGTTTTAATCGATGAGGACTAAATAAATTGATTGCCACTTCTAATTACTGAAATAAAATTTCAAATTAGTACAGGGGCCCTATTTTTGAATCGCTTGGCAGGCGTCGAGCGCTCTTTTCGACTGATTTTCGTTGGACATCTCATTGTTTTGAGTCATATGCCGAAAGAAAATCAGTCGAAAAGAGCGCTCGACGCCAGCCGAGCGATTCAAAAATAAGGCCCCAGAGCCTATAGCCATGTCACATTTACCGCTATCGCTTCGCTCCAAAAAATGTATGGATTTGACGTTTTAAAATTTGATAGTTAACGAAACCTTATGTCAATCCCATACATGTTTCAAAAGCGAAGCGATAACTAAGATTTGCAAATGTTACTTTGGCCAGGGGGTCAGGACTGCAGAAAATCATTTGAAAGTGCCGTAAATGCAGCGGTAAATAAGTAATTTGTAGTGTTGACCAATAAAAAGCAACCAGTTTGAATAAAAATTGCCACCAATCAACGCCAGAGTGATTGCTCATGTAACGTGAGTGATTAAACAACTCGCAACTTAAATATCGAATGTCTTTCGATGTCGAATCGATGAAATTTCGATCGATTAAAACAAGCCAAATTACAACAATCAATCGAAATTAATAAAGAATAGTTTTTAAATCAGTGTATACATATAGTGGTAACATTTTCATAATTCTACAAATTACTTTATTTTTATTATTTTTGTTCCTGAAGACGCATATCATGTAATGTTGGAATGTGCCCGGAATGAAGTCATAAGAAAATTGTATTTTGGCGATAAACTAAAAATGGTTGGCTATTGTAATTTAATTCTGGCTTCACCTTTATCAGACAATGCCAAAAATTTGTTTAAAATTGTTCAAAATTGTTATGAAAATAGAATATAAAAAATGTTTTGTTATGTAGTCTTAAGATAACGTAATTGAGCGACATGTTCACTCAGTGATCAAGCTCATTAAATAAAGATTTAAAAAAAAATACTTGAGTACAAACCTATTACTTTAATTCTTGTTAAGTTATTTTTTGTAGAAAAATATTTTTCAATACGTCTGATTCGATTAAGATTAGACAGTAAGATATTTTGCTGATTCAAAGTTAGCAATCGATAAAGAATTAAGTTTCGTATCGTTACTAGGACTACATTATTACAGATAAATCAGATCTAATATAAATAAATATTGGGAAGACGCTCTATTTTCGATTGAATATATAAGGTCCTTCGTAAATAGTGCACATAATTTTAAGGGGTCAATGTACTCATGCATACAAACAACTTTTACTATGGTACCAACATTGAAATCGCGAAAAGAAAACCAGCTGTTCCATAGAAAATTTAAAATCGAATAGATCAAAATGTATCGAACAGCTGATTTTTTTTTCGCGATTTCAATGTTGGTCCCATAGTAAAAGTTGTTAGTATGCATGAGTACATTGACCCCTTAAAATTTCGTGCACTATTTAAGAAGGACCTTATATATCTATGAACAGATAGATATTGTCGTTATAGTACAGTAGCCCGTAGAATATTTAAATCATTAATAAGGTTACCGTTTGCTGTTGTGGTTTAGTTATTTATTACGAAATTATAGATACTTTAACCCAAGTTTTACAGATCGCAACCCGCCGTAACCTATATTTGTATATCTCAAAAAATGATATGTTTTTATTTTTCGAGGTTTACCACATGGTTTAGCTATTGTCGTGTTCTACAGCTTTGTTTGATTGCCACAGATAAAAGTAAGACTATGAAAAGTAGCCATACACAGATTTAAGACCTGATGAAAATGGTTGGACTTTATCTGGTCTTAAATCTTTTTATAGTCACTTTCCATAGTCTTACTATTATCAGTGGCAATCAAACAAAGCTGTAGAACATGACAATAGTTAAACCATGTCGTTAACCTCGAAAAATAAAAACATATCATTTTTGGAGACATACAAATATAGGTTACGGCGGGTTGCGATCTGTAATACTTGAGTTAAAGTATCTATAATTTCGTAATAAATAACTATATCACAACGGCAAACGGTAACCTTTTAGTGATTTAAATGTTCTACGGGCTACTGTACTATTAGTTTACCATCCGTAGATCCCTAATTGTAATGTTGTTAACTAAATCCCTTTTATACTAATTAAGTCCTCTTTTCAGGTGGTGGGGCAAGAATTGTTAGCAGCTGGCCAATACCAAGCGGCTGTTACCGTCTTGGAAGCTGCGCTCAGGATAGGATCCTGTTCTATGAAACTCAGGTAAGTGTCATCCCTGTTTAGTAACTATTATTTTACAATCTAGTTTTACCTAATTCTTCAAACAACTTCTTGTTTATCATGTTATACCTAAATACCTTAGAGACCTTAAATACCTATACATAGAAGTGAAGATATACCTAAGTAAAAATTAGTCAACATTAGCCAAGTTGCGTATTTAATCACTAACAAATAATTAGTATGACTGTTCATTATATTTAGATTAAACACCAATGGAATAAAAAAAAAATTAATCTCTATTTTCTGTTTCATATTAAAGTTATTTCATAAACTTACGTTGTAAAATTATATTATAACTAGCGGCCGCCCGCGACTTCGTCTGCGTGGAAAGGTTTTTTGCTATCCCGCGGAAACAATACATTTTTTCTGGATGAAAAGTACCCTATGTCCTTCTCTGTACCCCTGACAACGTGTATGCAAAATTTCGTGATGATCGGTTCAGTAGTTAGGACGTGAAGGCGTAACAAACAAACAAACAAACGGACTCTCGCATTTATAATATTAGTAAGGATGGCGAAGCGATAAAGCTTATTGTTCAGCTATACGTTTATGGAATAATAAAAACTTACCTACAGTCTACTTTACAATGAGGGCTTTTCAAAGTGACATTTAAAAAATAAAAATAGTAACTATTTGCCTCACTAGATGGCGTTGATGGAAAGAGAAGTGTCAAAATTGGCCTTTAAAAATAAACGGCCTGTACCAAAGAGGCAAGAAAGCGCTCGCTGGCTGACATCTGCCCAAAAAGAAACATTTTAGAGTTACATCTGCCTGCCTACCTGAGTACTCTTCGAAGCTTAGTATAAAAAATCACATAGACACAAAAAATTTTATCAACGACATACAGTTTTTTGTCATTTTGAAAAGCCCTCATTACTCTACACAATATTTTGCCTGCCTCGATGTACATTTCACGCACACTTCATGGTTGATTTAAATCTGGATATTATCCGAATACTTTTATATAAATAGCCGTTTGGCTCCGGTCATCGTCTGAGATAGCTTAGCAACAATTTCACACCTGAAGCGCTCTCCGGCCCTAATAAGAAGAAGACAAATGACTCCACTGCGAATCTTCCTCCATTAATGCCGTAACATTATTATTTTTAATCGCCAACCGTATATAACAGCTGACAGTGGATAATTTATACAGCTATAAGCAATACATCTTATATCATTAGACACAAGGTTGAATTTATGGAAGATGCAACCTTACGGTTATCTTTTTCGGAATTTCGACGTTTTGATTTATAACATTCGAGTGTCGAGGAAATAAAGACTTCATAAATTCCCGTGGAGTAAACTACGCCGGGCCTTAATAAGAGCAATGTGGCTTAATTGACATTTCAGGACTTTAGCGATCCTATCGTATGGTAAATTATTGCCCACCTGTGTGTCTTCTGTTTTATGCCGCATATTTTAGACAACAGAAGCCATTTTGCATTTACCACATTATGTGGTAGTTATCTTTTGACAATTCTTTTATTATCGCGGCTATCTGTTTGATTCTTTTTTCACAATCACCTGTTGACCCAATAATCCTTTCTGGACGTGACCGAGGAACAGCTGAATAAGCTGGAATGCCTACAAAATTTGGCCATACGTTTTATATTCGGTTTACGTAAGTACGATCATGTGTCACAATTTCGCTGTCAGCTTAAATGGCTTCCTATACGCCTTCGCCGTGATATGCACATCCTTTCTGCTCTCTTCAAAATCCTCAAGGATCCCAAATCACCTAAGTACCTCGTTTCCCGGTTCCAGATGCTTCCTCCTCCCTCTCGCCCTAGGCGGGCTTGCATCACTAAGATGCTGGAGCTACCTAGAAGCAACACAGGTTTCCTCCGTAACTCCTTCTCTGTTAGAGCTGTACAGCTTTGGAATAAACTCCCGTTGAACATCCAGGACTGTCTTAACGTCAAGACCTTTAAATCCAAAGTTAAATCGCACTTTCTAGCACAACTATCGTACCCTGAGTCATAAATAACATTATCTCATAATCACTTACATGTTTATTCATATGTAAGTATATATAGAGTATGTATTTAATTTAGGTATATATATTTTTATTTTATTTTATTTATTTAAGTATGTGTATTTTATATATTATGAATAAGTGTAGGTTTTGTTTTATTATCTTATTATTTTATTATTATTTTTTATGTCATGCACTTTATGTACCCGCATACTACAAATCTCTGACACCCCTTAGGTTGGCTGGAAGAGATCTCTTTACAGATAAGTCCACCTTTGTTGACAATTATTGTAATGAATTATGTAACAAATTTTATCAGTGCAATAAAGAATAAAGATAAAATAGGTTTGTCCCAAAAATAAGCGACGCACTTTGATGAGCGTTCAATGTGAAAAACCGGCCAAGTGCGTGTCGGGCCACGCGCCGTAGGGTTCCGTAGTTTCCGTTATACCATAACATATTTAATAACACTATCATTTTTCGTCTGCAAAAATAACTTTGTTTTTCACAGTGTTGGTATGAATGACAAAGTTATATTTCAGGTTTTGGAAAATGTGCTATATCTCTAAAACTACAAAATATATGTCGTTCAAAACAATTTTCATTGAATGTGTTTATTAAGATCTACAGCATATATTTTTGAAGTGAAAACTTCTTGAGCGGCGTTGTGCGCTTTTTGTATAGGGAAAAAATGCATAACTCGCGTCAGGAATCACGTGGCTGATCGAAAATGCGTAAGACGGATGTGACGGATGGAGAGAAGACAGCAGCTGGCGGCGGAAGTATCCCCCTCTCTTTCTACGGGCACTTGTGTCACCAGCAACGCACTAATTTGGAAAACGATCTCTTCGGTGAAAATCATAGACTTATAAGTTTAAATCAAAAATCATAGAATGCGTGCATGTAGAAATTAAAAAGGCCACTGGCGCGAAATCTTTAGAATTTTTCTCTAATTACAAACTAATTGAATTGTGTGACTGTATAGTAATAGGAAAGAAATAATTTTAATCCTTTGCCGCTAATTTCAAAATATCAAAAATGCACAACGTTAATATTCAAGTTTTCACTTCTGCCGGCACTCCCGGAGTGCCATCCCATTTTTTTTTTTAGATTTTTCCCTCTCTTATTTCTAATTTTATTTTTGTATTGAAATCGTTAAGCAGTTAACAGAATACATCTACCTACCAAATTTCAACTGTGTAGTCTTAACACTTTCGGAATAAAGTGGCTGTGACATACGGACGGACCGACAGACAGACAGACATGACGAATCTATAAGGGTTCCGTTTTTTGCCATTTAGGCTACGGAGCCCTAAAAAGTGTGCAAAGACCACAGACAGCACCGATTTAGTTGGAAAGGTATTGTCCTGGCCCTACTATGAACTGATGCAAAGTGTTTACGTTACCGTAGACTATTGTTTTCTCTCTTTCACTTGCGCTGACTGTAAACAGTATATCCGATTCCGATAGTTTACGGTAACGTAAACAGTTAGCATTAACTCATGGTAGGGCTCAGGTCACATTTACCACAAATAGATTCAAATAAAATAAGTATATATGTCCTACCTTATTTATGAAATTGTAAAGCATAAATTGTTTCTCATAATTGCGATAAAAACCTGTTTCAGCTCGACGCACATGAAATCTATGAGACAATTTAAAAAAGAATGCGTATTGTATAAATTCTTATGAATTTATAAAAGTTTTGCCAATTCTAGGTGATTCAGGATGTTAAAGAAGTAATCAGTGTATACCGTACACTGTCGGTACCTGTTTTTTTACCCAACTGCAAGGAGAGGTTGTTTTTTTTAATTGTTATGTTTGCACTTCATCTCATTGTCGATGTTGCATTAATCGCATTTTACCTGAGTATACAATACGACACAGTAAATTCGAGACAACAAGCAATTTTATTCTAAAAATATTAAAGAAATATTTTCAGTTCCTACTAAAAAACATCTAGGTACTCATCTGTTCTTTTTCAGGACATACGTGATTCAGTAAACAAAATTCTCTCATGGCCTTTATTTAGTTTTTCTTATTCCTCTCAAAAATAATCGAAGGTTTGAAAATGAGCACAATATTTTTGAAGGGTGATGAATTTTATTTCAATGAAATTTGTATTATTATGCAATGGAAAAAACTTAAAGGAACATAGCTAATGCCACATTATGTCTGTGGCTTATGTCTTCTTGCAGCAGTATATTTTATATCAAAATGAATATTTATTAACTAAAATCGGTTAACTACAGAATTAAGTTTAAGTGGCTACAGGAATTGCAGAAATATTGCTAGGCACCTCATAATGAAACATTTATTCACTGTTTGTAAGAACCCAATGAGATGTAATTACACCGAACTTGAGCAGGAAACATAAATTAGTATGCGTGTGTTGTATTTATTAGAAACAGAGACAATTTGTGCTTAGAAATTGATAAAATCTTGTTTATTTTGTAACAAGAGAACTTTGCCCCTATACAACTCGGCCAAACTAATTTCATACCTCCGATACCAATGTCCATTAGGTTGACCAGGTTTTCACTGTCAAAGCTGATAATGGAGGACAAGCTTGGTAAGTTTTTGAATTAATTTGGGTATAATATAATGTCTCTTTGAACACAATATTTTTTGAAGTTTTGAAATAAGTTATTTCTATATTTATTATGATAATTTAGTTCCGTATTTATTTTGGATAATATTTTTCAATTCGATGCCTTAACATGAGTAGCCTTAGTATGTCATG
This sequence comes from Agriphila geniculea, assembly GCA_943789525.1. Lineage (NCBI taxonomy): Eukaryota > Metazoa > Arthropoda > Insecta > Lepidoptera > Crambidae > Agriphila > Agriphila geniculea. The sequence goes on from OX038889.1 coordinate 11,194,701, forward strand.
CTCTCTTTAATCATTTCTGCGGTGGTGTCGTGTGAGGCGGGTCTTTACGTTCCCTCAGACTGGTTTATGCGTCATGCTCGTGAACGGGTGCTGCCAGTGGGAATGGGTCTGCTTCTGACCTATCTTAACGCATATTGAATTGTATGTTTTTTTTGTAACAGCCTAGACTGCATAATAACTTCAAACTTTGAATTTAGCTTGAAACCTGTAAATTGATTAAGAAATTTGAAATTCATTAAGACATGAGCTAATTAAATAATGTTATTAATTTGTTAATCTTTGTTAATATAAAGTCTAGAAACGATATAATATTTGTAAATATCGTTCCATCTGATAAAGCTGACAAGTTTTTTGCGCCCATTTTTCCTGTCAGCTAAAAGACGTCATAATGGGTGGTAGGGGTAGGGTAAAAGAATTGAAGATTTAAAAATGCTTATTATGTGAAACTGAAGTTAAACAAAGAATATTTCACTTTCACTTTCATTTTTAACCTGATGAGACACTACATACCAGTGGCGAAGGGTCCATACAAGCCGATTCCTATCGGCTTACCTTTTAGAAATCCCACCCCACTGATCCACTATGCAGATCATAGCATTATTCTAGTGCGGCTTACCTTCGCCATAATTTCACCCCTCGCCACTGCTACATACAGACTTTATACTTTGTGATTGTTTTTAATGTTTATTTATCAAAGAGAATTTTAATGTTCACAATAAGAAGGTTAGATACATAAACAATCACTGAAACATAAACTAGGATTAGGGTAAGGGTAGGGTAAGGGCCTAAAAATGTTGTGTGTTGTGTCCAGTTAGAAGTTTTTTTGTTTTATTGTAATACAAAACTCTTTTGACTGCAAATTCAAAAAAGCAGCAACTAATTAAAATTAATTGTTTAACTAGTTATTCAGAACGGGCGACCAAATTATACTATTTGGGCGACAAACATAGGGCACACAAAACATAAAAAAATGCCATATTTTATTTTAAAAAGGTGACTATTATTCTAATTGAGATAACAAAAATACCATGTTGGGCAGCTTAAATCAGCTTATATACTTACCTACTTGTTATAATAGTTGTCCACTCAGTATTTTTGTCACACATTTGGATTTTTCACTGCTAACTTAATTTATTTATCTCCCACATAATATAGTCGCCCTTTTTACGTATTTTTTGTAATCCACAGTTTGTCGCCCGTTTAGTTATTTTGTCGCTCAAAAAATAAACCCCTACCTACTATTTTATTTACCCCCTTACTATTTTATAATTATTTCCAGTCACCCAATTAATTAATTTCCATTAATTACCAGCCACTGCATCAGGACTAAGTTCTGACAAGTAATATAAAGTAAGGTGCGTGTGTTGAGTGCATTAAATGCTTTGATAGTTTATTATACAATTTATTAATCCTTACTTAGATACTTAGTTATTTCAAATGAGACTTAAAATCGCCAGTTAGAAGAAGAATCACAGATATTTAAGTTACAATACCCTCTTTAGCCTTTTATTTGAAATTGAACACTCATCCTTTGAACTCAAAAAAAGCAGTACCAACTTAAAAACAAACAAAAAACATCAAAGTCACGAATACGTTTCATCACACTTTCTCATGGGATACATGTGACATTTTTCTTAGCACCGAAATGTGTTTCGTTATAAACAGATTTAAATCCATCGGACAACGATGAAATAACCTCGTCTCGGTACAACTTGAGCACATTAACCGACTCACGATCCCAAAATTGTCAACTCGTCGGGATTCAAAAGCGAGTTATTTATGAATCGATCGAAAATTTTACGATTACAAGAAAAGATTATAAATAAATAAATATTTTGAGGCTGTTAATTTGATTCACAATTTAGTTTGTTTATAAATAAAACTAAATTGTGATTAGGTTATTGTAGATTTATGGTAGATATGGCAAATAAATTTATAAATCTGCCTTATACAGAAAATAAATCACAATTATGTTATGTACTATTGTACTTTTCCTTTATACTTAATTCACTGTGCAGAAAAACAGAAAATAATTGACACACCAACTTAAGAAAATACTTGTTCAAGTAAAGATAACTATTTAAAGATGTATTTGATTATCCCTCAAAGTGAATTTATTGATCGTTAAGTAAATAATGTATCGTATATACAGATTGGAGCTAAGGTTCTACAGTTTATTTACAAACAATAACCTTATAAAGTTTGTTAATATAATAGTAGTTAGCAAAAGGGCCAAAAATTGCCATTTTTTCTATAGGGGTAAAGTATACAACGTGTTACAAAATAACCCCTAATTAATGCCGAATATGTTACGTAGATAGGGACCATTAAACTGAACAACTTTTACTCTAAAATCACGAAAAAAATCAGCTGTTTCATATTTTTTTATGTTTTCGTTATTAATTTTAGTCTCTATCTACCATATTCGGCATTAGTGGTTATTTTGCAACACCTTGTATAGCAGCCTTAAATCCAAATATTTCTCCAAGCAGTTCTAGTGATCACAGCATCGGTCGCGGAGGTCGCGAGGCCTACACCTCTAGAGATGTTATCTCCCGTTGATGGATCGGATCTGCGTCGATACCGCCCTATTCCGTGCCAGTGCGACGGGAATGTTAACGATCGATGTGGGAAACCCACGATCTTTCACTGATTAGATTAAATTGTCAACGATTAACAGTAGGGGAGGAGGTTTTTTCACACCTGAGTTAGTAGTCAGTGTGGAAAAAAGGGGATAGGCGAATAACGGAAAGAGATTTAATAATGTTAGTTAGGGGTAAGTAGTTCTTATTGAGGCTTAGTGGTTCAATAAATTACTTGAGAATAAAAAAATGGCAACTTCATGAATGTTTTACTTGGTTATTGTAAACTGTGAACCTGAATGTTTCTTGTTGTCTAAAACCTTTGAACATGCTTCTTGAAAAAAATGTTCAGTTCAAAATATGAGTTCGTTTGCTTACAGTACTGCAAAAATGAAATGAGAAGCATCAACTTTGGATTTTTTTTCTATCGAGAAAATTGTTTCCATTCATGTTTTGGCTTTCATCAGAAACTCTATTTTAACATACTCCAAAATCAGAACAACAGTAGTAGGATCAATAGGATTAAAACTAAATTGAAAACCATGAAAATCCACGTCGTGGATTCCACGAGGTATCCTCTTGAAAATTTTATGGTTAAAATTTATGATTATTTAACGATACCAGTCCAGAATACTTAATCCCGGAATGAAACCATGACACTTCCACGACGACAACCAGAGTGTGTCAGTGATCTCGAATTCCCTTGTCGAGGTGTAAAGCGAACGTCAAATCACATCGGCCCGGTGATTCATTAGTGCGCGCTCAAATTAAAATATTTATCTCGGATCACTTTTACACCGGCCACGGTAATTAGGGCTGGCAAACGTATTAGGTTTCAAAAACAAATTAACATTTGATACTTTAATGTTAAAAGAGTGGAATTTTTTTTTCGAACTAACAAAACCACCAAACTTAGTCATCATTATAACTTAAGAGCCGTGCTCTTGTCTGTGTAGCTTTCTCCACTCGTTTTTGTTCAAAGCCAGTTCCTTGGTTTCTTGATAAGACACGACGTTCACCTTCTCTTTGATCTGTTCCATGTAGGCTCTTCTTGGTCTTCCTCTTCCTCTCTTTCCCTCTGTTTTTCCTTCTGTAATTTGTCGTGTCTTATCAAGCGGCCGAGCCGATCATTCTACCTCTTCTGTCTTCTATAGAAGATATAAAATATCTGACGTTTTTCATTGAAAATTATAATTTTTAATATGTGACGTTTTTCATTTAGCGCCATCGCACACGGGCAACTTTTGTCTCCGCAACTTTTTTGTCTCTCACGTGATTTGTATGAAAAGTTGCAGACGACCGTGTCGCTTCGTGTGCGCGCTTCCATATAAACCCGTGGACTTGATGTGAGAGACAAAACAGTTGCTGGGAGACTAAGTTGCCTGTGTGCGATAGCGCTTATTCTTCCCAGCGCTTCCTCATTTTTCACCCAAACTTAGTACCAAAGCATTATTCTTCCTCTTTAGCGCTATCGCACACGGGCAACTTAGTCGCCTTGCAACTGTTTTGTCTCTGTCTCAAGTCCACGGGTTTATATGGAAGCGCGCACACGAAGCGACGCGGTCGTCTGCAACTTTTCATACAAACCATGTGAGAGACAAAATAGTTGCGGAGACAAAAGTCCCCCGTGTGCGATGGCGCCTTGTGCTTTCTATATCGCTGGAAGCTTCAACGCCTTGACTTCCTTCAAATTTAAATGTTCTTTTCCAACTAAAATCTCTTTCACCCACTTTATAATTTCCAGTAATTAAAATTTACTGTTTTATTTATTATGTTTCACTAATAAAAAAGGAATCCTGTCTATTATCAGATCTCTATCAGTGCTTATTAGTTTTTGTTTTTTTACCGAACTGTCATCAGATTTGCATTTAAATATTCATTCGTCTTTGAATGGTTTCCGGCTATCCTCCGAAGCAGGAGCATAATATATAACTTAATTAATGTATTGATTGCTACCTGCGAGCATTGACTTTATTAAACGGCAAAGTGTCATGATTGTGTGTTTTAATATTTGGTAGGTATGTTCTCATTACATATCCCCGTGTATACCTTACTAAAGGTTGAACTTCACTGAATTACTTTAGGATGTAACAAATCCGAAGATATATTTTTTTAAATCTATAATCTTACTATAATTACGTAATTTGAAAAGCCTAAGCAGTATGTATAGATACCCTATAGCTTACGGCTATGCTGTATGTATACACCCTCTAATCTAAGGCCTAGCGTTTACTACTAGGCTGCACAAACTCGAGTACAGCCATTTGATTATTTGTAACAAAGTTCTGAATATTTACACAGCTCTGATTACAAAAAAAAACCGGTCAAGAGCGAGTCAGACTCGCGCACCGAAGGTTTCCGTACCATCGTAATAAATACACTGCAGAGTAGAAAAATAAAATTATTATTGCAGTTTTAGGTCAGCGCTATCTCTTGACCGATAGTGGGACTAATTTTAACTTTTTTAGAAATTTGATAATTTGTGTGCTAGTTTGATTTAATTGTGTTTAAGTGTGCTATATTGAGACATCTTTTTATTTTTCCTGTAATCTTTACATAAACTACTATCACATAGAATTATTTCAGATTTTTCTCTTTGCAAACTTTGGAGATAAGGGGGGGAGAACGGTATTTTTTTTACATTTTTCATCATAAATCGAAAACTATGCGGCCTAAAAAAAAGAAAAAAATTCGAAAATGTGCAAACGGCGCTCTTTCATTTGATACCCCACATGCCCTAGTAGCCCCACTTCAAATTTTTAAGACCCCTTTTCAGTCCCTGTTGTAAAAAAAATTTTTTTTTTTTATTTCTTTCTTATTTGCAAAACAGTTGGCAAATGTCATCTTAAACTATTCCAAATTTCAAGTTGATACCATTAGTTCTCGAGATATCCAGCTGTGACAGACAGACATGGCGGCTGTACGGTGCTATTATAGGTAGCGGAAAAAAATTTTTTTTTAGAAGACTGCAATATGGGTGTCAAATTAAAGGGCTTATTATAAGGATTTCAAAAAGGTATATCATATAAATAATAACTAAAAATAAATAAATAAAAAAAAAATTAAAAACCCGCCTGCCTAAAAAGACAAGTCAACTGAAAAGATGGAAACAAGATTAAATATTAAAGGCAACATTATAACATGCAGTCGGAGGCATATAACTCAAATCATTCATAATGTCACTTTCTTTATGCATGCCTCCGACTGCATGTTATAATGTTGCCTTTAATATTTAATCTTGTTTCCATCTTTTCAGTTGACTTGTCTTTTTAGGCAGGCGGGTTTTTAATTTTTTTAAATTTTTACAATTTTGGTACGGAACCCTAAAAACACATTAATAAGAACGATCGTTCTTTTACTTCAATCATAAATACCATTTAACTTCCATTAACTACCTAGGTATTTTATTAATGTTTTTCGTATTAATAATGTCTATTTTGTCTACAGGGGCTCAGTATTCAGTGCGCTCTCATCAGCACACTGGGCACTCAGTCAGTTAGACGCAGCTATCAACTACATGCAGCAAGACTTAGCAGTAGCCAAGTCTCTGGGCGATACAGCTGGTGAATGCCGTGCCCATGGAAACTTGGGCGCTGCGTACTTCAGCCAAGGATCCTACAAAGATGCCTTGACTGCGCATAGATACCAGCTCGTGTTAGCGATGAAATGCAAGGTACGTAGACCGACTTGTAAACTGACTACTGAATTAGTTAGACTCCACCATCGAATACATGCAACAAAACTTAGCAGTGGCCAAGCAAGTCTCTAGGGCGGGTGAATGCCGGGCTCACTAAAATTTAGGGGCTGCGTACTTCAGCCAAGGATCCTACAAAGATGCCTTGACTGTACATAGATACCAGCTCGTGTTAGCGATGAAATGCAAGTTACATAGACCGACTTGTAAACTGGCCACTGAATCAGTTATAGACTCCACCATCGAATACATGCAACAAAACTTAGCAGTGGCCAAGCAAGTCTCTAAGGCGGGTGAATGCCGGGCTCACGAAAATTTAGGGGCTGCGTACTTCAGCCAAGGATCCTACAAAGATGCCTTGACTGCACATAGATACCAGCTCGTGTTAGCGATGAAATGCAAGGTACGTAGACCGACTTGTAAACTGGCCACTGAATCAGTTAGACTCCACCATCGACTACATGCAACAAAAGTTAGCAGTGGCCAAGTCTCCAGGACGGTTGAATGCCGGGCTAAAAAGAATACGAATTTCACTAATCACATTTACTACGAAACCGGTCTACATCCTTCATGCTATGTGTATGAAGTTAATTAATGCATGACAGAAATCGACGTAATGAAGATAGGAAGATCTTGATATGGGCGACGCGACGTCGGCGCTGCAAACATGCAAAACATAGTTTTATTATCCAATACATCAGATCTAATAGCTTAAATTAAGTCATTTCTAGGACGTAACGTAACTTTGAACCTAACCACGATTTTAAATTAATTTTTATTATTAAATGACTTTTAATTTTACAAGTGACGGATTCTGGTTTAAAATGGCTAATTTGCAACTACAATCTTGACACACTTATTTTAAATAGAAACTAATAGTTTCGTAAGTTCAAAGAATACCTACATAAACTTCGTTTTTAATGTTCTGTAGGATCAAAATCCTATGTTAATGAAATTAATTCCAGTCAATCGACCCGCATGTAGGTTTCGCTTGTTTGCAGCTTGTTTTGCAATATCTATCCCACACGCTGGTATTATCCAGCATTTTATCTGAATCGACGAAAGCATCTGTATTACGCTGTAAAAGAAACATTACAAATAGTAAAATCCCCTTTTTATTGGAGCCTTTGATCGCCGCCGGCGCAGGCGCGGTCGACTTGTGGGCCTTTATGCTAATTTGCCATAAATGTAGGGTTGAGATCATACCATGGAATGTGTAGTTTGTTTTAGTTTGAGAACCCTATACAAGTGTTTCACATCCTAGTCTAAAGAGTCCCGCTTCTGGCGTACTTTACAAATAATGAATAAAAGATCACAATAATCATTTATGTTTTTTTACGATCCTGAGATTTCTTTTTCTTTACCATTCGAACAGTCTTTTTCTAACTACTTATTTTTATTTCTTGCTGAATTGCCTTGCCTTTTGTCATTGGTTTTGATGATAATACCTCATACCCAAAAAATCATAATTTCTTCAATAATTGAAACTTATTAAGCTATATTAGTTGACAACCCTGTGAGCCTCAGTGGTGCATTATGTCAAATCTTCGACTCTTGGCAGAGTAATTAGTCTAGATTTAATCTTTGCCTTTTATTTTTAATAGTTTTAATCCACAGGGATAGCCTGTTATCAATCACAGTATATAGGTACCTATATTAATTTTAGCACGTTGTCTTTTTAATATCGCAAAGCCTCACTGCATGCAAATTTTTTGAAAAGAATTTATTGATGACGCTAAATTATTTATGATTTCATGTCCATTGACCTTGTTGTGTGACTTTTTTAGGGTTCCGTACCAAAAGGGTAAAAACGGGACCCTATTACTAAGACTCCGCTGTCCGTCTCTCTGTCTGTCTGTCACCAGGCTGTATCTCATGAACCATGATAGCTAGAAAGTTGAAATTTTCACAGATGATGTATTTCTGTTGCCGCTATAACAACAAATACTAAAAACAGAATAAACTTAATATTTAAGGGGGGCTTCCATACAACAAACGTGTTTTTTTTTTTTGCTATTTTTTGCTCGATATTAATAACGACAACAGATAGACAGTTGAAATTTTCACAGATGATGTATTTCTGTTGCCACTATAACAACAAATACTAAAACAGAATAAAATTAATATTAAAGGGGGGCTCCCATACAACAAACGTAATTTTTTACCGTTTTTTGTTACAGAACCCTTCGTGCGCGAGTCCAACTCGCACTTGGCCGGTTTTTTTATTATTCAATTGAGTTATTTATAATATAATTTAATGTAATATGATAACCTACTTTTGATTTTTCTTTAATTTATTTTTGCATTAAAATTACAACAGAAGAACAAAATCCTTACTAATATTATAAATGCGAAAGTCCGTTTGTTTGTTTGTTTGTTTATTTATTTGTTACGCCTTCACGTTTTAACTACTCAACCGATCATCATGAAATTTTGCATACACGTTCTTAGAGGTACAGAGAAGGACATAGGGTACTTTTCATCCCGAAAAACAATATTGTTCCCGAGGGATAGCAAAAAAACTTTCCACGCAGACGAAGTCGCGGGCGGCCGCTAGTGGTAAATAATTTAAAATCGAAATATTTAATAGCCATTTAATACCACTTTATGGACCATTTTATACTATTCATTTATAAATAAACGTATGCTTCCGTAAAATAAATAGCCAAACACAATACGTTAAAGTCTGAACAAAAGAAACTATTAACAGAAAACTAATTTCTTTGCTCAAGCAAATCAGTTGCGATGAATTTCCAATTTTTTCAAAACGGCGGATATGCCAAAAAGGTAACATGATCTTTCCGACCAGTGGATATAGGTACAAGTATTATTCTAGTAGGTACAGCGGTCGGCCGCGACTTCGTCCACGTGGACCTTGGGAACCTTTGACCAGGATAAAAGTAGCCTTTAAGTTAATATAGTTCCTAATCTGTCTACCAACCACAACCATCCAAATCCATACAGCCGGCTAGGCTAGGCGTGAATAATATATAGTTCTGTTTTTACCGACTTCAAAAAAGGAGGAGGTTCTCTGTTCGTCTGTATATTTGTTTTTTTTGTGTATGTCCACCGATTACTCAAAGACGGCTGAACCGATTGAAACCCCAAGTTGGTCGCATTTGTTAAAATTTGGAAATCGGTTCAGTACTTTTTAAGTAATCTTGAAAAAAGCACGATAATAGTATGATTTTGTGTGAATTACCTCGATGATAATATAGTCGTATTACTTCTTTGTTTATGAACTGAATACGATAATTATTTTTAGGTTGGAAGAGGGATATCAGTGTAGTTCTTTAACCGACTTAAAAAAAGGACTCAGTTTGACCCGTATGTATGTATGTTTCTTCGCGATTATCTCACGTTTGACTGAGCTGATTTTTCTACCTAAATAATTTACCTATCTACAAGGTACCTACACTAAAAATAAAAAAATAAAAGATTGTTTAAAAAAACAAAAAACCGACTTCAAAAAACCTACCTCTAAAAAGCAAGAAATAATATTCGTAATAATAAAAACACATCTATTGAAGTCGGGTGGGGCTTTTAGATTAATAAAAAAGAATCTGTACTCCAGCTCCACCCGACTTCAATAGACGTGTTTTTATTATTACGAATATTATTTCTTGCTTTTTAGAGGTAGGTTTTTTGAAGTCGGTTTTTTGTTTTTTTTTAAACATTTTTTTGTTAGAATGTCCTAATTTTCAGTTGTAGTTTCTTTTAATCCATTTTTAGGTGCTTATCAAAGTTTCTTTGCTACAGAGCAATGTATGTTATAGTATTAGTACACCCTTAATTTTAATGTAAGTTAAGTATACTTATCTAAAATTCAATTGGAAATATCAGACCACGTTACTGAATTGAATATGTATGTGCAGTTAAAAATGATAGTTTAAAAATATCGGAAAGTATTTGATAAATTACTATTAGATTTGATGTCCTAAAATATTATTATGAGTAGTGTCTTTCTGTTGGGGGACACAATATTGTTTAGGTTATGGCAGAATACCAGAGGCTGTGGGTTTCCCTGGTCACTGAGCCATAAACCTTTTTGTCAAATTGTAAAATATTTAACCATTGCATGTATACTTTTGATTTGAGACAAATAAATAATTTTATTATTATTATTATTATTATAAATCGGCAAACTCACAAAGATAGCAAGATGTGTGCGTAGATGCATTTAACTCTTTTCATGATTTACGTAAACAAGATAGTTTTTGATTACGCGCGTGTAAGTCTATGAATGAGCTCAACCGACTGTATACGCGATCTATAACTCATCTATCACTGTCATAGTTACATACTTGTAAAACGGGTGGGTTGCAGTTCTTTATTAGTAAGGCAGTGAAACTTTTAACTGCACATAATTACTTTACCAGGGAAGAGATAAGACCATTACTTTTTTAGATAAAACTACTTAAAAATTAAACGTGTACAGTACGAGGCATATAACTTGAAATCGGGTGGGGATTGCGCGAAACGCGTATTTTGGGCATGCGTAGCGGTGATGGGCGCGGGCGGCGGGAGAGGGGCGCGCGCTATTGGTCGCTCACAAGAGCACATGCGCGAACTTATCCCCACTCCGTCGAAAAAATTTCAAGATACGTGCGTAGTACTGTACCTACAGATAATAGGGTTGGTTTCTATCTTTATACAAAGTAGTAGTTAGTTTTTCTATTTCATAAATGTACATTAATAAAAATTCCGTATGCCCATTTTTATTTGCATACTGAACCCTAAATGTAAACGTTCATAATCACAATTGGCAGTCGCAAAACGGTCGAACAAATAGTCGTAAAAATCTATATAAATGTACACAGACCTACCTACCCTTAATGCACGCTACCAGACGCTCGATTTAAAATTACTGCGTAGCGTTTAAGGCTTCTATATCCCTTAAGTGGCGCATTTATTACTCGCTTAAGTACATAATGTATCAAAATTCACACGTACAGATTGAAACTTAGGTTCTATAGTTTATTTACAAACAATAAACCTGGAGTTTATTAATAATAATAATAATATTATTAATAATAATAATATTATTATTATTATTATTATTAATAAACTCCAGGCCAAAATGCAGAAAAGTGGCCCATTTTTGCTCTTTTGCTACTACTCTTTTGCTACTACAACAAACTATTTTTACTGAGGTTGTTGTTTGTAAATAGACTATAGAATTTTAGCTTCAATTTTTACATGTGAATTTTCAGTACATTATGTACTTAGCGGGCAGTACATTTAATTAAGATGAGGTCGCCACTTTGAAGTATATAGGGCCCTTAACGGCTGAATATGTTGCCAGTAACCTGAAAGACATTTACCAAGCTTTTTATCACGTGTATTAAATCACATACTATCTCATAAAATCTATGGAAATAATATAGGTAATTTTATTAGTTAGGATAATACGTTAGAGAGGCTAACTAAAACACGAACAGCAGCAATTATTTTACTAGAGATTTCAATTAAAAACCAATTGTTATTTATTACCAACACCCAATCCTAAAAACATGGCAAGTAAACTTTTCCATCTCACCGTAAAACTTATTGGAATTCTTAACTTAACCAGCAAGAAATTATAAAATAATCAATTTACCGAGAATGATCATATAACTTCGTTTTTTAGTATTCTTTTAAGTACGGATTGCAAAATAAAATTAACGCTTGAAAAAAACCTTAATAGGTTTTCCATATCCATATAAACATGCTGCAAGCGCAAATAATTTGACAGTAACATGTGACCGGCTGATGCGCATTGCGGCCGCAAATACCACATGCCTAGCATTACATAGCGCGCGCGGCAGATATGATAGCTTTTCAAGGACATGCCTTTCTATTGTCTAATTTCAAAATCTATCGCAATCGCTTTCAGGATGCAATCCATTGAAGCTTCTTTTTGACACAAATAAAAACTTAACAAAAATGCAGCAATGTGTCACATCCATCTGTCAAACGAAAGATAGATTTTTAAAATTAGACAATTAGCCCCCTGGTAAACGTCCAAACACGTTTGACAAATATTTGACAGTGTTCCCACTTCAGGGTATTTTGATTTTCCCTAAATTTAGGAGATCGAAACATGTTTAGGGGATTTTTAAAGGGGAAGTTTTTTATTATTAATTAAAATTAATGTTTATAGGAAAATATTAGCGATAATATCGATATTTTTTCCAGATATATTTATATTCATCATGTATCAAAAAACCCTGTCAGATCCTGAAACAAGTGATAGTGTTGCTAAAACTGAACAACTTTTTCCAAGGAACATACATAGTTCGAAAAACTGATTTTATTCGCCTTTCCATAGTAATTAGTAAGTCAGTCAGCTGACTAATACATTTTGTATGGGCGCTGAAATAAAACGAATACTAGAATGGTTTCAATTAAAATTTTTTAGCGGTTTCCTGACGTTTTAGCACATGAGTAAAAAAACGTATTATTTACTCATGTGGTTTAAGCTCTTTTGCAAGCTGCCGCCGTGGCCACGGGTGACTGAAGTCCCTACATAACTAATTTATTTCGCTAGCTTCAATTTTGTTAAAAAATGTATTTTAACACAAGATAAAGTATATTTTCATCAATTATGACTGTTTTAATTTTATTGACACAACAAATAATTATTCGATTTTTTTTTTAATGCTCAAAGTATACCACTAGTTTCTAGTTCACAAATTGGGAGGCCCCTCCAAAAAATAATGCTTATTGTACGCTCAATAAATTTTCTGATTCTGGATATAAAATTTCATGATTACCGTAGAAGATTTCTCAATATCGGCAAGAATCTGGATGTAGGAAATGCTGTTGGATTTGTGTGTAATCTTGAATACATAAGTAATTAACTAGATAATCTCCGGTTATGCATTAAGTAGTTTAATAACGCATTAATGGAACGGGATGTTCACATGATGCTTCTCAATACCCGTTATTCGATGCCTAAGACTATCATCGCCTTCTAGGTTTCGTAATCTGTCAATTAACTTGAATATTATGATAGATATCCCATTTAATTTATATAGGAAACATTGTTTTTCTTCAAGGTTCATTAAAAAAGGTTACTTACTAATATTGATACAAAAAAATACAGACGGTTTTACGTAGCGACAGTCCGAAGTTCTGAATGCGAAAATGAATATTCATGAATTGCAAATTCTCAACTAATTCAAAGTCATAATGAACATTTAAACCACATTCATGTCGTCCAATCGTTTTTCGTCCTGTTTTCAAATTAAATACCGATCTTGAATTGATAACTCCACATTTAATACTAACAACTGCTCTTTTTTTGTATCAATATTAGTAAGTAACCTTTTTAATGAACCTTGAAGAAAAAACAATGTTTCCTGTATAAATTAAATGGGATATCTATCATAATATTCAAGTTAATTGACAGATTACGAAACCTAGAAGGCGATGATAGTCTTAGGCATCGAATAACGGGTATTGAGAAGCATCATGTGAACATCCCGTTCCATTAATGCGTTATTAAACTACTTAATGCTACCAAGTTACTAGTGACATCGTCAAATTTTTTCTAGTAAGTATATCCTAGTCTTTCCCAGCAAACCAGCATTATTTTATGAATGTGAGGAATTAACTTCACATTTAATTAAAATATCTTTCCAGATATTAGACAATACATAACGTTACATTTTATTACGTCAACACAGTACAAATATTAAATGCTACCTAATTTAAGTAATATTTTCCTAGTAATTTATACCGTTACTTATTTTTCATACTTACTTACCTTCTTAGCATCACGAAAATTATAATAATAATACTTAATAATAACAAAGACGTGTGAATTTGCGCATTATCTTTTCACACACATGCACTTTAATAATCACCATGATTTTATCAGCTCTATATTGCTTTTCCTTCATTATTGTACGTACTTCAATTTATGGGGAAAATAATACTTCATTAGCTACTTACGTACTAAGTATCAAATAGGTAACTACATATCTGTAGGTAGGTAAACTCATATTATATGATTAACATAGGTCATCATAAAACTTTATTCAAAGTTAGCTTTTAGTATCAATATACAATACCATGTATGTACCGTAGTTACTAGTTACCAATGAACATGAGATTCAATGCTAGTCCAAATCACATACGAGTATTGTAGCTGGCATTACACTATAAATATGATCCCAGGTAAACGGTGAGAGAGTTTGAAGTCGTATGTAAATCATCTGTTTATCGTATCATGTTGCACATACTTAATTAGACGGATTGTTCCGGCTCACACAACTTTAGTGATGTGCTCTGCAAATAAACTCATTGAAATGTTTCTGAAAAAGTGTAGTCAATATTTGAATTTTTACAAAACATCAATTGGATAGTAATTCAGTTGTTTACTAGTCAATATGCGTGCAATTAGTCCAAAATTCTGTGTAACTACTCTAAATTGGTTAGTTTCACGCAACTTTGGTTTCACGGGTTTTAAACTAACTGAACTGTGTGGGTTTATGTGTAACTTGTGACAGGTCGACGTGAATAACTTTTATTAGATTATTTAATTCTGCAATAATGTATGTATCTCGCACCACGTTGCATGTATATACAATTAGAGATATAATTATCGATAAAACCACCACATCTCTATGGAGACAATAGCCCCATTGGTGGGCCCTTTGTTTGTTTTTTCCTTTTGTCCCCACCGAGGATGCGGCGCGTTCTATGTTGGCTTTATTTGCCTTTATTATTGCTACAGCTATGCACTCTGCCGTTAGATATGTAAAACTTCTTGGTTCAGCACGAACTTGCTAAGGAATTGTCGGCTTTTGCAGGTTTAGCCTTTGCGTACAGTTATAACAGTCATTATTATTTAATGTCTCTAATAAAACGTGATTACTTTCGTGACATAAAGGCATTCTTTATGTACCTTATTCTTTAAAAAAAAGGTAAAGAAAAGATCCAACATAATAATGTTCTGGTTCAAAGGCGTTACTATGTAATACTTAAAACAAAACTTTCATCTGTTTTGACTTTAATATTAAACTTTCACTAACAACGTGAGTTCATTGGTGCAGCAATTTAATGGGTAATTTGGCAGCCAACCTCAAAGGTCACGATGTTAATCTGCAATTTACGGTGAAATTTTCGAGCAAGTTTTTTTGTAGAAATATTCTACCGAATGAGCCTGCAGTTATCGAATTATATCGCGTAATGTCTTGGGTCTACTACTTAAATTAAAAATGCAGTTTGTATAAAAGTCCTTTTAGCCAATTACCATACTCTTCTTTTAATCTTGCTTGATAGAATAATGTCAGAGTGTTTTATCTGAGTCGTCTATTTAATTAAAGTCATGCACCTTAAATTAAAGCCTGAATACTAAGGTGGATCTTTGCTAGTTCTTTCTCTAATCATTGTACGACTAAAGCGTCAAATATTCAATTATGCAACAAACTATTCTCTTTAGTTGTATTCCGAAAATAATAAAGATTTATTTATGCTGGTTTATTGAACGATCTGAATATATTTTAGGATACGCAAGCAGCTGCAGCTGCCCTAACATCTCTAGGGCACGTGTACACCGCAATAGGGGACTACCCCAATGCGCTGGCTAGTCACAAGCAGTGCGTCCAACTTGTGAAGCAGATGGGTGACCGGCTGCAGGAAGCTAGGGAGATCGGAAACGTGGGAGCGGTCTACTTGGCTATGGGGGAGTTTGACTCCGCTGTGGACTGCCATACCCAACACCTCAGACTTGCCAGAAGACTTGGAGACCAGGTAAGAAAAAAAATCAATTAATCTCCATTACTTAACCAACAAATGATCTACCTACTTCGTATTTTGTTGACCATCTATTCCTTCCAGGGACAAATGCTAAAAAATGACGAATAAATCAATGAAGAACTTTATGATGCACCTTTCAATGAAATTAATACCTATATTAAGTCCGTGACGTTTCTCTATTTTAATAGGTGGAAGAAGCCAGAGCTTATTCAAATTTGGGTTCTTCATACCACTACAGACGGAACTTCTCCCAGGCCATAGCTTACCACGAAAATGTTTTAAGGATAGCTCAGAATTTAGGAGACAGGGCTATTGAAGCGAGGGCTTATGCTGGGCTAGGGCATGCTGCAAGGTACTTACTCTTAAAATTTGCTTTAAGTACTATACGTACCCAATAAAATCGTTACTAATTGTGAAAATATTTTCTCAAAGTTTTCTCAAAAATTTCAGATGCGCAGGTGACTTCGCACAAGCAAAGAAATGGCATGAAAGACAATTAGACGTGGCATTAGCTGCTAGAGATAAGGTGCGATAACTAAACAATTACTTATGAAAAAATAATAATTATGAAAAGTTTCCAAATAGCCTTAATTTTGTACTCATTTCATGATTTTAGGTCGGTGAAGGCAGAGCATGTTCAAATCTTGGCATCGTTTACCAGTTATTAGGAGAACATGATGCTGCTTTGAAATTACACCAAGCCCATTTGTCGATAGCAAGACAATTACAAGTAAGAATCTTAAACATAAGTACTACTAATAAATAAATAATAATAAATAAATACTTTACTTGGTCATCTTTTTAATAATATTAACGTTTATGGTAATTTTCTCTTAACGAACCCCAATGATTCGTCGATTTTTCAGGATAAAGCTGGTATGGGTAGAGCTTACGGAAATATTGGCAATGCATATTCCGCGGCAGGCTTTTATGAGCAAGCAATCAAGTACCACAAGCAAGAACTAACTATCTCCAAAGAAGTCCACGATAGAAGTTCGGAAGCTTCCACCCATGGGAACCTTGCGGTTGCATATCAAGCGTTAGGAGCTCATGATATGGCGTTGTTCCATTATAGGGCACATTTAGGTAAGTAGATATTGATACAATTAAAAAACCTATCCTATCAATAGATAAAAGGTACAATTAAGAAAAAACTTTTTCAAATAGGCATAGCAAGAGAATTAAAGGACGCGGCAGGAGAAGCGTGTGCGCTACTAAACCTTGGCAACTGTTTATCTTCAAGAGGCGAATTCGCACAAGCTGTACCGTATTACGAACAACACTTGATGCTATCGCAGGAATTAGGCGACGTAACTGCTGAAGCGAAAGCGTGCCATTTCTTAGGATATGCGCACTACTGTCTCGGAAACTACAGGGAAGCTGTCAGGTACCTATCTAATGGCCAAATATAAAATATTATATCAGTTTTCTTACTTAGAATAAAGACGTAATATAAGAATTTATGTTACAGATACTATGATCAAGATTTGTCATTAGCCAAAGACCTCCAGGATAAAATGAATATGGGGAGAGCATACTGCAATCTTGGACTTGCACACCTCGCCTTAGGAAATTTAGAAACAGCTCTAGAATGCCAAAAATACTTTCTGGCGATTGCTCACATGACGCAGCATTTGCAAGGGAAATTCAGGGCGTTAGGTAACATTGGGGATGTTTTGATAAAGATGGGAGATGTTGAAGAAGCAGTGAAGATGTACCAGAGGCAACTTGGATTTGCTAGACAAGTAAGTTAGATCACGACTTCTAATCAATTGTGAAATTAAGTTGTTGTTAAGGTACTTGTAACTTATAATATAACTTATAATGTGTTCTTGTATTTCAGGCTCGAGATAGGTCATTAGAAGCCGCGGCGTGTGGGGCCTTAGGTCTAGCGAGACGGTTACAAAGGAGGCTTGACGCAGCTTTAGGGCACCACACACAGGTCAGTTAATTTACAACACAAATAAATTAAGTTGATATCATACCAATACTTGAATTTTTCCTACCTGCGCCGATTTGTTTCTTTAGGAGCTGACGCTTCGTCAAGAAGCAGGTGATGCAGCTGGTGAAGCGCGTGCGCATTCCCACCTCGGGGCTGTTCATATGGCACTAGGACATTATTCCCATGCCGCACGGTGCTACAGGGTAAGATCAACATTCCACAGAGCTAATACTAATCTCATATTTAGTAGGTTTAGCCTTTTCATCATCAGTATATCCTCTGTGTGTCTATCAGTATAGTATTTTCATAGAAATAAATTGGTATGTAAGATTTGGATATTATCTAAAAGACGTAGGGACTAACTTACCTACGTAACATCGAAACAACTTTAAATTAAAACGTCAAAAAACTACACAGAACATACTGTTGGTAACTAATTCATAATTGAATATATTTCAGGAACAACTAGAAAGAGCACAAGAGCTGCAAGACTGTGCTCTAGAAGCGCAAGCATATGGAAACTTAGGTATCGCAAAACTCAATATGGGACACTATGAAGACGCCATCGGTTATTTAGAGCAGGTATGATATGATAATTTCTAGAAGCTTTTACTAATTTTTTACACTCCCTAATATTGAATATTATTTTGATAAACATAGAGGACGAAATTAGAGATGCATTGAGTAATGCAATGTTAAACGAATGAACTAAAAATTCTTTGACAAGTAATATTTTTTTCTAGAAATCACTCCCATTTTTTGTTTAAAAAATAAAATCAAACGAAAACACTATTTTATTTGCATTCCAGCAACTAGCAATATTAGAACGAGTGAACACAACAACGTGCCAGCTCGACAAAGCACGGGCTTTAGGCTCGCTCGGCGACTGCTACGACGCTCTCGGTGACCCGGACGAGGCGGTCAAGTACCACGAACAGCATCTGGCGGCGGCGCTGAAACTAGATAATAAGAGGGAGCAAGAACGAGCTTATAGGGGACTGGGGTTGAGTCATAAGTGAGTTATAGATCTTCGTGATTATTATGGTTTAGCAGCAACTGTTGGGGCGGAAAGGTTCTTGAATGGCGACCGCGCACCGGACGACGCTCCGTGGGTAGGCCCCTGACAAGGTGGACCGACGATCTGGTGAAGATCGCGGAAAGCCACTGGATGCGGGCAGCGCAGGATCGATCGTCGTGGAGATGCATGAGGG
Organism: Agriphila geniculea; assembly: GCA_943789525.1. NCBI lineage: Eukaryota > Metazoa > Arthropoda > Insecta > Lepidoptera > Crambidae > Agriphila > Agriphila geniculea. Next base: position 11,213,877 of record OX038889.1, read on the forward strand.
AGGCCGATACCCAGCAGTGGGTATCGTGCGGCCGATATGATGATGATGAGCTGCAACTAGCAATATTAGAACGAGTGAATACAACAACGTGCCAGCTTGACAAAGCGCGGGCTTTAGGCTCCCTCAGCGACTGCTACGACGCTCTCAGCGACCCGGACGAAGCGGTCAAGTACCACGAACAGCATCTGGCGGCGGCGCTGAAACTAGATAATAAGAGGGAGCAATAACTAGCTTATAGGGGACTGGGGTTGAGTCATAAGTGAGTTAATCTGATCTTCGTGATTATAGTCATGTTTATTATACACTTATAGAGTGGGTGAACTGGGAGTTAATAGAAACTTAGATACAATTTTGCCCTTGCCATTTGTCTACAAATATTTCCCTCCTTACACTATACATATAACTTTACCGCCTCTGTGGTCTAGTGGTTCACCCACTCGTGTAAGACGCAGAGGTCCCGGGTTCGATTCCCAGGGGGGGTACAATTTGTACTCGCTTTGGGCGGTGGTAGGGCTTATTTCAAGTTCGCCTGGCTAGCTACCACCATCTTATCTAAGTCTGACGCCATAACAACAATTTAAAAAAAATGTGTTCCGGCAGCTAGAGGATTCCGGGTGTAAAGCGCTTCCATTTTCGGCCTTATCATAACTTAACATCAGGTGAGGTGAAGGCCAAGCACTGGGTAGTGCTTGGCCTTCACCTCACCTGATGTTGTTGTGCTTAAAAAAAACTACCACTGCTTACATTTTCAATTTTTTTGTTTCCATAGGTCAATAGGAAACCTTCAACAAGCCCTGGTTTGCCTAGAAAAGCGCCTAGTGGTATCCCACGAACTAGGAGTGCCAGAGGCGAAGGCGCAAGCGTACGGCGAGCTCGGCGCGCTACACATCGCACTCAACAACTTGGAGCAGGCTGTCTTCTGTCTGGAGCATCAGAAAAGCATCGCCAAGTAAGGATATCTATATCTATTTAAAATAGTTATATCACTATAAGACCACAGCATTCGCTCTGGGTGAGCATGCGAATCTCCGTGCCACTGAATAATTTCATTCTAAAACTACCTAGAAGTAATGTACCGATGATATACGTTCTTATTTCAGATATCAAATCGATTGTACCGGCTTCCCGGCAGAATGATTGACAAAAGCATGTGGCACGGAGAGTCGCATGCTTTGAGGTTATGTTTTTTGTTAAATCGTCGAATTCCAGATCAATCTGAGTCTGTACCGGTGGTTTGATGTATTTGTAGCCGTTACATATTCATTGTAACAGCTACAAACACTTTCGTTGCTCATGTAACGCAACAGGGTCAAAGATATCGCGATCTAAAGTTTTAAAAGCATGCGAATCTCCGGCCCACACACTTAAGTCTAAAATATTGATGAAAATTGCATTAAGATTAAAAATAAGCAGGTTTTTGTAATCGTTTGATCACGATAAACGACCCGAAAACATATTTTCAGAATATCTTTACTCGTTTTAGAGAAATTTGCAAATTTATTTACTATGAACAATCACAGTGTAGGGTTACCATATCGTCGGTCGGTCAGAATCATTAGGCTGTTTCTAGAAAATAGACCGATCGGAATACGTTATTTTGAGGGTATAACCTTCAAGAATTCTAAAGTTTATGAATTCTTGCCTGTCGATACATTGGCATATAATTAGTTTATTTTTGCGTTTTGTGTCACATCTAGCCGATGCATCTTGAGAAATTCGATTATTTGTGGTGGTTATAAATAATTGGACTTTAAGGCGATTCTCCCACTGCCAACGCGCGCCGTCGTCGCGGGGCGCGGTTTGGCGTTTCACGCGCGCGGTGACGGCGCAGCGCAACGCCTGTTCGGGCGGTTTTCTCCGCGCCCCCGCGCCATTCGGCGTCTGACGCGTCCCCGCCGCTTGTTTTTTAGAGGCATTAAATTTTGAAGTTGTTTTGTTTTAATTTCCAGGTTTTTAGGGTTCCGTACCTCAAAAGGAAAAAAAACTGAACACATATAAAATCACTCATGAGATTAAAACGTCCAGACAAATAATTTAGATTTGCCATCTCGATATTAATGACGGAATTTTAATAACATACGAGTAGGTAGGTACGGTCAACGGCACGCTGGGCTTCCACGACAGCGTAATGATATTCAATCAAATAAATAACAGATTTTTTACAGTTTTGTATAACCTCATGTGCTGCATAATGTACCTACCAAATGGCACTAAAATGGGCGTATATCCAAGCCACGAAACATTTGAAAACCAGAGGAAATCCCGCCATCGTAACGAAACGATCATCGAAAACCAGCCGCGGGGCGCGTCGCAGTGTGTTGTACCCCGCGGTAACGCGCCTGCTGGCGCAAACTGCTCGCGGATCGCCGGCGGCACGCGGCGGTGCGCGCTCACGCGCCGTGGCGCGCCTTGGTGTGTTGGACGAGGCGGTTTTCTGTACAAATTAATGTACTTGCATACAACGTAAAAGACGCGCGTGGGTGCGCCGCGACCGCGCGCGTCGCCAGTGTGAGAACCGTCTAAACTGTCAAAATTGTTTTAAAGTAAAAAGAAACAATAGTATTGTATTTAAGATAGCCTGCGTAGTGTACAAACCTAATTTGTGTCATTTTCGTCCATGGAAACAGACGTGGGACCCGTACATTAATAACACCGTCAAAAAAATATTACAATTTGAAAAACAAGTACCATATACCTCAGATCACTTAAAAATCCCTATGAAATAAATTTGTGCCAAATTAAGGCATGGACTTTTAATATTTTCAATTTTTTTGTTTGTCCGAGCCATTGATGCTTATAAAAAATATTAGTATTATTAGAGTACATATTTAATATCTTAAATACATGAGTGATGGACAGAATGAATTTGTGTCATTTTCATGCATGGATAATACCTATGTAGGTAGGTATTCAAAAAGTTTGCGGTCGAAGCGAGTAGGCGCGGGCGCGTGGCGAGGGACGACGAAGCTCGTCCGTTTCGGTTGGATACTAAGTACGTACATACCTATAAGTCTCACGTCACGATACGAACGAACACGCACCTTTCGTTTGGTTAAGTAGGTACTCTATAGAATTACATCTCCTGTTTTAGAAATTCATACAGATGTACTATGGACAACAACGTCACTTAACCACAACTCTTAAGGTTAAAATCGGTTGCACGCCGCGCCGCCGCCGTCATAACATAATATATTTAGTTCGTGCAGGGGGATACATGCGCACACAATTTTTTTGCTAACTTTTTAAGCGAAGCTGTTGCCCATAGTACATACATATCTGTTCTGTTTCCATTCTAAAACAACCTAGAAGTAATGTACCGACGATATACATTCTTATTTCAGATATCAAATCGATTGTACCGGCTTCCCGGCAGAATGATTGACAAAAACATGTGGGCCGGAGAGTCGCATGCTTTGAGGTTATGTTTTTTGTTAAATCGTCGAATTCCAGATCAATCGGAGCCTGTAGCGGTGGGTTGATGTATTTGTAGCCGTTACATATTTAAGCATGTTCCAGACGGATTAAATCACGCCTCCCAACAGAGGTGACCTTGCTTGATTTAATCCATCTAGACGGCAGATTGAATCCAAATTTCTCCAACCAATCCAAATGACCTTCAACGTCCTTGGTGGAAGGGCGCGAGTTCCAACACAGGCACGGTAATGATATTTATCAGTACTCCAACTTCATATACTGCCCGGCATTTTATTGGCAAGATAAAAACGAGACAAAAGATGTGCAGCGCCACAAATTTTAGTGTTTGTGGCTATTGCGCATCTTTTGTCTCATCTTTCTCTTTGCCAATTTATATGCAAGTGTCATCTGTACAAATAGTCGAAAAGCGAGTCGTACCTACGCGCCTCGGCCCTCGAGCTCAGTCTGCAGTCTGCACTCGGTACACAAACAGTCGCGAATGCGCCGCAGTGATGAACGAAAGATGTACGTAGGTCAGGTACTATTGAGGTAATAAATATAATAGAAAAAATACTATAAAATATCGACTCAGCCCTCGCAGTTCAGACGGGCTCAAATGGCTCGGCTGCTACGGGTGAGTCAATTTTTTCTAGTATTTTTAGGGTTCCGTAGCCTAAATGGCAAAAAACGGAACCCTTATAGATTCGTCATGTCTGTCTGTCTATCTGTCCTTCTGTCACAGCCATTTTATTCCAAAAGTATTAATATTACACAATTGAACCTTGGTTGGTAGATGTATTCTGTTAACCGCTTAACGATTTTAACACAAAAATAACAAAAATAAAGATTAAGGGGGGGCTCTCCATACATGGAACTGAAACTGCGAACGTGTGAGGTGTCAATAGATAGGTCTTTAAAATTGACATTGAGGTTTTTAAGACATTTTTTTCTCAAAGTCTAAGGTTTGAAAGATATACTCCTCCAAAGTGGTAAAATGTTTATCCTCCCCCCCCCCTTTAACTTTTGAAATAAGAAAGTGAAAAATCTAAAAAACATATATGCTGCATGTAGGTCTTAATAATTACTTTCAATAAAAATTGGTTTAAATGAGATATAGTAATTAGTTTTTCAGATATAGCACATTTTCCATAACCGCAAATATAACTTTGTCATTCATAACAACACTGAAAAACAAAGTTATTTTTGCAGACGAAAAATTATAATGGTATTAAATATGGTGTGGTATAAGGTATCTACGGAACCGTACGGCGTGTTGCCCAAAACGCACTTGGCCGGGTTTTTTTCTATTATATTTATTACCTTAATATAGAAATAACATTCTGAATGCCAAAAGTCTAAAAATTCAATAGGTACTATTGATTGAAATATAAGTTCTTACTATTGCAAAGTGCAGATTGTGCTGTTTTTATTATAAATATAATTAACCAATAATCCAGAGATACCTTACATTTTTAAATACCTGGAAAGTCCGAAAGCTAAGATTAAGTATACTTAAAATATTATATAATACGTAGGTATTGTACTAAGGATTATTAAATAATTTGTTTCTCCCATCAATAATGTATTTTTTTTTATTTTTATTTTACCATTAGTTTTGTTAATCTAGTTATATTATTGCCTTAAAATTAATTGATTGAACCAGCGCGGGTTTATTTAGGTAATTATTTCAAGGACAGGGCCGAGTTACAGTACTGATAGATATCTTTACCGTGGAATGGGAAAGAGTGTCGGCGCTAGGGTTGCCAACATGTCTAAGGCGAAATACAGTATTTTTCAAATAAGGCTAAAAAAATTAGTACACTTTAAAATAATATAGTAGTTTATGGAAAAGGCAAAAATTAGGCAAATATATTATTATATTTTACTTTTTATAAAAACTATATTTTTTGAACTTTTTGCATTTTTGAACAATGTTTTGGTCAAAATCATAAACCATAAATAAAACAATCATGAATCAAAATAAAAGTCTCATATTATTTTCTACCATCAATATTAATTAAATATAAGTAAATTAAAAACTCGTTTTTAACTTACTTACGATTGTATCAGTATTACTGATTAAGTTAAGACATGAAAGAAATTCGTCCATGGTTAAGATTAAGATATATTTCGTCCATGGATTAAGATTTAATTAAGTTGTCAATTTTATATTGACAAGTTTGGAACGCAATAAGACAGATAGATACGTTCAGAATTCAGATACAATACACTATACACATAGTATTTGTTATATGGTGTGACTATACACTACACGCTATAGAATCAGTCAAAATTCACGATCACAAATTAAAAAAAAAGAAACATTTGTTTCTTAGCGATCGATGTTGAAAATATAGTATTTTTGCGTACCATATATTTCTTCAATAGTATATAGCACGCAGACCCGAAACATAGTATAATACGACATATTATTATAGTATGGTTGGCAGCCCTAGTTGGCGGCGCTTGGATGTAAACTCGTGTAGCCGCAACACAATCCACGGATGGAAACCACGCCCCCATCAAGCTTCCACCAAGGTGACCTTGGTTGGGAGGCGTGATTAAATCCGTCTGGAACGTGCTTTATTGTAACAGCTACAAACACATTCGTTGCTCATGTAACGCAATAGCGACCTAAAGTTTTAAAAGCATGCGACTCTCCGGCCCACACGCTTAAGTCTAAAATATTGGTGAAAATTGTATTATGATTAAAAATAAGCAGGTTTTCGTAACCGTATATAATAGGTCTTTACCTATGAAATTGCCGATTTGTATGGAGAATTTTCAAGAAGTTGCATTTTTCATACTAGCATTTTCTTTGTTCATTTAACAACCGTTAACACTCTTGTAACAAAACTTTTATGTACTAATGTTTGAACACTATGCTAACCTATTCCATTTACGATAGGCGAAAAAAATAAGTTTTGGCTAAGTTACAACCCCTCCGGTCACCCTTTTTTGGCTCACAAAAAAAGAGTAACTTTCAAGATCTTTTTTTTAATGCTATGAAAGCTTAAAAAAAGGACTTTATTTTTACTGATAGTTGACTATCATGGTCATAATTCGACATACGTAAATCAAGATATTGTTAAATGTTTTAAAACATAGAAGTTATTATTTTCTCTGTATGTGACAAAATATCGGCAAGTTCATAAGTAAAGACCTAATATTTATAGATATATATTGCGAACGATTTTATCCTAGCTTTCCGATGAGCTAGAGACTTGAAACTTTGAAAATAGGTCAGAACTGGAAGGCAATGCAATATTATGGTGTCATTGAGCTGATCTGATGATGAAGCCGGAAGAAGCCCACAGGAATTCTATGATAAAACCTACAACCCCATCGTGTTTGGGCTCGTTAGAATAGGCATGACGAAATTTTTTTTTATTTTATGTTACATAAATTACCTCTCAAAAAAAGAAACATTGGTAAAATAATTATTTCGCTAGCGTGAAAACTGCCCGAGATATCACAGTTTAAAATGCACACAAATTGGACTCACCCGAAAACGCTCCATACTAACGGCTACCCTAGTTATGACGTCACGCCTAGGGGTTTGTATGCAACGCGTAGGAAAGTTTGGCAGCTATATTAAATATTGTGTTTATCAAAATTGTTTCTTATACAAATTTGCTATAAATTTTATGGATTAATTAAATGTATTATTTATTTTAATATATTTTAAACTTTTTAAATGGACTTGTCCGCCCAACTTTGAAGGGTAATAAAACAAATAATACGCAATATATAAAACCAAGAGGTATACAAGCTACTCTAAAAGTTCAATATGTTTACGGTTTTTATTAGTATTTTGTTATTTTATTCAGTAGTCGTCATCCCTATTGTTTTGACGAGTACTCTAATAGGAGACGAAGTCCAGGGTCTGATGATGAAGCTGACAGACAGAGTATGTTCATTACTTTTAGTCGGAGGATTTTTGTAAAAATATTAACCAAACTGTTTTTCAATTAGGGTTTTTCAAAATGACAAAAAACTGTATGCTCGATAGATAAGATGGCGTTGATAAAAATGTATGTATCAATGTGATTTTTTTACTCAGCTTCGAAGAGTACTCAGGTAGGCAGGCAAATCTGATGTTACCCTAAAATGTTTCTCTTTGGCCAGATGTCAGCCAGCGAACGCTTATTTGCCTCTTTGGTACAGGCCGTTTATTTTTAAAAGCCAATTTTTACACTTCTCTTTCCATCAACGCCATCTAGAGGCAAATAGTTACTATTTTTTTAAAATGTCACTTTGTAAAGCCTTCATTAAGAATAATTGTCCTAAGTCGTGGGCTTTTAAAAAAAATGCTTTTTTGACAGTTGCCTTTCTCATCGAATGTGTTTTTTAATCAATATATTTGTACATGTATCATAGATTCACGTGGACTACATTACCACAGAATAACTATGATACTACCTAATAAATTGTTCGATTTTGGTAGATTATTTTTTGATGTTATTCTAAAATACCCCAGGTGTCCAAGAATGTCACAGCTCAAGGGTGGACACAATGTAACAGTGTTTCCACTACTACTACCTAATATTTGTGATTTTCAGACTCATTAATCTTTTAGTATGTAGAATTTTACCTGAGAGATTAATGCCTATTTTAAGTAATTGTTGATTTTAAATCGTTATTGCCTATAAAAGGTACATAACTACGATTTAAAAAAAATTAGACTCATTTATCTTTAAGTCACACACAAATCATTGTACCTGAGATAAACCTATAGGTACTTTTAAAGTCTGAATAATTATGCAATACCTTGAGAAAACCTTTATCGGTTGGAATTCAACAGATTTTGTCATTTACTTGTTCCACTAAATATGAAAATGTCAAAATTAATAACAGTGTTTCATTGTTGGACAGAGGATGTTTCATTGTGTACACCTAGGTGGATACAATGAAACAATTCCCATTTTCTTTTAAAAGTCTTCTTATTGGTTTATGTATCTATTTATTAATGAAACTATAACTGCCATTTTATACCTAATTAAGTAGATTCCGTTCCTCTAAAAACGGAATTCATATCTTTAAAAATGAGAGAAATATGAGACTCAGAGCTTTTGGTGTTGCATTGTTCCACACTGCTCTACGTTTGTATGTATGTGAGTTTTTGTATTGTTACTTGGAACAAGTTTCAATGGTTGTAAAGTAATTTATGCTTACTACATAAGTCAAAACTTGAAAAATTAAACTTTAGTATTTACTTACCTTTTAAAAAAAACTAAAAACCGACTTCAAAAAACCTGCCTCTAAAAAGCAAGAAATAATATTCAAATCATTAGATATGCATTATCATTGTTATATAATAACAACACGTCTATTGAAGTCGGGTGGGGCTGGAGTACAACTTCGTTTTTTTATTCTAAAAGCCCTACCTTACTTCAATATACGTGTTGTTATTATATAACAATGATAATGCATATCTAATGATTTGAATATTATTTCTTGCTTTTTAGAGGCAGGTTATTTGAAGTTGGTTTTTTGTTTTTTAAAACATTTTTTTTTTTATTTTTAAAACAATTTTTATTTTTTTGTTTTTAGTGTAAGTACCTTCTCTATTAGGTAGTGTAGTGTAAGTATATTATTTGGTAGAAAAATCGGCTCAGTCAAACGTGAGATATTCGCGGAGAAACATACATTCATACAGGTCAAACTGAAAGAGAACCTTCTTTTTTTTGAAGTCGGTTAAAAAGACTAAAAGTACCTCTTACCCAACAAAAAGAATCATCTTATTCGGTTCATAAATAACAAAATAGTCAAGTTAGTTGATGCAAAATCATAGTGTTTTCAGGATACCTTGAAAACTACTGAACCGATTTGAAAAAAAAAATAAACGGGACCATTTCGCAAAAAAATTGAATCGAACAAAAAAAGAATCATCAAAATCGGTCCATAAATGTCGAAGATACGCGCGAACAACGATAAAAAAAACATACAATTAAGGATGTAATAAAACAGATGCTTCGTTCGGAGTTATTTTATTAATAAAATACATGTAAAATAATTTTTTTTTTTCTTACAAAGAGGTTATAAGAAAACTGAATTTCTTAGTGCTCATCACGGTTAGTTCAGAGCCATCACGCCTTATTAGTAAGTTTGAATAGACTAACATACACGTTACTAACATAACAAGTGATGTATAGGTACTTGGTTATTTATAAAGCTGTTGGGTTTTAAAGTAAATGGGAACGGGAACGAGAACGAAAACGGAAACGGGAACGGTACTTACCTACTAATCTCTGAACTAAACTTTTCAATAATTTATACCAATTCGAATTTAATATTTATAACTAAGACAGGACAACGTCTGTCGGGTCAGCTAGTAAAATAAATATTTGAGGGGGCTCCCATACAACAAACGTGATTTTTTAGCCGTTTTTTGGTACGGAACCCTTTGTGTGCGAGTCCGACTCGCACTTGACCGGTTTTTATTTCCTTACCCTCAAAAAATATTTTGTTACAGTTGGTAGGTAATCCTTTCTTTTTAAACTTTGCAAGAGGTAGAGTACAAGAATGTTAATGATGTCATCTCATCAATGAGACTGTAATTGACAATAATAACACATGCCTACTTCCAAATCACGCCAACAGCACTGTTAACCTATAATCCATTAAATGAAGTAGGTACACAAATACCCTATCTGTGTAATATTTTGTGACTATTTAATTTGGTCGAATACGCGCTAACAGCGCTGTGAGCGTGATTCGGAACGCGGCCACAGTATCATCAAATGTATTTATATTCGTTCGTATACTTCTTACCTACCTACCTACTCGTTACTTCAAATGTGTCACCGAACTTCAGTACCTATGCTTAGGCGTCACTTAAGTCACTTACTTACTTTAAATTAGGCGAATTAATTTGAAGTGGGATATTGTGCTGGCTCAATACGAAATAGAGGCTACTTTTTACAAATTCTTTTACCCAAAGTCGCTCGAACGGCAAAGTACGTAGCAGCGGTGCTCGAAGTACGCAGCAAACAGCGGTGCCCCGGCTCCCACCCCTCCACCCCCCCCCCCCCCCCCATTTTCTTTTGTGACTTTTACAGGGTGTTGAAAAGAAAAAAATAAAAAGCTGAAAATTCCATTGATGAATTTAGCACAAAACATTATGTACAACAGATACTATTGATCTAAAACATTTAACACTTATTTAACCAATTGTAATATTCTTTTGGAGTTACTAAGGTAACGCTTTAGGTAATAGTCAAATAACAGTATTCCCGTAGACAAAGATAACACAAAAAGCTCAAGTAAGTACATCGGTTACAACTTCATAATCATCATGAAAGTAAAATTTTCAACTTTAATTTTCTTTTCGTCCGATAGCGTTAAAAAAGACAAAAACCTAAATTGTTACTTATGCATCAAACCAAAATGACACAATTTCATGTATTAGGCTAAGTGAATGGTGCAGAAACTATATACGAAAAAAACAAACTTTAATATTTTTAAAAGCTAAAAACTTATCCCGATCGGTCTAAAATGCAAGTTGAAGTGTTTTTAGATACCTATTTTGAAAGACTAATACTTCAAAAAACGAAGGAAGTTCTCAGTTCGGTTGCATTCAACCGAGACCTAAATTAATGGGTGACTGATACTGATGATGATGGGTGACTGGTACTGAGTGGGCAATTATTATACCAATTATGACGTTCACATTTTTAACACGTTTTTATAAGGTTACCTACTTTCTCATTTGTTTGTTTGTATTTTGTCATCTCGATTAGGATAAAAGTCACCTTTTTACGTCCCCTAAAAAATATTGCAATATTGCATAGTCAGTAACAGTATGATAGTAGGTACGATACGTACGAGTATGTAGGCAAATCAACCCTCAACATTATGTAGTTCAACTTGAATTTTATTAGAAACAGCCTAATGATTCCTACGGACCGACGATATGGTCACCCTACACACTGATTATTCATAATAAATCATAGTAAATAAATTTACTTATTTCTCTAAAACGAATGAAGATATAGTGAAAATATGTTTTCGGGCCGTTTATCGTGATCAAACGGTTACGTAAACTTGCTTATTTTTAATCTTAATACAATTTTCACCAGTATTTTAGACTTAAGCGTGTGGGCCGGAGAGTCGCATGCTTTTAAAACTTTAGATCGCCATATCTTTGTCCCTGTTGCGTTACATGAGCAACAAATGTGTTTGTAGCTGTTACAATGAATATGTAACGGCTACAAATACATCAACCCAGCGGTACAGGCTCCGATTGATCTGGAATTCGACGATTTAACAAAAAACATAACCTCAAAGCATGCGAATCTCCGTGCCACATGCTTTTGTCAATCATTCTGCCGGGAAGCCGGTACAATCGATTTGATATCTGAAATAAGAACGTATATCATCGGTACATTACTTCTAGGTAGTTTTAGAATGGAATTATTCAGTGGCACGGAGATTCGCATGCTCACTCGCTCTGGCTATATAGATTATAGGTATTCCATAGCCTTTCCAGAAATGTTTGTTCATCGCAGTTTGAAAAATCTACCTGTGGCTTTCAAATGTAACTCCTTCGGGTGTAGGCGCGGGGAGTACGATCGTTTTTTGTTCAGCTATTGTGGTTACTATGACACTGGTTGTTTTAATAGCTAAACTGTTTTTGCAAGGGTGTACAAAAATTATATTTTCTTCTGCCAGGGAGCTAAACAACCAGATAATGGAGGCTGAAGCGTGCCACTCGCTGGGAGTGGCGCAGCACGCGCTGGGCGAACACGCGAATGCCGTCAAACACCACCGCGCTGAGCTGGAGCTAGCACATCGGCTCGGGCTTACGCATCTCCAGGTATCTTGAAATAAAGAGACTTACTAAATAAAATCTTTTATCTACTCTCATATCGTAAAATTCGAATTATGAATTTCAAAGCGAATTTATATTGACATACTTTATACACGCAATACCGAAAAAAAATTTAAAAGTTATTTTATAACATACCTTCGCTAACTGAAGTATGCTATAAAATAACTTTTTTTCTCATTACGATACAGGGCAAATCCAAGAAGAAGGCAGTGCCGCGATATTTAAAAAAAAATGTTATTTCCACATACTTTCCATGATTAAAATGTGCTCTATGGTGATCGATGACTTAGCGTAACGATTAGTCTGCTGGAATGCACTAACTCAATAATATTTTTTCTAATAGAAAAAGCGCCATGTTTTGATTTTAATTTTTACTTTTACTTAAAAATGTCTGATAGTAGTGAGTGTGGACTCCACCCGATATTTTAGATGCGGCGACGGAAAAACGTTTTACTTAACCTAAGTAAGAAAATACCTACCTAGTCGTAGAAAGTCGAGAAACTACTCACCTACTCTTTTTATCATTGTTAAATTATTTTGTAGGTTCAATCACAAATTGTATGAGAGTAGATAAAGTAGTGTATGAAACTGTACATAACTATATTAAAAACCTCGCCTACGGCTCGGTTCTTAAACTCACACTCATGTTTTAATACCCCTCATTATGCATCAGTTTCATAAACTACTATTACCGCACGCCGTGCGTTTTTGTTTACGGTTTAGTACAGCGTGCGGTAAGTTGATTTTACCGTACGCCCGCGCCGTGCGTTTTTGTTTACGTACGTTTTTTAAAATTTCTACTAGCTTCCACCTGCGACTTCGTCCGCATGGACAGTAGAAAAATAACGCGACCAGTTTAAAATGACCTACTTAGTGTATGAAAGCTAGTACTAAGGAGAGTTCAAGCTGTTTTTCTGGTTCCACCCACCTGAATTTAATGAAACAGCTTAGATTTTAAGTTGGACCTTAATCTACTAAACTGTGAAAAGCCCATCAAAATTCTTTTAGCAGTTTTTGCGTAAAACGCGCACAAATATATAAAATTTACAGTTTTATTTTATGTATAGATTACAATTTCATTCAGTAGTGCCCACAGAATGTCTGTGGTAGGTAGTGCCTTTAATGTTTTCTAGCAAATGTAGTGAAAAACGTAGTATGGCACACGGTTGTTAAGGTTTTTTAAAACTCCTTACCAACCTTGTATCATAAACTACTATTTTTTTGGCAAGTGTCTTTACATGGACCGATTCCCCCAAGAAACTGGTCTCGACCTCCTCCGAAAAACTGGCCTGGATACCCGGATACTTAGAGCAACGCCTTGCTCTAAGCCTGGATACGCCTATGTCTTTCTTCAATAATATCGTGGATTTGTGGATGTAGTTGAAAATGTTTATGAATAATTTCTCTATAATTCCAATATAAAACCTCTTTTGTTGAGGCTTTCCAAAACCTACTTAGCTTACTCTCGTAAAATTCCACAATGATATGTAGTTACAAGCTTACCTTGGTGAACGATCTTACTTTTTTTTTTTTTTTTTTTAATAAATACTTGGACAATTTCACACAGCGTCATCTAGCCCCAAACTAAGCAAAGCTTGTAATATGGGTGCTAGACAACTGATATACTACTTATATACTTTTTAAATATATACTTATTATACATAGTAACACCCAGACCCGTCACAGAAATTAAAATTCAACATTTCAATTTCTGCCCGGCCGGGAATCGAACCCAGGACCTCTTGCGTGGTAAGCGGCATGTTGACCACTGCACCACGCAGGTCGTCATTTACATCTTATAATCTATATGCGAATACCTGTTAATAGCCAAGTAGATTTAAAAAGTTGTTTCTATACAATGTATAGCTGCTGTTGGTATTCCGAACATAATAAAATAAAATAAATGTTAAGGGATTTTTAAAGCTTCCCTAGAGACTGCTAGTTGACCATCTGACATTTAAATAATCTTCATTCTCTCCTTGAACTTGGGTCTTGATCCGTTGAGCTTTGCCGTCGAATAATGATCGGTGAGGTCATTATCTCCGTGAAGAGGATCAAGCTCTAAGGCTCGTATTATAGAATCAAACTGAAACTCAAATCTCTGCTTGAGTACAGTTAGAAAGGGATGGTGCTTTATGCGATGAATGGCACTAAGCAGAGATTTAAGTTTGAGTTTGATTCTATAATACGAGTCTAAGTCTGAGCTCAGCAATAAACAGGGTGTCCCAAAACTTTGCCACACGTAGGGAAGGAAAGATATTGAAGATATGAAATTTTACTGAAATACACACATCAACTTTGTCTAGGGATACAGGTGCTATTTTCATACAAACGAGGTAACTTTGAAGCCTTAGTTTCTTGCCAGGGAATACTGTGCTGTGATCTGATGACGGCTATCCAGGGAGTGAATGAAGGAGATTCAGATCGCTATACACACCCAACTGATCTGACCAGTATTCTAAAAACGTTATGGACATGTTTATAAAAACCGCGAAAATAGCATGAAAAAGTATGGAAATCCTCAAACTAAGAACTCTGACCCATTAATCTTTTAGAATGCTGCTCAGATCAGTTGGGTTGGGTGTGTATAGCGATCTGAATCTACTCCATTCACTCCCTGGATAGCCATCATCAGATTACAGCACGGTATATCCCTGGCAGAAAACCAAGGCTTCAAAGTTACCTCGTTTGTATGAAAATAACACCTGTATCCCTAGACAAAGTTGATGTGTATAATAGTGGCGTGTGTATGCAGGCTCGAGCGTGTGGCGGGCTGGGCGCGGCGCACGCGTCGATGGGCGCGCACGCTGAGGCCGCGCGGTGGCACGAGTCCCGGCTGCGACACGCCACCGCCGCAGGTACTAAACACACGGGATTTGTCAAGGATTTTAAGGAGCTTAGTTTTCATTCTATCTGTATGTTTTAAAATCCATTTAAACCAAAAGTGGCCACCATCGTTTCGATTGCATTTTAAAACTAGTAGGTACCTACAAAAGATGAAAAATGTTAATGAGTTATTCAAAATATATTAAAGACAATTTAAGATAAGAGGGTATGGTAGTTTCCTTTAAATAAATGTATTAGTTGCGTTAGTGGACCGCTATAAACGCCAAAACGCTAAATAACAAGTCACGAATCTTTCTATGCATATTAGCCTCTATTCACGATTTTGAAACCATTTAAAGTAAAATGTAAAGTAGATGATAAAATAAAATGTTAACACCAGACGAATATCAATCGACCTTATTTCCATGTTACAGGTGATACCCGTGGTCGAGGCCAAGCTCTGGCCGAACTAGGCGGCGCGCACCTCGCGATGGGCGCGTGCGGCAGCGCCGTGTCCTACCTGCGGCAGGCGCTCGCCGCCACCGAGGGGCTCGCTGACATCGACCAAGAGGTAGCCCATTAAAGTCGCATTACTAAATTCCCAGCAAAAATGTAAACAAACGTGTTGCCAGAACAAAACAACACAAAAAAAATAGTATATTGCTAAGTTAAGAAATAAACACACTTATATGTTTTTTCATCACAAACCTAATAAAAATAGATTAGATAAATATTCTGAATCATGAGTTTTGCGGCAAAAATAGTCATATAATTGAATACTTCATAATAACAGTTTTATAGTAGAAAATATTTTTATGATGCTGTGCACATATCAACTGCAAACCGTACACATCAACCTTTGGTTCATTTTATAAAATTTCATAAAAATAGTATTATGAGGAGTAGTAGCTGTAGTAGTGACATTTGTCTTTTGGCGAAGATGCCACGTATTTTTGATAGTTTACATACAGTCAATACCTATCTAAGTAAAGTTTTCTTTCAGTCTTTCAGTTTTTCTCTCAGTTCGTTTCAAGAACTTTTAACATCAAAAATATGATAGGTTATAAAGATAAAATTTCCATCTTTATAACCTATAGTATTGTCCATCTTTCTCCACATGACACTCAATTTTATGATGAGATATGTATGATATCTCAATATGTTTGATGTGAGGACCAGTCGCAATTGCTTTCAATTTGAAACGAATGCTACGTCCATTGCTGTGGCAAGGCACTGTGACAGACTGTCTTTGAGACCCAGTTATGGATGTACACGATAGCCAAATTAAAAGTGATCGTGATAGATTGGAGTTAAGTAAGCCCCTGGTTCTTAGAGAAAGTTATTCATTTCATGGATTGGACAAACCCTTAACTTTGACCGGTAAAGTGATAGTAAAATATAGCCTTTTCTCTGGCTCAGACTGATCTAAATATCAAATACAAGAAAACAAGTAGGTAATTTAAATGAAGCTCATACAACACTACTACTATAACACTGTTCTCCAGGCTCGAGTGCGTCACAAACTAGGTTTCGCTTTGTGGGCATCAGGAGAACTTGAAGAGGCTAAGGAACAGCTCCAAGCAGCATTGACAGTCCTGGAGACAGGAGCGGACAAACATCGTGAAAGAAAACTAGCTGTTCTTTACATCTCCACACATCACGCACTCCAGAGAGTTCTTGTTGGTAAGCCCTGCTAAACACATGTATAACTAGTAGTCAAGAAAATTATGCCAACTGCTTAGGATGTTATCAAGATGAAGTAGTAGAAGCTCATGACACTTTTTTGCAAATCATTTACCAACGTTTTCTTTGTATAGTTGTATTGCATGCACGGACGAGGCAAAAATCAATGCCGATCACTGAAACTCTTTATCTGATCTTTTTATACATTATATTTGTTGGCGTTGGTGAAGCATAATACCACAGCTTTAATAATACTCTGTATATAAAAAGTAGACTAGGTACTTGTTTCTCTTCGATGGCTCTTTATTCCTTAGATCAATTTGTTAATTTATTTTTTACGTTCTCATAGAACTGGGTCGGCATCCCGAAGCACTAGTGGTTGCTGAGCGAGGGCGATGCCGCGCGCTCGATGCGCCTGACAAGCCGCCTGGAGCTTTGAGTCACGCCAATCTGGAGTTACATACATCGCAGAGGTTACTAATTTACTGGTTTGGTTTTCCTATACAGTGGCATTTAGGAGTTTATAAGCGTTACGAAACATGATGGAGCTAGAAACACTTTTACAACAAGGTCAATTCTGCTAATGTTAACGTCGAAATCATGGTTCAATGGTGTTTGAATGGTATTGCTTTTTGACACAGTTCTTGTTTCTTTAACCCAAAACAGAATCACGTTGTGTTTCTTAAACCCAAAGCGGAAACAAATAGTGTCTCGATTTTGTGTTTAAGAAACAAGAACTGTGTCAAAAAGCATTGCCATTGAAACACCTTTGAACCACGATTTTGACGTTAACAGTAGCAGACTTGACCTGATTAGAGTTTTCAACAATACCGCTCACTGCACACATTAAACAAGGTTCTTCCACTGAGTAACTCAAATTTTTTGAAGACAAAACTGTGAACAAATGTGTACTGTCATCAAGAAATATATAATGTCTATTGTAGGCAAAAAAATATTTATTTCAGAAACAGCTCGGAAGATACCACGAAAGACCGCCCTGAACCCTGGAGTCCATCAACTCTGGACCAAGTATTGGAGGTTGTGAACAAACAAAAGGCACCGGTTCTTTACTACAGTCTCGCTGCAGGAAAGCTATACGCCTGGCTCCTTCAGCCACATAAAGGTAACTATGAGCAAACAGAGAAAATCTAAACATTTCACAAGATCTTCTCTAAAACTCTTAGATGAGTCTACTAACGAACAAAAGATTTCCTTCGAAAAGAGAAAACTTATAAAGTTTGCCTTGCAGGTATCCTACGCTTCCACCAAGTATCTCTACAAGAGGAATCAGAAGAAGGCAACAATAGCTTGCCGGAAATAAACCCTGATGATCTTCAAACCAATCATGGTAAGGAAATTAAGTCAACTACATCCTTAATTTTATTGACTACGTAAATTTACTAGTGACTCAGTGGCAATCTTTAGTTAAATTTTTTTGTTTAGACTAATTCATCCTGAATATAATTCTTATTATTCTTAATTGTGTAGTGGGTGCAGATAAACTGGAGAGGTGTATCGGCGAATGGTCTTCGTGGCTAAAGACAGCTGCGGAACGGCGCAGTGAAGATGATCAGTGGGAGCCAGATGAACGACCTAGTACCGGCCTCACCAGAATGGTCAGCTACCTATTTAATCTTAAATAATGAAGCATCTTCTTATCTAAGTATTTACAATCCCGAGATGCTTTCTACACACATCAACTTTGTCTAGGGATCGAGGTATTTTTAAACGAGATAAATTTGAAGCCTTCGTTTCCGGCCAGAGATGTACGGTGCTGTGATATAATTATGGATATCCAGGGAGATAATGGAGGAGATTCAAATCGCTATACACATCCAACTGATCCAGCATTCTAAAAAAACCACGAAAATAGCATTAAAATTTATGGAAATCCTGAAAATGAGAACTCTGACCCTTCTAACTTTTAAAATACTGATCAGATCCGTTGGTTGTGTATAGCGATCTGAATTTCCTTCATTCACTCCCTGAAAAGCCACCATCAGATCGCAGCACGGTACATCCCTTGCAGGAAACCAAGGCTTCAAAGTTACCTCGTTTGTATGAAACAAAACACCTTGATCCGTAGAAAGATTTGATGAGTATATTTGTTTTATCAAGAATAATAAAAACTATTTCCGCAGGTATCGCGAAACCATTTACTGAACTCCTCTAACTACTCTCTGAGCTCGCTCTTCAGCGTTGGCTCCGTCGGAGGATCTGTTGCCGGTTCTGTTGCTAGTCTTCAAGGTTCCACTAGGTAAGTGTTCGCTTATGAATACTTCTCACCTCTTTCGTACCTTATTTTCTTTGCTAATAACTTTTTTCCCAAGTAGCTTCCGAATCATTACAATGTCTTTGGTAGAATAGTAAAGTCATAATCTACGGTGATTTTTTTGAACAGTCGACATATTATGTGGTGTCTGTTTGTTTATGGGACCAACTTAATCAGAGCAAAAAAATCAACTGTTCCATAGAAAACGTCAATAATCTACTCGAACATTTATGGAACAAACAGCTGATTATTTCTTGTTGGTCCCATAGAAAAAGTTGTTCAATTTGACTATCTAAGCCACATAAGTAAAGATCTCCGAACGTTTATTCACCGCGTCGAATGAAAAGCAGTAAATAATGAGGTGGTTCTATTACATGTCGACTGATTTCAATTTAATTATATGTATAAAGTCCTCTTTCATATTGGTAACTTCGCAGATCTAGCGTACATGGAGCTCGCAAGAAGCCCGCGTCGTGGCAGGGCCCGCCATGTCTCACCGCACTCTATCAGATGCTCCTGGCTCCCTTTGAGGATCTTTTACCAGCTTCTTGCAACAACAGTCATGGTACAAAATTAAAATTGCTAACTATAAGTCCAATTCTACCTACCTTCTGCCAGTGGAAGAGTGTTGATTTTCGTCGTCATTACTTATCTGACCAAATGTTTTGGCATATTATTGATCAAAACATGGAAAGTATTGTGCTATGAGAAAAAGACAGAGTTCGAAGTTACTTCCCGTGGAGTTTTCTCGTTTATCTATTTCGCACTTTATAAAAAAAGTTTATATTTCCCAAATATACAAAAATAATTTGAGGTGAGACAGCCCCAGAAAGTAATGGAATACTTGTGTTGGGCAAAGTGGGTACATTATGACTTATGACAGTATATGTTGTCATCGGGCAGCATATATTGTCATAAGCGCGGTAGATTTTATTCGAAATTTTTGTTCGGCAGGGCTTATGGTAGAGTTTGGAAGCAATGCGGCTTACAGCTTGCGTCATGTGTCATGTCATGCGTCCCTTGCGGCCCACGTTGCCATACTTAGGAGTGCTTAGGAGTGTATGGAACCCCAACCGTCCCATGAGGCCGTAAAGAGTTCCATACCTATTGTAGGCATGATGACATTTTTTTTTTTGTTTTATGTTACATAAATTACCTCTCAAAAAAAGAAACATTGGTAAAAAAAAACGCAAGTGATGCATGACGCAAGCCACATTGTTCCGAAGTTTACAACTTTACGAAACTTGAAACCGGGCTGCGGGTTTGCCTCAAAAGGTTAATTAAAGATTTTGCTGATGTATCAGCGATGCACGGGCGGCGCGGCTGCGGCGGGCGGCGCGAGCTGGTGGTGGTGGTGGAGGGCGCGCTGTACATGTGCCCGTGGGGCGCGCTGCGGCCGCCCGACGCCGAGCCGCTGTGCGAGCGGTACGCGCTGCTGGCCGCGCCCGCGCTGCGCCACCAGCGCATGCGACACATGCGCCAGCGCACACACCATGACCACGGTCAGTATACTCCACGGTTACGCTTCTTGCGCACGCCAATAAGGTCTGTATTTATAAACCCATCTCAGCGTTGAGAGCTATCTTGAGATACCTACTCTTCTTAAAGTAACAGTATCTTAGGTATGATCTCAAGATAGCTCTCAACGTTGAGAGCGGTTGAACGTTGTCTACGTAAACAGTACGGCGCGCCGTATTGTTTACATAGACAACGTTCTACGCCGCTAAATTACGGCCGTAATTTGACGGCACCGTCATCCTAGGAAACCCTAGCTTTAACCAATATCTGCGGAGAGGTCGTAGATATCGCAAATCGCCTTCTTAATAATAATGCGATCAGCTATTCGGATGGTCGCAAATTAATTGCCGACCGATAAGGAATCGTGTCGTCCGAGCCCAAAAAAAGTTGAAGTACTTATAAGCTTACGTTAGGCTCTTCTTAACCGTGATCTAGCGTCCATAACTTAGTGCTAAAAATATTTTTAAATATGCTAAGTATTTTTTAACCTACATGATGATAGGTGCGAGCGGTGCCCCCAGCGCTTCAGAAGCAGGCATGCGGTGCCTGGTGGTGGGCGGCGCGCGCGCGGGCGGCGGGCGGTGGGCGGCGCCGCACGCGCAGCTCAAGGAGGCCGAGCTGGTCGCCGACATGCTGCGGGTCACGCCGCTCACCGACTACCAGGTCAGCTTACCAACATCAATGAGTTCAATAGTGTAGATGTAAATATTCAGATGCGGGCGTGCGGTGCCTGGTAGTAGGTGGCGAGTTCAAGAAGGCCGAACTGGTTGCGGACATGCTGCGAGTCACGACGCTCACCGACTACCAGGTTAGCTTACCAACATCAATGTATTCTATAGTATGGCCACAGCCGAGAGATATAGTCTTCATACAGTCGGCCATCGGAAGCGTCTAGCTAGACAGAGCAATCGTGCGGGGTGGTGCGGTATAGGCGGGAGTGGGAGGGCCCGAGAGCCCATACTTTGGCAATGTATATATCTCGGGCCCTATCCCGTCAGGGCTTACGCTTTCGATTTCGTTATATTATATTGAAAGTAGTGTTTGCAATTTTTTTATGTTGGTGTCACGAAAAAGTGATTTGGCACGATTTTGATATTAGATTTGGAATCCAAAATGGCGGCCCCACATTGATGTTGATGTTGATATTTGTGTATTTTTGTTTGCGATGAATGGGCCGATTTCGATAAAATTCGGTTTTTGCTACTTTTTTGACAAGAAAAGAGTAACGCAATGTAAAAAATGTAAAAAATTCAAGATGGCGGCCAACTTTTTTGTTTGCGGGCCGATTTCGATGAAACTCAGTTTTTGGTAGTATTTTGGCAAGAAAACAGCAACGCAATGTTAAAAATGAAAAAAATTCAAGATGGCGGCCAACTTTTTTGTTTGCGGGCCGATTTCGATGAAACTCGGTTTTTGGTAGTATTTTGGCAAGAAAACAGCAACGCAATGTTAAAAATGTAAAAATTCAAGATGGCGGCCAACTTTTTTGTTTGCGGGCCGATTTCGATGAAACTCGGTTTTTGCGTAGTATTTTAACAAGAAAACAGCAACGCAATGTTAAAAATGTAAAAAATTCAAGATGGCGGCCAACTTTTTTGTTTGCGGGCCGATTTCGATGAAACTCGGTTTTTGGTAGTATTTTGGCAAGAAAACAGCAACGCAATGTTAAAAATGTAAAAAAATTCAAAATGGCGGCCAACTTTTTTGTTTGCGGGCCGATTTCGATGAAACTCGGTTTTGGTAGTATTTTGGCAAGAAAACAGCAACGCAATGTTAAAAATGTAAAAAATTCAAAATGGCGGCTATCTTTTTTGTTTCTGGGCCGTTTTCGATGAAACTCGGTTTTTGGTAGTATTTTGGCAAGAAAACAGCAACGCAATGTAACGATAGTAAAAAATTCAAGATGGTGGCTATCTTTTTTGTTTGTGGGCCGATTTCGATGAAACTCGGTTTTTGGTAGTATTTTGGCAAGAAAACAGCAACGCAATGTTACGATAGTAAAAAATTCAAGATGGCGGCTATCTTTTTTGTTTGTGGGCCGATTTTGACGAAACTCGGGTTTTTTTGGGGAGGGAGAGCCTTCTCTTTGTCTATTAAGTATTGGGAATGAAATGAAAAATTATTCTTGGATAAATAAAAAATTCTTTATTTATAAATTTTAATCGCAACAACAGGAAAAATAATTAAAACAGTAGTATTATAATATAATTGTTGAACAAAAAAAAACATTTTTTTTTAATCTGGCTGAGACAAGTAGAAAATAAGTAACGTTGTTACAAGTAGAAATTAAGTACCTAGCTACACTATACATATATATAACATAGTGATTTTCAACTAAATAAATGAAACTTCTCACAATTATTTACGCTCAGAAAACATATGATCTTAGACAAACACACCAATTATCTATATTTAAATGTCTAATGATCGAGATCAAGCTGCAAGCAAGCAAAAAACTGAATGAAAAGAAGGTGGAAGGAACTGAATTTGATAGAGTTGAATGAAAGTTACATTCATTGTACTACATTTTCATTTTTAAATTTAAGTTTTTTTTATTTTTTTTTTACATTTACAGTTATACAATTGAAAATTACATTAAATTAAAGAAATATAGGTGCATTTTTACATTTAAATTTTTTACCGACTTATGTATGTATGTTTGTTTGCGATTATCTCGCGTTTGGCTGGACCGATTTTGATGCAGTCTTCAGTAATAACAAAAGTATTTGTTACACTTAGGAGAAGGTTTGAGTATTTTAACCAACTTCAAAAAAAGAAGGTTCTGAGTTTGACTCGTATATAAGTTTGTCCGCGATTATTTCGCGTCTGGCTGAACCGCTTTTGATACGGTTTTCAGAAAAGTATTTGTTACACTTAGGAAAAGTTTTTGGTACTTTAACCAACAATGTGTGTCCGCGATTATCTCATGTTTGGCCAAACCGATTGTTCTACCTAGATAATATATCTAATACAGAAGGTACATACACTAAAGAGAAAAAAATGTTTTAAAACCAAAAAACTGACTTCAAAACCCCAATCTACCTCTTAAAAGCAATAAATAATATTCAAATCACTAGATACTCATTATCATTGTAATAAAACACGTCTATTGAAGTCGGGTGGGGCTTTTCAAATTCTTTACTTTTATAACATTGCGTTGCTGTTTTCTTGCCAAAATACTACCAAAAACCGAGTTTCATCGAAATCGGCCCGCAAACAAAAAAGTTGGCCGCCATCTTGAATTTTTAACGTTTTTAACATTGCGTTGCTGTTTTCTTGCCAAAATACTACCAAAAACCGAGTCTCATCGAAATCGGCCCGCAAACAAAAAAGTTGGCCGCAATCTTGTATTTTTTACTATCGTAACATTGCGTTGCTGTTTTCTTGCCAAAATACTACCAAAAACCGAGTTTCATCGAAATCGGCCCGCAAACAAAAAAGTTGGCCGCCATCTTGAATTTTTTTCATTTTTAACATTGCGTTGCTGTTTTCTTGTCAAAATACTACCAAAAACCGAGTTTCATTGAAATCGGCCCGCAAACAAAAAAGTTGGCCGCCATCTTGAATTTTTTACAGTTTTAACATTGCGTTGCTGTTTTCTTGCCAAAATACTACAACAACCGAGTTTCATCGAAATCGGCCCGCAAACAAAAAAGTTGGCCGCCATCTTGAATTTTTTACTATCGTAACTTTGCGTTGCTGTTTTCTTGCCAAAATACTACCAAAAACCGAGTTTCATCGAAATCGGCCCGCAAACAAAAAAGTTGGCCACCATCTTGAATTTTTTACTATCGTAACATTGCATTGCTGTTTTCTTGCCAAAATACTACCAAAAACCGAGTTTCATCGAAATCGGCCTATAAACAAAAAAGTTGTCATCCGCCATCTTGGAACTAATTTTTTCATTATTATTTCCTAATTCAGTACTAATTTAAGATTCATTTTATACTTATTTAGCCCTAAATTAGTAATGATTTATAATTAAAATTATGATCAACATCATCATCATCATACATTTAAATTCCCATAATTCCTCGCACTTATGATGAAAGAAGAAAAAAAGAGAAAATACTAAGAAAAACTTTTTTTTTCCTTATTTTAAGAGCATTAAAAGAAGGAAAAGAGACAAATTTGAAAAAAATATTCTTACCTTCTAGACAACATGACAATAATTAATTCAAAGAATAAAACAAGAATTTTGAAGTATCTATCTTATTTTTTCCTATATATTTTTAAAATTCAAAAAGGCAAATCACAGCGTGCCAACCCTTACACTTTTAGTCGTTGCGTCAACTGTCTAGACGAACGGCGGCTTTCGCGCCTACACAAAGGGCGATGTTCGACTGTATGAACTAAATATCTCTCGGCTGTGGTATGGCTGTACATATTTGTCATCAAGAGATCGCAGGTTTGACGACTTCCAACCTTCCGAACAGGCCGGGTTTCGAAGAGGCTTTAGCACCATAGACCACATCCATACGCTGCGGCAGGTTATACAGAAGACCGAGGAATATAATCTGCCACTTTTCTTGGAGGTTGTGGACTATAGAAAGCCTTTGATTCGATAAAAACTTGGGCGGTGCTGCAATCTCTTCAGAGGTGCCAAGTGGACTAACATCCCCCACCAAAGACCCATCAAGAGACGGGCAGCTACGTCTCCAAAAAAATCTGGCTACCAGGTTAGCTTACCAACATAAATGTATTCAATAGTATGGCTGTAGATATTCATAGGCGCGCATGCGGTGCCTAGTAATATCGATACCTTTTCAAGGGTTCAAAGGTCGTAAAGGACAAAATGCAACTTTACAGGAGAAGCAAAAAACGAAAAAAATAATTTAAAAATGTGTCTATCTTTTTTATTTTTTGAGCTATTTTAATGGAATCTAGGAAGAAATTGCTTAGAATGTTGGGTATTTTCTACAACAATATTGAAAAACTGGCCCAGAGCTGTAATTACGAAGATAGGATGTCCTTTACGACCACAAAATCACGATAATGTGTCCTTTACACCATACAAATTTTAATCCTATGCAAGACCTTAAGAGCGTAAGTCTATTTTACTGCACAAAAGTGTATTTATTTGGTCTTAAAAGATCGCCATCTGAGGTATTTAGTAAGATTAAAAGAGAAATTAAGCTTAATTACTAAAAGTATATTGTAATATTGTCGGTAATATTTTGTTTACTGTTTAATTTTTCTACAAAATATAATATCATTGAGTCAGATCCCCATATCAATTAGAAAAAAGCTGATGATCTTCAAACGGCTGTATAGATTTTCATGAAACATGGCTAAGAACACTCGGGATAAAATTATCTATGACACAAAAAAACTAAACTAAAATCGGTTCAGCCGATTAGGACCTACAGTACCACAGACAGATACACAGACACGTTAAACTTATAACACTCCCTCTCTTTTTGCGTCAGGGGTTAAAAAAGGTAAAAATGCAACGCAAGCAGCGAAAAAAAATTGTGACGTTTATGGACGTACTGCAGTGTCTGTGAGAGAAGTACAAATTTGGTTTAAAGCGTTTTAAATCCGGAAATTTTGATGTCAAAGATGCAGGTCGCTCTGGTCGCTCTGTTAGGGATAAAATGGATACCATTTTTGAAAAAATAGAGCTAGATCGTCATATCAGTAGCCACGATCGTAGCTGAAGAACTGGAAATTGACCACAAAACAGTTTTGGCACATTTGAATAAAGCTGGGTACACAAAAAAGCTCGATATTTGGGTGCCTCACGAGCTCACTGAAAGAAACCGTATGAACCGTGTACTCTCATTTGTGATTCTTTATTACAACGTCATTACGAAACCGAACCACTTTTGAAGAAGCTGATAACTGGTGATGAAAAGTGGATCACGTACGACGAGACCGTGCGAAAAAGGTCGTGGTCAAAAGCCTGTCAGGCTTCACAGATTGCGGCGAAGCCCGGGTTAACTCGCAACAAGGTGATGCTGTGTGTATATAGGAAGTGTGATTGGAAGGGTATTATTCATTATGAGCCGTTACCGCTAGGCAGGACCATCGATTCTGAACCCTACTGCGAACAACTGATGAGATTAAAGGAAGAAGTTGAGACAAAGCGGCCGAAATTAATCAATAGAAGTTAGCAGGCGTGTCTGTTCACCGCAGAAAGGAGTTCATCATCATCATCTTAACTCCTACTTTCCGAGGCACATCTATCCAAGTAACCGATACTCTTCAGCTTCTTGGCATAGAGTTGTCTTCTGACCTTAACTTCGGCACCTCCATTGAGTCTAAGGCTCAAACTGCAGCTAGGAAGCTGAGCATCCTAGATAAAGTCAAGCGGTAATTTACGCCTAGGCAGCTTTTAACCCTTTGTAAAGCTCAAGTCCGATCTTGCAAAGAGTACTGCTGCCACCTTTGAGACGGCTCGGCGAGAAATCAACTCGCTGCACTAGACTGGGTAGAACGCAGAGCCAAGAGATTAATAGGCAGTGGAAAACTGGTAGCTGGTAGTTTGGTTCACCGCTGAAATGTTGCTTGCCTATCGGTCTTTTATAGATTGTACTTTACCGAGTGTGCTAAAAACGCTACTTAACATCGTTTAAAATGCGTACAGCTAAGGAATGGAATTCCCTGCCGGCGTCTGAGTTTCTGAGCGCATACAACTTGACTCTTTTCAAGGCCAGAGTGAATAGGCACCTTCTGGGCAAGCTCGTTCCATTGTAGACCCTGTCTTTACTTTTGGGCTAGAATGGGGTCAAGAGCAAACCCATTAATGGTAAAAAAAGAGAAGGGATGTGACTTTTCATCATGACAACGCTAGACCTCACACATCTTTAGCCACACAGCAAAACTTAAGATAGTTTGGCTGGGAGGTGTTCATGCATCCGCCGTATAGTCCTAATCTTGCATCTTCAGATTTCCACCTGTTTCGGTCTCTTCAGAATTCTTTAAGTGGGCTTGTCGCGGTTTTTTTTTATCAAAAGCTCCAAAATTTCTATAGCAATGGGATCATGTCCCTACCTACCTTACAAGATGGCAAAAAGTTATCGAACAAAATGGCTCCTACATACTTTAGTTAGAAAAAACGTGTTAAAATGAACTTTATTAAAAAAATTTTTGAATTCTCATATAAAATGCGAAGAAACTTTTTCCCCAACCTGTTACTACGATTTCTATGATTCTGGTTCTAATAATTAAATCAATTTAAATTACCAAAAAAATAATGTAATTACATAAGAATTACATAATTTCCAAACAAACTTAATGTTCAAATACAAACATGTGGAATGTTATTATTGTATTTAATAAAAAAAACAGACTACCTAATTAAAAGTATGTTGAACAAACAAATTAAATTTAAAACTTAAAGGAAAATAAGGAAGAAGAAGAAGAGAGCGGATAAATAATAATTAATTTGTACTTTCTCTTCAACCGCTCTATTTTTCTTTAATTATTTTTCTAAAGGAAAAATAAACTAGTAAAGAAGATGAACGAAATAATTTTAAAAGTTTTAAATTTTAAGTTTTATTCGGGGACGGACCACTGGGGACGGACCACCATATATACCATAACTTTATAACGAAAATATACCGAAAGTATTTACTTCCGCCAATATACGTACAAAAATACTGATGCTCTTAAAAGTCGATAAAATATTCCGAAAAAGAGTATTAAAATACTGAATCTGGTCACACTGTCTATGTTGCATGTTGCATGCCCTCCCTTACATGCACTGCACTTGTCGAAACAGATCGGCAAAGTAATAAAATAAATTTAAAGTAAAAACCGTCTAAGGTATTGTGATCTTTACGTTATTAAAAGTAAGTATTTTTGACATTATTCATTTCCAAAGCGCCTCTGTTTCATAGCAGTATAAGTAGTGTACCAAACGCAGAGAAATATCCACGAAGAAGTAGGTATTTATTGTCTCGCTCGTTCTAACTATTATGGTCTACTAAGCAAGTGAGAGAGGTATAACTTTTATTTGGTAAAATTAGATATCTTCAATGGGCGTATAGGACGTAGAAAAGTTACCTTAGATTATTTTAGGTAGATAGTAAAGGACAAGTTTGTTTTCTTTTGAATGATTGGGATTAGTTTTGAGGGGCGTATAGGACGTAGAATTAGTTACTTTAGAATTTTAGATTGTTTTGAAACTAAAGGACAAGTTCGTTTTCTTTTGAATTATTGGAATTTGTTTAAGGGACATTTTATTTTAATATGTTACTTTTGAAGGGCGTGTAGGACGAAGAAAAAAATCCTTAATTATTATTTTGGGTTTTAAAAGACAAGTTTGTTGTTTTTTGGACTGTTTTCTTAGTTTTAACTTAAACTAAATTAGGTAGTAAAGGACAACTGCCTATTTAGTCTTTATATTATAATGGTGTATAGGACAGTTCTTACCGACGATGGCCTTTACTCGCATATTTTGATTTATTAACATTTGCAACCTAAGGTTGTATAGGACAACTGGAAATGTATATACAACTTACGCCCTAAAAGCTATTGATAAGTTTTGCTTTACTACCAAGGTACTACGTTTTGGTAGTTAAAATGTCATTTACATCCATCTTTTCACAATAAATTCTGTTTAGAATGCCGGATATCATAGGTCGTAAAGGCATTTTTTTTGCGAATTTCGAGAAACGAATAACACAGATCGATAGAGAATTTAATTCTGAGTAAGACTGTGTAAAAAACTCATTTTCGCCAAAATGTCCTTTACGACCTTTGAACCCAGAGGTATCGATATGCAGGCGAGATCGAGGAGGCCGAGTTGGTCGCGGACATTCTGCGAGTTACGCCGCTTACCGACTACCAGGTAAGATACTGCTAATATGTTCTCTATAGTGATTCTACAGATTGCGTAGATCTTAGCTCTATCATTAATTGGCCCATTACTAGGATTCTTCCTTAGTACCACCTGTAGTAAAAGTTTAGTTGATGCTAGTTGAAGCTTGTCCTGTGCCCTTATTTGTTGATCCTGTTATCATTTATTTAAATATAAGGCAGTTCGATAGTAGTTCAGAATGAATAAAAAAGTGTGTAAAGCTCTATATTATGGGTTAGCGAAGAGAAAACGGCAAAAATCCTACGGTTTCTTGCGTTAAACACTCAACAAAAAACTTAATACAATCATTCAATACAGCATCGATGTTATTCCAGGCGTCAAAGGAAGCAGTACTCGCACAGCTTCCTCTCGCGGAGTGCGTGCATTTCGCTACACACATATGCTGGAAGACTCCCGCTATTGTGCTCAGTCCCGGAGAAGTGGTTGACTCCCAAGCCAAACGACTTTTGAATAGCAGCGGAAACGGAGGTGCAGATGTCTCCACTGAAAACGAAGAAGAGAGTACGTATTTCAAACAATACCTGACACAAATATTAGTTTCTTTCACACGATACTAATACTCTTTCTTACACAGATGCTGAAATCCCACCGAGCAATGAAGAGTTGCCTCCTGCTTCCGAGTTCATGCTGACAGCATCAGAAATCATGAATTTGAAGATCACAGCTAGACTGGTTAGTATAACTGAACTTATTAATTTAAAAATACTCACCTTTGACTTGACTATGTATCACTACTACACCTCACTTCAGATGAAAAACACGTCGCGCAGTAGAAGTGAACAATTAAATAAAAATTATGCTCACATAAACAGAACCTTGTGCAATAATTAAAATCCTAAAATAAAGCTTATTTCTTTATTCAGGTGGTTATATCGTGTGCCCCATCAAGCGCAGCTCTCCAAGGAGCATCCGCGGAAGAAACAGAAGACGTGAACACAGCTGGAGGCGGCATATCCCGACTTTGTAGGGCCCTGTTGACGGCCGGAGCTCAAGCCGTCTTGCTAACTCTATGGCCCGCGCCTCAAGATACGGCCACCAAGATTTTATACAGGGCCCTGTATTCTGCGCTACTGCAAGGCAGCAGGGTAGCGAAGTATGTCATTTCATATCACTATTTTTTTGCCTGCTTTCGTAGTGTGATTGTGATTTGATAAGTTTTGTATCGGATCGTTGTTTAGATACTTAAGTAATAATTTTCAACACAATGTTTATTGAATGGAATAAATGAATTAAATCGAATTGGAAAATTGTAAGCTTCTTACTATTGTTTGCTTCTTCTATCTATATGCATTGATAACAGCAAGTCAAATCAAAAGTAGCCATGAACTTACCACAAGATATAAAGACACATGTCATGCTGGTGATTAGCATCAATCAGCCACGTAAGACGTCCTTTCCAGTGGACAATGATCTGGAATCAACAATTAATTATTATTTCAAAATCTCCCAAAGGGCACTCGGCGACGCAATGCAGACAGTCCGGCACACGAAACACTTCGCCCACCCCGCGCACTGGGCCGGACTAGTGCTGCTGGGAGCCAACGTGCGGCTCAGCAACAAGGTGGCGCTCATGGGGCAGGCTCTGTGCGAGCTGCTGGCTGCTCCCGACAAGTGCAGGTATAACGTACTAACAGACGAAACACTTCGCCCACCCCGCGCACTGGGCCGGGCTAGTACTGCTGGGCGCCAACGTGCGGCTCAGCAACAAGGTGGCGCTCATGGGGCAGGCTCTGTGCGAGCTGCTGGCTGCTCCCGACAAGTGCAGGTAACGTACTAACAGACGAAACACTTCGCCCACCCCGCGCACTGGGCCGGGCTAGTACTGCTGGGCGCCAACGTGCGGCTCAGCAACAAGGTGGCGCTCATGGGGCAGGCTCTGTGCGAGCTGCTGGCTGCTCCCGACAAGTGCAGGTAACGTACTAACAGACGAAACACTTCGCCCACCCCGCGCACTGGGCCGGGCTAGTACTGCTGGGCGCCAACGTGCGGCTTGGCAACAAGGTGGCGCTCATGGGGCAGGCTCTGTGCGAGCTACTGGCTGCTCCCGACAAGTGCAGGTAACGTACAAACAGACTGACACTCGATTTTATACTGCCAAAACTTATCAAAACCATGACCATGACCATCAGTCTTTTTAAGATCCCCACTGCTGAGGCACAGGGCCTTCCTTATAGGAAGATAAGGAGGATGGGCCATAACCCACCACGCGGCCCCATTGCGGATTAGTGGGTGTTAACGACTTTAAATGCACCAGAGACTTAATGTGCCTTCCGAAGCGCAGAGGAGCTCGAGTTGATATTTTTTTTTTCACCCACTCCATGACCAACCCTTGCAAAAGTTGCTTAACCACCGCAATCGCTGGGCCAGGCGCTGTACCACTACGCCATGCACCACCAAGCTCCTTACGTAAAAAAATATACGTAAAATCCCTGAATTCCTGAATACGATGTCAAAATGCTCAGTTACAGTATCACAGGAACTAAGGAAATCGCTCGTCATGTCACCCGTCGCTCTCTCGTGGCCAGATCGTAAAATCGTTTGCTGACTACCAATGATTACTTAATTAACTTCATTTTGTTTTTCTCCAGGGATGCATTACGAGTATGTTTGCATCTAGTTGAGAAATCACTGCAGAGAATAGTTCGAGGGCAAAAGAACGCGATGTATACCACACAGAAGAGCATAGAGAACAAAGCAGGAAATGCTACCGGCTGGAGGGAATTACTAATGAGTGTTGGATTTAGGTGAGCATTTGATAAAGTTACGTTTAACGACGAGTGCTAGCCTAAAGTCAGTGCAACGAATTTCTTATTAAATATAATTCCAGGTTTGAACCAGCTGCAAATGGAATCCCATCAAGTGTATTCTTCCCTCAAAGTGATCCAGAAGAACGCTTAACACAGTGTTCTGCCAGTCTACAAGCGTTATTAGGTACGTGAGATGTATATAATTGAATTTATATTAGAACTTCTCAAAAAGTAGGACTTTGAAAAGTACCAGAGGGCCTATTCAAATGGTCATTCTATTAAAATTAACGCTAGTATAATGGTATAATCACAGAATACTTAATAGCACAAGTGTATAATCACAGATTAATAGTTTAGTGTATAATAGAATGACTATTGTATGGGATTGACAGGAGCCGAGCGTTAGCTAATGTCATTCTCATACATTGTTGTTGTATTCTATAAAGCGTTAATTTTAGTAGAATGTCCATTTGAGTAGGGGGGGGGTTATCAGATCCTTCCTTTGTTAATAGGTTTTTAAACAAGTCTTTTTTAATTTTAATAATTCATAGAAATCACTAATAAATTTTGTATGTTAGGTCTGAGCCCAACTACGCTGCAAGCTCTTTCGAAACTCATTTCTAACGGCGACGTGGCGGATGACATCATTGGCGTCATCAGATCCGTCATCTCCCAGTTTTCCATCAAGAATTCTGAAACGGACACCATCGAAGTGGCCGTTAATGTCAGGTCAGTATGTATATTCAATAAAGAAATAAAACCGGTCAAGAGCGAGTCGGACTCGCGCACCGAGGGTTCCGTACAATCATAAATATATTTGGATATGTTACTTTCGTACAGTCTTTAAAAAAGTAGGATAAACGGCAGACAGGTGGAAGGGCGAACAGGCGGACATTTACAAATCTCAACCGCAGCTGCTTATGGTGACTGAAAATAACATTGCAAACTGTTTATATTACTAAGTAGGAACTTATTCTTCGTTTATTCGTAAGGCAAATAGTAGGTAATTATTAGATTAGATTATTATAGTATTAGGTTGCGCCATCTCTTGACCGATAGTGGAACTATTTTTTTTCTTAGGTCAGCATTCTTAGGACAGCGCCATCTGTTGACTGGTAGTGAAACTAAAGAATTTTTAATTGATTTTTTAATTTCTAAAAAAGTGTGTTATATTGAAACATCGTTTTATTTTTCCTGTAATTTTTACATAAACTTCTATCACATAGAATTATTTCAGATTTTTCTCTTTGCAAACTTCAGAGATAAGGGGGGGGAGGATATTTTTTTTTACATTTTTCATCATAAGTCAAAAACTATGCGGCTTAAGAAAAAAAATGTTTTAAAATGTGCAAACAGCGCTCTTTCATATGATACCCCACATATCCTAGTCACCTCACTTCAAATTTGTAAGACCCCTTTTCAGTCCCTGTTGTAAAAAAATTCTATTTTTATATTTTTTTTTTACATTTTTCATCATAGCTTGAACATGAGCAATAGACGATTGTATCACATGTCACCAATTTATGTAAATCACAAACTTTGATGTATTGTATGGAATTGACAAGCTTATTGAATTACGGTACGTAATTTTATAGATTACTGCTTATTTAAAAGATTTCAATAGCGTAGCGTTCATACGGATAGGATGTTGACCATATGAGTATGGGGGCTGATCTTACAATGGGGAATGTCCGAAAAAAATCAAATTGGCTGAATATTTTTTCATAGGTAGGAATAAGCTCCCTTAGTTATAGAAAAAAAATCAGAATGTTCGGTTGCGTGAAAAAATTTAAAAAAATTAAAATCTCTTCGACTTTACAAATATAGGGAAGTAACAGCAGAATGGAGATTAATACCTTTGCCATCACCTGCTACAACCACAACATGGTATTAAAAAAAAATTTCAACACAAAATGTCAAAATTGTTTTTTTTTTAATTCTTGTTGTCATAGTGGCAAGTGTTGGCAA
Organism: Agriphila geniculea; assembly: GCA_943789525.1. Classification (NCBI taxonomy): domain Eukaryota; kingdom Metazoa; phylum Arthropoda; class Insecta; order Lepidoptera; family Crambidae; genus Agriphila; species Agriphila geniculea. The sequence continues at coordinate 11,247,965 of OX038889.1, forward strand.
AGGTATAACCTCCATTCTGCTGTTACTTTCTTACATTTGTGAAGTCGAAGAGGATTTCATTTTTTGTAAATATTTTCACGCAACCGAAAATTCTGAATTTTTTTTCTATAACTAAGGGAGCTTATTCCTACCTATGAAAAAATATTCAGCCTATTTGATTTTTTTCGGACATTCCCCATTCCAGGAAGGAAATCAAAATGTCGTAAAATAATAATATTGTGGTATAAACTACGTCTAACTTTTTGCATCGTGTGCAGGTTATGGCGTGTGAACGGTTGCCACGAGCTCCTCGCGTCCCTGGGCTTCGACCTAGCGGAGGTGGGCCAGGACGAGGTGACGCTGCGCACCGGCAACAAGGCCAACCGCCGACACATACAGTTCGTGCTGCAGGCCCTACTTGCATTATTCGGTAAGTACCAACTTAGGTCTTACTTACTTACTACGCTGGCTCAGCGACCCAAAGTGGATCTTGGCCTGGCCTCCGACATTAAAGTGCGCCATTCTTTCCTGTTTTGTGCCAAGTGAGACCAGTCTGGCACCTCCAGCTCTTTCAAGTCTTTGACAACTTCATCTTTCCAGCGGTATCTTGGACGACCCACTGGGCGTCGTCCAGATGGTTGGCCAAGATACACTCTTTTGGCAGCTCGATCTTCACCCATTCTCTCTACGTGCCCCAGCCAGCGAAGTCGGGCAGCTTTTATTTCCCCAATGATATTCGGCTCGGACACCAGCTGTTCTATCTCCCGGTTAAACCTTTGCCTCCACTCCCCGTCATCGCCTCTTCTTGGTCCCAGTATTTTTCGTAGGATTTTTCGTTGTGCAGCTTAGATCTTAGGCCCGTATTTATAAACCGCTTTCAACATTGAGAGCTATCTTGAGATCATACTTGAGATGCTCTTCTGATAGGAACAGCATCTAATGTATGATCTCAAGATAGCTCTCAATGTTGAGAGCAGTTTATAAATACGAGCCTAGTATAATAAATACGAGAGTAGTTTATGAATAGTGGTAAAGAAGTAGTTCGGCCTTCCCTAACATAAGCGGGCTGCGCTTCTTATGGCAACTTGCAAAACCAGAAATATAGCTAACTTAGGGAAGCTGCTATTAACTAGTTAGGTAGCGTTAGAGTTTTGGCGAAAGTCAGAGAAAAATAATCTTGCCAAGAGTCGGAGTTCTTATTTAGAATGATCTTCTGTAAGATTGGATGACCTTCACTTTTGAATCCTCATTTCAGTTGATTAGGATTTTTGTTTTTTACTTGTATGATTTATTGACACTAGACACCCAAGAAGCACCGCGTAGCCTCAGCCTGGAGTCGAGCTCGAGCGTGGAGTCGCTTGCGTCCATCGACGACGGTGATCTCGAGCCGCACTCTGACGGGGAACCACCGCCACGGCAACACCGACGTAAGTATTTACACTGCGCTACACTATTCATATACTTTAAGCAATTTTCTACATTTACTACATTCTACATTTGTGTTATTTAATTATACAGTTTAAGCTGTGATACAAGCGAGACTATTACTTTCAAGTTATTGGGTACTTTTATCGTTGTTATGGAAACTGACAACTGTTTTGTTTGTTCCATACAGAAGAAAGCGTATCGTCAGTTCCACCACCACCACTACCATTAGGTTCCTGCGGAGGTGCCTTCACGATGTACGTCCGCGGCGCCGGCGAAGCGGGCCGAGGGGAACCCGACGGGCGCACCGCCCCGCCCCCTGCGCCTGCCCCCGCTCCTCCCCCTCCTCGCTACCGAGGAGAAAGCGACGCTGCCTTTACTCCGTCACCACCCGCAGCGCCCGCCGCTCCACCACGTGACGTATCCCTGGCTCTAGCCCACCAAACGAAAATAAGAACGCTCTACACTCGCCGACCTCCCTCCGACGACTCCGACTGGGAGAGCTCCGGCCACGACACAGTCCTCCGCCGGCGACCTGACCACCCCCACGCGAGGTATCTCGACGCCTTCTACGATCTAGCATCAGCACAACCACGCCGAACAGACGAGGAGAAAACCGACCAAGCTCTCAACCAACCTTCCACCTCCAAAAGAGTCCCGAGACCCAAAATGGGCACCGGCAGCAGAGATTCCATGGCACAAGTCCGCCACATGAGCGGTGAATTGACTCCAACCATTTCAGAAGTGTACCACGAACGAAACATCGGCTTAGGTTTAGCGCCGCCTCTCGCGGAGCTTCTCCTCGCTGAGGAGTCGAAAACAGAAATGCGAGCGGCGAGCTCCAGCGAAAACTTACTCTTACAAAACTTAGAGAAACTCGGATTATTAGGTGAAGCGAATGAACCGGACGAAAGGTGGACGTCGAGACCTTGGCTGTCCGCTCCACCGCTCGAAACGGACGTGCAGGGTTCAGATTTGACGACTGCGGAAATAATAGAGAGGCAGACGAAATATAAGAAAGACGCTGAGCCGAAGAGAAAAGAGGAGAACGCTTACGAGTTGAAACCTAAAGAGGAGGTGCCTGGGCCTAGTGGGATAGAGAAGCGGTGTGTGTCTCCGTTCTCGGAGTTGTCGCGGCGGGATGAGGGCGACGGACGGAGTATAGCGGACTCTCACTCGTCGTACAAGGCGCTGGTGCTGGGCCCGCGCGCGCCGTTCTTAGCTGAGGAGGCGTCGGCCGAGGCCAGCACGCACCCGCGCCCGCGCCGCCCGCCCGTGCGAGCTCGCCCCGCCTACACTACACTAGACTTTCCAACTAGTAAATGAAAATACAATACAAAGACATCTTTCACGTCTTTCCTTCCGCTATAAAGTATGTAATTCAGACCGCGGGCTAAAGTCGCGCCGATCCTAAGCGTCATCGGCCAAAGGCGAAGAATAACTCAGCTCAGTGGAATATCTCACCACTCTTTTTTATCTTTGGACTTATATCAGATTCCGAAGACTACTATCCCCGTCAATTGGTAATGCGCCTGGCGGCCATGATTTTAACCACAAAAACGAAAAACAATTGTAAAATTTTTATTTTATTGAAAATAATAATTCAATAATTAATATATTAGATTACCTATTAGAATTTTCTTGTTTCATGACATTTTTAGTTGCATTGCGGATCACGTCAACGTGGATGTTAATGTGACAAGGTTCCAGCGCATTACCAATTGACGGTGATAATAGAACGACCTATATTGCAATGAAATACCATGCATACCAAATTGTGGGTGTCGTGTATTTAAAGGAGGTTTTTTAGAAGGAAACGTTATTCCAGCCATCCCAGCTACACATTAGACCTGTTGCACATATCAGAGTATAAAATTATGGCTTGACAATGGACGAAATGATAGTAGAAGTAATGATACTATGGACCGTATGCACCGGAAGGGATATTAATTAAGAAGTGTTTATGTAATTAGGGGATAAAGTATAGAACATTGTACATACATAATTATAATTGAGTACAATACCTTTGTATATTATGAAAATATTTAATCTTGGAAGCACGCTGTTGTCCTGATTTTGTTAATTAATTTAAGTTGATACTTGGTTTAGTAAACAAGAACTCCTCTTAAATAATATTTCGCTATCGTTATGTTTAACAATCCATGCTAAGTCGGTGGAATTTATTGACTATTTATTGGCCCTACGGCCTATAATGTGATTAGCAATTTTGTCAATAAATGCATATCAGATCATGCATAACAAAACACAATTTTGAGAAACACTGTTTAAAAAAACGGGGAGGTTAGTGGGCTATGATAACGTATACTCATAATTAATTATAGGTATATTTTTTTCATTGCGCTAATTTATTTGCTTTTTATAATTTTCTGCATTCGTCGTAAGTACTATTATAGTGTTTATTATAAAAAGAGCCAGATTTGGTACCAGTGTAATTTAAGCTCATTTATCTATTTATTTCTTACCTAGTAATAACCGAGTCATTTATTTAGTATTAAATTATATCAGTGTAATTTGCAATACGAATATTGTTACTACAATTATTCGATTGTCTGATTGCCAAATCAAGACTAGGCTAAGCAATGTATGATTTGTAATACTTTATTATTTTTATTTTATCTATAATTTTATTCTTGCCATTCAATGTGTATCTAATATTATTATAATTGTAAAAATAAAATTTCTTTATGAATTTTAAAATTATATTATTTTTCCCTTACTTACTAATCATCTTAATGAGGTATGGTCACATGAGTAAAAAAACGTAATGCAGCTCATGGGCGTAGAGAGGCGGGAGGAGATTTTGGGGTTCAAACCCCCCTCGAAATGAAAACTTACTTAGTAAAATCCTTTTTTGTATCAAGCGCTTTTTTAACATACCCCGACCCCTTCAAAAACTGGCCTTGATCTCCCCGAAAAACTGGCCGGCTACGCCTATGGTGCAACTTAAACTATGCACTATCCACCATTTATACGCAGGTATTCGACTTTGCTTACAGAACCATTATTAAGTTTATTGTAGTTGTTTGTTCTTTATATAGAGCCAAAGAAAAATCTGAGTCAATCAATCACAATCAGAAAAATCAATCAAGTGATGCCATCAATTTTATACTTAGTGCCCAATGTACCTGATTCACTTGATAGGAAACCAGACGTAGAAATCCTACATCCTGGTTCGTTCATTCAATGACATGTCTTTTGTAACGACAATCAAATCATTAAAACCAACAGTAATTTAATTATGGGTGTTTTTATAACAATCGACTTGTTCTGTGTGCCCCTCAATGTAAACGAGATCAATAAAAGTAGTTGCGATGCGGATATGACATACCGACGACGGTTGTTATAGTGTGTTACCATTTCTATTACTTCCGGGTTAAGGAAAAAAGGCGGAAACTGTAAGTATCTACTTATTATGCATCCATTAACCAGCCACCTTCATAAATCAGAATTTACCTTCTTCGGTTTATAAAAAATAAAGCCAGTGGCCTTGCACACGCACCACAACTTGCGATGTCTGTTCCGCACACATCCAAGGGCCCAACCAAGTGACCCAAGTATTGTTTAAGTTGTAATGCTTTTTGACACAGTTCTTGTTTCTTAAACCCAAAACCAAAACACTATTGAAACACGAATATGACGTTAACAATAGCAGACTTGGGGCACAGTTCGGTGTGAGCACATCGTGATGAGCACAAGCGACAACATTTTGTTCTTATGGACATGCTAGCCTGGCTGAGCCAGGATAAATCGCCCAGTCGTCGTAGACTTAATTCACCTAAGTCACCTGGGGAAATTAAGTATACTAATTGGTACACTTAATTCACCCAGGGGAATAGGTGAACTAAGTATACTAATTTGTATACTAAATGCACGTGCTATTTTTTCAGTATTAGCATAATATAATAATGAGTACCTACTTGGTATTGCGAATTATTCCCCTGAGTTAAAGTGTACTGATTAGTATACTTAATTTAACCTTCTCTAGATTTAAGTGATCCTGGTACTTTTTCTTTATCTTTATCCGACTGTACTCCGTCCAAACACGATTCTGCCTAAACTAGCTTCTGCCGTGTTGGGCGAATCTGCCGAACAACGCGTAAGGGCAACCATATGTTATTTTTTTATTATTAATAAATATTATACAAATATAATTAAAGTTAATCTCCTCTAAATTTATGTTACCCTGGGGCCCTATTTTTGAATCGCTCGACTCCAGTCGAGCGCTCGTTTCTACTGATTTTCGTTCGACATATGACTCAAAACAATGAAATGTCGAACGAAAATCAGTCGAAAAGAGCGCTCGAAGCCTGCCGAGTGATTCAAAAATTGGGCTCCTGGTACTTTGACATCGCAGTTCAAAGAAGATAAGTAAAGATTTAAAAATATACTTAAATAATTATTTACTTTAAGGCCAGCAGTACTTAAAAACATATTTTCCAATTTGTAATCTATACTCTGTAATAAAATATGTATAGGTGAATTAAGTATACTTATGAGTATACTTAAGTCACCTAGGTGCATTAATTATACTAAAACCAATACAGTTGATTTAGCTCACCCAGGTGATTTAGCTCAGGTGCATTAAGTCTCTACGCGCACCAGATGAAAGGATGATTACAAAAAAGGCCTATTACAAAAAAGAGTCACGATAGTCGGACGACAATCATTGATACTTAATTTTGAAGTTAATAAATAATATCACGGAATGGGACGAATATTGTACGGTTATCGCGATTCTTTTTTGCAATAGTCCCTCTGGCTAGGTCATCATAGTGTACATACATAATGAGAAATAAGTGAAACAGGGACAGTAATATTATCCATTACGATTTTGTACTATTAACAAAACTCATATTATTTACAGATTTATCTCTAATGCTAAAAATAAATGCAAGGCAACTTGGGATTTAATTAAAGACAAACACGACAATACTTATGTACATAAAGAAATTGATAGAATTATCGTTAATGACGTAACCATAACCGATCCAAATGACATTGCCAAAATATTTAATGAACATTTCTTAAACTTTAACGATAAAATTGACAGTAAAAACGCTCCTACAAGACATGCTATAGATCCAATAAATAACTCCCTATTCTTAATGCCCTGCTCAGAACAGGAGACTAAAAGTATAATTGCTTCCTTAAATAACACCAAAGCCGTGGGAATCGACGAACTCCCTGTCTGGCTATTCAAACTATGTGCCGAGGAACTTGCGCCAGTATTGACTTTTCTTATAAATCTTTCATTCCAAGAAGGCAAATTTCCGGATGCTTTAAAGCTCTCTATAGTGAGACCAATACACAAAAAAAACTGCAAACAAGAAATTGGTAATTATCGTCCGATCACCTTGATATCAATTCTATCTAAGATATTTGAGAAGGCTATAGTGAAACGGATTATGGAATTCTTCGATAAGTACAATGTCATAGTTAAAGAGCAAAATGGATTCCAAAAAGGAAAGTCAACAACTCTTGCTGCTTTTACACTAATAAAAGCTGTTGCTGAGTTCATCGACTGTAAACTACCTACAATATCATTATTTTTCGACATGTCACGGGCTTTCGACCTCGTTGATCACCAGATACTTTTGCAAAAGTGTGAAAGATATGGCATTAGAGGACAAGCATTAAACTGGATAACAAGTTACCTCTTCAATAGAAATCAGTGTGTCGAAATTAACAGAATAAATAGTAAGAATGAAATTATTACGCATAGGTCTCCATTCATCCACAATAAGCGTGGTGTACCGCAAGGAAGTGTTATGGGTCCGATATTATTTCTGATATACCTAGTCTGGCCATAAGTTCTGTTACTTAGGTAAAATTTCAAATTTAGAATGCAAGCCGAAAAAAATATTGTGGGCATTCGAAATTTGAACATTTAAAGAAGATAAAAACATATAGCTTCTGGAATTTTCTTCATTTTCTAAAATGGAGGGGACGCTCAAAGAAGACAAAGTCGTAGTAATTTCATTGCATCGTTGCGGTCTAGCGCCAACTGAGAGTTTCAAACTGTTGAAAAGTTTGAAAATTCCACTGCGATTTATTTATCGTACTATCAAACGATTCAGAGAAGATTCAAGATTAGAAGATAATCAGAGGAGCGGTTAACCTCATTCTGTTCGGACTCCAGCGGTCATCAAAGCAGTGAAAGCGCAAATCTATCGAAATCCTGTCCGTAAGCAAAAAATGTTGGCTCTGCAGATGGGACTAAGCAAAATCACTGTTAAAAGGGTGTTGAATGAAGACCTAGGACTGCATGGTTACAGAAAAAAACAGCACACCTTCTTAACGCATGGCTGAAGAAAATCATATTCGAAAAATGCCGGGTTTTGTTAATGTGGTACGCGGAAAAAAAATAGGTGTAATTTATTTTTTGGGCGAAAAAATTTTTTATGTTTTGGAGAGTTTCAACAAACTAAATGATAAAGTGTATACACACTCTAGTGAAGAAGCAAGCACACGTGTGCCACGTGTTCAGCGTGGTCATCACCCTTCAGAATTCATGGTTTGGTTTGGGGTCTCCTATTTGGGTCCAACGGAAGTGTTTTTTTGTGAAAAAGGAATGAAAACCAGTGCCCTCATATACCAAAACACAATCCTAACAAACATTGTAGAACCTCTTTCACAAACAAGGTTCGAAAACGGACACTGGGTTTTCCAGCAAAATTCTGTGCTCGCTTATAAGGCGAAAAGTACCCAAAACTGGCTCACGACCCGTGAAATCGACTTTATCAGGCATGAGGATTGGCCCTCCTCCAGTCCAGACTTGAATCCCTTGGATTACAAAATATGGCAGTACTTAGAGGAGAAGGTCTGCGCTAAACCCCATCGCAACTTGACGTCACTTAAAACATCCCTGATTAAAGCAGTCGCCGCTATTGACATGAACGTCGTGCGTGTTTCTATTGATGACTGGCCTCGCAGATTGAAAGCTTGTATCCAAGCAAGAGGAGGACATTACGAATAATTTTAATGTTGTTTAAATCTGTATTTTATACCCTTTCATTTGATACATATATGGTTGTAGTGCGTAACTCACTGTGTCACTTATTTAACTTTCCATATGTAACAAAATTTATGGCCAGACTAGGTATATAAATGATTTACCCAGTGCTATAAATCATCAAACCATCTTATTTGCAGATGATATATCAGTCATAGTATCGGGAAAAAAGGAGAATGAGACCATTTCCTTCCAAGAAACCCTAAATACAGCCGTGGCATGTATCGATGAATGGTTGAACAGAAATGGTTTGAGTGCAAACATAGCAAAAAGCACGTTTATACAATTTTCAAATTACCAAGCTGCTCGCATTAGACCAGAAGTGTCTCACAGAGGCGAAAAACTTAGTGAAGTTAGCGAAACGAAGTTCTTGGGTATAATACTCGATCAGCACCTCAACTGGAAAGCACATATTCAAAATGTGTGCTCAAGGATATGTAGATTTGTTTTTGCGCTCAGAAGGTTGAGACACACGGCCGGTGAAAGTGTAGCCTTGACTGCATATTATGGTCACGTATCTTCTTTACTAAGATACGGACTTATATTGTGGGGGAATTCTCCAGATATCTCCAAAGCATTTATTATGCAAAAAAGATGCATAAGAGCCATTTGTGGAGCTGGACCGATGGACTCATGTCGACCTGTATTTGTAAGATTAAAAGTACTTACCCTAACTGCAATGTACATCCTGGAAATAGGAATGTTTGTAAGACAACACTCCCAACTCTTTCAAAAAAATGACATATCGAACCCAAGACTGCGACCCAGGGACAATCACCGTCTCCAACGGCAAACTTGTAACAGCGCCCTTTATCAGAAGAACTGCTATAGTATGACTATCCAGGTTTATAATAATATTCCCGTTGAAATAAGACGCCAACCATTTAATCAGTTTGTCTCCAAATTGCGCAACTGGCTGATTGACTTATGTCCCTATGACCTAAATGAATATTTTAATTTTAAGTAAAATGACATAAGTTATATACTCTCTATATTTAAGCAAAATACTCGTAGCACTGGACCTGCATGTTAATAAGTTTTTTTTTTTTTTTTTTTTTTTTTTTTTTTTTTTTTTATGTCTGTGACTCGTAGATTTAGTTTATTTAAGACGTATGACATATCCACATATTCTTATTGTTGACATCTTGACATCGAAATTTCCATTGACATATATTTCTTAATTTTATAATTAATGATTTGATAATAATAATAATTAAAATTTATTAATTCTTCTAATTATTAAAGTTTCAATGTAATAAAATTTTGTACGCCAAACCTTGGTAAAACATGTTGATCGATTGCACTATAATGTACCACCTGTAATAGCCATGTTTTGAACAAATAAAAATTCTTATTCTTATTCTTATTCTTATTCTTATTCTTATTCTTATTCTTATTCTTATTCACAAATTGCAGAGAAAACCATGTGCTAACCGGTCACGACCGTGACACTACATATTATTATTTGACATTACAAAAGTTGTTTTGTTACACATGCATTGTTTTCGCCCAATGCAAGCTCAATGCCTTTTATAATTCATAGGTGTATGCTTTGCTCCATTCCCTCACATTATACTTAAGTAATAGTCGAGCGAGCAATCGAAAACAATAGAGAATATCCGAAAAAAATAAAATTGACTGAATATTTTTTTATAAGTAGGAATAAGCTTCCTTAGTAATAGAAAAAAGTTTCAGAATTTTCGGTTGCGTAAAACTTTTTTTAAAAATTAAAGTCTTTTGACTTCACTAATGTACGAAAGTAACAGCAGAATGGAAATTATATATTTTTTTTAATGCTATGTTGTGTTTGTGGCAGGTGGTGGCAAAGGTATAATTTCCATTCTGCTGTTACTTTCGTACACTTCGTACATTAGTGAAGTTTTAAAAAAAGTTTTACGCAACCGAAAATTCTGATACTCTTTGCTATTACTAAGGGAGCTTATTCCTACCTATAAAAAAAATTTCAGCCAATTTGATTTTTTTCGAACATTCCCCATGGCCCAATCTATAAAAAAATACATTATTTCTTACCTCTACTTTTTTATTCACTAAAGTAAAGAATATTACGATATCAAGATAGTTTACAAAATTACCTATCCCTCAAATCTTGGTCTTGACGGTCTTCTAACCATCAAATGAGTTGTTCCATATTGTATGAATAAAAATTTTAAAGAGGAAGGTGAGTCCTTTTATATCAGAAATCCTAACTCGCAGAACCTCTTTAAAGCAAAAGTCTATAATCAATGTCTAAGTTGTAAAAAATCTAAAAGCAAAACGTCTAAAAAAATCAATTCAATACGAGGCTGAAAGCAAACTTACATACTCAAAAATATGGCTTCCTGCTTACTCACTTGTCAAGTAATCGGAAACTACAAGTGTTTGGCACCTCGAACGCGACCTACTGTTGATCATTTCTCATGTTCAGCGCCGCCTCTGCCATGTCCTAATGATAGGAACACGACACATGAACGAAGTCACACTTAGGACATACAGTCATAACTGCTTGAGGCTATTTCAACCAATTGAAGGAGTAGTAACATAAAAATTCTCATAAGAAAAAATCTATTATTAATCTCATCAGCATCATCTGCTTCCGCCCGCAACTTGTCAAGCGACAAGTCCGTGGACATTCGGAAATCCCTAGGGAACCTTTGACCGGGAAAAAGTATCTTATGTTTTAATCCAGGCTATAAACTATTCGTTCAGCCGTTTTTGCGTGATTCAGTAACAAATATCCAAACTTTCACGTAATTACAATACTTACCTACATATTAGCAGGTTTCAATATGTGTCATCTTACGTTTAGTACTATCAAAAAAAATATTTACCCTAGTAGGTACTAGACACAACATAATTTAAAAAATATGTTTCATTATCATATTGTAAAGTTACGTCTACTGAGGATTTACGATGGGGTCCACTACCTTCCTTTCCTACACAACTAAAAAGCACATCGGCTCATCATTAGCTAACTTCCATAATTATGAAAAAATGTTCTATTGAATGCAATTGCGCAAAAGTAAACTCGTAAACGATTTAAGTAAAAGCGACATTCTTAATGAATTTTGAGCGTTAATCATAGTTTATTGTCAGCTTATTAGTTACATCACACTGAAAACCTTTCACCCGCGAACTATAACATAGTCGATGCCTAACTATTGACCTTACTTTTCCTATTGTATTTATTAAATGAGCATATTGAGTGGTTCGTTCACAAAATATTATCTCCGTCTGTATCAATCAAAGCAATATAGATTGGAATTTATTTACTGCGTGCTGGTCTCACTCAGGTGCACGATTGGGTAACCGGCGCTGTTAATTGTTTTGTTAGTAAACCAAGTATTTCATACTTAATTACCGATCCGAGTTACCGTGAGAACTACATGGAAAATTTAATATTTGAATACGACATTTGGTCTGCAGTTGCTATGCAAATAAGAAAAAAATATGAATAAAAATAGCCGCCCAAAACGGTCTAGTGGTTCGCCCACCCGTGTAAGACGCAGGGGTCCCGGGTTCGATTCCCAGGAGGGGGTACATTAGTACTCGGTTTGGTTGGTGATAGGCCTTATTTCAAGTCCGCCTGGCTAGCTACCACCATCTTACCTAAGTCTGACGCCATAACAATTTAAGAAATTGTTGTGTTCCAGGGGTTCCAGGCTTCCGGCAGTTAGAGGTTAGATAGTCAGTTCCTCAGTAATGAGGATTCCGGGTGTAGTGCGCTTCTATCTTCGGCCTTATCGTCACTTGACATCAGGTGATGTAAGGCCAAGCACTTTTCCATTGGGCATTAAAAAAAAACATTGAAGAAAAAAAGATTCTAAGTTAATGCATTTTCGTTGACTTAAAAAAATACCCAAAAGACCTAGGTTGAATCAGCCACATTGATATTACCTTTTTGAAATATTGCTTCATCATCTCAGACTTATGCTAACAGTGCCCAATTTATCAATAACATTGTTACAGATAATCTCCAGCTAAACCGCAACAAACACGGGATATTATCGGCTTAAGATCGATCAACATTTCTTTTGAGCACGCGTTGTTATTTCGATAAGAGTCGTGAGTCACACAAATCATACAAATAGTTCTAAATCGGATTAGAACTAGTATATCACGGCTATTATAATACTATTGTGATTGTTATTAGACGGCTAGTAAAGCTGGTTATGCTAGCACAGCAATATAATGAGTGTTTATAATTGTTTAGTAATTAATTATACCATAGAAAAAATTGCTATTGCAACTTTTGAGCACTTTTGCTATCTGTAACAACAGCGAAGTTAAGAATATTTTACAGTATATAGTTACTATAATTATAAACTTAAGTACCCGTAGCACGAACATCTTAAAAAAATTCGATGGAGCAGTTTAGTATGGAAAATTTGTATAGCGCCATCTACCGCCGAAAAGCGAAATGAAATTTCCCATATATATTACTCTATCAATATGTACACCTGTAGGAAGATGATTCAGTATCTTCCTATGAAATCGGATTTTTGATATGTGGTTACATTAATTTATGGTAGGTACTCATTCAACAACAAGACCAATTATTTGTTTATTTATTATTTTTAATGATAAAATCACCTAATGACATCTTATCGCCTTAAAAATTAATAAAAAATAAAAAAGGGTAAGTATCAAAATAGTTTGTGTATTATAGAAAAGCTCAGCAGCTTTTTCTTAGCGCCGAAATATTTACGTTTAAGTTTCTACCTAGTTACCAGGTAATACCTATTATGACAGCGGTTCGGTGTCATGTCTTAATGGCTATTGTATTCAAATGTATTTCCTAGTTCTGTGGCCATATGCCGGTTTATTCATTACCAAACCTTGATTAATTTGAATATTTATATGAAGTTAAGCTTTGAATACCATAATTCCATGACAAACTACCTATGCCCGCTTAACTTTGTCCCGGTCATATACAACATGTTACAAAAAACCCCTAAAGCTGAATATGGTAGATAGGGACCATCAAACTGAACAACTTTTACTATGGGACCAACTCTGAAATCGCAAAAAAAAATCTGATGTTTCATACAAAAAATAATATCGAAAATATCAAAACGTATTTTTTTCGCAATTTCAGAGTTGGTCCCATAGTAAAAGTCGTTCAATTTGATGGTCCCTATCTACCATATACGGCACTAGCTTCCGCCCGAGACTTCGTCCGCGTGGATATTAGAGAAAATCCTTAGGGAACCTTCAACCAGGATCCGACCAGCCGTTTTTACGCGATTAGGCGGGTCCCCACCAAGCGCGCTGCCTCGCGAGTCAAGACGTTTGCCTCATGTGGCGGACCTCGCACGAGGCTCGCTCACTTGGTGGGGATCCGCCTAATCGCGTAAAAACTACTGGTAGTTCCCGTTCCGTTCCCGTTCCCGCTCTCGTTCCGTTCCCGTCCCATCCTATCCCGTTCCGGCACCACCGGCCCACCATATACGGCATTAGGGCTTATTTTGTAACACGTTGTGTTCAAAAAGGCAAATGGTAAATAAGTAGGTACTATTTTAATGTAGACAGTCAATGCTAAATTGTAATGGTCACTTTTTCCCCTAATTATAATAAACCATTCACTTCCTGTCTCTTGTGGACTTGTTTCAGCGTTTCTCTGTTACTGTACCGAAGCGTATTTTTAATAATGTTCATAATCTTAATTCGATTTAATTTAATTTTAACTCATTTATAAAGCAATTTATCCGCAGAACAAATTAAGTTTATAGATAATAATCAAAGTGCTATCCTTGATGTGCGGTCGGGAGTAAATGTTCACTTTTAGGCCAGTTATCTGCCTTTGGATCTGACACCCAGACGATCGAGACCTTACAATTTATTTCAACAACCAAATTTAAAGTTTGACTGCGAAAACTAAAATACGTTGCAACTGATAAATGACCTAAAAAACGGACCAATTCTTTGAACGACTCCTACTTTCATTTAAAATTTTACATTAAGTTATTTATTTTTATACGTGCTACCATAGAAACTTGTATCGCGAAATAGATTGTAAAATTTAAAGTATCGACATTAAATAAATAAAATAATATTATGAATTCTAAAATAAAATTAAACTGAAAACACTTTCTGTTACTTACACTAGACTTATTTAATGCTTAAAAAAGTAAGTAGGTACCTAAGTTACTTAAATAAAAACTTAACAGACTAAGTACCGAATCTTAGAATATTCTAAGTACCGAATATAATTCCATAATTACAATATCTAACCCTCGTATCTATAGATGAGTAAGTAAAGACTTGAGTACTAGTATTAACATAGACGAGTAAGTGATGACTTAAGTAAAACTTGCAATTTTCAAATACTTCTAATATTGGTCTTTACCTATGAAATTGCCGATATTTTGTCACATACAGAGAAAATAACAAAATCGTGAATATTACATCGAATTATGATCATGATAGTTAACTATCAGTAAAAATAAAGTCCATATTTTAGCTTTCGTGACATTAAAAAAAAGATCATGAAAGTGACTCTTTTTTTGTGAGCAAAAAAAAAGGTGACCGAAGGGGTTGTAACTTAACCGAAACTTATTTTTTCGCTTATCTTAAATGGAAATAAGTTAGCATAGTGTTCAAACATTAGTACATAAAAGTTTTGTTACATGAGTGTTCATGGTTGTTAAATGAACAAAGAAAATGCTATTATGAAAAATGCAACTTCTTGAAAAATCTCCATGCAAATCGGCAATTTCATAGGTAAAGACTTATTATTATTATATTCACGTGCAATTTTTAGTATAAATTAATCTTAAATGCAATTTAGGGGCAGTTTATGCATTTAATTATTAATTTATTCAAGAAATTGCATGTGAATATAATATTAGAAGCATTTAAAAATTGCAAGTTTTACTCAAGTCATTACTTACCTACTCGTCTATGTTAATGCAAAAAGAAATGCTTCTTAATTTGCACAAACGCGCAGCGATCACTTTCTCAATTCATGTAAAAAAAAAACAATAATGTAATTTGTTTTCATATTATGCTTTTTTAATGAATCCACAGTTCCAATCATTTCAAGTTTCAATATTTTGTGGTCGAACATTCAGAGGCACGAGCACCTCGCTCTTTTTTTGGACAATAATAAAACTGCATACGAAAATCCTTCACTTGAGCTCAATACTTACGTAAATTAACTTTAAGGCAAAATTAACGACACTTCTTCCAATTTATATCACTTATGCAGATAGATATGGCATAATTATTTTTTATGGCCATCTCAATAATTAAGACGCTTTTCTGAGAATCTTTAAAGGGTAATCCAAGCTTTATGACACTGTTAATATGGATATATCGACGTTCATCTCTATTTTCGGATTTAAAAAAATATCCCGATTTTACTTAAGGAATAAGGACAATATAAATTGGAGTTTTGGCGCTTTTTTATCGAGATCGGTTTGGTGGCTATTTTAATTATTTGCAAATTGATTCATAATGGATATTGTGTCTTAAAATTGGTGTAAGTATCTATGGAACTAAACAATACGTGGGATAATTGAAATAGGCGCGATCTTGGTTGTGTGAAGCTGAGACTTTTATTGTAGTGGTGGCTACCTCGGCAGAACTTACCGAGTAAACTGTCTTGATCATAGAAATAGAATGTCAAAGAACAACAATGTCAATAAACAGGTGATCCGAAAACGGATGCATACATTTTATATGAGATACGTAAAATATGACTTAGATTCATAAAATATGACTATATACGGCAAAGGAAATTAATAAACTATGTTACGTACTGTTTTCTTCGTCGATAAACGAATAAATGTAGAGAATTTTGGTTTTAGAGAAATGTGTGGCAATATCTTATTTACCTGTGAAAAGTGTGATTGCTTGGATTATTTATTTTTGTCACATCACAATTCTTAGAGTACAAGACACCATGGCTCCACGATACCTTTATTTTAAATTATAATTAAGATTAACAAATATTTTAAACAAACTGTGATTGCTCATTTGCTAGGCCGGACGCTAGGGGCTCTTACTGTAAAAAATGTTGGCACATGTCACTTGATCCTTTGTCTCCTTTTTACATAGACCGTGTCCGTATGATGTTAACTTCTCTTTTGCACGCTTTGTTGGTCTTCTTGAGCGCAGCGAAAATTTTTCTATGTCTATGGTCTTGATAATACTTTGGTGCCAAATGCTCCAAGCAGCATTGGAATGCGATGCACCCGCATTCTAAAACTGAAACAATCTACCACTGAACTATTCAACACTTGACACTGACAAAAATTACTCCCTAGAGAGGAGAGTAGATTACTTAACCAAAAATAAAAAGAAAAATATAAATTACCTTATTTAATATAAATAATTTCAGGACTTTTACTTTTTAGTGGGGTAAAAACATAAATTACAAAACATAAGTCACAAGCAAGGCACAAGCGCATATTATTTGTACAATGAATGGAATAATTTCATTGTCGCTGTTTAACGTCAAATAAATCAAAACGGAAACAGACCAATAAACAAAGCGATTGCATATAAAACATTCCGACTTCCAAATAGCGTAATTATAATCATACTTGTTCGTAAAGTTATTAGAACAAGTAAAAATAATTACTCATAATATATCAATTAAAGTAACACGGTGGGGTCTGATATAAAACAACGATAATTATGCTCGTTTTTTTATTTATTGGGACCATATATCTTATGTGCAAAATAAAACAATTAACCTTCGGCACTATATACATTGCCCCCGGCGACACTCGTGTGTGAATTCCGATGACCAATTTACAAATGTTCATACACAGGAATAATAATCCAAACTTAATTACACATGTCTATAATTTATGTATTGAACTATATCTAATTGAGCTATTTCAAATGATATAGTGGATTGAACATGGCGACGTAAGGATGTTGCGTAGGATTTAATCTTGGCAAATGTCGTTGGAGTAAGGAAACCAAAATTGCTTATTGGTTTTTAAAGTTGTCTGTGATAGTACGAAGGCAGTTTGAATAACGGAAGGCGTATAAAATCTTCGGCCTTCATTTATATGAAGTTAATAGATTATAAATCTTGTAATATTTTTTACAACAAAGAACAATAAACAAAAACACTTAAATATAAATTCCATAGACTGAAAATCTCCATCCTTATTTAAAAAGCTGTTCAAAACCTTACATTTATTTTATCGTGAACGGTAATGTCGAATACCCATTGATTACCGCTATTTAATCATTATAATCAGTTAAACTTGACTTGATCGAGAGTTAAACCAAAAATATTAACTGTTTTCTTTTAAAGCATTAATTAAAGAGTTCAAGGTGTTGTGCGCTGAGTGACACAATACAACAATGTAGGTAAGGCCTGCGATTTTATACGCCAATTTAAGACTCGGACGGTACTGATCCATAAGATAAGATATTTAACACCTGTACACGAGAACAAAACTCAAAGTGATGAATTTATGTGAAAGTTTAAAAAAATCAATGAAAAATAGAATTGTATTCATTTGTTAATAACAAATGCATACAATTATATGATACGATATTCTATGAAACGAAACGAATGATATTATATAAAGCCGAAACGAAACGAACGAAAGTGGATGCTTTTGGTTTAAAAGCATTTCAAAACTACTAGAAAGAATGAAAAGCACTTATTGAAAAGTTATTCTACAAATATTAGAAAAAAATCACATGTTTTAAAAGTTTACAATATTAAATGTACCTATTAGTGGACGGCTACATGCCCCTTAAATGTCACCCTCTAGAATTGGGATGTTGACATTTTTTTTATTTTATGTTACATAAATTAACTCTCAAGAAAAGAAACATTTGTAAAAGAATTACTTCGCAAGCATGAAAACTGCCCGAGATATCACAGTTTGAAATGCACACAAATGGATTCACCCATCAAAAACGCTCCATACTAACGGCTACTCAATTATAAGTCACGCCTGAGTAGTTTGTATGCCACTCGTAGGAAATTTGTTCGGCAGCTGTATTAAATATTGTGTTTATCAAAATGGTTTTTTTAGACAAATTTGCTAATTAAACGTATCATTTATTTTAGTAAATTTTATACTTTTTAAATGGACTTGTCCACCCAACTTTGAAGGGTCATAAAACAAATAATACGCAATATATAAAACCAAGAGGTATACAAGCTACTCTAAAAGTTTAATATATTTACGATTTTTATTAGTATTTCGTTATTTTGTTCATTAGTCAACATCCCAATTGTTAGTCCAATGATTGGTATTTCTTGTTATTTATTTTTAGTGACTATTTCTTCAGATACATCATACCAACTTTTAAAAAATACGACTAAAGAATACCAATGTCTTTTCTACTCGTCAATCCAAGTTAATTGCCGAGTACGAAGCGTAAAACAAATTAATTCCCAAACATTACCCAAGAATGCGCATAAGCAAACAAGTTAACATTATTTTTCTAACGATTGGCCATAAATCATTTTGCCGATGATAAACACGAGCGTGCCCAGTGATTTTTTATGCGCTACCGAGTGCCATACGTAACTGTTTAAATTATAGACATTGCAACTAAAACATGTTCATTGTGTCTAATCATATTTGACCTTTAAGTCTAATTTGCATTGCATTGCAGTTTTATTTTACGAATGCAGTTAACTAAAATATTTTATAAAATAAAATGAAACGTTAAAGTACGTGTTTAACAGTTTATTACGAAACTTCCTTTAAACTTGGTGTAAGATGTAAACAAATAAGCTAAGAGCTGTAACTAACTAGAACGACGGGTTTTATTGCGATAAAATTTATTCACTAACAATTACCTATGCGTTAAAAGTGTGGTGAATGAATAACTGGCGCGTTTAACACTTCATAAAGGTAGGACATATTGCAACATTCATTCTCACTCAGTCGCTCATGAGAAAAACCTTCTCTTCCCTACAATTCTGACAGTTTATTTTATTCCATTGAACTCGCAAAGTTTAGTACAAGTAGTTCTTCTTATGGTAGTTTTATAACTACATAAAAAGAAGGATGTGTTCTGTGTATGCTTTACCGGCGTAGGTATAAGTAGCTAGAGACGATTAATCTCTATTTTATTTTTCTCTGACTTACTTACCATTTTAAATCCACTGAATGCCAATCGTCCGTATTTTGTCAAAGTTATAACGTAATAAAAATACATTTTCTTTAATTTTCTCAAAATTAAACCTTTACTTAAACTTTCATACATCTCCTAACCAATACGAAACTAAATACATTTCGTACAGTGACAAAGATATGAGACAGTTTTCACTTAAGTTTATGACACTTTGACCATAAAACATACTTAAAGTAGGTAAACACTTGTTTATTTTCTTATAATGCTGAAGGTTTGGATAAGTTTGTTCCAGTACGGGATTCGTTGTTATTCATTAATCATTGTAACAAGTTAATCATGCGCTGAAGCACCGCGGTGGCGCGTGAGTGCAATGCGTTTCCTTTCGCATTGCCTTTTTAGAAGGCGATTGACATTCCACAGCGTATCAAGTTCAAGTGATAAGTATAAGGTACCTGTAACTTTCTGGCGATCTTACATCAGACCAAGCGTAAGATGTGTCTTTTTAATTTTTTATAATATTCGAGATACGTATCCATCACCATCTAAGTTCTAAAATCACAAACGTCCCTGGTCAACGTCTATCACAGAAAGGCCTTACTTCTGAATTAATGGCGTCATTCAGTAATACACACCAATCAATGTTTCCAACGGCAAATTCCTTGGTGTCCGCTATACTTACATTTCCATTTGTTACAGAATACCACGTAGACAAGAACACATTAAAACAACTAATTTTGGCAGAACGATAGAACAAGGCCATTTTGGCAGTTATATTTTATAAACAATAACTTACAAGTTATATTAATATTCTAAACTCTACCGTAGTAAGTAAATGACAAACTAGCTTGTTGTATGGTCTGTCTGGGCATAGGTACTAGTGGCGAAGGGTCCATACAAGCCGATTCCCACCGGCTTACCTTTTAGAAATCCCACCCCACTGATCCACTATGCAGATCATAGCATTTTTGTAGAGCGGCTTACCTTCGCCGTAATTTCACCCCTCGCCACTGATAGGTACTACAGATAATATTATACGACCAAGAAAAAAATCCAAGGATTTTGCGCCAAATATTATTTCACCGATCTGATGATTTCGACAGGATCCCTGTCAACAAAATAAGTGATTCAAAGAACGGAAAATGGAACAAAGTAAAATATTGATATTGATAAAGTAGGTCATATTCGATAAAGCGGTGTTTGAAGATTCGTCACAGAATATAATGTAGTACTTTCGTGATTCCCAGATTCGGGTCCTATTCCCAGACTACTTTCAAACAACATTAAACATCCACTCCTGAAGAAGAAGAGAAGCGTTTTTTCAGTCAGCATTTGTCGAATGTTGTTTATTTACTTACCCGTGACCTTCAGTTGTAAATTGTCTCGTTGACAGTAGATTATCATTATAAAATTGCGTGGGATGTCCGACAGTAATTTTTTTTTATTAGTGATGGTTATTGATTACCTACAATTAACCTACTTATATGAAAAATAAAGGTTAATAAATTATATATTATCCTAACAGTAGTTACTCGCTATACTCGCTCTATATATTTTACACGTTCTAAGTAGTTATGAGCCATAGCGTTCAGTATTTTCTGAGTAATTCAATATTTGTTTAACAAAGAGCAAAGTAATTTTTTGCTACGAGTGCTACTTTAAAGGCACGAGACATAAAAAAAATGATCTCGTGTGAAACATACAACTTTTCACCTCTACCAGCGAGAAAAGTATTATAGATAAGAAAAACAAATAAGACAATATGTTTAACAATATGTTTGTTTATATCAATCTTAAATCACTTTTACTCGCGCTGCTGGTGCGTAAAAACTCGTAGCAAAAAGCAATTTGGCTGCGAGTTGCGAGTTTTTTCGCACCAAAAATACCCTTTTCCTCTATAGGAGAAAATATGCAAACCTGGGGGCCTACTCAAGTGGCATTTCGTTTCCAAGCGTTTTTCTTTCTACAACATTCAACGCTCTGGCGTTATCGATGAACGCTCCGCTCATTCTCTCGATTTCAAAGAGTAAAGTAATATAGGTTAATAAAAGAGGACATGATATATTGTTTTTGGTTTCTTAAGTATTACACTATATTTCTTTTTACTTTTTTGCAATATTCTTTATTTATAGCAAATAAATGAAAAAATAATAAAATAAAATAAAAATAAATATTATAAATAAAAGTTAATGGTTAAGATACAGAAATGACGCTACTTTTTTTCGATCGTTTGCGTTGTTCTGTGTGTACCTACTGTGTGATCTGTGGTTAACGATAACGTTGCGTAAACAAATGGTACCCAAGTGGCTGTTTTAGCGTCTGCGATTGTCGACTGAGCTATTCGATTCCTGTGTAGCGGAGCGAACGCCGATACCCTGTAGATACAGAATGTAGTCGTACGCTAGCGCACACACGCGCCTCATTTTCTAATTTTGAAAACGAATTATTAGGTATTATTCGTTGTTTTCATCACATTTTCACACCGTTAATAAAATGTGTTCATGGCTACCTACCATTTACCATTTTGATTTATTTATTACTAGCTTCCGCCCGCGACTTCGTCTGCGTGAAAAGTTTTTTTGCTATCCCTCGGGAATATAACTTTTTTTTGGGATGAAAGGTACCCTGTCTTTCTCTGTACCCCTGACAACGTGTATGCAAAATTTCATGATGATCGGTTCATAAGTTAAGGCGCAAAGGCGTAACAAACAAACAAACAAACGGACTTTCGCATTTATAATATTAGTAAGGATTATTACCTATTTCAAAATTTTGAAAGTCCTGTCAAAAATCCGGACATTTCAATAAAAGTCCGGACATTTTTTTTTTTCAAAAACAACTAACTGAAACTGATGTATTCCAGCGTAATGTAATTACCTATTTTTGTTGTGTGCTTACGTTTTAAAGCACAACATAAAATGTTCCTTCCAAAACACAAAGTTATTTTAGATAAATTGTATGATTAGAAACTGTTTATCGTGTCTTTACCTATTTTTTGGTATAGTATACCATAAAATAGGTAAGTAAATAGTGGGCCAGATTCCATACATTTTGGGACATTTCTTTCGAACACTACTGATATGTATGTTTTATAACAAGTATTACACCGCTCAATAGCCAGACAAATTACAAAGCCGAACATAGTCCGGACAAATTTCTAAGTGTTCTAAAAATGTTGAATCTACCTACTACATTCAAAATGAGTTTTCCTGGCCATGGGCCTAGATTTACTTAAGTTTTGTTTGGTAGATATGATAGTAGACAAAATGAAGAAAGGTTAGCATAATAATCAATATTTATTTTATAATTAGATCTAAACCAATACAATACATGATTTTTAAAGTACGAAGTACACAACAGCCAGCAGTCATTTTTCCAGCATGCTCC
Source organism: Agriphila geniculea (assembly GCA_943789525.1). Lineage (NCBI taxonomy): Eukaryota > Metazoa > Arthropoda > Insecta > Lepidoptera > Crambidae > Agriphila > Agriphila geniculea. The sequence continues at coordinate 11,270,850 of OX038889.1, forward strand.
TTTATATTATTATTACAGTACCTAAAGTTTCATAGTCTTGCTTGTCGCTTGGAGTAAAATATTCGTTACTATGGTTTTCTTTGGTACTAGCTTCCCGGCATCTTTTCTTGCCAATATAAGAGGTACTAGTTTATTATATTCTGCGAAGTCATTAAAACTATATTGAATTGTATGTATCTGGAATAAATAATAGATAAATTATTAAAAAGTACAATTTGGGTTACAAGATTGGGTTAATAACAGTTTAGGTAAATAATAGACTATTGAAAACCATTGCGGTATTTTGATCTTATTATTATGTAATGTACTTAATAGGTACCACAGTGTTTAAATAAAACCACTAAGTATTTAGTATTATTTACCTACATGATCACTTGTAATTGTAAACCAATTGTAAACACCTCTAGTCTCTGCCTTTTGTTTGTTCAACATTTCTTGCCAATTATATTCCGCAATGCCATTACTTATTTATTTATAGGTTTTGTATATCTGAAATAAAATATAGGTAAGTAATTTATTGATTGATAAGTTCATAAGATAAGTCTTATTGAAAACCATTGCGGTGTTTTGATTTGATGAATTTTGATGTAATAAGTAGTTACTTACCCAGTAAGTATATAGGTACCTAAGTGCCTTTGTACGTATTACCTACGTATTAATATTATTTAAAAAGCACATGGGCACTGAGCAAGGATTTGTTTTAAAGAAAATTGGTTATAATTATTAAATCGCCGACGCTCAACGACACGACAGACAAAGACAAAACGTAGTGATTTTTTATTACATTGTGTGCATTCCAATAGACTAATCGCTGAGTCATCGATCACCGTAGAGTAGTCACCAAACTCTAACCATGGAAAGTAATGAGAGCTTTTAAAATGACAAAAAACTGTAAGTTCGGTGGATGGCGTTGATAAAAATGGGTGTGTCAATCTATTTTTAACCGTATTCAAAAAAACAAAAAATGATGTTCTTAATTTGACCTGTATGTATTTATGTTTGTATGTATGTATGTCTGTTTGTCCGCGATTATTTCGTGTTTGGCTGAACCGATTTTGATGCGGTTTTCAGAAAAGTATTTGTTACACTTAGAAGGATTTAGTATTTTAACCAACTTCAAAAAAAGAAGGTTCTTAGTTTGACTCGTAATATGTAGGTATGTGTATCCGCGATTATCTCGCTTTTTGCTGAACCGATTTTGATACGGTTTTCAGAAAAGTATTTGTTACACTTAGGACAATATTTTGGTATTTTAACCGACTTCAAAAAAGGAGGTTCTCTTCTCAGTTTGACCCGTATGCATGGTTGTCCGCGATTTTCTCACGTTTGGCTAAACCGATTTTTCTATCTACCAAGATAATATTTATATCTAATGCAGAAGGTAATTACACTAAAAATAAAAAAAAATAAAAAATTGTCTTGAAAAACAAAAAAACGGACTTCAAAACCCCATTCTACCTCTAAAAAGCAATAAATAATATTGAAATCACTATACTCCGACCCCTAATTCGGTGCAATGATTTAACAGCTCAAACTGTCAGTAAAATTATGTTGCCACCTCATGTCTACTAGTGACTTGAACAAAACCGGCCAAGTGCGAGTCGGACTCACGCACGAAGGGTTCCGTACCAAAAAATGGCAAAAAATTACGTTTGTTGTATGGGAGCCCCCCTTAAATATTAATTTTATTCCGTTTTTAGTATTTGTTGTTACAGCGGCAACAGAAATACATCATCTGTGAAAATTTCAATTTTCTAGCTATCACGGTTCATGAGATACAGCCTGGTAACACACAAACAGACAGACAGACAGACAGACGGATAGCGTAGTCTTAGTAATAGGTCCTGCTTTTACCCTTTGGGTACGGAACCCTAAAAACCAATTAAATCGTGTTCAATTGGATTGTTGTGGTAATTTTTTTTGGCCGTTAGTTTAAATTAATTATTAGTAGTAGTTTAGTTAGTTTAATTATTAGAGTAAAACAAAATGCAACATTTATTAGCTTTATTTAAATAATTGCCAAATATTATGAATATAATGATACACACGTTGTTTTATGTTAATGCCTAATTAATAATAATATTGAAAATATACTATTCCGTAATAAGTATTGGAGATGCTTGGAAATAATGAAAAACAAAGTCACGGGCGGCCGCTAGTAAAAAATAAAATAATAAATCAATATTTTTTTCGGAATTATGAAAAATGATTTGACATACCGGTAAATTGGGTGACTAGCAACATGCGTGGTGTGATGACTAACATCGTTGACATTTTTGATAGAAAAAAAAATAGGTAAATAAGATCAAAATGACATTAATTTTATAGAAAAGTGTTTTAAGAACAGGCCCAATAAGCTCATTTTCAATTTTTCATATTGAAAATGTACCTAGCTGTATATTATTCACCACCCAAGTTGCTAATCACCCCAGTTTACGGTACCTACTTGATAATTTTGAGTATGAATTACAGATAGCAATTTAAAATACAAACGACATGTGTAAAGACGCACTATTTCTCTTAATACTAAAATAGCTCACTTAAAAAAACATTATTGAAATTTAAATTCAGTTAATTTCCATTAACATTTAAATAAAACATATACACGTAGCATCATCAGTCATCACAGTATTCATAATATTTGGCTGTTTTAAAAACCTAGTTTAAGCATAAAACCTATAACAGAACACTTTTAATTTTCGATTTAATTTTAATACAATATTTATATATTTTGGGCTACTTCAATCAGAAATGGATTCGCGGGCTGATTTTCTGCGATTTACTGATTAAGACATCTGGCAACCCTGCCACAGACTACGACAATACCCTGCCCCTCGACCCGCGCAAAATGTTTTGTTTGTGTACGTGTTTTCCAAAACAAAAACATTGTTTCTCTACACAAAAATGTTTCGCGAAACAATGTTTTGTGTAGATGTTTTTGTTGATTGTGTAGAGCAAAATATGTGCTATGGAACCGGCCTTACATGGCCGCATGAACCAATTTAAAAAAATCTCATTTTTACTCAGAAAATTGTATGTTCTCGCATTTTAGCAGAAAAGTATTATACAAGCCTTGTACTGGAATTATTGGCAGATCCAGGGGTGGTGTACCTTTGCAATTTTGTCATTGAAAATGACAGTAAAAAAAAATATTTATTCTTATTGTTTTAATTTTTTATGTAGGTGGCAAGGAGGTTTATATAGGGAGTGAGTACTATACAAAAATTCTCACTATTCGTTTAAAAGAAATTCAACTTTATTGCCTTTGTCATAGAGTTGAAATTCTATCGATGACATTGACTGAAGACTCTACTGTGTGAATGAAACAACACTATGTGGAGGTCGGTGTCTCGTTCGCACAATTGCCATTACTAAACAATAATACCACGATAGTAGGAAAAAAAAATGTACGTTACCAATCACGTAGTGTATCAAAGTTAAGGATTCGGAGTGGAATATTGAAAATATATTACTTAAATATTAATTTAGAAAAATATTAATTTAGAATAACACATAGTAATTATAAAATAAAACTGAACTTACTCTTTTGATTTAATTAGATTTCTACAATAATGCTAATCAGCATTATTATAGTTGTATAAATTCAATTGATGTAACGTTGTAAACGTACATGCTAATTTATTCAAGTTTATGAGACTTAATTCTATAAACTAACAATAAAGAAAACTTATAACTTTTGTTTTTATTACAACTTCACATTACAACTTACCATTTTACTAAACATAAACTTAACCTTACAAAATATTAATAACATTAAATATAAATACTTTAAAAGATCAAAGGAATATTTTAATTTTAGCGCCCATTTCGTTTGCCGTCGCGTTTACGTTATGTCTATAGAACCGGTCATCCGACGCAAGCGTTCCATTCAATCATTCTGCGTTCCGTTCGCTCGTTGCTGACTGACTCACTCACATTCATTCCTTGGACGGCACAGCGGCAGCTGCAATTTGCCCTTTGATTTAAATATTAAAATATAATTTAACGACTCCTTAAAACATTGTGTAATGTCTCCATATTTCGTGCCTATTCGGCCAAAATTGTGAATTGGTGTTAAAAGAACCCCAGATTGGGGTCCGAGGCATAGACTGTTCGAAGCCACCGCAGCTTCGTTCCGAAGGACGCTCCTGTTGTCCCAGACACCATCGCTCAGCTGCTTTCCATCTGCGCCCCGACACTGCTTAGCTGCGCCCCCTTGTGTTCCTGTTCTTCTCATCGAAGCGTCCGACACGGGAAGTACCTACCCTACCCGACTAACAGGAAAAGCCAAGTCCCCTTTTTTAATTCTTTGGGCTTCACCCACGACCGCTCTGTACCGGTCCCTTTAATTGCAATATAATATTATTTAATTTTTGTTCGCGTTTCTCTTCTTGTCCCATTTCCGGTACTAAGGTGAAAGGAGGTAAGAACGTGACATTGTCAATCGTGGCAACTCCGATCCGATTTTGACTTTGGCGCCGAATTTCAATTTTAGAATTTCAATATTCAGGAAATATTCTTTTACAAAACTAGGGTGACCATAAATACTACACCATTTCAGATTTCATAAAAACGAAATTGTTCTATCAATTGAAATAACTGGAAGTCGCAGGCGAGGAGTAAAGTTAATATTAATAATCAAATTCATGTTTATGCGCCGATTTCGATGAAACTCGGTTTATGGTACTATTTCGACAAGAAAATAATAACGCAGTGTTGAAAATATTAAAAAATCCAAGATGGCGGCCAACTTTTACGTATGTAGGCCGATTTTGATGAAATTCGGTTTTTGGTACTATTTAGACAAGAACATTACAAAATATTTTTTAAGTAATAAAATTCAAAATGGCGGCCAACTCTTTTGTTTGTGGGCCGATTTCGATGAAACTCGGTTTTTGGCACTATTTTGATAAGAAAATAACAACGCATTTTTAAAATATTAAAAAATCCAGGATGGCGGCCAACTTTTAAGTTTGTAGGCCGATTTTGATGAAATTCGGTTTTTGGTACTATTTAGACAAGAAAATTACAAAGTAAGTTTTTAAGTATATAAAATTCAAAATGGCGGCCAACTTTTTTGTTTGTGGGCCGATTTCGATGAAACTCTGTTTTCGGCACTATTTTGATAAGAAAATAACAACGCATTTTTAAAATATTAAAAAATTCAAGATGGCGGCCAACTTTTTTCTTTATGGGCCGATTTCGATGAAACTCGGTTTTTGGCACTATTTCCACATGAAAACAACAACGCAATGTTGAAAATATTAAAAAGTCTAGGATTGTTGGCAACTTTTTTGTTTGTGGGCGCCGATTTCGATGAAACTCGGGTTTTGGTACTATTTTGACAAGAAAACAGCAACACAATGTTAAAAATATTAAAAATTCAAGGTGGCGGCCAAATGTTTTTCTTGTTCTTCTTTTTTTTCAACCCAGTAATATCAAAATCAACCCGAAAACAAAATTAGTAGCTATTTTGACCTTTTGACATTGTTTACGTTGCATATTACCATATTTGCTATATTTATAAATCAAAACAAAAAAATTTAATAAAAACGCGATAAATAACTTGTTTATAAAAAAAAATAGTTTCTGCTTTTTAGTTAACGAGCTAAACTGAAAATATACCACCTCCTATCAGAGCTCTCGTCAAGAGGAATCAAACGAGCTCAAACTCAATGGGGTTGCATGGTTTTATTACAGAATTCCAGTGGCCTTCTTTCGGCTTCATCATTAGACCCTGGAAACTATTTCCTATCAGAGTACTCGTCAATACGATTCAAACAAACCCAAACTCGATGGGGTTGCATGATTTTATTACAAAGTTCCAATGGCCTTCTTCCGGCTCCTTCATCAGCCCCTTGGATATTATTCCCCAACAGAGTACTTGCCGAGACGATTCTAACGAACCCAAACACGATGGGGTTGTATGGTTTCATCATAGTGTTCCTGTGGCGTTCTTCCGGCTCCATCTTCAGATCAGCTCAATGATACTATAATATTACATTACCTTCTAGTTCTGTGTTCAAAGTTTCAAGTCTCTAGTTCATCGGGAAGTTAGTATAAAATCGTTTGCAAAATTTGTGCTCAAACAAACAAACGAAAACACAAACAAACGAGCAAGCAACCTTTTAAAAACTTGGCAAAAGTATTAATTGTAAATATAGAACTACCTAAGTACCTAAGTTTATATTAAACAGTTTAAAGTAATAAGTATGTCTTCGACCAACCATACAGTTTGGTCACCCTAATGAAGAAAAGGATACACACATCTACTTGACCTCTCTGTCGGCTCGTTTTGGGGCGAAGAGCTCATCTGGTTTATACCGAAGGGATGTGCTACGTCTATGGTAGGTGGTGTCAGTGTCTCTAAATTTTTTTTTAATAATAAAACGTGGCCCGAGTTGGGTTTCTATCTGACAGACATTTGACGCATTTGACAAGCAAGGTTTCTAGGCGTGCGGCTGGCGCTAAGCTGTGACAGGCATTTTTTAATTTAGCGGGTCTCGCTGTGAAATCTCGCATACATGCTCCAATCACGCAAGCCTTGCTGCGCAAGCTACCCGTCCGCCCGGATGAAACCGCGTATTATAAGATTAGTGAATAAATAAAAACGGCGCAGCGCGAGTAGCGCGACCCCCTTTTTTACTGTAAACAGACAAGATTAGTGGATGAAACTGACAATAAATCGCGCTGCGCGGCCCTTTTTTAGGGTTTCGTACCCAAAGGGTAAAAACGGGACACTATTACTAAGACTCCGCTGTCTGTCTGTCTGTCTATCTGTCACAACACAAGGCTGCATCTAATGAACCGTGACAGCTAGACAGTTGAAATTTTCACAGATGATGTATTTCTGTTGCCGCTATAACAATAAATATTAAAAACACAATAAAATAAATATTTAAGGGGGGCTCCCATACAACAAATGTGATTTTTTTTGCCGTTTTTTGCTCGATATAAATAACGACAACAAGTAGACAGTTGAATTTTTCACAGATGATGTATTTCTGTTGCCGCTATAACCAAAAATATTAAAAACATAATAAAATAAACATTTAAGGGGGGCTCCCATACAACGAATGTGATTTTTTGCCGTTTTTTGCTCGATATAAATAAAGACAACAGGTAGACAGTTGAAATTTTCACAGATGATGTATTTCTGTTGCCGCTATAACAACAAATAGTAAAAACAGAATAAAATAAATATTTAAAGGGGCTCCTATACAACAAACGTGATTTTTTTTGCCGTTTTTGCTCGATATTAATAACGACAACAGCTAGCTAGACAGTTGAAATTTTCAGAGATGATGTATTTCTATTGCCACTATAACAACAAATATTAAAAACACAGTAAAATAAATATTTAAGGGGGCTCCCATACCACAAACGTAATTTTTTTGACGTTTTTTGTTACGGAACCCTTCGTGCGCGAGTCCGACTCGCACTTGGCCGGTTTTTACTATAGACAAGCAAGAGTACGTAGATGCAACTGACTAAAAATGCCATTGCGCGGTCGTATTTTTTATTGTAGACAAGACAAGATTGGTGGATGATAGTGACTAAAAGTGGCGCTGCGCGGCCATATTTTTTACTATAGACAGACAAGATTAGTGGATGAAACTGACTAAAAATCGCGCTGCATGGCCGTTTTTTTACTATAGATTTTTTTTAATCTGTTGTTTTGTGCATCCTAGACAGGCATCCTCCCTTATATAGATGATAACCCTAGGCCCGAGGCTTCGAGCCCCCTCCCCCCCGCCCCATTTTGAATCCTGCATCCGCCCCTGAATGATAGCTTCCGGTTCTCGGCTGTAATGTGCTATTACTCGAACCACATTAGTGCGTGCTGAAAAAATCAGGGGCTGAAAATAACTAGCACAGAGGAAATAATCACTACGATAACTAGGACGAATTTAAATGACCGATGACTCAGCGGCTAGTCTGTCAGAATGCACCCGAAGTTACGAGACGAGACTGTCCGTGTTTTAGTTTTATGTATTCTGTGGTTGTAGAATAGAACAAGCGTTTGCTATGCTAATGTACACTTGGGTACGAAATTCGTGTCGAAAACGTTGAAGCGTCGAGTTTTGTATAGAGAAACGCTTAGAAACGTTTTTGTGCAATTTGATTTGACTTGATTTTGGATTAGTTAGGGTTTTAAATTAACAATAATGCAATGTTATGTTTGTTAAACAGTCACAGGCATCCGATGGACGACTATTTGTTTCATATAAGGTAAGATCACAGTTTTATTTCATCAAATAGAAACATTGTACACTTGGGTACGAATTAACAAATTCGTTACGCTTGATCACGTGACATATGTCAATCCCATACATTGTCATTCTATTCTACTAGCGTTATTGTTAGTAGAATGGCCACTTGAGTAGGCCCCCTGATTTGACTGTAAATTAAATGTATGATGGATAAAAAGAATACTGTGTAGTAGTAACATGATATATTAGGCAAGTTAAAAAAAACCGTAAGGTACGGATCCCTTCATGCGCGAGCCTGACTCTAGCAGGCTCGCGCATGAAGGGATCCGTACCTAAAAACGGCAAAAAAAACACGCTTGTTGTATGGGAATGGGAACCCCACTTAAATATTTATTTTATTCTGTTTTTAGTATTTGTTGTTATAGCGGCAACAGAAATACATCATCTGTGAAAATATCAACTGTCTAGCTAGCTATCATGGTTCATGAGATATAGCCTGGTGACAGACAAACAGACGGACAGTGGAGTCTTAGAAATAGGGTCCCGTTTTTACCCTTTGGGTACGGAACCCTAATACTCTAAATGCACATAGGAATATTTTCAATGTTAAAAAGCATTCAAACCGAGACAGTTTTAGGCACGTAATACTCCTGTCAGCCTTGTCGCCGGTCGCTGGTCGCGCCCACGCGTGGGCATGGGTCGGCGCCTAGTACTAACTGGTCTGGACAGGATGATATATATGTTTGCCAACAATTTATGTATCACCGATTTACCAGTGTGCAAAAGCTATCATTAGTGACCAGCTCCTATTATGGATGTCGGAGAAAAGAATCACTGCCCTGTTGAGATAGAAATCCTCTGAGCAACAGAATAAAGTTAATAAAATAATAGTACCCTTTAGATACATATTGGAGATCTGGACTAATGTCTACAAAGGTACTTAATAGGTAATTCTTTACAAAAAGTTAAACCTACAAGACGTAAAAGTAAGTAAAAAGTGCAACGGAACGTTTAGAGCGGCAGGGTGCGTTCAAAACCCTTAACTTAGTTACTAACAAAGAAAAAGAAAACACAATATTGTATTTTTCCCTAGCCTTGTATGGAAACATAAATAGCAAGGTTTGATTTATTAATTTTCGAACTATTTTTGCCAAAAGGATTTATTTCTATTCATTCTCAAAAAAATCGGGTCTATAATAGCCAATTCCAATCAACAAAGAATTGTGTTGCTTTTGCTTGCACTCTCAATAACAATAATCTACTTTCAAAGCTACAAATATTTCCGCATAACACACGTCCCCATCACCGCAAGCTCGTGATTCGCTAATTTGTGGTGGCGGGTGTCGCCCACCGCTGCCCGACCTTCGACCGGTCACGCGCAACTCTGCTCTCTTTGCAACGCAACCGCTGAAATGTGGAGCGCTCAATGAACTAATGATCTCATCGCCAGGACCCTACTGAAGGTACGTATGTTAGATTTCACCAAAATCACCAGCATCAACGGATAAACCTAGACCTAGTTCTCTGCTTTATAAAGCCTGGCCTCCTAGCATGACCATAGAAACGCGATATTATATAGCGATTTGTCACGTTTAACTGTAAAAAGGCAATAGATTTTGACAGTTGAGTATCGATAAAACGCTATTCACGCGATATATCGGGTCATTTTGAACTTACTCCAAATTTTGAGGATGTGTTCTGTCCATGAAACTGAACAACTTTCTCTAAGGAACACATGATCTAAAGATCATGTGTTCCTTAGAGAAAGTTGTGAAAAGAGAGAAAAAATCATAAATGATTACACATGTAAAATAAAAATCGACTTTCCATACAAATCAAAGAGATCACGTGATCAATTTAGTATGGGATGACCAAAATTTTCTGGCGAAATTTGACTCATGTTTCTCAGAGAAAGTTGTTTAGTTTCATGGACTGGACACATCCTTAAAATTTGGATAGTAAGTTCAAAATGACAACAAAATGACAATATACAAGGTCATTTTGAACTTACCATCTCACATCTCACCAACTCACCTCTACGATAGCATAGTACTCTACCTATAACGTTCTTTTCCGGTCTCCAATTGAAATACCTCTGAGTGTAAAATGCGTGCTAAATTTTTTCGCCGCTAACGCTGCTAAGAAGTCAAAAAAAATACAACTGGCGTCTGAAATAGTAGAAATTTAAAATAACTGCACTTTAAAATAGCTGCGGCACAAACACTGAATAAAAAAATTCGGGTTTGCACTCCGGGAGTGCCGGCAGAAGTGAAAACTTGAATATTAACGTTGTGCATTTTTGATATTTTGAAATTAGCGGCAAAGGATTAAAATTATTTCTTTCCTATAACTATACAATACTATACTATTAATACTAAACTATACAGTCACACAATTCAATCAGTTTGTAATTAGAGAAAAATTCTAAAGATTTCGCGCCAGTGGCCTTTTTAATTTCTACATGCACGCATTCTACGATTTAAACTTATAGTCACAGAGTATAAATAAGTCTATGATTTCACCGAAGAGATCGCTGCTATTTATAGTTCCATTTTCAAAATTAGTTGCGTTGCTGGAGACACAAGTGTTTTCGTCTTGAAATGACGCGCTGCCATTTTCACCGCGCCCCGTAGATAGAGTGGAGGATACTTCCGCCGCCAGCTGTCTTACGAATTATTGATCAGGGTCACGTAATTCTTACTGATGCGAGTTTAGCATTTTTTCCCCATTACAAAAAAGCGTACAACGCTGCTAAAGAAGTTTTCACTTCAAAAATAACTTTTTCCTAGAAAACCCATCTAGAAAATAATAAAGTTTACTATTGACTTCATTAAATTAAGCCTTGGTAACATAACTTTTCCCCAAGTGTGGAGCAACAACCAATATCACATGACAAAATAGTTATTAATACAATCAAGGCACTCCTTAAAAAGTGCACCGAACAGTACTAGATACTGTCACCGACCACCAACTGACCCGGCGACCTTCATCTCTTGTGATATGACAGTCTGCGGCTTCGCACTATGCACTACTATAGTTATGCATTAGGACGCACCTTTGCTAAGTGATCTCATGAGAACTGAATTGGAGGTCGACCGTAAACCATTTAGAACTATAACTCAGAATTTCTTTGTTTTTATATGGTTTTATACAACTAGGTAATAAGTAGATATGTGATAGTGATGTACAAAACTCGAGTCGTAAAATGAACGCGAGCCTCATAAAAGCTTAGAGTTTTATGCTTTTGTCATTTCATAAACATAAAACTCTAACTGCTAACTGCCGAGCCTATCGAGCATACAGAGCCCTGAAAATCTGACTCTAGTCTCCAAAATTAGAACTCTAAAAGATGAATGTCTTATGTTATAAAGAGCACCGTAGATGCTGAATCTATTGTGATGTAGCTCTACTTATCCCAATTCATCAGCAGCCCATCACAACTAGTGCGCCGTAAAAGACTCGAGCCGTGAAAAAGCCTCGAGATCGACCGAGATCTTAAAAAGGCTCGAGCTCTGAAAAAGACTCTCGAGTCGTCGAGCTTCATACAAACGAGGCGAGCTCTGTAAAAAGACCCCGAGCTCTAGACAAAAGTACTCTAAGGACTCGAGTCTTGTACATCACTTGTATGTGACCGTAAAATGATATACTTATACTAAATAATAGGAAAATAGATTATAATCTATCCCGCGAGATTGACTGTCGAAAAATATGCTTACAATTTAACGTATTATTTTTCGATAGATTATAATCTATCGAAGTGAAACCGTTGAATCACACGCGTTAAATTGTCAACTGTCCAAAGGTTGTCCCTGTTTGGTCGGTCTTGCGGTAGGTTGTTCTGTGTGGATCATATAACTAAAGATTATATTCGGTGTCATTTATTTATCATTTAAATTTAAACTCTTTCGTTATCAGAGATTCATTTTACTTCCACGATAATTTTATTTACGTAATTCTAGAGCTTTGAGTTATTTTCAACACGTGTCTCGCCTTAACTATTTATTCCTAACGTAGTGATTATTTCCTCTATGCCTACAACTTACAGCTTTTCATCGACATATATGAACAGGCAGGGTGTTTCATCGCCATTGAAGCGAGCGCAAAGCGCGAACAAAGCGTCTCCCTTTCAGCTTGGGCAAAAATGCTTTCATTTGTCTGTCTGTCCGGCTGGATAGCTGGACTGCCGCATGGCAGTTCTCCTCTACAGTACGCATTTCTCAACCGATTCTCATGTAATTTTGTGAGCAGGTTATATTATATTCATATTATTATTTTTTCGTCGATTTAGTTTTTCGCTATTTTTCGAAAAAAAAAACAGTCATTCAGTCATTTCGAAAAATGTTCAAAAATGACACGCACGCATAACGCAAGGTCTACAGCTAATTCTAAACTTTAAAAACTAATACTAATACCCAACCATTGTGAGCTGTCATTCAATATATTAACGCATGAGTTACTTTGCCCTATTCTTAGGTTAGCCAAATACGTAGATATACTCGTGACTTGTAATACATACATTATTAAGTTGATAAAATTAAGAATTTTCATAATTTAAGAAGTATTAATTTAATCAAAGCATATAATAATAAATATTTAATGAAAATGAAAATGAAGAATTCTTTATTCAAATAAGCTCACATAATGAGCGTTTTTAAATCGTCTTTAATTCGTTTAAGTTAAATAGACTTCGTTTTTAATTCGTTTAAGTTAAATAGACTACGTTTCAATTTCATTAAATATACATGTTACCGCTAAAAAGCTCGGAATCCGCTAAAGTGCGAATTAACTAGTTTATGTGCACATTAACTGATCGAGTCAGTTAAAGCACAGAATACATAAAGTGCGATTTTTTTCTTAAAGTAGCAGATTTCTGCACTTTAACAAGTTATATGCATATTAACGATGCTACACCGTTACAGTGCGGAATACAGAGAGTAAAATAGCCAAGGCTTCAAGAAGTTTAAGTTAAAGACGAAGAAATTTATGTTGAAAGTAAATTTTACAAAAACTTCATTTGTGGCGCTTCGCCGGCCGCTGCCACGGCACGGTTTTTGCTCGCAATACTAACCTAACCTAATAAACGCTTTAAGTCTTTTTCCATTGCGGGGCGAATTTACCCCGTCCCCCGCTTTTGTGTCTACCCCTTTTTATGTGATTACACTATTTTTTCAATTAAAGAACCTGTTTTCGTACTTTAACTAATCCTTGATTGTTAATCTGCAGAATTCCTAGGGAATCTGCAAATTACCTAGTATATGTACGAAATGAAACAAATTTTCGCACTTTAACTGACACGACCAGTTAATCTGCAGACTACTAGTTAATAACTAGTTAATGTGCACTCTAACTGATTTATGCAATATTCAAAAAAGTACATTCTTTTGTAAGGCACTGTAGTTACGACGTCATCGTCTTTTTTTCCAATATTTGGTAAGAATCTGCATCCTACAGGTACTCTACGATGACCCCTGGCAATAATTTTAAAAAGATGCAGATTTACTTTGCAGATGGGCAAGTCGAAAGCAGCTAGAAAAACCCTTCTTTATAAGCTGACTTCACATTGACTCTGAGGTATTTACCCAGAGGTAACTAAATGTTTCGTATGCAGCTCTCCTAAGCCAACCACGACACTGCGGGTGTCACACGTGAAGGCGTCAAGTTCTTAATGTCCCTGACATATAGATATTCAGAAAATCATTACCATGCTATTTGCCGTGCATAATTCATGTGTGTGAATATTTCTTTTTAACTTTAACTGTTTGGTGTTGAGATATGATTTAAAATATTAGGGACTTATCTTACAAGCAAGGATCATGTCATGAAAAGTTTAAATATTAAGTTTCGACAACTTAATTCTAATAGGTAATAAGTTCCTTATGTAAAAATCTTTTGAAAGAAGACTTTCAGTTTCTTTATTTTTTATTAAATTAAATATCGATAAATAATTCGACTAAAATGTTTAATTCTTTACTTAGACGAAAAATATAGTTGCCTTAATATTTTCATTCCTTCCTTCATTCCTTCATTATCTTAAAATGCATATGGCGACCATAATATGGTCGAAATTATTTTATTGAAGGTTGTTGTAATGTAAGTGGCACTAGTTTTTACTTAACAAACATAACTTTACTTACTTTTTCATGGCAAGTACATTTTGCCATCCTCATAGAATTTATGGCATAGTTAATGTCATATTAATTATTCGTTGCTTCGCTATGCAAACGATTAATGTACGTGTTGCGGACATTATGATTTACGCCATAGCGTGGCATGGCAACACTTCGAAGAAGGTTTTTGTTGCAATTTTTCTACAACACTTTACTTTTAAATAAAAACCGGTCAAGAACGAGTCGGACTCGCGCACCGAGGGTTCCGTACCATCATAATTGCACCATTAAACCACACTGCAGAGTAGAATAATAAAATTAGTATTGCAATTTTAGGTAAGCGCCATCACTTGACCGATAGTGGAACTAATGTTCACTTTTTTAGAAATTTGATGATTTCTAAAAAAGTGTGCTATATTGAGACATCGTTTTATTTTTCCTGTAATCTTTATATAAACTGCTATCACATAGAATTATTTCAGATTTTTCTCTTTTCAAACTTCGGAGATAGGGGGGGGAAACGGTATTTTTTTTTCATTTTTCATAATAAGTCGAAAACTATGCGGTCTAGAAAAAAAAGAAATAATGATTAAAAACGTGCAAACGACGTTCTTTCATATGATACCCCACATGCCCTAGTAGCCCCACTTTAAATTTTTAAGACCCCTTTTCAGGCCCTGCTGTAAAAAAAATATTTATTTTTTTATTTATTTCTTATTTGCAAAATAGTTGGGCAAATGTCATCTTAAACTATTCCAAATTTCAAGTTGATACCATTAGTAGTTCTCGAGATATCCAGCTGTGACAGACAGACAGACAGACTGAGTCACACCTGAGGGTTCCTTTTTTACCATTTTGGTACGGAACCCTAAAAAGGAAACAAGTGTACGCTATATGGAAATTTTGAATCAAAGCCGAACTTGAACATTCTTTCATTCAAGATTTCTTTGTGTTATTTATTAATTGTCAATATTGTTTATATTGCAATTGTTTATACTGCAAACTAATGCTCTTGGTCAATTATAACTTTAAATAACATATTTTATAAACAACACACAACAACAAAAACAACAAAAAAAACTTTTCTTTAAATATTCAGAACGGAAGGACTCTCGGTGTCGACTGAAATTCTGTTGTTTCAACTTCATTTTCATAACATAATCATTGTTAATCAGAGATGTGAATTATTTGAAATACATGTATTTAAAATACAAATACAAAATACAAAATACGTATTTGTATTTTGTATTTGAAATACTTTTTTTCATAATGTATTTTGTATTTTATTTGAAATACTTTTTATGAGGTATTTAGTATTTTTAAAATACAAATTACTTTTTTCTGTGTATTGGTATATGTATTCTGTGGTATAGGTATTTCATGTCAATGACAAACAAAACAAAACAACCAATTACAGAGCTCGGTAATTTGTCATGACACTTCGTTTAATTTCTATCTATACCAATGGGTTCTAATGGGTGCATTTCAGCAGACTAATCTCTAAAGAGTTCTACACTAGGCAGACGTGGGCCACGTATGCCGATCTGCGTATAATATTAAGGATGATCTCTTTGAACAAATGCTAGTGTTAAAAATCAGTGAAATAATATGAAGTTATTTTTTACCATATTTTATTTATTTGACCAGTTTTAACACTAATATTTTTTAAAGCTACAAAGATCCCAAATTAGAGTATTCCCCATCCCAATTTAAAAAAAAGTATGGTACAGAAACGAAACTTGTTTCCAAGTATAGAGTCTGGCCAACGAGTCGTGTCATCTCAAACCCGCGACAAATTTAAAATTTTCTTTCTCTAGATATTATTATCATTAGGGTTGACTTATAATATGGCACCAAAAAATGTATCCCAGTAAAAAAAAGGTATAACCCTCTTCAACAACCTAAAAATAAAAACAAAAATCGTTAAAAATAGCTCTAAAAACCATGAAATAATATTGTAATCACAAATACGCATATAAATTTTAATAAAAAAACGTCTATTGAAGTCGGTTGGGGCTCGAAGAGAAAAACTTTTTTTATTCTAAAATCCCCACCCGACTTCATTAGACGTTATTTTTTATTAAAATTGATATGCGTATTGGTGATTTTAATTTACTTCTTGCCTTTTAGAGCTATGTGAAGCTGTTTTTGTTTTTATTTTAGGTTTTTGAAGGTATTTCTTTTTTAAAGAAGCTTTTTTATTTTTAACTTTTTTGTGGTAAGTGTCTAAGCATGTAATATTTTTTAATTTTATATATTTTCAAAATGCCCCTACTAGTATTGGGTAATAACGGGTTTTTCGCATACCGAACCGAAACTATGTATTGGTTTTCGATAACGGTTTTCAAAACTATTTATTTTTGAAACTATTTATCGGGGGTATTGTACGGTATTGCCAATTCAGCCGCACCAAAATAACTAGTTTTTTGATACAATGTTGGTATTTTCTTGACAACTATGTTTTACGGAGATTATTTAAATAATTAAGTACTTACAGAAATTATGGAATATGAAATTCACAGATTTGTTTTGGTGTTTTTTTGTTTCCTTTTAACCTTTTTTATCAATATTTTTGTTTTAAGTTAAGATTCTTAAACATATATACGTATTTAGACTTATGTTAAAATAATTAATATTATTGAAAAAAATACTAGAAAAAATCGACTCACCCGTAGCAGCTCAGACGGGATCCTACGGGTAAGTCGATTTTTTCCAGTATTTTTACTATTATATAAATTATCTTAATATAAAAATAGTTGTGAATGCATAAAATCTGAAATTTCAGTATTATACATATTTATGAAACAAAAAACACATCAACGATTATAATTTCGTGCTATGTGGTTAGATGGCGCTATTTCCTATATTACAAAAGCACACCCTGAATCGCACGAAACGAACACGATACGGTTTTTAGAAACGTTAAGGTATTGCAATAAGGTCAGGTATTGAATATCAAAACATTTGGTTGCAATAACGTGTTTCTGTCGATAAATAGTTTCACCGCAGACCATACATAGTTTTCGGTATTGCACCAATACATAGTTTCAATAACTATTTACGGTTTATAACGCCCATCTCTACCCCTAACTCAATTTCTTAATTTACGCTGTTTATTTTTAAAGAGTTGTTGTGCTTTTGTAGTCCAAGTCTATTTGAGAATATTCCAGATATTCCAATATTCCAGAACGTCGCAGACCATAACTTTATTTGTTTTGGATTGTCACAAATCTACCAATATCACAATCACTATACATATCCTATTTGAGTTTGAGGAGTTCCCTCCTCAAACTCAAAAAAAAAAGGACACTTAAGGGTATCCCTTTTCCAACAAAAAATCGGTTCATAATAACCAAGTCGTCAAGGTAGTTAACGCAAAATCATAGTATTTTCAGGATTATTTGAAAAGTACTGGAACGTTTTAAAAATAATAAAAATTGGGACCATCTCGCAAGAAAACTCAATCAAACAAAAAAGAACCACCAAAATCGGTCTATAAATATCGAAGATACGCGCGAACAACTATAAAAAATTCAATCGAATTGAGAACCTCCTCCTTTTTATAAGCCTGTTGAAAAAAGACAACCCGAATGATATTGATAATATCTATATTTGGAAACAAGTTTCATTTCTGTATCATACTTTATTAAAAATCGGGCCACAGGTCAAGGGAACAGAGTGGAACAGTTGCATTGTCTAATTGCGTTGTTTTTTGGAAACTGTATTTTTTGCGGTTAATTATTGTTACTTTAGAAGAAAGTTCATGAAATGATCTAGTGTCGGCCACGGTCATGCTCTTTGTTTTCTTATGTTATGTATTAGGCATGAGGGAGGCAGTTGTTTTCATAACAATATACCTAATTTTATCGACAAAAACACCCACATGTTGGGGTCTATCCCCACTCCTGTTGGAATGGCCGCCATTTTAAATTTGATGACCTTGCGGAAAAATAAAATAAATTTCTCCGGATTTAGACACTTGTACACTTGTGTACTTAGTACACTTATAGCTGTTAATAAAAATAATAACAATGATAAAAAATACAATACGAAAAAAGGTATTTTATTTGAAAAAAGTATTTTGAAAATACGTATTTTGTATTTTGTATTTAAATACTTTTTTTGAAAACTATTTTGTATTTTTATTTGAAATACAAAAAATAGCCAAGTATTTGTATTTTATATTTAAATACTTTTAATAAAGTATTTTGCACATCTCTGTTGTTAATTCTGTTACAAACATTACATTACCCGTTAATATCAAAGCAACCTAGTTGATCAATGTCACATCATGTAATACTTGGACTAACCCCGTCTCAATTAAAACTATTATTTCCATTACTCACTTATCATTATCGTTTCCATTAAATTGCTTAATAATAATTATACGATAAAATAAGACGACGTTTTAATTGCCACATATCAAGTTCAATAGCACTTCTACTAAAGTATAGGGAACTATAATATTGTACTGAAGCAGTTTCATAGGAAGTGTATAGAACTCTTAATAATGACAGCTCCGGCCAGAAATTAAATTACTACTTTGATACAAGGTCTCCGAAAAACTATTGATATAAGTTTAAAATTTAATTGGTGCTTGCATAGGTAGAGCTGTAAGCTAAACTTCTATCAACACTAATATTATAAAAAAGTAAAGTTGGGATGTATAATGCGATTAAAATTCAAAATTCAAATTCAAAATAATTTATTCAGTCTAGGCTGTTACAAGCACTTGTGAATGTCATAGAAGCTACGCCATCGGTTCGCAAACCCTAAGCGGGAGACCTTGTAACGAGAAGAACCGGCAAGAAACTCGTCAAGGGCTGCTTTTTTCTCCCTGTATATTTTATACAGAGTCGTCAACATTGAAAAATGAGCTCCACGTTTAAAGTGAGGTCATTTTCCATCACAATAATTAACAAAAGTTTGCACACAATGGGTAGGTAGGTTAAAATTAAATATATCTACTACATTCAGATAGGTAAATATGAGAGTAAATAACTTTCAACTAGTTGAGAAATCACGCTGTCTGCTACTCGAACCAAAAAACACTTGATGCAAGACATAAAAAGTAAAAACGCAATTCTTACAATTCAATATGCGTTAAGATAGGTACTCAGAAGCAGACCCATTCCCACTGGCAGCACCCGTTCACGAGCATGACGCATGAACCAGCCATCGCTTCGCTCAACCATATTTGAGGGAACGTAACGACCCGCCCCACACGACACCACCGCAGAAATGATTAAAGAGAGCATGACATACTTAGGCTACCCATCCTAAGGCACTGAATTGAAAACTAATATCCAAAAGCTTTCATAGGCCTTTTCTTACAAAACTATAGACGAAAAAATACGAAAAAATATTACGAAAGCAAAATAATCATTTTAGTCATTAGCAATAAAAAAGTGAGAAATCAAAACAAGGATAAGTTATTAATTTTATGTTTTGAGTAAGAAGTGCCATACAGATTGATAATATTAAACATGAAGAAAAAAATATATATATGCGACGCCCTTAGTACAAGCAGACAGAAGCAGACCCATTCCCACTGGCAGCACCCGTTCACGAGCATGACGCATGAACCAGCCATCGCTTCGCTCAACCATATTTGAGGGAACGTAACGACCCGCCTCACACGACACCACCGCAGAAATGTTTAAAGTGAGCATGACATACTAAAGCTACCCGCATTAAGGCGTCGAGTCAAAAAGCTTACAATACGTTTTAAGTAGGTAGGACAACTCTCTCAATTTTCACATAGAATAGAAAAATCTACGACCAAGCTGTTTTATCAATTAAGTAATCTTTAACAGTATTGGCACCGTGCACGCTTTTAGCGCCACCTAGCGTGTTGCAACTTTGTTGGCTCTGACCTGACCGTTTTGCCGTTTTGATATGTAATGGCGGCATTGTGACAAAATGTTAAAAAATACTATACATATTGTGTTATTAATGTAAATTTCAAAATTACTATGATTTGGGTGGACAAAGTGTTGTGAAATCATTTTTGGTCATTTAAATTAAATATGGCAAGTAAGATCTATTCAAAAAGAGTGTTTTATTTTGGTTATATCAGGGTTTGTTTACTTCTTTTTTAGTTGTAGATTTTGTAAAACAAGAGGATAAAGCTACTTTAATAATTTTACTAAGTGATAATAAACATATATAATCATTATTTAAATATACTGTATCGGGATTTTCACCATGTACCCGCACGTGACAACCGACAGTTCTTCCGTGATCATGGCGCATGCAACTGCGCCGAAATATCGGAGTCTCAAAAATAAAAGGGTACATGGTGAAAATCCCGATACAGTATATTTAAATAATGTTAATAACCATGGAAATTTAAAACAATATATATATAATCATTCTTGTTTCGCTAGTAATAAATTAAATATCGTTCTCAAGCAGATTACAGAGCCTTCTTTATTTTTACTTTTTGCCACCATGAGCGCTGCGATCGATTATTATACCTTCGCACCCTCCCAATAGTATCCTTTTTTGAGAAGACAATTCTTTACATGAGTCTTAAAGTTTTCAAATGGTAAATCCAAAATATTACTTGGAATTTTATTATAAAACTTTATACCAAGACCTATGAAAGAACCACGGACTTTTTCTAATCTATACTGAGGCATTACAAGTTTGTCTTTATTTCTGGTGTTCCGATTGTGACAATCACTATTTTTTGTATATAAGTTAATATTGCGACGCACGAAAAGTATGCAGTTTAATATAAATTGTGATGCTGCTGTCAATATACCAATCTCTTTGAATCTATCCCTAAGAGATGTTCTAGAACTTAGTTGATAAATAGCTCTTATTGCTCGTTTTTGTAAAACAAAAATAGTATTTATATCGGCTGCTATCCCCCACAAAAGAATACAGTATGACATAATGCTATGAAAATAGCTGAAATACACTAATCTGGCAGTTTCTTCATCTGTTAACTGTCTAACTTTTCTAATAGCATAGGCAGCAGAGCTGAGCTTGCCAGCCAGAGCTGTGATATGTATATTCCATTGAAGTTTACTGTCAAGAGTTACACCCAAGAAAACTGTTGAATCGAGCAAATCTAATTTCTCATTATTTATTACAATTTCAGTGGGATTCGCCTGTACATTAGGTAAAGTGAATTTAACACATTTGGTTTTCTTAGCATTAAGCTGGAGATTATTTACATTAAACCAAGTAAGAACCTGCGAGAGTGCTTTGTTCACATCGTCAAAATCAGTTTTATTCCTGTCAACTTTGAATATTAAAGAAGTATCATCCGCGAACAAAACAATATCACAGAACCTCTCTGCAAAAAAGGGTAGATCATTTATATATATTAAAAATAAGAAAAGGCCCAAAATGGAGCCTTGCGGTACGCCCATTTTTACATGAGAACCTGATGAACTTACTCCATTGATAATAACTGTTTGAGTCCTTGAACTGAGATACGACAGTATTAATTTTTGGGCATTATTTTTTACACCGTAATGATTTAGCTTCAACAGCAGCGTCCAGTGGTCCACGCAATCAAAAGCCTTGGACAGGTCGCAGAAAATGCCAAGGGCATTCTGAGACCCCTCCCAAGCCTCAAAGACATGCTTCAAAAGCGCAACCCCAGCATCAGTTGTGGAACGACCTTTTGTAAAGCCAAATTGTTTGTTGTGCAGAAGTTGATTTACATTAAAATGACCTAATAATTGCTCGAGTATTATTTTTTCAAAAATTTTGCTTAGGGCAGGTAATATCAATATTGGTCTGTAATTGCTAGGGTCTTCTTTGTCTCCTGATTTAAACAATGGTATTACCTTGCTAAACTTCATAAGATCAGGAAATATTCCTTGATCAATACACCGATTAAAAATGTCAGCAAGATAAGGGGCAATAGTATGCACAATATTATTAATAACCTTAACTGATATGCCCCATAAATCAGTGGAGCTTTTCATTTTTAGAGAATTGAAAGCTTTAATTATATCTAAAGCATTAATACATTTAAAATTAAACATTGAATCACTTTCAGCCACATGTCCCTTTAGCATAGATACAGCAGCCGCTGGTGAGGAATCCAAATTTGATGTAGTTTCTACTGGTATATTTACAAAGAACTTATCAAAAATATTAGCAATTTCTTTATCTGATTTTATTAATTCATTATTAATATTAAGCGTTAGGTTATTTTCCCGTGCTTTAGTTTTACCAGTTTCACGATTAATGATATCCCAGGTTGTTTTAGTTTTGTTACTCGAGTTTTTAATTTGCTTTTTAACGCAGTTAGACTTTGCAACTGCACAAATTATTTTGAAAGTCTTCGAGTATTTTTTAACATGTTCTAAGAAACCTGGGCTTTGGTTAGTTTCTCTAAGCTTGTAAAGTTCATAAAGTCTGTTTCTACTTTTATAAATACCTGTCGTAGCCCAATCGCAGAACCGTAACTTCTGAGTACATTTAATAATCTTGGTTTTAAATGATTTATCGAACTCATTAATAACTAAATGAAAAAGGTTCTCATACAGAACATCTAGATTATCCGAAATCCATGGCAATAAAGAGATTTGTTCATCAATGTTGTTTTTAAAATTGTCCAATCCCTTTTTTGTGATAGGTCTGCATTCTACAGTCTTAAGTGTATCTATGACGTTCACAGCGTATGAAACTTTCAAACCGTAATGGTCAGATGAAATATTACTAAAAACAAATTTGTTTTTCGGATCACATTCTGAAAAAACATTATCTATGCAAGTGGCGGAGTGTTCAGTTACCCGTGTGGGTTCTAAAAATTTATTATGTAAATTAAAACATTTAAATAATGCCAGAAAACGAGTGGTCGAAGAATTGCTCTCAAGAATATCAATATTAAAATCGCCACAAATTACTACTGGTTTATTTTTTAACCTTAACTTTTTTAGAACATCTTCCATGACAGATTCAAAGATTTCATAGATACCCTTAGGGGGGCGGTATACAGACACAATAATCATGCTATCTAATTCAATACAAGACAACTCCACATGGCGCTCTGATGTGAGGTTCACAATATCCTTTCTTTCTTTATACTTTATATTATTATTCACAAAAATTACAGAACCGCCACGAATAGTTGTTTGCCTAACCATCGCACTTGCTAGTTGAAAATTATTTAGATTAAATGACATATCACCAGGCTTTAGCCAGTGTTCTGTAATGCAAATGATTTGAATATTATTACATTCAACAAATAATTCTAATTCTAGATCTTTGCCAGACAGGCCCTGAATATTTTGACTAATTATATTGATACAATTAGGCCTGGCTGTTGTCTTGTGCCTCAGTTTAAATCTGAGTTTGTCACTGTTTTATTTGAAACAATGTGCCGAGTAGTAGATGAAGTACTAATACTCGGTTTTATGGACTTAGTTACAGCTGTAACAGAGTCCTGTAAATTGTAAGCTAACAAATTAGCTATTTGCATCCTAAATTTTTTCGGCAGATACATACTATCTGGAGACAATG
Source organism: Agriphila geniculea (assembly GCA_943789525.1). Lineage (NCBI taxonomy): Eukaryota > Metazoa > Arthropoda > Insecta > Lepidoptera > Crambidae > Agriphila > Agriphila geniculea. The sequence continues at coordinate 11,294,662 of OX038889.1, forward strand.
TAAAAGTGTTAATAAATTTACTAACGTCAAAGTATAAAATAACGTCACTGTGACGACAAATCAAATTATATATATATACAAATTTAAATCAAAAATGCGCTTATTTTGATCCCAGTTTAAGTTACTTGCATAAGGGAAAGCGCTAATTATTATTTTACATCTTGTTTCAGACTGCAATGTTAATAGAATATTAATATTTTTAAGAATGTCCCTTTTTGTAATATGGGAACTGTCCCCACATAATATTACAACTGTTGTGGCGTCATCAATTTGTGACTTATTAATATTTTGTACAATTTGGTTAAAAGATAAACCAGGAGTACAAATATTAATTAGTTTTTTAGAGAGCTTATCTCTTAGGGCTAAACCTAATCCCTGACCTAATTTGTCTGAAAACATAATTATTTTTGCCTCCTTTGAGTCATCTTGAGTAATCATACCGCTCCGCATTGTAATTGCAGAGTTCCACTAACTCTGTGGCAGATTTGGTGTGCTCATCAATTTGTTTCTGCGCAAGAGAGTACTTCTTTTGCACAAGTTCAAGTGACTCATGCAACTGAATGATTTTAAATTGCAATTTTTTTGTGTCCCGGTCATACATTTGCCTGCTTTCAGTTAATTTACTACTATAAATTTCCAATGAATCCAAGAGGCTAATTCGTTCTTTTCTTAAAACAATATTTTTAGAAAAACAATTATTTTTCCTAATTAGTTTTCCTGTTTTTTTAATAAATTTACGTATTTTAATATATTTCTTTAGTTTCTTAGCACCTAAAATTTGAGGTCGAGGTGAAAAATCATTGTCTTTGGTTATTGACTGTTCTGCCGACTGTACATCAGGTGAAGACATCATGAGCTCCTCAAAAAGACTCTGTGTATGGTCCACTTCTTGAAGTTGCTGCTGCTCCTTGAAGTCTAATATTTGCCTGTTAGCATCGTTCAGCTCCCGTTCCAAATCAGTGATGCCGTTCAGGGCCCTCTCGTAAGTGCTGCACTGATCATCAAAGCCGCTAACGGTGTTCTCGAGCTGGTCTCTTTGGCGTATTACTTCCATGTGCTCAGAATGCATTTGAGCCATCTCAATCTTCAGTTGAGAGTTGCGAGCAATAACTTTGCTGATTTCTTCTTCACTGTCTTCTCGCTCACGTAGTAGCTGGCTGCAAGTATCCCTAGACTCCTTCAGTTCCTGCAGTGCCTGCCTCAACTTCATCTCGGTGCTTTGTGCTGCAGCCTTACGGGTCAGCATGATGAATTTATAAGTCCTGAAAGTTTACAAACAACAGTATCAGGAACTATTTAAAACAAATATTGATTATTTATTTATTATCAGAGAATATACTTGGATGAAAACAGAAATTAAAAACTTAAGACAGTAGGCCACAATTGTTAAGTAATTGGGAATAATTTACTTATTTATAACTACTCCTTTTTTATTTTAACTATGAGTAAGTGTATGTACCTATTTAAATTATAACATTAGTTTAGTCTTATACTTTTAGTTAAGTTTAATCATTATGCAGGTACACAAGAATGTTATAATAGTTATAAAAATAAAAGAATTAATCCAGATACTATTTGGTTATAGTTAGAGACACTATAGAATGATGAGATGCTTAATTTGATTAATTATAGCAATAAAACATGGATGATGTTTAAGTCAAAACAAAAAAAAAATATATCAATAACACTAAACAGACAGACTGACCCCAATAAATCAAAAAGTAAGTACTTATACAATAGTATTCAAGTAGCAAAATGGTTACACAATGTTTTGATTGTAGGGTTTACTTATAGCTGTATTGTATTTATGAGTAGTGTAATGTTTGTAAAGTGTAAACAGTTTAGTGAATGTCTGTGACAATAGTAGTCACTATCTCAACTTTACTTCCACTTCACGTCAAGTAAAGAGAAATTGACTCTGCCAATGAGAGACTTTCCAGGCAACGTTCCTCAAAAATCTACTAGATGGCGCTGTCCAATTCCCAACAACCTTACTTGATACTATGGTATATGAATGTGCTATCTATAGTAATAAAGAGTACCATCGTAAAAACATTTGACAATTTGTTTTCATTGTAATCTTTCTGTAATATTGTTGTGAATATTGAAAATGACTAATATTAATTTATTATACTATTATTTACTAGTACCTAAGTATATTTTGCTTTGAGGTACCTATCTATGTATTATTACTATGCGTGAAGACCTTGTAACTTTCTTGGACTCCGATAACCGTCGACCAATGAATCAAGACTACGGTTCTTGGACTCTAGCAGCGCTATAATGTACCCCTTAAACGGTCAAGCATGGCTTTTAGTATGTACACGTAATTACCACCACCACTACAATTTGAGGGCATGGCCTACCTTTGATACAGTAGCCGGCAAACATCTTGAAATCGGGTAAGAGCTGCGCAGAACACGTATTTTGGGTATGCGTAACAGTGAGGTACGCGGGCGGTGGGCGCGCGCACGCTATGGGCCGTTCGTAAGTGCACATGCGCGAACTCATCCCCACTCCGTCGAAAGAGCGTCAAGATGTTTGCCGGAATCTAGGGCACAGTAATCACGTGATAGTTACGTACTTGATGTCAAGCCATCAAGCATCGCCCCTAGACGATCAAAATTTGATTGACCTGCCGAAAAATTTACGTGCTTGACAAGCTATATATAGCTAAGCTATACGCCTGACCGTGCGTACATGCAGGAAGGAGGCTCCGTTGCAGAATGTCCCTTTCGCAAAAATGTCGCCTGGTCGCAGAACGTCCCTTTCGCAAATAGCCCCTTTCACAAAACGTCTCTTTCTCAAAATGTCCTTTTCGCAAAGTGTCCCTTTCGCAAAATGTCCCTTTCGCAGAATGTCCCCCTTGTACCCCTCTAAAAATCGCATAAAAGACAACTTTTTGATTATGAAACACGATTATATTATATGGCGTGATATAGCGTTTTATCGACACCCAACTGTCAAAATCCATTGTCTTTTGGCAGTCAAACGTGATAAATCACTATATCATATCGTGTTTCGATGGTCATGCTAGGTAGGCTAGGCAGGGGGACATTCTGCGAAAGGGACATTTTGCGAAAGGGACATGTTGTGAAAGGGATATTTTGCGAAAGGGACATTCTGCAAAAGGGACGTTTTGTGACCTGGGGACATTTAGCGAAAGGGACTTTCTGCGACGGAAGGAGTTGAAGAAGCGCAACCATAGAAATTGAGCGCAGCGAAAATGTTTCTATGTCTATGAGCACAACGAACCGGAAAAAACCGGCTAACTGCATGTCGTGCCACGTATAGAGAATAAGGTTCGGTCCGTTGTCTCCTCACTCCTGTCTCTGATCCAACTCAGAATGTTTCGGACAGACTGAGGCGAATTTGCCGCGCGATGCGGCATTTTGACCACCGAACTCAAAGCGATAGTCATAGCTATAGCCAAAGCAATGCTCTAGCAATTGTTTTGGCTATGGCTATCGCTTTGAGTTAGGTGGTCGAAATCCGTCAAAATACCGCACCGCGCGCGGTACGCCTCATCTCTACGAAGCTTTATTTTTTTTTATTCATTTATTTAATTCAGGCAACTAGGCCCATACAATATATACCTTACAGACTAACATACATACATTATACTTAAATTACATTTTGAAACTATTTTACACGCATTGATGACGGCGGCGTGTTGCGCAATGCAGTGTCCGGTATCCGACCGCGAAACCGTCGGAACAAAACACCTTTCGGCCAAAAATCTTCTTTCAAGAAGGTCGACAGATGTTCGGTTTATAGGTAGGTACTGTTCATTAATACGTATTTATTAGGTTTATTGAGCTGTATTTTCCCTTATCCAATAAAATAGAATAGACAGACAGGGACTGACGAACGGACGGATGGACTGAACGATCTTATGGGTAATCGTAGGTATAAGTTACATGGGTTCCTTGTTTTACTACGGAACCCTAAAAAAGCGGTCATTCATAGGCAAGTACAACTGCACAATACACTGCATATAAGCTTAGCTAACCATATTACATTAATATTATCTTCAACATCATTTTTGTCGCCGCAAAACGATTATAAAGAAAAAACACAGTTGATACTTGATACAGCTGTCAAAATCATATACGTAATTTTTTTTACCATGCTTCTCTTTGGTTAGACTATTTGTACCACGTTCATTCATACTATACTCAACTGCCAGGAATTGGACAGCGCCATCTAGTAAATTTTTAAGGAACGTTGCCTGGAAAATCCCTCATTCGTATTGAGTATTGACGTTACTCACTTTACGTGAATTTTGTACAAGTAGTAAAGAACAGTTGGGATAATTGAGAACCAAAATGCCACACAAGCCGTGAGTTTATTTATAAAGGTAGGTAGGTACCTACGCTGTTGCTTTGAAAAATAAAATGTTTAGAATCAGTCTGATTGGCTTAGTGATGTAGTCTATGTTGAAATAATATAAATAAAATTACGGAACAAAAGTACTTCCCCGGTTTAGTGCGTAGTATTCCACAGATTTGTCCTTTTCTATGAAATGTTCACCATAACAACATTGGCGGTGGCTAGGTGAAGCACGGTCGTTTTGGTAATTCGAAAACTACCCAATGGATTTGTCAGAAAACACTTCCTTATAATATTTAAGTTGTAATAAACACTTTAAAAACAATATTACTAAAGGAAAACAATATTAGATTAGTTAAAATTAATTTTAAAATCAGCTGCTTAGATTTGACAGCTAGACCGGCCAGTGTTGCCAGTTTTTTGTTTTATTGATTAAATTAACAATAGACAGTGATCAGCTGTAACTGCAATGTATGACAAACACTGACAAGAAATTTTTTTATTATTTAACTGGACTGGCTGTCTGTATGATTTGACAGCTAAGTTTTTGTGCCTATTTGAAACGCCACTAGCGTGCGTCTAAAGAACTAATTTTGACGTACAATATGAAAATAGTTGCCGTGATGGTCTCTCTAGACTTTAAACTTTAGTACCATGTCCCGCACGCTATGCTCACGCTACGTCCTACAGCGACAAAATGGCGGAAATCAAATAGGCACAAAAACAGTTTGACATAAGCCTGTCCAGTGTAAATATATGCAGGTCAGTGATGACAAAGAGTAAATTTTACAGATTAAAAAATACGTCGTTTTTTACCGCAAGTGCTCTGAAGTTAGTCGCTTCTGTTGTAAGTACATCATTAAATTAATCTCATTGTAGAAAGTAATCTCTGAAACTACTTATCTAATTTAAAAAAATATATTATGCTGGTTCCGACCACGGGAAGTGAAATTCCACGCAAGAGATATTCGCAGAATAAAAGCTTAGACATTAATAGGTAGGTACATGCAAAAAAAGAATATGTTACTATTTTTATATATTTCTTTGTGAGCTTTAGCACTATTATTTTATAGGTACCTTTGTTTAGTCGAAGAAATAATCTCAAGATATTAAAACCCATCGGTTTCAATATAGAAATCAGTAGATAATCAACAGACAAAAGAGGCAACTAAACAATAACTTTTAAAAGGTGTTAATGCTCAAACAAAAGATTTATATAGCGTAAAGTGCTTTTATTTAATCAATTAGTCATAACTGTCATAAAGTCATAAAACAGTAACAGAATCACAAATACTTACACTTAAACGAAAAATAATACTTACCTCTGTAAGCAATAAGCATACCGTTTTAATATATCATATTAATACAAATTATGTAGCTTAAGCACATTTCTTCCGCTACATAAGTTGTATGATATATATATATATATATATATTATGAATATTTATTGAATTTCCAGTTGCAGGTTTATCTAACTATAAATGCATTACTTATGATTAGACGATAAAACCTACCTCGTTGATGTCTTTTATATCACAAAACCAGCAGTATAGACTTTTATATGTTAGCCTATGTCAATACTTGAGTGTAACTTTGGTTATCTTAAATGTTGAAGTTAAGATTAGTTAGGTATCTTGTAAATGCACCATGTTTTAGGGCTACTGTGTAAATGCACTTACATTTTAGCAAACATATTATAGATTAATTTTAATGCAAATCATGAAAAAAAAATTTTTATTCCCAAAAAAATTTACGTGCTAATTAAGTGCTATATAACTTATATTGTGGAATTCTTCATCCAAGGTTGATATTTGTTTTTCTACATTGACGTCCAGCCCCCCTACTGAAATGACCAATTTTCTATTCGTTCGCTAACTTAAAGCTTAAAAATAAGCAATTAGACGATCAAGTCACACGTCGCAAGTTTATGTAAATCACAGATATTGTTGTATTGTATGGAATTGACAAGCCTACGGCTCGTAATTGTAGAGTTTATGGCTTATTTTCAACCTTTAATTTTGCCATTGAAGAAAATTGGCCATTTGAGTAGGGGGGCAGAACCCCTGAATGCCCAAGATAGCTAGCCCAACTGGCATACTATCCATTCACCCACGGAGGTCAATGTTTCTTCCTTTTAGTTAATTATAAAGTAGATGCATGCGTAAATACTTTTAGGAAACAGCTCAATACATTCATAAATCACACAAGGAGGTTAACTTCAAAAAAACTCGAATCAATAATATACGAGTAACAATAAAACGTGCTCACAATGCCCTTTAATTGTAGACGTGAATGCGTTACTTTTTAATTCCAACCATACCTTTAAAGATACTCGAATAAAATAAAAAGTGTCTCACTGAACGGAAGCGTGAGCTATGCAAGTGGAAAACGCGCAAGCACGCGCAAGGTCGTTCAAACATGCCGCACAGTGCAGACAACAACGGCAAATCCACTTTTCCATTAAAATCATCACCAACCTCTTTTCCTTGCGTACTATTTTTTTTTTTATACACAACGGGATGGTGCTTGGCCTTCACCTCATCTGATGTTAAGTGACGATAAGGCCGAAGGTGGAAGCGCACTACACCCGGAATCCTCATCACTGAGGAACTGTTAACTGTTAAGTATATTATAACATTATTATGAATTGACACACTATTTTAAATTAAACCATATTTAGATATTACATTAAACATTGTGTTTTGTAGTAACGTTTTATCTTCAGCCTGTCGGAACCGACGATTACAAGTTTGCTTAAAATTAACGCTTTTACATCACTCGGCAGAACTCAAGAGGACGAGCTCGGAGGCGCATTGTTTTAGCGCCTGGCCCTGGGATTGCGGAGGATTTTTCGCAAGGGTGTGTTAAAAAATAACTCGGCTGTTTCATATATTTTTATAATTTCATTATTATTTTTTGTATGGAACAGCTGATTTTTTTTTGCGATTTCAGCATTGGTCCCATAGTAAAAGTTTTTAGTTTGATGGTTCCTATCTACCATATTCGGCATTAGGGGTTATTTTGTAACACGTTGTATAAACATTGTGGAATTATTTGCAGTAAAATTAAAGGCCTCCTTATTCCAAAACGATAACATTTTTTTTTATTATCAGCATACTTATTATTATTATAGTTACTTTACTGCCTATCACTTCACAACTTACCTACTCATATGATACGATGCGATTCCAAGGTGGCCTCGACTGATTCTGACTCGATTATAATTTAACTGACAGATATCTGTTATCTGAGGATTGAAAAATCAGTCCAAAATTATTATTATATACTTTAAACTAAAATGGACCATTAAAATTTGGGTTAAAATAATTTGTTAAAATAAGGGAAAAATAGTTTTCACCGTCATAGCACAACGTGTGCAACGTTTCCAAATGCTTATTTTATTTTTAACAGAAGATATCCATTTTAATTTCAAATTTTTTTTTTACTAATTGTTCTTATTCGTATAGGTACAAAAAACGTCAATTTGCAATTTCCTTATTTTAATTTAAAAACTATTATCAAATAACAGAATATTGTACCCGTAGCACGAAGGCTATATGACAATTAATAACATTCGATAGTTTTTGTGCTAATAATGATTCTTGCCTTAGGCCTGCTGCCTTACCCCTAAATTATAATTGTATGATTGATAAAGCAGCTTAAGCTTAATTAGACAGGAGTTTATAGAATTTAATACAGGCACTTGTTTTTATCATTATAGCGTTAGTAAAACGTGACCATATAATTGCAATACTCAATTTTTGTCTTTGACCTGACATATCAATGTCTACTAGCTTTTATTCAAAGATACCTACATTAATTTATTCATTCTCATTTGTATACTTAATCATAAAACCAATTTAACAATAACTGATTATTTATCCACATAATACCAATCAGAAAGTTGTACCTAAATAAAATTTGTAATACTTGAATAAAAAAAACATACTTAACGCATAAAAAAATATTTCCAATTTTATGACTTGGGTAAAATTGCATTAGAATATCTGAGTTTGGTTTGTTTCAGGCACAGACCATTCAACCAGTGCGTTTCAGACTAAGTAAATTATTAACGGAGATACATTTTATCTTTAGCCTTTGGGCACAGAATAGATGTTAGTACCTACGTACTTTGGGTCTGTGAGCTACGTAGTAAGAAGTAAGAGGTAAGATTTTCAATAAAAACATTTATCATTTATGCTCGATAGGAATTCAAGTAACACTCGATAGGTTTTTGTGAGTGACTGTATAATAATTCTTTAACACACGAACACGAGGCAAGCCTGCCAGTTTACAGAAGGCTTACAAATTGGACGCGTATTGATTTTGATTGCGATCATTTATTAGTTTTGGCTAAAGGCCACTGTTAATTCATATGGCAGGCAATTGCGTGTCGTACCGTACAGTCCGGTTTTTATTAAATTAAATACATAGCATGCGCCTTAAGGCATATGCTTAACATAACTTTTAAAATGAAATTATATTTTCAGTTGACCGCTTAAGAAAGCTGGTAAAATGCAAAATATAACTTTTAACTGTTTTTATTTTTTTATTAAAAATAACAATTCACAAACAACTCGTTTCTTGTCGCTCAGAGATACCAAGATCTACCAACTACAGTAAACAGAAGTTGCCTTGTACCATTTCTTCATTTAAATAGTGGATATCCATCGATAGCCGTAGGTACGCTCAAGGCAAGATTGAACGGCCGTCTTATTCCTCGCTGGAATTAATATTTATGGCTTCATCCGACGACATAAATCAAAGAGTGTCTATAAACAAGAAGCAACCGACGATTTAACTTGTACCAAGTTAATTAAGATTAAATCATACAAATGAAAACAAAACGAAGCTTTATGCTGATGGAACAGCCCCCCTAGACAAAGTCACATTTGCATATCTTCGCTATAGCTTCGCTTTCGAAAGCTCGTATACATATTATATGGGTTTGGCGTTATATCGATGGTTAGCGAAACTTTACGTCAATTCTATACAGCTTTCAAAAGCGTAGATTTGCAAATGTGTCATTGTCAAAAGGGCCACACATCGACCGTAGCACCACCGGAGCCGGACCGACACCAAACTCGGAACTTGATTGGCTCCTGCGGGTGAATCAGGTGCAAGAACTATGCTCGTCGCCACCGAACGATTTGTGACTTACCCACACCGATATTTCGACCCAAAATTAGGAACGTCTCAGCGTCGCGTCGGTTTGGTTCCGGTCGAGCTTCCTGAACAAGTGTGAATATGGCTTTACTTACATGAAGCCTTTATGCACTTAAAAGCATGTGATTTAACACGAATTTCATTTACAAAGCTGCATATACAATACCCACAGGTTGCACCTACGAAACAGTTTATAATACAGGAAGGATTCACAATATCAGTTTAACCAGTTATTCCTACCAGGCATGAATTTAATTCAATTACTTTAAAAAGTAATTTTCGGAACATCAATTTCCATCTCATTCGCTTTTGAGCCTTGACAAGCTCGGAGACCTCCATTACAAACTCATCATTGAAAGAATTTCGCTCGTTACATAAAACGACACAAGAATACCAAAATTCAATTCCGTCAGGTCGAACCAACCGAATAATTACAGGGGATAAAAAACGTCTGTCTTTTTATCCTGAGACAAGTTGTAAACGCAGCGGGGAGACTATAATAACCATGTTTGTTTCTGTTCGTCCAATTGATTATTGGTGAAGGAACCCTGAGATCTCAAAGTAGACATCTTTATCACTTTAAAGGATATGTTTCGATGACAGCGTGTAATCATTTTGTTTTTAAAGATTTTGCAAACGCAGTAGTGTATTTTGTGTTGACAATATTATTAATGGTTTTAATTATTGTGATAACGATACTGACGCTACCACAAGTGTGCAATTCTTTTTTTTCATGACATATTAAGTCCTGAACAGAATTATGACTACCACTAAAATTAAAAGGAATGTGTTATGACAATGCAATAATAAAACGGCCGCGTTTTATACGCATTGAATTCGTGTAGGTACTTAAAAGGTCAAAGAAAAAAACTGGACAATGGTTCTTTAATCACTTTATTTTTCGAGTCCAACTGACGGCGGCGTACTTATCGATTCACTCACGATTTACTCAGCATAACAATAAAAACCGCTATTACTAATGCATCTCCAGTAAATCCATTCAAAAAAGAAGTGTTCGTAATGTAGACAATGCAATGTTAAGCAATAAATGTTCCGACCTATCCAAGTTGTGTTAACATTGCAGTATTGTATCATAATATTTTAATCATAGGTATTCTTAACACCGATTGTTTTTCAAGTTATACGTTAATGATTTAAAAAATATCTTTGAAAAATAGAAAAAAAATATTTATAAATTTAAGACTCCAATTAATCCGTTTAGTGACTTTAGAACGAATTAACAGGATAATAGGTATTTTACATAAATCTTATATTATATATATAAATGTTGAATTACTTTTTTACAATCAAACATTTTTACCTCCGATATCAAAGTACGGTTTCGCCAGCATTAATATTGTTTATACTCGTAGATTATATTTATGAAACAGAAGACTTAAAAAAATTACTTATTCTTCTCCTTGTAAAATATCGTCTCTATCACTCGACACACTATAGTTATCATTTTTATTAAGATTGAACAAATATTTACGACCATTGTACTGTAATAAATATTATTTCATAGAAATAAAAAAAATAATCTTGAAAACAAGGGTCAGACAAAGTGTTAACACATGTTCTCTGTTGTAAACAAGGCATGTGTCATGTCAGTTACTTATCATCCCTATACAAATTGAATTATTGTACTAATATTAAAATGTGTGTGTATCTTTCAATTTCTGGATTACGTTTGGTATTTTTATTACGTCCTAAAATAAAAACACCTTACAAAATATCGCAGTCATTCCTACAACTATTTTGTACCTTTTTACACGATTGCCCAAAAAGGAGTGTATATGTGTCAGGGTTCATGTATATTTTTATAGTATTGTTCTTATGTGATCTGTGATCAATATGTGTAACGTTCCAAGAGTTCCAAGGTATATAGACCGGGCGGCCACCGCATGGTTACCTACCCCATCGAGTTACTGAATATTACCACCTTCCACGAAAAGTAGACCTTAAATAGGTAGGAAAAATGTTGGTCTGCCGGGGCTCAACCTGGAGGAACCTTGGCGGTGCAAAGCTGTGCTACCTACTTTTGACCATCATTTTACCTCATGTGGTTACTGAACAAAACCTTTTCGTTGCTTTTAGTCTCTATTAGTAGAGTCAAAATAATTATGTCTGCCGAGCGAATTCTTGGAGGGTTCCGCAGTCCAACCATTTTTAGGGGCCGCATGGGGGTGCTATTTTACCTCATCGAGTTACTGGATGAAACCAAGTTCTCCTGGTAGCTAAAATGGTCTCCTTTAAATATTAATTGGTCTGCCAGTTCGCAACCTGGCAGTTTTTGCAGTCCAACCAAATAACTACATAGCATAAAACAAAATAGCTTCCCGCTGTTTGTCCCTATGTATGCTTAGATCTTTAAAACTACGCAACGGATTTTAATGCGGTTTTTTTTAATAGATAGAGTGATTCAAGAGAAAGATTTATATGTATAATACTTGCATAATATAGCCGAGAAACACTGATAATTTCAAAGGTTTCTAATGTGTGTCGTAAATAAACACTTTTTTTTCGCTTACATTGCAAACGCTGGCTGAATCCTACGAGATAGATCAAAAAATGTACTACAGTATTATTTACCTTAAAAAGGTCCACATAAAACTTCTTGGTGGTATATGTCTATCTCTTAGGGATAACCCACAATATCCAGTTTTATCCTTTCTTTTTATGAGAAACTAGCTGACCCGACAGACGTTGTCCTGTCTTAGTTATGAATATTGAATTCGAGTTGGTATAATTAATGAAAAGTTGGGTTCAGAGATATTATAGGTCCCGTTTCCGTTACCGTTCCCCTTTCCCTTTCCCGTCCCGTTCCCGTTTACTTTATAACCCAACAGCTTTATAACCAAGTATATATCACTTGTTATGTTAGTAACGTGTATGTTAGTCTATCCAAACTTACCAATTTAATATTAGGTGTGGTGGCTCTGAACTAACCGTGATGAGCACTAAGAAATTCAGTTTTCTTAGATCTGGGGTGAAGCAATCGAAAATCATGGCGAAGCACTTGCCGTATCGCTTGATATTTCGAAAGCCTTTGACCGGGTCTGGCACGCTAGTTTGCTGAGCAAGCTTCCAGCGTATGGTTTACCTGCTGACTTTTGCAGTTGGATTTCAGATTTCTTGAGCGAACGGTCGATAAGAGTGGCTATTGACGGCTGCTCCTCTGACCTCATGGCTATAGAAGCTGGAGTTCCTCGAGGATCCGTTCTTTCCGCAACGCTTTTTTTGCTGCACATCAACGATCTGCTCATGCCCGGAATTGTTGGGTATGCAGACGACAGCACGGTTGCGGAGAGGTATTTGTCCAATGCAAAGGCCAGCAATGAAGAAATTGGTTCCTTGAGAGAGGCCATGGTGGAGCGGACGAATACGACTTTGAGTCTTGTCTCCCAATGGGGCGACAACAATTTAGTCACTTTTAACGCCACCAAAACGCAGGCATGTCTATTCACTGCAAAGAAGAGTCCTCTGAACTTGACTCCTACTTTCCGAGGTGTAACTATACCTGTCACCGACAATCTCGATCTCCTTGGCATAAAGATGACTTCCGATCTCAACTTTGGTGACACAATCGAGTTGAAGGCTCAAACTGCGGCCAAAAACTAGGCATCTTGAACAAGGTTAAGCGATATTTCACGCCGGGACAGCTTCTAACTCTTTACAAAGCGCAAGTCCGGTCGTGCATGGAATATTGCTGCCACCTGTGGGATGGGTCCGCAAAGTACCAGCTAGCCGCACTCGACTCGGTTGAAAGCAGAGCCAGAAAACTCATAGGGGATAGTGCGCTATTAAAAACCAAGCTTCACAGTCTTTCCCACCGCCGTGAAGTGGCTTGTCTGGCGGTGTTCTACAGACTATATTTTGAGCTGCATGAGCTCATTCCGCCATCCCCGTTCTACCATCGGACATCCAGACGCACGGCGGGGTTTCACCCCTATTTGGTTGACATTCCATGCATGCGCACGAAGCGTTTTTTATCTTCCTTCTTAATGCGCACAGCCAAGGAGTGGAATTCCCTGCCTGCGTCTGTATTCCCGAAAGAATATAACCCAGCGATATTTAAGGCACGAGTGAATAGGCTTCTTCTGGGCAAGCTCGCTTCATCTTCGGCCTCTTCTTAGCCTTATGGTTCTCGAATGTGGCCAAGAGTAAGCCCATTTAATGTAAAAAAAAAGATCCTTTTTGTAAGAAATTTTTCAACACACTTGCTCGTAAAGTGAGCCCTAATACATCGCTTTTAGGGCCATAAACCGAACTATAACAAACACGTGCAATAATATATAAAACACTAGTTGGTTATAGAATTAGCCCTACAAAGTTAAATAGGTACCTTACTGCAAGTTCTATGCGAGTAAACAGAGCATTTTCAATTCAACCGGGTAATACAGTTATTTTTTTAGTAACAACAAAGAGGTTTTATGCCGCTGAAAATTCATTTGCATTTTTGGAATAAATAAATGTGTATGTCCTTAATTAAGTCAAACAAATATTTATTATTATCAAATTATTCCTAATTTACAATATTTTGTTAAAAAATATTAAAATATTACCATTTTACCACTTAAATTTATATTGTTGTAGTAGGCTGTATGCTCACTAACCCCTTTGTTCGCAAAATATTCTTGCATTGGGCGTGGGAAAAAAAACAAAAAAAAAACCTGCTCGCCTTTTCTCATCATGATTATCATTTTGTTTTTGTCGTATTTGTTGCTGTGTGGTAAATTACTTTGTTTTTTCCTCGCAAATGTGTTGAAAAACGTCGTATGAAACTCGTGAGCTCTTACTTATTGCACACTCGGCTGAGTTACGCCCTCGCCTGCGGCTCGGGCTGCAACTGACAGCCTTGTGTGCAATAAGCAACCAAAGCTAACTTGTATCATAATGTACTAATATTACATTTATTTCCTCAATAAAATAACTCCGACCGAAGCATCTGTTTGTTTTATTACACCCTCTTTGACGATATTTGCAGCACGCATTCTTTTAATTCTATGTCAAACGTCATATTTAAAAAGTCGGCGAGGGTTTATAATCGTCACGAGTTTTAAAAAACCTTAACAACCGCGTGCCATACTACGTTTTTCAATACATTTGCGAGAAAACATTATAGGTACTACTATATTTGTAATCTATACATATAATAAAACTGTAAATTCTAAATATTTGTGCGCGTATTACGCAAAAACCGCTAAAATAATTTTGATGGGCTTTTCACAGTTTAGTAAATTAAGGTCCAACTTAAAATCTAAGCTATGTTTCATTAAATTCAGGTGGGTGGAACCAGGGAAACAGCTTGAACTCTCCGTAGTACTAGCTTTCATACACTAAAGAGGTCATTTTGAACTGGTTCTTATATTTTTCTACTGTCCACGCAGACGAAGTCGCGGGTGAAAGCTAGTAGAAATTGAAAAAAAACGTACGTAAACAAAAACGCACGGCGCGGGCGTGCGGTAAAATCAACTTACCGCACGCTGTACTAAACCGTAAACAAAAACGCACGGCGTGCGGTAAAATCAACTTACCGCACGCTGGCCTGTCATCGTAAGCTCACATTTTCGAGCAACTGTATTGAAAAATATATTTTGCATGCATGTGATGTAGATTATTATGGCCTTAGTATCAGCACTGCACCCATGCGAAGCCGGAGCGAGTCGCTAGTTTAATATAGTTTGTAAGTTCTCCTAGTAGCTAAAATTATGCCCTTTAAATATTAATTGATTTTCCAGTTCGCAACCTGGCAGTTTTTGCAGTCCAACTAAATTTATTATAATTTTAATGTTACATTTTCAGTCTACAGACGATATTTTACTTGCTTGCTTGTTTCTTTGTATTGATTCATGAAGTATATTTATTTTCTCAAACATGCTTGGAAATTCGAACATTATTTTGACAACTTTCTTGGTGCTAAATCGGACTGGACAGACCTAAACCGCTCCGGCAATTTTTGTATGAGAATCCATTACTAACGTATAATAATGGTTTTTCATAAAAATATTACAAGCCAGCCTTTCTGTTGTCTAACTTCAAAATCTATCGCAATCGCTTTCAGGATGTAATCCATTGAAGTTTCTTTTTGGCACAAAAAAAAACTTAGCAAAGAAATGCAGCAATGTGTCACATTCATCTGTCAAACGAAAGCGATTGCGATAGATTTTTAAAATTAGACAATTAAATTAGCCCCCGGGTTCCGAACAAGCCGGGTTCCGAAAAGGCTTGAGCACCATAGACCACATCCATACGCTGCGGCACGTTATACAGAAGACCGAGGAGTATAATCTGCCACTTTGCTTGGCGTTCGTGGATTATGATTTGATTCGATTGAAACCTGGGCGGTGCTGCAGTCTCTCAAAGGTGCCAAGTGGACTACAGATATATTGAGGTGTTGAGGTATTTATACAAAAATGCCACCATGTCGGTCCGAGTACAGAACCAGAGCACAAATCCAATCCAACTGCAGCGTGGTGTGAGACAGGGAGATGTTATTTCTCCGAAACTGTTTACAGCCGCGTTGGAGGACATCTTTAAACTCTTAGACTGGAAAGGACTCGGCATCAACATTAATGGCCAGTACCTAACACACCTTCGTTTTGCCGATGATATAAGTCTTATGGCTGAGACCTTGGAAGACCTGAACACAATGCTCGAAGATCTCCGAAGTGCTTCCCAAAGAGTGGGTCTTAGGATGAACATGGATAAGACGAAAATCATGTCTAATGCCCATGTCGTGCCCGCTCCAGTTCATGTTGGGAACACTACACTTGAAGTTGTTGACCATTATGTATACCTAGGACAGGCAGTCTAGTTGGGTAAGTCCAACTTCAAGAAAGAGATCTCTCGTCGAATCCAACTCGGATGGGCAGCATTCGGGAAGCTCCGAAAAATCTTCGTGTCCGATTTACCTCAGTGTCTCAAGACAAAAGTTTAGGAACAGTGCGTGTTGCTAGTGATGACTTACAGCAGCGAAACGTGGTCGCTAACTATTGGTCCCATAAGGAGGCTCAAGGTCACCCAGCGTGCAATGGAAAGAGCCATGCTCGGCGTTTCCCTGCGTGATTGAATCAGAAATGAGGTGATCCGCAGGCAAACTAAAGTAACCGACATCGCTCGGAGGATTGCTCAGTTAAAGTGGCAGTGGGCTGGACACATAGCGAGAAGAACCGATGGTCGTTGGGGCGGAAAGGTTCTTGAATGGCGACCGCGCACCGGACGACGCTCCGTGGGTAGGCCCCCCATTAAGGTGGACGGACGATCTGGTAAAGGTCGCGGGAAGCCACTGGAAGCGGGCAGCGCAGGACCGATCGTCGTGAAGATCCTTGGGGGAGGCCTATACTCAGCAGTGGGTGTCATGCGGCTGATATGATGATGATGATATAAATATTGCCGACGTTTGACCGTAAATGTTTTTATTTAAACTCATTACACACGTGTAATTCAAAATTGGAGCAAACTTTTCAATGAAACACAAATATGGGTGTCCAATAAAAAGCCTTGATGAGCGAGCACATTACAAAAAAACTTAAAAAAAATATTAGATATTATACTAGCTATCACGGTTCATGAGATACAGCCTGGTGACAGACAGACAGACAGACAGACAGCGGAGTCTTAGTAATAGGGTCCCGTTTTTACCCTTTGGGCACGGAACACTAAAAACTAAAAAAATAATAATATGGGTATCAAATGAAAGGCCTTGATGAGCACATTCCAAAAAATTAAACAAAAAATTAATTTGCCAACTAAACCACAGCTTTCCACAGGATAAAATGTTTGTCGCAGAGTCGAGCCGTTGCATTAACGACTTGTCGCAGTAGCGTTATATCGGAGTAGGGTGCGCCGCAGTGGATATCAGTCGCTATGAGAATATGCGCAGAAGTCTTCTATCGCAATCACGTTAGCGGCAGTAATAAACTGTCGCGATCGTGTTATGCGCAGTTTTGTCTGTCGCAGTCATGTCGCAGTCATGAAATACACTCCTGACGGAGCAATATTCAAAGTATGCGGAGCTACGCATACTTGATATCACATGGGTACCGCCAACATGCAACTTCTACTGAGGGTAAAAAAACTTTACTGGGCGTTGCTCTGTAAGAGTTTTTCTTGCCTTGAAAATAGCTTTTCACCTGTGCACTGCTAAAAAAATGTTTTAACAAAAACACATGTAATGGTATGGGCGCCATTTGCTTTTCGCAGTATCAGTGCTGCAAACGCCATAAAAAACTGTTCGGATATGTTCAGAAACCAAGAAATAAGAGTTTTTTTTTATTCATAGTTATGAATGTAACCACGTTATGTCAAAGTACCCCCATTTTACGGTAAGAAGTAAGTACATAATGAATAGTTTTTCGCATATAATAAACTAATTGTATTTAATATTTCAGTTTGAAAATAATAGGTAAACAGAAAGCAACCAAATAAATCAAAAATAAAATTTCGTCTATAGACAGAACATTTAATTTTCAAACTATATTAAACTAGCGACTCGCCCCGGCTTTGCAGGGGTACAATGCTGATACTAAGTCCATATTAATCTATATCACATTCATGCACAATGTATTTAAGGTACTTAATTGGATAAGGATTAATGCTGTATTGCTTAAAATCGCTTCGTAAATAAGCCATTATTTCTCATAAAAAGAAAGGATAAAACTGGTTATTGTGGGTTATCCCTAAGAGATAGACATATACCACCAAGAAGTTTTATGTGGACCTTTTTAAGGTAAATAATACTGTAGTACATTTTTTGATCTATCTCGTAGGATTCAGCCAGCGTTTGCAATGTAAGCGAAAAAAAAGTGTTTATTTACGACACACATTAGAAACCTTTAAAATTATCAGTGTTTCTCTGCTATATTATGCAAGTATTATACATATAAATCTTTCTCTTGAATCATTCTATCTATTAAAAAAAACCGCATTAAAATCCATTGCGTAGTTTTAAAGATCTAAGCATACATAGGGACAAACAGCGGGAAGCTATTTTGTTTAATGCTATGTAGTTATTTGGTTGGACTGCAAAAACTGCCAGGTTGCGAACTGGCAGACCAATTAATATTTAAAGGGGACCATTTTAGCTACCAGTAGAACTTGGTTTCATCCAGTAACTCGATGAGGTAAAATAGCACCCCCATGCGGCCCCTAAAAATGGTTGGACTGCGGAACCCTCCAAGAATTCGCTCGGCAGACATAATTATTTTGACTCTACTAATAGAGACTAAAAGCAACGAAAAGGTTTTGTTCAGTAACCACATGAGGTAAAATGATGGTCAAAAGTAGGTAGCACAGCTTTGCACCGCCAAGGTTCCTCCAGGTTGAGCCCCGGCAGACCAACATTTTTCCTACCTATTTAAGGTCTACTTTTCGTGGAAGGTGGTAATTTTCAGTAACTCGATGGGGTAGGTAACCATGCGGTGGCCGCCCGGTCTAATAGGGAACAGGAATTTATCCACTAAGGTGAAGTCACATATCACATACGTACTAACATAACATTCATAGATTTTATTAATATTCCTTGGAATACTACGTATAAAATTTTAGATTATTAAACCTATTTTCTATTATTAAAAAGTCTGGAACGGGTGATAGGAAAATACACGGTTAATTTTTAAGTATATCTAAAAATTAAATGGGGTTTTCAGAGCACGTAAATGAACAACTTTAACTATGGGGCCAACCACGAAATCGTGAAAAAAAAATCAGGTGTTCCATACGTTATAGTCGAGTCGATGTTGTACTTTTCTATGGAACAGCTGATTTTTTTTCGCGATTTCGTGGTTGGCCCCATAGTAAAAGTTGTTCATTTACGTGGTCTGAAATCCCCATTTCATTTTTAGATATGGTTAAAAATTTACTGTGTATAGACGATTCAAAAGCGCTTAATTACCAAGTTTATTTGAATATAGATATTTTGACTTTGACTAGATCTCAAATAAGCCATGGCTTATTTATATAACTCTGCAGAGTTATACAAATCTGACTTTAATATGTGACCTTACACTACTTCAACCCCTCGTCAAAGTGCGTGACTACATGTGTACATAAAGATAAAATATATGTGTGTGAATTGATCCGCGATAAGCGGCAAAAACCTCCGTTGTGAAATTATATCGTGAGATTCACTCGATGCATTGTCAGCATTGTCATTTGGTAGAAATAATGCTTTACTACGTAAAACAAAAGACGAACTTATTTCTACTTTTGTTATACCCTAATTAAGAAATATATTTAACGTTACTATCCACTATATTCATTAAATAAAATAGAGAAGCCCGAATAAAAACCGACACTTTAAATCGTTGCATAATTACAGTATGTACTGCTGACGCGTTGATGTCTATTCTATTGAAGATCAATAATTCTTGGATCGATCGCTTTTGTTAAAAATATTACATTAAATTTTTAACCTATTATTAACAGCGTTATTATACAGGGTTTTTTGTAAAACATCAACAACCTGTATCTTGTTTTCATGTCATCCAACGTAAATGGTCTTTCAGCGAAAAGGTCATACTGATAGAGAGGGCCTCGTAGGAGTAGATTACTAAAGGCGGTGATCCATTTGCGAGCAAAACCGCCAGTAGGTAGGCAAACGAACTCGCGAGCCAAAGGTCTAAACCGCCAAATGTAGCACTGAAAAGTATGGGGACTTTTAAGTGCTCCATTGGCGGTTTAGACCTTTGGCTCGCCAGTTCGTAGGCTTGCCGGCGGTTTTGCTCGCAAATGGATCACCGCCTTAACATCATGAACGACAACATTTGTTCTACGAAAAAAGTGTTCTATATTGAGACATCGTTTTATTTTTCCTATAATCTTTATAAACTGCTATCACATAGAATTATTTCAGATTTTTCTCTTTGCAAACTTCCAAGATAAGGGGTGGGGAACGGTATTTTTTTTTTACATTTTTCATTAAAAGTCGAAAGTTGTGCGGCCTAAAACAAAAAGAAAAAATGATTGAAAACGTAACGTGCAAATGACGTTCTTTCATATACTCCGCATGCCCTAGTAGCCCCACTTAAAATTTTTAAGACCCCTTTTTAGTCCCTGTTGTAAAAAAGATATTTATTTTTTTATTTATTTCTTATTTGAAAAATAGTTGCGCAAATGTCATCTTAAACTATTACAAATTTCAAGTTGATACCATTAGTAGCTCTCGAGATATCCAGCTGTAACAGACAGACAGACTGAGTCACACCATAAGGGTTCCCTTTTTACCATTTTAGTACGGAACCCTAAAAAGAAAATTGTTTCTTTTCATGATAAATTGCAGTTTTCCATACATATAAAAAAATACGGGTTATTATGGAACACCTTGTATAATGTTATGATTTTTACACCACAATATCAGAATATTAATCTAACGTTACCGTGAATTGAACGCGGTACAGTCCCAGTCAGTGGAAAGTTTCAGCGTAAACCTTTAACAAAAGAATTAATTAGTATGTATAATATATAAAAATTAAGTTATATTAACACTGCGATCTCCAACCCGCGCGCCAAGCGTAGAAATTATGCCCACATCCTGGATCCTATCAATCGGGATGTGCCCACGCCTACATCCCGACTCGAACCAAAAGGCCCAAAAGCTCGTAGAAAAATTATATACCTAAATAAAATTTTTCTACGACCTTTTGTTTGACATGCCATTGTATCAAGTGGTTGTAATGAACTGTAATAGGCTGTTATCATGATGATGTTGTAACATAAAAGCCTTTGATTCAAATTGATTCAAAACCATTTTCGCCAAAAAATGCACCATGAGTAAAACAAATGAGAAACGTTATATCTTTTTTGCTTATTTTATAAAATAAAAAAGCATTAAGTATATTCTTCGTTAAATTTTAAACCGGCACTCACTCGTTACGACATTTCCTTCCCTTTCATAGCTCTAGGTCACGACCGCACTGAGAATACCATGTCATGTCTATATTGACATTATATTATTTTCACTGTCTATCTTGTTATGTCGGAATAAAAGAATACAGATTTTTAATAGTGTTCCTTTAGACATGTATAAAGATGTTTCTTGCAGAGACGTCAAAAAATTCTACAAATTTATAAATCACATTAAAATTTGCTCTTTCATAAATAATAGGAAAAGATACTCAGTCTATATACCGTGTTTTGGTTGGTGGTAGGGCTTAAGTCCGCTTGCTAGCCAAGCCACCGCCATCCGCCGTCCGCTTGCTACCGCCATCTTACCTAAGTCTGACGCCATAGCAACAATTAAAAAATTGTTTTGTTCCGGCCGTTAGAGATAATATAGCCAGTTTCTCAGTGATGAGGATTCCGGGTGTAATGCGCTTCCACCTTTTCGGCCTTATCGTCACTTAACACTATGTGTGGTGAAGGCCATGCACTATCCCGACATAAAAAAAATCAGGTTGCACTCCGGGAGTGAAGTGAAAACTTGAATATTAACGTTGTGCATTTTTGATATTTTGGAATGGTTAGGGAATAATTTTGCACGAATTGCCATCTAACGAATTTACTCTACATTTGAATTTACGAATACAGAACAGTATTGTACGAAAGTCTTATCCATAGCTTGACAGAAAATCTAGAGATTAAAAAATTAGCGCGTTGCTATGGTGACACAAGTGTTTACGTCTTGAAATGACGCGCCGCCATTTTCGCCGCGCCCCGTAGAAAGAGAGGGGGATACTTCCGCCGCCGGCTGTCTACTCTCTATCCGTCACATCCGTCTTACGAATTTTCGATCAGGGTCACGTGATTCTTACTGACGCGATTTTAGCATTTTTTCCCCATTACAAAAAAGCGTACAACGCCGCTAAAGAAGTTTTCACATCAAAAATGTCATTATTACACTATCTTTTCGACACAGTCAAAAAATAAAGGGACAGTTTTCGGTTCTATTTAGTACCTACTAGAATCAGGCTCAATTTCAAAGTCTAGCCCTAAATAATATAAATTACGATTTATAAAATTAACCTCTAACGAACCATATCAATAATCAAATTCTTGATTAATTTTATTATACAGTCAACTACGAACCAATTAATATTCTAATCAAGGTACTGTGTAAAACAACATAAACAATTAATGAGATCAATTTGCAATAGTTGATGGCGCTATCGACGGAATCCGTAAAAACTCGATATTCCAGTGTTTCGATTATGGTGCTGATTGTATCCATTAGTCGTTATTAGCGCGAAATTAAGTACACATTGCCTAATAGATCGTAGTATGCAACTGCATTTCTAATTAATGACCTTATGACAAATCACTATGATATACAGACATCAACTTTGTCTAGGGATACAGGTGTTATTTTAATACAAACGAGGTAACTTTGAAGCCTTGGTTTCCTGCCAGGGATGTACTGTGCTGTGATCTGATGACGGCTATCCAGGGAGTGAATGGAAGAGATTCAGATCGCTATACACACCCAACTGATTTGACCATCATGCTAAAAACGTAATGGACATGTTTTAAAAAACCGCGAAAATAGCATGAAAGTGTATGGAAACCCTCAATCTATTAATCTTTTAGAATGCTGATCAGATCAGTTGTATGTGTATAGCGATCTGAATCTACTCCGTTCACTCCCTGGATGGCCATCATCAGATTACAGCACGGTACATCCCTGGCAAAAAACCAAGGTTTCAAAGTTACCTCGTTTGTATGAAAGTAACACCTGTATTCCTAGACAAAGTTGATGTGTATATTCAAAATAGCAACTACTGTATTACTTTGTAAATTTTATGTTATAAGGAATAGAAAAGCTTATTTAATGGACGTTATAAAAGTTAAATAGGTACTGTTCTGTTTATGTTCTAGGCTTAGCGCAATGGCAGCGATCCAACCTCTTGAAGGTTTGAATCCTGTTTGTGCTGATGAGCATATTAAGTATTTATTTGATTGAATCAGGCGTCACTTGGCGGAAGTCCTAAACCATTGTGAAAAAGAAATATATGTAGCTTACTTCCGCAAACAATATATGCAAGATGTACCGCCCGCCCGCCCGCAAAAATGTGCACATGCACACCACAAAATATCAGTGCACAATACCTGCATTTAGCCAGACAGCAACACACCCTGCACCTTCACCAATTATCCTACTCTACACGAGATAGATTACTAACTAGATTACTAACATCATAAACAACAACATTTGTTCTGACTTTTTCGACATCAGACAAAAAAATATCGACTTTTCACACAAAACTCGATCATCTGTTCGGACATTCGTATGGAGAGTCGAATTTTTTTGTCAGTTTTCGGGAAAGTTGTAGAACAAATGTTGTTGTTTATGATGTTAGTAATCTACTCCTACAAGGTTGTTGGTGTTTTACAAATAACCCTGTTTAGGTACTTGTATTTTTTTTATATTTTTATCAAAAACGTACCGTACACCCTTTTCTTATTTAGGAAATTAATAATTGGTATTTACTTGGTGACTTGTCTAGATAGAATGTTATTTTAATTCTTAATCCCAGTATCTATGATCAGATGGCCTGAAATGACACTTAAGCACTGCATCTAATCTTTCTAAAAAGATTTAAAGTAGGTACAGTTGGGAACAAATACCAGTAAAACAATTATTCAAATAAATTAAACATGTTTATTTAAAAAAGAAAGTAAAATATATAAACTTTATTAATTGGTTAATCGTATTTTAACTTTTTATGATAAAAATTATAACTTATGATCACAAAAAATACGAAATTGCAACCCATCGCAAACCCTGTTTCAGATATTCTTTTAAACTATTATTATTATTTACTCAAATTTATAGCTACATAGCGATAAAGTGTAAGTTTTGTAGGTTATTTACCTACTTATAGAGGTTTCCCTTCATCTTATGCAAGTGATAAATATAACTGCTCTTTCAAAAACATAAAAGTTCTTTTGGAATTCGCGACCTTTTCTCATACTATTATACTCACACCGTTATTTTTTAATCGAAACCAGCTACCAGTGAAACCAACCATTTTTTCCAAAGCAACTTGGGTCGAAAAATGACAAAAATGTGCCCACTATTACTCACTAGACAGCTTAAACATTGTATTAGTATGGGAAAATATATTTTTTGTCGTTTTTCAACCCATTCGTTTCTTTTGCAAAAATATTTAGTTTCATTGGTAGAACATGAACATTTAAAACGACTACATAACATAAAAACGGTGTCTAGTACTGCACATTGTTTATGATGTATGAATACAATTCTTATTAGATAAGATATTAATCCTTATTATAATAAAGAAAGACGGTGTAGACACATGCAAACAACGAGACGTCTCATTGTTTGTATGTACATACATCAACAATTTAATTCGACATTTCGTAACTTATAAGGATTAAATAAATGTTAGAACATAACAAATTCAAAGAATGTCTGTGATGAAGAAATCCCGTCTGAGTTGCTACGGGTGAGCCGATTTTTTCTAATATTTTCATTATATTAATCATCTTAATATAAAAATAGCATTGTGAATGCAAAAAATCTAAAAAGTTAAAATTCAAAGAATAATAAAAAACTAGAATAACTACATCGAATCATCTTTTGGGGTATTTAGAGGAGTCGATTTTCCGGGCGACTTGCTAGGCGACTTTATTCGAATAGGACTTTTTATCGACAATCGGTTGTAAAATCGAATCGCCAGTATCGCCACCTCATTGAAATAAGGTTAAAATTTTACAAGCGATTCTCTATAAAAAACGCTAAGTAATTGATTAAAATCGACCAGCAAGTGGCTTGCCAAGTCGACTCGTGTAAATACTACATTATCCTCGATATTTCAAATAATCCCTTAAAAATACATGAAATGAGACATAGCAAATGAACATAACAAAGGCCTATTTCATGCAACAACTTCATTAAATTCGAACTAAACATGATTGAAACATGATTACTCTCTGCAATTACAAACGACCACTTATATTACAATCTACAGTTAAGTAAAATATGTAATTATGCTAATACTGGTCTATTACTTAAATAATATGCGTAAGAATGTAAAAACTTAACGAGTTTATATAAATCAAACTTTATTGGGAACGAATGAGAGTTAAACTACACAGTTAAATCATCGAAAAAATTAAACTACATACTTTATAACGATAGAGGTATACCAGTTTTGCTATAAAACACTTAAGTTAACTTATTGTAAAGCACGAGTTTTTTAAGTTCCTATATGGAAAACAAAACACAATCAAACACTATCATTTTGATTTTGACACATTGAACTTTAACTAAGAGTTTAAATATCGTTTAAAGAGTTTTTAACCAAGTGTTTTGAAAACACGACACAACCGCGTGGCGCTCTGAGCCATGGGCGGCCCGCCCTCGCGACGCCGACGGGCGGCCGCGTTCGCCCGCCATTCAGTAGTGTATGATATTCGGCTACTATCAATGGCATGTCCCAATACTTTCACAGTGGTCGCACGCACCCCCTCTGCGCGCGCGCCGCGGTATAAAAGCGCGCTCCCGCCCTCATTTCGCACAGACGCAAGTTGCACTTCAATATAGCGATTCCTGGAAGATTCTAGTCTTCCATCAGCGCTATAAATCTATATACAACAAAAATATATTAATACACTTTCTTTCTACCTTTCTTCTGTGCTTTAACTTCTTTACAAAAATGAAATCCATGGTAAGTACTATCAATGTTATCTTTTTCCTTCATACTTTTTTATTGTTTTAGTGTTTTTAAGTACTTATTTTATCTATCCTTTATTTTAAGGGTAATTAAAAATATATGTAATTTATTATCTTAACACCATTTTTCACAATGTTAAATTTTAAAATTTAAATAACGTTTAGCCAAATATATTTGATAAAGCCATCGACTGATAGTGATCAATATGGATTTAATGATATATCATAGATCACTTATGCAAATTCATCTGTTCGGCGCAATGATTAACTACGCACGAGATAGGCCTCAGATAACTTAATTTATTGTCAAATCCGATATTAAGAACCAGTTGCGGCTTTGTTTTCTGTGACTTGTGACTTGCCCAACCTTCCGAAACTACACACCTCAATTATGTATAACAAGAATGACCTAATTCCTTTACAATAGAACAAGGTGTTTCTTTTGAAATCGAATCAAATATTTACAATACTTTTATTGAAATGAAGATCGTAAATCCCGATAAATAAGAGAAACTTCACAACCACGCTCTACTTTTATAAAAAAAACGTCTATCTTATTTGTTGTTGTGTAGTAATTCGTCATGAGCAATGTATCGCGGTTATTACAGTAAATTTGTAAGCAATTTCCAAACGATCGATAATAGCTGTGCCTTAAGAAACTGGCAATTAGTAAAATCATTAATGTGTCGAAAAATCCGACCAACACGCGGCGCACGCGACTACGGTCATTGTCAGTCGCGCACGCTCCAGTTAGCGAGTCACGTGCAATATCTGATATGCTTTTCCTGTATAACTTATTAGCTTGCTCATCCTTAGCATCATAGAGAAGTGCATTTCGAAGTATTTTCACTGTCAAAATATTTTATGTATAATTTAAAAAAATCAAAATTTACAGAAAATCAATGTGTTGATCAGTGATCAGTGTAAGGACACTTTTCCGGGTAGCGATAAGTGTTGTTGTCTTAGAACAAAAACTTTAACACTTTGTATAATGTCTAAAATAAGTTTCATAGGAAATCATAGGATGGCAAAGATTATAGAAATTGTTGTTATTGTACATAAGTTTTCCCTTTGTTAGGAATCAAACATAACGCAGTGACCTAGTCAAAACATAACTAATGTAAAAAGAAATATAAACTAATTTACAATTGAAATTAAATTCTCACTTAAAACAAAATTCCGCAACAAAATCCTTGCTTTGTTTAATGCGTACAATTATTGTGACGCATAGTTTGTAAGGTGCAACAGGAAACATCAGTTATATTAATGTGTGTGTTTTTACATATTTCTTCGTTTTGTTGCATATTTCGCACTGCCTATTTATATAGCCTTGGTTAGTAAAGCAAACTTAAATAAAATTGACAAAAGTAAGTCTGCATTATTGTATAACAAAAGTCAAAAATTTTAGACAAATTCTAATATTAACAATAAAATCAACGAGTAACGTAACATAACGTCGATTTTTGCTAACCAAGTAGTTGTGCGTAATTAAAAAAAACTTTTACGGAATAACGAAACTATAGTGTCAGTGTTTCTGCAACTAACCAATGCGGTTAAGGTTCGCGGAGTCGTAAAGTGAATCAGAGCAGATACTAATTCCGTAGGCACGCGTGTCAATGTCGCTGAAAGTTGGATTCCATTGTAATTTGTCCTTAACCCTTCGTATTACGTTATCACTCATTAATTCTATGACGTTTTAACACTTCCATAAAAGTGAAATTTTTCTAGCGTAACCACTAACGATTTCCTAAGCGTTGCAAGCTAGTAACACTTTGCTCTTATAAATATAAGATATTTAAGATTATTTTTTACATTAGTATTTGAAACTTTTAACCATTTATAAAAGACAAGTATACGTATTTCGAAACTATTATATGCAATGCGAATGCTTTAAAAATGTACAGTAGTCTGCACGTACAAATTGCAAAGAAAAGCTGACATGAGTAACTAGACGTGCCGTCTGCACAACCCAAGGAGAAAATTTCTTCATTACTAAATATATGCGGGCAGATGAGGCAGTCCAACCAGCTGACTGTTCAGTAAAATTTCATCTGTTTCTGATCTGCACAAACGTGCTATATAATAACATCTGTCAAGCCCTATCAAGGTTATGCGTCCCTGTAACAATTCTATTGTTGATCAAGTTAAACTAACTAGATATAATGGATATTTTCATTACAATCAATATACATTTTTAACATCTTTTGGGAAAAAATAAGTAACCACCAAACTGTTATATTAGAATAACACATATTTTCTATCATATTAAAAATGTACTTACCTACTAGCGTATTTTTATGAATTTCTTCAATGTCTTTTTTATTTCATATTAAGAATGGTTTTGTAATAAGACATAGTGCAGACCACTTTCCTAATTTATAAAATTTATAACGAATTTATAAACGCATAGACCAACTAGTTCACACTTTTAACATAAAACAAAAACCAATGCAGATATAATAAACATTTTCGTGTATGTGCATAAGTCGACTAATTGACGTGTCAAATACAAGAGACAAACTATAGACTGGTTATAATCACATAAAAGTTGACGGCAAATTGATAGATTTTCTGCATTCTAATGCCAATTCAGTCTAGTTTTATTTTATTTACCTCTAGATCAAGTTCTGATAAGTTTAACTGCAAATTATAGCAAGTTGAGTTGCTTCATATTGAACTGAACTATAATTACGTACTTGTAAATCGATGAATTCCAAATTACTAGTAGTTTGTGACGTGGGAATGATTTTATCTTTACAATATTAATATTTCATTCCCTCTACTCCTCAGTCTACCTTCTTTTGACTAATAGTTAATTTAATAATTTAAAGACATTTGCTGTGAAAACTTCTAATGTTACGTACGAATATTTTAGCTTTTCCGTGTTGAATCCACTACATAACAATAAAAAAATTGGTCTCAACCAGTATATTGAAAACAACAAAAAAATCTTGATAATGTAGTCATTTTGTCATGACATTTATGTACCTACCTATTTTAGTCATGTCCAGTCACCATAGGATCTATGTTGATTTCCAAATAGTCAAGTATTAATATTTCCCTTTAATCATATGCATAAACTAATATTTGCATTTTGCATTCGCCGGGACAAAGAGACGCCCACAGGTCGACTCAAACCACCAACAACTCGACTCAGACCTTATGCTCCATTTATGCTCACAATGTCAACTGGGTTCTTTATCAATAAAACACTCTCACCAAACTCAAAGTTCAAACAAACTAGCTCTTAAATCCCTACAATAGAGTTCATTTTGTTTTATAAACTCATAATATAACTACTTACAATTTCAGCAAAGAATCTATCATCTATCATTGCTCTATTTAATCGGTACACCTGCATAAAAAGGTCAACACATTGAAATTGAAAACAGATATTGATCATTCTCTTACTGAATTTGAATGGAATTAGGGGTATATCGATATTGCATTAATCGATATCGACATCTCTAATTGAGTTTTGTCGTTAGAGGGCACACCTACCGCTGACGGTAGTGTCGCTTGCCTCGCCGCTCACTGAGGCTTTTTGTCTGCATTCCTCCGCGCACCAATTTAGAAGGGCATGCCCACGCACCGCCCGAGGCAACTTTATCGATATCCTTCCTAATTATAATTATACAACACCCCCCACTAGCTTGATTTTAATTTAATATTAATTGTTGTTAACAGAACAATGTACGTTTAAGTGTTCATTTAAAATTTGTACATTTTTTTGTCCTAAATAAGTTACTTGATATGTATCGCCATACCTTCTTAAATACAGTTTGAACAAAAGTTTTAAGAGTTTACATACAAAAATATTTTCTTAACAAAATGTAAGTTGCGTGTTTTATGACATTTCCAAACAATAAATATAGTACCGATACTTATTTGAAATTCCATTGCAAATCTTAGAAATAATTCTAACCAACTTTGTAATATAAATTACTCTAGCGAGATAGGAATATCATGTGCCCATTTACAATGATATAGAGTTCAATTAACACCTTCGGCGTGAAACGTATTGATTTCGAGCCAATAACAACAGTTGTCAATAGCATGCAATGCACTATTGCAAGGATTATTTCTGTATTAAACTACCTACATTCGTTTTTGTACCGTCATCGAAAATAAGTATGAGTCAAGTTAGTCATTTTGTTTTCTTTATAAAACATCCTGGATGCTGTTTTTACTTAAGATGAAAGAAAGGGGTAGTTTTCTTTATGTTATATAGGTACCCACTTTATCAACCCACGACGCGGCTTCCTCCTAGTTTTCATGATTTTTTTTTACAGGGTGTTTCGTAAAAACCCTTATTTTTTTTTGTTATTTGTATGGAAAACTGCAAAGTGAAAACCCTAGACGCAAAAATACTATTGTTTTCAATACACAATTTAGGTCAAGGGTTGCCACTTTATTATGAAAATGCAGTTTATCATGAAAATACTTTTTTTTCAAATAAGTCGCGGTTTTCATAGTTTATTATATTTTCAGGTGTTGGTATGGATGCAAATACATTTTTTTTATAACACTTTGGTGCTGCATCAACAACGCTAAACTGAAAATGCGCATCTACACGACTACGACGCGAATCATTCGAAACGTTAAAACGGTACTTTGGAAACCGTTTCCGAAGTACTAAAAAACTGTTTTTGACGTACGCGCGCATCCCACTCTGCAAACGCGGTTGTCCCGCGTTGTCATCGCGTAGGTGTGCAAGGGCAGCGTCCGTCGCCCAATAGGGAATATCTTGGGAATATGCATAAGTCACCGATTTTGATAAATTTGAGCTTGATCGCTGCGATCTGTTTCGGACTTTGCCTACCCTAATTTAGTTGCGAGTATGGATAATTAGACTTATGCTTTGAACTGCTTAAAATGTCATAATTTGTCAAAATTTAGTGAATGTAAAAGATCACCTTGTTGTACCCACAAATAGTATGAATTAAACGAAATCAAGGTAGTGCCTTGAACGAACTAATCGAATTTCAAGATTTTTTTTAGGCCTTTGGGTAAATCTACCGAAAATAATATCATTTTGGAGAAAAAATATTTCAAATATGGGGTGAAATGCAAAATTGCATCAGGCAACCCTGATAGAGCGTTTTTAGCGGGTGCTGCTGCGCGCTAACATCAAGTAACTATATCGAGAGAAAAAACCCAAGAGAAAAGTTTTAATATTACAGTTGATTTTCTAACTTGAAATTTGATTTTACTTTTGATTTTGATGCAAAAAAAATATGCATATTCCCTATTGACACTCACGCTTGGCAGTCGCTCTGGTCGCGCAGGTGTGGCCGGAGCTTAACGCTACAGCTCGTCTTCTTTCTTGTGTATTTTCAGAAGCAATCGAAAAGTACGAACTGTTCGCAGAGGTTAATGATCTGCCTGAAAAACTTGAAAAGTCAAAGCGAAGGCTACAGCTCTAAAAATAAACAAACACCAATCGAGTTTTGTATCTGAAATTGACAATTGCAATTCCATTTTCGAATTCGATTTAAAACAAATGAGCTACTGTTTATTTGTCTACCACAAAGGTTGCCAGTTCTATTTCTAAAAGGACAAACCACATGACCGAGTTTGGTATACGCCAGTGAAAAAAAAAGTGAATCGCAAGAATGTTTGTCGAGGGTAACGAGTGCGGCTCCGGAAGGCTGGCTTCCTGCTCTGTGACCTTCGGCTGGCCTTCACTCGCCACTCACTGCTGCGGCTTTGTCCAACCGATTTATTAACGAAAGCTGTTTGATCGATTCATTTCTTATCGAGCCATAACAATCTGTATGTGACATAACGCGTAGAGTTCAAGTTTAGCATGTTCGCTTTGATTAACAAGCATCTTACGTAAAGTTAAACGTACTATTAATATACCTAGAAGTAATGTTTCACGTGACTTGACCAATTGTGAACATTTAATTGTTCCATTGTTAAAACAATGTTTCTCCTAAATGTTCAATTTATCTATCTATAACTTCAATTCGTTTATAGAGACATTGCATGCAAATAGGCTCACGTATAAATGCATTTCATAATAAATAGACCACGACTTGAACCTTTAAACGTTATTTCAGTTTTTGTAATGCAAACAATTTCGCCATACATTAAACGGTAGATATTCAAGGGCAATTTTCACGAAACATTTTTTTTATGATTTTCATCTGTTTCGTAATACTGCGCATAACGGATATGAAACATAATAAACGTTTGCATTTTATAACAATTAGCCTAATAATACTTGCGTATTTATTCATGCAATTATGTGTTTTGTATCCAAGCCAATAAAGAGTTATTCAGTTATTAATTTTATTCGTTTACTAACGGAAAACTTGCATTAATAACTTCAGTAGGTACTTACTCATTGCATTCCAACGAGTAAGGTCTTTTAGAGCTTTTTTAAGTATTTTCTCATTGCCTTGTTATTCGTTGCTCAAATATTTAAATTTACCTTCTCTATTAAGTATTTGAAGCAATACCACGGACAATAGCGTATAGTAACGCTAAGTATATACTTACTTTTAATGTTTCATTGTTTTGAATTTATAAAGACACTAGATGTTCATTATGTAGATCCCGCAACCTTTTCATAAGTTTGGGAAGAAAAGATTTTGTAATATTTTTCAAAAGAAAATAAGAATTAATAATCACAATTCAATCCTTACCAATATTATAAATGCAAATGTCTGTTTATTTCTTTGTTACGCCTTCACGTCTTAACTACTGAACTAATCTTCATGATATTTTGCATACACGTTGTCAGGGATACAGAAAAGGACATAGGGTACCTTTCTCCTGAAAAAAGGAACTGTTCCTGAGGTATAAACAAAATACTATCCACGCAGACGAAGTCGCAGGCGGTCGCTAGTAGATTATAATATAAGAAGCTAGTAGCTAGTTTACATTTCTTAATAAGTACTTATGTAATTAATGATATTATAACAACGATTATCTATATGTCATTGACTTCTTGGATCCATTTTGATATTACTATATTTTTGCTTGGGAACCTGCTTCCAAAGTTTACACATAGAACTTCCAAACCAATAAACCACGATCGCACGTACATCACATATCTGATGACAGTCACCTCAAATGACCTAGATCTAGATCTAGCCCAAACCACGAGCCCATGACATGTTTACGTGTGATCTTAGCACCTTCGATCAAGTATGCCACACATACATTGCCCATGCTCTCATATTGATCTAAGATAGGGTCAACTTATCATCATTTTATACACCCTAATTTTTAAGTCTATCTAATTACTGAATATGTATGTGCAGTTAAAAGTAAAAAAATAATAGATTTAAAATATCGGAAAAAATGTTGATTAATCGGGAAACTTACAAGGATAACAAGACACATTCTTTTTTTTCATGATTTATGTAAACAAGATAGTAGGAACCTTTTTTCTTACGCGCTTAATATCTTTATCTAATATCTTTTGATTACGCGCTGTAATTTTATGAATAGCTCTAAATCCAGAAATCAGTTTGGGACCTCAATATCTTGACTAGGTAATAATTAAATATTAAAACTTTTAACTGCACATACTTGATTAGAAATAGGAAGAGATACGTCTACGTGTAGAGATTACTTTTTAGATTAGATATAAGTAAGTACTTAAAAAATAACCGTATTACCTGTACCTACAACCGAAAAAATATTTTTTTATAATTTCTTGAGCAAGAAAAGTATTTTTGATATTTGTTTTATATTTCTATTAGGGTGATTTTCCTCGAAATTCTGAATAATTACCTATTTTCAAATCACCGCACTATGTGCCGAACTCTTCGATGCCGAGCTAGTTAAATACATTCAAAGAACTTGTGTAGTTTAGCTTGAATAAAATCGACGCCTTGTTGAAATTTGAAAAAATACTAACATCTTATAAAATTAATAAATAATACATAAAGGTAATGACTTCTCAAACAGTTTTCGTTAAAACCTTTTTAAATTTTACACTTGAAACAAAAGTATGGAAAATCAACTGATATTCCAAACGATTTTCCAGAAATAAACATTAGTCTAATTAGATTACTAGCGCACTTATGTGTCGTATGGTGTGAAATATTCTATTTAGGTCGTGTCATACATTTAGTATTTACTCAGGTTTTGCGTTTTTGGTAATACGTAAAATTAAGTTTTTTTTCGTGCGCCAAAGCTTCAATTTCCCCAAGAACTTTAATACAAAAATATTTACAAAATTTTCAAGAGAACGGAAAATGAAATGTTAAGATATTTATATAGAAGCGAGCGTTTATTTTGTATTAAAACTCTCTCTCCTTTAAATACGCAAGTTTGTGTTAAATAAATCATATTTAAAGTTATTTATTACATAAGATAAGCCAATGTTATCTTACTGTGAAATTGATGTCTGCAGTTCAAGTGTCTAAATAAATATTAATAATAGATTTAAAATGTACCTTTACAAATCTTAAGTGGCTTTTGTGCATAAAATTAATGTACGGGTTTCTAATTTACGATATCTTATAGCATGGCTCGTGTTTATGTTAAGAAAAATAAATAATTTTGACACTGTTTAATCAGTCCAAAATCAATTAGTTTGTGGTTTAATTGACGATTGAATAATTAGTACCTTTTTTTAATTAACAAAATTAGCTAAAGTTACATTTTTGCATGTTGTAAAACGAACTAGTTTTAAAATAAATTTTTATTTAAAACGATCGTCAATCTTAGTACCTAACCATATACTAAGGTATTTTATTTACTATCGAGTAAATGAATATGTATGATGAAAATTAGTATTACCTTTGCCAGAAATCTTAAAATAATTTGTTACTTAGTATATAATAATGTCTAGGTATGCCTAAAGAGCATAATAAGAATAATAAAATAATAGCATTAAATAAAGAATAATACTTCCGCCAATTGCAATCCTCAATACAAAGTCAAGTCAAGTCAGTTGGTTGTACCAACTGTCTCGAAAAACTATAAAATGTGCCAGTAAACTACGTTCATATTTGCAATTTGCTATAAATATTTAACAAATAAAAAATAAAAAATCCTACGATTAAAATCAGCGTTGATTGAAAATTAATTGCAGAAGCAATTTAACATACGTCATCGCTCAATTAAAAAAATGACAAGTTAAAAGTGGTAAATGCTTACTAAAGACCTCTCGCCATGCCATATTAGGCAGTAACTTTATATCACGGCCCTTAAAGACAATTAATTTCAAGCCGAACGCGTTACGATCACATTCTTGGGACGTTCTGTCATCACGCAAACTTGCTCTACTATATCAGCGTAATTTATGGATGGCCTTACATCGTTCATGCATTTCAATTCAAGTATATTATAATTACTATTGCAATCCAACTAAAATATTTCTGTACAGTAAAATCAAATAAATCCGACACCCGTAAACAGGCTGGCGGGGTTTAACCGAGTCGTAAAGTATACAAGTGAATTGGCTTAAGCACTGGCTCTTAACCTGATGTCTATAAACACTTTTGAATATTGATACAAAATCCCGCCCACTGGTCTGCACCAAGTCACAGACCAAGCCTCCTCACGACTTATCTAATTCAGCCCAACTTTGCATGAAATATAGAGTAGGCCTTATTTGTTGCGGTAATCCTTCGAACCAAGATTTATCAAGAATTTGTAACGGTTTCGCACTGCACCCAATACGTTAATAAAACCAAATATTTAGTCATGCATAAAATCCAAGTTGAATACTTGGATAAGCTGAAACTGTCATAAAGTGTCATATTAGGTTTTAACAAGAAGCTGATTCCAATCAGCTCGAGGCCATACCTCCAGTGCTGTTTATCTAGGAAACACATCGAAACTCATGTCGACTCGAGATGAATGATTGGACCTAAATTAGACAAATGTAGCTTATTTGAAATGTCGGTCAATGTTTATGTCGTGAGTTCGCCACTCGCAAAAACAAGTAAGTCTAAAGCTGCCAGAGACACCTGACCATAACGAGGGCGACCATCGACACTGGCATTATATAAATATTATAGCGATTTGTCTGACTTATAATGAAGGGCTGCGGGCTGCGGCCCAGTACGCGACTCCGCAACAACGTACCTACGCCTGCAATAACTTTGAATATTATCTCGTTAATAAAGGATATTCTTAAGTCAAGTAGATTCAACTAGTTGGTAGCAATAACTCGTAATCAACTCGAACGCGACAATACTGGATAAAGATCTTTGAGTAGTTGACTAAAGTGAAGGATAACAGACCGACACCGATGATTTTAAAAGTAAAACACCTACCTGGCGCCAGGCGGAAAACGCCTTTGTAATTATTTCTTTATCAGATTTAGAAACTTTTGTTCGGAGTCCTCATGGTTGTGTTATTGTTGCAGATCGTTGTAGCTTGCTTGGCGCTGGCATGTGGCGCGCACGCGTCGGGCTGGACCGGCCCGCCGGCCAACATTGCGCTGTCGCAGGACGGCCGCAACATCCTCGACACGCCCGAGGTAGCGCAGGCCCGCGCCGCCCACATCGCCGCCCTCCAACAGGCCTCACAGAAAGACCCCAACCCCCAAGACGACGGTTCCTACGACCCCAGATGGGACAACGAAGAGTACTGGCAACGCGCTGAGCAGCCTAAATGGAACGCGGCCCCCGCTCAATCCTGGAATGCTGGCCAAGCCCAATCCTGGAACGCTGCCCCCGCTCAGTCCTGGAACGCCGCTCCCGCCAACCACTGGAACGCCGCCCCCGCCGCCCCTGCCTGGAACGCCGCCGGCCACGGACCTGCCCCCGTCGCCGAGACCCCTGAAGTAGCCCAGGCACGCGCCGCTCACCTCGCCGCCTTGGCCGCCGCCAAATCCGCTGCCCCCGCCCAGCAGCAGTGGAATGCTCCCGCCCAACAGCAGTGGAACGCTCCCGCTCAACAGCAATGGAACGCCCCCGCTTCCCAGTGGAACGGCGCTCCCTCCTGGCAGGGTGCCCCCGCTCACCAGGCCGCTAACATCAGGCTTGCCCACGACGGCTCCGGCATCCTGGACACACCCGAGGTGGCCGCGGCGCGCGCCGCTCACCTGGCCGCGCACGCGCAGGCGGGACACGGAGCGCCCGCGCCCCAGCACCAGCAACACTGGTGAACCCTCCCCCCCCC
Organism: Agriphila geniculea; assembly: GCA_943789525.1. Lineage (NCBI taxonomy): Eukaryota > Metazoa > Arthropoda > Insecta > Lepidoptera > Crambidae > Agriphila > Agriphila geniculea. Next base: position 11,331,890 of record OX038889.1, read on the forward strand.
ACCTTGCCCGGACGCAGCGCTAAGCCGTAGCCCGCGGTCCGGCACCGCGCGAAGCCATCACGCCCTAGGACTGCGTCCAGGCGTCTTCTTCCTTTCCTCCTTTGATCTCTTCCTCTTCTTCCTTTCTTTCTTCGATCTCTTCCTCTTGTAGAAATTTTCCAAGTGCAAGTGCGTCAGCCTGTTCTATTCTTGTGGCTTTTTTGTTACTTTTATAAGAAATTTCTATGAAATCGAACATTTTGTAAATAATAATTATAATATGTATGCGTAATAAACGAATTATATGAAACGGAAAATTACTTACTTGTATGGTTAATTAACCTTATTCCTTTGATTATTCCTATTTATTTAGATTGTAGTTACAAGGTGTAATTACAGGGTTTATTATAATTAAATAGTATAATAACAATACATTCCTACATTTAATGATTTTATTAACTAATAAAATCAAAACATCTTGTTAGCCTTTACAGAATTAATATACCTACCTCTAATAAAAACAACTTTGACACCATCACCTGTCACTACTGTTTTCTATAAAATATTTTAGGCAACTGAAAGAAAATCAATGTATGGAAAACATTATTTAACGGGTCTCCAACAACATGTCTATGTTATACTAGTAATCTAATATTTCCATACTTTTTATACCTACTTTAAAAAATGTTAAAGAGCTGTCAATTACTACCGTAGGTATATTGCTAATTTAACACCCATTACACGACACAGTAACAAAACATGAAACGTAATATCATACAGGTGACAGTTGGAAATTGCCAATTATGGAAACAAATATGTAACAACTTTGCTTCCAATCGAAATACGAATGTGACCTAAGTATTATGGGGCTATGTCGGCCGGTTGCAAATAGTTTCATAACTGAAATATTACTGTTGAACGACTCTGTCAATTATAACAGTGCGTGATTTCCGCATTAGTCCAATTAGTAGCGTTGTGCATGTCTGATATTTAGGTATAATTACATTTTAGTTAGAACACGGTGAGCGTGGCGTGACACGACCCGACTGCATTACTGCACTGATCTCTAAAAAGATATGCCTGCCTGGAGTAACGTTCACCACTGTTAGTTCTTTCAGTTTTTATACAACTTTGTTACGTGTAGATACAATATTTGCAATAAAGTCTTTGTCTTGTAATCTTCATCGCCAAAAAAGTTTGGTACTGCAATAATTATCAAACAATGGAAATCAAACACGTTCATCAATAACAGAGTAGGACAATTGCTCACCATACACATTATCAGAAACAAATCAAATTGAGTAGAATTACACAGCGTGAAATTAGCGGTTCACTGTAGATTTATGATCGAAACTGGTGTACATAATTACTTTGGTAGGGGTAAAGGGACAAGTTGCTCGAAAATGTGTAATTTTGCTATCGAAAGCTAACAGAGGCGGTGCAGGGTCAATTCGTCATTGGACGCCACCAAACGATTACGACAACTTTGTGGTAAGAATTTAAAAGGATTGGTGTAATTTGATCAAAACTTAAAAGGTGGTGTACCTACATTTGAAGCTAGTCGTGTAAGCAGTCACTGGGAAGACGAGTTTTGATATCTAAAACTACCAATGATGGTACAACCTAGCAAAGATTTAGTCATAAGACCGAGAAAGTCAGCTAATAAACAGAAAAAGGTACTTATACAATTCCTTCGGATAACTCCTCGAGATCATAAAAATAGCATTATTAGTGAACTTAAGTTGATCATTGTGGTTATTGTTTTTAGCATAATGTTTGGGTAAACAATGCTAATCAAGAACTTACCCCTTGGTATATATGGGATTCAAAAATCCCTATAAGTAGTAGCAAAACCGAGGTAAGATTATACAACCTAAAACTTACATATCTATTTAAATCGATCATTTTTTTCCATATAGGTACTTCGTACTTAATAAGTTCTCCATCTTAAAAATCATTCGAATATTTATCAGGAAAAACGGGGCCGTTTATCTCAAATAACTAACAGCGAGACAGCAAAGACAATCAACAAAGATATCAGAGAATATCTCCTTTCTTCTACATTACACGGACTACGTTACATTGGTGAAAAGAAACTTACGTGGTTTGAAAGGTAAACCTCCTTTACAAAGATATTTTTTAAAGCAGAATTTTCAAACATTACCTGCACCTTATCTCGAGCTCCTCCGTGCTTCGGAAGGCACGTTAAGCGGTTTGGTCCCGGCTGCATTTGCAGTCGTTAACACCCACCAATCCGCATTGGGCCCGCGTGGTGGGTTAAGGCCCGTCCTCCTTATCCAGTTATCCACCCATAAGGAAGGCCTGTGCCCCAGCAGTGGGGACAGTTGGACCTGCGCCTTATGAGGCGTATAGAAACGGCGGGCAATCTTATTTCTGCGATGTATGACTGTAATATGCTATTCTATTCTATTTATCACAAAAACATTTTACTCAATAGTAAAATAGGTATTTTGATGTGATGTTATGACCGGGAATATTGTAGCCACACATTGCCTATGCCTATGTTTAGAAGGACCTTTATAACGTTTCAAAGCGACTAAGGAACTAAAACGAAACCAACAGATCCTTCTGGCTAGCAGCGTTCATGTTCTCCTTGGTGTGCGCGGGCTTCTTCATACTGAATGTGTACGCAAAATGGCGGATGACGCCGATGATCGTGAGCATCAACCCACAGAACAAGGCGCTGGAGGAGCTGCCCTTCCCCGCCATCACCATCTGCAACGTCAACCAGGCCAAGAAGTCGGTGGCGCTGCGGTACCTGAGTCAAGGGTCTGTTATAGTTTAGGGCACGTTTAGGGATAACGGTATGGTAAAGAGGAACAAGACTATTCACTGGCTATTTGACAGCTTTAGTTCAAGCTGCATGAAATTAAATAAAACTTAAATATTTGATAAGTAATTACTTTTTTTATATTAAATTTGGCGTAGGATCGGTAGATAATGTACCTGAAATAGCTATCAAAGAAAAAGAGACAGTTTTAGTAAGTGGTTTTATCAGTGGTGTCATGACATGACCAAATTTAAAAGATAGCTTTTATTCTTAATGTTAAATTTAAATAACGATGATGATGATGATGATGGCGACTAGACTAACTGTTATTTCAGAGCATCCGTAAACAAGAAGCTGTTGGAAAGTGTGTGCACCTCTGAAAACGACGCGGACATCTTTGAAAACGAGGTGGCTGACACTGCGGACTGGGACTACATGCGGTCGTTTCTTATTAACGTAAGTATTGATAACATCGTAGGAAAGTCTTACATATTAAATTATGTATAGCGACAGATCTTGGAGAAACTTGGAAGCATAAGTATAAAGGCCTACTTATATAAAAATAAAAAGTTCTTGATAAAATTCAAGCCCCTCCGGAACAAGGGAAGTTGAATGTGGTTTTTTATGCACAACGGGATATTGTTTGGCCTTCACCTCACCTGATGTTAAGTGACGATAAGGCCGAAGGTGGAAGCGCACTACACCCCTAATTCTCATCACTCAGAACTGGCTATCTCACCTCTAACTGCCGGAATACAACAATTTTTAAATTGTTGTTATGGCGTCAGACGTTAGAGTTTGGTCACAATTAGTTACAAATACCTAAATAATGGTGTTGTCTCTTTATCAATGAGCAGGGAACCGTAGCTCAAGAGTTGGATATAAGGTCAAACCCCCCATCGAAACTATGCTGTGTCGGTACCAGTCCTTTTTCCTATTAGAAAAAAACCGGCGATATATACGTGCCAAACCCAACCATCATACGAGTCTGATTGTTTCGGCCTCTTTTTATAAATATAAAATACATTCGTTCGGCAGGTAACACAGCCATGTAGCGAGATGCTGCTGAGTTGCTCGTGGAACTCTCGGAACCTGAGTTGCGTGGACCTGTTCAACGCGCAGCTCACGGACGAGGGGCTGTGCTGCACCTTCAACGTGGTGCACCGGGAGAAGATGTTCCGAAACCCGTATGTCACTTTTTGTAAAGCGAGATAGCAATGAGAACACGACACGCGCGGGAGCAAGACCGATTCGGCAAAGGCGCAAAAACCAAAAATCACTAAATAATTCGTAGTAAATAACAATAGCGATTAAAGAGAAATGCTGCTACACAATAGGGTATTTGACAACATTGAAAATATACTGCAAATTGTGGTCATCCTAACAGATAATGGCGTAAAAAACATATGCAACTATTATATAGACTAAATTAAGTCTATTGATTGATTAATTTCACCTGCAATAAAAATGCAATAATTTTTGATTTTTTTCTGTGGCGAAAACGCTCTAAGATGACTGATGACGTCACTTGCCTGTAAATAAATATGGCTTCAGGCGTTTGACACGACCATAGACTTAGGATCCGCGATTGATGGCTGTCAAATGGCTAAGGATAATACAATGTTTACAGGCTAGTGACGTCAACAAGTGACGTTTCCAGCGCCATAGCGTTTTCGGCGCGGTTTTAAAATTTTAAACTTTAACATTGATTTTTTATAAAATACATTAATTTTTCCTGAAATATCAATGTGGTGCGCTTATTACGTAATAAGGAATAATTTAAAATAGTTTTCCAAAATTAGTCAAATAGCCTATTGTGTATATTGAAAATACAAATTATTTAGTAATTTCGACTTAATACTTAATGTTGTTTCTAAATAATTTCAAACTTTTTTAAAAGGTTTTTTTCGAAATTAAAATGTATAGAGCCAAAACCGCTGAATCGTGTTTCTGGTTCAATACGTGTCTGGAGAAAGACATAAAGAAATAAATATGTTAATTTCAGATCAGATAAAAAAGTTAAAAAATTGACGAATCCACTTATTTTTCATCGAATATTCATTGAAATCTTTAGTCGATTAACGTAATTTTTTAACTAAATCTACTAAGATCCACGTTTGCAATCACGAATCACGACACGACTAACGGTGTGTAAAAAGCAACATGAAGGGCCAGACCCCTACCCCCGAGCCAAAGTAACATTTGCAAATTTTTGTTATCGCTTCGCCTCGAAACATAATTATGAATTAAATTAAGACGTTTTAAAATTCTATTGTTAATCTCATACATCTTTCGAAAGCGAAGCGAAAACGAAGATTTGAAAATAAATATTACTTTGCCTAATTTTTTTAAGTTTTTACCGACTTCAAAAGGAGGCAGGTACTCAATTCGACCCGTTTTTTTTTATTTTTGTTTTTTGTATGTACACCGATTACTCGAAGACGGCTGAACCGATTGAAATGAATCAAACGTTATTACATTAGGTAAACTTTCAAGTTGGTCCCATTTTTTAAAATTTTGAAATCGGTTCAGTACTTTTCAAGTAATCTTGAAAAAAGCACGAAAATAGTATGATTTTGTGTGAACTACCTCGATGATCAGTCGTATAACTTCTTTGTTTATGAACTGAATAAGATAATTTTTTTTTGTTGGAAAAGGGATATCTTAAGTGTAGTTCTTTAACCGACTTAAAAAAAGGAGGTTCTCAGTTTGACCCGTATGTATGAATTAACTCCACGATAAACTCACGTTTGGCTGAGCCGATTTTTTTACCTAAATAATTTACCTACACTACCTAATACAAAAGGTACCTACACTAAAAATTAAAAAATTAAAAATTGCTCAAAAAACAAAAAACCGACTTCAAAAAACCTACCTCTAAAAAGCAAGAAATAATATTCGTAATAATAAAAACACGTCTATTGAAGTCGGGTGTGGCTTTTAGAATAAAAAAAAAGGAATTTGTACTCCAGCCCCACCCGACTTCAATAGACGTGTTTTTATTATTACGAATATTATCAGAAAAAAGTCATATAGAATTTAAATATAAAAACAAAATTTCTTTCAAACGAATAGGTACGAAGTTTATGGGAAAGGAAATTATTTGACAGCCCAATATTTCCTTGAAAAACAAAAGCTGTAACTTATCTATTTAAAATTGCGTTTTTTGTCTACTTTCAGGAAATCTCTAAATGATTTAAATCTAACTTTTCCGCTTCCGGCGGTGGACTGGACACCAGAAGACGGTTACCCCCCGGACGCTCCTGCCAATGGTTTTCCTTGGAAACCAAAGGGTATGTGTACCCAATCCATATTGATTTTAACTTCTCGACTGGCTGATTGATTTTCATCATCTGTACCTCTGGCAACATGTATGTAAAATTTAATGATGATCGGTTCAGTAGTTAAGACGTGAAGGCAAACGGACTTTTGCATTTATAATATTAGTAAGGATTCAAAATAGATAATTTTAATTTTTTGGTAGACAAATTACTGACAATTACTTTTAACCTTGGACGAAAGCTTTTAACTTACCGCCCTTCTATGTGCTATTATTAATTAATTGAGTGATTAGTTGATTTTCAAAAAATTCTTACCACTCTACATTTTAATATACTTAGGCCCTCCCTCAGTTAATGAATAGACTTCATATCTTCTTTTAATAGTGTAGGTAGTATTTTTTAAAGATTGTTTCTATATGTAATTTGTTGGTAGATCTAAATGAATAATTATTACAGGTGTAGGTACTAATCGTGGTTTAACACTAATACTGGACGCTAACGTCGCGGAGTATTATTGTGCTAGTACTAAAAGTGCTGGTTTCAAGGTAATATTTGCTATTTTACTAATATGCTATTATTTATGGCTTAGTCGACAAATGCCAACTTCTACAAATGCCAACTTTTTTTAAAACGCCAGATTCTACAAATATCTAAATTCCAAAAGTGATTGAAAATACAATATAAATTGAAAATATTATTTCTCCTTATCAACCAAATGTTGGCATTTGTAGAAAATTGGCATTTGTCGACTAAAATTGGCTTTAAAGCTCATGGGGCCGAAAAAAGGTTTGGAAAATTATCACGAGTATTATTCATCTGTGTAAAAGCATAGCACAACTTTCGCGAATAGGTTATAATAATAAACTAAACCGTTTTACTAGATACTCCTACATAATCCTACCGAGACCCCAAAGATGGCAAACCTGGGAGAGATCTACGGGCCGGGCATCGAAGCCCGCGTGTCCATCCAGCCGAGGATCCTAGACGCCCAACCAGACTTGCGGTCTATAGAGATCATGAAAAGGCTCTGCTTGTTCTCCAGCGAAACCAATTTGGTATTCTTTAGGTACGAGTATGATACCTACTTTAAGTAGACGTAAGCTACATTTAAGATTTTTTTTTAATATCACATAGGTACTGCTTACTGGCTGTTTGCGACGTCGTAGCTAGGGAGCAGCTGCCAGGGGCGCAACCCTCAGGGGGGCGCACTTTGCTGACCCCTAGCTAGAAATAAGTCTATAAGTCTTGGGGCGCAAAATTCAAATCTTGCCAGGGGCGCTCATCATCCTAGAAATGTGTCTCGGGGCGCAAAATTCAAATCTTGTCAGGGGCGCTGTCTGTCTGTAGTACTCTGTAGTACTGACTGACTGGTTTCCACAACAAAAGCTTAGATCTTATCAGCTACATCTAGCTAAAGCCGTATTTTGGAAATCTAAACCAACGATAGCAGAAAATTTGAATAATAAGGGTGGTGACAGGGGCTTATTCGCAAAACGTCTACTTCGCAGAATGTCGCCCGTCGCACAATGGCCTCTTTCGCAAAAGGTCACTTTCGCACAATGTCTCTTTCGCAGAATGTCGCTTTCGCAAAATGTCGCGATAGAATAAAATTACTCACGTGTGACATGTCTGACGTTCGTGTTAACACGCCGTAGTTTTTCAGACATGTTATAAGTGTGCTTCTAAAACATTAAATGAAAAACGATGTCATCTGACGGGCGTGTGAACACGTAACGTGAGACAAATGTGCCAATATACCTTAAATCTTATTTGCACAATAACCAAGAGACGATCCCCAGACTACTAACTCTGAATAATCCGTGTTTAATTTAGATCTTAGGTAGGTACTTCTAAAGATAAAATATGCCACGAAGTACTGTGTCAAGCACAACTTAAAAAACTGTAGATAGATATGTCTATTTACAGAACATACACTTTGAAGAACTGTGAAATGGAATGTGAAGCTAGAGCGATGCTAGAGTTGTGCGAATGTGTATTCTATTATATGCCAAGTAAGTTTTAATAACTTATGTAGGATTTATATAACTAAATTTTTATAAAGCTATCTATTGAAAGTTACGGCTCAATATAATAATGGTTTTCTTATTTCAGAAAACAAAACGACACGAGTGTGCGGCAAAGCAGATGCAAAATGTTACGATAATACTACAAGATTAAAACCAAAAAGTATGTCCCAAATCTGTACACTCCCTATTCAATGCCTAACTTTACCACTAAGTACAATAGAAAACCATATTCATAGCAAAACTTTTATTTGTTATGTAACGAAATTTCACCTCTCATATTATAGTGTAGGGAATAAAGCGATCTTTTGTATGGGAGCTCCAACATTAAATCCTCAGTCGATCAAACTTTGCAGGGATGTAATATAGCATTAACTAAAACATATATATACTTTATCATACTGTAAAGTTTCTTCTACTAAGGATTTACTGTGAGGGTCCACTACCTTCCTTCCTATCCTACACTATTATAAAGATAAAACAAACTGGCCAAAAATGTTGATGTAAAACTCCTTTTTTCCAGTACTTATATTATTATGTTTATATTTTGCAGGTCAAGAATGTGAAGAATGCCTGCCAGCGTGCACTGAAATCGCATTTTTCGAACGCGGCAGCTCCGCCCCGCTGAGCAAGGCTCTGGTTAAGAACTTAGCCAAAAACCTCAACAAGACACCCGACTATTTTATGTAACGCATTTATTTACCTTTTCACAAAATATTTGAAATGAAATAGATATTTTCAAGCTAGATAGCTTTAAAACGATTGAACATGTCGTATGTTTATTTTTCTTATACACAACGAGATAGTGCTTGGCCTTCATCTCACCTGATGTTAAATGACGATAAGGCCGAAGGTGGAAGCGCACTACACCCGGAATACTGGCTATCTTACCTCTAACTGTCGGAACACAACAATTTTTAAATTGTTGTTATGGCGTCAGACTTAGGTAAGATGGTGGTAGCTAGCCAGGCGGACTTCAAATAAGCCCTACCACCAACCAAACCGAGTACAAATTGCCCCCCCCCCCCCCTGGGAATCGAACCCGGGACCTCTGCGTCTTACTATATCGTAGACAAAACACAATAAGTAGGTACCTGAATCAAACTCTTGGGGTTTTGCTCTTTGAGAATTAGGTACCTACTTAGTTCTTTTTTTTGGGAATTTCGGTCCTAGGTTTTCCTTCTTACAATAGATAACAGATTTTCAAGTATTTTCAGCGGAGTTTAGCCTCGCTGAACAATAGCTAAGATTTTGACAAAAATAGTCGTAAATTTAATAAACGTAACGTGAAATTAATTACCCACGTAAATCTTGGTTACGAAATCACTTGGAATGAAGCTGCGTGTTTATATATTTTTTCAGAGAAAATATGTTGGTGGTGCATTTCTTTTTTGAAGATGACACATTTATGCGATTCACAAAGGGAGAAATTTTTGGACTCACCGAATTCTTATGTAAGTAGTTACCGACGGGAATTTTTACTTCTTTACATAGAACAAAAAAATACTTCTTTGTTCTGTGGACGGGACTAAATTGTATTCTTCATCACGGTAATGATTTATAGTGACTTCATGTCGGTTTCTTTACATCTCGGTGGCAGCACTCCAGGCATGTATCCAGAATTTTTATTCAGGGGGGACAACCGCATCCCGCAAACCGGGCGAGTGACTCTGCCGCTAATTTTGAATTAGTCTAGTGCCAGTAGCACGAACAGCTATCGAGAAAAAAAACGCGCGTAAAAGTAATCGATAGAGTAATTCTCTATGGAAAATCTCATTTCGCTTTTCGGCGGTAGATGGCGCTGTAAAAAATTCCCATACAAAGTTACTCTATCGAATGTTTTTACGCACATTATTTTTCTCGATAGCTGTTAGTGCTAAGGGTACAGTTCTGTGTGTTACGGATTTTGGGGGGGGGGATAAATCCCCACTATCTCCCCTCTGGATACGTGCCTGCAGCACTCGTTTAGTTTACGTAAGCAGATCGAGCGATATCATTCTCAATCCTCGCTTCCCAGGGCCCGATTTAATTTATTTGAAGGCGCCGGCAAACACGGCACGTGTTGAATTTTTTTTACGAATTATGCTTATCTGAACTACTTATTCCACATTACTTCTTTCTTCTGTTCCCATTTTGTCGTTACACCACTTCTAAATCAGCCCCCCAACTCAAATGGCCATTCTGCTAAAATTAACGCTAGTAGAATAGAATACCAATTATGGGAATGACAAAAGCTAACGCTTAGCTTCTGTCAATCTCATACATTGTCATTCTATTCTACTAGCGAAGCCAAGAACCTTATACATAGAATATGAATATAAGGTTCTTGAGCGAAGCTTATATGCTAGGTGATTGCATAAAGACAATCGTATTCATTTGACAGTTCATATTGTATCATAATATATGTCATCCGATACAAATTGCAGCCGATGGAATACGATATGAACTGTCAAATGAATACGAAAACCATTTTGGCGTATCAGGCCCCTATTTCACAGACGTGACAATTGTAAATTACAATGACAATTTGATGTACGTTGCGGTGTCTATGAATGTTTGATCAGTATATTTTCTAAATTCAAATTAGCTGACGCCATGGACACCGAATTGTCATTGTCATTTACAATTGTCACGTCTGTGAAATAGGGGCCAGATCACCGTATCTTTACCATACATCGCTAGTTTGGTTGGGCGTGCGTTGAAGTAATATCAACGCACGCCTAACCAAACTAGCGATGTATGGTAAAGATACGGTGATCTGATACGCCAAAATGGACTAGTCTGGCAAAGCTTTACGCAATCGCACCCCTGCTTCCAGCAAACACGGGAGGCCTTCTGGGATTATGCATGGGGTTCAGCATGATGAGTGCAGTGGAACTGCTCTACTACCTGACCCTGCGCGCATTCTGTTCCGCCCGCCATCGGAGACCCAAACACCCATTCACGACATAGAATGTCTCATGCAGCAACGACGACCAGAAGAAAAGATGCGTTAGCACCTCGAAAAAAAGAGTTTTACTTTCTTTATTCCTTTGATTATTATAATTTATTCAAAATAGGGAGTCTTCGTTTCAAAAATTATCAAATTCTGACTCCAGTCAATTCTATTTCTGTAATTCAAATTTTGATCAATTGGGGAGTATTATCAGCGATATGCGGTTTCGTATTCTAGTATCGCATTTTTTTATCGATTGACGGTTGGTATTGTGATTTTAAAAAACTTGCCTTTTCTGGATTATGTTGATAAAAATATTATAAAGAAACTAAAAAAGGTTATGTTTGATAAAATAATATTTATTACAAAACTTAGCACTAAAACTACTTACATTTAAACTTAAATGTAACTTATCTACAATTTATACAAGTGAAGCCGGCTACACACGTCAACGATTTATCTTAGCGATTAATCTGTGCAGTCTGTTTGCACAGTTTTATCGTATGTGTTGTGTGTATGACAAATCGTTGATTATTTTGTTTCCACAGTCAATCGGCGGCATCTTCAGCGTGTCCACACGCTTTCGATTAAACTGTGCAAACGGACTGCACAGATAAATCGCTACGATGAATCTTTGCCGTGTGTAGGCCGGCATAAGCGTTTACCTCAGTGGCTCAGTCTGATTAAGTTAGAGTTCGTAAGAAAAAGAACGAAATAAATAAATGTTACATGGTTTTTTTGTTTCATTTATACAAAAAACGACAATTTCACGTTTTTAGGGTGCCGTAGTTATGTCAACAAGGAACCCGTATAGTTTCGCCATGTCCGTCTGTCCGTCCGCCCGTCCGTCCGCGGATTATAATGTTTATATTAGTCAGGCCGAAAAGATGGTATATAGAATAAAATCTTTCCCTAGGTACATGTAAAGTGTAGCGTATAATGTTACTGCGGAACCTGCTGCGTTGGTTGCCCGACACGCACTTGGTCGGTTTTTAGGATACTGAATAATGAATCAACACAAATGTTTTCTTTTAATAAAACAATTCTGAGTGAGACATCTCACTTCACTGATGTCAGTCAGCTAGTTAAAAGTATTGAGTGATGCCTCATTCGTAAGTAAAATGTTCACAATCTAATGTGCACAGCACACATAAAATTCGTACTGGGTAATCTCGAATTGATGCTACTGAGTAGATAAACAAAGCTTAAAAGATAGTGTCTGAGCTTTATGAAAACACTCTATGCTATACTTATCTCAAACTTCATCAGTTCTATCGAGAGATCAATGACTGTAACATAGTAGAACCAAATAAGTAAGTCATCTTACTCTTTATACGCATGAACGCGGTTTGTATGTGAGCGGGCCCGTACGTATGCGTCGTCGCACGCACACACTGACAAAATTTAAAGGTGATAAAGGTGCAACAGTCATGGCTGCGCCGTACGTAATCCCGCCCGCGCTCACGCACGCATCACGCCGCCGCGCCGTTCGTAATAATTTCAACGTGTACCTACCTACAGTACATACCATGCTTTCCAAAGATATTATTGCAAAAAGATTTGTGAGAATGAGGATATATTTTACATTAACTTTAAATAATAAGGCATTTCGTACTTGTCGAAACAGACGAATTTTTTTTTATATCAATTGTGTAATATTGTTATAAAATCACAAATTCCTATAGGAAAAAGCCTATTATGCATGCCTATTATGGAAAGTAAACAATTTCCGAATTTAAAGATTATTATTTTAATAAGTGTAGGTAAATGAAAAAGTAAGAAACAGTTAATAGTGTAAAAAATAAAATTTCATAATCATTTTATTTTATTTGAATAAATACATTATTTAGTAAAGCCACGTTTTAATTAATCCTATTTCGTTTGTAAGTTTTCAAATCACATAACATGACGTAGGTAATGAAAACATTGTAGTCAGTTCCTGAAAACAATGAATTTAATGTAAATTGTAATTTGACAGATAAATGTGATACATTGCTACTTTTCTTTAGTAAGTTTTTATTGGTGTCAAAACGAAAGAGCCAATGTATCACATACATCTGTCAAATTACAATTAACATTAACTTCATTTTTTTAGTCGATAGACCCGCTGGTCTACGTACAAAAAAATATAAAAAATAACTTTGAATTATAGATCCCTGATGCTTACCCTATAAGAAAAAAATATTTTGTATAGAGATTGACTATGCATTTTTTGACGACTGCATAAACTAGCGATGTGACAGCCCTACGTGTTTAAAGCTGTATCGCTCGCTCGAGTCTCGAGTTGGCCTACTTATTTGGTTCTACTATGACTGTAACTACAGTTCAAGTTTCAAAATGATGTTACAATAAAAGCAATCAGAGTTGGAATAATCATCTTTATCAGGATTTGTAAGGGCATGGGTGTTTTTATGGAGATACAATAGAACCTTCGTATTATTGTATAGGTACAGCAAAGCACAGCTTGGTTTAACACATAACATTATTGAATCAGAACTCCCTCATCTAAAGTTACTAACATAATTAATTATGTAAAAACGAAAATTAGCTTTACTGGATTCATCGACATTTTCGTTACCATAGACAAATAATCATATTTTAAAGTGTTCAATCCATACCCTAGCTTTGCAAAGTTCTTATAGCTTTTATAGAATGTGACTTTGTATAGGGGTGATGGTCAATTTTCCGAAACCAAAAAATATAGTTTAAAAAATCTCGATAGATGGCGTTTTATGAAAGCCGAGCCGTCGTAAAGTTGCTTATATGTCTATCGCCGTTTTAACTCCCCCCGCCTCGTTTATCACTCTCCAAAGCGGATGGGTATGTACAGGTCATAATGATCTGAAAAACATAAATGCAATTTAATACACGCAGTTCAAATCAACATATCGTTTCATATTTATATGAGCAGTCAAGAGTATTCCAAATTATCATAGCAAAGAAAATTCTCAAAGTTATCTGTGTATAGCGCATTTTACATTGTACACATATAACTTTGAGAGCTTTGTTTGCTAAGAAAATTTTGAACACTGACTGCTCATATAAATATGAGATGATGATGAGTAGTAAGATATTTTGAACACATTGTGTACTTACAACAATTATGTTGATTTGAACTACGTATATCGAATTGCATTTATATTCTTTAGATCATTTTGACTATTTTAAGATATTTTGAACACCTTGTACTCCATCTATCCATTTTTTTTTGTTCTAATTTCAAGAAACTATCTATGTCTGTTGCCTGGGTGGTCCTTGCGCGGAGGGCGCGGGCGGCGCGGGCGGCTGCGGGGCGTCCGGCGGCTGCAGCGTGCGCGTGCGCCGCCGCGTGTAGTGCTGCCATAACAGGATCGCTTGGTCGTCCATGAACTTGCATACCTGTTATAAAGGCAAATTGGTATTATAAACGTGTCTTTGGACCTCAGAGTCAGCACACATAAAAAATAAACAATATACTTACAACGTGTTTAAAAATAACCCCTAATGCTGAATATGGTAGATAGGGAACATCAAACTGAACAACTTTTACTATGGTACCAACTCAAAAAACGAGAAAAAGACAGCTATTTCATATAAAAATTAATAAAGAAAATATCAAAATGTATGAAACGGCTGATTTTTTTTTTTCGTGATTTCAGAGTTGGTCCCATAGTAATAGTTGTTTAGTTTGATCGTCCCTATCTACCATATTGGGCATTAGGGGTTATTTTGTAACACATTGTATATGCTGCCTTTCAGAAGCTAGCGGCTTTCATCGACAACACTACCCCCAGCACACACTTAAATACCAATCGCTGCTACGTTAAGTAGCTAAAACGTGATGCAGTATCAATTAATTGGAAAATTACACATTTTTGTTATTGCTATCAAAGGCAGAAGCAAAAAGTATATTGTTTTGTATAAAGCAATAGAACATAGCATATTACGCATTTTTGATATCATTATCAAAGGCAAACACAAAATTGTTAATTTAATTGTTATGTAAATAGAATTACAAGAAACTAATCACCAATGCTATGCGAAAGTGTCGTCTGCTGTGAACTTTAGCTATGTTTTTGTAAATAGATGCCCTACTGCCAAATGACATCCTTACTAATATTATAAATGCGAAAGTCCGTTTGTTTGTTTGTTACGCCTTCACGTCCCAATTACTGAACCGATCATCATGAAATTTTGCATACACGTTGTCAGGGGTACAGAGAAGGACATAGGGAACCTTTCATCCCGAAAAAAAGTATAGTTCCGGAGGGATAGCAAAAAAACCTTTTCACGCAGACGAAGTCGCGGGCGGCCGCTAGTAGGTAATAAAAACTATGGCCGCATCACACGCGACATATAAATAATCAAAGATAAAAACATTGGATTTATTAAAGTGATAGTGGTGTCGATTTGGTTAGCCACAACTTTACTAAATTGACAGGACTAAACTAAATTTAGTTTTCCATCCTTATCTTTCTGTATGGAAAAGCCAAGAACATGGGGGTTACTCCCGACACGATTGAAAATATCTCGATAGAGTTTTAATCTAGCAAAAGTCAAAACGGTAGATATGCACTATGAAAACCATGCAAACTGTTTTCAATGTGCCAAAATAAAAGATTTTGATGTTTATTCCAATCTTGATGTGAACCATCGATTCCCATTCAGAGTAGGCAGGCAGAATGCTTAAATTAAGTTTAGTCCTGTCAATTTAGTTAAGTTGCCAACTGAATCGACACCATTGTTATTGTGACAGAATTATAGGTATTGTTTTGATTTATGCATAAAATATAACTTTCAGAACAAACCTGTGCCGAGACACATTCTCTTCTGAACGCCTCGTGCTGAAGTAGCTCCAAGAAATGTAGGCACATAGGATATTTTAGGTATCGGGCATACTCAGGTTCTCGCCAGTACTGAAGATATTTTATGTAATTTACAAAAGTTTGCTCCTTTAGATAACCTCGTTGAGCTAAAACTGAAAAATAACGAACAAGAAATGACTTTTACATGTAAACAAAAAAAGATGAGTACAGAATGAGGCAAACATATAGACACTTTTTCGACTGAGTGGGGATCTGTTCGCATGCTGAGTGAGGATCAGTTCGCAGCATGTGCACTTGTGAGCGACTAACAGCGCGCCATACCTTACCGCTACGCATACCCAAAATATGCGTTCTGCGCAATCCCCACCCGATGATTTTCAGATGTTTGCCTCGTACTGTACCTATACCAGCAATAAAACAAATATTGCACTCACAATGTATATAATTAGGATTAGCCAGGCACTGTACGAACTCTAATTCAATCTGAAATCTTATTCTGTTCTGCTCCTCTGTTTCGGGTAATACTGCAATCAAAATATTTTCTAGATTAACATTATTAGAACCAAACGGCCTTAATTTTTGTACAAACTACATTTTTTTTTAATAAATATCAATTTGAATAAAATTTACTTAGTGGACCGTTGATATGGATAACAACAAATTTATGGTAGAAAGGTCTTATTATAAGAAGTCTTTTTTCAAAGTTTCAACTTGCAGAAGGTTGTAGTTTTTGAGATAAAAAATCTGAAATTTCAGATTTTTTCATGTTATGAATTGACTATTTGACTTTTTTTTAAGTATAGCTATCCTTTTGTTTCATTGTTATCCACAGATTGGAGAGGCTGTTAGCTGTTATACACAGTGTTCAAGCAGAAAAATGGAAGTTTAAAAAAAAGATGATAACCACACACCACGTAGTCCTGACCACAATTTAGTTTGGAATCGAACCTGCTTTTTAGCGGTGGGTAATATCGCTTTTTTCAATATCAAATCGAAACTATACAGTGTGTGGCCTAGAACCGGGGATAATATAGAAAATAGAGACTCTCTAGAGTATTAGTGTTTATTCTGAAAAGTTCCCAGTTAATTAAATCCCATACGTTACACACAATAAAAATTTAAAGTTACGATTCATAATCAGTGTATTATTCCAAAACGACATTATCGCTAACGTTGCGAACTTATCGTGGTACAGGGAATAATAAAAAACTAACTGCAAAACGTCATGATATCACTATCCATTAGAGAATTTACTTTTAACTCCTTGAATAGAACCGGACCCCACTGCTTTCACTTCCCACAGCATAAAATCAGTTTCAAATTAATTACAATCTGTAGTAAGTATGTAATTATTAAATATCGCAATGACAGTAATCTGTTTACATAATTAAATTTTATCCATCATGACATGACATGTCAGTCTTCTCTTCTTATTTTTGGTTTTGCAATCTACTCTGCTTCAGGGATTAAAGATTCAATACGTGGTTTACTCTTTTTACATTACCTATAATCTTTTTAAAAACGTTGTAAAAAATAATTATTTTGATAAGTAAAGTCAAAATGTTGTCACGAGAATTTGTTTGGTTACAGTTTAAATTAATTTTAATTTAATATTTGAATTGGATTTATTAACACAATTTGTAATGTGAAAATGGCTAGACTATTTGTGAATATGATATTATTGTGCAGAAAAGCTCGTGGTAATGCATCACGTGCCCTGGCGTTGTTTCCAAACAGAAGGCACCCAAGGAATGTTCGCGTGGTTATAACGCTTACGTGAACTGATAACCGTGCTCTTGTACTAGGGCAACAGACACTAAATTTTCACAATGATGCTATTCAACGTGGATTAAGAAACCGTTCACAATAACATTATCAGTCGGTACACTACTTGCATACAGCAGAGCGGCAGACATTTGAAAATTGACTTGTGTAGCGAAGCGACGAGCTTTCCGCTTTGTGTTTGTATTCGTTAAGTATTTGTACAATAAATAATTTACTATTGACTAGAAAGTGGTTCATTTCTATCAGCCGATACAAGTTGTGTCAGACAACCCATAAATTGTCAACAAGACGTTCCGAGTAGCTCCGAATAAGTACGATGAGTAGTACGCGTGTTGTCGATTGAGTTGAGCGGAACTGTTGTTTGCATTACATTGAATTTACGATTAAGTTTGTTAGAAAAAATTAAAAAGTAAAGATTTTATTTTAATTAGTTGGGACCTTAATGATTCAATTACTAGTGACCTAAAGAGCCTCCGTTTTTAATATTATCCCCGGTTCTAGGCCACACACTGTATATCAATATTCGATATCGGATTCTGAAACGATATATTTTGATATCGACGATATTGTGAATGGCGACCAAATATCAATATCAACCAATATAGGTTTACTCAAATTATATACCCTATATACGCTATACGTTATGATGATTTAATATTGATTAAAGATTTTTTAAAGCAAGTAAATTAACTTAAATAGTAGGTACGAAGTACCTATTATTATTAATTTTATTCTGTGTTAAATAATAAATGTTTTTATGATTTTGGTTCAGTTTCAATTCAATTTTAAAAAAAAAATTGGGAGTCAATGACATAATAGAAAAGTATCATTGATGGGAGTAGAAATTATGTAAAATTTTCAAAAACTATTAGGCTCCGCACCTCCCCCTTAGAGGGGGCTTACCCTCCCCCTCTCCTCCCTCTGCCCCAACCCCTAATTCAACGGTCCACAAAGTAAATTTTTACCATAAATTTTTAATACTGCTTTTTAACAAAATAATTCACTTGCTTTTGGAATACATTCACTGAAATTATTACTGAAGTAAGAATAAACGATTTTCGTAAAAAGTATACCTTTTCCAGCCATCATTTTGAAGTAGATAAAATAATATTTATTAGTTCTATCGATACAAATATAAAATGTCCCAACTTTTTTACTCAGACACACAGCCAGTCAGCTGAAAAATACTGAAAAAAGCTCAATTTTTATGGAAAACTATGGGAAAACAAGAGATTGACAAAACTGAACTGTCACTGCACTGACTGTCAATGGGTTGTACTGTATTCCAGCAGCCTAACCGCTAAGTCATCGGTCACTATCACTAGAGTACACATTTTATTAAACCATGGAAAGTAATGATCGTCATCTCGTAGGTGCCTTGCTCCTTCTGGCTTGTGAGCCATAAATCCTTCAGTGACGGATAAACCATTTCTTATTTTGGTATTCAGAACAAACGTAACGCAAGAGTTTATGAATGATTGACGTCTGAACATGGCACTCACGAGATGACACTAAAGATTATGGATGCTGGAAATAACAAAAACTAGCTAACGAAAGTCCAGTTTTACTCCCTAGATGCTCAGTGCAGTGACGCAAAAATAAATAAGATTTAACACTCGAACATCATACAAAACAGAACAGGGGCCTTACTATGAGCTCTTATAGCAGGGCTTAAATTGAACTGCCTTACTTTTTCGTACTATGACCTCAACGGTTAGTATGAAAGCAGGCCTTAAGCAGTTCTGTTTAAGGCCTGCTTTTGAACTAAACGGTTTCTTATTTGCTGATGGTAAGCCCCCAGATCTCATAAAATCGATGTTTAAACGTGGCACACACGGAACCGTGTGTGACAGTTTTCATTTATCAAAATATCGACAACTAAACCGTTTGGAGCCAAATGAAGCAGTCTAGCAGCGTTACGTTTGATAAGTGACAGCAAATAACACTTCAAATCAGTTCGCGTAACAACACATCAATAGAAAAAGCAAAAACAATATTTTGACCCATCATACTGTGTGGCCCACAATTAATACTGTCACGTTACGTGAATTTTGCGTTACTTAAGTTGTAAAGCAGTTAATAGTAATAAGAATTTCCGGTACTAAGGATCTAGCTTTATTTGGAACCAATCACTGCAGTACTTACGATGTAATTTAAGGTTAAAATTAGTATGTAAATAAGCTAGGGTGACCATGAAGTATATTTTTTGCGGACATTGTATTGAAGGTTACTGAGACTGTATGACTGTGCGTCTCGTAGCACATTTAGTTTTAGTAACAGTTTTAGGTTTTTTAAGCAAATAAAACCTCAAAAAATTAATTCAACAATTTGTGATTTATTAACGCTAAAGGTGTGACACTAAAAAGTTATTTTGCTATGTCAAATATATCACAGTTCAATCACAATATGTACAATAATTATTATTAATGACTTGTTGAAAAACAAACTAGTACCACAGATAATACACCGTAAAATTTTAAGTATATCTAAAAATGAAATGGGGATTGCAGACCACGTGAATGAACAACTTTTACCTTTGACCACGTGAATGATACATTCGAAGGACTTACATGCTACAGTGTTTTTACAAGCGGCCACGACATGCATTATATTCAACTATTTAATATATTACTATAAGTATATCTATGTATCTTGTTTTTATATTTATTTATATTAATATTCAGGGCCTGTCTCACAAATCCCGACTATGCTCAAACTTAACAACTTAACTAAAGGTTGTAAGATAAGCAGTAGGGACCGAGACCGACCGAACACACTTTTCTGCCGAGAACCGAGACCGAGAACAAAAAGCAGTCTCGGCAGAGACCGAGCTGGTAACGATGTGATTCGTTGAAAAAATACCGATATATCTATATGTTTAATTCGATATATCCATATTTTTAGCCGATAAAATATTTTCATCCGATATATCTATACAAAATTATATCTAATATCGAAAATCATGTCAAAATGACATATTTTTTAAAATTAAACATGCATTACATAAATATCTAGGTAACTAAAGTTACTAGAATGCAAAGCCGTAAAACAATAACTAGTCCGTGGTAAAGCTAACTAACAGGACGATTATAGCATAGAGTACATTTATTATACTAGAGATTGAGTTATCAGTTAGACCTAATGATCAACGCCATCTAGCGAAATGTGACAAAATGTGTACCATATACTATAAAGGTAGTAGTAGGTTTCTATAATTATCTTGACTTGTAATATTTTAGGGAGGTAATGGCTACATTTGTCAATTTCTTGAAGAATATATTAATTAATTCGATTTATTGCAAATCAGCTTTGACAATATAATACTGTGAAATGCACACGATACCGCGATTCAGCACGGGATAGTGACATCTATCGACTGTTTGAGAAACGAAAAATATACGCCATCTAGCAAATCGGGATGTAACTAAAATCTTAGGCCGCGCTTCCTTAATAGTGAGTCAAGTCAAGTACTAAGTGAAAAGCCCCTGGATTATAGCCTTTCTGTCCATCAATGTACGTACATTGTTGTCACCCTATTTTAAAAATCTCATGCAAATTTTATCATAGATTATATTGTAACTACTGCAGGGATTAGTTCCAAATAAAGCTAGATCCTTAGTACCGGAAATTCTTATTACTATTAACTGCTTTACAACTTAAGTAACGCAAAATTCACGTAACGTGACAGTATTAATTGTGGGCCACACAGTCGGATGGGTCGAAATATTGTTTTTGCTTTTTCTATTGATGTGTTGTTACGCGAACTGATTTGAAGTGTTATTTGCTGTTACTTATCAAACGTAACGCTGCTAGACTGCTTCATTTGGCTCCAAACGGTTTAGTTGTCGATATTTTGACAAATGAAAACTGGTACGTACACACGGTTCCATGTGTGCCACGTTTAAACAACGATTTTATGAGATCTGTTCTGTTTTGTATGGTGTTCGAGTGTTAAATCTTATTTATTTTTGCGTCACTGAGCATTTAAGGAGTAAAACTGGACTTTCGTTAGCTAGTTTTTCTTATTTCCAGCATCCATAATCTTCAGTGTCATCTCGTGAGTGCCATATTCAGACGTCAATCATTCATAAACTCTTGCGTTACGTTTGTTCTGAATACCAAAATAAGTAATTGTTTTGCCGTCACTGAAGGATTTTATAGCTCACAAGCCAGAAGGAGTAAGGAAAATACGAGATGACGATCATGGAAAGTAAACGATTGTACACACGAGCAATTTTTTCATCACGCTATATTTTTACCGCCAACGACATTGTCATCGTTCGTGAGAACACAGAGATGAGAAGTCATGTGACATTCCATGAAAAAAATACCTTTAGCTAGTCTATGGCGATCGGTGATTCAACGATTAGCCTGCTGGAATGCACACATTGTCAAATAACGTGAGCATGCGAATCTCCGTGCCACTGAATAATTCCATTCTAAAACTACCTAGAAGTAATGTACCGATGATATACGTTCTTATTTCAGATATCAAATCGATTGTACCGGCTTCCCGGCAGAATGATTGACAAAAGCATGTGGCACGGAGATTCGCATGGTTTGAGGTTATGTTTTTTGTTAAATCGTCGAATTCCAGATCAATCTGAGTCTGTACCGGTGGTTTGATGTATTTGTAGCCGTTACATATTCATTGTAACAGCTACAAACACTTTCGTTGCTCATGTAACGCAACAGGGTCAAAGATATCGCGATCTAAAGTTTTAAAAGCATGCGACTCTCCGGCCCACACACTTAAGTC
Source organism: Agriphila geniculea (assembly GCA_943789525.1). Lineage (NCBI taxonomy): Eukaryota > Metazoa > Arthropoda > Insecta > Lepidoptera > Crambidae > Agriphila > Agriphila geniculea. The sequence continues at coordinate 11,354,249 of OX038889.1, forward strand.
TAAAATATTGATGAAAATTGCATTAAGATTAAAAATAAGCAGGTTTTTGTAATCGTTTGATCACGATAAACGACCCGAAAACATATTTTCAGAATATCTTTACTCGTTTTAGAGAAATTTGCAAATTTATTTACTATGAACAATCACAGTGTAGGGTTACCATATCGTCGGTCGGTCAGAATCATTAGGCTGTTTCTAGAAAATAGACCGATCGGAATACGTTATTTTGAGGGTATAACCTTCAAGAATTCTAAAGTTTATTAATTCTTGCCTGTCGATACTTTGGCATATAATTAGTTTATTTTTGCGTTTTGTGTCACATCTAGCCGATGCATCTTGAAAAATTAGATTATTTGTGGTGGTTATAAATAATTGGACTCTAAGGCGATTCTCCCACTGCCAACGCGCGCCGTCGTCGCGGGGCGTGGTTTGGCGTTTCACGTGCGCGGTGACGGCGCAGCGCAACGCCTGTTCGGGCGGTTTTCTCCGCGCCCCCACGCCATTCGGCGTCTGACGCGTCCCCGCCGCTTGTTTTTTAGAGGCATTAAATTTTGAAGTTGTTTTGTTTTAATTTCCAGGTTTTTAGGGTTCCGTACCTCAAAAGGAAAAAAAACTGAACACATATAAAATCACTCATGAGATTAAAACGTCCAGACAAATAATTAAGATTTGCCATCTCGATATTAATGACGGAATTTTAATAACATACGAGAAGGTAGGTACGGTCAACGGCATGCTGGGCTTCCACGACAGCGTAATGATATTCAATCAAATAAATAACAGATTTTTTACAGTTTTGTATAACCTCATGTGCTGCATAATGTACCTACCAAATGGCACTAAAATGGGCGTATATCCAAGCCACGAAACATTTGAAAACCAGAGGAAATCCCGCCATCGTAACGAAACGATCATCGAAAACTAGCCGCGGGGCGCGTCGCAGTGTGTTGTACCCCGCGGTAACGCGCCTGCTGGCGCAAACTGCTCGCGGATCGCCGGCGGCACGCGGCGGTGCGCGCTCACGCGCCGTGGCGCGCCTTGGTGTGTTGGACGAGGCGGTTTTCTGTACAAATTAATGTACTTGCATACAACGTAAAAGACGCGCGTGGGTGCGCCGCGACCACGCGCGTCGCCAGTGTGAGAACCGTCTAAACTGTCAAAATTGTTTTAAAGTAAAAAGAAACAATAGTATTGTATTTAAGATAGCCTGCGTAGTGTACAAACCTAATTTGTGTCATTTTCGTCCATGGAAACAGACGTGGGACCCGTACATTAATAACACCGTCAAAAAAATATTACAATTTGAAAAACAAGTACCATATACCTCAGATCACTTAAAAATCCCTATGAAATAAATTTGTGTCAAATTAAGGCATGGACTTTTAATATTTTCAATTTTTTTGTTTGTCCGAGCCATTGATGCTTATAAAAAATATTAGTATTATTAGAGTTTACATATTTAATATCTTAAATACATGAGTGATGGACAGAATGAATTTGTGTCATTTTCATGCATGGATAATACCTAGGTAGGTAGGTATTCAAAAAGTTTGCGGTCGAAGCGAGTAGGCGCAGGCGCGTGGCGAGGGACGACGAAGCTCGTCCGTTTCGGTTGGATACTAAGTACCAGTGGCGAAGGGTCCATACAAGCCGATTCCCATCGGCTTACCTTTGGAAATCCCACCCCTAAGTTCCACTATGCAGATCACAACATTTTTTAACATTTTTATAGAGCGGCTTACCTTCGCCACAACTTCACCCCTCGCCACTGCTAAGTACGTACATACCTATAAGTCTCACGTCACGATACGAACGAACACGCACCTTTCGTTTGGTTAAGTAGGTACTCTATAGAATTACATCTCCTGTTTTAGAAATTCATACAGATGTACTATGGACAACAACGTCACTTAACCACAACTCTTAAGGTTAAAATCGGTTGCACGCCGCGCCGCCGCCGTCATAACATAATATATTTAGTTCGTGCAGGGGGATACGTGCGCACACAATTTATTTGCTAACTTTTTAAGCGAAGCTGTTGCCCATACTACATACATATCTGTTCTGTTTCCATTCTAAAACAACCTAGAAGTAATGTACCGACGATATACATTCTTATTTCAGATATCAAATCGATTGTACCGGCTTCCCGGCAGAATGATTGACAAAAACATGTGGGCCGGAGAGTCGCATGCTTTGAGGTTATGTTTTTTGTTAAATCGTCGAATTCCAGATCAATCGGAGCCTGTAGCGGTGGGTTGATGTATTTGTAGCCGTTACATATTTATTGTAACAGCTACAAACACATTCGTTGCTCATGTAACGCAATAGCGACCTAAAGTTTTAAAAGCATGCGACTCTCCGGCCCACACGCTTAAGTCTAAAATATTGGTGAAAATTGTATTATGATTAAAAATAAGCAGGTTTTCGTAACCGTATATAATAGGTCTTTACCTATGAAATTGCCGATTTGTATGGAGAATTTTCAAGAAGTTGCATTTTTCATACTAGCATTTTCTTTGTTCATTTAACAACCGTTAACACTCTTGTAACAAAACTTTTATGTACTAATGTTTGAACACTATGCTAACCTATTCCATTTACGATAAGCGAAAAAAATAAGTTTTGGCTAAGTTACAACCCCTCCGGTCACCCTTTTTTGGCTCACAAAAAAAGAGTAACTTTCAAGATCTTTTTTTAATGCTATGAAAGCTAAAAAAAGGACTTTATTTTTACTGATAGTTGACTATCATGGTCATAATTCGACATACGTAAATCAAGATATTGTTAAATGTTTTAAAACATAGAAGTTATTATTTTCTCTGTATGTGACAAAATATCGGCAAGTTCATAAGTAAAGACCTAATATTTATAGATATATATTGCGAACGATTTTATCCTAGCTTTCCGATGACCTAGAGACTTGAAACTTTGAAAATAGGTCAAAACTGGAAGGCAATGCAATATTATGGTGTCATTGAGCTGATCTGATGATGAAGCCGGAAGAAGCCCACAGGAATTCTATGATAAAACCTACAACCCCATCGTGTTTGGGCTCGTTAGAATAGGCATGACGAAATTTTTTTTATTTTTTATGTTACATAAATTACCTCTCAAAAAAAGAAACATTGGTAAAATAATTATTTCGCTAGCGTGAAAACTGCCCGAGATATCACAGTTTAAAATGCACACAAATTGGACTCACCCGAAAACGCTCCATACTAACGGCTACCCTAGTTATGACGTCACGCCTAGGTGTTTCGGGTCAAACATTTGCTACAATAGATCAATAGAATTAAATTAACGTAATAATTACAAAGTTAAAGGTCAAAAGTTACGGTTAACACATCCAAAATGATGAAAAAACTGTCCCCTAGCTATGGTCTCATAGTTAAAGGGCTGTTTAGTTGGTGAAACGTATTCTAAACAAGAGGTTCGTTTGGGGGCTCTTTTATTTAAAGGGGCACATAGTTAGGTAACGGTTTAGGGGATGTTGGTGAAATCGGCCATTAGTGACGCCTAAGCATAGGTACTGAAGTTCGGTGACACATTTGAAGTAACGAGTAGGTAGGTAGGTAAGAAGTATACGAACGAATATAAATACATTTGATGATACTGTGGCCGCGTTCCGAATCACGCTCACAGCGCTGTTAGCGCGTATCCGACCAAATTAAATAGTCACAAAATATTACACAGATAGGGTATTTGTGTACCTACTTCATTTAATGGATTATAGGCTAACAGTGCTGTTGGCGTGATTTGGAACTAGGCATGTGTTATTATTGTCAATTACAGTCTCATTGATGAGATGACATCATTAACATTCTTGTACTCTACCTCTTGCAAAGTTTAAAAAGAAAGGATTACCTACCTACTGTAACAAAATATTTTTTGAGGGTAAGGAAATAAAAACCGGTCAAGTGTGAGTCGGACTCGCACACAAAGGGTTCCGTACCAAAAAACGGCTAAAAAATCACGTTTGTTGTATGGGAGCCCCCTCAAATATTTATTTTACTAGCTGACCCGACAGACGTTGTCCTGTCTTAGTTATAAATATTAAATTCGAATTGGTATAAATTATTGAAAAGTTTAGTTCAGAGATTAGTAGGTAAGTACCGTTCCCGTTTCCGTTTTCGTTCTCGTTCCCGTTCCCATTTACTTTAAAACCCAACAGCTTTATAAATAACCAAGTACCTATACATCACTTGTTATGTTAGTAACGTGTATGTTAGTCTATCCAAACTTACTAATAAGGCGTGATGGCTCTGAACTAACCGTGATGAGCACTAAGAAATTCAGTTTTCTTATAACCTCTTTGTAAGAAAAAAATAATAATTATTTTACATGTATTTTATTAATAAAATAACTCCGAACGAAGCATCTGTTTTATTACATCCTTGAATGTATGTTTTTTTTTATCGTTGTTCGCGCGTATCTTCGACATTTATGGACCGATTTTGATGATTCTTTTTTTGTTCGATTCAATTTTTTTGCGAAATGGTCCCATTTATTTTTTTTTCAAATCGGTTCAGTAGTTTTCAAGGTATCCTGAAAACACTATGATTTTGCATCAACTAACTTGACTATTTTGTTATTTATGAACCGAATAAGATGATTCTTTTTGTTGGGTAAGAGGTATTTTTAGTCTTTTTAACCGACTTCAAAAAAAAGAAGGTTCTCTTTCAGTTTGACCTGTATGAATGTATGTTTCTCCGCGAATATCTCACGTTTGACTGAGCCGATTTTTCTACCAAATAATATACTTACACTACACTACCTAATAGAGAAGGTACTTACACTAAAAACAAAAAAATAAAAATTGTTTTAAAAATAAAAAAAAATGTTTTAAAAAACAAAAAACTAACTTCAAATAACCTGCCTCTAAAAAGCAAGAAATAATATTCAAATCATTAGATATGCATTATCATAGTTATATAATAACAACACGTATATTGAAGTCGGGTAGGGCTTTTAGAATAAAAAAACGAAGTTGTACTCCAGCCCCACCCGACTTCAATAGACGTGTTGTTATTATATAACAATGATAATGCATATCTAATGATTTTAATATTATTTCTTGCTTTTTAGAGGCAGGTTTTTTGAAGTCGGTTTTTTGTTTTTTTTAAAAGGTAAGTAAATACTAAAGTTTAATTTTTCAAGTTTTGACTTATGTAGTAAGCATAAATTACATTACAACCATTGAAACTTGTCCCAAGTAACAATGCAAAAACTCACATACATACAAACGTAGAGCAGTGTGGAACAATGCAACACCAAAAGCTCTGAGTCTCATATTTCTCTCATTTTTAAAGATATGAATTCCGTTTTTAGAGGAACGGAATCTACTTAATTAGGTATAAAATGGCAGTTATAGTTTCATTAATAAATAGATACATAAACCAATAAGAAGACTTTTAAAAGAAAATGGGAATTGTTTCATTGTGTCCACTTAGGTGTACACAATGAAACATCCTCTGTCCAACAATGAAACACTGTTATTAATTTTGACATTTTCATATTTAGTGGAACAAGTAAATGACAAAATCTGTTGAATTCCAACCGATAAAGGTTTTCTCAAGGTATTGCACAATTATTCAGCCATTCAGGCAATAGCTGCCAAACTTTCCTACGCGTTGCATACAAACACCTAGGCGTGACGTCATAACTAGGGTAGCCGTTAGTATGGAGCGTTTTCAGGTGAGTCCAATTTGTGTGCATTTTAAACTGTGATATCTCGGGCAGTTTTCACGCTAGCGAAATAATTATTTTACCAATGTTTCTTTTTTTGAGAGGTAATTTATGTAACATAAAAAATAAAAAAAATTTCGTCATGCCTATTCTAACGAGCCCAAACACGATGGGGTTGTAGGTTTTATCATAGAATTCCTGTGGGCTTCTTCCGGCTTCATCATCAGATCAGCTCAATGACACCATAATATTGCATTGCCTTCCAGTTCTGACCTATTTTCAAAGTTTCAAGTCTCTAGGTCATCGGAAAGCTAGGATAAAATCGTTCGCAATATATATCTATAAATATTAGGTCTTTACTTATGAACTTGCCGATATTTTGTCACATACAGAGAAAATAATAACTTCTATGTTTTAAAACATTTAACAATATCTTGATTTACGTATGTCGAATTATGACCATGATAGTCAACTATCAGTAAAAATAAAGTCCTTTTTTTAGACAATGCTAAATAATATACTAATATCCTTTTTTTAGCTTTCATAGCATTAAAAAAAGATCTTGAAAGTTACTCTTTTTTTTGTGAGCCAAAAAAGGGTGACCGGAGGGGTTGTAACTTAGCCAAAACTTATTTTTTTCGCTTATCGTAAATGGAATAGGTTAGCATAGTGTTCAAACATTAGTACATAAAAGTTTTGTTACAAGAGTGTTAACGGTTGTTAAATGAACAAAGAAAATGCTAGTATGAAAAAATGCAACTTCTTGAAAATTCTCCATACAAATCGGCAATTTCATAGGTAAAGACCTATTATATACGGTTACGAAAACCTGCTTATTTTTAATCATAATACAATTTTCACCAATATTTTAGACTTAAGCGTGTGGGCCGGAGAGTCGCATGCTTTTAAAACTTTAGGTCGCTATTGCGTTACATGAGCAACGAATGTGTTTGTAGCTGTTACAATAAATATGTAATGGCTACAAATACATCAACCCACCGCTACAGGCTCCGATTGATCTGGAATTCGACGATTTAACAAAAAACATAACCTCAAAGCATGCGACTCTCCGGCCCACATGTTTTTGTCAATCATTCTGCCGGGAAGCCGGTACAATCGATTTGATATCTGAAATAAGAATGTATATCGTCGGTACATTACTTCTAGGTTGTTTTAGAATGGAAACAGAACAGATATGTATGTAGTATGGGCAACAGCTTCGCTTAAAAAGTTAGCAAATAAATTGTGTGCGCACGTATCCCCCTGCACGAACTAAATATATTATGTTATGACGGCGGCGGCGCGGCGTGCAACCAATTTTAACCTTAAGAGTTGTGGTTAAGTGACGTTGTTGTCCATAGTACATCTGTATGAATTTCTAAAACAGGAGATGTAATTCTATAGAGTACCTACTTAACCAAACGAAAGGTGCGTGTTCGTTCGTATCGTGACGTGAGACTTATAGGTATGTACGTACTTAGTATCCAACCGAAACGGACGAGCTTCGTCGTCCCTCGCCACGCGCCTGCGCCTACTCGCTTCGACCGCAAACTTTTTGAATACCTACCTACCTAGGTATTATCCATGCATGAAAATGACACAAATTCATTCTGTCCATCACTCATGTATTTAAGATATTAAATATGTAAACTCTAATAATACTAATATTTTTTATAAGCATCAATGGCTCGGACAAACAAAAAAATTGAAAATATTAAAAGTCCATGCCTTAATTTGACACAAATTTATTTCATAGGGATTTTTAAGTGATCTGAGGTATATGGTACTTGTTTTTCAAATTGTAATATTTTTTTGACGGTGTTATTAATGTACGGGTCCCACGTCTGTTTCCATGGACGAAAATGACACAAATTAGGTTTGTACACTACGCAGGCTATCTTAAATACAATACTATTGTTTCTTTTTACTTTAAAACAATTTTGACAGTTTAGACGGTTCTCACACTGGCGACGCGCGTGGTCGCGGCGCACCCACGCGCGTCTTTTACGTTGTATGCAAGTACATTAATTTGTACAGAAAACCGCCTCGTCCAACACACCAAGGCGCGCCACGGCGCGTGAGCGCGCACCGCCGCGTGCCGCCGGCGATCCGCGAGCAGTTTGCGCCAGCAGGCGCGTTACCGCGGGGTACAACACACTGCGACGCGCCCCGCGGCTAGTTTTCGATGATCGTTTCGTTACGATGGCGGGATTTCCTCTGGTTTTCAAATGTTTCGTGGCTTGGATATACGCCCATTTTAGTGCCATTTGGTAGGTACATTATGCAGCACATGAGGTTATACAAAACTGTAAAAAATCTGTTATTTATTTGATTGAATATCATTACGCTGTCGTGGAAGCCCAGCATGCCGTTGACCGTACCTACCTACTCGTATGTTATTAAAATTCCGTCATTAATATCGAGATGGCAAATCTTAATTATTTGTCTGGACGTTTTAATCTCATGAGTGATTTTATATGTGTTCAGTTTTTTTTCCTTTTGAGGTACGGAACCCTAAAAACCTGGAAATTAAAACAAAACAACTTCAAAATTTAATGCCTCTAAAAAACAAGCGGCGGGGACGCGTCAGACGCCGAATGGCGTGGGGGCGCGGAGAAAACCGCCCGAACAGGCGTTGCGCTGCGCCGTCACCGCGCACGTGAAACGCCAAACCACGCCCCGCGACGACGGCGCGCGTTGGCAGTGGGAGAATCGCCTTAGAGTCCAATTATTTATAACCACCACAAATAATCTAATTTTTCAAGATGCATCGGCTAGATGTGACACAAAACGCAAAAATAAACTAATTATATGCCAAAGTATCGACAGGCAAGAATTAATAAACTTTAGAATTCTTGAAGGTTATACCCTCAAAATAACGTATTCCGATCGGTCTATTTTCTAGAAACAGCCTAATGATTCTGACCGACCGACGATATGGTAACCCTACACTGTGATTGTTCATAGTAAATAAATTTGCAAATTTCTCTAAAACGAGTAAAGATATTCTGAAAATATGTTTTCGGGTCGTTTATCGTGATCAAACGATTACAAAAACCTGCTTATTTTTAATCTTAATGCAATTTTCATCAATATTTTAGACTTAAGTGTGTGGGCCGGAGAGTCGCATGCTTTTAAAACTTTAGATCGCGATATCTTTGACCCTGTTGCGTTACATGAGCAACGAAAGTGTTTGTAGCTGTTACAATGAATATGTAACGGCTACAAATACATCAAACCACCGGTACAGACTCAGATTGATCTGGAATTCGACGATTTAACAAAAAACATAACCTCAAACCATGCGAATCTCCGTGCCACATGCTTTTGTCAATCATTCTGCCGGGAAGCCGGTACAATCGATTTGATATCTGAAATAAGAACGTATATCATCGGTACATTACTTCTAGGTAGTTTTAGAATGGAATTATTCAGTGGCACGGAGATTCGCATGCTCACCAAATAACTTGACTTAAGCACAGATTTATAGCGGCGTGTGATCTGTGAATAGTCAATAGAAATCACAGATTATAAAGTTGATAGGAATTTTTTGACGTAACGATGATTGGTGATGGATGATGATTGTGCGAAACTGTGAATACGAACACTGCGAGCCCGACCGAGCATTTCTCTTTGTTTTCCGTATCCGTGACGACTGACGACATGAACTCAGAATTTACTAATATAAATAATAAAAAGAGGCTGTGCAAAGGGGTAGTGGGTTGGTTGGTCCACACAAACGTCAAAGTCAATCAGTGCAAGTGAAAAAAAGCAGGGGGGCGTTTCAGGAAGTGAAATTAAATAGATTTGCAGTCGTCGTGTCGCTCGTGTGAAAATTCTGGAACATTGAACATTTGTCTAGAAGAAAGAAGTGTATTTAAAATGTCTGGGCATAAATACATCAGCAACTCAACCAATTTATTTGAAGACGATGTCGATGACGATACGTTCGTCAATAGTTACAGATCAAGGATACCAGCTCCACAGACAAAGCCAACTCCCTCGTATGGTGGAGGCCACATAGCTGAATTAGAACGACAAAGACAAACAATGCTTGAAAGACAACGTGAAATTGAACAGCGAACCTTGGATTCTTCTTCACGAAGTATAGGCCTGCTACGTGACTCAGAAAAAATAGGCATTGACACAGCAGAAGAACTGGCTCGTCAACGAGACGTTCTTCAAAATACGAACAAAAGACTTGATGAAATTAATACTAATTTAACCTACAGCCAAAAACATTTGAATGGAATCAAATCAGTTTTCTATGGACTAAAAAACTATATATCAGGTAAATCAGATCAGACACCTTCGAGAAGCCAAGCATCTCCCGATTTGAGAAGCACGCCTATGAGTGGCCCTAGCCATTTGGACAGCACTCTTAACAATTTGTCTAGTAATATTGTTAGTGAAGACAGGTTCAGTTCCCATCCGTCCACACGTTTACGAGGTTTGGAAGACCAAGTTTCATCAGGACCTGTGACAGACAGTAAACGCATTAATGACATGTTGGATGCTAATTTAGATGAAATGCTTGTCTCCATATCCAGACTTAAAGGGCTGGGTGTAGCTCTGGGCGAAGAAATCGAACAACATAACGAACTGATAGACAACATTCAAGACAAAGTAGAGGGGGCTGATATCAAAATTGGAAGTCAAAATAAACAAATGAACAAATTGCTTGGCAAATAGTCAAGTTGAAACATTTTGTATTGAAGTTTTTGCATGTATAATAATTTATCTTAGATCACCACTTAATATATAAGGTACCTATTGGCAGGTTAAATTGGCAGTGTTAAGGTATGAGTCCGATCTCGGCAGCAGCAGCAGTGCTGCCGCAGTAGTGCACTCCAAATTGAACCGTAATGTTATGAAAGGCGACTCGACAGTGCTGCGCGGCAGTGTCGCGCGACACTCGGAATGTAATCTCATATAAACCTATAGAGAATGTATGGGGACCAGTAGTGCTGCGGCAGCAGTGCTGCGGAAACACTGCTGCTTGCTGCCGACATCGGAATCATACCTTTAGTTCTATCAGAACATTCCACAGCAATAAATTGTTTATAGTTGTTATCTTATCATTCTATGTTGGAATAATAATTTGTCTTTTGGTATGAAATGTTCATCAACATACACACATTTTTATATTTAGGTAATAATTGTTAATTAAAATTAATTAAGTTGTGAATATTTTGTAGAATTAATGGCATGCATGTAGATGGCTAATCAATGTTATCTAAATGAATAAAAAAAGTGGAGCTTATCATACGAAATGTGATTTATCAATGGGTATGTATAGCTCCTAAAATAATAAAACATTTTATCTTCTTCTTTAAAGTAGTAAAATGTGTATAAATGTCAAATTAGTAATAAATATAAACTATGACTATGGAGATATAATATTTATACATAAATATATATATCTTTATAGGCCCATAACTGCACCTTTAGTCTATCATTATTTAAGTTTGACATTGGTGTTGATTTGGTTGGCAACAACTAACTAAACTAAGTTTATTATTATTATTTAGAAGGGGTGATGCCAGCAAAGCCGGACGAATGATCAGTCACCTTGATCGGAGCCATTTCACACAGTTCCTCAAAAAAACTAAATTTACTTTGCCATCCTTTTCTTTCTGTATCGATAAGACAAGAACATAATGATAAAATTAAGTTTACTCCTGTCAATTTTGTTAAGTTGTGCCAACCGAATTGACACCATTGTCTCAACAATTTAACCTTTTTATGAAAATAAAAAATATCAGTGCAAAAGCTTTTGAATAATTTGCCCCAACATAAAAAGAAAAAATATAAGTGCAATACTTGTGGCGAATACTCAAACGCTAATTAACTTTGAGGGGCTCTCAAACGTCGTTCTGTTGCATTAAATGTCAAAGATATGACAAAGACAGCATGCTGTTTGAGAGCCGCTCAAAGTTAAGTAGCGTTTGAGTATTCGGCCATTAGGTACATAGGGCACTTGTAACAAAGTTACCATTATCAATTCCAAAAAATTCTTCAAAAGAAGTTTGGATAAAAGTGAAAGAAATATGATTTATGTCATTTATTATCTAGTTCATTTACATTAACAAAGGTGGGAACAATGACTATTCCAGTTTATTAAACACAGCAACTTTTCATATTATCACACATTTTCTTAAACTTTTGCTTATTCAAAGAAAATATTATCAACTACAGTCTCCAAAATCATATCATTGGGGTCAACATCATGCAACTTCACATGTTTTTGAAGAACTCTTTTACTGGTAAACTTCTTGCCACAAATGTTACAGTTCATTTCTTTATTATAATGGGACTCCTTGTGAACTTTCAAACCATGAACAGTAGCAAAACCTTTATTGCAAATATCACACTTGTGAGGTCTTTCAGTGCTGTGTGTATGTGCAACATGCACCAATAAGGAATGCCTAGTGGGAAAACTTCTATCGCAGTCTGCATGTTCACAGCGAAATGGCTTTGGTCTATCTTGCCCTGTGTGAACCATGCTATGAGTTCTCAAATATGATGCTCTGGTATAGGTCTTCGGACAACTTGGACAAGCAAACTTTTTCTCCCCATTGTGGCTTCTAATATGCATCATCAAAGTTGATTTTGCAGTGAAACTTTTTCCACATGTCACACATACAAACAGTTTCCGATTGTTTGAATGAGCCACACGAAAATGCTCTTTCAAAGATTGTCGAGATTTGTAAGTCTTGTGACAAAAACCACACTTGAACTGAGCGACATCATTATGTGATATTGAATGTTGTCTAAGGCCACTGGATGTGTAAAATGCTTGGCCACACTTAGAACACAAGTATTTACGTGTATTAGAGTGTTTGTTCATATGATATTTTAAGCTATATATTCTGGTGAATGACTTGGAGCACACCAAACATATATATTTCTTTTCTCTTTCTTTCCTAGGTGGTTGTTCAGTAGCAGTTATTTCTGTTACTGGTGGTAATGGTGTCAATTCCTTGTTGGTATTCGAACTTGGCTCAAAATCAAACACAGATTGATTGCTAAACAGTGGCACGTCATATTCATGGTCCTGATAAACCACATTAATATCAATGGAGTCTATATCAGATCTTTGCAGGTTATTTGGAGACTGTAGAGCAAGCGACAAAGTTGCAGTTGCTTTTAAACAATTCAATTTAAAATTATAAGCGGCCAAAGCTGTTGAAACGCAATCGGAGCACATTCCTTGGGGCCAATTTTCTTCGTCATTATTCTGAAAGCATAGAAATAATACGTAATAATTTATTTACCCATATTGAAAAATAATAAATAGAACTATGTTATGAGATTCATTCATACCTCAAGGCAGTTAAGGAATACAAGAATATCAATGAGTTTAACTTTATGCATTTCATGTTCAATCAGATCCTGTATATTCTTAAACATCGTAGCGTCCGATTCTAAAAGGCATGTTCTACAAATATTTTTCGTAAGTGGCAGTATCAAGCTTGAGAATTCCATTCTACTAATAAAAATAAAGTCATAATGGAATTCGTCCAAAGCACTTCACGATAGATATAAGGCAAAAAGGATTTTTTTACAGGCTTATTTTACGGCATAAAATCAAAGTAAAATAATAATTCTCATTTCTGTTCATGTGACTGACGCAAGTGACGCATGACCATGACAGACAGACACGGAGCAGCGGCGGACATTTTACTTTATTTTTTTAATGACATGACTGACATTTTACTTTTTCTATTCTACTGTTTGTTCCCCCAACAAAAGGTCTTTACTCTAGTGGTGGGCGACTCGGGTCAAATAACTCGGTTAACTCGAGTTACTTCTCCAACCCGTCAACTCGGGTTGGTTTTTTCCTAGCCCGGGTCAACTCGGTTGACGCGCCAAGCGGGCCGCCCACGTGGTGCGTATGTGTCTTACCAACCGAGTTAACCGGGCTAGGGTGTGTGGCATTGTATTACTGCTCGCTCGCACTCGCCTCGCGGCCCGCCGCTCTCCCCCCGCCCGCTTTCTACCACCTTTTTAATGATGTTTAGAAGTTTCTAAGTATTTTTGTTATTATATTTTAATTTTGTAAAAGAAAAACTTTAGTTAAGTTAAGCGTAACTTGTGCCTCTCTATTACATACTCTGAGATATGTAATTTTTTTGTTAATTTTTTAATGCCAAATAATTGGTTTAATGATGAATAATGAATAAATAATATTAGAAGTAATAAGCGCTAAGACTGATGATAATTTAGTTAAATTATCAGTCTTAGCGATATTTAAAATTTTCATTATAATAAAATAAAAAGCTTCATTTAGGTATTCATCTCTGTTCCTAACTAATGCGCATTTGTTAATGACTAACAGTTGATTGATTAAAACTATTTGCTATTACTATAATTCAAATCCTGATCTCTTAGACTCTTTTACTTTGCAACTTGCAAAGGCAACCGAGTTGGTTCGGTTCATATCAAATACAAACAAAACGAGTTGAAGCCCGGGTCCGCACTCCGCATACATTTCAACTCGGATAACTTGAGTTGAAAAAAAATTGCGACTCGTCGGCGCTCGGCGGCCCATATCGCTGAACCGAGTTGACCCGAGTTGAAGCCCGGGTCAGCATTAATTTCAACTCGGGTGACCCGAGTCGAAAAAATAGCGACAAGGCCCATCGCTACTTTACTCACGTTCATTCACGACACGACACAACTTGGGCTGCGGTCCGCATGGCGATTACATCGATTACGGCGTTTACAACGCTTACACGAGGTCCACATTCGATATCGCGCTCAAATCGATAAAATCGACAAATGTCAGTTGGCGAATGCGAACCGCTCGTAAGCGCGCTAACGTTTTATTCTAACCTCAAATACAAGATGGAATAATTGCTAGATACTATTTTTGCTCTCTAAAGCGATGATAATGATGAAGAACGTTTGATTATTGAGTCGTGTGCACCCAACATCTTTTTTTTCAACTTTTTACATCAACCACCTTTTTGGATAAGCTCCAAATTAATATTAACAAAATATTAACCAATATAATGCTCTATCCTTTTGTTGTGAACTGAGGAAAAGATCCTTCTATAACGAACTCTCTAATTTTTTGATTTTTTGACGAAATAACATTCTGACACCTGTTTCGTTTGACAGTCACTTATATATAACTTTTGACAGGACGTTCACAGTGATTACGCTCCGAGGCATGGTCGCTGTAAGCCCAAGATGGCGCTGGTAATGACGTCATGAGTTACGTCACGCTAGATATTGTAAACGCGCTAACGTGCATGCGGACCGGCTGTTATCGCGATAATATCGATATTGTCGCTATGGGGACCGCAGCCTTGGTCGACGTGTTTGATCGGTAGACTGATTGTCTAACTTTGTTGCAATCAACTTTGACAGAAATCGCAGTGACATTGCTGCTTTAGTAAGAACCAATGTGACAACTATCTTACTTAAAGGAGCAATGCAACTGCGATTTCAATCGAGAATTGTTAGCAACAGCCTTACGTAATCAAGGTACAGGGCATAGGCGTTTTTTTAACATGCGTCAAACAAATCCCAATATTCAGTTCAAAATATTGAAAGACTACGCGCGTGAAGCTAACATAGAAAAAATATATAATGCACTTGAAATAATACACAATTTACCACCTATGATTTTTTTTTAAATCCCGTGGTCCCTGTTTTTGGTCTTATTTGCATTCTGGAAACAGAACATACGTTTATGTCAAAACCAACGCATAAAAATCAGCGATGTTAATACCTTCAATCTTAATTGAACAGCTTTTTTTAACTAATTTGAAAGCGAAGAAAAGTAATAAAAACGTAAAAATCGAGGTATCGGCGCAACCGCCGCGTTGGAACGCGCATTGATTTGAACCCAAAGCGTGTAGAGTTACGTTCGATTTCATTCCATCACGGATAGACCCTTTCGGATTGACGTATGTTTGTTTAACGCCTTCAGGCTTCCTGTCCATTGATGCAGAGCGAGGCGGCGTAGCTAAGAAACGAGGAAATATTAACCCAATAGAATTGCGGAGCGGAGATAGGCCAACTTGCGCACCAACAGACATTCAACGCCCAACATGGTCGGCCGCGGCCGCGGCCGCGATTGCCCGCGATCAAATAGTCCACTGAGTTGAATCGTGCATTAAACTGAAGAAAAACAATATTAGCACAAACAAAGTGAAGGCTTTGCTGCATGGTTAAGGAAATCCTTTGCCTACACAGTTATGGGAAATAATTTTTTTTTACTCTTTTTCACCTAGGCAGCATTGTCTTATGACCTTAGCCTGTTCTACGGAACGAAAAAAAAATCACTTTGATTTCATTTATCCAGTGGTCTCGAACCTACCGATTTTTTGGTATTTCTACCGATATGGAGCCTCTCCTACCGAAATGTAAATATTTTTTCACGATTTCTTAGAATATAAGGAAATTCTCCAGATTTTTTTACCGAATCGAACTAGCCACCTGTTTCAATTCATTTGTTAACAGGGGAATACTCTACGACGCTGCAAAGCGATAATACAGACTTTATTAAATAAAGTAAAAGTAAAAGTCGAATAGTAATGAAAATTTTTTTCATTTGTTTTCGACTTTTACTTTTACAAGTAAGTACACTTTTTTTCATTTAGGAACATTAAAGTGCTTACTTGAATTTAACTTGCGGACTTTACTGTCGAATTTACTCCATAATTTCTCCTATTCGCCGTGTGTCAGTCAGTTAGAATAAAAAAGAATTGGATTTTCATACAAAAACACGAGAAAATCATTTCCAGATTCGGAACTTAGCTCGTTTGTATGGAAAACCATATTGTATGCCTCATTTTTTTTTAGTAGCAGGTATAATGGTTTTTTCACAATATACCGATTTTGGGTATGAATCTACCGAACTTTTTTGACAAATCTACCGATTTCGCATTTTGACGTTCGAGAATCGAGACCACTGCATTTATCTGTCACTGTCATTTGAAAGTGTGGAGTGTGTGTGTCGTTGGCAACTGCATTTTCCGAATTTTTCATGATTCTCAAGAAACTTTCATGATTAAAAGTGTTTCGCTCGTGTTTTACATTATTAATTCATTTGTGCGTTGTTATAGAAGGTAATGAATGAAAGTGTTTTATTTTACTCTTGTCTCATTTCTAACCTCTTCGTCAAGTGTTAACGTCCAATTAGGTATTTATTCAGATTTAATACAGTACTAAGAGTAAATCTAACGTTGTATCAACAGGTAAATAAGGATTGAGATCTAAACATGAGTCGTTTCTTTGCCACCGGCTCGGACTCCGAGTCAGAGAGTGTCACTGATGAGGAGCCAGTAGTACGCGCACCAGCTCCCGTCTACACGGTAAATATAAGACAATACTTCTACTATTTCTCTATTTTCAAGAAAACTTAGGTATAACTGTGTGCTGATTGAGATTTCTATAATTCTAGTACTGCTGAACTACTGAAACTTTGTTAAAGGGCTATGCATGTTTTACCAACTTTCCGCTTGATGTCCACATTGCAGTTACTACGTTAACATTTTGATAGTTCCGTTGTTTGTATTCTAAAATGTCAAAAATGTTATTCTGATGTAAACAAACCTATTGTATTGGTATTTTGCTGTAAACACATTTTTTAAGTTTTAATTTGAAATCCAAAATACAATTTTATCTAAAACCATTAACAGTATTTTGATCCTTAATTCCTGATGCTGACCCAGCGGCATGAGGCCAGTTCAAAATAGCTTAAGCCGTTCCGTCAACGTCAACCCGGCCCCATGAGGCCGGTAACTTATGTTTTCTTCTTTTGTCTCTTTTCTTCTCTGATGCTAATTATTTTTAGGGGGGGTATATGATAGGCGCAGATGAGTTAAATGATTTTGATAGTTTATTTACCTCCTTAGGTAAGATAATAAAACTTTTTCTTATATTTTCTTTATCTAGTTCAGCGATGATGAAGAGGAAACCAAACGTGTGGTGCGTTCCATGAAAGAGAAGAGATATGAAGAATTGGAAGGAATCATTCACTCCATACGTAATCATCGTAAAATTAAAGATTTTTCATCAGCTCTAGCATCTTTTGAGGAACTTCAGAGAGCTTATACCAGAGCAGCGCCGGTTGTTCAAAAAGAAGAGAATGGAATTGCTCCTAGATTCTTCATCAGAGCCCTTACGGAGTTAGATGATTGGGTTGCGGGAGCTTGGGCTGACAGAGATGCCAGAAAGGCACTGTCGAAGGGCAACAGTAAAGCCCTTACTTCTCTGCGTCAAAAGCTAAGAAAGTATACAAAGGACTTTGAGGCTGAGGTTGCCAAATTCCGTGAAGACCCAGATTTGCCTGATGATGATGGTGAACATAAAGGTATAGTGGAATTAACTATCTCATATAGGTACAGTTAGGTTCATTAAATTTGTATGTATGTGTCAAAAATGGTTTAATAATAATGATTTTTTAATGCCCAGATAAAGCTTTATTCATTTGATAACATATTATGCCACCAAATTGAAAATGATTGTCATATTTTAGTTTGTTAAATTTTTTGAATGACTTTTATGTTGGTATTGGTGATGGGCTCTTATCCCCGCATTTAGACTCAAATGACTGACTTTTATGTTATTCGGATTATAATTTAACTGACTGATATCTGTTATCTGAGGATTGAAAAATCAGCCCTTAAACGAGCAAATTATTATTCATGATAAAAAAAAACAATCAAATAGATAGACACCATACTAAATTAATATTTAGATGTAGTCTTTAAAACTATCACTATTTCAATCAAACCAAGCTAAAATGAATTATTTAGCATATTACCTAAAGTCTGTTCATCCTTACTTGTCTTATTTAGTAAACAGTTTTTGACAGTTGTCATACGTCTTTTAAACTTAAATCGTTATTTAAAAATATGTTAGTAAGTTTATGAAATTATTGTTAATTTATTAACAATTTATTTAGTAATCTATGTGTGGAAAACCATTTGTTTTATTTTATAAATGATTATTTCAATAAAGAGTTGGGTGAAGATTGTTTACCATATAAGACAAGTAAGGATGGACAGACTTTACAGCAATATTTAGCAAAATCTTTTATCAATTAACAAGTAGGTACTCAGGGCCAGATTACACTGACAGGAGGCTAAGTTGTGTTCACTGCGGCGGCGCGGCGGGTGGCATGAATAAGAATAATTCCTTTGTCTCTCCGCCAACGTGGCGTAAACAAACCCACTCTGTCCTGCCTCTGACTACCGGGTGCAAAATCGTTACAATGGTCAATGTTCCCTTGATAAATTATTTGTAAAATTACTATTAATCTAAATCAATACTGCTCAGGATCACTTAAGAGCGATGCGACACCGGATGCGTAAGCGTGCACGTAGACGTACCATGACGTTGTAATGCCTGAAACTTTATGAGACATGGCACACCGCTTGCGTAACGTACGCGTGCACGTAGACCGATGCGTAACCCTACGCATTGCAGCTCCCATGAGACAAAAAGGCTGCGTAGCTACGCAGAGCGGAACGCATTGATGACGTTGTACTCAATGGCATTCCTTATTGGACGTCACACCGAACAAATTCGAACACGCACGTATCTTTGCTGCGCGTCACTACGCGCGTAACCATGCGCGTGACTACGCATTCAGTTGTATTTGTTTACAAATAGTACAGGTACTACCGGTAGTAAGTGGTGTTTTATTTTGTGTTTATATAATGAATAACGATATTAAAGAAAAACTAATTGAATTAGTGCGAAAAAATTAGTCCACTTACTCAATCTTCGTCTGACATCGCGCACTAGAGTCGCAAAGATGGCTTTGCGTGCCGCGTAGACGTATGCGTAACCCGGTGTGTCAGGGGGTTACGTGCGTAACTACGCGCGTGTCTACGCACGCGTTACCACGCGCGTGTTTACGCAGCCGGTGTGCCCAGGCCTTTAACCGGAAATGGCTACACAAATCACCATGTGAACTAACATATACTAGAAATCAGTGTGCTATCAAAATAATAATTTAATTCACTTATTTTGAATAAACAATGTTGAAGATCTCGCACATCCATATTTGAACACTTTCAACTTCAATAGAAGTTGAACACTTTCAACTTCAATTTCTCAATTCAACAACACTGGCTAATAATTATTCAATAACCTAATTAAATTACATATTATTACTATATTTAATACACATCTATGCAATTCTATTGGAAAATATTCTAAATCTTTATTCAAGCTTATTTAGTTATAGTACTTCGTTACCGCAATGCAGAATGAATACAAATACATTTTATTGATTTATTTATTAGCCTGTATTAATTTACAAAATCTAAAAATTAATACAAAAAACTAATTATGGTGGTGGTGTCGGCGTGTTTTGAAACACAAAGTCTTCCTTCAGCATTTTCCAGTCTTCTCTTAATTTAGCCCTTCTACCCCATAATTGGACCACAACATTTTTGACCAGCGTTTCTTTTGCCTGCCTCTCTGTTTTCTTTTGAATCTAAGGGTCCACCCACTCTATTATATCTCTTGTCCATTTGCATTTTTGTTAAATAATATCTATTTTTGTTAAATGTACTTATGTCCACTGCCACTGCCCTTATTTGGTTTCATTTTGTAAAGCCAAGTATGCTGCTCTCCATGGCTACAAATACAAAGGAATATAAATACATAAAGTCTGTTGGGTGAAGATTGTTTACCATATAAGACAAGTAAGGCTACTCTGAGGATACTCTTATATGGTAAACAATCTTCACCCAACTCTTTATTGAAATAATCATTTATAAAATACAACGACTATATACAAAGAATATTTCCCATCTCTCTCTCCCATGATGACTCTGAGATTGATGCTGTACTGGATCAAGACTTTCAACTATGTCTCCCCCTTAAGCCAACATCACCAAGATAAATTTTCGCGGAAAGAACTAAAATGCCAAATAACAAATCACCTGGTTACGACTACATCTCTGCGAAAGTACTGAAATAAATCCCCAGAAAGTACTTGGTCTTCCTAACTTCATTATTTAATGCCACAATGAGAATAGGTCATTTCCCGAGTGCTTGGAAGATATCACAAATAATAATGATCCATAAGCCAGGAAAACCACCAACTGAATGCGCTTCATATCGACCCATCAGCCTTACACCTGTGCTGTCCAAATTATGGGAAAAAATCTCCTTAAAAGATTAAAGGACTGCTAAGAAGAGAGTAACTTAATCCCACAACACCAATTCGGGTTCCGTGAACAACACTCCACCGTTCAGCAAGTTTATAGAGTCTATCATACAATTAGACAGGGTCTAGAAAAAAAAATACTGCTCAGCTGCCTTCATCGATGTCCAACAGGCTTTTGATCGCGTTTGGTACAAGGGACTATTGAGCAAGATTAAAAATCTACTACCTCATTCGGTATATCCCATAATTAAGTCCTACCTTGAAGACAGAATATTTCAAGTAATGTATAGAGAGGGAATGTCTGCATTTTACAACGTCCGTGCTGGTGTCCCGCAAGGATCGGTACTTGGCCCGATACTCATATAGATAGATATCATCTTCACATCTGACCTACCACAATCTCCAAAAGTAACTGTTGCTACGTTTGCGGACGATGCTGCCTTCCTCTCGTGTAGTTCTGACCCTGATTTAGCAAGTGCACAACTCCAGAAGCAATTAGATGACACCACTGCATGGCTGAAGAAATGGCTGATCAAAGCGAGTGCTACCAAATCTCATCACATTACTTTCACACTGAGAAAAGGTGACTGCCCATCGGTTAACCTTGGGGCTGATAAACTGCCGCAAACCTCTTGCGTTAAATACCTGGGTTACCACCTTGACGCCGTATTACCTGGAAAGACCATAAAAAGCACAAGCGCGACGAATTAAATCTTAGATTCAGGAATCTGCTTTGGCTCCTAGGACGACAATCCCCTATCTCTGAGTAATAACATAATGGTCTACTGTGTAATTCTAAAGCCTATATGGCTTTATGGTATTCAGCTGTGGGCTACTGCCGCTAAATCAAACATCCAGTGCATTCAAAGAGCTCAAAACAACATCCTTCGAACTATCAGTGATGCCACGTGGTACAATTCACGAATATTTGGAAATACCGACGGTTAGCGATGAGATAACCAAATATAATAATAAACACAAGGAACGCCTTTGCGCTCACCCGAATCCTGTTGCTAAAGCACTGGTGGAGACAAATGCAAGTGATGTCAAAAGACTAAAACGAAGAAATGTGTTTGATGACTAAGAGAGGCTGAAGCATTAGCTTTCTTCACTTTTTAACGTGAATAGCTCCCAACACAATTACTGTCTGGCGACTGATTGTATGTTAATAGGTATTATAAAAAATACAACAAATAGTTTTCCAGTTTCCACACATAGATTACGAAATAAATTGATAAAAATTAATAACAATTTCATAAAGTTACTAATATATTTATAAATAACGATTTAAGTATAAGGACGTATGACAACTGTCAAAAACTGTTTATTAAATAAGACAAGTAAGGATAGACTTGGGATAGACAGAGTGTTTAATAAATGACACATCTTTTCAGATACTTCATCATCTGATGACTCGGACGATGAAGATAAACCGAAGGAGAAGCCTCGCGCCCGACGCTCGCCCGAGGCGCGCCGCCGCGCTCAAGCTCCTCCCCAAGATGAGGACTCGTCTGACTCCTTGGACTGGGGCTCCAGCTCCTCAGAGTCCAGCTCGGAATCTGACTACGAAGAGCGCGGCGCTACCACCATCCGAGAGCGGTTCCTCAAGAAAATCACTGAGGGAAGGGAGGGAGAGGATGAAGAAAGAGATAGACGAAGGACTAAGAAGCGTGAGGAAAGACAAGGAAGGGCTGGCAAACCCAGCAAGAAAGACCAAGCTGATGATGGCGGTGAATGGGAAACTGTCACTAAGGGAGCAGCCACATCTGACAAGCCTAAGATGTTTGCTAAGGTATGGATTTGTCAATTCTTACTCTTCACTTATTGCTTTCTCTTCCTCATATGGCATAGTTAATTTGTATTTTGGTTTAATCTTCTTTGAAAAGCACTTTAATTTTACTGCATTGCATTACATACCAATAAGCTGTTATTTATTATACCTATTTGATATTATAATTAATTGAATGTGTGTGCTTGCTTTACCAGGATAGC
Organism: Agriphila geniculea; assembly: GCA_943789525.1. NCBI lineage: Eukaryota > Metazoa > Arthropoda > Insecta > Lepidoptera > Crambidae > Agriphila > Agriphila geniculea. Next base: position 11,377,074 of record OX038889.1, read on the forward strand.
GACATCGACGCTGCCCTCGTGGTAAAAAAATTAGGTGAAATAAGTGCTGCTCGTGGCCGCAAACGTACTGATCGTAGGGCACAACTGGAACTGTTGCACGAGCTGCGTACTGTCGCCCAGCAACACAACCTCGGCGACGCCCTGCAGCTGAAGCTGCGCGCGGCCACCGTCGCCGCACTATTCGATTACAACCCCAAAGTATCGGATGCTATGAAGCCAGAATACTGGTCAAAACTCGTAGAAAATGTTGACCATATGGTTACTTTACTCTTAGCTCACGAGGATATGGTCTTAAGTCAATCCATACTTGAGGAAAACGAGGAGCTTGTCACCCCGCCGTACCGCGTACGCGGGTGCTTGCTAACAGTGTTAGAAAGACTTGATGATGAATTTACTAAACTGCTAAAAGAGTGTGATCCACATTCTAATGAGTATGTCGAGAGGCTGAAGGATGAAGTCAGGGTCTCGGCTCTGATTGATCGCGTTTGCCAGGTCGTCGAACGTGATGGTACTCCACAAGAAATTTGCAGGGCGTACCTCCGCAAAATCGACCATTTGTATTATAAGTTTGACCCCCGTGCTGTTAGGAAAGACTTGCCGCCAGGTGAAGAAACCACTATCAAGAAAATGGAGCGCCTCTGCAAGTTCATTTATGCGAACGACGAGTCGGACCGTCTCAGGACTCGCGCCATCTTATGTCACATCTACCACCACGCTCTCCACGACAACTGGTTCCAAGCTAGAGATCTGTTGCTGATGTCTCACCTCCAAGAAAACGTGCAGCATTCTGACCCTAGCACCCAGATCTTGTACAATCGCACGATGGCTAACTTGGGTCTGTGTGCGTTCCGTCGGGGTAACGTGAAAGAAGCGCACGGTTGCTTGGCCGAATTGATGATGACGGGAAAGCCGAAAGAGTTGTTGGCGCAAGGTTTGCTGCCTCAGCGGCAACACGAACGCTCCAAAGAGCAGGAGAAGATAGAGAAGCAGCGTCAAATGCCGTTCCACATGCACATCAATTTGGAGTTGCTGGAGTGCGTGTACCTCGTGTCGGCGATGTTGATCGAAATCCCTTACATGGCCGCTCACGAGTTTGACGCTCGGCGTCGCATGATCAGTAAGACGTTCTACCAGAATTTGCGCGCCAGCGAGCGGCAGGCGCTCGTGGGCCCGCCCGAGTCGATGCGCGAGCACGCGGTGGCCGCCGCGCGGGCGATGCGCCGCGGCGACTGGCGCGCTTGTCTCAACTTCATTGTCAACGACAAAATGAATGCTAAGGTAAATTTGTGTATGTTCAGACTTTTTACTCAAGAGTTAGGTATTGCCTATTGGGTCCTTTCCAAAAGTCACAGTTTATATTTATTAGCATTTAGCATTATTAGCATTTTGATCTTTCATAATCGTTATGTTACGTAATTTTCTTATTTTTACACAACTGCTCAAAAAGGAGTGTATATGTGTTCAGGGTTCATGTATGTTTATGGGTATGCGAGTTTCTTTATTCCACCATAACTTCTTAACGGATTTGGATGTATGGGATATCGTTAGAATCCTTACATCATTCCGAGTAACACTGGCTATATTTTTTTGAAAATGTCATTTGGCGATTGGCGACTGTACAACGCCACTTACAAATGTGAAAAAAATTTTTTTGGGCCTCAAATGAGAGGCCTTAATGAGCACATTCCAAAATTTGTCACTAAAATGTGTGAAAACAAAAAATTTTAAAATATTAAAAACACGACTGCTCTGCCAAAAACGAACTAAAAAGGTAAATAACAAGTGGCATTGCAGTCGGGGGACCGTTCTGTGTAACAATTTTTAATCAAAGAGGTCCCCCGACTGCAATGACACCTTGTTATTTAACTTTTAGTTCGTTTTTGGCAAAGCAGTGGTGTTTTAAATATTTTTTAGTTTTTTTTATTTTGTTAAAATGTTTTTGGTCTGGTAGTTATGTTTAAAATATTATGTCAATTTTATAAATTAACAGGTCTGGGACCTTATGTCAATTTTATAATTTAACAGGTGTGGGACCTAATGGTGGGTGCGGACAACGTGCGCGCCATGCTCGGGCGCCTGATCCGCGAAGAGTCCGTACGCACGTATTTGTTCACGTACGCTCACGTGTACGCTTCGCTATCGCTCAAATCGCTCGCCGACATGTTCGAGCTGCCGCGCCAGCGCGTGCACTCGCTCGTCTCTAAGATGATCATCAACGAGGAACTGCTTGCGTCGCTCGACGATCCCAGCGAATGCGCGATCTTGCATCGCTCGGAGCCTACTCGTATGCAAGCGTTGGCGTTGCAACTTGCAGACAAAGTAAGTAGTATTTGTAGATATTAACTGACATAATTGTTCTAGATTATGAACAGTCAGCATCCGAATGATCTGAGCATTAAAATTTATCAAAATACCTGAACATTTGACAAGAATCAACCATACTCAAGACGTAACGTAGAGGTGAATTTTCATCTGACCTTGATGTGTTATGTTCTAAGATTGGTTTTAGCATTATGTAATCTGTGGTTTTAGTCATATGTTCTTGTATTTTGGTAGGTTTGAACGCTCTGCCCCCTGATTATGTAACTCTGTTGCTACTAGCAACACTCAATTGATATCGATTGAAACCGCAGTTACATTGCTGCTTTAAGAGAGATACTTGTCACATTGGTTCTTACTAAAGCAGCAATGTAACTACGATTTCTATCAGAGTTGTTTGCGACAATGTTACAAATCAGGGGGCAGATCACTTAGGCTTGTATTATAGAAATTCAAACTCAAATCTCTGCTTGAGTACAGTTAGAAAGGGATGGTGCTATTCATTGCATATACCACCATTCCTTTCTAACTGTACTCAAGCAGATATTTGAGTTTGATCCTATAACGCTGCCTGACTGTACATAATATACAAGGTCATTCTAAACTTACCATCAAAAATTCTTAGGATGTGTTCAGTCCATGAAACTGATTAACTTTCCTTGTGGAACACAAGGCCAAATATGTAAAAAAAAACCGGCCAAGTGCGTTCGCTTTCGGTTCGCTTCGCGTGCAATTCGGGCCACGCGCCATAGGGTTCCGTAGTTACCTTATACCATACCATATTTAATACCACCTATCATTTTTTGTTTGCAAAAATAACTTTGTTTTTCACAGTGTTGGTGTGAATGACAAAGTTATATTTGCGGTTTTGGAAAATATGCTATATCTCAAAACTAATTGCTATATCTCGTTCAAACCAATTTTGGTTGAAAGTGTTGGTTGAAAGTGTATTAAGATCTACAGCATATATTTTTTTTAGATTTTTCACTCTCTTATGTCAAAAGTTAAAGGGGGGGGGGGGGGGACACACATTTTACCACTTTGGCGGTGAATATCTTTCAAACGGTTAACTTTGAGAAAAAGTTGTCTTAGAAACCTCAATGTCATTTTTAAAGACCTATCTATAGACAACCAACACGTGTTGGTTTGAAGAAAAAAAAATGTTTCAGTTCCATGTATGGAGAGCCCCCCCTTAATCTTTTATTTTTCTTATTTTTGTATTAAATTCGTTAAGCGGTTAACAGAATACATCTACTTACAAAGTTTCAACTGTGTAGTTTTAATACTTTCGGAATAAAGTGGCTGTGACATACGGACAGACAGACAGACATGACGAATCTATAAGGGTTCCCTTTTTTGCCATTTAGGCTACGGAACCCTAAAAATAGACTGTCCATTCAAATCGAAGAGATCACGTGATCAATTTAGTATGAAATTATGTTGCGAAATTCGACACATGTTTCTTGGAGAAATTTGTTCAGTTTCATGGAATGAACGGTCGGACGGTGGATGGTCATTAATGTATGAAGACCTCTTAGAAAGGAAACTAATGGAGCTGCCATAAACTGCAATACCGACAAAATACAAAGCATTCGTGACGTCAGGCGCGTGCCGTGACCGCCATATTGTGTTGCGTTTATGTACACTAAGCTAAGCCGCTATGTTTAATTGCGTTTGAATGGAAAACAATGAAGTAGGTATGCAGGCTTTTGTCCGTAGGTATGGCAGGTCCATACGTGCCGGACTAATACAGCTGCGCCATAAAAAAAAAAGTTGGAAATCTGACTTTTTGACTATGCCATGATGAAGTCTATAGTTTGTCGGAGTTTGTCGCCAAAAACCAGTTTGTCGGTCTTCCGTTTAGGAGATATGTGGCTCAGCTGTAGAGACGTCTCTACAGCTGCGCCACACAGATCTCGAAAACGGAAGGTCGTAGCGAAAATCTGATTACTTGTATGTATAGCCGTTAGTTTGTCGGAGTTTGTCGCACAAAAACCAGAGTTTGTCGGTCTAGCGTTTAGGAGATACGTGTGGCGCAGCTGTAGAGACGTCTCTACAGCTGAGCTACACAGATCTCGAAAACGGAAGGTCGTAACAGAAATCTGATTACTCGTGTGTGTAGCCGGTAGTTTGTCGGAGTTTGTCACCAAGAACCAGAGTTTGTCGGTCTTGCGTTTAGGAGATATGTGAGGATACGCTGTGGAGACCTTTCTACCTGGATCTTGAGAACGGAAGGTCGTAGCAAAAATCTGATAACTCGAGTGTGTAGCCATTAGTTTGTCGGAGTTTGTCACCAAAAATCAGAGTTTGTCAATCTTACGTTGTGTAGCCATTAGTTTGTCGGAGTTTGTCACCAAAAATCAGAGTTTGTCAATCTTAGGGTGGGTACTCACTTAGGTTCGCGAACCTCCGCGCTCCGCGAACCTAGAACAGTGATCCATAGCAAAAACAAATATTTTTACTTTGGCTACAGTGTGTGCCTGTGCGAACCAGCTTCGCATACGAGTTCCCTCAGGTACACACCTCGGCGCTATGTTCCAGCAGAGGATAAACGATATTTTCGGTGCAGGTTCGCGGAGCGCGGAGGTTCGCGAACCTAAGTGGGTACCCACCCTTACGTTTAGGAGATATGTGGGGATATGCTTTAGATATATTTCTACCTGGATCTCGAGAACGGTAGGTCGTAGCGAAAATCTCACATATCTCCTCAACGCCAGACCGACAAACTCTGGTATTTGGCGACAAACTCGGTCGAACTACCGACTATAGATATGACTAATCAGATTATCGCTACGACCTTCCGTTCTCAAGATCCAGGTAGAAAGATCTCCACAGCGTATCCTCACATATCTCCTAAACGCAAGACCGACAAACTCTGGTTCTTTGTGACAAACTCCGACAAACTACCGGCTTTACACACGAGTAATCAGATTTCTGTTACGACCTTCCGTTTTCGAGATCTGTGTGGCTCAGCTATAGAGACGTCTCTACAGCTGCGCCACACGTATCTCCTAAACGCAAGACCGACAAACTCTGGTTTTTGTGCGACAAACTCCGACAAACTAACGGCTATACATACAAGTAATCAGATTTTCGCTACGACCTTCCGTTTTCGAGATCTGTGTGGCGCAGCTGTAGAGACGTCTCTACAGCTGAGCCACATGTATCTCCTAAACGGAAGACCGACAAACTCTGGTTTTTGGCGACAAACTCCGACAAACTATAGACTTCATCATGGCATAGTCAAAATGTCAGATTTCCAACTTTTTTTTTGTGGCGCAGCTGTAGTCCGGCACGTCAGGTCCATCTTATTCCTTCGTCATTGATGAAAACTGGCATACCTACCTGTCCGCCATTTTGAAAAAAGTCGAATTTGGCCGTACTAGACATCGGATTATATGCACTAACAAAGTGCCAAAATATGCATGCAAATATGCACTAAAAAAGGCTGAAATATGCACTAAAAACTGTTTATATGCCCAAAATATGCACAATGAAAAATCCATTTTTATATATTTTCATTAAAAACGTTACAATAACAGCAAAATATTCTTGAAATTGTGCATAGTTTTTGGGACAATATACAATTAAGTATTTTTCCAAATTTTCGAGCGCAAATGACGTTTGTCAATCATTATCGACTTGTAAGGGAAACAACCTGATGTAGGCATTAATCTGCTTCATGTCTTCAAGACGCGGGTTTTTACTCAAAATAGCGTTTATTTTTTTTACAAATCTTTTCTGATATTTCATTAGGAAGATAATTGTTCCCAGTATTTCTATTGATTTAAATAGGGGCTAGCTTAAATAGCTCTCTATACGTACCTACCGCTACAAATCGAAATATGCACGATTGGGAAAAAAAGGCTAAAATATGCATTAACGTCGTAATTAGAGAGTTATATGTGTCGCAGGCGTATTGTATAATTAGCCGTATTACATAGCAACTAGCTGTTTTAGAAAACGGCGCCGTATTGTAATACGGCGAGTCAACGATACGCCAGATTGACAATGTGATACTTTGTTCAAAACGGCGGAGCACGTTTAGCCGTTTTGTATCCAAGTTCTATTGTAGAGTGACCACATAACAAAATGAAACAGTGCTTAATTGAAAATAAATTTAATTTTAATAATTATGAAAAAAGGTAGGTTTAAGTAACTTCTAAAGCACATAGTAAGTAGTAGGAAACATGTGTTCTTTTCATTTGTTTTAAGGAATGTATGGGTTATTTCAAAAGCTCCATGAATGTATAGGTACAAAACGGTTTGGTTCTTGTTTGTAAAATTGTAATATTTTAGACTTACTACAATATTTCCCAATTTTTTTTTGGTTTAAATAATTTTAGATCTTTTTAAAATGTAACTTTTTTGTATATGTAATGTATCAAAATATTGTTCTTTGGGCACTGCCCAAAAAGTAGGGTCTTCTGAAATATGTTTCTTTAATCTTCACTGACTACACTCACTACGTTGTATTTTTTACACCAATAATATTGTGTAGGGTTCCGCACAACACCAGAAACCATTGCCACCTTAGCAGTTTTAATCTTGTTCTTTGATCCACGGCTTTTTCACACTTCGGCATTGAGTTAAGAGAAACTATTTAACTGCACATTAAAAATTGTCCTTAAAACAATTATCTGTGCACATTTGGCACGTATGCTTCATTTAATTCATCCATATTCTTACTTATTTTCGATGCAATATCCGCACTTGACGTCATTTTTATTGTTATGGTAGGCAGCGCTGCGAGTGTTGATAATTAGTACTAAAATCTTACGGAAAAGCGGCTTATGAATCGCCCAATTACATTACGGCTAGCCGTTTTGAAAATAGCAAAGCGCTCTATTCAATGCGGCGTACTTTTGATCAGCCGTTTTGAATACGGCGTATCTTTAATCCGCCGCATTACAATACGGCGCCGTTTTCTAAAACAGCTAGTTGCTATGTAATACGGCTAAATATACAATACGCCTGCGACATATGCATTTGCAAATGCATTATATGCAAATGCATATAATCCGATGTCTAGTCCTTACAAACAAAAAGTAAGAAGAAAAAATCTCGTAAGTAATATACTTACTGAGATATTTGAGTTTGAAGTTGAAGAAAGGCAATATAAAATTATGTATTTTTGCATTATTTTATACATGTTTATTTGTAAAACACCAACCCTCTTTGGATGGTAAGTTTAGAATGACCCTGTATTTACCGATTTGTGGTTGTTGCTCTTGCAGGTGGGCAACGTAGTAGACTCGAACGAGAGGATATTCGAGAAGCAAGGGTCGTTCTTCCAGCGCGGCGGCGCGGGGCGCGGCGAGGGCCGGCAGCGCGAGCAGCGCCGCGACGGCTGGAACCGACGCACGCGCAACCGCCGCCGCGACGACGAGCGCCCCCACGACGATTAGATCATTACAACACAGTACGAGGCAAACATCTTGACATCGGGTAGGCACTGGCGGACTAAGACTTTTTGAGGCCCGGGGCAATCTTTAATTGTAGTGAAACGTGAATATTTACGTTTTCAAAAGGGGGGTATAGAAGGCAGTTTGCCATCCCCAAGTAACAATTTTCAACAAATCCCCCCCCTTCCCCCTTCCCCCCAAAAGGACGCGCAGCCCGATTTTTAGTCAGTTTTATCAAATACTTTTGTATTTTGACTATTTTTAGAAAACAAAATCAGCCGCGCAGCGCGATTTTTAGTCAGTTCCACTAATCTTGTAATTTTTTCGGTATATAGAAAAAACGGCCGCGCAGCGCGATTTTTAGTCAGTTACTTTTTTCTATGCCAAACCGGGGCCCTCTACCCTGCCGCCGCCCCCCACTTAGTGGGATTGCGCGGAACGCGTATTTTGGGTATGTGTAACGGTGAGGTACGCGGGCGGCGGGAGAGGGGCCCGCGCTATAGGTCGCTCACAAGTGCACATGCGCGAACCTATCCCCACTTCGAAAGTGTCAAGATGTTTGCCTCGTACTGTACTTTTAGCACGAACATCTAACGATAAAAAAAACTTGTTCAAAAACTCGTTTATAGGGCCATAGTATAGCGCCATCTACCGCCGTAAAACGGAACTAAGATTCCCACACAAATATTATACTTTCTTACTCTTAATAATCGTTTTTACGCGCGTTTTTTTCTTGATTGATGTTTGTGCTAATGGTGCTGAGAATCTAAGCGACGTCCAAAGAAACGCACGCAAAGCCCGCATGCGAAATCAATGCTCGTACGACTTTACTATGCAACTTCTAAAAACAAGTATTATTGCAGCGTGGTAGTGGGACAACAACGCTCAGACGGATCTCATACTGCCACATACACTATGTCATACGATGCATGTGTTTGCGTGAGTTTCAGTGTACGTGAAACATCTTGACGTCAAACAAAAATAACTTTAGTTCTTATGTTTATACAGTTTGACATTATACTTTTTGTATATTTAGTTATTCTGTTGCAGGGATTATAACTTAAAAAAATGGCTTTTAACACAAAATATCAGACAATTTCATTGAAATATACTATAGTAAACAATTTGCCACGTCTTAATGGGTCCGGGACTTAACGGCGAGCACTATTGTTGTATCAAACTTCGTCAGTATTTTTTAATATTCGTCTTGAAATCATAGTTTGTATAAAATATAAAATTGTCGCTAGAGGAACTTTGTTTTTATTCAATCCTTTAAAATTATTAGTATTACTTTAGCTTTTACCACAGCAGAATAGATAAAGTACTACCGTACAGAAAGGAAACTCCGCCCCGCCCCACAATCAATTACCTCACCCCACCGCGCGAGTTCCGTGTGTCGATCCGTGTGCCAAATAGCTCGCACACAGTTGCGCGTGTACAAAAACGTCACTGTGTAGCGTCTGTGTAAGCGCTATCGCACACGGGCAACTTTTGTCTCCGCAACTTTTTTGTCTCTCACGTGATTTGTATGAAAAGTTGCAGACGACCGTGTCGCTTCGTGTGCGCGCTTCCATATAAACCCGTGGACTTGATGTGAGAGACAAAACAGTTGCTGGGAGACTAAGTTGCCTGTGTGCGATAGCGCTAAGGGCGAGTCCCCATTAGTGCGTTGCATCGCGTCGTCGCAACGGAACAACGCATTGTATGCCATACCTGCGTTGCGTTGACACTGCGACAACGCAACGCAAGAGGGTACGCTCGTCTAGCTTCCTCTGTAGCAGTGCAGCTTTCACCCTTCCTCCCGCTTCGTCTCTTGTCCGTCGATCCGTTGAAACGTCGCACGCGACGACGCAACGGTCTAATGGGGCAAGTCATAAAATATATATGGAAAACAACGCAGCGACGACGCAACGCACTAATGGGGCCTCGCTTAATAGGTAGTTGAAACGCGACGCTTGTATGAAATGTCCAGGGTGTGCTTTTACTGCATAATAATGCTTTAGGTCAGGGGTGGCCACACACAAGTCGTTCTCTGGATACAGTGCAGTCGATCGCGAGAGACATAAGAAAAAGTGGTGCTTTGCTTGTTGTTGTCCCGTTCTGTTGCATGCAAGTAGCAACAGAACGGGAGGCGGGTGCGGCGATTTTGTAGTGAAAAATACCCCAAAAATGAAAATGCTTTAAGTCGATCTCAATAGGCGATAGGCTCAACAGGAAATTTTGAAGTAGATCGGAGCCCTAGACAAGTTGGCTACCTCTGCTTTAGGTTGTTCAAGAGGGCTTCTTCTTTTTTGTTTTGGCAATCTACTTTTCTCTTGGAAGTAATTTTTGCCAGTGTCAAATGTTGAATAGTTCAGTGGTAACTAGATATTGTTTCAATTTTCATTAGACTGCGGGTGCATCACATTCCAATGCTGCTTGGAGCATTTGGCACCAAGTATATCAAGACAGTTTACTCGGTAAGTTCTGCCGAGGTAGCCACCACTAAAAAGTCTCAGCTTCACACGACCTATCGCGCCTATTTCAATTATCCCACATATTGTTCAGTTGCGTAGACACTTGTACCACAAAACTGCACCAATTTTAAGACACAATATCCACTATGAATCAATTTGTAAATAATTAAAATAGATACCGAACCGTACTCGACAAAATGTCGCCAAAAACTCGGAGGGCTTCTTATTCTGCACACTAACGCCGCCGCCATTGAAACGAGAATCGGAAGAAATTGTCAATTATCTATCTGTAGTGCACACCGACAAGCTTTGTGGTACTTTTTATAACATTACAATATTTTCTAGCCTGTCGTTTAGTATAATGGACTTTTATTGCGAAATGCGGCCACGTTTAGCAATAATGGTCCATTAAACTAAACGACAGGCTAGAAAATATTGTTTAATTAATACAAAGTACCATAAAGCTTGTTCGAAGTGCACTACTTATTACAGAGACGACACAATATATTGCACAATTTATTGACCGTGTAGGGTTAAGGTGGTTCGATGAGCTCAGACCCCGAATTACGTAAGGCTGTTGCTAACAATTCTCGATTGAAATCGCAGTTGCATTGCTGCTTTAAGTGAGATAGTTGTCACATTGGTTCTTACTAAAGCAGAAATGTCACTGCGATTTCTGTCAAAGTTGATTGCAACAAAGTTAGACAATCAGCCTACAGTATTTTTTTTTTTTTTTCATTATCATTAAACACTTAAAGTTATAACAATGTTTTCTTTCATTTAACAGTGCTATATAATTACCTATTTAGGTTTTACCAAGCACTGGGATTCATCCTCTTTATCAACAATTAACTTAAATAATACCTAAGTGTGTTAGAACTGTTTAAAAATATTTGATTATGCATTACTTCTGGTTTAGTTTTACAATGTTTATATGAAATTATTAATTAAGTAAGTATATTAATTTGAACTACTCAAACTTTATGAATTAGTCTTATATTATAACTATTAAAATTTAATAAATTGGGTAAGGTAAGTACAATACTTTTTTATTTCTACTACCTTCCATATTGGCCCGATCACAACGATTTCGCTTACGGACTATAAGTGAGTAAACACGGGCGGATTCTCTGTCAGGTTCACATTTTATTGATTTAGAAGTTCACTACATTCTGTTTTGTGATTAATTAAATTTATTGCTTAATTTTATTAGTACATTATCTAGCTTAATTAATATTTATTTTTTTATAGTGATAAATAATGTTTTTTGATTATGTTTTTAATATTAGTTGTATTAATTTCTTTTTTACATGATATTGGTAGTTCGTTAATTAATTTATAGTAGCGCTACCAATGGAAATAAATCATTTACGTTTTATCAAGGGCTTAGAATAAAAGTTTTACTTATTTTGCATAAATAGAAGAATAAAGTGCAATATTTAAATATTTTTTCATGGCCTCAAATATATGCAATAAGTTATGAATGTCGATATTGCTAAATGTGGCCACTTTTGGTGCCACGTTTGATTTATTTCCATTGGTGGCGCTACTGAGCTCATCGAACCACCTTAATACTGAAGTTTGCGCACTGATTGAACAAAACTAGTTTGATTTTAATTGCGCAATATTCTTTCATTGCACCGTGTAGGGGCAACATTACGCAATATTTTTTAACCGACTTCAAAAAAAAAGAGGAGGAGGTTCTCAGTTTGACCTGTATGTATGTTTGTCCGCGATTGTCTCGCGTTTGGCTGAAATAAACCTAATATTTTAAAATTTTAATTTTAATTAATGCTGTTACTGTCTTGATTATATTATTTTAACACTAAAGTAATGTTCAAATAATTGAAAAAAAAATCGGGTTGCACTCCGGGAGTGCCGGCAGAAGTGAAAACTTGAATATTAACGTTGTGCATTTTTGATATTTTGGAATGGTTAGGGAATAATTTTACACGAATTGCTTTAATTATCAGTATAAAAGTACTATCATTTATGAGGTAGTAGAATACAATATTTATTTATTGCGCTATCGTACACAAACATGCCAATTTATATTACATTAAAAAGTTTATCTCTCAGAAAAATCAACCCGCCGAACACCAAAATGACGCGCTGCCATTTTCGCCGCGCCCCGTAGAAAGAGAGGGGGATACTTCCGCCGCCGGCTGTCTACGCTACATCTGTCTTACGAATTTTCGATCATGGTCACGTCACCCTGACTGACGCGAGTTTAAATTTTTTTCCCCATTACAAAAAAGTGTACAACGCCGCTAAAGAAGTTTTCACTTCAAAAAACAACCTAAAATTCTTTATCAACTCTGTATTAGCCTTAGAGCATGCTCTTACTAAGGCAGTGGTTCTTAACCTTTTTGGCTGGCGACCCAAAGTAGAAATATATTTGAAGTCCGCGACCCTAATCCTAATTTTTTTATTATTTTCCAGTGACAGGTACCCGCGACTTGTCTGCGTGGACAGATTTTTTGCTTTCCCTCGGGAACTGAATGTCCCTTTTCTGTACCCCTGACAACATGAATGCAAAGTTTCATGATCGGTTCAGTAGTTAAAACGTGAAAGCATTGCCGGTTTTAGCACTACCAGCACCCTGGGCGACATTTCTACGGGGGGCCCCCTATCTGCGATTCCATGATTTTCAATTTTACCTGTTGGTTAAAAACGGCCGCGCGCAGCGCTATTTTTAGTCAGTTTCATCTACTAATCTTATAACCATCCTTGTTAATAGTAAGAAACGGCCGCGCGGTGCGATTTTTAATCAGTTTCATCTTCTAATCCTGTATTCTCGCTTGTTTATAGAGAAAAAAAAAATTGCCGCAAAGCGCGATTTTTAGTCAGTTTCATCTACTAATCTTGCTTGTCTATAATAAAAAAAACAACCGCGCAGCGCGATTTCTAGTCAGTTTAGTCCACATATCTTGCTTATTTATTCTAAAAAATGGCCGCGCAGTGCGATTTTAAGTCAGTTTTATTCGTCGAGCCGTCACTCGTTACCAGGAACAATACGATTGATAGTCGACCGGTGGTCGGGCGTTTTCAGCGCCCCACACACGAGGGCGCCCAGTGCCGATTTTACAATGGCCAAATCTTAAGGCTGCGCAGTCTGCACACTAGCGCCGCCATTAGAAAAAAAATCATAGTGCTTAAATAAAGACAAATTTGTAAATTATCTCTCTGGAGTGCACTCCGAACAAGCTTCGCGGTACTTTTTATCACTTAAGTAATATTTTCTAGCCTGTCGTTTATTTTAATTGACTTTTATTGTTAAAAGTGGCCACTTTTCGCAATAAAAGTCAATATAACTAAACAAAAGGCTAGAAAATATTGCTTAAGTGATAAAAAGTACCGCAAAGCTTGTTCGGAGTGCACTCCAGAGAGATAATTCATAATTTCTTTTTTATTTAAGCACTATGATTTTATTTCCAATGGCGGCGCTAGTGTGCAGACTGCACGCTCTTAAACGGCGCATGGTAGCGAGCGATGAAATTTCGGCGAGATATTGCCAAGTTGTTGTGATTATGTGTTGCCACCATAACGATTTTGTCGCTAAAAGGGAATTTACGATAGTAGGTAAGACTAGTATACTTTGTGATACGACATCGATCGACCTATCAATAAAAAATAAAAATATTCGCAACTAAAAACGTAAAATTTTATCACTTTTTAAAGTCGTTTGGGGGCCCGCGACCCAACTCAATACCTCTCGCGACCCGAATTTGGGTCGCGACCCGAGGTTAAGAATCACTGCTCTAAGGTACTAGCAGTATGAGCACGTCTTATGATTTTCTACCTGTCGCGGGCACTCGTGGGCGGCGCCAGCTCATTTGTTGTCCTTATCGTTTGTATGCAAATTTTAGAAAGAGCCAGCGCTTTGCTAGCTTGATTCGACGAACAGACTATATAATAGTACATTTAGGTATACTGCCCGGCATATATATTGGCAAGAGAAAGAAAGGGACAAAAGATGCGCAGTAGCCATAAACACTAGGTTTATGGCTACTGCGCATCTTTTCTCTTTCATTTTCTTGCCAATATATATGCCGGCATATGTACTTCAGTGATTAATGTATGATTTATGTTAATAAAAACACTTTATTATTATTATTTAGAGGCAGGCCCATGAATATTTGTCTAGATTTTAGCTCGTTTGATTCCCAACTGAGACAAGCGATTTGTCAAACATCTTGAAAGCAGTGACTTATTTTAAAAAATAAAGGAATGTTTCCTTTTGGTAAAGTAATTGCATCATCAACAAGTAAGGATAGATAGACTTTAGGCACCATCGTCCCCATATCAAAGGCGCTTAACAACTGTATGGATTGTAAAACTGTATCGAGTCGCTCGCTTAGTCGTCGGCCCGT